>CM047006.1:29446606-34446606 GCA_025698465.1 Gossypium longicalyx
CCATGCATAAGAAGGAAAGCTTGGCTAATTCTCAAGCTCTTATTGATGGTGATTTTCGGTTCAAGAAGACAAGAATGGAGAAGATGATGTTTTTTGTCTATTTTAATTATGCTTAATTATTAAATTACAAATTTACCCTTAAAAGAGAAATTAAATATCATACAATGCCTTGTCCAAATCATCCACTAATCATGGTATAAGGTTTATTTATCTTTCAAAACCCTCATTTTATGTTTTCTTAACTCTTAGACACAAATAAAGTAATAATGATTTACTTTTGTAGCTTTTATGATTTAATCCTTTTTACTTAATTAACTATCTAAACATTAAAATTTCTTAACCAAATTTTAATACGACACTAATATAGACATGTAAATATTAAATAAATAAAATTTACTGCCTTGCTAATTGGAATTATGGTCCTGAAACCACTGTTTCCAATACCACTAAAAACAACTATTACATGATACTTCTGAACATAATTGCAATTACTAGAGCCTAATCGTATATGTCTAATTTTTAACACCTCAAATACAACCCGATTCACTAGGTCTGGATCTCGGGTGTTACAACACAAGTTTAATAAATAACGAAAACAGTTTACAATTTCTCATTCATTTAAACATGTTATTTGACACATTAATTATAAACTTATTATATGAAAACAAGGGAAATAACTTAAAGTAATCTTATTACAACAAACTCGATTTGAATCCTTACAAAATGGAAGTTTATTTGATATAGTCTTGATAGGCGTATCCCTAACTACGCCACACATCCACTGTATGCATAATAGCTCACTGCGCCACCACCTAGTTGAACTCTTGGCGTTGTCCCTCTAAGCGAAGTCTTTTCTCAAATACTTGAAAAGCAATAACAAATCTTGTAAGTATAGGAGTACTTAGTGAGCTCATTACCTAATTACCTTGATGGATAATTTGCAGTCTTATGAACTGTTGGGTGCTAATTATTTTGTATCATTTATTTCAGCAGATGTTCATAGTTTTCCATTCTTGTATATACTAGATATCATGCTTTCGTCATACTCAATCTTACTTATCTGACTAACTGAGGAACCCTTCCAAACGTGTCATAAGTCTATTGTCCCACAACAATCTTAACAAAACTTACTCTCAGAAATCACTTCCAACAATCCATGCCGTAACCTATATTCTTATTTCAAACAGTTATTCAATAAAATTTATCACGAGCAGATACATATATGTTTGGCGAATACTTATGCAGAATATAATACGATCAATTCATACTTAGACAAACCCTGATTCAGTACCACACTTATCCATACTGAAAAATCATTGCATAGACCACTCTGATGAATTCCATAACGTGATATATCAGAATCCTATAATTCAAGATAATATTAACTCAGATTTAGAATAATTCTAGAAGAAGATACAATACCCATCACTTTCCATATTTACAGAACATCAGAATGAATACCCTTCTTAACATACAGATACACATATCTTTTTCATGAAAACCCTTAAGGCTTAGTCACTCAAAACTTAGAATGTTTCAATACCTCATCTTAGCTTTTCTTATTATAGAGCTAAAATAATTTAATCATATATACAATAATGACAAACATTCATAGTCAACTCTTACTAGACATTCCTGATAGTTCATGCCACATAGACATAACAGAACATGCCATACAAGCAATCATTTAGAGTCTCATGTTTACTGTCCTGACGAACTTCACAACACACATTGAAGATAAACAAATGATATACTTATTATAGAATATGCCACAAAGGCTATATATATACAAAGTATGCCATGAAGGCTAACAGGATACGACATCGGCATCCCAAAACTGCCATGTTTACGATATAAATTTTCCTAAACTCACATTAAGTGAGGTTTGCTTATCATTTCCCTAGGACACATAAAGAATCCTATTAGATAAAATTTCATTTAATAGATCTTTTTCAGAGTATGCTGTGGCCATGAAATTTTTCCTACAGAGTCTCATATTAGAGTTTGTTTTTACAGTCTCGATGACCTTCTTTATTTACCACTACGGTGACTCGACTCACATTGCCAACTCTACGAACTAGATATATCCCAAACCTAAGTTTTCATAAGTTTATGACACTCTTCTTACATCCTATAAAACTTACTCTTGGACAGACTAACTTATATCATTATCTAATCATAACTTTATCCCTATAACTGTATAAGTATCATATTCATACATTGTTACCAGGTTCCAGATTGATCTCTCTCAGATAGATACACTTCAGTATGAACAATATACATGTAAGAGTCAAAGTGGAGACCCATTTGATTCTCATGACGGCAGTTCAAAACTCTAGATTCGGATATCCATCTCGAACCAGTAACAACTATTTCTTTTAGAACATAAGAACATCAATAAAACTCATTCGTATACAATTTAACATCAATTAGAACAATGATAAATCCCATACAAAGTCTTATACTTACACCTTACTGTTCATGCACCTTTTACAGACTTACTCTTTCAGAATTTAACATGCAAAATAGTAATACTTAACCTTGAATGGAATAACCACTAATTATAATCATCCATAGCTTCCAGATTATCGTAAAAGAGATACATCCAGACTTAACGAAGGTATCAGTAAATACCATTTAATGAAGAGGAAGAAGAACCCCTTTCAGAAGACACTCTCATATATAAATATGACTCAACTTGCTTAGTGGAATTTAACAAGTGTCATAGATATCAAAACTTGTGTTTGTATTTACCTATAGTTTTCGAGAAAAAGATAAATAAGTTTCCTTCATCATACTTATCAGTCAAGCTATGTAGTTGGTTTCTAACTAGATTACTTAAAGTCTAACTAGCACAATATTCCTCACAAACCAGGCGTACTATACTTTTAGCGAATACTCCTCCTATACTTACACTTAGTCTCTTCACACAAACTTCTCTTTAATACATGACAGAATATCAGAAAATCAAATTCTTATATACTATTGTGGCGATTTCTATACGCTCACATACATACGCCAAAACAATCATTTGGGCGGATAACACTTCGTCAGACTATCTTTTTGTTATAATACGCCAAAACTTTAGATCCGCTAGAACTAGGTTTTACACGATTGGTCCTTACGTTAGCTCAAGTAAAGCTCAATCGAACTGCATTTGAATTAGTAGGAAATTCTACGACTTTGGAAATAATTTAATTGAGTCAATATATTAGATGTGGAATTAAATTGGGCGGTCGTGAGAATTGTTCAACTATATAATTTAATTAAATAATTTTCTTGAAAATTTAATTTTGAAAAATCTCAGTGATTTTTGAGAAAATTAATTTTGATCAAGTAAAATTAAATTAATTAAAATAAATATGATATTTTGGAAAATAATTTTCAAGTTAGACAATTGGCCCAATGGGTAATGAACTTGAAAATTGGACCTGAGATTGAAAGTTGGAACCGAGAACCAAAAATCAAGATTGAGACCCAAAATTGGTCGAACTGGGCCCAGCATGTGAAATCTGGCTGACGGTCCAACTGGTGGTTGGACTAGCCCGATCAAAAATTGGACTTGAGATAAAAAAATTGGAACCGAGAACCAAAATTCAAGACCAATACCCAAAATTGGTCGAACCGGACCCGGTATGTGAAACCGAGTTGACGGTCCAACTGGTGGTTGGACTAGCCTGATTGGGCCGTCACTGGATCGGTCGGGTTGACACTAGCTCGAACCAAACCAATAGTAGCCAAACAGCTCGAGGTGTTGTGAGGATGTTGCGCTTACGATGACACCACTGAGCATGGCAGTGCAGACAATTGCGATGATGGCATTCCGGTGATCAGCAGATGGTCAGCGACGATAGTTCTTTAGTGGTTAAGTAGCGAAAGAATTACACTCCTACTGGGATTCTACCAGATAATTTGATTTCAAATTAACTATTCCAAAAATAATATTATTTAAAATAATTTAATATTTAATTTAATTTAATACTTATCTTGGTAGTATTTTATTAATTTAATATTAAAGTGATTATCATAATATTAAATTAAATTAAATATTTATCGTAAAGATAAATATTCTATTAATTTAATTGATTTAATATTAAATTTAATCTAATACTTATCTTGATAAGTATTGATAAGTATTATATTCATTTAATATTAAAGTGATTAAGTTTTATCTTAGTTGAGCTCTCTAAACTCACCTAATCTAAAGAGAGTCTTGGGTCATTGTAACACCCCACTTTTGGCTAAGTTTTGGAGGTTACATTGATCACCGAAGTGATCGTAAAGAAGTTTTAGTTTAATAGACCGAAAAACATTACAGTATTTAAGTTATGTAAAATTCTTAGTTATAAAATCGTGTTATTTCAAAAGAAAATACAATTCCAATCGCACTTATGTGCGTGAAACACAAAATTTTGTACCATAGTTTTTAAACAGTACTGACAGCTTAAAACCGTTTATTAAGAATTCAAATTTACAGAAAACACCTTAATAATCTGTTTTTAAAAACATAACGCTTCCGAGACCTTTGTTTGCTATGTCTAGCTATAGAAAAACAAGCGTACCTGAAAAAAAAACTAAGGCGAGTGAGCTACAAGAGCTCAGTGTGAGTCTAAAAGCTGACAACAACAGAATTATAGAATAGAATTATAGAAACAGAGGGTAAACTCGGAACCTACATCCCGACCATACGCAATAATCAACACATTTGGTACTATATGCAGAATCACAAGCACAAAGATAAGAAAATTGAAATTACGCTTACGCCTTAATACACGCAATTAGAACAGCCACGAACTTTAAGACAAGTAGATAGAAGACCGACAAACAGATTTACACCTACTCACTCAATCAAATGCATATGAATGAAATCAACTAGTAAAAACCTGCCCATCCGTACAACAAACCTCTCCGTCCCCCAATCACACCTCAAAAGAGCTGTTTAAGCTCACCAACTAAACACACCACAAAGGACCTCGAAAGGCCCATCCAACCCTACACGCGATGTATGTGGACTAAGCCACTTAGATAATAAGACACAACAAAGCTGGAGTATATGCAGTACAGTGCATTGTGGTAAACCATTTTATAGACATGTTGCAGTTTAAACTACCAAATCAGATAATAGTACATAGCAAACTGACGTACCTATGGTACGGTGCGATAAACCGCTGTACCAATAAGTTGCAGTTAAACTGCAAGTTCATATCAGAATCAACCTTCCTTCTCTTTACAAAAAACCCAAAAATTACTTTATACAAGTGCATGTATGCTTACATCCTCACAGAAACAATGAACACATCGACAGATAGCCAGATAGAAATAGACATGCACACACCTAGCTAACCGATTTCAGAACCAGGTAACTCACACAACAGTCACAAATAACACATAAGCTGAAGCCCAGATCAGAGTCTTAACTACCCTCACTAAAGCCTAGCCAAGGATCATAACACACAGACACATTTTCAGATAAAAAATACATAGAACTAAAATTGGTGACTTAGGGCCACATGGTCATGTGTTGTAGTCGTGTGGGGGTCAACACGCCCATGTGGGAGGAGACACACGGCCGTGTGGCTGAGGCACATGCCCGTGTGAGCCAAGGACATGGCTGTATGAACAGGCCATGTAACTCTCTGCCCAGTTGCACTAAATTATCGTTCAGGGTAGACATGGCCGTATGAGGGTCTCCCACGCCCGTGTGCCCACTGGACACAGCCGTGTGTCTAAAACACACGGTCTTGTGGGATCCCTAAATCCTCAAATTATCCACACAGGTATGTGGCTAGGCCATGTGGTAACAAATCACTAAAACCCTAATTCCCGAATGCACACGCCCGTGTGCCCAAGGGACATAGCCGTGTGAGAATCGACTAATTTCCCCAAATCAGTCACACGGCTGTGTGGCACCCAAATTAGATCGAAAACCCTAAATCCCAATTGCACACAGCCATGTGAATCGCCCGTGTGGGGGTACACGCCCGTGTAGCCACCTGTGTGGTCATGAAACCACACCGAAATTGACTAAAAGTCTCATTTTTCAATCACTAAAATGACCTCTAATTAAAGTGTTTCAAAAACCAACCACAACACAGTAAATTATAGGTAATTAAAATGACACAAGCCCCAATCGCTCAATTACCAAAGCATGCAAAAAGACTATCGAATACCACAGCAAAACGATACCAAATTACACAGTTCAGAACACACACCTAAACACACGATTTAAGAATTCCCACACATGATTGGTACCTCAAGTCCACCAATTTCGAAAACCAATTCAAAAACCTCATTGAACATGATTGTGCACAAACGATAGTAATTAAAGATTGGGTACCAAATTTATGAAGTTACGATGTTGAAACCATACAAAGAACAAACTCCTAACAACGAATAACCCCCGAAAAGGATTTTGGATTCAAAACCCCAAATTTTGAAAAAAATAGAAATTGAAGGAAGAAGCCAGGGAAAAGAAAGTGCCAGAAAACTTTCTTTCTTTCTC
The DNA here is from genome assembly GCA_025698465.1 of Gossypium longicalyx. Lineage (NCBI taxonomy): Eukaryota > Viridiplantae > Streptophyta > Magnoliopsida > Malvales > Malvaceae > Gossypium > Gossypium longicalyx. Next base: position 29,453,109 of record CM047006.1, read on the forward strand.
TCTTTTTTTAAATAAAAATAAAAAACAAAAATAATTAAAACTAAAAAATGAAAATAAATATTTAAACTTTTAAAACAACACAAAGCTAAATAAAAAATAGTCCCTCAAAACACACATGAGGACTCAAACCTGAGACCCCAAGCTAAACTCCCACACAACCAACCACCAGATCAGCGGGCCCATTCTGACATTAAAACACAACAAAAAACCCAATTGTCCAGTCTAGCCACTGATCCTACCTATAAATCTCAAAACTTCTAACCCTAAAGTTTGTGGTGTTACAACTTACCCTTGCTTAAAGAAATTTCGTCCCCGAAATTTCCCACTAACAGAATAGTGATCTAACACAAGCTACACCACCACGCTCCCGCTGCACACTCTAAACCCGAAGCACTACCGTACTAGACTTAAGAATCTCACACACCTATCTAGAACCTCTAACCACCGAACTAGATTAATTCATTTACATACACGAACACTCGAACACTCGAACCCCAAACCTCAAACACACACTCAAAACACATAGTCATTGAAGAATATACATATTTATCCCCCCCACACACAAACGTTATCTATAGAGCAGTCGAATGAATCATTCTCAGCAATAACACACAACGTCAAAATAACCTACACTTATACCTGTCTCAATATCATTAAGGACACTCCTAGATCCGATGTTCTATGGACCCGTATCGAAAAATGCTCCCACCTTTTTTCCAATAATTGCTTGGATGACGCTTCTTATAGTGTTCACAAAGCGGAGTGCTCGTACCACTACCGGTACCGTCTGTAAAACCTTTATTGCCACTCAAATGCATTCTAACACGCTTCGTAGATTGAGGCTCCAACCTCAGAGGACTGCTATCTTTTTCCTTCCCACAATCTATGCACCTAGCTTGAAGCATTTCTCTAGTCTTCTTTAACTTAGCCTCGAAAACTTTCTCTAGTCCTCTCTAACCTAGCCTCAGACACTTTCTCTAGCACTTCCCTCACTACCCGAGTCAAGCTCCGAGTTATTGCTGCCCAAAGTTGGTGGAATTGTATTGACCTCTAACTCCTAAATAGACACACATCTTGGAGAAGCAGACGACTTCTCATGATCTCGCTTACCTTCAAAATCCATATCGATCTTGTACCTAAGCTTTAAGAATCTACAATTTCCAAAATTGCACACAAGCATAAATGTCTAAATATTGCAGTTCTAAGCTTATCGAACTAATCTTACAATTCCCTAAGTTTAGCTTAGATCAGCATCGGAGTCTTGCACATCTCATTTTTGTAAAACATTTCCAAAACACAAATAATTTCAAATTACTGTGGTATAGTTTCTCAAAATTTTTTCTAAAATGAACACATGCGAACATAGTTACATAATAACACAAGCTGAGTTTTTGCAAACCTGGCTCGGATACCACTAAATGTAACATCCCAAAACCGGCCCAGAAGTTTTGGCCAAATTTTAGAGGTCAAATTAATCATCGAAGTGATCGTAAAAAAATTGAGTTTAACAAACCAAAAAACGTTGCAGTATTTAAGTTACGTAAAATTATTAGTTATAAAATCTTGATATTTCAAAAGAAAATAAAGTCCCAATCGCACTTACGTGCGTGAAACACAAAATTTCGTACCCAATTTTCAAACAGTACTTACAGTCCAAAACTGTTTATTAAGAATTCAAATTTATAGAAATCATCTTAATAGTCCATTTTTAAAAAACGTAACACTTTCGAGACCTCCGTATGCTACGTCTAGCTACAGAAAAACGAGCGTACCTAAAAAAAACACTAAGGGGGTAAGCTACACAAGCTCAGTGTGAGTCCAAAAGGTGACAACAACAGAATTATAAAATAGAAGTCGAAATAGCAGTTCAATGGCATAGTGTATTTACAGAAATACAGTGAAACATAGGGTAAACTCAAAACCTACATCTTGACCATATGCAACAATCAACACATATGGTAATATACGCAGAATCACAAACACAAATATAAGAAAATTAGAATTGCGCTTACACCGTAATACCCGCAATTGAACAGTCATGAACTTTAAGACAATCAGATAGAATACGGACAAATAAATTTACACATAGTCACTTAATCAGACACATATGAATGCAGTCAACTAGTAAAAACTCGCCCATCTGGCCAACACACCTCTCCATCCCCCGATCACACCCCAAAAGAGCTGTTTAAGCTCACCAACCAAACACATCAAAAAAGACCTCGAAAGGCCCATCCAACCCTACACACCATGTATGTGGACTAAGCCACTCAAATAATAAGACACAACAAAGCTGGCATATATGCAGTACAGTGCATTACGGTTAACCGCTGTATAGACAAGTTGCAGTTTAAATTGCCAAATTAGATAATAGTATGCAGCAAAGCTGACGTACGGTGTGGTAAACTGTTGTACCAATAAGTTGCAGTTAAACTGCTAAATTAGATCAGAATCAATCTTCCTTCTCTTCACAACCAACCCAAAAATTACTTTATGCAAGTACATGTATGCTTACACCCACACAGAAGTAATGAACACATCGACAGACAGCCAGACAGAAACAGACATGTACACACCCAGCTAACCAAGTTTAGAATAAGATATCTCGCATATTAGTCACAAATAACACATAAGCCAAAGCCTAGATCAGAGTCTTAACTACCATCACTAAAGCGTAGCCAATGGTCGGAACACGCATACATATTTTTAAATAGAAAACATACACAGAACTAAAATTGGTGACTTAGGGCCACAAGACCGTGTGTTCTAGCCGTGTGGGGGTCAACACACTAGTGTGGGAGGATCCACATGGCCGTGTGGCTGAGGCACACGCCCGTGTGAGCTAGGGACATGGCCGTATAAACAGTTTGTGTGAACAGTCCATGTAACTCTCTGTCCAATTGCGCTAAATTATGGTTCATGGTAGACATGACTATGTGAGGGTCTCCCATGCCCGTGTGCCCACCAGACACGGCCATGTGTCCAAAACACACGTCCGTGTGAGATCCTTAAATCCCTAAATTAGCCATACCGCTATGTGGCCAGGCTGTGTGGCACCAAATTATTAAAACCCTAATTCCCAAACGCACACACTCGTGTGCCTAAGGGACATGGCCGTGTGAGAATCGACTAATTTCCAAAAATCATCGACACGGCCATGTGGCATCCGAATTAGCTCGAAAACCCTAAATCCCAATTGCACTCGACCGTGTGAATCGTCCGTGTGGGGATACATGCCCGTGTGGCCACCTATGTGGTCACGAAACCACACCGAAATTGACTGAAAGTCTCATTTTTTGATCACTAAAATTACCCTTAATCAAAGTGTTTCAGAAACAAACCACAACATAGTAAATTATAGGTAATTAAAATGACACAAGCCCCAATTGCTCAATTACTGAAGCATGGAAAAAGACTACCTAATTCCACAGCAAAACGATACCAAATTACACAGTTCAGAACACACACTTAAACACATGATTTAAGAACGCCCAAACATGATCAACGCCTCAAGTCCACCAATTTCGAATACCAATTCAAAAACCTCAACAAATGTGATTGCGCACAAACAATAGTAGTTAAAGATTCGGTACTAGATTTATGAAGTGACGATGTTGAAACCATACAAAGAACAAACTCCCAACAACGAAGAACCCCCTAAAAAGATTTTAGATTCAAAACCTCAAATTTTGACAAAACAGAAATTGGATGAGGAAGCCAGGGAAAATGTGACTGAAAAACTAAGGAAAAGAACATGCCAAAAAACTTTATTTCTTTCTCTCTTTTTTTTAAATAAAAATAAAAATAACTAAAAATAAAATAACAAAAATAATTTAAAAAATAAAAATAAATATTTAAACTTTTAAAACAACACAAAGCTAAATAAAAAATAATCCCTCAAAACACACCTGAGGACTCAAACCCGAGACCCCTAGTTAAACTCCCACACAACCAACCACCAAACCAGCAGGCCCATTTTGACATTAAAACACAACAAAAAAACCCAATTGTCTAATCTAGCCACTGGCCCTACCTATAAATCTCAAAACTTCTAACCCAAAATCTGGGGTGTTACAGTCATTATTTTACACAAACTTGAATTCAAGAGAAAGTTGTAGAGAGACAATTCCTTTAAAAAATTTGTTTCAGAAGATTTCTAGAGATATTTTTCTTATTTACAACTTGACCCAGAAGTTTAGAGAAATTATAAAATTACCCCCACTAGTAATTATGTGGAAAATTTTCTGATTCAAAGCGAACCCACATTCAGCAGACGTGAGCTTGAGGATAGTGGAGAAAACTACTCGATCGAAGCGTTCATCCTAAATGAATCGAAAATGTACTATTTTGATTGAATGTTTATTACTTTAGATATTATAACCAAGTTCTTATTTTTAGAAAAAAAATTAAAACTCTAGTTTTTCCCAAACTTATTTTCCGTTGTGTTTTTCAAATCTATTTTTCCAACAACTTTACAATCTTGCATCAGGACACAACCCAAATCATTCAATGAGGCATCACTGAAAACAAAAAAAAATTATTTCTCTAACTCAGGCAAAGTTAGGATCGATGCTTCTATCAACATAGCTTCCAACTTCTCAAACTGTCTTGACACTGACTATCCTACACAAATGACACATTCTTATGCAAGAGTTTTGTCATAAACAAAGCTATTCTGGAAAACTCATTCATGAATCTCCTGTAATAACCGACCAAGTCAAGGAAGTTTAGAATATCTGATATATTTTTCGATGCTTTCCACTAAAGAATAACTTCAATCTTTTCAGGTCAACCCAAATTCCGTTGGCTGAGATAACGCGCCCTAGAAATACCACATCAAGTAATGAGAACTCACACTTACTGAGCTTCCCAAAAAGTTCTTTCTCACGCAACACTTATAATACGATACTCAAATGCTTATCATGCTCAGCCTTTGATCTCAACTATATCAAGATATCATCAATAAATAAATCATGAATTAATCTAGATACGGCTGGAAAATGCTATTAATGAGATCCATGAATGCCGCAGGTGTATTCGTCAGCCCGAATGACATCACAAGAAATTCATGATGACCATATCGCATACGAAACATTGTTTTTGGTACGACACTATCGTTCACTTTTAAATTATAATATCTCGATCTCAAATCAATTTTGGAGAAGACTGATGCAGATTTCAACTTATCAAATAAATCGCCGATACGCAGCAATGGATGCGAACTAGTAATCCTTGGTCTTTTCCTGAAGGTTCGGGAGGGCTTGGTCTTGTTATCTAGGCCCATGACCTTTTCTACCATTTTTGCACATTCAATCAGATCAACAAATTCTTTCAGCTTGTGTGATACTAACTAAACTTTAATTTCATTATGCAAACCTAGAGGAATTGTTTACAATTCTCCTCAGACGGAATCAATTCCAAATATAAATAAGAATAATTTAAAAAATAAGTATTTGGGCTACGGTCTTACTTATGTACAGATGTATCAGCTGTACAATTGACATCGATGATAAAAGTAAAACAGCCTCGATACAAGTTTGGCTTTAATGTTTTTCATTTATGGTTGTGAGGTTATGGTAAGGGACGATCAACATCTAACTCTTAAGGCTCTAGTTCTAATTATGAAACACTATGATTAGCTTGTGAAGTTGTCTAACATCCAGCAAATTGTTGATAAATAAAACAGGTAGTTTCTAAAGTTTTAGAAACTTGAGGAAAGCCACGTCCTGCTTTGGCACGGATTTCTGATTCGGCAAAATTGATCATGACAGGTACGGTGGTATGCCTAAGACAAAGATGATAATAGTTTATTAACATAATCCATCTCTTTTGACACGCTTTAGTTCTCAGTTACCAATATCAGTAAATGCTAAATACTAAATACTCAATGTACAAGTTAATAAGGTCATGAAAGTTTGGTTTACTAACTGTTACTTTTACTGAGGAAATTTAAGTTGGTTTCTCCATGGAAATCGGATCAAAAAGCAGAAGTAGCATAGAGATGACGGCATGAAATGCGTGATCTATGGTTAGGATAGATGTGCCTAATGGCATGGCATGACATGAGTGTCATTCACACACACACACACACAAATAAATGTCTGCTGTGCTACAGTACAATTTCCTTGCAAGAGGAAAGGGAAAGCATTTGAGGTCAAATATGAAGTTTTTTGGTTCCAAGGCTCTGCCAGTTTTTCTTTTTGGGTTGGTCCTAACAGGTTTTGTGGATAAAGGCGAGGGCAATGCTTGTAGCAGCACATTCTTCTCAGCACTCGTGCAGTTAATACCATGCAGAGCAGCAGTTGCTCCCTTTAGCCCCATTCCACCAAGTGAGACCTGCTGCAATGCCATCAAAGCTCTGGGGCAACCCTGTCTGTGCGTTATTGTAAATGGCCCTCCTATATCTGGTGTCGATCGGAACATGGCCCTGCAGCTGCCTGAGAAATGCACTGCAAACTTTGAACCATGTATTTTCTCTCTTCCCCTGTATACTACTAATACATATGTACACACTTGAAGGAAATTATTGTTCGTATTTATTTTTTCCTTATTTCAACAAATTCTCCTTGGACTTTTTTTTTTGATGCAGGTGATATAATGAAGTAGTTGCATGCGATATTTAAGAATAAGTGTGTGGAGAGCTCTTGAGAACCTTTCCCAATTAGTTCTACTGGTAGATTACCCAAAATAAAAGGATATATGAACGTTACTTTTAGAAACTATATTTATATTATAGGCTTGTCAGCTTGGTCTGTGGAACTTTGTTCTTGTTTTTGTTTCCTTTCTAAATAGATTGTTTAGTTGGTTGATTATTAAAGCTTAGTATAAAGTAAAAATAACAAAAAGTTTAATTGATGACAAAATTGTTCATAAGAAGCGGTACTTTATATGGATTTAAAATTAAATTGGAGAATATACGAATTTTTCAATAAAAAAACTTTTTTAATATTTTATAGGCAGTAAAATAAACTCCTGAATTTTTTTAAAAAAAATCAATTAATTCTCTTTGAATCTTTTGTTATCAATTAAGTCCTTAAATTGACAGGTTAGACCAATGAGACTATTTGAGAAGCGTTTACTATTAGAAATTAATGACAACACTGACATAACTGTTAGCAGACGTCTTGTCAGCCAATAATAATTGTCACAACATTTCACGTTAGCGTTGATTGTTGACTTGGTCAAAAAAATAAAAATTCTTTTAAAAATAAGTACACCAATGAACCTTGACAAACAGTTGTTAAAATTCATTTAAATTTGGATAAAAATTATTTTAAATTCTTTTAAAAATAAGTATATCAATGAACTTGAAGAAATGATTGTTCAAGTTTATTTGAATTTGGATACCATTTATTTAGATTCATTCTAGAAATATAAAAGAACATAAAATAATTAGAAAAAATTATTTGAATTATTAAAATTTATAAAATTTAATTAAAAACATAAAATTTATTATAAATTAATTAAAAATAATAAAAATTAAAAAAAAACATATTTTTCAAATTTTGATTGAATTATTTGACTAATATAACTTGCACAAAAGCAAAAAGTATAACAAAAAATTGTTAATCTTAATTTTATAATATAAGTTGCATTTTTTTATTTAAAATATAAAAATACTAAATTATTTTTTTATAAATTTTATTAGTTTAATGATTTTAATTAATTTATAATAAATTTATAAATTAAAAACTAATAATTTTAATTGTTTTTTTTATAATTTTTATAATTCTAGAATGTATTTGGACAAATGAGTGTCCATATTCAAATGACATCTACAACCATTTGTCCATATCTATTGTGTACTTATTTTAAAAATACTTTTGATTTTTATTTTTTGAAATTTTTATTTTTTGCTAACATTGCACTACCACTTCTGCAATAATTGCTGTAACAACCTTATTTTCAGTGGTGCAAATAAGGTAATTTTAGAATCCCATTTTCGTAAACTAGATTTGTAAATATTAAATTAAATATTTATTAATTGGTGTAATAGTTTATTAAAGTTTGATTCTTTAATTTTTCCTATTAATTTTTAATTTAAGTACAGACACTAAATTGTAAAAGTTTTGTCTCTATAAAATTTTAATTAGCTAAGGGTTCAAAACGGTAAATAAACCATTTTTCTGCATCAACTAGTGGAAGATGATGTCATTTTCCACTCATTTTTTATTAATGGTGATTAAGGCTTAAATTAATTAAGATGAAATTAATTAAACAAGGTTAATTAACTTATAACTAAAGTATAAAAGGTTAAAAAATGAAGTTGCCATCCTTATTTCATCTTCTCCACCGATTCTTCATAAGAAAAACAAAAAGAAGTTAAGGTTTGAGGCTTCAAACTTTCGATTGATAATTTGTTTGTTCAATTAAGTCTTTTTCTTATAATTTTTATATTTTTGAAGTTGTGGGAGTTTGATTTAGCTAGCCCAAGTACCAATTTGCAAAATTATTAAAGTTTTTAAAAGTTCCCATTGTTGATTTCTTGAAGAAATTGATGTTAAATTGATAGATTTTAAGCCTAGATGTGAAAAAGGACTAGATTGTAATATTTAATTGCTAGTTTTGTACAAAATGACTTAAGTGAATAAAATATGAAATTGATGTAAATTTTCTATAATAATAGGTAGTAGAGGATCCCTAAGGGATGTGATTGAGATCGATTTTAAAACCAAAGCTCAAAATTGAAAGATATTGTTATTTTGATTTCAGAGACTAAATTGAATAAAATGTAATAATTAAGGGGCATTAAAATAATAGAATTACATAGGTTTATGAATATCATGGAATTATGTAAAAATTTTTGGTAATGATGAATTGTCTAAAATAATTGTTTAGATCGAGAATTAGATTAAATCAAGAATAATCAGGGAAAAGTTAAAATTATTGAATAGTCCTTGAAGATTCAACTTATTTGTTGTTTCTTCTGTTGGGACCTTCGGTACACCCCGTGGCGTAACAAAAAAATTATTCCGGTGATCCACAACAATGGATCCATATACGTGGAACGGAACGGGTTGGAATAAGGTTGAAGATGTATCTTCTTAATTGAAAAATGAAAAAAGAATGTTGCTGATTCGATGTCGATTCTAAGCCACAACGAAAAATGTCCCATCCTCTACGTGGTCCACCTAGTTAACCACAAATAGAAAAACTCTTTGAACAATTTCAGAGAGAATTCAAATACGGCTGCTAGACCTTATTTTTTCTCGGTAACCCTAACACACTAAGGGGTATCTTCCTTTTATTTTCTTTTTGATATCATATATAAAAGGCATAATTGCAAAAAAAACCCTCAACGTTTGGGGGCTTTTGGTTTTGTGCCCTTGACCTTTTTATTTTTTGATTGACACCCTCAACGTTACTATTTTTTAAGAAATTAGTCAAGTTTTAAATATATTTACAGAAAACATTAGGTAAACGAACAAAAAGAAATACAATATTAGTAGTAATAATAATAAAAGTAATAATAATAGTAATAATACAAATAAATATTATGTAAAACAAAATAATGATACAAAATAATAAAGAATTCAAAGCTTGAAATTATATAAAGGTATCAATAAATAAATAATAAAATGATAAAATAAAATCAATGTATTTAATAATAATAATAATAATAATAATAATAATAATAATAATAATAATAAGTAAATAAATACAAGAAAGAACTATATAATAATAGTAATAATAATATTAAATTAATTAATTTGATAATAAAATAGCAAAAATAACAAAAAAAAAGAGACTAAATTGAACTTAAAATAGAAATTTGGGGCAAATCATAAATAAAATAAAAAGGGAAGGACCAATCCAAACACTCGAATAACAAGGAGGGACTAAATGGGATATTTTCCCTTCTCCTCCAAAACGCACAGCATAAGGGAGGACCAAATTGAAATCGAAATAAATCATGTAAAAAATTAAAAATAAGAAAAAAACTTGATCGTAAAACCATAAAAAAACGGAAGGATGAAAAGGGTAAATAACCCCTTTATGAAAAACGCGTGGATCATAGGCCAGAGTGGGTCGGGTTGCGCGGGTTGAGCCAAAACGACGCCGTTTTGAGGGACTATATAAGTCAATTTTTTTAAAAAAAAATTTCATTTTCTCTCCTTTCTCAAAAAAAAAAATCCCCCTACCTTTTGTTCTCTCTGAAAGTCTCGAGGGCCACGACTCGGTGAACCGCCATCACTTTCTCTGCTGCATCTTGACGCCACCGCCGTATACGGTGGCTAGAAAGTAAATTTTTATTTTCTTTTACTCTTTTATATATATATATATATAAATAGTTTTGAAAAAATAAAGAAATATATGTATATACATAAACAAATTCGAAAAGAAGGAAAATAAAGAGAAAAAATAAAAATAAAAAAAGACCTTAGCACGCTTTGAACTTTTTTTTTCTCTTCAACTGCTTCGTTATTTGCTATTTGTATGATTGAATCTTTTTTTTTATTGTATTTAATGTGTCCCGAAAAATACATTTGATTTATAATGGCTTTTATAGCCATTTACAATGCTTTTTAATCTATTTTTTAATGATTGTTGTCACTGTTGTTTGTGTGTAGGTAAATGGCAGTGGCGACAGTGGAGGCAGTGGGCAGGTGCGCCACTTGCGCTGATGATGTGACGACGGCGGCGCTAGGGGTTGACATGGGCAACAGACCTAGGTGCGGCGCACCTAGGGTTTTTCCTCTTTTGTTTTTTTTCTGATTGTGGTGTGGGCTAGGGTTATGTTTTGGGCCTGTTTGGTTTAGGTTTTGGATTGGGCTTCGGGTTTGGGTTTTGAATTTTGTATAACTGGATTGTTAATTAGTTGTTTATTGAGCCTGGGCAAAATTTGGGCTTTACAGCTGCCCCTCTTTGCTCATTGTCGTGTAACGGGAATGGAGCAAAAATTTTTAAGAAAGACCAATTTTGCCCGGTTCTCTGAGTCTTGACTTTTTTAGCGCCTCTCTTCTTCAGGTAGCCTCATTCTAGTCCACTGCATCTTGTTGCTTCCATCCACTCTACAGGTACTTCAGAGAAATAAGACTTGTAGTTTTAATCTACTCCGCTACAATTTTAGGGAGATAAGGTTTATGACTTTGACCTACTCTACTGCTACTTCAGAGAGATAAGATCCGTAACTTGTAGCTTCAATCTACTCCACTGTAACTTCAGGGAAATAAGATTCGCTATATTTAGTCTGCTCCTACTGCAACTTCAGAGAGATAAGACTCACAACTTTTAGCTTCAATCTACTCCATTGCAACTTTAGGGAAATAAGATCTGCTATCTTCCGTCTGCTCCTACTGCAACTTTAGGGAGATAAGGCTGGTGGCTTCAATCTGTTCCACTACAACTTTAGGAAGATAAGATTCGCCATAATTTGTAGCTTTAATTTGTTCCACTGCAACTTCAGGAAAATAAGATTCGCTATCTTTAGTCTGCTCCTACTGTAACTTCAGGGAGATAAGACTCTCAACTTTTAGCTTCAATTTTCTCCACTGCAACTTCAGGGAAATAAGATCTGGTATCTTCAGTCTACTCCACTACAACTTTAAGGAGAGAAGATCTACAACTTCAATTTGCTCCACTACTACTTCAAGGAGATGAGATTTGTGGATTCACTGATCTTGCTACACCGTCCTCTAGGGTACATTACCTATAGAATCGATTTCATGGGCCTATGCTTATGCCAAATAATTCGGATGTCATGATCAGAATGAATCAACTGCTCCTAACTAGATGTGTATGAATGATGTTTGCATGAATGCAGAATGTCATAAGAATGATCCCTTCTTAATGTTTGGGTTGTCATTGCTCATTGTTCATCAAGGTTCTATCACTGGCGCAATATCCTGTCTTCTTGTTCAGCTGATACCTTTGACAGAAAACCTGAAGAAATAGTCACAATTTAGACTCTTCTTTCTCAAATATTTCCAACCTTTAGGTTTGGTGAGTTCTAAATAATAGTCCTGTTTCAAGTTCTTGTACTATTTAGAAGCTTCCAGAGTAATATGCAGAACTCCTTTTTATGAAAGTATTATTAGTCCATTAATTATTATTTCAATGAAAATGCTTGAAAAAGATCATAATGATGGACAAAATTGAAATTTATTAGGAACAAAACCTGAAAAGAATGGATTAATCAAAGAAAGCAAATATTGCTGGAATACAAAATGGGTAAAAGAAAAATAGGTGCCCCAAATATCACAGCCTGAGCTTCTCTGTACGAACTTCTTGAGGACCATTTTGAGCTCAACATGTGTTTAGGAGATCAAGAGTACTTTGTCGATGCCCCAAGATGTAGCATACCTCCTCCTTGTTAATTCAGGCATCGCAAGACTATCGCGTGCCCCACCTTCGATCAAAATTTGAATTGCCCTTTCACGGGTTTTCAATTCAAAATCCCTTTGGTCTTAAGGAGCAATTTCGGGCTTTTGCCTTGGCCTCTCCTTTCTCTTTTTTTTTTTAAGTGAACTATTTCTTGACTGAGTCTGAATTCACTGGATTAGGCAAAGTCTTGCCATCCATCTCAGTCAATATCAATGCTCCTCTAGAAAAGGCCTTCTTTACCACATAAGGTCCTTCCTAGTTTGACATCCATTTTCCTCTGAAGTCCTTTTGTATGGGAAGGATCTTCTTTAATACCAAGTCCCCCTCAAAGAATTCTCTAGGACGAACCTTTTTATTGTAAGCTCGCATCATTCGCTTTTGGTACATCTGACCATGATGGATGGCTTTCAACCTTTTCTCTTCAATCAAGTTTAGCTGATCATATCGGGATTGAATCCATTCTACTTCATCTAACTTCAATTCTGACAAAAACCAGAGAGAAAGAATCTTGACTTCAATTGGCAAAACCGCCTCCATTCCATAAACCAATGAGAAAGGCGTTGCCCAGGTGAAGGTCCTGACAGATGTTCAAAAGCATAGAGGGCAAATGGTAACTTCTCATGCCAATCTCTATAAGTCTCAGTCATTTTTCCCACAATCTTCTTGATATTCTTATTAGCCGCCTCAACTGCACCATTCTTTTTTGGGTGATATGGTGACGAATTGTGGTGTTTGATCTTGAACTGACTGCAGACTTCTGACATTGTGTTGTTGTTCAAATTCAATGCATTGTCAGATATGATCCTTTCTGCATTCTGTATCAACAAATGATTTCTTTCTTCAAGAATTTGCTAACTGTCGACTTTGTAACATTGGCATATAAAGCGGCTTCTACCCACTTGGTGAAGTAGTCAATGACCACAAAGATGAATTGATGCCCATTTGAAGCTTTTGGCGAAATTGGCCCAATGACATCCATGCCCCACATAGAAAAAGGCCATGGAGAAGTCATAACATGTAGAGGCGAAGGAGGTACATGAATTTTATCTCCATAAATTTGGCATTTATGGCATTTTTTGGCATAATTGATGCAATCTCCTTCAATGGTAGACCAGTAATACCCGAACCTCAGGATTTGCCTGGCCATTGTGAAACTATTAGCATGCGTTCCGCAGACACTCTCGTAAACTTCTTCCAAGATTTTCTTGGCCTTGACAACGTCTACACACCTTAATAGCACCTGATCCTTTCTCCTTTTATATAGGATCTCCCCATCTAAGATATAGTCACTGGCCAGTCTTCTTAGCGTTCTTTTGTCATTCTCAGTCGCCTAGTCAGGGTATTCACGATTCTTCATGTATCGCAATATGTCGTAGTACCAAAGGTGGTCATCCTTTTTTTCTTCTTCTTTGATGTTGTGACAATGAGTCGGAGCCTGATAAATACTCATTTGGATCGATTTCACATCCTCTTGTTTGTTCACCTTGACCATGGAAGCTAAAGTTGCTAGGGCGTCAACCATCTAATTTTTTTCTCGAGGGAGGTAGCAAAAGGTGATATCATCAAACTCTTTAATTAATTCAAGGACCAATCTTCGATAACCTATCAACCTAGGATCTCTTGTCTCCCATTCTCCTTTGAGCTGATAGATCATTAGTGCAGAATCTCTATAGACCTCTAACATTTTGACCTTGCGTTCTATGCCTGCATGAATTCCCATGATACATGTTTCGTATTTTGCCATATTATTTGTGTAATCAAAATCCAATTTGCAAGTAAATGGATAAAGACCTCCGTTTGGCGATATCAAGACTGCCCCAATTTCGTTACCTACAGTGTTTGAGGCTCTGTCGAAATTTAACTTCTAAGGATGACCTTCTTGAGAGTCTTCTTCAGTGGTTGCTACGTAAATTAAATCTTCATTCAGGAGATCAAAGCTTAGAGGCTCGTAGTTTTCTAGAGCTCTATTGGCCAGAAAATCTGCTATTGCACTTTCTTTTACTACTTTCTGGTTCACATAGACTATGTCAAATTCAAAAAGTAGAGTTTGCCATCGGGCCATTCTTTCATTCAAAGTAGTCGACTCCATCATGTACTTTAGAGGATCAAGTTTTTAGATGAGCCAAGTTGTGTGGTACAACATATACTGTCTCAATCTTCGGGTTGTCTATATTAAGGCGCAACATAACTTCTCAATTGGCGAGTATCTCGTCTCACACTCAATGAATTTCTTACTAAGGTAGTATATCGCCCTTTCTTTCCTTCCTGACTCATCATGTTGGCCAAGCACACATCACATAGAATTATTAAATACTTCCAAATACAGTATCAATGGCTTATCTGGACTAGGCTGCATCAGCACTGGGGCATTGGACAGGTATTGTTTGACCTTGTCGAAAGTCTTTTGGCACTCATCATTCCAAACACTTAGATTGTGTTTCTTAAGGAGATGAAACATAGGGTCGCATTTATCAGTTAGTTGTGAAATGAATCGGGTAATGTAATTTAGTCTTCCTAAGAATCCTCGAACTTCTTTTTGAGTGCGCAGTGAGGCAACTCTTGTATAGCTTTGACTTTGTGTGGGTCGATCTCAATCCCCTTTTCACTGACTACAAATCCCAGCAGTTTCCCCGATTTAGCCTCAAAGGTACGTTTTGCTATATTGACCTTTAGCTGAAACTTTCTCAACCTCAGGAACAATTTTCTTAAGACTTGCACATGCTTGTTCTCTGTTCGGGATTTTGCAATCATATCGTCAACATAAACCTCGATTTCCTTGTGCATCATGTCATGAAACAAGGTTACCATGGCATCACCTTATAGCAGAATGTTCCCCACATGGTTATGAATGTGGTCTTATCCATATCTTTAGTATGCATCTTTATCTGATTGTTTCTAGAGAAATCATCCATGAAAGAGAACAGTGAGTAACCTGCCATGTTATCTACTAGGGTGTCGATATGAGGAAATGAGAAATTGTCTTTCGGGCTAGCTTTGTTTAGGTCCTTGTAGTCTACACACATTCGTACTTTCCCATCATTCTTAGGGACGACGCTGATATTGGCTAACCACTCTGAGTATTTAACCACTTATAAGAAACCAACATCAAATTGCTTTTTGGCCTCTTCTCTTATTTTTAGCAAAACATCGAGCCTTATCCTTCGGAGCTTCTGTTGAACTGGCTTGCACTCTTCTTTTATGGGGAGGCAATGCACCATGATATCAAAGTTTAGCCCGAGCATATCTTTATACAACCATACAAAGACATCTTTGAATTGAAGTAACTCAATGAGGTATCGCTTTCTCTCTACAACGATGCAAGCTCCAACTTTCATTTCTTTTCCTTCTTCCAAGGTCACAATCTCTATTGTCTCTTTGTGAGGTAGAATCTATTTCTCTTATCATTCTACCATCCTTAACAAATCCAGAGATAAGTTACAGTCTCTGTCATATTCTGGGTCAGTAGCAGCATCGCTCATGTTATTGATATCTAGAGACCTGTTGTAGGCACGAAGGAATATCTAAAGAATAAATGAATCTAAGAACAATTATTTATGTGGTATGAATATGAATGGAATGAAGGAATAAAAGAATATTTGCTTAAAGTGAGACACAAAAATGTATTTTTCATTAAAATAAAGAGTTGGACATGAGCCTATTTCACAAAAGGATTCTTATTGCTTCTAGGCTTAAAGCAACAAGTGTGTTTTGAACATTACTCTGAATCAACTCTGAAAACTACAGGAATCTCTTTCACAGTCCAATTGTTCAGAACACTTCTAGGCTCATAAGGGCAAATGCCTGATAAATTTTCTCTTTTAATTCCTTCTCCGGATATAGCATTGATTCTCCAATTTTCAAACATTCCTTTTGGACCTTTAGTATATTCAAAGAATTCTAGTTCCTTATTATCCATCAGGCCTTACACCAAGGCTCTGAATTCATTGCACTTTCAAATATCGTGAGCCTCTTCATCATGGAACTCACAGTAGTTCCTTGTTTCTCCGGGTTTCTCCCTTAAATCCTGTGTGATTAATCATCCTTCTACCATTTTCTCCCAAACCTTCCTCAGCGGGGTTTTTACTTCTGCTACATCTGTCTTGATTCTCTTCCCTGCACTTTAGATTATCGCGTTTACCCCTTTGTCAGAATGGTAGGGTAATGGATTTTCTACCCCAGATGGATCATCAAATTTCACAATACCCATTTTAATGAGTCTTTCGATTATCTTTTTGAAGGCAGTACGGTTCTCGATCGAGTGTCCTATGATCCCCGCGTGGTACTCGCATTGGGCGTTCGCCAAGATTTTAGGGTCCTTTTGTGAGATTTAATGCATATGATGCAATGCAATGCTAATGCATGAAATGAATGCAAGAAAAGAGGCGTTGATTCTGATTCAATTATGTTAGAACAACTTTACTAGAAAACAAATCTATTTACCTAAAATGAACACATATACGGCCTTGCCATCATACTCCAAGTGAAGGCATTGATCCTTTTATTCATGTCTGGGTGAAGATCAAATCTCGCAAATATTCCAAGAGACTCCTCTATTATCTTCTTTTTCCTTGATCCAAGCCGCGACCCATTGCTCACTTATCTCCGTGATGTTTGTCAGCTTCTTTAAGAAAGTCAGGACGTTGATGGCTCTCGAATAATCTTTGTCGGCTTGAATCCTTAGGCAACGAAGCAAAGACATGTATTTCCTGTCAGATTACCAACCTTCTCTCATTGTGTTTTCTCAGACCATATTCGGACGATCGCATTGTCTTTCACTTTATCAGGAAATCCATTTTCCATGACAAGCTCTCTATTTAGTAATTGAACGTGAATCAACACCTCTTTTCTATGATGAAAGTGAAATGCAATCATAACCAAAAATGAAATAGGTTAGTACAAAGCAAAAATAGCAAGGAAAAAAAATAGAGCACCTATTCGGGTGACCACTAGGGTTTGGTGTAACTCTACCTAATGCGGGCTCCTACGGCTCACTATATACGGTTCGGTTCTAAAGTAAAGGTACCTGAACCAGTAGATTCCTCGATCCTCACCCATTATAGGCTTATATAGACCGAGTTCAGTTTAGAGGAATACATTTCCCTATGGCTGCATGGAGATGAAAATCTCACGAAGACATAGGTACAGATGTATCCCGAAAGCAATCCACTATCCTACACGGAGGTGAAAACCTCACGAAGGAATAGATTCTCACTCTCACTTAAAAGGGTAAAATTGACCGATCATGCGATGCAAATGTGCATAAATATATCAAGAACTCAAACCAGTAAAGAAAACTAAAATGATGAAGATCATAACAAAAACGGATGAAATGCAATAAGAGGATCGTAAATTTAAACCAAATTTTCAACTTTTGACAAAAAGACAAAAAGTAATCAACTCGTGGCTTAACTCTCTTATTTTGCATCCCCAACGGAGTCGCCAAGCTGTCGAAGCCATTTTTTTGTAAAAGGGGTTGACTTTTTATTTTGAAAACGAAAATGAAAAATGGGAGTCGCCACTAATCATTTTTATTTGGGTGCGATCGGATCACCTCGTAATTCAACCATTTTAATAAAAATTTAGATTTATTAAAACGATGATTTTTGGTCTACAAAGTCTAGAAAATGGGTTTGTGAGTCGGTTACGCACGAGGAAGGATTAGCACCCTTGAGACACCCAAAATTGGTACCTAGTTGATTAATTAATATCTTAGTGTCAAGAATTAAGAATTTGAAAAGATTTTAAAAATACGATCATTTGTTAAAATATTATTTAATTAAAATTTTTTTCGAGAAAATGACATATTTCACGTTAATCGAGAAAAAGAGTTACGTCTCGTAAGTTAGGACATAATGTCTTAAATTTCCGATACGCAAATAAACGTTGAAAAACTTATTTATTTTAAAAGATATTCGATTATCTCGGTTTTAGAAAGAAATCGTATTCCGTTAGTTAGAACACGATCTTTTTGTAATTCTCGAGATTATTATTTTTTTAAATTTTAAAACGTTTGTTTGTTCGGATTTGTCGAAAAAATCGAAACCCCGTAAGTTAGGGTACGATTTTTCGAAATAAAAAACGTAAAATATTGCTTATTTTAAAGAGAGCGATTGTATGTGTCAAGATTAATGTAACACCAATTGTAAATAAATTACGATGATAACATGCATAATAAAATAAATGCGTAAAAAATAATAAAAAGACAAGCATAAAATAAAGGAATTAACACGACAAACGAGATGATTATGGATAAAAAGAGAAAAAAAACTAAAAACTAAAAATAGTAAATAATTACGTAAATAAATGATATATAAACAGCTTAAGAAATAATAATATTAATAAGTATAAAAATAATAAAGTTTGAAATTTAAAAAAAAATCATATAAGCAATAAGCATAATATTAGTAACAATAGTAAATAATCTAAATGTGAAATTATAAGAGTATATAAGTAAAAATAATAAAATGATAAAATAAATATATTTACAGAAAACATTAGGTAAACAAACAAAAAGAAATACAATATTAGTAATAATAATAATAATAGTAATAATAATAGTAATGATAATAATAATACAAATAAATATTATGTAAAACAAAATAATGAAGAATTCAAAGCTTGAAATTATATAAAGGTATAAATAATAAAATGACAAAATAAAATCGATGTATTTAAAAAAATAATAAGTAAATAAATACAAGAAAGAACTATATAATAATAGTAATAATAATATTAAATTAATTAATTTGATAATAAAATAGCAAAAATAACAAAAAAAGAGACTAAATTAAACTTAAAACAGAAATTTGGGGCAAATCATAAATAAAATAAAAAGGGAAGGGCCAATCCAAATGCGCGAATAACAAGGAGGGACTCAATGGAATATTTTCTCTTATCCTCCAAAACGCATAGCATAAGGGAGGACCAAATTGAAATCGAAATAAATCATGGGGTAAAAAATTAAAAATAAGAAAAAACTTGATCACAAAACCATAAAAAAAGGAAAGATCAAAAGGGTAAATAACCCCTTTATGAAAAATGCGCGGATCCTAGGCCAGAGCGAGTCGGGTCGCGCGGGTTGAGCCAAAATGACGTCGTTTTGGGCATTTAAGGCCAGTCCCAAAACGATGTCATTTTGGGGGGCCTATATAAGTCAAATTTTTTTTTTAAAAATTTCATTTTCTCTCATTTCTAAAAAAAAAACAAAATCCCCCATACCTTTTTTCTCTTTGAAAGTCTTAGAGGTTGGCTAGACTCCGGTGAACATCACACTGCGCCCTGCCGCCACGCGCCAACGCCAACGCCGTATACAAATGGCTGAAGAAGGTAAATTTTTCTTATTTTCTTACTCTCTTATATATATAAATAGTTTTGAAAAAAAAATAACGAAATATATGTATGTACATAAACAGATTCGAAAAGAAGGAAAATAAATAGAAAAAATAAAAATAAAAAAAGAACTTAGCACGCTTTGAACTTTGTTTTTTTTTCTCTTCAACTGCTTTGTTATTTGCTGTTTGTATGATTGAATCTTTTCTTTATTGTATTCAATGTGTCTCGAAATATACATTTGATTTATAATGGCTTTTATAGCCATTTATAATGCTTTTTAATCTATTTTTTTATGATTGCTGTCACTATTGTTTGTGTGCAGGTAAATGGCGGTGGTGACAGTGGAGGAAGTGGGCAGGTGCGCCACTAGCACTGATGATGTGACAACGGCGACGCTAGGTGTTGACGTGGGCAGCAGACCTAGGTGCGGCGCACCTAAGGTTTTTCCTTTTTTTGTTTTTTTTTATTGTGGTGTGGGCTAGGGTTAGGTTTTCAGCTTGTTTGGTTTAGGTTTTGGATTGGGCTTCGGGTTTGGGTTTTGAATTTTGTATAACTGGACTATTAATTAGTTGTTTATTGGGCCTGAGCAAAATTTGGGCTTTATAGGGCTAATTTCTTAAAAAATCGTAATGTTGAGGGTGTCAATCAAAAAATAAAAAGGTCAAGGGCACAAAACCAAAAGCCCCCAAACGTTGAGGGTTTTTTTTCCAATTATGCTTATATAAAAAAAACGAGATTATTCCTTTATTGTTAGAGAAAACAAATGGAAAGTCATGAATAAGAATTATATTCTTTCTAAAAGAAAATCACTTTCCATGTCCTTTTATATTTTACTGAAATTATTAAAATAACCGAAATTATTATAATTGTTTATATTAATAATTTCAGTAAAATGTATACAATTAATATTTTATATGAATCAAATTTATATGTTAATTTAATTCATGTGACAACAAAATACAATATCAAATTATTTGGATTCTGTTCACTTCAACTATAGGGTGTGACCTTGTAGGCTCTTGTAACGTTAGAAGTAATACTAGAATGTTTCTAATATTACAAGTAATGACTGACATCTAGCAAAGCATCATTACTACCCAAGTTATAAGAAGTCGTGATTTCACATAACATTTTTGTGACAATTTTTCATGTATTATATCATTTTATCCTTAATATCTAGATTGGACACACAAGTCATGGAATAGTCACACTTGCATAGCCCAATCTCATATTTCTTGATATTTTGAGTTGTCACATCCTATACTACTATTATTATTTGCACAAGTTTGAGAACAAGGATGTGTGTAGTCTAGTAACTCATTAGCTATCCTAGTGGTCCAAGGTTCAAGCTTTATTGTTCACAACTCTTCAATTAAATTTTTACAAATTTTTCCATCTGCATTAAAGAGTTGTCATCCATGTAACAGCCTGTTTTCAGTGAAATTGGAACAGTGGTTTCAGAACCATAATTCTGATGAGTAAATTATTATTTTATTAGTTATTTGATGTCTAAGGGAATATATTAAGGTCTTATTAAAATTTCATTAAGAAATTTTGATGTTTGCATAATTAATTAAGTGAAAAGAACTAAATCGTAAAAGGTGAGAAAGCTGAGTTCTATTAATTAAAAGGGTTAAATGACTATGAAACCTTAAGCTAAAGGACTTGAATGGCAAATAAACTATTTAATGAGTTAGTGGATGTGCATGACATGGTTTTATTGAAATTTTGTTAGTTTTTAAAGGTTAATATGGTAAATAGGTAAATACAGTTAAAAACTAAAAGAAATTAAACAATGTATCATATTTTATTTTTTACCTAAAACCTATTTTGAAGAGAAAGAAACTCCATGGATGAGTGATTGGTTCGATCAAGCTTAGTTTGGTTGCATGGTGAGTTTCCAAGCCTCGTTTTAATGATTTTTATGTTTTTGATTTTGTTGTAGCTTAATCTTGCTAATCTGAGGGTCAATTTGTAAAACTGTTAAAGGTTGAGGGTTATGACATGAATTTTATTAAATTTTTTTATGTTAAATGATAGATTACGAATCTTTGTTGAAAAATAAATAAGTTTTGTTAAGTGATTTTTGTTGAATTTTAGAATTTGGGACTAATTTGTTAAATGTATAAATTCTAGGGTTTTATTATGAAATGATAGTAAATATGAGTTGTTTCAAGGTCCCGTGCATGTTAGATTAACATGGATTTAGATTAAAATGGTTAGATTTTAAGTTATAAGCTTAAGAACTAAATTGTGGAAAAGTTAAAATGTTAAGGGCAAATTAGTAATTTTACATAAATGTGAGTTATAGGTTGAATTGAATGTTTGAGGGTAATTGAAGTACTTAATTGAATATAATTATCTATTTAGATCAAGATAAACCTCAACCAGACTTAGATCAAGGAAAGGCAAAAGCTTCGGATTAGTTCGATCTAACTACTACGCCACTAGTTGTCGAGGTAAGTTTGTATGAATGGTTATTGTGTCTATGTTATTTAAATTGAATGTTATTATGTTATTTATAGTGTAAATGGATCGATATATATATATATATATATATATATAAACATATCAATACTCTGATGAATTGTCGGGCATTGAGTCCCAATTGAACCTTAGGAATTCTTAGGATACAAATGGCATGTCATTAGGGATTTCATGTTTCGAGTGCTGATCTTGAATATCCTACCAATGGCTGAGGTCTTACATTTGTTACGGATTCTCTACAGCTCGTGTGAGCAGCATCGTGTAGCTTATATTCCGATCCATAACTCGTGTGACCAGACTCTTTTCGTAGCTCGTGTGAGCAATGGTGTAAAAGGAAAGTTTATGGTTATATGTAAAGGCACATTTCATGTGAGCTTTCCTGAGTATCTAATGTAATTCTAAGTGGTTCAATGGGCAAGAAAAGGGAAAGGAAACTATAAGTATGTAAGTGCAATGAATCTTGACATTATGGAACATTGAAGGTGCAAAATGTTATGTTTATACATGATGAATCACATATCCTATGAATAATTTCATATATATATGAACAAGTGTACTAACTTGTGAACTTGATGTTGTTGTTTAGGCTTATGTCAAGCTTATGGTTATGGTTGATTTAATGCTTATGCTTTATATTATGCAAATGATATTGTAAGTCAAGTTTGTTTTATACGAGCTTACTAAGCATTCATTGCTTGCGTAGTTTTTTCCTTTGTTTATAGATTATAGGAAGCTCGATCGATTTGGAAGCTCGTCAAAGATCTATCACACTATCCGAAAGTCAGTTCGATAGATTTTATGTATTTTGGCCATGGTTTATAATGGAATGTATAGGGTGATTTGTAGTGATATTTTGATGAATGTGATGTTGGTGCTTTGGCATGTATAAATCTTTTGAAGTTATGTTGGTTTGGTACCATTTGATGTTTTGAAAAATTGGGTCACTTCGGTCACCTTGTTATGCATGTTTATAAGGTCCTTTACAGTATTTATTGCATGGATTGAGAATTCTCAATATGTGGTATGTTTTAGTAAGTGTTAAGCTAGGATATGATGCTCGATATGTGGTAATTTTGACATGTTTAGGTTGGTGTTGTTTGTATGAATTTGAGGTGTCTTTGGATGACATATTGGTTAGTTGAATTAGGATCTTGAAAGGTATTTTGACGATGTTTAAGTACATTTAAAGTGTGTATAAATTGGTTGAAAGATTATGTATGAAATGATTTTGGACATGGCTTGATTTTAGGGAAATTTAGGTCTACACGGCCTGAGACATGGGCGTGTGTTTTAGCCATGTGTCATCGATGATTTCCTTAGGGTGCAAGTCAGTGAGTTATACAGCCTAACACATGGCCTAACACATGGGCCTGTGAAGCAACTCAGAGAGTTACACGGCCTGACACACGGGCGTGTGGCACGGCCGTATGACCCTACTCAAAGAGTTACACGGGTGTGGACATGGGCTGGGACACGGCCGCGTATCCCTAGTTCGAAGGTTACACGGCCTGAGACACGGGCATGTGTCTCAGCCATGTCAGGCACACGGCCTGGTGATAAGTTGTAATTTATACATATTTTTATCCCATGCTTAGCACATTTTTTGGATGAATTATCATCAGATTTTTGGAATTTGATATTCCTAATCCTTTAATTTCATGTTTTATACTTAGGCGAGCATAGGAGAGTAAAAAGAGCGAGAAACGGGCCAAAACGGAGAAAATGGGTCAACATGGGAAATCATGTCTAGACCACACGCCCATGTCTATTTAACAGACTTTAACACGGCCTAAGCCACCTCACACAGGCGTGGTACATGGCCGTGTCCCTGTCCGACCCAAGTCTAGTTCTATCCAGAAAAGGGCACTTTGGAGGGTTCTGAGGCATTCTAAATCCTATATAAACACCCTAGAGGAATATTAAAGTACACACACGTGGAGTGGGAGGCAAAGAATTACTCGAAGAAAGCCGATTGATCCATCTCAGAAGTCAGATTCTCCTTCATGACTGAAGATCTCCCTTAAATTTCCTTCAGGGGTTTTTGGGTTTCTTTATGTTTTGTTATTATTATTATTATTCTAAGATGTTTTCTTTTACACATATGAACTAAATCCCCTAAATACCTAAGGGGAATGAAACCTAAGATGGATCCTGTTACTATTTTCTGAATTATATGATAAATACTTGATTTGTTCTTAATTATGTGTTCTTAATTCTTGCTTTAATATTTCAGGATATTGATTCAAGTATTGATGTGCTTATTCAGAGGAGCAAAAGTCCCTGTCTAAGAGTAGATCTAGGATAATTAAGCGGAGTTGATTGCACCCCTAGACATAGGGCGACATAAATCTGTCGGATTAGGGTCAAACCTAATAAGGGAATCCATAGATCGAGTTAATTCAACACTAGGGGTTTTAATTAGAAAGAGATTTCAATTAATCAACCTAGGGTTAGACGTTTTTAGTCTCGAGAGAGATAATAATATAAATTAGGGATTTCTACGGATCGAGTCAAGTGAATAAATCGTCTAATTCAGAGTCAAATAACAAGTGAAGTCTAGGTGGATTTTTGCTTGGGTATTGTCCAAATCAATCAGTTTTCCCAAAAGTATTTCCCTAATTTACTTCCTGTGCATTCTTAGTTTAGTTGATTAGTTCAGATAAAGCAAATCCCCTTTATTTTTAGACTAGATAAAAAAAAAAGGTTAATACTAGTACTTTTAGTTCCTGTGGGTTCGACATTCCGGTCCTGCTATAAGCTATACTACTGTCCGATAGGTGCGCTTGCCTTTATCTTGATAATAGTTAGTTTTCAAGTACAATCAATTATAAATTTAAAACTTTATCACGCACATCACCTGGCCACACGGCCTTGTGACCCCTATTTTGCAAATTTTGCATCTTTTTCCTAAACTTTTCAAATTGTTTCCAATTTGCTTCTAAGATATTTTTAGGGCTCCGAGGGCTCGATTTAGGGACAATATGCATGTATATGAATGGTTTAAGATATATTTAAGTTATTGAACGATATTATGTTGCATGGTTTTCAGTTGATTGGTAATACGCTGTAGCCCTAATTTGGCGACAAATACGGGTTAGGAGTGTTACAGTCCACCTATAGTCACCATATTTAGGAGGATTGCTTTCCTTATTTAAGAGTCAAGCATACCTTAAGTTGAGGGTGCATGATCCCCTTTTCACTCAATGTCTCCCTCCCTTGCCAAAACATCATACCTTTCATTTAGTAGAGGTTCATTGAACCTAGTCATTGTTGACCAAACAATTCCTCTCACTCTTACCCCCTTTGTTGTCCCTACCTCCCTCTCCTCCAGATTTTCTCATTTTCTCTCCATACTCATCTATTTTCTCCTTTTTTTTAACCACCACCTTCTCTTTTTTTCTTCTTTTGCTCCCTTTTTCCACCACGACCAACCCTAGCACCACCTATTACCACACTTTTAGTCATCTCCACACCATCCCTTCTCTCATTTTTCTTTTTTTGTTGCTGCCGCTGATCGTTGCTGTGACCACCGTCATGAGCCACCGTGGGTTCCTCTCCTCCTCTATTTTTATCTCCTTACTCCTTTCCTTTGCACCGAACCCCTCTAGTTTCTTTCTCTCACTCATCACTAGACCACCACTCCCTCATCGCTGCACTGATGCCGTACCACCGTTGTCACCGCCATTGCCAGTGACCAAATTTCTTCCCTTTACTTCCTACTCTATTTTCCTTGCCATTCCTCATATTGATTAAACTTAAAATTTCTCTTTGCACTAACTTTATTTTATATCACTCAACTCTCCAATCTCGTTCCTTATTCGATTAATTGTCTATCCCGATTTAATTAAGTTGTAAGTGTGGGTTATTTTAATTGTAAACTCATCCTTTTAGTGATTTCATCCTTTGGCCGATTGGTATATTGGTCATAGAGACAATTATATTTTATTATTTATTTATTATCATATTAATATTATTCCTTTCAATCTTGAAGGACTAAACATTAATCATAGGGGAGACCCCTAAGTTCGCATTGGAAATAATCTTTTTGAGGGTCCAAAATCATGGGGTAAGTGTTGGTAAGGCTATTAGTAATCGATCTATCAATGATAAATTATTTTCAAGGGGATCCTAATAAATAAACATTACTCATTTGTTAGGTATGTCTTTCGAGTTAGATCAAAGTAAAATCATTAAGAAGGATTATGGCAAATTGGATTTACGATAAAATGTATGAGATTGATTCTACTTATTGTTGGTGGTATAGTTATTTTTGATCTTTTAATAAATTAATTATAACCAACTGTAAGTACATTAAGTAATCAAAGAGGAGTTTTCAAACTCATTACAAAGGACTTAAGTAAGTGACTCTATCCAAAATACATTTTGTGAAATGCATCAGATATGTAACATGATGTGATTATTAGAATAAGAATGATGTATGTGTAAATCTTGTTCTCATGACATGTGTTGCATGGCTTATGTGTTATATATGTTGATTCAAGTATGTGATATATATATGTGAGTATATGAATATTGAAATTTATGATCTAATGTGACAAGTATGACTAAACATATTAAAGTGATGACTAGCGAAATGTGATTATGTGAGCATGTCCACATGCCTAAGTGTTAAAAGTGATTCACATGTGTTTAAAAGTGAAATTGCCATGTCACATGCATGGGGTGAAATTTTGTGAAAGTTTAAAGTAGTGGAAGTATATCTGCAAATTAATGGTGGCTTGTCCATAAAATTTATCAATGACAATATATCTGTATACCTTCATATCAACGGTGGCTTGTCCACAAAAGTGTTATAAATGACAGTTTATTTGCAGATCAATGGTGGCTTGTCCACAAATGGTGTTACTAATGGACGAGTTCTAGCGAACTCGATATATGGTGTGTAGTGGAGATGGGTAGGAACTTTCTATAAAATGTGTATCATTTTTAAATATGCATCTGTATGTCCATGCATAAGTATCAATGTTATAAATCATGAATATTATGATGTTTGATTCATATATTTTGATATGTATATAAATATATTTGTGTTGATATCACACTGAGCCTTTTAAAGCTCACCCACATTACTTGTGTGTTTCAGATAATCCTCGTGGTTAGGAGTCAAAATCCGTCATTGGAGATGCTCTCAAAAAAAGATTTTCATAATTATGGATTTTTATTATCTTTTGGATTTTTATGGACTTTATAAATTTTATTTGGGATTTTATTTTGTGATGTACTATTGAACTGTGGCATGAGATTTTAAATTTTGGACATTGGACAATTTGCATGGATTTTTATATTATGGATTAAATAATTTGACATTTTTCCTAATAAAACTATTTTCTGCAAACTCAATTTATCGAATTTGTATTAGAGGATCATCAAATTGTTTTACAAATATTAAACAAGAGTTCCTTCAAATTTAAATTAAAAACCCAATAGTTAAGAGAATTATTAGCACGTGTTTTCCAAAGGTTAAACCAATTTACTTCAACTCAAGTTTTCTCCGTACCTATGGCTCATGTAATCGCTTAGATTGGGCAGTAACGTCTAGGCCCGATTTGAGGTGTTACATTTAGTGGTATTAGAACTCGGTTCAAACTTGGACTATGGGTAAAGTGTTTTCAAAAAACTTCATGCATTATATAAAGAAAAACATGCAACATGTTAAAATTATTTCCAAAAAAAAAAAATTCAAGACTCTCGAAACCGATCCGAGGTAAGTGTACTTTAGATTCGAAAGTATAGACTGTGAAAACTATAGACTGTAGATAGTGAAAACAATAGTGTTTGAAAACTCTAGACTGTGAAGACAATAAATAGTGAGATGAGTGTCAACTAATAGAATACAACCTCGATTAAAAAAATATTCAAGTGATAAATTATCTTTATTGGAAAACGTTTATAAAACATAAAATGAGTACTCGCGGAGTTAGAACTCGAGGAATGAAAGCTTGTGGAGAGCAGGGTCAGGGAACCCAAGTTGACTCATCCGCATCCCAAGTGCGAACCCCTAAGCCAACATTGAAAAATATGGAATGCGCATCCACTATTGAGGAAAGTCAACAAGAGCCTGTGAACGAGGCTGTATCGTAAGCCATGCTACAGTTTTAGAGCAAGTGGTGGGTGGTCAAACTAGAGGTAATAGTCATGGCACTATTGGTGAGAGACTTCGTTCGAATAGGTTCAAGTTGTTTAGGGGCATTGTTGAGACGACCCTCACCGTAGCTGAATACTAGCTGGAGGCTATAGGATCTTAGATGATATGAAGTGCATGCTTAAGGGGACTGTGTCATTGCTATGTGATGAGGCCTATCACTGGTTGCAGGCTACTGTGAGATGTATCCAAGCTAATCAATTGACGTGGGAATATTTTTTGGAGGCTTTCCAGAAGAAATATGTGGGCATGAGGTACGTAGAGGCTAGGAGACTGGAATTAATTGAGCTTTGACAGGGTGACATGTTTGTAATAGAATACGAGGCTAAGTTCCTGAGGCTTAGCCATTATGCTTCAGGTATGGTCACGAATGAATAGGATAAGTGCGCCTGATTTGAGTTTGGGCTAAGGTCAGAATTGATGAGGCAAGTGGCTCTACTTCAAGAGATGGTTTTCGAGGCTTTGGTAGAGAAAACCAAAATATGTGAGGATGTTAGGCACATAAAGCATGAAAAGAAAGAGCAAGCAAGAGTTCTTGCAAAGATATAATCGAGCCTTAATGTGCAAGCTATACCATTTAAACGGGCTAGAGATGATCGACCTTGTCAGGATGTTGCTGCAGTTGGAGGAAGAATTCAGAACTGTGCCAAATGTGGTTAGAGTCATTCAAGTGACTACTGGAAGAGCATGGGAGCATGCTTGAAGTGTGGGTCGCTGGACCATAAGATCCAAGACTGTCCATAGCTTAATGATTAGATGCAAGCACCAGGACAGAACCAAGCCCCGAACCAAAGAGCTAGATAGCAAGCTCTGAGAGATCTGGGTCATAATAGAGGGGAAAATGCTAGACAGAGGCAGCAAGCACCGGGTTAGGGTGTTAATTGGGTAGATGGAAGAGAGCTAGCACTTGTGTATGCAACTAGACGCGGGGAGGATCGAGATGTAACAGATGTGATAGCAGGTACTTTTACCATTAATGTTATTCCTTATTTTGCATTAATTGATATTGGATCTACCCACTTGTATGTGTCTTGTGAAATGACTAATAAACTGGGAATTTAGGTAAAGGAGATTGTAAGTGATGTAACTGTCCTTAGTCCCTTAGGACAATCTGTGCATGTGAACAAAATTTATAAGAGATGTCCATTGCAAGTCCAAGGTGAGGTATTTCCTGTAGACCTAATGAAATTACCATTTTGAGAATTTGATCTCATTTTGGGCATGGATTGGTTGAGTGAGCATTGGGTTAGTCTTGACTGTGATATGAAATGGGTTACCTTAAGGACTCCGGATGGGAACGAGATAATCATGATCGGGGAATGTCAAAAATATTTATCAAATGTGATCTTTGCCTTAGCAACTAATAATTTGATTCATGAAGGATGTGAGTCCTATTTAGCATACATCTTGGATACGAATGTGGATGGTGCAATGTTGGAGAATATCCGTGTAGTGAAAGAATTTCCAGGCCTATTTTCGAAATAGTTGCCTGATTTACCTCCAGAACGTGAGGTTGAATTCGGAATTAAGTTGCTGCCTGGGACAACACCAGTGTCTATTGCACCATATCACATGGCACCTAAGGAGTTTAAAGAGCTCAAAGTGCTATTGCAAGAGTTGTTAGATCGTGGCTTCATAAGGCCTAGTGTATCATTGTAGGGAGCTCTAGTGTTATTTGTGAAGAAGGATAGGTCAATGAGGCTTTGTATTTATTATAGTAAGTTGAACAAATTGACTGTGAAGAATAATTACCCTTTACCAAGGATAGATGACCTTTTTGATCAATTTAGGGGTGCCACGGTTTTCTCCAAGATTGATCTAAGGTCGACTTTGTAACATCCCAAATATTGGAGGTTAATAGAATTGGGTTTGGGAATCAAGAGAGAGTGGTCATGCCCTAATTGTTGAGATTATCTATGTGTTTTTAGGAAATAAATGCGGTATTGGTTTGTTAGTTAAGTGTTAGTGAAACTTTCCTTGAAACCCAAGTTTAAATTCCTTCTCTCTCACCATTTTTATTATTTTGCTAATTTTTCCTCGATCCGTAGTATGTGACACGCCTTGTTTTTAAAATAAATATTGAAAATTTATTTCAAAAATAAGGAAATATCCTAGTGGTTAATTGATAAATGCAAAAGCATAAAAATTAAATTGTGGTTCCAAGTTTGAATCCTTTTCCATGCAAAATAACTGTTTTTTTACAAAATCCCTTGTTTTTAATGTGTTTTTCATCCATAGCCTTGTAATCCTAGGTATAAATGTTAATTTTACACAAAATAATCATTCTTCATTCTATCTTTACTCATCCTAGCCGTTCCTCCCCTCTCGTCTCCTCATTGATCTTTATTTTTTTTTCTTTCTTCCTACATTGTTGCCGTCGCCTACACCTAGTTTTACCATCTTTTTCTTTTTCTTTTTGTCTCAAATTTTTTAACATCTTCTCCACCATCTTTCTGGTATTTTTACTCATTAAAATCAGCCCCAAATTTGAAATCTTGAATTCCAAGATCGATCCTGAACATTTCCAAGAAAGTGTCATTGCAGTTTCTCTCAACTAGCTTGTGTAAAATCTTTTGTTTTTTCAATTTGCTGATTAATCTTGTCAATTAAAAACATAAATTACCAGATCTGGAATTTAGGGGAATTTTAAATATTTTAAAGGCATTTTTCCTTATTTTTAATGGATCTTTAAATCATTTTTAAATTAGCCTCGAATTTGACCACCGCGAGTGGTGGTGCGTGCGTCTATGTGCAAGAAAGGGGGCTGTTTTGTTTCTTAATTCTTTCCCATCTTTTCCCAGCTTTAATTTGAGTTCTTGAACCCTCATAATCAGCCTTTATTCACATGTTAATTAGGGAAAGAAGTTCTTGATCAATTAGCCATTCGGATATCAGAATTCGGGAAGTGTAAGTGCGAATAATTGTAAACTAGTTTGTTGTTTCGAAAAAGTTGTTGGGAAAAGGTTACTGATTTATTAAATGAAGGATTTTAATAAATATTAGCTCCTAATTTTCCATTATGTAATTGTGTTTGGTGCTGACCGGAACACCCTAAATCAACCGTAAAACCAAAAGATGTTCGTGTGCATGATTCATAAGAAAATATTGTAAGAAATTTAACTAGTTTTGATTCGTAATGTGGTAGTATTTTTGACGATTTTTTGGAACCCATAAGTGGGTGTTTTAGGGCTGGTTAAGAGATGAATTGATGGTGTTTATACAAATTTTTTACTTAGGTTCGTTTTAATGTTTATTAAGGAAATTTGGAAGATTTACTAGTGTACTGTGAGAAAAAGTAGGTGTTTTAGGGCTGGTTAAGATATAAATTGATTGAATTTATACTAAATTTTTACTTAGGTTCGTTTTAATGTTTATTAAGGAAATTTGGAAGATTTGCTAGTGTGCTGTGAGAAAATGAAAAATAAGGTTTGGGTCCTAAACTCAAAAACTTAATTAAAAATGATAATTTTTTTGATATACTTGATGATTTAGATTGCTGATTGGATTGGCTCAATAGCCAAATAGTTAATTTTTTAAGTGGCCAAACCAGGTACGTTTCGAGCCCTAAAAGATTGATATGTTAGCAAAGCTACTAGTTTGACTGTGTGACTGTGTGAATGGTATTGTGATGCATGATTGTGTTATTTAACATGAGATTGATTGTATATATAGCATGATTTGTTGAGATATGAGTTTATGCATGATATAATTGCTTGGATAGTTTGCTATGTTATAATGGAAAGGTTGCTATACATGCACATTGGAAAATCATAAAAGTATGTGAAATTGTTAAATGTTGAATGATATAATCTTAATGGTAATTTGAAAGTTGGAACACTGTTTCCATTTACTAAAAGTATGTGATTATTGAGGGCATGTTAAATATGTCAAATAAATGTGAAAAGTATTGAGATATGATTATGAATGAGTTAGTATGACATATTGCATTTTCATTAGGATGAAATATCTTGTTGTTGACGAATGAGTTCCGTGGAGTACTGGTGGCATATTAAGTTCGCATTTATATGTAGTCAGTGCACTATACCTGGAGTATCGAGGGGTTTGGCGATTTATTGCATTCATATGTTATTGGCAATTGTATTGCACTATTTGATATTCGATAGATTTTTTGTATTATTGATTATTCAGTGGTCTTACCACATCGAGCTATGCTCACATTTGTTGGAGTTTTGCAGACTGATTCTGGGGAACTCGTGGTGTGTAGTAGATGGTATGGGTAGGAACCTTTTTGCATTGCATCATGCTCATGACATATTTGAATGTTATTGATTTATTCTACATATTGTATTGTATTGTATTGAATGGTATGGATATTAATGATTGTTACTCGAATGAATGATGACCCATGCTCATACACCGTTCGACATCAATTTGATAATGACTATGTAATGATATGAAATTCCAATGATGGTTATGTGTTCTTTTGTTAAAGCTAATATATTTCACTATATTCGATATTTATGTCTGTTTAAATAAATGTTCCACTCACACTGAGCTTTCATAACCTCACCCCCAATAGTGTTTAGCATTTCATGTAAACCACGAAATTAGGATCAGACTCGGCATACGGAGAATCACCTTAGACCTCAGACTATTCTTAATAAGTATTATTAAGTCTTTATTGGTTTTGGCTTGTAATTTTTAATTATTTCTGATCTATGGCTTGGTAACTTTTCTTTTGGGGATTTTTGCATGCATAGATTACTCAAGCATAATAATTGATAAATGCATAATATTGAGCTTAAGTAAAATTTGACATTATTTCCTAATTTCAGCTGCATTGCAAATGAACCGGTTTCTAAAAATGAATCGATAAGGAAACTAAGTTTCCAAAATGACTTGAAAAATGATTTTCCCGCTACATTAGTTTAACATCAAATTTTTACAAAGAAGAGTGACAAGCATATAATTTGTTTTTCTTAAACAACAATATCAATAATAAAATGAGTCTTAAGTATAAATTATCTAATAAATGAACTCTTTTAAACTAACCTAAAGTGTAAATACAATTTTTCACTAAAATAAGTTTATTTAAAGTTTTCAAAAGTTAGCTTAGCTATTTTGGTGGCTAATGTAGCCTTCTCAATCTAGCCATAACATCTAGGCTGGATTAAGGAGGTTACATTTAGTGGTATAAGAGTCTAGGTTCAAAGCCTCGGACTGAGTTTTGATTTTCAAAAATGAGCCTACATGCATGCAAACATGAAAAAGGGGAAATTTGGGAAAAACAAGCCATAGAGAATTTTGAAAATGATTTTCTACAAAAAAAAAAGGGTCTGAGACTCTGATGCCAATTGCCATAGAAAAGTTACTATTAAATTATAGGTAAACACTTGAGGTGCATTACTATAGACATAAAACTGAAATATTTAGTATTTAATTTTTTTTTGAAACTGTAATATAGGAAATTGAAAATTGACTGAAGTTAGCTAATAATTATTTTTTTTTGAAACTGTAAATCAAATTTAAGACCATAGGATACATAATGAACAACTGGAAAATGAGGAACAATGGGGTTTGGTGTTGAACTACCCAAGTTGAGTCATTTGCTTCTCAAGGAATTGTGCCTAATCCTGAGATGAATGACTTTGTGATTGCGTCTACTTCTAAAGGCGAAAACTAGGAGGTTGGGGATGATGCAGTGTCCCAAGCAATATTGGGAGTCTTAGAAAAGGTTTTTAAGACTATGATTGAAAGGACTAATATGGAGGGAGAGAGTAAACGCTTAGAGTGCAAGAGAAAGGGAAAGATTAAAGTTCGAAAAAGGAGAGAGTCTGCTTCCATTGGTCCAAATTTGCGACCTTTAAAGTGGGCCAGAGGAGCCAAACCTTAATGAAAGGTTGTAGTAGTTATTATTGGAGAAATTGTTAAATCAACTAAGGTTCCAATTTGTCGATTTTGTGGTAAGCGTAATCCATTAGAGTTTCTGTTAAAATTGGGAGTTGGGGTAGAGGAATTTGTTAGTAACGTTTCCGTAATTAGATTTGCAAGATATATGTTGGGAATTTTAGGAGACGCATTGTCTAGAATTATGTTGGAATCAGAGTTGCATAGTGAAAGCTTGGTGGCCCAATTTGAAGGAAAAGGGGTAATAGATTTTGTGACTAAGAAAATTTCAAGGACAAAATTTCTTTAAGAAGGGGAGAATTATAACATCCCAAAAATTGGGGGTTAGTAGAATTATATTTGGGAATCGAGAGAGTGTGGTCACACTCTAAAATTTGAGATTATATATGTGTTTTTAGGAAATAAATGAGATATTGGTTTTTTAGTTAAGTGTTAGTGAAACGTTCCTTGAAACCCAAGTTCAAATCCCTTCTCTCTTACCGTTTTTATTATTTTGCTAATTTTGCCCCAAACCCTAGTATGTGACACGCCTTGTTTTTAAAATAAGCATTCCAAAATTATTTCAAAAATAAGGAAATAATCTAGTGGTTAATTGATAAATGCAAAAGCATGAAAATTAAATTGTGGCCCAAGTTCAAATTCTTTCCCATGCGAAATAACTAATTTTTTTTTACAAAATCCCTTGTTTTTAATGTGCGTGCCATCCATACCCTTGTAAACCTAGGTATAAATGTTAATTTTACACAAAATAATTAGCCTTTATTCTGTTTTTACTCACCCTAGTCGTTCCTGTAACACCCCTAACCCATGTCCATCGCCGGAATAGGATTATGGAGCATTACTGGATAATTCTTAACATTTACGGATAATTCATGACAATTACTATTCATTTTCTGAGATTATTCAAAACGTCCTTTAAATGGACCCTTGAGGCTCAATCTGAGTATTAGAATTGAGTCGGGACTAAATAAAAAAATCAGATAATTTTTTGCAAAAATTTTAAAATTTTCCTAGATATAGGGCACACACGCCCATGTGATCCAGGGACACGCCCAAGTGACCCTAAGACACACCCGTGCTACAGGCTGTGTTTGACCCCGTGCAACTCTCTGACTTGTACCACAGGGCCAGCCACACGCTTGTGTGAGTAGGCCATGTGATCAATTTAATTTTCCAAAATTAGGTTCAGGTTTCACACGGCCAAGACACACGCCCGTATTCCAGGCCATGTAGCACAAACGTCTAAGACACATGCCCGTTTCTCTGCTCGTGTGCTCAATTCTGAGCATTATGTATCTCAAATTTAAGATGCAGGGGACGCACGACTTAACCACACGCCCATGTACCAAGCTATGTGTCACACAAGGTCTAGACACACGTCCGTGTGGACAAAATAAAATCATTTCTAACTTCATTTCTCACCCAAAATTTTACCAATATCTTGCACCAAAACTTACATCCAAATATCAACCAATTCAAGCATTGAATTCAAGTAAATTCTAACATCTAATATGATATATCATTGTATATATAATTATGTTCATAATCTTACTTTAATTTAACCTAAACATTAAACATCACTCGATTATCCATTCTTAACATATATGTATTTATCATGACATAATACTTTATAAGTACCAAAACAAACCATTACTAGCCATTCCAAGGGCTAAATTACAAACAACATATTCCAGCCATCTATGGTCAAGTTAACCTATACATGCCATTATACCAAAATAAGTTTACTATTTATACCAAAATAAACTTGTGGATAGTGTGATGATGCCCCAACTGTTCACCAACCTTCGCGAGCTTCCGAGCACTATGAAATAGAGAAAAATAAACCTAGTAAGTATATTATGCTTAGTAAGTTTGTATAAGTGGAATTAAACTTACCAATTTCATTTATTAAAATTAAGCATATAATAACATGTTTCCATCAACTTGGCAAAAATTGCCTAAGCACATGCATTCAATCAAACATGTTATTCACAAATTCTCATATATATCAAGTAAATATAGATAAGCTCATCATGCTATACTCGTTTAAGACATTATTCATTTCATCTCATAATTCTCATATCATGTCAAGTATTTTATCCGTTGAATCATTGAAATTCCGATGGATAATCAAATAGTACTCTCAAGGTGTACAATTCAATAACCAGTCAATTCATATTCAGGAGTACCCATTAAGGCACTTAATCAAAAAGCACACTATTGAGCCACATATCATATAACATGATTACTTGTCCAAGCTAAATCTTATTTCCAACATATGCTCATAAGGGCTTAATCAGGATTACCCATCCAGGCTAAATCCTATCTATAACATATGCTCAAGAGGGCTTATATCAGGATTAGCAGTCCAGGCTAAATCCTTTTTGTAATGAGATCAACAGGATTACTTGTCCAAGCTAAATCCTGTCAACAACAAATACAGGACCTCATTCAATAGGGCAAATCACATTTTTCCATCGAAATCCAATATCCAAACGGAACTTAACCCTTTTCAAATAATATCAAGCATGTATTAAATTTTTATATTATAACATCCAATTAATTCACATAAATATAAATCACAATCTATACAAATACAACATTCAATTCAACATATTTACATGCTCAATTAAGTTACCCAAACTTACCTACACACTTGTTCGCGTATATAGATCAATTAATCCGAAACTTTCTCCTTTCCTCGATCTAACTTTGAATTTGAGTTATCCGGATCCAATTGAGCTTGACTAGTTTCTTCTCTCTCTCTCCTACAGTTTCCATGCAAATTTTGGGGAAGATGATATAAAATAAGAAGATATTTCTATTTAATTTAATTATCATCTTTAATTTTATCACTTTTCAATTTAGTCCTTAGCCTTATCTAATTTTTCCATGGATGAATCATAAAAAATATATACTAACTTTTGATTAATGGTCTAACTACCATATAAGGACCTCAAGCTTTAAATTTCATAGCTATTTGATCCTTCTAGTTACTAGAATTCAACTTTTTCACTTTATGCAATTTGGTCCTTCCCGTAATTAAGCACTAAATTGATAAAATTTTCTTATCAGAATTTTCACATGATATTTCTATCTAAATGCAAATCATGCAAAAATATAAAAATAAATTTTCTTTCCAGTTCAGATTTGTGGTCCTGAAACCACTATTCAGATTTTACTAAAAATGGGTTGTTACAGTTCCTCCCCTCTCCTCTCCTCTCCTCATTGATCTTCATTTTTTTTTTCTTTCTTCCTCCATTGTTGTCGTCTCCTACACCTAGTTTTACATCTCTTTCTTTTTCTTTTTGTCTCAAGATTTATTAACATATTCTTCACCATCTTGCTGTTATTTTTCCTCATTAAAATCAGCCCCAAATTTGAAATCTTGAACTCCAACATCGATCTTGAACATTGCCAAGAAAGTGCCGTTGTCATTTCTCTCAACTAGCTTGTATAAGATCTTTTCTTTCTTCAATTTGTTGATTAATCTTGTCAATTAAAAACCTAAATTTTAAAATATGGAATTTAATGGAATTTTAAATATTTTAAAGGTATTTTTCCTAATTTTTAATGGATCTTTAAACCGTTTTTAAATTAGCACCGAATTTGGCCACTATAGGTGGTGGTGCGTGCGCTTATATGCAAAAAAAAGAGGTTATTTTGTTTATTAATTCTTACCCATATTTTCCCAGCATTAATTTGATTTCTTTAATCCTCCTAATGAACCTTTAATCACATGTTAATAGGGAAAGACATTCTTGATCAATTAGCCATTCAAACCTCACAATTCAGAAAGTGTAAGTGTGATTAATTATAAACTAGTATGCTGTTTCGAAAAAGTTGTGGGGAAAAAATTTGGATTGATTAAATGAGAGATTTTAATCAATATTAGCTAGTGATTTTATAGTATGTAATTGTGCTAGGTGTTGACTCGAACACCCCAAATCAACCATAAAGCCGAAAGATGTTCGCACGCACGATTCGCAACAAAATAGCGTAAGAAATCTAACTAGTTTGGATTCGTAACATAGTAGTAATTTTGATGATTGGTTGGAACCCATAAGTTGGTGTTTCACGGTTGGCTAAGAGATGATTGATGGAATTTATACTTATTTTTGAATTAGGTTCATTTTAATGTTTATTAAAGAAAATTGAAAGATTCGCTAGTGTGCTGTAAGAAAGAGAAAAATAAGGTGTGGGTCCTAAATTCAAAAACTAAATTAAAAATGATAATTTTTTTATATATTTGATTATTTAGCTTGCTGATTGGATTGGATTAATAGCCAAATAATTAATTTTGTAAGTGGCTGAACCAGGTACGTTTCGAGTCCTAAAAGATTGATATGTTAGCAAAGTTGCTAGTTTGACAGTGTGATTGTGTGAATGGTACTGTGATTCATTGTGACACCCCAAACCCAATCGGGACGGGCCGACCTAAATTCGAAGCATTACATTAGCCATCTAAGTGAATCTTTGACTAATGACCACTAAGACCCATCCCAACCTTATAACACATTAATCTTATCTAATTATTAGTTATTTATTAATTAAGAAGCAAACTATGAGTCAAATTTAAACTTCTCCTAGGTAATTTAACGTAAGGGCATTTTTTTCATTTTACCACCTATGGTAAAACTAACCTGATTTTAGATCTAAGTGTTTACCATCCTTCTTTTAGTCAAATTATGCAAGCCTAAAAATTTTAGCTTAATTTGAGTTCGTTTACTATGACTAATTCAAGTTTTATTACTATGGACTAAATTGTAACAAATACAAACTATCAGGACCTATTCCAAATTATAAATTTAGTGTGTTCCTATTGGATTTTACCTATTATGAGACTAATCCTAAAATTTTACGAAGTTTCCTTTTCATCTAAGGCTTTAAATAGACTAATCAATTTTCAGGACTAAATTGTAACTTAAACAAATTAGAATACCAATTTAAAAAGATAAAAATTCAAACCCCCCAAAACCCACACGGCCGTGTCCCGCAGACTGTGTTTCATTGTTTGAATCGTGAAAAACTTTTAGGCCAATCGTACACGCCCGTGTGGAAATCCCACACGCCCGTGTGTGATAGCTCCAATCTCCACACACTCGTGTCACTTATCCACACACCCGTGTGCAACCCCTCACACGCCTGTATGGATAGGCACATGCCCGTGTGAAAACCACTGCACCTATTTTTGCGAAAAACTCATTTTAAAATGCAATTTTTCATATTTTAATGGCCAATTAAACCCGATTTAACTACTATTAATTAACATATATATACATACACCTTCAATTGAAGTTGTTGACATTAATTAATCCTCAATTATATAGAATTAGGGAATCAATTTCAAGCATAAAAAATACCAAATAAATCAAACAAGTGGCGTACTTTAGTCGCTAGTAACCGACTTCATGGAAGCTTCATTTAAACAATTGTTAGTATAAATTTTATGCCTCACACATTGTTTTATCAAGCAACAATACACCATAAATCATTTAATAATTAAACTTAAACATGCCTCAAAATTATTATAAAACCATCCAAAATAAAATGTCCAATATCCAAAGTCCAATTACAACCAAAATTAAACTAATTCTCGGGAGTTCCACAATGCTCGATTACAGTCTCTAAAACGTGTAATAAAGTCTATACTGTAACGCCCCGAATTTGGGCCTAGAAATATTAGGTCTTGAGCGTGGAAGCAGTTGGGAAGCTACTCATAAATTTTTGGTTGTGTAAGAAAGTGACACAATGAGTGTTTGGATTAGTGGTTGTGTGCTCTGGAAGTGTCTGGGAAGTCATGGGTTCAAGCCTTGACTTCCACAAAAATTTTGGTTTTTAAGGATAAAACCCCTGTTTCTGGTTAGAAGGGCTCTTAAACAAAATTCGGTAAAATATGACATAAAAAGCCTACTGGTCTTGTGGATAGTGGTGTATGGAGTATACTATTGGTCAGAGGTTCGAATCCCTGCTTGTGCAAATGGAGATTATTTTTACTTA
Organism: Gossypium longicalyx; assembly: GCA_025698465.1. Taxonomy (NCBI): domain Eukaryota; kingdom Viridiplantae; phylum Streptophyta; class Magnoliopsida; order Malvales; family Malvaceae; genus Gossypium; species Gossypium longicalyx. The sequence goes on from CM047006.1 coordinate 29,493,283, forward strand.
TGGCCATGAGAGGTAGTAGAGTTTGACCGAAGCACTGCAGAGTGGAGTGGAGTTTGAATTGGTCATGGAGGGAGTGTAGGAGGGAGTTGAGGAGTGATATGATGAGGTATTTTAGGAGAAAATCAAGAAAAGTGGGGTGAGAGGGTGTAGTGGGACATTTGGGAACACTGGGCACTTTGGAAATTCGACTTTTGTGAGTTGGAAGACTCCATTTTGGTTTTGGTAAGCATTTTGGGGCATTCTTTGTTTCTGGTAGCCGATTGTTTGGTTTTCCAGAGGGTTTAGTGTGATTTTGCTTACTTTGTTTTGGGGTGAAAGTTTTTGTTATTGATTCTATTTTCCTTATTGCCGAGCACTCATTTCTCCCTTTTTCCTTAACTATACTTCTTGAAATCGAGTGCTTTTCACCTTTCTCCTTCTCTTCATCTTAACTGTTGTAGCCAAACACCTTGTTTCCTTTTTATTCTTTCGGTTGCTAGTTATTGGGTTAGGCCATTTCTCTTTTCCTTTTTCTCTCCCAACCGATTATTGCTCTTTGGCCGAATATCTTGTTTTCTTTTTGACCTATAACTCTTCTTTTTTACAACTAAAGGACAAATCGAATACTACATCTTCTTCTTCTCCTTTTCCCCTTGCAATTTTGGCCTATTGTTTTCGATTGGTGTGAGTAAGTGGTTGTTCTTTCTCTCTTTCGGTACACTCCTATTTTCATCTAGCATCTTACGATATTGCTATTTCCTGATTAAGGTATAATCATCCCATTTGCCACTGCTATCTTGTGTAATCGATTCTTGTGTGGGGAGGCCGATTACTTCTAACAATCGTTCTTAGAGTTACGTGGTGGTAAGTTTTGATATTTTGGTTGCAGTATATTTATTTCGCTCATGGTGGAAGTTGATAAAATTAGGATGTAATGTAGATTCTTGTCAAGGTTTTGGAAGTCAATTGCGATCACTGCCTTAAAGGGGGAGTAAACCATACTTGCTCAAACAAGGTAAGTAACGTCCTATATTGAGGACTAAGTGCTTGTGAAAGGGTGTCTAACCCTAATGGATTAAAGACTGACATCGGATCGTGTGGAATGTAGGTTGGTGTTCATGAGGATTGCGCTATTCACATAAACAGGAGTGTAATCATACTGCCTTTATCATAAATCGGCAAAAGCCAGAAAGTATGACTATTGACGCTACGCGAGCGTGCGCTCGCTTGTGTGGAAATCTGAGCGCGTAAAACGTGGGCGTTAGATCGTAGAGGCCACCATGAGCGAGTTCATGGGCTTAGGTATTTTTGGGCCACGCTGGGCCGAAATGGGCGTGTGGGCCTCACGGGCTCGTGGGCCCTACACGGATAAACAACACGGACGTGTGGAGATTATTGGGCTAGGCTGTGTGCACCACATGGCTAAGGCCATTTCTGGGCTATGTGGGCCATACGAGAGTGTGGGCCCACATGGGCCCGCATAATGGGCTTTGGGCCCATTTTCACCATTTGATTGCTAAAGGTTGCACGGGTCGTCTGAGATGACTGTGACCTTTTGTGGGGTCAGTAAGTGTACCTGGACCCCTAATAGGGTAAAATGATCGAAATACCCCTATAGAATAAAATGACCGAAATACCACCATAGGGTAAAAAGACCAAAATATCCCTATAAGGTAAAATGACTGTAATTCCCCTGTAGGGTAAAATGACTATTTTGCCCTTGTGAGGCAAAATGACAGTTTTGCCCTTATATGGTAAAATGACTGCTTATATTTTAGCATGCTATTTGTAACTGTATTGAGTACATGTATGATATTGTGATATGACATGACACATTGCATGATGCATTGCATGGGGATGGATTATATATAATTGGAGGAAGTGTACTGTACTGGCAGCTCTGCTGCAAATACTGTTAGTGCCACAATCGGTGCTATTTTGGAGTGTAGGGATGGGTGGGTTGATTATATCCCCACATAGAGTGTAGGGCTAGTACGGAGATGGAGTGTAGAGGCTGGATTGGGTAGGACTTGCATACTCTTTACTGTTACTACACTGTTTACTGTTATTGTAATAGGCTAAGGCTCGGATATATATATGACTACTTCTGTATTGAGATGGGCTTAGGCCTAGACTGTTTACTGATATTAAAATAGGCTAAGGCCCAGACTGTTACTGTTACTAATATGGACTTAGGCCCAGAATGTATTCGCTTTCTGTATGTTTGACTGTTTGTTATTATGGGATTACACACTGAGTTTTGGTAAACTCACCCATCTGTTCAACTGTACAGGTAATCCCCAGTCTTAGGCGGATCGATGTTGCAAGGGACTCGAAGGTGGCCACACAACCGCATGAACTTCCTTCTTAAATTTTAAATTATAAGCAATTAATTTGGGGTTTTGCTGTAATATGGCCTCTCTAAAATTCATTCTTTAATTTGGACTTTTATTTTTTTCAATTTATAACTACTAGTATTAGGAAAACACGAGTTTTCAAAAGAAACAATGTTTTTACAAAGTAAATGCTAGACCGTAACTGTTTTAAAAAAGCTTCCACTATTATCGAGATTTTGAAATTAATAACATTTTAAAGTAAATACTCTTGATAATGATGCAAGTTTTAAAATAACCCTTTTAGATCACACAAAGAGGCTAGATAAAGATTGGGCTTTTCAAACAAGATCACACTTTACAAAAAACACTTCGATGTGACATCGTAAATTCGACCATAACGTCTAGGCTAGGTTTGGGGTGTTACATCTACCATGCCTAAATCTCTTGGAACTCTCTTGTTCAGCTCCTTAGCTCCTCAAGCCCGATGATTATCTACACGAACTGTGAGGGTGTGAGCTTTAAAAAGCTCAGTGAATGTTAATAAAAATGACTAGTAAATCAACATCCAAATCATGCTTAAATCACATCCAATCAATCACCAATTATCAGTCATAATAAATAAACATGTCAATTTAATTTCCATATGCTTTATCAATATCAAGAATCAATTATTCATGGTTTACAAAACATCGAATGATATAACAATAACCACATATAAATATAAAGGCATACACTTCCCATGGCTTAATCGGATGATCATACATCGGATAAATGGATCTCCAAACTCCCACAAATATCAAATACAGTCCATCGAGTTGAGTGGACCAAAGCGCACGCTCCCTTATAGCGCCTTAAATAACCCAATGAGTGGAGACTCATGCTCAACACTCCCTTCTCTACTCCAAACAAATAAATCCACCTAGATTCATATGCTCACAATTTCACAAATATAGATGAGTACTCACAAATCCTATGGCATGCCAACTATATCCAATAGATCCACCATGCATGTTTCCAATGTATTCAGTCAAACATAGCATATAAATTAGCCATTATTATGCTCAGTTTAATGTGACAAAATGCTTATGTGTAACATGTAACATAGCCATTTAACATTCAATTAAATCAAGCATTTCATTTGCCATTTTCCAATGTTCAATTACCAATTGTAACACCAATATATCATGATAAAAAAATTCCAGTAAATATGCTTTAATCATCGATATAATTAACCTAATTAAATTGCACAAAACCACCTAAATGCTTACTTACCATTATTCAATAAAAATTCAACTCCTGTACATATAATATCAAATCTTGCAAAAATCGGCCATTCAACCATAATTAATCAATTGAAATAATCAATTAAGCTACTAATTAAATGCAAATGAGGGTCAATTTACCAAATCACCCTTAGAAACACTCACCACACAATTTATTCTACCACAAACAAGTAATTAACCAAGCAAATCCAAGCTTCAATTCTAGTTAGCACGGTCCTCTTCAAGATTCAGAGCTTCAACAAGGATAAAGTAGACATTTCCATCTTTCCAATGCTATAATAAACATGAATTTTAATTAACTATACTAATCGAAATCCTCTCACAAAGATACCTTACCGAATTTGTAACATCAAGTCGAAAACTTAATTCCTCACAAAATCGATCTCTCCAACCCTCCTAAACACTTTCAATCATCAATATTAGACCAAATACACTTATACTAAGCATCAATTTCATCTTTAAATCAATTTCACAAAATTCCAGAAAATTGATTCATGAAGATGATGAAATTGAGATTTCTTTAAATTACCTCACAAATCATATTTAATCTTGATAAATAAGATGAAAAACCTTTTAATAGATCCATTTTGAGTTGGAACATCCATTGATTTGTGGATTTCCTCTCAAAATTCAAGATCCACCATTAAAGAACCATATGTTCTTGGAAGAAGATGACATTGATAAAAATCCTTTAATTGACTTCCAAATCATGTAAAAATATTTCAAATCATCAAAAAAACAAATTTAGGATTGAAGATTACCTTTGATTTGCTCTAAGTTTGTTGATTAAAATCTTGATTCAATAAACTTGAGAAATTTCAAAATATTTCTTGCTACTTTTACGAATAATTTCAGGTGAATTGAGAGAGTATTTTGAGAAGGAAATTGGTTGGATCTATTCTTTGATGATTGATCTTTAAAGGTTAGATCTATTCATTAATGATAGATCTTTAAAATCATGTAAAGAAAACAAATTTTAAACCTCTATAATCTAATGTAAAATGTGTGAAAGGTGGGCTAGATACATTAGTTTTAAATTTGAAACCACCCACCAGAAATTTAAAAATTGGGAAATTTGCCTAATGGCCACTCCAACATTTCCCTTACTTAACCATTTAATCATTTCCCTCTGAAATTTTGAATTTTAAGGTTTATTTTTCGTATAAATACTCTAAAATTTCCCTTATTTTACTATTAAATTGTAACACCTCAAACCTGTCCTAGATGTTATAGCCGAATCTGGCGATGTCACATTGAAGTGTTTTTCACAAAATATAATTTTTTTGAAAAACCCCATTCTGTATTAAACCTCTTTGTATAGTTTGAAAAGCCGATTTAATGTCTTATTGCTCATTGATAATGTGGGACTTGTACCTTTAAAGGTTGCTTTTATTAAAACGTTATTAGTTTTGTAAACAGTTTGTTATTCGCGGAAGCTTTGAAACGAGTTACGTATTTGTAGTGGTTTTGAAAACATTTGACTTTTTGAAAACTCGTGTTTTTCCTACTACTAGTAGTTGTAAATCACAAATAAATTTGAGTAAAATACCAAAATTAAAAATAAACCTGAAAGGCCTTATTACATAATGAAAAAAACTCAAAATAAAACCTTGATTATAATATTAAACGATAACTACGTCAAGTGGCCACCCCTGAGTCCTCCGTCGTATCGATCCGTCTAAGTTTGGGGATTACCTATACAGTTAACAAATGAGTGAGTTTACGAAAACTCAGTGTGTAATCCCATAGTAGCAATCAATCAGAGTAGACACAATTTGGGCCTAAGCCCTTTTAGTCTCAGTTAGGGCCTTAGCCCATTTTAGTATTAGTAGCAGTCTGGGCCTGAGCCCACTTCAATAACAGTATCAGTGGGGCCTAAGCCCAATACAGTATCAGTACAGTATGTAAACCCAATCCAGCGTCTACACATCATCTCCGTACTAACCCTACATACCATGTGGGAATAAAATCGACCCACCCATCCCTATACTCCAAGTAGCACCGGTTGCGGCACTAAAACAGTATTTGTAGCAGAGCTACTAGTAATAGGCTTATAGCCTTTCAGTACACTTCCTCCAAAATCATATATCCCACCCCATGCAATGCAACATAACATAAATGTATATACAGTACAGATGGCATGCTCAAATAGTCATACATCACATAGGGGTATATCAGTCATTTACAAAAATAAGGGTCCAGGTACACTTACCGACCCAACAGTAGGTCCACAGTCGTCTTGGGCGACCCAAGCAACCTTAATAGACAATCAGTAAAAATGGGCCCACGGCCCATATTGCGGACCCATGTGGGCCCACACTCTCGTATCGCATACATAACCCAGAAATGGCCTTAGTCGTGTGGTTTATACAGCCTGACCTAATATTTACCACACTTCTGTTCGTTTTTCCCATGTGGGGCCCTCAAGCCTATTGGGCCCACACAGCCCAGTTCAGCCCAAAATGGCCCAATACTGCTCGGCCCATGAAATCGCTCATGGCTATCTCGTCAATCACACAGCCATGTTTTGTCACATGGCCTGCCACACAGGCAGCCACACGCTCGTGTGGTGTCGACAGTCCCACTTTCTGGCTTTTTAGCTTTTTTCGTTTTACGACTAACGACAGTTTTACACACACCTGTTATGAAATTGTAGCCAACAATACTTCCGAGATCAAAGCACCAACGAGTAACGGCAGAACCTCCTACAATACTAATGGATTTGCTTAAAAATCAACCTTAAACCAAAGAACAAGCGACTGATTAATAATAATCCAAACCCTCAGTACAATACAAAACTTACCAACCTTCAACCAATACTTATCAAGGGTGGAAAGATCCCTTGTAGGGAAAGAAAGGGATCGTCCTACGCCCCCACTATTGATTCTGCACTCCTAGTATCATTTGGCAGAACATAGGTGTTAGATGAAAATCATCAAGGCCGAATTGAGAAAGTGTGAGAAGGTTACACTCGGTCACAGTGAAAATAAAAAGAAACAGAAGTTAAAACTTTTGAGAAGCAGACCAACCAATAATTGGCCAAGATCCAAGCCTAGAAGTCACCCAAATTGAAAAGGGGGTATTCGATTTTAGCAAGAGAAAGCAGCAAGATTGAGAGGGAAAAAAGTGGGAGAAGAAGAAACGGCCACAAATGCCAGAGGTATTAGGCCAAGAACTATTCGACCAAGAGAAGAAAGAATGTTGAAACAAGGTGTTCGGCTTGAAGAAAAACAAAGGATATTAGGGTTTGGCCAACACAATAGAAGAGCAAAGAAGAATAAAAGGGAAGAGAAGTGCTACTCAGGCAATTGGCCAAGTTGAGAAAGAGGAGAAGGTAGAATTGGTAGAAAAGAAGAAGATAGGGGAAAAGTAGTATTCGGCTAAGAACAAGGGGAAACCGGCAGCACTCTTGGGGACCTTTAAGGGACTACCCGAGACCAAAAGAAGAAAGAACACAAAATAAGCTGTTTGAAAACCTAAAAAGCAAGGAGAAGATTCGGCACCTAGCTAGACTATGACCAAATTTTTTGATAAAATGAACACCTCTATTCGGTCAACAAACTAACACTTACCCCTCAGCACACCCCTACCAAAATTGAAACTCTGTGTGCCATCAGTTCAAATTCAGCACAACCACTTTCAAACAAATCAAATTCCCCTATTTCTTCCTCAATTTCCTCCCATCCACAATCTCCAACAACCGAAATCCCCCATCCATCTCCTTAGATTTAGCTAACAACAGCCCCATTCAAACCTGTTCAAACTCTTAGTGTTTCGGTCAAACACAACTACCTCCCATGGCCATCAGTAAAAATAATCTCCATTTGCGTAAACAGGGATTCAAACCTCAAACTACTAGCACACTCCACAGATTACTATCCACTAGACCAGCAGGCCCATTCTGTCATGTTTTTAACAAATTTTACTTATAACCCTACTGACCAAAGATAAGAGTTTTATCCTTAAAAAGAAATTTTTTTGTGCAAGCCAAGTCTTAAGCCCATGACTTTCCAGACACTCCCAGAGCACTTAACCACTAAGGCAGACATACATTCATGTCACAAACACACAAAACTAATTTTAACATGGGTTTTCAGGATTTGGGGATTTGGGGCGTTACATAAATCCTATTTAATTAATATTTAAATTTTACTAAAATTGCCCCCAATAAAAATTATTTTAAAATTCTTTTTCAACCCAAATTGATTATGTTCACTAATAATTATTTAAAATCTTTAAAATTATTTTTTTGAAAATATTTTTTAAATTTTTTTAGATTATTGTTTAATCGATTTTAGATGAAATTAACCTCTGAAATTAAATTAAAAATTACTAGAAACCCTATAAATTCCTAGTCTCACACTCGAAACCCAAAAAATATACCCAAAACCACTATTTTCGACACCATTGAAAAATAGGCTGTTACAACTCTCCCCTTATGAAAATTTTGTCCTCTAAATTTATCACTTGATAATAGCTATTCAAATCAAATTTTTTGTTCTCTTTTTCAAAGGTATTCCATAAATGAAATCCATCATAATCCGTTCCAAATCAGAACTCATACCAGAATGTAATATTACAAATTGTACTTGATGCTCTCTCTTAACTTATTGACATAACAGATATCTCAAAATTAAATTTGAAATTTTACGTTCTAAATTCAAGTATTTATATCTTTATCTCAAGCCATTATACGTTTCATCACTGGCTGATTTAAATCAAATAAACAATACCATGAACCTCATATAAGATGTTCTGTGAAATCTCAGAATTGTTTAGTGCACCAATTCGAATATTTCTGTTTGCATATCAAAATTCTCTTAAGAATTAACGGTTTAACCCTCGAATTCATAATACTCAAACCATCATAATGCAAGATCGTCTGAATAAAACATTACTACAAATAATATATATTTTTCTCTTGCTAAGACTGAAGTAGATATTTGACTCGACTGAAAAAATTTGATGCTTTCCTATAATAGCTTCACCATTAGTAGTATAACTACCGAGAAATTCCTAATAAATTGGCTGTTGAATCATAATCGGAAAACCCATATCATCAGATTCTAGATACATTAGATCATTCATAGTGTTTAACTAAAATTCGTAATTGTCATAACATACTCTAACTGATGTTTCTGACACATCTGCATTTGTAAATTTCAACTGATAAACATTCCATTTCATGAAAAGCTTCAAACAATATTATTTTAAATACAAGCATTATAGCTGCTACTATCAAGGTGATTTTAACCCATAATAAGATTTCCAATTATCACTGATCTAGTTGATATGTCCTTGTATCATGTCTTCTAAAATATGAATTTCCCATTCTTACTGTCCGTTTGTTCACCCGTGAATTCACAAAATTTATTCCCGAATCTAGAGATGAACTAAAATACATACAACTCAACTAAATCTTTAAGTGAATTGTAACACCCCAAACCCGGCCTGGACGTTATGGCCGAATCTGGTGACGTCACGTTGAAGTGTTTTTTGCAAAGTATGTTATCCTTGAAAAACTAGTTCTATATTTAACCTCTTTGTGATCCTAACGAAGATTTTAGGATGTCTTATTCATTTTCAAAATTTAAGTCATTTGGAAAAAAGTTAATCATATTAAACTGTTATTAATTTTAAAACATTATTTCTTGTGAAAGCTTTTTAAACGTGTTGCGTCAACGTGGTGTTTTGAAAACCTTTTATCTTTTTGAAAACTCGCATTCTACCGCTAGAAGATATAAATCAAAATAATTAAAAACCCAAATTGAAGACTAACAATTTATAGAGTCCTTATTACATAAAAAGATACCCAAATTAAAAATACTTATAAATTAAAATCAAGTAAGGAATCATAAGCGGTTATGTGGCCACCTTCGAGTCCCTCGCACCACTGATCTGCCTAGGACTGGAGATTACCTATACAAATAAACAGATGGATGAGTTTAAAAAACTCAGTGTGTAATCCCTTAATGAACAATCACCAAACATACAAGAAGTTAATTACATCGGGGCCTAAACCCGCTTTCATAATGATTTAGTTTCAGATTAGGGGCCTTAGCCCATTACAGTATCAGTATTAGTGTGGGCCTAAGCCCATTTCAGTGATAATAGCAGTATAGATATGCAATCAGAAATCCTACCCAACCAGCCTCTACACTCCACTCCGTCCAGCCCTACACTCCATGTGGGGATAAAATCAACCCACCCATCCCTACACTCCAAATTAGCATCGGTTGCTGCAGTAAACAGTATTTGTAGCAGAGCTGCCAGTACCAATCATAATAAACCCATCCCCATGCAACACATCATGCATCATGTCATAATATCATACATGTATGCAATGTATTTAAAATGGCATGCTCAATTACAGTCATACGTCTCATAAGCGCATAATAGTCATTTAATCACATAGGGGCATTACAGTCATTTTGTCAATTTGGGGATCTAGGTATAGTTACCGATCCAATAGTAAGTCCAAAATCATCTCAGGTGACCCGTACAACCTTAACAGTAAAACAGTGAAAATGGGCACAAGGCCCATAATGCGGGCCTATGTGGGCCCACACGCCCGTGTAGCCCACATAGCCTAGAGATGGCCTTAGCCACGTGGATTACACAGTGTGGCCCAATATTCTCTCCACGTTCGTGTGATTTACCTGTGTAGGGTCCACATGTTCTTAGGGCCCATACTGCCCATTTCGGCCACAAAGTGGCCTAATACGGGCTCGGCCCATGAAATCGCTCATGGCCGGCCCCAACGTTTATACGACATGTTTAGGCATACAGACTACCACATGAGCGAGTGCAAGCTCGTGTACCATCAACGATCACTTATTTCGACTTTTGCCGATCTACGATTAAGGCAGTGTTTTACACACCTATTTACGAAAATGTGCACACCACTCTAGAGCAGTCCAACCTAAAGTCAAACATAACGCACTGTTAGTCCCTTCACGATAGGTTTACAAGACCCCTCTTAAATTACTTAACCAAAAAGGGGAGATTACCACTTGCCTTAATCAACTGATTTAGGCTTGCACCCTTCAACCCTTACAGGAAACTGATTATAACCCTTGGAGATCACCTGCATTCCAACCGAACCTATTAGCCTTAATCATATTGCTCGCATAAATTGTTTGAACCAAGCGTAAACCACTTACCAAAAACATAAAATCGATTATATAAAAGGGAAGCAATCGGTCTATCTCCACGACGATCACCCTATGCTTCAAAGGCAAGGGCTAGCACGGACTGCCCCTAGCAATTATCGGTAGCAAAGAAATAAGTTAGATGGAAACTATTAACATGGCAGGAAGAGGGAAAGGGAGAGAATAACCATGTGCACTCAAACCTGATTGGTCAAATAACAATAGCCAAAACCGAAAGAATATAGGTGAAGTATTCAACCAAACCACAAAGTGAAAAGGGGAAGGAATTGAGAGTGAGCAGAGAAGAGAAAAGAAAAGGAATTATTTGGCCAACACAAAAACTAATTGAGGGAGGGGAGAAGCAAGAAGAATCGGCCAAAGTAACAATAAGCAAAAGAGGGGAATTAATGGATTCAAGAGAATTGAGAGAGAGGGATTGAGAGCATTCGGTCAAGGGGGAAAAGAAAAGAAGAATGAAATCAAAAGCAAGGGACCCAAAATGCAAACCTGAAACAAGCCAATAAAAAAGAGAGACACAACCAAATTCTCTAGCACTAATCGGTCTCCAAAGGAAATAACCCCCAAAACTTTTGGCAGCAACCAAAATAGAGTGCTAATACTCACCAAAGTCAAAAATCTTGAGTGCCACAATCCAAATTTGGCACTCCACTACCTCTCCTCTCACTTCCCATGATTTTCTCCAAAATATCCTCCTAGAATTCGGCTACAGAATCCCCACACCCCTCAAACACTCCAACTGCCCACAAGCATCAGAGTTCCACTAACATTGAACCACTTACGCGACACAGCAGCAAAATAAAACACTCTACTACCCCCACTAGGATTCGAACCTCAATCCTCTGGCATAAGTAACATGCCACTTACCCCCTAGACCAACAGGACCTTTATGTCATAAAACACACACATTTCTTTAAAAGCCTACTGACTAGAGACAAGGGTTTAACCAATCAAAACAAAATTTTTGCATAAGCCAAGCTTGAACCCAAGACTTCTCAGACACTTCCCAAAACACTTAACCACTGAAGCAGATACACACTTGTGTCCTAAACATACAAAAATAATTACTTAAGATTTTGGGGCGTTACATGAATAATCTGTTTTGACTAAAACAAATGAGTCGATCTTGTCAACCTAATAGTAACAATTCAAAATGATTTTTTTCTTGTCGTCAAGATAATCTAGACATATAGTCTATCACAATTCCTTCAGAATACCAATCAAAGATCATCACAACTAGTATTAACTCATACAAAATATAACATCCAATTTTGACTTGTTGATATAATTCGAGATCATCTGAGTAAGGAGAATTAAATTGCGATGCTATGCTTGATCTTCCACCATCTACACTTTTTACAATTTATCCCTTCTTGAAAGCTAAGAGTTGCACATAATAAGACTATTCCCATAATTAACATCAAAACATTGAACTATACTGGGGTCACAACCATCAGATGGATTAAAAGTATTATTTTGCTCCTTCCACGAATACCTTCTCTCAGACGGATCACAGTGCTCTAACAAGATAGACGTTACAACCATATAGCTAAAATAATGCCTTAAGTACCAATAATGCATTCCGAAGCAAATGAGAAAAAGAAACCCAATATAATTCCAGAAACAATAAGTGCAGCAACACAACCTCTAGAAAGCTGTGATCTGTATCAACATGCTCCCATGATCCAAACAAGAATTATAACTATATTAATTGTAATAACTCTAAGCCAATGTGTATCCATTGCAGATGGACTATATATGATAAAGTAGACAATAAGGACGATAAGAAAACCAAGATAAAGAAGACCAAGATGTAAAGCCTTACTAAACTCCCGTGAATATAACCTATTTCTATTTTTCCAGAATATGTAAATTTATGAGCCTTTCGGACCTACTCGTGAACATCCAAGCTATTTCTATTGAAGGCCATGCAGCATAATAGGAACATAATGATTGCTAAAGAAATTAATAATGCCCTAAAGAAAAATCTAGAAGGAGAATCTCACCCAGAAGCACTAGAATCAGCTATGACTTAAACAACACAAATTCCATATGCATAAAGCAGAATAACAACCAGTAGAAGTAGAAAAATAACAACACATGAGTTTTTCCATTGAGTCTTCTACCAAAACATAATTGAATAAAATGCCAAGAATAAAACAATGCCAATCATTAATCAATCAGACTAACCATGTTTCTGCCTAACATCATGATTAGCTAGAATCCCCTCACAATAAGAACCACATCTGGAGATAAAACAACCACATATGCCATTAGAGTTAAAAGAACACATAGAATACCTAGATGAGATGATTATGATATACATGGCCATAATGGATGCATTTAAATCTATTTGCATTTCGAACACTACGTCACTGACTACTAAAATCATTGGTGATCTCACATTATTTTGTTCCACTAAAGTAATCAATTAAGAAGAAATCTCGGTTAACCCGTTCTTTAGAAATCATACCAATTATAGTCAATTACCCATGAATAACTTTTTTTAATAGTGACGTTGCATATTCCAAATAATCTTTAGAAAGATCTTTTATCTCATCTAGAACCCTCGGTATTTGGTAACCAACTTTCGGTTCTGACCACATTATTACTACTTCAATCGTTGAACTCTTCGGCTCCTCTTTTGTAGACTTAATCAACATAAATCTTGTGAATATTCCGTTGTATAAGACTTTGAAGATGAGGGGGTAGAGGTCATAAAGCCACAAAATTTAATTATCATATATACACATCAAACATAACATTCATTATTAATACAAACAATATTAACCTTTACTCTAACCTTAATAAATTTTCGTTTATCATTAAAAACCTTTTAATCAGAGACTTGACTATTGCTTTCAACATCATTGGAATTAGCTTGGTTAGAAGACATCTTTTATCTATATGTAAAACAAATCCCGTCAAAGTCAGGAGACATCACACTATCATAGATTATACAATAGCATGTATTTCTAAACTCCATACATGCTATATTCAGTTTAAGAACCAACTAAACTGTAGCTCTGATACCACTAAATGTAACAACCCTAACCTATCTCTGTCACCAAATTAGGGTTATAGACCATTATCATACAATAAAATATATTGAAACATTTTAACATTCAATAATTTAAATCATATCATAAACATGCATACTGTCCCTAAATCGAGCCCTCGAGGCCTTAAAAATAGCTTAGAATCAAATGGGGACTAATTTGAAACAATTTGGAAAGTATAGTAAAAACTCACAAAAATTTGGAAACATGGGTCACACGGCCGTGTGCCTCACATGGTTGAGACACACGCTCGTGTCTCAGGTCGTATAACCTTCGAACTAAGGACACACGGCTGTGTCCCAGCCCGTGTCCTCACACGTGTAACTCTTTGAGTATGGTCACACGGCTGTATCACATGACCGTGTGCTAGACCATGTAACTCACTAACTTGCACCTTTAAGAAATCATCAGATGACACACTGTCATGTCGCCAGGCCATATGTCTCACACGACTGAGTCACACGCCCGTGTCTCAAGCCGTCTGGACCCAAATTTACCTAAAATCAAGCCATTTCAAAACCATGTCATGCATAAACATTTAGACCAATAATACATACTTTCAAAGAACCAAAACCTCACCTAAACACACACATATATATACCATTCTCAAGACCCTAATTCAACTAACCAATATGTCATTCAAAGGCATCATATTATATCAAGACATCAGACATCAAAATATGTCAACCAATTCATACATGATAACCTATTCAATTACTTACCTAAAACATACCACATATGAACCATTCTCAAACCAATAAATTGTACCAATATGCCATAGATATCCATTATCAAAAAGTGACCAAAAGTACTTACCCAAAATAAGAATTATAACTCCATTAAGCATACATGAACATTAAAGCTCAAACATATCAAGTTACCATTTACATATTTATCAAAAACACCATTATAAACCACCCTATACATGTTAATATTGCCATTTCCAAACATAATAACCTAGTTCAAATATGAACTAAAACATGTCAGAAGTAACTATTTTCAAACCATCATCAACATGCCAAGAGAACTATATCATCAAGCACTTTAAAGTAACCAAATTCACATAACTTGGTAAGGCATCAAAGTGTACCAAACCAATGTAACTTTCTCAAAACTTATATAAACCAAAACACCATTAACACATGCACCATAATACCATTACAAATCACCACATGCCATTATAAACCTTAGCCAAAATTACATAACAACTACCAAATCGTCCACTGAATAGTGTGATAGATCTCCGACGAACTTCCAACCAATCGAGCTTCTGATAATCTGTAAAATAAGAAAAATAACTACATAAGCAATGAATGCTTAGTAAGCTCGTATAAACTTAAAACATAACCTACCATTTTAATAATAAAATTTATAAAACAAGTACAAACCATTACTAATGTTGTAAGCTTAGTAAAAGCCTATACAACACCATCAAATTCACAAGTTAGCATACTTGTTCATAATACATATGAGATCAACCATGTATAAACATAACATTTAATTCATCATCGTTATCATAAGATCATGATTCATTTCATTTGTATACTTACCATTTCCAATACCATAAATTTAGTACAAGCCTATTCAAGCATCATTAAACTCACATGTTAATAAGTTCATCAACAACATATATAAACTTATTTACACCATAAGTAGAATTCCATAAAATACATCACATACACTTTAAACCCTTTCATATAGTCATGAACATTTCCATTTTGTCACTTACCATTCCATTCCTTTTCTTACCTGTTGAACCGTCTAGAATTTCATTAGATACTCGAGAAAACTCACACAAAGTGTGCCTTTACATATAACCATAACCTTTCCTTTACATCATTGCTCACACGAGCTGTGAGATGGGTCTGCTCACACGAGCTGTAGGTCAGAATATAAGTTACACGATGCTACTCAAACGAGTTGTGGAGTATCTGCAACAAATGTAGGACCTCAACCATCGGTAGGACTTTCAAGACTAGCATTCAAACATGAAATCCCTAATGACATGTCATTTGTATCCTAAGAATTCCTAAGGTTCATCTGGGGCTCGATATTTGTCAATTCATCATAACATTGATACATTTGTATAATGATTCATTTACATCAAAATAACATACTAAAAATTCTATTTAAACAACATTAAAGCGATAATAGTTCATACAAACTTACCTGACTAAATTGCAGAAATGATTAAGTTTAGGGCTATTTGGTAATTTTCTCTTCTCCTCGATTTTCCACTTGTTCTTGATCATGAATGGTCAAAACCAAGGCCGAACTTCAAACTTCATTGCCCTGGAGGTTCGGTGGAAGAAAAATTAAAATGAAAAAGATGATGCTTTCCTTTATTTTTTTAACTGTTTTATCATTTAATTAATATAATAATATTATTATAAAACAATCAAATTTTAATTAAATTCTTCCACTTACCGTCAAAACTTAATTCTAACGGTTTAATTACCATATAAGTCCTCTCACATTAACTAAATAAACTAATTAATTAATTAAAATCAATAGGAAGTAAAATTTGTAACTTTTACAATTTAGTCCTTTTCAATTAATTAACTATCTAAACATTAAAATTTCTTAACAAAACTTTAATACAACCTTAATAACACTTTAAAAATATTTAACAAAATATTTACGGCTTGATTTATAGAAACGAGGTCCTGATACCTTATTTTCTAAAACCACTTGACTTTAGGGTTATACCACTTGAACCTAATTATTCATTCAAATAGCATAAATTGCCAATTCAAAATTTATTTTTAATATCATATTTGACTCATAAATTTAAATAAAAATATTTATGAACTTGTCAAACTTGTAGCCTCGAAACCTATAACACCCCTCACCCGTATTTAACGCCGAAATAGGGTTATAGAGCATTACCGAATTTATCACACATTTAAACATACATTTCACATACAATTTAATCAATTCAAATACAATTCAATCATAACCAATCATATTGTCCCTAATACGAGCCTACAAATCCCTAAACATGCATTGGGAGTGGTTCGAGACTAAACTGATAACTTTGGAAACTCTTAGAACATAGAAAGTTTTTCTCAAAAATAGGGGACACACGCCTGTGTGGCCCAGCCGTGTGTTTCACACGGCCAAAAACACGCCCGTGTCACATGCCATGTGTGTAACGCCCCAAATTTGGGCCTAGAAGTGTTAGGTCTTGAGCATGGGGACAGTTAGGAGGCGGCACATAAATAATTAATTGTGCAAGAAGTGTCACAAATGAGTATTTATCTCTATGGTTAAGTGTTCTGGGAAGAGCCTGAGAAGTCTTGGGTTCAAGTCTAAGCTGGTGCAAAAAGTTTTGTTTTTAAAGGAATAAGCACTGTCTCTAGGCAATATGTTTTTAAATAATTGAGGGGATAACATGACACAAAGCCTACTGATCTAGTGGTGAGTGGCATGTGAAGTATGCTAGGAGTCTGAGGTTTGAATCCTTGCTTGAGAAAATGGTGATTATTTTTACGGATGGCCATGAGAGGTAGTAGAGTTGGACTGAAACACTGTAGAGGGGAGTGGAGTATGAATGGGTCATGGAGGGATTGTAGGAGGGAGTTGAGGAGTGATATGAGAAGGGATTTTAGGAGAAAATCAAGAAAAGTATGGTGAGAAGGAGTAGTGGGACGTTTGGGAACTTTGGGGCACTTGGAAATTCAGCTAAGTGTTTTGCTCAGGACCTATTGTTTTCGTTTTTCTTTTTCTTTTGGCCGATTAGTGTTGGGGAAGGGTTTTCTTTCGAGTTTTGCATTTTTTTGCTTATTCAAATTTTACCAATTAGTTCTTGCACTCTTTGCATTTTCAGGTTTTAACAATTGTGTCTCTCGGGTCTCATCTTTGGCTGACTTCTCCATCTTCCCCTCCCTCTTCTAGTTGTTGGTGACCGAATAATTTGTCTCTCTTTTCTTTCTGCACCTCTTTCTTATGTTAATCACTTCTCTTATCATTTGTTCCTTCTTTTGATCTTTAACTGAATATGTCTTATTTTCTCTTCTCTCCTCTTGTAATCTTTTCACCCTTTGATACAGTGACAGTGACGGTGACGGCATTACTCTTTTTCCTACCTCTACTTTCGACTTTTGCAAACTGATTATTGGAGGTGCTTGTTTTACTCTTTGTTCTTTTCTTTTCTTGATGTAGTAATCACTTAATACCTTCTTTACTGCTATTTATGGCTAGAAGCGTGTAGATACTAAGCCTTGCCTCTATCTTGTTGGATTCTCAGTTCGGGAATAGGGACGACTATTTTTATTTCCCCAACCAGTTTGACGTTCTCAATAAGTGATTGTATTGGTTCAATCTTTACGTGATCGATATCGATATAGGTTAATGAAGTTTGGTTGTATGCAGTTCCGTCAAGGAGTTGTATTCAGCCTTCATCAACGGTTCATTCAGGGTTAATCTCACTCTTGCAAATAAGGCAAGTATTGGTGTAGTAGTTATGATAAGAGTAAAGAGGAATGTTAATCCTCTTGCTTTGACTAATGGAGTAGTTTTGATGGAGTGTAGCCTTTGGACTCGAGGGCTACTTGCGCAACTTCGTTTAAGGTGTGTAACCACACTACTGTTAGCTGCTGTCAGCGTAGATTGGCCAAAAGCCAGAAACGTATGACTGTTGGCACTACAAGAGCGTACGCTCGCTCGTGTGATGAGCCGAGTGCACAAAATGTAGGCATTCGATCGAAGAGGCTGCCATGAGCGATTTCATGGGCTTAGGCCGTTAGTGGGCCTCTTGGGCCACAAAATGGGCCAAATGGGCCCGATGGGCCCGTGGGCCTGCTTGTGTAAATCTGATTGTTAGGTGGAAAATAGTGGGGCTTGTCATGTCGCGCACATGGCATAGGCCATTCTGGGCCTCAATGGGCTGAAGTGGGTCGTGTAGGCCCAATAGGCTCATGGGCCCCGCACGAATAAAATCCTCGATAAGTGACAAACTTTGGATTGGGCTATGTAGTATGCATATTCGTGGCTAATCTTGGGCTAATTGGGCCGCACGAGAGTGTGGGCCTATTTAGGCCGAATAATGGGGCCCATTTCACTGATAGGATCGTTAGGGTTGTAAAAGTCTCTTGGGGCGACTGTAAACCTTCGGATGGGTCGATAAGCATGTTTAGGCCAAACTATTTAAAATCACCAAAATACCCCTGATTTGTAAAATTACTGAAATACCCTCGATCTATGAAATTATCGAAATACCCCCAATTTGTAAAATTATCGAAATACCCTAGTTTGTAAAATTACCGAAATACTCTCAATTTGTAAAATTACTAAAATACCCTTGTAGGGTAAAATGACTGTAATACCCCTGTAAGATAAAATGACTATTTTGCCCTTATGAGGAAAAAAATTACTATTTTGGTGGTAAAATGAAAAAAATGCCCCTACATGGTAAATTGACTATTTTGCTTCCATGTGAGGTATTTATAAATATGTACAAGTATGATTGTATTTTAGCTTGCTATTGAAACTGTAATGGATACATGTATGATTCTATGATATGACATGACATATGGCATGATGCATTGCATGGGGGTAGGTTTTTATATGATTGGAGGAAGTGTGTTGTACTGGCAGCTCTACTGCAAATTACTGATGGCTTTAAGCCTATTATAATGGCAGCTCTGCTGCTAATACTGTTAGTGCCGCAACCGGTGCTATTTTGGAGTGTAGGGATGGGTGGTTGATTATATCCCCACATGGAATGTAGGTACGGAGATGGAGTGTAGAGGCTAGATTGCGTAGGACTTGCATACTATTTACTGTTACTGCACTATTTACTATTATTGTAATGGGCTAAGGCCCAAATATATATATCACTACTTCTGTATTGAGATGGGCTAAGGCCCAGACTGTTACTGTTACTAATATGGGCTTAGGCCCAGAATGTATTCACTCTTTGTATGTTCGACTAGTTGTTATTATGGGATTACACACTGAGTTTTTGTAAACTCACCCATCTGTCTAACCGTATAGGTAATCCTTAGGAGGATCGGTGCAGCGAGGGACTCGGAGGTGGCCACACGACCGCTCATGCTTTCATATTTGGTTGTAATTTATAAGTGATTTAAATTTCGGGGTATTTTACTGTAATTATGGCCTTTATGAATTTTAAATTTTTATTTGCATTGGTTTATAACTGCTAGTGATAGGAAAACACGAGTTTTCAAAATAAACAATGTTTCTACAAAGTGAACGGCAAGTACGCAACTGTTTTAAAAAGCTTCCGCTATAAAATGATATTTTGGAAATGAATAACATTTTAAAATATAATAAGGACGTTTTAATATGAATAAATTTTGGCAAACAACTCACATTTTCACCCTAAACGAATATTTTTAAGATTGCACAAAGATTTTAAATAGAAACTTGGTTTTTCAACAATATCTTGCTTTACGAAAAACACTTCAATGTGACGTCGCCAGATTCAGCCATAACATCTAGGCTGGGTTTGGGGTGTTACAATGTGGACATTCAAAATAGAAGTACATGGTCGTGCTCCAACCTATGTCTGACCCTGTGTAACTCTCTGACTTGGGTCACATGGCCAACACACACGCCCGTGTGCCCTAAAAATGGCCATACAAGCCTGTGTGCCAAGCTATGTGCGAGCCCATGCCAAACTTGTAGGGTATACTAACTTATGCCACACGGCCAAGTCACATGCCCATGTGTGAGGCCGTGTGGAGCATATTAACTTGGTTTCTATTTCAACACAAAGGGACACACGGTCGTGTACATTACTGTGTATCACACTCAGCTGAGACACATGTCCGTGTCTCTTCCCGTATGGACAAAAATGAGCTATTTACCAAGCATCATTGATATCATTTCAATACCAACAATATACAAGACACACAAGATCCCAATATGCCATACAATTCATACCAAATTTCAATTACTCAAAAATAAAAAATGACCAAACTCAAATATGCATTATTTAGCCTAATCTCACAAGTATACCAATATTCATGCCTCAACCATTTGATACTCATAATATCTATTACCATCAAGTATCACACAACCATCATCCAACACATTACGCAAGACATAAACACATATATATACATGATTCAAACATACCAAAATAAATCAACTTCCATGGCTATATACAAACCAAATTTTAAACTTTACAAGCCAATTCAAATGACCAAAATTATAATCAACTCATAACCAAAATGACCAAAGTCTCTACACATGGTATATACTCAAAACATAAGCTCAATAATACCAAAGTGATAGTAGGATTGTGTGACATAGTCTTCGACAATCCCCAAATCTAAGCTAGCTTTGAATTCACTATAAAAGAACGGAAAAAAAAAACAAAGTAAGCTTTATAGCTTAGTAAGCTCATATGAAATAACTCAATTTATTCATAAATGCACAATTTATCAAATTGAAATACATCAACATGTAACTCATATTATCTAACAAACTTTCATTATATTCAATTATAAGATTTAAACGTATCTTTCACAAATTTCTTCGATTTAAAGCTTATACAGTTCATGTACATACATGCACCATATCGTATCAATCTCATACTCAACCATGTGTTTTATTTACCCGTAAAACCATTCGGAATACTATCGAATACTATCGAATACTCGGGAAACTCGCACCCTAAGTGCCACATATATATAGCCAAAGCTATCTTAATCTTGTATCACATAAACTACTCACACTAGAGCTATCAACGGGCCTTCTCACACAAGCTGTTAGTTGAGACGTAACTACACGGTGCTGTCACACAAGTTGCCAAGTAACCGCAACACATGCCGGTATACTTCGATCAGACGTACTGTACCAGCCCGATTTAGACCCTAATCAGAACTGTGGTTTTGGGACCACGAATTTGAGTCAGAAAAAATTTTAAAAATTATTTTCTGTGTTTATTATGTGTGAATTTATATCCATGAAATTTTCTTATTTTAATTTTGTCGTTTGAGTGTCGATTTAATAAAAAGGGCTTAATTGCGTAAAATAAAAATTTGATGGTTTAATGTGTAAGGGCCGAATTGAATGTGTCTTTATAATTTAAAGTATTTATGTTGCAATTAGGCCATTGAATATATGAATGGATGGTCATGGCATGCATTATATAGTTTTATTATTAAATCATTAAGGTTAAAAATGTAAAATGATTAATAAGTTAATATAGTATAAAACATAAAATTAAAGCCAAAAGTGTTCATCTTTTTGGTTGACCGAATAAAAAAAATAAAGAAAGAAAAACAAAGCCTTTAAGGGTTCGACCAAAGACTAGTTTGATTAAGGTATGTAACTAGCTCGGTTTTTTATAATTTTTACGTGTTTGAGATCGTTACAATGTAATGTAAAAAGCCCATGCTTGAATTTCTAATTTTGATGAATATTTTGAGTTATGCCATTGATGAATAATTGAGTTTTGTGATGTTAGTTGATGAATTATGAAAGATATGTTTTGGATTAATATGTTTTGTATTGGAATTTTTGATGAATTTAAGTAATTAGGGCTAAATTAAAAAATTAATAAATTGAGGGACTAAAATGTAAAATAAATGAAATGTATAGACTTGTATGAGCATGGGTAGCATTCGAACTAAGCATGGTGTGTTCAAATTTCGCATGTTTTGTGTTTTGTGCAATTTGGACTAAATTGTAAAAAGTGTTAAATGTCAGGGGTAAAATGGTAATTTGCCCATTTATGTGTTTTTAGACTAAATTGAATGGAATTATGTTTGAATGAGTTTAATTTGAATATGTTTAGATCAAGAACTAAAGAAATCAGATTTGGATCGGGGGAAAACCAAAGTTATTGAATAGTCGTTTCTTTCCAATTATCGTTGTCCGAGGTAAGTTTATAAGCAAATAGATGTTGTTTATTTGATCAAATACAAACTATATATGCTAAAATGAATAATGTTATAGTATATATATGGAAGCCGAATATGTATAAGCTTAAAAGCTATGTGTACGAGTTCGATTTGATCGAGTTACGACGTCCGAAGGCCCCATACGAATGTAACGCCCCCGTACCCGAGACCGTTGCCAGAGTCGAGCACGAGGTGTTAACGGACTTAATTCATTAATTAAACAACTCAAACAATTTATTTTAGAAATTTCAGACAAGCTGGCTAACTGCGTCACAGTCGCTTAAAAATTCAAATCTCGAGTTCCGAAACTCAAAATCCAATTCCATAAATTTTCCCTAGAACTAGACTCATATATCTATTTACTAATTGTTTTCTAGAATTTTTGGTTGGTCCAATTAGTACAGTTTATTAGTTAAAGTCTCCCCTATTTTAGGGTACGACTGCTCTGACCTCTGTGTATTACGAATCAGATATCTCCTTGTACAGAGTTTCAATGACTATGTTGTTTGTTTCTATTAAAACTAGATTCTATAAGGAATATGTACATATAAAACATGACTTCTAATTATTTTTATAAAATTTATGGTGAATTTCCAAACTCAGAACAGGGGATCCAGAAATCGCTCTGGCCCTGTTTCACAAAAATTTAAACATCTCATAGAATATCATTCATATACCTATTTTATTCCATCCATATGAAAATATACTCATTAAGATTCAATTCTATAACTTATTCATCATTTAATTCCATTTATACTATTTTTAGTGATTTTTCAAATTCACATCATTGCTGCAGAAATATTCCGTTTTATAGCAAATTTTACTTTACTATAAATTTTCATGGACTAAATAGCATTTTAAACATACATGGTATCAAATATGATTTAGATTGGCCATTCCAATGGCTAATCATTCACAAACTCTTTTCTTGCCAAAGCATAATCATATCATAAGATCATTTACACAAAGTGAGTATTTTGCCATACATGCCACATTCAAGATACACAAGCCATTTTACCAATTTAAGCCTTCGGATAGTGTGAACGAGTCTTCGACCTATCCCGATTCTCAAGCCGGTTTGTCAAAACTACAATGAAGGAAAAGGAAGGAGTAAGCATAAATGCTTAGTAAGTTCACATGCAAATAGTAAGTAACATAATCATGCAATTCCACATAAAAACATCATTTGCATAAACAACACCAAGACATTCATGTTACATTTGTATTTAATATCATGCTACGATTTCATCATACCTGTCAAATTTTCTCATTTACCACACTTACCAACATGTCACATTCGTTTTAGGCATTCTCCTTATTCTCTTAAGATTCACCCGTTGAACATATCGGAATATAATTCGAATACACGGAAAGTTTGTACATAAGTGCCACATATGAAGCCAAGCTACCATGTAACCCGCCCATAAGCGAACTCGGACTCAACTCAATAAGCTCGGGTGTTTGCATCCATAAGTGAACTCGGACTCAACTCAACGGGTTCAGACATTTGCATCCATAAGTGAACTCGGACTCAACTCAACGAGCTCGGATGCCCAACCATCCTAGTGACATGTCACTTGTATTCTAATCTATTCCCAAGGTTCAAACAGGCTTTTTCCTCGATTACACATCTTTGTCGTCTTCCACGGAACATCGAAACCGATACTCGGTAGCAAATCATAATTTACATATTATTCAATAATAACCATAAAGCATAATATTTCATGATATTAATCATCATATCACATAAATAACATTAAATTACTTAAAATGACAATTATGTTACTACATTTACACATGAACTTACCTCGATACAAAATATTAGCAATCAAGTCTATTCCTCGTAAACTTTGTTTTTCCCTCGATCATGACTTGAATCTTATTTCTCTTGATCTATAATACCAAATTAATTTATTTAATACATACATTCATCAAAACAGCCCCAAATACGAACTTTGGCAAAATTACCATTTTGCCCCTAAATTTTCACATATATACACTTTTTCCCCAAGGCTTGTAAATTAAACCTCATCCTATTTTCTTATGTTTTATGACATGATGATCATTTTTCCCTTCTATAGCAACATCAAATTCACACTCTAACATGTACTTATGAATATTAGGTATTTTTACCGATTAAGCCCTTTTACTCGTTTTCACTTAAAACCGAGTAGCACAAGTTGACTAGCATAATTTAAAACCTCATATTCTATCATTTAACACCAAAATACACAAATTTCACCTATTGGTATTTTTCCAAATATGAACCCTAGGTTGAATTATTGCTAGCATAAGCTAAATCGAGCTATCGGGATTTTAAAAAAGTAAAGGACATTAAAAACGGGCATAGAAATCACTTACAATCAAGGCTTAAAAGTTGAAGAAACCCTAGCTATGGAGAGAGCAAAATTCGGCAGCAACTATATGGAGAAGATGACTATTTTGTGTTATTTTTCTCATTTTATTTCATTTAATATGCAAATGACCAAAATACCCTTAATACCTTTCTTTGAAAATTTTCATGTACAAGCCCATTTTTGTCCAAAATTTTAGAAATTGGTCAAATTTCTATTTAAGACCTCCTCATTAATATTCCAAAGTAATTTCATACTAAAAACTTCGAGAATGCAAGTTTTGCAACTTATTTGATTTAGTCCCTAATTTCAACTTAAGCACTTTATGCATAGAATTTCATCATGAAATTTTCACACAATCATGCAATCATATCATAAACCTCAAAATAATTATAAAATAATTATTTTTATCTCAGATTTGTGGTCACAAAACCACTATTTCGATTAGGCCCTAATTCGAGATATTACAACGAACCTTAGGAATAGCTAGGATACATATGTCAAGACATAGGATTTTTTATATGTGTTCTCGTGTAAGACCACGTCTGGGACGTTGGCATTGATATGTGATTACATGTAAAACCATGTCTGGGACATTGGCATCGTATTTGATTCATGTAAGACCCTGTCTGGGACAGTGGTATCGATATGTGATTACATGTAAGACCATGTCTGGGACGTTGGCATTGTACGATATGTGTGATTATTCGAGTACCTTGTTAAATTCTGAATGGTTCAACAGGCAATGATAAGTTGTGATTGAATGTGTAAAACGAGCTAAAGTGATAAGGTATGTGATAGTTTATTACCTATTTGAAAATAAGGTAAGCTGGTTATTTGATATGTCATGCAAATTATATATGATGTAAATGAAAATATATGTGTATATGAAAAGTATATTCGGCCAAATGTTATGTATAGTGATATCATATTTGTGATCTATGTGCAAACATATATGAATGATTATATACGGCTAAACCTAGTCAAAATAAAGGTGTATGCTTAGAACATGTTTACCTATGAATTTGCTATTTAGGTTCGGTCATGGATGGCAATGAATGAACAAAATTTTTGAAAGTTATATTGGTGTTATTTCGAAGGACCAAATGTTGGCTAATTGTTTGATAGTGAATATGTAATTATAGGCATAGTAATAAACATGCGAAATGATTGTACTTTTGGTTGATATCTGTGTTCAAAATGGTTCAATTTGTTTTGGTCACATGCGCATAAATTTTAATAATAGAATAGATATTTTTGGTCATGTTGTAATGTTGCTATGGTACTTATTTTTTATTTGGTTCAATATACGTATGGTTTTGTGATTAGAAAGGAGGTATAATTAGTTTTAAATGATAAGTGTTTAAATGAAGTATATGAAAAAGTATGACTATTGCCGTGTGGTTGTTTTTAAACTAGAATTAATGTACAAAACATGTTGTTTATATTAACTAATGTCCATGCCACCTATATGAGTGGTAATTAAGTTGAGTAAGTATTAAATGATTGAATTTAAAATTGTATTAAAGTTTCGAAGTTACTAGTTGAAGTAAATGTTTTTACTGTGGATGAATTACAAAGTATAGAATGTAGTGGATGTCTGTTTAAGTTGTTCTATGATAGGTAATACCTTGTAACCCTTCTCTAACGACGGATGTGGGTTAGGGGTGTTACATTTGATTGGTATCAGAGCTACAGTTAGTCGATTTTAAGACTAACGTAGCGCGTGTGAGTCTAGCTATACATTCCATATTATATACTGTAATAGTGTGATGACTCCTAACATTTGAAAATGTATTTTCGTATAGTAAATGGATCCTGATCGAGCCGTAGCTGATGATGTCGAGAATATAGTGCCTGCTCCTGCGCAAGGGACAGCGCCAGTTGATTCTCGACCGACTTCGAGTAACCAAGATGGAGAGGCTAAACAAGCCTTTTACCAAATGATGAATGACTAGTTTACTCAGTATATTCGGACAAATTCGACTGTACAACAACCTCTACCCCCGACTAATCCTTCTCCGATACCGTTATACCTCAAGTGATTGATCCGTTGAGATCACATAAGCCTCCTGTTGATAAAATCAGAAAACACAGGGCTAAAGAATTCAGAGCCACTGATGATGATGATGCTGAGAGAGCTGAATTCTAGCTTGATAATACTATCTGCATGTTTGATGAGCTATCTTGTAGCCCTAATGAGTGTTTAAAATGTGATATATCCTTGCTACGAGACACCGCATATCACTGGTGGAATACACTAGTATCGGTGGTTCTGAAAGAACGGGTGACCTAGGAGTTCTTTCAGACTGAGTTTCGTAAGAAATACATCAGCTAGAGATTTATCGACCAGAAACGCAAAGAATTTCTGGAATTGAAACAGGGTCGCATGACTGTGACAGAATATGAACGGAAATTTATGAGACTCAGTCGATATGCCCGAGAGTGTGTTTCGACCAAAGCTATAATGTGTAAAAGATTCAAAGATGGGTAGAACGAAGACATTAAATTGGTAGTTGGCATTCTTGAAACAAAAGAGTTTGTAGTACTGGTTGAGCGAGCATGCAAAGCCGAAGAGCTCGAGAAAGAGAAAAGAAAAGCTGACTTTGAAGCTAGAGATTCATGTAAGAGATCATCGAGTAAGTCATTCCAGACAACATCAAAGAAATTTCGAGATGATTCTAGCCATTCAAAGGCTACTACGGGTTATTTTAGACATGATCGGAATAGACCATCTATGAGTTCAAAAGCCACCTTAGTAGCTAGTGTTGGTAACGTTAGATCAAATCAACCCGAGTGTAAACATTATGGTAAACGATATCTCGATAGTTGTAGATTGCATGATTGGGCCTATTTTAAATGTGGACCGATGGATCATTTCATTCGTGAATGCCCTGAGTTAGCTAAACAAAACACAATATAGAATGTGAGATCGGGTAATACTGCAACTCGAGGCAGACCACCCAGAAATACGGGTAATGTGAGTAGCAGTCAGAGAGGGACTAAAGATATAACAGTTAGATCCGAGGCTCGTGCACTTGCTAGAGCCTATGCTATAAGTGCACACAAGGAGGCTTCATCCCTAGATGTTATTACTGGTATATTTATTCTCTATGATATTAGTGTAATTGCATTGATTGATCCTAGTTCGACTCGTTCTTATGTGTGTGAGACCTTATTATTCAGTAAGACTTTACCTGTTGAGTCTACTGAGTTTGTGATTAGAGTATCGAACCCCTTGGCCCGGTGTGTTCTGGTTGACAAAGTTTGTAAGAATTGTCCTTTGATGATTCGAGATTTGTGTTTTTTGACTGATTTGATGTTGTTGCCATTTGACGAGTTCGATATAATTCTAGGTATGGATTGGCTAATTTGCATGCTACTATTGTAAACTGCAAAAGAAAGACTATTGATTTACGATGCTAGAATGATAAGATTATTCGAATTGAATCTAATGATCTGAATGGTTTACCGACAGTGATATCTTCGATGTTAGCTCAGAAGCATGTGAGAAAGGGTTGTGAAGCTTTACGTATGTGCTCGATAGTAAAGTGACCAAAAGAAAGATTGAATCAGTAACAGTTGTGTGCAAGTATCCAGATGTGTTTCCTAAAGAATTATCGGGTTTGCCACCTATTCAAGAAGTAGAGTTTGGTATTGAGTTAATGTCGGGGATGACTCCGATATCGATAGCTCCGTACAGGATGGCACCTACTGAATTAAAAGAATTGAAAGCTCAGTTGCAAGAGTTGATAGATAGAGGTTTCGTACGACCGAGTTTCTCTCTCTGGGGTGCACCAATTTTGTTTGTAAAAAAGAAAGATGAAACTATGAGATGTACATTGATTACTAACAGCTCAATAAGGTTACCATAAAGAATAAATATCTGTTGCTACGGATTGACAATTTGTTTGATCAGTTAAAAGGGTCTCCAGTGTTTTCAAAAATAGATTTGGGATCAGGCTACTATTAGTTGCAAGTTAAAGACTCTGATGTGTCGAAAAATACTTTTCGAACGAGGTACAGACACTATGAGTTTCTGGTTATGCCTTTCGGACTCACTAATGCACCTGTTGTTTTTATGGATTTGATGAACTAGATCTTAAAACAATATCTGGATCGATTTGTGGTTGTGTTCATAGATGACATTCTAATCTATTCCCGTGATGAAACCGAGCATGTCGAACACCTGAGACTTGTGTTACAAACTTTGCAAGATAAACAGTTGTATGCAAAGTTTAGTAAATGTGATTTCTGGTTACATGAAGTCAGTTTTCTGGGACATGTTGTATCAGCATCAGGTATTCGGGTTGATCCAAGTAAAATTTCAGCTATACTTGATTGGAAACCTCCGAGAAATGTTTCTGAAGTCCGAAGTTTTCTGAGACTTGCTGGTTACTATAAACGGTTCGTGAAAGGTTTCTCTATGGTTGCAACCCTGATGACGAAGCTATTACAGAAAGATGTTAAGTTCGAGTGGTCAAAAAACTGCTAGAAAAGTTTTGATCAGTTGAAAGCCCTTTTCACCGAAGCTCTAGTATTAGTTTAGGTAGAATCGGGTAAAGAATTTGTTATCTATAGTGATGCATCTTTAAATGGTTTGGGCTGTGTGTTAATGCAGGAAGTAAAGTCATAGCTTATGCCTCGAGACAGTTAAAGCCGCACGAAAAGAACTATCCGACATACGATCTAGAATTGGCAGCTATTGTGTTTGCATTGAAGATATGGTGTCACTATCTGTTCGGTGAGAAATGTCATGTTTATTCTGATCATAAAAGCCTGAAATATTTGATGACTCAGAAAGATCTGAATTTGAGACAGCGTCAATGGTTAGAGCTATTAGAAGACTACGAACTTGTGATTGATTACCATCTGAGAGAGGCAAATATTGTTGCTGATGCTTTAAGCTGAAAATCACTATTTGCTTTACGTGCAATGAATGCGCATATGGCTATGTCTGATGATGGTTCGATTATAGCGGAGTTAAAAGCAAGACCATTATATATTCAACAGATTTGTGATGCTCAGAAAGTTGATAATGATTTGTTAGCAAAGGGGGGCCAATGTGATTCGAATGTTGATTCAGAGTTTCGTGTGGATGCTGAGGGTTGTCTGAGGTTCAGAAACCAAATATGTCTTCCGAGAAATCCAAAATTGATTTAGATGATTTGAATGAAACTCATAATAGTCGATTATCTATTCACCCAGGTAGCACGAAAATGTATAATGATTTGAAACAGTTTTACTGGTGGCATGGTATGAAACGAGACATTTCTGACTTTGTTTCGAAATGTTTAGTCTATCAACAAAATAAAAGTCGAGCATCAGGTACCTTCTGGATTGCTTCAGCTGATCATGATACCTGAGTGGAAATGGGACAGAGTCACAATGGATTTTGTATTCGGTTTACCGTTGACACTAAGTAGGAAAGATGCAATCTAGGTTATGATGGATAGATTGACTAAATCGGCTCATTTTGCTTTGGTTTGCACAGATTACACACTTGATAAGCTAGCTGAATTGTATGTTTCTCAGATTGTGAGATTACACGGAGTACCTATTTCTATTGTTTCGGATAGAGATCTGAGGTTTACATCGAGATTTTGGAAGAAATTGCAAGATGCACTAGGTACAAAATTAAATTTTAGCACTGTTTTCCATTCGCAAACAGATGGTCAGTTCAAACGAATCATTCAGATACTTGAGGATATGTTGAGATGTTGCATTCTTGAGTTCGAAGGTGCATGGGAACGATACTTACCTCTGATTGAATTTGCATACAATAATAGCTTTCAATCGAGAATCAAAATGGCACCTTATGAGGCTTTGTACGGTTGTAAATGTCGTGCACCATTGTATTAGACTGAGCTTAGTAAAAATAAGTTACATGGGGTCGATTTGATCAGAGAGACTGAACAAAAAGTAAAAGTGATCTATAAAAGTTTAAAGGCAGCGTCAGATCGTCAGAAATCGTATGTGAAATTGAAACGAAAAGATATAGAGTTTCAGATCGGGGAAAAAGTATTTTTGAAAGTCTCACCGTGGAAGAAAATACTCAGATTCGGTCATAAAGAAAAATTGAGTCCGAGATTTATTGGGCTGTATGAGATTATTGAGCATATCGGGCCAGTTGCGTATAGACTATTGTTGCCACCTGAGTTAGAAAAGATCCATAATGTATTCCATGTTTTGATGCTTCGTAGATATCGATTTGATCCCTCACATGTGATTAATCTGTCAAAAATTGAGATTAAGTCTAATATGACATATGAGGAAGAATTGATTCATATTTTGGCTCGCGAAGTTAAAGAATTGTGAAATAAGAAAATTCCATTAGTGAAAGTACTGTGGCATAGACACGAAGTTGAAGAGGCAATGTAGGAGCTAGAGGATGCAATGAAAGAACGTTATCCGAACCTATTCACTGGTAAGGTTTTTGGGGATGAAAATCCCTAAAGGGAAGAGTTGTAATAGCCCGATTTAGACCCTATTCAGAACGATGGTTTTGGGACCACAAATTTGAGTCAGAAAATTTTTTAAAAATTATTTTCTATGTTTATTATGTGTGAATCTATATCCGTGAAATTTTCGTGTTTTAAATTTTTCGTTTGAGTGTCGATTTAATAAAAAGGGCTTAATCGTGTAAAATGAAAATTTAATGGTTTAATGTGTAAGGGCCGAATTGAATGTGTCTTTATAATTTGAAGTATTTATGTTGCAATTAGTGTAACATCCTGAATTAGGGCCTAGTCGAAACAGTTGTCTCGAGACCATAAATTCGAGATAGAAATAATTACTTTATAACTCTTATGAGGTTTATGTTATGAATGCATGCTTGTGTGAATGTTTCATGAAAAAATTCTATGCATAAAATGTCTAACTGCATTTTAGAGACCAAATTGAATAAAGTGCAAAACTTGCATTTTAGAAGCTTTAAGCATGAAATTGCATTAGATTACGAAATAGAGGGTCCTAATTAGCAATTTGACCAATTTTTAAAATTTTGGACAAAAATGGACATGCATGGGAAAAATTGGAAAGAGAAACCCTAAAGGTATTTTGGTTATTAGGTAGTTAAAAGAATAAAAAAGGGAAAATTAAACAAAAAATGTGTCCATCTTCCTCTTTGGTTGCCGAAAATTACACAACACCATAGCTAAGGTTTTGTTCAACATTTCCAAGCTTAATAGTAAGTATTCCCTAGCCTTGTTTTTAATATTCTTTCTATTTTTGAAGTCCCCATAACATGGTCTACCCATTTCTATCTATATTTTGAGCTAGGGTTTATGTATGAAAATTGACCCATGCATGACATGCTTGTATTTTGATGATTAATGGAGGAATATGAATGTTTGATGCATGATGAACATCTTTTATTAGGTGATTTTTAGTGAAAACACCTAAACAAGGGACTTGTTTGTAAAAGTGTAAAAGTGAGTAGTAATAATGTGAAATAAAAGAAAATATGGGCTGATATGAGCATAGTAAAGGTTTGGCTAAGCTTAGGTAATCAAGAAAATACATACATTTCATTTTACGAGTCTAGGGGCTAAATTGCAAATATGTGAAAGATTAGGGGTCAAAATGTAAATTTGAAAAAGTATGATTTATGGACCCATTTGAAAATTTTTAATAATAAATAAGTTAAATTTTGCATTATAGATCAAGAAAAACATGAATCGGGACTTGATCGAGGAAATAATAAAGTATACGATGACTAGGTTTGATTATCATCGTTTTGTATCGAGGTAAGTACATATGCAAATAATGTGGTGTTGTAGTATGTTTTAATGCTTTAATATATTGTGATAAATGTTTTATTTTAATTATGAGTTATATACTTATTGATTGCTATGAAAGAATTAATGTTATCAAGGTCGTTAACCACGACAATACGAGCAAGTACGATGGAGATAATATATGTAAGTGAAGAAAATCCCGTTTGAACCTTAGGAATAGTTAGGATACAAGTGACATGTCACTAGGAAATAAGAGATCTGAGCTCGTTGAGTTGGTCCTAGTTCATGAGAAATCCGAACTTGTTGAGTTGGTCTAAGTTCGTAATATATGTGAGGCATCCGAGCTCCTTGAGTTGGTCCGAGTTCATTATGAATGCGGGCATCTAAACTCGTTGAGTTGGTCTGAGTTCATTATGGATGCGATGCATGTAGCATCCGAGCTCGTTGACTTGGTTCGAGTTCACTATGGATGTCTACATGTTATGAGGTAGCTTTGGCTACGTATGTACATGAGGCACTTATGTGCAAGTTTTCTACGTATCCAACAGTATTCTGATGTGTTCAACGGGTAATGTAATGATTGTAATGAAGTCCTGAGGAGGGCATATGAAAGAGGTATGGTTATCGATACTCTATTATGAGTACAGGTACGTATGCTAAACCTATGAGTAATGCTTTGATAAAGATCGATTTAAGATGAGATTTGCTAGAACACCTGTTGATAGAATTCAGAAACAAGTTACTGAGGAATTTAAGGCAAATGCCAATGATAACCCCGAAAGAGCGGAGTTCTGGTTAGAGAACTTGATATGGGTATTTGATGAATTGTCATGTACACTCGAGGAGTGCTTGAAATGTGCCATATCCCTATTGAGAGATGCAGCTTATCACTGGTGGAGAACGCTGATATCTGTAGTACCGTTAGAGAGGGTTTCTTGGGAATTCTTTCAAGATAAATTTTGAAATAAATATATTAGCGAACGATTCATCAAACAGAAGCGCAAGGAATTCCTTGATTTGAAACAAGGTCATGACAGTTAGCGAATATGAGAGAGAATTCGTTAGGCTTAGTAATTTTTTTCTCGAGTGTGTACCTTCCGAAGCTAAGATGTGTAGAAGATTTGAAGATAGGCTCAATGAGGATATTAAGACATTAGTAGGTATTCTTGAGTTGAAAGAATTTGTGGTACTTGTTGAACGGGCTTGTAAAGCTGAAGACTTGGTTAAAGAGAGAAAGAAGGCCGAGTCTGATGCAAGAGATAAAAAAAGAGGTACATGAGTAAGTCATTGCCATCCCAGTCTAAGAAATCTAGAGAGATGTATTCTTGTTCACATGTGTCAGCTGGACATTCATACGGGAATCGTAGAAAGTAGAATTCGGGTTTTAGGTCTCAGGCTACGTCTGTAGCGGGTGTGGGTAACGCTAAACCTTCCAAGCCTGAGTGCCCACAATGTGGTAGATGTCATTTTGGCACCTGTAAGGTGAGTGAGGGATCTTGTTTCAAGTGTGGTTCTCAAGACCACTATATTAAAGACTGTCCCGAGATGGTTGAGAAAGAAAGATTTCAGAACTTGAGGCCGAGTGGCACAGCTTCTAAGGGAAGACCCTTGAGAAATGTCGGGAATGGGTCCGATAGTAAGAATGTGACGCGAGACACAGTAGTGAGGTCCGAAGCTAGGGCTCCGGCCAGAGCCTATACCATACGTGCACGTGAAGACGCAACTTCTCCTGATGTGATCACTGGTAAATTTTCTCTCTATGGTACTAATGTTATTGCTTTGACAGACCCTGGCTCCACTCATTCGTATGTGTGTATGAAATTGGCATCTAGTATGAATATACCTGTCGAGTCTACAGAATTTGTAATTAAGGTGTCTAACCCGTTAGGAAAGCATGTGATAGTTGATAAAGTATGTAAGAAATGTCCTTTGATAGTTAAAGATCATTGTTTTTCGGCCGACTTGATGTTGTTGCTGTTTGACGAATATGATGTCATACTGGGTATGGGTTGGTTGACACTACATGAGGCTATAGTGAACTGTAGACAGAAAGTTATGGAATTGAAATTTGAAAACGGTGAAATTCTTCGGGTTGAATCAGATGATGTAGATAAGTCGCAAATGATGATTTCTTCAATAATTGCTCAGAGATACTTGAGGAAGGGGTATGAAGCTTATTTGGCATATATATTGAATACAAAGGAATCCAAATTGACAATCAAAATAGTGCTGGTTGTGTGGGAGTATACGGATGTATTTCTGGAGGAATTACTGGGTTTGCCTCCAGTTAGAGAAGTGGAATTCAGTATTGAGCTAATGCCAGGGACGACACCCATATCTATTGCCCCATATAGGATGGCCCCAACTGAACTGAAAGAATTGAAGTCACAGTTGCAAAAGCTGACCGACAAGGGTTTTGCGAGACCAAGTTTTTCACCGTGGGGTGCTCCCGTACTGTTTGTGAAAAAGAAGGATAGCTCCATGAGATTATGCATTGACTACCGGAAACTCAATAAGGTAACAATAAAAAATAAGTATCCTCTTCCAAGGATTGATGAATTGTTTGATCAACTGAAGGGAATGACGTGGTTCTCTAAGATAGACTTGAGTTCCGGATACTACCAGTTATGAGTGAAAGAGTCTGATATGCCTAAGACTGCCTTTTGAACGAGGTATGGTCACTACGAGTTTCTTGTTATGCCATTTGGATTAATGAATGCTCCTGCCGTGTTTATGGATTTAATGAATAGAATTTTTTGGCGATATTTAGATAAGTTTGTTATGGTGTTTATCGATGATATTCTGATTTATTCTAGAGATAAGGCAGAGCATACCGATCACTTGAGAACTGTTTTGCAGACTCTGAGGGATAAACAGTTATATGCAAAGTTTAGTAAAAGCGAGTTTTGGCTTTGAGAGGTTGGGTTTTTTGGCATATTGTTTCTGGGATGGTATACGAGTTGATCCCAATAAGATTTCTGCTATTGTCGAATGGAAGCCACCGAGGAACATAACTGAATTTAGGAGCTTTTTGGGTTTAGCTGGTTATTACAAACGGTTTGTGAAAGGATTTTCGATGATAGCCACCCCAATGATGAGATTGCTACAAAAGGACGTTAAGTTCGAATGGACAGAGAAGTGCTAGCAGAGCTTTGAGAAATTGATAGCATTGTTAACCGAAAGACCGATGTTAGTACAACTGGAATCAGGAAAAGAATTTGTGATTTACAATGATGTGTCCTTGAATGGATTAGGTTGTGTACTTATGAAAGAAAGAAAAGTAGTAGTTTATGCTTTCAGGCAACTAAAGCCCCATGAGAAGAACTATCCTACGCACGATTTAGAGTTAGCCGCTATTGTATTTGCTTTGAAGATTTGGCGGCAGTACCTATTCGAAGAGAGATGCCATGTCTATTCAGACCATAAAAGTCTTAAATATCTGATACTGAAAAGGACTTGAACTTGAGGCAATGAAGATGACTTGAATTGTTAAAAGATTATGAGCTTGTGATAGATTATCACCCCGATAAGGCAAATTTGGTTGTTGATGCCTTGAGCAGAAAGTCTTTATTTGCTTTGAGAGCTATGAACGCACGGCTAGCCCTATCTTTTGATGGTGCTATTCTAGCAGAGTTAAAAGCTAGTCCGACTTTTCTTCAACAGATTTGTGATGCTTAAGAAGCCGATAAAGAGTTGCAAGCTAAGAAAGCTCAGTGTGAGTCAAGCTGTGAATCAGATTTCCAGAGAGATCCTGATGGTTGTCTGAGGTTTCATGGAAAGATTTGTGTTCCGAAGAATGTTGAGTTGATTCGGGATATTTTGCATGAGGCTCATAATGGAGGTATGTCAGTTCACACGGGTAGCACAAAAATGTACAATGATTTAAAGAATATGTATTGGTGGAATGGCATGAAAAGAGATATATCCGAATTTGTGTCGAAATGCTTGATTTGCCAACAAGTAAAGGCTGAACACCAGGTACCTTCAAGTTTACTTCAACCTATCTTAGTTCCTGAATGGAAATGGGACAGAATTGCTATGGACTTTGTGACAGGCTTACCGTTGACACCAAGAAAGAAAGATGTCGTATGGGTAGTGGTTGACAGGCTAACTAAGTCAGCTCATTTTATACCGGTACGTGTTAGTTATTCACTTGATAAGTTAGCCGAATTGTATATTTCTGAGATTGTGAGACTTCATGGAGTACCTTTATCGGTTATTTCGGATAGGGATCTAAGATTTACTTCGCGGTTTTGGAAGAAGTTACAAGAAGCTTTGGGTACAAAGATAAATTTTAGAATTGCTTTTCATCCACAGACTGATGGACAATCCAAGAGAGTAATTCAGACAGTTGAAGATATGCTTAGATGTTGTGTGCTTGAATTCCAAGGTAGTTGGGAAAAGTACCTACCTTTGGTTGAATTTGCCTATAACAATAGCTATTAGACGAGTTTGAAGATGGCACCTTATGAAGCATTGTATGGACGTAAATGTCATACATCATTGTATTACACTGAGCTTAAGGAGAGTAAGATTCATGGAGTAGATTTGATTAAGGAGACCGAGGAAAAAGTGAAAGTAATTTGTGATTGCTTGAAAGCGGCATCAGATAGACAAAAGTCATATGCAGATTTGAAAAGGAAAGAAATTGAGTATCAGGTTGGTGATAAGGTATTCTTGAAAGTATCCCCATGGAAGAAGGTTTTGAGATTCAGTAGAAAAGGCAAGTTGAGTCCTCGTTTTATAGGACCGTATAAGGTTACCGAAAGAATAGGGCCTATTGCTTATCGATTGGCTTTGCTGACTAAATTTGCAATGTGTTTCATGTGTCTATGTTACGACGGTATAGATCTGACCCTTCACATGTGATTGTACCGACTGAAGTTGAGATCAGACCGGATTTGACTTATGGTGAGGAACCTATTAAGATCTTGGCTTGGAAAGTTAAGCAATTGAGAAACAAAAGTGTTGCTCTTGTGAAAGTTTTATGGCAAATACATGGGGTTAAAGAGGCTACATGGGAGCTCGAGGAGGCCATGAGAAAACAATATCCAAACCTTTTCACCAGTAAAATTTTTGGGGATGAAAATCCCTAAAGGGGGAAGAGTTGTAACATCCCGAATTAGGGCCTAGTCAAAATAGTGGTCTCGAGACCACAAATCTGAGATAGAAATAATTATTTTATGATTCTTATGAGGATTATGTTATGAATGCATGCTTTTGTGAAAGTTTCATGAAGAAATTCTATGCATAAAATGTCTAATTGCATTTTAGGGACCAAATTGAATAAAGTGTAAAACTTGCATTCTAAAAGCTTTAAGCATGAATTTGCATTAGATTATGAATTAGAGGGTCCTAATTAGTAATTTGACCAATTTCTAAAATTTTGGACAAAAATGGACATGCATAGGAAAAATTGGAAAGAAAAACCATGAGGGCATTTTGGTCATTAGGTAATTAAAAGAATAAAAAGGAAAAATCAAACCAAAAATGTGTCCATCTTCCTCTTTGGCTGCCGAAAATCACACAACACCTTAGCTAGGGTTTTGTTCAACATTTCCAAGCTCAATAGTAAGTATTTCCTAGCTCCGTTTTTAATGTTCTTTATATTTTTGAAGTCCCGGTAACATGGTCTACCCATTTCTAGCTATATTTTGAGCTAGGGTTCATGTATGAAAATTGACCCATGCATGACATGCTTGTATTTTGATGATTAATGGAGGAATATGAATGTTAGATGCATGATGAACATCTTTTATTAAGTGGCTTTTAGTGAAAACACCTAAACAAAGGACTTGTTTGTAAAAGTGTAAAAGTGAGTAGTAATAAAGTGAAATAAAAGAAAATATGGGCTGATATGAGCATAGTAAAGGTTCGACTAAGCTTGGTAATCAATAAAATGCATACATTTCATTTTACGAGCCCAAGGGCTAAATTGTAAATATGTGAAAGATTAGGGGTCAAAATGTAAGTTTGCAAAAGTTTGATTTATGGACCCATTTGAATAATGTGAATAATAAATAAGTTAAATTTGGCATTATAGATCAAGAAAAATGTGAATCGAGACTTGATCGAGGAAAGAATAAAGTATACGACGACTAGGTTCGATTATCATCATTTTGTACCAAGGTAAGTACATATGCAAATAATGTGGTGTTGTAGTATGTTTTAATGCTTTAATATATTGTGATAAATGTTTTATTTTAATTATAAGTTATATGCTTATTGATTGCTATGAAAGCATTAATGTTATCATGATCGTTAACCATTATAATATGAGCAAGTACGATGGAGATAATATATGTAAACAGAAGAAAATCCCATTTGAACCTTAGGAATAGTTAGGATACAAGTGACACGTCACTAGGAAATAAGAGATCTAAGCTCGTTAAGTTGGTCCGAGTTCGTGAGAAATTTGAACTTGTTGAGTTGGTCCAAGTTCCTAATAAATGTGAGGCATCCGAGCTCGTTCAATTGGTCTGAGTTCATTATGGATACAATGCATCTAGCATCTGAGCTTGTTGAGTTGGTCCAAGTTCACTATGTATGTCTACATGTTATGAGGTAGCTTTGGCTACGTATGTACATGAGGCACTTATGTGTAAGTTTTTTGCATATCCAATAGTATTCCGATGTGTTCAACGGGTAATGTAATGACTGTAATGAAGTCCCAAGGAGGGCATACGAAAGAGGTATGGTTATCGATACTCTATTATGAATACAGATACGTATGCTAAACCTATGAGTATTGCTGTGATAAAGATTGATTTAAGATGAGCAAGTATGTATGTGCATATGGTGAGTAAGCAAAGTGATTTGAATGAAGAATAATCTTTATGTATATGTTATCATGTTTTTTTTTTTTTTTTGCATGTTAATTGTTTACCACTATAGCATTTTATTTGCATGTGGACTTACTAAGCTTTAATGCTTACTCCCCTCTCTTTTCCATCCTTCGTAGTTCCGCCAAGCTAGCTCAGGAATCGGAAGCTGTCGGAGTATTCAATCACACTATCAAAATACTTTTGAGTATAGTGAAATTATTATTTTGAGTATGGCATGTATAGTGTAACACCCCAAACCCGGCCCAGACGTTATGACCGAATTCGGCGTGTCACATTGTAGTGTTACTAGAAAAGTCACGTTTTATCTAAAGTCTTTCTTAGTGGTTAAAGAATATCCTCATTATAGATTAAAGTGAATGGAAGCTGTGCACCAGGTAGGATGCTAGAAAAGAGGAGGTGAGTCAATTAGACTGCTTAAGTACCCAGCTCTCCACGGATCCAATCCTAGACATGCACACAACCATTGCCACACTTTAACTGAGTGATTGTTCTGGGAAAACCAATTTGTTTAAAACCATTTGAAAAGGTTATTAATTTTGAAAACGTTTTCGTTGTGGAAGCTTTGCTTTGTTAACGTGATATTTTGAAATCATGTAACCTTTTTTAAAAACGCACCCTAGAGATATTCAATTTCAAGCAATCAAAACAATATCATGTCCAAGCTAACCAAACATACTAAGAACTATTAAAAATAATTAAAGAGGCCTTGTTACAACTTAAAAACCCCAAAAAAATTAAAGTAAGTACTGATCAAAACACATGAAGAAAAGAGAATTCGCAGAACATGTGGCCACTCCGAATCCCTCACGGCTCCAAGTCTACTATGGTTGGGGATGTCTTACATGGATGAAATCAAGGGGTGAGTTTGGAAAACTCAGTGTGTAAAATAACCCAACCATAGTCAAAATCAGTTCAAACCACAGAAACAGATTAAGTTGGGCCTTA
This sequence comes from Gossypium longicalyx, assembly GCA_025698465.1. Classification (NCBI taxonomy): domain Eukaryota; kingdom Viridiplantae; phylum Streptophyta; class Magnoliopsida; order Malvales; family Malvaceae; genus Gossypium; species Gossypium longicalyx. Next base: position 29,533,868 of record CM047006.1, read on the forward strand.
GCCTTGTACAAAATTCAGAATGAAGCCCATAGGCCCATAACAGATACAGAACAAAAATATCACATATGCAAAAAACCCAACCTATATCCATCCGTATACACCCCCGTACCAACCTTACACCATGCGGGGAGACAACTCGACCCACCCATCCACTACACACCATAGAATTTGCAGCATGGCTGCGAATGTGATATTGTGACAGAGTTACCAGATACAGATATTGTGGCAGAGCCACCAGAACAGATATTTGTGGCATAGCCACCAGAACGCTTCCTCCATCAATAGATCCCAAATCCCATGCAACAGATATGCATTTCATGGCATATAGCATACAAAAACATAATATCATGCGTTTTAAACAGAATTAACCCAAGGGGTATAATGGTCATTTTGCATCTAAGGGTATAATGGTAATTTCCATACTTAGGGGTATTCTAGTAAATTTATTATTTTAGGGTTTTCATGCATATTACAACCATTAACGTATTAACAGAAATACTTACCGAGCATTTTTACCGAATTGGGCCCGTTGGCCCATTAACCCGATTTCGGCCCATTAAGCCCAAATATACCGAAGTGCACGAAGTTGTGCACTCTGCAATCTTACCGTTTGAGATTACCAGGATTAGGAACAAACTATCTCACGAGCGCTCGCACGCTCGCAAGTTCACAAAATGCTGGCTCTTCGGCATTTCGACTTTTCGGCTTTTACCGATCTAGACTATAAGTGGGTGTCGTTTACACACCTGCTTTACGACGACCGCTTGCCAAAATCTACTATATACCTATCCTGCAATTGATTACTTAAAAAGTTAGATCCAAAACCATACGATTACTAATGATATCTTCCTTACAAAAATCGGCCAACACCCTTAATGGCCTTAGATTGCTTACCTTTGTCGCAAATAATGACTAAGTCTAGATCTAGTCGTTTCGATGTCCTCGCTTCCCACTGCTCCTTGATCGACAACCTTTATTCCACCTTACTCATGATAGAACGATAAATAAACCCAATAAACCCTTTAGTCCAAAACGATAGCCTCCCTACGCGATTAGGGATTACTCGGCTTTTTTCCAGAACCACAAGATACGAATGGAAAAGGGTTACGAATACTTACCACGAGATCTATTTGATGAATAATGCTTCCAATACTTTTCTACCCCTAACACAAGGAAAGGATGAGTTTCGACTTTTGTGAGTGATCGGCTAAGGTGATTGAATGTGAGAGGTTTTTTTCTTCATGATTGGTGAAGCAAAGAAGATGAGAAGATGACGATAAAAGAAAGGAGAGGAATGGGTTAATGGCCTCGACTTGAAGAACTAAGAGAGCAAGAGAATGAAAGAAGAGAAAATGAGGAAAAAGAACAAAAATATAAATTTGAAATAAAACAAAATAAGAACCGATTGAAAGGGAAGCAAGATCGGCCAAATTAAAATACCCCAAATAACCCAAAAAGAAAAAAAAATGAATCATAAAGGCCAAAAGTAAACGACACTTATTTGCTATGGCCGAATGAGTGCATTTCGGCGTAAAAATTCTTCCTAAATTCCAATTCCATGAATTGCTCATTGATTCTTGGCCAAATTCAATGTTTGAATTTCATTCAAACTCCGAACCGATCAGTAGCATCCTTATCCACTCATTGCACCACTTCAGCAAGCTGCCAAGAGAATCCTGATCAGACCCCAACTCCTTCCCCACGCGTGTAGCAAAAACCCAACCTTCCATGCGCAAGGTGAGGCTCGAACCCCAGACCTCTGTCCGCCCTTGCGCCTTCGCCCGTGCTGCTGGCCACTGCACCACGCTTCTCTCTTTACTAATATAGGGTCCCAATTAATTATAAGCCTTACCTGCTGAAGCTCCGGTCTGCTTAAAAATAAAGGAGAATTTCGCCTTCCACGCCACTCGAACCTGTGACCTCCAGAACACCCAGCTACACTGCTTGCCGCTGCGACACTACCTTTCTTTTGTTATAATACGACTGCATTTACTTATAAGCCTTATTCGCTTCAGTCACGAGCTACTTAAAAAATAAAATAATTTTCGCTGTCCCCTGCATTCGAACTTGCGACCACTAGGTCTCCTTAGCACGCTGTTGCCACTGCGCCAAGGGCGCTTTTTGTGCTGGATTATGCTCGCAACTCCTCTTAACCCCTATTTTAACCGAAACCTGAATACTAAAAAAAAGAACCATTTGCGCGCACCGTGCCTTGAACCCAGGCACCTCTCACACCCTCCTAGCGTGCTTAGCCACTGGGCTAGGCGCTTGTTTGTGCTAAAACTCAGCCTAAATTATTAATAATGCCTACTGCCCAGATTCCCTAAGGTAGCATAAAATTTAAATTTTTCCCACACTATAAATCCATTGTAATTCACTTAGATCCTACACTAAATAATTAATAACAATATTGATAATAATTTCCCGTAAAAAGTTAAAACATCAATAATTCTATCTCGGGCCATATTCTACCCGAACTCGGACTCCAAACCCAATATTTCTAAGCCTAATTTTTAGGGCGTTACATATAGGAACTTGGTCATTTTGTGATATGTGTCATGCTATTTGGCTAAATTGTGAAGGCCTATGGTGATGATGATTCTTTTTGTAATGGCCATGTGATATGGCTCATATTTGATCATTTGGGTTGTAATCTAATTACCCATGCATGCATGTGTTTGTGTTTTGATGGTAGGATATGTTATTGCTTGATAAGTGCATGATAATGATGTGATATGTTGTTGATTGATTAATGTATGGTAAAGTGTGGATTAAGTGCTAAAGATTAAATGATGACCTAATGACTTAAAATGACTATGTGTATGAATACACAATTTGTAGTTATGGTAACAAGTTTAATAATGCATGAAATTGGTGTGGAATGCCTCTAAATGGTGTAACAAATGAGTGTGCAATAAGATGACATTATGAAGATGTGAGAGTGCTATGGTTGGAGTATTTGAGTGCATAAATATGTCATGTTACATGTTACAAAGTGTGTTTGAATGCATGAGTGATTGAGGGTGACCATTAGCTTAGAAAATAGCTTCCAAAAAGGTCTACATGGGTAGACACACGGGCATGTGTCTAGGCTGTGTGTGACACACGGTTTGCCCCATGGGCGTGTTGAATGGTCGTGTGTCCCCTGCACGGAAAATTTCCAAGTTAGTATGCATGGTAGTAAACACACAGGCAGAGACACTTCCGTGTGAAGGACACGGCCTAGCACACGGGCGTGTGCCTTGGCCTTGTGCCCCTAAATGAATGATGATGTCATAAACAAATTGTCCAGTTTTTTGGACACGGGCAATGACACGGGCATGTCTAGGCTGTGTGAGGGACACAGGCCAGGGACACGGGCGTGTGCTTGGCCGTGTGAAAACCCCTGTAGGTTTGAAATGAAATGAAAAATAAATTCTAGAAATTCCACACGAGTATGGGACACGGGCGTATACCAAAACACACGGGCGTGTGCATTGCCTCCACATGGGCGTTTGAGGCTTAAACCTAGAAATTTTCTTAGAATTTTCTTAAGCTCTCTGTTTAGTCTCGGATTACTTTTAATGTATGTTTTGGGCCTCGTAGGTCCATGATAAGGACAATATGAATTTGTTTGATTGGTTTTAATTTGGAGTGAAATTTTATGACCCGTACTTTCCGAAGATGCCCTATTTATGTATGGTAATGCCTTGTACCTTGTCCCGGTCTCAGGTACAGATAAGGGGTGTTACAATTAGGCCATTGAATATATGAATGGACGGTAATGGCATGCATTATATAGTTTTATTATTAAATCATTAAGGTTAAATATGTAAAATGATTAATAAGTTAATATATTATAAAACATAAAATTAAAGCCATAAGTGTTCATCTTTTTGGTTGACCAAATAACAAAAATAAAGAAAGAAAAACAAAGCCTTTAAGGGTTCGGCCAAAGACTAGCTTGATTAAGGTATGTAACTAGCTCGATTTTTGATAATTTTTACGTTTTTGAGATCGTTGCTTGTAATGTACAAAGCCCGTGCTTGAATTTCTGATTTTGATGAATATTTTGAGTTATGCCATTGATGAATAATTGAGTTTTGTTATGTTAGTTTATGAATTATGAAAGATATGTTTTGGATTGATATGTTTTGTATTAGAATTTTTGATGAATTTGAGTAATTAGGGCTAAATTGCAAAAATAATAAATTGAGGGACTAAAATGTGAAATAAATGAAATGTATGGACTTGTATGAGCATGGGTAGCATTCGGCCTAAGCATGGTGTGTGCAAATTTTGCATGTTTTGTGTTTTGTGCAATTTGGACTAAATTGTAAAAAGTGTTAAATGTCAAGGGTAAAATGGTAATTTACCCATTTATTTGTTTTTGGACTAAATTGAATGGAACTATGTTTGAATGAGTTTAATTTGAATATATTTATATCAAGAACTAAAGAAATCAGATTTGGATCGAGAGAAAACCAAAGTTGTCAAATAGTCATTTCGTTCCGATTATCGTTGTCTGAGGTAAGTTTATAAGCAAATAGATGTTATTTTTTTGATCAAATACGAACTATATATGCTGAAATGAATAATGTGATAGTATATATATGTGGAAGCCGAATATGTATAAGCTTAAAAGCTATGTGTACGAGTTCGATTCGATCGAGTTACGACGTCTGAAAGCCCCGTACGAACCTTAGGAATAGCTAGGACACATATGTCATGACATACGATTTCTGATATGTGTTCTCGTGTAAGACCACGTCTGGGATGTTGGCATCAATATGTGATTATGTGTAAGACCATGTCTGGGACATTGGCATCATATTTAATTCGTGTAAGACCCTGTTTGGGATAGTGGCATCGATATGTGATTACATGTAAGACCACGTCTGGGACGTTGGCATTGTACAATATGTGTAATTATCCAAGTATCCTATTAAATTTGGAATGGTTCAACAGGCAATGATAATTTGTGATTGAATGTGTAAAATGAGCTAAAGTGATCAGGTATATGATAGTTTATTACCTATTTGAAAATAAGGTTAGTTGGTTATTTGATATGTGATGCAAATTATATATGATGTAAATGAAAATATATGTGTATATGAAAAGTATATTCGGCCAAAGGTTATGTATAGTGATATCATATTTGTGATCTATGTGCAAACATATATGAATGATTATATACGGCTAAACCTAGTCAAAAGAAAGGTGTATGCTTAGAACATGTTAACCTATGAATTTTCTATTTAGGTTCGGTCATGAATGGCAATAAGTGAACAAAATTTTTAAAAGTCATATTGGTGTTATTTTGAAGGACCAGATGTTGGCTAATTGTTTGAAAGTGAATATGTAATTATAGGCATAGTAATAAACATGCGTAATGATTGTACTTTTGGTTGATATTTGTGTTCAAAATGGTTTAATTTGTTTTAGTCACATGTGCATAAATTGTAATAATAGAATAGATATTTTTGGTCATGTTGTAATGTTGCTATGGTACGTATGTTTTATTTGGTTCAATATGCGCATGGTTTTGTGATTAGAAAGGAGGTATAATTAGTTTTAAATGATAAGTGTTTAAGTGAAGTATATGAAAAAGTATGACTATTGCCGTGAGGTTGTTTTTAAACTTGTATTAATGTACAAAGCATGTTTTTTTGTATTAACTAATGTCCACGCCACCTATATGAGTGGTAATCAAGTTGAGTAAGTATTAAATAATTGAATTTGAAATTGTATTAAAGTTTCGAAATTACTAACTGAAGTAAATGTTTTTAGTGTGGATGAATTACAAAGTATAGAATTTAGTGAATGTCTGTTTAAGTTGTTCTATGATAAGTAATATCTCGTAACCCTTCTCCGGCGATGAATACGGGTTAAGGGTGATATACGTACAGGACCAGCACCCGGATCACACAATCACAATAAGCCCTAATGACATGTCATTTGTATCCTAATCTATTCCTAAGGTTCAACCAGGCTTTCTAATGCAGACCCATCGTCGAATCATTGTCGAACATATTCATAGTCTCGTATTCACAGCTTATGCAATGTTAAAGAATTTAAAATACATTTATAACGAAACTTATTACATATGAACTTACTTCGGATGTTAAAACGATGACACGAGTCAACTAATCTGAAACCTTGTTCTTCCCTGATCTAAGTCCGTATTTCTCCTTTCTTGATAATTGAGCTAGGGAGCTTGGCCGAACTTGAAGGTATAAAAATGGCTTCTCAAGCCCTAATTTTAGGTGGTAGAAACTTAATGAAGATCATGATACCATGTTTTTATTATTTTAACTTAAATTATTTTATAATTTACTAATTTAACCTTTATTATAACATTAAAATTTCATATAATCCATGTACAATAATGTCCACTAACCTTAATAAGGGTATAATTACAACATAATGACCTCCACTATTTAATTTCATAGCCATTTAATACCTTTAACTAATAGAACTCAAATTTTTCTTTAGTCCTTTTTATCAAATTAAGCACTCAAACGATAAAATTTCTAAACAAAACTTTCATACAATAATTTAATCATACTGTAAACATTAAAATAATAATAAAATAATTATTTTAACCTCAGATTTATGGTCCCGAAACCACTATTTCAATTTGAATAGAAACGGGCTGTTACAACTCTTCCCCCATAGGGATTTTCATCCCTAAAAATCTTACCAGTGAATAGGTTAGGGTACTATTTTCTCATAGCTTCCTCGGGTTCCCACGTAGCCTCTTCGACACCGTGTTAGTGGCAAAATACTATCACGAGAGCTATGCTTTTATTTCTCAACTATTTAACCTCACGAGCTGAAATTCTGATCGGTTCTTCGTTATACGTCATGTCAAGTTGAATCTTAATTTCTGCTGGAGAAATTACTTGTGATGGATCCAATCTATATCGTTGCAACACCGACACATAAAACACATTGTGAATCTTTTCTAATTCTGATGGTAAATCTAGCCGATATGCTACTGGCCTTATTCTTTCAATGATCCCATACAGCCCGATGAAACGCGGACTTAGTTTACCTTTACGACTAAATCGAAGGATTTTCTTCCACAGAGATACTTTCAGAAGTCACTAATCTGAAATTCAATGTCTTTTCGTTTCAAATCCGCGTACGATTTCTATCGATCTGAAGCTGCTTTTAGACTGTTGCGAATTACTTTCACTTTATATTCAGTCTCTCGGATCAAATCAACCCCGTGAATCTTTTTCTCACTCAGCTCGGTCCAGTACAGTGGAGTTTGGCATTTGCGAGCATACAAAGCTTCATACGGTGCCATCTTTATACTCGATTGAGAACTGTTGAATTCAACCAATGAAAAATATTTCTCCCAGTTGCCTTCGAACTATAAAACACAACATTGAAACATATCTTCGAGAATTTTTATTACTCTCTCAGATTGACCATCGATTTGGGGATGAAATGCTGTACTAAAATTCAACTTTGTACCAAGAGCTTCTTGCAATTTCTTCCAAAATAGTTATGTAAACCTCGGATCTCTATCCGAAATATTCGAAACTGGCACCCCGTGCAATCTAACGATTTCAGAAATGTACAATTCAACCAATTTATCAAGTGAATAATCTATACGTACCGGAATGAAATGTGCTGATTTCATCAGTCGATCAACGATAACCCAAATAGCATATTTCTTTTTAGGAGATAGAGGCAAACTCGATATGAAATCCATTGTAACTCTATCCCATTTCTATTCTGGTATCATCACAGGGTGTAGTAATCTCGAAGGCACTTGATGTTCGGCTTTAATTTGTTGACAAACTAAACATCTCGATACAAACTTAGAAATGTTTCATTTCATACCCGACTAGCAGTACAAATGTTTCAAGTCATTGTACAATTTGGTACTCCCAGGGTGAATAGATAAACAACCACTATGTGCTTCGTGCAAAATTTTCTAAATGAGCTCCGAGATTCTTTGGTACACAGATTCTACGTCAGAATATTAAACAACCATCGGATCCGATCTGATACTCTGAATCACTAGTTGACTCACATTGCACTCTTTTAGTTTGCAACTCATTGTCACACTTTTGAGCTTCACAAATTTACTGAAGAAAAACCGGTTTAGCTTTTTAATTCGGCTAATATCGAACCATCATCAGACAAAGTTAGTCTTGTATTCATCAATCTCAAAGCAAACGGAGATTTTCTACTCAAAGCATCTACGACTACATTTGCTTTCCCCGGATGATAATCAATTACTAACTCATAATCTTTCAATAGCTCGAGCCATCTCCGTTGTCGCAAATTCAAATATTTCTGAGTCATTATATATTTCAAACTCTTGTGATCTGTAAAGATATGACACTTCTCATCGTATAAATGATGTCGTCAAATTTTTAATGCGAACACAATAGCGTCCAATTCCAAATCATGTGTTGGATAGTTCTTTTCATGCGGCTTCAACTGTCTGGAGGCGTAATATACAATTTTTCCTTCTTGCATCAAAACGCAACCCAAACCATTGAATGTCACATCGCTATAAATCACAAACTCTTTACCCGACTCAGGTTGAATCAACACTGGTGCATCAGTTAACAACGCTTTCAACTGATCAAAACTCTGTTGACATTTTTCAGACTACTCAAATTTCACGTCTTTTTGTAGCAATTTAGTCATAGGTGTAGCAATGATCAAGAACCCTTTAACAAAACATCAATAGTAGCCAGCTAATCCCAGAAAACTTCTGACTTCAGACACATTTCTCAGTGGTTTCCAGTCAACAAATGCTAAAATTTTGCTTGGATCAACTCGTATACCCTCTGCTGAAACAATGTGTCCTAAAAGTCTAACCTCTCGGAGCCAAAACTCGCATTCACATTATTTGGCGTATAGTTGTTTATCTCTGAAGGTTTGTAACACAATCTTCAAATGTTCGGCATGCTTAGACTCATCTCGAGAATAGATCAGAACGTTGTTAATGAATACAACAACAAATCTGTCTAAATACGATCTAAAGATCCGATTCATCAAATCTATAAAGACTGCAGGAGCATTAGTTAATCCGAAAGGCATAACAAGAAATTCATAATGTCCGTACGTCATTCTAAACGTAGTTTTCAGCACATCCGAATGTTTAACTAGTAACTAATAGTAGCCTGATCTTAATTCAGTCTTCGAGAATTTTGTTGCCCCTTTCAACTAATCAAACAAATCATCTATTCGCGACAACGGATACTTGTTTTTTTATCATAACTATATTAAGTTGTCGATAATCGATACACATTCTCATCGATCCATCTTTCTTCTTTACAAATAACACTGGTGCACCCTAGGGCGAAAAACTAGGTCATGCAAAACCTCTATCGGTTAACTCTTGCAACTGGGATTTCAACTCTTTCAGTTCTGTCGGGGCCATTCTGTACGGAGCTATTGATATCGGTGAAATTCCCAGTACTAACTCAATAGAAAATTCAACTTCTCTTGTCAGTGGTAACCCTGGTAATTCTTCTGGAAATATATCCGGATATTCACAAACTACAGACACTGATTCAATTTTCGATTTGGACACTTTTTTTATCTAAAACATAAGCAAGATAAGCTTCGCAACCTTTTCTCACACACCTCTGAGCTGATAGAGATGAAATCACAACAGACAATTCACTCGATTTCTCTTATTCAATTCGAATGATTTCACTATTCTGATATTTCAATTCAATTGTCTTTAGTCTACAATTCACAACGACATCATGCAGAAATAACCAATCCATACCCAGTATCACATCGAATTCATCAAATGGAAAAAGCATCAAATTAGCCAGAAAATAGTAACCGCGAGTCAGTAAAGGACAGTTCTTGTAAACTTTATCAACTAGGACATACTTGCCTAAGGGGTTCGATACTTTAATCACAAACTCAGTAGACTCAACAGTAAATTTCTTACTAGACACTAAATTCATACAAATATATGAATGAGTTGATCCAGGATCAATCAAAGCAATCACATTAGTGTCGTAAAGAGAAAATGTACTAGTGATAACATCCGGTGACGACGCATCTTCGTGAGCACGAATAGCATAAGCTCTAGCAGGTGCTCTGGCCTCGGATCCCATAGCTGAATCTTTTGTCATGCCTCTACTACTAGTCACATTTCCCATATTTCTTGGTGGCCTCCCTCTAGTGGCTGTGTTACTCAGTCTTGTATTCTGAATGTTATCTTTTTCTACTACTTCAGAGAAATCTCGTATGAAATGATCTTGCGAACCACATTTGAAACAAGTCCGATTATTCATTCTACATTCTCCAGGATGTCATCTTCCGTATCGTTGAAATTCAGGTCTATAATTTCTCACACTACCAACACTCGATACTGACGTAGCTTGGGCTTTAGAACTTGAGTATTGTTTTCCACGATCTCTGTTTGAATACCCGATTGAAGCATTTGGACGAGTATACGAATCTCCAAATTTCTTTGATGTAGGTTGATATGGCTTATTCATCGGTCCTTTTCTCGAGTCTCTAGCCTCCAAATATGCTTTTCTCTTTTCTTTGCAACGCTCCTCGGCTTTGCAAGCTCTATCAACCAGGACAACAAATTCTTTCAACTCTAGAATTCCAAGTAGAAGTTTAATATCCTCGTTCAACCCATCAACGAACCATTTACACATGATTTCTTCAGTAGAAACATACTCCCGAGCATACTTACTTAATCTTACAAATTCTCTTTTATACTCAGTTACAGTCATACGACCCTGTTTCAATTCTAGAAACTCTTTATGCTTTTGATCGAGAAACCTTTGGCTTATGTATTTCTTCTAGAACTTAGTCTGAAAGAATTCCCAAGTAACTCTTTCCCACGGTACCACTGATAGTAAAGTATTCTACCACTGATACGCAATGTCCTTCAATAACGAAATGGCACAATTTAAACACTTAATTGGCATGCATGAAAGTTCGTCAAATACCCGAATAGTGTTTTCAAGCCAAAATTCAGCTCTTTCAGGATCATCATCAACAGTAGCTTTGAACTCTTCGACCCCGTATTTCTGGATCTTATCAACTGGCGGTTTAATTAATCGTAGAAGTTGTACTCCTTGAGGAGCTACCGGAATTGGTTGGGGATTAGGTCGGGTGGAGGTTGTTGAGCACCCATATTTGTCCGAACATACTCCGTGAATGACTCGTTCATCATTTGGAAGAAGGCTTTTTTAGCCTTTCCTCCGTGACTACTCGATACATGTCTAGATTCAGACGACGTTGTCCCTTGAACAGAAGCTGGCGCATTACTCTTGACATCTTCAGCTATAACTCGATTAGGATCCATTTACTATATGAAAACACAGTTTAATTTGTCAGGAGTTATCACACTATCCCAGGTTATATATGGCATGTATAGCTAGACTCTCACACATGATATGTTAGTCCGAGAATCTACTAAATCGTAGCTCTGATACCAATAAATATAACACCCCTCACTTGTATTCAATGCCAGAATAGGGTTACGGAGCATTACAAAATTTATCACACATTTAAACATATATTTCACATACAATTTAATCAATTCAAATACAATTCAATCACAACCGATCATATTGTCCCTAATACGAGCCTACGAAGACCTAAACATGCATCGGGAGTGGTTCAGGACTAAACGATAACTTTGGAAACTCTTAGAACACTTAGAAAATTTTTCTCAAAAATAGGGGACACACGCCCGTATGGCCCGGCCGTGTGTCTCACACGGCCAAAAACACGCCCGTGTAACAGGCAATATGGACATTCGAAATGGAAGCACATGGTCGTGTTCCAACTCGTGTCTGACCACGTGCAATTCTCTGACTTGGGTCACATGGCCAACACACATGCCCGTGTGGCTAGCCCGTGTGGTAGGCCGTGTACTAGGTCGTGCCAAACCTGTAGGCTATACTGACTTATGCCACACGGCCAAGTCACACGCCTGTGTGTGAGGCCGTGTGGAGTATACTGACTTGGTTTCTATTTCAACACCAGGGGACACGTAGCCGTGTACATGACCGTGTATCACACACAGCTGAGACACACGCCTGTGTCTCTGCCCGTGTGGACAAAAATAGGCTATTTACCAAGCCATTTTTCCACCCAAACTTGTGCATAGCTACACCGAACCAAATGGCACTAAATTAAGGCATAAATAGACATTAAATTAACCTCAACCAAGCATCATTTATACCATTTCAATACTAACAATATACAAGACACACAATATTCCAATATGCCATCCAATTCATACCAAATTTCAATTACTCAATCATAAAAAATGACCAAACCCAAATATGCATTATTTAGCCTAATCTCAAAAGTATACCAATATCCACACCTCAACTATTTGATACTTATAATACCTATTACCATCAAGTATTACACAACTATCATCCAACACATTACACAAGACATAAACACATATATATACATGATTCAAACATACCAAAATAAATCAAGTTCCATGGCTATATACAAATCAAACTTTAAACATTTAGAAGCCAATTCAAATGACCAAAATCATTATCAACTCATAACCAAAATAACCACATTCCCTATACATGCCATATACTCAAAACATAAGCTCAATAATATCAAAGTGATAGTAGGATAGTGTAACGTAGTCTCCGACGATCCCCGAATCTAAGCTAGCTTTGAATTCCTATAAAAAAATGAAAAAAAAAAACAAAGTAAGCTTTATAACTTAGTAAGCTCGTATGAAATAACTCAATTTATTCATAAATGCACAATTTATCAAATTGAAATACATCAACATGTAACTCATATTATCTAACAAACCTTCATTATATTCAATCATAAGATTTAAACGTATCTTTCACAAGTTTTTTCGATTTAAAGCTTATACAGTTCATGTACATACCTGTACCATATTGTATCAGTAACACCCTTTACTCGTATCTGACGTCGGAATAGGGTACGAGGCATTAACGGACTTAAACTCAATTAAGCATTCAAAATCGTGACATAAATTTCCACCGAAATTTAAAAATTTTCATAAAAATTCATATCGTCCCTTAAACGAGCCTACGATGCTCAAAACACATATTGGAAGTGGTTCGAGACTAAACCGAGAACTTTGAAAACTTTCCCAACACTTAGTAAATTTTTCATAAAAACAGGGGTCACACGCCCGTGTGAGTAGGCCATGTGGTCACACATGTTCGTGTTCCCTAGCCCGTGTAACTCTTTGTTTATGACGTCATCAACAAATTAGGGTTACACGGCCAAGGCACACACCCGTGTGCTAGGCTGTGTGGGTGATTTAATTTTCATAATTTTCCCTAAAATAGGTGCAGACTTCACACGCCTTGGGCACACACCCATGTCCCTAGGTCGTGTCCTTCAAACGGCTGAGACACATGGCCGTGTCTCTGCCCGTGTCGCAAATTCGAAGCTAAAATTTACAATACAGGGGACACACGGCCGGATCACACACCCATAGAGCAAGTTGTGTGTCACATATGACCTAGACATATGCCCGTGTGTCTACCCGTGTTGACAAAAATAAAGTTATTTACCAATCCTTTTTGCCACCCTTAGTTGCACCAAACTACACAACATCAAACAACACCAATCCAAGCATATACACACTACCAATTTAGCCAAAACCAAGACATCCACACATCAATTTCATGCTAATTTCTATCACCTACAACATCTCATACTTATCATCACAAACCATGCAATAACCACATCCATGGAAGGCATCATCATATGTATATATATACTTAACAAATATTAGCCAATACTAAATGGTCATTTACAAAATGAATCAATTACCATTACAAGACAACACATTTAACCAAATAAATAATGACACATATCACAAAAAGACCAAGTCCCTATACATGCCATACTAAAAATGTGAAATCATAAATACCCAAAGAATTAATTTGATAGTGTGAATCGAGCTCCGATGTTATTCGATTCCCGAGCTAGCTTGGCGACACTATAAGAAAATGGAAAGGAAGGGGAGTAAGCATAAAGCTTAGTAAGTTCACATACAATAATAAACAATATTAAGCAACATTTAGCATAAATATCATACAATTTAACTTAATATAAATCACATATTTATCATCATGGTTTCATAAGCATAACTCTATCATTCTTAATCTTACCAAAAGCTCATCACTTAACCAGCTCATTCTTATGAGTTTTTCGTACATACCTATACCAACTCATGGCTTAACATACTCTTTCTCATTTTTTACATACCCGTTGAACACTTGGAATACTAAACGGGTACACGAAAGGTCTTTGCACACAAGTGTCACATATGTAGCCAAAGCTACCTCATATTTCATATCTCATAAGGCTTACTCTTGAGCTAATCACGGGTCTTCTCACACAAGTTGATGGTTAAGACACAGCTACACAGGCTGCTCACACAAGTTGTCAAGTATCCGCAATGCATGCTGGACTACCTAGCCACCGGTAGGACGTACATGACCAGCACCCGGAATCACATAATCATATATATCACATAGGGTCCTAGTGACATGTCACTCGTATCCTATTCCATTCCTAAGGTTCAAATGGGATTTTCTCTCTCTTATCGGAACTTGTCGAATGTTTTCATCGAATCAACTGTACAATTCATACAATATTAATGCATTAAAAATATAATCATAATATTGCATTATTTACACTTGAACTTACCTCGGTACAAAATATGGCTAATTAATTCGATTTAGTCCACAACCTTATTCGTTCCCCGGTCTAGGTCCGGACTCTATTTTTCTTGATCTATAATAGCTAATTTAGTTCATTTAATTACCACATTGTTCAGATCAGTCCAAAAACGATACTTTGGCAAAATTACAATTTTGCCCCCAAACTTTCACATAGTTACAAATTAGTACTTAAGCTCGTAAAATGAAATGCATTCAGTTCCTTTTCTTTTCAAGCCTAGCCGACCCACACACATGCTCATATCAGCCCACCATTTTCACCAAATTAGATTTTTATTACTCATTTTACAACTTTTACAAATAGGCCCTTTTTAGGTGTTTTTATGAAAAATCACTTAGTAAAAGTTGCTTATCACAGATCAAACTTACATAATCTACCATGAAACATCAAAATACATGCATGTCACACATGGGACAAACCCTAGACATCAACCCTAAATCAAATAAATGGTAGAAATGGCTGGATCAGCTGATAACAACTTAAAAAATGTAAATAACATTAAAAATGGGGATAGAATGCACTTACAATCAAGCTTGAAAGTGGCAAAACCCTAGCTATGGAGTCCCTTATGAAATTCGGCCAAGGTTTGAAGAAGATGGACAATTTTTTGCTTTGCTTTCCCTTTTTATTCTTTTATTTACCAAATGACCAAAATGCCCTTTTTACTAAACTTTGAAATTTTACCTATTAGTGTCCATTTTTGTCCATAAAAATAAAAATTAGTCAAATTGCTATTTAAGGACCTCTAATTAATAATCCACAGCTATTTCATGCTTAAAGCTTCTAAAATCACATATTTTGCAACTTTTGCAATCTACTCCTAAAAATGAAATTAGACACTCTATCAACAAAATTTCTCAACAAAACTTTCATATAATCATGCAAACATATCATAAACCTCAACACATTCATAAAATAATTATTTATACTTCAAATTTGTGGTCTCGAAACCACTATTTTGACTAGGCCAAAAATCGGGATGTTACAGTATCAATCTCATACTCAACCACGTATTTTATTTACCCATTGAACCATTTGGAATACTATCAGATACTCAGGAAACTCGCACCCTAAGTACCACATATATATAGTTGAAGCTATCTTAACCTCATATCACATAAATTGCTCACACTAGAGCCATCAACAGGCCTACTCACACAAGCTGTCAGTTAAGACGTAACTACACAGTGCTGCTCACACAAGCTGTCAAGTAACTGCAACACAAGTCGGTATACTCAGCCATCGATAGGACGTACAAGACCAACACCTGGATCACATAATCACAATAAGCCCTAATGACATGTCATTCATATCCTAATCTATTCCTAAGGTTCAACTGAGATTTCTAATGTCGACCCATCGTCGAATCATTGTCGAACATATCCGTAGTCTCGTATTCACTTTTTATGCAATATCAAAGCATTTAAAATACATTTATAACGAAACTTATTACATACGAAATTACCTCCGATGTAAAAACAACGACATGAGTCAACTAATTTGAAACCCTATTTTTCTCCAATCTAGGTCTGTATTTCTCCTTTCTTGATAATTAAGCTAGGAAGCTTGGCCGAACTTGAAGGTATAAAAATGGCTTCGCAAGCCCTAATTTTCGGTGGTAGAAACTTAATGAAGATGATGATACCATGTTTTTATTATTTTAACTTAAATTATTTTATAATTTACTAGTTTAACCATTATTATAACATTAAAATTTCATATAATCCATGTACAATAATGTCCACTAACCTTAGGACCTCCACTATTTAATTTCATAGGCATTTAATACCTTTAACTAATAGAACTCAAAATTTTCACGTTACGCGATTTAGTCCTTTTTATCAAATTAAACACTCAAACGATAAAATTTCTAAACGAAACTTTCACACAATAATTCAATCATCCTGTAAATATTAAAATAATTATAAAATAATTATTTTAATCTCAGATTTGTGGTCCCAAAACCACTGTTTTGATTTGACTAAAAAAGAGTTGTTACAAAACCACTATTTCTGGCACCACTGAAAAATGGGCTGTTACAATTCTCCTTCCCTTACGAGAATTTCGTCCTCAAAATTTCTCACCTGATAATAACTACTCAAATCAAATTTTTCTTTCTCCTTTTCAAAGGTATTCCATAAATGAAATCCATCATAATCTGTTCCAAAACAGAACTCATACCAGAATGTAATATTATAAACAGTACTTGATTCTCTCTCTTAACTTGTGGACATAACAGATATCCCAAAATTAACTCTAAAATTTCACGTTCTAACTTCAAGTACCTATATCTTTATCTGAAGCCATTATATGTTTTCGTTGTTGGTTGATGTAAATTAGATAAACAATGCCATGAACCTCGTATAAGATGTTCTATGAAATCTCAGAATTGTTTAGTGCACCAATTCAAATATTTCTCTCTGCATATCAAAATTTTCTAAAGAATTAACGGTTTAACCCTCAGCTTCATAATACTCAAACCATCATAATGCAAGATCTTCTAAATAAAATGTTACTATAAACAATATATACTTTTCTCTAGCTGAGACTGAAGTAGATATCTGACTTGATTGAACAAATTTGATGCTTTCCCATAATAGCTTCACCATTAATAGTACAACTACCGAGAAACTCCTAATAAATTGCCTGTTGAATCATAACAGAAAAGCCTATATCATCTATGAAAACCACTACAAACTAATCTAAGTAGGAATGGGTTACTCGATTCATCATGTCCATAAATGCGGCAGGTGCATTCGTTAGCCCGAATGGCGTAATAAGAAACTCGTAATGACCATACCGAGTCCTAAAAGCAGTCTTCATCACATTCAAATCCTTAACCTTCAATTGATAATACCCAGACCTTAGATCAATCTTTGAGAAAACTGAAGCTTCCCGAAACTAGTCAAACAGATCATCAATCCTCAGAAATGGATACTTATTCCTAATGGTCAACTTATTCAGTAGGCGATAATTGATGCACAACCTAAATGTCACATCCTTCCTATTCACGAACAACATCGGTGCTCCCTACGGAGACACACTCGGACGAATGAACCCACGATCCAACAACTCTTGCAACTGCAACTTTAACTCTTTTAGTTCCTTAGGTGCCATGCAATAGGGCACAACAGCCACTGAAGCAGTACCGGGATAGAGCTCAATACCGAACTCAACTTCTCTATTCAGTAGTAATCCAATCAACTCCTCAGGAAACACATCCGAAAAATCACAGAAATCCCGAATCTCATCCAACCTCATCTCTCTACTGTCGGCATTCAAGATATAGGCTAGATAAGCTTCGCAACCTTTCGAGACCAATTTGATTATTTTCCCTTGTTTTACAATTAAATCCTATCTAATTAATATTTAAAATTTACTCAAATTACCCCCAATAAAAATTATTTTAAATTTTTTTTCACCTTAAATTGATTATTTTCACTAATAGTTATTTAAGATCTTTAAAATTAATTTTTTTAAAAATATATATTTATTTTTCCAGATTATTGTTTAATCAATTTTAGATGAAATTAACCTCTTAAATTAAATTAAAAATTACTAGAAACCTTATAAATTTCTAGTTTCACACTCGAAACCCGAAAAATATACCTGAAACTACTAAGCCCGATTTAGGAATACTACATGCATGATTGTGTTATTTGGCATGAGATTAATTGTATATATAACATGATTTGGTGAGATATGAGTTTTTGCATAATATAATTGCATGAATGGTTTTCTATGTTATATTAGAAAGGTTACTATACATGCATATTGGAAAATCGTAAATGTATGTGAAATTGTGTAATGTTGAATGATATCATCTTAATGGTAATTTGAAAGTTGGAACACTGTTTCCATTTACTGAAAGTATGTGATTATTGAGGGCATGTTAAATATGTCAAATAAATGTGAAAAGTGTTGAGATATGATTATGTATGAGTTTGTGTGACATATTGCATTTGCATTGGGATAAGATATCTTGTAGTTGATGGAGGAGTTCCGTGGGGTACCAGTGGCATATTAAGTTCACATTTATATGTAATCAATGCACTATACTTGGAGTACCGATGGGATTGGAGATTTTATCGCATATTATATGTTATTGGTGATTTTTTCGCATTATTTGATATCCGACAGATTTTTGTATTATTGATTATTCAGTGGTCTTACCACATCGAGCTATGCTCACATTTGTTGGAGCTTCACATACGGGTTCTAGGGTACTCGTTGTGTGTAGCGGATGGTATGGGTATGACATATTCAAATGTTATTGATTTATGATACTTATTGTAATTTATTGTACTGAATGGTATCGAAATTAATGATTGTTGCTAGAATGAATGACGACCCATGCTTATACATCGTTTGACATCAATTTGATAATGGCTATGTAATGATATGAAATTCCAATGATGGTTTTGTGTTCTTTTGTTAAAGCTAATATGTTTCACTGTATTCGATATTCATGTCTGTTTAAATAACTATTACACTCACACTGAGCTTTCATTATCTCACCCCCAATAGCATTTAACTTTTTAGGTAAACCTTGAAATTAGGACCAAACTCAGCATACAGAGAATCACCTTGGACCACAGACTATTCTTTATAATTATTATTAAGTCTTTATTGGTTTTGGCTTGTAACTTTTAATTATTTTTGGTCTGTGGCTCAGTAACTTTTCTTTTAGGGATTTTTGCATGCATGGACTACTCAAGCATAATAATAAGAAAATACATAATATCAAGCTTATGTAAAATTTGACATTATTCTCAAATTTCTACTACATTGCAAATGTACCATTTTCTAAAAACATTGAGTTTTTACAAAGAAGAGTGATAAGCAAATGATTTCTTTTCTTAAAAAACACCATCAAAAATAAAATAAGTGTTAAATATATATTATCTAATAAATGAAATCTTTTAAACTATCTCAAAGTGCAAATACGGTTTTTCTCTAGAATGAGTTTATTTAAAGTATTCAAAAGTAACGTAAGTTAGCTTAGCCATTTCAATGGCTAATGTAGCCTTCTTAATTTAGCCATAATGTCTATACCGGGTTAGAAAGGTTATAGGGTTACAATCAGTTGCAAGTGAGAGAAGTGGACATACTGAAAATGAATTTCAGGACTTGATATGGGCACTATGAATTCTTAGTGATGCCTTTCAGACTCAAAAATGCTCCTGCCGCTTTCATGGACCTCATGAACAGAGTCTTCAAGCCTTACCTCAATTAGTTTGTGGCAGTCTTCATCGATGACATTTTGATCTACTCCAAGTCTAATTTGAAGCATGAGGAGCACTTAAGGTTAGTCCTCCAAACCTTACATGAGAAAAAGTTGTATACAAAACTTAGTAACTATGAGTTTTGGCTCCGAGAAGTGATGTTTTTGGGACATGTGGTATCAGCTGAGGGTATCCGTGTTGGCCCCAAGGAGATCAAGGCTATTCTAGATTGGAAGCAGCTTAAGAATGTTACAGAGATTCAAAGTTTTCTCAAACTTTTTGGGTATTATCGAGTTGAGGGATTTTTCTTTATTGCTGCATTGATGATGAAGTTATGGAGAAATGGTGCGTTGTTTAAGTGGATTGATGAATAATAGGCTAGTTTTGGAAAGCTCAAGGTAATGTTAACTCGGGCCCCTGTATTGATCCAACCTAAGTTTGGTAAGGATTCTGTGGTTTATAGTGACACTTCTCATACAAGTCGTGGTTGTGTATTGATGCAATATGGGAATGTAATGGCTTACACTTCGAGGCAACTCAAACCGCATGAGTGTAACTACCTTACACATGACCTTGAATTGGCTGTAGTGGTTTACGCTCTTAAAATCTAGAGGCACTACCTTTTATGGGGAGAAGTATATTATCTTCACAAATCCTAAGAGTCTTAAGTATCTTCTTACCCAAAAGGAGTTGAACTTGAGATAGAGGCATTCAATAGAGCTACTAAAGGACTACGACTACACTATTGAATACCATTTGGATAAAACTAATGTTGAGGTCGATGCATTGAGTAGCAAAGTAATGGGTGAGTTAAGGGCAATGTTTGCTAGACTGAGTTTGTTTGATGATGGCGGCTTACTGGTGGACTTACAAGTGTGACCTACTTTGTTGGAGGAGATTAAGTTGAAATAGTCATCAAATACATCTTAACACCTCATGTGAATCTTATTGAGGGGCGTAAGACTTCAGATTTTGCCTTCAATAAAAAAATTTTAAGCTAATCATTGAACATCATAAAGAAAAATTGTGCTTCTTATAGACAAAGCAGTATTTCAATAGTTATTATGCCATGGAAAAATATCCTTTATACAAAAATGAACATACAAAATGCAACAAAATGATCATACAAAATGCAACCTAGATGCACAATACATCCCCAAACCTAAGAGATGCATTGCCCTTAATGCATGTAAAATCATGAATAGTATATAACAAGTATGAATGTGCACATAAATAAGAAGAAAAAAATTATGCAATGCATGAGAGAAAAACAAAACTTAACCTCCTTGGACTGGAACGTTGGTACTTCATTTAATTCTTTCTTATGGACTTGCGAGCACTAACTTTGTATTGCATCTTCCTTTTTCTTAGGTCAACTTCCTCACCTTCTTTATCGGTCTCCGTTAGTTCATCAATGAGTTGATAGATTACTTTATCTTGTGCAATCACTGAGAGAGGTGAAGAAGTTGGTTCAGGAGTTTTACTTTTTCAGTGGCAATAGCTCGTGTAGTGGCAAGATACTTGTTTCTTCTTTTCCTTCTTCTAGCTTCTTCTCTTCGTCAACAGAGGCTGAATTTTCTAATTCCTCCTCAATAACTTTTCCTTTAGCTATAGTCACTCTTGCAATCATGGGGTCAGTTTCGGTAGTGGGTGGAACTGGCTCTTTTCTACACTCCGTAGACAAGAGCAAAGTAGCTGGGAAAGTAGGAAATTCTGAAGTGGGTCTCAAAATTTTTTTCTGAAGTGATCATTTTAATGCCAAATCCCTATCTTGCACATGCAACCAATACCTAGCCTGGCGTTCATTGTTTTGTTCTAACTCTTCCATCATTTGGTATTGTTGCACCTTAATAGAGACAACTTTTGTTCTAAATATTTTAGATAAGTCAAGATTTTATGGTCATGAGAGGCGGGAGATGCTGTTGTGGCAATACGTGTCATAGGGGAAGCTTGACTCTACTGGGATGTTGTGGCAAACCCAGTTCCTTGTAGCTTGGAAAAAATTGTTCATGTTATCCCACCCTTATTGAAGGTAACGTCCTCAGCATCATCTAAAGGCACATTTGTCATCTTATATAGGTTAGAAATAAGGGAAGGAAAATTCAACCTTCTGGCATTTTTATCAGCACACCTATGGACCTCTTGGAAGATAATCTTCCTTACATTTATTTGTCTTCCTTGTATAATAGAATGCGGCAACAACATTCTTTCTTTTGAAACAATCATGTTATGCATAAATGGCGTAAGATGACTCCTTAAAAAGTGATACCACAACTTCCCAATTGGTTTTAATGTAGCTCTTTCAATCGTGTACCACTCCTGGCTCGAAATAATCCACTACGTTCCTTCAACGTAGAAATCTTCTAATACTTTTGCCAACCCCTCCAGTGTAATATTCTCGGCATATTCAGAATGCTTATCTCTAATCTCCTCAATGCCAAACTGGGCATTAATATGGTCTTTTTCGAATGTCACAGATTTACCCTGCACATAAAGCAATGGAGAATCTAGGGAATTTACATTAGCGTAAAACTCTCTTAGCACTTTACCTAAAACATCCCCTGGGAGTAGACCAAATCTACTCCAGTTGTGCTTTTCCAAAATTGATGATATTGATTCACTGTACCCCATGTTGAGTTCATCCTTCAGCAAAAATCCCTGTTGAAAACAAAATGGCTGCTTTAGAATATTAGTGGAATACCTTGTGGCTGCGGTAGCATTGATGAATATATTTGGTTGCAGGGTAAAACTACGTGAAGATTCTGCTACTTTAAAAGTACTTCTTACACTCGCCATGAAGAAAAGATTATGGAAATAGAAAAATAAAAATTATGGAGTAAAAAAATAGCAGAGAGGTTGAAGATAAGAGTACTATAAAAATGTGAACTTTGTGAGAAGTGGGAGACATGAACCAGTTGGAGAAAATAAAAATGGATAATGATGACAGTTTTTAGGGAATGAGAAACATAAGGGAGAAGGGTTATGATATGGAGGAAAGGTTAAAAACTAACAAGACTTTTGAGGGAAAAGTGAAATAATGGAGCCCTACATTCTGGGCCTCATACTTTGGGTCTCCTAGTTTTCACTAAATGCATTATCTAAAAAGATCTTTCTTTTGGAAATTTTTAACCGATCAACTTTATTAACACCTCATCATTTAGTTTTTCATGGCATAACGTTTCTTTGTAATGTCGAGGTAAACTATTGCTCCGCATACACTTAACAAATATTGCTTTTTTTTATCCTGGTTCTGTTCATAATAATAAAAACAAAAATGAAATTGCATTAAAAATAATAATAATGGGAAATAAAAGGGGAAAACTACTTATTAACTAAAACAAAAATTCAAACATCATGAAGGCTAAGCTTTGCTTGTCACACTCTATAGGAGCACCCCAATAATGCTTCAAGCATTATCTATTAACCTTGAAGACAACCCCTTTTCTTAAGTCTTTAACAACAACAACAGTGTGCAGGTACACTTGAATTACTTCAAAAGGTCCTGATCGTCGAAATTTTAACTTACAAGGAAATAATTTAAGCCTAGAATTAAACAATAATACCTCTTGTCCAGGTTCAAACTGCTTTGGTAAAATTCTGGCGTCATGTCATTCTCTTGGTCTTTTCCTTATACAAATGATCATTCTCATATGCTTGTATTTGAAACTCTTCAATTTCATTCAATTCTAGTAATCTCTTGTTTCCAACAGTAGCCCAATCCATGTTCAGCTTCTTAATCGACCAAAACGCTTTATACTCAAGTTCAACAGGTAAATGTCATGGCTTACCATAAATAAGTTTAAAAGTTAACATCCCTAATGGTGTTTTAAATGTAGTTCATTATGCCCATAGAGCTTCATCCAATCTAGTATACTAGTCCTTTCAAGAAAAATTCACCACTTTTTCCAGAATTTTTTTTAATTTCTCTATTAGAAATTTCAGCTTGGCCATTTGTCTGAGGGTGATATATCGTGGCAATTCTATGTTTCACCCCATACCTACGCAAGGCATTAGCCATCAGTTTGCAATCAAAATAGGATCCCTCATCATTGATAATTGCTCTAGGTGTACCAAATCGTGTGAAGATGTTCTTATGCAAAAATTTCAATATTGGCTTAGCATTAGTAGAAGCTAGGGCTACTACTTCTATCTACCTAGACACATATTCTATTGCCAAAAGTATGTATAGCTTGCCTACTGATGGTGAAAATGGACCCATAAAGTCTATTCCTCATACATCAAACAGTTCAATCTCCAATATACTTTGAAACAACATTTTCTGTCTCTTCACATTTCCTACTCTCTAACAACGGTCACACGACTTATAGAATTCATAAGCATCTTTAAATAAACTTGGCCAAGAGAATCCTGACTAGAGTACCTTGGCAGTTATTTTGATCCCTCCAAAATGTCCTTCATATGGGGCAGAGTGACAATATTGTAAGACACTATGCATATTTTCGTTAGGGACACACTTCTAAATTATTTGATCTGCACAATGCTTGAATAGGAATGGTTCAACCTAATAGTACTATTTGGCCTCATGAAGAAATTTTCATTTTCTCTGAGCATTGAAGTCAGGTGGTATTACACCTTATGTCCCAGGATAATGCCTTCATGGACCATGAAATGGCATTTCTCCTAGTTCAATACTAGATTCGTTTCTTCACAATGACATAAAACCATCTCTAAATTTCTTAAGCAATCTTCAAAATCATTTTTGAACACAGAGAATTCATCCATAAAAACTTCAAGGAAATTTTCCACCATGTCCGAGAATATGGCCATCATGGAATGCTGAAAAGTTGTCGGGGTATTGCATAACCCGAATGGCATCCACCTAAATGCGAAAGTGCCATATGGACAAGTGAAAGTTGTCCACTCTTGATCTTCAGGTTCTATGGAAATCTGAATATATCCTGAATAACTATCTAGGAAGTAATAAAAAGCCTTCCAGCCGAGTTGTCCAGCATATGATAGATGAATGGCAAAGGGAAATCATCCTTCCTAGTTTCCATGTTAAGCATAAGGTAGTCTATACACACTCTCCATCCTGTAACAGTACGAGTCGGTATGAGCTCATTGTTGTCATTACTTACTACCATGACACCACCTTTCTTGGGTACACATTGCAAAAGACTTACCCACGAGCTGCCAGAAATTGGGTAAATAATGCCAACATCAAGCTACTTGATAATTTTCTTCTTGAAAACTACCTTCATAATTGGATTTAGTCGTCTCTATTGTTTAATGGAGTTGCTATAGCAATCTTCTGATAAAATTTTTTGTATAGAAAATGTAGGGCTAATCCCCTTTATATCGACAAGGGTCCAACCCAATACTCTTTTAGATCGTTGTAACACTCTAACAACTTGTCCTCTTGATTAGGTGTTAGTTTAGCAGAAATTACAACTATCAAAGTATTGTTATTTCCCAAATATACATATTTCAATTTGTAACACCCTGAAATATGGCTTAGTCAGAATAATGATTTCTAGACCATAAATTCAACGTTAAAATAGTTAGATTATGACCATTATGAGATTTAGAATATAAGAATATGTAACGCCCCGTACCCGAGACCGCTGCTGGAGTAGAATACGAGGTGTTAACAGACTTAATTCATTGCTTAAACAGCTCAAACAATTTAATTTTAGAAATTCCAGACAAGCTGGCTAACTGCGTCACAGTCGCTTAAAAATTCATATCTCGAGTTATGAAACTCAAAATTAGATTCCGTAAATTTTCCCTGAAACTAGACTCATATATATATTTACTAATTTTTTTCTAGAATTTTTGGCTAGGCCAATTAGTACAGTTTATTAGTTAAAGTTTCCCCTATTTCAGGGTTTGACTACTCTGACCCCTGTGTATTACGAATCAGATATCTCCCTGTACAAAATTTCAATGACTATGCCATTTGTTTCTTATAAAACTAGGTTCAATAAGAAATCTGTACATATAAATTAGGACTTCTAATTATTTTTATACAATTTATGGTGAATTTCCAAAGCCAGAACAAGGGATCCAGAAATCGCTCTGGCCCTGTTTCACAAAAATTTAAACATCTCATAAAATATAACTCATATACCTGTTTCGTTTCTTCCATATGAAAATAGACTCATAATTCTTCAATTCAAATATTTTATTCATCATCTAATTATATCTCTACTATTTTTAATGATTTTTCAAATTCACGTCACTACTGCTGTCTGAATCTATTTTATGGTAAATTTTACTTATTCCATGGTTTTCATGGAGTAACTAGCAATTTGACATACATAACACCAAATATGATCATAATTAGCCATTCCAATGGCTAATCATTACCAAGCATTTTTATACTACTCAATAATCATATCATAAGACCATATATACAAATTATTATAATGCTATACATGCCATACTCAAAATATACAAGCCATTATGCCAAGATGATATGCGGATAGTGTGAGCTTGCCTCCGACCGTTCCCGATTTCCGAGCTGGCTTGTCAACACTACAAGGAATGAAAAGGAGAGAGTAAGCATAAATTCTTAGTAAGTTCACATGCAAATAGCAAATAACATAACCATATAAGCAAACATAAAACATCATTTGCATAATCATCACCAAGACATTCATATCATATTTTCATTGATCATCTTACCATATTGTTGTTATATCGATTTTTCAACCCGAGGGTTAAGTACATACCTGTTCAAAGTACCCATTTCACAGCACTTACCAATACGTCGCTTTGATCTTGAGTATTCCTCCATTTGAGTAGAACTTTACCCGTTGAATACATTAGAATATAATTCGGATACACGGATAATTTGCACATAAGTGCCACATATGCAATCAAGCAATCATGTAACCCGCCCCTAAGTGAACTCAGACTCAACTAAACGGGCTTGGGCGTTCGCATCCATAAGTGAACTCGGATTCAACTCAACGAGCTCGGATGCCTAGTTACATCTCACGAACTCGGACTCAACTCAACGAGTTCGGACATTCGCATCCATAAGTGAACTCGGACTCAACTCAACGAGTTCGGATGCCCAAATATCCCAGTGACATGTCACTTGTATCCTAATCCATTCCTAAGGTTCAACGGGACCTTTTTCCCAATCATGTGTCTCAACCATCTTCTACGGAATACCGATACCGATACTCGGTAGTATTTCACATTTTCCAAGTATATCACATAATTTGACATATTAGCAAACAATTATCACGAGTATAATATTTCATAATAATTATCATATCATTTAAATAACATAAAAACATTTAAAATAATAACTATGTTACCAACATTTACATATGAACTTACCTAGTATGCGAAAATGGATACTTTTACCATTTCGTCCACAACTTGGTATTTTTCCCATTTTAGCCCGAATTTTAGTTTTCCTTGCTCTATCATTTAAAATATAGTCTAATTAGAACTCACATTATTCAAATTGACCCAAAATCATATTTTGGAAAAATTACAATTTTGCCCCTAAACTTTTGCATATTTACACTTTTGCCCCAAAGCTCGTAAATTAAACTTCAGCCTATTTTCTTATGTTTTATGACATGCTGATCATTTTTCCCTTCTATGGCAACATCAAATTCTCACTCTAACATATACTTATGACTATTAGGTATTTTTACCGATTAAGCCCTTTTGCTCGTTTTCACTTAAAACCGAGTAGCACAAGTTGTCTAACATAATTTAAAACCTCATATTCTATCATAAAACACCAAAATACACAAATTTCAGCTATGAGTATTTTTCCAAATATAAACCCTAGGTTGAATTATTGCTAGCATAAGCTAAATCGAGCTATCAGGACTCCAAAAACGTAAAGAACTTGAAAAACGGGGCTAGAATGGACTTACAATCGAGCTTGGAAGCTTGAAAAACCCTAGCCATGGTTTCTCCTTGCTATATTCGGCCATGGGGTTGAAGATGAGCAAAATTGGCTTTTAATTTTGTATTTTAATTCATTTTACCCCTAAATGACCAAAATGCCCTTACTACTAAACTTTCCAAAAATTCCATCCATGTCCAATTTTTTTCCATAAACTTAGAAATTGGTAAAATTGCTATTTAAGACCTCCTAATTAATATTTCAAAATAATTTCATACTAGAAACTTCTAGAATGCAAGTTTTGCAAATTATTCGATTTAGTCCCTAACTTCAAATTAAGCATTTTATGCATAGACTTTCTTCACAAAATTTTCACACAATCATGCAATCATATCATAAACATCAAAATAATTATAAAATAATTATTTCTATCTCGGATTTTGTGGTCACAAAACCACTATTCCGACTAGGCCCAAAATCAGGATATTACAACTCTCCCCCCCCTTTAGGGATTTTCGTCCCCGAAAATCTTACCAGAAAAGTGGTCTTCACTTTTAACCTCATATTCGGTGTCGAAGAACTTTCACGTAGACTGTACCTCCAATACATCTCTTTAATTTCTCATATGATCTGAAAGCTTACATCTCAACTCTCAACTGTTCTTAAATTTTCAACCCTTCTCGCTTCCCATGATATCATGACATAAAACCCGATCTTAACTTGATTAATGGAGACCGGAATTCCAAGAAATCCAACAATCAAAGAGACTCAATTTCCATAAATCGATGAGTAGGAATTCATTCAATACAGATATGATTTATAGATCTCGCCAAACATTTAACAATAGGATACATCACATTTTCCTCTTTCTGCCATGGAAATAATTCTGATATGGCCTCAAGAATAATCCTTCTCATTTCCATCCCAATATCAACACTGACAAGGATAATTTTGATAGATCCCAATGCTCGGCTTTAACCCCTTTTAACAACTCCGATTTTATGTAACATCGAATGCTCTAAACTATCACATTACCTCACTGTCTTGAAACACATCACAATTCATACAACAGTATATTACTGAAAGTCAGGAAGTCTTTACTCAATGTAGACTAGTCTAGTTCAGACACTTCGGTTACCAATATTCTCATCTATCCGAACTTTGTCAACATGTAATAAACTTTTCAGCTTTCACAAAACGAAAACCTTATCATTCGTAGTGACTTTAACTAATATCAAACTCTTTCTAATAAATATACACTTCTCGTTCAGGCTATTTACTCTTTTATCCATACAAAATGAAATTCTATTATCAGACTTGGGAAAAATAATCTTGAAATAATTGTCGCATGAAATCTTTCAAATAGATAATTCACCATACCGACTGAAACTCGTGCTTTTATCACTTATGCCTTTACTGATGTCAAATCCTTACACAGAAATTAGAAAAAAAACTCCAATACTAAAATCACCACATTACCAAGATCAAATTAGAAGTATAGTCATATTTGACATGATTATCACGAGCTGAAGAACGCACTTCGAACACGAGTCATAATTGACAAATTATGGAACAAAGATAACAAGAAAACCGAATAAAGAAGTCCAAAATAGAGAAATCCAGAATAAAGAAATCCAGAATAAAGAAACCCAAGATACGATACTATGCTGGAGAATCGAAAACCAAGCCGGAGAATCGAAAACCAAACTCATAGAGAAAATACGGAATACCCCAATAATTCTTCAAAGAAAGAAAGTCCAAAAGAAAACATCATTTAATCCCACTGGAATCAAATATAACAAGAACAATATATCTTCACATACATATATATCAAATGAAGCATCAAGTAGAAGAAACAGAATCATAATATCATATGTATTCTCTCATCAATTCTTATCAGACGAAATGAAATAGAATACCCGATAAAATAGAGCAATATAAATTATAAACCAGTCAGACTACCAATGCTTTCATCCAACACCAGGATTAAAAGACATTCCCATATAACAAAAATTTCTTCAGAAGATCAATAGCCATAGAAATATCTCTGAGAATGGGTAAACACATAGAACATCTCAAAAGAGACTGCTAAATCTGTCTAGTCATAACTATCACACTCAGATAGTTCACATTTCAAATATCATTTCCCCAACTAGTTCTGCCGTCACAAATTTCATATTAAACCATTCACTAAAGAAGCCCAGTTCTGAATAAATTTCAATTTACACTTTTCTCGACCTTGCACCTGAGTAATTCGATTTACCAAGGAGAATTCCTTTTCTAACTGGAACAGTGCATAATTCCAATAATCTTTACGTCAATCTGATACTTTACTCGGCTCGACTTTACTTATCAGCTCATTTTCAATCTCTCGATCATACTTATAATTATTCTATCACTGAACTCTTTGGGTTCTCAACCGAAACTTATTCAATACAAATCTCATGAAATTCCATTATAAGTACCACTTCTTGTAAGGGGAGGGGTTGTAGGACCTCCGACTCGACTTTCTTATACATACACATATGACACAACTTCCATCATCATAGCAACATCATCAAAATCATGTCATTCATTCATGTTGGCTTACACCAATTTTCCTATTGTCCCATTTAGACAATATACTTATGCATACATTCTATGTTTTCTAGATAGCTTTACTTATCCATTCATTTAATTAAATTAAGTCATGCTCATGACATCATATAAGGCCAAACAAACATAGATATTTGCACCACAATCATAACTTTCATTTCGTGCATCATCATGTACATATCATTACAATCATATAATTTAGTCCAACAATTTAACATAGATAAGTTCATTTCATTATAATCCTTTATCTCATAAAAATTATATATCATTAGCAGTCATCAACATTCGACGTCCAAATCAAAACAAGGACATTTTCATTCGTATCATAATATTATGACTTTTATTCATACCTCTACTACTTTCTATTTATTCCGTTCATCTTATCAAATAAGCCATATACACTACATCATATGAGCATTAAGCAAATATGAATATTTATCACATATGTATCATAAACCTTTATTCATACTTTTCTGAACCGATACTTATCATAATCATAATTTTACTCAAATACCTTCACATAACGTTGAACATGGTAGGCGCAGCTCGGTTGGAGAGTACCCTGTCTAAATAAGATGGTACTTATACGCGTCGGAAGACATCACACTATCACAGATCAGTGGCATGTATAGCTAAACTTTTACACATGCTAGGTTAGTCTGAGAACCGACTAAACCTGCTCTGATACCACCAAATGTAACGTCTCGTACCCGAGACCGTTGCTGGAGTCAAATACGAGGTGTTAACAGACTTAATTCATTGCTTAAACAGCTCAAACAATTTAATTTTAGAAATTCCAGACAAGTTGGCTAACTGCGTCACAGTCACTTAAAAATTCATATCTCGAGTTATTAAACTCAAAATTAGATTCCGTAAATTTTCTCTGAAACTAGACTCATATATATATTTAATAATTTTTTTCTAGAATTTTTGGCTAGGCCAATTAGTACATTTTATTAGTTAAAGTTTCCCCTGTTTCAGGGTTTGACTACTCTGACCCCTGTGTATTACGAATCAGATATCTCCCTGTACAGAATTTCAATGACTATTCCATTTGTCCTCATAAAACTAGATTCAATAACAAATCTGTACATATAAATTATGACTTGTAATTATTTTTATACAATTTATGGTGAATTTCCAAAGTAAGAACAGGGGATCCAGAAATCGCTCTGGCCCTGTTTCACAAAAATTTAAACATCTCATAAAATATAACTCATATACCTGTTTCGTTTCTTCCATATGAAAATAGACTCATAATTATTCCTAATTATATCTCTACTATTTTTAATGATTTTTCAAATTCACGTCACTACTGCTGTCTGAATCTATTTTATGGTAAATTTTACTTATTTCATGGTTTCCATGGATTAACTAGCAATTTGACAAACATAACACCAAATATGATCATAATTAGCCATTCCAATGGCTAATCATTACCAAGCATTTTTATACTAATCAATAACCATATCATAAGACCATATATACAAAATGATTATAATGCTATACATGCCATACTCAAAATATACAAGCCATTATGCCAAGATGATATACGGATAGTGTGAGCTTGCCTCCGACCGCCCCCGATTCCCGAAATGGCTTGTCAACACTACAAGGAATGAAAAGGAGAGAGTAAGCATAAATGCTTAGTAAGTTCACATGCAAATAGCAAGTAACATAACCATATAAGCAAACATAAAACATCATTTGCATAATCATCACCAAGACATTCATATCATATTTTCATTGATCATCTTACCATATTGTTGTTATATCGATTTTTCAACCCGAGGGTTAAGTACATACCTGTTTAAAGTATCCATTTCACAACACTTACCAATACGTCGCTTTGATCTTGAGTATTCCTCCGTTTGAGTAGAACTTTACCCATTGAACACATCGGAATATAATTCGGATACACGGATAATTTGCACATAAGTGCCACATATGCAATCAAGCAATCATGTAACCCGCCCCTAAGTGAACTCGAACTCAACTCAACGAGCTCGGATGCCTTGTTACATCTCACGAACTCGGACTCAACTCAACGAGTTCGGACATTCGCATCCATAAGTGAACTCGGACTCAACTCAACGAGTTCGGATGCCCAAATATCCCAGTGACATGTCACTTGTATCCTAACCCATTCCTAAGGTTTAACGGGACCTTTTTCCCAATCATGTGTCTCAACCATCTTCTACGGAATACCGATACCGATACTCGGTAGTATTTCACATTTTCCAAGTATATCACATAATTTGACATATTATCAAACAATTATCACGAGTATAATATTTCATAATAATTATCATATCATTTAAATAACATAAAAACATTTAAAATAATAACTATGTTACCAACATTTACATATGAACTTACCTAGTATGCGGAAATGGATACTTTTACCATTTCGTCCACAACTTGGTATTTTTCCCATTTTAGCCCGAATTTCAGTTTTCCTTGCTCTATCATTTAAAATATATTCTAATTAGAACTCACATTATTCAAATTGACCCAAAATCATATTTTGGAAAAATTACAATTTTGCCCCTAAACTTTTGCATATTTACACTTTTGCCCCAAAGCTCGTAAATTAAACTTCAGCCTATTTTCTTATGTTTTATGACATGCTGATCATTTTTCCCTTCTATGGAAACATCAAATTCTCACTCTAACATATACTTATGACTATTAGGTATTTTTACCGATTAAGCCCTTTTGCTCGTTTTCACTTAAAACCGAGTAGCACAAGTTGTCTAACATAATTTAAAACCTCATATTCTATCATAAAACACCAAAATACACAAATTTCAGCTATGGGTATTTTTCCAAATATAAACCCTAGGTTGAATTATTGCTAGCATAAGCTAAATCGAGCTCACGGACTCCAAAAACGTAAAGAACTTGAAAAACGGGGCTAGAATGGACTTACAATCGAGCTTGGAAGCTTGAAAAACCCTAGCCATGGTTTCTCCTTGCTATATTCGGCCATGGGGTTGAAGATGAGCAAAATTGGCTTTTATTTTGTATTTTAATTCATTTTACCCCTAAATGACCTAAATGCCCTTACTACTAAACTTTCCAAAAATTCCATCCATGTCCAATTTTTGTCCATAAACTTAGAAATTGGTAAAATTTCTATTTAAGACCTCCTAATTAATATTTCAAAACAATTTCATACTAGAAACTTCTAGAATGCAAGTTTTGCAAATTATTCGATTTAGTCCCTAACTTCAAATTAAGCATTTTATGCATAGACTTTCTTCACAAAATTTTCACACAATCATGCAATCATATCATAAACATCAAAATAATTATAAAATAATTATTTCTATCTCGAATTTTGTGGTCACAAAACCACTATTCCGATTAGGCCCAAAATCAGGATATTACAGAATATGCATGTGGTAAAGTTTCATGAGGAAATTTTAAGAATAAAGTGTCCAATTAGAAAATAAGGACTAAATTGAATAAGATGCAAAATTTGGGTTTTAGGGATAATTTGTTAGAAATTGTTTTGAATTATGAAGTAGAGGGTCTTAAAGAGCAATTTTATCAATTTCTAAAATATTGGACAAATATGGACATCCAAGGAAATTTTTTGTAAGTTTAGTGAATAAGGGCATTTTGGTCATTTAGACATTAAATGAATTAAAAAGGGGAAAAGAGCTAAAAATCAACTCATCTTCCTTATGTTGCTGCTGAAACTTCAAGGGTGCCATAGCTAGGGTTTCTTCAACTTTCAAACTTGATAATAAGTCAATCCTAGCCCCGTTTTTAATGCTCTTTGTATTTTTGACATCCTTGCAACTTGCTCTCCTCATTTCTACCCATATCTCATGATAGGGTTTAATTTTAGAAAATTACCCATGCATGAGTTAGATGTATTTTGATGGATTATGGAAGAATATGATAGTTTAAGGTATGGAGAACAACTTTTGTTAAGTGATTTTGCATGGAAACCTTAAAAAGGACTTATTTGTAAAAGTTGAGAAAATGGGTAGAAAAGTGTGAAATGAAGGAAGTATGGGCTGCTATAAGTACAAGAAGCATTCGGCTAGACTTGGGTAACCAAGAAATCACTTGCATTCCAACATACGAGCTTAGGGACTAAATTGTGAATAAGTAAAATTTTAGGGGTAAAATGGTAATTTATTAAAGCATAAACTTAGGGTCGATTTGAGTAATGTATGAATTTAATGAGATAAATTTATTATTATAGACTAAGAAAGACAAGAACCGAATCTTGATATAAAGGGAAGAACAAAGCGTTCGAGGCTTAGGCACTAAACCGAATATTTTGTACCAAGGTAAGTACACATGCAAATAAATACTTTAATTGACGTTATAAATGTTCAAATAATATTTAGATAAATAATATATTATTTGGCTACTTTGTTGCTATAATGTGTTTTGATGTTTTATTCTTATTTTACAAGTGTTGCCGTGTTAGCATTTGTATTTGAAAATGTCATATGTTATGAGGCCAACATTCCGAGAATGTTTGACAAAGAGACGAAAGTCGGAAAATCCCGTTTGAACTTAGGAATAGGTAAGGATACAAGTGACATGTCACTAGGATAGCTATGTATGTATGAGCTCATTTGATGGCATGATACATGCTAGGTCCGAGAGCTTATGTAGCCCCGTTGAGAGGCATGTAATTATGTGGTACACGCTAGGTCAATGAGCTTATGTAGCCCCATTGAGAGGCGTGATTATGTGATGCATGCTAGGTCTGGGTGCTCTTAGGTATCCCTGTTGAGAGGCGTGCTATGTTATGTTATGGCACTTCGGTGCATATGTATCCGAGTATCCTGTTCATTATTCCAAACGTTCAACAGGTAATGCACATGTAGTTTGAATGTGAGCTAGGTAAAGTGTATATGTATGCATGGAAGTAAAAAGGTACGTGCTTAAACTTGTGTACTCTTATGACCATAATGGTTAATGGCAATGCATGTCTTTATGTAATATCTTTGGAAATATAGATCGTACGTTTTGATGGAAGCTTTGAAATAGTGACAAAGATAAAAATAATATTCTAAAGTCTAAATAAAATTTATTTTATTTGTATGTGTACTTACAAAGCTTATAGCTTTCCCCTCCCTTTTTCCATTCCTTTTAGATTCGTCAAGCTAGCTCGAAGAATCGGGAATGTCGGAGCTCGGGTCACACTATCAACTAAACTTTGGGTATAATATATTTGATTATTTTGAATCATGGCATGTATAGGTGATTATTATTTTGTATATGTGTCATATGTCTAGTTCAAACTATTGGTGCTCTATTTGGAATGATCATTTTGTATATGGCCAAGTGAGTTGGTCCATATAACCTTTTGAGATGTCTTCCTATGATGTTTCTATTATATGCATGTTAAATTGTATATGTGCTTGTGATATGGGTTAATTGGTAGAATGATATACATGTTGGAGTGCATGAGAGACCTTGGGTGACTAATGGCTTGGAAAATAGCCTCCAACTGGTCCACATGGATGGACGCACTAGTAGGTGTCTAGTCTGTATGTGACACACGGGCGTGTTGTTTAGCCGTGTGACTCCTGCTTCCCAAAATTTTCACGTTACATGCTTTGTAGTGTCTACACGGGTTAGAGACACGGCCTAATCACACAGGCGTGTGCCTTGGCCGTGTGTCCCTAAATGAATGATGATGTCATAAACAATATGTCCAGGTTTTTAGACACGGGTGATGACACGGGCATGTCTCGGCCGTGTGGGAGGACACGGGCCAAGGACACGAGCGTGTGTCTAGGCCGTGTGAAAACCACTACACCTTAATCAGAAAAATAATAAAATTCAAAATTCTACACGGGCTAGGGATACAACCGTGTCCCAAGCCCATGGGCGTGTGATATGCCTTCACACGGGCGTGTGAGGCCAAAATGCAAAAAATTTCTTAAGTTTTTCATATGTTCTCGATTCAGTCCTGGGCCACTTCAAAGGTATGTTTGGGCCTTGTAAACCCATATAAGGGACAAAATAATAAGAATAGAAACTTCATACATGTATTTTCAGTTGGATGTTTGTATGTCCGTCCGGTAATGCCTCGTACCTTATCCCGGTCTCGAGTATGGGTAAGGGGTGTTACATAATTGTTGTGGCAAAGGATTTAACTCTAGAACGGGAGATTCCTCTACAGATCGTTTAGGAGGCTTAAAAGATTATTTTTTCAAATCTAGGGATTCAAATTTCTTCCCTGGCCTATCTATTATCTTCTGGACTTCCATAAATTCACCAAGCTCTTCAAAACTTCATGTATCACCTTGCTCTATCAAATTGCCTTTACTGTCAGAATTGCCATAGCAAAATTTTGTGAATTCATCCACTACTACTTCTATCAAGCCAATGGTGTGACATTCCTCATTCTTATCCTTGCATTTGAAGGCATTAAACACATTAAAAGTAACATGTTGATCATTCACTCTCATGGTTAGCTCGTCTTTCCGTACATCAATTAAGGTTTTGCTAGTAGCAAGAAACACTCTTCTAAGAATAATTGGTACATCATGGTTAGCTTCACATTCTAAAATAAGAAAATCTGTAAGAAAGATAAATTTATCCACCCTTACCATTACATCTTGAATTTTACCTTCCAGATGGGCATAAGATCGGTCAGCCAATTGTAACATTACTGTGATAGGTCTTACTTTCCCAATTCCTAGCTTCCTGGAAATAGACATAGACATTAGATTTATACTTACGCCTAGATCACATAATGCTTTTCCTACTTAATGATTTTCAATTGAGTATGGGATAGTAAAACTCTCTGGGTCTTTTAACTTTGGAGGTGTTTATTCATCAACATTGCTCTACACCTTTTAGTGAAAGCAATAGTCTAAAATTCTCCCAACCTGCACTTTTTTGGCAATATATCTTTCATGAATTTTACATAATTGGGCATTTGCTCCAAAGCTTCTACTAGTGGTTTGTTGATATGGAGTTACTTCAAGACCTCCAAAAATCTCTTAGACTGAGCAACTTGTTTGGATTTATGGAATCACTGAGGAAAAGGTAAAGGCGGTCATCCTTTAGGTTGTTGATATTGCTTTGTTGTGGCATTTTTGTTAGTAACGTAATCTGGTTCTACCACAACATTCTTTTGCTTATCATTTTCAAATGTTGTATGCTTTTCAAATGATTCTGGGATTTGTACCTGATTGTTACTTACATTATTCTCTTTTGTTGTGGCATCGTGAACAACATCAATCAACTGAGGTTCGATTCTAAGGATGATTGCTTTACAATGCTCCTTGCCTTGTATTCTTGAATTCTCGGTATCACTCAGTAGTGCTCATTATGGCCTTGAATTTAGAGCATTGGCTATTTGCCCCACTTAATTTTCAAGTGCTCTGAGAGGTGCGGCCCAACTCTGAATTATAGCACCATTCTTGGTCATATATTTTTTTAAAAAGTCTTCAATAAAATTAGAAAATGATACCTGACCTTGTTGAGTATTTTACCTAGACATAAGATGATTGTAATCAGGCAGTGTATTGTTGATATTTTGTCTTGAAGCATTATTGAAATTTCTTACACCTTGATTACCCCAACTGAAATTCAGATGCTGCTTCCACCCTGAATTGTAGGTGTTGCAATGTGGATTGCTATTTCAATTAGAATTACCCATGTAATATACTGACGCTGGGTTTGATAGGCATTCATCAAACACATGATTTTCCCCGCAATAAACACATGACAACTCTGTTGATTTCATCTCATGGACTACAGTTGGATTTTTCATAGTTTTAATCATATTAGCTAGAGAATATACTAGAGCTATTAACGAAGTGATTGCATCAAGCTTGATGTTAGTAACAGCTCTCTTGCCCATCCCAATTCTCGTGGTTGGATACTGATAATCATCGTTGGAAATCTTTTCCAAGATCTTGTATGCTTTATTATAAGTTTTTTCCAACAATGTACCATTGGCAGACGCATCAAATACCATTCTTGTGTGTGCATTCAACCGATTGCAAAACATCTCCATTTAAGTCCAGTGCTGGAATCCATGCATCGAACATTTCTGAATTAAATCTTTAAATCGTTCCCAAGCTTCATTTAACGTCTCGTACTCCATCTGCCAAAAGGGTGTAATATCTTTTCTCAACTTGGCATTTATAGTAGGCCAGTTATGCCGTAGTAAAAATCTCTGGCAAAGATCATTCCATGATGCCACTGTTTCCAATGGTAAAACATTCAACCATGCTCTCACACGATCTCTTATAGAATATGGAAATAGTTTAAGTCACAGGGCGTCTTAGTGAACACCCTATTGTTTGAATGAATCACATACTTCTAGAAAAAGTCTTAAATGTAATCGTGGATCTATAGTGGGGAGTCCACTAAACTGTCCTACGATTTGTAACATTTGGAACATTACCGATTTCAACTCAAATTGTTCAACTTGTACGGTTGGTTTGACTATCCTTGGATTCAAATTATCCAATATAGGGACAACATGTCCAATTAGAGGATTTTCGTTGCGATCATTTGGATTACCACTAAGATTATCCCTATTTCCAGCCATTTTTCTCAATTCTTTTCTTGTAACAGCCCGATTTTGGGCCTAGTCAGAACAGTGGTTTCGGGACCACAAATCCGACGAGGAAAAAAATTATTTTTCTTATATTTTTGTAGTTTACGATTTCACAGAATAATTTTGTGAAAGTTTCGTTCAAAAATTTCGACGTTTGGGCACTCAATTTAGTCAAAAGGACTAAATTGTAAAAAGTGCAAAAGTTGAGTTCTACATGTTAGAGGTGTCCAATTGCTATGATATTTTAAATTGGAGGTCCTTAAATTATAATTAGACCATTGGTTAATTTTTTGGACAAAAATGGACATGAAATAGGTGAAATAGAATATTTTTAAGTTAGGGGCATTTTGGTCATTTAGTAATTAAAATGAATTAAAAACAAAATTAAAAGCCAATTTTTGTCCATCTTCAATCCCATGGCCAAATTTCACAAGTGCAAACCATGGCTAGGGTTTTTCAAGCTTCCAAGCTCGATTGTAAGTCTGTTTTAGCCCCGTTTTTAATGATTTTTACATT
Organism: Gossypium longicalyx; assembly: GCA_025698465.1. Taxonomy (NCBI): domain Eukaryota; kingdom Viridiplantae; phylum Streptophyta; class Magnoliopsida; order Malvales; family Malvaceae; genus Gossypium; species Gossypium longicalyx. The sequence goes on from CM047006.1 coordinate 29,573,313, forward strand.
TTTGAGATCCTCGTAACTCGGTTTAGCTATTTCTACCATTATTTTGAGCTAGGGTGTGTGTTTAAAATTTACCCATGGATGACATACATGTGTTTTAATGTTTTATGGAAGAATATGAAAGTTTGGAGTGTGATAAACAACTTTTACTAAGTGATTTTTGATGAAATTTCATAAAAGGACCTATTTGTAAAAGTTGTAAAATATGTGTAGGAAATGTGATTTAGTGAAAAATGTGGGCTGCTATAAGAGGGAGCATGAATCGACTAGGCTTGGGTATTTAAAAAAATGAATACATTTCATTTTACGAGCCTAGGGGTAAATTTGTAAATATGTGAAACTTTAGGGTAAAAAATGTAATTTTTCTATAATATGATTTTTTGACTAATTTGAATAGTATAATAATTTAATAAGTCAAATGTGATATTATAGATCAAGAAAAACAAAGTTCAGACTTAGAACGGGGGAAAAACGAGTATTGGATGATTTGGTCCTTTTTGCCATTTTAGGTCGAGGTAAGTTCGTATGTTAATAAATGTTATTGATTTGAGTTAATTATGTAATATTATTATATATTTGATTAAATTGTGAAAATTAAAGTAAACGTTCGAATTGAGTAAAAACGCAGGATTGATTACGATTGTTGTGTAGTGAAATATGAATTGACAGTAAAAGACCTTAGTTAGACCATGGCAATGTGCTAAGTGAAATTAGTGATTCGCATGTAAGACCATATCTAGGATATGACATTGTGCTAAGTGAAATAAGACCATGACATCTAAGTGAAATAAGTCCATGGCAATGTGCTAGGTGAAATAAGTCCATGGCAATGTGCTAAGTGAAATAAGTCCATGGCATCTAAGTGAAATAAGTCTATGGCATTCTGCTAAGTGAGAAATTTCCTGGTTGAACCATAGGAATAAAATATCTTTGGACACAAGTGTGGTAATATGTGAAGGTCACTTTGTGAATATAATAGCTTTGGACACAAGTGTGGTACTATGCGAAGGCCACTTTGTGAATATAATAGCTTTGGACACAAATGTGGTACTATGCGAAGGCCACTTTGTGAATATAATAGCTTTGGACACAAGTGTGGTACTATACGAAGGCCACTTTGTCAATATAATAGCTTTGGACACAAGTTGGGTACTATGCAAAGGCCACTTTGTGAATATAATAGCTTTGGACACAAGTGTGGTACTATGTGAAGGCCACTTTGTGAATAAAATAGCTTTGGACACAAGTGTGGTAATATGTGAAGGCCACTTTGTGAATAAAATAGCTTTGGCTACAAGGGTGGTACTATGTGAAGGCCACTATGTATCCGTTATTATTCTGATGTGTTCAACGAGAAATGACTAAGTGTAAATGAATATGACTATGTGATGATTAAATGTGAAAGAATTATGAACCAATAATATTATTTGATGTTGGATTGAAATCATGTGTTTTCATTGAGGTTTAAGTGTATCAACTGACATAGCTAAGAAAAAAATGAAAGTATAACTGATTTAAGCAATATAGGTACATACGAAATCTATGTAAATGTTGAATGGAAGTTAATACAAAGAAAATGTAAGAGAGTAAAATCAACAATAAAACAGTTTTGGACAGCAGCAGTTGTGTGACTTTGAAAAATCATCAAAAATGATGGAAATCAAATTAGAGGTTTAATAAGATATTAAATTAAATCATATTGAGTCTATTTTTACATAAAAGAAATGATGTGAGCAAAAGAATTTCATATTATGATATATTTGAATTTTTGTAAGATAGGGTCAGAATGATTTTGAAATCCCCTCTTCTGACTTTGGAAAATCATTAAAAATTGTATAAAAATAATTATTGGTTAGATTTTATATTTTAAAATTTTTTATTGAGTTTATTTTCAATATAAGCAAACAAGAACATCATCCGAATCCCATATGATGAGATAATTAATTTTTAGTGAAGAAGGGTTGTAACTGTCAAATAGCAGAATAGGGGAGACTTTAAAGACTAAACTTTACTTATTTGCTACACCAAAAATTCTTAAAATTTTATGGTAACAAGATATGTGAGTCTAGTTTCAGGAAAAATTAGCAGATTTTAATTTGGAATTCCGTAGCTCAAGATATAAATAATTTAGTGACTATGACTTGAGTAGACAGCTTGAGATGAACAAGAGTAAATAGTGGAACTATGTGCAATTATAATTGTATTATCTTGAGAACATATTGTGAGAATTGGTAAAAGCATGTTAATGAATTTCTTATTATTTACAGGCCAACTTACTAATCTATATAGCTTACTCAATTTATTTTCCGTGTTTATAATGTCCTCAAGTTAGCTCGGGTTGGAAGTTGCTGGAGAACTTATCACACTATCAAACTAACAAATTAGGTATTGATAATTCTTATACTTAAGGTCATGGCATGTGTCGGGGACTTGGTTATTTTTGTATGTATCATAATTGTTTTGGCCTAAAATGTTGGCGTATGCTATTTGAAAGTTCATTGTTGTGTAAGGCCATTTGATGTTGGTATATTGGCTATATTATAAGTCCATGATGATGCATTTCAAGGATGTGTATGCTTACATATGTGGATGAACGAGTGGTGATATCTATGTGTGACGTAAATTTTTTCACAACGGCAAGTCATATTAGTGCACAGGCTAGGACATGGCCATGCGAGCCACACGGCCATGTCCTAATATCACACAGGAGTATGCCCCTGTTTTTCATGAAATTTTTTTAAAGTTTTCTAAAGTTCTCGGTTTGGTCCCGAACCATTTCCAAAGCATGATTTGGGCTTCGTAGGACATATTAGGGACTTTAAGATGAAATGTGAAAAGTTTTAAATTTGAACGCAATTTCATGACCCAGTTTTATACGATTGCATGTGTTTATGTCTGGTAATGCCTCATACCCTGTTCTAGTGTTGAACATGGGTAAATGGTGTTGCATTTCTCTTTCTCCGCAAGGTTCTATCAATCTCCAGATCAAAAAGGTATTTTGTGTTAGCAGGAATGCCTCTTGTCATGCACTGATGGTAACCCTATAAAATGTAAATTAAACTAAGTTAAATAAAACTACTAAGTAAAATAACCAAACCAAATTTCACCAAATTATCAATCCCAGGCAATGGCGCCAAAAACTTGTCGCGTGTGAAATGATATGCAATTTTTTGCAAGTATACACTTTGGCTCAAGTAATAAATTTATGTGTGAGTGTCATTTCCATGAGGATAAGCTTGAGGCACAAAAGTGGTTAAGTTATTATAATAAAATGCGATTAATGCTATGACAAAAGTCAATGTTAAATATGCAGTGGCAATTAGTGGAGTAATGATGTAAGCAATACAAGGATTTAATGAATAACTGGAAATGTTATGGAAAAAGTGAAAGCAAAACAGCAATGGCAATAATGAGAATGATTATCTGAATATACTGTAAATAAATAAATAGACAACTAAATATAATGTGACAAAGATACTATGCCAAAGAATAAGCATAGAGTGATGTTGATTTGGAAAGGTTGGGATTACCCAGAATCGAACCTTATTGTCAATAATGTCTTGGCAAAATCATATTTACTTTATTGCACATAAGAGTTCTAAAATGGTCTGCCTCTCACGAGGACAAAACCTCAAGTTACCTTGCCTGTGTCTATAGGCTTTTTAGATATCTTACATGGGTTCCTTCTGTATGATCGCGACTCTATGTCTAGAGTCAATTACAAGTATCAAACAAATACTTGATCATTTCATTTAACTTTAATCCAACCAATCCAACCCTTTGGGAATTAGACTTAGTTTTTAGCATGCAAACAACTTTCTATGTCTAGAGCTCATTGCATTTTAATTAAGAAATAAGAACAATCAAATGAAACAGTAAAGTAAATGAGATATATACAACATTCATAAAACAGTTAGGGGTTCATAAAAAGTAAGCCCAACCTTATGAGATTTAGCTCATGGGTTGGGAATTAAAAATCCAAACCAAAATATCATTTGTCATCGCATTCAACTACCACAATTAAATCTTTTGAAGGAAATAATGGAAGAACTTTGGGAAGTAGCTTTCGCTTGCCTAGTCCACACTTGAGCAGCACAACGTCCTTGTGATGGCTAATAAAGGTTGCCTTCGACTTCCTGTCCCTTACGCAGCCAAACCCTTGCTCACGCCTAAGGATCTCTCTCATTTTTTCTTCATTTTTTGTGAGATCACCTTCATCGGATTTTATAGATAGATTAGGCTAGGGTCAGCTAACAACTCATGATTATCTTCTCCTCTTTCATGGGGTTTATTTGGTACAAGTTTGAATTTGAATTTGAACTACTGCGCAAAAAATTTTGACTTGGTCTTCTCGATATTGCCACAGCATCCGTGTTGGCAAACTGTCTGCACTTTGCCCTGACACAACTTTACTCATTTATTTCCTTGTTCTAAAACCTGTTCCTGCCACTCCACCTTAAGTGATTAAAAGCACCCAATTCCCACATAGTCCAAGTCCTAATGCAATATTAAAAATTCTAACTAAAATTTCCTAAAATGCAACAAAATGTACTTAAGTATAAGCAATTAGCTAGGTCTAAAGGCATGAAATATAACACTTTTCAAGAGTTATTAGAGGGTAAGACTTAAGATTTTTTCTTTAATTCTAAAGGAGTTCTATGCTATCGTGGGAAATATTGTGTACCTTCATATTCAAAGTTGAGGCAATCCATTCTGAGAGAAGTGCATAGTAGTCCTTACACTATGCATCCCAGAGGAAGTAAGATGTATCGAGATCTTTGTGAGTAGTATTAGTGGCTTAGACTTAAACGTGATGTGACCAATTTTGTGGCAGGATGTTTGACATGGCAATGAGTCAAGGCTGAGCATCAATTTCCTTCTGGTTTGCTCTAACCTATTCAGATTCCTCAGTGGAAATGGGAGCGTGTCAACATGGACTTTGTTAGTGGGCTAACTTTGACACCTTCGAAGAAAGACTCCATTTGGGTGATTGCTGACCGGTTGACTAAGTCTACCCATTTCCTGCCAGTTTGTACAAATTATTTGTTATAGAGGTTGGCGAAATTGTATACATTTGAAATTGTGAGATTTCACGGGATACCAGTTTCTATCATTTCTGATTGGGATTCTCGTTTCACGTCTCAATTTTAGAAGAAGCTACATAAGGCTCTTGGTACAAGATAGAACTTCAATATGACTTTCCATCCACAATCTAATGGATAGTCTGAGTGGATTATCCAGATTCTCGAGGATATGTTGAGAGGTTGCATGATTGATTTTTGAGGTAATTGGGAGGAACATCTATCAATTTTTGAATTTGCGTATAATAATAACTTCCAGTCGAGCATTCAGATGGCTCCTTATGGAGCTCTATATGACGAAAGTGTAGGACACTTTCTTGTTGGACTTAGTTGGGCGAGAAGAAAGTATGAGGACCAAATCTAGTGCAAGAAACTGACAATAGTTTGAAGATTATTTTGGATCATTTGAAAGCAGCATCAGATCGATAGAAATCTTATTCTGAGTTGAAGAGAATGGATATAGAGTTCAGTGTTGGTGATCAGGTCTTCCTTAAGGTTTCTCTTTGGAAGAAAGTGTTGTGAATTGGTATCAAGGGGAAATGAGTCAGAGTTTCATCGGACCCAAACGCATCATTAAGAGAGTACAACCAATGACATATCAGCTAGAGTTACCTCCAGAGCTAGATAGTATCCACGACGATTTTCATGTATCCATGTTGTGGCGATACTAATCTGACCCTTTTCATACAGTTTCGATTGAGAAGATTAAGGTTCAACTAGATTTGTCATTTGATGAGGAACCGATATAGATCCTAGATCATAAGGTTAAAGTTTTATGGAGGAAGCAGAATCCATTCGTGAAAGTTTTGTGGAGGAATCATGACTCTAATGAGGCCACTTAGGAGTCAGAAGATTCGATGCGACAACAATATCCTCACCTTTTTCCATCAGGTAAATTTCGAGGATGAAATTTTTATAAGGAGGGTAGAGTTGTCACATTCCATATTATTATTATTATTATTTCCACAAGTTTGAGAACAAGAAAGTGTTTAGTCTAGTGGTTTAATAACTTCTTAGCAACCCTAGTGGTCTAGGGTTCAAGTCCTATTGTTCACACCTCTTCAATTAAATTTCTACAAATTTTTCCATCTGTACTCAGTAGTTGTCATCCACCTATAGTCACCATATTTAGGAGGATACCTTTCCTCATTTAGGAGTCAAACTTACCTTAAGTTGAGGGTGCATGACCCTCTTTTCACTCCATGTCTCCCTCCATTTCTAAAACTTCATACCTTGCCTTTAGTAGAGGTTCATTGAACCTAGTTATTTTTGACCCAACAACTCCTCTACCTCCCAACCCCCTTTGTCATCCCTACCTCCCTGTCATCCATATTTTCTCATTTTCTCTCCATACTCATCTATTTTTCTCACTTTTTCTAACCACCACCTTCTCTCTTTTTCTTCTTTTGCTCCCTTTCTTTACCAAGATCGACTGTAGCACCGTCTATCGCCACACCCTTAGCCACTGTCACACTGCCCCTTCTCTCCTATTTCTTTTTCTATCGTCGCGTGACCAATGCAAGTTCCTCTCCTCCTCTACTTTTATTTTCTTACTCCTTCCCTTTGTGTCGAACCCCTCTACTTTCTTTCCTTCACTCATCGTCAAACCACCACTCCCTCGTCACTAAACTGAAGCTATGCCGCTAAACCACCACCATCGCCACTGCCTCTAGTGACCAAATTTCTTCCCTTTTCTTCCTCCTCTATTTTCCTTGTTGTTCCTAATATTGATTAAACTTACTCTCTCTCTTTGCTCTAAAGATTTTTTTAGATCGCTCAACTCTCTGATCTTGTTTCTCTTTCGATTCATTGTCCAACCTGATTTAATCAAGTTATAAGTGTGGGTTATTTTAATCGTAAGCTCATCCTCTTGGTGATTTCATCCCTTGCCAATTGGTATATTGGTCATAGAGACAACTATATTTTATTGTTTATTTATTATCGTATTAATACTATTCCTTTCAATCTGGAAGGACCAAACATTAATCATAGGGGAGACCCCTAAGTTTGCATTCTTTTTGAGAGTCCAAAATCATGCGGTAAGTGTTGGTGAGGCTATTAGTAATCGATCTATTAGTGATAAGTTATTTTGAAATGGATCCTAATTAATAAACATTACTCATTGTTAGATATGTCTTTCGAGTTAGACCAAAGTGAAATCATTAAGAAGAATTGTGGCAAATCAGATCTATGATAAAAGGTGTGGGATCGATTCTACTTATTATTGGTGATATAGTTATTTTTGATCTATTAATAAATTAATTATAAGCAATTGTAAGTACATTAAATAATCAAATAGGAGCTGAAAAACTCATTACAAAGGACCCACGCAAGTGACTCTATCTGAAATACATTTTGTGAAGCGCATGAAATATGTGATATGATGTGATTATTGTTATAATAATGATGCATGTGTAAATATAATTTTCATGGCATGTGTTGCATGGCTTATGTGATATATTTGTTGATTCAAGTATGTGGTATATATATGTAAGTATGTGAATATTGAGATCTATGATCTAATGTGACAAGCATGACTAAACATATTCAAGTGATTACTAGCAAAATGTGATTATGTAAGCATGTCTACATGCCTAAGTATTAAAAGTGATTCACATGTGTTTAAAAATAAAATTGCCATGTCACATGCATGAGGTGTGATTTTGTGAAAGGTAGAAGCAATGGTAGTATATCTGCAAATCAGCGGTGGCTTGTCCATAAAATTTATAAGTGGTAGTATATCTGCATATCAGTGGTGGCTTATCCACAAAAGTGTTATCAATGGCAGTTTATCTACAAATCCAAGGTGGCTTGTCCAAAAATGGTGTTACGGATGGACGAGTTCAAGGGAACTCGATATGTGGTGTGTAGCAAATATGGCTAGGAGCTTTCTATAAAATGTGCATTGTTTTTAAATATGCATCGATATGTCCATGCATAAGTAAATATTATGATGTTTGATTCATATATTTTGATATGTATGTAAATATATTTGTGTTGATCTCACACTGAGCCTTTTAAAGCTCACCCACATTACTTTTGTGTTCAATATAATCCTCGTGGTTAGGACTCAGAATCGATCGTCGGAGATGCTCTTGGAAAATTGTAATATCCTGATTTTGGGCCTAGTCGGAATAGTGGTTTTGTGACCACAAAATCCGAGATAGAAATAATTATTTTATAATTATTTTTATGTTTATGATATGATTGCATGATTTTGTGAAAATTTCGTGATGAAATTCTATGCATAAAGTGCTTAATTTGAAATTAGGGACTAAATCGAATAAGTTGCAAAACTTGCATTCTAGAAGTTTTTAGTATGAAATTGCTTTAAAATATTAATTAGGAGGTCTTAAATAGCAATTTGACCAATTTTAAGTTCATGGACAAAATTAGGACATGGAAGGAATTTTTGAAAGTTTAGTAGTAAGGGCATTTTGGTCATTTAGGGGTAAAATGAATTAAAATACAAAATTAAAAGCCAATTTTGCTCATCTTCAACCCCATGGCCGAATATAGCAAGGAGAAACCATGGGTAGGGTTTTTCAAGCTTCCAAGCTCGATTGTAAGTCTATTCTAGCCCCGCTTTTCAAGTTCTTTACGTTTTTGGAGTCCCGGTAGCTCGATTTAGCTTATGCTAGCAATAATTTAACCTAGGGTTCATATTTGGAAAAATACCCATAGGTGAAATTTGTGTATTTTGATGTTTTATGATAGAATATGAGGTTTTAAATTATGTTAGACAGCTTGTGCTACTCGGTTTTAAATGAAAACGAGCCAAAGGGCTTAATCGGTAAAAATAACTAATAGTCACAAGTACATGTTAGAGTGAGAATTTGATGTTGCCATAGAAGGGAAAAATGATCAGCATGTCATAAAAAATAAGAAAATAGGATGAAGTTTAATTTACGAGCTTTTGGGAAAAAGTGTAAATATGCAAAAGTTTAGGGGCAAAATTGTAATTTTTCCAAAATATGATTTTGGGTCAATTTGAATAATGTGAGTCCTAATTAGACTACATTTTAAATGATAGAGCAAGGAAAACTAAAATTCGGGCTAAAATGGGGAATATACCAAGTTGTGGACGAAATGGTAAAAGTAGCCATTTTCGCATACGAGGTAAGTTCATGTGTAAATGTAGTAACATAATTGTTATTTTTAAGTCATTGATGTTAATTATATGATATGCTGATTTTTATCATGAAATATATGCTTTGTGGTTAATTTCGAATAAAATGCAAATTATGTGAGCTACTTGTTAAATATAAATTGTTACCGAGTATTGGTTTCGTATTCTACTAAGACGGCAAGGATATGTGTTCGAGGAAAATCCCGTTTGAACCTTAGGAATAGATTAGGATACAAGTGACATGTCGCTAGGATGGTTGAGCATCCGAACTCGTTGAGTTGAGTCCGAGTTCACTTATGGATGCGAATGTCCGAACTCGTTGAGTTGAGTCCGAGTTCGTGAAATGTAACTAGGCATCCGAGCTCGTTGAGTTGAGTCCGAGTTCGCTTACGGGCGGGTTACATAGTAGCTTGGCTACATATGTGGCACTTATGTGCAAACTTTCCATGTATCCGAATTATATTCCGATGTGTTCAACGGGTAAAGTTCTACTCAAGTGGAGGAATACTCAAGATGAAAGGGACGTATTGGTAAGTGTTGTGAAATGGATACTTTGAACAGGTATGTACTTAACCCTCGGGTTGAAAAATCGATATAACAACAATATGGTAAGATGATAAATGAAAATATGATATGAATGTCTTGGTGATGATTATGCAAATGATGTTTTATGTTTGCTTATATGGTTATGTTACTTGCTATTTGCATGTGAACTTACTAAGCATTTATGCTTACTCCTCCTTTTCATTCCTTGTAGTGTTGACAAGCCAGCTCGGAAATCGGAACGAGCAGTGGAGGCACGCTCACACTATCCGTATACCATCTTGGCATAATGGCTTGTATATTTTGAGTATGGCATGTATAGCATTATAATCATTTTGTATATATGGTCTTATGATATGGTTATTGAGTAGTATAAAAATGCTTGGTAATGATTAGCCATTGGAATGGCTAATTATGATCATATTTGGTGTTATGTATGTCAAATTGCTAGTTAATCCATGGAAACCATGAAATAGGTAAAATTTACCATAAAATAGATTCAGACAGCAATAGTGACGTGAATTTGAAAAATCAGTAAAAATAATAGAGATATAATTAAATGATGAATAAAATATGGAATTGAAGAATTATGAGTCTATTTTCATATGGAAGAAACAAAACAGGTATATGAATTATATTTTATGAGATGTTTAAATTTTTGTGAAATAGGGCCAGAGCGATTTCTGGATCCCCTATTCTGACTTTGGAAATTCACCATAAATTGTATAAAAATAATTAGAAGTCATAATTTATATGTACAGACTTATTATTGAGTCTAGTTTTAATAGAAACAAACTTCATAGTCATTGAAATTCTGTGCAGAGAGATATCTGATTCGTAATACACAGAGGTCAGAGCAGTCGAACCCTGAAACAGGGGAGATTTTAACTAATAAACTGTACTAATTGGCTTAGCCAAAAATTCTAGAAAAAAATTAGTAAATAGATATATGAGTCTAGTTTTAGGGAAAATTTACGTAATTAGATTTTGAGTTTCAAAACTCGAGATATGAATTTTCAAGTGACTGTGACGCACTTAGCCAGCTTGTCTAGAATTTCTAAAATTAAATTGTTTGAGCTGTTTAAGTAATGAATTAAGTCTGTTAACACCTCGTATTCGACTCCAGCGACGATTTCGGGTACGGGGCGTTACATTTGGTGGTATCAGAGCAGGTTTAGTCGGTCCTCGGACTAACCTAGCATGTGTAAAAGTTTAGCTATACATGCCACTAATCTGTGATAGTGTGATGTCTTCCGACGCGTATGAGTACCGTCTTATTTAGACAGGGTACTCTCCAACCGAGCTGCGCCGACCATGTTCAATGTTATGTGAAGGTATTTGAGTAAAATTATGATTATGATAAGTCTCGGTTCAGAAAAGTATGAATAAAGGTTTATGATACATATGTGATAATATGTGAGATGAAAGTTCATGTTGTGATAAATATCCATATTTGCTTAATGCTTATATGATGTAGTGTATATGGCTTACTTGATAAGATGAACGGAATAAATAGAAAGTAGTAGAGGTATGAATAAAAGTCATAATATTATGATACGAATGAAAATGTCCTTGTTTTGATTTGGACATCGAATGTTGATGACTGCTAATGATATATAATTTTTATGAGATAAAGAATTATAATGAAATGAACTTATCTGTGTTAAATTGTTGGACTGAATTATATGATTGTAATGATATGTACATGATGATGCACGAAATGAAAGTTATGATTGTGGTGCAAATATCTATGTTTGTTTGGCCTTATATGATGTCATGAGCATGACTTAATTTGATTAAATGAATGGATAAGTAAAGCTATCTAGAAAACATAGAATGTATGCATAAGTATATTGTCTAAATGGGACAATAGGAAAATTGGTGTAAGCCAACATGAATGAATGACATGATTTTGATGATGTTGTTATGATGATGGAAGTTGTGTCATATGTGTATGTATAAGAAAGTCGAGTCGAGGTCCTACAACCCCTCCCCATCTGAAATGGTACTTGTAATGGAATTTCATGAGATTTGTATTGAATAAGTTTCCGGTTGAGAACCCAAAGAGTTCAGTGATAGAATAATTATAAGTATGATCAGAGATTGAAAATAAGCTGATAAGTAAAGTCAGAGCCAGTAAAGTATCGGATTGACGTAAAGATTATTGGAATTATGCAATCGCTCCGCTTAGAAAAGGAATTCTCCTTGGTAAACCGAATTACTCGGTGTGCAAGGTCGAGAAAAGTGTAAATCAAATTTATTCAGAATCGCCTTCTTTAGTGAATGGTTTAATATGAAATTTGTGATGGCGTAACTAGTTGGGGAAATGATATTTGAAATGTGAACTATCCGAGTGTGATAGTTATGACTCGGACAGATTTAGCGATCTCTTTTGAGATGTTCTATGTGTTTACCCGTTCTCAGAAATATTTCTATGGCTATTGATCTTCTGAAGAAATTCTTGTTATATGGGAATGTCTTTTAATCTTGGTGTTGGATGAAAGCATTGGTTGTCTGACTGTTTATAATTTATATTGCTCTATTTCATCGGGTATTCTATTTCATTTCAATCGATAAGAATTGATGAGAGAATACATATGATATTATGATTCTGTTTCTTCTACTTAATGCTTCATCTGATATATATGTATGGGAAGATATATTGTTCTTGTTATATTTGATTCTAGTGGGATTAAATGATGTTTTCTTTTGGACTTTCTTTCTTTGAAGAATTATCGGGGTATTCCGTATTTTCTCTATGAGTTTGGTTTTCGATTCTCCAAAGCATAGTATCGTATCTCTGGGGTTTCTTTATTCGATTTCTTTATTCTGGATTTCTCTATTTTGGATTTCTTTATTCGGTTTTCATGTTATCTTTATTCCATAATTTGTTAATTATGACTCGTGTTTGAAGTGCATTCTTCAGCTCGTGATAATCATGTCAAATATGACTATACTTCTAATTTGATCTTGGTAATGTGGTGATTTTAGTATTGGGGTTTTTTTTCTAATTTCGTAAAAGGATTTGACATCGTAAAAGGCATAAGTGATAAAAGCGCGAGTTTCATCGGTATGGTGAATTATCTATTTGAAAGATTTCATGTGACAATTATTTCAGGATTATTTTTCCCAAGTCCGATAATAGAATTTCATTTTGTACGGATAAAAGAGTAAATAGTCTCAAGGAGAAGTGTATATTTATTAGAAAAAGTTTGATATTAGTTAAAGTCACTACGAATGATAAGGTTTTCATTTTGTGAAAACTGAAAAGTTTATTACATGTTGACAAAGTTCGGATAGATGAGAATATTGGTAATCGCCGTCTCAACTAGACTAGTCTACATTGAGTAAAGACTTCCCGACTTTCAAGAATATATCTTGTTGTATGAATTGTGATGTGTTTCAAGACAAAGAGGTAATGTGATAGTTTAGAGCATTCGATGTTACATAAAATCGGAGTTGTTAAAGGGGTTAAAGCCGAGCATTGGGATCTATCAAAATTATCCTTGTCGTTGTTGATATTGGGATGGAAATGAGAAGGATTATTCTTGAGGCCATATCGAATTATTTCCATGCCGAGAAAGAGGAAAATGTGATGTATCCTATTGTTAAATGTTTGGCGAGATCTATAAATCATATCTCAGATTGAATGAATTCCTACTCATCGATTCATGGACATTCAGTGTCTCTTTGATTGTTGGATTTCTTGGAATTCCGGTCTCCATTAATCAAGTTAAGATCCGGGTTTTATGTCATGATATCATGGGAAACTGAGAAGGGTTGAAAATTTAAGAACAGTTGAGAGTTGAGATGTAAGCTTTCAGATCATATGAGAAATTAAAGAGATGTATTGGAGGTACAGTCTAAGTGAAAGTTCTTCGGCACCGAATATGAGATTAAAAGTGAAGACCACTTTTCTGGTAAGATTTTCGGGGACGAAAATCGCTAAAGGGGGGGAGAGTTGTAATATCCTGATTTTGGGCCTAGTCGGAATAGTGGTTTTGTGACCACAAAATCCGAGATAGAAATAATTATTTTATAATTATTTTTAGGTTTATGATATGATTGCATGATTGTGTGAAAATTTCGTGATGAAATTCTATGCATAAAGTGCTTAATTTGAAATTAGGGACTAAATCGAATAAGTTGCAAAACTTGCATTCTAGAAGTTTTTAGTATGAAATTGCTTTGAAACATTAATTAGGAGGTCTTAAATAGCAATTTGACCAATTTTAAGTTCATGGACAAAATTAGGACATGGAAGGAATTTTTGAAAGTTTAGTAGTAAGGGCATTTTGGTCATTTAGGGGTAAAATGAATTAAAATACAAAATTAAAAGCCAATTTTGCTCATCTTCAACCCCATGGCCGAATATAGCAAGGAGAAACCATGGGTAGGGTTTTTCAAGCTTCCAAGCTCGATTGTAAGTCCATTCTAGCCCCGTTTTTCAAGTTCTTTACGTTTTTGGAGTCCAGGTAGCTCGATTTAGCTTATGCTAGCAATAATTTAACCTAGGGTTCATATTTGGAATACCCATAGGTGAAATTTGTGTATTTTGGTGTTTTATGATAGAATATGAGGTTTTAAATTATGTTAGACAGCTTGTGCTACTCGGTTTTAAGTGAAAATGAGCAAAAGGGCTTAATCGGTAAAAATAACTAATAGTCACAAGTACATGTTAGAGTGAGAATTTGATGTTGCCATAGAAGGGAAAAATGGTCAGCATGTCATAAAACATAAGAAAATAGGATGAAGTTTAATTTACGAGCTTTTGGGCAAAAGTGTAAATATGCAAAAGTTTAGGGGCAAAATTGTAATTTTTCCAAAATATGATTTTGGGTCAATTTGAATAATGTGAGTCCTAATTAGACTACATTTTAAATGATAGAGCAAGGAAAACTGAAATTCGGGCTAAAATGGGGAGTATACCAAGTTGTGGACGAAATGGTAAAAGTAGCCATTTTTGCATACGAGGTAAGTTCATGTGTAAATGTAGTAACATAATTGTTATTTTTAAGTCATTGATGTTAATTATATGATATGCTGATTTTTATCATGAAATATATGCTTTGTGGTTAATTTCGAATAAAATGCAAATTATGTGAGCTACTTGTTAAATATAAATTGTTACCGAGTATTGGTTTCGTATTCTACTAAGACTAGCAGCAAGATATGTGTTCGAGGAAAATCCCGCTTGAACCTTAGGAATAGATTAGGATACAAGTGACATGTCGCTAGGATGGTTGAGCATCCGAACTCGTTGAGTTGAGTCCGAGTTCACTTATGGATGCGAATGTCCGAACTCGTTGAGTTGAGTCCGAGTTCGTGAAATGTAACTAGGCATCCGAGCTCGTTGAGTTGAGTCCGAGTTCGCTTACGGGCGGGTTACATAGTAGCTTGGCTACATATGTGGCACTTATGTGCAAACTTTCCATGTATCCGAATTATATTCCGATGTGTTCAACGGGTAAAGTTCTACTCAAGTGGAGGAATACTCAAGATGAAAGGGACGTATTGGTAAGTGTTGTGAAATGGATACTTTGAACAGTATGTACTTAACCCTCGGGTTGAAAAAAATCGATATAACAACAATATGGTAAGATGATAAATGAAAATATGATATGAATGTCTTGGTGATGATTATGCAAATGATGTTTTATGTTTGCTTATATGGTTATGTTACTTGCTATTTGCATGTGAACTTACTAAGCATTTATGCTTACTCCCTCCTTTTCATTCCTTGTAGTGTTGACAAGCCAGCTCGGAAATCGGGAACGGTCGGAGGCACGCTCACACTATCCGTATACCATCTTGGCATAATGGCTTGTATATTTTGAGTATGGCATGTATAGCATTATAATCATTTTGTATATATGGTCTTATGATATGGTTATTGAGTAGTATAAAAATGCTTGGTAATGATTAGCCATTGGAATGGCTAATTATGATCATATTTGGTGTTATGTATGTCAAATTGCTAGTTAATCCATGGAAACCATGAAATAGGTAAAATTTACCATAAAATAGATTCAGATAGCAGTAGTGACGTGAATTTGAAAAATAATTAAAAATAATAGAGATATAATTAGATGATGAATAAAATATGGAATTGAAGAATTATGAGTCTATTTTCATATGAAAGAAACAAAACAGGTATATGAGTTATATTTTATGAGATGTTTAAATTTTTGTGAAACAGGGCCAGAGCGATTTCTGGATCCCCTGTTTTGACTTTGGAAATTCACCATAAATTGTATAAAAATAATTAGAAGTCATAATTTATATGTACTGACTTATTATTGATTCTAGTTTTAATATAAACAACTTCATAGTGATTGAAATTCTGTGCAGAGAGATATCTGATTCGTAATACATAGAGGTCAGAGCAGTCGAACCCTGAAATAGGGGAGAATTTAACTAATAAACTGTACTAATTGGCCTAGCCAAAAATTCTAGAAAAAAATTAGTAAATAGATATATGAGTCTAGTTTCAGGGAAAATTTACGGAATTATAGTTTGAGTTTCAGAACTCGAGATATGAATTTTTAAGTGACTGTGACGCAGTTAGCCAGCTTGTCTAGAATTTCTAAAATTAAATTGTTTGGGCTGTTTAAGTAATGAATTAAGTCTGTTAACACCTCGTATTCGACTCCAGTGACGGTCTCGGGTACGGGGCGTTACAAAAATAGTTTTCATGATTATGGATTTTATTATCTTTTGGACTTTTATGGACTTTATAACTTTTATTTTGCGATATACTATTGAACTGTGGCATAGGATTTTAAATTTTGGACATTGGACAATTTGCATGGAATTTTTTTTATTATGGATTAAATAATTAGACATTTTTCCTAATAAAACTGTTTTCTACAAACTCAATTTATCGAATTTGAATTAGAGGATCATCAAGGTGTTTTAGAAATATTAAACAAGAGTTCTTTCAAATTTATATTAAAAACCCCGTAGTTAAGAGAATTACTAGCACATGTTTTCCAAAGGTTAAACCAATTTATGTTAACTCAAGTTTTCACCGTACCTATTTCCCATGTAGTCACTTAGATTGGGCTGTAACGTCTAGGCCAGGTTTGAGGGGTTACATGAGTAGAATATAATAAACAAATAAAGGTGATATCTCATATCAACTTATTCAAGCATGGTCATGCATTTCTAGTCTCACTTCATTAAGAGGCCTAAGATGTTTCTCCAATTATGTAGGAGGGATAAATCATATCTTGATCAATCATCTCCTACTACATAGATTACGACATGCCCAATATTAGTACTCCGAGGATTTTACCCATGGCAGGCAAGCATTTAAATTAATTCTAACCTAAGCATAAATGGATCTAATTAGTTCTTTTAATGGATTATATTATGATGAATAAAAAGAAAGGTTTTGATCGTCTAAACTAATAATAATAAAGCAAAGAAAATAAATAAATCACAAGAAATCAAATAATAATACATATCAAATTTGGGCATGGGTGATTAGCTTGCTTCGATAGTCATAATCAACTGGCACTTCAGGTTTTCTTATTCAATCAACTAGACAATATCCCAGTAAGACCTTCTAATCTTCCATTAGAATAGTGAGTTGGCAAGAACTACTTATCTCTCGACTTCACAGTCTAGATCGATTCAGGTTTAAGGTTTTCACGAATGGGCCCTACCAAATTTGGGTTAATTTCCACCTTAATGATATCCTAAGTTTGTCAGGACTAGGGTTTAGGTTCTTCCTTTCCTAAATAGTTGATCCACTAAGAAACCCCTACAAAATAGTTAACTAGTCATACCTCCATTCGTTAATCCCCCATAGGAGGATTAGTTTCTCACGGATCTTATAAACATTATAAACTTGATAGAAAGAATAAACATGAAGAATAATTCAAGAGTATAAGTTTAGAAAAAGCCCGATTTGTATTGGAATTTGAATGTAGAATCCTCACAGGGTTTTATTATAATTCACAAATCTGATTTCTTTCACAAAAGAAAATAACAAAAGTTGAAATAAAACCTAAGCCTAAGAAAAGAGAAAAAATAAAGACTAAATCTAAGAAGAGAATTATACAATATAAAATTTGTGTATAACATGTGCTAAATGAGCCTATTTATAGACTTTAGAGTAGTTGTTGTCCTTAACACTAGGTTAGCTGTCGTTCTCGAGCTTAACATTGGATTATGCAGACCTAAATGCCCTTAACTCGTAAGTATTTCCCGTACAAAGGTAATTTCACGACACACCAAGTCTTGTGTCATGACATCGAGGGTAGTATGCTCATCTTTAGGGGTATGTCCTGACATCCTCAGACTGTTTCGAGACATCAGTGCAATCTTGGAATTCTTCTATTTTTCTCCCTATGTTGTGACATTCAATGCTCTGCGTTGCAACACAATAACCAGTATCGAGTTAGCACACCTTCTAGTGGTCTCCTACACACTCATAAAGTATATTAGCTAACCCTTAGGCCTCATTCAGCCCCTAAGGTCAATAAAAGACTCAAATTACATATTTTATTGAATTTAACTAAACTTACAAAATCATAATTAAAACTTAACTAAAATGCTTATGTTCTAGCTCCCAAAGTGCGAAAACTAGTTTAATCTACTACACCGAATTACGACAGATCAAATTCCCCCACACTTAAGTCATTAATTGTCCTCAAGCAAAACAAACAAAAATAGTAAATGAAAAGATGGCCTTTGAGCAAGTGCTGTAAAAATGTTTGCTATGGAGCACATGAATAAGAATTTCATATTCACACATGATCTTAGCATGATATATAGCTAATTTACCACTTTTTATATCGCACACCTAAGTTCAGTATATTACAAAGCATACAAGCATTAAAGGCCTTGACCACTTTCGGACGTATCAACGTCCAAAGAAGAAATCTTGCACAAAAGATGGGAAAAGTGGAATCCGTAAGTATACGGGTCAGGTTGTAATATAGTTACAACAAAGTAGGTAAGTACTCCAAGGATCATACCCAAGGGAGGCCAACACTAAATTAATTCTAATATAAATATAAATAGATCTGATTAGTACTTTAGTTGAATTATAGCACGAAGAATTAAAAGAAAGATTTTTGATAAACTATATTAAAAATAATCATGAAGGAAATAAAAGAACAATAAATAAATAAAACACAAGAAATCAAATAATTGAATATATATCTTATCTGGGCATGGGTGATTAGCTCAATTTGGTAGTCATAATTAACTGTCATCTTAGGCTTCCTTGTTCAACCAACTAGTCAATACCCCAACAGGATCTTCCAATACATCCACTTAAATATTAAGTTATCAAGCACTACTTATCTTCCAATCGCAAAGTCCAAAATGGTTCAGGGTTAAGGTGTTCATAGATTGGCCATACTAAATTTGGCTTAATTCCTACCTTGATGACTTTCTAGGGCTGTCAGACCTAGGGTTTAGAATTTTCCTTTCTTGAATAGCTGATCTGTTAAGAAATCCATACAAAATAGTTAATTATTTCTTACCTGCACTCACTAATCCCCCACTAGAGGATTAGTTCCTCATGGATCTAATAAATGATATTAACTTGAATGAAAGAAAAAACATAAAGAACAATTCAAGAATAGAATTTTAGAATACGCCTATTTTATTAAGCGTAAAATCTTTACAAAGTTTGACAATAGTTCCAGAATCTGATTTCTTTACAAAAGTAAATAACAAGAACAGAAATCTAAAACCTAAGAAAAGAGAAAACCTAAAGACTAAATCTAAAGAGAAAATTATAAAATATAAAGAAGTGTTCATAACATGTTCCAAATGAGCCTACTTATAGACTTTAGGGTAGTCGTTGTCCTCAACCCTAGGTTAGTTGTCGTCCTTGTGGTTAATGTTTGATTGTGTGGACCAAAATGCCCCTGACTTATAGTTATTTCCTGTACATGCATCCTGTCCTTAGGCTGTGTCATTACATTAACTGCAGTCTTGGACTTCTTCTATTATACTCTCTATGTTGCGACATCGCATGCTTCGTGTTGTAACCTAACGACCAATATTGAGTTAATATGCCTTCTAATGTTCTCCTACACATTCACAAAGTATATGAGCTCACCCTTAGGCATCATTCGGCCCTTAAGGTCAATAAAGAACTCAAATTGCATATTTTATTAGCTTAACTAATACTTATGAAAATGTAATTAAAACTTAACTAAAATACTCATGTTTAAGCTCCTAAAGTACGAAACCTAGTTTAATCTGCTACACCGAATTATGGTAGATCAAACTCCCCCATACTTAAGTCATTGCTTATCCTTGAGCAACACAAACAAAAAAACCAAATGAAAAGATGACCCTTGAGCAAGTATGGTACAAGTGTTAGCTTGGGACACATGAATAGGCATTTCATACTCACATATAATCTTGGCATGAGATATAACTGACTTACCACTTTTGATGTCAAAAATCTATGTTCAATATATTAAAAAGTATACAAGCTTTAAGGGTTTCAAATGTATGACTCCAATAATAAATTATACAAGTAATTTGATTATCCTAGAAGAATACATGTAACAAACTATTTTAAGTGGTGTTAGAAATAGTGGTTTGGGACCACAATTTCGACAAGTGAGTTATTATTTTAATATTTATTTAATGTCTACAGGATTATCTTAAGGTCGTATTAAAATTTTGTTAAGAAATTTTGAAGTTTAAATGGTTAATTAGGTAAAAAGGACTAAATCGTAAAGGTTACAAAAGTAGGTATTAATTAGTTTAAAGGACTAAATGGCTATGGAAAGGAAATATAATGGACTTCATTAGTAAATATACCATATTTAAAATTAGTGGATGTTCATGGATAGGTCTTAATGAAATTTTAATAGTTTTAAAAGGTTAATTTGGTAATTTGATAATTATGTTAAAAGATTAAGTAAATAAAAGATAAAACTAAGTTATCATCTTCTTGATTTTTGCTGCCAAAATTGATTCACCATTTTTGACCTTTCTAAGTTTTGGCCAATGCTTATTCCACATCCATGGTATGTAATTTTTGCTTGTTTTTAGCCATTTTTTATGTTTTTGAGCTCGTTTTAGCTTAATCTAGCTAGCCCGTAGGTTAATTTGCAAAATTGTTAAAGATTGAGGGACTTACCATGATTTTTTTAATGTTTTTTTATGCTATTTAATAGATTATTCACTTTAGTTATTAAACAAATATGTTTTGTAAGTGATTTTTGATGAAATTGTATTTAGGGATTCATTTGTGAAAATAGTAAAATTTTAGGGTAATATAGTGAAATAATAATTTAAGTGGGTTGATATGAGTCACTAAAAAATTCAGCTAGCTTGTATGGAGGATTAAAATAATTAAATTTTGAGTTATGAGCTTAAGGACTAAATTGTGAAAAGTTAAAATATTAGGGGTAATTTTGTAATTTTACATAAATATGAATTATTGATTGAATCGAATTGAATACTTGAAGTACTTAATTGAATGAAATTATATATTTAGATTAAGATAAACAACAACCAGACTTAAATCGAGGAAAAACTAAAGCTTCGAATTAGTTTGCAACTCTACTTCTACAACCATGTTATTGAGGTAAGTTCGTATGAATTATAATCATATTAATGATAGCTAAATTGATTATTTACTATATTGTGTTAATATAAACGGACTTGAAAATGCTTATGAATCGATGTTTTGAGTAATTGACGGATAACGAATCCCGTTTGAACCTTAAGAATTCTTAGGAAACAAATGACATGTCATTAGGGATTTTATGTTTCAGGTGTTGGTCTTGAATCTCCTACCGATGGCTGAGGTCCTGCATTTGTTATAGATTCTCTATAGCTCCTGTGAGCAGCATCATGTAGCTAACATTTTGACCCACAGCTTGTGTGAGTAGACCTATTTCACAGCTCGTGTGAGCACTATTGTAAAGGAAAGGTTACTATTATATGGAAAGGCACACTATGTGTGCAAGCATTCCCGAGTATCCAATGTAATTCTAGATGGTTCAACGGGTAAGTGAAGGAAATGGCATAGTAAGTATGTAAATGAAATGGTTCATGATCTTATGAAAAGTTTGATGAAGTAAATGATGTGTATATGAAATCTACTTACTATATGTTTAAACTCATATGTATCATGGATGGATCCACTAACTTGTGAGTTTGATTTAGCTTACTAAGCACTTGATGCTTATGTAGTTACTTTCCTTTGCTTTATAGGTATCAGAAGCTTGACTAATTTGAAGCTTATCGGGGATCAATCACACTATCCAGCAATCATTCTGGTAGTTTTTAAGTATTTTGGCCAAGTTATATATGGCATGTGTAAGACCCTTTTATTATGGAGGTTCTTGAATGTATAATGGTTGATTTGGCATGTATATGTTTTTGAAGTTCATGTTTGGTTTGATGTGCTTTGGAACTTTGACAAGTTAGGTCATTTTGGCCATTCTTAAGTGCTTGTTTATAAGACTCTTTTTGGTATGTTGTGATGGCATGTATACGATCATTGATGATATCATTTGGTAGATAAATGAACTAAGTTTTGTGCTTAGAATATGGTTATATTGACTTGTTTTGGTTAGTGATGTTTTTGTATAAATTTGGTGCCTTTGAATGTCATATTGGTTAGATGAAATAGGATGTTTGGAATGGTATGTTTATGAGTGTTGGAATGATGTTTAGGTCAATTGAATGTGTGCACAAATGGGAGGGATGGTTACGTGTGTTTTGGCCTTGAAATGCATGTTTTTAGGGTTAAAATATGGATCACATGGCCTGGGACACGGGCTGTCACACAACCATGTGACACACATGACCTGGTTGCACGGTTGTGTGTCATTTGTAAATTCCTAGTGTATTAAGTTAGTGAGTTACACGGCCTAGCACATGGTTGTGTGTTGCAAGTCAGAGAGTTACATGGTCTGGCACATGGCCTGCGACACGACCGTATGACCCAACTTAGTGAGTTACATGGGTGGAGACATGGGCAGGGACACAACTTTGTGTCTCGTTGTTCGTTTGTTACACGGCATGGGCTATGTCACACGGCCGTGTGACCCCTTTTTTCAAATTTTGCATCTTTTTCCCAAATTTTTTTTTCGTTTCAAATTAGTCCCAAATTACTTCTAAGCTATTTTTAGGGCCTGGAAGGCTCGATTTAGGGACCAAATGCATATGTGTGATTGGTTTTTAACAATATTAATTTTATTTAATCTTACAATATCAAATGTTATTTCGATTATTTGGTGATACTCTGTAACCATATTTCAGCGACGGAGACGGGTTAGGGGTGTTACAATCTTACAATATCAAATGTTATTTCGATTATTTGGTGATACTCTGTAACCATATTTCAGCGACGAAGACGGGTTAGGGGTGTTACAATAAAAAAAAATCAGTAATGCAATTATTTAGTATGGTTTTGAATTGTGAATAAGTCTACCCAGACCGTATAAGGATTTCCGGCTTGTAACATTCTGAGGCTTACGACAGGAATGGATTTCAAGAATAGTAAGCATCAAATAGTTTCAAGCATGAAAATAGTTTGACACATCATATTGTTCCCTATTCTCCCCCTTAGTAACTCTTTTCCGCTCACTGCCTTATTTCTCCTTCTCTTACCTTCTTTATTTCTCCACATAGGAAGTCATAGCATAATATAACAACTACAATTAGCTCATGAGTTCTTTTGCATTAATGGACAAGCTTTTCTACTTTTGTGACTTTTTCACATTCTTTTTCAATATATCTTACTCACAAATGTTTTTATGCTTCAAGTATCTTTTTCCACTCGTTTTCTTTTTGAATATTTTATTTTGTTGCACATATTGGCTAACCTATAATCACAATATCACACTGATCCCTTTTATTTCACTCTATTTTTACAAATTCCGCCATAATGTATCTACTTATCCCTCAATACATATGGCCATACATCTATAGTCGTGCAGTTCAGGACCAAATAAAAATGGTACGTAAAAATTGATATTTTGGCTTGAGTTTTGTACGAAGGTTCATCAAGAAGTGTTTTCTGGCTAAAAAATAGGTACTATGGATAAATAATAGTGTTAGCATTTTGGTTCTGGGTGTATACCAAACAATGCCTTAGGTCATCCATAGGTATCTCAATATTTACAACTTTAATCAACCAAACAACCATAAATTCAACAATTTATCATTCATGCCAGCATGCTTATTTCCTTGTATTCTTTATATCATTTGGTACATTCAATTGCTTAATACCTATTTTACAGTGTAGAACTTATTAGTGTAAAAATAAAAAATTTAAAGTCACCTATCCTCATGCCAAATTTATTGTAAATACAAGCAACCAATGTACATGCTCCTAACCAATCACTTGTATTTCTACAAGCTCAAGCACACAATTGACAAGAAAATCAAAGAAAAGCATAAAAATCTAAAACAAATTTTCTATGTTACCCCCCACAATTTAGATAATGCATTGTCCTCAATGTGTAGCCCCTAAAAAGAAAAGGAAAGAAGTTACCCGATTGATCGTGATAGTTTCGTCGGCTATTAGTGGGTGCTTCCTCCTTTGATCGTTGATAGCTCAAAATTGTTGTGTTTCTTCCATGTGAGGTTCCTACATAAAAAAAATTCACAACTGAAAAAAAACACTAACAATTTACTATTACTCCTACTCCTAACAAATTAATTTTTAAAAAATTTATCCTAAAATTAATACAATCTCAAAATATAAGAATAAAAAGTTTAGTTTAATCTTCATTCGAATCATCCCAACATGGCGAACGCCTTTTTTTCATTGGGCTTTTACCTTTCCCAAGCCATATTCTTGGTGGGAGCTCCCACCCATCAAAGGTGCATGATGGGTTGGGTTTCGGATGACGGGCCTTTTTGGTGTAGGGTATTGTGGTTGAAAATCCACCTCATAATTGTCCTCTTCACTTGGGAGGTCTTTTTTTACTCTCATATTCTGAAGTTGCCTCCTCTTCATCTTCATGATGTGTTTGCATTTGGCCAAACATGTCCAGCGGGTAATTTGGATCTCTTAATTCGTTTAGTCAAGCAAATTCTTAAAGTACTGGCGTGTTTCCTCCATCCACCTAATCATCCCATCAAGCTTTTCCTCCATGCTCCCGCTTGCCCCTTTTCGACCTTTTGACTTCTCTTTCCATTTAAGTAAAATCGGAGCATCAAACTTTTCTTTCCTCTTTTGATTATAGTTCATGATCTGTTTTCTTTGAAGCTTGACGTACTGTGTATACAATGAGTCTCTGATGATGCTTCTTATTGGTTTCATGAACTATTCATTCTTGCCCATTGGAACTTTTGCCTTTCGACACAGTTCTATCAACAAGTGGGGGAAGAAGATTTTGACTTTTTGGTTGTGCACACAACCCCTCATTTCACGGAAAATCCATTTTCCTACGCATATCTTCTTGCATTGCAAAATGCCATATAATAGAATAGCTAAATAAGTATTAATGTTAGGAACATTTAATGCGGGTGCAATTCTAGTGTCTATGAATTGCATTCACATTTTTTCTACCAAGAATGTAACGTCCCATTTTTTTTTAATAATTTTGGTTCAATTGAACACAAGAAATAATATGGTAAAGTGGCTAAGAGCTTTAATTAAATCTTAAAGGTTCTAGGTTCAAGTCTTCTCACCCTCAAGTTTTTATTTAACTTTTTTTGGGTCAACTTTAGCATGCTAGCAACCCTTTGTCGTCCAACATTCCTTTCCTTGATTAAGGGAGATTTTTTTTCCTTCTTTTCAAGTCAACTTACCTTATTTACTCCAACATGATCCCCTTTTTGCTCCATTGTCTCCTCCACATTCCCTTTTTCTCCATCTTTGCCATATGAAATGATTCATTGTAACTAGACAACATTTTCACCTATTGAACCATTATTTTCATAGCTCCTCATATTCTCTTCATTTTTTTCTCCTTTTGATTTAGCCATCAATCACCATTTGTTCTAAATTTTCTCCTCTCCTTCAACACTTTGTGCCTTGAACCACCATTGTCACCATCAAACCTCCTTCTTTTCGCTACTACTATTCTTCTCTTTGCCCCACCGCTGCCCTAGCACCACAATGGCCACCACTTTTACACACCACCATAGGAAACAACCTCATTTTTTTTCTTTTACTCTAATTCTTCTTGTTCTATTTTCTTTCTCCCCTTATTTCCTCTTATGGCACAATCTTCTCTTTCTTCTCCTCCTTTGTCGGGTTCTCACTGAATTGCCACTGGATCATAGTCGTCGTTGCCGCGCCACCACTCCTCCACCAATTTCGATGACCTTTTTATTTTTCTTCATTATTTTCCAACCTCTTTCATCCTCCTTAGTAATCAAAATCCTATATCCCTATTTTCCTTTAGTTTTAAATTATTTTATTTAATTTAAATGCTATTTCTTGACTCACACTTTCAAGTGATTTTTCACTAGACTCTTTCTCTTTTCTGACTCGAGACTTCGATGATCCAACACCCTTTCTTATTCAATTGAGTTAGATGAGTATGATAGTGGTATGAAAAACCACTCATTCCTCTCTCCTTTTCCTAGAGGCCATGGTATATTATTTTCCTTCAAATGTTAACATATCGTATATTGTTTTTGTTGAAAGGTCAATTGATACCAACTTGGAGAGTTTCTAACGTTGGGAACAAGATCACATTATGATTAAATTTATAAGGGTGAGTATTAATCGGAGTATTATTAAATGGCCTTATGCCATAAAACAGTTAAAATGACCACCCTAATTGTAATATCATTTTTGTTGATAAGTAGGTAACTTATCGAGTAGATCCAAGTGTGGATGTTCTTAGGGTGGAGTTTTGTTGTGGACCTAAAATCAAGTGTGGGTTAACTTACTAGAAAAAAATATAATTATTTATAATCGAAACCATTTTACAATTTGTTGGGAAACTATCTATTATGTCGCGACACAGAAGAGTGGTGTTGCGACATTAAGATGAATTTTTTAACTTCTTGCGACATAGGTTTACCATGTTGTGACACCAACTTTTTTTCCCAAATTTTAAATCTTCAGGGTGCCTCAGGTGTGTGTTAGCCCTATTTCTAATCTTCCTACAAAATTTTAATTACTGGGTTAGTGAAATATACAATTTGTACTGTAACAACCCGAAAGTCAATGATGTCAAAAACAGTGGTTTTAAAATTTTGTTTTCCGATGATAAAGTTGGTAAAAAATATTTATTAATATTTAAAATGGTATTACAGTATTAAACTGATGCTTGGTCTAATAATTTTGGTTAATTGGAAAGTTAGACAAGGTATAAGTGTATTGATTCTAAAGTTAGTGGTTTTGAAAATTGAGGTATCGAGACCTCGTTTCTGTAAACGAGACCTGTAAATATTTTTATTAGATATTTATGGAGTTATGTTAGGAATGAATTGAATTTCAGTTAAGTAATTCCATTAAATTAGTGTTTAATTTAGGTATAAAGACTAAATTGCATAAGTGATAAAAGTATGAATTGATATTAGTTTATAAGGTGAAACATGATTAAGGGGCTTATTAATTAAATAGACCATTATATAAATGGTTATAATGATGGCTGGTCATGGTTTAGTATATATGTGTTTTATATTATAAAACTTAAGTTAAAATAGTTATATTAGAATAAAATAAAATAAAATAACAAAATGAAGAAAATGGGTATAATTAGTTAAATGGGTTAAATTGTAAAATGGGTTTTAATGTTAAGGATCAAATTGTGGAAATAATAAAATTGCATGGTAATTGATATGAAATCATGTTAGATGTGGATGGTAGAATAGTCTTATGAAATTCGATTGTTTAAGATTTTTATCTAAATGTGGATAAATTATGAGTTTTGGAAATTAAGGATTAAATTTGCATAGAGGGGTAAATGATTGAGGAAATTTTGAAAATATGTGATGAAGGAATTTATTAGCTTAAGTTTGATTAATTGAAGTGTTTAGTCGAGTTAACTAATAGAAGTTCAATTTGATCAAGAGAAAATTCCAACGGGCTCGAACCGTGGAAAGGCGAAATTGGCAGAATAGACATCGGCCTCGTTATTATATCTGTTTTGTTGAAGTTCTCATCTCTTTGACTTGAACTATTTAATTTTCATTACTTAAAAACTATGTAATATATATATATATATATATATATATGATAATTCTATATGAAACAGCTATGAAAGTATGATGAAGAGTGAATTGGAATAATTGAATGATTGAGTAAATAGTTTTAAATGGTTGGTTATGGATAAATGGTTTATGTGTATAATTATGGGTTGTCTATTGAATTGAATAAGTTGATGATCAGCAGTATTGGTAAACTTGAGAAGTTTAGTTATGATATGATGGAATAGAGATTATCTGATCTTGTGTTGGAAGTGTGGGACTTTTATACTCAAACCATTGTCGGTTTATCTGACTAGCACTGGGCACAACTTTTGTTAGTTTATCTGACTAGTGTTGAGCACACCATTATATTTGTTGGTTCATCCAACTAGCACTGGGTGCAACTTTCGTCAGTTTATCTGACTAGTGCTAGGCACACCATTATATTTTTCAGTTTATCCGACTAGCACAATGTGCAACTTTCATTAGTTTATCTGACTAGTGCTGGGCACACCATTATATTTGTCAGTTTATTTGACTAGCACTGGGTGCAACTTTCGTCAGTTTATCTAACTAGTGCTGGGCATGTAATACCCCTTACCCATACCCAAGGCCGAGACAGAGTACGAGGCATTATCGGGCATACATACAATTGTTCAAACAAAACCGGGCTATAAATTTTCTTTTAATTAAAAAGACATTCAAACATATACGAGATGTCCCTTGTATGGACCTACGAGGTCCAAAACATACATTGGAAATAGTTCGGGACTAAACCGAAAACTTTAGAGTAACTTGGGAAATTTTCTTAAATGTAGAGTCACACGCTCGTGTGAAAAGGGGACACGCCCATGTGCTCTAGACACACCCGTGTCCTCAGGTCGTGTAACTCTCTGACTATGATGTCAGCACCAAAATAAGGTCACACGGCTGTGTCACACGCCCGTGTGGCAGGCTGTGTGGTCAAATAAAATTAAATGATTTTTTTCACAAAAATGGTGTAAACTTCACACGGCCTGAGTACACGCCCATGTGGTTAGGCCGTGTCTCTCACACAGCTAAGACACACGCTCGTGTCTTAGCCCGAGTGTTTACTACTTGGCATTCTAACTTATAAAATTTGGGTGCAGGGGACACACAGCCGGATCACACTCCCATAGGGCACACCGTGTGTCACACACAGCCTAGACACACACCCGTGTGTCTACCCGTGTGAACAATTTCAAGGCTATTTTCCAAGCCTTTTTGCCACCCTTCAAAAACTCACTCATTTATACATGTTTTCAGCATACAAAAAATCACATTTGAACTACTCCAATATGCAAATCCATGATTAAATTATATACCTAAAACCTCCATGCACTATCTCGATTTTTATATGCATTTCCTAATCTTTTCATACCAATTCATAACCTCTAGGTTTTTATATCCTTCTTTCCAACTTTACACATTTATAACATTATTGTGGTCATACTCATTGATCATAGACCATTCACCAAATAAATAATCCATCAGCCATCATGAGCCATTACACTTCGCTAATTTAAATGATACATATAACCAAAAGATAAGTTACCCTATACATGCCATTATATCAAAATGAATAGTTCTTTTATACCCAAAACGAGATTACTGATAATGCGATGAAACTCCCACCATCCTCCAACCTTCACGAGTCCAAGAGCTCTATAAGATAGTGAAAAGTAAAAATTGGGTAAGCATTACATGCTTAGTAAGTTACCAGTCATTTTAACACATAATCACAATAAGCCATGTTACCCATCAATTATAAAAATTTCCTTAAACACATGCACTCATTGAAGAAGTTAGTCACATAAATTTTCAGGATCCATAAATGAGCTCATAACATCATATTCATATTCAAATTCGTATTTCTCATGTTATTTACAAATATTTTATCCAGTGAATCCTTGAATTCCCGATGGATATTTCATCACTTAGTACGCTCTATGTGTACTATTTTATTAACCTTCAATTCAAATCCAGTAGTACCCTATCCGGTACACTCTTGAGCCACATCTCTTACAGCAGAATTACCAGTCCAGACTAAATTCTAGTTGTTCCATGTACTCTAAAGGCTTTGTCGGATTACCAGTCCAAGCTAAATCATTTACATGACAAAGAATACCTTGCAGAGTCTAATCTGGATTACCAGTCCAGGCTAAATCCTAATTGAAACGTAAGCTCAATAGGCTCATTTTAGGATTACCCGTCTAGGCTAAACCCTTTCCATAATTAGGTCAATGGATTACCAGTCTAGGCTAAATCCTTTCTGCAACACATGCAGGATCCCATTTCTCATGAGAAGTGACCTATCCATCAGAATTCCATATTCAAACAGATTCTAACCCATTTTTCAATAAATTTCATAATTATAGGCATTTTCATACAATTCATTATTTATACATTTCACATTCAATTCAACACGACAATTAAAATCAACATGCATAAACATCCAATTAGGTTACACGAACTTACCTAGATGATGTCTCGGGTTTAGATTCTGACTAATTCAAAACCTTTTGTTTTCCACAATCTACTTCCAGAATTGGTTTTTCTGAGTCTATATAAACAATTTAAATTATTAATTCATCACATTCTTCAATTTTAGCTTGGAAACTCACACTATGACAAAATTACCTATAACACTCCTTACCCGTGTCTGATACCGAGACAGGGTACGAGGCATTACCAGACTTAATCATTCACAAACACACAAAAACTGGGCTACAAAATTTCATTCGTATGAAAACTTTTCATACACATGCATAATGTCCCATTTATGGGCTTACAAAGCCCTAAACGTGCATTGAAAGTAGTTAGGGATTAAACCGAGAACCTAAGAAAGTTTTGGGAAAACTTAGAAAATTTTTCCATGACACAAGGTCACACGTCCGTGTGGACACAGGGACATGCTCGTGTCTTAGGCCATGTAACTCTCTGACTATTTAGTTAGCGAATGATTTGAACCACACGGCCAAGCCGTACGCCCGTGTGCTAAGGCCATGTCCCCCACACGGTTGAGACATACGGCCATGTCTCAGCTCGTATGGCCAACACTGAGGCTATTTTCCAAGCCTTTAAGTTACCCTTAATCCTTCACATCTTTATTTCCATATTACACAATTAATTCATGGCCATGACTGTCTAGATTTGGTCATAAAATATTTATCATGCGCATATGTCTTAATACCAATCATGCATACCTTACAAGCATAATCACATCACAAGCACTAGAACTTAGCATGGATAGATAGATTTACAAACCATAATCACTATGAGCCACACCTCATGACCATGTATAAGTAACTCAATGTAAGCCAATACCTTTGGCTAATCATAATAACGGCTAACATAAAATCTAAGTCCCTATACATGCCACTCACACGAAAACGCTTAACATATGGGTCAATACTTCAAAGGCGATGGCTTGATAGTGTGATGCTGCCTCCGACAATCTCCAACCCCGAGCTAACCTGCCAACACTAAAGAAAAGGAAAGGAAGGGAGTAAACTTTATAGCTTAGTAAGACCGCATGAAAATAATAAGCAATTTATCAACTTGCTTCTCAAGATAATACAACCCTATTTGCATTTTTACTCATGTTCCAGTCAAGTTGTTTTCTCGAGTCATAGTTATTAAATTATTTATATCTTTAGCTACGAAACTCAAAATTAAGATCCGCTAATTTTTCCTGAAACTAGACTGACATATCTTCTTATCATAAAATTTTCAGAATTTTTGGTCTAGCCAAAAAGTATAGTTTATTCCTTAAACTTACCCCTTTTTCTCTGTCTAACAGTTCTGACCCCTCTTCACTAAAAATTAATTATCTCTTGATACGAGACTCAGATGATTATAACCCATAAATATTTGTGTACAATTTTAAATGATTTTCTCAAATCAGAATAAGGGATTTCAAAATCATTCTGATTCTGTCTCACAACAATTTAAGTATTTCATAATATGAAACTCTTTTGCTTACACCATTTCTTCTATGTGAAACTAGACTCATTAAAATTTAATTTAATATTTTATTCAGCCTCTAACTCAATTTTCACAATTTTTGGTGGATTTTCAAAGTCAGGCTATTGCTGCTGTCTAAAACTGTTTTAGTGTAAATTAATGATACTAAGTTTATCACACCTTAGTAATTCATTTTCACCATATTGGTAAAGATACATATTTATACATCATAAGTATAGACCTATAATCACAAGGTCATCACAAAACCATTCTCATAGGCATGAATTACCTATTTACATCTTCACCAAATGTGCATCATAAACCGAAATCATTCCTCATGAGCTTGGCATACATACCTATGTTACTCAACATGTTCATATTCATTCCTTACTAATCATACAACATGAATTGAATTCACATCTCATCAATTTCATGTAAGTACCTGTACCACTCACCACATGGTCATAAGTTCTCTCATTTCAATATAAACCTTAAATCTCTCATTGAACCATTTGGAATACTACAGGATATTCAACAACCCCGAACATGGGATAAGATGCCGACGCCATGTCCCAGACATGGTCTTATACTGGCTAGAACATCAAAGTCAATGCCATGTCCTAGACAGGTCTTACACCGACTTTCATATATCAAGGCTAATGTTGTGTCTTAGACAGGTCTTACACTGGCTCTCATCTATCGATGTCGATGCCATCTCCCAGACAGGTCATACACTGACACACAATAAGCTGTCGCCATGTCCCAGACAGGTATTACACTAGCTTGTATATCTCGAGGCCGATGCATGTCCTAGACATGTCTTACACTGGCTTGTACATCTCAAGGCCGATGCATGTCCCAGACATATCTTACACTGGCTCTCGTAATGTGGCCGATGCATGTCCTAGACATGTCTTACACTAGCACACATATCATCCAATGTCATGGCATGAATATCCAAATCTATTCCTCATGTTCAACCAGAAGTATTTATTATATAAATTCTCATTCACAACACAAATCAACAATTCATACTATACTAATCGTATAATACATGATAACATTGAATTTTGCATTATTTACGTACAACTCACTTGTTTCAATAGAATGTCATATTCCATCAACATATAATTAAATAAAATCATAGCAAAATAGATTTCAAGTATATTAACAATAACATGGATAACATGCTTATTTAGTCATATGGACTTACCTCGAATGTAATTTCGGCTAATTACTCCATTTTAGTCCATAACCTCGTACTTTTTGATTTAAGCCCGAATCTCGATTTTATTGATCTATAATGATAAAATTCACTACTTTAATCATCATATTAACCAATACATTCCATAATTTATACTTTGGAAAAATGACCATTTTGCCCCTTGACTTTATAAAAATTATGATTTTGCCCTTAGGCTCGTAAATCGATTTTATCAAATTTTCTCACTACCCAAGCCTAGCCGAATTCTTTTTATACTAGGAACAGCCCACAATTCTCATTATTACTCATACTTATCACTTATTATGGTCCATATTAGGTGTTTTCATGAAAATCCTTTCATAAAAGTTGTTTATTACACAACCAAGATTCATTTTCTTCCATAAAAATTCAGCAAACAACATAAATCCTTTCATGGAAAATCCCTAGACTATCAACCATTTAACAAAATAGTCCCCCTATTAGCTAGTTCATGCTACAAGGGTTCCAAAAGTACAAAAATTATCAAAAATAGGCATCTAAATCACTTACTTGCAAGGGTGAAGTGTGATATCCCGAATTAGGGCCTAATCAAAATAGTGGTTTCAGGACCACAAATTCGAGAGAGAAATAATTATTTTATGATTATTTTGAGGTCTATGATATAATTGCATGATTGTGTGAAAATTTCGTGAAGAAATTCTATGCATAAAGTGATTAATTTGAAATTAGGGACTAAATTGAATAAGTTGCAAAACTTGCATTCTAGAAGTTTTTAGTATGAAATTGCTTTGGAATATTAATTAGGAGGTCTTAAATAGAAATTTGACCAATTTCTAAGTTTTTGGACAAAAATTGGACATGGATGGAAATTTTGAAAGTTTAGCAATGAAGGGTATTTTAGTCATTTGGTAATTAAAAGATTAAAAAAAGGAAAAATATGGAAAAATATGTTCATCTTCTTCATTAGAATGAAATTTAAAGGGTTCTCCATAGCTAGGGTTTGTTTCAAGCTTCCAAGCTCCATAGTAAGTGATTCCAAGCTCCGTTTTTAATGTTCTTTATGTTTTTGGAGTCCCGGTAACTTGATTTATCTTATTCTAGCAATAATTTAACGTAGGGTTTATATTTGGAAAAATACCTATAGGTGAAATATGTTTATTTTGATGTTTTATGGTAGAATATGAAGCTTGAAATTGTGTTAAACAACTTTTGCTAAGCGATTTTACGTGAAAATGATTAAAACGACAAAATCAGTAAAAATACCTAATGTTCATAAATACATGATAGAGTGTGAATTTGATGTTGTTATAGAAGGGAAAAATGATTAGCATGTCATAAAACATAATAAAATAGGATCAAATTTAATTTTCGAGCTTTGGGGAAAAAGTGTAAATATGCAAAAGTTTAGGGGCAAAAATGTAATTTTGCCAAAGTTTTAGTCAAGGACTATTTTAATAAATATGAGTATTAAATAAGCTAAATTTTTTATTATGAATCAAGAGAAATGAGATTCAAGTCGTAATCGAGGGAAAAATAAAGTTTTCGAAGAATAGGCTGGATTTCTAACATATTGTACCGAGGTAAGTTCATATGTAAATATTGTAATATAACCGTTATTTTAAATCATTTAATGCTATTTATACGATATTATGATTGTTATTATGTGATTCTATGCTTTGTGGTAATTGTTGGACAACATGCAAAAATTTTATGAATTATGTGAAAAATGTGAAAGACTACCGAAGTATCGTCATTGGTATTCCAAGGATAACGGTAAAGGAGTACGAACGAGGAAAGTCCCATTGAGCCTTATGAATAGATTAAGATACTTGGGCATCCGATCTCATTGAGTCGAGTCTGAGTTCACTTATGGATGCAAATGTTCGAACTCGTTGAGTTGAGTTCGAGTTCGTGAGATGTAACTAGGCATCCGAGCTCGTTGAGTTGAGTCCGAGTTCACTTATGGATGCGAACGCCCGAGCTCGTTGAGTTGAGTCCTAATTTGCTTATGGGTGGGTTACATGGTTGCTTGGCTATATATGTGGCACTTATGTGCAAACTTTCCATGTATCCGAATTATATTCCGATGTGTTCAAAGGGTAAAATTCTAGTAAAATGGAAGAATACTCAAGATGCAATTGACGTATTGGTAAGTGTTGTGGAATGGGCACTTTGGACAGGTATGTACTTAACCCTTGGGTTGAGACTGGATACGACAACAATAATATGGTAAGATGATGAATGATGAATAGAAATGTGATATATGTTTTGGTGATATTATGCTAATGTTGGTTGGTATAGTTGCTTTGTTAAGTTATTTGTTATTTGCATATGGACTTACTAAGCATCTATGCTTACTTCCTCCTTTTCATTTTTTGTAGTTTTGACAAGTCAATTTGGAGATCGAGACGGTCGGAGGCACGCTCACACTATCACTGAACAATTGCGGTATAATGACTTGTAATTTTTGGAAATATGGCATGTATAGCATTCCAATCATTTTGTGTGTATAATCTTACGATATGACCCATGGATGGAATGGAAATGTTTTAGAATGATTAGCTATTGGAATGGCTAATCAAGTTTATATATGATAACATGTATGCTTTATGTCTTAACTAAACCATGAAAATCCTTGGAAAGGTAAAATTGGCCACAAAACAAAATTAGTTAGCAGCAGTGAATTGAGTTTGAAAAATCACTAAAAATAGTAGAGATAGAATTATATGATGAATAAAATATTTAATTAAAGCCTAATGAATATATTTTCATTTGGAAGAAACAAAATAAGTAAAAAATTTGTATTTTATGAGATATTTATGTTTTTGTGAAATAGGTTCAGAGCGATTTCTGAATCCCCTATTCTGATTTTAAAAATTTACCATAAATTTAAAAAAAAACAATTAGGAGTTTTACCTTACATGTATGAAATAATTATTGAGTCTATTTTTATAAGAAGCAAATTTCATAGTCATTGAAACTCTGTATAGGGAGATATATGGTTCGTAATACACAAGGGTCAGACTAGCCAAACCCTGAAATAGGGGAGACTTTAACTAATAAACTGTACTAATTAGCCCAACCAAAAATTCTAGAAAAAAATTAGTAAGTAGATATATGAGTATAGTTTTAGGGAAAATTTACAGAATTGGATTTCTAGTTTCGTAACTCGAGAATATAAATTTTTTAGCGACTGTGACATAGATGGATAGTTTACTATGAGAATTGTTTGAACTTGTTTAAATGCTAAAATAAGTTTAGTAATGTCTCATACTCGACTCCGGCGATGGTCTCGAATAAGGGGCGCTACATTTAGTGGTATCAGAGCAGGTTTAGTCAGTTCTCGGACTAACATGGTGTAAGTACGGTTTTGCTATAAATGCCATATATATTTTGTGATAGTGTGACGACTCCTGACCTTTTTAAATAATTTTTTTTTTATAGTAAATGGATTCCAATCCAACTGTGGCTGATGATGTAGAGAGCAATACGCTAGCTCCTGCTAAAGGGGTGGTGCCAACTAAAAGTCGACCTCCTACTGTTGGTCAAGGAGGAGAAGAAAGGGCTCGGGAAGCCTTTCTCCAAATGATGAATGCTTGGTATACAGAGTTCGTTAAATGCGAACCCTCTTCGCTCAACAACCTCCCCCACCACCCCCGATTCCTCAACCTATACCCCAGATACCTTCAGGTATGGATCTGATGAAATTCCATAGATCTCTGGTTGACTGAATTCACAAGCAAGGGGCTGAAGAATTTAGGGCAAATGTTGATGATGACGCTGAAAAAGTAGAATTTTGGCTCAAAAATTCTATTCGGGTGTTTGATGAGTTATCTTGTACACTTGAAGATTTCTTAAAGTGTGCTATATCATTGCTGAGGGATTCGACTTATCATTGGTGGAAGACATTAATTTCAGTGGTACCGAAAGAGAAGGTGACTTGCGAATTCTTTCAAGAAAAATTTTGGTAGAAATATATCAGCGAAAGATTTATAGACCAGAAGCGTAAAGAGTTTCTCGAATTGAAGCAAGGCAACATAATAGTTACCGAGTATGAAAAAGAATTCATTCGATTGAGCAAGTATGCTCGAAAATATATTCCTTCAGAGGCTAAAATGTGCAGACGATTTGAAGATGGACTTAATGAAGATATCAAAGTACTTGTAGGAATTCTTGAGTTGAAAGAGTTCGTGGTACTTGTTGATCGAGCTTGCAAGGCTGAAGAAATAGTTAAACAGAAAAGAAAGGCGGAGGTTGAGACTAAAAACTGGAAGAAAAGACCGATGAGCAGTACACTCCCACCACAGTCTAGAAAGTCCAAGGACATGTATTCTCGTTCTCAGGCATCAGCGGGACATTCATATGGGGATCGTAAGAAGAAAAATGTGGGTTCCAGATCTCGAACTACTTCGGTGGCTAGTGTGGGAAATTCGAGAATTGCTAGACCCGAGTGCCAACGATGTGGTAGAAGTCACTTTGGTCCTTGTAGAACTAATGAATGTTACCAGTGTGGGTCTCCGAATCATTTTATCAGAGATTGTCCAGAGAGGATCGAGAAAGAAAAATTTTAGAGTGTAAAGCCAAGTGGTACTGTTTCGAGAAGAAGATTTTCAAGAAATGTTGGGAACGAGGCAAGCAACAAGAATGTAGTAAGAGAATCAACACCGAAATCTGAAGCTAGAGCTCCGGTTAGAGCTTATGCCATAAGGGCGCGTGAAGATGCTTCGTCTCCCGACGTGATTACTGGTACTTTCTCTCATTATGTTATTAATGTTATTGCTTTGATCGACCCTGGTTCTACTCATTCGTATGTGTGCATGAAATTGGTGTCTAATATGAACATACCTGTTAAGTCTACGAAATTTATGGTTAAAGTATCAAACCCATTAGAAAAATGTGTCATAGTTGATAAAGCATGCAAGAAATGTCCTTTGATGACTACAGGTCATTATTTTCCGGCCAACTTGATGTTGTTGCCGTTTGATAAATTTGATGTTATTTTGGATATGGATTGGTTAACACTGCATGATGCTATAGTGAATTGTAGAAAGAAAGTTATTGAATTGAAATGTGAAAATGGTGGAATTTTGCGGGTTGAATTGGACGAATCAGAGGCATTGCCTAGTGTGATTACTTCGATGTCAGCTCAGAGATATTTGAAAAAGGGTTATGAAGCTTATTTGGCGTATGTGTTGAATATAAAAGAATCTGAGAAAAAAGTGGAATCAGTGCCTATTGTGTGTGAATTCGCGGATGTATTTCCAGAAGAGTTGTCGGGTTTGCCTCCTGTCAGAGAAGTAGAATTTGGTATTGAGTTTATACCGGGAACAACTCCGATCTCGATTGCTCCGTATAGAATGACACCAACAGAGTTGAAAGAATTAAAGTCACAGTTGTAAGAGTTGACTGACAAAGGTTTTGTGAGACCGAGTTTTTCGCCTAGGGTGCTCCTGTATT
Source organism: Gossypium longicalyx (assembly GCA_025698465.1). Lineage (NCBI taxonomy): Eukaryota > Viridiplantae > Streptophyta > Magnoliopsida > Malvales > Malvaceae > Gossypium > Gossypium longicalyx. The sequence continues at coordinate 29,611,807 of CM047006.1, forward strand.
ATTTGTGAAAAAGAAGGATGGTTCAATGAGATTGTGTGTAGACTATCAGCAATTAAATAAGGTGACAGTCAAGAACAAGTATCCGTTACTGAGAATTGATGATTTATTCGATCAGTTGAAAGGAGCGACATGGTTCTCAAAGATTAACTTGAGGTCTGGGTATTACCAGTTGCGAGTAAAAGAGTCAGATGTGTCCAAAACTACTTTTAGAACAAGGTACGACCATTATGAATTTTTAGTTATGCCATTTGGTTTGACAAATACTCCTGCTGTGTTTATAGATTTAATGAACTGCATATTTTGGCCATACTTGGACAAGTTTGTTGTGGTATTTATTGATGATATCTTGATCTATTTGAAGGATGAAACAGAACATGTTGAGCACTTGAGAATAGTTTTGCAAACTTTGAGAGATAAACAGTTGTATGCCAAGTTTGGTAAAAGTGAGTTTTGGCTTCGAGAAGTCAGATTCTTAGGTCATATTGTTTCGGGTGATGGTATACGGGTTGATCCTAGTAAAATTTTGGCTATTGTTGATTGGAAACCACCGAAGAATGTGACTGAGGTTAGAAGTTTCTTGGGTCTAGCTGGTTATTATTGATGATTTGTGAATGGATTTTCTATGATTGCTACTCCTATGACTAGACTGCTCCAAAAGGATGTTAAATTCGAGTGGACGGAAGAATGTCAACAAAGTTTTGAGAAATTGAAAAAGTTTCTAACTGAAGCACCAGTGTTGGTACAACCCGAGTCAGGTAAAGAATTTGTGGTGTATAGTGATGCTTCTCTAAATGGATTGGGATGTGTACTTATGCAAGAAGGAAAGGTTGTGGCTTATGCTTCGAGGCAGTTAAAACCTTACGAAAGGAATTATCCGACTCATGATTTAGAACTGGCTGCTGTAGTGTTTGCTTTGAAGATTTGGCGACATTATTTGTATGGTGAAATGTGCCGAGTATATACCGATCACAAAAGTCTCAAGTACTTGATGTCACAAAAAGATTTGAATTTGAGACAGCGGAGATGGTTAGAATTATTGAAAGATTACGAGCTTGTGATTGACTATCATCTAGGGAAAGCAAATGTGGTTGTCGATGCCTTGAGTAGAAAGTCATTATTTAATTTGAGAGCTATGAATACTCAGTTGACAGTATCTGACGATGGTTCGATTCTAGTAGAGTTGAGAGCAAGACTGATGTTTTTACAAGAGATTTGTGAAGCTCAAAAAAATGATCAAGATTTGCAAACCAAGAGAAAGCAATGTGAGACTGATACGGGATCAGATTTCAGAATCAGTTCTGATGGTTACTTGATGTTTAAAGATTGGATTTGTGTACCAAAGAATGATAAGTTAATTCAGAAAATCTTGCACGAAGCACACAGTAGTTGTTTGCCAATGCATCCGGGCAGTACAAAAATGTACAATGATTTGAAGAAAATGTATTGATCGAACGGAATGAAATGAGATATTACCGAGTTTGTATCGAAATGTATGATTTGTCAGCAAGTAAAAGCTAAACATCTGGTGCCTTCGGGTCTACTTCAGTCTATCATGATTCTCGAATGGAAATAGAATTGAATTACTATAGATTTTGTATTAGGATTGCCATTAACTCCAAAGAAGAAAGATGCCATCTGGGTAATAGTTGACAGATTGACTAAATCGGCTCATTTTATTTCGGTACGCACTGATTATTCTCTTGATAAGTTGGCTGAATTATATATCAGTGAGATTGTTAGACTTCACGGAGTACCGTTGTCGATTATTTCGGATAGAGATCCGAGGTTTACTTCACGATTTTGGCAAAAACTGCAAGAAGTATTAGGTACGAAGTTAAATTTCAGCACTGCATTCCATCTACAGACTGATGGACAATCAGAGAGAGTAATTAAAATTCTTGAAGACATGCTTAGATGTTACGTGTTGGAGTTCCAAGGAAATTGGGAAAGATACTTACCGTTGGTGGAGTTTGCTTACAATAATAGTTATCAGATGAGTTTGAAAATGGCACCTTATGAAGCGTTGTATGGTCGCAAGTGTCGGACATCGCTGTATTGGACCGAACTCAAAGAAAACCAGATTTACAGAGTTGATCTAATCAAAGAAACTGAAGAAAAGGTGAAAGTGATTCGAGATTGTTTGAAATTTGCTTCGGACAGACAGAAATCCTACGCGGATTTGAAACGAAAAGAGATTGAGTTCCAAGTTTGTGATAAAGTGTTTTTGAAAGTGTCTTCGTGGAAGAAGATTCTCAGATTCGGTCGGAAAGGTAAATTGAGTCCACGTTTCATTGGACCGTATGAGATAATTGAAAGAATTGGACCGGTAGTATATCGATTAGCACTACCAACGGAATTAGAGAAGATTCATGATGTGTTCCATGTATCTATGTTACGTCCGTATCGTTCAGATCCTTCACATGTGATTTCACCAACGAAAATCGAGTTGCAACCGGATATAACTTACAATGAAGACCTGGTTAAAATTTTAGCTCGAGAGGTCAAACAACTAAGAAACAAAAGTATCGCACTCGTGAAAGTATTGTGGCAAAAACATGGGGTAGAAGAGACTACATGGGAGCCTGAGGAAACTATGAGGAATCAATACCCACACCTGTTTACTGGTAAGATTTTCGGGGACGAAAATCCAAAAAGGGGGGGAGAGTTGTGATATCCAGAATTAGGGCCTAACCGGAATAGTGGTTTCAGGACCACAAATTCGAGAGAGAAATAATTATTTTATGATTATTTTGAGGTCTATGATATGATTGCATGATTGTGTGAAAATTTCGTGAAGAAATTCTATGCATAATGTGATTAATTTGAAATTAGGGACTAAATTGAATAAGTTGCAAAACTTGCATTCTAGAAGTTTTTAGTATGAAATTGCTTTGGAATATTAATTAGGAGGTCTTAAATAGAAATTTTACCAATTTCTAAGTTTTTGGACAAAAATTGGACATGGATGAAAATTTTGAAAGTTTAGTAATGAAGGGTATTTTAATCATTTGGTAATTAAAAGATTAAAAAAAGGAAAAAGATGGAAAAATATGTTCATCTTCTTCATTAGGATGAAATTTCAAGGGTTCTCCATAGCTAGGGTTTGTTTCAAGCTTCCAAGATCCATAGTAAGTGATTCCAAGCCCCGTTTTTAATGTTCTTTACGTTTTTGGAGTCCCGGTAACTTGATTTAGCTTATTCTAGCAATAATTTAACCTAGGGTTTATATTTGGAAAAATACCCATAGGTGAAATATGTTTATTTTGATTTTTTATGGTAGAATATGAAGCTTGAAATTGTGTTAAATAATTTTTGCTAAGCGATTTTACGTGAAAACGAGTAAAACGACATAATCGGTAAAAATACCTAATGTTCATAAATACATGATAGAGTGTGAATTTGATGTTTCTATAGAAGGGAAAAATTATCAGCATGTCATGAAACATAAGAAAATAGGATGAAGTTTAATTTCCAAGCTTTGGGGAAAAAGTGTAAATATGCAAAAGTTTGGGGGCAAAAATGTAATTATGCCAAAGTTTGAGGCAAGGACTGTTTTAATAAATATGAGTATTAAATAAGCTAAATTTTTTATTATAGATCAAGAGAAACGAGATTCAAGTCGTGATCGAGGGAAAAATAAAGTTTCCGAAAAATAGGCTTGATTTCTAACATATTTTACCGAGGTAAGTTCATATGTAAATATTGTAATATAACCGTTATTTTAAATCATTTAATGCTATTTATATGATATTATGATTGTTATTATGTGATTCTATGCTTTGTGGTAATTGTTGGACAACATGCAAAAATTTTATGAATTATGTGAAAAATGTGAAAGGCTACCGAAGTATCGTCATTGGTATTCCAAGGAGAATGGTAAAGGAGTACGAATGAGGAAAGTCCCGTTGAACCTTAGGAATATATAAGGATACTTGGGCATCCGAGCTCGTTGAGTCGAGTCAGAGTTCACTTATGGATGCAAATGTCCGAACTCGTTGAGTTGAGTCCGAGTTCGTGAGATGTAACTAGGCATCCGAGCTCGTTGAGTTGAGTCCGAGTTCGCTTATGGGCGGTTTACAGGGTAGCTTGGCTACATATGTGGCACTTATTTGCAAACTTTCCATGTATCCGAATTATATTCCGATGTGTTCAGCTGGTAAAATTCTAGTAAAATGGAAGAATACTCAAGATGCAAGTGACGTATTGGTAAGTGTTGTGCAATGGGCACTTTGGACAGGTATGTACTTAACCCTTGGGTTGAGACTGGATACAACAACAATAATATGGTAAGATGATGAATGATGAATAGAAATGTGATATACGTTTTGGTGATATTATGCTAATGTTGGTTGGTATAGTTGCTTTGTTATGTTATTTTTTATTTGCATATGGACTTACTAAGCATCTATGCTTACTCCTTCCTTTTCATTCTTTGTAGTTTTGACAAGTCAATTTGGAGATCGGGACGGTCGGAGGCACGCTCACACTATCACTGAACAATTGCGGTATAATGACTTGTAATTTTTGGAAATATGGCATGTATAGCATTCCAATCATTTTGTGTGTATAATCTTACGATATGGCCCATGGATGGAATGAAAATGTTTGAGAATTATTAGCTATTGGAATGGCTAATCAAGTTTATATACAATAACATGTATGCTTTATGTCTTAACTAAACCATGAAAATCCTTGGAAAGGTAAAATTGGCCACAAAACAAAATCAGTAAGCAGCAGTGACGTGAGTTTGAAAAATCACTAAAAATAGTAGAGATAGAATTAGATGATGAATAAAATATGGAATTGAAGCTTAATGAATATATTTTTATGTAAAAGAAACAAAATAAGTAAAACAGTTTTATTTTATGAGATATTTATGTTTTGGTCAAATAAGTTTAGAGTGATTTCTGAATCCCCTGTTCTGAATTTAAAAATTTACCATAAATTGTAAAAAAACAATTAGGAGTTTTACCTTACATGTATTAAATTTTTATTGAGTCTAGTTTTATGAGAAACAAACGGTATAGTAATTGAAACTCTGTACAGGGAGATATCTGATTCGTAATACACAGGGGTCAGAGTAGCCGAACCCTAAAACAGGGGAGACTTTAACTAATAAACTGTACTAATTAACCTGACCAAAAATTCTAGAAAAAAAATTAGTAAGTAGATATATGAGTCTAGTTTTAGGGAAAATTTACGGAATTGGATTTTGAGTTTCGTAACTCGGGATATAAATTTTCTAGTGACTGTGATGCAGATGGACAGTTTACTATGAGAATTGTTTGAACTTGTTTAAATGCTAAAATAAGTTTAGTAATGTCTCATACTCGACTCCGGCGATGGTCTCGGGTAAGGGGCGTTACATGAAGAGTGGCTGAAAATTTCAAGCTTTCAAAACCCCTATTTTTCTGGTATTTTCGGTGGAGAGAATGAAGGTGAAAAGATGATATCACTTTCTCTTTATTTTATTTTATTTCTAGTGAAAATTAAGCTATTAACTTCACCTACTTTTGACTTTTCTACTCCTATTTTTCTTTATGGTCGACCAAGCACCTTTTTAGGGTCTATTTTTAATTTAAACACCCCCAATTTTGGTTCTCTAGCTATTTAACACATTTAGCTAGCAAATCACAACTTTTGCCTTTTATGCGATTTAGTCCTTTTTCTCAATTAAGCTCACAATCGCTAAAATTAATTCACCAAAATTTTCATGCACTTATATAATCATGCTATGACACATAAAATAATATTAAAAATAATTTCTCTTACCTTAGAACAGTGGTTCCGAAGCCACTGCTCCGACTAGGCCCAAAATCGGGTTGTTACATTACCTATTTACCCCTAACTTTACACATTTTTACATTTTAGTCCCTAGGCTCATATAATGAAATACATGCAGTCCCTTGATTTTCCAAGCCTAGTCGAATTATATTCTAGCTTATAACAGCCCACATTTTCCTTTATTTCACTTTTCTACTACCTACTTTTACATCTTTTGCAACTTGGTCCTTTTTAGGTGTTTTCATGGAAAACCACTTGACAAAAGATGTGTATCATACATTCAACTTTCATATTCCTCCATTAAACACCAAAATAAAAACATGTCACATATGGGTAAGTTTTTGAACAAGAAATCTAGCTTAAAATAAGGGTAGAAATGGCTAGAACATGATTCAAGGATCTCCAAAAATATAAAGAGCATAAAAAACAGGGCTAAGGAGCACTTACAATCAAGCTTGAAATGTTCAAAACCCTAGCTATGGAGCCCTTCGAATTTTCGGCACGCCATGAAGAACATGGACAACATTTTTGCTTGATTTTTCCCTTTTTATTCTTTAATTAACCAAATAACCGAAATGCCCTTAAGGCCTTTCTTTAAAATTTTACTCATGCATGCCCATTTTTGTCCAAATTTTTAGAACTTGGTCAATTTACTATTTGAGGACCTCTAATTTATAATCCAACTCAATTTCATGCTAAAAGCTTCTAGAACTCAAGTTTTACATATCTTGCAATTTGGTCCCCAATGTCAAATTGAGCATCTTAGGCATAGAATTTCTCCATGAAATTTTTGCTCAAGAATAAATTCTCATCCTAGACCTCATAATAATCATGAAATAATTATTTCTATTTCGAATATGTGGTCTCAAAACCACTGTTTCAACTAGGTCCTAAATCGGGATGTTACAACTCTCCTCCCCTTTAGAGATTTTCGTCCTCGAAGATCTTACCAGTAAAAAGGTTCTGGTATTGGTGTCACATAGTCTCTTCAGGCTCCCATGTAGCCTCTTCAACACCATGCCTTTGCCACAGTACTTTCACGAGAGTATTATTCTTATTTCTTAGCTGTTTGACCTCTCGAGCTAGTATCTTAATCGATTCCTCTCCGTAAGTAATATCCGAGTAAATCTCAACCTCTGTAGGTGAAATTACATGTGAGGGATCAGATCGATAATGGCGCAACATAGACACATGGAACACATCATGAATTCTTTCCAACTCTGGTGGCAAGGCCAATCGATATGTTACCAGTCCAATCCTTTCAGTAATCTTATACGACCCTATAAATCGAGGACTTAACTTGCCTTTCTTTCCAAATCTCAAGACCTTTTTCCACTGAGACACCTTTAAAAATACCTTATCACCAACTTGATACTCAATTTCCTTTTGTTTCAAATCAGCATAAGATTTACGCTGCTGTATGACGCTTTTTCAAAACCCGCCACGAATAATCTTTATCTTTTCCTCAGTCTCCTTAATTAAGTCGACCCCATGAATCTTGTTTTCTTTAAGTTCAGTCCAATATAAGGGTGTTTGACATTTACGCCCATATAAAGCCTCGTAGGGTGCCATTTTCAAACTTTATTGATAATTTTTATTGTAAGCATATTCTATCAACGGTAAGTGCTTTTCCCAACTATCTTGGAATTCAAGAACACAACAACTGAGCATATCTTCCAAAATCTGAATTACTCTTTCAAATTGGCCGTCAGTTTGTGGATGCAAAACGGTACTAAAATTTCGCTTCGTACACAAGGCTTTGTGTAACTTCTTCCAAAATCGAGAAGTGAATCTTGAATCTCTATTCGAAATAATAGACAATGGTACACCGTGAAGTCTCACAATTTCAGTAATGTACAGCTCGGCTAACTTATCAATTGAGAAATTAGTTTGTACCTGTATCAAATGAGCTGATTTAGTCAACCTGTCAACTACGACCCAAACGTCATCTTTCTTCTTTGGAATCAAAGGCAATCCTACCACAAAGTCCATAGTAATACGGTCCCATTTCCATTCGGGAATCATGACAGGTTGAAGTAACCCTGAAGGTACTTGATGTTCGGCCTTTCTTTGTTGCAAAATTAGACATTTCGATGCAAACTCAGAGATATCCCTTTTAATACCATTCCACCAACACAATTTCTTCAAATCATTATACATCTTTGTACTACCCGGGTGGACTGATAAAATAAAGCCATGCTCCTCATGTAAAATATTCCGAATCAACTCGGCATCGCTCGGAACACAGATCCTATCACAGAATCTCAAGCAATCATCAGAGTCGATCTGAAAACCCGGTTCACTGCTAGACTCGTATTGATCTCTTTTAGCTTGTAACTCTTTATCGACTTCCTGGCCATCACAAATCTGTTGAAGAAATATCGGTCTAACTCTCAACTTTGCTAGGACAAAGCCAGCCACAGACCCATAGCCCTCAAGGCAAACAATGATTTTCTACTCAAAGCATCGGCGACTACATTCGCCTTACCCGGATAGTAATAAATCATAAGCTCGTAATCTTTGAGTAATTCGAGCCATCTATGTTGCCTTAGGTTCAAATCCTTTTGAGTCATCAAATATTTTAAACTTTTATGATTAGTGAACACTCGGCACTTCTCACCTTACAGATAGTGTCTCCAAATCTTTAATGCAAAAACAATGGCAGCCAATTCCAAGTCATGTGTCGAGTGGTTCTTCTCGTGAGGCTTCAATTGCCTTGAAGCGTAGGCTACCACCTTACCTTCTTGCATAAGTACACATCCCAAACCATGTAAGGATGCATCACTATAAATCACGAATTCTTTACCCGACTTCGGTTGTACCAAAACTGGTGCTTCGGTCAGTAATGCATTTAGTTTCTCAAAACATTGCTGACACTTTTCTAACCACACAAACTTAACATATTTTTGAAGCAAGTTGGTCATCGGAGTGGCGATCATATAAAATCCTTTAACAAATTGTCTATAGTAGCTAGCCAAGCCTAAAAAGCTTCTAACTTCTATCACATTGCTTGGTAGTTTCCATTCGACGATGGCCACAATCTTACTCAGGTCAACTCTGATGCCATCACCCGAAATAATATGTCCCAAAAACCCAACTTCTTTAAGCCAAAATTCACCTTTGCTGAATTTAGCATATAGTTGTTTATCTCTCAAAGTTTGCAAAACTTTCCTTAAGTGTTCAACATACTCAGATTCATCATGAGAGTAAATCAATATGTCATTAATAAACACTACAACAAACTTATCCAAGTATGGTTGGAAAATTCGATTCATCAAGTCCATAAATACTGCGGGAGCATTCGTTAGCCCAAACGACATAATAAGAAATTCATAGTGACCATTCCTTGTTCGGAAAGTAGTTTTGGGCACTTCCGATTCTTTCACTCGCAGTTGGTAATAGCCGGACCTCAAGTCTATCTTTGAAAATACCGTTGCTCCCTTCAGCTGATCAAATAGATTATCAATCCTCAGCATAGTCTCATAGAACCATCATTCTTTTTCACAAATAGTACCGGTGCACCCCAAGGGGAGAAACTAGGCCTTGCAAAACCTTTATCCGTCAATTCTTGTAACTGAGACTTTAACTCTCTTAATTCTGTCGGAGCCATCCGATACTGATCAATCGATATAGGTGTTGTTCCTGACACTAGGTCAATGCTAAATTCAACTTCTCTAATAGGAGGTAATCCTGGTAACTCCTCTAGAAACACATTTGGGTACTTGCATACTACTGGCACTGATTCGACTTTCAATTTAGATTCCTTAGTATTCAACACATAAGCCAAGTAGGCTTTACATCCCTTTCTCAAGCATTTTTGAGCCAGCATAGAGAAAATTACAACGGATGGTACATATGACTCATTTGGTTCAACCCGAAGAGTTTCACCATTTTCACACCTCAATTCAATGACCTTCTGTCAACAATTTACTATAGCTTCATGTAGTGTCAACCAATCCATGCCCAAAATAACATCAAAATCATCAAATGGAAAAAATATTAAATCGGCTGGAAAACAATGGCCTCTAATAATTAAAGGGCATTTCTTGCATACCTTGTCAACTAGTACATGTTTGCTTAACGGATTTGACACCTTAATCACGTATTCCATAAAGTCTAAGGTAATTCTTTACTAGACACCAATTTTATGCATGTATACGAATGGGTTGACCCCGGGTTAATTAGGGCAACAACAGGAATATCATAAAGAGAAAATATACCTGTTATGACATCAGGAGCTGAGGCTTCCTATCTAGCACGTATAGCATAAGTTCTTAGCAGGGCTCGAGCTTCTGATTTGGCAGTAGAGTCCTTTGTAGCACTATGACCTCCACTGGTACTTTTAGGGTATCTTGGAGGTCTACCTCGAAGGATAGGAGCATTCGGTTTTGGGTTTGGTTCAACCTCTTTATTATCTAGTTCCGAGCAATCCTTAAGGAAGTGGTCAAGAGAACCACACCTATAACATGCCCCGCTCCTCATCCGACACTCCTCAAAGTGAATCTTGTTACAACTGTTACACTACGACTTTTGGTTTCTCACACTCCCCACACTAGTTGCCATGGGAGATGAAGACCGCAGATTAGGGTGCTTAAAGGTTCTTGTCTTACCCGAATATACCACTGATGAATTGTAGTGTTCCTGGTGGCTTCTCGACTTTTTTATAGGAGATGTATATGTCTTGCCCATGAATCTCTTACTCAGAACTCGAGCTTTCCTCTCTGCTTATTTCTTTTCATTACTTAGCTCTTCAGCTTTCTTGGCTTTATCAGCCAACACTGAAAAATCTCTTATCTAAAGGATCCCAATCAATAGTTTAACATTCTCGTTTAATCATTATTCGAAGCACTTGCACATTTTCGCTTCAATCTGAACCCACTCTTGAGCATATTGGCTCAGTCGGACAAACTCTTATTCGTATGCTACCATAGTCCAATCTCCTTGTTTAAGTTCTAGAAATTTCTTTCTTTTCAAATCCAAGAATCTATGACTAATATACTTCTTTTTAAATTTAGCTTAAAAGAACTCCCATGTAATATTCTCTCTTGGTGCCACTAAGGATACAGTCTTCCACTAGTGGTATGCAATGTCTTTCAGGAGGGATACCACACATTTCAAACATTTCTCAGGGGTACATAATAGTTCGTCAAGAACTCGCACCGTGTTCTCAAACCAGAACTCAGCCCGTTCCTGATCATCGTCAATTGTGGCTCTCAACTCTTCAGCCCCATTTCCTCAGTTTATCTACTAGAGCTTTACCAATTCTTACTAGCACCACACCTTGTGGTACTTCTTCTTCAGATCAGGTAGGGGGTAGGGGAGGTCGTGGTATAGCAGGGTTGGTCCTTAAGTATTCACCAAACCATTCATCCATTATTTTGAAAAAGGCTACCTTTGCCTCTTCCCGACCCCTAGACATGGGCCTCCTACTACTACCAGACGTGGCTTGCTGTACGGAAGTTGGAGCATGGCTCTCGGCTTCCTCAGACTCAACTCGAGCTTGGTTGGAAGACATTTACTACATACAAATATATTTAAATTGGTTAGGAGATGTCACACTATCATAACTTATATAATGACATGTATAGCTAGACTCGATACATACTATGTTAGTCTGAGAATCGACTAAACCATAGCTCTGATACCACTAAATGTAATACCTCTTACCCATACCCGAGGCTGGGACAAAGTATGAGGCATTAATGGACATACATACAATTGTTAAAACAATACTGGGCTATAAATTTTCTTTTAATTCAAAAGACATTCAAACATATGCGAGACGTCACTTGTATGGACCTACGAGCTCCTAAACATACATTGGAAATAGTTCGGGACTAAACTGAAAACTTTAGAGAAACTTGGGAAATTTTCTTAAATACAGAGTCACATGCCCGTGTGAAAAGGGGACACGCCCGTGTGCTCTTGACACACCTGTGTCCTCAGGCCGTGTAACTCTCTAACTATGACGTCAGCACCAAAATAAGGTCACACGGCCCTATCACACGCCCGTGTGGCCAGGCCATGTTGCCAAATAAAATTAAATGATTTTTTCACAAAAATGGTGCAGACTTCACATGGCCAGAGTACACGTCCATGTGGTTAGGCCGTGTCTCTCACACGGCTAAGACACACGCCCATGTCTTAGCCCATGTGTTTACTACTGGGCATCCTGACTTATAAAATTAGGGTGCAAGGGACATACGGCCAGATCATAGGCCTGTGTGTCTACCAATGTGGACAATTTCAAGGCTATTTTCCAAGCCTTTTTGCCACCCTTTAAAAACTCACTCATTTATACATGTTTTCAGCATACAACAAATCATATTTGAACTACTCCATTATCCAAATCCATGATTAAATTATATCCCTAATACCTCCATGCACTATCTCGATTTTTACATGCATTTCCTAATATTTTCATACCACTTCATAACCTCTAGGTTTTTATATCCTTTATTCCAACTTTACACATTTATAACATTGTTGTGTTCATATACATGGATCATGGACTATTCACCAAATAAACATGCCATACCTTACATCCATCATTCACAAGCAACTACATCAACATGAACACATTGCATGGATACATGATTAATAAGGGTTACAATCCAATAGTAAAATATAAGCCATATCTCATGGCCATATACAAAATAATTCATCAACCATCATGAGCCATTACACTTGGCTAATTTTAATGACACATATAACCAAAAGATAAGTTACCCTATACATGCCATTATATCAAAATGAATAGTTCTTTTATACCCAAAACGAGATTGCTGATAGTGTGATCAAACTCCCACTGTCCTCCAACCTTCACGAGTCCAAGAGCTCTATAAGACAGGGAAAAGAAAAAAATGAGGGTAAGCATTACATGGTTAGTAAGTTCGTATAACGGAAAGTAAACTTATCGATCATTTTAACATATAATCACAATAAGCCATGTTACCCATCAATTATAAATAATTTCCTTAAACACATGCTCTCAATGAACAAGTTAGGCACATAAATTTTCAAGATCCATAGATGAGCTCATCACATCATATACATATTCAAATTTGTATTTCTCATGTTATTTACAAATATTTTATCTAGTGAATCCTTGAATTCCCGGTGAATATTTCATCACTTAGTACGCTCTATGTGTACTATTTTATTAACCTTCAATTCATATCCAGTAGTACCCTATCTAGTACACTCTCGATCCACATCTCTTACAGCAGAATTACCAGTCCAGGCTAAATTCTAGCTGTTCCATGTACTCTAAGGTCTTTGTCAGATTTCTAATCGAGGCTAAATCTTTTACATGACAAAGAATATGTAACACTCTTTATCCGAGTCTGAGGCCGAGACCGAGCCCAAGGCATTACCATACTTAACTACATGCATACAATCGTTTCCGAGTCACCAAGACTTGATCAAACTTAAAACTTTTTCGAACATTGTTTAAACTCCTTAATATGAGCCTACGAGGCCTCAAACTCTCATTGGAAACCATTCGAAACCAACTTTGGTTCTTAAACCGACTTAATAAAAATAACCCTTGAAACAGGGCACACGCCTGTGTGGAAGGGCAACACGCTCGTGTGATCATTACAACATGGCCGTGCTGATGGCTCATGTGACACACACGACCTAAGCATCTAGGGGCACGCCCGTGTCCCATACCCGTGTGAATTAACTTCTAAATTTGAACCTATAGGGTTTTTCAGACGGCCTGATACACACCCGTGTCTATGGCCCGTGTCCCTCACATGGCTGTGACACGCCCGTGTCCTAGCCTGTGTCCAAAAACCTTGACATTCTATTTCTGACGTCAGCATTTAATAAGGGGCACACAGCCAAGGCACACGCCCGTGGCCAGAGGATGTGTCCTCCACATGGCTGAGACACACGGCCGTGTCTCTGCCCGTGTGTCTACTACCAAGCATTCTGACTTGCAAATTTTACGTGTAGGGGACACACGACTAAACAACACGCCCATGGGCTGATCGTGTGTCACATACGGCCTAGACACATGCTCGTGTGTCTACTCGTGTGGATGATATAGTGCTATCTACCAAGCCCCTTGCCACCTTGAAACACAATCTATCATACCCAAGTCTATCATAACATGATTTCTCAACCCAGCAACCATAACTAAGGCTTATATACATTACATACATATACGACCATGCCAAAAATTTTCACATTTATGAAAGACTTTCCTGCATCCATAAAACAACTTTCAATATTAGCCAATATTCATGGCCTTATACAAAATGAGTCAAGCACTAGATTAAGCCAACACATTTGGGCCCGAAACAATGACACAAAACTCAAAAGCCAAGATCCTATACATGCCATAATCAAAAGAAAGATCTAAATATACCGAGCACTTCAGTTGATAGTGTGACTGGCTTCTTCGGCGTAAGAGATGATCCTTGAGCTACTTTGAAGGCACTATAAGAAGTTGGAAAAGAAATAGGGTAAGCATAAATCTTAGTAAGTTGCATGCAAATGAATATAACAACAACTTTACCATTCATCATCATGCTCATAATACGAAAGTAGGCATAAGCACAACTTACTCATCACTATCCAATACAATGCACATAACATATATTTAAGCTCACGACATTTCAATAGGTACCTGTACTACTCACAACATGGTTATACTTTTCTCGTTTAACTTAAACTGTAACTCTCACCGTTGAACTATTTGGAATACTATCAGATATTCATTAAGCCTTAAGCATAGGGTGTAATACCGATGCTATGTCCCAGACATGATCTTACACTGGCTCTTCTATTAAGTCGATCCCATGTCCTAGACATGGTCTTACACTGACTTTTGAAATCAAGGCCGATGCTATGTCCTAGACATGGTCCTACACTAGCTCTCGCATATTCGTACTGATGCCATGTCCCAGACATGGTCTTACATTGACACATCTCGTAGCCGATGCATGTCCCAGACATGTCTTACACTAGCCCTCGTCTCAATGCTGATGCCATGTCCCAGACATGGTCTTACACTGACTCTTATAATGTGGCTGATACATGTCCCTGACATGTCTTACACTAGCACACATATAACCCAAATGTCATGGCATGAATATCCGATTTTATTCCCTAAGGTTCAAACGAAAATTCTACTATCTTAATACTCAACATACATAGTCATTTCCACAAACAAGCAATTGATGCTATATCCATTCAACACATATAATAACAATGTAGTTATGTTATTTACACACAACTTACCTCGAATTACAAAATGTAGACGACTAGTTCAGTTTAGTCCACTTGCTTTACTTTTCCTCGGTCTAGGCCCGAATTTTGTAATTCTTGATCTATAATGGTGAATATTAACATATTTAATCATGTTATTAATATAAGTACTCAACATTTAAAAATTGGGTAAAATGACCATTTTGCCCCTAGACTTTTGCAAAATGACCATTTTACCCTTGGGTCCAAAAATCGATTTTTATCACATTTTCTCATTAATCAAGCCTAGTCGAATACTCTTTATACTAGAAGCAGCCCACAATTCTCATTATTTCACACATTTATCACCTATTTTACAACTTATGCAAAAATGGTCCTTTTTAGGGTCTTCACAAGAAATCTCATCACAAAAATTGTTTATTACACTACCATAACTCATATTCTTTCATAAAATTTAGAAAACAACATTAACACACTCATGGTAAAATCCTAGACTTTCAACCATTTTGCAAAATAATCCCCTCATTTGAAAACTCATGTTACAAGGGTTCTAAAAGTATAAAAATCATTAAGAAAAACCATCAAGATCACTTACTTGTAGAGAGACTAAGTGGCTGAAATTTCAAGCTTCAAAACCCCTCTAATGGCTGATATTTTCATTCAAGAAGAAAGGATGGAAGAAAAAGATGATGGCTAAGCTTTTAGGGTATTATTTTATCACATATTAGGTCATCAAATACCTAACACTTTGACCATTTAACTTCTTTGTCTCATGGCCGACCAAGCTATAATCTAAGGGTCTATTTACCCTTTAAATACCTCCAATTTAAGTTTCATGGAAATTTAACACCCTTACCTATCCATTCAAGACTTTTGCACTTTATGCGATTTAGTCCCTTTTTGCGATTAAGCTCACAAAATCTAAAATTACTTTACCAAATTCTTCATGCACTAACATAATAATGCCACAACACATAAAATATTATCAAAAATAATTTCTCTAACCTCAGGTCAGTGGTCTCAAAACCACTATTCTGACTAGGCCCACAATCGGGCTGTTACAGAATACCCTACAGAGTCTAATCTGGATTACCAGTCTAGGCTAAATCCAGGCAACTAGGATTACCAGTCCAGGCTAAATCCTAATTGAAACGTAAGCTCAATAGGCTCATTTCAGGATTACCTTTTCGGCCTAAATACTTTCCATAATGAGATAAATAGATTACCCATCTGGGCTAAATCCTTTCTGCGACACATGCAGGATCCCATTTCTCATGAAAAGTGACCTATCCATCGGAATTCCATATTCAAACGGATTCGAACCCATTTTTGAATCAATTTCGTAATTATAGGTATTTTCATACAATTCATTATTT
Source organism: Gossypium longicalyx (assembly GCA_025698465.1). Taxonomy (NCBI): domain Eukaryota; kingdom Viridiplantae; phylum Streptophyta; class Magnoliopsida; order Malvales; family Malvaceae; genus Gossypium; species Gossypium longicalyx. The sequence continues at coordinate 29,628,186 of CM047006.1, forward strand.
ATGCATTTCACATTCAATTCAACACGACAATTAAAATCAACATGCATAAACATCCAATTAGGTTACACAAACTTACCTGAATGATGTCTCGAGTTCAGATTCTGACTATTCCAAAACATTTTGTTTTCCACGATCTACTTCCGGAATTGGTCTTTCTGAGTCTATATAAACAATTTAAATTATTAATTCATCACATTCTTTAATTTCAGCCTGGAAACTCACTCTATGGAAAAATTACCTATTTACCCCTAACATTAGACATTTTTACATTTTCGTCCCTTGGCTCGTATAATGAAATACATGCATTTCCTTGATTTTCCAAGCCTAGCAAAATAATATTCTAGCTTATAACAGCCCACATTTTCCTTTGTTTCACTTTTCTACTACCCACTTTTACATCTTTTGCAACTTGGTCCTTTTAAGGTGTTTTCATGGAAAACCTGTAACATCCTGATTTTCGGGTTTTTTTTCGCGATTCTCGATATTTTAGTAAAGTGTATAAAATTTGGTATTTGGTTGTGAAATTCATAATTTGAGTATGTAAATGGGCTTATGGAAGGCCCATGTGTTGGCCAAAACCCAGTAGAATTTTTGAATTTTGGACTTAAGAAGTTAGGGGCCTAGGATAGGTGGTCTTATTTAAATTTGTGGGTAAAATGCATCACAAAAAGATCCTATGATGAAGTGGCTAAGTGACGCCACTAGGGAGCTATAATGGTGGTGTGTAAGTGGATAAGGGAAGACCTGGGATCGATTCCCTGTGATGGCAAATATGATGCTAATTTTTATGCTTTGAGCATGCAAGAGTTGTAGCCGAATGGAACTCTTTGGGGGAGAGTTTGAATCAGTCAAATGCATGGATTAAGGAGGGATAAGGGGAGAGGTTTTAGGGATTTGAGAAGGGAGATAGAGTTGGCCGAATAATGGGGTTTAGTTAGGGATTTTCGGCACTTGGGTACTTGTGTGTCGTTTTCTTCCTTTTGTTTAGTCTTTTCTGTCTTTTCCTTTTGTAGCCTAATCTATCATCTCTCCTCTCATCTTTTCTTCCTTTTTCTTTTCCAAAACCAGCCCACTACTTCCCTCCATTCATCGATCGTTTCTTTCCCTTACCTCCACTTCTGCCGAAATACCGTAAAAAAAAAACCCGAAATCTGTGAACTAGGTGGTGCCGATTCTTTGTTGACCAGCAACCCTTTTTTTCTTTTCACTTTTTAGTGGTCAATTCTCTTATCTTCTAAGCATAGACGGTTTCAAGAAGAGAAGACTGTGGTGAGCACTCAAACTTTAAACGATTCCTATAATAACTGTGGACAAAAGCCGAAACCCCTATAGTTTAGGAGATGGCCGAATGTGGGTATAGGCTCTATTGGGTTCTTCTTTTAATATTTTTATGGTTTGTATAGTGGAGGAGCAGCAAGGCGTAGGGTCGACTTGGATTAGCTTGGATCATCGGAGTGACTAGATCTAGTCATTAACTTCGGCAAAGCTATGGATTCTAAGGCCATTATGGATGGTGGCCGAATGTGTAAGTGTTGATAATAGATAGTTCTCGTTTTGGTTTAATTATTGTGATCTGATCTATAAGTGGTTGATTATAGGATAAATTGTGTAGGGGATCTCGTCAAGGAATATCATAAATCAAGTGTGTAACGAACCCTCTTTCGTAGCTTGTTTCGATAAATGCCGAAAAGCCGAAATGTCAAAATTCTGGCATTTCGAGGACTTGTGAGTAAGCAAACGCTCATTGGTTAGTTAGATTCGCTAAGTTGACGATTGGGAACATTGGAAAAGGTAAGAGCATGATTTTTGGCATTCACGGTAAGTTGGGCCTCGAGGGGCTAAAATCGGGCCCAATGGGCTTTCGGGCCCATTTGGGTAAAATTGGTAGAAAATGAAAACCTGTTAAATTGCGCGTTAAAACCTGTTAAATTACGCGTTAAGACTGGTAACACCATTATGGAATATAGGCTTAATGGGCCTAGATGACTAGATCGGCTATGTAGGGCCCATTAGGGGTTTTTAGCCCAATAACTCAGTTTCGCTAAAAATGGGCCAGAATCGCGGTTTAAACAAATGAATAGTTAGTAACTGATAATGAACATGGAAAATCCCTAATATCTGGTAAGATTACGAAATTACCCTTATAATATGAAAATGACTATTTTGCCCCTAGGTAAAAATGACCATTATACCCCTAGGGTTTAATTATGAATTTGATACATGGGATTTTGATATACATAATATGTATGATATGCACATGATATGTATGATATACACATGATGAATTCATAATGCATTGGGTTGGGTTTTATATGGATGGAGGAAGTGCAAAAGGGCTATGCCCCAGTTTATCAAAAAGGGCTTTTGCCCCAGTTATTAAAAGGGCTTTTGCCCCAGTTTATCAAAAGGGCTTTGCCCTAGTTATTAAAAGAGGTTAGGCCTCTAGTTATATGATAAAGCAACTATCTTTGCCATGGAGAGTATTGGTTGGGTGGGTTGAGTTATTCCCCACATGGAGAGCTTGGTTGGTACGGGTGGAGAGTAGCGGATGGTGGGTTGAGTAGTCTCCCCAAATGGGTTGCATTCTTTCATTGACTTTGCATATGATATTGAAATGGGCCTATAGGCCATACCGTTTACAGTAAAGGCTTCGGCCCAGCGTTATGGAATATGAAAAGGCTTCGGCCCAGTGTTGCAAAATATGAAATATGAAAAGGCTTCGGCCCAGTATATGCTGAGATGGAGATTGGGCTTAGGCCCAGTAGGCTGATATCGTTTTAGGCTCTGAAAGGGGCTTGTTGCACATTGAGTTTCCAAACTCACCCCTTTCCTTAACCATGCAGGTGAGCCTTGATTTGGGGACTTGGAGCCGAAGGGGATTCAGAGTGACCACGATGATCGCTTTTGGGCCTTTGAATAAGCATTTGGTTTTCTTTAAGTTTACTTTATTTATTATTTATTTTTGGGATGTAATAAGGCCATTTTAACTTTATTTTTTTTCTTTTCTGAGATTATTTTATTATTAATAACTTCAAACTGGTTGATATTAATTCAAATGGGCTAGACTTAGGACGTGTTCTCAAATGATACTTGTTTCCAAAATAACACAACGCCTCGATTATCCGAATTATCAAAGTTATTCACTTAAATAAATTTCTACTCGATGTAACCAAGTGTGGCAATGGTTGTGGGCATGTCTAGGATTGGATCCAATCGAAAAGCTTGGTATTTAAGCAGCCTTCATGGCTCACCTCCTCTGTTACGGATTCCTACCTGGTGCCCAGCTTCCATTCACTTTGTTAGCTTAACAAAAGTCAGTTTCTAAACACTAAAACGAAACATGGATTTTTAAACTTTTATGTGGCACGTCAGATTCGGCCATAACGTCTGGGCCGGGTCTGGGGTGTTACAAAACCACTTGACAAAAGATGTTTATCATACACCAAACTTTCATATTCCTCTATTAAACACCAAAATACAAACATGTCACACATGGGTAAGTTTTTGAACATGAACCCTAGCTTAAAATAAGGGTAGAAATGGCTAGAACATGCTTCAAGGATCTCCAAAAATATAAAGAACATAAAAAAGGGGCTAGGGAGCATTTACAATCAAGCTTGAAATGTTGAAAACCCTAGTTATGGAGTCCCTTGAATTTTCAGCACACCATGAAGAAGATGGACAGCATTTTTGCTTGATTTTTCCCTTTTTATTCTTTAATTAACCAAATAACCAAAATGCCCTTAAGGCCTTTCTTTAAAGTTTTACCCATGCATGCCCATTTTTGTCCAAATTTTCAAAACTTGGTCAATTTACTATTTGAAGACCTCTAATTTATAATCCAACTCAATTTCATGCTAAAATCTTCTAGAACTCAAGTTTTACATATCTTGCAATTTGGTCCCTAATGTCAAATTGAGCATCTTAGGTATAGAATTTCTCAATGAAATTATTGCTCAAGCATACATTCTCATCCTAGACCTCATAATAATCATGAAATAATTATTTCTATTTCGGATATGTGGTCTCAAAACCACTATTTTGACTAGGCCCTAAATCGAGATGTTACAGGGCACATCATTATATCTGTCGGTTTATCTGACTAGCGCATGGCATAAAACTTGGTTACAGTTTAACCTTTAGGCACAGGGTGCCATTCATTGAATGACTCATATCGCCAAGGTGCAGTAAATCCAATGGAAAAGATTACTATGTGAAAGATATCATGGAAGAGGTATTAAATGAATTATTGAGTAGTATGGTAAATTCCATGGTGATAAACATACACATTATGGAATGTAAATTTAGGTCACTAGGTGTAAGTGTGATTCTTTGAAGGAATGAGTTTGCCTAATGTTTGAACCCTTCTTTGAATTCAGGTTAGGTACTTACTTTTGTTCAATGACTCAGCATTCACAACAAATCTCGAACTCAACGTTGGTGACGTATTTCTTTTTGTGTCATGGCATGTACCTAGGATAATGATATTTTGAGTAATAGTCTTCTGGTCTATGGTTGAATCTAGTATAAGTTACTTATATTGAAAGTCATATAAACTTTAGAATTATGTTGTGTCTTGAATCAAATGTTTGTATATAGTTATGAATGAAATAAGCATGTTGATAAGCTTGACTTTTTTGGATGTGTGTAATTGTTTATGCGAATTGGTAAATGCTTTGTGAAATGGCAACTTGGTGAGATTGGTTATATTTGGTCGTTTTGGTGAATGTTGATTAAGGTTGAGAAATTGGTTAATGTCATATTCTCTCTAACATGGTTATAAAATAATTAGTCTTTGTTTGAGGTGTCTTTGAAGGGCATATTGGTAGGGCACATTGGTTAGGCACTTGAATTGTAGGTATTTGGCATGTTTGGACTTGTGTGAAAGTGTTTTTGGTCATGAATTTGGTATGGTTTTTGATGTTGTTTGGTTAACAAATTAGGTGAAAATTTTACCTTGTTTTTGAAGCAATTTGTGGTACACACGGCCATGTGACCCACACAGTCTATCCACATGGTTGTGTCTTATTGTCTTTAGGTGCAGGTTTTACACAGCCTAGCACACGGTTTGCGACACGGCCATGTGTCTCAAAATAGTTAGTTACATGGTCTGAGACATGACTAGGGAATGGCCGTGTGACCCAACATCGATTTTCACAAGGGCAGACACACGGGCTAGGACACAATCGTGTGTTTGGACTTCAAATGTCCACACGGCCTCGGTGTGACACACAGCTTGGCCACACGGTCATGTGTCCCTTGTTTCCAATACTTTTAAATTTTTCCCAACTTTCTCATTTTGTTGCGATTTGACTCTAAAATGTTTCCAATTTATTCTTAGGGCCTCAAAGACTCATTTTAAGGTATGTACGTGTATTTTAGCTTATGAATTGAATGTGATTGATTAATTGTAATCATGATTAAATAATTATTGTATGAAGTGTTAAATGTTTGGAATGTTACCCTAATACTCTGTGACCCCAATACGACGACATAAATGAGTTAGGAGTTAGGGGTGTTACATGTACAATTAGTTAAAGTTATATAAAAATGCCAGGTTTTGTAACACCCCTTACCCGTGTCCGACATCGGGACAAGGTATGAGGCATTATCGGACTTAAACATACACATACATGCAAAAATCAGGCCATAAAATTTCTTTTAATCAAAAATTTTCATACACATGCATAACGCCTCATACACGGGCCTACGAAGCCCTAAATATGCATTGAAAGTAGTTAGGGACTAAACCGAGAACCTTAGAAAATTTTGAGAAAACTTAGAAAATTTTTCCATGACATAAGGTCACACGCCCGTGTGGACATAGGGACATGCCCGTGTCCTCAAGCTGTGTAACTCTTTGACTATAATGTCAGCGAATAATTTGAACTACACGGCCAAGCCACATGCCCGTGTGCTAAGACCGTGTCCCCCCACATGGTTGAGACACAAGGCCGTGTCTCAGCCCGTGTGCTAACACTTAGGCTATTTTCCAAGCCTTTATGTTACTCTTAATCCTTCACATCTTTATACCCACCAAGGGAACATATCATGACATCATTTTAATGATTTAGCATCCCATATTAGGACACATTCATGACATTAACATATTATCATTCACACATTTCACATACTCATATAATATCAAGTCGAGACACAACAATACCTATTCATTAGCCTTGTCATTTAATGACCACTTTTACCAAATTTTCATAATCATCACCTTATTTCCATATTACACATTTAATTCATGGCCATAACCATTTCAATTGGTCATAAAGCATCTTCATGCACCTAATTCATAACACCAACCATATATGGCCAACAAGCATAATCACATCATCACATCACAAGCATTTGAACATAGCATAGATAGATAAGTTCACAAACCATAATCAATATGAGCCACACATCATGGCCATATATAAGTAACTCAATGTAAGCCAATACCTTTGGCTAATCATAATAATGGCTAACATAAAAACTAAGTCCCTATACATGCCACTCACACGGAAACGCTTAACAAATATGGGTCAATACTTCAAAGGTGATGGCTTGATAGTGTGATGCTGCCTCCGATGATCTCAAACCCCGAGCTACCTGTCAACACTAAAGAAAAGGAAAGGAAGGGAGTAAGCTTTATAGCTTATTAAGACTGTATAAAAATAATAAACAATTTATCAACTTGCTTCTCAAGGTAATACAACCATATTTACACTTTTATTTATGTTCAGGTCAAGCTGTTTTCTCAAGTCACAGTCATTAAATTATTTATGTATGGAGATACAGAACTTCAAATTAACTTCCGTTAATTTTCATTAAAACTAGACTCACAAATATTCTTACCATAAAATTTTTAGAATTTTTTGTTTGGCTAATTAGTACAGTTTATTCCTTAAATTTACCCCCTTTTTGCTGTCCGACAGTTCCGACCCCTCTTCACTAAAGATTAATTATCTCATAATATGGGACTCGGATAATGTTTTCATATATTTCTCTTGCAAATAAACTCATTAATAATTCTAATCATATAAATTATACCCCATAAATATTTTTTTTTACAATTTATAATGATTTTTCCAAATCAGAATAGGAGATTTCAAAATCATTCTGACTCTATCCCACAACTTAAATATCTCATAACATGGAATTCTTTTGCTTACACCGTTTCTTTTATTTGAAACTAGACTCAATAATATTTAATTTCATATTTTATTCAGTCTCTAACTAAATTCCTACAATTTTTGGTGGATTTTCAAAGTTAGACTATGGCTGCTGTCCGAAACAGTTTTAGTACAAAAATGATGATAACTAAGTTCATCATACCTTCATTTCTTTTTAAATTAGAAATCTATGCATTTATAAACATATATCATAGTCCACCAAATTAACACAACATCCTTTCACAATACTCATGGACTTACCATTCATGGATTTCATATTCAATTGAGTTTCTGTACATACCTGTACTCATTCGTAACATAACTCAAGTTCATCCTCAACAATGGCATACCTCATTGGGACCATCATCAAATCCTTCCTTGAATTACCCATTGAACACTCAGAATACTAATGGATACATGAAAACTTGCACATAGTACCATATACGTAGCTAGAACCAACTCATAGCGCGTAACGTATGTAGCTAAAGCTACCACATATTATGTAATGCCTACATTTGAGCTACACACGGGTCTGTACACAAAGTTAGCACCCGGCCCCTAAAGCATTATCATGTAATGCTCGCTCATTGAGCTACTCACAGGTCTGTACACAAAGTCAGCACCTGGACCCACATTAGATATATCACTTATCTCATGAACTCAGACATAACTCATGAGTTCAGACCACATTATTTCTAATGACGTATCTCGTGTATCCTATACTATTCCTGAGGTTCAAACGGGATTTCTTGTCTAATGGGATTTCTTGTCTAACGCAATGTCGTCGTGCTTGCTCATAATGTCATTTATTCTTCCATCATACATTTCATACTTCCATGATAGTAATAAAACATTTAAATGTACATATTATCGAAGCATTAAAATATGCTACAATATCACATTATTTGCTTATGTACTTACTTGTCGAATCTTCATCGAGATTATCCGTATAATCAATCATACAATTTATATAATAAAAATAAAGCATTTAATATTCAATTATAACATTGCATTACTATTATCACACGAACTTACCTTGAATGCAAATTTCGGCTAATTACGCCATTTTAGTCCACAACCTCGTACTTTCTGATTTAATCCTGAATCTCGATTTTCTTGATTTGCAAGGGATGGAAGTTGCTGAAATTTTGAGCTCTCAAAACCCTTGTTTTGCTGGTATTTTCAGTGGAGGAAGGAAGAAAGATGAAAAGATGACATCTTTTTTATTTTTTTTGTTTTAATTTAATACCAAATAAGCCACCTAATACTCACCAATTTTGACTTTTCAATTTATTTCTATCTATGGCTGGCCAAGCACCCCTTTTTAGGGTCTATTTGCACTTTAAACACCCCAAATTTTGGTTCTCTATCTATTTAACATATTTACCTAGCAAAACAAAACTTTTTCCCTTTATGCGATTTAGTCCTTTTTCGTAATTAAGCATGAAATCGCTAGAATTATTTCACCAAAATTTTCATGCACTCATATAATCATGCTATAACACATAAAATAACATTAAAAATAATTTCTCCAACCCGAGAATAGTGGTTTCGAAACCACTGTTTCAACTAGGCCCAAAATCGGGTTGTTACAGGTTTTGCTGCCAGACTCGTCCGTTAGCTCTGTTAGTATGCACTTGGGTGAATTCTGTAATTTTTTTCTGGTCGTATTGGACCAACATCCATCGTGCCATTCTATTCTTCTTCTTTTATCCCTCTCTCAAAACTTTCCTTTTCGCCCTGCACTAATCACCAACAATTCTTTCAGCAGATCGTAACCATTAATCACTTGTAGAATTAAGGAACAATGCAACCATCCTAACTTTTGTTTATCGTCCTTGTTTTACAAAAGGTTCTGGGGTTTCTATTCGTATTTATTATGCATAAAGTGCTAAGATAATTCTTCAAACATAAATGGTATTACAGGAATTTCCTTGAATGTCTTGATTAATGTTTCATTCTGTACCACATAACTTGGATCCCAATTCTAGTGGCCTTCGAGTTTTTCTACTGGTCATATTACCATTCTATCAAGTGTTTCTCACAATAATCGAGTACTACATATTTCTTTAGCCCTATCTCCGTGCTTACCAGTGATATTGTTTGGATGATGCCTGCCATGTGACCGTAAGTCCTACTGATGTATATTTTTTCGATCTTTGTCAACATTTGAAAGATCCCTAGATCCTTGAACTTTTAAGGCGTCTGATTAAAGATTACTATCTCGCAAAAAACATTCAAGTTGAGTGTTTCCCCTGAAAGTGCATGTTTATCTCCATTCTTTCTCATAGGGTTCCTAGACTTTGGGCATTCTTCCACTAGATTGGCAATGAGTATCATTAGCTCCGATTGTTGGGGTAGATCCAGAATGTACTAATCTTGCACACTATCTCCATCGAGAGAATCTAACATTGTAGAATATGTGAGTTCAATTCTTGATTGTTTCCTGTGTCCACTTACTATTTCTGTAACCGATTCTATAATTTTTGAGGGTGTTATTTCTTATAATTCGTTTTGGTTTTCTGCTTTACTCATGGTTAACTAGTTGTTCGAGAACTCCCCTTCCTCACAAGCGTTTACAGCTAAATTCTCCTCCTTGTTTAATCTTTGGTCTTGTTTATACTGATATATCTTCATATTTGTATTGAAGCTAATGTCATCATCTTGCAAGGGAGTGGAAATTTCTTCTCGGAGTTTACTTAATTCAAGCATCAATAGTCACTGGTTTTCCTAAATCTCCCATTCTTTATAGGCCCATTGTTCGTAAATATCACTATCATAATTTAGGTCCTCACCCAACCACATATAATCAAAGTTATCCATTGTTTATGCTAGATCGATTTCTGTAGTCACTGCTACGGGTTTCTTGGGTGAGAGTGTATACAAAAGTTCCTTACAGATTAGAAACATGTTAGTAATGTGATGGTCACTAAACTAACTAAAATTACGAAAAAGGCAAGTGCACCTATCGAATAATAGTATAGCTATGATGAGTAGGGAATATCATATCCACGAGGGCTAAAAGTACTAGTAATTACTATTTTTCTATTATTTAGTCGGTAAATTGAGATGATTGTTTTTAATCTAAAATTAACTAAACTAATTACTAAGAACGCAATAGAAAGTGAATTAGGAAAATAATCGAATAAAACCTGTAACACCCCTCAACCGTATTCAACGTCAGAATAGGGTTATGGAGCATTACCGAACTTATTATACAATTAAACACACATTTCACATACATTTTCAATTTTCATATAATCATCATTCACATCATCTCTAATACGAGCCTACGAGGCCCAAAACATACATTCGGGGTGGTTTGGGACTAAACCGATAACTCAAGAAATTTTTATGAAATTTAGAAAATTTTTCAAACTACAGGGGACACACACCCGTGTGGCCCGACCGTGTGAGACACACGGCCAAAGACACACCTATGTTGTAGGTCGTGTGGACATTCAAAATGGGATCACATGGTTGTGTCCCAAGCCATGTCTGACCCCGTGTAACTCTCTGACTTGGTCACATGGCCAACACACACGCCCGTGTGGCTAGCCCATATGTCCTAAGAAATGACACACACGCTCGTCTGGCAGGCCGTGTGCTAGGCTGTGCCAAACCTGTAGGGTATACTGACTTATGCCACACGGCTAAAACACACGCTCGTGTGCTGGGCTATGTGGGGCATACTGACTTGATTTCTAATTCAACACCATGGGACACACAGCCGTGTAACCTGATCGTGTGTCACACATGACTGAGACACATGCCCATGTCTCTGCCTGTGTGGACAAAAATAAGCTATTTACCAAGCCATTTTGCCACCTAAACTTGCACAAACCTAAACCAACCCAATTGCCACAAAACAATGGCATAATTATGCATTCAACCAACCTCAATCAAGCATAATTCATACCATTTCAATACCAACATATTCAAAACACATCAATATCACAATGTGCCATTCAATTTCTTACCAAAACTCATAATCTCAAACCAACATTATAAACACTTTCAAACATGCATTATTTAGCCTAATCTCACAAACATACCAAATTCAATTCACAACCATTTAGTACACCTAATTACCAAATAACAACTAGCATCACATATCCATCATCAAACTCGCAACACAAGCCATATGCAAAAATATATACATGATCAAATTTACCAAAATAAGCCAACTCTCATGGCTAAATACAAAACCAAACTTTAGACATTTACAAGCCATTTCAAATGACTAAATTCATTGCCAAACTATATATCAAAATGACCATAACCCTATACATGGGATATACTCAAAATACTTAAGTTCAAAAGTACCAAAGTGATAGTTGGATAGTGTGATGAAGTTTCTGACGATTCCCAAATCCGAGCTAGCTTCGATATTCACTATAAAACAAGGAAAATAAACAAAGTAAGCTATAAAGCTTAGTAAGTTCATATAATAATAAATTGAATTAACCACAAATATACAGTTCAACCAATTGAATATTTCAACATATAACTCATATTAGCAAACAAACCTTTCACATATTCAATCATAAGATTTGATGTAAAATTCATTGTTTTCTTCGATTCAAAGCTCATAAGGTTGTGTACATACCATTACGATCTCGTATCAAACTTATACTCAACCATATCTCTGACATATTTATCCGTTGAACCATTCGGAATACTATCAGATACTCGGGAATCTCGCACCCTAAGTGCCACATATATATAGCCGAAGCTATCTCAATCTCGTATCACATATAATGCTCACACTAGAGCTATCAACGGGTCTGCTCACACAAGCTGACGGTCATGATGAAGCTACACAGTGCTGCTCACACAAGCTGACGAGTATCCACAACACATGACTGATAGCTCAGCCACCAGAAAGATGTATGGACCGGCACCCAAATCACATAACCCCTAATGATATGTCATTCGTATCCTAATCTATTCCTGAAGTTCAACCGGGATTTCTCACTTGTCGAATCATCATCGAACATGTCCGTAGAGTTGTGCTCACAATTTAAGCAATATCAAAGCATTTAAAATACAATTATAACAAAGCTTATACATACGAACTTACCTCGAATGCAAAAATGATGAAATGAGTCGATTAATCCAAAATCTCGTTCTTTCCCCGATCTAAATCTATAATTCACCTTTATTGATCTAAATAATATCAAATTTAACTTATTTAATTATCACTCTATTCAATTTAGTCCAAAATACACATTAAGGTAAATTTACACTTTTGCCCCTAACATTTCAACATTTTTACAATTTAGTCATTATTTCATAAAATATCAAATTCATGTAATTCAACCAAAACCTATGCTATCTGAATTTCAAGTAGGTCCCTAGAAACCCACATTTTTCATTTATTTCACAATTTAATCCCTAAATGACAATTTTGTCAAAAATCACTTTACAGTTGTTGTTTATCTAACAACAAGCATGCATTTTCTATCATCAAACATCAAAACATACATAGATTCATCAATGGAAAAAAACCTAAACCTTTAATTTTTTTCCAAATTAGTCCCTGGGCTAGCTAAATTAAGCTGCAACGATCTAAAAAACATAGAAATCATTAAAAACAGGACAAAAAATGGACTTACATGCACTATTGTTAATGGTCAAACATCCAAAAGCTCAAAAATGGTTTTCTTCCTTCTAATTTCGATCAAAAAAAAGCATGGAGAAGATGATACATATTTTATGTCTTTTAATTTGAAGTTAATATTATTATTTTACCATTTTAACCATAAATAATAACATTGGAATTCAGTTAAAAGATGTCCATAAAAGCCCACTAACCTTAACAATCATCTAATTATAGCATAAGAACCTTCTCTATTTAATTTCATAGCTATTAAACCCCTTTAGCTTATGGAACTTCAATTTTGCACTTTATGCGATTTAGTCCTTTTTATCAAATTAACTAATCAAACAATAAAATTTCTTAACGAAATTTTCACACAAACATTTAATCATACTATAGGCCTCAAAATAATAATAAAATAATTATTTCAACCTCAGATTGGTGGTCCCAAAACCACTGTTTTGATCTGACTAAAAACGGGGTGTTACAAAACCAATGAGATGGACAATACCCAAGAAAGAATCCACCTAGACTTCACTTATTATTCTGAATCTGAATTAAACGACTTATTCACTTGCACCTTAATCAGTGGAAATCCCTAAACTATGTTAATATCTCTTTCGAGAGTAAGAGCAACTGACTCTAGGTTGATTCTAGTTTGATTAATTGAAATTTCTTTCTAATTAAAACCCCTATTGTCACATTAACTTGATCTATGGATTCCCATATTAGATTTGACTCTAATCTGATAGATTTATGTCGTCCTATTTCTAGGATTACGTTCAACTCCACTCAATTATGCTAGATCTACTCTTAAACAGGGACTTTTGCTCTACTGAAATAAGAACATTTAACATGAATCAATATCCTAAAAATATTTAAACATGAAATAAGCATACATAATTGAGAACAAGAATCAAGTATTTATCATGTAATTTAGAAATCAAATAATAAGATTCATCATAGGTTTCATCTTTCCTAGGTATTTAAGGAATTTAGTTCATAATCTGGAATTAAAACATCTCAAAGTTAAGATAACAACAAGACATAATGAAACCAATAAAACTTCTAGAGAAATTAAATGGAGATATTCAATCTTGAAAGAGATCCACTTTTGACTTGCTTCCGATGGTGTTCTTCGAGTAATTTCTTCGTTCTTCTCTACGTGCTCCCTTAGGTCTTCCTCTAATTATTATTTATAGACTTTAGAATGTTCAGGAAGCCTAAAACTTGGGTATTTACGGGTGTTTGGAAAACAGGGTGCGAAATTGACATAAGCTGGCATATGGGCGTGTGGCCAGCCCATGTGGCTCACACAGGTGTGTGGCCAGCCCGTGTGGAAATGCTCAGGCCGTGTGGATCCTGGAAATAGCTCTTTTTGTCTGATTTTGGTCTATTTTTCGCTCCTTTCGCTCCCTTATGCTCACCTAAGTATAAAACACGAATTTAAAGGATTAGGAGCATCAAATTCACTCATTTACATAATCAACCATCCACAAATGCATCAAGAATGGGATTAAAAACCTGTTACTTTTATAGCTTATCAAATATCCCCACACTTGAGCGTTTCCTTATCCTCAAGCAAAATCCTCATCTCACAATTAAAAATTAATCTTTCTCAACTTATAATTCTCATCATTTTGTCATAATGCACAAATAATCATACATTGATAATTCAACTAAAAGAGCACTAAAGATTCAAACAATCCAAGTCGAACATTTTTAAAGCATGAAAACATAGGTATCTCCCCTTATCTAAGTAATTACCTTTAATTCAATATCAATAAGAATCGACATCCTCATTAAAGATTCACTCAAATCACTCAAAGTGTTTAACATTTAAAAATAAGCACTCAATAGTCAAACATGAAAACTCATTACCATAGGCTTGCACGAAAATCAAATCTCCACCACTATAAAATGAGATGATACACAAATCAAAAGGTCTTTAAAGGTTGTAATGAGGCTTAGGTTAAAGGCGTGGAGAAAGGCTAAAAAAGATGGTTAAAATCAAGATCAATTTGATAAATTACCACACTAGAAAAATAAACAAATGCTAAATTGAAAACAATTACATCAATCGAAAACTATTCAAGAATAATACGAGCTTTTTCTCAAAATATAAATTTAACTGTTCAAGCTCAATTAACATAGAACTAAATAATAATCAATATATATGTATATTTTTTTCTTCTCTTCATTTTTTTAGAATAATAAGAAATAACTCAGCAAATGAAACAAAAGAGCTAGTTAGGCAACTAAGCAAATCAAATCTTGATAAAAAGGGAGTCAATAAAAAAGGGAGTCATACTCGAACCCTGTCATATTCAAAAACAGTCATACGAATATAATGTGTAAGCATGCTTTGAAACATATAGTAACAATTGTTAATTCGTAACTATTAAACATACAACAAATACTGCATTTATAAATCTCACAAATATCTTAAGCAAAATTTCAAAATTTATAACATTATGCGCATGGTATATATTAGTAGGAACCATTTGATTAATAACTTAAACTCAACATAATCAACTTACTTAATTTTCTTATAATTTGAATTACTATTCATTTGGTCATTTTCCAATGCCTTAGCCGAATATAAACTTGCTAAATGCATATACTTATTCAATATCCACTTTCATTTTACTCAACCATATCACACGCATGTAACATTGCATAAAATTAATTCCATACATCAGCCATAATTTGCATTACATGCCAAGCACTTCACAAGTTTATATATATACATAATTTAACCAAACTCTCAAATAAAAAATAAACATATCAATAGAACATATAAATATAAACATGGTCGATATGCATAAAATTGAATATTAATCTTAGCCATTGATGAATGAACATTAATTTCTTAATTAATCTATAGCCAAATTACTAAGTCATTTACATCTATGTCTTATTTGTACACCACGTAACCAAATACATAGCTAAATACATATTTTCTCATACTTATTAATGAGCCTAACTACAACCATACCTTCCATTATTATATTTCAACCAATTCGTTATACAAACATATCACTCAAATAATATGTATATATCAAACCAATACATCATATGCCTATATATATATGCAAGTGTTGAATCATCAATCAAATATATCCATTACCTAAATTCAACATTTAGCCGAATACACTCGTCAACCAATTTAAACCATTACCATCAAATACAAGACATAACTGAATCATTTTAACCATGAGTGACATAACAAGCATAATTCATACTTATGTATATACCATAGCCAATTCAATCAAACCAAACAAATCATCACTTGAGCAAAGCATATGAACCAAACTTAATAAAATAAGCAAGCCATAATATATATACTTTAGCCGAATCAACCAAAGCACATCCAAAATCACCAACCATTTCCAATGCATATGACACATATGAACTTGACTAAAATTTCATATACTTACATAACATATTAGTCATTTTCACATGGCTTAATATATACACACAACTTCAAACATAACCAAATATAATCTAGCCTATACATGCCATATGTTCAAGTTCAAACTTATAAAGTATCGAAAATAGTCGATAGTGTGATAGAATTCGCTGACGATCTCCGAGCCCGTAATTAGCCTCCAAAATCTATAAAACAGAAGCAAACATACACATACAGAGTAAGCTATCACAGCTTATTAAGTCATAAGCAATTAAACAACTCAATGACATAATCAACTCAATTTAACCAAACCAATTTATGCTATCATAATCACATTTAATTTCAAGCTTACAGTTTCATATACAACATATACTTTCATATATAAAATTTATCTTGGCCGAATATACATATATCTATTATCAAAGTATCATTCAATCTCAAAATATAACCAAATATATATAAACTCATATGCATATACTCATGAATCAAACTTTAACATCACATACTTATACATAACATGTGGCCGAATATACTACACAATTACACATATATTTACAATATCATGTATAATCTGCATCACATATCAAATAACCAACTTACCTTATTTTCAAATAGGTAATCAACTATCACATACCTGATCATTTTAGCTCGTTTTACACATTCGATCGCAACTTATCATTGCTCGTTAAACAATTCAGAATGAATAGGATAATCGAATAATCACACATATCGTACAATGCCAACGTTCCAGACGTGGTCTTACATGTAATCACATATCGATGCCACTGTCCTAGGCAGGGTCTTACATGAGAACACATATCGATGGCAACGTCCTAGATGTGGTCTTACATGAGAACACATATCAAAAATCTTGTGTCATAGCATATATATTCTAGCTATTCCTAAGGTTCATACGGGGCTTTCGGATGTCGTAACTCGGTCGAATCGAATTCATAAACATAGCTCACAAGCTTATACATATTCGGCTTCCACATATATACTATCAAATTATTCATTTCAGCATATACAGACTTGTATTTATTTAAAATTAAGAACATCTATTTGCTTATAAACTTACATTAGACAACAATAATTGAAATGAGACGACTATTCAACAACTTTGGTTTTTCCCCAATCCAAATCCAATTTCTTTGGTTCTTGATCTAAAAATATTCAAATTAAACTCATTCAAACATAATTTCATTCAATTTAGTCCAAAAATTCATAACTAGGCAAATTACCATTTTACCCTTGATATTTCACACTTTTTACAATTTAGTTCAAATTGCATAAAACACAAGACATGCAAAATTTGAGTACATCATGCTTAGGCCGAATCTTCCTTATGCTTATACAAGTCCATACATTTCATTTATTTCACATTTTAGTCCCTCAATTTATTATTTTTGCAATTTAACCCTAATTACTCAAATTCATCAAAAATTCCAATACAAAACATATTAATCCAAAAACATATCTTTCATAGTTCATCAACTAACATCACAAAGCTCAATTATTCATCAATGTAATAACTCAAAATATTAATAAAAATAAAAAATTCAAGCATGGGCTTTGTACATTACACTGCAACGATCTCAAAAACGTAAAAATTATCAAAAATCGAGCTAGTTACATACCTTCATTAAGCTATCAAATGGCCAAAACTTTCAAAGCTTATTTTTCTTTTTTTATTTTTGTTATTCGGTGATAGGAAGAAAGATGAACAAATGACTTTTAAATTTTATGTTTTATTTTATACATATTATTACATATTTTACTAAATTAACCTTTGATATTTTATAACTAAAACTTATACATTAAGGCCAAAACCGCCCATCAATAATTCATATGGTAATATTGCAACTTAAATACCTCATGCAATAAAGACAACAACAATTCAACCCTTACAAATTAAACTATAAATTTTCCATTTTACGCGATTAAGCCCTTTTATTAAATCGGGCACTCAAACGAAAAAATTAAAATACGAATATTTCACACATATAAATTCACACATTATAAACACAGAAAATATTTTTTAAATATTTTTTTGACTCGAATTCGTGGTCCCAAAACCACCATTTCGAATAGGGTCTAAATCGGGCTATTACAATTAGGCTCAATAGGGTTTACTGGGGGTTAATCATGAATGTAGGCTTTTTATGGTGTAAGTGGGTTAAAATCTAAGTGCCTTTATCATCTCAGTATGTCAAATCAAAAGTGTGGTCTTGACATGCATAATCGAAACAAGTTCTAGAATAACAAATCAATGTTGACGCACTCATAACCAATAATAAAATGAGCAAGAAAAATATATGCTATAAAGGCTTAAAATCTCACAAAAAATTATGGTTTCTGATGTCAATCTTGCAAATCTCAAACTTCAAGGTAATTCCTCAATTCAGGGAAACAACCTAATTTTTTTTTTTAAATCTGAAAATAGACTTATCATGCTTGATCTCTCATGTCTTAAAGTTTAAAACAACCAATGAACAAATACCTATGAATTTAATCCAAAACACATCAATAAAAATCACAAATAAATAAAAAATTTATTCTAAAAGAAGTATGAAAAAATTACTTAAACACAAGACATAATTTAAGGATTTTCTAATAATTATATAAATAACCTCCCCACACTTAAGATGTACATTGTCCTTAATGTACAAACAGATATAATCACAGTATAAACAAAATAGTATAAGAGAGGGAGAAAACTGAAACTGCCTTGAATATTGGATGAAATCCCCAGAATAGTGAAAAGCGGAATCGTAGACAAATCTAGATGTAGTGCATGATTCTAAGCAAACTACTAAGAAAATAAACACAAGTAGTAAAGAAGATTAATGGATTATACTCAATTAAAAACAATCATAAAAATAAAAATATAGTTCAAAAGATAGAAATGAAATAAGTCTAAGAGAATAAAAATGAACATAAAAATAAAAAAATAAAAAAAATAAAATAAAAGAAATGGACTCAATGGTCCTCATCATCAGACGCGTCAGTGTCGTGAGTCGTCAGCGCTGAAGAGGAGATATGGAGATGCTGACAAATCTACTATAATGTCCCATCAATACTGTCGAACCTCTCAAAACAATGCTACTCAAAATGAGTGAATCGCTCGGAGAGGTCCACTAAAGTAGTAGCAGAAGAAACACGATGATGACTCAAAGGTGGAGGCTATGGAGGGTCCTCGTGATGGAGAGGAACATCATCAGAGAAGTCCTCGTGTTCATTCTGAGCGTCAAAATGAAATAATCGATACTGAGGAGGATCCACTCCATGATATCGCTCGATCATCATCATATGAATCATGCTCGAGATTCCCTGTGGGGAAATCTGGCCGACGACTGTAAGTGTAGAGGACTGCTTGTAACACCCCTAACCCGTATCCATTGTCGAAATAGGGTTACAGAGCATTACCGGAGTTTACAGAATAATTACAGATAATTCATATCATTTACTATTCATATCCGAAACTAATCATATCGTCCCTTGAACGGATCCTCAAGGCCCAATTTAAGCATTAGAAACAATTCGGGACTAAATCGGGATATAAGAAAATCCAAGTGACATGCCCATGTCTCAGGCCGTGTAGGCATTCAATGTGAGACACATGGCCGTGTCCTAGCCCGTGTCCTTACTCGTGTAACTCTCTAACTTGTGCCACACGGCCTGCCACATGCCCTTGTGCTAGTCTGTGTAATCAATTTCATTTTTCACAAGTTAGTTGTAGGTTTCACACAGCCAAGACACACGCCCGTGTTCTAGGCCGTGTATCACACACGACTGAGACACACGCCCGTGTCTCTACCCGTGTGTCTAATTCTAAGCATTCTGTTTCTCAATTTTAAGATGTAGGGAACACACAGCCAAACCACACACCCATGTGTCAGGCCGTGTGTCACACATGATCAAGACACACTCCTGTGTGTCTACCTGTGTGGACAAAATAAGGCCATTTCCTAGCCTTATTTGTCACCCAAATTTTTCCAACAACCTACACCAAAACTTGCAATCATATACCAACCAATTCAAGCATTATAACCAAGCCAACTCTATCATCTAGCATATTATATCATCACATGCATTCAAGTTTATAATCTTACCATTTGTAAACATGCATGTTTAACATAACTCAATTAAACATACTAAACACATATGTATTTATCATGATTTAACCTTATCAATATACCAAAACCAACTATCACTAGCCATTCCAATGGCTAGATTACATACAACAATTTACAATTCAACAATTGGCCAAGTTAACCTCTACATGCCATTATACCAAAACAAGTTTACTATTTATATCAAAATAGGCTGGTGGATAGTGTGATGATGCTCTGACCATTCTCCAATCTTTGTGAGCTTTCAAGCAATACAAAACAGAGAAAAGAAAACTTAGTAAGCATTTAATACTTAGTAAGTTCGTATAACAAGAATTAAACTTACCAATAACATTCATTAAAATAAGCATTCAATAACATGCTTCCCAACAAATTGGCAATTTCCCTAATCACATACATTCAATTAAGCAAGTTAGTCAGATAATTCACATGTACATCAAATAAGCATGGATGAGCTCATCATGCTACAAACTTTCAGGTATTTCAAAACTAACCAAGACATAATTCTTTTAAATCTCAAAATTTTCTCATGTCAGGAGTTTTATTCGTTGAATCATTGAAATTATGATGGATACTCAGGTAGTATACGCGAGGTATAGAAATCAGTGATCCATCAACTCATGTTCAGGGGTACCCAATAGGGCACATAATCAGGGAGCACATTCTCGAGCCACATATATCAGGATGCTCAGATGAGCCATGTAATTGGTCACTTATCCAAGATAATTGGAAACTCGTACGAGTTTAAAATCAGAGAGCTCATAGAGCTTAACAAGTAACTCCGAAGAGTTATTATCAGGGTGCCCCAGATAGCCATTTAACTGGGAGTTCAAGCGAGCCATGTCAGGAAGCTCATAAGAGCCTATATCAGGATGCTCACGAAGAGCTGCTTTTGTGTCTGCAATAAATGTTGGATCACAACCAATCGAATCATGTAACAGGACGCTCACAAAGAGCTACAGTAGTGCATAACACATGCAGAATCACTACCGATCAGGATGCTCGTAGGAAATATATAACAAGATGCTTGAGAAGGCTTTTAACAGGATACTCATCCAAGCTATAATGTCTGCAACATATGCAGGACTATAATCAGTACAGGAAAATACTGTATCCATCGCATTTCATTATTCAAATGGAACTCATTATTTATCGAGTAATTTCGATCATGTGATTATTTTCATACATTAATCATTTATACAATTACAACATTCAATTTAAAAATGTAAATATACATGATTAAGTTACACAAGCTTACCTTGACACTTGTTCGTGTATAAAAGTCTACTAATCCATTAATTTTTGCTTTCCTTGATCCAATTCTGTATTTGGTCTTTCCGGATCTATATAAATGAATTTAATGATAAATTTATTATATTTTATATTCAATTGGATTCAATTTACATCCTAGGAAAAATTACCTTTAAGAATTTTCGTTCTCGAAAATCTTACTAGTATAGAGGTTAGGATATTGCATTCTCATTGTATCCTTCGGTTCCCAGGTAGCCTCTTCTATACCATGTCGTTGCCAGAGAACTTTTACTAAAGTTACCTTTTTATTTCTTAATTCTTTTATTTCATGTGCCAGGATTTTAATAGGTTTCTTACTATATGC
This sequence comes from Gossypium longicalyx, assembly GCA_025698465.1. Classification (NCBI taxonomy): domain Eukaryota; kingdom Viridiplantae; phylum Streptophyta; class Magnoliopsida; order Malvales; family Malvaceae; genus Gossypium; species Gossypium longicalyx. The sequence continues at coordinate 29,650,111 of CM047006.1, forward strand.
CATGTTAGGCTGAATATCTACCTCTGTCGGAGAAATGACATGTGAAGGGTCTGATCAATACCGTCGTAGCATGGACACGTGGAAAACATTGTGAATTCTACTAAGTTCTAGTGGTAATGCCAATCGATATATGACAGGTCCAATTCTTTCAATAATCTCATATGGTCCAATGAACTGTGGACTCAGTTTTCTTTTACGGCCAAATCGAAGAACTTTTTTCCAAGGTGATACTTTCAAGAATACATTATCACAGATCTAAAATTCTATTTCTTTTCTTTTAAGATCGGCATAAGACTTTTGACGATCAGAGGCTACTTTCGAACTATATTGAATTACTTTCACATTTTCTTCAATTTCATAGACTAAGTCAACTCCATGTATCTTTTTCTCACTGAGCTCTATCCAATACAATGGAGTTTTACATTTACGACCATACAGAGCCTCATATGGTGCCATTTTATACTGGTCTGGTAACTGTTATTGTAAGAAAATTCAACTAAAGGTAGATATTTTTCCCAGTTACCTTCGAATTCCAGAATACAACACCGAAATATATCCTCCAAAATCTGTATAACATGTTCAAATTGTCCATCAGTCTGAGGATGGAATGCTGTGCTAAAATGTAATTGTGTACCCAGAGCTTCTTGCAATTTAATCCAGAATCGGGATGTAAATTGAGGATCTCTGTTTGAAATAATGGAGATAGACACTCCATGCAATCTGACAATCTCAGAAATATATAATTTAGCCAATCTATCCAAGGAAAAATTCATACGTACTGGAATAAAGTGTGTAGACTTTGTAAACTGGTCGACGATTACCCAAATGGCATCTTTCTTCTTCGAACACAAGGGTAATCCCAATACAAAATCCATAGTAATTCTTTCCCATTTCCATTCTGGAATTGTAACTAACTGTAATAATCCTGAAGGCACTTGATGTTCAGCTTTTACTTGTTGACATATCAAGCATTTAGATACAAATTCAAAAATATCCTATTTCATTCCCGGCCACTAGTACATCTTTTTCAAATCATTGTACATTTTGTTACTACCAGAATGAATAGACATGGTACCATTATGAGTTTCATGTAGAATCTTCTATACTAGTTTCGAGTTCTTCGGTACACATATTCTACTCTGAATAACAGATAATCATCAAGCCCAATCTAAAATTCTGAATCAAGATTCAACTCATACTATTCTCGTTTAGCTTGTAATTCTTCATCACCCTTTTGAGTTTCACAGATCTGTTGCAAAAATGTCGGTTTAGCTTTTAACTCAGCTATAATCGAACCATCCTCTGACAATGACAACTGAGTATTCATTTCTTGCAAGGCAAATAATGGCTTTCTACTTAGGGCATCAGCAACCACATTAGCTTTTCCCAGATAATAGTCAATAACAAGATCATAATCTTTCAATAATTCAAGCCACATGTGCTGTCTTAAGTTCAAGCCTTTTTACGACATCAGATATTTCAAACTTTTGTGATTGGTGAATATGTGACACTTTTCACCAAACAAGTAATGCCGCCAGATTTTCAATGCAAAAACAATGGCTGCCAACTCTAAATCATGTATCGGGTAGTTCTTTTCATGTGGTTTTAGCTATCTAGAAGCATAGGCTATTACTTTACCTTCTTGCATCAATACACAGCCTAAACCATTCAATGATGAACCACTGTAAATTACAAATTCTTTACCCGATTCAAGCTTAACTAATATAGGTGCTTCTATCAATAAGGTTTTCAATCTGTTAAAACTCTGCTGACATTTGTCAGACCACTCAAATTTCACATCTTTTTGCAATAATCGAGTCATCGGAGAAGTTATCATCGAGAACCCTTGTATAAATATCCAATAATAACTGACTAATCCCAGAAAACTTCTAACTTCAAACACGTTCTATTGTGTTTTCCAATTAAAAATTGCTAAAATTTTATTCGGGTCTACCTTGATACCTTTAGTAGATACTATGTATCTGAGAAAACAACTTCCCGTAGCCAAAATTCACATTTACTAAATTTGGCATAAAATTGTTTCTCCTGTGTTTGTAGCACTATTCTCAAATGATCAGCATGTTTCTTTTCATCTCGAGAGTAAACCAGAATATCATCAATAAATACCACTACAAACTTGTCTAGATACGGCCTGAAAATTCTGTTCATCAAATTCGTAAATACCACTGGTGCATTTGTCAAACCAATCGGCTTCACAAAAAACTCATAGTGCCCATACCTGGTTCTCAAAGCTGTCTTTGGCACATCTAAATCTTTTACTTGTAACTGATAGTAACTAGAACGAAGATCAATCTTCAAAAATACAATGGCACCTTTCAGTTGATCAAACAAGTCATCAATATGAGGTAGTGGATACTTATTCTTTATTGTGACTTTGATGAGTTGTCTGTAATCTATACACAATCTCAATGATCCATCTTTCTTCTTTACAAACAGAACGGGTGCACCCCAAGGTGAGAAACTGGGTCTAGCAAACCCTCTGCCAGTCAATGCTTGTAATTGTGCTTTCAACTCTTTCAACTTAGTAGGAGCCATTCTGTAGGGTGCTATGGATATTGGTGTTGTTCCCAAAACAAGATCTATAAAGAACTCCACCTCTCTAACCAGAGGTAATCCAGGTAATTCCTCCGGAAACACATAAAAAAATTCACAAACCACCAACACTAATTTAATATTTGATTCTGATACTTTAGTGTCTAACACATAAGCGTGGTAAGCATCATATCCTTTTCTGATATATTTTTGTGTTGATATCGTTGAAATCACATTAGGTAACCCATCCAGTTTATCAGATTCAACATGTAGTAATTTACTATTCTGACATTTTAAAACAATGTATTTCTATTTACAATTCACCACTTTATCATGTTGAGCTAGCCAATCCATTCCCAGAATTACATTAAATTCATCAAAGGGCAGTAACATTAAATCAGCCAAGAAACAATAACCCTTTACCATCAACGAGCAATTTTTACAAATTTTATCCACCATAACATAATGGCCCAGGGGGTTTGAAACTTTAACCACAAATTCAGTAAATTCAACAGGTAAATTTTTAACAAACACTAATTTCATGCATATGTATGAATGTGTTGAACTGGGATCAATCAAAGAAGTAATATTAGTATTAAGTAGAGAAAATGTACCAATAATGACATTTGGTACAGAGGCATCCTCTCTTGCACGTATAGCATATGTCTTTCCCGATGCCCTTACCTCAGATTTAACTGATTGAATCTTTTGTAGCACTTCTGCTACCACTAACATTTCCAGGGTATCGGGGTGGTCTACCTCTCGAACTAGGGTTGCTTGGCTTCGAAGTCTGATCAGTATCTTTTTTAATCCTTTCTGGACAATCTTTAAGAAAATGGTCAAGAGAACCATATCTATAACATGCCCCACTTCTCAAACGACATTCCCCAAAATGAAATTTATTACAATATTTACACCTCGATTTAGGGTTACCAACACTTCTCACACTTGTTACAGATGGAGATAAAGATCTCAGGTTAGAACATTGAGAGTCTCGCTCTTTCCCAGAATATCCCGTAAAGGTGGTAGAAAGATCATGGTACTTGTTTAATTTCTTTGAAGTAGATGATTGTGACTAGCCCATAAATCTTTTACCAGATACCCGAGCTTCTCTCTTTATTTGCTTCTTTTCTTTACTTAATTCATCGGCTTTGTGTGCTCAATCAACTAGTACCACAAATTCTCTTAATTCAAGAATTCCAGTCAATAACTTGATGTCCTCATTTAACCCTTTTTCTAAACGTTTACACATATCAACCTCGATCGGAACCCATTCTCTGGTGTACTTGCTCAATCTAATGAATTCTCGTTTGTACTCAGATACAGTCATGTTTCCCTATTTGAGCTCTAAAAATTCTTTCTTTTTCTGATCCAAAAATCTTTGATTGATGTACTTCTTTCTAAATTCTATTTGGAAGAATTCCCATGTAACATTTTTTCTCGATACAACAGAAGTTATAGTATTCCACCATTGATAGCCTATGTCTTTCAGTAAAGATACTATGTATTTCAAGCATTCAGTTGGTGTACATGATAAAGCATTTAGCTCTCTTCGGATCATCATCAGCAGTAGCCTTAAATTCCTCTGCCCTATACTTACAGATTTTATCCACTGGAGGCTTACCGATTCTAACAGGTTCAACACCCTCTGGCATCTCTGAAACCAATTGAGGAGCAGGTGGGAGAGGTTGTTGTACAACAGGATTTGTTCTTAAGTATTCAGTGAACCACTTATTCATCATTTGAAAGAAGGCTTCTTTTGCCTCCTCACCTTGGCCCTCAGATACAAGCCTTCTACTACTAGATACAGCTCGTTGAATGAAAGCTTGAGCAGTGCTCCCAGCTTCCTCAGATTCAGCTCTAGCTTTGTTGGATGATAATAATATATGAAAAACACATTTAAAAATGGTCAGGAGATATCACACTATCACAAATTATATAATGGCATGTATATCTAAACTCGTACTTGCTACATTAGTCCAAGAATTGGCTAAACCGTAGCTCTGATACTAATAAATGTAACACTTCTAACCCGTATCCGTCGTCAGAACAGGGTTATAGGGCATTACCAGAGTTTACAGAATAATTACGAATAATTCATATAATTTACTGTTCATATCTGAAACTAATCATATCGTCCATTGAATGGATCCTCAAGGCCCAATTTAAGCATTAGAAATAATTTGAGACTAAATCGGGATCTTAAAATTTTTTTTTTCAAAATTTTAAAAATTTTCTTATATACAAGGGTCACACGCCCATGTGAGTAGGCTGTATGGCTGACACAGCCAAATGACATACCCATGTCTCAGGTCGTGTGGGCATTTGATGTGAGACACACGGTCGTGTCGCAGCCTATGTCCTTACCTGTGTAACTCTCTGACTTGTGCCACACAGCCTGCCACACGCCCATGTTCTAGGTCATGTAATCAGTTTCATTTTTCACAAATTAGGTGCAAGTTTCACACGGTCAAGACACACGCCCATGTTCTAGGCTGTGTATCACACATGGTTGAGACACACGCCCGTGTCTCTACCCATGTGTCTAATTCTGAGCAATCTATTTCTCAATTTTAAGATGCAGGAGACACACGGCCAAACCACATGTTCATGTTCCAGGCCGTGTGTCACACACGGTCAAGACACACGCCCGTGTAGACAAACTAAGGTCATTTCCTAGCCTTATTTGTCACCCAAAATTTGCAAACAACCTACACCAATACTTGCAATCATATACCAACCAATTCAAGCATTATAACCAAGCCAACTCTATCATCTAGCATATTGTATCATCACATGCATTCATGTTTATAATCTTACCTTTTGTAAACATACATGTTTACCATAACTCAATTAAACATACTAAACACATGTATTTATCATGATTTAACCTTATAAATATACCAAAACCAACTATCACTAGCCATTCCAATGGCTAGATTACATGCAACCATTTACAAGTCAACAATTGGCCAAGTTAACCTCTACATGCCATTATACCAAAATAAGTTTACTATTTATACCAAAACAGGCTGGTGGATAGTGTGATGATGCTTTAACTAATCTCCAACCTTTGCAACCATTTGAGCACTATAAAATAGAGAAAAAAAAACCTAGTAAGCAGTTAATCTTAGTAAGTTCATATAATAGGAATTAAACTTACTTCAATTAAATAAGCATTCAATAACATGCTTCACAACAAATTGGCAATTTCCCTAATCACATACACTCAATTAAGAAAGTTAGTCACATAATTCACATGTACATCAAATAAGCATGGATGAGCTCATCATGATACAAACTTTCAGGTATTTCAGAAGTAATCAAGACATAATTCTTTTAAATCTCGAAATTTTCTCATGTGAGGAGTTTTATCTATTGAATCATTGAAATTACGATGGATACTCAGGTAGTATACGCGAGGTATACAAATCAAGGATCTGTCAATTCATGTTCAAGGGTTTAGGGTTTAGGTTTTAGGGTTTAGGGTTTAAGGTACATAATCAGGGAGCACATTCTCGAGCCACATATATCAGGATGCTTAGATGAGTCATGTAACAGGACGCTTATCCGGGCTAAACAGGAAACTTATAAGAGTTTTAAATCAGGGAGCTCATAGATCTTAACAGGCAACTCCGAAGAGTTATTATCAGGGAGCATCAGATAGCCATTTAACAAAAAGTTCAAGTGAGCCATGTCAAGAAGCTCATAAGAGCCTATATCAAGGCACTCACAAAAAGCTGCGTTTGTGTCCGCAATAAATGCTGGTTCACAACCGATCAAATCATGTAACAGGACTCTCACAAAGAGCTGCAGTAGTGCGCAACACATGTAGAATCACTACCGATCAGGACGCTCGCAGGAACTATATAGCAGGATGCTCGAGAAGGCTTTTAACAGGATGCTCATCCGAGCTATAATGTCCGCAACATATGCAGAACTATAATCAATACGAGAAAATACTATATCCATCGCATTTCATTATTTAAATGAAACTCATTATTTATCGAGTAATTTCAAGCATGTGATTATTTTCATACATTAATCATTTATACAATTCTCACATATAAAACATCCAATTTGAAAATGTAAAAATAAATGATTAAGTTACACGAACTTACCTCGACACTTGTCCGTGTATAAAAGTCTACTAATCCATTACTTTTTGTTTTACTTGATCCAATTCTGTATTTGGTCTTTCCGGATCTATATAAATGAATTTAATCATTAATTCATTATATTTCATATTCAATTGGATTCAATTTACATCCTAGGCAAAATTACCATTTTGCCACTATATTTTTCATAAATGACAATTTCGTCCCTAGGCTCGGAAAATGAAATTCATGCAATTTAATCATTATTCCAAGCCTAATCGAAATTTTCATATAACATTACAACACTTGTATTTCACAAAATTCATAATTTTTCCATAAGTTTTACATCTTTACAACTTAATCCCTAAATCATAATTTCATCAAAATTCACTTTACAAAAGTTGTTTATCTATCAACAACCTTTCATTTTCTATCATAAATTTCAAAGTTTCAGCATATTCATCCATTGTAAAACTTTGATACTTTGATAACTTTTCAAATTAATCCCTAAAATAGACAGATTAAGCTATTCTGATCTCCAAAATATAAAAATTACTAAAAATGGGACAATGATACTTACCCAATTAAGCCAAGAGAGCTTGTTTTCTCTTTCCTAGGGTTTCCATAGAAATTTTGGGGAAGAGGATGATATAAACTGATGTTATTTGATATTTATTTTATTTATCATCTTTAATTTTTCAACTTTCCAATTTCATCCTTTTCTTTTTCTAATTTTTCATGGATGAATCACCAAAAATATCTACTAACTTTTATTCAATGGTCTAATTACCATATAAAGACTTATTATTTTGAATTCCATAGCTATTTGATCCTTCAGGCTACTAGAATTCAACTTTTGTATTTTATACAATTTGGTCCTTTCCATAATTAAACACACAATCGGTAAAATTTTCTTATCAGAATTTTCCTACATCTTTCCTATCATAATGCAAACCATGCAATGACATTAAAATAAATTTTATTTTTAACTCGAATTTGTGGTCCCGAAACCACTGTTTCGATTTTACTAAAAATGGGTTGTTAAGTATGCCAAATCAAATATGTGCCCGGTGGCCATGCTCCATAGAAAATAAGCACCAGTAGTACTAATGACTCCGGTACTCTCTCTCCTACCCGTCAAAGTGTGAGCTAATAAGGCATGAAGATACCGTAAGGTCGGAGGGAGAGAGGTCGCTTTTGAGCGACTCGCGTCATAAAGGATCAGACTTATTGTAAGATTTGTCCAACAATGAGATAAGGTGTAATGGATGTGCCTATGTAGGCAGAGGAAGTTCTTGGTGCTCATGAACTCCTCAGTGTAGAGTCTCATAGTAGTACAAAACTCGATGATACTCATATGACGCACCAAGCCACTGAGTCAAAAAGTGATTGTGCCTAGCTCGTCATGAGTCATCAAGACCTGTTGTAGAATAAATGTAGAGCAAAACTCCAACGTCAGCTTCATGTATGTGGGCTCAATGGTGGGAAAGAATTTTTCCCACGGGGCTGTGGCAATAAAGGCTCGAACAAGATCAGCGAGGTGGACCTACTCCAACGTGGCCCAATCAATGCATTGGCTTAAGCCGACTGGGCGCTGTTGAAGTAACTGAAATAAATCCTCCTAGGGGCTTGCTAAAAATCAAAGATAAGGGTGGTGGGCCTCAGCGGAAGCACTCAAGGAGAAGGTCACACCATGGGTCTTCCGCTTTTTCGAAGCAGGGACAGCGGCCTTAGTCTTGCCACGAGTGTTCATCATAATGTCTCTGCAATAAATCAAGCAAATAAATTAAATAGACGAACCATCATAATAGATATAAGTGAATAGGAAATCAAAATCTATGTGAAGCTTGATAATTGGACTAATAAAGACATTGACCTTTAACAAGGAATAATAAAAAATAGTATTAATAAAGAAATAATAATAATAATAATAATAATAATAATAATAATAATAATAATAATAATAATAATAATAATAAAAGAACAAGGAGAAAAAGGGGGGACCGACGATGGTAGGAGTGGCGACTGGAGTGAGGGGCGCGCACAGTGGCTAGGGATGGCGCAAGGGGTAAGGTACAGTTCGTGTGGTGGTTAGGGGCTGCTTGGACTATTTTGGGATGATGGAGGGCGTCGTGGGGGTGTGGCTGGTGGGTGGTTCAAACGAGGGAGTAAAGGCAAGGGGAAAGGGTGGTGTGAAGTGGCGTAGGGTCGACTGGTGGCCAGACCATGAGAAAGAAGAGAGAGCGGCGACAGCTAAGTTATGTCTGGAAGGTGGGGGAAAAAGACAAAATTGATGAGAAGAAAAAGAGGCTAGGGTTCTTTTAAGGGTTACATGGTCATGTGAGGCCCGTGTTGGGCCACACAGCCATGTCACGCACCCGTGTAGACGTTGTTAAGCCCGTGTCGATAAAAATCCTAGCCTAGTCTTCGTACGGCCTCGGACACACCCGTGTGTCTAGCCCGTGTGGCACACATGGCCGTATCACATGGCCTTATGCAGCCTCCTTCACTTTTCTAATTCCCGTGTGAACTCTAACACGCCTGTGTGGCTTGGTTGTGTCTCGCACAGGCCCTGTCACATGCCCGTGTTGTAACATCTTGAAATAGGGCCTAAATGGAATAGTGGTTGCGAAACCACAAATCTGAGATAGAAAAGTTTATTTCGATTAATTTTTATGATTTACCGAGTGATTAGATGCATGTGTTAGAGTATTGATAAGAAATTTTATAGATTGCATGTTTAATTTGCCTATTAGTGCTTATTTGCAAAAGTTGCTGTAATAGCCCGATTTAGGGCCTAGACAGAAAGATGGTTTTAGAACCATGAATTCAAAGTCAAAAAATTTATTCTGATTAAGTTTTAAGGTTTATTTATTGATTAAAATATTGTGTAAAAATATCGTTAAGTAATTTTACTGATAAAGTGCTTAATTGGACTTTTAGGACTAAATTGCAAAAGTTGCAAAATATGTGTTCTAATTCATAAGTACATGATTGAAATGGGGGTTTAAATAGGAGGTCCTTAAATGGAAATTAGACCATTATATTTCGTTTGGACAAAAATGGGCATGAATAGGACAAAATTTTAAAGAAAGGCCTTAAGGGCATTTTAGTCATTTGGTAATTAAAAGAAATAAAAAGGGAAAATAAAGCCAAAATTGACTCCTCTTTTTCATGGAGGCCGAAATTAGCATGGGGGAAGCCATGGATAGGGTTTTCAAGCTTTCCAAGCCCAATAGTAAGTCTGTTCTAGCCCCGTTTTTCAAGTTCTTTACGTTTTTGGAATCTTGGTAACTTGGTTAAGCTTATTCTAGCAATAATTTAAGCTAGGGTTCATATTTGGAAAAATACCCATAGGTGAAATGTGTTTATTTTGATGTTTTATGGTAGAATATGAAGGCTGAAATTATGTTAAACAACTTTTTCTAAGCGGTTTTAAGCAAAACTGAGTAAAACGACTTAATCGGTAAAAGTTGTTATTGTTCATAACTATGTGTTAGAGTGAGAATTTGATGTTGACATAGAAGGGAAAAATGATCAGCATGTCATAAAACATAATAATAAGGGATGAAGTTTAATTTCCGAGCCTAGGGGCAAAAGTGTAAATATGCAAAAGTTTAGGTGCAAAATTGTAATTTCGCAAAAGTTTGAGTTAAGGACTGTTTTGAATAGTACATTAATTAAATAAGTAAAATATGATGTTTTAGATCCCGAAAAATGAGATTTGAACCTAGAATGGGAGAAAAATCGAAAATTGGGAAAGTTGGTAAAATGGCCGTTTTAGTATCGAGGTAAGTTCATATGTATAACAAGTATTAATTTATGCATGTTTCAATGTAAATTTGATATATTTACTATGATTGCCGAGGTGTTGAAAGTAAGTATAATTATGATGATTTAAATGTTCAATATTAATTCGACATGGAAATGAGAAAGCATGTAAGTTTGTATGTAAATAATACATTATCTTTATTATGTTTTTATATTTCAGCATATTTTATGTATTGTAGCTGATTTTTGAGTCATAATTTACTATTGGAAGCATGGAATCAAGTATTAGAAAGAGAGAGAAATCCCGGTTGAACCTTCGGAAAGATTGGATGATACAGATGGTATGTAGCTAGGTCACATGTATGGTGCTGAGTGCACATCATGTGTACAAGAGAGTTACGAGACATTATGATGTAGCTAGGTCGCATGGGTGATACTATGTGTACACCATGTAGACAAGAGAGCTACGGGATATATGTAGCTAGGTTGCATGCGTGGTTCTAGGTGAAGGACACCATGTAGACACGAGAGCTACGAGATAAACTGGCTAGGTCACATGGGTGGTACTAAGTGTTCACCATGTGTACAAGAGAGCCAAAATTATGTGTACAATCGATCTAGGTCACATGAGTGGTGCTAAGTGAAGGCCACTATGTGTACAAGAGAGCTTCGATTTTAAAGGTGGGCTGTGTGCGATACCATCGCGTATCTGCTATTATTCCGAAGCGTTCAACTGGAAAATTGATTAAATGAAATTGTGTATGACTTTGTGATGATAAGTGTAAGTATATACGTGTGTAACTTATGAGCAATATGCTCGACATGTGATTGGAAATTGAAAAGATTGCTATGGGTAAGTGATGAATACAATTGAAGTGTGAAAGATCAAAATTAACAATAAAACTGTTATGGATAGTTGCAGTGATGTGAATCTAAAAATTTACCAAAAATAGTAGAACTTGAATCAGAGACTGAATGAGATATCAAATTAAATCTTAATGAGTTTATTTTCATATAACAGAAACAGAGCAAGCAAAGAAATTCTATATTATGAGATATTTAAGTTTTTGAGAGACTGGTTCAGAATGACTACGTGATCCCCTGTTCTGACTTGTAAAAATCATTAAAAATTATAAAAAAATAATTATGGAATATAATTTATATGGTCGAAATCATTAATGAGTCTAGTTTCAAATAAAATAAACAAGAACATCCTTTAAATTCTGTACGAGGAGAAAATTGATTCATAGTGAAGAGTGGTCAGAACAGTTGAGCAGTGAAACAGGGGTAACTTCAATGAATAAACTGTACTAATTGGCTTGACCAAAAATTCTAAAAATTTTATGGTAAGAATATAAGTGAATCTAGTTTTAATAAAAATTAACGGTTTGTAATTCGAAGTTGTGTAGCTCCAGAAATAAATAATTTAGCTGCTGGTACTCTGCTAGACAGCTTATTTTTAACCTGTTTATGATTGTAATAATGAAAGTATGTGTGTGTTTGTGATGGTAATATTCTGGGAACATATTGTGACTTCATTTAAAGTATGATAATGTATTGTTTATTAATATTTACATACTTACTTACTAAGCTATAATGCTTACTCCCTTCCTTTCCTTTTTCCTATAGTGTCTCAGATGTTAACTTGAGTTGGAGGTCGCCGGAGGTTAAATCACACTATCAAACTATTGATCGATATATAAAGGTTTTAAAGTATTTTTAAGTCTTTGGCATGTATGGAGACTCGTTTAATTGTTACTAAGTTGCTACGAATTGGCCTAAAATACTGACCTATGTTATTTGAAGGTCTCTATTGTATAAAGTCATTTAATGTAGATAGTCTTGATTATGTTATTAATTAAATGATGCAATTTATGAATGTGCATGCTTGCCTATGTGTGTGGTTGAATTAAAGCATGATATGGGCCTTGTAAGCTCTTTTTAAGGGACAGCTTGAATGTGTTTGAAAAAGTTTTAAATTAGAGTGAAATTATGAATCGATTTTTATACGATGATTAGTGATTAAGTCCGGTAATGCCTCGTACCCTGTTCCGGCGTCGAACACAGGTACGGGGTGTTACACGTGTGGACTATTTTAGGCCGTGTCTCTATCAATTTTTTGGAAAAATTAAGTCTCAGGATCCACACGACCAAGGACAAGCCCATGTATCCAGTCACACAGCCGTGTCGCCAGGCCTTGTAATTCACTGTCGATTTCTTTAAAATTTTAAAACTAAGTCTTAAGATTCCACACGATCGAGGACACGCCCGTGTGTCCAGGTCGTGTGGGTCGTACGGCCATGTCGCCAGGCCGTGCAACTCACTATTGAACCCCTTGTAGTGCATACGGCCTGGGACACGCTTGTGTGTCTAGGCCATGTGGGTCAAAAACCTACATTTTTATTTTTTTATTTATTTTTCAAAAATACCATGAAATGAAAATAAGAAAATTAGCAGTGCTAACATTCAGGTTGCCTCCTGAGAAGTGCTTATTTAAAGTCTAAGCTCAACTTTCCTCAAATTCGCACGGTCACAGTGGTTCGCGGAGTTGAAACTCCTCTTTCTTGCTATCAATTCGAATATCCAAATAAGGTTTGAGTTGAGTACTCTTTACCTTAAAAGTATTGAATTCAAAATGATTTACCTCGATTGTACCATATGGGAAGACATTTAGTATCATAAAAAGAGTTGCTCCGTTTGCATTAAGCTCTGAAGTGGCAATACATGGATCCGTGTTATCTAGTAGTACCTTGTCCCCAACCTTAATTTGGTGTGTTTCATCCACATGCTCATTATGGTGTATCTTTCGTTCTGCATCGTGTATTCTCGATTTCTCCTTGACATTTGTCTAGTTCATTGATCTGTAGCATCCAGTCTTCATGATTCATTCTATTTTTGTCGCATGGACTGGAACATGGCTCCATCACATTTTTTCAAGGGGTTTCTTGCAAAGAAGTTTTAACCACAATGTTATTCGTATTGACAGAACTTGTATAATCATCTCGATCACTAGATGTCTTAACAGGATCACGAGCTTGGAGTGTAATCGTATCATTACCTACACAAAGTATTAATTCACTTATACCAACATCAATAATAGTTCTAGCAGTTGCTAAAAAGGGCCGACCAAAAATCAAGTGTACGTCACTATCCTCATCCATGTCTGAAACAACAAAATCAACTGGGAATATGAATTTATCAATTTTGACAAGAACATCTTCAATAATACCCCTAAGAAATCTAATGGTTCTATTTGCTAATTGAATACTCATCCTAGTTTGTTTGGGTTTCCTAAGACCTAATTGTTTAAACATTTTATAGTGCATGACATTAATATTAGCCCCTAAATCAGCTAAAGCATTATTAACGTTTAAACTACCAATTAAATAAGGAATAGTAAAACTCCTTGGATCTTTCAATTTTTTGGGTAGTTTATTTTGTAAAATAGCTAAGCAAACTGCGTTTATCTCCACGCGCAATGAATCATCTAACTTCTGTTTGTTTGCCAAAAGCTCCTTTAAAAGTTTAACAGAATTGAGCATCTATGAAAGAGCTTCAATAAATGGTAAGTTAATATGTAATTTTTTCAAAAGTTTAAGAAATTTACCAAATTGTTCATTTGTGGTGTCTTTCTTTGTCGCGTTGGGATATGTCACAAGGGGTTTATATTCCTTACCAACCAATTTTTGTTCATTTTGGCTTACCGCAACCTTACCTTTACTTACTGCACTTTCTTGCCTCAATTCTGGTTTAGATTCAACTAACCCTTCTTCATCTCACACAGTAATTGCATGAAGTTGCTCCCTTGGGTTAGTTTCAGTATTACTAGGCAAACTACCTTGTGAACGTTCTGAAATCAACTTCGCAAGTTGACCGATTTGGTTCTCAAGCCTTTGAATCTTCACTTGTTGATTTTTAAGTGTTGTTTCAGTGTTTTGTAAGTGGGTTTTTTATTCCAAAATAAACTTCGTCAACATCTCCACAAGGTTTGACTTTTTCTCTAGATGGTAAGGTGGTTGGAAGCCTGGAGGGGGTTGTGGTCTTTGGTTTCCCTGACCACCCCAAGAGAAATTAGGATAGTTCCTCCAACCTGCATTATAAGTGTTACTATAAGGATTATTCTGAGGTCTAGGATTAATACCCATATAGTTGATTTCCTCATTCTCTATGCTAGGACCGTAGGGTAAATATTCTGGATTGTTCGTTCCTCCTCCATTTACATTGCATTGCATCACCAAATGTACCTGCGTAGAAACACATAAACCATCAATTTTCTTATTTAATTGTTCTACCTGATTTGATAACATGGTGACTACATCTATATTAAAAACATCGGCTACCCTATTAGGCTTTGTTCTCATGACTTGCCACTGATAATTATTTAGTGCCATCTCCTCTATAAATTCATAAATCGCTTCAGGTGTTTTATTATTCAATGTACCACCAGCTGCTGCATCAATCAATTACCTAGTTAAGGGATTCAAACCGTTGTAGAAGGTTAGAACTTGTAGCCATAGAGGTAACCCATGGTGAGGGCACCTTCTCAATAAATCCTTATACCTCTCCCATGCATCATATAAGGTCTCTAAGTCAATCTGCATGAAGGAAGAGATATCATTCCTCAACTTATCTGCCTTAGCTGGTGGGAAGTACTTCAGTAAAAATTTCTCGATCATCTGATCCCAAGTAGTTATAGAACCTCGTGGTAAACAATTCAACCATTGTTTAGCTTTACTCCTCAATGAGAAGGGAAACAAATGTAGGCGAATGGCATCGTAAAAAATGCCATTTATCTTGAAAGTATCACAAACTTCCAAAAAGTTAACCAAATGAGTATTTGGATCTTTGTCTTGCTAACCATTGAACTGAACAAATTGTTGGATCATCTGAATAGTGTCTGACTTCAGTTCGAAGTTATTCGCAGCAATAGTGGGTCTCACAATACTTGACTCAGCCCTAGTTAGAGTGGGCTTGGCATAATCGTACATGGTACGAGGAGCAGGATTTGGATTTACAGGATTCGCAGCAACCACAATAGGTAGCTGATTATTCTTATTTTCAGCCATATCCTCAGTAATAATTATAACGTCCTCTTACTCTTCCACTATATTCTGTCGACTCTGCCTTGCTTCTCTGCGGTTTATGCTAGCTGCACTTTCAGTTTCACTATCAAATACTAAAGATCTTGATGGGTTTCTTCTAGTCATAAATTAAAAGCACCTACCAAAAGCAAATAAAAGAAAAATTAGAAAACAAAAAGTAAACTAAAAACAAAAATAAAATGCAATAAAAATAAATGGCTAGATTAATAAAATTCAAGTGTTCCTAATATTTTAATCCCCAGAAATGGCGCCAAAAACTTAATGGTCACTAAATTAACTAAATACGGCATAGGCAAGCGCACCTATCGAATAATAGTATAGCTATGGTGAGTAGGGAATATCGTATCCACGAGGACTAAAAGTACTAGTAATTACTATTTTTCTATTATTTAGCCAGTAAATTGGGATGATTGTTTTAATTTAAAATTAACTAATCTAATTACTAAGAATACAATAGAGAGTGAATTAGGAAAATAATCGAATAAAACCAATGAGATAGATAATACCCAAGAAAGAATCCACCTAGATAAAGAATCCACCTAGACTTCACTTATTATTTTGAATCTAAATTAAACAATTTATTCACTTGCGCCTTCATCCGTGGAAATCCCTAAATTACGTTAGTATCTCTTTCAAAAGTAAGAACAACTGACTCTAGGTTGATTAATTGAAATCTCTTTCTAATTAAAACCCCTATTATCGCATTAACTCGATCTATGGATTCTTCTATTAGATTTAACTCTAATTTGGTAGATTTATGTCATCCTATTTCTAGGATTACATGCAACTCCATTCAATTATGCTAGATCTACTCTTAAATAGTGACTTTTGCTCCATTGAAATAAGCACATTTAACATGAATCAATATCCTGAAAATATTAAAACATGAAATAAGCATACATAATTGAGAATAAGAATCAAGTATTTATCATGTAATTTAGAAATCAAATAATAAGATTCTTCATTGGTTTCATCTTCTCTAGGTATTTAGGGAATTTAGTTCATAATCTGGAATGAAAACAACTCAAAGTTAAGATAACAACAAGACATAAAGAAACCAATAAAACTTCTAGATAAATTAAATGGATATCTTCAATCTTGAAGGAGATCCGCTTCTGAGTTGCTTCCGGTGCTGTTCTTCAAGTAATTTATTCGTTCTTCTCTGCTTGCTCCCTTAGGTCTTCTTCTAATTATTATTTATAGACTTTAGAATGCTCAGAAAGCCTAAAAATTGGGTATTTCCACGTGTTTGGGAAACAAGGTGCAAAATCAACACGGATAGGCACATGGGCATGTGGCCAGCTCGTGTGGCTCACACCGACGTGTGGCCAGCCCGTGTGGAAATGCGCAGGCCGTCTGAATCCTAAAAATAACTCTTTTTTTTTATTTTGGTCCGTTTTTCGCTCCTTTTGCTCCCCTATGCTCACCTAAGTATAAAAACATGAATTTAAAGGATTAGGAGCATCAAATTCACTAATTTACATAATAAATCATCCACAAACGCATCAAGAATGGGATTAAAAACCTGTTACTTTTATAGGTTATCATAATGTAAACAAGTAACAAAATAACTAATGATTGTAGCTATAATTTGAATAGCTCCTAATCATTCTATTAACATGCAAAAATTAAAACTAATATAGTGACGTTGCCTCCCTGACAATAGTGCCAACAACTTAACCGCCTCCGGACATACCAACGTCCAGAAAAGAAATCCTGCACAAAAGGTAGGAAAAGCAGCATCCGTAAGCACATAGGTCAGGTTGTAGTACAGTTACAACGAAGTAGGTAAGTACTTCAAGGATCGTTGGAAACACTAAAATTTATATACTTTTTTCATACCCATTTTTACTTAAATTCGTGCAAATCCAATCAAATTCTTGTCAAAAAATAATTAAATAATTAAATTGTGTTAAAAATATGAACGTGGTGAATTTTAGTTCATTTTATACTTAATTTTGACTATTTTTGACAAATTTGCGCAAAGGGCAAAAATTGGCTCGGTTGACACTTCTGAAAGCACAAAACCGAGAAGCAATTTGAAGTATCGAGGCACATTAATTTCCAGCCTAAGACGGTCCAAAAATGTGTATTAATTCATAATTTAATTAATTTTAATTTATTCCCCATTTAATTTGAGTTAAATAAATAATTTTTAATTAATTATGGAGAAAGGGTCCAGTTGAACCGAACTGGTTGAACCGAACTGGTTGAACCACACTGAATGAACCAAACCAGCCACAAATTGGGCAGCCCAGAACCGTCCATATGCTGACCCAAGTCAGAATTTTAGCTGATTAAATATACTTGCAAAAATGCCCTTGAAAGACTTTCAAATTGCATTCAAACCCCACCTTTAACTGTGGCTTTGTAGATTTGCCCCAGGCTATTTTTAGCAAAGTTGAAAGTCTCAACTTTTGCGACGTAGATGGCCAGCCATAGGGGGGCTCTTTGGCTTCTGGAATTTGCTATTTTTAGCAGTCACAATTAGTTATAAAATCCACTCCTTGCTGATCATTCAAACTATCCCTCAATCCCACAACATTCTCTCATTCTCTCTTCTCCTCTATCACTTTTCTCTCCATTTTTTTTCATCCCATTTCCCTTTTTGTTTAAGTGCCGATTTCTTGTCTTGGGAAAGAGGCTCTCATCAGCCATTTTGAAGTAGCAATTAGGTGCTCATAAGCCACCTTGATAGCTAAGGGCAACGAAGAACGAAAAATGGAGCAACTAGTCAAGCCACAGAGAAACACCAATTTGCTTCGTGTTCCCTATCTCTTTAGTTTTCGTTGTTGTTTGGATGAACATGTTTATGAATATTTATGCTATTGAAATCGTTATTTTAATCAATTTAGCTTAAATTAAGTTTGTGTTAGGTTGATTATATTCTGCCTGCTTGAATTGTTAAAATGATGTTTATGCTATTATAGGCCTCGGTAAATTGCTTGGTTAAGTAAAATCATGCCTAAGTTATACTGGCAATATAATTGTTAAATAACTAATGAATTAATTATTGAATCGTATTGAAATTATAATTAATAGACAGAATGCTTAATCAGTGCATGTTTATTCTTCTAAGGTAGCTGAAGTTTAAATTAGCATTGTATTCGGCGATACATATGCCTTGCATAACTTGCAAGATTTTTGCGATTAAACTGTTTCAAGGTAGAAATACCCTGTTACCTCACTTAATCTTTTATATGCTTGTGAAGATTGATTAACCGCTTGGATTGACATTGAAAAATGTTCAAGAGGTTGATTAATTTAATAAGTATGTATGAGCAGTAGTTAGCAAATTACCGAGTTGCCGTGAATTTATTCGTAGCAATATAAACATCAGTTTAATAATTCTAAGTTAAAGAATTGTAATTAATCCAACACAAGTATGTTATCTTGATTAAAACTTATTTGAAATCGTGCATTAGAACTCCTTTATTTTAATTATTTACTTAGTTTTTTAAATAGTTTTTGGCCATCTTTTAAAACCAAATTATTTTTACCTCACCAAAGTGTTTTACAATTAATTTCATAAACAATTCTTTTTACAGTTCCTGTGGGTAGGATAACTCGACATTTACTTGTCACTTTATTACTTGTTGCAATTGTGTACACTTGCACATTTTTGTCGTTCCAAGTTTTTGGCTCCGTTGCCGGGGACTGTTTTAAAAAAATCCATTATTTGTGAATTTGTTAGTTTTACATTTTGGTTTATTTTCCTGTTTAAAGTTTTACTTACTTAATTTTTCTGTGATTATTACAAGTGTTTATGAGTATTGACCAGATTATTGACTTACTCCCTGTAGACCCTGAGATAGAACAAACCTTTCGACAGCAAAGAAGACAAGCGAACTAGAGAAAGACTGAAGGAATTTCGAGAATATGAATCAAGGAAATGGAGCAAACCTTGATCAAAATCCTATCCTTATTACTGATGATAGGGATAGAGCTTTAAGACAATATGCCATGCGAGTATTTAACGATCTTAATCCAGGTATTAGGAGACTCGAAATCGAGGCACAACAATTCGAGCTGAAGCCAGTCATGTTCCAGATGCTTCAGACTGTGGGCCAATTCAATGGAATGCCTACTGAATATCCTCATCTTCACCTAAGACTATTTATGGAGGTAAGCGACTCTTTCAAATTAGCCGGAGTACCCAAAGATGCATTACGATTGAAGCTATTCCCGTACTCACTAAGGGACAGAGCTCGAGCCTGGTTGAACTGATTGCCACCAAACACAATTTCCACATGGCAAGAGTTAGCCGAAAGATTTCTTATGAAGTATTTCCCGCCAAGCTAGAATGCTAAGTTGAGGAACGAGATCACTGCCTTCCAACAAATGGATGATGAGTCCTTGTATGAGGCATGAGAACGATACAAAGAATTATTACGAAAATGCCCTCATCACGGAATCCCACATTGCATCCAACTTGAGACATTTTGATAATGGTCTCAACGCTCACATGAGGATGGTAGTAGACACCGCAGCTAATGGTGCTCTTCTTTTTAAGTCTTACAATGAGGGTTACAAAATTATCGAGAGGATCACCAATAACAATTACCAATGGCCAACCAATCGAGCCGCGTCAGGAAGACGAGTCGCTGGAATACATAAAGTGGACACTCTCACTTTACCGCATCTCATGTATCTTCAATATCCTCAATGCTTAAGAATCTTACCACTATTGGGTCTAACAATTTTGTAGCACAACCACCAAATCAATTTGAAAATTTAGCCTGTGTTTATTGTGGGGAAGGACATTTGTTTGAAGAGTGTCCATCAAACCCATAATCCATGTACTACATAGGTAATCAGAACCAAAATCGAGGAAGGTAAGGACTGCAATCCAATTTCTACAACGCATCGTGACGAAACCACCCAAATTTCTTCTGGAATAACCAAGGGACTGGAACCAATAACACTTATGCCCAACCTAGACCAACCCAGCCGCCTAGTTTTTCCTAACATGTTTAGAAACCAGTTCAAGCTGAATCATCCAATAGCTCAGAGAATCTACTGAAAGCTTACATGGCGAAGAATGATGCCTCAATTCAAATCCAATCAGCTACATTGAAGAACTTGGAGAACCAGATGGGCCAGCTTGCAACTGAACTCAGAAACCAACCACAAAGTACTTTACCTAGTGATACAGAGAATTCGAGGAATCCAGGGAAGGAACATTGCAAAGCACTAACATTGAGGACCGAAATGATAGTAGAGCCAAACATTGTCAAAGTTGAGAAGGAGCTAGCTGAGACTCAAGATTCGCAAAAAGTTCAACCGAGTGTTGAAATTCCAGTTTCACCAGAACTAGAACCTGCAAAATCTGATAAGGTAACCTCAGAACTAGTTAATTCTGATCAACTACCAACTGCGTTAGATACAGAATTGCCACCAAAGACAAATCAACCAGTACCAATTCCAGTAATGAAACCTTCACCACCCTACCCTCAAAGACTTCAGAAGTAGAAACAAGAAATTCAACTCAAGAAGTTCCTTGATGTACTCAAGCAACTTCATATCAACATCCCGTTGATAGAAGCACTCGAACAAATGCCAAACTACATCAAGTTTATGAAAGATATCCTGTCCAAGAAGCGAAAACTTGGTGAATTTAAGATGGTAGCTCTGACGAAGGAGTGCAATGTATATCTTCAAGACAAACTACCCCCAAAGTTGAAGGATCCTGGATGTTTTACCATACCCTGCAACATTGGAGCAACATACTGTGGTAAGGCATTATGTGACTTAGGTGCAAGTATAATTTGATGCCTTTGTCAATATTTAGAAAGTTAAGGATAGGTGAAGTTAGACCTACTACGGTTACACTTCAACTAGTAGATCGATCTTTAGCACATCCAGAAGAAAAATTGAGGATGTATTTGTACATGTAGATAAATTCATCTTTCCTGCTGACTTTGATATTCTAGTTTTTGAAGCAGACAAAGAAGTACCAATTATCCTAGGAAGACTGTTCTTAGCAATCGGAAGGACCCTTATTGATGTGTAGAAGGGTGAACTTACGATGCGTGTTCAGGATGATTAGGTAACATTTAATGTTTTTAAGTCTATGCATTTCCTGATGCGATTGATGATTATTCTGCAGTATCCGACTTAGAGGATTTAATAGTGAAAAAGGAATTCAACTCTGTTGAGGATCCACTGGAAAGAATTTTGACATCAGACCCTCCAAATGATGAAGAAGAGGATGAGTACTTAGCTTTGCTAGAGGCTAATCATAAGGGATTTAATCCACAATCCCATTTTGAATCTTTGGAGTTAGTGAAGAGGGAGTATGCCTAATGAAAAGCGTCAATCGAGGAACCACCTAAATTAGAACTCAAGGTATTACCTTCACGTTTAAAATACGTTTATTTAGGTAACATTTCTACCCTGTCTGTGATTGTTTTAGCAGAATTGACTATTGAGCAGGAAGAGAAACTTATCTTAGTCTTGAAACAATTCAAGAAGGCTATCGGATGGACCATAGTTGATATTCGCGGTATTAGTCCATCTGTATGCATGCACAAGATTATCCTAGAAGATGGAGAAAAAGGGACGATTGATGGACAACGAAGACTGAACCCCATCATGAAGGATGTGGTGAAAAAGGAGTTTATCAAGTGGTTAGATGCAGGTATCATTTATCTCATCTCAGACAGTTCGTGGGTAAGTTCGGTCCAGTGCGTGCCAAAGAAGGGAGGTATCACAGTTGTAGAGAATGAGAATAACAAGTTGATACCAACTAGAATAGTTATGGGATGGAGGATTTGCATCGATTACCGGAAGCTGAACAAGGCAACTAGGAAAGATCACTTTCCTTTATCGTTCTTGGACCAGATGCTGGATAGACTTGCGGGGCGAGACTATTACTATTTTCTCGATGGATACTCGGGGTATAATCAGATTACAATAGCACCAGAAGATCAACACAAGACAACATTCACCTGCCCGTATGGTACATTTGCATTTAGACTCATGCCATTTTGTTTCTGTAATGCACCTGCTACATTTCAAAGACGTATGATGTCTATTTTTTCTGACATGGTTGAGAAGTACTTGGAAGTTTTTATGGATGACTTTTCAGTATTCGGAGATACTTACGATGATTGCTTAGCCAATCTAGCTAAGGTACTAAGGTGATGCGAAGAAACGAACCTTGTACTTAACTGGGAGAAGTGTCATTTCATGGTACGAGAAGGAATTGTTCTAGGGCATCGGATAATGAGACATGGGATCGAGGTAGATAAAGTGAAGGTAGACGTCATTGAGAAGCTTCCACCGCCAGCATCTGTAAAGGGTGTTAGGAGCTTTTTAGGCCACGCCGGTTTCTATCGAAGATTTATCAAGGACTTCTCCAAAATTACTAAACCCTTATGCAAATTATTGGAGACAGACACGACATTCAAGTTCGATGATGAATGCTTAAGAGCTTTCAATGATTTGAAGATTCGATTAGTTACGGCACCCATAATCGTCACACCAGACTGGGATTTTCCATTTGAATTGATGCGTGATGCAAGCAACTTCGTGATAGGAGCTGTCATGGGCCAACGAAGGAACAAAGTTTTTCATCCCATTTACTATGCAAGCCGGACCCTTGCAGAAGCTCAGCTGAACTATACGGTAATAGAAAAAGAGTTACGTGCTATTGTATTTGCTTTTGACAAGTTTTGATCCTATCTTGTAATTGCCAAAGTGACTGTCTATACAGACCACTCGACAATTAAGTACTTACTTGCCAAGAAAGATGCTAAGCCGAGACTGATCTGGTGGGTGCTTCTACTTCAAGAGTTCGATCTAGAAATTCAAGATCGAAAGGGAGTAGAAAACCAAGTAGCAGATCACTTGTCTAGATTGGAGCCTCAAGAAGGGAATTCTCCTATTATACCAATTCAGGAAACGTTTCCAGATGAACACATACTGAAGGTAAGTCATAATACACCTTGGTTTGCTGATATTGCTAACTATTTAGCTTGTAGTTTGATGCCAATTGATAAGACGTATCAACAAAAGAGAACGTTTATTTACAATGTGAAGTATTATTTTTGGGAAGAGCCATATTTGTTTAAAAAGTGTGCAGATCAGATGATTACGAGATGCGTGGAAGAAGATGAAGTACAAAAGATTTTATACCATTGTCACTCAGCTCTGAGTGGGGGACACTTTAAAGGTACTCATACGGCGGCCAAAGTATTGCAAGCTGGATTCTTTTGGCCAACACTATTCAAGGATGCATATGTGTACATAAAGAGCCGTGACCGATGTCAAAGGGTCGGAAATGTCACCAACAGAAATGAGATGCCTCAAACAAACATCATTGAGGTAGAAGACTTTCTTGGTCCTTTCCCTCCGTCGTTTGGTCACAAATATATATTGGTAGCAGTAGACTATGTGTCCAAGTGAGTTGAGGTTGAAGCTTATCCAACAAATGATGCGAAGGTTGTAATGAAGTTCTTGCAAAAACACGTGTTCACAAGGTTTGGAACCCCAAGAGCTATCATTAATGATGAAGGGTCCCACTTTGTGAACAAGTGGTTAAAATGGTTATTAGACAAGCACGGAGTGAAACACAAGATTGCAACAGCTTACCATTCGCAGATGAATAGGCAAGCTGAACTGACAAATAAGGAGATCAAAGGCATACTTGAGAAGGTAGTTTGCCCGAACTGATGAGATTGGTCCAAAAGCCTGGATGATGCTTTGTGGGCTTACAAAATAGCATACAAGACACCTTTAGGGATGTCACCCTATAGGTTGGTATTTGGGAAAGCCTATCATCTACCATTGGAGTTAGAGCACAAAGCTTTCTGGGCTCTTCAGCAGCTTAATTTGGATCCTAAGTTGGCAAAAGAGAAACGGATGTTCCAACTTAATGAGTTAGAAGAGTTCTGAATATTCTGATACGAAAATGCCAAATTACTTAAAGAAAGACTCAAGAAATGGCATGATAAACACATTTGAGTTCGAGAATTTGAAGCAGGTCAGCAAATCTTGTTGTTCAATTCTAGACTAAGGTTCTTCCTAGGTAAGCTAAAATCACGATGGTCTTGTCCATTTACGATTCATCAAGTCTATCCATATGGAGTTGTTGAAATCCATGGTAAGAGAGGTAAGTTAATGCTCAGCGCCTGAAACATTATTGGGGAGATAAAATTGAACGGGATAAAATCCCATTCATTTTATCAAATACTTAATTTCTCATTTTTATATTTGAATAAATGATTTAGGGTATATTTTTGGGTTTAGAATGTTTAAATAAATTCTATCTAGGAGATTGGAACTTAAGCGGGACTGCTTGTGACCCCTCCAATCTTTCCTGGAAATTTATTTTGACATAATTTCCTAAGAAATTATTCCCTAAATGGAAAAATAAATTTTTAGTTTTTCAAATAAAAGGGTCAATTTTGATTCACGTTTTAATTTGCAACTCAATTTTAAATTTTCACTAATTCTAGGGACTTAATTGAATTTTTTCTAAAATTTGATTGCTTTTTTGTAAATAATAAAAACTAGGTGCTTCTCCTTGTAAATATTTTCAAAACGCATCTAGAACAAATATTTTTAATATTATTTATCAATTTGATAAACCTTAATATATAATTATATTTATTATAATTTATATATATTAATTTTTATCAACTTAGCTTAGAATTAGGATTAATTGTATTTTAATTATATTTTATGGTTATCTTAATAAATTAATGGCAATTGATAATTTCATATACATATATTTAATTATTAATTGTTATTAAACTTTGAGTAGAATTAGAACTTAGATTTTTTTCATTAAAATTTTCAAAGAATTCTACTACAAATCTTATTTTTCCATCTATAAATACCATCAACCCTTCTCCCTACATTCATTCATCTTCAAAACCCCAAAACAATAAACCCTTAAGTGTCATAAGCTTGGCCCAGCTGACTCACTAGCACACGCCCAGCAGACCGCCACACGTCCAGCTCCATCGCGCGCCAAGCGCTCATCTACGTGCATTTGCTATGTGGGGTTCCTACGAAGAAAATTTAAACAAAAACACTGAATAACAAATATTCTACTACTACTCCTACTCTTAATAAATTATATAAATTAACAAGCATCCCAAATTTAATACAATCTTTTAAAATACAAAAATATAGAAGTTCAATCATTCTCTTAAAAATCCATCTCATCATCTTCCTCCTCGTCCTCAGTTCCTTCTTCCTCTTCGCTCTGCTCAAAATCCATCTCATCATCTCTTGCTGGCGTTTATTCCATTCCTTAATTTGTTTAGCCCAAAGCTCAATGTACTGTGTATACAGTGCGTAACCAATTATACTTCGGGATGGCTTCATTGATTATTCCATAGACGCCATTAGCAGACATACTGTTTTGCATAATGTCATCACTAAGTGAGGAAAAAAGACTCCCACTTTCTAGCCACTAACGCATCGTTTCATATTTTGGCATATCCACATTCCAATGCATACATGTTTTATTTTTGCAAAATAGCGTAAAGAAAAACCGTTTGAAAAGTATTGACATTAGAAACATTCAAAGCAGGAGCTATGCTAGTGCACAAAAATTGAATCCGCATTTTTTCTTCTAGAAACATTATTGCTTGATTAAAGAAGGTTGGAATACCAGTACCCGGGCGACATTTCCATTCACCCGCTTCTTTGTTAGGAAGTTTATAATGTTGTCCATATTTATATCTCAAAAATATTCTAAATTAGTTTCTTCTATAAAATCTTTTTCATAAAATGGAGCATTATAAAATTCACAAATAACCTGAGTAATCCGTACTTCTTTCTCTCACACAAGTACCGTTTCCTATGTATGACCCTCAAATTTTCTAGACTCTTGGTCTTGTAAAGATACATAAAATTCCTGAACTACAAGGACCACAGCAAAGTCTTTTGGTATCATACAAAAACGTTCCCATCTATGATACCTAACTAAAGGCCATATCTTCTAACAAAGAACCATCGATGGTCTAAATCCCCTCTCTTGAATAAATGTTTTTCCTTGAAGTTCTAAAAATTATTTTTCAATAGTTGGATTCAGGTTATTAGAAGGGTTCAAAAATTATTTTTCAATAGCTGGATTCAGGAAATTAGAGGGGTTCTAAAATTTTTTTTTTCGATGGTTTCAATTCATTGGTTCTCCTCACTTTTCTTGGAGGCATTATGAATATTGTTCAAGTTTAATAATTAACGAACTAATAAGCAAAGTTTCCAATGGAATAGTAAAAGTAGAAGTCAGGAACCTTTCATCTTGGAAAGAGATACGTTGGAATCCTTGTAATATTCATTTGTAGTTTCTTCTTTTAGAGCTTTCTGTTTGTTTTTTTTTATAACAAAAAAGATGAATAGAAGTAAATTTATAGTAAACTAGTAAAGAGAAGTAATAAAGGAGTTTAGGGTTTATGAAAATTGAGAGGTTTGAGGTGTTTAAAGTGTTAAGATTGGTTTGGGTTGTAGTTTAATATGATTTTGGGTTTTAAATAAGGTGTTATTAGGGTTAAAATTGAATTAAAAAGGTGTTTAGTTTGCCAATTTGTGCAATCAATTGTGTCAACCCTGTAAAAAGTTGGAACGATGTCGCGACATAGGGTTCCATGTCACGACATCAACCGTAGTCTGCCGATGCCATGACACGCTCTTGGAATTTTAAAATTTTTTGTAAATCATCTTTGGTGTCGCAACAGACAAAGTCTGTGTCACGACATCGAGTTGGGTTTCTCAATTCCATTGATTCTAGCCTTGGTGTTGTGACATAGGTTACTGTGTTATGACATTGGCTCTGTTTTTTCCTAAATTTCCAATTTCTAAAGTTGATGGTTCCTGTGAAACATAGATTTTATAAAAATTGAAATCTAAACTAAGAAATTAGTTAAATTTATAATAATTTACAAAGAATTAAATCTCAATTTAAATTATCAAGTTTTAATGTTGGATTCATCCGACAGCACTATTAATGCATATAAAGATTTTTTTTCTAGTTCTTTCAGTGTTAGTCCATTGCCCATCATGCCACTCCACCTTATTTTGTTTATCTCTTTTCCTGAACTTGTTCTTTTGACCTGTATTGACTGTAGGAAGAATGTCCCTTGATTCGGGATTATTAGGGTTAAAAATAGATTGTTCATTACAATACTCCCCCAAGTCCCTTTTATATTCCCCACTCTGTTGGTGACCACATTTAAAAATTTATGTTTCACCATTGATCTTCATTGTTAATTCATTTTTCCCTAGGTCAATGGTGGACCCTAAAGTAGCTAGAAAAGGTCTTCCCAATAGAATTGGGATCTCTCGATCTTCTTTAAGGTCTAAAACTATGATCTATCGTAATTTGGTGTAGTAGATTAAATTAGTTTTCACACTTTAGGAGATTGAACATAAGTATTTTAGTTATGTATTAAATCACATTTTCGTAAGTTTAGTTAAGTTCAATAAAGTGTGTAATTTGAGTCTTTTATTGAGCTTAGAGGCGAATGAGGCCTAAGGGTGATCTAACATACTTTGTGAGCGTAGGTATGCCAACTCGATACTGGTCACTATGTTGCAACACGAAGCATTGGATGTCGTAACATAGGGACTAGAATAGAAGAATTCCAAGACTGCCATCAATGACATGACATGGCTTGAGGATGTCATGACATATCCCTAAAGACACCCCGAATGTAACACCCCTAACCCATATACGTCGTTGGAATAAAGCTACGATGCATTACCAATCAATTACATCATACAACATACATTTCACATACATGAATTCAATATCACATAAACATTAATCAAACTTAATCAAATTGTCCCTTACAAGGCTCTACAACACCTTTAAACATTCTTGGAAAAGATTCGGGACTAAACTGATAACATTTGAAAACTTTGGGGAACTTAGAAAAATTTTCATGCATACAGAGATCACACGCCCGTGTGCCTCACACGGCCACCAGACACGCCCGTGTCACAGGCCGTGTGGAAATAGGGCATACATACTGACTTGCATCACATGACAGGAGACACGCCCGTGTGCCATGGCCGTGTGAAACCTGGAGGGTATACTAACTTGGCCACACAGCCAGCCACAAGCCCATGTGCCAGCCCGTGTGCTACACACGGTTAGTTGACACACCCATGTGTCAAAGTCGTGTAACTCTCTGACTTGTTTTACTAAGTTTCAGTAGCCATATTGTGAAGTCACACCCCCGTGTGCTCAACCGTGTAGGGAAAAATTAGGCTTGGTTTAAGCCGCATTTCTCACCCTTCTCATGCATACCTAAAACACAACATTTTACACCATTTCAATACATTAATAGGCAGCCAAAACATGTTATTTTATGCACCAAACATGTCATACCAATTTCCTCCATTTCATCAACTCAAATCATAACCATTTCCTGTTCAAAACACATACCAAAACACATATCACATTCATCAACTCAACCTATTTTAAATATGTATTTTATCATCATCAATCTCACACTACGCTTGACTCATAAATCATCTATTAACTAATTATTGATCAAGTTTAAAAATCGTGCGTTATATAAGTAAGTACTCATCACTTACCAAATAATCAAATAAATAACTTGAACCATCACCAAGTATACCAAATTATGCCATAACATAAGGCATCCTTTACACATCAAAATAACATCATTTTCAAGCCACATCTCATGGCTAATTGCATCAAACACATAGGCATTAGTTGCTAAATTAATTGTACTCATCAAATAACCATAAATCCTATACATGCCATATAACCTAAATCACAAAGCTTACAAGTACCAAACCATAGCTAGATAGTGTGATGAGATCTCTGATGACTACCAACTCGAGCAAGCCTATGAAACTCTATAAACATAGAAAAGGAAACAAAGTAAGCTATAAAGCTTAGTAAGCTCGTATGGTAATAAATTCATATTATTAAATAACCGCATTTTAAATAATTACACAAAATATGATATAATTCATATGATTTCACCATTCAATCTTGAATTCATGGACATAGATGATCAAGATTTTCATGAGTTTATTCATTCAAAACATGAATGGTTTGAATACTTCTTATCAATTCATTCACATTTTCATATGCATAAGCAATTATATATAGAAACTTTATTCAATTCAATATTCATCACATTTTCTTAGCCAAGTGAATTATGTGAAATATCATCAAATAATAGTGTTTCGCACACTATATGCCATATGTATATATAGTTAAAACAACTATAACCCATATCTCACATATCATTCAATTCATGCCTTATTATAGCCAAATAAACACATTTTGGCATGAAACATACTTATACATAAATCTTTCTCATTTCATATATGTGATACACTAAGAACTTAACAAATTACCTTCTTTTAATTCCCATATAGGGTCTATACAAACTTGTATCACTTAATTAAATTTTATTTTCCTTCTCATCTTGAGTATGCCTATTGAACCCTTCAGAAACACTAAGGATACTCGGATATCACATAAAATTCAGATAATGCCATATCCCAGATATGGTCTTACATGTTATCTCATATCGATGCCAATGTCCCAGACATGGTCTTACACGAAATCATATAACGATGCCAATGACCCAGGCATGGTCTTAGACGTAATCATAATACAATGCCAATGTCCCAGACATGGTTTTACATGTAATCTCATCTCGGCATGTAACAGCCCAATTTTAGTTAAATCAAAATAGTGGTTTTGAAACCACAAATTTGAGGTCAAAAAATTATTTTAATATTATTTTATGTGTTTACAGCATGATAGCATGTATGTGTGAAAGTTTGATGATTTAATTTTATCGATTGGATGCTTAATTTGATAAAAGGACTAAATCGCGTAAAATGCAAAAGTTGCATTCTACTTGTTAAAGTTCTTTAATTGCTATGAAATTTTAATGTGTAAGTCCTTATGTGGTTATTTGGCCTTTGGTTAATGGAATGGACAAATATAGTCATCCATTAAGTGATTTTTAATGTTATAATATAACGTTAAAATAGTAATATAATGTTAAAATAGTAATTAGTGAAATAAGGTTAATTAAATTAAAACAAAACATAATGGTGGCCATTTTATCATCTTTTATGGTCTAATGAAGCAAAGAAGAAAGCTAAAATAGGGATTTGATAATCGACACTTGCATAGCTTGATTGAGGTATGTTTTGAGCTCGATTTTTGATGATTTCTATGTTTTTGTGATTGTTGCTTTGAGTACTATCTAGCCCATGTCTTAATTTTTTAAACTGTTAAATATTTTTAGAGTTTCCATTGATGAGTTATTGTGTTCTTTCGTATTTGATGATGAAATATGAATTTTTGATGATAGATTATCATGTTTTGTAAAGTGATTTTTAATGAAATTTCATAAAAGGGGTTAATTTGTGAAAAGATGAAAATGTGTGGTTAAAGTGTAAAATATTGATAAATATGGGCTATTAAGGAGCCTATAGAAATTTGGCTAGTTTGGGTTTAATTGAAATTGCTGTAAATTGTGTTTATATGAAATAAGGACTAAATTGTAAGAAATGTGAAAGTTTAGGGCCAAAGTGCAAATTGGCTTAAATATGTGTTTAAAGACTAAATTGATTTAGTTGGTGATTAAATGGATTAATTTTGAATATATATATAGATCAAGAACGAAAGAAATCAGACTTAGATCGAGGCAAGAACAAAGTACTCGATTAATCGGCTAGTTTCGTTGTTTCTACAAGTGAGATAAGTTCATATGAAAACAAATGTCTTTAAATTGAATTATATGTGTTTATTTGTCATTTAATTGTTATCAATGTTGAACGAGCAACTACGAGTAAGAATCAACGGAGTTACGACATCTGAAAGTCTCGTACGAACCTTAAGAATAGTATAGGATATGAATGTCATGACATTAGGTTTTTGGGATGTGATTACATGTAAGACATGTCTGGGACATTGTCATTATATTATGATTTCGTGTAAGACCCTGTCTAGGACAGTAGCATCGATATGTGATAACATGTAAGACCATATCTTGTAACAGCCCAATTTAGACCCTAATTGAAACAGTGGTTTCGGAACCATGAATCTGAGTCAAAAAAATATTTAAATATTATTTTTCGTGTTTATTATATGTGAATTTGCATGTGTTAAATTTTCGTATGAAAATTTGATTGTTTGTGTGCTTAATAAAATAAAAGGGCTTAATAGCGTAAATAAAAATTTGATGATTAATTGTAAAAGGGCTGAAATGAATATGTCTTTGTAAGTGGAGGTATTTAAAATGTAATTTGACCTTATTTAAATGTTATGGACGGTTGTGACCATGCATTTAAATTGGTTTTATATTTTTAACTTAAGGTTAAATATGTAAATTATGTAATAATATGTATATAATAAAACATATAATAATTAAAGCCATGTTCTTCATTTTATTTCTTTTGACCGAAACTTAAAGAAAATAAAGGTTTATAAAGCTTTGAACATTTGGCTACTTCTCAATCTAAATCAAGGTATGTTTCTACTTCAGTTTTTGATAATTTTTACGTTTTTGAGATCGTTGCTTCGAGTACTATCCGACCCATGCTTAAATTTTTTATTTTGATGTATATTTTGAGCTATGTCATTGATGAATATTTGTGTTTTATGATGTTTGATGATGAAATATCAAAAATATGTTTTAGATTAACATGTTTTGTACTGGAGTTTTTGAAGATTTTGAGTAGTTAGGACTAAATTGCAAAAAATAATAAATGGAAGGACTAAAATACAAAATAAACGAAATGTGAGGACTAGTTTGGGTATGAGGAGTATTCGGCCTAAGTATGGTATGAGCAAATTTTGCTTGTTTTGTGTCTTATGTAATTAGGACTAATTTGTAAAAATATGAAATATTGAGGGTAAATGGTAATTTTCCCATTTATGTGTTGTTGGATTAAATTGAATGAAATTGTGTTTGAATGAGATTAATTTTAAATTTTATAGATCAAGAACAAAAGAAATCGGACTTGGATCAGGGAAAAGCAAAAATAGTTGAATAGTGGATTTACATCGTTCGTCGGTATCTGAGGTAAGTCTTTAAGCAATTAGACATCGTTAATTTTTAATGTAACATAGTTTATTATGCTGATTTGGCATTCAAGGATTTGTGGTATAGTTAGCCGAATGTGATAAAGCAAAGAGATAATGTACTTGAGTTTAACTCGATTGAGTTATAACATTTGGAAGACAGTATGAATTATGTGGAATATCTGAAATGTTCGATATATGAATTAATTATGAGATAGATTTATAATATGATATTCGGGCTATGAGACTAGCAAGCCTTGTGCTGGTGAATTTAATCGGGCTTTATGCCTAGCAGTCTTATTGCCGGTGAATAAAATCAGACTTTGAGTCTAGCAGGCCTTGTGTCAGTGTGTGATTTAGGCTTATGCCTAGCAGGTTTTATACCGGTGATTTATTTTCAAGCCTATACCTATAAGATTTGATGTTGATGTAGGAATTGAGCAAGTAAATTGAGCTAAATGATCTTGTATAATCGGCCATATAGGTATGTGCTTATGTGATGTTATATTTGAACTTGTATATTCGGCCACATAGGTATGTACATATGTGATGTTATATTGGATCTTGTATATTCGGCCACATAAGTATGTACATATGTTATGTTATATTTGATCTTGTATATTCAGCCAAATGAGTGATGTTGGTATAGGAAGTTAAGTTTTGTTTTGTGAACTTGTGTAAATGTGTGGAAGTATATTTGAATATATAATGATATTTGGCTTTGAAAGTTGAATGAAAAATTGTAACATGTTAACCTTATAAGTATTCAGCCAAGGTGATAGTTATGTTAAACATGTGTGGTTATAGATTGATTCAGTTGAAATTAAATATGACATTGATATAGTAAAATTAGTTTATTTTAGATTTTTAAGAAGTTGAATATATTATTGAATTGATATTTGCTTGTGACTTACTAAGCTATAAAAGCTTACTCTGTGTATATATGTGTTTCTGTTTTATAGATTTTGGATTCAAGTTACGAGCTTGGGGATCATCAGCCAAGTCTATCACACTATTGACTGTTTTCGGTATTTTAATAAGTGAACTTTCAAACCTATGGCATGTATAAGCTAGATTATGTTTTATAATATTGTATTTTGGTCTATGTTTAATGAGAGCCATGCGAAAATGGCTAAGTTGATTCATGAATTTATGTTATATCAGGTATAATTTTTAAGTGTGCTATGCGTAAATGATGATGGAGTGTATTGAATATAATATTGGTGATTTGGTTATGAGATTAATTTAGATGATAAAAATATAAGTGCTAAAGGTGATGAAGTTCGATCAAGGTTTATATATATAAATGGCATAAATGATAAGAAGTGAACTTGTGGATTGATTTATATGTGGTATTTATGGTTAAGGTATATGGTTATAATGTTTTATGCTATGAACGAATGATATATGTGATTTGTATTATATGTTTTGGAAGTTGATTGTTATTGGTTGGTGAACTTGATTATAGTTGATAAGTTGACCATATTGTATATCAATTTTCATAAGTATAGTTGAATGATTCAATTTTGATTGTATATAGATAAAGTATACAGATGAAATTGATTGGTAAGTTTGATATAGGTATTAAATGTGAATGGATATTTGATGATCTATATATATACATATATATAGGTTCAAATATGGTAAAGGTTATTTATGACATGTTATATCTTGTGAAGGTTTTATAATTTAGCTTAACAATTGAGTAAGATGTTGATTATATTTATATGTACATGTCTATGAATATGTAATTGAATGATTTGATTTGTAATGGAAGTGTATTTGTGTATATGATGTTTATGCGGTTGGTAAAATAGGTATAAATGATGAAGTTTAATATTGAATAGGTATTAGATATGTTTTGATAGTAAATTGTATATTTAATAAGTAAAAAATATGTATATATATATATATTTATGAATATGACTTGAGTTAGAAATGAGAATGTTCAAAAATATACTTAGGTTAAGTAATGCCTCGTGACCCTAATCTGGCGATGGATACAAGTTAGGGGTGTTACATTTGATTGGTATCAAGCTACAGTTTAGTTGATTCTAGGACTAACGTAGCGTGTTTGAGTCTAGCTATACATGCCATAAATATTATTGCGATAGTGTGATGACTTCTGACATTTGAAAATGTGCTTTCATATAGTAAATGGATCCCGATAGAGGTGTAGCTGATGATGTCGAGAGTGTAGCGCCTGCTCCCGCGCAAGGGACAACGCCAGTTGAATATTAGCCTATCTTAAGTAGCCATAAGGGGGAGGCTAAACAATCCTTCTACCAAATGATGAACGATTGGTTTACTCAAGATATTTGGACTAATCTGATCGCACAACAACCTCCACCCCGAATAATCCATCTCGATACACCGTGGTACCTCCGATGATTGATCCAATAAGATTTAACAAGTCCCCAGTAGATAAAATCGAAAAAACACGTGGCTGAAGAGTTTAAAGCTAATGATTATGATGATTCGGAAGGGTTGAGTTGTGGCTTGATAATACTATCCGTGTGTTCGACGAGCTATCTTGTACTCCGGATGAATGTTTAAAGTGTGCCATATCTTTATTACGAGACACCGCATATCACTGGTGGAATACACTAGTATTTGTGGTCTCGAAAGAGAGAGTGACCTGGGAATTCTTTCAAACTAGGTTCCATAAGAAATACATCAGCCAAAGATTTATCAACTAGAAAAGCAAAGAATTTTTGGAATTGAAACAGGGTCGTATGACCGTAACCGAGTACGAGCAAAAATTTTTAAGACTCCGTCGATATGCTCGTAAATGTGTTTCAACCGAAGCTATCATGTGTAAAAGATTTGAAGACTGTTTGAACGAAGACATTAAATTGTTGTTTGGTATACTTGAAATCAAAGAGTTCGTGGTACTTTTTGGGCGAGCTTACGAAGCCGAAGAGCTCGGGAAAGAGAAAAGAAAAGCTGATTTTGAAGCTGATTTTGAGTAAGACTTTTCACTCAGCATCGAAGAACTTTAGAGATGATTCTAGTTGATTTAAAGTTACTTCGGACTTTTCTAGACGAGACCGAGATCGACCTCCTGTGAGTTCATGAGCCACTTCGATTGCAAGGGTTGGCAATGATCGGTAAAACAGACTCAAGTGTAAGCATTGTGGTAAATGGTATTCCGAAAATTGTAGATTGCATGATCGGTCTTATTTTAAATGTGGATCGATGGATCATTTTATCTGAGATTGCCCAATGTTAGCCGAGCAAAACACTGTTCAGAACGCGAGACCTAATAACATGTCAGTATGAGGCAGACCACCCAGGCATTCGGGTAATGTGAGTGGCAGTCAGAGAGGGACGAAAGATTCAGTAGTTCGATCTGAGGCTCGTGCACCTGCCAGATGAGCTCGCAAAAAGGCTTCTTCCCCAGTTGTTATTACCAGTACTTTCACTCTTTATGATATTAATGTTATTGCATTGATTGATCCTGGTTCAACTCATTCATATGTGTGTGAGACATTAGTATCCAGTAAGACTTTGCCTGTTGAGTCTACTGAGTTTGTGATTCGAGTATCAAATCCCTTGGGCCGGTGTGTTCAGGTTGATAAAGTATGCAAAAATTGCCCGTTGATGATTCGATATTCATGTTTTTTGGCCGATTTGATGTTGTTAGATTTCGACGAGTTTGATATAATTTTGGGTATGGATTGGTTGAATTTGCACGATGCCATTGTTAATTACAAAAGAAAGACCATTGATTTGAGATGTTAGAACAACGAGATTATTCGGATTGAATCTAATGATCTGAATTGTTTACCAGTATTAATATCTTCGATGTTAGGTCAGAAGTATGTGAGAAAAGGTTGTGAAGCTTACTTTGCTTATG
Organism: Gossypium longicalyx; assembly: GCA_025698465.1. Classification (NCBI taxonomy): domain Eukaryota; kingdom Viridiplantae; phylum Streptophyta; class Magnoliopsida; order Malvales; family Malvaceae; genus Gossypium; species Gossypium longicalyx. The sequence goes on from CM047006.1 coordinate 29,686,537, forward strand.
TGCTTGATAGTAAAGTGACTAAAAAGAAGATTGAATCTGTACCAATTGTGTACGAGTATCCAGACGTGTTTCTTGAAGAATTACCGAGTTTGCCACCTATCCGAGAGGTAGGGTTTGGCATTGAGTTAGTATCGGGGACGACTCCAATTTCAATAGCTCCATATCAGATGGAACCTACTGAATTAAAAGAGTTAAAAGCACAGTTGCAAGAGTTAACAGATAAAGGTTTTGCGTGACCGAGTTTCTCTCCCTGGGGTACGCTAGTTCTATTTGTGAAAAAGAAAGACGAAACTATGAGAATGTGTATTGATTACCGACAGCTAAATAAGGTTACTATAAAGAATAAATACCCATTGCCACAGATTGACAACCTGTTCGATCAGTTGTAAGGGGTTTCAGTGTTTTCGAAGACAGATTTGAGATCGAGTTATTATCAGTTGCAAGTCAAAGACTCCGATGTGCCAAAAACTACTTTTCGAACGTGATACGACATTATGAGTTTCTAGTTATACCGTTCAAACTTACTAATGCACTTGTTGTTTTTATGGATTTGGTGCATCAAATCTTCAGGCAGTATTTAGATCGATTTGTGGTTGTGTTCATTGATGATATATTGATCTACTCCCGTGATAAAACTAAACATGCCGAGCATTTGAAACTTGTGTTACAGACTTTGCGAGAAAAGTAGTTGTATGCGAAGTTTAGTAAATGTGAGTTCTGGTTACATGAAGTTAGCTTTCTGGGACATGTTGTTTCAGCATTAGGTATTCGGGTTGATCCGAGCAAAATTTCAGCAATCCTTGATCGGACACCTCCGAGAAATGTTTCTGAAGTCTGAAGTTTTTTGGGACTTGCTGGTTCCTATAGATGATTTGTGAAAGGGTTCTCGATGATTGCAACCCAGACTACCAAGCTTTTACAAAAAGATGTTAAGTTTGAGTGGTCAGAAAAGTGCCAGAAAAGTTTTGATCAGTTGAAAGCCCTTTTGACCGAAGCTCCAGTGTTAGTTCAGCCAAAATCGGGTAAAGAATTTGTTATCTATAGTGATGCATCTTTAAATGGTTTGGGCTGTGTTTTCATGCAGGAAGGCAAAGTCATAGCTTATGCCTCAAACAGTTAAAACCGCATGAAAAGAATTATCTAATGCACGATCTAGAATTGGCAGCTATTGTGTTTGCATTGAAGATATGGCGTCATTATCTGTTCAAGGAGAAATGTCATGTTTATTCTGATCACAAAAGCCTGAAATATTTGATGACTCAAAAAGATTTGAATTTGAGACAACGCAGATGGTTAGAATTGTTAAAAGACAATGAACTTGTGATTGACTATCACCCAGGAAAGGCTAATGTTGTTGCTGATGCTCTAAGTCAAAAATCTCTGTTTGCTTTGTGTGCAATGAATGCACATATGGTTATATAAGATGATGGTGCGATAATAGCTGAGTTAAAAGCAAGACCGTCATTTATTCAGCAGATTTACGAAGCTCAGAAGGTTGATAATGATTTGATAGCAAAACGAGCTCAATATGCTTCGAACGTTGATTCAGAATTTCAAGTGGATGCTGAGGGATGTTTGCGGTTCAGAAACCAAATATGCATTCCAAGAAATAAAGAGTTGATTCAGATGATTTTGAACAAAGCTCATAATAGTCAGCTATCTATTCACCCAGGTAGTACGAAGATGTATAATGATCTGAAACAACACTATTGGTGGCAAGGTATGAAACGAGACATTTCTGACTTTGTATCGAAATGTTTAGTCGATCAACAAGTAAAAGCGGAGCATCAGGTACCTTCTGGATTGCTACAGCCGATTATGAGACCTGAATGGAAATGGGATAGAGTCATGATGGATTTTGTATCCGGTTTACCGATACACCGAGCAAGAAAGATGCAATCTGGGTTATTGTGGATAGATTGACTAAATTGGCTCACTTTGTTCCGGTTCGTACAGATTATTCGCTCGATAAGCTTGTTGAGTTATATGTTTCTCAGATGTGAAACTACACGGAGTACCTATTTCAATTGTGTCGGATAGAGATCTGAGGTTTACATCGCTGTTTTGGAAGAAACTGCAAGATGCATTAGGTACTAAACTGCATTTTAGCACTGCTTTTCATCCCCAGACAGACGGTCAGTCCGAGTGAATCATTCAGATACTTGAGGATATGTTGAGATGTTACATTCTCGAGTTCAAAGGTACGTGGGGACGACATCTACCTTTGATTGAATTTGCGTACAATAATAGCTTTTAATCGAGTATCAAAATGGCACCTTACGAGGCTTTGTAAAGTTGTAAATGTCGTACACCTTTATACTGGATTGAGCTTAGTGAAAATAGGATACACGGGATTGATTTGATCAGAGAAAATCGAACAGAAAGTGAAAGTGATCCGTGAAAGTCTAAAAGCAGCATCAGATCGTCAGAAATCATACGTGGACTTTAAACGAAAAGATATAGAGTTTCAGATCTGGTATAAAGTATTTCTGAAAGTCTCACCATGGAAGAAAATACTTAGATTCAGTCATAAAGGGAAATTGAGTCCGAGGTTTATTGGGCTGTATGAGGTTATAGAGCATATCGGGCTAGCTGCTTATAGACTATTGTTGCCACCTGAACTAGAAAAGATTCACAATGTATTTCATGTTTCAATGCTTCGGAGATATGGATCTAACCCCTCGCATGTGATTAGTCCATCAGAAATTGAGATTCAGTCAGATTTGACTTACGAGGAAGAACCAATTCGTATTTTGGCTTGTGAGATTAAAGAGTTGCGAAATAAGAAAATTCCGTTGGTTAAAGTATTGTTGCATAAACATGGAGTTTAGGAAGCAACGTGGGAGCCAGAGGATACAATGAAAGAGCGTTATCCGAACCTATTCACCGGTAAGATTTTCGGGGACGAAAATCCCTAAGGGAGAAAGTTGTAACAGCTCGATTTAGACCCTAATCGGAATGATGGTTTTGGAACCATGAATTCGAGTCAGAAAAATATTTAAATATTATTTTTCGTGTTTATTATATGTGAATTTACATGTGTGAAAGTTTCGTATGAAAATTTGATTGTGTGTGCTTAATTAAAAAAAAGGGCTTAATTGCGTAAAATGAAAATTTGACGATCAATTGTAAAAGGGCTAAAATGAATATGTCTTTGTAAGTGGAGGTATTTAAAATGTAATTTGACCTTAGTTAAATGTTATGGACGGTTGTGACCATGCATTTAAAATGGTTTTATATTTTTAACTTAAGGTTAAATATGTAAATTATGTAATAATATGTATATAATAAAACGTATAATAATTAAAGCCATGTTCTTCATTTTATTTCTTATGACCGAAACTTAAAGAAAATAAAGGTTTATAAAGCTTTGAACATTTGGCTACTTCTCAAGTTAAATCAAGGTATGTTTTTACTTTAGTTTTTTGATAATTTTTACGTTTTTGAGATCGTTGCTTTGAGAACTATCCAACCCATGCTTAAATTTCTGATTTTGATGCATATTTTGAGTTATGCCATTGATGAATATTTGTGTTTTATGATGTTTGATGATGAAATATCAAAAGTATGTTTTAGATTAACATGTTTTGTATTGGAGTTTTTGAAGATTTTGAGTAATTAAAACTAAATTGCAAAAATAATAAATTTAAGGGCTAAAATAAAAAATAAACTAAATGTGAGGACTTGTTTGGGTATGAGGAGTATTCGGCCTAAGTATAGTATGAGCAAATTTTGCTTGTTTTGTGTTTTATGCAATTAGGACTAATTTGTAAAAATATGAAATATTAGGGGTAAAATGGTAATTTGCCCATTTATGAGTTGTTGGATTAAATTGAATGGAATTGTGTTTGAATGAGATTAATTTGAAATTTTATAGATCAAGAACAAAAGAAATCGGACTTGGATCCGGGAAAAGCAAAAATAGTTGAATAGTCGATTTACATCGTTTGTCGGTATCCAAGGTAAGTCTTTAAGCAATTAGACATCGTTAATTTTGAATGTAACATAGTTTATTATGCTGATTTGGAATTCAAGGATTTGTGGTATAGTTAGCCGAATGTGATAAAGCAAAGAGATAATGAACTTGAGTTTAACTCGATTGAGTTATAACATTTGGAAGACAATATGAATTATGTGGAATATCTGAAATGTTCGATATATGAATTATTTATGAGACAGCTTTATAATAATGATATTCGGGCTATGAGCCTAGCAAGCCTTGTGCTGGTGAATTTAATCGGACTTTATGCCTAGCAGGCTTATTGCCAGTGAATAAAATCAGACTTTGAGTATAGCAAGCCTTGTGTCGGTGTGTGATTCAGGCTTATGCCTAGCAAGTTTTATACCGATGATTTATTTTCAAGCCTATGCCTATAAGATTTCACATTGATGTGGGAATTGAGCAAGTAAATTGAACTAAATGATCTTGTATAATCGGCCATATAGGTATGTGCTTATGTGATGTTATATTTGAACTTGTATATTCGGCCACATAGGTATGTACATATGTGATGTTATATTGGATCTTGTATATTCGGCCACATATGTATGTACATATGTGATGTTATATTTGATCTTGTATATTCGGCCAAATGAGTGATGTTGGTATAGGAAGTTAAATTTTGTTTTGTGAACTTGTGTAAATGTGTGGAAGTATATTTGAATATATAATGATATTTGCCTTTGAAAGTTGAATGAAAAATTCTAAAATGTTAACTTTATAAGTATTTGGCCAAGGTGATAGTTATGTTAAACATGTGTGGTTATAGATTGATTCAGTTGAAATTAAATATGACATTGATATAGTAAAATTAGTTTATTTTAGATTTTTAAGAAGTTGAATATATTATTGAATTGATATTTGCTTATGACTTACTAAGCTATAAAAGCTTACTCTTTGTATATATGTGTTTCTGTTTTATAGATTTTAGATTCGAGTTACGAGCTCGGGGATTGTCAGCCAAGTCTATCACACTATCGACTGTCTTCGGTATTTTAATAAGTGAACTTTCGAACCTATGACATGTATAAGATAGATTATGTTTTAGAATATTGTATTTTGGTCTATGTTTAATGAGAGCCATGCGAAAATGGCTAAGTTGATTTATGAATTTATGTTATATCAGGTATAAATTTTAAGTGTGCTATGCGTGAATGATGATGGAGTGAGTTGAATATAATATTGGTGATTTGGTAATGAGATTAATTTAGATGATAATAATATAAGTGCTAAAGGTGATGAAGTTCGGTCACGGTTTATATATATAAATGGCATAAATGATAACAAGTGAACTTGAGGATTGATTTATATGTGGTATTTATGGTTAAGGTATGTGGTTATAAGGTTATATACTATGAACCAATGGTATATGTGATTTGTATTATATGTTTTGGAAATTGATTGTTAATGGTTGGTGAACTTGATTATAGTTGATAAGTTGATCGTGGTCTATATAAATTTTCATAAGTATAGTTGAATGATTCGATTTTGATTGTATATAGATAAAGTATACAGCTGAAATTGATTGATAAGTTTGATATAGGTGTTAAATGTGAATGGACATTTGATGATATATATATACATATATATAGGTTCAAATATGGTAAAGGTTATTTATGACATGTTATATCTTGTGAAGGTTTTATAATTTGGCTTAACAGTTGAGTAAGATGTTGATTATATTTATATGTACATGTGTATGAATATATAATTGAATGATTTGGTTTGTAATGGAAGTGTATTTGTGTATATGATGTTTATGTGGTTGGCAAAATAGGTATAAATGATGAAGTTTAATATTGAATAGGTATTAGATATGTTTTGATAGTAAATTGTATATTTAATAAGTAACAAATATGTATATATATTTATGAATATGACTTGTGTTAGAAATGAGAATGTTCAGAAATATACTTAGGTTAAGTAATGCCTCGTGACCCTAATCTGGCGATGGATACAAGTTAGGGGTGTTACATTTGATTGGTATCAAGCTACAGTTTAGTCGATTCTAGGACTAACGTAGCGTGTTTGAGTCTAGCTATACATGCCATAAATATTATTGCGATAGTGTGATGACTTCTGACATTTGAAAATGTGCTTTCATATAGTAAATGGATCCCGATAGAGGTGTAGCTGATGATGTCGAGAGTGTAGCGCCTGCTCCCGCGCAAGGGACAACGCCAGTTGAATATTAGCCTATCTTAAGTAGCCATAAGGGGGAGGCTAAACAATCCATCTACCAAATGATGAACGATTGGTTTACTCAGTATATTTGGACTAATCTGACTGCACAACAACCTCCACCCCCGAATAATCCATCTCTGATACCTGTGGTACCTCCGATGATTGATCCAATGAGATTTAACAAGCCCCCTGTAGATAAAATCAGAAAACACAGGGCTGAAGAGTTTAAAGCTAATGATTATGATGATTCTGAGCGGGTTGAGTTGTGGCTTGATAATACTATCCGTGTGTTCGACGAGCTATCTTGTACTCCGGATGAATGTTTAAAGTGTGCCATATCTTTATTACGAGACACCGCATATCACTGGTGGAATACACTAGTATTTGTGGTCTCGAAAGAGAGAGTGACTTGGGAATTCTTTCAGACTGGGTTCTGTAAGAAATACATCAGCCAAAGATTTATCGACCAGAAATGCAAAGAATTTTTGGAATTGAAATAGGGTCGTATGACCGTAACCGAGTACGAGCGAAAATTTGTAAGACATAGTCGATATGCTCGTGAATGTGTTTCAACCAAAACTATCATGTGTAATAGATTTGAAGACATTTGAACGAAGACATTAAATTGCTGGTTGGTATACTTGAAATTAAAGAGTTTATGGTACTTGTTGAGCGAGCTTGCAAAGTCAAAGAGCTCGGGAAAGAGAAAAGAAAAGCTTATTTTGAAGCCAAAGATTCCCGTAAAAGATCATCGAGTAAGACTATGCACTCAGTATCGAAGAAGTTCAGAGATGATTCTAGTTGATTTAAAGTTACTTCAGACTTTTCTAGAGGAAACTGAGATTGACCTCTTGTGAATTCACGAGCCACTTTGATTGCTAGTGTTGGTAATGATCAGTAGAACAGACTCGAGTGTAAGCATTGTGGTAAATGGCATTCCAAAAATTATAGATTGCATGATCGGTCTTATTTTAAATGTGGATCGATGTATCACTTTATCCGAGATTGCCTAATGTTAGCCGAGCAAAACACTATTCAGAACACAAGACCGAGTAACATGTCAGTATGAGGCAGACCACCTAGGCATTTGGGTAATGTGAGTGGCAGTCAGAGAGGGATGAAAGATTCAGTAGTTCGATCTGAGGCTCGTGCACCTGCCAGACGAGCTTGCGAAGAGGCTTCTTCCTCAGATGTTATTATCAGTACTTTCACTCTTTATGATATTAATGTTATTGCATTGATTAATCCTGGTTCAACTCATTCATATGTGTGTGAGACATTAGTATCCAGTAAGACATTGCCTGTTGAGTCTACTGAGTTTGTGATTCGAGTATCAAACCCCTTGGGCCGGTGTATTCTGGTTGATAAAGTATGTAAAAATTGCCTGCTGATGATTCGAGATTCATGCTTCCTGGTCGATTTGATGTTGTTACCTTTCGACGAGTTTGATATAATTTTGGGTATAGATTGGTTGACTTTGCACGATGTCGTTGAAAAATAAAGACCATTGATTTGAGATGTTAGAACAACGAGATTATTCGGATTGAATCTAATGATCTGAATGGTTTACCAGTAGTAATATCTTCGATGTTAGCTCGGAAGTATGTGAGAAAAGGTCATGAAGCTTACTTTGCTTATGTGCTTGATAGTAAAGTGACTGAAAAGAAGATTGAATCTGTACCAGTTGCCTGCGAGTACTCAGATTTGTTTCCTGAAGAATTGCCAGGTTTGCCACTTATCCGAGAGGTAGAGTTTGGTATTGAGTTAGTACCGGGGACGAATCCAATTTCAATAGCTCCGTATCAGATGGCACCTACTGAATTAAAAGAGTTGAAAGCACAGTTGCAAGAGTTAACTGATAGAGGTTTTGCACGACCGAGTTTCTCTCTCTGGGGTGCGCCAGTTCCATTTGTGAAAAAGAAAGACAAAACTATGAGAATGTGTATTATCGCCAGCTAAATAAGGTGACTATAAAGAATAAATACTCGTTGCCACGGATTGACAACCTGTTCGATCAGTTGAAAGGGGCTTCAGTGTTTTCGAAGATAGATTTGAGATCGAGTTATTATTAGTTGCGAGTCAAAGACTCTGATGTGCCAAAAACCACTTTTCGAATGAGGTACGGACATTATGAGTTTCTAGTTATGCCGTTCAGACTTACTAATGCACCTGTTGTTTTTATGGATTTGATGAATCGAATCTTCAGACAGTATTTAGATCAATTTGTGGTTGTGTTCATTGATGATATATTGATCTACTCCCCTGATGAAACTGAACATACTGAGCATTTGAGACTTGTGTTACAGACTTTGCGAGAAAAACAATTGTATGTGAAGTTTAGTAAATGTGAGTTCTGGTTACACGAAGTTAACTTTCTGGGACATGTTGTTTCAGCATCAGGTATTCAGGTTGATCCGAGCATTTATCTATCCTTGATTGGAAACCTCTGTCTCTAATCAGTACGCTTTTAAATAAATGTGGGTATTTCATGTCAGAAAGGACTTGCTGGTCTAGGGGATAAGTGGTGTGTCATGGTTACTTGAGGTCTGAAGTTTGAGTCCTGCTATGTGCAATGGAGTGCTTTTATTTTGCTGATAGGGCCGTGTGGGAGTTTTAGTCAACCTAAACTACTGAAGAGTTGTAGTGGAATTTGAATTAGGTGGTTGAGGGAGGAGTGGACGGTTTTGAGTGATTTGGGGAGGAAAATGTGGGATTTTGAAAGGAGTGGGAGTGTTGGTGTCAAATGTGAACTCCAACCTCTTAGGATTTTGGCTTTGGTGGGTTGTTCTCTCCATTTTTCGGTTTCTATCAACCTTTTTCTCACCTTGGAGGCCGAATTGTGCTAGGTGTTTTTGCTGGTATCGTTTGTCTTCGTTTTCTTTTCGACTTGGCTCTTCGCTGTAGTTTCTTTCGCTTACTGATTTCCTTTTCTTCCTCTACTCCTTTGACAGTCACCCTCTCTCTTTGTTCTTTGGCCGAATACTTCTTTTCTCCCTCTCTCAATCAATTTTTCTCTTTGTCTGAATGACCTTTCTCCCTCTCCCTCAATTCTTTTTGTTTTAACAACCCTCCCTCTTCATCTTGTTGTTTTGGCCGAATACTCCATCTCTCCTTCTTCTATTCTTTTGGTTTTGGCAATTGTTCTTTAACCATCGGGTTCGAGTGTACACGGTTGTTTTCTTTCTCTCTCTCTCTCTCTGCCATAATAATCTTTCACCTAACATCTTACTTTGCTGCCGGTTATTGCAAAGGATGTGGTTGTGATAGCCTTTGCCTCTGTCGTATCGTGTGATTTTGGCCTTCGTTTTGGGGGTAGGCCGATTGCCTTTTTTCCCTATATTTGTTTTTGGTAAGTGGTATACGTTGGGTTCAAACTATTTGTGTGAACAATAATGGTTAAGGTTAATAAGATTCGGTTGGAATGCAAGTGATCTCTAAGGCCTAGTAATCAGTCTCTTGCAACAAGTTAGGTGTGCAAGCCTCAATCGTTCAATCAAGGCAAGTGATAATTAATCTTTTGGATAAGTGTTATAAGAGGGGTTATTCAATCCATTGTTAAATGATTAATGGTGTGTCTTGATTGAATATAGGGTGGAGTGCTTAAGAGCGGTGTGCGCACTTTTCGTAACCAGGTGTATGTACAAACACAACTCCAATTATAGAAAACGGCAAAAGCCGGAATAAGTGAACATCGATGCCACATGGGCATGCTTGCGGCCGTGTAGGTAGGCCACGTGATTAAACATCGGAGTATAGTCGACATGGCCGGCCATGAGCAATTTCATGGGCTAAGGCCATAATGGGTCATTTTGGGCCGAACTGGGCCGTGTGGGCTCCACATGGGTGAACCACACGGACGTGTGAAATTTATTGGGCAAGGCTGTGTAATACACACGGCCAAGGCCATTTCTAGGCTATGTGGGCCACACAGGCGTGTGGGCCCTCATGATCCCGCAATATGGGTCGTGGGCCCATTTTCACTAATTGATACTAAAGGTTGCATGGGTCACCCGAGATGACTGTGGACCTACTGATGAGACGGTAAGCTTACCTAGACCTCTAATTGACTGAAAGACTATTATGCCCCTATGTGATGTATGGATCTATATTCATGTATGACTATATTTTAAGCATGCCATTTTTATCTGTACTGAGCACATATATAATATTATGATATGACATGACATGTTGCATGATGCGTTGCATGGGGATGGGATTTAATATGATTAGAGGAAGTGTACTATAATGGCAGCTCTGCTGCAACTACTGTTTAGTGCCGCAACCAGTACTACTTGAAGTGTAGGGATGGGTGGGTTGATTATATCCCCACATGGAGTGTCAGGTTGGACGAAGATGGAGTGTAGAGGCTAGTTGGGTAGGATTCGTGATTGCATATCTGTACCGTCACTGTTACTGAAATGGGCTTGGGCCCAAACTGATATTGATATTATAATGGGCTAAGGCCCTAACTGAAACTGAACCATTACTGAAATGGGCTTAGGCCCAGACTGTATTTGCTCACTATATGGACGATGGATATGGGATTACACACTGAGTTTTCGTAAACTCACCCTTTTATTTATCTGTACAGGCAATCCCCAGTCTTAGGCGGATCAGTGTTGCGAGGGACTTAAAGGTGGTCACACATCCGCATATATTTCCATATTTGATTTTGATTTTAAGTAATTTTATTTTGGGTATTTTTACTATAATAAGGCCTTTATGGATTTTAACTTTAATTTTGGATTTTTATTTGTTTTGGTTTATAACTGCTAGTGTTCGGAAAACTCGAGTTTTCAAATGAAACAATGTTTTTACAAAGTAAACGCAAGTACGCAATTGTTTTAAAAAGCTTCCGCTATAAAATGATATTTTGGAATTAATAAAATTTTTAAAAGTAAATACTTCTTGATAGTGACACAAGTTTTGAAATGAACGACAGATACCAAAATCACCATTAGGATCACATAAAGAGGTTAAATATATTAAGGGTTTTCATCGACATAACACTTTACGATTAACACTTCAATCTGACATCGCCAGATTCGGCCATAATGTCTAGGCCGGATTGGGGGTGTTACAAAGACAGTCCAAAATTATGTGTATTAATTCATAATTTAATTAATTTTAATTTATATCCAAGTTAATTTGGGTTAATAAATTATTATTAATTAATTATGAAAAAATGCTCCGATTGAACCGAACCGAGTGAACCGAACCGGCCAAGGAAAGGACAGCCCAAAACCGTCCAACTACTGACCCAATTCAGCTCATTAGCTGATTATTTAAGCTAAAAAGAAGCCCTTGAAGACTTGTTCAAATTGCAATTCAGCCCCTTCACAATTGGTGGCTTTGAAGATTTGCCCCAAGCCATATTTAGCAAAGTTGAAGCCATCAACTTTGCCACATAGATGTCCGGCCAAGCGGTGGCTCTTTGGCAGCTATTTTTAGCAAATTTTAGCTGCCATATTCAGCTATAAAAACCCCCATTGGCTGATCATTCAACGTATCCCTTATTCATCCCTCATTCATTCACATCGTTTCTCTTCTCTCTCACTTTCTCCGCTCATTTTCCCATTCCAAGCCCTTGCTCTCTTACTGATTTCTTTCATTGGAAAAGGGGTGTTTGTTAGCCATTTTAGAGCAACATTGAAGTGTTCATAGCAGCCTTGATCGGCAAGGACAACAAAGAGTGAAGACGGAGCAAACTAGTCAAGTCACGGAGAAACACCGAATTTGATTCTTGTTCCCTATCTCTTTAATTTTTGTTGTTGTTATGATGAACATATCTATGAATATTTATGTTGTTGGAATGGTTAATTTAATTAGCATAGCTTGAATTTAATTCGTGTTGGTTTGATTGCATTTCATCTGTTTAAATTATTAAAATTATGTTTATGCTGTTATAGGCCTCGGTAAAATGCTTGATTAAGTAAAATCATGCCTAAGTTATTCTTGCATTACAATTGTGAGGTAGCTAATGAATTAATTATTTAAACGGATTGAAATTGTAATTAATTGACACAATACTTAATTAGTGCATGTTTATTCTTCTAAGGTAGCTAAAGGTTAAATTAGCAATGTATCTGGCGATACACTTGCCTTGCATAACTTGCAAGATTTCTGTGATTAAACTGTTTCAAGGTAAGAATACCTTGTTACCTCACATAGTCTTTTATATGCTCATTAGATTTAATTAATTGTTTGAATTGACATAGGAATATGCAATAGAATAGTTCAATTTAATGAGTATGTATGTGTAATAACATGTTTGCTTATTAAAATCAGTTTAATCATTTGAATTAACATAAGGATATGTTAAGAGATTAATGGATTTGTGTAGGTGAATATGTTCATAAGTTAGCAAATTACCGAGTTGCCGTGAATTTATTCGTAACAGCATAAGCATGAGTTTAATAATTCTAAGTTAAAGAAATGTAATTAATCCAACACAATTATGTCATCTTAATTAAATCATATTTTGAAATCGTGCATTTGAGATTTATTTCTTTAGTTTACTTGGTTTAAAATCTTAGTTTTTAATCACCTTCTTCAAACAAAACATTTTTCTTCACTAAAGTATTTTAAATAACATTCATAAATAATTCTTTTCACAGTCCCTGTGGGTACGATAACTCGACATTTACTTGTCACTTTATTACTTGTTGCGATTCTGTACAGTTGCACATTTCTGTCGTTCCAAGTTTGGTGCCGTTGCCGGGGATTGTTTTAAAAAGTCATTATTTATGAATTTGTTATTTTTGCATTTTGGTTTAATTTTTTGTTTAAATTCTAACTTAATTAATTTATTTGTGATTATTTCAGCTGTTTATGAATATTGACTGAATTATTGACCTATTCCCTGTAGACCCTGAGATTGAATGAACTTTTCAACAGTGAAGAAGACAAGCAAGTTAGAGAAGGACCGAAGAAATGAACTTTGAAAATCCGAATCAAGGAAACGAAGCAAACCTTGCTCAAAATCCTATCCTTATTGCTGACGATAGGGATAGAGCTTTAAGGCTGTATGCTGTGCTAGTGTTTAATGACCTTAATCTGGGTATTAGGAGACCCGAAATTGAGGCACAACAGTTCGAGTTGAAACCAGTCATGTTCCAGATGCTTAAAATAGTGGTCCAAGTTAGTGGAATGCCTACCAAAGATCCTCACCTACACTTAAGATTATTTATGGAGGTGAGAAATTCTTTCAAGTTAGCTGGAGTACCCGAAGATGCATTACAATTGAAGTTGTTCCCGTATTCGCTAAGGGATAGAGCTCAAGCCTGGTTGAACTCATTGCCACCGAATTCAATTTCCACATGGCAATAGTTAGCAGAAAGATTCCTTATGAAGTATTTCCCACCTAGCAAGAATGCTAAGTTGAGAAATGAGATCACTGCTTTCCAACAAATGAATGATAAGTCTTTGTATGAGGCATGGGAAAGGTATATACGAAAGTGCCCTCATCATGGAATCCCACATTGCATCCAACTTGAGACATTTTATAATGGTCTCAATGCTCACACGAGGATGATAGTGGACACTTCTGCTAACGGTGCTCTCCTTTCTAAGTCTTATAATGAGGCTTATGAAATCATTGAGTTGATTGCCAGAAAAAATTATCAATGGCCAACTTATCGAGCAGCATCAGGAAGACGAGTTGCTGGAATACATGAAGTACATGCTCTCACTTCACTCACATCTCAGGTGTCCTCAATATCCTCAATGCTTAAAAATCTTACTACTAATGGGTCTAACAGTTTTGCAGCACAACCACATAACCAATTTGAAAATATAGCCTGTGTCGATTGTGGGGAAGGGCATTTGTTTGAAGAATGTCCATCAAACCCAGAATCCATGTATTACATAAGTAACCAGAACCAAAATCCAGGAAGGCAAGGACTGCAATCCAATTTCTATAACCCATCGTGGTAAAACCACCCGAACTTTTCCTGGAGTAACCAAGGGGTTAGAATTAATAACACTTACGCCCAACCCAGATCGACCCAGCCACCTAGTTTTCCCCAACAATTTCAGAAACCAACCCAAAGCTGAACCATCCAATGGCTTAGGAAATTTGTTGAAGGAATACATGGCCAAGAATGATGCCTTAATCCAAAGCCAAGCAGCTATTGAAGGCATACATGGCCAAGAATGATGCCTTAATCCAAAGCCAAGCAGCTAAATTGAAAAACCTGCAAAACAAAATGGGCCAGCTTGCAACTGAACTTAGAAACCGACCACAAGGTGTTTTACCTAGTGATATGGAGAATCCGAGGAATCTGGGGAAAGAGCATTGTAAAGCGTTGACATTTAGGAGTTGAAAGACAGCATATCCCAACACCATCGAAGCTAAAAAGGAGCAACCTAAAGCTCAAGATCCAGAGGAAGTTCAACCAAGTGTTGAAATTCCAGTTTCACAAGAACCAGACTCTACAAAACTCAACAAGGTAATTTTAGAACCAGCTAATTTTGATCAACTAATAACTCTGTTAGATGCAAAATTGCCACAGAAGACGAATCAACCAGTTCTAGTAAAGAAACCACCACCAACCTACCCTCAAAGACTTCAAAAGTTAAAGTAGGAGATTCAATTCAAGAAGTTCCTAGACGTACTCAAGCAACTTCATATCAGCATTCCGTTGGTTGAAGCACTAGAGAAAATATCGAACTATGTCAAATTCATGAAGGATATCCTATCCAAAAACCAAAGACTTAGAAAATTTGAAACGGTAGCTCTGACGAAGGAATGTAGTGCATATCTTCAAAAGAAACTACCCCCAAAGTTGAAGGATATTGGATGTTTTACCATACCTTACAACATTGGAGCAACATATTGTGGTAAGGCATTATGTGACTTAGGTGCGAGTATTAACTTGATGCCTATGTCAATATTTAGGAAGTTGGGGATAGGTGAAGTTAGACCTACTACGGTTACACTTTAATGAGCAGATTGATCCTTAGAACATCCAGAAGGAAAAATCGAGGATGTATTAGTACGTGTAGATAAATATATATTTCCTATTGATTTTGTTATTCTAGACTTTGAAGCAGACAAAGAAGTGCAAATTATCTTAGGAAAACCGTTCTTAGCAACCGAAAGGACCCTTATTGATGTGCAGAAGGGCGAGCTTACTATGCGTGTTCAGGATGATCAGGTAACATTTAATGTTTTTAAGTCTATGCGATTTCCTAACACAATTGATGATTGTTCTGTAGAATCCGATTTAGAGGATTTAATAGTGGAGAAGGAGCTCAACTATGTTGAGGATCCGTTGGAACAAATTTTGACATTAGATCCTCCAAATGATGAAGAGGAGGATATATACTTAGCGTTGTTAGAAGCTAATCGAAAGAGATTTAATCTGCAATCTCATTTTGAATATTAGGAATTAGAGAAAAGGGATTATGCCAAACCAAAAGCATCAATCGAGGAGCCACCTAAATTAGAACTGAAGGTACTTCCCTCACATCTAAAATATTTTTATTTAGGTAATGCTTCTACTTTTCCATTGTTTCAGCAGAATTAACTACTGAGCAAGAAGAGAAACTCATCCTGGTGTTGAAACAATTCAAGAAGGCTATCAGATGAACCATAGCCGATATTCGCAGAATTAGTCCATCTGTATGCATGCACAAGATTATCCTTGAAGATGGAAAAAAGGGGACGATTGATGGACAATGAAGACTTAACCCCATTATGAAATACGTAGTAAAGAAAGAAATCATCAAGTGGTTAGATGCGGGTATAATTTACCCCATCTCAGATAGTTCATGGGTAAGTCTGTTCCAGTGCATGCCAAAGAAAGGAGGTATCACGGTCGTTGAAACGAGAAAAACGAGTTGATACCAACTAGAACGGTTACGGGATGGAGAATTTGAATCAATTACAAGAACCTAAACAAGGCAACTAGGAAAGATCACTTTCCATTGCCATTTTTGGACCAGATGCTGGATAGACTCGCAGGGCGAGACTATTACTATTTTCTCGACGGATACTCGGAGTATAATCAGATTACAGTAGCATCAGAAGATCAACACAAGACAACATTCACCTACTCGTACGGTACATTTGCATTTAGACGCAAGCCATTTGGTTTATGTAATGCACTTGCTACATTTCAAAAATGTATGATGTCTATTTTTACTGACATGGTTGAGAAGTATTTGAAAGTTTTTATGGATGATTTTTTAGTATTTGGAGATACTTATGACGATTGCTTAGCCAATCTAGCAAAGGTATTAAGGCGATGTGAAGAAACAAACCTAGTACTCAATTGGGAAAAGTGTCATTTCATGGTACGAGAAGGGATTGTTCTAGGGCATCAGATAACAAGACATGGAATAGAGGTTGATAAAGCAAAGGTAGATGTTATTGAGAAACTCCCACCTCTGACATCTGTAAAAGGTGCTACGAGCTTTTTGGGCCACGTCGGTTTCTATTGGAGATTTATCAAAGACTTCTCCAAAATTGCTAAACCTTTGTGAAAATTATTGGAGAAGGACACGACATTCAAATTTGATGAAGAGTGCTTAAGAGCTTTTAAGGATTTGAAGAGTAGATTAGTTTCGGCACCCATAATCGTCACACTAGACTGGGATTTGCCATTTGAATTGATGTGTGACGCAAATGACTTCGCGATAGGAGCTGTCATGGGTTAGCGAAGGAACAAAGTTTTTCATTCCATCTACTACGCAAGTCGAACTCTGACAGGAGCTCAACTGAATTATACGGTAACAAAGAAAGAGTTACTTGCTATTGTGTTTGTTTTTGACAAGTTTCGTGTAACACCCCTAACCCATGTCCGTCTCCGGAATGGGGTTACGAGGTATTACCAAATAAGACATAACTTCCGGACATTCATGGATACACATAGGAATAAATCATTTTATTTACCACATATGAATGTATACTAAACCAAACCAAAACATTACAGGTTGCACAGAAATCAACAAACATACAACCATAAATCATTATCAACTGGCTAAATATAAGCATAGGAATTAAACAACTCATTACTTATTATTCAATACCAAATTTACATGCAACCTTATTATAAATTTTGACTAAACCAAGCTTACTTATTTTTTATTCCATTAATGCACACAAAAATGTCATATAACATATACTTAATAATTAAAGCACAATTAAGAAAGCCACTTACTAAACTTGCACCAAACCATCTTGTTTAATAAAAGCATAAGTTACTATTCATATGGTCAATCTCTAAAGCTTTAGCCGAATGCAAATATGCTTAATATTTATGCTTTAACAAATGTCCACTTTCAACTTTATTCAATCATTTTACACACCTAAACATTTCAAAGAACTAAACCAATATATCAAACATAGTTTGCCTTTCACATCAACGCATCATAAATATATATATGCATAATACATAGCAACTATTTGTCTAACACTTTAACGTACCAAAACCGAATCTAAACATGCTAATATTACTTATCATGCAATGTAACAAAGGTCATATTCAAGACTAATTCAATGATCACATATTCGGCTAAGTACATAAATATACATATAGCCAAAATTTATGTCATGTCAAAAATATTACAAATATATCTCAACTAATGTATAATTATTAAACCAATACATCATATACCTATATATATAAATGTCGAATCATGTTTAAATTACTAATATGATTCATATCAATTTCTTCTATATACCAAAATCGGATTCACTAAAATACCAAATCATAGATCCAAGCTTTATCAAGCTCATCAAACCAATTTCACCTATATTCACTTATATACAAGTCATAGCCGAATCATCCAAAACCAAAACCAAGCATAACCACCATTGGATTTAAACTCAAATGCCAAATTTCAATCAACTTACATCTTTTACCTATATTTAATATCATATCAGAATTTATTGACCAATGACATATATATATTATTAGCAACTTCACTTAATCTATATATATCATAATCGAATTTACCTTGATACTAAATCACATAACGAAACATAACCTAAACATCGAAACCAAACATATTCATAATTTGATCAAGACATAAAATCCAACACAACAAAATAATAAGCCATTTTCGCATGGCATATTATATACACAACTTTAGATATATTCGAAAAGTAGTATAGCCTATACATGCCATAGTTTCAAAATTTAGCTTTTAAAAATACCGATAAATAGACGATAGTGTGATAAACTTCACTGACAATCCCCGAGCTCGTAACTAGTCTCCAAAATCTATAAAACAGAGGCAAACATACACACACAATAAGCTATCATAGCTTAGTAAGTCATAAGCAAAAAAATTACTAAAATTCACATATCTTATACATGATTTTGCATTTCATTATAAATTCATTAGCATTAAATATCACATAATCAAATACACAATTAACCTTTAATACAAATATATAATTTGTATCACATACCAAATAGCCAACTTACCTTATTTTCAACAAACATTTATCTATCACATACCTGATCACTTTAGCTCGATTACACATTCGATCACAACTTATCATTGCCCGTTGAACAATTCAGAATTGAATAGGATAATTGGATAATCACACATATTGTAAAACTCTAGCGTCCCAGACGTGGTCTTACATTTAATCACATATCGATGCCACTGTCCTAGACAGGGCCTTACACGAGAACACATATCGATGCCAACGTCCCAAACGTAGTCTTACACGAGAACACATATCGAAAATCCTATGTCATGACATATATATTCTAGCTATTCCTAAGGTTCATACGGGGCTTTCGGACGTCGTAACTTGGTCGACTCGAATTCGTAAACATAACTCCCAAGCATATACACATTCAGCTATCACATGTATACTTTCACATAATTAATTTCAGCATATAAACTCTTATTTATTTAAAATTAACAACATCTATTTGCTTATAAACTTACCTGAGACAATGATAATCGGAACAGGATGATTATTTGACAACTTTGGTTTTTCCCCGATCCAAATCTGATTTCTTTGGTTCTTGATCTATACATATTCAAATTAAACTCATTCAAACATAATTTCATTCAATTTAGTCCAAAAACACATAAATGGGCAAATTACCATTTTGCCTCTAACATATCACACTTTTTACAATTTAGTCCAAATTGCACAAAACACAAAACATGCAAAATTTGAGTACACCATGCTTAGGCCGAATCTTCCTTATGCTCATACAAGTCTATACATTTCATTTATTTTACATTTTAGTCCCTCAATTTATTATTTTTTCAATTTAGCCCTAATTACTCAAATTCATCAAAAATTCCAATACAAAATATATTAATCCAAAACATATCTTTCATAATTCATCATCTAACATCACAAAGCTCATAAATTCATCAATGGCATAACTCAAAATATTCATCAAAATAAAAAATTAAGGCATGGGCTTTGTACATTACACTGCAACGATCTCAAAAACGTAAAAATTATCAAAAATCGAGCTACTTACATACCTTAATTAAGCATGCACATGACCAAACCCTTAAAATCTTTATTTCTTTCCTTTCTTACAACATTCGGCAATTTAAAAGATCAATGCATGGCTTTTACTTATTTTATGTTTTATTATATCTTATATTGTTTAACATATTATCAAATTAACCTTTGTAAAACTATTCCCATTCCACTAACTAATGGTTGAATTTGTCCATGCTAAAATTCAAGGGTATAATTGCATTATAAATACCCCACATTAGAAGAACAAAGTAATTAGGCACTTTAACAATTAGCATGCAAATTTTGCATTTAATGCGATTAAGCCCTTTTATTAAATCGGGCACTCAAACGATAAAATTAAAACACGAAAATTTCACGAATATAAATCCACACATAATAAACATAGAAAATAATTTTTAAAATTTTTTTTGACTCAGATTCGTGGTCCCGAAACCACCGTTCCCAATAGGGTCTAAATCGAGCTATTACATTTCGATCATATCTTGTAGGTACCAAGGTGACCGTCTATATGGACCACTCGGCAATTAAGTATTTACTTTCCAAGAAAGACGCTAAGTCGAGACTGATCTGATGGGTACTTCTACTCTAAGAGTTTGATCTAGAAATTCAAGATCGAAAGGGAGTGGAAAACCAAGTAGCAGACCACTTGTTTAGATTGGAGCCGCAAGAAGAGAACTCTCCTCTTATACTAATTCAAGAGACATTTCCAGATGAACACATACTGAAGGTAAATCATGTCCATAATACCTTTGGTTTGTTGATATTGCTAACTATTTAGCTTGTGGTTTGATGCCGATTGATAAGACGTATCATCAAAGGAAAAAGTTTTTTCACGATGTGAAGTACTATTTCTAGGAAGAACCATATTTGTTTAAAAAGTGCGCAGATCAAATAATCAGGAAATGCATGGCAAAAGATGAAATACAAAAAATTCTATTCCATTGTCACTTAGCTCCGAGTGGAGGACACTTCGGAGGTACTCGTACTATGGCCAAAGTATTGCAAGCCGAATTTATTTGGCCAACACTATTGAAGGACGCATATGCTTACGTAAAGAGTTGTGATTGATGTCAAAGGGCTGGAAATGTCACCAACAAAAATGAGATGCCTCAAACAAATGTCATTGAGGTAGAATTGTTCGATGTATGGGGTATTGACTTTCTTGGTCCTTTCCCTCC
Organism: Gossypium longicalyx; assembly: GCA_025698465.1. NCBI lineage: Eukaryota > Viridiplantae > Streptophyta > Magnoliopsida > Malvales > Malvaceae > Gossypium > Gossypium longicalyx. The sequence continues at coordinate 29,707,373 of CM047006.1, forward strand.
ATCCTTTGGTCACAAGTATATATTGGTAGCAGTAAACTACGTGTCTAAGTGGTCGAGGCTGAAACTTATCCAATAAATAATGCTAGGGTTGTGATGAAGTTTTTGGAAAAATACATATTCACAAGGTTTGGAACCCCAAGAGCTATTATCAGCAATGAAGGGTCCTATTTTGTGAACAAGTGGTTAAAATGGTTATTAGATAAACATGAAGTGAAACACAAGGTCGCTACAACTTACCATCCGCAGACGAATGGGCAAGCTGAACTGGCAAACAAGGAGATCAAAGGCATACTTGAGAAGGTAGTTTGCTCGAACCGATGAGATTGGTCCAAAAGACTGGATGATGTTTTATGGGCTTACAGAACAACATACAAGACACCATTAGAGATGTCACCCTACAGGTTAGTCTTTGGGAAAGCCTGTCATCTGCCTTTGGAGTTAAAGCACAAAGCTTACTGGGTCCTTCAATAACTCAACTTGGATCTTAAGCTTGCTAGAGAGAAATGGATGCTCCAACTCAATGAGCTAGAGGAATTTCGAATGTTCTCATGCAAAAATGCCAAATTACTCAAGGAGAGACTTAAGAAATGGCATGACAAGCGCATTTGAGTTCGAGAATTTGAAGTAGGTCAGCAAGTTTTGTTATTTAATTCCAGATTAAGGTTCTTTCCAGGTAAACCAAAATCACGCTGGTTTGGTCCATTTATGATTCATCGCGTCTATCCATACGGAGTTGTTGAACTCCAACGTAAGGGAGGTAATTTTCAAGTTAATGCTCAGCGTCTGAAACATTACTAGGGAGATAAGATTGAACGAAATCACATTTTATTCATTTTATCAGATGTTTAAATTTTCCTATTTTCCTTTTTAATAAATGATTTAGGGTATATTTTCGGGATTAGTATGTTTAAATAAATTTTGTCTAGGAGATTGGAACTTAAGCGGGACTGCTTGTGACCCTCCAATCTTTCCTAGGAATTGATTTTAACATTATTTTCTGAGAAATTATTCCCTAAATAGAAAATTAAATTTTTGGTTTTTCAAATAAAAGGGTCAATTTTGATCCAAGTTTTAAATTGCAACTCAATTTCAAATTTCCATTAAGTTGCTCTTTTTGTAAATAATAAATATTAGATGCCTCTTTTTGTAAATATTTTCAAAAGGCTTCTAGAATAAATGTTTTTGGTTTAATAAAAAAGATGATAATTATTAATATATAATTATATCCATTATAATATATATTAATTATTATCAACTTTATATAGAGTTAGGATTAGTTTTAATTTAATCATATTTTATTTGATAAGTTTTTATCTTAATAAGTTAATAGTAATTAATAATTTAATATGTATTTTATTAATTATTAATTTTTGTTAACTCTAAGTAGAATTAGAACTTAGAATTTTTAATTATTAAAATTTTCTAAGAATTCTATTTTGACTCCTATTTCCTTCATTATAAATACCACTAACCTTCTCCAACATTTATCACTCAAAACCCCAAAACACCCAAACCTTTAAGTGCCGCAAGCCCCTAATAGATAGCCTCATTCGACCAGCAGCACCTAACAGCAGCATTACCCAGCTGATCAGCCAGCTTACGCCCAGCAGCCCCAACTCCATTACACACCCAAGCACCTAGTAGCCCTCGCACATAGGCGCGCCAGTGGCCTTCCCGTGTCACTACACTTGCTGCTCTGGCCCAGCTACCCAGGTCGTGTCTCGCACTAGCACCTAGCACATGTGCACTCACACCAGGCCTAGAAGACAAGGCTCCACACTTTACTACTTGCTCCTAGCCCAGCTCGCACGTTGCTCCCACATGCACCAAACCCGCATGCCCTAGTTGCCTTGCACATCCGAACGACACACAGCTTCACCCATACATAGCGAAAACCTCCAACCTACCTTAAATTGATCTCTTTTGCTTTTTAATTATTTTTAAGAGTTCTTAAGAAAAGGTGGTAAGACCAAATTTACTCTTAAATTTTAATTTTATTCTAATAATTAAATTTTCAATTTATTGAATCATTAATAATTTTTATTAATTAAAATTTTGAGAAAATAAATTTTCCCATCTTTTTTTCAAGTTAATCATGTCTCGCAAGAGAACTCGTGCCTGCGCCCAAATTGATTAAACACAAAACAAGTTCCATTGTGAAGAAGCCAAAGCAAGATACGAGAGTGTCTTAAAAAATCAACAGATGCATCCAGAGAAAGGCTTTACATTGAAAGAGAGCAACTACAAAGACTTTATGGCACGTATTCATCAAGTTGTTGAAGCCCTCAATTGGGAATTGTTTTGTGATAAGAGACCTAGTGTGTATGAGGAGTTAGTGCGCGAATTCTATGCGAATTTAACCTCAAGCGAGTTGACGGAAGTTCTAGTTCCCGGGATCAAGGTACCAATAACTTCAAACGCTATTAATGAGTTCTTTGAATTGCCTGATTTCGAAAACAATGAATATTCTTCCTCGATAAGCAATATAGAGCCTGAAAATTTGCAAGAAATTCTCGAGGAACTTACAGTTCCAGGTTCTAAGTGGACTGTGTCAAAGCAAGGAATCCACACTTGTCGAAAAGAATACTTGACACCACTAGCAAAGGTATGGTTCTATTTCATCCGTTTCAGCCTTATGCCTAGTTCACATAGAACTATGATCTCATTAGAGTGAATGGTCCTATTATACTCGATTTTAACTAGAAATACCATTGATGTAGGAAATATCATCCTGAGAGAAATGCGGAATTGTGCCGTTAGACATTCTGGCCTAGCTTGCTTTCCCCTTACAATAACAATTTTGTGCTTGAAAGCTAAAATTCTAGCAAACGTAAAGAAGACAGGGTATAGCCAGGGCACAATCACAGATTGGGACCTCTACCAGATAGCTGGGGATTCTATTCTACAGCAGCGAACTGAAGAAAGTGAGGATCCTGAAGAAGAAGAAGATCCCACAGAGACCGAACCAATGCAATCGACTGAAGTCCCTGATAAGATGGAACCAATGGAACCAAAAGTTGAACCTAATGACGAAACTTTAATGTTCAAAGCTCAACCGCCTAGCCCAGATCTTCGAGATGAACTGTCAAAGTTGATAGACATAATGCAACATATGCAATGGCAGAAACAAGCTTACTGGAGATATTCAAAAATAAGGGATGACTCGATGAGAAGTGCTTTTAAGAAAATTTACAATGACCCATTTATTTTTCTACCTAAATTTCCAGATTTTATATTTGAACCATGGAGTCCATTATCGAAGAAGGAGTGAAGCGATTCATGCAAAGGCAATAATGATGAAGCAAAAGATTAGTTGAATTCGGAAGGGTCTACAAATAAATAAAATGGGGGATCTTGACCTTATTTTATTTCTGTTTTTAAGTCATTTTAGGATTAAGTTTAATTAGGAATTTTTATTTTTCGCATAATAAAGCAAGAGATGGAAATCATGAATAATGAACAAGTCGTAAAGTATAAAGTGTGGCAATAGGTATATACATCTCTAGGATTAGATCTAGAGAGAGCTTGGTACTTAAGCAGTCAATTTGACTCAACTCATCTTTTCTAGAATCCTGCCTGCTGTATAGTATCTATTCACTTTAAACAATGAGGACATTGTTCATCTTAAGTAGGGGGACTGAAAAATTAAATTTGAATTATTTCCACTCAAAATAAATTTTTCTTTTAATTATGATTATGATATATTTTGTTCAAAAATTGGAAATTTTGTTAAGTATGCTCAACTTTAGTATAAATAAAGTTCTATTAATTCAATAAATTATTAGGTTAGCTTAATAATGATATGAATGTATTTTTAATAAAGCATGCAAATCATACCATAAATTTTTAGTTCCTTACAAAAGTTAGGCATGTATGAAAGTTTAAGTCTTTAGAATTGACTTAGTAGTTTCTTGAGGCGAAATCCTAGGAAGCATGGAACATTGAAAATGATTTAGGCAACTTTTGTTTGGACCGTTTGAGCCTTTTAAGCCAACCATGATGAACTTTTTTGTAACACCCCTTACCCGTATCCGTCGCCGGAGAGGTAAGGATTATTACCAAACAAACACTGATCTCATTCAATCATATTATAGTAATTCCCGAGGGCATATTTAAGAAAGAAAAATTCGTTTATACTAAGTGCAAAGAAGTCATCACAATTTAATAAATACATTAAATCATTCCTAAGTTTCATTCACATTAAAACATTTCAAGTATTAATCACTTATCATCCACACATGCATAAGAATTATGAGAAACACATATGGTAACTTAACAAGCCATTTTCGCATGGCTAAACACACATATATATACAAAAGATACTAAATTAACATCCAAAGTCAATCCTATACATGCCATTATCAAAATTTCAACTAAAAGTATACCAAAAGGCTTAGATAGTGTAGACGACTTTGACTTGACACTCCAGAATCCGATAGCTGACGAACAAATCTATAAAACAGAGAATTAAAGCAACAGAATAAGCATTTTGATGCTTAGTAAGTTTTAAGTAATGAAATCATTTACAACTACAGCATAGCTTTCATGCGACTAAATGAATAATTGCATATACGCATATCCCCAAAATCATACTTACTTCACGCTTCAACTATTATATTCATACACTCAGGATCAAACCTAACTAAAAGTCGGAAGCTTGCTAATCAATTGAACGAATATTATTTAAAAGGAATCAACTTTTCCAATGCATATACGAAACAACCTTATCGTTTGGATTTATGAGCGTATTAATTGAAGTTATTATAGCAAGATCGCTCATTTCCAAACCCAAGTACCTTCGAGATTTAGCCCGGATATAGCAACTAGCACAAATGCCTTCGGGATTTAGCCTGAATATAGCAACTAGCACAAATGCCTTCGGGACTTAGCCCGGATATAGCAACTAGCACAAATGCCTTTGGGATTTAGCCTGGATATAGCAACTAGCACAAATGCCTTCGGGATTTAGCCCGGATATAGCAACTAGCACAAATGCCTTCGGATCTTAGTTCGGTTATCATCCGAATAATCATGCACATATATCAATATATCATAACACATCTGTATTTCATTTTCATTACAAGAACTCAAGCACAAGACACTTATCAACCATTTCAAATTTTCGGCTCAATAGCCACATACAAAGAGCATGACTTCGATTTGCTTTATAACATGATCTCTACACACATTCGGCTACCAGTCATAAGTATAAACTAATTACCTCGATACTTAATTCAAGTAGAATCATTATATCACCGTTTATTTGTTATGCTTATATGTCGTGATTTAATCAAATCATAAACTAAGTTCCATTACTCAAAGACTTACCTCGGATGTTGTCGAACGATTTCAACGGCTATTCGATCACTTTTTCCTTTCCCCTATCCAACTTTGATCCTCTAAGCTCTTGAGCTAAATCAAACAATTTACTTCCCAATCAAACATAGTCATACGACATCCATATACATTTTAAAACCAATTCACTTGAATTAATTGTCCACTTAAGTCTATCACCATTTCGTTTTCAAATTTGTATATTTGGTAAGTCGCATTAAATAATTATACATATAGCTTTAATATATTTTATACTAGCCAAAATGTACCATCAAGATATACTTTACTCAAATAATTTACCTTGGCCGAATATTCAAGATCAAATATAATACCACAATAACCCAATATTCCAACTCAATAAATCAACACATATGACTGAATTTACAAATCAATATAACCTCACGTGTATTGAATGTATATAAATATAAGTTCAGCATAAACTCACATGTAACTAAATACACATGTTCAATATAAATTCACATGTAATCGAATACTCAAGTTTGATATAAGCTTACTTGTATTTACCTATTTGGCCGAACATGTACAATGTTTTGTAGCTTAATAATTATAATATAACATCATGTATTTATAATATTTATGCGGCCAATTATCCATGGTCATACGCACACACAATCAAAAATAAATACCAAAATTTTTATATCCTTTATGCCCTAAGCCGAATAAACTTGCCATGTTCACTTACATTTTTCAACAATTTCTTCTTTAATCAAACGCATATTCGACTAGAACAATGAAAATTGTCAGCATTTTTTTTTTATTTACCACCTAATCGATTATAACACATTTAAGCATTCTTTTCATTTTATTAACTCAAACCACATACATTCCTCAAGTACAACAATTTCATATTCGGCATTAGCATCAAACATAATAGCCGGTTCTTCCCACTTTGAATCTATGCATCTATTTGATCATAGTTTGTTCAAGCACTCATACAACAAGATTCATCCAATTTAACAAGAAACAAAAACCTTATTTCTCCATAGCTACTATGGCCGAAAGTTCTAGACATCTCAATTCCGAAATTTCTAACATGGGTTACCTTAAGAACTTGGTGATTAGTTCAAATTTATCTAACATTTCAAAAATTTACATGAATTTCATACATTAATGAAGACCTAAATGACCGAATGGCTCCTTTCTCCCAATTCTTCTTCTCTTTCGGTTTTTGAATGAACAAGGTGAATACTTTGTTGTTTTCACCCACTTACTATTTTATTTCTTTATTTTATTACATTCATTCATGATAATATGGCATTTAACTAAATAAAGCTAATAAAAATTATCATATTTTATAATATAATAGTAACATGGCCGGCCACTAACTAGAAATGGGTAAATTAACATGCAAAACCATTCCTTTAAACACATGCATTATTAAACCATTAAAAATTAACCAACCACATTTCAAAAGTATCACATATAAGTCCTATTGAATAAATTCACATGCAAATGACCAAATCCAAGCTTGAAACTTCCACACTTGTATTTACTCACTTCATAAACATGAAATATAACTTATAATTATTTTTATAGCTCGGTTTTGTGGTCCCGAAACCACTTTTCGACTAGGGTCAAATTAGGGCTACCACAACTCTCCCCCACTTAAGAAATTTTCGTCCCCGAAAATCTTACCAGTGAATAGATCTGGGTATCGCTCCTTCATAGAGGTCTCAGTTTCCCCAGTAGCTTCTTCGACTCCGTGTTTGAGCCATAACACTTTTACTAAAGAAACCTTTTTGTTTCGTAACTCTTTCACCTCATGAGCTAGAATACGAATCGGTTCTTCTTCATAACTCAAATCAAATTGAATTTCGACTTCTGATGGATTAATTATGTGCGAAGGATCAAATCTATAACATTGAAGCATCGAAACATGAAAAACATTGTGAATCTTTTCAAGTTCAGGGGGTAAAATCAATTTATATGCAACAGGTCCAACTCGCTCGGATATTTCATACGGCCCAATGAACCTCGGACTCAATTTGCCTTTACGGCCAAACCTGAGCACCTTTTTCCAAGGTGAAACTTTAAGAAACACTTTGTCTCCAACCCGATATTCAATGTCTTTTCGTTTCAAATCCGCGTACGACTTCTGTCGATCTGAAGCTGCTTTCAGACTTTCACTGATTACCTTTACTTTCTGCTCAGCATCTTTAATCAAATCAACCCCGAAGATTTTACTTTCACTAAGCTCGATCCAAAACAACGGTGTACGGCATTTACGACCATACAAAGCCTCGTAAGGTGCCATCTTAATGCTTGATTGAAAACTATTATTGTAAGCGAATTCAATCAAAGGTAAATACCGTTCCCACGAACCATTAAACTCAAGGATGCAACATCTCAACATATCCTAGAGTATCTGAATTATCCGTTCGGATTGACCATCAGTCTGGGGATGAAAAGCGGTGCTAAAGTGCAACTTGGTACCCAAAGCTTCTTGCAACTTCTTCCAAAATCGCGATGTGAATCTCGGATCTCTATCTGACACAATAGAAATAGGTACTCCATGTAACCTAACAATCTGAGATACATACATTTCAGCTAGCTTGTCAAGGGAATAATCCGTACGTACAGGAATAAAATGAGCTGACTTTGTCAGTCTATCAACAACAACCTAGATCGTATCTTTCTTGCTTGATGACAATGGCAACCCAGATACAAAATCCATCGTGACTCGATCCCACTTCCATTCTGGTATCATGATCGACTGAAGTAATCCTGAAGGCACTTGATGTTCTGCTTTCACTTGTTGACATATCAAACACTTCGAAACAAAGTCAGAAATGTCTCGTTTCATACCGTGCCACCAAAACTGACGTTTCAGGTCGTTGTACATTTTCGTACTCCCCGGGTGAATTGACATTCGACTGCTATGAGCCTCATCTAAAATCATCGAAATAAGTTCTGAATTTCTTGGAACACACAATCGACTTCTGAACCTCAAACAGTCGTCGTCATCAATTTGAAACTCTGATTCCATATCCGAGACACATTCAGCTCGTTTAGCAACCAATTCATCATCGACTTTTTGAGCTTCACGAATTTGATGAATCCATAGTGGTTTAGCCTTTAATTCTGCTGCTAACACTCTATCGAATAAAATGGATAGGTGTACATTCATTGCTCGCAAAGCAAACAGTGATTTCCGACTTAAAGCATCGGCAACTACGTTAGCCTTTCCCGGGTGATAGTCGATGACAAGCTCATAATCTTTCAACAACTCGAGCCAACGTCTTTGTCGCAAATTCAATTCTCTCTGAGTCATCAAATATTTGAGGCTTTTGTGATCCGAATATACATGACACCTCTCTCCAAACAAGTAGTGTCGCCAAATTTTCAAAGCAAAAACAATTGCAGCTAATTTGAGGTCATGGGTCAGATAGTTCTTTTCATGCGGCTTCAATTGCCTCGACGCATAAGCTACCACTCAACCTTCTTGCATCAATACACAACCCAACCCAAGTAAGGATACATCACTGTAAATGACAAACTCTTTGCCTGATTCGGGTTGCACTAGTACTGGAGCTTCAGTCAAATAAGTTTTTAGTTGATCGAAACTTTTCTGACATTTTTCTGTCCATTCAAACTTAACATGTTTCTGAAGTAGTTTCGTCATTGGTGTGGCTATCATCGAGAAACCCTTTACAAACCGTCTGTAGTAAATCAAGTCCCAAAAAGCTCCGAACCTCGATAATATTTCTGAGGCTTTCCTATTAAGTATGGCTGAAATTTTGCTCGGATCAACTCGAATACCCGATGCAGATACCACATGACCCAAAAAACTAACTTCTCTCAACCAGAACTCACATTTACTGAACTTAACATATAACTGCTTATCCCGTAAAATCTGTAACACTAATCTCAGGTGCTTAGCATGTTCAGTTTCATCTCTCGAATAGACCAAAATGTCATCAATAAACACAACTACGAACCGATCCAAATACTGTCTGAAGATCTGATTCATCAAATCCATAAATACCGCAGGGGTATTAGTGAGTCCAAACGGCATCACTAAGAACTCGTAGTGACCGTATCTCGTTCTAAAAGCAGTTTTGGGTATATCTGAATTTCGAACTCTCAACTGATAATAACCCGATCTCAAATCTATCTTTGAAAACACTGAGGCTCCCTTTAGTTGATCAAACAAATCATCAATACGCGGTAACGGATATTTATTCTTTATCGTCACTTTATTCAGCTGACGATAGTCGATGCACAACCTCATGGTTCCGTCCTTCTTTTTCACAAACAATACTGGTGCACCCCAAGGTGAGAAACTCGGTCGAGCGAAACCCCTATCCATCAACTCTTGCAACTGAGCTTTCAATTCCTTTAATTCCGTTGGTGCCATACGATACGGAGCTATCGAAATCGGTGTAGTCCCTGGTACAAGTTCGATGCCAAACTCTACCTCTCGAACAGGTGGTAACCCCGATAATTCTTCGGGAAAAACATCTGAGTATTCACAAACCACTGGCACAGGCTCACGCTTCTTTTCTAACTCTTTGCTATCAAGTACATACGCAAGGTATGCTTCACATCCCTTTCTTACATATTTTTGAGCCAACATCGGAGATATAACTGCGGGTAATCCATTCAAGCCAGTAGACTCAACTCGTATTATCTCATTATTTGCACATCTCAAATCAATGGTCTTTCTTTTGCAATTCACAATTGCATCATGTACGGTCAACCAATCCATACCAAGGATAACATCAAATTCATCAAACGGTAAAAGTATCAAATCAACCGGAAAGCAGTAATTTCGTACTACTAGGGGACATTTCTTACACACTTTGTGAACAAGCACATAACGACCCAAAGGATTCGATACTCGAATAACGAACTCAGTAGACTCAACAGGTAAAGTCTTACTGGATGCTAAAGTCTCACATACATAAGAATGAGTAGAACCAGGGTCAATCAAAGCAAGCACATTAGTATCAAGAAGAGTGAAAGTACCGGTAATAACATCAGGCGAAGAAACATCCTCACGTACACGTATAGCGTAAGCTCTGGCAGGAGCAAGAGCCTCAGATTTGGTGGTAGCATCTTTAGGCCCTCTCTGACCGCCACTAGTATTCCCCGGGTTTCTAGGGGGTCTACCTCTTGCTGTAGTATTATTCGATTTCTCACTCTGGTTCACATTCTGTTCAGACAATCTCGGGCAATCTTTGATAAAGTGGTCGACTGACCCGCATTTATAACAGGAGCGATCACGAAATCTACAACTCTCCGAATGCCATTTGCCACAATACTTGCACTCTATTCTGTCCCGACGATCGTTTTCAACACTAGCAACTGAAGTGGCTCGTGTACTCACTGGGGGTTGATCGCGGTCTCGTTTGGAAAAACCCGAAGTGTTCTTTACTCGGCCTGAATCATCTCGAAATTTCTTTAATGATTGATGAAAAGACTTTCCTGAAGATCTTTTACGAAATTCTCCGCCCTACATCAGCTTTTGTTTTTTCTTTTCTAAGTTCTTCGGCTTTACAAGCTCGCTCGACAAGTACTACGAACTCTCGTATTTCAAGAATGCCAACAAACATTTTTATATCTTCGTTCAACTCGTCCTTGAAGCGTTTACACATGATAGCCTCGGACGAAACACATTCCTGAGCATATCTACTAAGTCTGACAAACATTCGCTCATAATCAGTAACTGACATAGAACCCTGCTTAAGCTCAAGAAATTCTTTCCGTTTCTGATCGATGAATCTTTGACTGATATATTTCTTGCGGAACTCGATTTGAAAGAATTCCCAAGTAACCCGTTCTCTCGGCACGACGAAAATCAAAGTATTCCCCCAATAATAGGCAGAATCACGTAGCAAAGATATAGCACACTTCAGGCATTCATCGGGTGTGCAAGATAGTTCATCAAAAACTCGAATAGTGTTGTCTAACCAAAATTCAGCTTGCTCCGCATCATCGCTGTCTGTAGCTTTAAATTCAGTTGCCTCGTGTTTCTAAATTCTGTCTACCGGGGGCTTATTTAACCTCAGCTGATCAATCACCGGAGGTATCACGGGTGCAGGGGGTGTATTAGTCCGGGGTGGGGGTTGTGGAACAGCCGTATTAGTTCGAATATACTGATTGAACCAATCATTCATCACGCTATAAAAAGCCTGTCTAGCTTCATCATTCTGATTACTAGCAATAGGTTGAGAGTCCACCGGCGTTGTCCCATGCGCGGAGGCGCAGTGCTACACTCTCAACATCATCACTACCGCTTCGATTGGGATCGGGATCCATTACTATATGTAAACACATTTTTAACAGTCAGAAATCACCACACTATCAAATAAACACATAATGGCATGTATAGCTAAACCCACTTGTATTACGGTAGTCCTAGAATCGACTAAACCGTAGCTCTGATACCAATAAAATGTAACACCCCTTACCCGTCCGTCCGTCGGAGAGGTAAGGATTATTACCAAACAAACACCGATCTCATTCAATCATATTATAGTAATTCCAGGGCATATTTAAGAAAGCAAAATTCGTTTATACTAAGCGCAAAGAAGTCATCACAATTTAATAAATACATTAAATCATTCCTAAGTTTCATTCACATTAAAACATTTCAAGTATTAATCACTTATCATCCACACATGCATAAGAATTATGAGAAACACATATGGTAACTTAACAAGCCATTTTCGCATGGCTAAACACACATATATATACAAAAGATACTAAATTAACATCCAAAGTCAATCCTATACATGCCATTATCAAAATTTCAACTAAAAGTGTACCAAAAGGCTTAGATAGTGTAGACGACTTCGACTTGACACTCCCGAATCCGATAGTTGACGAACAAATCTATAAAATAGAGAATTAAAGTAACAGAATAAGCATTTTGATGCTTAGTAAGTTTTAAGTAATGAAATCATTTACAACTACAGCATAGCTTTCATGCGACTAAATAAATAATTGCATATACGCATATCCCCAAAATCATACTTACTTCACGCTTCAACTATTATATTCATACACTCAGGATCAAACCTAACTAAAAGCCGGAAGCTTGCTAATCAATTGAACGAATATTATTTAAAAGGAATCAACTTTTCCAATGCATATACGAAACAACCTTATCGTTTGGATTTATGAGCGTATTAATTGAAGTTATTACAGCAAGATCGCTCATTTCCAAACCCAAGTACCTTCGAGATTTAGCCCAGATATAGCAACTAGCACAAATGCCTTCGGGATTTAGCCCGGATATAGCAACTAGCACAAATGCCTTCGGGACTTAGCCCGGATATAGCAACTAGCACAAATGCCTTCGGGATTTAGCCCGGATATAGCAACTAGCACAAATGCCTTTGGGATTTAGCCCGGATATAGCAACTAGCACAAATGCCTTCAGATCTTAGTTCGGTTATCATCCGAATAATCATGCACATATATCAATATATCATAACACATCTGTATTTCATTTTCATTACAAGAACTCAAGCACAAGACACTTATCAACCATTTCAAATTTTCGGCTCAATAGCCAAATACAAAGAGCATGACTTCGATTTGCTTTATAACATGATCTCTATACACATTCGGCTACCAGTCATAAGTATAAACTAATTACCTCGATACTTAATTCAAGTAGAATCATTATATCACCGTTTATTTGTTATGCTTATATGTCGTGATTTAATCAAATCATAAACTAAGTTCCATTACTCAAAGACTTACCTCGGATGTTGTCGAACGATTTCAACGGCTATTCGATCACTTTTTCCTTTCCCCTATCCAACTTTGATCCTCTAAGCTCTTGAGCTAAATCGGACAATTTACTTCCCAATCAAACATAGTCATACGACATCCATATACATTTTAAAACCAATTCACTTGAATTAATTGTCCACTTAAGTCTATCACCATTTCGTTTTCAAATTTGTATATTTGGTAAGTCGCATTAAACAATTATACATATAGCTTTAATATATTTTATACTAGCGAAATGTACCATCAAGATATACTTTACTCAAATAATTTACCTTGGCCGAATATTCAAGATCAAATATAATACCACAATAACCCAATATTCCAACTCAATAAATCAACACATATGACTGAATTTACAAATTCAATATAACCTCACGTGTATCGAATGTATATAAATATAAGTTCAAGTATAAACTCACATGTAACTAAATACACATGTTCAATATAAATTCACATGTAATCGAATACTCAAGTTTGATATAAGCTTACTTGTATTTACCTATTTGGCCGAACATGGACAATGTTTTGTAGCTTAATAATTATAATATAACATCATGTATTTATAATATTTATGCGGCCAATTATCCATGGTCATACGCACACACAATCAAAAATAAATACCAAAATTTTTATATCCTTTATGCCCTAAGCCGAATACACTTGCCATGTTCACTTACATTTTTCAACAATTTCTTCTTTAATCAAACGCATATTCGACTAGAACAATGAAAATTTTCAGAATTTCTTTTTTATTTACCACCTAATCGATTATAACACATTTAAGCATTCTTTTCATTTTATTAACTCAAACCACATACATTCCTCAAGTACAACAATTTCATATTTGGCATTAGCATCAAACATAATAGCCGATTCTTCCCACTTTGAATCTATGCATCTATTTGATCATAGTTTGTTCAAGCACTCATACAACAACATTCATCCAATTTAACAAGAAACAAAAACCTTATTTCTCCATAGCTACTATGGCCGAAAGTTCTAGACATCTCAATACCGAAATTTCTAACATGGGTTACCTTAAGAACTTGGTGATTAGTTCAAATTTATCTAACATTTCAAAATTTTACATGAATTTCATACCTTAATGAAGACCTAAATGACCGAATGGCTCCTTTCTCCCCAATTCTTCTTCTCTTTCGGTTTTTTGAATGAACAAGGTGAATACTTTGTTGTTTTCACCCACTTACTATTTTATTTCTTTATTTTATTACATTCATTCATGATAATACGGCATTTAACTAAATAAAGCTAATAAAAATTATCATATTTTATAATATAATAGTAACATGGCTGGCCACTAACTAGAAATGGGTAAATTAACATGCAAAACCATTCCTTTAAACACATGCATTATTAAACCATTAAAAATTAACCAATCACATTTCAAAAGTATCACATATAAGTCCTATTGAATAAATTCACATGCAAATGACCAAATCCAAGCTTGAAACTTTCACACTTGTATTTACTCACTTCATAAACATGAAATATAACTTATAATTATTTTTATAGCTCGGTTTTGTGGTCCCGAAACCACTTTCCGACTTGGGTCAAATTAGGGCTGTCACATTTTTATCCTTTCAAACCCAACTTTGAGACTATATGGCCTAATTTTGTTTGAACCCTCGCAAATTTAGCCATCACTTCTCTCTTAACTATCTTAAAATTGTCCCAAACACTAGACTCAGTACTATTCAAAGTATTCTTTAAAAATAAGTTTGGGGGAGTTGAAAGGAAATATCAAATGCTCTAAAATTGTAGTATATTCAGTAAAATACTTGAATTTTAAATAAAAAAAAAGAGCATGAGTCTTAAAATAAGATGTACAAAGGAGCATATGAAAGTAAAGTAAGTTGGTGTATTGAGGGAAATTATTCCAAAGGTTCAATTGAAGTTGAGTCTAGGGTTTAAAATCCTAAATTTATCTATCTTTTACCTACCCCTAAGCCCAGCCACGTTACAACCTTGTTAAAGACCTATTGATTCAAAGTTCCAATGCTACCTACATTAGTGGAGAGAAATTGCTACGTACAACATATGAAGACATAAGTTAAAATTAATAATTGCAGCTTAATCTTGAATAAGGGAATAAATTTAAATTGGTAAGGTTTAAAATGACTTTATTAGGAAGCATTTAGTCTAATTTTTGTTATCATAATAGTTGTTGAGATTAATTTGAACGATATGTATACTTAAGTAGCATAACTATCAAATTTCTTGTCTTTGAGCATAAGTATATTAAATTCATAATTTTGAGAAAAATGTTGTTCTGAAGGAATTCTTCAAAGGTGTTTCCGAGAAATTCTTTTCAAAATTCGTGCATTACTCGGGACGAGCAATGAATTAAGTTTTAGGGTGTGGAAACACAAAAATTTACACACTTTTTCATACCCTTTTTAACTTAAATTCATGCGAATTCGGTTAAATTATTGTCGAAAAATAATTAATTTTTATAAAATAATTAAAGTGCACTTAAAATATGAACATATTTAATTTTAGTTAATTTTATAATTAATTTTAATTAATTTTGGTTATTTTCGACAAAATTGTACAAAGGGCAAAAAATGGCTCGACAAACACTGCTAGAAGCACAAAATCGAGAAGCAATTTGAATTACCGAGGCAAATTAATTTCCAGCCTAAGACGGTCCAAAATTATGTGTATTAATTCATAATTTAATTAATTTTAATTTATATCCAAGTTAATTTTGGTTAATAAATTATTATTAATTAATTATGAAAAATTGGTCCAATTGAACCGAACCGAGTGAACCGAACCGGCCAAGGAAATGACAACCCAAAACCATCCAAGTGCTGACCGAATTCAGCTCATTAGCTGATTATTTAAGCTTCAAAGAAGCCCTAGAATACTTGTTCAAATTGCAATTCAGCCCCTCCACAATTGGTGGCTTTGAAGATTTGCCCCAAGCCATATTTAGCAAAGTTGAAGCCATCAACTTTGCCATATGGATGGCTGGCCAAGGGGTGGCTCTTTGGCCACTATTTTTAGAAAATTTTAGCTGCCACATTCAGCTATAAAACCCCCTTGGTTGATCACTCAACACATCCCTCATTCATCCCTCATTCCTCCCTCATTCATCCCCCATTCCAAGCCCTTGCTCTCTTGCTTATTTCTTCCCTTGGAAAAGGGGTGTTCGTCAGCCATTTTGGAGCAACATTGAAGTGTTCATAGAATCCTTGATCGGCGAAGACAACAGAGAACAAAGACAGAGCAAACTAGTCAAGCCACGGAGAAACAACGGATTTGATTCTTGTTCCCTATCTCTTTAATTTTAGTTGTTGTTATGATGAACATATCTATGAATATTTATGTTATTGGAATGGGTAATTTAATTAGATTAGCTTGAATTTAATTCGTATTGGCTTGATTGCATTTCATCTGCTTAAATTATTAAAATTTTGTTTATGTTGTTATAGGCCTTGAAAAAATGCTTAATTAAGTAAAATCATGCCTAAGTTATTCTTGCATTACAATTGTGAGGTAGCTAATGAATTAATTATTTAAATGGATGGAAATTGTAATTAATTGACACAATACTTAATCAGTACATGTTTATTCTTCTAAGCTAGCTGAAGGTTAAATTAACAATGTATCTAGCGATACACTTACCTTGCATAACTTGCAAGATTTTTGTGATTAAATTGTTTCAAGGTAAGAATACCTTGTTACCTCATATAGTCTTTTATATGCTCATTAGATTTGATTAATCGTTTGAATTGACATAGGAATGTGTAAAAGAATAGTTCAATTTAATGAGTATGTATGTGCAATAACATGTTTGCTTATTAAAATCGGTTTAATCGTTTAAATTTACATAGGGATATGTTAAGAGATGAATGGATTTGTATAGGTGAATATGTTCATAAGTTAGCAAATTACCAAGTTGCCGTGAATTTATTTGTAACAGTATAAGCATGAGTTTAATAATTCTAAGTTAAAGAAATGTAATTAATCCAACACAATTATGTCATCTTGATTAAATCGTATTTTGAAATCGTGCATTTGGGATTTATTTCTTTAGTCTACTTATTTTAAAATCTTAGTTTTTAATCACCTTCTTCAAACAAAATATTTTTCTTCACCAAAGTGTTTTAAATAGCATTCATAAATAATTATTTTCACAGTCCCTGTGGGTACGATAACTCGACATTTACTTGTCACTTTATTACTTGTTGCAATTCTGTACACTTGCACATTTCTGTCGTTCCATATATATGGTATATGAAATGTATAGGCTAGTGTTATCTTGATATGTTTTGAGTTATGGTTTTGAGTTATGATTTTGAGCCATGAGATTTGGCTTGTAAATGTTGGTATGTATTTAGCCATTTATGTTGGCTTAAATTATGTGTTTGATAAGTGATATATGTGATGTATATAATGCCTTATGTGTTGGCTTGTTTGGTATGGTTATATGGTTGCTCTTTTGGATAGTTGTAAGTTGGAGTATTATTGCTTGGAAGTTGGTATATTGTAGTTTGATTTTGAGATGATGATGTGGTATGTTTTGTGACATGAAATATTTGATAAGTTGATAAGAAAATGCATTTGGTACTTATGTAAGATTTCATGATTTTGGCATAATGATTTAGTATGTTTTAAATATGGAATTTCGTAGTTGAAATGGTTGAGGATAGATGGCATGAAATGTGTATGAAATAGCATGCTTTGATTGCTTATATATGTATAAAATGGTGTAAATTTGATGTGGTATAGGTATGCTTGAGGAGGGCGAGAAATGTGGCTTTTACCAAGCCTATTTTCACTCCACACGGCTAAGCACACAGGTGTGTGGCTCGATTGTGTGTGACATATGGCCTTGGTACACGGCCGTGTGTCCCTTGGGGTACCCTTTCGAATTAAGTCAGTATACCCTATAGGTTTGATATGGCCTAGACACACGGGCGTGTTTTCTGGTTATGTGTGGCTCACAGGCTGGCACATGGGCATGTGGCCGGTCGTGTGACCCAAGTCAGTAACCCCTCCAGATTTACCACGGCCAAAGCACACGAGTGTGTCTCCAGCCGTGTGGTGCAAGTCAGTATGTATACCCTATTTTCACATGGTCTATGACACAGGCGTGTCTCGTGGCCGTGTGAGGCACATGGCCTGTTCACACGGGCATGTGACCCTTAAATGTATGAAAATTTTCTAAGTTTTTCAAAGTTTGCAAATGTTATCGGTTTAGTCCCGAACCACTTTTAAGCATGTTTTAAGGTCTCGTAGGACCTTGTAATGGACAATGTGGATGAGTTGAACGAATATTGATTATGAATGCGTAAATGTATGTGAATGATGTGTATTATCTAGTAATGCCTCATAACCCAATTCAAGCGATGGACATGGGTTAGGGGTGTTACACGGCAATCCTAATGTCATGACATTTGTATCCTATATTATTCCTATGGTTCGTACGGGACTTTTAGATGTCGTAACTTTGTCGATTCTTGCTTGTAATTGCTCATTTGAGATTCATAGCAGTTCAATGAAAAATAAACATATATAATTCAATCCAATTCAATAATAAATAAGCATTTATAACACAATTTAAATACGTTTATTAGCATACGAACTTACCTCGATCGTTAGAACGACAGGACAGATCGACTAGTCCGATACTTTGTTTTCCCTTGTTGGATCCAAATCTCATTTTTCTCAATTTATATAATAACAAAATTTACGTATTTAATCATTAATTCATTCAATTTAACACAATTTACATATTTTGGAAAAATTACACTTTTACCCCTATTATTACACATTTTTGCAATTTAGTCCTTATCACATAAAATTGCAAATTCATGTAATTAACGATAAGCCCATGCTAGCTGAATTTTACACATACTACTAGCAGCCCATATTTTTAGTTTATTCACACATCTAACCATGAATTTTACACTTTTCTCAATTTAATCCTTAATTCGCACTTCTTGTCAAAAGTCACATTATAAAACTTGTATATCTAGCTTCAAACATTAATAAACTATCATAAAACATCTAAATAACCAAGCATTCAACAATGGCATCATTCAAAATATATAATAGTTTCAAAAACGGAGAATACGGGCTAGCTAGATTAAGTTGGAACGATCTCAAAAACGTAGAAATTATTAAAAACTAGGCAAAAACCACTCACCTATCAAGCTTCAAAGCTTGGCCGAATGTATCCATGGCTTTTCTAGGTTAGAAACGGTTGAAGAAGATGATGGATACAAAATAATGACTTTGATTTTATTTATTTAATCTTTATTAACCAATTTACAAAACTAACCTTTAATAACATCATAAATTTCAACAATACCAAGCCATAGATTTCCACTATCAACTTTTATGGGATAATTACCACTTAAGGACTCCCACTATTTAATTTCATAGCCATTTAATACCTTTAACTTATAGAATTTAACTTTTACGCTTTACTCGATTTAGTCATTTTTACCGAATTAACCACTAAAACGGTAGAATTTCTTTACGAAATTTTCACACGAACATTCTATCATACTGTAAACCTTAATAAAATAATAAAATAAATATTTTGACCTCAGATTGTGGTTCCAAAATCACTGTTCTAATAAACCCTAAAAATAGGCTGTTACAACTCTCCCCCTTAGGGATTTTCGTCCCCGAAAATTTTATCAGAGAATAGATCAGTGATTTGCTTTCACTAGCCTTATCAATTTCTCACATAACCTCAGATTTCTCAAATTTTCAATCTCACGAGCTAAAATTCTAATATGTTCTTCGCTATACGTTATAACAAGCTGAGTTTCTACTTCTGAAAGAGATACTATAGATAAGGATCTTGTCTGTATCATCACATCATATATATAAGAAACACATTATGAATCTTTTCAAGTTCTGACGGTAACCTTATATGGTCTCATTCTCTCAATAATCTCATACAGCCTGATAAATCATGAACTCAACTTCTCTTTATAGCTAAATTGAGAAATTCTATTCCCACTATAATACTTTCACAAATACTCATTTTTCTAACTGAAATTCAATGCTTTTACGTATCAAGCCCGCATATGTTTTTTGCCAATCTGAAATTGCTTTTAGACTGTCATGAATTACTTTTATTTCTCTTCAGTTTTTCTAATCACGTTGACCCTGTAATTCTTTTTATCAAATTTCGATTCAATACAACGAAGTTCAGTAATTGCAACCATACCATACTCATACAATGCTATCTTAATACTCATCTCATAACTATTATTATACGCAAGCTTATCTAACAACAAATGTCTTTCTTAGTTGCTTTCAAATTTTAAAACACAATAACGAAACATTACCTTGTGAATCTAAATCTCTCCCTTAGATTAGCCATCTATTGAAGAATGTAATGCGATGCTAAATTGAAACCGTTTATCTAAAGCTTACTGTAGTTTTCTATCAAATCACAAAACAGAATTTAGGTCTCTACCTTAAATAATGGAGTCTGGCACGTTGTGTAATCTGAGAATCTCTAATATGTATAACTCAGCTAATCTATCAAAAGAGAAATTCGTATGTACGGAGATAAAATATGAAGACTTCTTCAAACAGTTAACAATAGTTCAGATAACATCTATCTTTGACAAAATTCATTGAAATTCTATTTCATTACCACTCAGATAGCAATACATGCTGTAATAGTCTTGAAAACACTCGATGATCAGCATTAGCTTGTTGATAGATCAGACATTTGGATACAAAGTCAGAAATATCACGTTTCAAACTCATTCACCAGTACAACAGTCTTAGATTATTGTACATCTTAGTACTCCCTGAATGAACAAATAATTACCACAATGAGCTATAGTAACAATTGTTGCATAATTTCTAGATTTCTCGGTACACGAACTTTATTTTGATGCATCAAATAATCATCAGTTCTAAACTGAAATTCTGAGTCATGAATCAATTTATGTTAAACCCCTTTTTAACTTTCAATTAACTGATGTATTTCTGAACTTCAAAAATTTACTGAATGCTTTTAATACAGCTAATATCTGTCTATCATTCGATTAGATCAATTGCTTATTCATCGCTCGTAAAACATACAAAGGTTTCCTACTCAGAATATCCGTGACTGTAATCATTCTTCCCTGGATGAAAATTAGTTTCTAACTCAAACCCTTTCAATGGTTCAAGCCACATTTGTTGTCCCAAATTCATATCTCTCTGTAATATTAAATTTAAAATACTCTTTCGGTCAACAAATAGGTACATTACTCACCAAACAATCAATGTCACTGACTATTCAACGCGAATACCTTATCAATCATCTCAAATTCATAAGTCGTAAAACTCTTTTCATACATCTTTAATTGTGTGTAAACATAATCTATCATTATACATCCTTGTATTATAACACACTTCAGACCATTTAATGACGCATGACTGAAAATCATAAAATCTTTGCCTGGCGCAGGCTGAACCACAACTGATGCTTCAGTTGACAATATCTTCAATTTATTACCACATTATTAATAATTATTATTATATCATGCAGACTTCACAAGCACGATAAATATAATTCAAACAAAACAACTTTAGTTTACAAAAACGTTTTTCAATAAAATCATTCCGGTAAATATAATTCAATATCACGTCTTCTGGAATATGAATTCTTTATTCAGACTATTTATCAATTAACCCATGAAAGTACAAAAATTTATTTACGGATCTGAGGATAAACTCAAACACATATAACTCCTTTAACCTTTCAAGCAAATAGCTCAAATCAAACTAAACCAGTGAATTGGTCTCGACTTTCGAATAATAACTTTTTAATTATTAATCAACGGAGCTTTAAACTATACTGAAGCTACAACCATCAGATAGATTAAAATCATAGTGCCATAATAAGGCTGACATCTCAACCGCACAGATAAGTAATGTCCCAGCTATTAAAAATGCATTTTGAACACAAAAGAAATTCAAATATGATTTCAATAGCAACCAGTGCAAAAACACAACCTTTATGAATCTCATAACTATACCATTGTACTCTCATGATCAAACTAGAAATTTTTGTCATATTAGATATAGTCATCTTCATCAAAAGAATATCTCTTGCAGACAGTCACATTGAATCATAATAAAACTGAGGTAGTGAAATCTTAAATTGTTGAGCTATACAAAATTTCTAGTAATTACAACCCATATAGAATGATAAAAATCTCGATGATATCCTAGAAAATTTTTAGAAGGAAGAACAACACTCATAAACACTGAAATCAACAGTGGCAGAAGCAATATAATCTTCATGTATATTCAACAGAACAATAACCTGTAGAAATAGAATACTAGCAATCATACAGATTTTACCGTCGACTTTTCTATCAACAAAATAGAAAAGAATGCCAGAGAAAAAATTGAGCAATGCCAATCATACCCCAAACAGACCAACAACACTTTCGTCTATCAGTACGTTTAGCTAATGTTCTCAGATGATAAGAGTTTCATCTGAAAATATACAACTACGTATATCTCTAAGAGTAGATAAACACATAGAGTACTTAAAAGAGATCGTCATAAACCATTTAATTATAATTGTTGTACTCAGCTATCTTTACAATTCAAACATTATTCCATTGTCTATTTCTGACATCACTAATCTCACATTATCTCATCACTAGCAAAAATCAATTCAGAAGAACTTTCAGTTAATACGTTCTTTAGACATCATACCTGTATACTTTCGTCTCATCGAATTCAACTTCTTCTTTAACAATGACTTTGTATATTATGAATGGCCTTCAACATGATCCAATATCTTTTTTGTTATTGTCTTCACTTGCGGACTTATTCTCTTATTTGATCACAGTACTAATCCTTCAATCGCGAAACTTTGTAATTCCATACTTGTAAGCTTATTTAATCTATATAATATAAATTTCATTACAATACTTTACCGATGAGGGGGTGAAGGTTGTAAAGCCTAAAATTTTAACTCTCACATAAACATGCACATCACACATACTATTATGAATGACCAGTTCATTACTAATTCCACATTCTTAAAAAAAATAACAATCATTTACTTATGATCACTTTTGTACTTAACACATAGCTCATAAGCTAAATCAAATTATTAATTCACAATCAAAATATTCACATAGCAATCATAGACCAAAAATCACAACTCATATACTCATATAATTATAACATTTATCAATAGTAGAATATCATGGACTCTGATTCATACCTTTATGAGTTTCAACTCATCAGCAATACATTTTCACTCAAACGTTTGAGTGTAACATTTTGTACTATCGGAATTAGCTCGGTTGGAAAGCATATCTATCTAATTAAAACAATTCTCGTCAGAATCGGGAGATATCACACTATCACAGGTTAAATATGGCATGTGTAGCTACACTCTCACTTGCTACGTTAGTCCTAGAATCAACTAAACCGTAACTCTGATACCAATAAAATGTAACACCCCTAACCCGTATCCGTCGCCAAAATAGGGCTACGAGGCATTATCGGTGAATTATAGCATACAACATACATTTTACATACATGAATTCAATATCACATAAACATTAATCAAACATAATCATATTGTCCCTTACAAGGCTCTACAAGACCTTTGAACATGCTTGGAAAAGATTTGGGACTAAACCGATAACATTTGAAAACTTTGGGAAACTTAGAAAATTTTTCATGCATGCAGGGATCACATGCCCGTATGAACAGGCCGTGTGCCTCACACGGCCACCAGACATGCTCGTGTCACAGGCCGTGTTCAAACAGCGCATACATACTGACTTGCATCACACAGTTAGAGACACGCCCGTGTGCCATGCCCATGTGAAATCTGGAGGGTATACTGACTTGGCCACACGACCAGCCACACGCCCATGTGCCAGCCCGTGTGCTACACACGGTCAGTTGACACGCTCATGTGTCAAAGCCGTGTAACTTTCTAACTTGTTTTACTAAGTTCCAGCTGACACATGGTCGAGTCACACGCCCGTGTGCTCAACCGTGTGGGACAAAATTAGGGTTGGTTCAAGCCACATTTCTCACCCTCCTCATGCATACCTAAAACACAACATTTTGCACCATTTCAATACATTAATAGCAGCCAAAACATGTTATTTTATGCACCAAACATGTCATACCAATTCCCTCCATTTTATCAACTCAAATCATAACATTTTCCTGTTCAAAACACATACCAAAACACATATCACATTCATCAATTCAACCTATTTCAAATATGTATTTTATCATCATCAATCTCACACCAAGCTTGACTCATAAATCATCAACTAACCAATCATTGATCAAGTTTAAAAATCGTGGGTTATATAAGCAAGCACTCATCACTTACCAAATAATCTCCCCAAAAATCTAAGTAACTATTTTTGCTTGTTGTGTTGCACAAGTATTTGTCTGATTCAGTGGTAGAGTGTCCTGAGGAGTGTTGGAGAAGTCTTAAGTTCAAGCCTTGGCTTGTACAAAATTTTGTTTTTGCTAGAATTAAACATGTCTCTGTTCAGTAGGTCCCTTAAATAGAATTGGGTAAAGTATGACATAAAAAGCCTATTGGTTTAGGGGATATTGGCGTGTTGCTATTGCTTGGAGACTCGGGTTTGAGTCTTGCTGTGTGCTAGTGTACTTTATTTTACTAACTGCCGAGTGGATGGTTGTATGGCAGTGGGACTCTATTTCTTGGACGGTTGGGGTGTTTGAGTGGAGTAGGGGATCATGTAGCCGAAATTTAGGAGGAAAAAGAGGGATTTGGGTAGTGTTCAATTTGAGATTTTTGTGGAGAGATATTAGGAGAAAATCAAGGGGATGGGAAGTAGAGAGAGTGTTGGAGTCGAATTGGGAATGTACACACTTGTGAGTTCGGTTTTGGGGAGTTTCGGGATTGGTTTTGGGTGCTTTACTCTTTGATTCGTTTTTGTCACTTCTTTTATTTTTATTTTTATTCTTCTCTGTTTGTTGAAGACCATCTAGTGAAAGGGTTATTGGTCGTGTTTTGGTTCGTTTTGGGTTAGCGTTTAGAGGTCCCTTACCTTTCTTTTCATCATTCTTTCTCCTACCCCTTTTGGATGAATGCCTTCTATTCCCTCCTTCCAATTTTCTTGGGATTATTATTTCCCTCTTTTGTTTAGTATACTTTGGTCGATTCTCTCTTTCTTCTTCCTCTCAATATTTCTTTTCCTTTCACCTTATTCTTAGGCCGAATACCTCATCATCTCTCTCCATCTCCCTCTTGTTTCGAATTTTAAATAAGTGCTATTGACTTCTTGTTTCCTTACTCTTTGCTTTCGGCTTTATTCACTTTTCACTTTATGAGGTTAACTGAACATCCCGTTGCGGGTGTAAGTGCAGTTGCTTGTTCTCTTTGTTCTTTGGAAATAGCTTTCCCCCTCTAACATTTGCTATTTTCTGCCGGTTGTTGTCAAGGGTGATTGCGCCATCTTGTGCCTCGGTTTAGGGTGTACTTTGTGTAAGCCGATTTCTGCTACCCTCCACTTTTAGTTCTACATTTTGGTATGTTGCGTACTGGGTTCAAGTCATTTACGTTTAGGTTTCTAGTTAACAAATTAGGTGTTAATGCAGATCCTTGCCAAAGACCTTGAAGTTAATCTTGGTCAGTGGGATAAGTGGGCTGAAATGCTTTTGTCAACCAAGGCAGGTAATAATCACCGTATTGGGATTAAATGTTATTAAGAGGGTGTTTAACCCTAGTGTTTAAAAGATTGATTGTATGTCATGTATGAATGTAGGCTGTGGCGCTTATGGACTTTTAGCACTCTTCGCAATCAGGTGTGTTAACACACTACGATAACTGCTAATCGGCAAAAGTAAAAAAATATGTCTATTAAAGCTACACGAGCGTACGCTCACTCGTGTGGTGGTACAACACATAAAATATGGGCATTTGACAGAAGAGACCACCATGAGCGATTTTATGGACTTAGGTCATTTTGGGCCACGTTGGACCGAAATGGGCCGTGTAGGCCCCACGAGCTCGTAGGCCTACACGGATAAACCACACAAATATGTGGAGATTATTGGGCCAGGCTGTGTAGTTCGCACAGCCAAGGCCATTCGGTGGGCCCACATCAGTCATGTGTGGGCTTTGGGCCCATTTCCACTGTTTGATTGTTAAGGTTACACGGGTCGTCCAAGACGACTGTAGACCTACTGTTGGGTAGGTAAGTACACCTAGACCCCATATTGATGAAATGACTGTTATACCCCTAAAAGGTAATATGACTGATATACCCCTATGATATGTTTTACTGTATTTGAGCATGACATGTTGCATACACGTATGATATTATGACATAACAAATTGCATGGGGTGGGTTTGATATATTGGAGGAAATGTACTGTACTGGCAGCTCTGCTGTAAATACTATTTAGTGATGCAACCAGTGCTATACTTTGGAGTGTAAGGATGGGTGGGTCGATTTTATCCCCACATGGAGTGTAGGGCTAGACGGAGTGGAGTATAGAGGATGGATGGGTAGGATTTCTAATTGCATTACTATTATTGTTACTATAATGGGCTAAGGCCCACACTACTACTAATACTGTATTGGGCTAAGGCCCTAACTGTTACTAGACTGTTACTGATATGGGCTTAGGCCCAGACAGTATATGCCTATGGTATGACTGATGGTCTGTTTAATAAGGGATTACACACTGAGTATTCATAAACTCACCCTTCTACTCTCCTGTGCAGGTAATCCTTAGGCGGGATGCTGCGAGGGACTCAATAGAGGCCACACAACTGCTTTTGTTATTATTTTAGACTTTTAATCTTTAAGCTATTTAATTTGGGTATTTTTTATGTAATAAGGCTTTTTTAAATTTTACTTTAATTTGGGGTTTACTTGTTTTGATTTATATCTGCTAGTAGTAGGACGCGAATATTTCCAAAAAGATAACCGTTTTCAAAACACCACGCTAGTACAACATATTTCAAAAGCTTCTGCAACAAACATTGTCTTTAAAGTATAAAAACAACATAAACTGATTAAACTTTTATTCCCCTACTGGAGTTTTTTTATCAAACGAACAAGATACTTAAAAGTTTTGTAAAAGGTCAGTAGGAGTGCTTTTAATATAGTTCAGACTTTTCAAACAGAACGATGTTTTCTTTCAAAACTCACTTCATTGTTACATCACAGGTTTGGCCATAACTTCTAGGCCGAGTTTGGGGTGTTACATTTAGTGGTATTAGAGCTAGGTTACAATACTCCACATTAGATTTGGGTTTTCTAAAAAGAAAAATTTCCAAAAGAATTATTTCAAATGGTTGAAAAGTATTTTTGAAGTGTTATTATTGAATGTGTGGTCTACCGAGTCTCCGGCGCTGATTCTGTAAGTCCTCTAAAACTATTGCTTGTTTAATACTGAAATTACTGTAGGCAATAGACTGTACTGAAACACTTTGTAGGCTATATATCTCATCACCGAAACTAGATAAAAGAAAAAGAAACAAGATTTTTGTGATTTTCAGCCAATTTCAAGCTTAATTCAAGGTTAGTTTGGTTTCAGTTTTTGATCATTTTTACGTTTTTGAGATCGTTGCTTCGAATACTATTCGACCCATGCTAGAATTTCTGATTTTGATGAATGTTTTGAGTTATACCATTGATGAATATTTGTGTTTTATGATATTTGATGATGAAATATTAAAGATATGTTTTAGATTAACATGTTTTGTATTGGAGTTTTTGAAGATTTTGAGTAATTAAGACTAAATTGCAAAAATAATAGATTGAGGGACTAAAATGAAAAATAAATAAAATGTGTGTATTTATATGTGCTAGATGAACATTTGGCCTAAGCGGTTGAATGGAGATTTTGTGTATTTTGTGTTTTATGCAATTATGACTAATTTGTAAAAGTATGAAATATCAGGGGTAAAATGGTAATTTGCCCATTTATGTGTTGTTGGATTAAATTGAATGAAATTGTGTTTAAAAGAGGTTAATTTGAAATTATATAGATCAAGAACAAAAGAAATCAGACTTGGATCGGGGAAAAACAAAAATAGTCGAATAGTTGATTTATAACGTTCATCGATATCAGAGGTAAGTCTTTAAGCAATTAAACATCATTTATCTTGAATGTAACTTAGTTTAATATGCTGTTTTGGAATTTATAGATTCATAAAAGAGCTAGCCGAATGTGTTTAAGCATAGAAATTTTGTATTTGAGTTTAATTCGACTGAGTTATATCATTTGAAAGTTTGTATGATCTATATGGAATATCTGGAGTTCTTGTTATATGAATTGTGTAAGAGACATCTTTATAATAGTGATATTCGGGCTTTGAGCCTAGCAAGCTTTATGCTGGTGAATGTAATCAGGCTTTATGCCTAGCAAGCTTATTGCCGGTGAATAAAATCAGACTTTGTGTCTAGCAGGCCTTGTGCCGGTGTGTGATTCAGGCTTATGCCTAGCAGGTTTTATGCCGGTGATTTATTTTCAAGCCTATGCCTATAAGACTTCATGTTGATGTGATAATTGAGCAAGTAACCTGAGTTAAATGAATTTGTATATTCGGCCACATAGGTATGTACATATGTGATGTTATATTTGTATTTGTATATTCAGCCACATAGGGATGTACGTATATGATGTTATATTGGATCTTTTATATTCGGCCATATAGGTAAGTACTTATGTGATCTTATATTTGAAAATGAATGATGTTGGTATATAAAGTTAATCCTTGTTTTGTGAGTTTGTGTAAATGTGTGGGAGTATATTTGAATATATAATGGTATTTGGCTTTTAAAGTTGAACAAAAATTTGTAAAATATTAACCTTAAAAGTATTCGGCCAAAGTGACAGTTATGTTGAACATGTGTGGTTATGGATTGATTAAGTTGAAAATAAATATGACATTGATATAATAAATTAGTTTATTTTAGATTTTTAAGAAGTTGAAAATATTATTGAGTTGATATTTGCTTATGACTTACTAAGCTATAAAAGCTTACTCTATGTATATTTATGATTCTATTTTATAGATTTTGGATTCAAGTTACGAGCTCGGGGATCGTCAGTCAAGTCTATCACACTATCGACTGTCTTCAGTATTTTTAATAAGTGAACTTTTGAACCTATGGCATGTATAGGCTAGGTTATGTTTTGGAATATTGTATTTTGGTTTGTGTATAATGGGAGCTATGCGAAAATGGCTTAATTTCTATGCTTGAGTTCAGTGTTGGTTAAACTGTAGTTTAAGTCTATTTTTATTATCATGCCGTGTGTCATGGTTGATTATAAGTTGTGTTATGTGCTCGTATTCGGAGGTGGTATGGATGAAATGGTTATGTTATATATGTTTGATCTTAGCCTGAGTTTATATCGAGAATGTATCCAAATTGTATGATGTTGTGAAGCTTGTTATGTGATTCGGTCATATAGTATTAAATGGTTGATTTGGGATATGTTTTATATTAAGACAAGGTGTATGCGAAATTTTCTTATTATGCCTAGACTTGTTTTGATATTTTCTTAGATATCTTGTTTAATAAGTTTAGTCTTAGCAATTTGGTGGTGGAAATTTTGGATGTGAATGTGGTTTTTAAGTAATAAGATTTGACCATGCAAAGTATTAAGAAAATAAAATGTTACATGATGATTTTTGCCAATTTTTTTGGTATGAATTTCAGTGTTAAACGTGGCCTTGAATTTAGAGTAAGTGCATGTTATGTATATTTGTATATATACCTTAATAGCATGTTCGGCCATGTAAGTTGCATATGATATTGTTAGTTAAGTTAGGTAATAAGATATAATCGGTTTTACCATATGTATGTATTTAAGTTATTAATTGCGTTTGAATATGTTTATGGTATTATAATGTAGTGTCTCATAGCTTAATCCGGCGATGGGTACGGCTAAGGGTGTTACATCGTGGTCGGGCCAGAGGTGGAAATGGTTTGGGTCGTGGTCGTGGAGCACTGGGCAGAGCTACTGGTTAAACTGAGGTGAGGCAACCGGCACTGGTTTATGCTACACGTCGCTGAGAGGACTGAGACGCCCCAGATGTTATTACGGGTACGTTCTTTCTCCATAATGTACCTTATACTGCATTGATTGATATTGGGTCTACGCACTCTTATGTAGCTTGTATGGGATCTGAGACTTTGTGTGTGATGGTTGAAAACACTACGAGTGAGTTTACTGTGTTGAGTTCATTAAGACAGTCAGTGAGAGTGAATAAATTGTTTAAAGATGTACCCTTAGAGGTTCAAGGAGTGATCTTTTTAGCAGATTCAATTGGAGAATTCGACTTAATATTGGGCATGGATTGGCTGGTTAAGCATCGGATGAATTTGGATTGTGCTGCAAAGAGGGTGGTACTGAAAACTGAAAAGGGTGATGAGGTAGTTCTGATTGGGGAGCGTCGACATTATCTGTCAAATGTGATTTCTGCACTTAGAGCTGAGAACATGGTTTGTAAGGGTTGTGAGGCGTATCTAGCCTACATTAGTGTTTCAGAATCTGAGGGCTCTTCTGTTAAGGATATCAGAATAATCAAAGATTTTCCAGATGTCTTTCCTGATGAGCTACCTAGATTACCTCCAAGCCGTGAAGTTGAATTTGGGATTGAGCTCCTGCCTGGTATAGCTCCGGTGTCCATTACCCCTTATCGAATGGCACCGAAAGAGCTTGTGGAACTTAAAGATCAAATTCAAGAGTTACTGGATCAAGGATTCATCTGACCTAGTGTGTCTTCGTGGGAAGCACTGGTTTTATTTGTGAAAAAGAAGGATGGAACCATGCATTTGTGCATCGATTATCGACAACTGAATAAATTGACTGTTAAGAATAAGTACCCTTTACCAAGGATTGATGATCTATTCGATCAGTTTCGAGGAGCTTCAATTTTCTCTAAGATAGATCTTCGATCTAGGTACCATCAACTGAGGGTCAAGGAGACTGATGTTTATAAGACAGCGTTTAAGACTCGTTACGGTCATCACAAGTTTCTAGTCATGCCGTTTGGACTGACGAATGCACCAGCGGCTTTTAAGGATTTGATGAATCGAGTGTTCCAGCCCTACCTGGATCTGTTCGTAGTGGTATTTATAGATGATATTCTGGTGTATTCGAGAAATGAAGATGAACATGATGCATATCTCTGAATTGTTCTGCAGACTTTGAGGGAGAAATAATTGTATACTAAGTTCAGCAAGTGCAAATTTTGGTTATGAGAGGTAACATTTCTGGGACATGTGGTATCTACCGAGGGGATTAAGGTTGATCCTTGAAAATTTTGAAGCAGTTTTGGATTGGAAGCAACCTAAGTCGGTATCTAAGATTCAGAGTTTTTTGGGTTTGGTAGGGTATTATAGACGGTTTGTTGAGGGGTTTTCATTGATTGCTGCACCTATTACTAAGTTGTTGCATAAAGGGGTACTGTTTGACTGGACTGATAGGTAGTAATAAAGTTTTGAGAGGCTTAAGAAGGTTCTGACTGAGGCCCTTGTCTTGATTCAGCCAGAGTCTGGGAAAGAGTTTACTGTCTACAGTGATGCATCACATGTTGGTTTGGGTTGTGTGTTGGTGCAAGAAGGTAAGGTGGTGGCTTATGCGTCTCGTCAGCTTAAGACGCAGGAGGCGAACTATCCGACACATGACTTGGAGTTGGTCGCGGTGGTGTTCGCACTGAAAATTTGGAGACATTACCTGTACGGTGAGAAGTGTATCATTTACACGGATCACAAGAGCCTCAAGTATCTCCTCACTCAGAAAGAGCTAAACCTTAGGAAGCGTAGATGGATTGAGCTGCTCAAGGATTATGACTGCTTGATTGAATACCATCCTGGTAAGGCTAATGTGGTAGACGACGCATTAAACCGCAGGGCTGTGACTGATCTGAGGGTGATGTTTGCTCGACTCAACTTATTCGATGATGGGAGTCTGTTGGCCAAACTTCAGGTTAAACCGACATGGATTGAACAGATTAAGAGTAAACAGTTAGAGGATAAGTCACTGGGTCCTCGATTCTGACAGTTAGAGAGTGGGGGAACTTTAGATTTTAGACTGAATAGCGAAGGAGTACTTTGTTTCTGTGGGAGAATTTATGTACCGAAAGATACAAATCTAAGGTAGTCTATACTGCAAGAGGTGCATAGTAGTCCCTACGCTATGCATCCTGGCGGGAATAGGATGTACCAAGACCTTCGTGAGTTATATTGGTGGCCAGGTCTTAAGTGTGAAGTTACCGACTTTGTGAGTAAATGCCTTACTTGTCAACAGGTTAAGGCTAAACACTAGTTAACTTCAGGGTTGCTTCAGCCAGTTAAGATTCTGCTGTGGAAGTGGGAGAGAGTGACTTTGGGCTTTGTTAGTGGGCTCCCTTAATGCCTACTAAGAAGGATTCAATATGGGTCATCATAGATCGATTGACGAAATCTACCCACTTCATACTTGTTCGTACTGATTATTCGCTACAGAAACTAGCTAAGTTGTATGTGTCTGAGGTAGTGCGACTGCATCGGGTGCCAGTTTTTATAATATCTGATAGAGATCTTCGCTTCACGTCTCAGTTCTGGAAGAAGTTACACGAGGCTTTGGGTACAAGGTTGGACTTTGGTACTGCGTTCCATCCTCAGACAGACAATCAGTCAGAGAGGGTGATTCAAATACTGGAGGACACGTTAAGGAGTTGTGTGATTGACTTTCGGGGTAGTTGGGAGGATTACCTGTTGTTGGCAGAGATTACATACAACAATAGCTACCAGTCTAGCATTCAAATGGCACCTTATTAGGCATTGTATGGCCGTAGGTGTCGTACTTCTTCGTGTTGGACTGAATTAGGTAAGCGGCAAGTTCTGGGTCCTAAATTGATTTCTGATACCAAGGATAAAGTTCATTTGATTCAAGATCAATCAAGGCGCATCCGGCGCATGTAAGTCGATATCTGATCCGAGGCGTAAGGAGATTGAGTATTCTGTGGGAGACTTAGTTTTTCTCAAGGTCTCGCCATGGAAGAAAGTACTGAGGTTTGGTCGAAAGGGCAAGTTAAACCCTAGGTTCATTGGGCATTACTGGATATTGAAGCGTGTGGGACCGGTTGCCTACCAACTTGAGTTACCTC
This sequence comes from Gossypium longicalyx, assembly GCA_025698465.1. Taxonomy (NCBI): domain Eukaryota; kingdom Viridiplantae; phylum Streptophyta; class Magnoliopsida; order Malvales; family Malvaceae; genus Gossypium; species Gossypium longicalyx. The sequence goes on from CM047006.1 coordinate 29,740,608, forward strand.
CAAAATTGGAATGGATTCATGATGTGTTCCACATCTCAATACTGAGGCGATATCATTCTGATCCTACGCACGTAGTCTTGACTGAGGAAATTGAGGTTAGGCCAGACTTGACGTTTGAAGAAGAGCCGATTCAGATTTTAGACCGTGATGTGAAGGTTCTGATGAGGAAGTTTGTTCCATTGGTTAAGGTGCTATGGCATAATCACAGTCCTGAGGAGTGTTGGAGAAGTCCTGAGTTCAAGCCTTGGCTTGTACAAAATTTTTTTTTGCTTGAATTAAACCTGTCTCTGTTCAGTAGGTCTCTTAAATAAAATTGGTTAAAGTATAACATAAAAAGCCTATTGTTTTAAGGGATAGTGGTGTGTTACTATTGCTAGGAGACTGGGGTTCGTGTCTTGCTATGTGCAAGTGTGCTTTATTCTGCTAACTGCCGAGTGGATGGTTGCATGGCAGTGGGACACTATTGCTTTGACAGTTGGGGTGTTTGAGTGGTGTAAGGGATCATGTAGCCGAAATTTAGGAGGAAAAAGAGGGATTTGGGTAGTGTTCGACTTGAGGGTTTTGTGGAGAGATATTAGGAGAAAATCAAGGGGATTGGAAGTAGAGCGAGTGTTGGAGTTGAATTAAGAATGTAGGCACTTGTGAGTTTGGTTTTGGGGATTTAAGGAATGGTTTTGGGTGTTCTGCTCTTTGATTCATTTTTTTTTCACTTATTTTATTTTTATTTTTATTCTTCTCTATTTGTTGAAGACATCTAGTGCAAGGGTTGTTGGCCGTGTTTTGGTTCGTTTTGGGTTAGCGTTTGGAGGTCCCTTACCTTTCTTATCATCATTCTTTCTCCTACCCCTTTTGGCCGAATGCCTTATGTTCCCTCTTCCTAATTTTCTTGAGATTATTACTTCCCTCTTTTGTTTAGTATACTTTGGCTGATTCTCTCTTCCTTCTTCCTCTCAATATTTCTTTTCCTTTCACCTTGTTCTTAGGCCGAATACCTCATCATCTCTCTCCATCTCCCTCTTGTTTTGATTTTTGGGTAAGTGCTCTTGACTTCTCGTTCCTTACTCCTTGCTTTTGGCTTTCTTCTCTTTTCACTTTATGGAGTTAGTCTAACATTCCATTGCGGGTGTAAGTGTAGTTGCTTATTCTCTTTATTCTTTGTCAATAGCTTTCCCCTCTAACATTTGCTGTTTTCTACCGGTTGCTGCCAGGGGTGATTGCGCCATCTTGTGCCTCGGTTTAGGGTGTACTTTGTGTAAGCCGATTTCTACTACCCTCTACTTTTAGTTCTACATTTCGGTAAGTTCCGTACTGGGTTCAAGTTGTTTACGTTTAGGGTTCTAGTTAACAGATTAGGTGTTAATGAAGATCCTTGCCAAGGACCTTGAAGTTAATCTTGGTCAGTGGGATAAGTGGGCTGAAATGCTTTTGTCAATCAAGGCAGGTAATAATCACCGTATTGGGATTAAGTGTTATTAAGAGGGTGTTTAACCCTAGTGTTTAAAAGATTGATTGTATGTCATGTATGAATGTAGGCTGTGGCACTAGTGGACTTTTAGCACTTTTCGCAATCAGGTGTGTAAACACACTACGATAATTGTTAATCGGCAAAAGCCGAAAAATATGTCTATTAACGCTACACGAGCGTGCGCTCGCTCGTGTGATGGTATGAACGCATAAAATGTGGGCATTTGACAGAAGAGACCACCATGAGCGATTTCATGGGCTTAGGTTGTTTTGGGCCACGTTGGGTCGAAATAGGCCGTGTGGGCCCCACGAGCTCGTAAGCCCACACGGGTAAACCACACGGACGTGTAGAGATTATTGGGCTAGGCTGTAGAGTTTGTATAGCCAAGGCCACGTGTAGGCCGACATGAGCCGTGTTATAGGCTTTGGGCCCATTTCCACTGTTTGATTGTTAAGGTTGCAAGGGTCGCCCAAGACGACTGTGGACATATTGTTGGGTCGGTAAGTACACTTTGACCCCATACTGATGAAATGACTGTTATACCCCTAAGAGGTAAAATGACTGATATACCCCTATGATATGTTTTACTGTATTTGAGCATGACATGTTGCATACACGTATGATATTATGACCTAACATATTGCATGGGGGTGGGTTTGATATATTGGAGAAAGTGTACTATATTAGCAGCTCTGCTGCAAATACTGTTTAGTGCCACAACCGGTGCTATATTTTGGAGTGTAGGGATAGGTTGGTTGATTTTATCCCCACATGGAGTGTAGGGCTGGACAGAGTGGAGTGTAGAGGATGAATGGGTAGGATTTCTAATTGCATTACTGCTACTGTTACTGTAATGGGCTAAAGCCCACATTGCTCTATCGATCTTTGTATTGGGCTAAGGCCCTAATCATTCTTTGGATCATTCTCGATACTGAACTTAGGCCCAAATAGTATATGCCTATGGTATGACTGATCGTCTGTTTAATAAGGGATTACACACTGAGTATTCATAAATTCACCATTCTGCTCTCTTGTGCAGGTAATCCTTAGGTGGGTCAGTACTGTGAGGGGCTCAATGGAGCCCACACAACTGCTTTTGCTATTATTTTAGACTTTTAATCTTTAAGCTATTTAATTTGGGTATTTGTTATGTAATAAGACCTTTTTAAATTTTACTTCAATTTGGGGTTGACTTGTTTTGATTTATATCTACTAGTAGTAGGACCCGAATGTTTCCAAAAAAATAACCGTTTTCAAAACACTATGCGAGTACAACATATTTCAAAAGCTTCCACAACAAACATTGTGTTTAAAGTATAAAAACAACATAAAATGATTAAACTTTTATTCCCCTACTGGAGCTTTTTTATCAAACGAACAAGATACTTAAAAGTTTTGTAAAAGGTCAGAACGAGTGCTTTCAATATAGTTCGGACTTTTCAAACAAAATGATGTTTTCTTTCAAAACTCACTTCAATGCGACATCGCAGATTCGGCCATAACATCTAGGCAGGGTTTGGGGTGTTACAATCAAATAAACAACTTGAAATATCACCAAGTATACGAAATTATGCCATAACATAAGCCATCCTTTACACATCAAAATGACATAATTTTCAAGCCACATCTCATGGCTAATTGCATCAAATATATAAGTATTAGTTGCCAAATTAATTGTAATCATCAAATAACCATAAAGCCTATACATGCCATATAACCTAAATCACAAAGCTTACAAGTACGAAACCATAGCTGGATTGTGTGATGAGATCTTCGACGACTACCAACCCGAGCAAGCCTCCGAAACTCTATAAATATAGAAAAGAAAACAAAGTAAGCTATAAATCTTAGTAAGTTCGTATGGTAATAAACTCATTATTAATTAACCACATTTTAAATAATTACTCAAAACATGATATAATTCATATGATTTCACCATTCAATCTCGAATTCATGCCCATAGATGATCAAAATTTTCATGAGTTTATTCATTCAAAACATTTATGGTTTGAATACTTCTTATCGTATCATTCACATTGTCATATGCATAAGCAATTATATATATAAACATTTTCAATTCAATATTCTTCACCTTTTCTTAGCCTAGTGAATTATGTGAAATATTATCAAATAACAATGTTTCGCACACTATGTGTCATATGTATATTTGGTTAAAACAACTATAACCCATATCTCACATATCATTCAATTCATACCTCATTATAGCAAAATAAACACATTTTGGCTTATACATAAATCTTTCTCATTTTATATACGTGATACACTAAGAACTTACTAAATTACCTTCATTTGATTCTCATATAGGTTCTGTATGAACCTGTATCACTTAATTCAATTGTACTTTCCTTTTCGTCTTTACTATACCCGTTGAACCCTTTAGAATCACTAAGAATACTCAAATATCACATAAAACTCAGACAATGCCATATCCCAGATATGGTCTTACATGTTATCTCATATCGATGTTAATGTCCCAAACATGGTCTTACACGAAATCATATAACGATGCCAATGTCCCAAACGTGGTCTTACATGTAATCTCATCTCAACAATCCTAATGTCATGACATTTGTATCCTATATTATTCCTACGTTTCGTACGGGACTTTCAGATATCGTAACTCTATCAATTTTTGCTCGTAGTCACTCATTTGAGATTCATAGTAGTTCAATGACAAATAAATGTATATAATTCAATTCAATTCAATAATAAATAAGCATTTATAACACAATTTAAATACGTTTATTAGCATACAAACTTACCTCAATCGTTAAAATGATGGAATGGATCGACTGGTCCGATACTTTGTTTTCCCTCGTTCTAGACCCAAATCTCATTTTTCTCAATCTATATAATAACAAAATTTACTTATTTAACCATTACTTCATTCAATTTAACACAATTTACACATTTTGGCAAAATTACACTTATGCCTCTATTATTACACATTTTTGCAATTTAGTCCTTATCACATAAAATTGCAAATTCATGCAATTAAGTACAAGCCCATGCTAGCTAAATTTTACCCATACTACTAGTAGCCCATATTTTTAGTTTATTCACACATCTAACCATAAATTTTACACTTTTCTCAATTTAATCCTTAATTCACACTTTTTGTCAAAAGTCATTTTATAAAACTTGTATATCTAGCTTCAAACATTAATAAACTATAATAAAACATCTAAATAATCAAGCATTCAACAATGGCATCATTCAAAATCTATAACAAATTCGAAAACGGATATACGGGCTAGCTAGATTAAGTTGTAATGATCTCAAAAACGTAAAAATTATTAAAAAACGGGTAAAAACCACTCACCTGTCAAGCTCCAAAGCTTGGCCGAATGTATCCATGGCTTTTCTAGGTTAGAAACGGTTGAAGAAGATGATTGATACAAAATAATGACTTTGATTTTATTTATTTAATCTTTATTAACCAATTTACAAAACTAACCTTTAATAACATCATAAATTTCAACAATACCAAGCCATAGAATTCCACTATCAACATTTATGCGATAATTACCACTTAAGGACTCCCACCATTTAATTTCAAAGCCATTTAATACCTTTAAATTATAGAATTCAACTTTTACGCTTTACGCGATTTAGTCCGTTTTACCTAATTAACCACTCAAACAATAGAATTTCTTTATAAAATTTTCACACGAACATTCTATCATACTGTAAACCTTAATAAAATAATAAAATAAATATTTTGACTTTATATTGTGGTCCCAAAACCACAGTTTCGATAAACCCTAAAACAGGTTGTTACACCAAAGATGAGCATACTACCCTCGATGTCTCAACACAGGACCTGGTGCGTTGGGACATCGCCTCTGTACGGGAAATATTATGAGCCAAGGGAGTTTTGGTTCGCACAATCAAATGTTAAGCACGAGGACGACAGCTGACCTAGGGTTAAGGATGATGACCACCCTAAAGTTTATAAATAGGTTCATTTAACACATGTTATACACACCTTTTCTTATTTTATAATTTTCTCTTTAGATTTAGTCTTTAGTTTTTCTTTTCTCTTAGGCTTATGTTTTATTTCAGTTCTTGTTATTTGCTTTTGTAGGGAAATAAAACTTGTAAAATACCACCAAACTCTGTGAGGATTTTGTGCTTAAATTCTAATACAAATCAGGCTTCTTCTAAACTCTGTTCTCTTGAATTGTTCTTCATTTTTATTCTTTCTATCAAGTTTATATTGTTTACTAGATCTATGAGGAATTAATCCTCTTGTGGGGGATTAGCGAGTAGAGGTGAAACAACCAGTTCTTCAATGGTGTCGAAAATAGTGGTTTTGGGGCCACACATCTGACGAGTAAGTTCGTAAATATTATTATATTTTTATTATTCAAATATGGTATTAAAATAAATTTTGCATTGTCAATTTATGCTATTTGAATGAATAATTAGGTTCAAGTGGTATGACACTAAAGTCAAGTGCTTTTAGAAAATAAGGTATTGGGACCATGTTTCTATAAACTGAGCCATAAATATTTTTATAAATATTTACGGAGTGTTATTAAGGTTGTATTAAAGTTTCGTTAAAACAATTTAATGTTTAGATAGATAATTAATTAAAAAGGACTAAATCGTAAAGGATGTAAAATTTTATCGCTATTGGATTTTAATGATTAAATGGCTTAATGAATAAAATTAAATGAACTTAAATGGTAAATAAACCCTTTAAGGAGTTAGAGGAGAAATATGGACATGGATTTGGTGTTTTATTTAATTATTAACCAAGGTTAAACAGGTAATTTGATAAATTAAATTAAATTAAATAAAACAAAAGCTTTTCTCATCTTTTACAAGTCTTCTTCACCGAAATGTAAATGAGGAAGAAGCCATCTTTATACTTTTAAGTTTCAAAAAGTTCAAAAGCTAGTGTGGTATGTGATTTTGGCCCCGTTTCTAACAATTTTTATATTTTGAGATCATTGCAACTAGGTTCAGCTAGCTCAGGCCTTCATTTTTGAAAATGTTAAAGATTTTGAATGTTACCATTGATAAATCTTTGTGATTTTAGATATTGGATGATTATTTTGAAGTATTATTTGTTATTTATAAGTATTTTGTTAATGGTTTTTGATGAATTTAACGATTAGGGATTAAATTGTTGAAATAGTAAAAATATAAGGACTTGATGTGAAATTGTTACAAATATGGGCTGTAATGGAAGCTATTAACATTAGGATGGTACGCATTTTCAATAAAATTGGTTTATTTGCATGATTAGGACACAAAGACTAAATTGAGTAAAAATGAAAAGGTTGGTCGAAAAGGACTAAATTGCATAAAATGAATTAGTTTTTCTGTCTAAATTAATGAATTGAATGAAATTGTTAATTTAGATTAGGAACAAGTGGAAAATCAAGGAAAAGAGAAAATTACAAAATAGCCCCTATACTTAGTCATTGCTGCAATTTAGTCAGTAAGTTCGTATGATTAAATAATGTTGTAATGTTATATTGATCTATATATATTCATGTATTATTTGCCATGAAATTAAATGGTGGAAATCCAACGATGTTACGATGATTATCGAGCCTCGTTTGAACCTTAGGAATACGTAGGATACAATTGACATGTCATTAGGGTTACCATGTTCCGGGTGCTAGTGTTTAATGTCCTACGGATGGCTGAGGTCCTGCATTTGTTGTGGATTCTCTACAGCTTGTGTGAGTAGCATCATGTAGCTTACATCTTGACCTATAGCTTGTGTGAGCAGACCCACTTCACAGCTCATGTGAGCAACGATGTATAGGAAAAGTAAAGGCTACGATTATATGTTTAGCACACTTTGTGTGAGCTTTCCCACGTATCTGATGTTATTCTGAATGGTTCAACGGGCATGAAAAGGAAAGGAATGGTAAGTGTTCAAATGAACTATGTCATGAATCTATGAAAAGAATTGAAATGGAAATGTTCAATGAAAGTATATCTATGTTCATGAAAAAGATGAATTCAAAAGTAGTATGTTCATGTACACCTAGCTTAGCTTATGTCAATTCAAGTGAATTATGTATTGCTTCACTAACATGTGTTGTGGATGGTGCTTAGGCTTGTGCCAAGCTTATGGTTGGATTATATGATGCTTAATCTTAATGATATACATTGAAATGGTAAGTGTCCAAATATAAATATGCTTATGTTCATGAAAAGGTTGTGTGAATCAAAAGATATATTTTCTTATGAAATGGATTATCATGTGGTTGATCCCAAAAGAGTTATGTATAAATGAACTAACTGTGTATTGTTGATGATGTTTTGGCTTATGTCAATCTTGTGGTTATGGTTGAAGTTCATGCTTATGTCTGGTATTTTGCAAATGAAACTAGTAAGAAAAGGTAATGAAACGGTAAGTTCATAATTGAGATGTAATATGATGATTTAAAAGGATTGATAAGTTAAATGATTTACTTATATATAAGAAATTTAATTATGCTATGGATGAATTTACCTATGTCATGAATAAATACACTAATTCGTGAATTGGTAATGTCAGTGTAGTACCCCAAGCCCGGCCTAGACGTTACAACTGAATCTAAAGTGTCACATTGAAGTGCCTTCTAAAACTTGAACTTGTTGGTGAAAACCGTTTTTAAGTTAAAACCCATTTAGTTTTTATTGCTTTAGAAAACTCGATAAATTCTGTTTTTACATATGAAATTAACTTATCAAAATGTTTGTTATCTTTGATTTCCTAATCCGAATAAAACTGCGGAAGCTTCTCTAGTTGAAAACCTTAATATTAAAAATGCATGTTTTTCTTTGAAAACGTTATCATTTTGAAAACTCGATGTTCCTCCTGTAGCAGTTTAAAATATGAAATCAAAAGCCAAATAAAAGTTAAAAATCCCCTAAATGGCCTTATTACATAATTAGAAACCCAATATGAAATTTAAATAGATAAAGTCAAGTTGCAGATCCACTGCAATCGTGTGGCCACCTCTGAGTCCCTCGCGGATCCAAATTGTCTAAGGCTGGGGATTACTTGCGCAGTTAAAAGAAAGGGTGAGTTTACGAAAACTCAGTGTGTAATCCCATAATAAAAAACAATCGAACATACAGAGAGCGAATACATTCTGGGCCTAAGCCCATATTAGTATCAATAAGCAGTCTAGGCCTAAGCCCATCTCAATACAGAAGTAGTCATATATATATTTAGGCCTTAGCCCATTACAATAACAGTAAACAGTGCAGTAATAGTAAACAATATGCAAGTCCTACCCAATCTAGCCTCTACACTTCATCTCTGTACCAGTCCTACACTCCATATGGGGATATAATCAACTCACCCATCCCTACACTCCAAAATAGCACCGGTTGCAGCACTAATAGTATTTGTAGCAGAGCTGCCTATATAATAGGCTTAAAGCCATCAGTAATTTACTGCAGAGCTGCCAGTACAGTACACTTCCTCCAATCCCCTCCTTATCCCTCCTTGATATCCTCCACAACCAACCCCAAGACCAATTCAAACTCTCTATCACTAGAGTTCAAATCCAACACTAACTCTGGCCGTCCCCAGATACCAAAATAGTTGCTCTTTGCTTGCCATGGGATTCAAACCCTTGCTCTTACAATAATAATGCCACGCCACCACCACTAGGCCACAAGCTCACCTGTGTCATCAATCAATCGTAATAAAATATAAGCCCTGCATACCAACTTCCAGATTCACTTAGGAGTAAAAATTAAAATAAATTGAAAGAGCCAAGACTTGAAACCAAGCTCCCTTGCAACCTTAATGATGCCATAACCACTAGACCACATGTTTCCTTGTGTCATTTATTTAACACACTAATTTAAAAGGCCTTCATCCAAGCATCCGGGGTTTTATTCACTTAAAACTGAAGTTTTTGCTAAAGCCTAGGTTTGAACCCAGGACTTTTCCAACTCCTCTCAGGACCTTTAACCACTTGAGCAGACATTTAATTGTGCCATCCACTTGCACAACTAAATTCCAATTCCTCCGATACGCGAAGCCCATTTCTTCTAGGCCCAAAATTCAAGGCGTTACAACTCTACCCCCTTAAAAAAATTTCGTCTTCGAAATTTCCAACTATCAAAACAGTTGCACAACTCGGACTACACCACTACACTCTCGCTGTGCACTCCGATCCCAATAACACTTCCACACTTTAACTTGAACTTGAAACCTCTTACACACACCCAAAACATCTAACCATTGGAGCAGATAGACGTCACACGTATACAATTTCTATGTCCAAATTATTACATTCAAACAAAACATACCTGACTTAATATTGATTTTGTAGTCCCAAGCCTAGTGCTCCTTAGACCTGCATCTGAGACATGCTCCTGACTTCCTCCAGCATTCGCCCGGGTGACTCCTTTTATAATGCTCACAAGTTGGAAAGTTCGGACGCGTTTTAACATGCTTTACAGAATGAGGCTCCAGCCCCAGAAAACTGCGATCTCTCTTCTTCCTATGGTCCACACACCTAGCCTAGAGTGTTTCACCAATCTTCTTAACTTCCTCAAGTACTTCCTTTACTAACAAGGTTAGCGCCTCAGTACCACGTTTCGAGTTATTGCTACATGAAGTTGGCGGGCTTACCCTGACTTTCATCTCCTGAACCATCTCATGTTCTGGCGAAGTTGGTGCGTCCCTAGTAAGCATGCGACCTGATGCTAAAGACCCAGCCCCAGCACTTCCACGGCCTCTACCACGGCCCCGTGTACCCCTAGTGCTCATTTCAATAACAAATTATTTGTTTAAAAGTCTTATGTATTAGTTCATAATTCCAGTAATTATTAACGAATATTTTATGATCAAGCAATGGTTAAAGTTTTGTTTTCGTAGAGCAGAGTCTCACTACAGTGTTCAGTCTTCCATAATCTCAGTTTTTCTACAGTCTCGGTTAGCTCAGACTCTAGTGTTTCCAGTATAGTACCACTACCTATAGCATAACATTTCAATCTACAATAGTAAACAGTGTCAGAGAACTTACAAATTTGGCGTTGAAGACTCGGTGTGCCACACTTTTCAAAAAAATACCTCAACACACTTCACGTATTTGAAACCAACCTCTTGTAATATAAAATTTTGAAAACCCATTCCACAGTCGAGTTTTACAACTTGGCTCTGATATCACTAAATGTAACACCCCAAACTCGGCCTAGACGTTACAACCGAATTTGACGTGTCACATCGAAGTGCCTTCTAAAACTTGAACTTGTTGGTGAAAACCATTTTTAAGTTAAAACCCATTTAGTTTTTATTGCTTGAGAAAACTCGGTAAATTTTTTACATCTGAAATTAACTTATCAAAACGTTTGTTGTCTTTGATTTCCTAATCCGAATAAAACCGCGAAAGCTTCTTTAGTTGAAAACCTTAAGGTTAAAAATACAGGTTTTTCTTTGAAAACGTTATCATTTTGAAAACTCAATGTTCCTACTTTAGCAGTTTAAAATACATAATCAAAAGCCTAATAAAGTTAAAAATCCCCCAAATGGCCTTATTACATAATCAGAAACCCAATATGAAATTTAAATAGATAAAGTCAAGTTGCAGATCCACTGCAATCGTGTGGCCACCTCCGAGTCCCTCACGACTCCAAATCGTCTAAGGCTGGGAATTACCTGTGCAGTTAAAAGAAAGGGTTAGTTTACGAAAACTCAGTGTGTAATCCCATAATAACAAACAGTCGAACATATTAGTATCAGTAAGCAGTCTAGGCCTAAGCCCATATCAATACAGAAGTGGTCAAATATATATTCGGGCCTTAGCCCATTACAATAACAATGAAACAAAGGCAAAGAATAAAGATACAAGATGCAAGTCCTACCCAATCCAGCCTCTACACTCCATCTCCATACCAACCCTACACTCTATGTGGGGATATAATCAACCCACCCATCTCTACACTTCAAAATAGCACCGGTTGCGGCACTAATAGTATTTGCAGTAGAGCTGCCAGTATAATATGCTGAAAGCCATTAGCAATTTGCAGTAGAGCTGCCAGTATAGTACACTTCCTCCAATCATATAAAAACCCACCCCATGCAGTGCATCATGCCACATGTCATGTCATATCATAGAATCATACATGTATCCATTACAGTTAAATTAGCAAGCTAAAATATAGTCATACTTGTACATTTTTATAAATACCTCACATGGGAGCAAAATAGTCAATTTACCATGTAGGGGCATTTCAGTTATTTTACCCTATAGGGGTATTTTGGTAATTTCACAAATTGAAGGTATTTTGGTAATTTTACACTGCAAGGGTATTTTGGTAATTTTACACTACAGGGGTCCTAACGACCCAACAGAAGATCCATCGGTGCCTCGAGCGACTAAAATAACCTAAACAGACATAACAGTACAGATGGGCCTAAAGCTCGTTATTCGGCCCAAGTGGGACCCACATGCTCATTTGGCCCGCTAAGCCCTAAATCAACCTTAGCCATGTAAAATGACACAGCCAAGTTCAATATTTCCACAAATCCATGACAAAGGCCCGTGTGAGGCCTACAAGCCCATTAGGCCCACACGACCCATTTCAACCCAAAATCGGCCTAAGCCCATGAGATCGCTCATGATGGCCCCTACTATCGCATCGAATTATCTATACGTGCGTTCATATGCTCGAGTCATAACCGTTGCCGAACTTTCAGCTTTTCGGCATTTCGGCATTTCGACATTTGCCGAACTACTATCTATTCAGTGAAATACATATTTTCGGCTTTTCAACCAATTAGCAAACATAGTACCCGGTTACACACCTGTTTTGCTAAACAAATAATCACTTCACGAGCACCGCACCTATAACCAATCAGAGTATCCAATTAATCAAGTGCAAAAAGATCTACACTTAATTATTAATACTAATTCCAAATCCAACAACTATTACCTCTTCAATTTAGTGCAAACCAGCCTATTCCACTTAGATCGTTGGCTAAAAACCTATTGCCTGCCCTTTGCCGATAATCTGAACCATCACACAAATCTTAGTGGCCTTACATTCACAAAATGTTGCCCCAAAACAACATATACCATATTCAGCCATTACCCAAATGGAAATAAAGCTAAGTATTTACCTTAACAGAAAACTGAGGAAAAGATCTAGGTTGCTTCAATAACACTAACAAACCCCTTCAACCTTTGAGAAACCGATTGTTAACTAACACCTAGGTTAAGCCTTCGACTTCACGAAAACAAGATGCTTAAAAGAGGGGATATTCGGCTTAATCACATCTTAGGAATAATAGAAGAAATGTTGAGAAAAGGGAAATAATAGGTTCAGCCATGAGGGTAAAACCAAAGGAATGAAAGAGAAAAAGAAGACAAAAGAGTGTAATAAGCCAATATTAGAAGAGAAGAGAGATGCAGAAATTTGGCTAACTTTTAGAAGGAATGGTTAGAAGAGGAGAAAAACTAGAGAGGCAGAAGAGAAATATCGTTCGGTTTTGAGAAATAGAGAGATGAAAAAAAAGGAAAAAAAAAGACAATTAGACAATTACCGAGAGGTAAATTTAACACTACTAACTCGTTTTCCAAAACCCAAGTCAAAAACGACAAGAACCTAAAGTGGTAGCATGGTAATTTCGCACTAAAAGCAAAGAAAATTCGGCAACACCTCTCTAAAAAGCACAAGAACTGAAAAATGAACACAAGGACTCTTTAGCCGAATTTTCAACCCCCAAATCAGCCACAACTCCCCAATCTTAAACTCCTTGATAATCTCCATGATTCCCTCCCCTCATCCCTCCTTGATATCCTCCACAACCAACCCCAAGACCTCTAGAGTTCAAATCCAGCGCTAACTCTTGCCATCCCCTGATACCAAAATAGTTGCTCCTTACTTGCCATGGGATTCGAACCCTTGCTCTCACAATAATCATGCCACGCCACCACCACTAGGCCACAAGCTCACTTGTGTCATCAATCAGTCGTAATAAAATATAAGCCCTACATACCAATGTCCAGATTCACTTGAGAGCAAAAATTAAAATAAATTGCAAGAGCCAAGACTTGAACCCAGGCTCCCTTGAAACCTTAATGATGCCACAATCACTAGACCACATGCTTTCTTGTGTCATTTATTTAACACAATAATTTAAAAGGCCTTCAACCAAGCATCCAGGGTTTTATTCACTTAAAACCAAAATTTTCGCTAAAGCCCAAGTTTGAACCCAGGACTTTTCCAACTCCTCTCAGGACCCTTAACCACTTGAGCAGACATTTAATTGTGCCATCCACTTGCACAACTAAATTCCAATTCCTCCGATACCCGAAGCCCATTTTTTCTAGGCTCAAAATTCGGGGTGTTACAGTTAGTTAAGCTTATGCTAAGTAAATGGAATGGAAAGTAAGTAAATGGAATTGTATGTAAGTAAATGGAGCTGTTCATAGTCTTATTAAAAGGTTAGTGATGGTGTAATATGTATTATAAAGTCCTATTATGTTAGAAATTAAAAATATATGTGATGTTGATGGACTTACACATTTGTGAGTTAATGGTTATATAGTTTGATAAATCTTGTGGCATTGCTATAGATTCATGTTTACTCTATAAAGTTTATTATTGAAATGGAATGTTATATTTAAAGTTTATAGGATCTTACTAAGCATTCATTGCTTACGTAGTTAATTTCCTTTACTTCATAGATTATCGAAAGATCAATCGGTTGGAAGTTCATTAGAAATATATCACACTATCCAGCGATTATATCTATAGTTTTTTATGTGTTAGCCAAGGTTATAATGGCATGTATAGGTGGACTTATGTTTGATGTTTAGTGGAATACTTGGATGTTGACTTTGGTTAGCATATGTTGGTTGTGTTGGTACCATTTTGGTAATGGTTGAATTGTGTCATTTTAATGTTTGTTATGCATGAACGATATGGCTCAAATGGTGAGATTTTGTTGAAATGGTTTAGGTCAAGATATGGCATGTTTTGAGATGGTAATGAGCTAGATGACTATAAATGAATGTGGTTAGGAATATGTATATGTTTAGGTAAATTTTTACATTTGCATTTGAGGTCCCCTGTATGGCATATTGGTTGAATGGATTTGGTTATTTTAATTGGTTATGTCATGCATGTTTTGGTAAAACTTTGAAGCTTTGAAGTTGTGCACAAAATGCTTTTAGGTACATGTTTATGTTGGTGATGGAAATGGCTTGATTTTGGCTAATTTCATGTCCACACAGCTTGAAACAGGGGCATGTGACTTAGTCGTGTGTGAAACATGGCCATGCGACACAGTCGTGTGTCCCTTGTAGGTTTTAAAGCATGCAAGTCAGGTTGTTACACGGCCTAGCACACGGGCGTGTAACTTAGTCGTGTGACCCAACTTTAAAAGTTTCACGGGCACAGACACGAGCTAGGACACGACCATGTGTCCCTATTTCGATTGTTACACGACCTGAGACATGGGCGTGTGTCTCATCCATGTGACCCCTATAATCCAAATTTTCTATATTTTTCCTGAACTTTTCAAATGTTTCCAATTTAGTCCTGATTTCTTTCTAAAGTGTTGTTAGGACATCGAGGGCTCGTTAAGGGACAATAAGCATGTGAATGAATAATTTAGTTCATCATTTTACTAATGTATAAAATGTATATTTTTATGTTATGTTTTTACGGTAATGCTCTATAACCTTATTTCGGTGACGGGTATGGGTTAGGGGTGTTATATTAAATGGTATCAGAGGTATAGTTTAGTCAGTTCTCGGGCTGAACGTAGCATGTATGAAGTCTAAAAATACATGTCATTCTATAACTTGTGAGAGTGTGATGTCTCTTGACTCTAATGGGATTTGTTTCACTCTTAGACCGAGATGTTTTCCAACCGAGCTAATTCCGATAATGCTGAAAGCGATACTCAAGCATCTGATTTAAAAGTTGCTAATGATGAGCAGAAACTCATAAAAGTAAGAGTAGAGGTTCATAATGTTATACTGATAATGAATGTTATGTTTGATGTGTATTTATATGAATCAAATTTGTGGCTTAACGACCTCCACCCCCTCTCCCTCAAAGTCTTATACAACGGAATTTAGATAAGATTTATGTTGTTTAAGTCAGCAAAAAGGAATCGAAAAGCTCAGTGGGTATTTGAGTAATAATGTAGTTAGAACCGAGAGTTGGTTAGTAAATACCAAGAGTTCTAGATGAGATGGAAGATTTCTCTGAAGACTATTTGGGATATGTAACATTTCTGTTAAAAGAAGAAATTATTCAGCGATAATTGACTTTAACTGCTATGATATCTAAAGAACAGGTTAGCCGAAATTTCTTCTGAATTAATTTCTTTAGTGGAATGGAATAATGTGGGATCATCAATACTTTACTCGTCTGCGGAATAGTTTTCGGACTGCAAATATATCTAAATGCAGTTGTTATGGCCGAGTATCTTACAATGATCTCCTTTGGGTATTCTATATGCTCTTTTATCCTCAAAGATATATACAATTTTTTATCTTTAGATGTGATTCTTATCATATAGGAATTTTGGTTAATCATAATTTAGATAGAGCTATTTATAGTCTGGTTGATTAATGGTCAGCATTGTAACACCCCTTACCCGAGACCGTCGCCGGAGTCGAGCATGAGGCGTTACCTAACTTAGCTTACTAATTCGAGGCATAAAAATTTGCTTTAAAAATTAATTTAGTTTCATTCATTCCATATGTCCTTAAAAAGGGTCCTCGAGACCCTAAAATATGAAATTGAAACGGTTCGGGAACAAACCGGAATCAATAAAAATTTTCCGATCACTTAAACAAATCAAAACAATTTATTTCATCTTTCATAAATAAACTTTCCATCTGCATCATAGTCACTAAATAAATCATAACTCGAGTTACGAAACTCAAAATCCAAATCCGTAAATTTTATCTGAAACTAGACTCACATATCTTCTTAATAAAAAATTTTCCAAATTTTTGGTCTAGCCAATTAGTACATTTTATTATTTACAATTTCCCATGTTTCAGTGTTCAGCTGCTCTGACCTCTGTTCACTACAAATTAATTTTATCCCTGTACAGAATTCAAATAGCTATGATGTTTACTTCCATTAAAATTAGACTCAATAAGGAATCTATAAATATAAATTATAACTCCTAATTATTTTTTTAAAAGTTTTAGTGAATTTCTAAAATCAAAACAGGGGATTCAGAAATCACTCTGACCTTATCTCACCAAAATTTAAATATCTCGTAAAATACAACTTCTTTATTTACTCTGTTTCTTTCATATAAAAATAGACTCAATACAACTTAATTCTATATCTCATTCACTATCTAAATCCACTTTTACTATTTTTAGTGATTTTCCAAATTTAAGTCATTACTGCTGACTGATAATGTTTTAAAGCTAATTTCACCTTTTTCATGATTTCCATGGAATAACTAGCATTTAGGCATATATAACACCAAACATGTCCTTTATTAGCCATTCCAATAGCTAATCATTATCAAGCATTTACATATCATTCATTATCCATATCATAAGATCATACACAAAATATGGCTACGATGCTATACATGCCATACTCAAAATGAAACGTCTAGCTATACCAAAATATTCCTTGTGATAGTGTGCCCGGACCTTCGACGTACTTTACGATCCCCAAGTTAGCTTGACAAAACTATAAAAAGAAGGAAAATAAAGGGAGTAAGCATTAAGCTTAGTAAGTTTGCATGCAAATAAATAGCAACATTCATAAGAATTATCTTACTACTTGGCATGATACTACTTAATGCAACTTCATTAATTGTCATAGACATATTTTAAATTTCTTCACTTACTCACTTACTTAAATACTTACTTACTTAATCAAATTTATTAATACATTTTACTTACCTTTTTCCTTATCAAGCATACATGAACATTCTATACTTACCTTTGCTCTTCTAGCATGAACTTGTCTTACCTTTTCAGTATAACCCGTCTTGCCTTACCTTACCTTGATATTCTCTTTAAATTTTCCCGTTGAACCACTTTGAATACTAAGGATACACAGGTACCTTACCATTTCCATGACTTGTCATGGTCTTACATGGTATCCTTTTAAAACTTACCATTGCCATGTCTTGACATGGTCTTACATGGTATCCTTGCCATATGAACTCACCAATGCCATGCCTTGGCATGGTCTTACTAGGACCTTTGCCTTATAGTAACTTATCAATGCCATGTCTTGACATGATCTTACATGATTTCCTTTCCTTAAAAACCTTATCAATTGCCATGCCTTGGCATGGTCTTACATGGTATCCTTTCCTTAGAAACCTTACCAATTGCCATGACTTGGCATGGTCTTACATGGTATCCTTAAACCCTAATGTCATGACATTTGTATCCTACACATTCCTAAGGTTCAACCGGACTTTCGAAATACTTCTTCTTCTTCACAATTCATGCTTGAGACTTCTTTGAATAATTTCATAAAATAAATATACACATGCTGGAAATTAACAACATTAACATAAAATAATAGAATATTGCATTTATTTACCGCAAACTTACCTCGAAACAAAATACGATCAACTATATCGATTTAGTCCACTACCTTTTTCTTCCCTGGTCTAACTCTGGATTTCATTCTTCTTGATCTATAATAACAAATTTAGCTTATTTAATACTCACATTTATTAAAATAGTCCTTGACTAAAACTTTGGCAAAATTATATTTTTGCCCCTAAATTTTTACATATTTACACTTTTGCTCCAAGGCTCGGAAATTAAACTTCATCCTATTTTCTTATATTTTAAGACATGATGATCATTTTTCCATTCTATGGCAACATCAAATTCTCACTCTAACATGTACTTATGAACATTAGGTATTTTTACCAATTTTGTCGTTTTACTTGTTTTCACGTAAAATTGCTTAGCAAAAGTTGTTTAACACAATTTCAAGCTCCATATTCTACGATAAAATCAAAATAAACACATTTCACCTATAGGTATTTTTCCAAATATAAACCCTAGGTTAAATTATTGCTAGAATAAGCTTAATCAAGTTACCGGGACTCTAAAAACGTAAAGAACATTAAAAACGAGGCTAAAACAGACTTACAATTGAGCTTGGAAGCTTGAAAAACTCTATATATGTCTTCCTCATGTGAAATTCAGCCAAGGAGTTGAAGATGGAAAAAAATTGGCTTTTAATTTTGTTTTTAATTCATTTTAATAACTAAATAACCAAAATGCCCTTAATTAAAAACTATGGTGTTTTATCTTCCTTTAGGTATTTTTGTCCAAATTAGTATAATGGTCTAATTACTATCCAAGGACATCCACTTTAAAAACCCATTACTCACAAGTACTTAGTATTTTTGTGAACTAGAACACACATTTTACAACTTTTGCAATTTAGTCCTAGATACCAAATTGAACCCTCTATCGATAAAATTTCTAAATAAAATTTTCACACATTCATGCAATCATGCCATATACCTTAAAATGTTAATAAAATAAATTTTTATACCTTAGATTTGTGGATGTAACGTCCTGAAATAGGGCTTAAACGGAACAGTGGTTGCGAAACCGCGAATCTGAGATAGAAAAGTTTATTGCGATTAATGTTATGATTTACCGAGTGGTTAGATGCATGTGTTAGAGTATCGACGGAAAATTTTATAGATAGCATGTTTAATTTGCCTACTAGGGCCTAATTGCAAAAGTTGTTAAATATGAGTTTTAGATGCTAAAGAATTAATTGAAGAGCATAATTGAAGTAGAGGTCCTTAAATGGTAATTATATCATTATATTTTCATGGAAAAAAATGGATATACGTAGGTAAAAATAACTAAAGTTTTAATGAAGGGTATTTTAGTCATTTTGTAAATAAAAGAATTAAAAAGGGAAAAAGATGGCAAAAATCTGCTCATCTTCTTCTTTAGGCCGAAATTTCAAGGGTTCTCCATAGCTAGGGTTTTTTTCAAGCTTCCAAGCTCCATAGTAAGTGATTCTAAGCCCCGTTTTTAATGTTCTTTACGTTTTTGGAGTCCCGATAACTTGATTAAGTTTATTCTAGCAATAATTTAACCTAGGGTTTATATTTGGAAAAATACTCATAGGTGAAATAAGTTTATTTTTATGTTTTATGATAGAATATGAAGCTTGAAATTGTGTTAAAGAACATTTGCTAAGCGATTTTACGTGAAAACGAGTAAAACGACATAATCGGTAAAAATACCTAATGTTCATAAGTACAAGTTAGAGTGAGAATTTGATGTTGCCATAGAAGGTAAAAATGATCAAAATGTCATGAAACATAAGAAAATAGGATGAATTTTAATTTCTGAGCCTTGGGGCAAAGTTGTAAATATGTAAAAGTTTAGGGGCAAAAGTGTAATTTTGAAAAAGTTTGAGTCAAGGACTGTTTTAATAAATGTGAGTATTAAATAAGCTAAATTTTTTATTATAGATCAAGAAAAACGAAATCTAGAGTTAGACCGGGGAAAGAAAAATATAGTGGACTAAATCGATATAGTTGATCGTATTTTGTTTCGAGGTAAGTTTGCGGTAAATAAATGCAATATTCTATTATTTTATGTTAATCTTGTTAATTTCCAGCATGTGTATATTTATTTTATGAAATTATTCAAAGAATACTCAAGCATGAATTGACGGAGAAGTAATTTCAGAAAGTCCCGGTTGAACCTGAAGAATGTGTAGGATACAAATGTCAGGACATTAGGGTTTAAGGATACCATGTAAGAGCATGCCAAGGCATGGAAATTGGTAAGGTTTCTAAGGTAAGGAAATTATGTAAGACCATGTCAAGACATGGCATTGATAATTTACTATGAGGCAAAGGTCCCAGTAAGACCATGCCAAGGCATGGCATTGGTGAGTTCATAAGGCAAGGATACCATGTAAGACCATGTGAAGACATGGAAATGGTAAGTTTCAAAAGGATACCACGTAAGACCATGACAAGTCATGGCAATTGTAAGGTACCTGTGTATCCTTAGTATTCCAAGTGGTTCAACGGGAAAATTTAAAGAGAATATCAAGGTAAGGTAAGGTAAGACGAGTTATACTAAAAACGTAAGACAAGTTCATGCTAGAAGAGCAAAGGTAAGTATATAATGTTCATGTATGCTTGATAAGGAAAAAGGTAAGTAAAATTTATTAATAAATTTGATTAAGTAAGTAAGTAGTTAAGTAAGTGAGTAAGTGAAGAAGTTTAAAATATGTCTATGACAATTAATGAAGTTGCATTAAGTAGTATCATGTCAAGTAGTAAGATAATTCTTATGAATGTTGTTATTTATTTGCATGCAAACTTACTAAGCTTAATGCTTACCCTCTTAATTTTCCTTATTTTTATAGTTTTGTCAAGCTAACTCAGGGATCATAAAGTACGTCGGAGGTCCGGGCACACTATCACAAGGAATATTTTAGTATAGCTAAACGTTTCATTTTGAGTATGGCATGCATAGCATCGTAGCCATTTTATGTGTATGATCTTATGATATGGCTAATGAATGCTATGTAAATGATTAATAATGATTAGCTATTGGAATGGCTAATCAAGGACATGTTTGGTGTTATGTATGCCTAAATGCTAGTTATTCCATGGAAATCATGAAAAAGGTGAAATTAGCTTTAAAACAGTATCAGACAGCAGTAATGATGTGAATTTGGAAAATCACTAAAAATATTAGAAATGGATTTATATAGTGAATGAGATATATAATTAAATCTTATTGAGTCTATTTTCAGCTGAAAGAAACAAAGTAAATAAATGAGTTGTATTTTATGAGATATTTAAATTTTAGTTAGATAGGGTCAGAGTGATTTCTGAATCCCCTGTTCTGATTTTAGAAATTCACTAAATATTGTACAAAAATAATTAGGAGTTATACTTTATATGTATGGATTTCTTATTTAGTCCGATTTTAATAGAAATAAACAGCATGGTTATTTTAATTTTGTACAGGGATAAAATTAATTTGTAGTGAACAGAGGTTAGAGCAACCGAAAACTAAAACAGGGAAAATTTAACTAATAAACTGTACTAATTGGCTAGACCAAAAATTCTAAAACAAATTTAGTAAGAAGATATATGAGTCTAGTTTTAGAGAAAATTTATGGACTTGAATTTCGAGTTTTGTAACTCAAGTTATGATTTATTTAGTGACTATGACACAGATGGACAGTTTATTTATGAAAGATGAAATAAATTGTTTTGATTTGTTTAAGTGAACAGAAAATTTTTATTGATTCCGGTTTGTTGTCGATCTAATTTAATTTCATGTTTAAGGTCTCGAGGACCCTTTTTTAGGACATATTGAATGAATGAAACTAAATTAATTTTAAAAGAAAATTTTTATGCCCCGAATTAGTAAGCTAAGTCCTATAACACCTCGTGCTCGACTCCGGCGACAGTCTCGGGTAAGGGGTGTTACATTTATTGGTATCAGAGCAAAGTTTTAGTCAGTTCTCAAAATATTTAGTATGAGTAAGAGTCTAGCTATACATGCCATACTTATATGTTGATAGTGTGACGACTCCTGACGATTTTACAATGTTTTCTTTTATAGTTATGGATCCCGAACAAGCTGGTGCAGATGATGTAGAGAGTAACGTGCCCGCTCCCACAGAAGGGGCGGTGCCACCAGATAGTAGTGAAAGGCTCGTTACAGTTAGTCAGGAAAGAGGGGCTCGAAAAACTTTCTTCTAAGCTATGAATGAATGGTTTGCCGAGTTCGCTTGTACGAATCCGACTGTTAGACCTCCACCCCCTCATGATCCTCAGACCACCCATGTAGCTCCCCCAGTCACAGGTACAGTTATAGGAGAAAAGCCACCAGTTGATAAAATCAGAAAACAAGGAGCCAAAGAGTTTCAAGCTACAAAAGATGATGATGTGGAAAAGGCAAAATTTTGGCTCGAGAATACTGTTAGAGTCTTTGATGAGTTATCCTACACACCTGAGGAATGTATGAAATATGTTGTATCACTTCTTAGAGATCCGGCCTACCATTGGTGGAAGACACTTGTATCAGTTGCACCAAAAGAGAGAGTCACTTGGGATTTCTTTCAGGAGGAATTCCGTAAAAAGTACATCAGTCAGAGGTTTATTAACCAGAAAATAAAAGAGTTTCTAGAGTTGAAACAGGGTAATATGACAGTGACTGAATATGAGCGCGAGTTTGTTAGACTCAGCAATTATGCTTGAGAGTGTGTGTCTACAGAGGCTATTATGTGCAAAAGATTTGAGGATGGACTTAATGATGATATCTGATTGTCGGTTGGTGTCCTAGAAATAAAAGAGTTTGTTGTCCTAGTTGAGAGAGCCTGTAAGGTAGAGGAGCTGTTAAAAAGAAAGGGCAAAGTTGAAATTGAGACGCAAGACACGAAGAAAAGACCAATGAGCAAGTCATTTCAGTCTACATCCAAGAGGCTTAGAGAGTTCTCCACTAGATCTAATTTTTCAGCTGGATATTCTAGCCAAAACAAAGGCAGAAGATTTATGCGTTCGAAAGCTCAGACCACTTCGATTGCAAGTGTTGGCAGTGTTCAGCCTGATAGACCAGAGTGTCTCTGATGTGGTCGATGTCAACCAGGTCAGTGTCGAGCAACTGAGATAGGTTGTTTCTGATGTGGTGCACCAGACCATTTTATTCGGGAGTGTCCCGAGATGATTAAAAGAGAAGCAATACCGAGTGTAAGATCAGGCAACGCTCCTGTCAGAGGCAGACCATTGAGATATCCGGGAGCTGGGGCAAGTAATAGAGGTGCATCTAGAGATTCAGCAGTGAGGCTAGATGTTAGAACACCTACGAGGACCTATGCTATCCATGCTCACGAAGAGGTATCCTCCCCCGATATGATTACGGGTACATTTTCTCTCCATGATACTAGAGTTATTGCTTTGATTGATCCGGGTTCGACCCATTCATATGTTTGCATGAAATTGATGCCTAGTATGAGTATGCCTATATAATCTACAGAATTTTTTATTATATTATTGAATCCAATAGGCAAGCATGTATTAGTAGATAAAGTACGTAGAAATTGCCCTTTGATGATTAGAGGTTACTGTTTTCCGGCCAATCTCATGATATTGCCATTTGATGAATTTGATATGATTCTTGGTATGGATTGGTTGACTACACATGATATGATAGTGAATTGTGGAAAGAAATTCATTGAGTTGAAATGTGAAAATGGTGAAATTCTTCGGGTTAATTTAGAAGAGTCAGATAGTTCATTTGCCATGATTTCTGTTATGCCTGCTCAGAAATGTTTGAGAAAAGACTATGAAGCTTGTCTTACTTTTTTGTTGAACACTAAAGATTGAAAATTGAATCGGTGCCTGTGGTATGTGAGTTTCCTGATGTGTTTCCGGAAGAACTACCAGGTTTGCCTCATGTTAGAGAAGTTGAGTTTGGTATTGAGTTGATTCCAGGTACCACACCCATTTCTATTGCTCCTTATAGAATGGCCCCATTGGAATTGAAAGAATTGAAAGCACAGTTGCAGGAATTAATAGATAAAGGCTTTGCAAGACCTAGTAGTTCACCATGGGGTGCACCAGTGCTATTTGTGAAAAAGAAAGACGGATTGATGAGATTGTGCATAGATTATAGGTAGCTTAACAAGGTAACAGTAAAGAACAAGTATCCACTGCCTAGAATTGATGATTTGTTCGATCAATTGAAGGGAGCCACTATATTCTCCAAGATAGATTTGAGATTCGGATACTATCAGTTGCGAGTTGAAGAGTCAGATCTTCTGAAGACTTCTTTCCGGACTAGGTGAAGGTATCAGGGTTGATCCGAGCAAGATTTCAGCCATTGTTGATTGGAAGCCTCCTAGAAATACATCAGAAGTCAGAATTTTTCTTGGTTTTGTCGGATATTATAGATGATTTGTAGAGGGATTTTTCATGATAGCTACCCCGCTGACAAGATTGCTACGAAAGAATGTCAAGTTTGAATGGACTGAGAAGTGTCAATAGAGTTTTGACAAGTTAAAGGCATTGTTGACTAAAGCTCCTATTTTAGTACAACCAAAACCAGGTAAGGAGTTTATGATTTACAGTGATGCATCCTTGAATGGACTTGGTTGTGTACTTATGCAGGAAGGAAAGGTAATTGCTTATGCCTCTAGACAGCTAAAGCCACATGAGAAGAACTATCCGACACATGATTTAGAGCTAGCTGCCATTGTTTTTATGCTGAAGATCTAGAGACATCATTTGTACAGTGAGAAGTGTCGAATATTCACTGATCACAAAAGTTTTAAATATTTGATGACTTAAAAAGATTTGAACTTGAGGCAAAGAAGATGGCTAGAGTCGATTAAAGATTATGAGCTAGTGATCGATTATCACTCAGGTAAGGCAAACGTTGTTGCTAATGCTTTGAGTAGGAAATCTTTGTTTGCATTAAGAGCTTTGAACACTAGTCTATCCTTATCAAATGATGGTTTTATCTTAGCTGAGTTGAGAGCTAAACCGATGTTTCTTGAAGAAATTTGTGAAGCTCAGAAAAATGAGAGTGAGTTGCTAGCTAAAAGAGCTCAGTGTGTGTCGGATATAGAGTCAGATTTTTAGATCAGTTCTAACGGTTGTTTGATGTTCAGAGATAGAGTATGTGTACCGAAGAATGATGAGCTTATTTGAAAGATCTTACAAGAAGTACATAGTAGTTCTTTGTCTATTCATCCAGGTAGTACAAAGATGTATAATAATTTGAAGAATCTTTGTCTATTCATCCAGGTAGTACAAAGATGTATAATGATTTGAAGAAAATGTACTGGTGGGTAGGAATGAAAAGGGACATTTCAGAGTTTGTTTCTAGATGCTTGATTTGTCAGCAGGTAAGGGCCGAACATCAGGTACCTTCAGGTTTATTGTAGCCTGTGCTAGTCCCTGAGTGGAAATGGGACCGAGTTACTATGGATTTTGTGACAGGATTGCCATTGACATCGAGAAAGAAAGATGCAGTATGGGTTGTGATTGATAAGTTAACGAAGTCGGCTCATTTTATCCCAGTTCATATGATTTATTCGCTTGAAAAGTTGGCCGAGTTGTATATTTCAGAGATAGTCAGACTACACGGGGTACCATTATCGATCATTTCAGACAGAAATTTGAGATTTACTTCACAATTTTGGAAGAAGTTACAAGAAGCTTTGGGAACAAAGTTGAGTTTTAGTACAGCTTTCCATCCTTAGACCGACGGTTAGTCAGAGAGAGTTATTCAGGTACTTGAAGATATGCTTTGATGCTGTGTACTGGAATTTCAAGGCAGTTGGGAAAAGTACTTACCATTAGTAGAGTTTGCCTACAATAATAGTTATCAGTCGAATTTGAAGATGGCACTTTATGAAGCTTTGTATGGACGTAAATGTTACACATCTTTGTATTGGACAGAGCTTAAAGAAAATCAGATTTACGGGGTTGATCTAGTTAAAGAAACAGAAGAGAAAGTAAAAGTCATCAGAGATTGCTTGAAAGCAGCTTCAGACAGACATAAGTCGTATGCAGATTTGAAGAGAAAAGAGTTTGAGTATCAAGTTGGTGACAAAGTGTTTTTGAAAGTATCCCTGTGGAAGAAAGTTCTCAGGTTTGGCAAAAAAGGCAAACTAAGTTCATGTTTTATTGGACCGTTTAAAGTGATTGAGAGAGTCAGACCATTAGCATATCGGTTAGCTTTGCCAATTGAGTTAGAGAATATTCATGATGTATTTCATGTGTCTATGCTACATTGTTATCGTTTAGATCCGTCACATGTGATTTCTCAGACAAAGGTTAAGATTCAGCTAGACATAACTTACGGTAAAGAACCGATAAAGATTCTAGCTCGAGAGGTAAAGCAATTAAGGAACAAAAGTATTACCCTTGTGAAAGTATTATGGAATAGACATGGGGTAGACAAGGCTACATGGGAGCCCGAAGAGGCTATACGAAAACAGTATCCAAATCTCTTCACAGGTAAGATTTTCGGGGACGAAAATCCCTAAAGGGGGAGAAATGTAACATCTCGAAATAGGGCCTAAACGGAACAGTGGTTGCGAAACCACAAATCCAAGATAGAAAAGTTTATTGCGATTAATTTTATGATTTACTGAGTGATTAGATGCATGTGTTATAGAGTATCGATAGAAAATTTTATAGATAGCATGTTTAATTTGCCTACTAGGACTTAATTGCAAAAGTTGATAAATATGAGTTTTAGAGGCTAAAGGATTAATTGAAGAGCATAATTGAAGTAGAGGTCCTTAAATGGTAATTAGACCATTATATTTTCATGGACAAAATGGATATACATAGGTAAAAATAACAAAATTTTAATGAAGGGTATTTTAATCATTTTGTAAATAAAAGAATTAAAAAGGGAAAAAGATGGCAAAAAACTGCTCATCTTCTTCATTAGGCCAAAATTTCAAAGGTTCTCCATAGCTAGGGTTTTTTCAAGCTTCCAAGCTCCATAGTAAGTGATTCCAAGCCCCGTTTTCAATGTTCTTTACGTTTTTTGAGTCTCAGTAACTTGATTAAGCTTATTCTAGCAATAATTTAACCTAGGGTTTATATTTGGAAAAATACCCATAGGTTAAATGTATTTATTTTTATGTTTTATGGTAGAATATGAAGCTTGAAATTGTGTTAAACAACTTTTGCTAAGCGATTTTACGTGAAAACGAGTAAAACGACATAATCGGTAAAAATACCTAATGTTCATAAGTACATGTTAGAGTGAGAATTTGATGTTGCCATAGAAGATAAAAATGATCATCATGTCATGAAACATAAGAAAATAGGATGAATTTTAATTTTCGAGCCTTGGGGCAAAGTTGTAAATATGTAAAAGTTTAGGGCCAAAAGTGTAATTTCGAAAAGTTTGAGTCAAGGACTGTTTTAATAAATGTAAGTATTAAATAAGCTAAATTTTTCATTATAGATCAAGAAGAACAAAATCCGGAGTTAGACCGGGGAAAGAAAAAGATAGTGGACTAAATTGATATAGTTGATCGTATTTTGTTTCGAGCTAAGTTTGCGGTAAATAAATGCAATATTCTATTATTTTATGTTAATGTTGTTAATTTCCAGCATGTGTATATTTATTTTATGAAATTATTCAAAGAATACTCAAGCATGAATTGACGAAGAAGTAATTTCAGAAAGTCCCGGTTGAACCTTAGGAATGTGTAGGATACAAATGTCATGACATTAGGGTTTAAGGATACCATGTAAGACCATGCCAACTCATGGCAATTGGTAAGGTTTCTAAGGAAAGGATACCATGTAAGACCATGCCAAGGCATGGCAATTGATAAGGTTTTTAAGGAAAGGAAATCATGTAAGACCATGTCAAGACATGACATTGATAAGTTACTATAAGGCAAAGGTCCCAGTAAGACCATGCCAAGGCATGGCATTGGTGAGTTCATAAGGCAAGGATACCATGTAAGACCATGTCAAGACATGGCAATGGTAAGTTTCAAAAGGATACCACGTAAGACCATGACAAGTCATGGAAATGGTAAGGTACCTATGTATCCTTAGTATTCCAAGTGGTTCAACGGGAAAATTTAAAGAGAATATCAAGGTAAGGTAAGACAAGACGGGTTATACTAAAAAGGTAAGACAAGTTCATGCTAGAAGAGCAAAGGTAAGTATATAATGTTCATGTATGCTTGATAAGGAAAAAGGTAAGTAAAATGTATTAATAAATTTGATTAAGTAAGTAAGTATTTAAGTAAGTGAGTGAGTGAAGAAGTTTAAAATATGTCTATGACAATTAATGAAGTTGCATTAAGTAGTATCATGCCAAGGAGTAAGATAATTCTTATGAATGTTGTTATTTATTTGCATGCAAACTTACTAAGCTTAATGCATACCCCCTTAATTTTCCTTCTTTTTATAGTTTTGTCAAGCTAACTCGGGGATCATAAAGTACGTCAGAGGTCTGGGCACACTATCACAAGGATTATTTTGCTATAGCTAGACGTTTCATTTTGAGTATGGCATGTATAGCATCGTAGCCATTTTGTGTATCTGATCTTATGACATGGCTAATGAATGGTATGTAAATGCTTGATAATGATTAGCTATTGGAATGTCTAATCAAGGACATGTTTGGTGTTATGTATGCCTCAATGCTAGTTATTCCATGGAAATCATGAAAAAGGTGAAATTAGCTTTAAAACAATATCGGACAACAGTAATGATGTGAATTTGGAAAATCACTAAAAATAGTATAAATGGATTTAGATAGTGAATGAGATATAGAATTAAAGCTTATTGAGTCTATTTTCATATGAAAGAAATAGAGTAAATAAAGGAGTTGTATTTTATGAGATATTTAAATTTTGGTGAGACAGGGTTAAAGTGATTTGTGAATCCCGTGTTCTGAATTTAGAAATTCACTAAAAATTGTATAAAAATAATTAGGAGTTATACTTTATATGTATAGAAATAAATGACATTGTTATTTTAATTATGTACAGGTATAAAATTAATTCGTAGTGAACAGAGGTCAGAGCAGCCGAACACTGAAACTGGGGAAACTTTAACTAATAAACTGTATTAATTGGCTAGACCAAAAATTCTGAAACAAATTTAGTAAGAAGATATATGAGCCTAGTTTCTGAGAAAATTTACGGATTTGAATTTCGAGTTTCGTAACTCGAGTTATGATTTATTTAGTGACTATGACGCAGATAGATAGTTTATTTATGAAAGATGAAATAAATTGTTTTGATTTGTTTAAGTGATCAGAAAATTTTTATTGATTCTGGTTTGTTCCCGAACCATTTCAATTTCATGTTTTAGGGTCTCGAGGACCCTTTTTAAGGACATGTTGAATGAATGAAACTAAATTAATTTTAAAAGCAAATTTTTATGTCCCGAATTAGTAAGCTAAATCTGGTAACACCTCGTGCTCGGCGACAATCTCGGGTAAGGGGTGTTACACAGCATCTCTCTATTTTTCTTTAGTATTCTAATCTATTATATTTCAGTAAAGGACCCGATGAAAAAATCTCGTATGATGTTATTTTTCTACTTCTACTGGTTGTTGCTCTACTTTATGTATATAAAACTTATGTTGCTTATGTTACAGCTGGACCTAGTTTGTCTAACTGATATTCTTCTTCTGGATTTTCTTTGGGGTATCAGCAATCTGTTTAACAACATGGTCTTCCAGAGAATAGCTTGGTGTGGACGAGTAAGTCAAGAAGGCTCATAAATTGCATATTCTGACAATATAGACAAGGATTATATTTTCAGAAATTCAATAGAGTTTTATATCTTGGACTTCATTATTTAGAAATTCTTATTGTTTATTCTGTCAAATATAGTTCATTTGTAATGGATATATATTGGCTTGAGATAATTATATATGTTACGGTTATAATTCTTGGCTTGATCATAGAAGTATGTTGATACAGATCTCAGCTTTATAGATGTCATGTTGCTGCACTTGTTGTTGCTGGAATTATATTGGGTTCTCTTATTTGCTTCGGAGTGCACTATTGATATTTAAGGTATCGTTCTATCTATATGGCTGTAACATCGGGTTTATTAGAGTACTATTGTCCATCTGAGGGAAGGTATTTGTGAAAGAAGTAAACTAACCCTTCTAATTCATCTGATGGATTGTGGCTTCGGTATGGTACAAAGCTTTAATGTTAATTATTGAACTAGTTTCATTATATATCCCATTTCTAGATTTCATTATAATAGCAAAAGTATAGACGATGGAAGATCGAGCTCAACTTTGCATATTAGTTCTCATTACTCAGGTAATATCGGATTATGTCAACAAGTCAAAATTGGAAGTCATATTTCGTATGAGTTAGTACAGTTGGTGATGATCCTTGATTGGTATTCTGAGGGAATTACGATAGATGGTATGTCTGGATTACCTTATCGACAAAAAGAAATAATTCTTCTGAATTGTTTCTATCAGGTTGACTAGACGGGCTCATATGCTTGGGTCAGAACGTATTATTCACTTGAAAAGTTAATTAAGTTGTATGCATTTGAGTTTATCCTGAGGTTTGGGAATAAATTTTTGCGAATTCACGGGTAAGTAGATGGACAACTAGAATTGGATATTCATATTCTAGAAGACATGATACAGGGATATATCAACCAGATCAGTGATAATCGGGAAATGTTATTATTATGGGTTAGAATTGTCTTGATAGTAGCAACTATCACGCTTGAATTTCAATTATGTTGTTTGAAGCTTTTCATGAAATGGAATGTTTAACATAAAGTTGAGATGTTTGTTATGTCTATAAGTCCAGGTATAGTACACAGTTTTGATATGGGTTCTGATTGGAACGGGTTATGATAGATTTTTTTTATGGACTATCCTTAAAAAGGTGAAAGAAAGACTTGATCTGAATAGCTATTATCAAGTGAGAAATTTCGATGACGAAATTTTCGTAAAAGGGGAGAGTTGTAATACCCCGTTCTTCAGTGATTTTGAGGCCACAGACCTGACGAGTAAGTTCGTAAATATTATTATTTAATATTTACGAGTCAAATATGGTATTAAAATAAATTTTGCATTGGCAATTTATGCTATTTGAATTAATAATTGGGTTCAAATGGTATGACTCTAAAGTCAAGTGGTTTTAAAAATGAGGTATCGAGACCTCATTTCTATAAACCGAGCTGTAAATACTTTTATAAATATTTACAGCGTGTTATTAAGGTTGTATTAAAGTTTTGTTAAAAAAAATTTAATGTTTAGATAGATAATTAATTAAAAAGGACTAAATCGTAAAGAATGTAAAATTTTATCACTATTGGATTTGAATGATTAAATGGCTTAATGAATAAAAGTAAATGGACTTAAATGGTAAATAAACCATTTAAGGAGTTAGTGGACAAATATGGACATGGATTTGGTGTTTTATTTAATTATTAACCAAGGTTAAAATGGTAATTTGATAAATTAAATTAAATTAAATTAAACAAAAGCTTTTATCATCTTTTACACGTCTTCTTCACCGAAATTTAAATTAGAAAGAAGCCATATTTAGACCTTGAAGTTTCAGCAAGTTCAAAAGCTAGCATGGTATGTGATTTTGGCCCCATTTCTAATAAATTTTATGTTTTTGAGATCGTTGCAACTAGGTCTAGCTAGCCCGTGCCTTCGTTTTCAAAACTGTTAAAGATTTTGAATGTTACCATTGATGAATCTTTGTGATTTTAGATGTTAAATGAAGATTTTGAAGTATTAGTTGTTATTTATAATTATTTTTTTAAGTGATTTTTGATGAATTTAATTATTAGGGATTAAATTGTTGAAATACTAAAAATACAAGGACTTGATGTGAAATTGTTACAAATATGGGTTGTAATGCAAGCTATTAACATTCAGATGGTATGGGTTTTCAATAAAATTGGTTTATTTGCATGATTAGGACATAAGGACTAAATTGATTAAAAATGAAAAAGTAAGGGTAATTTTGTACAAAGGTTAAAAAGGACTAAATTGCATAAAATGAATTGGTTTTGCTATCTAAATTAATGAATTGAATGAAATTGTTCATTTAGATCAAGAACGAGTAAAAAATTTACCAAATAACCCCTATACTTAGTCATTGTTGCAATTTAGTCAGGTAAGTTCGTATGATTAAATAATGTTTTAATGTTATATTGATGTATATATATTCATGTATTATTTTCCATGAAATTAAATGGTGGAAATACAATGATGTTACGACAATTATCGAGCCCCGTTTAAACCTTAGGAATACGTAGGATACAGATGACATGTCATTAGGGTTACCATGTTTCAGGTGTTGGTCGTGAATGTCCTACCGATGGTTGCAATCTTGCAGTTATTGTAGATACTCTACAGCTTGTGTGAGCAGCATCGTGTAGCTTACATTCTAACCTACAGCTTTTGTGAGCAAACTCATTTCACAGCTCATGTGAGCAATGATGTAAAGGAAAAGGAATGGTTACGATTATATGTTTAGCACACTTCGTGTGAGCTTTCTCGCGTATCCGTTGTTATTCTAAATGGTTCAATGGGCATGAAAAGGAAAGGAATGATAAGTTTTCAAATGAAACTATGTCATGAATCTATGAAAAGGATTGAAATGGAAATGCTCAATGAGAGTATATCTATATTCATGGAAAGGATGAATTCAAAAGTAGTATGTTCATGTACACCTAGCTTAGCTTATGTCAATTCAAGTGAATTATGTGCTAATGCACTAACATGTGTTGTGGATAGTGCTTAGGCTTGTGCCAAGCTTATGGTTGGATTATATCATGCTTAATCTTAATGATAAATATTGAAATGGTAAGTGTCCAAATATAAATATGCTTATGTTCATGAAAAGGCTGTGTGAATCAAAAGATATATTTTCTTATGAAATGGCTTATCATGTGGTTGATCCCAAAAGAGTTATGTATAAATGCACTAACTGTATGTTGTTAATGATGCTTTGGCTTGTGTCAAGTTTGTGGTTATGGTTGAAGTTTATGCTTATGTCTGGTATTATTCAAATGAAACGTGTAAGAAAATGTAATGAAATAGTAAGTTCATAATTGAGATGTAATATGATGATATAAAAGGATTGATAAGTTAAATGATTTACTTATATGTGAGAAATTTACTTATGCTATGGATGAATTTACCTATGTCATGAATAAAGACACTAATTCGTGAATTGATAATGTTAGTTAAGCTTATTCTAAGTAAATGGAATGGAAAGTAAGTAAATGGAATCATAAGTAAATAGAGCGGTTCACAGTCTTATGAAATGGTTAATGATTGTGTAATATGTCTTATAAAGGTCTATTATGTTAGGAATGAAAAATATATGTGATGTTGATGGACTTACTCATTTGTGAGTTGATGGTTATATAGTTTGATAAATCTTGTGGTATTGGTATAGATTCATATTTACCCTATGAAGTTTATTACTGAAATGGAATGTTATGTTTAAATTTTATAAGAGCTTACTAAGCATTTATTGCTTACGTAGTTAATTTCCTTTACTTTACAGATTATCGGAAGCTCAATCGATTGAAAGTTCATCGAAGATGTAATAGCCCGGTTTTAGCTAAATCGAAACAGTAGTTTCAGAACCACAAATCCAAGGTCGCAAAATTATTTAATATTATTTTTGGTGTTTATAGCATGTGATTATATATGTGTGAAAATTTCGTGAGTTAATTTTATTCTTTAATAGCTCAATTTGAGAAAAAGTACTAAATCGCGTAAAATGCAAAAGTGGCATTCTATAAGTTAAAAGTGTCTATTTGCTATGAGGCATTAAATGGGAGTTATGATGAAATTAGACCATAGATAGTGTTAATGGACATTAATGGACATCCATTAATTGATTTTATATGTTTATAACCAAGGGTAATTTTGTAAAATGGTAATTAATGTTATATTAATTAAAACAAAACAAAATGGTGGTCATTTTGTTCATCTTTTTGCATCGAAAATAGAAGAAATAAGAATTCATTTTAGGTCTCAAACATTTAGCACTTCTTTAGCTTGATTGAGGTATGTTTTGAGCTCGGTTTTCGATTATTTCTATGTTTTTGTGATCATTGCTTTGAGTACTAGCTAGCCCGTACCCTAATTTCTGAAATTATTGATGATTTTATGAAGTGCCATTGATGAGTGCTTGAGCTCTTAAATGTTTGATTATGGAAAATGAGTATTTGTTGATAGATTACATGTTTTGTAAAGTGATTTTTAGTGAAATTTCATAAAAGGGATTAAATTGAGAAAATGTGAAATGTTATAGTTAAAAGTGTGAAATAAATAAAAAATATGGGTTGTTATGAAGCTATAGAGAATTCGGGTAGCATGAAATTAGAAAGAAATTGTGTAATTTGGTGTATTTGTGAAATAAGGACTAAATTGTAAAAATGTGTAAATTTAGGGGCTAAAGTGAAAAAAAGCCCAAATGAGTGTTTGTGGATTAAATTGAATGTGTTGATGAATAAAAGAGTTAGTTTTGAATATATATAGATCAAGAACGAAAGAAAAAGGATTTAGATCGAGGAAAATCGAAGGTTATTGAGTAATCGATTCGATTCGTCAATTCAGAGTACGAGGTAAGTTTGTACATGATAAACATAGTTACATTTATGTTTTTAATGCTTTAATAATGCACAAATTGTATATATATACAACTACAATTGCGTAAGATGACAAATCGACTATGTTTGGAACTTAGTGTGCGTTTCGAAATAGCTTCGGCTACAAAAAGCACTTAGTGTACTAACTGGAATAGCTTGGGCTATATGTGGCACTAAGTGTGCGATACTGAGATAACTTCGGTTTAATGTGATGTCACTAAGTGTACGATATCGTTATAGCTTCGGCTAATCATTTTGGCACTAAGTGTGCGAGTTTCTTGAGTATTGAAAGATTTCTGGATGGATTAATGTATTGAGCAAAGAGGTGAAAATGTAATAATTAAATACAAGAGAGTATAGGTATGTACGATACCTATGTCGTAGTTGATACTAAGTGTATGAAGCTTGATGGATTTGTATATATATATGATATATGGTCATGGGTTAGAATTGAGTAATGATATGAGACTTATTAAGTGTTTATTAATTGATAATTTGAATACTATGAACTGTCGAGTTTATTAGTACGAACTTACTAAGCTATGAAGCTTACTGTCTGTTATTTGTCTGTGTTTTATAGTGTATCAAAGCTAACTCAGACTCGGCGATCGTCGAGAAACATCATCGCACTATCGATCAACTTGTTGGTACTTTTGGAAGCCTTGTATATATGGTATATGGCATGTATAGGCTAGTGTCATATTGGTATGTTTTGAGTTAAGATATTAGCCATGTGATTTGGCTTATTGATAATGTAAATATAGTTGTGCTCTTAGCCATTTAAGTTGGCTTGATTATATGCTTGATAAGTGATATATGTGATGTTTATAAATTACCATATGTTTTGGCATGTTTGCCATGGTTGTTGGTATGGCTAAGTGGTTGTTCATTTGGTTAGTTATTAGTTAATATATTAATGCTTGAGAAATGTTATATTTTGGTATGAAATGATTGATGATAGATGGCATGATATGTGAGTGAATTAGCATGTTTTGGCTACCTATATATATGTTGAAATGATACCATTTTGATGGCTACGTGTACATGAGAAAAGGGTGGGAAATTTGGCTTTTTGAATGGCCTATTTTTGTCCACACGGGCGTGTGCTTCACAACTGTGTGTCCCCTGGGAAATAATTAGGGATTCAAGTCAGTCTTGAGCACGACCTAGACACACGGGCGTGTCTGGTGGCCGAGTGAATCACACAGCCTTGGCACATGGGCGTGTGTGACCATTTCGAATGGTACACAGGCTAGACACACAGGCATGTGGTCGGCCGTGTGACCTAAGTCAGTAGCTCCTCCAGTTTTCCCACGGCCATTGCACACGGGCGTGTCTCCGTCCATGTGGTGCAAGTCAGTATGTATGCTCTATTTTCACACGGCCTGTAACACAGGCATGTCTGGTGGCCGTGTGAGGCACATGGCCAGTTTATACGGACATGTGACCCCTTAAATGTTGGAAAATTTTTTAAATCTTCCAAAGTTTTCAAATGTTATCGGTTTAGTCCCGAACCACTTCTAAGCATGTTTTAAGGTTTCGTAGGACCTTATACAGGATAATGTGATTGTGATGAATGAATTCTGATTATGATTGTAAAAATGTATATGAATGATGTATTATGATCGGTAATGCCTCATAACCTTATTCTAGCAACAGATACGGGTTAGGGGTGTTACAGAATATCTATCACACTATCCAGTGGCTATATCGGTAGTTTTTGATGTGTTGGCCAAGGTTATAATGGCATGTATAGGTGGACTTATGTTTGATGTTTAGTTGAATGCTTGGATGTTGACTTTGGTTTGTATATGTTGGTTGTGTTGGTACCATTTTGGTGATGGTTGAATTGTGTCATTTTAATGTTTGTGATACATAAATGATATGGCTCAAATGGTGAGATTTTGTTGAAATGGTTAGGTCAAGATACGGCGTGTTTTAATATGGTAATGCGCTAGATGAATATGAATGAATGTGATTAGGAATATGTATATGTTTACGTAAATTTGTACATTTGCATTTGAGGTGCCTTGTATGGCATATTAGTTTAATGGATTTGGTCATTTGAATTGGTCATTTCAAGCATGTTTTGATAAGATTTTGAAGCTTTGATGTAACATTCCTAACCCGTATTCGTCACCAGAGTAGGGTTATGAAGTATTATTGATCAACTTACAACATATAACATACATTTATCAAACATAAAGCATTCATTCTCATAAATCATTCAACACAATTACATTGTCCCTTATAAGGGCCTACGAGGCCTTGAACATGCTTCAGAAGTGGTTTGGGACTAAACCGATAACATATGAATATTTTGGAAACTTAGAAAAAATTTCAACCATACAGGGCTCACAAGCCCCTATGAACAGGCTGTGTACCTCACACCGCTCCAGACACGCTCGTGTCTTAGGCCGTGTGAAAATAGGGCATACATACTGACTTGGGTCACAAGGCCGAAGACACACCTGTGTGCCAAGCCATGTGAAAACTGGAGGGTATACTAACTTATACAACACGGCCAAGTCACACGCCCATGTGCTAGGCCGTGTGCCAATTAGGGGGTATACTGACTTGTACCACACGGCCAGTCACACGCCCGTGTGTGAGACTATGTGGAGCATACTGACTTCAATTTAATTTCAACACTAGGGGACACACGGCCATGTAGGATGACCTTGTGTCACACACGGCTGAGACACACGCCCGTGTCTCTTCTCGTGTGGACAAAAATAGGCCATTTGCAAGGCCAATTTGCCACCCTCATTAATGCTCACCTAAACAACCCAAATGGTACCATTTCATCATACAATTAGGCAGCCAAAATCATCAACCAAATGCACCATTCATGCCATTCTAATTTTATCTATTCCAAATCTGAAATCACCACCATTTACTTAACCAAATACATGCCAAAAAAACATCAATCTATATAATTCATTTACCAAAATTCACACTCACATAACTTCCTTATATAAATCCACACAACATTTAAAATCATACCTCATCAAGGCATTTCTCAAACATTTTATACTCCACAAATCAAATAACCATTTGAGAAACTATAAAACTATAATCACATTCATACCGAACATACCAAAATAAACCATCACTCAGGGCTATATATACATACCAAAACATATAGAATTTATAAGCCAAATCTCATGGCTATAGTCACAACCAAAATACCACATCTAGCCTATACATGCCATATGCCAAAAGTGTATAATCCAAAAGTACCAACTTAGATGTTTGATAGTGTGATGATGTACCCGACGACTTTCGGATCCGAGCTTGCCTTGATTCACTATAAAACATAGAAAAAATATCACAAAGTAAGCTTCATAGCTTAGTAAGCTCATATGATATAAACTTACCTAAATATAAATACAACATTCATCAATCTAAAAATATTATCATGTACTTTAAGATTGCTAACAAACCTTACAACTGCTTATTAATAAGCTTATATGCAAACTTTGTAACCTCTTCGATTTTAAGCTCATAATATACATGTATACCTGTACTAATCCATAACAAGTTCATACATGCACGATATGTCGTTGAATACTCAATATCTTGCACACTAAGTGCCATACTTGATATCTCACACACTAAGTGCCACACTCGATATTTCACACACTAAGTGTCGTACATAGCCAAAGCTATCTCTTGCACACTAAGTGTCGTATATAGCAGAAGCTATATCATATCGTACACTAAGTGCCGTATATAGCCGAAGCCATGTCGTATCGTACACTAAGTGCCATAAATAACCAATTTGTCGTTGAGCTTATTTGTAGTCCTGTATATAAAATTTATGCAATATCAAAGCACTAAAGCATAATCATTACAATGCTTAATATATACGAATTTAACTCAAATGTTAAAACAGCGAATCGAGTGGATTAGTTGATAACTTTATCTTTCCCCCGATCCAAGTCTGTATTCCTCTTCTCTTGATCTAATTATATTCAAAATTAACTTATTCAATCATTTAGTCATTCAAT
Organism: Gossypium longicalyx; assembly: GCA_025698465.1. Lineage (NCBI taxonomy): Eukaryota > Viridiplantae > Streptophyta > Magnoliopsida > Malvales > Malvaceae > Gossypium > Gossypium longicalyx. The sequence continues at coordinate 29,779,222 of CM047006.1, forward strand.
TTAGTCCAAAACATACATTTAGGCCTTTTTACACATTAGCCCTTAAACTTTCACACTTTTAACAATTTAGTCCTTCTTTCCCAAAATCACTAATTAATGAAATTCAAGATTAAACCATGCTAGCCGAATTACCATAATGCCCCTAGAAACCTATAATTTTCATTTATTCACACTTTTAACCACTACATTTCACATTTTCTCAATTTAATCCCTTTTTGACATTTTTGTCAAAAATTACTTTACAAAACTTGTTTAACTATCAACAACTATTCAAATTCCATCATCAACCATCAAATTACTCAAAAATTCAACCATGGCAACATGTTAAATATTTAAAAATTTTAAAATCTAAGGTACAGGCTAGCTAGAATACGAAGCAACGATCACAAAAACATAGAAATCATTAAAAACCGAGCAAAAATGAACTTACAATTAAGCTCCAAGGTGACCGAATGCTTCAAGCTATTTTAATGGCTTCCTTAGGTACATTTTCGGTGGATGAATGATAATGGAAGATGATAGGAACCATTGTTTTGTTTTAATTTATTTTTATTTACTAATTTACTATATTAACCTTAGTTATAAATCATTTTATTCACCTAAAATATGTTAACCTCCAATTAAAATTCCTTAGCTATTAGACACCTTTAACTATTAAAACTCAACTTTTACGCTTTACGCGATTTAGTCATTTTTCTCAAATTGACCAATTAAACGATGAAATTTCTTTACGAGATTTTCACACATACATGCTATCATGCTGTAAAAATTAAAATAATAATAAAATGAATATTTTGACCTTGGATTTGTGGTCCCAAAACCACTATTTCAATTTAACTAAAAACAGGCTGTTACAACTCTCTCCTTATGGATTTTCATCCCCGAAAATCTTACCAATGAATAGGTCCAGGTATTGTTTTCTCATAGCACCCTCGGGTTCCCATGTAGCTTATTCAACCCCGTTTCGATGCCATAATACTTTCACTAATGCGATTTTCGTATTTCTTAACGAGCTAAAATTCGAATTGGTTCTTCAGTATATGACATATCAGACTAAATTTCAACCTCGATCGGGGAAATGACATGTGCAGGGTCAGATTGGTATCATTGAAGCATCGATACATGAAACACATTATGTATTTTCTCTAACTCGGACAGTAAAGATAGCCGATATGCCACTGACCCAACTCGTTCAATAATTTCATACGGTTCGATGAATCTCGGACTCAATTTCCCTTTTCGACCAAACCGTAATATTTTTTTCCACGGCGACACTTTCAAGAACACTTTATCCCCAATATGAAACACAATATCTTTCCATTTCAAGTCTGCATATGATTTCTGTCGATCCAAAGTTGCTTTCAAACTATCGTGAATTACTTTCACTTTTTCTTCAGTCTCTCTGATCAGATCAAACCCGTGAATCTTATTTTCGTTAAGCTCAGTTTAGTACAACAATGTTTGACATTTACGACCTTATAGAGCTCCGTACGGGGCCATATTTATATTTGATTGGAAGCTATTATTGTAATCAAATTCAATCAGCGATAGATATTTCTCCCAGCTACCTTCAAACTCAAGAATACAAAAACGCAGCATATCCTCGAGTATCTGAATAACTCGTTCGGATTGACCATCTGTTTGCAGTGAAATGCAGTGCTAAAATGCAACTTTGAACCCAAAGCTTCTTGTAATTTCTTCCAGAATCGTGAAGTAAATCTTGGATCTCTGTCTGAAACAATAGATTGGGGAACACCATGTAATCTTACAATTTTAGAAATATACAACTCAGCTAATTTATCAAGCGAGAAATCGGTACATACAGGAATGAAATGAGCTATTTTCGTCAATCTGTCAACAACAACCCAGATCGCATCTTTCTTTCTCAGAGATAAGGGTAGACCCGATACAAAATCCATTGTTACTCTATCCCACTTCCAATCAAGAATCATAATAGGCTGTAATAAGCTTGACGGCACTTGATGCTCAGCTTTAACTTGCTGACAAATCAAATATCTCGAAACAAATTTCAAGATATCTCATTTCATGTTGTGCCACCAATAATGTTGTTTCAAATCGTTATATATTTTCGTGCTTCCCGGATATACTGATAAAAAACTACTGTGTGCTTCGTTTAGAATCTTTCGAATGAGTTCAGAATTTCTTGGTACACATATTCTACCACGAAACATCAAACAATCATCAAGCCATATTTGAAACTTTGAATCAGAAGTCGACTCACACTGAACTCGTTTTGCTTGCAATTCATTATCAAATTTTTTAGCCTCATAAATCTGCTGTAGGAATAATGGTCTCGCTTTCAACTCGGCTACTATCGAATTGTCATCAGACAAAGTTAACTGTGTGTTCAAAGCACGCAAAGCAAATAAGGATTTTCGACTCAAAGCACTAGCAACTACATTTGCTTTCTCTAGATGATATTCAATCACAAATTCATAGTCTTTTAGCAATTCTAACCATCTCTACTGTCACAAATTCAAATCTTTCTGAGTCATCAAATATTTCAAGCATTTATGGTTGGTATAAATATGGAATTTCCCACCAAACAAGTAATGACGCCAAATTTTCAATGCGAATACTATCGCAGCTAACTCTAAGTCATGCGTCAGATAATTCATTTTGCGCAGCTTCAACTGGCTCGAAGCATAAACTATAACTTTGCCTTCCTGCATCAAAACACAACCCAAGCCATTTAACAATGCATCACTAAAAATTACAAATTCTTTACCCGAATCAGGTTGAACTAACACTGGTGCCTCTGTCAATAATGCTTTCAACTGTTCAAAGCTCTACTGACACTTTTCTGACCACTCAAATTTAACATCTATTTGAAGCAAGTCACAATCATCGAAAAGCCTTTCAAAAATCATCTATAATAGCTAGCTAGTCCCAGAAAACTACGGACTTCAGATAAATTTCTCAGAGAATTCCAATCTATAATCGCAGAAATTTTACTCGGATCAATTCGGATACCCGCGGCTGAAACTACATGTCCCAGAAAACCAAACCATCTTAGCCAAAACTCACATTTGCTGAACTTTGCAAACAACTGTTTATCTTTCAAAAAAATTGTAACACGATTCTCAAATGTTCGGCATGCTCAGATTCATCACGAGAGTAAATTCAAATATCATTAATAAACATAACTATGAATCGGTCTAAGTACGGCCTAAAAATTTGGTTCATCAAGTCCATAAAAATAGCAGGTGCATTTGTTAGTCCGAAAGGCATAACAAGAAATCCGTAGTGTCCGTACCTTGTTCTAACTGCAGTCTTTGGCACATCTGAGTCTTTAACTCCCAACTGATAATAACCCGATCTCAAATCAATTTTTGAAAATAATGTTGCCCCGATTAACTAATCAAACAAATCATCTATTTGTGGCAAAGGGTATTTACTCTTGATCATCACATTATTGAGCTGTCAATAATCTATACGCATTCTCATCTTGCCATCTTTCTTTTTCACAAATAATATCGGTGCACCCCAGGGAGAGAAACTCAAACTAGCAAAACCTCTATATGCCAATTCTTGTAACTGAGCTTTCAACTCATTTAACTCTGTCAGGGCCATTCTGTATGAAGCTATCGATATTGGCATTGTTCCTGGTACTAATTCAATACAAATGTAACACCCCTTACCCGTATTCGACACTGGAATAGGGTACGAGGCATTACTGGACTTAAACTCAAACAAACATTCAAAACCGAGACATGAATTTCCACTCAAAATTTAAAACTTTTCAAAAACATTCATATTGTCCCTCAAACGAGCCTACAAGGCCCAAAACATGTATTAGAAGTGGTTCGGGACTAAACCAAGAACTTAGAAAACTTTACAACTCTTAGAAAATTTTTCATCAAAACAGGGGTCACACGCCCGTGTGGCTAGTGTAGTCACACACGCCCGTGTCCCTAACCCGTGTAACTCTCTGTTTATGACGTCATCAACAAATTGAAGTCACATGGCCAAGTCACACGCCCGTGTGCTTAGGCCATGTAGGCGATTTAATTTTCATAATTTTTCATAAAATAGGTTCAAACTGCACACGCCCTGGGAACACGCCCATGTCCTTGGGCCGTGTCCTTCACACGGCCGTGTCTATACCCGTGTGGACAAAAATAAGGCTATTTACCAAGCCATTTTGCCACCTTTATTTGCACCAACCTACACAACAATAAGCAACATCAATCCAAGCATATACATACAACCAAATCAACCACAACCAAGTTATTCACACATTAGTTACATGTTATTTTCTATCACATTCAACATCTCATATTCATCATCTCAAACCATGCAATATCCACATCCATGAAGGACATCATCATATGTATATATACTTAAGCCAATATTAGTCAATTTCAATGGCCATTTACAAATTGAATTATCAACCATTATAAGCCAACACATTTGGCCAAATCGGATATGGCACATAACAAAATGACTAAGTCCCTATACATGCCATAACACAAAATATTAAAGTCATTGGTACCCAAAATGTTATGTTGATAGTGTGAATGGATCTTCGACAGTCTTCAATCCCCAAGCTGGCTTGGCAACACTATAAGACAAAGGAAAAAAAATGGGGGTAAGCTTTAAAGCTTAGCAAGTTCCTATGCAAATAATAGGCATCATAACCACACTTTAACATATTCTTTAACATGAAGAAAATTAACATAAATGTCATTGTAAATCTCATAGAAGAACTTGGCATAGATGATATAAAAATCTTAACATTGTAACTTACTCAATCAAACCCTACCGAGGGTTTATCATATATCGAGCTCATTCGTAACTTACTCAATCAAACCTTACCGAGGGTTCATTATATATCGAGCTCATTAAGCATGAGTTTTGTGTACATACCTGTACCAACTTGCAACATACCATTGTCTTTCACAACATACCATAATCTTTTATAACTTTAACATGGAAGTTAAGTTTCCCGTTGAACCACTTGGAATACTAAAGGATTCTCGGGAAATCTCACACACATACTACCATACCAATGCCATATCTCAAATATGGTCTAACATGGAATCTTATATCGATGTCAATAGCCAAGTTATGGTATTACATGAAATCTCATACCGATGCCATATCCCAGATATGGTCTTACACGTAAACCCAAATAACCCTAATGTCATTACATTTGTATGCTAACTATTCCTAAGGTTCAACCGAGATTTTCTCTCTTGTCGAACCTTGTCAATTATGCTCAAACAGTAAATTACAATTCATACGATATCAAAGCAATTAAAGCATAATTAATGATGCATTATTTACATACGATATCAAAGCAATTAAAGCATAATTAATGATGCATTATTTACATACGAACTTACTTCAGTACCAAAAATAGTAGACAAGGATTTAATCATCAAACACCTTATTATTTCCCCGATCAAGGTCCGAACTTTGTTTTTCTTGATCTATAATAACAAATTTACCTTATTTAATATTCACATTAGGAAAATTATTCCAAACATCACATTATGGAAAAATTACCTTTTTGCCCCTAAAGTTTCACATTTTTACAGATTAGTCCTTAGGCTCGTAAAATGAAATGTATTCAGTTTCTTTGTTACCCAAGCCTAGGCAAACCATAAACATTCTCATATCAACCCACATTTTTGATGAAATCAGATTTTTACTACCCATTTTACAACTTTTTACAAACAGGCCCTTTTTAGGTATTTTCATGGAAAATCACTTAGTAAAAGTTGTTTATTACACATCAAACTTTCATTTTCTACCATTAAACATAAAAAAATGCATGTCACACATGGGTAAATTTTTAAACATGAACCCTACTTCAAAACAATGGTAGAAATGGAAAGATCGGGTGAATATGACTTCAAAAACGTAAAGAGCAATAAAAATGAGGCTAGGATGTACTTACAATCAAGCTTGAAAGTTGAAGAAAACCCTAGCTATGGTGTCTCCAAATTTTTGGCCAAGGATTGGAGAAGATGGAAAAATTTTGACTTTATTTTCCCTTTTTATTCTTTTATTTACTAAATGGCCAAAATGCCCTTTTTGCCAAACTTTAAAATTTTATCTCATCATGTCCATTTTTGTCCACTAACTTAACAAATGGTCTAATTATCATATAAGGACCTCTAATTTAAAATCTCATAGAAATTGGACACCTTTAATATGTAGAACTCAACTTTTGTAGTTTTTATAATTTAGTCCTTTTTACTAAATGGAGTGCCCAAACATCAAAATTTTCGAACGAAATTTTCACGAGATCATTCCGTGAAACTGTAGACTATAAAAGTATAATAAAATTAAATTTTCCTACGTCGGATTTGTGGTCCCGAAACCACTATTTCAACTAGCCTCAAAATTGGGCTGTTACAACTCTCCCCCTTTAGAGGCTTTCGTCCCTGAAAATCTTACCAGAAAATAGGTTTGGGTACTGTTTTCTCATAGCCTCCTTAGGTTCTCAGTAGCTTCTTCAATACCATGTCTTTGCCACAAAACTTTCACTAGGGCTATACTTTTATTTCTCAATTGTCTAACCTCTCGAGCTAAAATCTTAATCGGTTCTTTACCGTACTTCATATCCGGTCAAATTTTAATCTCTGTCAAAGAAATCACATGTGAAGGATTAGAACAATACCGTCGCAACATCGACACATGAAACACATTATGAATCCTTTCCAACTCTGTCGATAAAGCTAACCGATATGCCACTGGCCCTATTCTGTCAATAATTTCATACGGCTCAATAAAACGTGAACTCAACTTGCCTTTACGCCAAATCTGAGAATATTCTTCCACGGAGATACTTTCAAAAATACTTTATCCCAAACTTGAAACTCAATCTCTTTTCTTTTCAAATCTGCGTATGATTTCTGTCTATCGAAAGCAGCTTTCAAACAATCTTGAATTACTTTTACTTTCTCTTCGGTTTCTTTAACCAAGTCAACCCAGTGAATCTGTTTCTCGTTAAGCTCGGTCCAATACAAAGGCATTCAGCACTTGCGGCCATAGAATGCCTCATAAGGTGCCATTTTTATACTTGACTGATAGCTGTTATTATACGCAAATTCGACCAATGGTAAATATTTTTCCCAACCACCCTCAAATTCTAGAACACAGCATTGAAGCATATCTTCAAGTATCTGAATTACCCTTTCGGATTGACCGTCAGTCGGTGGATGAAATACAGTACTAAAATTCAATTTTGTACCCAAGGCTTCTTGAAACTTTTTCCAAAACCTCGGATCTCTATCCAAAATAATAGAAATAGATACCCCGTGCAATCTCACAATCTCAGCAATGTACTGCTCAGCTAGCTTATCAAGTGAATAATCAGTACGTACCGGTATAAAATGAGCCGATTTCGTCAATCTATCAACCACAACCCAAACGACATCTTTATTTCTCAGATTCAAAGGCAAACCCGTCACAAAATCCATCGTAATTTTATCCCATTTCCACTCGATTACCATCACTGGCTGAAGTAAACTCGAACGCACTTGGTGTTCGACTTTCACTTTTTGAAAAATCAGACATCTTGAAACAAACTCGGAGATATCTCTTTTCATGCCCGACCACCAATACATTTTCTTTAAGTCATTATACATTTTCGTACTACCTGGATGTATAGATAAACAACCATTCTGTGCTTTATGATCTCAGAACATCAAACAATCATCGGATCCGGCATTAAAATCTGAATCACTAACCGGTTCACAATGAGCTCTCTTGGCTTGCAAATTACTGTCATATTTCTGAGCTTCACAAATCTACTGAATAAACATCAGCCTAGCTCTCAACTCAGCTAGAATAGAACCGTCATCGGATAAAGTCAATCTCGTGTTCAATGCTCTCAAAGCAATCAAAGTCTTCCTACTCAAAGCGTCTGCGACTACATTCGCTTTACTCGGGTGGTAGTCAATCACCAACTCATAATCTTTCAACAACTCGAGCCATCTTTGTTGCTGTAAGTCTAAGTCTTTCTGGGTCATCAAATACTTTACACTCTTATGGTCGGTAAAAATATGACATTTCTCACCCTATAAATGGTGTCGCCATATCTTCAAAGAAAACACAATAGCAGCTAATTCCAAATCATGCGTCGAGTAATTCTTCTCATGTGGCTTCAATTATCTCGAAGCATAAGCTATCACCTTGCCTTCTTGCATCAACACACATCCTAGTCCATTCAGTAACGTGTCACTATAAATCACAAACTCTTTTCCTGGTTCAGGTTGCACTAAAATCGGTGCCTCGATCAATAAAGCTTTCAATTTCTTAAAACTTTGCTGACATTTTTCGGACCATTCAAACTTGACATGTTTTTGCAACAATCTCGTCATAAGAGCGGTAATCATCAAAAATCCTTTAACAAATCGTCAATAATAACCGGCTAAGCCCAAAAGGCTTCTGACTTCAGACGCATTTCTCGGTGGCTTCCAATCAACAATTGCCAAAATTTTACTTGGATCAACCCGAATATCATCACCTAAGACAATATGGCCCAAAAATCCAACTTCCCTGAGCCAAAACTCACTTTTACTGAACTTAGCATATAACTATTTGTCCCTCAAAGTTTGTAAAACAGTTACCAAATGCTCGGCATGCTCGATCTCATCACAAGAATAAATCAGTATGTCATCATTAAAAACAACTACAAACTTATCCAAATATGGTCAGAAAATTCGGTTCATCAAGTCCATGAAAATAGCAGAGGCATTTGTTAATCCAAATGGCATAACAAGAAATTCATAATGCCCATACCTTGTTCTAAAAGCAGTTTTCGGCACATCTGACTCTTTAACTCTCAGCTGGTAATACTTGGATCTCAAATCAATCTTGGAAAACACTGTTGCTCCTAACTGATCAAACAAGTCATCTATCCTCAGCAACGGATACTTATTCTTTATGGTTACCTTATTGAGTTGTCAGTAATCTATACAAAGTCTCATACATCTGACTTTCTTCTTTACAAACAATATCGAAGCACCATAGAGAGAATAACTCAGTCTCGTAAAACCCTTATCTATCAATTCTTGCAACCGAGCTTTTAATTCTTTCAATTCAATCGAAGCCATTCTATACGGAGCAATAGATATCGGTGAAGTACCAAAGACTAACTCAATGCCAAACTCAACTTCTCTAACTGGAGGTAACCTAGGCAACTCTTCTAGGAATACATCCGGATATTCACAAACTATCGGCACTGATTCAATTTTCAGTTCAGACACTTTTGTATTTAGCACATAAGCTAAGTAAGCTTCACAACCTTTTCTTATACATTTTTTAGTTAACATCGAAGAAATCACCACAGGCAATCTATCTAACTCATCTGATTCAACCCGAAGAATTTTACCATTTTCACATCTCAATTCAATCACTTTCCATCTACAATTTACTATAGCATCATGTATAGTCAACCAATCCATACCCAATATAACATCAAATTCATCAAATGGCAGCAACATCAAGTCAACCGAAAAATAATGACCTCTAATCATCAAAGGATATTTCTTACATACTTTGTCAACTAATACATGCTTTCCTAAAGGGTTTGACACCTTAATCACAAATTCAGTAAACTCGACAGGCAATTTCTTACTAATTACCAAATTCATGCATACATACGAATGAGTAGATCCAGGGTCAATCAATGCAATAATGCCAGTATCATAAAGAGAAAAAGTACTAGTAATAACATCAGGAGAAGACGCGTCCACACGAGCACGAATAGCATAGGCTCTCACCGGTACTCTCGCTTCAGATCTCATGGTTGTATCTTTAGTCACACCTTTACTACTAGCTCCATTTCTCGTATTCCTCGGGGGCCTTCCTCTAGAAGTAGTATTACTAGGCCTTGCACTTTGAAATTTCTCTTTCTATACCATCTCTGGGCAATCTCTGATAAAATGATCCTGAGAACCACACTTAAAACAAGCCCGGTCATTCATTCTACACTCATCGGGATGTCTTCTGCCACACTAGACTTTACATTGCCCACACTTTCCATTGAGGTGGCTTGAGATTTAAAACTCGAATGTTGCTTCTCACAATGTCTGCGTGAATATCCCACTGAAAAATTCGAACGGGAATACATTTCTCTAGACTTCTTGGACTGAAATGGAAACGACTTACTCATCGGTCTCTTCCTCGAATCTTTAACTTCAAGATCAGCTTTTCTCTTCTCTTTATTCAATTCTTCAGCCTTACAAGCCCATTTAACCAATACTACAAACTCTTTCAACTCTAAGATACCAACTAACACACGAATGTCTTCATTCAATCCATCCTCAAATCTCTTGCACATGATGGCCACGATGGAAACACACTCCCAAGCATACATACTCAGTTTGACAAATTCCTGTTCATACTCTATTACGGTCATGCGACCCTGTTTCAGCTCAAGAAATTCTTTACGTTTTTTATCGATGAACCGTTGGCTAATATACTTCTTTCGAAATTTCTCTTGAAAAAATTCTCATGTAACCTTTTCTCTCGTAACTACAGATACAAGTGTATTCCACCAATGATATGCAAAATCTCTCAGAAGCAAGATAGCACACTTTAAGCACTCATCCGATGTGCAGGACAACTCATCGAATACCTTGATGGAGTTTTCAATCCAAAACTCGGCTCTCTCGGGATCATCATCCACATTAGCTCAAAAATCTTCAGCCTCATGCTTTCAGATCTTATCAATCGGGGCCTTATTCATTCTTACAAAGTCCATACCTTGTAGGGCTATGGGAACCGGTCGAGGAATAGGTGGAGGTAGAGGAGGTTGGGTATTCGGATTTGTTCGAACAAATTTTCTATACCACTCATTCATCATATGCAGTAAGGCTTCCCTGCCTCCTTCTCCTTGACTAACCGTAGGGGGTCTACTATCAAGCGCCGCTGCCCCTTGAGCGAGAGCCGGCACATTACTTTCGACTTCATCAACCTCAGCTCAATTAGGATCCATTACTATATAAAAACATAGTTTACAATTGTCAGGAGTCATCACACTATCACAGTTCATTTATGGCATGTATAGCAAGACTCTTACACATGCTACGTTAGTCCGAGAATCGACTAAACCATAGTTCTGATACCACTAAATGTAACACCCTTTACCCGTATTCGACACTAGAATAGGGTACGAGGCATTACCAGACTTAAACTCAAACAAATATTCAAAATCGAGACATGAATTTTCACTCAAAATTTAAACTATTCGAAAACATTCATATCATCCCTTAAACGAGCCTACGACGCCCAAATCATGTATTAGGAGTGGTTCGGGACTAAACCAAGAACTTTAGAAAACTTCCCAACACTTAGAAAAATTTTCATCAAAACAAGGGTCACACGCCCGTGTGGCTTAGGACACGCTCGTGTGGGTAGGCCATGTGGTCACACACGCCCGTGTCCCTAACCCATGTAACTCTCTGTTTATGATGTCATCAACAAATTGAAGTCACACGGCCAAGTCACATGCAGCCGTGTGAGCGATTTAATTTTCATATTTCATAAAATAGGTGCAGACTTCACATGCCCAAGGAAGACGCCCATGTCCCTGGGCCGTGTGAAGACACACGACCGTGTTTCTGCCAGTGTGGAAAAAATAAGGCTATTTACCAAGCCATTTTGCCACCTTTATTTGCACCAACCTACACAACAACAAGCAACACCAATACAAGCATATACACACAACCAAATTAGCCACAACCAAGTCATTCACACATCAGTTACATGCTATTTTCTATCACATTCAACATCTCATACTTATCATCTCAAACCATGCAATATTCACATCCATGAAGGACATCGTCATATGTATATATACTTAAGCAAATATTAGCAAATTTCAATGGCCATTTACAAATTGAATTATCAACCATTATAAGCCAACACATTTGGCCAAATCGAATATGGCACATAACAAAATGACCAAGTCCCTATACATGCCATAACACAAAATATTAAAGTCATTGGTACCCAAAATGTTAAGTTGATAGTGTGAATGGATCTTCGACAGTCTTCGATCCCCAAGCTGGCTTGACGATACTATAAGACAAGGGAAAAAGAAAGGGGAGTAAGCTTTAAAGCTTAGTAAGTTCCTATGCAAATAATAGGCATCATAACCATACTTTAACATATTCTTTAACATGAAGAAAATTAACATAGATGCCATTGTAAATCTCATAAACAAACTTGGCATAGATGATATTAAAATCTTAACATCGAAACTTACTCAATTAAACCTTACCAAGGATTTATCACATATCGAGCTCATTAAGCATGAGTTTTGTGTACATACCTGTACCAACTTGCAACATACCATTGTCTTTCACAACATACCATAATATTTTATAACTTTAACATGGTCATTAAGTTTCCAGTTGAACCTCTTGGAATACTAAAGGATACTCGGGAAATCTACATACATAGTACCATACCAATGCCATATCCCAGATATGGTCTTACATGGAATCTTATATCAATGTCAATAGCCCAGCTATGGTCTTACATGAAATCTCATACCAATGTCATATCCTAGATACGGTCTTACACGTAAACCCAAATAACCCTAATGTCATGACATTTGTATCCTAACTATTCCTAAGGTTCAACCAGGATTTTTTCTCTTGTTGAACTTTGTCAATTACGCTCAAAGAGTAAATTACAATTCATATGATATCAAAGCAATTAAAGCATAACTAACGATGCATTTTTTACATACGAACTTACCTCGGTACCAAAAATAGTAGATAAGGATTTAATCGTCAAACACCTTATTATTTCCTCGATCAAGGTACGAACTTCGTTTTTCTTTATCTATAATAACAAATTTACCTTATTTAATATTCACATTACTCAAATTATTCCAAACATCACATTATGGAAAATTACCTTTTTGCCCTTAAAGTTTCACATTTTTACAAATTAGTCCTTGAGCTCGTAAAATGAAATGTATTCAATTTATTTGTTACCCAAGCCTAGCTAAACCATAAACATGCTCATATCAGCCCACATTTTTCATCAAATCAAATTTTTACTATCCATTTTACAATTTTTTACAAATAGGTCCTTTTTAGGTATTTTCATGAAAAATCACTTAGTAAAAGTTGTTTATTACACATCAAACTTTCATTTTCTACCATTAAACATCAAAACACATGCATGTAACACATGGGTAAATTTTTAAACATGAACCCTACTTCAAAACAATGGTAGAAATGGAAAGATCAGGTGAATACGACTTCAAAAACGTAAAGAGCATTAAAAACGGGGCTAGGATGTACTTACAATCAAGCTTGAAAGTTGAAGAAAACCCTAGCAATGGTGTCTCCAAATTTTCAACTAAGGGTTGGAAAAGGTGGACAAATTTTGACTTTATTTTCCCTTTTTATTCTTTTATTTACCAAATGACCAAAATGCCCTTTTTGTTAATCTTTAAATTTTTATCACATCATGTCCATTTTTGTCCTCTAACTTAACGAATGGTCTCATTATCATATAAGGACCTCTAATTTAAGATCTCATAGTAATTGGACACCTTTAACATGTAGAACTCAACTTTTTCACTTTTTACAATTTAGTCCTTTTTACTAAATTGAGTGCCCAAACGTCAAAATTTTTGAACAAAATTTTCACGAGATCATTTTGTGAAACTGTAGACCATTAAAATATAATAAAATTAAACTTTTCTACGTCAGATTTGTGGTCCCAAAACCACTATTCTAACTAGCCCCAAAATTGGGTTATTACAACCAAACTCAACTTCTCTAGTAAGTGGTAAACCCGGTAACATTTTTGGAAATACATCTGGATACTCGTACACAACTGGTACTAATTCGATCTTTGTTTCTGTCACTTTCGTATCAAGTACATAAGCAAGATAAGCTTCACACCACTTTTTCACAAACTTTTGAGCTAACATAGACGATATCACAACTGGAAAACTATTCAGATCATCAGATTCAATTCTAACAATCTCCTTATTCTGACATTTCAGTTCAATTGTCTTTCATCTACAATTCCCTATAGCATCGTGCATCGTTAGCCAATCCATACCCAGAATAACATCAAACTCATCAAATAGTAACAACATCAAATCAGCCATAAAACAGTAACCCTGAGTCATTAACAGACAATTCTTGCAGAGTTTGTCAACCAAAACACATTTGCCTAAGGGGTTCGATACTCTAATCACAAATTCAATAGACTCTATAGCTAAAGTCTTTCTAGATTCTAAATTCATACATATATAAGAATGAGTTGATCCTAGATCTATCAATGCAATCACATTAGTATCATAGAGAGTAAAAGTACCAGTGATAACATCTGGAGATGATGCCTCCTCTCATGCACGAATAGCATAAGCTCAGGCAAGTGCTCGTGTCTTAGACCTCACAACAGAATCTCTCATTACACCTCTACCACTGGATACATTTCCCTTATTTCTTGGTGGTTTCCCTCTCATTGTCATATTGCTCGATCTTGCATGCTGAGATTTATCTTTTTCATTTAGCTCAGGACAATCTCTGAAAAAATGGTCTCGTGAACCACAACTGTAACGAGCTCTATTATAATTTTTCATCAACAATCTCCAAAATGTCGTCTTCCGCACTGTTGACATTCAAGTTTAACATCTTTCACATTACCAACACTCGATACCGATGTAGCTTGAGCTTTAGGGCTGGTGTATTGCTTTCCATGATCTCTATTAGAATATCCCACTGAAGTTGTCGATCGGTTAAAATAGTCTCTGGATCTCTTCGATGAGGACTGATAAGGTTTACTCATCGATCTCTTCCTTGTATCTCTAGCCTCTAATTTAGCTTTCTTCTTTTCTCGACTAAAGTCTTTGGCTTTCCAAGCCCGTTCAACTAACACAACAAATTCTTTTAAATCTAAAATCCCAACCAGAAGTTTAATATCTTCATTCAGCCCATCAATAAATCGCTTACACATTATTTCATTAGTAAACACATACTCTCGAGCGTACTTGCTTAACCGTACGAATTCTCTTTCATACTCGGTGACAGTCATGCGACCCTATTTTAACTCTAAAAATTCCTTATGTTGTTGATCAAGGAATTGCTGACTTATATATTTCTTTCGAAACTCTGTTTGAAAGAATTCCCAAGTCACACGCTCTCTTGGTGCTACAAACACCAAGGTATTCCACCATTGATATGTTGTCTCTCAAAAGTGAAACGACACACTTTAAACATTCAACTAGCGTGCACGAAAGTTCATCAAACACTTAGATTATATATTCAAGCCAAAACTCGCCTCTCTAAAAATCATCATCAACATTAGCTTTGAACTTTTCAGCCCCATGTTTACAGATCTTATCACCAGAAGTTTTATTCAGTCTTAAAAGCTCAACACATTGAAGAGCTACAAGTACAGGTTGGGATTAGGAAGTGATGGAGGTTGTTGAGCAGCCGGGTTCATAAGAATATATTGGGTGAACCATTCGTCCATCATTTGGAAGAAGGCTTCTTTAACCTCTCCTCCCTGGCTACCTGTCACGGGTCTAGAATTAGATGGCGCTATCCCTTGCACAGGAGCAAGCGAATTACTTTCTACCTTATCAGCTATAGCTCGATTGGGATCCATTACTATACGAAAACATAGTTTAAAACATCAAGAGTCATCACATTATCTCAATTCATATGTATGGCATGTATAGCTAGACTCATATACGCTACGTTAACCCTAGAATCGATTAAACCGTAGCTTTGATACCAATTAAAATGTAACATTCCTAACTCGTATCCGTCGTCAGAGTAGGGTTATGAGGTATTACCGATCAACTTACAACATAGAACATACATTTATCAAACATAAAGCATTCATTCTCATAAATCATTCAACACAATTACATTGTCCTTTATAAGGGCCGACGAGGCCTTACACATGCTTCAGAAGTTGTTCGAGACTAAAACGATAACATATGAAAATTTTGGAAACTTAGAAAATATTTCAACCATACAGGGGTCACACGCCAGTGTGAACAGGCCGTATGCCTCACACGGCTCCAGACACGCCTGTGTCTCATGTCATGTGAAAACAGGGCATACATACTAACTTGGGTCACACGGTCAAAGACACGTCCATGTACCAAGCCCTGTGAAAATTGAAGGGTATACTGACTTATGCAACACGGCCAAGTCACACGCCTGTGTGCTAGGCTTTGTGCCAATTAGGGGGTGTACTGACTTGTACCACACGGCTAGTCACACGCTCGTGTGTGAGACTGTAACAGTCTGGTTTTGACCTTAGTCAAAATAGTGGTTTCAAGACCAAATATTCGAGTCATAAAAATATTTTAGTATTATTTTCTATGCCTTCTATAAGTGAATTGACATGTGTGAAAGTTTTGTGTGAAAATTTAACTTTTTGTGTGCTTAATTTGCAAAAAGGACCTAATCGCGTAAAATGTAAAAGTTATGTGCTAGATGTTAAAGTGCTTATTTGATTTGGCTTTGTAAATCAAGGGTCCTTATGTTGTTATTTGTCCATTGATAATGATAATGGACTAAAATAACCATTCATTAAATGGTTTTATAAAGGTTTAATAAAGGGCAAAATAGGTATTTGTTTAATGATTATATGTTTAATAAAATCAAAGCATGAAATTGGCTATTATTCATGTTCATAGCCAAAAATAGCAAATAAAATAAAAGGAAAAGAATACCTAGGGTTCGGCCATTTCATTCCTTGATTGAGGTATGAGTTTTGTTCGATTTTTGATAATTTTTATGTTTTTGTAATCGTTGCTTCGAGTACTATCTAACCAATGCTTCAATTTCTGATTTTGGCGATGATTTTGAAATGTTATATTGATGAAACTATGAGTTTTGTGATGTTAATTGATGAATTATGGAAGCTTGATGTTGGGTTTAAATGTGCTGTCTTTGGATTTTTGATGAAATTGAGTAAATTGGGTTAAATTGTAAAAATCCTATTTTAAAGGACTAAAATGTGAAATAAATGAAATGTATGGACTTATATGAGAGTCATGAAAATTCGGATAAGCTTTTGTACAAGAAAATTTTGTGTATTTTGTGATTTTGTGAATTAGGGACTAAAGTGTCGAAATGTGAAAATGTGTGGGCTATTTTGCAAAATGCCCTAATTGTGTGCATATGAATTATTTTGAATGATTTGGTGAATAAAAGGGTTAATTTTGAATACATATAGATCAAGAAAAGAAGAATTTAGATTTAGATCGAGGGAAGTCGAAGATTATAGAATAAACATTCGAGTCGACAACTTCGAGTACGAGGTAAGTTTGTACGTAGAACATAATATTATAAGTACATGTTGCTGTTTTGATTATGCTTAGATGTATAAATAAGTGAGCTGGATGTATCTGATAATGAATCAAAAGTATTTGGAACTAAGTGTGCGATTTAAACTAGCTTTGGCTACTTAAGGCATTTAGTGTGCGATACCGACTTAGCTTCGGTTAATTGAGATGGCACTAAGTGTGCGAAATTGTTCTAGCTTCGGCTAACCTTTATAGCACTAAGTGTGCGGATGTTTAAAGTACGAATAATTAATGAAAAGTCTTAAAATATTCAACGAGACGTAAGTATGAAAGTGAAGAAGATTCATGTATGTACGATACCTAAGTGGTAGATGACATTATGTATGTTAAGTTCACTGAAGTAATATGGTCATATGGATTGAAAATGTGTAAATACTTATGTGTTGATGTTTTATGTTTTATATAATGTTGATAATTTTAGTAGGATCTTACTAAGCTTTTGAAAGCTTACTTTACGTGTGTGTGTGTGTTGCATTGTTTTTTAGATATCGAAGCTACTGCAAGCTCGGGGATTGTCAAGGATCGTCAGCACACTATTGAACTTCATTTTGGTACTTTTGAAAATTATATTTTGGAAGTATGGCATGTATAGGCTAGTAGTTGTGGAATGGTGTTTTGTGATGTATATGCTTAGCCATGTGATTTGGCTAGTTTATGCTTGAACTTATAGTTGATAATGGCATTGATAGGTGATCATAATATGCAGTTGTGGTATGTCTTAGTTGATCAAAAGAAATGGAAAGTGTTGGTAAGTTTTGGTAGATTTTACTATGAGATTGAATGATGCATGGAAAGAAATGCTTTGATATGCTTTTAACATATGTTTTGACATAGATTAGTAAGGTTTACGAGTATGAATTTGGAAGACTATCATATGATATGATCGGTTTATGCTTTGGTGTTGAAATTAGCTGAAATGGTAGTACAATTATGCTTGTTTTTCTTTGCATGTAGGTTGACTCAATTGGGGTGGCAAATTGGCTATTCAAATGGCTTATTTTTGTCCACACGGGCAGAGACACGGGCGTGTGTCCCCTGGGGTACCCTACAATTGTAAGTCAGGCTCGCACACAGGCTAGACACACGGGCATATGGTCTGGCCGTGTGACCCTAACTGGTATGCTAACGTCACAAACAGAATACCCCCTATTTTCGACACGGCCTAGCACATGGCCTGGACACGAGTGTGTGCATAGCACACGGGCTGGACACATGGGCGTGTGGTCTGGCCGTTTGGGCAAGTCAGTAGCTATGCCCTGTTTTGCCACGACTTTGACACACAAGCATGTCTAGACCGTGTGAGGCACACGGTCTGTTCACACGGGCGTGTGACCTTTTAAAAGTTGAAAATTCTTTTAAGTTTTGAAACTTTCATATGTTGTCAATTTGGTCCCGAATGCATGTTTTAAGTATTGTATACTAAATTTTATGTGAATATTGAATATGAATGAATGACTTTTATTATTAATTAGATGATATTTGTTGTATGGTGGTTCTGATTTGAGTTATAAGTCCGGTAATGCCTCTTAACCTATTTTGGCGACGGTTACGGTTAGGGGTGTTGCAGAGACCATGTGGAGCATACTGACTTCAATTTAATTTCAACACCAAGGGACACACGACTGTGTAACATGACCGTGTGTCATACATGACCATGTAACATGACCGTGTGTCACACACGGCTGAGACACACACCCGTGTCTCTGTCTGTGTGGACAAAAATAGACCATTTGCAAGGCCAATTTGCCACCCTTATTAATGCTCACCTAAACAACCAAAATGGTACCATTTCATCATACAATTAGGCAACCAAAATCATCAACCAAATGCACCATTCATGCCATTCTAATTTCATCTATTCCAAATCTCAAATCATCACCATTTACTTAACCAAATATGTAACACCCCTAACCCATATCCGTCGTCGAAATAGGGTTACGAGGCATTACCAATCAGCCACAGCATAAATCATACATTTGCACATTCATACTCAAAATCTATTCAAAACATTCATAATGTCCTTTGTAAGGCTATACGAGACCTTAAAACATACTTAAAAGTGGTTCAGGACTAAACCGATAACATTTGCAAACTTTGGGAACTTATAAATTTTTTTTTAATTTTAGGGTGACACGCCCATGTGAATAGGTCATGTGCCTCACACGGTAACCAAACACACTCGTGTCACAAGCCGTGTGAAAACAAGGCATACATACTGATTTGTACCACATGGCTGAGGACAAGCCCGTGTACCAGGTCGTGTGAAATATAAGGGGGTTACTGACTTGTGTCACACGGCCGACCACACGCCCGTGTGTCTAGCTCGTGTACTCTTCAAAATGGCCACACACACTTGTGTGTCTAGCCCGTGTCAAACCTGTAGGGTATACTAACTTAATTTGTAAGGCTACCCCAAGGGACACACAGCCGTGTAACATAACCGTGTGTCACACACGGCTGAGACACACGCCCGTGTCTCTGCCCGTGTGGACAAAAATAGGCCATTTGTAAAGCCAAATTTGCCACCCTTTGCAGAAGCACACATAGCAACCAAAACACTTCAATACATCTTTAAGCAACCAAAAACATGCCAATTCATACTCATATCATGCCATCTACTCACAACCATTTCAACCACTCAATTCCATATTCAAAACATACTAAATCAACATGCCATAATCATCAAACTTACGTAACTCCTAAATGAATTTTCTCACCTTTCTATCAACCAAATCAACATTCATTTAGCTATATTCACAACTATGACAAACATATCCAAAATAAGCCAATATCAAAGGCATTATACACATCACATAAATCACCTTTCAAACATATCACTTATGCCAACTTAAATGACCAAATACATACCAACATTTTCAACCGAAAGTAAGCCAAATCTCTTGGCATAAATCATAATTCAAAACATAACATTAACTCACTAGCCTATACATGCCATAAACTATATTTACAAGCATCCAAAAATACCAACAAGTAGTCGATAGTGTGATGATAGTTCCCGATGATTCCCGATGCCTAAGCTAGCTTTGATACCCTATAAAACAAAGACAAATAACACACACAGTAAGCTTCATAGCTTAGTAAGTTCGTACCAAAAATACTCAATAGTTCATAATATACAAATCATCAAGTAATACACACTTAGTAATTCTCATATCATCATTCAATTCTAATCCATGACCATTTATCATGTATATACAAACTCAACAAGCTTCATACACATAGTATCAACTACCACATAGGTATTGTATGTACCTGTACTTTCCTGTATTTATTTATTTCATTCTCACCTATTTGTTCAATACGTTAAATCATTCGGAAATCTTTCAAGACTCTAAGAACTCGCACACTTAGTGCATAAATGATTAGCCGAAGCTATAATGGTATCGCACACTTAGTGCCATCACATTAAACCAAAACTAACTTGGTATCGCACACTTAGTGCCACATATAGTCGAAGCTATTCCAATTCGCACACTAAGTGCTTTATATAGCCGAAGCTATCTCAAATCGCACACTAAGTGCCAATCATAGTCGATTCTTCGTCGTACAAAATTGTAGTTGCATATATACAATTAATGCAATGTTAAAGCATTAAAACATAATTATAACAATGTTTATCATGTACGAACTTACCTCGTACTCGAAATTGACGAATCGAATTAATTACTCAATAACCTTCGATTTTCCTCGATCTAAATCTGATTCCTTTCTTTCTTGATCTATATAAATTCAAAATTAACTCATTTAATCTCCTATTCATTCAATTTCATCCAAAAATATACATTTCAGCATTTTTGCACTTTAGCCCTTAAAGTTTCACATTTAATCAATTTAGTCCCTACTTCATAAAAACACAAAATTCGTGAAATTCAATTTAACCCATGCTTGACCGAATTTCATAGGGACCACTAGCAGCCCAAAACTTTCATTTATTTCACAATTTAACCCCTCAATTTACACTTTTCTCAATTTAATACCTAATATGTATTTTTACTCAAAATAACTTTACAAAACATATATATCAAGCACCAAGCTTTCATAATTCATCATCAAACATCATAAAGCACATGAATTCATCAATGGAAACTTCCAAAATCTTCAATCAATTCAAAAATTAGGGCATGGGCTAGCTAGTACTCGATACAATGATCACAAAAACGTAGAAATCATCAAAAACCGAGCTCAAAACATACCTCAATCAAGCTTAACCATGGCTGAACCCTAAATGAGCTTCCATCTTTTCTTTTCTTTTGATTTTCGATGGAAAAAGATTATAAAATGACCAGCTTAATGTTTCTTTTAATTAATATTAACTTAATTACCAAATTACAATTATAACCTTAATATAAAACAATTAATATCATCCATTTAATGCCCATTTATGTCCATTCCCACTATCCACGGTCTAATTACAACATAAGGACCTCTCATTTAATAAGCCATGACAATTAAGCACTTTTACCAAGTGGAATGCAACTTTTGCATTTTATGCGATTAAGTCCTTTTTCTCAAATTGAGCTATTAAACGATAAAATTAGCTCTGGAAATTTTCACACATATAAGTTCACATGTTGTAAACACCAAAAATAATATTAAAATAATTTTATGACCTCAAATTTTTGGTTCTGAAACTACTGTTCCGATTTAGCTAAAATTGGGTTGTTATAAAATACATGTCATAACAACATCAATCTATATAATTCATTTACCAAAATTCACACTCACATAACTTCCTTATATAAATCCACACAACATTTAAAATCATACCTCATCAAGGCATTTCTCAAACATTTTATACTCTAAAAATCAAATAACCATTTGAGCAACTATAAAACCATAATCACATTCATACCAAACATACCAAGATAAACCATCACTCATGGCTATATATACATACCAAAACATATACAATTTACAAGCCAAATCTCATGGCTATAGTCACAACGAAAATACCACATCTATCCTATACATGCCATATGCCAAAGTATAATCCAAAAGTACCAACTTAGATGTTTGATAGTGTGATGATGTTCCTGACGACATCCGGATCCGAGCTTGCCTTGATTCACTATAAAACATAGAAAAAATATCACAAAGTAAGCTTCATAGCTTAGTAAGCTCAATAGCTTAGTAAGCTCATATGATATAAAATTAACTAATTATAAATACAACATTCATCAATCTAAACATATTATCATGTACTTTAAGATTGCTAACAATCCTTTCAACTACTTATTAATAAGCTTATATGCAAAATTTGTAACCTCTTCGATTTTAAGCTCATAATATACATATACATACCTATACCAATCCATAACAAGTTCATACATGCACGATATGTCATTGAATACTCAATATCTCGCACACTAAGTGCCATACTCGATATCTCGTACACTAAGTGTTGTACATAGCCGAAGCTATCTTAAATCACACACTAAGTGTCGTATATAGCCGAAGCTATATCGTATCGCACACTAAGTGCCTATATAGCCGAAGCTATGTCATATTTCACACTAAGTGCCACAAATAACTAATTTGTTGTTGAACTTATTTGTAGTCCCGTATATACAATTTATGCAATATTAAAGCACTAAAGCATAATCTTTACAATGCTTAATACATACGAACTTACCTCGAATGTTAAAATAGTGAATCGAGTCGATTAGTCGATAACTTTATCTTTTCCCCAATCCAAGTCTGTATTCCTTTTCTCTTGATCTAATTATATTCAAAATTAACTTATTCAATCATTTATTCTTTCAATTTAGTCCAAAACATACATTTAGGCCTATTTACACATTAGCCCCTAAACTTTCACACTTTTAACAATTTAGTCCTTATTTCTCAAAATCACAAATTAATGAAATTCAAGATTAACCCTTGCTAGCCGAATTACCATAATGCCCCTATCAGCCCATAATTTTCATTTATTCACACTTTTAACCACTACATTTCACATTTTCTAAATTTAATCACTTTTTGACATTTTTGTCAAAAATTACTTTACAAAACTTGTTTAACTATCAACAACTATTCAAAATCCATCATCAACCATCAAATTACTCAAACATTCAACCATGGAAACATATTACATCTTTAAAAATTTTCAAATCTAAGGTATGGGCTAGCTAGAATATGAAGCAACGATCACAAAAACATAGAAATCATTAAAAACCGAGCAAAAATGAACTTACAATTAAGCTCCAAGGTGACCGAATGCTTCAAGCTATTTTAATGGCTTCCTTAGGTATATTTTCGGTGGGTGAATGATAATGGAAGATGATAGGAACCATTGTTTTGTTTTAATTTATTTTTATTTATCAATTTATTATATTAACCTTAGTTATAAATCATTTCATTCACCTAACATATGTCCAACAATGTCCAATTACAATAATAATGGACTAATTACCACTTTAGAACCTCCAATTAAAATTCCTTAGCTATTAGACACCTTTAACTATTAGAACTCAACTTTTACGCTTTACACGATTTAGTCTTTTTTCTCAAATTAACCAATTAAACGATAAAATTTATTTACGAGATTTTCACACATACATGCTATCATGCTATAAACATTAAAATAATAATAAAATGAATATTTTGACCTCAGATTTGTGGTCCCAAAACCATTGTTCCGATTTAACTAAAAATGGGTTGTTACATTTGAAGTTGTGCACAAAATGCTTTTAGGTACATGTTTATGTTGGTGATGGAAATGGCTTGATTTTTTCCAATTTCATGTCCACATGGCCTGTAATCCGAGCATGCGACATGGCCGTGTGTCCCCTGTAGGTTTTAAGGGATTCAAATCAGGTTGTTACACGGCCAAGCACACGAGCGTGTGGCTTGGCTGTGTGACCTAACTTCGAAAGCTGCACGGACACGGACACAGGCTGGGACACGTCCGTGTGTCCCTATTTTGATTGTTACACAGCCTGAGACACAGGCGTGTGTCTTAGCCATGTGACCCCTACTGTCCAAATTTTCTATCTTTTTCCTGAACTTTTCAAATGTTTCCAATTTAGTCCTAATTTGTTTCTAAAGTGTTTTTAGGGCCTTGAGGGCTCGATTAAGGGATGATAAGCATGTGAATTAATGATGGGCGTCGAAACCACCAAATATAATTCCTACAAAATAACTATAATTAGTAGTAGAGTGGTAGTAGGGTCGAGTCCACAAGGATTGGATGCAATAATCAACTTCCGTGTATAGCTTATGATCAGATTGGTTATTGTGTCTAAGGTCATGGCAATAGTCGTGCCCACGACTCCAATCGTACCTACAAAAATTAGAAATAAAAGTAAATCGAGGATTTTTGAAATGTTTAGAAATTAGGTAATTGAAACAGCATAAATTAAATAAATTAGAAAATAAATTCAGAGTTTTGTAACAGATAAAATAAGCCTTAGCCTTAGACTCGGTAAATTTCATATCAAGAATCGATCCTCGAAAATGAATATTCTCTTCCAATCGATAAGCTAGTTATATCAGTTAAAAACGTCCTAACCACCAATTCTTCCTCTAGTAGCTGGTTCCGGTACGACCTGCAAACCAACCCTTACCGATTATCTAATCGAGATACACGTGGTCCAGATTCAAGATTCCGGCAGCCCTGCGTTTTGAAGAACCCAACTTAAATTAACGGCCTCAACCGTGTGGGTTATTTAAACCCGATCACTTCTTCCTTGATTTGTTCTCTAAAATTCGAATACAGCACGGCCGACTCGAATCTCCAACTGTAAGCGAACACGACTCCAACCCAACGTGCACTTTGACTTGAAATCGAATTTAACATTAAGGGATGATTGGTCTATCCCGATACTTAGGAAAAAATGAATACCGATGGGA
Organism: Gossypium longicalyx; assembly: GCA_025698465.1. Classification (NCBI taxonomy): domain Eukaryota; kingdom Viridiplantae; phylum Streptophyta; class Magnoliopsida; order Malvales; family Malvaceae; genus Gossypium; species Gossypium longicalyx. Next base: position 29,804,438 of record CM047006.1, read on the forward strand.
CAAATTTTTAACACGAATTCGTATCTCACGATTCTCGACCGAAAAGAACACCAGCCTAAAGCTAAGATAAAATTTAGTGAAGCATGAATTTATTCATACTTGAAAGTTGCGGAAGATGATGGGAAAAGGTGATGGAAATTGGAAAGGAAAAGCACTTGGCAGGCAATTAGCCCAATTTTAGAAAAGAAACAAAACCAAATGAAAAATGGCAGAATGCTTCATGCCAATTTGAAAGAGAAAAAAGGAGAGTATTTCAATTCCAAATAAAAATAGGAATACAAAATAAGGGATGATTTCCTAATAACTAAAAGCCACTATTTATATACATGGGGTTTACAAAAAATAACCTAACCTAAATTAATAATAATAAATAATAAAATAAAATAATATCTTCCTATTTTTAGCTTTTTACAAAGTCAAAATATATGATAAATCTTTGGCTTTCTCCATCCTTTTGATTTGGCCTCAATTCAACGATTTATCTTTCAATTTAGCCTTTTTTTGCTCGTTTTTGACCAATTGCATCCCTAACAAGATTAAATCATAAAAACACCAATTAAGCAGGGATCAATTCAGAAATAAACCAAATTAAACACAAGAATCATGTAAATTAATATGTTTATCAATTAATAATTTAATTTGTAACACCCTTCACCCGTATTCAACACTGGAATAGGGTTAAGGAGCATTACCGGACTTATAACACATTTAAAAATACATTTCACATACAATTAATCACAAAGTATACATTCCATTCACAACCAAACATTTTGTCCCTAATACGGTTTACGAGGCCCTAAACATGCATTGGGAGTGGTTCGGGACTAAATCGATAACTTTAGAAACTTTTAAAGTACTTATAAAATTTTCTCAAAAACAAACGAAACACGCCCGTGTGGTCCGGTCGTGTCTCTCACACGACCAAAGACACGCCCGTGTCGCTGGCCGTGTGGACATTCGAAATGGGAGCACATGGTCGTGTCCCAGGTCGTATCTGACCCCATGTAACTCTCTGACTTGGGTCACACGGCCAACACACACACCCGTGTGGCTAGGCCATGTGCCCTAAAAATGGCCATACACGCTCGTGTGCCAGGCTGTGCCAAACTTGGAGGGTATACTGACTTATGCCACATGGCCAAGTCATACGCCTATGTGTGAGGCCGTGTGGAGCTTACTAACTTGATTTAAATTTCAACACCAGGGGACACATGCCGTGTAACATAAACATGTGTCACACATGGCTGAGGCACACGCCCGTGTCTCTACCCGTGTGGACAAAAATAGGCTATTTACCAAGCTAATTTTTGCCACCCAAACTTGCATGTACCTACACCACATCAATTGGCACCAACACATAGCATATATAAGCATTTAAACCAGCCAATTCAAATGTAAATCATGCATATTATATACTTCCATTTTACATATACACAAATCACCAAAATATGCTATACTATTTGTACCAAACTTTACTTCCTCAATTCATCAATATGACCATTATCAACTATGCATCATTTGATCTATTTTCTTAAGCATGTTAATCAATCAAAACTTGGCTATTAGATATCTATTATGCTAACTATCCACTAGCATCACATGTCCAACTTTCAAAACATCTCACAAGCCATATACACATATATATACAATATTCAAACATACTAAAATAACCCAAAATAAGCCATCACTCATTGCTATATATACAAACCAAAATATAAACATTTACAAGCCATTTCAAATGGCACAACACATTACCAAAATGACCAAAGTCCCTATACATGCCATATACTCAAAACATAAGCACAAAAAGTACCAAAGTGATAGTAGGATAGTGTGATGAAGTCTTCTACGATCCCCAAATCTGAGCTAGCTTTGAAGTCACTATAAAACATGGAAAAATAAACCAAGTAAGCTTTATAGCTTAGTAAAATCGTATGTAATAATCTCAATCTTAACATGAATATACAAATCACCAATTTGAACATATCAACATGTAATTCATTTAACTAACAAACCTTTCACATTTTCAAGCATAATCTTATATATGAACTTCACAACTTCTTTGATTTAAGCTTATACGGTTCATGTACATACCTGTACCACCTCATATCAATCTCATACACAATCACATCTTTCATTTACCTATTGAACCATTCGAAATACTATCCGATACATGGTAAACTCGCACCCTAATTGCCACATATATAGTCAATGCTATCTCAATCACATATCACACATATGCTCACTCTCGAGCTATCAACGGGCCTGCTCACACAAGCTGTGGGTCAATTCGTAGCTACTCAGTGCTGCTCACACAAGTTGTCAAGTAACCGCAACATATGCCGATATACTTAGCCACCAGTAGGACGTACAGAACTAGCACCCGGATCAAATAATCACAATAATCCCTAATGACATGTCACTAGTATCCAAATATATTCCTAAAGTTCAACCGGGATTTTGAATGTCGAATCATTGTCTAATCATTGTTGAATATGTTCGTAGTCTTGTATTCACAGTTTATGCAATATCAAAGCATTTAAAACATAATTATAATAATACTTATTACATACAAACTTACCTCCGATGTAAAAACAGCTAAATTGGTCGATTAGTTGAGAACTTTGTTTTTCCCTCGATCTAGATCTGAGTTTCGCCTTTCTTGATCAATGCAAGGTAAATAGCTTGGTGAATACCCTAGCATGCTTTCATGGTTTCCTCCTTTAAAATTCGGTGAAAAAGATGATGAAGATGATTTAAAAAATGGTTTTGTTTTATTTATTTTATGATTATTAACATTTTACTTAATTAACCTTAGTAAATAAACCTTAAAATCACATAATACATGTCCAATATTGTCCACTCACCAATATAATGGTCTAATTACTACTTAAGGACTCTTTCTTTAAGGTTCTATAGCTATTAGATACTTTTAGCTAATAGAACTCAAGTTTTACGAATTATACGCTTTAGTCCTTTTTATCAAATTAACTAATCAAACGATAAAATTTCTTAACGAAATTTTCAGACAAACATATTATCATGCTGTATACATTAAAATAATAATAAAATAATAATTTTGACTTCGGATTTGTGGTCCCAAAACCACTATTCTGATTTGACTAAAAGCGGGCTGTTACATAATTCATGGTTTCATTAATGTATAAAATGTATGTTTTTACGTTACGTTTTTATGGTAATGCTCTGTAACTCTATTTCGATGGTAGATATGAGTTATGTTACAGGAGGTATGATTAATTAACTATTTTGTAAGGGTTTTTTAGCGAATTAATAGTTTAGGAGAGGAAGAACCTAAACCCTAGGCCTGACAACCCTAAAAAGTCATTAAGGTGGGAATTAACCCAAATTTGGTATGGCCTATCCATGAACACCTTAACCCTGAACCTGTCTGGACTATGAGGTTGAAAGATAAGTTATTCTTGCCAACTCAATATTTTAGTGGAAGATCGGAAGATCCTGTTGGGGTTTGACTAGTTGATTGAACAAGAAAACCCAAAACGATAGTTGGCTATGATTACTGAAGTAAGCTAATCACTCATACCCAAATTTGATATATATTTTATTATTTGATTTCTCGTGATTTATTTATTTATTTTCGTTTCTTTCTTTTCTTATTATTATTCATATAGATTACCACAACCTTTCTTTTTATTCATCGTACTACAATCCATGTAAAGTACTAATTAGATTTATTTATGTTTAGGTTAGAATTAATTTAGTGCTCGCCTCTCTTGGGCATGATCCTCAGAGTACTTACCTGCTCTATTGTAACTATATTACAACTGACCCGTATACTTGCAGATACCGCTTTTCATATCTTTTGTGCAGGATTTCTACTCTGAACGTTGGTACGTCCAGAGGAGGTCAAGTTGTCAACATCGTTGTCGGGGAGGCAGCGTCACTAATATTGATTTTAATTTTTGCATATTAATAGAATAATTAAGAAATTTTTAGGTTATAGCTACAAATTTATTTTTCTTATTTTCTACTAATCTTGACTTTTTGGGTTTAGCGTATGAATCGTAGTAGGGGACCACCCATAAAGCCAGTCACAAATCTAGAAAGAATAATCTGAAAAAATCATCAATAGCAATAGCAACAGTAGCCAATGCAAAATCAGCTATCTGTTGGAGGTAATTTACCAACACGCGAGAGTCCACTGTTCGACGAAGTTTATAATAATAACCTAGAAGATCCACCACAACCACATCTACCTGCAAATATAAATATGTCGCGTAACAAGAAGACCCTAAGGGAATATGCGCTACCAAATTTGGATATGGTTCAAGGGAGTATAAGGAGGCCAACCATTACAGCCAATAATTTTGAGATTAAACTAACTATGATCCAGAATAATTTGTAGTTTTGAGGAACAATGATAGAAGATCTGAGTTAGCATCTAAAATGGTTCCTCCAGCTTTGTGATACCTTTAAATATAATGGAATTACTGACGGCGCTATTCGTCTTTAGATGTTCACCTTTTCATTAATCGGTAACATTTTTTCTTGGCTAGATTCGCAAGCACTAGGATCAATAATGACATGGGACGAACTCGCAGGGAAATTCCTACAGAAGTTTTTTCCTATTAGCAAGACAGTCCAACTAAGAAGAGAAATTTTAATGTTTAAACAATTAGAAGGAGAAAGCTCTCACGACGCATGGGAGTGTTTTAAGACGCTGATTCAAAAATGCCCACACCACGGATTTCCTAACTGTTTACAATTGCAAATTTTCTATAATGGGTTGGATGTGCAATCAAGATCAGGATTAGATGGAGCAACAAGAGGTGCCCTCATGAACAGAACGTACGAGGATGCATACAATTAATAGAAAGTAAGTCGATAAACTCCTGTCAGTGGCCAACTGAACGATATGCGTATGGCCGAAGGCCATCTACGATGAAGGTTGTTTAGGAGGATGACAGATATGAATAATTAGTGGACAGAATCAACTGAATAGAGCCTAAGAAGAATGCACCATCTATTTACGGATAAGACAAACAACTCTTTCACTACATTAACAATCCCATCGATGATGTGAACTACATCAGAAATAGGGGTGGAAATCCCTATTTGTATACATACAAACTTGGATGGAGAGATCACCCAAATCTGAGATGGGGAAGAAACCAATAAGGAGGTAATAGCTCTAAGCAAGTTAAAAACACTAACTAGAAACCTCCTTATTTACAAAAACCTCAAGAAAAGGTCAGCCCAAATGACCATACTGTATGTGGCCAACATCTGGATAGAATTGAGGGGGAGATGCAATCAATGAGAATAGATATAAAGTAGGTGCAGTTTGAGTACACCAATTCAACAAAAACATTGACCAAGCTTGAAGATCAGATAAGCCAATTGATGAGTAAGATGGGTGATATAAAAACACAAATTGGCACAAGTATTCCTAATAATACCGTAAATAATCCTTAAAGAGAAAGGAAGGAGCATGTGAAAGTCATAGCGCTCTGATCAGGTAAAGTACTGAGTAGCCCAGAGGACCCAACTTAGGAGATGAATAAGGAGAATACTGATGATATTCAAAAAGAACCCTTAGAAGATGACGATGAACTAGAGTCAAAGGAATTAGTTACACCAGCAATTGAAACAGAGAAAGAGACGATTAAAGATTCTATAGCTGTAAAGATAATGTTCCTTTCAAGGCTAGAAGAGAAGCAAAAACGGGATGAAAATGAGTTTTTAAGTTTTCTAAACTTGTTCAAAACATTAAATGTCAAGCTGGCTTTGATTGAATTAATTGAAAAAGTTCCAAAGTATGCCAATTTTTTAAAGGACATCATGTCTAGGCGTAGGAAAATTAAGGTAGGAGAACAAGTTAAATAGGTTCCACAAAAGTTGAAAGACCCAGGAAGCTTTACAATTCCCATAAATATAGGGAGCATTCATTTTAATAGAGCCCTACACGATTTAGGAGCTAATATCAATTTAATGCCTCTATCAATATGTGAAAAACTCAGGTTAAGGGACCTAAAGAACACCCAAATAACAATGTAGTTGGCTGATAGATCTTCAGTGCATCCGAAAGGAATATTGGAAGATGTGTTAGTCAAACTGCGCAGCTTTATCATACTAACAGACTTTGTAGTTCTAAACTTTGAAGAAGATCGAGAGATACCAATCTTGTTACGTAGACCTTTTCTAGCCACTTAAGCTCCACCATCAATCTAGAAAGTAATGAATTAACAATGAATATTAATGGGAAAATAAAAGGGACTTAGGGGTGCATTATAATGAATTATCTATTTTCAATCCTAATAATCCTGAATCACGGAACGTACTTCCTACAATCAATGTAACATCCCGAAATAGGGCCTAGTCAGAATAGTAGTTTTGGGACCACAAATCCGAACTCAAAATATTTATTTTATAATTATTATGAGACCTAGAATATGAGACTATGCATGTGTTAAGATTTCATGAAGAAATTCTTTAAGTAAGGTGTCCAATTGGAAATCAGGGACTAAATTGAATAAATTACAAAACTTGGATTCTAGAAGCAATTTGTATGAAATTGCTTTAGATTATAAATTAGAAGGTCTTAAAGAGAAATTTGCCCAATTTCTAAGTTTTTGGACAGAAATGGGCTTGCATGGATGAAATTTCAAAGAAAGGACTTAAGGGTATTTTGGTCACTTGGCATTTCAATGAAATAAAATGGGAAAAATAAGCCAAAATCAGCCATTCTTCTTCCTTGTACCAGCCGAAATTCTCAAGTCCTCCATAGCTAGGGGTTTCAACATTTTCAAGCTCAATAGTAAGTTCTCCCAAGCCTCGTTTTTTAATGTTCTTTGTATTTTTGAAATCTCGGTAGCTTGATCTTTCCATTTCTACCCATATTTCATGCTAGGGTTCATGATTAAAAATTTACCCATGCATGATTTGCTTGTATTTTGGTGGATTATTGAGGGGTATGAAAAACCCCTAAAGGGACTTTTTGCAAAAGTTGTTAAATATGTGGTAGAAATGTGAAAATAATGGAAAATGTGGGCTGCCATATGAGAGAGAAAAGTGTTCTAATAGGCTTGAGTGAGATAGAAATTGCATGTGTTTCATTATACGAGCCTAGGGACTAAATAGTAAAAATGTCAAAGGTTAGGGGCAAAACGGTCATTTGGACCGGGGGTAGAAATTAAACTTCAAAAGTGTAATGTAGAGAATTAATGATATAATTTTTGTTGTTATAGACCCTGAGGAACAAATTCTGGAGGTCGATTGAGGTAAACGCAAGGTTTCAGAATAACCGAAACATAGCTCTGAAACAAATAACAGGTAAGTTCGGATAACTCGAAGTAAGCCTATAACATACATAATTGTATGTTTTGTGAATGCATGATAATTGCATTGTTGATGGCATGAAAATGCATGAATTGCATCTTTAATAATGAATTGTTGGATAATGTCTCGGTTGAGGTTGGAAAGGGAATTCGATGGATAAACCATGATTTACATTAGACTTGAGATCCTGCATGTGTTGCAGAAAAGGATTTAGCCTGGACTGGTAATCCGAAGATCTCAAGTATAAAAAGGATCTAACCTGGACTGGTGTTCCTTAAGTGATCGAGCCTCCCGAAGAATATGTGTGCATTGTGAATTTAGCCCGGACGGGTAATCCGATTAGGGTCTAAATTTAGCCTGGAGTGGTAATTCAGATCAGAGCTCATTAAGGGTGTTTGCCGCGTAAGGGATTTAGCCTGGACTGGTAATTCCGACATCACCTTATGAGTTTATATTGCAGGGGATTTAGCCTGGACTGATAATCCCGCCGTAAGATGTGAGGTTCGCAGGAGTGCATACTCAAAATGATCATTCGTATGAATTGACGGTGACTGGATAATCCATCGAGATTCTCTAGAAACTCAACGGGACTATCACAAGGTATATGTACAAATGACATGTAAAATGATGAGCTCATCTAAGATAAAAATGTTCATGGTATTTGTTATCTGACTAACTCATTGATTGAGTGCATGTGATAAGCAAACCATTTTCATGTTCATTGGTTTCATTATCTATTATGGATGTATGCTAAACAATCGATAGGTTTATTTTCCAATTATTCGGGCTTACTAAGCATGTAAATGTTTACCCCTCTCTTTTCCCTTCTTTTCAGAGCTCAAGGACTCATAAGGATTGGAAGACAATTGGAGAGTCAACACACTATCAACTAGACAAGCTTTGGTATAAAGACATTTCTATTTTGTCCAATGGCATGTATAGGATTTTTGAGTATTTTGTTATATATGTCATTTGATTTTCCTAGTGAAGGCATGTAAAATTATGTTTATCTTTTTGTATATGACCATGGGAACTGGCTCATTTTGAAGTAGGCTATGCCTTACAAATCTATGCATGTTTATATTCATATGCGATGGCTTAGTTATAATTGGCAATTAGTTATAATAACGAGCCAATCTTAATATGTCAAATAGACATATAAATCATTAAATACAAGATGAGAATTAACTTAGCATGTATGAAACCAATGACTTGAGGTTCACATGCAATGATGTTAATCAAAGTTTCATATTTGCAAATGGATAATTTGGCCCAAATATGCACTATAGTAATCTATAAGTGTAATTGGCTAGTAGAGGGTGACTTAAGGCTTGGAAAATAGCCTAACAAGGTCCACATGGGTAGACATACAGGCGTGTGTCTAGGCTGTGTGTGACACACGGACTACTCTCATAGGTGTGTGCTATGACCGTGTGTCCCTTGCACCTAAAATTTTAAGTTAGCATAGAGCACGGGCTAAGCACACGGGCGTGTGCCTTGGCCGTGTTTATTTAACAGAATGGTGAGGTTGAAGTCAGTATAGCACACGGGCTAAGCCCACGGGCGTGTGCCTTGGCCGTGTTGCATACTGGAAAAAGGACACGGGCGTGTTCTAAGCCCCACGGGCGTGTTACACCTCAACTAAGGGAAAATTTTTTAAAGTGCCCCAAGTCTATCAAACAATTTCGGTTTTGTTCCGTACTACCCCTAGGAGTGTTTTTAGGCCTCGAGGCCTGTATAAGAGACAAAGTGCACATGTTTGAAAAGTGTTAAATCATGAGCGAAATTCAGTAACCCGATTGAGTAAGTTTGTAAAGGTGAATTACCGGTAACGCCTCGAACCCTATCCAGACGTCAGATACGGGTGAGGGGTGTTACATTTAATGGTATCAGAGCTACAGTTTAGTCAGTTCTAGGACTATCGTAGAGGGATGTTAAAGTTCGCTATACATGCCATTTTTCAAATCTTGATAGTGTGACATCTCCTAAATTTTTTAAATTGTTTTGAATATAGTAAATGTCTTCCAATCGAGCACAATATGAGTCCGAGGGAGCCGAGAGCCATGCTCCAGCTTTCGTACAACGAGTTGTATCTAGTAGTAGTAGGAGATTTATGTCTGAAGGCCAAGAATAGGCCCGAGCCGCCTTCTTTGATATGATGGATGATTGGTTTGGGGATTATCTAAGGAATCGCCCCAACATACCACGACCGCCCTCACCCCCTAACCATCCTGATGAGGATGTGCCACGAGGTATGACACCAGTAAAAATCGGTAAGGCCCTTGTAGATAAGCTTAGAAAGTATGGGGCTGAGGAATTCAGAGTGAAAGTCGATGATGATGCTGAAAGAGCCGAGTTCTGGCTCGAAAATACTACACGGGTGTTAGATGAATTGTCATGCATACCCGATGAGTGTTTGAAGTGTGCCGTGTCCCTTTTGAAGGATACTGCATACCACTGGTGGAAGACCGTATCCTCAGTAGTGTCGAAGGAAAATATTACTTGGAATTTCTTCCAAACAGAGTTTAGGAAGAAATTTATTAGCCAACGATTTTTAGACTTGAAGTGAAAGGATTTCCTGGAACTCAAACAAGGGAACAAGACTGTAGCGGAATATGAGAGAGAGTTTGTACAGCTAAGTCAGTACGCAACTGAATGGGTCCAAACTAAATCATAAATGTGTAAACGCTTTGAGGAGGGTTTGAATAAGGACATCAAATTGTTGATCGGAATTCTTGAAATATAGTAGTTCACCGCATTGGCTGGTCAGGCCAAGAAAGCTAAAGAGCTTAATAACAAAAGAAAGCAAGCAAAGAGAGAGGCTCGAGTTGCGAGCAAAAGGACTAGCGGTAAAACACTCTCATTCTCCACGAAGAAAGCTAGAAGCCAGCATGAAGGCTCCACTTCATCAGTAGGATATTCAGGAAGAGCGAAGGGTCCTAGACGACGAAGTCAAAAGTCTTCCTCCCCGATGATGACTAGTGTGGGGAGTGTAGATGATCAAAAGCCGAAGTGTAAGAGCTGCAACAAATTTCACTTCGGAGAGTGACGAGTAAAAAGCGGTGCATGTTTCAGATGTGGCTCTCTTGACCACTTTCTCAGGGATTGTCCAGAGTGATTTGAAAAAGAAGTGGAAGTAACTCCAAAGTCGAGTGCTCCCATGGCACGAGGTAGACCTCCAAGATACCCTAGAAGTGCTAGTGACAGTTGAGTCGTAGCTAAAGATACTACAAGACCAGAGGCTAGAACCCCGGCAAGAACGTATGCAATACGCGCTCGAGAGGAAGCCTCTACTCCTGACGTTATCACGGGTACTTTTTCTCTTTTTAATACGAGTATTATTGCTTTAATTGACCTGGGGTCGACGTATTCTTATGTTTGCATGAGATTGGTGTTTAGTATGAATATACCCGTTAAACCTACGGAATTTGTTATTAAAGTGTTGAACCCATTAGGCAAATCGATTTTAGTTGATAAAGTTTGTAAGAATTGTCCTTTGATGATTCAAGGTCATTGTTTTCCGGCTAACCTTATGTTACTACCATTTGATGAATTTGATGTAATACTTGGTATGGATTGGTTAGCCCTTCATGATGTAACTGTGAATTATGGTAGTAAGTATATTAAGTTAAAATGTCTGGATGGCGAGACTTTACGGGTCGAATCAAGAGAATTGGGTTCGCCGCCGAATGTAATCACGACAATGGTTGCCAAGAGGTACATAAGGAAAGGGTATGAAGCTTATCTTGCATTTGTACTGAACACTAAGGAAACAGAGTTGAAGATCGAGTCTGTGCTGATAGTATGTGAGTATTCAGATGTATTCCCAGAGGAATTACCAGGATTACCTCCTGAGAAAGAAATTGAGTTTGGTATTGAATTGGTGCTGGGGACAACTCCTATTTCTATCGCTTCATAAAGAATGCACCAACCGAGCTAAAAGAGTTAAAAGCACAGTTGCAAGAGTTGACGGATAAAGGATTCGTAAGGCTAAGTTTTTCACCTTGGGGTGCCCCCGTGTTGTTTGTAAAGAAGAAAGATGGCTCAATGAGATTATGTATTGATTATCGGAAACTGAATAAGGTAACCATAAAAAATAAGTATCCTTTACCAAGGATTGATGATTTATTCGATCAGTTGAGAGGAGCCACTGTGTTCTCTAAGATAGATTTGAGGTCTGGCTACTATCAGTTTCGTGTCAAGGAATCGGATGTGCCAAAAACAGCTTTCAAGACGAGGTATGGTCATTACGAATTCCTTGTTATGTCGTTTGGGCTGACGAATGCACCGGTCGTATTTATGGATCTAATGAATAGGATCTTTCAGCCATATTTGGATAAGTTTGTTGTTGTGTTCATTGAAGACATCTTGATTTATTCCAAAAATGAGACAGAACATGCGAAGCACATGAGAATTGTATTGCAGACTTTGCGAGAAAAACAACTGTATGCTAAGTTTAGATTAAAAATGTAACTGAAGTTAGAAGCTTTTTGGGCTTAGCCTGTTACTATCGACGATTTGTAAAATGATTTTCTATGATAGCGGCTCCGATGACGAGGTTGTTACAAAAGGATGTTAAGTTTGAATGGACAGAAAGGTGTCAGCAAAGTTTTGAGAAATTAAAGACATTGCTGACTGAAGCTCTTGTTTTAGTGCTACCTGAACCGGGAAAGGAATTTATGGTCTACAGTGATGCATCCTTAAATGGATTAGGTTGTGTGCTTATGCAAGATGGCAATGTGATAGCCTATGCTTCAAGGCAATTGAAGCCTCACGAGAAGAATTATCCGACCCATGACCTAGAGCTTGCTATGATTGTTTTTGCCTTGAAGATTTGGAGGCATTATTTATATGGTGAAACGTGTCGTATCTTTACGGACCACAAGAGTCTGAAGTACTTGATGACTCAAAAAGAATTAAATTTGAGACAAAGGAGATGGTTAGAATTAATTAAGGATTATGATCTGATCATTGACTACCGTCCGGGAAACGCGAATGTGGTCGCTGACGCTCTGAGCAAAAAATCCTTATTTGCTTTGAAAGCCATGGATACTCGTTTGACATTGCTTGATGATGGTTCGGTCTTGGCAGAGCTAGAGGCTAAGCCAACATTTCTGCAGGAAATTCGTGATGCCCAATTTAATAATGGTGACTTGCAAGCAAAAAGGGCTCAAGGTGAGTCAGGGACTAAATCAGATTTCTGGATTAGTCCTGATGGGTGTTTGATGTTCAGAGAAATAGCATGCGTACCTAAAGACAATGAACTTATCATTTGTCTATTCATCCGGGAAGTACCAAAATGTACAACGACTTGAAGAAAATGTATTGGTGGAATGGTATGAAAAGAGATATTTATGAGTTTGTGTCAAGATGCCTGGTATGTCAGCAAGTTAAAGCTGAACATCAAGTCCCTCCAGGTTTGTTACAACCTGTGATGGTTCCCGAATGGAAGTGGGACAGAGTTACCATGGACTTCGTGACAGGATTGCCTTTAACTCTGAAAAAGAAAAATGCCATATGGGCCATAGTGGATAAGTTGACCAAGTCGGCTTATTTTATTCCGGTAAGGACAGATTATTCCCTTGATAGACTGGCCAACTTATACGTTTCTGAGATAGTAAGATTGCGCGGAGTACCATTATCAATTATTTCAGACAGAAACCCAAGGTTCACTTCAAGATTTTGGAAAAACCTACAGGAAGTCTTGGGGACGAAGTTGAGTTCTAGTACAGCTTTTCACCCTCAGACCGATGGTCAATCTGAGCGGACGATTCAGATTCTTGAAGATACGTTGCGATGTTGTATCCTCGAATTTCAGGGTAGCTGGGAAAAATATCTGCCATTGGTAGAATTTGCCTACAACAATAGTTTCCAAACAAGTTTGAAAATGGCACCTTATGTGGCCTTGTGGCAAGAAGTGCCGAACTCAATTATACTGGACAGAACTTAAGGAAAATCAGATTCATAGAGTGGATCTGATTAGGGAAAGTGAAGAAAAGGTTAAAGTAATACAAGACTGTTTAAAAGCGACATCGGATAGGCAAAAGTCTTATGCTGATCAGAAAAGAAAAGAGATTGAATTCCAAGTTGGGGATAGAGTATTCCTGAAGGTGTCTCTATGGAAAAAGGTGTTTAGATTTGGTCGAAAAGGTAAACTGAGTCCACGATTTATCGGACCTTACGAGATCACTGAAAGGATTGGACCATTAGCCAATCGCTTGGCATTGCCACCCGAGTTGGAAAAGATTCACAACGTATTCCATGTATCCATGTTAAGACAATATCGATCAGACCCTTCTCATGTGATTTCACCAAAGGAGATTGAGATTAGACCAGACATAACTTACGAAGAGGAACAAGTCAAGATTTTGGCCCGAGAGGTTAAACAGTTGAGAAATAAAAGTGTAACTTTAGTAAAGGTTCTATGGCATCGACATGGTGTGGAAGAAGCTACATGGGAATCAGAAGAAACCATGAGAAACCAATATCCGAACCTATTTCTTGATAAGACTTTCGGGGACAAAAGTCCCTAAGGGGGGAGAAATGTAACATCCCAAAATAGGGCCTAGTCAGAATAGTGGTTTCAAAACCACAAATCCGAACTCAAAATATTTATTTTATGATTATTTTGATATTTAGAATATGAGATTATGCATGTGTTAAGATTTCATGAAGAAATTCTTTAAGTAAGGTGTCCAATTGGAAATCAGGGACTAAATTGAATAAATTACAAAACTTGGATTCTAGAAGCAATTTGTATGAAATTGCTTTAGATTATAAATTAGAAGGTCTTAAAGAGAAATTTGCCCAATTTCTAAGTTTTTGGACAGAAATGGGCTTGCATGGATGAAATTTCAAAGAAAGGACTTAAGGGTATTTTGGTCACTTGGCATTTCAATGAAATAAAATGGGAAAAATAAGCCAAAATCAGCCATTCTTCTTCCTTGTACCAGCCGAAATTCTCAAGTCCTCCATAGCTAGGGGTTTCAACATTTTCAAGCTCAATAGTAAGTTCTCCCAAGCCTCGTTTTTTAATGTTCTTTGTATTTTTGAAATCTCGGTAGCTTGATCTTTCCATTTCTACCCATATTTCATGCTAGGGTTCATGATTAAAAATTTACCCATGCATGATTTGCTTGTATTTTGGTGGATTATTGAGGGGTATGAAAAACCCCTAAAGGGACTTTTTGCAAAAGTTGTTAAATATGTGGTAGAAATGTGAAAATAATGGAAAATGTGGGCTGCCATATGAGAGAGAAAAGTGTTCTAATAGGCTTGAGTGAGATAGAAATTGCATGTGTTTCATTATACGAGCCTAGGGACTAAATAGTAAAAATGTCAAAGGTTAGGGGCAAAACGGTCATTTGGACCGGGGGTAGAAATTAAACTTCAAAAGTGCAATGTAGTGAATTAATGATATAGTTTTTGTTGTCATAGACCCTGAGGAACAAATTTCGGAGGTCGATCGAGGTAAACGTAATGTTTCAGAATAACCGAAACACAGTTCCGAAACGAATACCAGGTAAGTTCGGATAACTCGAAGTAAGCCTATAACATACATAATTGTATGTTTTGTAAATGCATGATAATTGCATTGTTGATGGCATGAAAATGCATGAATTGCATCTTTAATAATGAATTGTTGGATAATGTCTCGGTTGAGGTTGGAAAGGGAATTCGAAGGATAAACCATAATTTACATGAGACTTGAGATCCTGCATGTGTTGCAGAAAAGGATTTAACCTGGACTGGTAATCCGAAGATCTCAAGTATAAAAAGGATCTAGCCTGAACTGGTGTCCCTTGAGTGATCGAGCCTCTTGAAGAATATGTGTGCATTGTGAATTTAGCCTGGACGGCTAATCCGATTAGGGTCTGAATTTAGCCTGGAGTGGTAATTCAGATCCGAACTCATTAAAAGTGTTTGTCGCGTAAGGGATTTAGCCTAGACTGGTAATCCCGACATCACTTAATAAGTTTATATTGCGAGGGATTTATCCTGGACTGGTAATCCCGCCGTAAGTTGTGAGGTTCGCGAGAGTGCATACTCAAAATGATCATTCGTATGAATTGACGGTGACTGGATAATCCATCGAGATTCCCTAGAAACTCAACGGGACTATTACAAGGTATATGTACAAATGACATGTGTAATATCCTGATTTTTGGGTTTTTCGCGATTCTTGATATTTTAGTAAAGTTTCTAAAATTTGGTATGTGATTATGGAATTCATAATTTAAGTATGTAAATGGGCTTATGGAAGGCCCATGAGTTGGCCAAAACCCGGTAGAATTTTTAAATTTTGGACTTAGGAGTTAGGGGCTCTGGCGAGGTGCCCTTATATAAAGTTGTGGGTAAAATGTATCACAAAAAGAGCTTTGGTAAAGTGGCAAGGGTGACGCCACTAAGCTCCTAAAATGTGGCGTGTGGAGCATAGAGGGGGAAGACCTGGGATCGATTCCCTATGTTGGCAAAAAGGATGCTAATTTTTATGCTTTGAGCATGCAAGAGTTGTAGCTGAATGGAACTCTTTGGGGGAGAGTTTGAATCAGTTAAATGCATGGATTAAGGAGGGATAAGGGGAGAGATTTTAGGGAATTGATATGAAGATAGAGTTGGCTGAATAAGGGAGATTGGAGGGGAATTTTTGTGCAGAGAGGTTTTGTAAGGGATTTTCGCACATAGGTATTTTTGTGCCGTTTTCTCCTAGAGGATTAGTCTTTTCTCTCTTTTTCTTTTGCAACCGAATCTACCATCTCTTCTTCCATCTTTTCTTCCTTCTCCTTCATTCAAACCAGCCCACTATTTCCCTTCATTCACCATTATTTCTTTCCTTAATCTCTACTACAAAATACCGCAAAAAGCCAAATCGGTGAGGATAGGGTGGTGCCGATTCTTGTGACCAGCAACCTTTTCTTTCCTTTTCAATTTTTGGCGTTCAATTCTTTTACCTTTTAGGCGTACGGATTCTAGAGAAGAAAGACGGTGGTAAGCATTCAAACTCTAAACAATTCCTAGAGTAACTTTTGGCCAAAAGCCAAAACCCCATAATTTAGGGAGATGGCCGAATATGTGTATAGGCCTTATGGGGTCTTCTTTTAATATTTTTGTGGTTTATTTAGTGAAGGAGCAGCAAGGTGTAGTGTCGACTTGAAATAGCTTGAATCACCGGAGTGGCTAGGCCTAGTCATCAATCGCGGCAAGGTATAATTCCTAAGGCCATTATGGATGGTGGCCGAATGTGTAAGTATTAATATTAGATGATTTCTGGTTTAGTTCAATTATGGGAAGCTGATTATTAATGATGGATTATAGGAGAAATCGTGTAGGAGATCTCGTCAAGGAATATCGCCAAACAGGTGTGTAACGAACCCTTTTTCATAGCTTAAAGCGATAAATGTTTGAAAAGTCGAAATGCCAAATTTCGGCAATTCGAGAACTTGTGAGCAATGAACGCTCACTAGTTAGTTAAAATCCATGAGATGATGATTGAGAACAATGGAAACGGTAAGAATGAGATTTCGCATTCTTGGTAAGTTGGGCCTCGAGGGCTAAAATCGGGCCCAATAGGCTTTCGGGCCCATTTGGGAAAAATTGGTAGAAATTGAAAACTCGTTAAATTGCACGTTAAGACTGGTAATACCAATATGGAAAACAAAGCTAAACGGGCCTAGAGGACAAATCGGCTATGTGGGGCCCATTAGGGGTTTTAGCCCAATAACTCGGTTTCGTTAAAAATGGGCCGATTCATGGTTAAAACAAACAAATAGTTAGTAATCGATAATGAAAATGGAAAATTCCTAAAATTTGGTAAGATTACGAAATTACCCTTATAATATGAAAATGACTGCTTTTGCCCTAGGTAAAAATGACCATTATACCTCTAGGGTTTAATTATGAACTTGTTACATAGGATTTTGATGTACATGATATGTATGATATGCACATGAGATGTATGATATGCACATGATATGTATGATATGCACATGATGAATTCATAAATACATGGGGTTGGGTTTTTATATGGATGGAGGAAGTGCAAAAGGGCTTATGCCCCGATTAATAAAGGGCTTATGCCCCGATTATGATAATGGGCTTATGCCCCGATTTACTCAAAAGGGCTTATGCCCCATATTAAAAAGAGGCAAGGCCTCCATTATATGATAAAGCGGCTATCTTTGCCAAAGGAGAGTTTTTTGGTGGGTGGGTTGAGTTATTCCCACATGGAGAGCTTGGTTGGTACGGGTGGAGAGTAGCGGATGGTGGGTCGAGTAGTCTCCCCAAATGGGCTTGCATTCATTCTTTCATTGACATTACATGTGATATTGAAATGGGCCTATGGGCCATACCGTTTCTGATGAAGGCTTGGCCCGATAATATGAAATATGTGAAGGCTTCGCCCAAAGAATATGAAATATGAAAAGGCTACGGCCCAAGATATATGTTGAGCTTGGACTTGGGCTAAGGCCCAACAGTGATATTGTTTTGGGCTCTGAAAGGGGCTTGTTGTACACTGAGTTTCCAAACTCACCCCCTTTTTCCTTAACCCTGCAGGAGAGCCATGATGAGGGGACTTGGAGCCGGAGGGGATTCAGAGTGGCCACGGTGATTGCCCTTGGGTTTTTTTTTTATTAAGCATTTGGTTTCCTTTAAGATTTCTTTATTTATTTACTTATTATTTATTTTTGGGTTGTAATAAGGCCATTTTAACTTTCCTTTTATTTTTTTCTGGATTATTTTATTCTATTTTTTTTATTAACTTTAAACTGATTGATAATTAATGGGCTAGGCTTAGGACGCGTTTTCAAAATGGAACTCGTTTTTAAAATAACACAATGACACGATTATCCAACTTTAAAGAATATTCACTTAAATAAACTTCAACTCGTTATAACCAAGGGTGGCAATGGCAGTGGGCATGTCTAGGATTGGATCCAATCGAAGAGCTTGGTACTTAAGCAGCCTTCATGGCTCACCTCCTCTGTTTGGATACCTACACGTGCCCACTTCCATTCACTTGTTAATTTATTAAAAGTCAATTTTTTTTAAACACTAAAATGAAACATGAATTTTCAAACTCTTATGTGGCATGTCAGATTCGGCCATAACGTCTGGGATGTGTTTGGGGTGTTACATTTAGTGGTATCAGAGCCAGGTTGCAACAACTCGGCTGTGGATCGGGTCCAAAAAAAATCTTTCAAAAACTTAGGCCCAGGAAGGGTATTTTTGGAAATGGTATTGGGAAGTTCTTTTCAAAGATGTTTTACAAGGTATACATGTTAAAATGGTTCAAGTTTTCCTGGTTTATAAAACGGGGCTAAAATTAAAAGTTTCAAAACAAGGGTGTTACAAGGGTATTTCAAAATCAAAATTTAAAATTTCTATTCTTTATGACTAAAAATATGGTTTTTGAGTTTTAAATGGATTGCAGAAAGAAGCGGCGCATTGAATCCCTACACCAAGTCCGTAAGTATACTCTTTTTATGTTATGTGATAGTGATATGATGATGAATAGAATTGAGACCCTACTATGATACTTTAGATAGGGTAGAGCTGTAAAATGGTAGAAATGAGATCAGAGCTAGGCTACGACGATCTGAAAAAACAAACCCGAATCATTATATTTCCATAAGATATTTTCTTAATAAACAGTGGAACATTATACTAATACCATAAAATTCGTAATTAGATATGAGTACAAGAGGAACTCGTGGACGAGGCTGCGCGACGTGTGGTCGCGGAAGGGTGCAGTGAATCTTCATCCTCGGGGCATAGGCCGGCTAAGGAGGCATCTGTGCCTCAAGCAACGAGACCCAGGTCTTATGATCGGGCTGCGGGGATGATGCTTTGTCCCAAGCCATGTTAAGGGTTTTAGAGAGAGTTGTTTGGAGATAGCACCGACAGGTGAATAGGGGATCCATCTCTGAGCGTCTCCGGGCTAACAGAGCAGAGGTTTTCAGGGGCGTATCTGGAGTAGCCCCAAATGTGGCTGAATATTGGCTAGAGGCAACAGAGCGAATTATGGATGATTTAGATTGTTCTGTGGAGCAAAAGCTAAAAGGGGCTGTGTCGCTGCTACGAGACGAGCCATACCGGTGGTGGATTACTGTAAGGGAGAGTACTCCAGTTGAACGAGTAACCTGGGAATTGTTCAAAAATGCTTTTAAGGGGAGATATGTGGGAGCTAGCTATGTGGATGCTCGTCGGAAGGAATTCTTGAATTTGACTCAGGGTGATAAGACCAGTAGCGTGCAGTATGAGCGAATTTTTGAGGCTGAGTCGATATGCTAGTGGGATAGTTGCGACCGAATATGAGCGCAGTGTTCAATTCGAGGATGGCCTTCGTGATGAGCTTAGGGTGCTGATAGCTCCACAGAGGGAGCGTGATTTTGCTACATTGGTAGAGAAGGCTAAAATAGCAGAGGAGGTAAAACGGACTGAGTGGCAAAATCGTGAGAAGGATCGACCCAGATTTAAGAGGGATTCTGGACCCTCGGGTGCTGTAAATAGAAATGTCAAAAGAGCTAGAATGGCAGAACCAGTTCGAGCAGCTCCAGTGAATACTTTTAGATCGCAAGCTTGCAGGGATTGTGGCAGAGCGCATATGGGGGAATGCTGGAAGCGAACTGGAGCATGTTTTCGTTGTGGGTCAAAGGAACATAAGTTCAGAGAATGTCCTCGGAGAACAGCTCAAGAATTAGCGGCAGAACAAAGGGATGTCCAATCACAGCGAGGGGGACCACCACCACAGAGGGGTCGTGGGCAAGGCAGAGGAGGCAATGGTAATGGACGAGGACGTGGAGCACCGGGCAGGGGTGCTGGACATGCGAAGCTCGACAATGGCATTGGTTTATCTGCATGACGTCGTGAGGAGGGTGACGCTCCTGATGTTATAACTGGTACGTTCCTCATTTATAACAAGCCTTACACTGCTTTAATTGATGTGGGTTCCACTCACTCATATGTTGCTTGTGATGTATCTGGGGCATTGGGTATGCTTCCTGAGGAGACTGTAAGTGGGGTATCAGTGATAAGTCCTTTGGGACACTCGGTCAAGGTAGATAAACTCTTTAGAAATCAGTGCCTCTAGAGATACAAGATAATATTTTTGAAGGGGAATTGATGGAGCTGCCATTTGGGGATTTTGATCTTATTTTGGGTATGGACTGGCTAACTAAACATAGGGCAACGTTGGATTGTGCTGCGAAGAGAATGGTGCTAAGAACTGTTAAGGATGAAGAGATAATGGTCATAGGGGAGCGAAGGAATTACTTGTCCAATGTGGTTTCACTTTAAGAGCCGAAGTTGATTCGGAAGGTTGTAAGGCGTTTTTAGCAGTGGTGAATCAAGTTGAACCAGAGGGGACGACTATGGAGTCAGTTAGGACCATCAAGGAATTTCAAGATGTATTTCCGGAGGAACTTCCTGGATTACCCCCGAGCAGGAAAGTTGTGTTTGGAATTGACTTGTTGCCTGGAACAGCCCCTGTGTCCATTTCGCCTTATAGGATGGCACCAAAGGAGTTGGTAGAATTGAAAGCCCAAATTCAGGAATTGTTGGATAGAGGGTTTATACGACCAAGTGTTTCTCCGTGGGGCGCACCAGTGCTATTCGTAAAGAAGAAAGATGGGACCATGCGGATGTGCATCGACTATCGGCAGTTGAATAAACTGACGATAAAAAACAAGTATCCCTTGCTAAGAATCGACGATCTGTTTGACCAACTGAAAGGAGCCTCGGTATTTTTTAAGATTGATCTTCGGTCAGGATATCATCAGTTGAGAGTCAAAGAAGTGGATATTCATAAGACGGCATTCAGAACTCGATATGGTCATTACGAGTTTCTGGTGATGCCTTTTGGTTTGACTAATGCACCGGCAGCTTTTATGGATTTAATGAATCAGGTTTTCCAGCCATACTTAGATCGGTTTGTAGTCGTTTTTATTGATGATATATTGGTGTATTCGGAAACAGAAGAGAAGCATGATGAACATCTTCGTGTTGTCTTTGCAAGTGTTAAGGGAAAAGCAACTTTACGCAAAGTTTAGTAAGTGCGAGTTTTGGTGAAGGAAATAGCTTTTTTAGGGCATGTTGTGTCTGCCGAGGGAAGATTGAGGCAATTCTGGAATGGAAGCCACCAAGGTCGATGAATCAAATCCGAGAAGTTTTACGGGGTTGGCGAGTTATTATCGAAGGTTTGTGGAAGGATTTTCTACGTGTTGGCGGCACCGTTACTTGAAACTTATAGGGAAGGAGCACCGTTCGTTTGGACAAATAAGCAACAAGAGGCTTTTGAGAAGTTAAAGGAAGTTACGCGAAGCGCCAAAGTTGATTCAAACAGTAGTCCGTAAGGATTTCGTTGTGTCTGATGATCGTCACATGTCGATTTGGGCTGCGTGTGTTGATGCAAGAGGGTAAAGTGGTCGCCTCGCTTCACGACGACTTAAGCCTCATGAGGTAAACTATCCTACGCATGACTTGGAGTTGGCGCAGATGATTTTTGCACTAAAGATATGGAGGCATTACTTGTATGGGGAGAAATGCATCATTTATACGGATCACAAGAGTCTTAAGTACTTGCGACTTAAAAGGAACTAAACCTTAGACAAATGGGTGGATAGAGTCATTAAAGGACTATGATTTGCTCGATTGAGTACCATCCGTAAGGCAAATGTCGTGGGCGATGCATTAAGTCGAAGGATCGTGGCGTAATTGAAGGTAATGTTTGCTCGCCTAAGTTTGTATGACGATGGAAGCTTATTGCCGAAATTACAAGTGAGACCAACTTGGGTGGAGCAGTTAAGAAGCAACAGATTGGAGGATGAGTCATTGGTTCCTCGGTTTGACAAGTTGAGAAGAGGAGAATCCGGACTTTGGATTAAATAGCGAGGAGTTCTTTGTTTTCGAGGAAGAATTTGTATGCCAAAGGACTCAGACTTGAGATTGATGATTTTAAAAGAGGCACATAATAGACCTTGTGCTATGTATCCAGGAGGGAGTAAGTTGTATCGAGACTTACGAGAGCTATATTGGTGGCCTGGGCTTAAGCGAGAAGTGACCGAATTTGTGGGGAAATGTTTAACGTGTCAACAGGTGAAGGCCGAGCATCAACTGCCTTCAGGATTATTACAGCCAGTAAAGGTACCACTTTGGAAGTGGGAAAGGGTAACGATGGATTTTGTAAGTGGATTGCCGTTGACACCCTCCAAGAAGGACTCAGTTTGGGTAATTGTGGATAGGCTCACGAAGTCTGCCCATTTCATACCTGTCCGAACTGATTACTCACTACAGAAGCTGGCTAAGTTGTATGTGGCGGAGATATATCGATAATTTCTGACAGAGACCCAAGGTTTACATCTCGATTTTGGCAGAAGTTGCATGAGGCATTGGCAACGCGATTAGATTTTAGTGCGGCTTTTCACCCTCGATCGGATGGGCGATCGAGAGTCATTCAGATTTTAGAAGACATGTTGAGAGGTCGTGTTTATCGAGTTTAGAGGCGCTTGGAAGGACTATTTGCCATTGGCGAGTTCGCATATAACAACGATTACCAAGCAAGTATCCGATGGCTCCTTATGAGGCATTATATGGGCGAAGGTGTCGTTACCCACTTCTTTGGACGGAGTTAGGAGAAAAGGCAAGTCCTTGGGCGAGTTGGTAGCGGATATCGAAGACAAGATTAAGGTGATCGTGAATCGGTTAAAGGAGGCGCCGGATCGACAAAAGTCTTATGCCGATCCAAGCGTAAGGATGTTGAATATGCGATTGGAGACATGGTCTTCTTGAAAGTTTCGCCTTGGAAGAAGATATTGAGATTTGGTAAGAAGGGCAAGTTGAGTCCACGATTTATTGGGCCTTATCGAATTGTTAAACGGATAGGGCGGTGGCTTATCAGCTAGAGTTACCTCGAATCGGATCGTATTCACGATGTTTTCATGTGTCCATCTTTGGCGATATCATTCTCGACCCAACTCACATCGTGCGATTCTGAGAAATCGAAGTGCGATCGATCGACTTTCGAAGAAGAACTCATGCAAATACTTGATCGCAATGTCAAGGTGTTGAGAAGGAAGTCATCCCATTAGTAAAGGTACTTTGGAGGAACCATGGCAAGGAAGAAGCTACTTGGGAGACCGAAGAGGCAATGCGTCAGCAATACCCTCAACTATTTGGATCAGGTAAATTTCGAGGCTGAAATTTCTTTAAGGAGGGTAGAGTTGTAATATCCTGATTTTCGGGTTTTTCGCGATTCTTGATATTTTAGTAAAGTTTCTAAAATTTGGTATGTGATTATAGAATTCATAATTTAAGTATGTAAATGGGCTTATGGAAGGCCAATGAGTTGGCCAAAACCCGGTAGAATTTTTAAATTTTGGACTTAGGAGTTAGGGGCTCTGGCGAGGTGCCCTTATATAAAGTTGTGGGTAAAATGTATCACAAAAAGAGCTTTGGTAAAGTGGCAAGGGTGACGCCACTAAGCTCCTAAAAATGTGGCGTGTGGAGCATAGAGGGGGAAGACCTGGGATCGATTCCCTATGTTGGCAAAAAGGATGCTAATTTTTATGCTTTGAGCATGCAAGAGTTGTAGTGAATGGAACTCTTTGGGGAGAGTTTGAATCGATTAAATGCATGGATTAAGGAGGGATAAGGGGAGAGATTTTAGGAATTGATATGAAGATAGAGTTGGCTGAATAAGGGAGATTGGAGGAATTTTTCAGCAGAGAGGTTTAGTAAGGGATTTTCGGCACATAGGTATTTTTGTGCCGTTTTCTCCCTAGAGGATTAGTCTTTTCTCTCTTTTTCTTTTGCAGCCGAATCTACCATCTCTTCTTCCATCTTTTCTTCCTTCTCCTTCATTCAAACCAGCCCACTATTTCCTTCATTCACCATTATTTCTTTCCTTAATCTCTACTTACAAAATACCGCAAAAAGCCAAAATCGGTGAGGATAGGGTGGTGCCGATTCTTGTGACCAGCAACCTTTTCTTTCCTTTTCAATTTTTGGCGTTCAATTCTTTTACCTTTTAGGCGTACGGATTCTAGAAAAGAAAGACAGTGGTAAGCGTTCAAACTCTAAACAATTCCTAGAGTAACTTTTGGCCAAAAGCCGAAACCCCATAATTTAGGGAGATGGCCGAATATGTGTATAGGCCTTATGGGGTCTTCTTTTAATATTTTTGTGGTTTATTTAGTGAAGGAGCAGCAAGGTGTAGTGTCGACTTGAAATAGCTTGAATCACCGGAGTGGCTAGGCCTAGTCATCAATCGCGGCAAGGTAAAATTCCTAAGGCCATTATGGATGGTGGCCGAATGTGTAAGTATTAATATTAGATGATTTCTGGTTTAGTTCAATTATGGGAAGCTGATTATTAATGATGGATTATAGGAGAAATCGTGTAGGAGATCTCGTCAAGGAATATCGCCAAACAGGTGTGTAACGAACCTTTTTCATAGCTGAAAGCGATAAATGCCGAAAAGCCGAAATGCCGAAATTCTGGCATTTCGAGAACTTGTGAGCAAGCGAACGCTCACTAGTTAGTTAAAATCCATGAGATGATGATTGAGAACAATGGAAACGGTAAGAATGAGATTTCTGGCATTCTTGGTAAGTTGGGCCTCGAGGGGCTAAAATCGGGCCCAATGGGCTTTCGGGCCCATTTGGGAAAAATTGGTAGAAATTGAAAACCTGTTAAATTGCACGTTAAGACTGGTAATACCAATATGTAAAACAGGCTAAATGGGCCTAGAGGACAAATCGGCTATGTGGGGCCCATTAGGGGTTTTAGCCCAATAACTCGGTTTCGTTAAAAATGGGCGGATTCATGGTTAAAACAAACAAATAGTTAGTAATCGATAATGAAAATGGAAAATTCCTAAAATTTGGTAAGATTACGAAATTACCCTTATAATATGAAAATGACTGCTTTTGCCCTAGGTAAAAATGACCATTATACCCCTAGGGTTTAATTATGAACTTGTTACATAGGATTTTGATGTACATGATATGTATGATATGCACATGAGATGTATGATATGCACATGATATGTATGATATGCACATGATAGATATATATGATTTGCACATGATGAATTCATAAATACATGGGGTTGGGTTTTTTTATATGGATGGAGGAAGTGCAAAAAAAGGCTTATGCCCTGATTAATAAAGGGCTTATGCCCCGCTTATGATAATAGGCTTATGCCCCGATTTACGAAAAGGGCTTATGCCCCGTTATTAAAAAGAGGCAAGGCCTCCAAGATATGATAAAGCGGCTATCTTTGCCGGTGGAGAGTTTTGGTGGGTGGGTTGAGTTATTCCCACATGGAGAGCTTGGTTGGTACGGGTGGAGAGTAGCGGATGGTGGGTCGAGTAGTCTCCCCAAATGGGCTTGCATTCATTCTTTCATTGACATTACATGTGATATTGAAATGGGCCTATGGGCCATACCGTTTCTGATGAAGGCTTGGCCCAAGAATATGAAATATGTGAAGGCTTCACCCGATAATATGAAATATGAAAAGGCTACGGCCCAGTATATGTTGAGCTTGGACTTGGGCTAAGGCCCAACAGGCTGATATTGTTTTGGGCTCTGAAAGGGGCTTGTTGTACACTGAGTTTCCAAACTCACCCCCTTTTTCCTTAACCCTGCAGGAGAGCCATGATGAGGGGACTTGGAGCGGGAGGGGATTGAGTGGCCACGGTGATTGCCCTTGGGTTTTTTTAATTAAGCATTTGGTTTCCTTTAAGATTTCTTTATTTATTTACTTATTATTTATTTTTGGGTTGTAATAAGGCCATTTTAACTTTCCTTTTATTTTTTTCTGGATTATTTTATTCTATTTTTTTTATTAACTTTAAACTGATTGATAATTAATGGGCTAGGCTTAGGGCGCGTTTTCAAAATGGAACTCGTTTTTAAAATAACACAATGACACGATTATCCAACTTTAAAGAATATTCACTTAAATAAACTTTAACTCGTTATAACCAAGGGTGGCAATGGCAGTGGGCATGTCTAGGATTGGATCCAATCGAAGAGCTTGGTACTTAAGCAGCCTTCATGGCTCACCTCCTCTGTTTCGGATACCTACCTGGTGCCCAGCTTCCATTCACTTGTTAATTTATTAAAAGTCAATTTTTTTTAAACACTAAAATGAAACATGAATTTTCAAACTCTTATGTGGCATGTCAGATTCGGCCATAACGTCTGGGATGGGTTTGGGGT
The DNA here is from genome assembly GCA_025698465.1 of Gossypium longicalyx. Lineage (NCBI taxonomy): Eukaryota > Viridiplantae > Streptophyta > Magnoliopsida > Malvales > Malvaceae > Gossypium > Gossypium longicalyx. The sequence continues at coordinate 29,830,979 of CM047006.1, forward strand.
GTTACAACATGTAAAATGATGAGCTCATCTAAGATAAAAATGTTCATGGTATTTGTTATGTGACTAACTCATTGATTGAGTGCATGTGATAGGGAAACCATTTTCATGTTCATTGGTTTCATTATCTATTATGGATGCATGCTAAACAATCGGTAAGTTTATTTTTCCAGTTATTCGGGCTTACTAGGCATGTAAATACTTACCCCTCTCTTTTCCCTTCTTTTCAGAGCTCAAGGACTCATAAGGATTGGAAGACAATTGGAGAGTCAACACACTATCAACTAGACAAGCTTTGGTATAAAGACAGTTCTATTTTGTCCAATGGCATGTATAGGATTTTTGAGTATTTTGTTATATATGTCATTTGATTTGCCTAGTGAAGGCATGTAAAATTATGTTTATCTTTTTGTATATGGCCATGGGAATTGGCTCATTTTGAAGTAGGCTATGCCCTACAAATCTATGTATGTTTATATTCATATGCGATGGCTTAGTTATAATTGGCAATGAGTTATAATAACGAGCCAATCTTAATATGTCAAATAGACATATAAATCATTAAATGCAAGATGAGAATTAACTTAGCATGTATGAAACCAATGACTTGAGGTTCACATGCAATGAGGTTAATCAAAGTTTCATACTTGCAAATGGATAATTTGGCCCAAATATGCACTATAGTAATCTATAAGTGTAATTGGCTAGTAGAGGGTGACTTAAGGCTTGGAAAATAGCCTAACAAAGTCCACATGGGTAGACACAGGGGCGTGTGTCTAGGCCGTGTGTGATTCACGGGATACTCCCATGGGTGTGTGCTATGACCATGTGTCCCCTGCACCTGAAATTTTAAGTCAGCATAGAGCACGGGCTAAGCACACGGACGTGTGTCTTGGCCGTGTTTATTTAACAGAATGGTGAGGTTGAAGTCAGTGTAGCACACGGGCTAAGCCCACGGGCGTGTGCCTTGGCCGTGATGCATACTGGAAAAAGGACACGGGCGTGTTCTAAGCCCCATGGGCGTGTTACACCTCAACTAAGGGAAAATTTCCTAAAGTGCCCCAAGTCTATCAAACAATTTTGGTTTTGTTCCGTACTACCTCTAGGAGTGTTTTTAGGCCTCGGAAGCTTGTATAAGAGACAAAGTGTAACATCCTGATTTTGGGCCTAGTCGGAATAGTGGTTTCGTGACCACAAAATCCAAGATAGAAATAATTATTTTATAATTATTTTAATTTTTATGATATGATTGCATGATTGTGTGAAAATTTTGTGAAGAAATTCTATGCATAAAATGCTTAATTTGAAGTTAGGGACTAAATCGAATAATTTGCAAAACTTGCATTCTAGAAGTTTCTAGGATGAAATTGTTTTGAAATATTAATTAGGAGGTCTTAAATAGAAATTTTACCAATTTCTAAGTTTATGGACAAAAATTGGACATGGATGGAATTTTTGAATAGTTTAGTAGCAAGGGCATTTTGGTCATTTAGGGGTAAAATGAATTAAAATACAAAATTAAAAGCCAATTTTGCTCATCTTCAACCCCATGGCTGAATATAGCAAGGAGAAACCATGTCTAGGGTTTTTCAAGCTTCCAAGCTCGATTGTAAGTCCATTCTAGCCCCGTTTTTCAAGTTCTTTACGTTTTTAGAGTCCCGGTAGCTAGATTTAGCTTATGCTAGCAATAATTTAACCTAGGGTTTATATTTGGAAAAATACTCATAGGTGAAATTTGTGTATTTTGGTATTTTATGATAGAATATGAGGTTTTAAATTATGTTAGACAACTTGTGCTACTCGGTTTTAAGTGAAAACGAGCAAAAGGGCTTAATCGGTAAAAATACCTAATAGTCATAACTACATGTTAGAGCGAGAATTTGATGTTTCCCTAGAAGGGAAAAATGATCAGAATGTCATAAAACATAAGAAAATAGGCTGAAGTTTAATTTACGAGCTTTGGGGTAAAAGTGTAAATATGCAAAAGTTTAGAGGCAAAATTGTAATTTTTCCAAAATATGATTTTGGGTCAATTTGAATAATGTGAGTCCTAATTAGACTATATTTTAAATGATAAAGCAAGGAAAACTGAAATTCGGGCTAAAATGGGGAAAATACCAAGTTGTGGACGAAATGGTAAAAGTAGCCATTTTCGCATACTAAGTAAGTTCATATGTAAATGTTGGTAACATAGTTATTATTTTAAATGTTTTTATGTTATTTAAATGATATGATAATTATTATGAAATATTATACTCGTGATAATTGTTTGATAATATGTCAAATTATGTGATATACTTGGAAAATGTGAAATACTACCGAGTATCGGTATCGGTATTCCGTAGAAGATGGTTGAGACACATGATTGGAAAAAAGGTCCCGTTGAACCTTAGGAATGGATTAGGATACAAGTGACATGTCACTGGGATATTTGGGCATCCGAACTCGTTGAGTTGAGTCCGAGTTCACTTATGGATGCGAATGTCCGAACTCGTTGAGTTGAGTCCGAGTTCGTGAGATGTAACTAGGCATCCGAGCTCGTTGAGTTGAGTCCGAGTTCACTTATGGATGTGAACGCCCGATCTCTTTGAGTTGAGTCCGAGTTCGCTTATGGGCGGGTTACATAGTAGCTTGGCTACATATGTGGCACTTATGTGCAAACTTTCCATGTATCCGAATTATATTCCGATGTGTTCAACGGGTAAAGTTCTACTCAAATGGAGGAATACTCAAGATGAAAGGGACGCATTGGTAAGTGTTGTGAAATGGATACTTTGAACAGGTATGTACTTAACCCTCGGGTTGAAAAATCGACATAACAACAATATGGTAAGATGATAAATGAAAATATGATATGAATGTCTTGGTGATGATTATGTAAATGATGTTTTATGTTTGCTTATATGGTTATGTTACTTGCTATTTGCATGTGAACTTACTAAGCATTTATGCTTACTCCCTCCTTTTCATTCCTTGTAGTGTTGACAAGCTAGCTCGGAAATCGGGAACGGTCGGAGGCACGCTCACACTATCCGTATACCATCTTGGCATAATGGCTTGTATATTTTGAGTATGGCATGTATAGCATTATAATCATTTTGTATACATGGTCTTATGATATGGTTATTGAGTAGTATAAAAATGCTTGGTAATGATTAGCCATTGGAATGGCTAATTATGATCATATTTGGTGTTATGTATGTCAAATTGCTAGTTAATCCATGGAAACCATGAAATAGGTAAAATTTACCATAAAATAGATTCAGACAGCAGTAGTGACGTGAATTTGAAAAATCATTAAAAATAGTAGAGATATAATTAGATGATGAATAAAACATGGAATTGAATAATTATGAGTCTATTTTCATATGGAAGAAACGAAACAGGTATATGAGTTATATTTTATGAGATATTTAAATTTTTGTGAAACAGGGCCAGAGCAATTTCTGGATCCCCTGTTCTGACTTTGTAAATTCACCATAAATTGTATAAAAATAATTAGAAGTCATAATTTATATGTAAAGATTTATTATTGAGTCTAGTTTTAAGATAAAAAAACTTCATAGTCATTGAAATTCTGTACAGAGAGATATCTGATTCGTAATACACAGAGGTCAGAGCAGTCGAACCCTGAAACAGGGAAGACTTTAACTAATAAACTGTAATAATTGGCCTAGCCAAAAATTCTAGAAAAAAATTAGTAAATAGATATATGAGTCTAGTTTCAGGAAAATTTTATGGAATTGGATTTTGAGTTTTAGAACTCGAGATATGAATTTTTAAGTGACTGTGATGCAGTTAGCCAGCTTGTCTGGAATTTCTAAAATTAAATTATTTGAGCTGTTTAAGCAATGAATTAAGTCTGTTAACACCTCGTGTTCGACTCCGGAAACGGTCTCGGGTACGGGGCATTACAAAAAGTGTACATGTTTGAAAAGTGTTAAATCATTAGCGAAGTTCAATAACCCGATTGAGTAAGTTTGTAGAGGTGAATTACTGGTAACGCCTCGAACCCTATCCCAACGTCAGATACGGGCGAGGGGTGTTACAACCAATGCATGTCAAAAGAATAGGTTCATGGAAACAGATAAACGAAAGAAGGTGAAGTGGCATGACGGGCAATGGACTAATATTGAAAGAACTAATAAATCTTCCTTATATGAATTAATAGTGTTGTCGGATGAATCCAAAAGTAAAACTTGATTATTTAAATTGATGTTTAACTCTTTCTAAATTATTGTATATTTAAATATTAGTCTAGACTTTAATTTTTATTAAATTTATGCTGTATAGGAACCGTGACACTCTGGAAATTGGAAATTTGGCAGAAACAGAACCAATGTCACAACACGGTAACCCCGTGTCACAACACCAAGGCAAGAATCAATGAAATTGAGAAAATCATCTCAATGTCTCGACACAGACTTTATGCATCACGACACTAAAGCCAGTTTGCCCAAAAAACCAAAATTCCAGAGTGTCAGGGGTGTTGCGACATCACTGCAATTTTCTACAGGGTTGACCTGACCCATTTTCGTAACCCGACGAATTAATCCCTAATTATACCCAGTTTTAACCCAAAAATATTTATTTCAAAACTCCAAAACACTATTAATCATTACTTAAAACCTCTTTTACTTCTAATTCTTTCAAAATCCTTTAAACTCCTAAAACCTTAAAATTTTTAAAACCTTCTAATCTCTTTTTGTTCCTAAGATCTTTGTTTCACAGTTCTTATTTTTGGAATAGACTCACTCAGTGCAAGGACTTGAAGATGAAACAAACAAGATTTCGCAAGGGAATCCGACAAATTTCCATTTAAGGTTAAGGGTTCCTAACTCCTATTTTTACTATTCCATTGGAAACTTTGCTTGCTATTTTTACTATTCCAAAATTGCCTCCACGAAAGGTTAGAAGAACTAATGAACCAGAACCTTTGATGGTTCAAAATCCCTCTAATTTTCCAAATACAAACGTTGAAAAATATTTTGTAGAACTTCAAGGAAAAATATTTATTCAAGATAGGAGATTTGAACCATCGATGATTCTCTGTCAGGAGATATGGCCTTTAGTTAGATATCATATATGAGAAATTTTTTTTATGATCCCAAAAGACTCTATTTTGTCCTTATAGTTTAAGAAATTTATGCATCTTTACGGGACCAAAAGTCTATAAAAATTGAAGGTCATATATGGGAATCAATACCTGTGTGAGGGAAAGATGTACGAGTTACCCCTCGGGTTATTTGTAAATTTTATAATCTCCATTTTATGAAAAAAATTATAGAAAAAACTGACTTGGAATACTTTCGAGATATAAATATGGATAACATTATAAATTTCCTAACAGAGGGTAAGGGTGAATGGAAATGTCACCCTACTGATATTCCAACCACCTTTAATCAAGCAATAATGTTTCCTGAAGCAAAAATGCAGATCAATTCTTGTGCACTAGAATAGCTCCTGCTCTGAATGTTTTTAATGTAAATACTTTTCGAGAAATTCTGATTTATGTTATTTTCTAGAAATAAAATAATATGCATTGAAACGTGGATGTACCAAAATATGAAGCGATGCATTAGTGACCAGAGTGGGAGTTTTCTTTCCTTACTTAGTCACGGCCTTATGTAAGAGAGCAGGCATTCCTAACCTTTAACTTTGTCTCTAGTGAAAACTTCCTCAAATTATGTTCTCTTATATTCGTTTGTTACCATACCTTACTTTGAGATTATTCACTTTTCTTCATGGTCTGTGATACTTTACTTACACTCTTTAAACCTCTAAGCTATCACCTCATTGTGATTCAGGACAAAGCACATACACAGGTAACAATAAATACAAGGTTATATCTTAATTCATAATACATTTCGATACTAGCTCATTACTTTGCCATATCTCTTCAATTTTCCATCTCCAATCGAGCTTTAGTCTTTGACATACCTTACCACATTTTCCATCAGTACAATTCGTACTTTTGACTTTACTGTTTGCGTTTAAGGGTAATACAAAACACGCCATTAACTTAGCATAGAACCCGCCACAAGGATGTCCTTTATGATTTTTTTTTTAAAACCTTTTTAGAACACATTGTCAGAGTAGCCCATCCAGAGTGTGCCTTAAGAGTTCTTCTTACAAGCTTTCATGTCAAAATTTGCCACATGAGCTACTTATTCACGATTCGCCACCAAGGAGATTCTTAAAAACGCACCACGAAGGCGTTCTTTACAAAGTTTGTCACAAAGGCATTCCTTTCATATGGTTGCCACAAGGGCTATCCTTTCAGATATTATCACCAAGGCTAATATTTCCTCTTATTCGCCACAAAGGCGGTTCTTAAGAGTGCTCCACAAAGGCATTCCTTTTTCATAGATCGCCATAAAGGCTTCCTTTTTCCAACATGTTCATGATAGGGATTCGCCTAGACTCACATTTCGTGAGGTTTGCCCCTCATTGTAACCCCCCAAACCCAACCTAGATGTTATGGCCAAATTTCAAAAGCCACATTAATTCCATAGAAAAGCTTTTTTCTATTTAAAGTAGTTATGTTTAAATCGTTCTTATGAAAACTAATTATTTCAAAAATAATTTATTATCATCGAAAATATTTAGTAAAAATTAATTAATTTGAGTCAATTCTCTTAATAATTCAAACTATTACTTTTAATCGTTTTAAGAAGGTAAATTGTAAATATCAATTTAAAATTGTTACAAATATTCTATATGTAAACAATTTGCAACAGACTTAATATTACTTTAGAAAACTTTATATTTGAAATTACTTATAATCGGGTGAAAACATATTTAAGTTTTAAAACAGTATTTAAAACATTTAAAAATTCATTGATTATGCATGCATAGCAGTTATTGTATCAAAATTATAAATGACCAAAAACAACCCAATGTCCAATGTCCAAAAACAAACCCAAAGATTTTAAAAGGTATTTTATTAAAATTAAATCCGAGAGACTCCTCCAAATGCTACATCCAAGTCCTATGGTGCATTAGTGTGAGTTTTATATCAAGCTAAATATCAAATATTACTTTAAACATTACAATATTATTTCTATACACATAATAATCTAAACTGAAGACTTTTATATACATGATTATGTCAATGCAAATTTTTATAAAAACATTTATGCATATATTTCAAAACATCCTACCCATCATCGCTACACACCGAAAGGGGTTCCCCAAAACACATCCATCCAAAACACAACATCACATATGTGGACAAAGCCACCAATTTTGTAGACTTGCTGGCAATACACAAAATTTTGATCAAGCCACCAAAATCACGAACAAGCTACTGAAACACATATGTGGATAAACCACCAAAATTGTATATTATTAAACTGCCACGTCTTCCTCCTTACATAATGTCCTAACCCCATGTAATGCATCATGGCATGCAAATTTATTATCAAAACAATAGGCATGTTAAACATGCATTCATATACAAATCCAATATCGATATTCATGGTAACCCATGCTTTACAAAACAAACATATAAGCCATGATATCACATAACATGAGATTAGAATAAAATCACAAAATATTACCACATAATATAACATGCTAATAAGATTTAAGTAAAAATAACTTACCTTAAATCTTCATAATCACTCACATGATATTTTTGCTATATTTTATGTTTACAAAAATATTTAGTTAATCATAACCAAGATCATCACATATTAAACTTGAATAAAAACACACTCTTTTAGTTATCCAAATTTTAAATCCTAACTGAATTTGTACACTTCCGATCCAAAAGAGTAAAATTTCATTTGCACCTAGCGGAATCATATTTGTTAAGTATTCCCTTAACACCGATAAAAGAATTAACCAAAACCAACTTACTCCTCAAACTCAAAGCACTTACACTTTATTTCCAAATGCCCCCAAAGAACCACTTCTAATGCTGATAATCAGAATTGATGTGAGGATCTAAGATTGAAGAAAAAGAATGAACAAATTAAATAGAATTATCATGAGAAGAAAATAGGATAAGTAGAATTGAAAATAAAAGATAGAAGAATAAAAAATACTTTTAATAACCAATAGTTTTCAAGGATAGAAAATGATGAAGAACACTCCAAAAATAATTGTAAAATTCGGTAATATGAAGAAAATAGAGAGTATAGCCGATAATCAAAAGAAAAAAAATAAAAGAGGAGAAAAGTTATAAAAGAAGGTAAAGTGGTGCTATGGTGGTGGTGTAATGGTGCTATGGTGGTGAAGTGGTGGTTTGGTGGTGGTAGTATCGAATTATTCAAACAAAAGGAGGTAAAGTAAAGAAAATGGCAAGGAGGTGCAACCAAAAAAGGCAGCACAAGGTGGTGATCAAGAAGGAGCAAAAAGAGAAAAGATGAAACAACATTCAAAACAAAAGAAAAGTGATGGGAAAGTAGGTGGGACGGCACATAGTCCACATTCATCCAATCAATGCATTCAATAGGGGACAAAGGTGTTAGAGAGAATTAACAATAATTAACTTTAGAAGTTACTCTTTGGAATTTTGAAAAAAAAGACTTACTAGACACTTGAAATAGGAGTTACATGCATATATATTGACGATTTTGCATGGGAAGAATGGCCAACTTTGTTTAAAAATTTAATAAAAGATGATAGCATGGAGACTTAAACTTGGTTAACTTAGGAGTTACTTAAGGTGTTTAACCACTAAACCACTTCAAATGCTTGTTAATGAAATAACAACAACTAGAATTTTGGGATATTGTTGCCTGTAAAATGATATGGAATTGTGCAAGTATACATGTCGAATCAAGTAATAAAGGGATAAGTGAGATCGTCTCCACAGGGACCGGATTAGGTATAAAAATGGTCAAGTTATGATAACGATTAATTTTATGGCAAAACCGAGTTAAGCATGCAGTGATAGATTAAAATAATAAGGATGAGTGTGAATTGTATACGGACTGATATGGGAAAATGCTAAGGCAAAGTAAGAGCAAAAATATGTAATAGTAATGACGAGAATGATTACGTGAATAATATGTGAATGAATAAATAAATAACTAGGGATGCTATGGCGAAGATACTGCGGCAATGGATAGAAGGTCTACAACGTTGATTTGGAAGGTTGAGATTACTAAAAATCTGCCCTTACTTTCAGTAATGCCTCAACGCAAGTGTACTCAATCTACTACTTAGAAGAGACCTAAAGTGACCTACTTCTTTCGAGAGCAAAATCTCAAACAACATGGCTTATGTCTAAAGGTCTTAACATGGTAAAGTGACCTACTTCTTTCGAGAGCAAAATCTCAAACAACATGGCTTATGTCTAAAGGCCTTAACATGGTACCCTGCACTACTTTGTCTTCCTTTTGTATAAACCTTGCTCTATGTCTAAAGTTTACTACAAGTATTTGTCGAGTACTTGCTCATATCATTCAATTACAGTCCAACTAATCCAACTTTTTCAGAATTAGATTCAGTTTTATGGGCATACTGCACATTCATCTATGTCTAGGGAATGTATACATACACTTAGAAAATAAGAACAATTGAATGAAACAGTAGATTAAATCAAACACATGCGTCAACTATTAAAGAAAATAAAAGTTTCATCACGTAATCCCAACCCTATAATGTAACAGCCCATTTTCAGTGAAATAGGAAGAGTGGTTTCGGAACCACAAATTTGAGTTAGAAAGAAAATGTATTTTAATATAATTGCATGATTTGAATTATAATAGCAATGTTATGTGAAAATTCTGATAAGAAAATTTTTACCAATTATGTGTTTAATTATGGAAAGGACCAAATTGCATAAAATGAAAAAGTTGAGTTCTAGTAGCTATAAGTACCAAATAGCTATGAAATTCAAAACTTGAGGTCCTTATATGGTAATTAAACCATTAAAGAAAAGTTAGTAGATATTTTTAATGAATCATCCATGGAAAAATTAGGAAAGGATAAGGACTAAATTGGAAACTAAAATAATTAAAAGATGATAATAGAAAAATAACATCATTTTATATCAACTTCCCCAAATTAAGACATGGAAACCCTAGGAAAGAGAAAAGTGTTCAAGCAATCTTTCTTGGCTTAATTGGGTAAGTATTATTATCCCATTTTTAGTAATTTTTATATTTTTGAGATCGGGATAGCTTAATCCATCTATTATGGGGATTAATTTAAAAAGTTATCAAAGTAAAAAAGTTTTTTCATGGATGAATATGCTGAAATTTTGAAATTTATGGTAGAAAATGAAAAGTTATTGATAGATAAACAACTCTTACAAATAGAATTTTGATGAAATTATGATTTAGGGACTAAATAATAAAGATGTAAAAGTTACGAAAAATTTTGAATTTTGTGAAATACAAGTGCTGTAAATGTTATATGAAAATTTTGGTTAGGCTTGGAATAAGGATTAAATTGCATGAATGTCATTTTCCGAGCCCAGGGATGAAATTATCGTTTATGAAAAGTATAGGGGCAAAATGATAAATTTCCCTAGGATGTAAGTTGAATCCAATTGAATATGAAATATAATGAATTGATGATTAAATTTATTTAAATAGATCTGGAAAGACCAAATACGGAATTGGATCGAGGAAAACAAAAAGTAACAGATTAGTAGACTTTTATATACGAACAAGTGTCGAGGTAAGTTCGTGTAACTTAATCATGTATATTTACATTTTTAGATTGAATGTTGTATATGTGAGAATTGTATAAATGATTAATGTATGAAAATAATCACATGCCCGAAATTACTCGATAAATAATGAGTTTTGTTTGAATAATGAAATGTGATGGATACAGTATATTCCCGTACTGATTATAGTCCTGCATATGTTGCGGACATTATAGCTCGGACGAGGATCCTGTTAAAAGCCTTCTTGAGCATCTGTTATATAGTTCCTGTGAGCATCCTAATTGGTAGTGATTCTGCATGTGTTGCACACTACCGCAGCTCTTTGTGAGCGTCCTGTTACACAATTCGATAGCTTGTGGTCCAGCATTTATTGCGGAAACAAACGCAACTCTTCGTGAGTGTCCTGATATAGGTACTTATGAGCTTCCTGACATGGCTCACCTGAACTCTTTGTTACTTTATCCGGTGCTCATTGATAATAACTCTTTGGAGTTACCTGTAAAGCTCTATGAGCTCCCTGATTAAAACTCTTATGAGTTTTCTGTTGAGTCCGGATAAGTGTCCTGTTACATGGCTCATCTGAGCATCCTGATATATGTGGCTCAAAAATGTGCTCCCAGATTATGTACCCTATCTGGCACCCCTAAACATGAACTAATGGATCACCGATTTGTATACCTCGCGTATACTACCTGAGTATCCATCGAAATTTCAATGATTCAACGGATAAAATTCCTGACATGAGAAAATTACGAGATTAAAAGAACTATGTTTTGAATGCTTCTGAAATACCTAAAATTTTGTAGCATGATGATCTCATCCATGTTTATTTGATATACATGTGAATTATGTGACTAACTTGCTTAATTAAGTGTATGTGATTAGGCAAATTGCCAAATTTTTGGGAAGCATGCTATTGAATGTTTATTTTAATGAATGTTATTGGTAAGTTTAATTCATGTTATACGAACTTACTAAGCATTAAAATGTTTACTAGGTTTTCTTTTCTCTGTTTTATATTGCTCGAAAGCTTATAAAGGTTGAAGATCGGTCAGAGCATCATCACACTATCCACCAGCTTGTTTTGGTATAAATAGTAAATTTATTTTAGTATAATGGCATGTATAGGTTAACTTGGCCAATTATTGGCTTGTAAATGGTTGTTTGTAATCTAGCCATTGGAATGGCTAGTGATAGTTGGTATATATTTGTAAGTATTGGTGTAGGTTGTTGGCAAATTTGGGTGAGAAATAAAGCTAAGAAATAGCTTTATTTTGTCTACACGGGTAGACACAAGGGCGTGTGGTTTAGCATGTGCTCCCTGCATCTTAAAATTGAAAAACAAAATGCTCAGAATTAGGCACACAGGAAGAAACACGAGAGTTTGTTTCAGCCGTGTGTGACACATGGCCTAGAACACGGGCTTGTGTTTTGGTCGTGTGAATCCTGCACCTAATTTTTGAAAATTAAATTGACCACACGGCCTAGCATACTGGTGTGTGGCTGGCTGTGTGATTCAAGTCAGAGAGTTACACAGGTAAGGAAATGGGCTGGGACACGGTCGTGTGCCTCACATCGTATGCCCATACGACCTGAGACATGGGCATGTCACTTAGCCGTGTGAGGCACACGGCCTACTCACACAGGCATGTGACCCTTTTATATAAGAAAAATTTTGAAATTTTGTGAAAATATTTCTAAGATCCCGATTTAGTCCCGAATTGTTTCTAATGCTTAAATTGGGTCTCGAGGGTCCATTAAAGGGACGATATGATTGGTTTCAAATATGAATTAACTTTAATTATTCTATAAACTCCAGTAACGCTCCGTAACCCTGTTCTGGTGATGGATACAGGTTAGAGGTGTTTCATATGAGATTTAGCTCATGAGTCGGCGATTAAAATTCAAGTTTGAACACACAACATCATTTTGATCAATTCAATTTATGGAGAACAAAATAAGAAATAATGGAAGAACTTAGGAAGATGGTTGTCGCCAAATCAATCCTCAATCCAGCAGCACAGTGTCTTGTGATGGCTGAAAGGGACTGCCTTCAATCTCCTCTTTTTGTCTCTATTCAGCCGCTACCCTCTATTGTTGCCTCGGATCTCTACACTTAGGGCTTCCTCTTTCAACTTTTTATAGGCTTTTTCTTCCTAGAATAGCTCCAATAGCCCATGATATCCTCGCCACTTTTTTAGCAAATTTTTCTGGTACAAGTAGAGTTCGGCTAAAACTGGTCTGCAATGAGTGTTGACTCGATCATCTCCCTAAATTTCCATGACATACAAGGTGGCAAACTATCCAACCTTTTGCCTCGGCAAACCTTAACTCCTTTATTTCTTTCTCCAAATCCTGCACCTGCCAAACCACCAAACACAACCCTTTCACATGCAATTAAAAGTACCTAACATTTAAATACAGTCTAAGCTCCTAATGCAATGATAAAAATACTAATGAAATGTCCTAAAATGCAACTAAATGTACCCAAGTACAAGCAATTAGTTAGGTCTAAATGCATGAAATATAACTCTTTTCAAGAGTTATCAAACGTGACACTCATTGTCCTGGGTCACGCAAAGAACCCCCTTTAGGTAATCACCTTCCTTTAGTTCTCTTCCATATGATGTCGTAGCCTAGCTATGGTCTAACATAATATGGTGTCATTGCCATGGACTTTTCCTTTTAGAGATCGTGTTTAAAGTCCCGATAGACCCTTTTATGACTCCACTGTGGTGAACAGACACAGATTCACTTAATAGACCTTTCATGTATTTGCACCAAACTTAACATACATCTCAGACATGCTCTTACAGTCATATTTTCGACTCTAGATTTCTCATCACAAGCTTAATACTTGTCAAATTCATTCAAACTATACATACAAATATTATCCAACATTTATATATCAGAGTACTCATCGTATTACCCTTTTCTAATCTTAATTCATAGTTCATGTGATTCTCTACAGAAGTATCTAGAATAAACTAGTATACACACACAAGAGTTAGTTTAGGGACTCACTCTCATCAAAACATTTCGAGTAGCATAAAACTAAGACGTATACACATAATCCAGACATCCCGATAAAACCATACTTCACATCGACTTACTTGAGCTCAACAGATCTATACCAAGTATGCATATCATTCTCAACAAACATTAACATAGTCATAGACATACTTTAGTAATCACATACAAGGTCACAAACATAACATAATGTAACTTCAAGGCTTACAACATCATCTTTCAGCCACTCTCTTACAGATCTATGAGTACCATCATAATACAAACAAGAGTTAGCATAAAGACTCACCTGATTCTCATTTGCTGCAGTTCAAAGCTCCGAATCCAGACTTACATCGTGCAATCAGCAGCAACTACTGCTACAAAGCAAGGAAGCCCATCAAGACCTATTCATATACCCATTTTTCCATCATTTTTAACACTGAAAATCCTCAAGCAGGGTCATTTTATCTTTTATCTTACTGATCTACCAAGTCTAAAAGATTTACTCTTCACAATACAAGATGTAGAGTCATAAATCTTACCTCGACGTGGTGTAATCACTAGTAAAGATCCAAGTCTATAAGTTTAACTCAAGAGAAAAAAAAAAAAAAGACTTTGAGTTCCTTTAGGTCTAGATAGAACTACTTCTTAAAGAAGGAAGAAGAAAACTCCATCCGTTTAGACCTAAATATCTATATAAAGAACCCAAGCTCTTATTGGAACTTACCACGTATCACACACTATCAAAGCTATCTTTATAAATGATTTATAGTTGTAAATAAAAATCCAATACTTTTATATTCCTGGTTTGTCCCTTTTGTTCCTTTCTAACTACTTCGTTAGAATGTAACTAGCACTACTACTCAATAAATTGGGCGTACAATACCTTTGGTAGAAATCTCCAACACTCTTACCGAATCTCTTCTTTTTTATAACTTAGTAAATTATAAAAACAATCATCGCTTAACAATCTGATACCTACTATGCGTCTGATCTATACGCCATAACAATAATTGGGCAAATCACTACGCCACTCAGGTTACTTCCAGTTTACTCACCAGATTTAAAATCCACCCCAAAACTGGGTGTTATATAGAGTGTAAACGAGACGTACATCTTTATATGTAAACAGATGGTGACTTTGAAGATAGTGATTCTCAAATCACTTGGAAGCTTCCATTCAAATTCCTAGTATTTTTGTGAAACGTTTGTAATTATTATCAATTAGAACCTAGCCACTGTAGAGAAACATCACAGTAGATACCATTAATACTAGTGGGAATCCCCATTGTTGAGTAAGGAGATGCTTAAGAACAACAGTGAAAAATAACAATAGCTCACTATTCGTTAATGCATAGAAGACGTGAATCCCCACTCATAAAAGGGTGACTTTTGAAGCGAAACCTAAGCTTCAAGGTATATATTACTTATGAGCCAAGTACTTTACAAATCAAAGGCACACTATTGTTCATTGGCACTAACAGAAGTCTATTTTTTGTCAAGTACCTTAAAAAAAAAAAACACCCATTTAGGAAAAATATGCTTTCAGCTTTGTAAGGTTGTTCCAAGCAACAAACTACTTTGTTAGACAACAAAAAAACGCCTATCCTGGTTCTCTGTTACACACATTGTTATTGGTATTATACATGCCTATCCTGGTTCTCTGTTACACACATTGTTATTGGTATATACATGCGAGCGCGCATATATATATATATATGAAATAATCAAGAAACTTCCTACTCAACCCATCTTAGCGAAGCACACCGCTGTATCGAATAAGCTCTATTGTTTGGTCACAAAATCACCTTTATCTGCTCAAATAAACGTGTTCTCACGCATTGGCGGCATCTAGCAACCGCGGTGAACAAGGCTAAGCAGCACGGACATACATCGCGTGAGGAACAAGGAGAAGCAAGGAGAAGTAAAGAGAGCACTGAAACACATTCAGCATTGGGTTGTATGGTGGGATGAACACTTAAAAAAAACTAAACAAAACAGGAAACAGGATAGAAGCATAATACATAATAGGTAATGCAAAGAGACATTATATATCTGCATTAATCTGTCCAAGTGAGTCAAAGTGTAACTTTTAAATACCTGGGCCATTTATGATAAAAAATAATAAATGCCGAGAAGGTTTCTTTTATTGTGAATGGATGCATTCCATCATATAAGGTCAAAGCAACCATACACAAAAGGCCATACAAACAGTATTTTAGTAATTTTCCCAGATAAAAAATAATAAATGCCGAGAAAGTTTCTTTTATTGTGAATGGATGCATTCCATCAGATAATGTCAAGAGTAGAAGAAAACAGAGGCAAAACAAAAAGACCATTAATTATTCTTTGCAGTTCTCGGAATAACCCAATTGGTGCACAAGGAAACTGAAATGGTCACTTGGCGGTTATAATATCCTTCAGAGGGAACCAAAGTTGATAGGCTCACGCAAGAACCTCTCCATCTGTCGTGCCCTAGTCTTAATGGACATGTCAAATACCTTTTGCTCAAACTCTACGACAAGCCCACCAAGAATACTAGGATCGATCTGGCACAAGCAAGAAAATATTTACAACATCATTCTACCAAAGAAAAACAAAAGAAAAAATTAGACACAGATGAAACTAACTGCATACTTTCTGTTCCAGCTTAACCTGCTTCCCCTGTCCAATTATTTCCTGCAAGGTCTCCTTTAGTTCCTTCTCCTCCTGAGGAGGAAGGGGCTGGTATAGAATGACAGCCATTAAAATGAGAAACAGAAGGACAATATAAATCCAAACAAGATGACTTCCAAATTCTCAGAGCCTTAACACTCGGGAAGCAGCCAAGTAGAGGCTTTTATAGGTCAAGGAAATGAATTTTGCAAATCACAAAGACATCAAGAGATTAAGGGTGCCGGTATAAAATGAACAATTGAACCAAAATTTCATGTGTCTAAATTGCTTTTCACTGTTAGCCTGCAATCTTTTCCTTCAAAGGGAGAAAAAGAAGCTATATTTATATTTCAACTTTAAGAACACAATATTTGCTTCAAATGGTGATACAAGTTATATTACAGAAACCTTTACTTGAAAGTGAACTTACAATAACACTTGTGACAATAGCTTTCACTTCTCCCTTATAAGCCATGGTCAACTCCACAAATCTCTTTGCAATGCTTTCTATATGTCTTAGCCTTCCATTCTCAGCTAGTATAACTAGCATGGATAAATATAAAAATTTCAGAGAGGTATTTAATCATTAAAAACAACAAATTAGGAGCTATCAGGGAAACAAAGGCATTGATGAGAAAGAAATGCAAGTACAGCTATAGTACAGGCAAAGCCACAACCAACAAACGCACAAATGCCTGGTGAAAGGCCATAAAGAAAACAGGAATTGAATATCATACAAAGTGAGCATACTGCAACAATTATTGTTTGCAAATTATAGCAGACAGGAAAACACTATAATGAAACCCATATAGGTCAGGAAGAATCCTTTTGACCAAAAACAATGACAAAATTAAAGGGGAAAAGAAGTCTGAAAAACAGGAAAAACAATAATAAAAATACAACCATCAGTGGAAGGTGTTCCATATTTGTCTATAATGACAAGAAGACCAGATGGCCCATAGGTCAAAAATAATTAGAGAACAATATTTAAGACATGATTTGGTTAAACACAAACAGAAAGAAAACACAAAACAACAAAAGCACCCGAAAAACGTCATCCACAATATCCCAAGCTATTTCATTGCACAATGTGGATTGCTATCATACACTTTGACAACTCTTCTACACTATGCCTCAATCATCCTATGCTTTTACATGCCAATAATAAAAATCTAGATTTCCTGCATCAGTTGCAGAAATATGAGTAGCTACTTGTGGCCCATTCTTAAGTGAAACTATCAAGCATTCTGACCACCTTATGTTTCGCATTTCACTGGACCATCAGACACTTATGTTCATCAAGAATAAACCAGGTAGTCTTACACAGTCTCAATTTCACACAGTCTCAATTTCACAACTCTAAAATTTTGTCAATCTGTTTTCCAGTTTCCATACCCAAAAAGTTCTTTGTAAGATCTGAAAATTTAGCTTGGCCACATATCTCATTAATGGCTTTGACCCGTGTCTCTGCAGGTACTGACAAGTCCTTAGTGAATTGAGAAAACAATTGACTGTTTTTTGATGCCTGAACAAGGTCAAGAAGTTCAGACTCAACTTTGTCCAGAGCATTTCCTTTTACGGCTGCCAGGTACAGTGCAGATGCATAGTTTCCAGATCCACCAAACAAAGCCAAAGGCACCTAAAATGCCAATAAGAACCAACAGAAGAGTTAGAACCCATTTAAATTTAACTTAATTGCACCTTGAGCCTTTTTACAACCCAAGGAAAGACCTAAAGATCAGCAACCGACCTTTTTCTCACAAAAAGGTCTCTAATTATCAGAATTCATTTTAGAAGCCAAGGAAAGGTAAATGGGGCAATGAACTTGTTCAAAAGCATGCGCCTCGACTAGCCAAAATATGCATATCAAAACTATAATGAATTCGTAGAAAACAAAAGAAACTACCGAGGCACCTTAACATTCTCGTCCTTCTTCGGAGAAGTGGAATATTTCCTCGACAGCTGTAAGAAACACAATGGGAGAAATCAACCAGAGAGTAAACAATTTAAAATTCAGCTCGACAATTATACTGCCGTGAAATGCATGGAAAAAGGAACAGATGATAAGATTATAAAAATATGCTCCATTCCCCCTAAGCATTCGATCTGGCTATCCTCATCTTCTCTCACAACGAAATCATAATAGTAGCAGAATAGCAAAGGCAAGGAAAATAAATATACAGAAACGAAAATATAACCTAAATCAGATCGGATCACCTCACATAGGAAAAAAGAAGGTGCGACTGAACTATGATAAAATATATAATAGAAAATAGAGAATGGAATCGATAAGAGATGGCAATTACCTCGGGGCAAAGTAGAGTTCGGTGAAGAGTAGCTCTGGGAGTGTGAGAAGGCCGGGAATCAGATCTCAAAAGCCTGTGAAAGATAGGGAGAGTGGATCTGATGCGCGCTGCCATCGCCATTTCTAAACACAACCCTAATTCTTACGTTGATTCTGGAGATCGCTTTCTTTGGCGTGGGAAGTGAGGGAGAGTGTATTTGAGCCTGAGGGTGAGATGTACTGGACTTGGAATTGGAATTGGGCTGGGCTTCATATGAACAATAAACTATAATCTCCTCGACATTGCGAGTTAAACGGAATCAATCAGCTGAGAACAATATTAAATTTAATTTATTTAAAATAATTAATTTTATTGTAAAGATAATTATATATTTCAATAATTTTATAATTAAATCACAAAATAGATAAATGATAAAGATTTATATATTTTTCAGATATTGGTGTTAACTTTATTTATTATATATATTTTTATTTTATAAAATATAACTGTCATATAACTTAGTTTAAATAGATTTAATAATTGAAGAATCGCACTAAATCTAAAATGATTAGTTTTAACTCTTAATTAGAATGGTATTTAGTGTTTAGCATATCAAATTCTTGTATATTTATTTCATGACTGAATGCATTGTACAAAATTATTTTTATATCTCTATAATACATTTAAATCATTCATTGAGTTGATATCATAAATTAATCAAGATAACTAAAAATATTTTTTAAAAAATCAACAAATATTATTTATAATGGTGTCTTTGTTTCTTTTATATTTTTATATAAATCTATAAAAAAACAATTTAAATCTTGAATAAATCTAAAAAAAACTATATGTCATGCAACTTGAAACTATAATATTCAAAACCTTAATTTCATCATTTAGCAAAAACTTTCTTTATTTTTATCTATTTTTTTTATAATATGTTTTCTTTTCTTAATTTTCACCTAATATCACTGAAGTCAACATCTATACTATCTAAAGTATCACTTTCAAAAGAAAAACCTAAATTATTTAATATATCGCCTACTTATACTAAATATCATTACTATTTACTACGATGGTTATGCAAAATATGACTTTTTCATACCTTTTTCGTTGCCAAAATCATACTTTTTCCGATGAACGGTGCATTTACTTATTGTTAATATAAAAATAACGATAACGATTAGATTAAATATTGTAATAATACTGTAACATAAGATAAAAAAAGAAGAAGAGAAGCAAGCAAGCAAACCTAGTGTAAGATGGGCTATGTTTTGGTCTTTTGGACTCTCCATCCTCCAACTGAAGTTCGATCTAGTTAGTCTTAGACAGACAGGCCTTCTACCTTATAATCTCATGGAATGGGCTACGTGGCTATATGGAAATGGATAAATATTATATCCCTGCTTTTCTTGGCCAGTAGATGTGGAATCTCAGTAAGTCTTACGCCACCGCATAATTGAGAACCCATACTAAACGGAAACAAACAGGGAGGGCAAACGGTGAAAGTTATGGTTTTGGCATACAGCATCTCTCAAACCCTCATCTACAACTGCAACTATCAGTTCAAGGCTCTCGACTTTGTTAAAATAAAGTTATCTTCGGATTCAGATCAAACAAAACCGAACGGATTATCTGGATTCCAAGCAAAAAAGCGATGCTTAAGGTGCAAAACCCTCTACTCTGATGCAGATAATTCCCCTACTTCATGCTCCTTCCACGGCCATGCCACTGGTATATTATTCATCTTATCAACTGTATATGTCACAACTCACAAACAAGTTATTTTCTTTCTATCATCATATTCACATTCTTTCTTAATTTTATGTTAAAAAGGAAGGAATAACAAAGAGTTTATCCTTGAAATCCAATAGAAAGATTTGTTATAAATATCTTAAATCCCAGTTAAAGTCCATCAGATCACAGAATTAAAATCAACGATGGTGTTTCCTAGCTACATGTATATGTTTTCCACTTGCTAATTGATCTGGTTGTGTATGTATATGAATCAGTTAATTTCTTAAGCAGAGAGTCAGTCCCATTCCGTTCTATTCCTTGACTAATTAAAGCTTAGAGTCATTGCAAAAATTTGCAGGAGAGAAAGGATTATTTGCATTGGCACCTCCACACCAGGGGATTGATGGAGGCTGGACGGATGGCTCTGGAGTCATCGTCTACAAATGGAATAACGAAAATAATAGACCAAATACTGGACGCGCCAATTGGAAAAAAAGATGGAGTTGCTGCCAAGAATATGATGAAAATGCACCACCTTGTATTCGTGGATGGCATGTCTCATACGATGACGGCTTCACTTTATATTAGATGCCATTTATATTTTTTGTTTAGTATAATACCATATTGACATTAATCTAGGTTCAACTTGAGAAATGCTTCCATTGTATATACGACGTATGCATCTCAATCTCATAGTTAATTTCTTTCACTGTCATCGTTTGCTCATCTTGCATAAATGATAAGAGTGATGAAGACCAAATCTAGCATGTGAAAAGAAAAAAACCAAGGCGTGAGGTCCTGTCCCTTTTGGCAAAATCAATGGAAAGCTAAGGTGTAAGGTCTCGTCCCTTTTGAAGAATTGGTTAAGGTGCAATGTCTCGTCCCCTTTATGCCCATGAAGGTCAAGGTGAGTAGTATTGTCCCCCCTGATAGAATCAACTAAAGATCAAGGTGTGAAGTCAAGGTTTTTCCCCTCTTACACCAAGAAAGATAAGGTGAGAGGTCTCATCTCTCTTGGTAGAACTAACCGAAAGCCAAGGCGAGAGGCATCATCTCGCTTGGTAGAATCAACCTAAGACAAGGCAAAAGGTTTCATCCCTACTTGATGACAATATCAACTTTTCCATGATAAAACTTTCTTTTTAGACCTAAGCGAATTGTATGAACAAACCTTACAACCTATTTAGGCTAAAATTGCCGACCCAATCACAAGCATGTATGTTTTTTTCGAAATAATGCAATACAACCATTCTACAAATGTTAAAGCACAAACGTGCATACACAAAAGCTATAACACAAAAAACATTCCAAATTAATGTTATTGCAAATGAAAGCAAAATGAATGGGACGACGAAGCCCTGAATCAATCTTGGTGATAATAAAAGCAAAAAAGCAAATTTATTAATGTTAGTAAATACTTACAAAATGTGTCTCTAAATAGACATAGTAATAAAAACATCATTAATCATCTTCAAAAGAAAATTTTTTAGGGATAGAAGAAGTTCCGCCAAAATTTCTTTTTCCTATTCGCAATAGCTTGCACATCCCAACATCATCTATCTTAACTCGAAGTTGGAGGGACAAAATATGTCAAGGGAATTAGAGATACTTCACACTATGCTAAGAATGACCCTATGAATCGAGAGGATCATGTGCTAGTTGAATAATGCTTATAATAGGATTTGAATGTTCGTAATGTTGCTAGTAAATGACTATTAGAATTTCTCATGGGTTCAACCGACAACCACTTACTATTGGGACGCCTAGGTCTCCGCATCAAATAGCTTGAAACTCCATCACTCTTAATTCATTCCATGCTTGTTCAAGCTCACCTGTAACAACACGTTTTCAATGGTATCAGAAATAGTGATTTAGAGACCACAATTCTAACAATAGAGTTAGGAAATATTATTAATTTAATGTTTACGAGTATTTATTAAAGTCATACTAAATTTTTGTTAAGAAATTTTAATGTTTAATTAGTTAATTAAGTAAAAATGATTAAATCGTAAAAGTTAAAAAAGATAAATTTTATTAGTTAAAGATGTCAAATGGTTATGAAAATGAGAATTAAGGGATTTATTTAGTAAGTCTACCATAGGAATAGGAAATGGACAGTTATGGACTTTGTATGGATAAAATTTAAGTTGAATTCTTAAAGGGTAAATTAGTAATTAATTTAATAAATACATAAACAAATAAGTAAAAATTAGTGTCATCTTCTTCCTTACGTGGTTTTGATCGAAATCACCATAGGAGAGTGAGAACAATCGGCGAACCTTTGTTTTATATGTATGGTATGTAAAATTTGTCCGTTTTTAATAATTTTTATGTTATTGAGTTCGTATTAGTTTAATCTAGCTAATCGGGGTTAACTTGTAAAATTGTTAAATGTTTTAAATTATTCCATTGATGGAATTGAAGTGTTTTTGAACTTATTTGATAGATTCGTGAACTTGATAGATGAATATAAGTATTTTGTTAAGTAAATTTTAGTAATTTTAATGTTTAAGGATTAAATTGTTAAAACAAGAAACTTTTGTGGAATTTTAGTGAAATTTTGATAAAATTGGTTGAGTAGGACTAGGTAAAAATTGACTAGCATGAGTTTTCTTTAATGGTGGTTAATTTGTGAGTTTTAGGTTTAGGGACTGAATTGTATAAAATTTAAAATATCGGTGTAATTTTGTAAAATGATGATGGAAGGGCTTAATTGTATAAAACTGCATATTTAAGTGCTAGAATGGTATTAATTGAATGAAATTACTATTTAGATCGAGAAACACAACAACCGGATTTAAATCGAGGAAAAGTTAAAGTTTCGGACTAGTTGTCGACTTTGTTTTTGCAACTGTTTTAGTTGAGGTTAGCTCGTATAAGGATTATATTTAGTATTTGCTATTTTGAATGAAATGCTAATAAATATTTATGCTATGTATAGTTTAGATTGATAGTTGTTATGATATTTTGTTATATGGATTAAATTATGATGTTAATTAAATTGAATGGTGTGTTTGAAAAATGTATATTTCATGGAAGTATTTTTGAAAAGGTATAATGAAATGAAATTAAAGTATTTGGATATGTAATATGGTCCCATTTGAACCTCGTGAATACTTAGGATACAAATGACATGTCATTAGGGGTTATTACAGTTTCGAGTGCTAGTCTCGAATGCCCTACCGTTAGTTGAGATCATGCATTTGTTGCAGATTCTCCACAGCTTGTGTGAGTAGAATTGTGTAGCTTAACATCCCGACCCACAACTTGTGTGAGCAAGCCCATTTCATAGCTTGTGTAGGCATATACAGTTACATGTTACATTCATAGCTCGTGTGAGCATTTCCCAAGTTTCCGATGATATTTCATTTGGTTCAACAGGTGACTAAAGTTTAAAATGAATATGCATGTGTATGACATGATTTATAATCTTGAAAGATGAAATGGAAAACGTTGATATAAGTACTTAAATTGAAAAGGATGTTTATAAGTTCTTAATGGATGAAATATGTGTTTGAAATGGTTATTATGAGATGTTCCATGCTTTGGTTGAATTTTTATGTCCTTTGATACACCTACTAACCTTGTAAAGTGGTGTGTATAGGAAAGAAAAGAATGTTCATGATCTATTGAAATTATGCTTGAATGGTTTAAACATATTATGTTCGATAAGTTTAAGTTTCCATTATAAGAGCTTACTAAGCATTAGTTGCTTATGTAGTTATTTTCTTTGTTTTGTAGATCACCAGAAAACTTGATTGGTTGGAATCTCGTCGAAGCACAATCACGCTATCCATCCCACATTTTGGTAGATTTTGGTTATTTTTGTTAATGGTTATAAATGGCACGTAATAGGGCTAAAATGCTATCTTGGCAACATGGTTTGTCTTGAGTTTGTGCCAAGTTTATTTGTGTTTAAATGTCTTTAGTTATTGTTTTCGGGGTTACCAGTACACCCCGTAGCACAGCTGAAAAAATATTCTAGCAATCCACAGCTAAGGATCTATGTATGAGAAATGAATCAGGTTGAAATAAGGTTGAAAATATACCTTCTTTACTAAAAACATTGAAAAGATGTTGTTGAATCGATTTCGATTCCAAGCCACAACAAAAACGTATTAGCCTTTACGTAGTCCACTGATCTGTCATAATTCGATGTAGCAGATTAAACTAATTTTCACACTATAAGAGCTTGAAAGCAAGCATTTTCATTAGGTTTTAATTATGTTTTAGTAAGTTTTCTTAAAAACAATAAAATGTGCAAATTGAGTCTTTTATTGACCTTAGGGGTCGATTAAGGCCCAAGGGTGAGCTAATAAACTTTGCAAGTGTGCAGGAGACATTAGAAGGCATGCTAAAGCGATATTGGTTACTATGTCACAACACGGAAGGTTTGATGTCACAACATAAGGAGTAGAATGGAGAAATCTCGATACTGCCTTCGACGTCGCGACATACCCCTGAAGACATCTTTAAGAGGAGTATACTGACTCCTATGTCGCGACACAAGTCCTGATGTGTTGTGACATCAACTCTAGATGGAAATTAACACGAGCCAAGTGGTGTTTCAGTTTACACAATCAAACTTAAAGCCCGGGAACATTAGCTAACCTAGGGTTAATGACGATGACAACCTAAAATCTATAAATAGGCTCATTGGTCACACATTGTGGACATCAATTACTTAGTTTAGAAATATTCTTTTAATTTCGGTTTAATTTTTCTCTTTTCTTAGGTTTTAGATTTACTTTTGGTTTGTTCTTTGTTTTATCTTGAGAGATCTAATTTTTGGAGACAATCAAACTTTTTGGATTCACATTCATTCTTAATACAAATCAAGCTTTTTTTTTAAACTCTATACTTTCGATTCATTTAGCATATTTGCTCTTTATATTGATTCTATATTGTTTATGAAAATCATGAGGAATTAATCCTTCTATGGGAGATTAGCGAATGGAAGTATGATCTATTAGCTATTTTATAGGGTTTCTCAACGGATCAGCTGTTTGGGAGAGAAGAACCTAAACCCTAGACCTGAAAACCCTAGGAAGTCATCAAAGTGAGAATTAACCCAAAATTGGTATGGCCTATCCGTGAACACCCTTCACCCAAAACCGGTCTAGACTGTGAGGTCAGAAGATAAGTAGTCATTGCCAACTCGTTATTTTAGTGGAAGATCAAAAGATCCTGCTAAGATAGTGACTAGTTGATTGACAAGGAACCCAAATCAATAGTTGATGGAGATTACTGAAGCTAGCTAATCACTCATAACCTGATTTTATTCATTTTACCTTTCAATCTCTTGATATTTATTTCTTTATTATATTATATTTTATTATTATAAAAACCTTAAAAACTCATTTTATTTATATTTCTGTACTATAACTTATTTTGAGTACTAATTAGATCTTTTGGTGTTTAGGTTAAAATTGATCTAACGCTAGCCTCCCTTGAGTACGATCCTCGGAGTACTCACTTACTCCGTTGTAACTATATTACAACTGGACCAGTATACTTATGGATACCGCCTCATATATATATATATATCTTTTACTGTAGTATTCACACTCTAGACGTTAGTACGTCCAGAGCAAGTCATCCACCCTGTCAAAAACGAACAACCACTTTCTCTTGAACTTTTCAGAGAGAATTAAAAACGGTTGCTAGACCTTTTAAATTATTAACTTGGTAACCTAAACACACTAAGGGATTATCATCTTTATTTTATATCACATATTAAAAAGGAAAACCAAGATTATTCCCTTATTAATATAGAAGTCAAATGGAAAGTTAGAAAAAATAATTATATTCTTTCTAAAAGAGTATAGAATTATTCCATTATTAATAGAGAAGACAAACAGAAAGTTAGAAAAATGAATTATATTTTTTCCAAAAGAATATTAATTTCCAAGTCTTTTATATTTTGACCGAAATTAATTAATATAACAGTTTATATTAATAAATTTGGTAAAATATATACAATTAATATTTTGTATGAATCAAATTAATATATTAATTATATTCTTTCCAAACGAATATTAATTTCCATGTCTTTTATATTTTAGCTGAAATTAATTAATATAACTATTTATATTAATAAATTTGGTAAAATATATACAATTAATATTTTGTATGAATCAAAATCATATATTAATTATATTCTTTTCAAAAGAATATTAATTTCCATATCTTTTATATTTTGACCGAAATTAATTAATATAATTGTTTATATATTAATAAATTCGGTAAAATATATACAATTAATATTTTGTATGAATGAAATTCATATATTAATTATATCTATGTTTTCTATTTGTGTACAATAGTGCGTATGGGAGTTATGACCACAAAGATAAAAGCAAGTATCTAGAGGCACTCGTACGCGAGCCGAATAAACATCCATCCGAGTGTGATCAAGTCTACCAAGCTAACAACAAAACATCCAACATTTTATCAAGAATGTCAGATAAGATGACACAAATGTTGGCAATGCTCTGAGAGATATCAAAGGCATTGTAACACCTCAAACCCGACCCAGTCGTTATGGCCGAATTTGAAAAGCTACATTGGCCACTAGAATGGCCTAAAAAAGCTTTCGTAATTTCAAATGTACTTTTTAAGCCATTTGCGCAGTTTGCTCAAAACTAGTAAAATCGAATGTTAAACTTTATTTTCAATCACATTTCAAATCCATTTGTCCATGAAAATGACCGAAATAGTCTTTTGGAATTTTAAAAAAATTATTTTAAATCTATTGGCTTATCAATTCAAAACAAATGAAGTAAATTGTTTATTTTAATTTCTTAAAAATCGTGCAAGTTTCAGGAATCGAAATAATTAATATCTCAATCATAGACATTCAATCTTTTATTCAAAAGTATTTCAGATTTTCAATCATACTTTTAAATCATTTGTATATTAACTTCAGGAATCAAATGCCTTTAGAATTCTCATTTGTAAACATTTATAATTTTGAAAACTAAGTCTAATTTTATTAAAAACTCATTTTTCCAAAATGTAGAGGAAAAGAAATTATTGATAGATTTTATTTTAAAAACAAAGTTTAATATGAAATCTTATCAAATACTAACTTATGCAGTTTTTAAAACTTAATGTCACAAAATCAAGTCATGCAAATTAGAATAAAATCCCTAAAGTAAAGTCTCATGCCACAGTACCATAATTTAACATAAAAGTCTCAAATAGTAATAAAGTCCATAAAAATCCAAATCATAAATAAAAGTCCATGTTTATTTAAAATATATTTCCGAGAGCATCATAGATGATCACATCCGTGTCCTAACCACGAGGATTATCTGAAACACATAAGTAAAGTGTGTGAGCTTAAAAGAGCCCAATGTGAGATCAACACAAACATAATGTAATACCCCTAACCCGTATCCGTTACTAGAACAGAGTTACGGAGCATTACCAGAGTTTAGAATTCAAACGGATAAAAATTTCAAACATTTCATATCATATCAATAAACATATTAAAACCAATTCAAAACATACATATTGTCCCTTATACAAGCCCTCGAGGCCCAAAATATGCATTAGAAACAATTTGGGACTAAATCGAAAACTCAAAAAATTTTCTAGAAAACACTGAAATTTTTCAACACTGTAGGGGTCACACGGGCATGTGACTCACATGGCCAAGAGACACACCCGTGTATCAGGTTGTGTGGGCATTCGAAGGAGGGATACACGATCGTGTCCTAGCCCGTGTCCTTGCTCGTGTAACTCACTAACTTGGGTCACACGGCCAAGCCACACGCCCATGTGCCAGGCCGTGTACCCTTCGAAATAACCTCACACGCCCATGTGCTAGGCCGTGTAAAAGCCTGACTTGCAACCCTTTAAAAGCTACAGGGGACACACAGCCGTGTGTCACATACGGCTGAGACACATGTCTGTGTCTTTGTCCCTGTGGATGAAAATAGGCCATTTTACAAGCCATTTTTCTCACCCAATTTGGCATGTACCTACACATAACATTGCACATACTTACAAACCATAACAAGGCATCCAAATCAAACATAAACAAGTCATTTACATATGGTATAAATTCATACAACCAATATGCCCTTAGGCACCTCAAATGACTATATGCAAACATGTATAATCCTGTACTCATTTTGGTCAAAATGATCAACTAACTTCCAACTAGATTTGCATCATTCATGCCATTTAGTTTACTTGCCAAAACTTCTCAATTGGTACCAAATATGCCTTTCTAAACTAGCACCAAATCACCATATAAGTCATGTATACTATAGTACTAAATCACCACAAATCCATCATACATAAAACACATTTAACTATCATTTTACCTTTCATTATTCAATCACCAAAACAAGCCACACATCAACCATGTTAATGCTACTTAAATACATACCAAAATATGTCAAAATAGAAGCCAAATCAAATGGCCATATTCACAACAAAACATATAGGCCAACATTAGCCAAAATACCTATACATGCCATTATAACCAAAATTAAACAACCGAATGTACCAAAAGAGCTGATGGATAGTGTGATATAGCTCCGACAAGCTTCCAACCCAAACGAGCTTCCGATTCACTAAAAACATAGAAAATAACATAGAATAAGCATTTAAGCTTGGTAAGTTAGTATAACATAGAATTTAACTTACTATTTAGTCATCTAATAGGTAACTAAACAAGCATATCCAATACAATTTGGCCAGATGCCTAAGCACATATACACCAACCATGTTAGCCATGTAATTACATATATAAGCCAATAAACATGGATGAATACATCAATTGATCAAGTTCGAAATACATGTATCAACCAATTCAAGTTTCCATATACCATGTAACAACATTTCCATATAATTCATGTGTATACATGTAATAGTTCGTATCGAAATCTTATCATTTTGTATCAGAACATTGCCCGTTGAACCGTTTAGAATACCGTTGGATACCCAAGATAGCTCACACATAGTGTGCTAGCTCATATAACTGTAATCCATCAATTCATGTACATGTATGCTCATACGAGCTGTGAATCGATATGCTCACTTGAGCCGTAGATCTGTATGCTTTCACGAGTTATAAATCGGTATGCTCACACGAGCTATGGGTTGGAATGTAGCTACACAATGCTGCTCACATGAGCTGTGGAGTATCTGCAACACATACAGGACCTTAGCCATCGGTAGGATGTTCTGGACCAGTACCCAAATT
The DNA here is from genome assembly GCA_025698465.1 of Gossypium longicalyx. Classification (NCBI taxonomy): domain Eukaryota; kingdom Viridiplantae; phylum Streptophyta; class Magnoliopsida; order Malvales; family Malvaceae; genus Gossypium; species Gossypium longicalyx. Next base: position 29,860,512 of record CM047006.1, read on the forward strand.
ATGTAAACCCTAATGACATGTCATTCGTATCCTACGAATTTCTAGGGTTCAAACGGGGCTCGGTAATCGTCGTACGTCATTGGATATGCAATCGGTAATTATATATGACAATTCATAACATATATATATATATATATTTCAACTAAAAACATATAAACACAATTTAATTACACGAACTTTCCTCGACGAGTATACGTAGATACGGAGGCGATTAATCCAAGACTTTCTCTTTGCCTCGATCTAAAGTTGTACGAGGTCTGTCTTGATCTATATGAATAAATTTAACTAATTAAATATATATTTTATTCAATTTAAACCAAAATCATATTTTGGCAAAATTACCATTTTTCCCCTATAATTTTAATTTCTTTGCAATTTAGTCTCTAGCTCATAAAAATGGAAATTTATGCCATTTCACCACAATCCACTATAGCCAAAGATCAACTAGGTCCCTAGCATGCCCTATACTTCATTTATTTCACAATATCACCAATTATAATTTTCTATTTTTCAATTTAGTCCCTATTTGATAATTTCACCAAAAATTCCTTTACAAAAGTTGTTTATCTAACAACAACCATCCATTTTATAACATCAAACATAAAGAATCATGTATATTCAATAATGGAAAAACTCTAATAGTTTAACAGTTTTACAAATTAGTCCACGGGCTAGCTAGATTAAGCTACAACGATCCCAAAAACATAAAAATAATTAAAAACGGGACAAAAATTCATACCAATGCAAGGTAAATTGTTTTGTCGAAACTTCAAGCTCCCATGGTTTCTTTCTCACTTAGTTTTGGTTGAAGATAGAAAATAAAAGATGAAAGTTTGTTTTACTTTATTTAATTTATCATTTAATTACTTAATTACTTAATTAACATTTATAATTAATCAAAATTTCCATATTGCCAAACCATGCTCATCCACCAACTTATTTATGGTCTAATTAGCATATAAGGACTCATACTTTATGATTCTATAGCTATTTAATACTTTTAGCTACTAGAACTCAACTTTTGCACTTTACATGAGTTAGTCCTTTTTATCAAATTGAGCATGTAAATGGTAAAATTTCTTAACGAAATTTTTATATGGTATTAATATCATGCTGTAGGTAATAAAATAATAATAAAATAATTTTTTTGACTTCGAATTTGTGGTCCCGAGACCACTATTTTGATTTCAATGAAAAAGACTATTACACATAATCACATACATAACAAAATATCAATCTCAACATATCAATCATCATAATATTCATAAATTATAACATTGGTACTTATGCATGAACATGTCGATGCGTATTTTAAAATGATGGACATTTTATAAACTTTCTTAGCCATCTCCACTACACACCAGTATCGAGTTCCCTAGACTTCTTCCATCTGAAACACCTTTTGTAGATAAGCCACCATTGATTTGTAGATAAATTTCCATTAATAACACTTTGTGGACAAGTGACCACTGATATGCAGATATACTGCCACTGATATATTTTGTGGACAAGCCTCCACTGATTTGCAAATATACTACCACTACTTCCACCTTTCACAAAATCCCCCCCCATGCATGTGATATTGCAATTTCACTTTTAACACATATGGATCACTTTTACACTTATGCATGTAAACAAGCTCTCATAATTACCTATAACATAATAAGCACTTTTAACATGTTAAACATGTTTTTCACATTAGATCATGGATCTCAGTTTTTCATACACATATATACATAAGTTGCACATGTTTTGTAACACCCCTAACCCGTATCCGTTGCCAGAACAGGGTTTCGGAGCATTACTACCATTTGCAGATTACTTAAAAAAAATTTAAATGCTTACCGATTCAATGCATCATGTAAATAAATATATTACCATTCAATCAACAGATTAGTACTTGTATAAGCATCAAACAGTAACATTGTTAGTGTACTTGCACATATCTCATATAAATTCAACATTGATATAACTATTTTCTCGACATATCGTACTTGAGTTCAATAATAGTCTCAACTTACATAATTTTCTTGTATCAACATATCAAAGATAATCATATATGTACATGTCATGAAACATATCATGCTCTTACCGCTTTCTTCATAAGCATATATGATTCATTTCATTATATAAATATTTCATGCTCCATCATTTCCATATATTTTATGTATATTTATTCCGATAATAGCTTATATCAAACCTAACATAAATTATATTCCACGTACTCATACTTATTTCGTTTATCTATCTTCATAATTATTTCATACAACTATTTTGTACATATATATTTTCATATGACCAGTTCTTGTAAACATTACACACAACCATTTCATATAACCATTCGTCATCCGATACATATTACCGGATATCAATTGTTCAACAGATGTCATAGCATCTCCCATCCACGGTCTTATTTATCTTTGACATGATGCCATAGTATCTTTCAACTATGGTCTTACTCATTTTCTCATCATGTTGCCATGATATCTTTCAACCATGGTCTTGTTCATTTCATATCAGAGTTGCCATGGTATCTTTCAACCATGGTCTTACACATTTCATATCAGTTGCCATGGTATCTTTCAACCATGGTCTTACACATTTCATATCAGGTTGCCATGGTATCTTTCAACCATGGTCTTACACGTTTCATATCGAGAGCACACTCCGCGAACCTCATCCTTACAAAGGGATTACCATCCCAGCTAAATCCTATAATATAAACTCATAGAGTATTGTCGGGATTACCACCCGAGCTAAATCCTCTGCAACGACAATTACTCTAATGAGCTTGATCTCAATTACCACCCAGCTAAATTCGACTCGATTCGGATTACCCGTCCCAAGCAAATCCATTTTACACATATTCTTCTGAGGGCTATATCGAGATAGGATCACCCGTCCGGCCTAGATCCTTTTCTTGTCACAATTCCTTTTCGAGAGATCCATCGAATTTTTCCTTTCCATTCAACCGAGATTTATTTTCAATTTATTTCGAGTATTATCAATATTTCATCAAATATCATGAATTGAATATTCAAATCATATTTTCATCACATAACCACATATTTCAAATATTTAAAATACAATTCAAGTTACACAAACTTACCTCATTGCTTGTTTGTGTTTATAATTTCATTAATCCGATATCTTTTCTTTTCACGATCGAGTCTCATATTTGAGTCGTTCGGATCTTTATAAATAAATTTGATCATCATTTTCATTCATTTCATATACTAATGCATTTAATTAATGCTTTAGGCAAAATTTACCATTTTGCCCCTAAACTCTTAATTAATGACGATTTCATCCTTAGGGTCGGAAAATAAAATTCTTGCAATTTAATCCTTATTTCCAGCTATTATTCTCATATATATTGATAATAGTCCATGAATTCTATAAAATATCAGAATTTTCCATAATTTCAACACTTTTCAATTTATTCTTTCAACACTTTTCAATTTAATCCCTAAAACATGTTTTCCTCGATCTTGAACTAAATTAATAATTTCATTCAATTTTGTAATTTAAATAATAAAATAATCCATTTCATGTAATTTGATCATTTTTGACATTTTTACAAAATTGCCCATAAAATTTTACTTTTATTCAATTTAGTCCTTGAGCCTAGAATATGCAAATTAGCCATGCTAGATGAATATTCATACATATTTTTTCCTCCTCCTCCTCTCCATTCCACATCCTTAATGTAGATAATACACTTGTAAGTAACATTATCCATAATTTTTATTATTTACTTTTATGAATATTCAAGCTGTCTATCTGCATCATGGTCACTAAATTATTTATATCTGGAGCTATAGAACTCAAAATTAATATCCGATAATTTTCCCTGAAACTAGACTCATATATCTTCTTACCATAAAATTTTCAGAATTTTTAGTTTATCCAGTAAGTACAGTTTATTCTTTAAAATTACCCCTGTTCTGCTGTCTAACAGTTCTGACCCTTCTTCACTAAAAATTAATTATCTCCTTGTACAGAATTCAAATGATGTTTCCATTTGTTTATATTGAAAATAGACTCATTCAGGATTCTAAAAATATAAATTTAAACCCCTAATTATTTTTATCCAAATTTTTATGATTTTACAAATTCAGAACAGGGGAACCCGAAATCATTCTGACATTGTCTCACAAAATTCATCATATCTCATGATTTACCATTCCATTGCTTACATAATTTCTTCTATAAGAAACTAGACTTAATAAGCTTTAATTTCATATTTTATTCATCCTATAATTAGATTTTTACAATTTTTGATGATTTTTCAAAGTTAGACTACTGCTGCTGTCCAAAACTGTTTTAGTACAAAATATTAATTACCATGTTATAACACCCTTATTTTCTTTTTCTACACCATTTCTCATCACTTTCTCTTATTTTCTCTTCACTAACATATCATGAACATAGGACCTTATGTAAGAAAACTCTACTATAACATTATTTCCATGCTTTGTCAATAATAACAAACTTAAAAACATATTGAAATCTTGATATACTTACCTTGTTCTATTGATACTAATCTTTAACTTGATTTTCTCTCTCCTCCAGCTTCTATTTCTTGAATCCAACTTGATATTCTAACTCCCCATGGTCTCCTTAACATTTTTCTCTCTTGGTAGCTATGGAAATTCATTTGATTTTTGGGTGAAAATGGTGAATTTTTGGTAAAAGGACCAAATTGTAAAGAAAGCAAAACTTTCTTTCTTCCTCTCTTTCTCTCACGTTAGTGCATGGGAAATATGGATGAGAATTTCTCATCTTTCTTTCTTTATATACTAATAAAATAATAATAAAATAATAATAAAATATGTTATTAAAATATTAATAAAATAATATTTATCTAATTAAATAATTATAAAATATCAAAATATCTCTAGCATCATTATTACTTTATAGATTTCTCTCTCTTCCAATTGACCATTTTGCCCTTCATTATCTTTTAAAATTCCATCCTTAAGTCATCATTTAATTTGGTAAAATTGCAATTTAGTCCCTCATAGTTTCTTCATCTATTCATTTTGGTCCTAATTCATCTATTTTTCTTAGTTTCTAGATTATTCCACTCTTAAAATATTTACACTATTGGTCCTTCAAATTTTTCATATTTACACTTTAACCCCTCAAATTTTGAGTATTTACTCTTGTGCAACAAAACTTTTCTCACTTTTACAATTTAGTCCTTTCTTGAATTAATATATCATAATATACTTCTCAATATTGACATATCTCAAAATTTCCTTTTTTTTTTTCACTTTATTTCCTTATTTTACTATATCAAGGATAATACCTTCATCAGTAAATATTTTCAGTATTACATTTCTCTCCCCCTTAAAATAAATTTCGTCCTCTCAAATTTCCTTGTTTTCTTTTGATCATGAATTTCATTATTTCTATAGTTCTATAGTTTCTTTTTATATATATTCACCCAGTTTATCATTTATATCTATTCTCTATCCTTTTATTTCACAATTTATTTTCAATACACTATTTCACATTTGCCTTTCAGAGCTTCTACCAACAGAAATGGAAAATAATATCGTATGAATCTTATTATCAAGTGTTCTATCACATATATTGGCTTGGAAAACCAAAGAAAAATAGAGTAGTAGCACTTGTGAATCAATCGACTTTATGATAATTTCATCTATTAGCATATTTATCCAACCTTTCCATATATTGATTATAGTATCCAAACATGAACAGTTCCATATGCCTCTGAAAATATCAAGATATATAAGATACCCATATAAAACCCCAAAAATTAATATAATATACCCAGATTATAATGGCTATATTCAAATATTTTTGCAATTATTTTTCACCAATCTATTGACTAGTATAGATTGCATATAATCTGTATTAGTAAAGGGGTATAGATCAGAAACCTCATAATTTAATTTTTATGTATTTACTCATATAACATTTATCATTCTCAAGTACTATAAAACATTTATCCGCATTTTTTTTCTGAGTTCTCGCTTTATCATAACTAACATTTTTACTCGTAGATAATCATTTTCCTCAGAACGAAAATTGTTTACTTTTTACTTAGTAGAGGCCCAGTGAGACTAGATAGAACACTTTGGATATACGGGACTTATACAGAGGTGCATTATTATGCACTATTAAACAGAGAACACCAAGTGCTATACTGAGAGAGTACGAATGTGCTTGAATGTGCTAATAATCGAGAGCACTAACTTGCTTGTAGTAATCGAGAGCATGCCGAGGTCTCTTAATATCCTAGTAGTTCTAATCTTGCCTACTTGGGCAAATTATTTCATGCACGCATATCACTTTTACACCTTTCGCATAATGCTTTTACATGCTTTACAATTTAATCCTTGTACCAATAATCCGTTTATTTATGTCTTCTCTACCTTTAATACATGTAATATTTTTCAAAATTCACTATTCATCCACAATTTACTAATAATACTTATCATGTACTTCATATACCAATTTTATATATTTTGTAATTTAGTCATCAAAGACAATATTTCATGTAGCAATATAATTTACTTTTATTAATACACATAACATTCATCATCGACATGTATTTATTCATACCTTTATGAATTCTGATTGATTCTAATCGACTTTTTACTCATATACCGAGTATCGTTTTTAGCATTATCGAAATTATCTTGGGTCGAAAAACATCTCATTTTAATAGTAAAACAAATCTCATCGTAGTCGGAGATATCATACTATCACATATTATAATGACATGTGTTTTTAGACTTCACATATACTACGTTTGGTCCGAGAACCGACTAAACCGTAGCTCGATACCACTAAATGTAACACCCTAACTCGTATCCGTTGCGAAACAGGTTTTTGAGCATTACTACCATTTGCAGATTACTTAAAAAAATTTAAATGCTTACCGATTCAATGCATCATGTAAATAAATATATTACCATTCAATCAACAGATTAGTACTTGTATAAGCATCAAACAAGAACATTGTTAGTGTACTTGCACATATCTCATATAAATTCAACATTGATATAACTATTTTCTCGACATATCGTACTTTGAGTTCAATAATAGTCTCAACTTACATAATTTTCTTGTATCAACATATCAAAGATAATCATATATGTACATGTCATGAAACATATCATGCTCTTACCGCTTTCTTCATAAGCATATATGATTCATTTCATTATATTAATATTTCATGCTCCATCATTTCCATATATTTTATGTATATTTATTCCGATAATAGCTTATATCAAACCTAACATAAATTATATTCCACGTACTCATACTTATTTCGTTTATCTATCTTCATAATTATTTCATACAACTATTTTGTACATATATATTTCCATATGACCAGTTCTTGTAAACATTACACACAACCATTTCATATAACCATTCGTCATCCGATACATATTACCCGATATCAATTGTTCAACAGATGTCATAGCATCTCCCATCCACGGTCTTATTTATCTTTGACATGATGCCATAGTATCTTTCAACTATGGTCTTACTCATTTTCTCATTCATGTTGCCATGATATCTTTCAACCATGGTCTTGTTCATTTCATATCACGCTGCCATGGTATCTTTCAACCATGGTCTTACACATTTCATATCGTTGTTGCCATGGTATCTTTCAACCATGGTCTTACACATTTCATATCAAGTTGCCATGGTATCTTTCAACCATGGTCTTACACGTTTCATATCGAGAGCACACTCCCGCGAACCTCATCCTTACAAAGGGGATTACCAGTCCGTGCTAAATCCCTATAATATAAACTCATAGAGTATTGTCGGGATTACCACCCAGGCTAAATCCCTCGCAACGACAATTACTCTAATGAGCTTGGATCTGAATTACCACCCAGCAAATTCGAGACTCACGATTCGGATTACCCGTCCGGCTAAATCCATTTTACACATATTCTTCTGGAGGCTATATCAGATAGGATCACCCGTCCGAGCTAGATCCTTTTTACCGTCAATTCCTTTTCAGAGATCCATCGAATTTTTCCTTTCCATTCAACCGAGATTTATTTTCAATTTATTTCGAGTATTATCAATATTTCATCAAATATCATGAATTGAATATTCAAATCATATTTTCATCACATAACCACATATTTCAAATATTTAAAATACAATTCAAGTTACACAAACTTACCTCATTGCTTGTTTGTGTTTATAATTTCATTAATCCGATATCTTTTCTTTTCATGATCGAGTCTCATATTTGAGTCGTTCGGATCTTTATAAATAAATTTGATCATCATTTTCATTCATTTCATATACTAATGCATTTAATTAATGCTTTAGGCAAAATTTACCATTTTGCCCCTAAACTCTTAATTAATGACGATTTCATCCTTAGGTCGGAAAATAAAATTCTTGCAATTTAATCCTTATTTCCAGCTATTATTCTCATATATATTGATAATAGTCCATGAATTCTATAAAATATCAGAATTTTCCATAATTTCAACACTTTTCAATTTATTCTTTCAACACTTTTCAATTTAATCCCTAAAACATGTTTTCCCTCGATCTTGAACTAAATTAATAATTTCATTCAATTTTGTAATTTAAATAATAAAATAATCCATTTCATGTAATTTGATCATTTTTGACATTTTTACAAAATTGCCCATAAAATTTTACTTTTATTCAATTTAGTCATTGAGCCTAGAATATGCAAATTAGCCATGCTAGATGAATAATAAAATCACTTGGTTAGAGTCATTTACTAGGTGTTCATCTTGACAATTTTTTCAACTTTTCATGATTATTTAGTGTATTCATGATTTATTATAATTAAAATATTTGTAACAGCCTGATTTTGAGCCTAGTCAGAATAGTAGTTTCGAGACCACAAATTTGAAGTTATAGAAATAATTTTAATATTATTTTGGTGTTATAGCATGATTATATAAGTGCATGAAAAATTTGGTGAATTAATTTTAACGTTTGTGAGCTTAATTGCGAAAAAGGACTAAATCGCATAAAGGGCAAAAGTTTTTTTTTACTACCCAAATATGTTAAATAGAAAGAGAACCAAAATGAGAGGTATTTAAAGTGAAAATAGGCCATTTGGGGAGTGATGTCTGGCCATAGGGACAAGGAGAGTTGAAAAGTCAAAATTTGGTGGACATTAGGTGACTTTGGTAATAAAATAAAATAAGGAAAAAGGTTATCATCTTTTTCATTTCTTCTTCTTCTTCCACCGAAAATGGCAGCAAACATGGGGGTTTTGAGAGCTTAAATTTTCAGCCACTTATTCCTCTCTCAAGTAAGTGATTTGATGGTTATTTTTGATGATTTTAGTATTTTTGGAACCCTTGTAGCTTAATCTAGCTAACGAGGGGATTATTTGGCAAAATGGTTGAAAGTATAGGGTTTTTCCATGTGAATATTTATGTTTTTGCTGAATTTTTATGGAAGAAAATAAGTCATGGTTATGTAATAAACAACTTTTGTGAAAGAAGTTTGCATGAAAACACCTGAAAAGGGCTATTTTGTAAAGTTGTAAAATAAGTTGTAAATGTGTGAAATAATTGAAATTGTGAGTTGCTATAGTTATAAAAAGAATTCGGATAGGCTTGGTAAAGGAGGGAATTCGATAAAAATCAATTTACGAGCCTAAGGGCAAAATTGTAATTTTTGTAAAGTCTAAGGGCAAAACAGTTATTTTGCCAAATTATGAATTATAGAATGTTTAAATTAATTTAATAATTAAATGAGTGAATTTCATCATGTTAGATCAAGAAAATCGAGATTTGGGCTTAAATCGGAAAGTACGAGGTTATGGACTAAAATGGAGTAATTAGCCGAAATTGCATTCGAGGTAAGTCCGTGTGACTAAATAAGTATGATATCCATGTTATTGTTAATATACTTGAAATCTATCTTGCTATGATTGTATTGAATTTTATGTTGAAGATATTGTATATGAGAAAAGTGATGCCAAATGTTAATAACATATATGTGATGATTGAATGCATTGGAAATTTGATGGAATATGATATTCCATTGAAACGAGTAAGTTGGGTGTAAATAATGCAACTACGTGGTTATTATGCATGATTAAATTGATATAGCATAAATTGTTTGATTGTGACTATGAGTAATGGTATGGTGAGACTTAACGTGATAAACTCTCGGTTGAACCTTAGGAATAGATTGCATATTCATGCCATGACATTGGGTGATATGTGTGCTAGTGTAAGACATGTTTGGGACATGCATCGGCCACATTATGAGAGCCAGTGTAAGACATGTCTGGGACATGCATTGGCCTCGAGATATTTAAGCCAGTGTAAGACATGTCCGGCACATGCATTGACATTGAGACGAGAGCTAGTGTAAGACATGTCTGGGACATGCATCAGCCTCGAGATATACAAGCCAATGTAAGACCTGTCTGGGACATGGCGTCAGCTTGTTGTGTGTCAGTGTAAGACCTGTTTGAGACATGGCATTGACACCGATAGATGAGAGCCAGTGTAAGACCTGTCTGGGACACGGCATCGGCTTCGATATATGAAAGTTAGTGTAAGACCTGTCTGGGACATGGCATCGACTTTGATGTGCTAGCCAGTGTAAGACCATGTTTGGGACATGCCATCGGCATCTTATCCCATGTTTGGGGCTATTGAATATCCTGTAGTATTTCTGTAACACCCCTTACCCGTGTTCGACGCCGAAACAGGGTACGAGGCATTACCAGACTTAATCACTAATCATCGTATAAAAAAATCCAATTCATAATTTCACTCTAATTTAAAACCTTTTTAAACACATTCATAAATTGCATCATTTAATTAATAACAAAATCAAGACTATCTACATTAAATGACTTTATACAATAGATACCTTCAAATAACATAGGTCAGTATTTTAGGCCAATTCCTAACAACTTAATAACAATTAAACGAGTCTCCATACATGCCAAAGACTTAAAAATACTTTAAAATCTTTATATATCGATCAATAGTTTGATAGTGTGATTTAACCTCCGGCGACCTCCAACTCGAGCTAACATCTGCGACACTATAGGAAAAAGGAAAGGAAGGGAGTAAGCATTATAGCTTAGTAAGTAAGTATGTAAATATTAATAAACAATACATTATCATACTTTAAACAAAGTCACAATATGTTCCCGGAATATTACCATCACAAACACACATACCTTTACTATTACAATCATAAACAGGTTCAAAATAAGCTGTCTAGTAGAGTACCAGCAGCTAAATTATTTATTTCTAAAGCTAAAGAACTCCAAATTAAAAACCGTTAATTTTCCTTAAAACTAGATTCACGTATATTCTTACCATAAAATTTTCAGAATTTTTGGTCTAGTCAATTAGTACAGTTTATTCATTGAAGTTACCCCTGTTTCACTGCTCAACTGTTCTGACCACTCTTCACTATGATTCAATTTTCTCCTCGTACAGAATTCAAAAGATGTTCTCGTTTATTTCATTTGAAACTATACTCATTAAGGATTTCAAGCATATAAATTATATCTTCTAATTATTTTTGTATAATTTTTAATGATTTTTCCAAGTCAGAACAGGGAATCACGTAGTCATTCTGAGCCAGTCTCTCAAAAACTTAAATATCTCATAATATAGAATTCCTTTGCTTGCTCTGTTTCTGTTATATGAAAATAGACTCATTAAGCTCTAATTTGATATCTCATTTAGTCTCTGATTCAATTTATACTATTTTTGATAAATTTTTAGATTCACGTCACTGCAACTATCCAGAACAGTTTTATTATCAATTTTGATCTTTCAAACTTCAATTGTATTCATCAGTTACCCATAACAATCTTTCAAATTTCCAATCACATATCGAGCATATTGCTCATAAGTTACACACGTATAGACTTACACTTATCATCACAAGGTCATACACAATTTCATTTAATCAATTTCCCAATTGAACGCTTCAGAATAATAACAGATACGCAATGGTATCGCACACAGCCCACCTTTAAAATCGAAGCTCTCTTGTACACATAGTGGCCTTCTAGCACCACTCATGTGACCTAGCTCGATTGTACACATAATTTTGGCTCTCTTGTACACATGGTGAACACTTAGTACCACCCATGTGACCTAGCCAGTTTATCTCGTAGCTCTCTTGTCTACATGGTGTCCTTCACCTGGAACCACACATGCGACCTAGCTACATATATCCCATAGCTCTCTTGTCTAAATGGTGTACACATAGTATCACCCATGTGACCTAGCTACATACCATCTGTATCATCCAATCTTTTCGAAGGTTCAACCGGGATTTCTATCTCTTTCTAATACTTGATTTCATTCTTCCAATAGTCAATTATGATTCAAAAATCAGCTACAAGACATAAAATATACTGAAATATAAAAACATAATAAAGATAATGTAATATTTATATACAAACTTACATACTTTCTCATTTTCATGTCGAATTAATATTGAACATTTAAATCATCATAATTATACTTATTTTCAACACCTCAGCAATCATAGTAAATATATCAATTTTACATTGAAACATGTATAAATTAATGCTTATTATACATATGAACTTACCTCGATACTAAAACGGCTATTTTACCAACTTTCCTGATTTTCGATTTTTCTCCCATTCCAGGTTCAAATCTCATTTTCCGGGATCTAAAACATCATATTTTACTTATTTAATTAATGTACTATTCAAAACAGTCCTTAACTCAAACTTTGGAAAAATTACAATTGCCCCTAAACTTTTGCATATTTACACTTTTGCCCCTAGGCTTGGGAATTAAACTTCATCCCTTATTCTTATGTTTTATGACATGCTGATCATTTTTCCCTTCTATGGAAACATCAAATTCTCACTCTAACACATAGTTATGAACAATAACAACTTTTACCGATTAAGCCGTTTTACTCATTTTTGCTTAAAACCGCTTAGCAAAAGTTGTTTAACATAATTTCAGCCTTCATATTCTACCATAAAACATCAAAATAAACACATTTCACCTATGTGTATTTTTCCAAATATGAACCCTAACTTAAATTATTGCTAGAATAAGCTTAATCAAGTTACCGGGATTCCAAAAACGTAAAGAACTTGAAATGAAAAACGGGGCTAGAACGAACTTACTATTGAGCTTGGAAAGCTTGAAAACCCTAGCCATGGCTTCCCCCATGCTAATTTTGGCCTCCATGAAAAAGATGAGTCAATTTTGGCTTTATTTTCCCTTTTTATTTCTTTTAATTACCAAATGACTAAAATGCCCTTAAGGCCTTTCTTTAAAATTTGTCCTATTCATGCCCATTTTTGTCCAAAAAAAATATAATGGTCTAATTACCATTTAAGGAACTCCTCTTTAAACCCCCATTTCAATCAAGTACTTATAAATTAGAACACATATTTTGTAACTTTTGCAATTTAGTCCTAAAAGTCCAATTAAGCACTTTATCAGTAAAATTACTTAACGATATTTTTACACAATATTTTAATCAATAAATAAACCTTAAAAATTAATCGGAATAAATTTTTTGACTTTGAATTCGTGGTTCTAAAACCATCATTCCGTTTAGGCCCTAAATCAGGCTGTTACAACAACTTCTGCAAATAAAATTTCTTATCAATACTCTGACACATGCATCTAATCACTCGATAAATCATAAAAAAATTAATCGAAATAAACTTTTCTATCTTAGATTTGTGGTTTCGCAACCACTATTCCATTTATGCCTTATTTTTAGATGTTACAATTTCAAATGGTTCAACGAGAGATTTATGGTTTATATCGAAATAAGAGAACTTATGACCATGTGGTGAGTGGCACAGGTACTTACATGAAATTGATGAGATGTGAATTCAATTCATGTTGTATGATTAGTAAGGAATGAATATGAACCTATTGAGTAACACAGGTATGTATGCCAAGCTCATGAGAAATGATTTCGGTTTATGATGCACATTTGGTGAAGATGTAAATAAATAATTCATGCCTATGAGAATGATTTTGTGATGACCTTGTGACTATAGGTCTATACTTATGATGTATGAATATGTATCTTTACTAGTGTGGTGAAAATGAATTAATATGGTGTGATAAACTTAGTGTCATAAATTTACACTAAAATAGTTTTAGACAGCAGCCATAGTCCGACTTTGAAAATCCACCAAATATTGTGAAAATTGAGTTAGAGACTGAATAAAATATGAAACTAAAACTTAATGAGTCTAGTGTCACATAGAAGAAACAGTGTAAGAAAAGGAGTTTCATATTATGAAATATTTAAATTGTTGTGAGACCGAGTCAAAATAATTTCGAAATCCCCTATCCAGATTTGGGAAAATCATTATAAATTGTAAAAAAATAATTATGGGGTATAATTTATATTATTAGAATTCTCAATGAGCATATTTTAAAAAAAATAGATGGGAACATCATCCGAGTGACGTATTATGAGATGATTAATTTTTAGTGAAGAGGGGTTGGAATTATCTTACAGCAAAAAAGGAGTAACTTTAAGGAATAAAATGTACTAACTGGCCAAACAAAAAATTTTGAAAATTTTATGGTAAGAAGATATGTGAGTCTAGTTTCTGGGAAAATTAGAGGATCTGAATTTGAAGTTCCATAACTCTAGATATAAATAATTTAGTGAATGCGGCTTAAGAAAACAACTTGACCTGAACATAGGTAAAAAGACAATTATGATAATATTACCTTGAGATCATGTTGTAAGAGTTGGTGGAAGCATATTGATAAATTGCTTATTATTTTCATATGAAATTAATAAGCGTGAAGCTTACTTCCTCTTTTCCATTTCTTTTAGCATGTTAGGTTCGCTCGGGGTTGGAGATCGTCGGAGGCAGCATCACACTATCAAGTCACTACCTTTGGAATAATGAAGCATATATTAGAAATTTCAAGTGAATGGCATGTATAGGAATCTAATTTATGACATGTGTTATTATGCTTAGGGCAAATGTATTAGCTTATATTAAGTTATATATATGACCATGAGATGTAGCTCATATTGATTTACGGTTTGTAAATCTAGCTATTCATGTTATGTCTAATGTTTATGATGTGATTATATTTGTTTGCCATGCATGGTTGGTAATATGACAGGTGTGTTGGATGTATGCTCTATGACTATTTGAGGTGACCATAGCTATGTAGTAATTGTATGTTATAAAAACAACATGATGATGGTTGAATATGAGTGCTCGAGGGATAAGTTGGTAACTTAGCATAACGGTAAAAGTGGTCATTAAAATGACGGGTTTTATGAATGTGAATTAAGGAATTTAGATTTGGTATTTCATGAGTAGGTGCATTACATGTAAGAGGACATGTAAATGTTATGAATATGTCTTAAAAAAGAGTGTTTAATCACTAAAACAATGCCATAATTTGTGGTTTTAACATGTAGAAGGTTGTAAGGGTTTATGGGTAACATGAAGGCTTGGAAAATAGCCTAAGTGTTGACTACACGGGCCAAGACACGGTCGTGTGTCTCAACCGTGTGAGGGACAGGGCCTAGAGATACGGGCATGTGGCTTGGCCATGTGGTTCGATTTGCATGCTGAATTCATAAACAAAGAGTTACACGGCCTGAGGACACGGGTGTGTCCATATGTCCACACGGGCGTGTGACCCTGTTTCATGGGAAAATTTTCTAAGTTTTCCTAAAACTTCTCAAAGTTCTCGGTTTAGTACCAAATCAATACCGACGTATGTTTTGGGCTTCGTAGACCCAAATAAGGGATGACATGCATGTGTTTGAAAAGTTTTGAATTAAAAGAAATTTATGGCCCGATTTTTGCATGTATGTGTATGTTTAAGTCCGATAATGCCTCGTACCTTGTCCCGGCGTTGGACACGGGTAAAGGGTGTTACATTATTAATGTAATAAAATAACTATATCACACAACACAAATGGTAACTGTCCCACACCTTATATTGTAGCTCTGATTGCCATAATCCTTATTAACAATTTCACTTGATCTATCTCGCAAGACAGTCTAACACAAAAGTAATGTTTATTAATTAGGATCCCTTGAAAATATGATATCACTTAAAAGATTGATTACTAATAGTCTAATCAACACTTACCTCATGATCTAAGACTCTCGAAAGGAGGATTTCCAATGCTAAGTTAGGGGTCTCCCCTATGATTATTCTTTAGTCCTTCAAGACAATATGAAATCGTATTAGTACGATAATAAATAAATAATAAATAAAATATTATGATGTCCCTATGGCACTATACCATTAGACCATGATAGGAAATCACCAAAAGAAGGATTTTACGATCTAAAATAACCCACACTTACACTTGATTAAATCAGATTGTGCAATTAATCGAGAAAGGAACAAAGTCGATGAAATGAGTGATCTAAAAAGATTGATAGAATGAGAGAAGATGTGATTTTAATCAATTATAAGAAATAAAAAGTGAAAGAGGAAGAGAAAGAGAAAGGAAGAATTTCAGTCACCAGTGATAGCAATGATAGTTCAATGACTCGGCGGTGGTCCGGTAATGGTTCGGTGACAGTGGAGTAGCAGACCAACAGTGAAATGCTATGGGGGTTTTGATGCAAAGGGAAAAAATAGTAAGAAAAAGAAACTAACCTGGAGGAGGAGGAGAAGGATCTGCAGTGGAGGAAGAAAAAAGAGGAAAATGGTGGTGTTATGGTGGCTAAAAGGTGTTATGGTGGAGGTGCTATGGTAGCTTGTGGTAGAGGAAAAGCAAAGATTAGAAGAAAAATGGTGGTGGTTATCTTACTAATGGAGATAATAATGGATAAGAAAAAAAAGTGAAAAGTAAGAGAAATGGGAGAATGAAGGAAGTAGGGATGACAAGGGGTGTGGAAACTTGGTTAAATGTGACTAGGTTCAATGAACCTCAACTAAAGGCAAGGTAAGAAGTTTTGGCAAGAAGAGGGAGACATAGAGTGAAAATGAGGTTCATGCTCCCTTAACTTAAGGTAAGTTTAACCTATATTGGAGGAAAGGAATCCTCCTATTTATGGTGAAAATGGGGTGGAAAGAAAGCTTAATAATCACATGGGTAAATGTGTTAAAAATTAAATAAAAAGATAAGAACAAGGGAACTTGAACTTAGAACCTTTAGGATAGCTCAGGAGCACTTAACCACTTAACCACTTGACCACTTCACTTCCTTATTTTTATTTTAATAGAAAATATTTAAAAACATGGGATGACCTTTGCTAAGGGTTTAAAACAAATTTGCACCAAAAAGTAATTAATGATAGGGAAGGGATTCAAACTGAGATCATCAAGGATAGCTCCACCACTACTTAATCACTATAACTGGTATTAATTTATTATGAAATGAGTAAAAGATTATCTAAATAAAAATTTGGTCGTGGCCACTTTTGGTTCATTAACCCAATTTCTATTAACTCGGTTTTTGGGATGTGACAGGCATTACCTCTATGGGGAGAGGTCATACATGATGTTCTCAACTCTGACCATGATGACCACTGTATTACTATCAATCGCCCGTACTTAGATGATGGAAATAAGAAAAATTTAGGAATTAGAGACTATGTTGATGAATTAAGCTTACTCAAAGGTGTCCCCGATCCAATTAACATAGAAACAAATATAATAGTAGATGTAGGCACTGATGTTTATTTTCCTTTATTTGGTGTAGTAGATTAAACTTATTTTTCGCACTTCAGGAGCTTGAAATTAAGCATTATCATTAGGATTTAATTATGTTTTAGTATATTTTGTTAAAATCAATAAAATGTGCAAAATGAGTCCTTTATTGACCTTAAGGACTGAATGAGGCCTAAGGGTGAGCTAAGGAACTTTATAAGTGTGCAGGAGACTATTAGAAGGTGTAATAAATAGATGCTGGTCACTATTTCACAACATGAAATGCTCGATGTCGCAACATAGGGAGCAAAATGGAGAAATCACAAAATTGCTTTCGATGTCGCAACATAGCTTAAATGTATTGTGACATACCCCTGAAGATATCCCAAAAAGAGTATACTGACTCCTATGTTGCGACACAAGTCCTGATGTGTCGTGACATCGACTCTGGATGGCGATTAACACAAGTCAGGGGGTGTTTTGGTCCGTACAATCAAACTTAAAGCTTAGGAACGTCAGCTAAACCTAGAGTTAAGGACAACGACTACCTGAGATCTATAAATAGACTCATTTATCACATGTAAAAGACATCAATTACTTAGTTTATATATATATTTTTTAAATTCAGTTTAGTTTTTCTTTCTTCTTTGGTTTTAGAGTTATTTTCAATTATTATTTGTTCTATTTCAAGAGAGTTGATTTGTGGAAACATTTGAACTTGTGGATTCACTTCATTCTTAATACAAATTTAACATTTTCTTAAACTCTATACTTTGATTCATTCTTCATGTTCTATCTTTATATAATTTCTATATTATTTATGAAAACCATGATTTGTTAACTGTTTTGTAAGGTTACTCAATGGATCAATTGTTTGGGAAAGGAAGAACTTAAAACCCTAGGCCTGACAACACTAGGAAGTAATCAAGGTGGATACTGCCTCATATAGTTATATCTTCTACTATAGTATTCACACTCTGGACGTTAGTACGTCTAGAGGCGGTCAAGTTGTTGGCGTCATTGCCGGAGAGGTAATGTCACTAGTTTGATTTTAATTTTTGCACTTTAGGAGGAATAATTAGAAACTTTTTAGGTTATAAATACAATTTTATTTTATTTATTGCTACTAATATTCTTTATTTAGGTTTGGTGTATGACTCGTAGTACAGGCACACCTATTGTAGTAGTCGTAGATCTAGAGAAAATAATCTAAAGAAATCGTTGACAGCAACAATAGCAGATGCAAGATCCACCATCTGCTGTAGGTAACGAACCACAGGAGAATCCACTATTGGGTGGTGCTAACGATAACACTTTAGGAGATCAACCTGTACCACCACCACTACCCGTGAACATACACATGGCTCAGAAGGAGAGAACCTTAAGAGACTATGTAATACCAAGTCTGGACATGGTTCAAGAAAGTATAACGAGACTGGCTATTACTAAAAATAATTTTAAGATTAAAACAACGATGATTTAGATGATCTAGAATAATCTACAATTTTGGGGGCGCAATGATAGATGATCCAAATCAACACTTAAAATAGTTTCTCCAACTTTGTGATACTTTCAAATACAACAGGGTCATTGATGACGCTTTTCTTCTTCGATTGTTCCCCTTTTCTTTGATTGATAATGCCTTTTCTTGGTTAGACTTTCATGCACCAGGATCTATCACAACATGGGATGAGCTCGCTAGAAAGTTTTTATAGAAGTTTTCCCTATTAGTAACGCAGTCCAACTAAGAAGAGAAATTGTTGTTTTTAGACAAATGGATGGGGAAACTTTTTATGAGGCTTAGGAAAATTTTAAAAAGTTGATTTAGAGATACCCGCACCATGGATTCGCTGAGTGGATGCGATTGCAGGTGTTTTACAATGGGTTGGATGTGAATGCAAGATCAGGACTAGACGGAGCAGCAGGAGGAGCCCTTATGAAAAGAATGTACGAGGACGCGTACGAAATCATTGAGAACATGGTGTTAAACTCCTGTTAGTGGCAAATTGAGAGATTTACATATGGCTAGAAATCCGCCACGGTAAAAGCTATCCATGAGGATGACAAGTATCAACAGTAGTGGATAGACTTAACCATACCAAATTTGCTAATAAACTGTCTATGTGTGGAGAAGAAAAATCACTCTTCCACTACATCAATGATCCTGCCGAGTGTTGGAACATCAGTGCCCCCAAGGCTCAGAAGAAAAAGTAAAATATCGGTAATCCAAACCATGGATCCATGTGCGAGGAACGAATCGGGGGGGAAATATAATAATGGTTTCGAAATTACTGAAACTTCAATCTGAGTAGACAGAGACGCCTCAAAAACGAGAATACAGAACCACTATCGAACCAAGTCGCAACTTTTCAGATGCCGACCTCTACGTTATCCACCCAATTGACAATGAACTGAAGAAGTCTCCAAAACTGTTTTAAAGATTTCTTTGCTTTGACGGCTGCTAGACCACCCAAAACAAGGTTTAGGGTTTTTTATATTTATATATATCAATAACTCCCCTTTTTAATTAGTACATTTATAATGAACCTTAATTCACAAAATAAATAAATATAACAATGTTTTAATCAAAAATTATAATTACATTAATTATAACAAAGATTTCGGTAAACTATATTTATTTTAAATTTATATATGAACCAAATTCATATATTAATAGAATTATGTTCTCATTAAGTGTACAACATCCTTGTACATATAATATGTTCGATATTTGATTGCCCAATTAAATTAATTCTATAATCAATTTAATTCATGTGACAACCAAACATAATACCAACCATGTTTTATTCCGATCATCTCAACCATATGGTGTGACCCTGTAGGCTCTTGTAATGTTAGTAGTAATACTAGAATGATTCTAATGTTACATACAATGAGTGGCATCTAGCAAATGATCATTGCTACCTAAGTTACAAGAAGTCATGATTCGACATAACCTTTTGTAATTTACCTTTCATGCATTAATCCTTAAGTCCTTTATCTCTAGAATGAATACAAGTCATGGAATAGTCACACTTGCATAGTCTATCTCATGTTTCTTAATATCTTGAGTAGACTATGATATACAAATAAGTATGACATCTCATATCAACTTATTTGAGCATGGCCATGCATTTCTAGTCTCACTCAATCAAGTGGCCTAAGATATTACTCCCATTATGTAGGAGGGACTTATTCTATATTGATCAACCATATCCCTCTACATAGGTTGTGGTATATCCAACACCAGCCTTTATAGAACAACCAGTTACGGTGTACATTTGACTGTATCAAAATATACAACTCAAGATGTTGGGATAATGATGATCTCAAGTCTGAGGATCATATACATATTAATCACTATGAGTAATGTTATGACAATTACATAACAATCCAAGAAACATACTCATAGCAGGTCATTCCAATATGTTGTTCTCTAACACACATATTCATGCATTGATTTTGACACTCCATATCAATGACAACTCTTTATCACCAATCAACTACATGTTAGTCTTAATGCATTATTATTTTCCTAGTCAATAATAATACTTGACTAAGGATCTTTTAAGAAAAATCATATTATTCTCAGGACATTATTATAAAACAGTTTATTTATACACACAGAAAAGAAACTGAAATAATAATAGAAACGCCTTATATTAATAAATATGGTAAATCAAGTATGTCATTACAACCATCTCATGATTGATCTTTGGGCATACTCTTACACTGAGGATGTGAACTATATCAGAAATAGGGGTGGAAATCCTTACTCAAATACCTATAATCTCGGTTGGAGAGATCACCCGAATATGAGATAGGGAGGAAACCAAGGAGGAAGTAATATTTCAAATAAAGCTAAAAATACTAACTATCAACCTCCTTATTTGCAGAAACCTCAGGACAGGGTCAACCCAAGTAACCATACTACATGTGGTCAACGGTTGGATAGAATCGAGAGAGAGATGCAGTCAATGAAAACAGAAATAAAACTGGTGCATTCTAAGTACACCAACTCAACCAAAACATTGACTAAACTTGAGGATCAAATGAGCCAATTAATGAGCTTGATGGGTGACATCAAAAGGAAAATTGGCACCGGAATCCCCAGCAATACATAAAATAATACCTGGAGAGAATGTAAGGAGCACGTGAAAGCAATAACGCTTCAATTGGGCAAAGTATTGAGTAGCCCAGAAAATTCTACTCTAGAGGTAAATATGAAAAATGCTGATGATCCTCTAGAAAAATCCCTAGAGGATGAAGATGAACCAGAATTAAACGAGGTAATTATGCCAGCAGAAGAGCTAGAAAAATAAAAAGCTAAAAATGTTGCCGTTACAAAAATCCCATTCCCTTCAAAACTAGAAGAAAAGCAAAAATAAGATGAAGATGAGTTTGTAAGTTTCCTGAACTTGTTCAAAACACTAAATGTAAATATGCCTTTAATTGAGTTAATTGAGAAAGTCCCTAAGTATGCCAAGTTATTAAAGGAAATTATGTCTAAGCGTAGGAAAATTAAGATAAGAGAACAAGTTAATTTAAGTGCCTCCTATAGTGTTATTATTTCAAGAAAAATTCTCCAAAAATTAAAATACTTGGGAAGTTTTACGATTCTCATAGAGATAGGGAGCATTCATTTTAATAGAGCTCTATGTGACCTAGGAGCTAGTATTAATTTAATTTCTCTATCTATTTTTGAAAAACTTGGGTTGGGGGATCTCAAAACCATTAAAATAACATTATAGTTGGCTAGCAGGTCTTCAGTACATCCAAAAAGGGTATTGGAAGACGTATTGCTCAAAGTGCGTAGCTTCATTACCCCAATAGAGTTTGTGGTTCTAGATTTTGAAAAAGATCTTGAAATACCAATCTTATTAGGTAGACATTTTCTTGCCGCTTCCAAATCCACCATTGATTTAGAAAAGAACGAATTAACTATGAAAATGAATGGTGAGATTAAATATTTAAATGTGGTCATCAACTGAACGAAGAGGATGGTAGGAGGAAGTTAGGGAAGCAGTGTAAAGAATTAATTGTTTCTAACACTCACAAGTCAAGGGATACGTTTCCTTTTATATACAGAAAGTATAAACAAGTTTAAGGAACTGGACAAGCATGCAGAGGTGGAATGGCATGACGAACGATGGACTAATGCTGATAGAATGGAAGGATAGTCCAATTGTGAATTGATGATACTATCAAATGAATCTGGCAGTAAAATTTAAATTCTTTTATTTTAAGCTAAACTTTTGTAAATTATTGTATATGTTTAGCTAACAGTTTAATATAGATTCTAATTTTCATTAACTATGCATTTCATTGAATCCGTAGCACCTAGGAAATTGAATTTGGAGCAAATAACAGAGCCGGTGTCACAACAAAGGACCCCTATGTCACAACACCAAAGGCAATATTAACAAAATCAAGAAAATCCTTTCGATGTTGTGACATGGACATTTAGTGTCGCAACTCCAAAATCAGTATACCCAGAAATTCCAAAATCTAGAGTGTGTCACGACACTGAACCCCAGTGTCGTAAAAATGATAACCTACCTAGGGTGTCACAACATGAAACCCTTATGTCGCGACATCGCTGCAAATTTCTACAGGGTTAACCCGACCCATTTGCGCAACCCAATGGCCTAACCTCCTCTTTACCCGATTTTAACCCTTCAAAACCCTTAGTTTTTAAAACCTAAACACAAATTAAGTCTTATTTAAATATCTTTTACTTCTTTTTTCCAAAAATCTCTCAAATACCTTAAAACCCTAAAACTCATTTTTTTTCATTTTTCTTTAAATTGACTTAGAAAAATTTTGTAACACCCTAACCCTTTTTCGTTGTCGGTCTAGGGTTATAGAGCATTATCATAAAAAAATTTAGAATAATTAATATCTAAATAGTTTAATAATGCCATTTAATATTAATTATTTAAATCTCATACAAATCCAACAAACATACACATTAGGGCCTTAAATTGAACTTTCGATGCCTTAAAAATAGTTTGGGATCAAAATGGGACTGATTTAAAATAACTCAGAAAATCTAAGAAAAAGTTAGAAATTTAGAAAATAGGGTTCACATGGTCGTGTGACATAGCCCAGACCGTGTGGTTTTCGAACAATGAAACACACGGCTATGTGCCAGCTCGTGTCTTAAATCGTGTAACTCATTGACTTAGATCACACGGCCGTGTCGTAGGCCATGTGTCAGGTCATGTAACTCTTTGACTTGTTACACACGGTCGTGTTGTAGACCCTGTGACTCACTGACTTGATACACACGGTCGTGTCTTAAACCATGTTATAATTATATACCTAAATTAAAAAGTGACACACAACTATGTAATTAGACCGTGTGCTCCATAATTTAACCCTAAAACAAGCCATTTTAAATCCAAAACTTGCCCAACAATCTACTCCATTTGTGTATACATTCAGTCGACCTAAACACATTTCAAAAACATAAAAACATGCCAATTCATTTAATCTAATTCTTCTAACCAATATGTCATTCAAAGGCACCTCATTTGTACCAAAACAAATTCAATCAACACATGGTTATAATACCACATCTCAAGTACAAAACATAGTCAATTTAGCTACCTGATGACATCAATTGTTAAACCATTCACCTTTCATAATAAACATGCCAAAATGACCATAATCATATGGCTTTTAATATGTAAACAAACCAACCACACCATATATTACAAAGTAATTAAATGTGACCAAAGGACATAAACTTACCAAAACAACATAAGTTCAAACAAACAAAATGTATACAAAAAAAGACATATTCATACCAAGTTGACCATTAGCATATTCAAAACCTTCCACTATAAAAGTCTTAAACATGCCATTTATGACCTTAGCAAAAATAACTCAAAAAATACCAAAGTGATTATTGGATAGTGTGATAGAACTCTGACAATTTTCCAACCAATTGGGCTTCTAACAATCTATGAAACAAAGGAAAATAACTCATAAGAAACTAGTGCTTAGTAAGCTCGTATAAACTTAAATGTAAACTTACCCTTCTTAAAATCATTTGATGAAATATGCTTAACATCATTACCATATTGATAAGCTTAATAAAATCCTATATACACCACCAAACTCACAAGTTAATAAGCTCATGCATAATGCATATAGAAAATCTATAATATCCAGTTTTCTAGTGATGTTGGAAACAGCAGTTGCGAGACCATAATTTTAACATGTGAAGTCATATTTTACTATTTATTTAAGGTTTATAGAGTTAAAATAGAGTCATATTAAATTTTGGTGAAGTAATTTTAAGGTTTAATTAGCTAATTGAACAAATGGATTAAATTTTGAAAGGTGCAAACTGTAACACCCCAGACCCGACCCAGATGTTATGGCCAGATCTGACGTGTCACATGGACTTACGACTTAGTATGCATTCGTTGGTTTAAGTGATTAGGGTGGTCTTTGTAAAAACAACAATTGAATGAAAAAAGCCAGTTTATCAATCTTTAGGCTATCCATTTGTCGTGCTTGTTGAGTCTTGAAAACGTTCATTAATTTTGAAAACCCGCGCAGCCTAACACTAGCAGTTTCGACATAGTATAAATATAATCGTAAAATAAAAACCATAGCAAAAGAGAAATTTATATAGCGGCCTTATTACAACTTAAAACCCCAAATTAAGTCAGAATATAAAAATAATAAAAAATAAACTAACTTAGAAAAAACCAACTTTGCAGATGATGTGGCCACTCCGAATCCCTCACAGCTCCAAGCCCACTATAGTTGGGGGTTTCCTACAGAGATGAAAATAAAGGGTGAGTTTGGTAAACTCACTGTGTAACATAACCCAACCATAGCCCAAAACAGATCAAACCTCAGAGTCAGACTTATCTGGGCCTTGGCCCAAAGATGTAAATCGAATGAAACTCATAGGCCCATAGCAGATACAGAACAAATATATCATGAATGCAGAAATTCCAACCCAGAGCCATCCATAACACCCCTACCAGCCTTACACCATGTGGGGAGACTACTCGACCCACCCAACCACTACATACCACAGAAATTACAGCGAGGCTGCCAGATATTGTGACGAAGTCACCAGATACAGATATTGTGGCGAGGCCACCAAAACAGATATATATGTTTATATATGTGGCGAAGCCACCAGATTGCAGCGAGGTTGCCAGATATTGTGATGAAATCACCAGAACAGATATATATGTGGCGAGGCCACTAGATTGCAGCGAGGCTGCCAGAACTCTTCCTCCATCAATATAAACCCATGTCCCATGCAACAAAATAATATGTCATGGCATAGAAACAGAACATCATGCTTTTCAGATAAAATAAAATATCCCTAGGGGTAAAATCATAAATTTTCATGTATAAGGGTATTTCAGTAATTATTACCTATTGCTAGGGTTTCATGCTCATTCTAACGTTTACCAAGTAATCAGAAGTACTTACCTCGTCTTTTTACCAAAGTGGGCTTGTTGGCCCAGTGGCCCATTTTCGGCCCATTAAGCCCAAATATACCCTTGTGCATGAAAATGCACACTCTGCACTCTAATCATCCAAATGCACCATATTCATTAACAACTGTCTCATGAGCGCTCGCACGCTCGCGAGTTCACAAAGTACCAACGTTTCGGTATTTCGGCTTTTACCGATTCAGTCTAAGGGAGGGTGTCGTTTACACACCTGGTTGATGACGATTGATGATGATATCTCCCACGCGATAATCCTACGATCGATCACTAACACATTAGACTTACGAATTAACGATAACTACCATAAATCCACGTCAACTAACCCAATCATCACACAAGTTAGTCATTTATGCACAAGGGGCAAAATAGTCATTTTACCCTCCAAGGGTAAATCGGTAGTCCTACCCTACAGGGGTATTTTAGTAATTCTACAACTTATCCACTTGGGCCTACGGACCCATTGGGACTACATGGCCCATTTCAGCCCATCGCGGCCCGAAATAGCCATCCTACAGCTAGAGTAGTGAGAAATACACACCTGTTAGGAGACTGCAGTTAATCCGCGCTCCCACACTCTTAGCTGACGCCCAACCCAAACGAGCACGCCACCAAGTGAAAGGGATCAGCCCAAAAGGGTATGCCAACTCTCCTCATGGTTGCTCTATTTAAAGCCAGCTCTCCATCTACTCTTATGTTAGCTTCCCGATGTGGGATCCCTCCATCATCAGAGTTTAAAACCAACACTAGCTCTTGCCATCCCAACATAGCAAAATAATCAACCTTTGCGTGCCAAGGGATTCGAACCAAAGTCCTCTCACATGCCAAATCACGCCACCACCACTAGGCCATCAACTCATTTGTGTCATAAGTCCAACACATTAAACTTTAAAGCGCACCTACTTGCTTCCAGATTTATTAAAAAGAAAAACCAAAATAAATTGCAAGAGCCAAGACTTGAACCTTGGACCCCTTGCTTCCTCTATGGCATCACTTCCTTGTCCCCTAAGTGGCGCTACCTTGCCACTACACCACACTCCTTTTTGTGACATCTTTTACCCCTTTACTCTTAAAAGCCCAAACGCCAATTGCATCACTTGTTCTTAAAATCAAAATTTCAAAGACTACCATGGATTTAAATTAAGTTTGGGCCTTCCAAAGGCCCACTGACCTACTAAAATATATATTTTAACCAACCAGAACACACCAAAAATTTAAAAAAAAAACACAGAAACACAGAAAACCCGAAAATTGGGCGTTACACAAACCTTAGTAATTTATGAATTAAATTTATTTGATAGCATAATTATAAATTGAATGGGGACTTATTAAGTAATTAGTCCATTAGATACTTAAATGGATGATTAGTGGCCTTTTAAAAATGGAATTGTAAGATTATGAGTTAAGGCAAATTGGTAATTTAATAAATGAAATTAAAGTAAAATAATAAAACAACTTGAATCATCATCTTCCGCAAGGGGTGAGTTGAAATTTGAAGAGGAAGAATACATTTTTATGAAGCTTAGGGTTTTGCTAAGTATTTGACGCGTGCATGTGAGTAATGTTTATACCGTTTCTTATAATTTTTATGTTTTTGTGATCATTACAGCTAGGTCCAACTGACCTATAGCTTCGTTTTTGAAACTGTCAAAGATTTTAGATGTTACCATTGATGAGTTGTTGATGTTCATGTTGTTAAATAATAGATTTGAGCTATCAGTTATTGATTACGAGTATTTTAGAAAATGGTTTTTGTTAGTTTTTGAGAAAATGATTAAATCGATTAAATATTAGAATTGATAAAGGGTTTTTGTGAATTTAGAATAAATATGGACTAAATATGGTAGGGTAATGATTTAGCTAGCTTGAGTATTTGGAAAATCTTGTTAAATTTGGAAAATTTAAGTTTAGGGATTAAATTAAGAAATATGTAAAAGTTTAAGGAAAATATGTAATTAATTAAAAGTTAAGGGTCATATGTATTGATATTTGAAGTAGTTTCCTATGTGTATTGCGGGGAAGGTCATTCTTTTGAGAATTGTCCATCAAATCCTGAGTCTCATTCTTTTGAGAATTGTCCATCAAATCCTGAGTCAGTGTACTATGTGGGGAACCAATATCAAAATAGAAGTGGACAAGGACCCCAGTCCAACTTCTATAATACTTCATGGCGTAATCATCCTAACTTTTCTTGGAGCTGTAACACCCCTATCCCGTAACCGTCATCGGAATAGGTAAGGGGCATTACCAGACAAAAAGAACATTTTAGACCAATTCAAATCACAAATATGACATAACATTAGTACACAAGCAATCATCAGCAATTCATCACTTATGATGGTCTACAAGACATAAAACATACTTTTAAGGACAGTCGGGACTAAACTGAACACATTTAAAAATTTCATAACTTGGAAAATATTTTCAATTCTGTTGAGGTCACACGCCTGTGTGATCAGGCCGTGTGCCTCACATGGGCACCAGACACGCCCATGTGATCCAACTGTGCCAAAATGAAGTATATATACTGACTTTCACCCACGGCCAACAGACACGCCCGTGTACTATGGCTGTGTGATACTTAGCTAGTTATTGACACGCCCATGTGTCTTAACAATGTGATCTTAAGAGGTTATTGCTTTGTATACACAGCCACAAGGCACGCCTGTGTTTCCTATCCATGTGGCACAATGTTGGCTTGGTTTAAGCCAACTTGCCACCCCTTTTTGGGTCATTCCTAAGCAATATTAGAAAACAATTATACCAACATTTTTAGCCAATTCCATATTCAAAACATTCTTCATTATAAATTAATCATCATCATTCAATAACCTATTCAAATCCATTCCAAAACACATTAAAATCTTATTACAACAACATGCCAAAATGCTCATTTCATAGTTCACATATGACACCTTGTATCTTATGCTTGAACTTACCATTTCCTCAACTTGGCATATTTCAAAATGATCACCACATACAAGGCTGTATAACTATTACAAGCATTAACAATTTGTCATCATAACCATTTACCAAAACTAAGCACAAACATACCATTTGTTAGCCAACTCTCATGGCATAACATATATATACATATCAAAGCTTAAATACATAAATATTCTAGCCTATACATGCCATACTTATATATATATACACTTTCAAAAGTACCAAACTAAAGTTTGATAGTGTGGTGATGATCCTTGATGATCCACGAGCTTGCAGTAGCTTCGATATCTATAAAACAATGCAAACACATACAAAGTAAGCTTTCCAAAAGCTTAGTAAGATCGTACTAAAATCATCAACAATATATAAAACATAGCATATCAACACATAAGTATTTACATATTTTCAATCCATATCACCATATCAATTCCATGATCTTAACACAAATAATGTCATCTACCACTTAGGTATCATACATACCTGAAGTTTTCTGTACATCTTCTCTTACATACTCACCTTTCATTGAATATTATAAGACTTTCAGTCGATCACTCCTACTTTAAACATCCACACACTTAGTTCCATAAGGATTAGCTGAAACTAAAATGATTCCGCACACTTAGTGTTGTTAGAATTAATCGAAGCTAAGTTGGTAATGCACACTTAGTGCCTTATATAGCCAAAGCTATTCTAACTCGCACACTTAGTGCCATTTGTAGCCGAAGCTATACTAAATCGCACACTTAGTGCCAAACATAGTCGAATATCATTATACTCAAGCCGTAATCAATATCTATATCATTTATACATTACCATCACTTTAAAACATAGCTTTAACTTTATTTATCATGTACGAACTTACCTCGTACTTGGAATTGTTGATTTGAATTGTTTACTCGATAGCCTTCGACTTCCCTCGATCTAAATCCGAATTC
Organism: Gossypium longicalyx; assembly: GCA_025698465.1. NCBI lineage: Eukaryota > Viridiplantae > Streptophyta > Magnoliopsida > Malvales > Malvaceae > Gossypium > Gossypium longicalyx. Next base: position 29,890,536 of record CM047006.1, read on the forward strand.
CTCCTTTCTTGATCTATATGTATTCGAAATTAACCCTTTTAATTCACCAATTAATTCAATTCAATCCATAAACACATATTTAGGGCATTTTGCAAACTAGCCCTCTCATTTTCACATTTCGACACTTTAGTCCCTATTTCACAAAATCACAAAATACACATAATTTGCATATACACAAGCTTAGCTGAATTCTCCTAGCTCTCATACAAGTCCAAAAATTTCATTTATTTCACATTTTAGTCCCTCAAAAATAATATTTTTACAATTTAGCCCAAATTGCTCAAATTCATCAAAAATCCAAAGACAAAACATGTAAACCCAACATCAAGCTTTCATATTTCACCATTTAAAAACACCAAACTTATGAATTCATCCATGGCATATTCCAAAATCATCATCAAAATCAGAAATTGAGGCATGGCCTTGCTAGAGCACTTAACAACGATCACAAAAACGTAGAAATTATCAAAAATCAAAACAAAAACATACTCGAATTAAGCTTTCAATGTGCCGAAACTCTTAAAGCTTTTATTCTTTATTTTTTTCTTCAATTTTGGTGGATGAACACATATTATGGCATCATTTTCTAATTTGTTTTCATATAATTTACTTTAATATGCATTTTACCATATTACCCATGCATTAAAACATTGATATGCCAACAACTAATGTCCACTAATGTCATTTAATCATAAGTTTGGTCAAATAACCACATAAGGACCTCACAATTATAAAGCCAAGTCAAATAAGCACTTTTAACATCTACCACACAGCTTTTACATTTTACGCATTTAGGTCCTTTTTTCAAATTAAGTACACAAATAGTTAAATTTTTACACGAGACTTTCTTACATTCTAATTCACACATCATAAGCACGAAAAATAATATTTAAATATTTTTCTAACTTGGATATGTTGTCAAGAAACCATTGTTCCGACTAGGGTTAAAACTGGACTGTTACAATTCTCCCCCTTAGGGATTTTCGTCCCTAAAAATCTTGCCGTTAAATAGATTTGGATATTGATGTCTCATTGAATCTTCAGGCTCCCACGTGGCCTCTTCAATACCATGTCGATGCCACATCACTTTAACTAATGGAATTTTCTTATTTCGTAACTCTTTAACTTCATGAGCTAAGTTATGAATCGGCTTTTCTTTGTAAGTCATATCAGACTGAATTTCAATCTCAGATGAAGGAATTACATACAAAGGATTGGATCTGTATTGTCGAAGCATTGATACATGAAATACATTATGAATCTTTTCCAGCTCTGGTGGTAACAACAATCTATAAGCAACCGGCCCAATACGCTCAATAATTTCATACGGTCCAATGAACCTTGGACTCAACTTGCCTTTTCTACCAAACCGAAGCACTTTCTTCCACAGAGACACTTTCAAAAACACCTTGTCACCGATCTCAAACTCAATGTCTTTTCTTTTCAAATCCGCATATGATTTTTGATGATCAGAAGCTACTTTCAAACTATCTCGGATTACTTTTACTTTTTGTTTGGTTTCTTTTATCAAGTCAACACCATGAATCTTGTTTTCGCTGAGCTCGGTCCAATACAAAGGTGTACGGCATTTGCGACCATATAAAGCCTCATATGGTGCCATTTTAGTGCTTGACTAAAAACTGTTATTATACGTGAATTCAATCAAAGGTAGATATTGTTCCCACGTACCTTTAAACTCAAGAATGCAACATCTCAACATATCCTCAAGTATCTGAATTATCTGCTCAATTGGCCATCCGTTTGCGGATGAAAAGTAGTACTAAAGTGCAATTTAGTACCTAATGCATCTTGCAACATCGTGATGTAAATCTCGGGTCTCTATCTAACACTACCAACAATGGCACACCATGCAATTTAACTATATCAGAAATGTATAACTCAGCTAATTTAGCAAGTGAGTAATCGTGTTGAATCAGAATAAAATGAGCTGATTTCATCAATCGATCAATTACAACCCAAATTGTATCTTTCTTTCTCGGAGACAGGGGCAAACCTGAAACAAAATCCATGGTCACTCGATCCCATTTCCACTCCGAAATCATAATCGGTTGTAACAAGCCAGATGGCACCTGATGTTCAGCTTTAACTTGTTGACATATCAAACATTTAGAAACAAAATCAGAGATATCTCTCTTCATTCCAGACCACCAATAATGCTGTTTCAAATCATTATATATTTTCGTACTACCCGGATGCACAGATAAACAACTACTGTGAGCTTCACTTAGAATCATTTGAATTAACTCTGAATTTCTCGGAATACAAATTCGATCTTGAAATCATAAGCAATCATCTTTATCAACTCTGAATTTTGAATCAGACTCTACATCACACTAAGCTCGTTTAGCAAAAATCTCATTATCAACCTTCCGAGCTTCGATAATCTGTTATAAGAACAAAGGTCTTGCTTTTAATTCAGCTAAAACTGAACTATCATCAGACAGAACCAAATGAGCATTCATTGCACACAAAGCAAACAATATTTTCGACTCAGGGCATCAGCAACAACATTTGCTTTACCCGGATAATAATCTATCACAAGTTCGTAGTCCTTTAGTAGTTCAAGCCATCTTCTTTGATTAAAATCTTTTTGAGTCATCAAATACTTCAAACTTTTATGATCAGAATATACATGACACTTTTCACCGAATAAGTAATGGCGCCAAATCTTTAGAGCAAACACAATCGCAGCTAATTTAAGATCATGCGTTGAATAGTTCTTTTCATGCGGCTTCAACTGTCTCGAAGCATAAGCAATGACTTTTCCTTCTTGCATTAGAACATATCTCAAACCAATTAATGAAGCATCACTGTAAATCACAAATTCTTTACCCGATTCAAGTTGTACTAATACCGGAGCTTTAGTCAACAAAGCTTTCAACTGATCAAAGCTATTCTGACACTTTTCAGACCACTCAAACTTCACATCTTTCTGAAGCAGTTTTGTTAACGGAGCTGCAATCATCGAAAAACCTTTCACGAATCTTCTATAATAACTTGCAAGTCCCAAGAAACTACGGACTTCAGATACATTCCTCGGAGGTTTCCAATCCAAAATAGCATAAATTTTACTCGGATCAACTCGAATACCAGAGGCTGATACAATATGACCCAGGAAACCAACTTCTCGCAACCAGAACTCACATTTACTGAATTTTGCATACAACTGTTTATCTCTCAAAATCTATAATACTAACCTCAGATGCTCGGCATGTTCAGATTCATCACGTGAATAAATCAATATGTCATCTATGAATACCACAACAAATTGATTAAGTACGGTCTGAAAATTCTATTCATCAAATCCATGAAAATAGCAGGCGCATTAGTCAATCCGAAAGGCATAACTAAGAATTCATAGTGACTGTACCTTGTTCTGAAAGCAGTTTTTGGAATATCTGAGTCTTTCACTCATAACTGATAATAGCCTAAACTTAAATCTATTTTCGAAAACATAGCAGCTCATCAAACAAATCATCAATTCGGGGCAGGGATATTTATTCTTGACAGTCACTTTATTCAACTGACGATAGTCAATACACATTCTCATTGTACCATCTTTCTTTTTCACAAATAGAACCGAATTACCATAAGGTGAGAAACTCGGTCTAGTAAATCCTCGATCGGTTAACTCTTGCAACTAAAACTTTAATTCTTTCAGTTCAGTTGGGGTCATTCTATATGGAGCTATTGAAATCGGAGTAGTATCAGGTACCAATTCAATACCAAACTATACCTCTCTAACCGAAGGTAATCCCGAAAGTTCTTCAAGAAACACATCAGGGAACTCACAAACAACAGGCACAGATTCAACCTTCTTTTCTAGTACTCTCAAATCAATCACATATGAAAAATAAGCTTCACAACCCTTTCTTACAATACTTAAAGCTTTCATTGAAGATATCACAGCAGATAATCCATTCAAATCACTAGATTCAATTCTAACTATTTCATCATTCTTGCATCTCAAATAAATAGTTTTCCGTTTGCAATTCACCACAGCATCATGCAAAGTTAACCAATCCATACCTAGAATTATATCAAACTCATCAAAAGGCAATAACATTAGATTAGCCGAAAAATAATTATCTCGAAACATTAATGGACAATTCTTGCAGACTTTATCAACCAGAACACATCTGGCTAGAGGGTTCAAAACTCTAATTACAAATTCAGTAGACTTTACAGGCAAATTCTTACTGTTCACTAAGTTTATGTATATATATGAATGTGTCGATTCGGGATCTATCAAAGCAATCACAGAAGTATCATAGAGAGTAAATGTACCCGTAATCACATCTGGCGATGAAGCTTCCTCACGAGCTCTAATAGCATAGGCTCTGGTAGGTGCATGAGCCTCAGGTCTCACAGCTGTGTCTTTCGTTCCTCTTTAACTACCGCTCACATTTCCCAAATTTCTGAAAGATCTACCTCGAGAAACATTACCACTCTGCCTTGGATTCTAAACATTATCCTTTTCAGCTAAATCTGGGCAATCTTTCATAAAATGGTTTCTTGAACCACAACTATAACAAGCTCGATTAATACTTTTTCCCCAGCATTCACTGAAATGTCATCTTCCATACTAATCACACTCAGGCTTTTCATTCTTTGCATTATCACACTGGCAAAAGATGTAGCTGAAGATTTGAAATTTGATTGCGACTTAACACAATCTCTGGTCGAAGGTCCTATACTAGTCTTTAAACTACTGCTATCATCTCTAAACTTCTTGGATCCAGATTGAAACGATTTACTCGAAGATCTATTTCGTACCTCTCTAGCTTCAAAATCAGCCTTTCTTTTCTCTTTCCCAAGATCTTCAGCTTTACATGCTCGTTCAACAAGCACTACGAATTCTTTGATTTCCAAGATCCCAACTAACAAACGAATATCTCTATTCAAGCCGTCTTCAAATCTCTTACATTATTGCTTCAGTAGATATGCATTCACGAGCATATTGAATCAGCCTTACAAATTCCCGCTCGTATTCAGTGACAGGCATTCAACCTTGTTTAAGCTCAAGAAACTCTTTGCGTTTCTTATCAATGAATCTCTGACTAATGTATTTCTTCCAGAATTCAGCCTGGAAGAAATCCTAGGTAACTTGTTCACTCAGAACCACGTATGTCAAAGTCTTCCACCAATGATACGCTGTATCTCTCAAAAGAGAAACAACACATTTTATGCATCCATCAGGACTAAAAGACAACTCATCAAACACTCTTATTATGTTTTCTAACCAAAACTCGGCTTTTTTAGCATCATCTTTTGTTGTAGCTTAGAACTCTTTAGCCCCATGTTTTCTAATCTTATCAACAGGTGGTTTACTCAATGTATCGGGTTTATTGGTGGCATAACAGGAGTTTGAGAAGAATTAACCGGGGGTGGAGGTTGTTGTACAGCTGGATTGGTTCTAATGTATTGGGTGAACCAATCATTCATCATCTGATAGAAGGCTTATTTAGCCTCACCATCACGGCTACTCGTAGCCGGTCGAGAATCAGTTTGCACCGTCCCTTGCGCGGGAGCAGGCGCATTGCTTTCAATATCGTCAGCTACAGCTCTACCGGGATCCATTTGCTATATAAAAGCACATTTCAATGTCAGGATTCATCACACTATCGCAGCTTATATTTAGGGCATGTATAGCTAGACTCACATACACTATGGTAGTCCTAGAACCGATTAAACCATAACACTGATACTAACTAAATGTAACACCCTTATCCTATAACCATCACCGGAATAGGTAAGGGGCATTACTAGACAGATAGAACATTTCAGACCAATTCAAATCACAGATATCACAAAACATTAGTACACAAGCAATCATCAGCAATTCATCACTTATGATGGTCTACGAGACATAAAACATACTTTTAAGGACAATCGGGACTAAACCGAACACATTAAAAATTTTCATAACTTAGAAAATTTTTTCAATTCTGTTGAGGTCACACGCCCGTGTGACCAGGCCATATGCCTCACATGGGCACTAGACACGCCCATGTGATCCATCCGTGCCAAAACAGAGTATATATACGAACTTTCACCCACAGCCAATAGACACGCCCGTGTGCTATGGCTGTGTGATACTTAGCTAGCTACTGACTTAAGCCCACTGCCACATGACACGCCCATGTGTCTTAACCGTGTGATCTTAAGAGGTTACTGCTTTGCATACACGGCCACAAGGCATGCCCGTGTTCCCTGTCCATGTGGCACAATGTTGGCTTGGTTTAAGCCAACTTGCCACCCCTTTTTGGGTCATTCCTACGCAATATTAGACAACAATTATACCAACATTTTCAGCCAATTCCATGTTCAAAACATTCTTCATTATAAATTAATCATCATCATTCAATAACCTATTCAAATCCATTCCAAAACACATTAAAATATTATTACAACAACATGGCAAAATGCTCATTTCATAGCTCACATATGACACCTTATATCTCATGCTTGAACTTACCATTTCCTCAACTTAGCATATTTCAAAATGATCACCACATACAAGGCTATATAACTATTACAAGCATGCACAATTTGTCATCATAACCATTTACCAAAACTAAGCACAAACATACCATTTGTTAGCCAACTCTTATGGCATAACATATATATACATATCAAAGCTTAAATACATAAATATTCTAGCCTATACATGCTATACTTAAATATATATACACTTTCAAAAGTACCAAATTAAAGTTTGATAGTGTGGTGACGATCCTTGACGATCCTCGAGCTTGCAGTAGCTTCGATATCTATAAAATAATGTAAACACATACAAAGTAAGCTTTCCTAAACCTTAGTAAGATCGTACTAAAATCATCAACAATAAATAAAACATAGCATATCAACACATAAGTATTTACATATTTTCAATCCATATCACCATATCAATTCCATGATCTTAACACAAATAATGTCATCTACCACCTAGGTATCATACATACCTGAAGTTTTTTGTACATCTTCTCTTACATACTCACCTTTCATTGAATATTATAAGACTTTCAGTCAATCACTCCTACTTTAAACATCCGCACACTTAGTACCGTAAGGATTAGCTGAAACTAAAATGATTCCGCACACTTAGTACCGTTATAATTACCCGAAGCTAAGTCGGTAACACACACTTAGTGCCTTATATAGCCGAAGCTATTCTAACTCGCACACTTAGTGCCATTTGTAGCCGAAGCTATACTAAACCGCACACTTACTGCCAAACATAGTCGAATATCATTATACTCAAGCCGTAATCAATATCTATATCATTTATACATTACTATCACATTAAAACATAGCTTTAACATTATTTATGGTGTACGAACTTACCTCGTACTCAGAATTGTCGATTTGAATTGTTTACTCGATAGCCTTCGACTTTCCTCGATCTAAATTCGAATTCCTCCTTTCTTGGTTTATATGTATTCAAAATTAACCCTTTTTATTCACCAATTAATTCAATTCAATCCATAAATACATATTTAGGGCATTTTACAAACTAGCCCTCACATTTTCACATTTCAACACTTTAGTCCTTGTTTCACAAAATCACAAAATACACATAATTTGTATATACACAAGCTTAGTTGAATTCTCCTAGCTCTTATACAAGTCCAAAAATTTCATATATTTCACATTTTAGTCCCTCAAAAATAACATTTTTACAATTTATCCCAAATTGCTCAAATTCATCAAAAATCCAAAGACAAAACATGTAAACCCAACATCAAGCTTTCATATTTCACCATTTAATAACACAAAACTCATGAATTAATCCATGGCATATTTCAAAAGCATCATCAAAATCAGAAATTGAGGCATGAGCTTGCTAGAGCACTTAACAACGATCACAAAAACGTAGAAATTATCAAAAATTGAAATAAAAACATACCTGAATTAAGCTTTCAATGTGCCGAAACCCTTAAAGCTTTTATTATTTCTTTTTTTTTCTTCAATTTCGGTGGCTGAATACATATTATGGCATCATTTTCTAATTTGTTTTCATATAATTTACTTTAATATGTATTTTACCATATTACCCATGCATTAAAACATTGATATGCCAACAACTAATGTCCACTAATGTCATTTAATCATAAGTTTGGTCAAATAACCATATAAGGACCTCACAATTATAAATCCAAGTCAAATAAGCACTTTTAACGTCTACCACACAGCTTTTACATTTTATGCGTTTAGGTCCTTTTTGCAAATTAAGTACACAAACAGTTAAATTTTTACATGAGACTTTCAAACATGCTAATTCACACATCATAAGCACGAAAAATAATATTTAAATATTTTCTAACTCGGATATGTGGTCTCGAAATCATTGTTCCCACTAGGGTTAAAACCGGACTGTTACAAGAGTAACCAAGGAAATGGACCGAACCATAACTTATTGTAGCATAGACCCAATCAAACTTAAGGGTTTAATCAGTAAGCTTCAAGACCACCTCAAGCTGAGGCATCAAACAGTGTGGAGAACTTATTGAAAGCGTACATGGCAAAGAATGACGCTTTGATCCAAAGCAAAGTAGCAACACTGAAAAATTTGGAAAACCAAATGGGTCAGTTAACTATAGAGTTTCGTAATAGGCCGCAAGGAACTTTACCGAGTGATACTGAAAATCTAAGAAATTTGGGTAAAGAACATATGAAGGGAGTGGTATTGCGAAGTGGTAAAATTTTGGAACCCCGATTGATTGATGTCGAAGATAAGCCTGTTAAGAAGGAGGAAAGTCAACCCGCTGTTGAAGTTCCTACACCAAAAGAGTTAGAATCTGCAAAGATTGACAAGGTAAATCCCAAATTAGTGAATTCAGACACTTTAACATCTTCTTTGGATGCAGATTTACCTACTCAGAAAAGTTGTTCGGTTCAACCAAAAGTTCCACCACCTCTATATCCGAAAAGATTGCAGCAACACATGAAGTGCAATTCAAGAAGTTTTTGGATATTCTGAAGTAGTTACACATCAATATTCCATTGGTGGAGGCTTTAGAACAAATGCCAAATTATGTGAAGTTTATAAAGGATATATTGTCTAAGAAGAATCGACTAAGTGAGTATGAGACTGTTGCTTTGATAAAGGAGTGCAGTGCATTCCTGCAGAACAAACTACCACCGAAATTGAAAGACCTAGGAAGCTTTACTATACCTTGTAACATTGGTGAATCTTACTGTGGTAAAGCTTTATGTGACTTAGGAGCGAGTATCAATTTGATGCCTAAGTCTATTTTTAAGATGTTAGGGATAGGTGAAGTAAGACCTACAACTATGACGCTTCAGTTAGCGGATTGATCTTTAGCATATCCCGAGGGAAAGATCGAGGATGTTTTGGTAAGAGTCGATAAATTTATTTTTCCTGCTGATTTCATTGTCTTAGATTTTCAAGTAGATAAGAAAGTGTTAATCATTCTTGGGAGACCTTTCTTAGCCACAGAAAGAACGTTAATTGATGTGTAGAAAGGTGAACTCACCATGCGAGTTCAAAGATGATTAGGTAACCTTTAACATTCTTAAAATGATAAAATTTCATGATTCAGTAGAAGTCTATTCAGTTATGGAAGAGATAGAAACCTTGGTTTTTATGGCAAGCAATTTTGAAGAAGATCCATTAGAGAAAACCTTAGATCTTAACCTTGTGGAGGATGAAGAAGGTGAAGAAAACATAGCTTTGATGGAAGCCAATCCAAGAAATTTTATTCAATCCACACGGTTTGAACCGTTGGACTTAGAAGTCAGAGAATTTGTGCAACCCAAGTTGTCAATTGAAGAACCACCTAAACTCGAACTAAATGTACTTCTTTCCTATTTGAAATATGTTTATTTAGGTGACTGTTCTACTTTGCTTGTGATTATTTCAATAGAACTGATGAAAGATCAAGAGGAGCAACTAATTGTTGTTCTAAAAAAATTTAAGAAAGCAATTGGCTGGACCATAACTGATATTCGAGGTATAAGCCCTTCTTTTTACATGAATAAAATTATTTTCGAAGAAGGTGAAAGAGCTCGAATAGATGGGCAAAGGAGGCTCAATCCTACTATGAAATAAGTTGTGAGAAATGAATGATCAAATGGTTAGATGCATGAATCATCTATCCTATTTCAAATAGTTTGTGGGTAAGTCCGGCACGGTGTGTGCCGAAGAAAGATGGAATACGATTGTAAAAAATGAGCGTAACGAGTTAATTCTAATGAGAGCTATTACCAGTTGGAGACTCTGTATTGATTACAAAAAATTGAACAAAGCAACTCGGAAGGACCATTTTCTGTTGTTTTTTATGGATCAGATGTTAGATTGACTGGTAGGTACCAAAGTTACAGTATTTACTGACCATGAGACCATTAAATACTTGCTCACGAAGAAAGATGTAAAATCAAGGCTAATTTGTTGGATACTATTACTTCAAGAATTTGACCTTGAGATCCAAGATAGAAAAAGTGTCGAAAATCAAATAGTTGATCATTTGTCAAGGTTGGAACCAGATGAGGTAACTCGATCATGTATGCCTATCAACGAGAATTTCCCAGATGAGCACTTATTTGAGGTAAATCAAATTCATGAAACACCTTGGTTTCCTGATTTTGCCAATTATCTTGCATGTGGAATAATTCCTCAAGAAATGACATACCAAAAAAGGAAAAAATTCCTTCATGATAGTCGGTATTATTTTTGGGAGGATCCGTTTTTGTTTAAACAATGTGCAGATAATATAATTTGAAAGTGTGTAGCTGAAAGTGAGATTGCTGAGATCTTGTATCATTGCCATTCATCTCTAGTGAGGGGACACTTTGGTAGTTCACATATTGCAGAAAAGATTTTGCAAGTAGGTTTCTTTTGGCCTACGCTATTTAAAGATGCTTATACTTATGTGAAGAACTGTGATAAATTTCAAATGACTGGAAATATATTAAGGAGGAATGAGATGCCCTTGACAAATATTTTGGAGATTGAATTATTCGACGTATGGGGCATTGACTTCTTAGGCCTGTTTCCTTTTTCATATGGGAACAAATACATATTAGTTGCTGTGGATTATGTATCCAAGTGGGTTGAAGCTGAAGCATACCCTATAAATGATGCTTAGGTAGTCATGCGGTTCCTACATAAGCATGTGTTTACACGATTTGGGACACCAAGAGCTATTATTAGTGATGAAGGTTCTCAATTTGTGAACAAATGGCTTAAGTGGTTGCTTGAAAAATATGATGTGAAGCACAAGATTGCTACTACCTATCACCCCCAGTCCAATGGGCAAGTTGAGAGAGTGAACCGTGAAATCAAAGGTATCCTTGAAAATGTAGTATGCCCGAGAAGAAAAGATTGGTCTCGAAGGCTCGATGATGCATTATGAGCCTATCGAACAACATTTAAAAAACTGTTAAGAATGACTCCTTATCGGTTAGTTTTTGGGAAGGCATGCCATTTGCCATTAGAGTCGAAGAATAGAGCTCACTAGGCCTTGAAGCAATTGAACTTTGATCTTAAGCAAGCCAGTGAGAGAAGGATGTTACAACTGGATGAGTTGGAAGAGTTGAGGTTGTTTTCCTATGAGAATGCCAAAATGTGTAAAGAAAGATCAAAGAGATGGCATGATAGTCATATACAACCTCGCGAGTTTAAAGAAGGCTAGAAGGTTTTGTTGTTTAATTCAAGGTTGAAGTTATTTCCTGGGAAGCTTAAATCCCGATAGAAAGGACCCTATACCATCTACCGAGTGTATCTTTATGGAGCTATTGAATTATACGACAATTACGGAGGTACGTTTAAAGTTAATGGTCATCGTCTCAAACATTACTGGGATCGTGAGGTTGAGCAAATTGAATCCTTGTTCAAATTAACAGACCCTTGATTTTTCATGAACTCATTTTGTAAATAAATAAATAATTAGAACCTATTTTCTTAGCTTATTACATTTAATTAATTTTGTCTAAGGAGATTGGAACTTAAGTGGGACCGCTGTGACCACTCTAACCTTTCTTGAGAATTAATTTATGTAATTTGTTAAGAAGAAATTTTCTAATTAAGATTTAAAATTGTTAATTTTTATTTGTTTTGTTTAAATTTTAAAAGGGGGCCAAATTTGGCCCAAGTACTAATAAGTTTCTTTTCTAGAGACAAGACAGTTTGAGTTTGAGGCGCAAGATAGCAGCATAAAGGAGGGAAAAATCCATACCTATTGCCGCCACTCCCATTGCATGTCGCCCTAGTAACCCTAATGTAGCTAAATTTTTGCTACATGTTGCCCTAATTTTTCCTTATATAAAACACTCTTCATTCTACTATTTTTCATATCCCTTAAAGCAATTTGCTTACATCCTAAAAATCCCTAAATCTCCCTTTTGTGCCGTCAACCTCAAATCCTGAAAGAAACCCTAGTTTTCGTTGTTGGCACCATACATCGTCGTTGCTATCGCATGGTATCATTGTCGTTGTACAATTTTTTTCGTAGCAAGTTCTACCCTGTAACGCCCCAAAAATCTCGAAACCCAAAAATCCTGAAATCCCGAACTTTTTTTGTTTTCGGTTTTGATAAAAATTGTGTTTTATATTTCTGGCCCAATGATAATTATAGTAGGTCTTAATTCAAAATTAGGGGTAAATGAAATTATACTTTAATTATTAAAAGAATCTGGGTTGGCAAGTAGTTGGGCTTTTAAATAAAGTTAGGGAAAAATAGCATCAAAAAGCCCTGTGGTGGAGTGGCTAAGTGACGCCACTTAGGGTGTAGGGAGGTGGTGTTAATAGCTAGCAAGGAGGTCCAAGGTTCAAATCCTAGCTTGGTGTTTTTAGAAGTTTAATTTTAGCCTTCTAGAAGGATGGAAGTGGCGTGAAAGTGGACCCCAAGGGAAGTGTTCAGGAGAGAAAATTAAGGAAGGGATTAAGGGGTTATCATGGAAAAAAATGAGGACATGAAAAGGGAGAATTGATGGAGCCGAATGGGGAATTGGGTATGGGAAAATTTGGCTATAAGGCTTATAAATGGGTGCCGAATACTAGGGTATGAAACTAATGCCGAATTTCCTCCACTCTATTGCCAGAAGCTCTTTTCTCTAAAAGCCAGAAACTCTTTGCCTTCTTTTCTTTTTCTTCTTCCTTGTGCCAAATTCTATTCCTCCTCTACTCAATATTTTCTTTTCTTTAGCTGATTCTTTTTCCTCTCTTCTTTGGTGCCGAGTAATCTATTTTTTCCATTCAAATCTCTAAGAGCCGAATATTATTTGGCCGAATACCCCTGGTGCTGCTACTACTCTTTCCACCCAGTCGATTCTAGTGTAAGTGTTTGCTCTCCCAATCGGTTTTTGATAAGTATCGAGTATTCAGTTCTCAATTTTTTCTAATTGAATTTGGTAGGGAATTAGTGTTAGATCTCGATTTTGGATTCCTACAGATTTGCTCTTCAGATCTGAGAGATATACGTGATTAGTGACCAAAGTAGAAGCTAGTAAAGGCTTAACGTTCAGGTAAGGTTAAGGTGAGATTCTGGCTTTTGGTAAAGTATTCGATAAGTATGTGAGATTAATCTTTGAGGGATATCGATTGTAGGTTTGGGCTACGAAAATCACAGCACGCTTGCTTACCTGGTATGTACATACACTGCACACACACAATAAATCGACAAAAGTCGAAAAGCCGAAATGTTGAAATGTCGAAAAGCCAAAAGTTTGGTTGTGGTAGTCTTACGAGTGCGCGAACACTTGTAAGGGGGAAACCGATAGGTTACCTGAGGCCCATGGGTAATTCCGTGGACTTGGGTTGTGATTTGGCCATATAGGCCGAAATGGGCTAAATGGGCCTGATGGGCTGGTGGTCCCATAATAGACAAAAACTGAATATTGATGCTTTGTGATAGGAATTTGTATGTGAGCATGAATATGAATGTGACTGGGCCTAAAGGGCCATATAAATGTGATTTGGGCCTAATGGGCCAAATACAGGTGATTTGGGCCTAATAGGTCATATGAATATGATTGGGCTTAATGGGCCAGATACAGGTATGTGAAATTGTTTGGGCTTTGTAAGGGGTTTTGGGCCTAGTATATGTTATCCACATAAGACTTAATTAATATATTGTGACCATGGACAAGTCAAAGGGTTAAGGTGTGGCAACGGGTATATGCATGTCTAGGATTGGATCTAAGGAGAGCTTGGTACTTAAGCGGTCTTAATGACCCACCTCTTCTTCTCTGAAATCCTACCTGGTGCATAGTATTTGTTTATCTTAGCTCACGGGACTTGTTAACGGCCCAAGATAAGTGAAAACCGTAATTAAGGAAAAATTACCTAAATTCCCCTAAGGGTAAAAATGACCAAAATACCCCTAGGTGTTGAATGTAAGTTTTATGTATGCGAAATGCATACATATGATATTCTACTTAGGTTGCATATGGGTTGGGATTTATGGAACGGAGGAAGTATATGAGGATCGCATGGTTGCTTGACAATTATGGATCCACCGACGGCTTTTAAAGCCCAATATGTAAATGAAGGTAGTTCCACAACCGAGCTACCATGGTGTGTGGGTTGGGTGGGTCGATATTTATATCCCCACATAGTGTGACGGGGGACAGAGTCGGTGTGTAACGGATGGATAATTTGGATGGGATTGCATTGCATGTATGATGAATGATATTTTTTTTGAATGCTTGTTTTCTTCGAGGGTTGTAGACACTGAGTTTGCGAAAATTCACCCTCTCTTTTATTTTATTTTCAGGTGATGCTCAGTAGAAGGTTCGATGTTTAGAGGGACTCTGGGTGGCCAGCTAGCAAGATGATTTGGACTTGGGTTTTTTTTAAGCATTTAAGTTTTACTTCTTTTTAAGTATGTTCCAGACCAGATTGTAATAAGATTTTCACTGTATTATTATTACTTGAATTATTATTATTTTCAATGTAATTGCGAGAAGTTGAACATGGATTTTTTAAATTATACTATGTTTTCTACGTTTCCGCAGCTAAGTTTTTTTAATCAAATGTTTTAAACAAGGCTTTCGTAACTGAAGGTGTTTTTTTTAAAGTTAATTAGAGTTTCTTTTATTTTGAGAAGGGTTTTCAATGAAAACACAGTTTTCGCTAAAACACTTCAATGTGACACACCAGATTCGGCCATAACGTCTAGGTCGAGTTTGGGGTGTTATATTTAGTGGTATCAAAGCCCAGGTTGCAAAACTCGGGCTGTGAAGTGGGCCTTATAATTATTTGGTTTTTTTTTGAATTTTAAAAATATTTTGGATCGCAATGCTTTGGAAAAAGAGAAATCTTGCTGAGCGGCACACCGAGTCTCTGATGTCGAACCAAGTAAGTACTTTTATTTAAGTTTGTTTAAATTGTTATACAGTAGATAATTAGAGGGCTACTCTAGATGATGGTTAGAATGGAACCAAAACCTGTAGGATCTGGAAACTGTAGAGGATTTTCGAAAACGATCTTCTCTTTAAATATTTTCATAAAACATCGGTGTAATTATTAAACTAACTAAAACTTCATAAAATTTCTAATCCAGATAATACGCGAATCGACGATGAATGCTAGAAGAGGTGCAAGAGGCCGTGGCCGAGGTCGCGGAAGCGTTAGGGCTGAATCGTCAGCATCGAGCCATATGCCCAATGTTGGAGTAGAAGAGGCTCCGGCCTCACCTGTGGCTGGGAATAGACCGTATGATCAGGCTGCGGGAGAAGATGCATTGTCGTAGGCAATGTTAAGGATTTTGGAAAGGGTCCCTGGGCCAAATAATGGCAGCGAAAATTGGGGGTCCATTCCAGAACGACTTCGATTGAATGGGGCTGAGATCTTTAAGGGCGTGGCTAGCATGGCTCCTAACATGGCCGAATATTGGTTGGAGGTGACTGAAAGGATAATAGAGGACCTGGACTGTTCATTGAAACAAAAGTTAAAAGGAGCCGTGTCACTGCTTAGGGAAGAAGCCTATCAATGGTGGTTGACAGTGAAGGAGGGCACCCAATCGGAGTGGGTCACCTGGGAGATTTTCAAAGTTGCATTCCAAGGGAAGCATGTGGGTGCAAGCTATGTGGATGCTAGGAGGAAGGAGTTCCTAAACTTGACCCAAGGAAACAAATCGATGGCGGAGTATAAGGCGGAGTTTCTACGCCTTAGTAGGTATGCAAGTGTAATGGTGGCAACAGAGTATGAGTGTTGCGTTAGGTTTGAGGATGGGCTTAGAGATAGCCTCAGGGTACTGATAGCTCCGCAAAGGGAATGAGTTTTCTCAGAGTTAGTGGAGAAAGCAAAGATAGAGGAGGAGGTAAAGCGCATTAAGTGCCTAAACCGGAAGAAGAAAAGGGGTAAGAATAAAAGGGAGGCTTAGACCCCGGGTGTTGGGCAGAGGCCTAGGGCTAGGGCCAGAAATAATGGGCAAATTAGAGCAGGGCCCCCTGCTGCTAATCCAAGGGTGCCACCTTGTGCTGATTGTGGGAGAAGGCATGGAGGTGAGTGTTGGAAGAGAATGGGAGCTTGTTTCGCTTGTGGGTCTATGGAGCATAGGATCAAGGATTGCCCTCAACGCTAGGTCGAGAGCCAGTAGTGGGTCAAGGAGGTGCTCAGCCACCAAGGGGTGGACAGCTGCAGCTAAAGGGTCGTGGACAGGCCAGGGGCGGTAATGACAATAGACGTGGACGTAGAGCACCAGGCGAAAATGCGGGCCATGCTGAGGCGAGACAGCCAGCTTTGCTTTATGCTGCTCATCGTCGAGAAGACGGGGATGCCCCAGATGTGATAATGGGTATGTTCTTTATATATGAGTTATCTTACACAGCCTTGATTGGTATTGGATCGATGCATTCATATGTTGCATGTAATAAGACTAAGTTTTTGGGTGACATGTTTGAGATTATTGCGAATGAGATGACTGTGATAAGTCTGTTAGGGCAGTTTGTAGGAGTGAATAAGATGTTTAGGGAGGTACCCTTAATAGTCCAAGGGGTTACCTTTTTAGCGGATTTGATGGAACTGCCGTTTAGCGAATACGACTTAATCTTAGGTATGGATTGGCTGGTGAAGCACCGAGCCACCTTGGATTGCACTGCAAAGCGAATGGTGTTAAGAACGGCAGAGGATAAGGAAGTAGTGGTGATTGGTGAATGCCAGAACTATCTGTCAAACTTGATTTCGGCATTAAGGGACGAGAAGTTAGTACAAAAGGGATGCGAAGCTTTTTTGGCTTATATAGTGATACGGAGGCTAAGAGCTTTACTGTTAAGGAGTTGAGAACAATTAGAGAATTTTCGGATGTCTTTCCCAAGAAGCTGCCTGGGTTGTCACCCAGTAGAGAAGTGGAATTTGGAATCGAGGTTTTACCTGGGACGGCTCCAGTGTCTATCGCTCCTTATCGAATGGCACCAAAGGAGTTGGTAGAACTTAAGGCACAGATTCAGGAATTATTGGATCGAGGGTTCATCCAACCAAGTGTGTCTCCATGAGGAGCACCGGTGTTATTTGTGAAGAAGAAAGATGGAACCTTGCGAATGTGCATTGATTATCGACAGTTAAACAAGTTAACTGTTAAGAACATGTACCCTCTACTGAGAATCGATGATCTTTTTGATCAGTTTAGGGGAGCTTCGGTATTCTCAAAGATTGACCTGCATTCGGGATATCACCAACTAAGGGTTAAGAAGGCCGATGTTCATAAGACAGCTTTCAGAACTCGTTTTGGGCACTACGAGTTCTTGGTGATGCCATTTGGGCTGACGAACGCACCTACCACTTTCATGGATCTCATGAATCGGGTTTTCCAACTCTACTTGGATCGATTCGTGGTAGCCTTTATAGATGACATTTTGGTGTACTCAAAAGATGAGGATGAGCATGATGCACACTTAAGGATTGTGTTGCAGACTTTGAGGGAAAAACAGTTGTATGCTAAATTTAGTAAGTGTGAATTTTGGCTACGGGAGGTTACTTTTCTAGGACATGTGGTATCAGCTGAGGGGATTAAGGTGGATCCTCGGAAAATTGAAGCGGTGTTAGACTGGAAAACACCCAATATGGTATCGGAAATTCGAAGTTTTCTAGGCTTGGCAGGATACTATAGGCGATTTGTTGAGGGCTTTTCCATAATTACTGCACCCTTAACTAAGTTGTTGAGGAAATGGGTACTGTTTGTTTGGACGAACAAGCAGCAAGAGAATTTTGGAAAACTTAAGAATGTTTTAACTGAGGCCCCTGTGTTGATTCAGCCAGTGCCTGGGAAAGAGTTTATGGTTTATAGTTACGCGTCGCATGTAGGCTTAGGTTGCGTACTGATGCAAGAAGAAAAGGTGGTTGCGTATGCATCATGACAACTTAAGACTCACGAGGTGAATTACCTAACCCATGATTTGGAGCTAGCTGCAGTGGTGTTCCACTCAAAATATGGAGGCATTACTTATACGGGGAGAAGTACATAATCTATTCGGACCACAAGAGTTTGAAGTACCTCCTTACCCAAAAGGAGCTAAACCTTAGGCAACGTAGGTGGGTGGAATTATTGAAGGATTATGATTGTACGATTGAATACCACCCTAGAAAAGCGAATGTGGTAGCCGATGCGTTGAGTTGTAGGGCTAAGTTAGACTTGAGAGCTATGCTCGCCCGTTTAAGCTTGTTGGATGATGGTAGCTTGTTAGCTAAGCTTCAAGTAAAGCCAGTGTGGGTCGAGCAGATAAGGAGTAAGCAATTAGTGGATGAGACTTTGGGTGCTCACTTTAAACAAAGTGGAGAGTGGGGAGACATCGGACTTTGGGATAAATGGTGAAGGAGTATTGTGCTTCTGTGGGAGAATGTGTATACCAAAGGACGATGATTTAAGGCAGTCTATTCTGCGGAAAGCACATAGCGGTCTCTACGTAATGCATCCTGGCGGAAACAAGATGTATCAGAATTTGTGTGAGCTTTATTGGTGGCCTGGACTTAAGCGCGAGGTTATGGAGTCCGTAGGCAAATGTTTGGTCTGTCAAAAGGTGAAGGCAGAACATCAGTTGCCTTCAGGATTACTTCAGCTAGTGAAGATTCCACTCTGGAAGTGAGAAAGGATCACTATGAACTTTGTTAGTGGACTACCCTTGACGCCTACTAAGAACGACTCGATATGGGTCATAGTGGATCGGTTAACCAAGTCTCCCTATTTTGTATCGATTCGCACTAATTACTCATTGCAAAAGCTGGCTAGGCTGTATGTGGCTGAGATTGTAAGATTGCATGGAGTGCCAGTTTCCATAATATCTGATAGGGACCCATGTTTCACTTCGTGATTTTGGAAGAAGCTACATGAGGCATTGGGTACTAGGTTGAATTTCAGTACGGCTTTCCACCCTCAAACTGATGGACAGTCAGAAAGGATGATTCAAGTGTTGGAAGATATGTTGAGGGGATGCGTGATTGAGTTCCGAGGTAGTTGGGAGGACTATTTACAGTTAGCCGAATTCGCGTACAATAATAGCTACCAAGCAAGCATTAGGATGGCTCCGTATGAAGCACTGTATGGGCGAAGGTGTCGAACTCCAACATGTTGGACGGGGTTGGGAAAACGGAGAGTTTTGGGCCCTAAGTTAGTAGCCGATACTGAGGATAAGGTAAAATTGATTTGGGATTGTTTGAAGGAGGCCTTGGATAGGCAGAAGTCGTATGCTGACCTTAAGCGTCGAGAAATAGAGTATGTAGTAGGAGACTTAGTTTTTCTGAAGGTCTCTTCATGGAAGAAAGTGTTAAGGTTTGGACGAAAGGGGAAGCTAAGCCCATGGTTCATTGGGCCATATCGGGTGGTAAGATAGATTGGGCCAGTCGCTTATCAGCTGGAGTTACCTCCTGAACTAAGTGAGATCCACGACATGTTTCATGTTTCCATGCTACGGCGGTATCACTAGATCCTTCACATGTCGTGGCGGTGGAAGAAATTGAGGTTAGGCCAGACCTGACTTTCGAGGAAGAGCCCATACAAATAATTGGTCGAGATGTCAAAGTACTGAGAAGGAAGTCCGTTCTATTGGTCAAAGTACTTTGGCAGAATCACAAGGCTGAGGAGGCTACTTGGGAACCTGAAGAAGTGATGCGATGTCAATATCCTCAACTGTTTAAACAAGGTAAATTTTGAGGATGAAATTTCTTTTAGGGGGTAGAGTTGTAATGCCTCAAAAATCCTGAAACCCAAAAATTCTGAAACCCAAAAATCCTGAAATCCCGAACTTTCTTTGTTTTCGGTTTTGATAAAAATTGTGTTTTATATTTCTGGCCCAATAATAATTATAGTAGGTCTTAATTCAAACTTAGGGGTAAATGAAATTATACTTTAATTATTAAAAGAATTTGGGTTGGCAAGTAGTTGGGCTTTTAAATAAAGTTAGGGGAAAATAGCATCAAAAAGCCCTGTGGAGGAGTGGCTAAGTGATGCCACTTAGGGTGTAGGGAGGTGGCGTTAATAGCTAGCAAGGAGGTCTAAGGTTCGAATCCTAGCTTGCTGTTTTTAGAAGTTTAATTTTAGCCTTCTAGAAGGATGGAAGTGGCGTGAAAGTGGACTCCAAGGGAAGTGTTCAAGAGAGAAAATTAAGGAAGGGATTAAAGGGTTATCATGGAGAAAAACGAGGAGATGAGAAGGGAGAAGTGATGGAGCCGAATGGGGAATTGGGCATGAGAAATTTGGATATAAGGCTTATAAATGGGTGCCAAATGCTAGGGTATGAAACTAATACCGAATTTTTTCCACCCTGTGCCAGAAACTCTTTTCTCTAAAAGACGAAAACTCTCTGCCTTCTTTTCTTTTTCTTCCTCCTTGTGCCGAATTCTATTTCTCCTCTACTCAATATTTTCTTTGCTTTAACTGATTCTTCTTCCTCTCTTCTTTGGTCTCAAGTAATCGATTGTTGCCATTCAAATCTCTAAGAGCCGAATATCCTTTGGCCGAATACCCTTAGTGCTGCTACTACTATTTCCACCTAGTCGATTCTAGTGTAAGTGTTCGCTCTCCTAATCGGTTTTTGATAAGTACCGAGTATTCAGTTCCTCACTTCTTTCTAATCGACTTTGGTAGGGAATTAGTGTCAGATCTCAGTTTTGGATTCCTGCTGATTTGCTCTTCAGATCTGAGAGATATACGTGATTAGTGACCAAAGTAGAAGCTAGTAAAGGCTTAACGTTCAGGTAAGGTTAAGGTGAGATTTTGGATTTTGGTAAAGTATTCAATAAGTATGTCAGATTAATCCTTGAGTGATATCGATTGTAGGTTTGTGCTACAAAAATCGCAGCATGCTTGCTTACCTAGTGTGTGCATACACTGCACACACACAATGAATCGGCAAAAGCTGAAAAGCTGAAATGATGAAATGCCGAAAAGCCGAAAGTTTGGCTATGGTAGTCTTGTGAGTGCGCGAACACTCGTAAGGAGGAAACCAATAGGTTACCTGAGGCCCACGGGCAATTTCATGGATTGGGTTGTGATTTGGCCATATAGGCCAAAATGAGCTAAATGGGCCCGATGGGTTGTTGGGCCCATAATAGACAAAAATTGAATATTGATGCTTTGTGATAGGAATTTGTATGTGAGCATGAATATGAATGTGACTGGGCCTAACGGGCCATATAAATGTGATTTGGGCCTAATGGGCCATATACAGGTGATTTGGGCCTAATGGGCCATACGAATATGATTGGGCTTAATGGGCCAGATACAGGTATGTGAAATTGTTTGGGCTTTGTAAGGGGTTTTGGGCCTAGTATATGATATCCATATAAGACTTAATTAATATATTGCGACCGTGGACAAGTCAAAGGGTTAAGGTGTGGCAACGGGTATATGTATGTCTAGGATTAGATCTAGGGAGAGCTTGGTACTTAAGCGATCTTAATGACCCACCTCCTCTTCTCTGGAATCCTACCTGGTGCATAGTATTCATTCATCTTAGCTCACGGGACTTGTTAACGAGCCAAGATAAGTGAAAACTGTAATTAAAAGAAAATTACGGAAATGCCCCTAAGGGCAAAAATGACCAAAATACCCCTAGGTGTTGAATGTAAGTTTTGTGGATGCGACATGCATACATATGATATTCTGCTTAGGTTGCATATGGGTTGGGAATTATGGAACGGAGGAAGTATATGAGGATCGCAAGGTTGCTTGACAATCGTGGATCCATCGACGGCTTTTAAAGCCTAATATGTAAACGAAGGTAGTTCCGCAACCGGGCTACCATGGTGTGTGGGTTGGGTGGGTCGATATTTATATCCCCACATGATGTGACGGGGGACGGAGCCGGTGTGTAGCGGATGGATATTTGGATGGGATTGCATTGCATGAATGATGAATGATGTTTTTTTTGAATGCTTGTTTTCTTCGAGGGTTGTAGACACTGAGTTTGCAAAAAATACCCCCCTCTTTTATTTTATTTTCAGGTGATGCTCAGTAAAAGGTTCGATGTTTGGAGGGACACTAGGTGGCCAGCTAGCAAGATGATTTGGACTTGGGTTTTTTTTTAAGCATTTAAGTTTTTACTTCTTTTTAAGTATGTTCTAGACCAACCAGATTGTAATAAGGTTTTCATTGTGTTATTATTACTTGAATTATTATTATTTTCAATGTAATTGCGAGAAGTTGAACATGGATTTTTTAAATTATAGTATGTTTTATACGTTTCCGCAACTAAGGTTTTTTTAATCAAATGTTTTAAACAAGGCTTTCGTAACTGAAGGTGTTTTTTTTAGGTTAATTAGGGTTTCTTTTATTTTAAGAAGGGTTTTCAATGAAAACACGGTTTTCGCTAAAACACTTCAATGTGACACACCAGATTCGGTCATAACATCTAGGCCGGGTTTGGGGTGTTACATACCCACTTGCCGATTTCTTTTCTTCCCCCTAAGCAGAAACTTTGCCGAATTTTTGGTAAAAGATACCATGTCTCGTAAAAGAACTAGATCATCAAAGACTACTCCTGAAAACCCAATTTTGATCGATGAAAAAGTGAAAGAGAGATTTGATTCAATTTTGAAGCATCAATCTATGATGCCGAGAAAAGGCTTTAACTTGAATAGTAATGATTTGATGGTTGTTCCTGTGCCAAATTGAAAGATAATCAATGCTTTCAAGTGGGAACGATTTTGTGATGCTCGTTCACTTCCCGGTAATGAATTAGTTCGAGAATTCTATGCAAGTTTGACGACACAAGATGCTATTGAGGTCATTGTTCGAAAGAAAAAGGTACCTCTTACTCCTAAGTCCATCAATAATTTGTTTAACTTACATGTGGTTGAAGAAGATGAGTACTACCCTATGATGAACAATATCAATTGGGATTTTCTTCAACAAGTGCTTGATGTTGTGACAAATCTGGGATCCCAAAGGATTAGAAGAAAGTATGGGAGCCATTCTTCCTAAAGGGAATACCTAAAACCAGTAGCAAAGGTGTGGTTTTATTTTGTTCGCTATAGTTTTATGCCTATCTCACATAGTTCCACCATCTCGATGGAACGAATGCTCTTATTATATGCAATCTTGATAGAAAAGTCCATTAATGTTGGGAAAATTATCCTCAAGGAGATTCACGATTGTGCTAAAAAGAAGGCAGGAAGTGCTTATTTCCCATTATTAATCACTTCACTTTGCTTAAGGGCCAGTGTTAAAACACAAGCAAATCTGAAGGGGTGATATGTTCAAGGGTGCATTTCAACTTATGGTCTTGAAAAGTTAGTAGAGAGGGTGCATGAGCTGAATCAAGGTAAGCAAGAAGAGCCAACTGAACTAGATACCGAGGAGTCAACAGATGAAACTGAGACTGAAGCTAATTCAGTTACAGACACTGAAGAGGAAGAATCTAATAAGGAACCGAACATCCCTGAACCAAGGGTTGAGCCAGAAGAAGAACTAGTCAAGCTAAGTGTTGAACCTGAATCTGCAACTTCTATGTTGACTTCTGCAAGTGCTTCAAAGAAATTGGAGTTGTCAATTTTGATGGATATGTGCAAGTTCATGCACAATCAACAACAAACTTACTGGAAATATGCAAAAATTAGAGATGACTCAATTTGAAATTCTTTTAAGAATATCTCTAATACTTTTGTTCTTGAGTTCCCAGATGCTATCTTTGAGACATGGACTGAAGATATTGATGATGCAAGCAGAGATGGAGCTAAAAAATACAAGGGGAATGAGTCGAGAAAATAAAAAGGGGGACTCTTGTCTTGTTATTTATTTATTTTTAGGTCCTTAGGAATTTATTTCTTTCGTAATTAGAATTTAATTTATGTAGAATAAAACATAGCAAGCATGAATAAACTTAACACTTCTTTAGAAAGAAAAAGACTAAGTGATGTGGTAATGGGAATGAACATGTCTAGGATTGGGTTATTAGGAAAGACTTGGTATTTAAGCATTTGACTTACCTCTCTTTCTTTACAACCCTACCTGGTGTTCAATTTTCATTCATTACTTTGTTCTTGCAATGAGAACATTGCTTCTTTTTAAAAGGGGTAAGGCAAATAAATTGCTCAAACTTTTAAATTTTTTTTCAAGTATGCTTCAATAATTTCTTTCATAAGTATGTTTTAACAAATGAATGTTCAGAGATAGTTTTTTGTTAATAAGATAGTTTGTATGCAAGTATGAATGATGATTTTATCTGAGTGAAAATATGTTATCATAAAGAATGGAATGCTTGTATGATCTTAGCCTCAGTAATGTTTGCCATGAAAACTTAGTTTCTTTTCAGATTAGACATGCATGAAGGTTTATATCTTTAGAATTGACTTAGTAACTTTCTTGAGGCGAAATCCTAGAGGACATTAATATCTAAAATGATATAGGCACTATTTCTTTGGATCGTTTGAGATTTTCAAGCCAACCATATGATATTTGACCCTTGAAACTGAAATTTTGAGCTTAAAAACCTGTTTATTGCAATGAACCTACATTATAAGCCACATTACCATTTTTTAAAGTTATCCTAATTTTGTGCACCTATCTTAACGAAAGTTGTCTTGGTAATCAACATTTGAGGAAGTTTTCATAAAGATGTATGTGCTCATGCTTAAAAAAAAAATGAAGAAAAGTTTGCTCAGTCTCCAAAAAGGAAAAATGTATGAGCTTGAGTTCAAAATAAGTTTGGGGGTGTTCCAAAGGTTCACTTAAAGAAAAAGGTTGTATTACGAGAAAACCAAGACAAAGTTAAAGGTTAAGATTTTTAAAACTGAAATGTCCCATCTCTTAAAAACCCTACCTTTAACCGAGCCCCATTACAACCTTATAAAAGACATATTGATTTGATGATTATGTCACCTACATCAGTGGAGAGGAAGTCCTAAGTTTAACATATGAAGATCATAAATAAGCCTTATGATTGTTTGCTTGATTGATTGGAAATTATGTTGAATGAAGAATGTTATCTATGACTGTGACATACACGCAAACTATGACTCATGTTGGCATATTTTGAAGCTTAGTATAATCTTAAGGAATGTTTGCATATGAATTACTTGTTAATAAAAAATATTGATGAGCATGAAGTTATTAATGCATGATTATGAGACAAAGATTGATGCTACTTACAAAATTAACAATTTTGCCTTAGCAAGACCTTTTGCTGTGCATGAACATTACTCGGGACGAGCAATGATTTAAGTTTGGGGGTGTGTAAACAGAAAAATATGTAGGATTTTTCCTATGTCATTTATCACCTTTTTACTTAAAATTGTTGTTAAACCTAAGTAATTGTTTAATAAATTAATGAAATATGTGAAAATATGAAATTATGACAGAAATTATTAAAATGTGATTTTATATAGTTTTTTTTTTACTTAAAATTGTTGTTAAACCTAAGTAATTGTTTAATAAATTAATGAAATATGTGAAAATATGAAATTATGACATAGAAATTATTAAAATGTGATTTTATATAGTTTTCATGCAATAAATGGCTTATTTTATATTAATTTGAATATATTATATTTTTTAAGACATAAAGTGGGGACATGCATGATTAGATTAAATAATAAAATATAAAATTATATTTAATAATTCTTTTTAAAAAATATTTCATTAATAATTTGAGTTTTAAATTAATTAATTAAATTGGATAAATTTTATTCTTTGGTCCTCTAACTTGTTGATTTATTTTGGACAGGTCTGATAGCTTTGCTGGATTACAAAACCATCCAAATTGGGGACCAAGTCAACCCAAAATTCGGTTGCACATGGCTGTCCATAAACCACTTTTTGGTTTAATTGCATAAGGTCCTTGAAGAGTTGAAGAAATTAGAGATTTACCTGAAGATTTGCACTTGACCGAGTCTCAGTCTTGAGTTGTTGTGGCACTCAAATTGACCAAAAATCAAGCAAAAATCAGCTTAACTTCTTCAATTTATGGCCAGCCACCCATGGAAGATGCTTTAAAAGATGAAAACTCCTATTTTTAATAAACTATCCCCCTCTCTTAACCTATAAATAAGACCTCATTCTCACATTTCTACTCATCCCTCATCATTCATCATTCTCTCCTCTCTAAATTCTCTTAGCATTCTTCTTTTCTCCCCACGCCTATCATCATCTTTTCATAAAGATTTTAGCATTTGAGCCTCTTAAAGAACCCTTGGTCGGCCACCTTGGAGAGCCATCAGCAAAGGAGCAAAGGAACTAATGAGCCTCGTTAGTCAGAGTCTTGGGTGACAGCCACTCTGAATTCGGTTTAATCTATTTTTTATTTAATTTAATTTAAAGATGTTTGCTATGTGTTCTTTGTTCTTGTTTACAATAATGTTAGCTTAATTTTTTTAATCTAGGATTATTGCTTTGATTAAATAATATTTATTAGATTCATGCTAAAAATGTTTGTGCCTTAATCGATCATGTTTCTAATTAAAATCAAGTTTGTATTTTGTTCATACGTGATTGAAATGCCCTTGAATTAGTTGAGCGATCCTAACCAGATGACGGCTAGTGGACACATAATTGAAATGTGCATGCTCAATTTAGATCCTAACCCGATTAAATTGTAGGTTGCATAACAACCCTAACCAGGCTCTGTTATCTGCATAGTTTTTAGATTTGTATGATTAAACTGTTTCAAACCTAACACGTCCGTATTACCTCGCACGAGTACTAAGAAATCCTTAGTAAATAAGGATCAGCAAAATGCATATTTACTAAGTAAAGGATTCCGAAAGGACCTAAGGTGGTTTTCAAACTCATGAAAGATCGAGTTGCCATGGAATGGTTTTCCGAATATTATTAAGCATGTTGATTATAAATTGAGTTTAATTAAAGTAATTGTCCTAGTTTAATTATGTTATAGTTGTTGCAAATTGTGTTTAATTTTGTTAAAATCTATTTCATTCATATAGTTTGCATACTTAGGTTAATTTGAATTAGGGATCATTGCATTTAGTCTAATATATTTTAATCATCACTTCGCAACTAAATTGTGTTTTTTATTTAGCAAATTGTTAATATAATTTTACAAATTAAGTGACTTAGCACAAATACAATCCCTGTGGAGGTGATAGCTCGATACTCACTTACTACTTGATAACGACTGTGTACACTTGTACAAACCCCAATGTTACAATTACCAGTTGCGAGTTAAAGAGCCAGACGTACCTAAGATTGCACTCAGAACTCGGTACGATCATTATGAATTTTTGGTGATGTCATTTGGATTAACTAATGCTACAACGACATTTATGGACTTAATGAATCGAGTCTTTCAACCATATTTTGATCAATTTGTTGTAGTATTCATTAACGATATCCTGATATACTCGTTGAATGAATTGGATCACGCTAAGCATTTGAGAATTGTGTTGCAAATTTTATGCTACAGGCAACTATATGCAAAATTCCAAAAATGCGAATTTTGGTTGAGGGAAATCAGATTTCTAGGTCATGTTATTTCGGCTGATGGTATTCGTGTAGATTCGAATAAAATATCTGCAATTATTGATTAGAAAGTTTTCGAAGAATGTTTTTGAGGTTCATAGCTTTCTGAGATTAGCTTGATATTATCGATGCTTTGTTAAGAATTTTTCTATTATAGCCTCACCGATGACAAAATTATTGCAAAATGATGTTACTTTTGTCTGGACCGATAAATGTAAGAAAATATTTGAGCAACTAAAAAGTATGTTAACTGAAGCTCCAATTTTGACTCAACCTGAATCCAGGAAATAATTTTAAGTGTATAGCGATGCATCTCTTTGTGGTTTAGGTTGTGTGTTGATGCAGAGTGGCAAAGTAATTGCTTATGCCTCAAGACAGTTAAAGCCTCACGAGCAAAACTATCCGATACACGATTTGGAGCTCGCTGTAGTGGTTTTTGCGTTGAAGATATGATGACATTATTTATATAGTGAGAAATGTCATATCTTTACTGATCATAAGAGTTTGAAATACCTAATGACTCAGAAAGAATTGAATTTACGTCAACGAAGGTGGCTTGAATTGTTAAAGGATTATGATCTGGTAATTGACTATCATACCGGAAAGCTAATGTTGTTACAGATACTTTGAGTCAGAAGTTTTTATTTTCTTTGATGGCTATGAATGCAAATTTTATGTTAGAACGTGAGGGTTCTATTTTGGTTGAGTTGATAGTAAAGCTGATATTTCTATTAAAGATTCAAGAACTACAAAAAGTAGATTCAGAGTTGTTAGAAAAGTTTGACCTAGTTAAAAGTGATTAGAAATCTGATTTTTGTATTAGAAATGATGGGAGTCTATATTTTCGAGATTGGCTGTGTGTACTACATGATTTAGGGTTAAAGCGAGAACTATTGAAAGAAGCTCACAATAGTGCTTACTCAAATCACTCTGAGAGTACGAAAATGTATAACAAATTGAAACAACATTATTGGTGGCCTGGTATAAAGCTTGAAATAACATAATATGTGTCTCGATGCTTAGTTTGCTAGCAAGTGAAAGCTGAGCATCAAGTTCTGTCAGGTTTGCTACAACCAATAATGATTCCTGAATGGAAGTGGGATCGAGTCACTATGGATTTTATTTCAGAGTTACCTCTTACTCCAAAAACAAAAGATGCTATTTGGGTGATTGTGGATAGATTAACAAAATTAGCTCACTTTATACTTGTTAAAACTGATTACTCATTGGAGAAGTTGGCTGAGTTATATATTATGAAATAGTGAAACTGCATGTTGTGCCATTGTTAATTATATCAGATTGTGATTCAAGATTTGCATCTAGATTTTGGGGTAAGCTACACGAAGCTTTAGGCTCGAAGTTGAATTTTAGCATCTCCTTTAATCAGTAAACGGATGGTCAATCTAAGTGAATCATTCAGATTTTAGAAGATATGTTGCGGTGTTGTATCATTAAATTTGAAGGCAGCTGGGAAAACTATTTGCCATTAGTTGAATTTGCATATAATAATAGTTATCAAGCGAGCATTAAAATGGCCTCATACGAGGCTTCACATGGGCATAAATGCAGAAGTCCACTATTTTTGTCTGAGCTGAGTGAAAAGAAGTTAATCAGGATTGATTTAATTTGACAAACTAAAGAAAAAGTCAGGATTATTCGAGATAACTTGAAAGTCACATTCGATCGTCAGAAATCTTACACTGATCTGAAAAGGAAAAATATCTTCCTATGGGTGAAAAAGTATTTTTGAAAGTCTCGCCTTAGAAGAGAGTGTTACAAATTGGCAGAAAAGGGAAGCTCAGTCCTAGATTTATCAGGTCGTATGAAGTTCTTGAAAGAATAGGATTGGTAGCGTATCATGTAACACCCCTTACCTGTGTCCAACGCCAGAACAGGATACGAGGCATTACCGGACTTAAACATACAAATACATGTAAAACCGGGCCATAAAATTTCAACCAATTCAAAAACATTCAAAAACATGCAAATCGTCCCTTATACGGGCCTACGAGGCCAAAAACATACATCGAGGGTGGTTCGAGACTAAACCAAGAGCTTACGAACTTTTTATAAACTTAGAAAATTTTTTGGTTTTGGAGAGTCACACGCCCGTGTGGGTTGGCCCTGTGGTCACACACGCCTATGTGGCTAAGACACGTCTGTATCCTTAGCCCGTGTAACTCTCTATTTATGACGTCAGCAATATTTTAAGGTCACATGGCCAAGACACACGCTCGTGTGCTAAGGCCGTGTTCCCCACACGGCTGAGACACACGGCCGTGTCTCTGCCCGTATGGCCAACACTTAGGCTATTTTCCAAGCCTTGGTCAACCATAAACCCTCACACATTTATACAAAATCAAAGGCATATAACATGACATCCAATTAGAGATTAAACATCCTCAATTAAGTCACAAACATAGCACTTGCATGTCATCATACTTGTGTTTCTCATACTCATCTTATATCAAGTTTAACAATACCAAACCATATTCATTTGGCCTTGTCATCTTCATTACCACTTATAACTTTATAACATGGTTATCTTCATGCTAATATTCTCAACTTAATTATCTAGCATTCATAGTCATGTCAAATTCATATCCTTAATGTCACACATCATACACTCACAGTAACATGTTTCTTTAAGGCATTCCACACCAATTTCATTCTTCATCAACATCATTAACTTACTCTAAATTTACACTTTTATACTAAGAATATGGTCACATCTATTGATCAAAGTTCATCCATCAAATATTCATACCATATCATACATCCATTGATAACAAGCCATCATAACATGCACATCATCAAGACATTAGAACAGTCATGCAAAATCAATTAGGCTTACAACTTAATGATCAAATATAAGCCATATCTCATGGCTCTATACAAATGAATCATTATGAGTCAACTCAATTGGCCAAATCATGAAACACATATTATAAAGTACTAAGTATCTATACATGCCACTCACTTGAAAACACTTAAAACTTATTAATACCCCAGCTTGATAACTTGATAGTGTGATGTTGCCTCCGACGATCTACAACCTCAAGCTAACCTAACAACACTAAAAGAAAAGGAAAGGAGAGGGGTAAGCTTCATAGCTTAGTAAACTCGTACAAAAATAATAATAATCAATTTATTGACGTGATTTTGCCAAATTCTTACAACATATTCTCATGGTAACACAATCGAAATTACACATAATTCCACTATTTGCTCATATTCCAGCGAAGTTGTCTACTCGAGTCATAGTCACTAAATTATTTATAACTTGAGTTACAGAACTCTAAATTAAGATTCGCTAATTTTTCCTAAAATTAGACTCACATATCTTCTTACCATAAAATTTCTAGGATTTTTGGTCTGGCCAATAAGTACAGTTTATTCTTTAAAGTTATCCCTATTCTGCTGTTTGACAGCTTCGACCTTTCTTTACTAAAAATTAATTTTATCATAGTACGGGATCCAGATGATGTTCCTTGTCTATTTCTCTTGAAAATATACTCATTTAGGGTTTAGTCATATGAATTCTAACCTATAATCATTTTCATACAATTTTTTATTATTTTCCAAATTTAAGACAGGGGAGCCCAAAATCACTCTGACCCTGTCTCACAAAAATTCAAATATATCATAATATGAAATTATTTTGCTTACACTATTTCCTCTATGTGAAACTAGACTCAATAAGATTTAATCTCATATCTTATTTAGTTTCTAGTTCAATTTCCACAATTTTTGGTGGATTTTCAAAGTCACACAACTATTGTTGTCCAAAACAGTTTTAGTGCAATATCATGATAACTATTATATGATGACATAATAAACATAATCATAAACATAAACATAAGTTTATTCATCATTCAAAACCTTTGACTTACTTATCACCCACATACCTCTTTAATGAAACATCATATATCAAGGCATTACTCATGAGTTTACTGTACGTACCTGTACCAATACGTAATACAACATATAATCATAACTTCCTTAACATATTCTCCTTAGGACTTTCGTCACATCATCCATTACATTACCCGTTGAACACTCTGAATACTATTGGATACGCAAAAAACTTGCACATAAGTGCCACATATACATCCGTAGTTGAAGCTACCTCATATCATGCAACGCTCGCAATGGAGCTACTCACGGGCTTGCTTATATAAGCTATCGATCGAGGTGTAACTACACGGGCTGCTTACAAAAGCTGTCAGGTATCTGACCACTCAAGGATTACCTAGCCACCGGTAGGATACTCAAGGCCATTGTCCAGAACTCAATCACATGTATCACATCCATTAAGAACTCGGACCACTCAACGAGCTCGGATACTACATATATCACGAACCTAGACCACTCAACGAGTTCGGACTTCTTAATTCCTAGTGACATGTCACTTGTATCCTAAACTATTCCTAAGGTTCAAACAGGATTTTTCTCACTTGCACATTGCACCTCTATTGCACTTGCTCGTGACGTCGTGGATAACAACCATAATATCATTCATGCTTACAATAGTACCATTAGACATAGCATACATAATAAGCAATAAAATATTTATCACATAATGTTAACACAACATAACATGCCACATTGTCACATTATTTACACATGTACTTACAATTCATGTAACATCAAGCATTAACATTCAAGTATAACATTGTGTAACACTCCTAACCCGTATCTATCGCCGGAATAAGGTCATAAGACATTACAGAATGATAACACAATTCCAAACAGTTATATATATACATGAATAAATTCCGAAGATCGGTCAAATTTATTTCATAAACTAACACAACTATTAAAATTTGAAAACATTTCACATCTCATGTTTATGCAGTTATATCACTTATAAGTAATAAAATATAATATATCATCGGAAATATTTAGCTTATGCCTATATATCAAGGATAAAATATAAACTCTAATGATCATCTAATTAATATAATGCATAAGTATATATATATATTGGCTATTAAATTAATACTTAAAAAAATCAAATATTGGTATATTATACAAATTACTATCTTTATAAATATATACAAGTAACTAACAAAATTATTACATAATATCTATTTGAAGAACAACCACATGAGTCACATATATATATATATTGTCCAATATTTATACATGCTATAATCATATAATGGCTCATTCATAAAACTAATCTCTATGACTTTATTGAATGTTATGTCATGGTGATCGAATATAATTACAACAAAGTACCTATTTGTAATATCTATCAATCAATATAAATTATACTTGATTTACCATTCATCTCAACTCATTCATTTATCTTGCAAGCATTTAATTTAAATAATATATATATCAAACCATCTCAATTATCATACCTATTTTCTCCATCACTAAAGAAATTAATTTATGCATTTCCACTACCGTACAACCAGGACATGTAGACCAACGTTCATTCAATTACAAATATATATATATACTATATCCAAATCAACTAATATGTCAATGAATAGGAACATGTCTAGTACCTTGACTGATATGTCACAAACTTGGATGTATGCATAAGCAATATACGAAGCACCAACAAATTCCAAAACACACATCACATGATGGAACTAGTCAAATACTTTATTCGCAAGCCTTATACTCATATATAACCTTAGTCAAACTATGCAAAAATATTTTTAGTAATCATTATCCACTTCAAGCATATATGTTATTTACCACAACTACCATGCAAATATAGAACGTAGCATAATAACTAAGGTATACTTAAATCTTAAGCAAAATATATAAATGCAAACATTAAATTAAGCCATTTTTGCATGGCCTTTATACAACCATATTTCCAAAATAACCAACTCCAAAACAAGCCTATACATGCCATAATTCGAGTTTAGCTTATTAGGTACCAAAGTAGTAGATAGTGTGATGAACTTGGCTGACAGTCCCTGAGCTCGTAGTTTGAATTCAAAATCTATAAAATGGAAACACATATAAAACATAAAGTAAGCTATTGAAGCTTAGTAAATTATAAGAAAATAAATAACTCATTAATACTATCCATTTTTTTTTTCTAACTAACATTTAACATTATCATTACCATACTTGACCTTGAATTACATTTTCATATTTAAAACACTTTTATGAACAATTTCCTATTTAAGCCGAATATCCACAAGTCTATTTAACATATTTTTCATCAACTTCCAATCAATTAATCTTAATAAACCATGCATCCAATTACCCACATATTTAAACGTAAGAATCACAAAATAACATCACTTATATAAGAATCATTTGTAAATCCGAATATACTAAATCATAGATGCATATACTTAAGAAACATTTCAATAGTACACGATTTATACATTCACAAGTCAAATATATATACCACCTACTCAGATATTCTTTATTTGCATTGCACAATATTTACAACAAAAATTCTTAATATTTACTTACCTCATCTCATGAAAATATCAAATAAATTCTTACTTGACATTTAACTCTTTTTACAAATCCGATCACGATTTACCTTTGCCTGATGAGCCATTAAGAATTGGATAGGACACTCGGATAATCACATAAATCGTACAATGCCAACGTCCCAGACGTGGTCTTACATGTAACCACATATTGATGCCACTGTCCCAGATAGGGTCTTACTCGTCAACACATCGGAATTACAAATCGATGCCACGGACTTACTCGCACACATATATCAAAATCTTATGTCATGACATACGTATCCTAGCTATTCCTAAGGTTCATACGGGGATTTCGAACGTCGTATCTCGGTCGAATCAAACTCGGAAGTGTAGTAGCCACATTTAATCATATTCGACCATAGTATATTTAAATTCCAACATTTCATAACAGCACATGAATATAACATTAAATTACCAGTAAACAAGTCTATTTGCTTATAAACTTACCTCGGATGATACAAAACGGAATCGGGCAACTAGTCGACAACTTTCATTTTTCCCCAATCCAAATCCGATTTCTTTGGTTCTTGATCTAAACATATTCAAATTAAACTCATTCAAAATACTTTCACTCCATTTAGTCCAAAAACACATAAATGGGTAAATTACCTTTTTACCCCTGATATTTACAATTTTTTTCAATTTAGTCCCTATTGCACAAAACACAAAATACACAAAATTTCCAAATACTCATGTTTGGCAGAATCTTACCCACTACCATACAAGTCCATATATTTTTATCAATTTCACATTTTAGTCTCTCAAATTATTATTTTTGTAATTAAGCCTAATTACTCAAAATCATCAAAAACTCCAATACAAAATATGTTAATCTAAAACATATCTTTCATTTTTCATCATCAAACAAAAAAAATCATAAACTATCAACAATGGCAAAACTCAAAATATTCACCAAAATAAAAAAAAATCAAAGCATGGGTCTTGAAGATTACTAAGCAACGATCTCAAAAACGTAGAAATTATCAAAAACTGAGCTAAACTCGTACCTTAATCAAGCTTGAATACCACCGAACCCTAACTTGTTTTTTTTCTTTTTCATTCTTCTTTAAGTTTCAGGCAAGAGACAAGGTAATATGAAAACCTTATTTTAATTTGATATAAGTTATAACATATAATAACATATAATAATATTTTATTTAATTATTTATTTAACTTTAATAATATTATAACAAAGCCATATAACATATGTTTAGTACCGTCCACTTATTCTCTTAATGGGTAAATTGCAACTTTCAGGCTTCCATTTAAAAAAGCCAAGTACAATTTAGCCCTTTTTAGAAAAACCACTGAATTTTCATTTTTTGCGATTAAGTCCTTTTATTTAATCGGACACCTAAACGACAAAATTAAATCACGAAATTTTCACAGATATAAATTCACACAAAATAAACATAGAAAATAATTTTTTAATTATTTTTCTAACTTAGATTCGTGGTCCCGAAACCACCGTTCCGATTAGGGTCTAAATCGGGCTATTATACATTGCATTATTATTGACGTACGAACTTACCTCGAATCCGAGCACAGCTAATTATTCTATTTTAGTCCATAAACTCGTACTTTCTCGATTTAAGCCAGAATCTCGATTTTCTTGATCTAACATTTCAAATATAGCTTATTTATTACTCACATTATCCAAATTGACCCAAAAATCATACTTTTACAAATTTTCATTTTTACCCTTAAACTTTCACATATTTGCAATTTAGCCCTTAAGCTCGTAAAATGAAATTTATTCAATTTCTTTGCACTTTAAGCCTAGCTGAATCATTTTCATAACTATAGCAGCCCACAATTTCCACTAAATCTCACTTTTATGACAAATTTTATAACTTTTACAAATTAGTCCTTTTTAGTATTTTCACCGAAAACTACTTAGTAAAAGTCGTTTAACACACAACAACCAATCATATTCCTACCTTAAAAATAAAAATACACACATGTAGCACATGAGTAAATTTTCAAACATCAATCCTAGCTCAAATAAATGGTACAAATAGCTAGATCTTGTTACGAGGATTTCAAAAACGTAAAAATCATTAAAAACAAGGTAAGAACGAACTTACTATTGAGCTT
Source organism: Gossypium longicalyx (assembly GCA_025698465.1). Classification (NCBI taxonomy): domain Eukaryota; kingdom Viridiplantae; phylum Streptophyta; class Magnoliopsida; order Malvales; family Malvaceae; genus Gossypium; species Gossypium longicalyx. The sequence goes on from CM047006.1 coordinate 29,927,005, forward strand.
GGAAAGCTTGAACAAAACCCTAGCCATGGATTCCATGCAAATTTCAGCCAAAGGTTGAAGATGAGCATAAATTTGGCTTTTATTTCCCTTTTTATTATTTTAATTACCAAATGACCAAAATGCCCTTAACTTAAAAATATTCTATTTCACGTATTTCATTTCCATTTTTGTCAAAAAAATTAACCAATGGTATAATTACCATATAAATACCTCCAATTTAAAATTTCATAGCAATTAGACACCTCTAGCTTCTAGAACTCAAATTTTGCATTTTTTACAATTTAATCCTTTTGACCAAATTGAGTGCCCAAACGTCAAAATTTTCAAACGAAATATTCATGAAATCATCCCATGAAATTACAGACCTTAAAAGTATAATAAAAACAAATTTTACTATGTCAGATTTGTGGTCCCGAAACCATTGTTCCGACTAGGCCCTAATTCGAGATGTTACATATCGTTTGGCTTTAGCTTCTAAACTTGAAAAAATTCATAATGTTTTTCATGTTTCAATTCTTTGATGATACTAATTTGATCCATCGTATATTCTATCTACAAAAGAAATAGAATTACAACATGATTTAACCTATGATAAAGAACATGTGAGGATTTTGGCTTGAGAAACAAAAAGATTAAGAAATAAATTTGTATCGTTGGTTAAAGTGCTATGGTGACAACATGGAGTTGAAGAAGTGACATGGGAAATAAAAGAAAATATGAAATCTCAATATCTAAACCTTTTTCAGTTAAGATTTTCGAGGACAAAAATTTAGTTTGGAGGGAGAGTTGTAATATCTTATTTTTCAGTTGTGTTGGAAATAGTAGTTTCGAGACCACAATTTTAACATGTGAAGTCATATTTTACTATTTAATTAAGTTTTATAAAGTTACATTAGAGTCATATTAAATTTTGGTGAAGTAATTTTAAGGTTTAATTATCTAATTGAATAAAAGGTTTAAATTATGAAAGGTGCAAACCTTATTAGTTAATGAATTAAATTTATTTGATAGCATAATTATAAACTGAATGGGGACTTGTTAAGTAATTAGTCCATTAGATATGTAAATGGACCGTTAGTGGCCTTTTAAAAATAAAATTGTAAGATTATGAGTAAGGGCAAATTGGTAATTTAATAAATGAAATAAAAGTAAAATAATAAAACAACCTGAATCATCATCTTCCTTAAGGGGTGAGTCAAAATTATAAGAGGAAGAATACCTTTTTATGAAGCTTAGGGTTTGGCCAAGTATTTGATGCATGCATGTGAGTAATTTTTATATCGTTTCTTGTAATTTTTATGTTTTTGTGATCGTTACAACTAGGTCTAGCTAACCCATAGCTTCATTTTTGAAATTGTAAAAGATTTTAAAAGTTACCATTGATGATTTCTTAATGTTCATGATGTTAAATAATAGATTTGAGCTATTAGTTGTTGATTATGAGTATTTTATAAAGTTATTTTTGTTAATTATTGAGTAAAGGATTAAATTGATTAAATGTTAGAGTTGATAGAGGGTTTTTGTGAATTTAGAATAAATGTGGACTGAATATGGTTTGTTAACGATTCAGCTAGCTTGAGTATTTGGAAAATCTTGTTAAATTTGGAAAATTTAAGTTTAGAGATTAAATTGGGAAATATGTGAAAGATTAAGGAAAATGTGTAATTAATGAAAAGTTAAAGGTCATATGTATTGAATTGAAAGTGAAATTAATAGATTGTATTTAATTACTATATAGATCAAGATTTGGACAAAAAAGACAATAATCGAGGAAAATGAAAAATTGCAGAGTAGTCCATGTGTTTAAACCGGAAGTGCTTTAAAGGTAAGTTCATAGTTATTTGTCATTTAATGAATTTCAATTGTAACTTATATGGTTATGATTTTTTTTGTATGTACATGTGAGTTAATTGTTAGGAATGCAAGCATCTTATATATATTCATGGAATTGAAAAATGGTTTTTAGTGGTGTTTTTAAGACATGGAAATGAATTGTATGAGATTGTAAGGAGTTCTAATATGAATACAAAAATGTTAAAGTGCTTTCATTGCACCCCGGTGCCACTGTAAACACTTCGATGTCCCTATTTACATAATTGTGCCCCTATAAACACTTCGATATCCCTGTTAGCACATTTGAGCCCCTGAATGCACTTTGGTGCCCCTGATAGTGCATTTGTGCCCTTGATTGCACTCGGGTGCCCTTGATTGCACACTCGTACTCATGACTGCACTTTGATGCCCTTGATTGCACTTTGGTGGCCCTTTTTTGCATCTGTGATACCCCTAAAGGTGAATGAGGATCGTGTATGAGAATTGGGTAATGCTAAACTTGATTAAAAGATATGAAGAATTACATGAAGTTGACATATTCATGTTATGATGAATTCTTGAAAACTTATAGATAAAGCAATTGAGAATTTTAGTTATCATGTTATAATATGTAAGTGATTCCTTTACAAAAAGCAAATCAAGTAGAATTTACACTTTAATCTTACTAAGCCAATTAAGCTTAATGATTTTTCTCATGTTATTTTGTAGTTAATAGTTGCTGACGGCTCAAAGGATCGACATTAAAGCTCAGACTATCCATTTACCCTTGGTAGCTTTTATATCTCTTTTTGGGTTGTGGCATGTATATAGGTTTTGTTGTAAGAAAGTTAACATGAGAAGTTCGGATGATATGAAAAGTTAATTTAGTATTTGTAAATATGTTATGTGATGTTCGATGATAAATCTTATTAGTATGATTAGAAGATAATAGTATGGTTGGTTATGAATGTTGATTGAGTTGTGTTAATGATCAAAGTATTAGTCTATTGTTTGGTTATAATTGAGGTACTTATGAATGGTGCATTGGTTGAAAGTCTAGGTTACTAATTTTGATATGTTTTAAGTGTAAAATTTTAGTTGTTTTGGTCATGGGATGGTTTGTGCTTTATGTGTACCTTACTGGGAAAGTTTTGGCTTGATTTTTGCTTTTTTAAGGAGCCAATTTGTAAGCACATGGCTTGGGACATGGGTTGTCGCATGGCCATGTGTCACACACGGTCACCCCACAAAGCCATGTTAGATTTAGTGTAGGTTTTGCACGAGTTGTGACACGACCATGTGAAACAAGTTAATGAGTTACACGGGCTAGCACTCGACTTGCTACATGGACGTGTGAGCCAAGTTAGAGAGTTACACGGTCTATGACACGGGCTGGGACACGACCGTGTGTCCCAATTTTAAATGTTCACACAGTCTGATCTTTGTCACATGGCCGTGTGACCCTTGGCTTTCCAAATTTTCAAGTTTATCCAAAAGCTTATATTTTGATGCAATTTGATCCCAGAATGCCTTCAATCAAATTTTAGGGCCTCATAAACCTGAATTAGGGCCCATGTAAATAATTATTCTATGAATTATTGTATGTTTATATTTTAAATGAATATTGATCTAAAATAAGATAATTTGTTCCGTTTGTTTCTGTAACAGTTTGATCCTTAATCCAACAATGGATTCAGGATACAGGTGTTGTAAAATCAACCATATCATAAGTGAATCTCCATGTACATATCATTCATCACATACTTATTTTTTTCCATTCAAATCATTTGCATTTATCAAATTTACCTTTTCTTAAGATTATGAACAATTATCCAATTGTATACATGCCTTGCCATTAACCTTAACTTACCCATTGAACCATTTAGAATTACATTGGATACTCGGGAATGCTCAGACAAAGTGTGTCTTTCCATATAATCATAACCTTTCCTTTTCAAGAGTGCTCACACGAGCTCTAAAATGGGCCTGCTCACACGAGCTATGGGTCAGAATGTTAGCTACACGATACTGCTCACATGAGCTATGGAGAATCCACTACAAATAAAAGACCTCAGCCATCGGTAGGACATTCAAGACTAGCACCTGAAACATAAAATCCCTAATGACATGCCATTCGTGTCCTAAGAATTCTTAAGGTTCAAACAAGATTATTTAATTGTTAATTATTTAAAACATTGATATACATATTTTCAAGTCAATTTATAACTAACATAATATTATAGTTAATCAATTAAACTATCATTAACAAGATTATAATTCATACGAACTTACCTCGATAACTATAGTCACAAAAGTAGAGTTAGAGACTAATCCAAAGCTTTTGTTTTTCCCCAATTTAAGTTTGGTTGTTGCTTATCTTGATCTAAATAAATAATTTCATTCAATTAAGTACTTCAAATAACCTCTAGTGTTCAATTCAATTTATAATTCATATTACCATGAAATTACAAAATTGCCTTCCTATTTTAACTTTTTCACAACTTAGTCCTTAAGCTCGTAGCTTTAAATTTAACCATTTTAACTTAAACCCATGAAATTGATTCTTCCCTAAGATTAAATAATCTACATTTTTCCATTATTTCATACAATATACATGAAAATCTTCAAGTAAGCAATTTAATCCCTAAACCTTACCTTCATAAAAATCCACTTAACAAATCATGTTCATTTAACAATTAAAATTAATAAACTATCAAGTAACATCACAATCACATCAATTTAATTCATGGCATATCCTTCAACCTTAAATAATTTTGGAATTTAACCCCGGGCTAAGTAGTTTAAGCTAAAACGAGTTCAAAAACATAAAAATCATTAAAAAAATAATATTCAAACACATACCGTGCAATGAAATAAGTCTACCAGAAACCTCAAACTCCTTCTTCAATGGTATTTTTGGTTGAACAAACAAAAAAAAAAAAGAAAAGAAAGAAGATGATAGTCGTTGTTTTATTTATTTCCTGCTTATTTAATTATTTACTCTTTTATCGTTATGTTATAACTTAAATACTAGCATAAACATGTCCATAATTTTCCACTATCAACATATATTGTATAATTACCATCTAAGTTCATTAGTTTTCCTTTCCATAGTCAAATAACCTATTTAACTAATAGAATTGATGTAATAGCCCGTTTTTTAGTGGTGTCGAAAATAGTGGTTTTGGGGCCATCAAATCCGACGAGTAAGTTCGTAAATATTATTATTTAATATTTACGAGTCGAATATGGTTTTAAAAATATTTTTTCTATGGTAATTTATGTGATATGAATGATTAATTAAGTTCAAGTGGTAAGACTCTAAAGTTAAGTGGTTTTAGAAAATGAGGTATCGGGACCTCGTTTCTATAAATCGAGTTGTAAATATTTTTATAAATATTTAAGAAGTGTCATTAAGGTTTTATTAAAGTTTCGTTGAAAAATTTTAACGTTTCGATAGTTAATTAAGCAAAAAGGACTAAATTGTAAAAAGTGTAAAATGTGATCACTATTTGATTAGAGTGATTAAATGGCTTATTAAGTAAAGGAAAAGGGACCTAGATGGTAATTAGACTATTATTATAAATAATGGGCAAAGGTGGATATTAAATAGGTGAATTTTGATATTATAACAAAGGTTAATTTAGTAATTTATTTATTAAAAGAAAATTAAAACAAATAAAAAATGGTATCATCTTCTTTAACTTTGATTCCATCCAAATTTGTTGAAGAAGGAAGCCATAGCTAGAGCTTTATATTCGGCCATGCTTTAGATGATGCATGTAAGTCCGTTTTAACTCCATTTTAATAATTTATATGTTTTTGAGATCGTTACAACTAGGTCCAGCTGGCCCGTTCATTCGATTTTGAAACTGTTAAAGATTTTGAAGGTTTGATGAACCTATGTGGTTTTAGTTATTAAATGATGAATTTGAAATGTTTGTTGATATTTAAAAGCATTTTGTTAAGTGATTTTGATTAATTTTTCGATTAGGGACTAAATTGTTAAAATAGTAGGAGTACAAGGATCTGATGTGAAATTATTTAAAATGTGGGCTTTTTTGTGTGCCATGAATATTCGACTGATCTGAATTGGCATTAAAAATGATTAATTTGCATGTTTTAGGCCCAGAGACTAAATTGAATAAAAGTAAAATCTTAGGGGCAATTTTGTAAAAATGTAAAAAATGACTAAATTGCATAAAATACATTATTTTACTATCTAGACTAAAAAATTGAATGAAATTATTAATTTAGATCAAGATCGAGTGGGAAATCGAGGAGAATGGAAAAATTACCAAAATGCCCATGTACTTTGTCTTTTCTGCAATTTAGCCAGGTAAGTTTGTAACTTGGTTAGTTCAATTGATTACTATTTCGATAAATTATTATCTATTTATGTATATATGTGAATCAAATTTGTCAGCTTGAAGGAAATGAATAAGACACTATGGCAGCACAACATAAAGATGTACATGACCATGGTTGGACCATGGCAATGTTTAAGTAAGACCATAGTGAGGCTATGGCAGTTTTTTAGACGTAAGACCATAGTTGGTACATGGCAGTGTATATATATATGTAAGACCATAGCTGGGCTATGACATTCTAATGATAAGACCATAACCGGGTTATGGCACTTTGAGTGTAAAACCATGAGAAGGACATACGAGTGCACATGTAAGACCATAGTTGGACTATGGAACAATATGAAACATGTACCAGGGTTTCAATCGTCTTTATAGTGTTCATCAAATGTGAAAAGGGATGATTTCGACCATTGATTAAAGAAAATATATGGTTTTGACCTTTGTTTAGCACACTTGTGTGAGCTCCGGTAAGGGTTTCGATTGACTTCACTACGACAAATATAGAAAGGTATGAAGTATCAATGATCAAAGTATGCATATTCATGATTTGAAAGCTATGATTTAAGTGATGCTATGTTTATATACCATATCTTACCATGTGATGATATTGCTAAGTTATGTTTTAATCATTAGCCTGTGACAATGGTAAATTTTCAATATGAACCAAGACATGTGTATGTGAAACTTATTGAAATGATGGCACATGGAAAACATGATATGTTATGAAGGATAACAAATCCAATTGGATCATGCTCAAGTATAATATTTATCTATGTTAAGTTCACATGAATTATATTCAATTATGCTATCATGTGTTGTTGTTGGTGCTTAGGCTTGTGCCAAGTTTATGATTGAATTATATCATGCATAATCTTAATGAAATACATTGAAATGGTAAGTGCTCAATTGGTAACGTACTTATGTCCATGCAAAGGTGAAATAAATCAAAGTATGTAATTTCTTGTGCAATGGTTGATTATGTAGTTGATTCCAAATGAGCTATGTTTAAATGCACTAGTTTGTAGTCATGTTTGATATTATGCGTATATATATTATGTTATGCATATGAAACGGGTGAGGAAAGGTAATGAAACGGTAAATTCATAGTTGAAATGAAATTTGATGAAAAGGGAGTAATGAGTTTGAATGATGTACTATATGTGAGAAGTTTACGTATGCTATGAATGAATATACCTATATCATGGATAAATACACTAAATCGGGAATTGAGAATGTGGTTTAGGCTTATGATAGGCATTGGGAACAGAATGAAAAGAAAGTAGATTGAAAAGTGTATAATCTTATAGAAAAGTTCATTATTTATTAAGTCCCATAAAATCCTATCATATTATGAATAATAAATGTATGTGACATTAATGAACTTACTCGTTTGTGGGTTGATGATCATATCGATTTATGAATCTTATGGCATTGACATAGATTTATGTTTATTCTATAAAGTCTATTATTGAAATGAAATATTATGCTTAAATTTTATATGAACTTACTAAGCATACATTGCTTACGTAGTTATTTTCCTTTACTTGACAGATTACCGAAAGCTCGATCGGGTTGGAGGCTAGTTGGAGATCCATCACACTATCCATCGAATTTATCGGTAGATTTTGATGTTTTAGTCATGGTTATAATGGCATGTATAAGTGGATTATGTCTAATTTTTAATTGATGAGTTTGGCATGTATATGTCATTTTGGTTGATGATATTGGCATGAAATGTCGCCTCGAATTTGAGGTAATTAAGGTACTATTGATGTCTTGTTGGTTGTGGTTAATATGACCAAATTGATGCATAGTTTTATGGCCAAAGTGGTATGTGTTGGCATATATATATGTGGTTTTATGAGTGATGACATTTTGGTTCTTAAATGGTTAGTATTGAAATAGTCAAGTATATATATGTTTTTAATGATCAATTTGGTATATTTTGTTAAGGTTTGACATATGGTCAATTGTGTTATAGTTTGGGATGATAATTTGTGGTTGTGTATATTGTGTAACACCCCTAACCCGTATCCATCGCCGGACTAGGGTTAAGAGGCATTACCAGACATATCGGAATAATTCGCAATCATTTCACAATCAAAAGTCATACATCTTCATATCATAGTCAATTATCAACATTAAGTCCCTTTCTTAGGTCAACGAGACCTTAAACATGCATTAAGAAGAGGTCGGGACTAAACCGAACACATATAATTTTTTTTGAAATTAAACAATTTTTTTAAGTTACAGAGGTCACACGCCCGTGTGAATAGACTGTGTGCCTCACACGGCATTAGACACACCCATGTGTCTAGGTCATGGCAAAACAGGGCATACATACTGACTTGTCCACATGGCCACATGACACGCTTGTGTGTCAAGCTATGTGAAAATTAGATAGGCTACTGACTTGGGTCACACAGCTAGTCACACGCCCGTGTGTCTAGTCCATGCTCGAAACTGACTTGGCCACACGGCCTGGCACACGCCCGTGTGTGCGACCGTGTGGTCTACCCAGGCTCATTTTGAAATGGCCCTCGAGCAACACGGCAGTGACACAGGTGTAGACAAAAAAATAGGCCATTTACAAGGCCAACTTGCCACCCTAATTTTGGATCCTCCCTACAAGATCAATACCAAATCATTTCATACCAAATTCCAACCAATACATAACCAAAACATACACCATTCATGCCATATCATTAACAACCAATTTCATGTTTATAACCATACCAAATCATATCAAATCATAAGCCAAAGACATACCAAAACAAATGTTTCATAACTTCAATTTACTTCATTCAATCACATGTCATAATCTTACCAAATTGACCAATTCTCTTTGGCCATCCATGAACACATCATTTTGGCATTATTACATCACATAGTTTGTACTCAAAAGGCATTCATAAAAACAACCAAAACCAAGCCATATCACATGGATAAATATTCATAACTCAAAAACATAACTTAATTTATCTAGACCATACATACCATACTTAAATATTTACACTTTCAAAAGGTACCAAAGATAAATTTGATAGTATGGTGATGATCCTCGACAATCCCCGAGCCTCTAGTAGCTTCGATATCTAAAACACAATGCAAACACACACAAAGTAAGCTTTCAAAAACTTAGTAAGCCATATAAAAGTAAACTTAACACATAACACAATTCTAAACCAATTCATTCATGTAACTCATAGCAAAATATATTCACATATCCATAAGTCTCATATAGTTTATTTGACCATAATTCACTTACATATATCATATGTCCACAATCGAACAAAAACTTACCTTCCATTATCAATCATATTATACATTTCAAATGTACCTGAATCAGATACACATTCACATAGTCATTCATTTCTCGAAGTGCCCGTTGAACCGTTCAGAATCATTAAGGATACTCGGATAGCTCAAAAGACTCGTACAATGCCAACGTCCCAGACGTGGTCTTACATGTAATCAAATATCGATGCCATTGTCCCAGACATGGTCTTACATGAAATCAAATACAATTCTGATATCCCAGACATGGTCTTACATGTAAATCTCAAATCGATGCCAACGTCCCAGACGTGGTCTTACACGAAATCACATTATCAGAACTTTCTCAATTTCACATATTCAGCTTCTATAATCATTCATCGTAATTAAATATCATATAAACATGAAAAATTCAATTCAAACACATTTATTTGTATATCGACTTACCTCGTATGGATTTGAACAGACAGAATCGACTACTCGACGACTTTCGACTTTCTTCGATCTAATTTCGTTTTCTTTGGTTCTTGATCTATATAAATTCAAATTTAACTCTTTCATTCAACAAATCATTCAATTCAATCCATATACACATATTTAAGGAATTTTACAAATTAGCCCTCACATTTTCACATTTTAACACTTTAGTCCTTAATTAACAAAATTGCAAAATACACAAAATTTCCTTATACACATGTTAGGCTGAATTTTTTATTTATTTTACATTTTAGTCCCTCAAAATCTCATTTTCACAATTTAGCCCAATTTACTCAAATTCATCAAAAATCCCAATACAAAACATACGTATCTATCATCAAGCTTCCATATTTCATCAAATAACATTACAAAACTCACAAAATCAATAATGGCATAACTCAAAGTCATCATCAAATTCTGAAATTGAGGCATGGGCTTAATAGAACATAAAGCAACAATCACAAAAACGTAAAAATCATCAAAAACTAAGCAAAACACATACCTTAATCACAAATTCTCTTAGCCAAACCCTAAACAAGCTTTTATCCTTTCTTTTCTTTTGATTTTCGGCAAAACAAGGTTATAATGGCCTTATTTTCATGTTTGTTTTATTAATATTAACTTTAATAATCAAATACCGTTTTTGCCCTTAATTAAACCATATAAAAATCACCTAATGGATGGTCATTAATGTCCATTAACCTTATTAATGGTCTAATTTCATCATAAGGACCTCACATTTAAAGAGACACATCAATTCGACACTTAATCAAATTGTACACAACTTTTACATTTTCTATGATTAGTTCCTTTTTGCAAATTAAGCATACAAACGGTAAAATTAAATCAAAAAATTTTCATAGATATCAATTTACTTATTATAAGCACAAAAAATAATATTAAAATATTTTTTAACTCGAATTTGTAGTCTAAAAACTACTATTCTGACTAGGGTCTAAACCGGGCTATTACATATTGATTCATGCCAAAACATGTATGTGTTTAGGTTGATTTTAAAATTTATGTTTGAGGTGCTTTTGGGCATATTGGTTGTATGCAAAAATGCCATATTAATCTAGTTTTATTATGCATGTTTTAGGTACACTTTTAAATATTTGAAATAGGTGCAAATGGCTTGTACATATGAATATGTTTTGGGTCAGAGAAATGGCTTGTAAATGGCCTATTTCTTGTCCACATGGCCTATTTCATGTAAATGGCTTGTACGTATGAATATGATTTAGGGCCTAGTCGGAACAGTGGTCTCAGGACCACAAATCCGAAGATAGATAAATTATTTTTATTATTTTTATGAGGTTACGGTACTATTATATTAGCGCATGAAAAATTTGGTGAGTTAATTTTAATGTTTTCAAGCCCGATTGCGATAAAGGACTAAATCGCATAAAAGGCAAAAGTTGTATTTTAGTACCCAAATGTGTCTAATAGATAGAGTATTAAAATTGGGAGCCTTTAAAGTGAAATTAGACCCCTAAATATGGCTTGTCTGGCCATGGGACAAGAAATTTCAAATGGTCAATGTATTAGGTGATAAAATGGTACCCTAAGGAATTAGCTTCAACTTTTTCATTCTCTTCCTTCTTCTTTGACCAAAAATACCAGAAAAGAAAAGGGTTTTGAAGCTTTGAACTTTCAGCAAAGAAAATTCCTTGAAAGTAAGTGATTCTATTGTTTTTTCTTGAAGATTTTTATATTTTTTAGACCCTTGAAGCATGAGGTTTCAAATGAGGGTGGTATCTTACAAAATGGTCAAGATTTTAGGATTTTTCCATGGATGTATTTGTGATATATGCTGAGTTTTTATGGAATAATATGAGTCCTAGTTGTGTTATAAACAACTTTTGTGAAAGGTGTTAGCATGAAAACACCTAAAGGGACTATTTTGTATAAGTTACAAAATAGGTGGTAAGTGTGTGAAATAGTGATAATTTGAGATTGATATAGTAGTAAAAAGAGTTTATCTAGGCTTTAAATACGAGGAAATTCAATAAAAATTAATTTTTGGAATAGGGGTAAAATGGTCATTTTGCCAAGGCCTAGGGGCAAAATGGTCATTTTACCAAAGTTGTGAATTTATGAATGCCTAATTGTGTTTAGTGACTAAATGTATGTATATTATTATTATAGATCAAGATTTTCCAAAATCGAGCCTAGACCGGGGAAAAGCCAAACAATCCGAACAAGCCGACTAGTCAAGTACTTTTTGTAAACCGAGGTAAGTTGTATGTAAATAATACAACTACACTATTAATACTTGTATTCATATTGTCATTGAATGGATATTGTACGAGTTGTTAAGTTATAAATTGAGAATGCCTTGTAATATTGAGATAGTAGAAATATCCCGTTGAAACCTCAAGATATGAACTAGATACTTGTGTCAAGACATTGGGTGATTTGTGCGCTAGTGTAAGACATGTCTGGGACATGCTTCAGCCACATTATGAGAGCCAATGTAAGACCATGTCTGGGACATGGCATCGGCACAGAGATGAGCACTAGAGTAAGACATGTTTGGGACATGCATCGGCCTCGACAGAGATAGCCAGTGTAAGGCGTGTCTAGGACACGCATCGGCTAAGAGTTGTGGTAGTGTAAGACATGTTTGGGACATGCATCAGCATGCATATATGAGAGCCAGTGTAAAACCATGTCTGGGACATGGCATCGGTAATATATCCCATGTTGAAGGTTCATGGAATATCCAATAGTATTCCAACGGTTCAATGGTGAAAGTTATAGTTCAATTTTGATAAAGAAAAGATGATCATGTTAGGAGTGTTACAGGTACCTATATGATAAGCATGAGTAACGAGCTTAATTTAGAAAATGAGACTCGAGTAGATGATAATGAGTAAGTTAAGTTATCTTTACCTTTGAGCTATAAGCAAGACGGTAAATGGTGAGATTGTTGTATAGTTATTTATATGCAACTTACTAAGCTTTATGCTTACTCCCTTTCCTTTCCTTTTTCTTTCAGTGTCACCAAGCTAGCTTAAGGATTCCTTAAAGTCAGAGATATTAGTCACACTATCAGTCGCAATACTCGGTATAGCTTGATTTATATTTTTAAAGGTGGCATGTATAGGGCTAGACTTGGATGTTGGATTAAGAGAATTATTTATGTATTTTGGCTCAAGGCAAAAGCCCTTCATTTTGTATCAAGCCTGGAATAATAGCTATTATTCACTTTGATGAATATATACAATTTTCTATCTATGGATGAATTGGTGTCCATTATGATGAAATTTGTATATTGAAATGATCTTGTGTAGTGCAAAATGGGCGACAAAACGGCTTGGAAGATAGCCTAGTTTGTCCACACGGGTAAGACACATGGGCGTGTGTCTAGGCCGTGTGTGACACACGGCTCACACCCATGGGTGTGTGTTATGGTCGTGGGTCCCCTGCACTTAAAACTTTAAAGTCATTTTAGTACACAGGCAAGCCACATAGGCGTGTGCCCAGGCCGTGCCATAAAGACAGTATGCATACTAGTAGTACATGGGCAAGAGACACGATCATGTGTCTCGGCCGTGTGAAGGACATGATTATAGGGCACGAGTGTGTGCTTGGGCCGTGTGGTGTTGGCAGAATGCCCAGGTTTTCAGACACGGGTTCGGGATATGGGCGTGTCCCTAGCACACGGGCGTGTGGGATCTTGATGCATGAAACTTTTCTAAGTTTTTCATGAGTTCTCGGTTGGGTTCTAAACCACCCCAGATGTATGATTTGGGCCTTGTAAGTCTGTATATGAGATAGATTGCATGTGAAAAGAGAAGTTTTTAAATTGTTTGAAATTTTTTTATGGCTCGGTTTTGTAAAGTTGGTTGAGTCAAGAAAGGTAACACCTTGAACCCTGTCCCGGCGTTAGATACAAGTGAGAGGTGTTACATTTAGTGGTATCAGACCATGGTTTAGTCGATTCTAGGACTGAACTAGCCAGAGTACGAGTCTAGCTATACTTGCCACGTATATGCATATTGATAGTATGACGATTCTTAACGATTATAAATTGTGTTTATTATAGTAATGGATCCTGATAGAACCACGATAGATGATGTGGAAAATAATGCGCCGGCTCCTGTAGAAGGGACTGCGCCAATAGAGAGTGAGCCCGTAAGTATGGGCCAAGGCGGAGGGGCTAGGGAAGCCTACCTCCGAATGATGGATGCTTGGTATACAGAGTTTGTTCGTGTGAACCCAAACACCCCACCACCCCCACCTCATCTGATTCCTCAATACGCCCAGATGGCTCCACAAGGTGCAAATGTGTTCAGACGAGAGAAGCCTCCGGTAGACAAGATCCGAAAGCAAGGGGACGAGGAATTTCAGGCTAGTGTAGATGATGATCCAAAGAGAGCAGAATTTTGGCTAGAAAATACCATGAGGGTATTCGATGAGCTGTCATGCACACCTGAAGAACGCGTGAAGTGTGCCGTGTCACTTCTACGAGACTCGACTTATCAGTGGTGGAACACTCTCATGTCTGTAGTACTGAGAGAAAGAGTGACTTGGGAATTCTTCCAAGAAGAGTTTCGAAAGAAGTATATTAGCCAGAGGTTTATGGACCAAAAAGGAAAGGAATTTCTAGAGTTGAAGCAAGGTGATAAGACTGTGACAGAGTATGAGCGGGAGTTTGTAAAACTTAGCAAGTATGCGCGAGAATGCGTATCCACTAAAGCTACTATGTGTAAGAGGTTTGAGGATGGCCTCAATGAAGACATTCGAGTGTTTGTGGGCATCTTAGAGCTAATAAAATTTGTGATGCTCGTTGAGAGAGCATGTAAAGCAGAAGAGCTGGTGAAGGAGAGAAGGAAGGCGGCCATTGAGTCATGAGATTTAAAGAGAAGATAGATAGGGAAGACACATCAGTCCTCCTCCAAGAGGTTAAAAGAGTTTACTACCCAATCGAATACTTCGGTTGGATATTCGAAGAGAAACAAGAATCGACAGAACATGGCATCTAAAGTCTAAACTATCTCAGTGGCAAGTGTTGGTAGTGCTCGGCCAAATAGGTTGGAGGGTTCTCAATGTGGAAGACGTCACTTGGGTGAATGCCGAATAAGTGAGAGGGGTTGTTCAAGTGTGGGTCACTTGACCACTTTATCTGCGAGTGCCCTGAGATGGACGAGAAAGAGAGAAAACAAGAGGTGAAAGCAAGCAGTGCTCCCTTGAGGGGTAGGCCTCAAAAGAACCCCGAGAGTGAGAATAGTAGTAGAGGTGCACTAAGAGATGTCGCGATAAGATCTGAAGGCAAAGCGCCAGGGAGGACCTATGCTATACGAGCCCGAGAAGAGGCAGACTCTCCAGACGTGATCACGGGTACCTTTTCTATTCACGATATAACTATTGTCGCTTTAATTGACCCGAAATCTACCCACATGCTAGTAGAGTCCACTAAGTTTGTAATAAAACTGTCTAACCCGTTAGGCAAGCATGTATTAGTGGACCGAGTATGTAGAAATTGTCCTTTAGCGATTAGAGGCCATTGTTTTTCGGCCAACTTGATGTTGTTGCCGTTTAATGAATTCAATGTAATTCTTGGGATGGATTGGTTGACCTCCCATGGCGTTGTAGTAGACTGTGGGAGAAAGTAATTCAGTTAAGATGTGAAGATGGAAATGTTTTTCGAGTTGGGCCAAATAAGTCGGATAACTTGTCTGTGATAGTATCGTCTTTAGCAGCCGAAAGATATTTGAGAAAAGGTTATGAAGCTTATCTAGCTTTTGTGCTGAATACCCAAGTGTCTGAGTTGAAGATTGAGTTAGTATCAGTGGTTTATGAGTTTATAGACGTCTTTCCGGAGGAGTTACCAGGGTTACCCCTAGAGAGGGAGGTTGAGTTTGGTATTGAGTTGGCCTTATAGGATGGCCCCTACCGAGTTAAAGGAGTTGAAAGTGCAGTTGCAAGAGTTAACAGACAAAGGTTTTGCCAAACTAAGTTATTCACTACGGGGTGCTCAAGTGCTTTTTGTGAAAAAGAAGGACGGGTAGATGAGGTTATGTATCGACTACAGACAGCTTAACAAGGTAACAGTGAAGAACAAGTATCCCTTGCCGAGGATCGATGATCTCTTCGATCAATTGAGAGAAGCCACTGTGTTCTCTAAGATAGACTTAAGATCGGGCTACTACTAGTTAAGAGTCAAGGAACATGATGTACCGAAGACTGCTTTTCAGACAAAATATGGGCATTATGAGTTTCTTGTTATGCCTTTTGGATTGACAAATGCCCCAACAGTATTTATGGACTTGATGAACCGTATATTCCGACCGTATTTGGATAGGTTCGTCGTCCTTTTTATTGATGACATCTTGGTTTATTCGCGTAACGAGAATGAGCACGCGGAGCATTTGAGAACTGTGTTGCAGATCTTAAGGGATAAGCAACTTTATGCCAAGTTTAGTAAGAGCGATTTTTGGCTCAAAGAGGTCGGGTTTCTAGGACATATTGTGTCGGATGATTGGATCAGAGTTGACCCAAGTAAGATCTCAGCTATTGTGGAATGGAAACCGCCAAGGAATGTAATAGAGGTTCATAGTTTTCTGGGGCTAGCAGGATACTATAGACGATTTGTAAATGGATTCTCCATGATAGCTACACTGATAACGAGGCTACTGCAAAAAGATGTCAAGTTCGAATGGACAGAAGAGTGCCAACAGAGCTTCGAGAAGTTAAAGGCTTTGTTGATCGAAGCCCCAATTTTAGTGCAACCAGAGTTAGGTAAAGAATTTGTAATTTATAGTGATGCCTCCCTAAATGGTTTGAGGTGTGTACTCATGCAAGAAGGAAAAGTTATAGCCTATGCCTCAAGACAGCTAAAACCTCACGAGAAATTATCCAACCCATGACTTAGAGCTAGCAGCTGTAGTGTTTGCCCTGAAGATTTGGCGACACCATTTGTATGGGGAGAAATGTAGAGTATTTACCGATCAAAAGAGTCTAAAGTATTTAATGACTCAGAAAGAATTGAATTTGAGGCAACGAAAATGGTTAGAGCTAATAAAAGATTATGGGTTGATCATTGACTACCATCCAGGAAAGGCGAACGTAGTCGCTGACGCTTTGAGTAGAAAGTCATTGTTTGCTATGAAAGTCTTGAACACTCAGTTGACTATATCTAGTGATGGATCAGTCTTAGCAGAGTTAAGAGCCAGACCAAATTTTCTTCATGAAATTTGTGAAGCTCAGAAAGATGAGGAGAAACTACAAGCTAAGAGAACTCAATGTGAATCAGAGATTGAGTCAGATTTTCGTGTTAGTACTGATGGGTGTATAATGTTCAAAGATAGAGTTTGTGTACCCAAAGATAGTGAGCTCATTCAGAAGATTTTGCGAGAGGCATACAGTGGTTGTTCGTCAATTCACCCGGGTAGCGTGAAAATGTACAACGACCTTAAGAAAATGTATTAGTGGTCGGGTATGAAAAGAGACATTTCTGAGTTTGTATCCAAGTGCCTAGTGTGTCAACAAGTAAAGGCTGAACATCAAGTGCCTTCGGGTTTACTTCAGCCTATTATGATTCCTGAGTGGAAATGGGACCTTATCACCATGGACTTCGTGACCAGTTTGCCTTTAACCCCAAAAAAGAAAGATGCAGTATGGGCTATTGTTGATAGACTCACTAAGTCAGCACACTTCATACCGGTGCGTGCCGACTACTCCCTTGAAAAGTTAGTTGACTTGTATGTTTCTGAGATTGTGAGGCTTTATGGTATGCAGTTATCGATTGTATCTAATCAAGACCCGAGGTTCACCTCAAGGTTTTAGAAGAAATTATAAGAAGCTTTAGGAACCAAGTTGAGTTTCAGTACGGCATTTCATCCGCAAACTGATGGACAGTCTAAAAGAGTAATAAAAATCTTAGAGGACATGTTGAGGTGCTGTGTTCTCGAGTTCCAAGAAAGTTGGGAAAAACACTTACCATTGGTTGAATTCACCTACAACAACAACTATCAGTCGAGTCTAAAAATGGCGCCTTATGAGGCTTTGTACGGGTGAAAGTTCTGAACGCCCCTATTCTGGACTGAGTTGAGATAGTGTCAGATTTACGGGGTTGATTTGATTAAAGAGGCTGAGGAAAAAGTTAAGGTGATTCGTGACTATTTGAAAGCTGCCTCGGATAGACAAAAATCCTACGCGGATTTGAAATGAAGGGAGATTGAGTTTGAAGTCGGGGATAAGGTATTTTTGAAAGTTTCCCCGTAGAGGAAAGTCCTCAGATTTGGTAGAAAAGGTAAGTAGAATCCTTGTTTTAAAGGACCTTATGAGGTTACCGAAAGAGTAGGGCCCGTTGCCTACCATTTGAGTTTGCCGCTAGAGTTAGAAAAGATTCACGGCGTATTATACGTATCCATGCTACGCCGATACAGATCAGACCCTTCACATATAATTGCACCAACTGAAGTTGAGATTCTCCCAAATATGACGTATGGTGAGGAACCGGTCAAGATATTAGCTTGAGAGGTTAAACAGTTAAGAAATAAGAGTATACCGCTTGTGAAGGTTTTGTGGCATAGACATGGGGACGAGGAAGCCACATGGAAACCCGAGGAATCTCTGAGAGAGTAGTATCCAAACTTATTCACCGATAATATTTTCGAGGACGAAAATCCCTAAGGGGGGAGAAATGTAATAACCCAATTTAGGGCCTAGTCAGAACAGTGGTCTTGGGACCACAAATTCGAAGATATAAAATTTATTTTTATTATTTTTATGAGGTTATGGTACTATTATATTACTGCATGAAAAATTTGGTGAGTTAATTTTAATGTTTTCAAGCCCGATTGCGATAAAGGACTAAATTGCATAAAAGGCAAAAGTTGTATTTTAGTACCCAAATGTGTCTAATAGCTAGAGTATTAAAATTGGGAGCCTTTAAAGTGAAGTTAGACCCCTATATATGGCTTGGCCGGCCATGGGACAAGAAATTTCAAATGGTCAATGTATTTGGTAAGGTGATGTCATATTAGGTGATAAAATGGTACCCTAAGGAATTAGCTTCAACGTTTTCATTTTCTTCCTTCTTCTTTGACCGAAAATACCAGCAAAGAAAAGGGTTTTGAAGCTTTTAACTTTCAGCAAAGAAACTTCCTTGAAAGTAAGTGATTTTAATGCTTTTTCTTAAAGATTTTTATATTTTTAAGATCCTTGAAGCATGAGCTTTCAAATGAGGGTGATATCTTACAAAATGGTCAAGAGTTTAGGATTTTTGCATGGATGTATTTGTGATATATGCTGAGTTTTTATGGAAGAATATGAGTCTTAGTTGTGTTATAAACAACTTTTGTGAAAGGTGTTAGCATGAAAACACCTAGAAGGACTATTTTGCATAAGTTGCAAAATAGGTGGTGAGTGTGTGAAATAGTGAGAATTTGGGATTGTTCTAGTAGTAAAAAGAGTTTATCTAGGCTTGAAATACGAGGAAATTTGATAAAAATCAATTTTTGGGCATAGGGGTAAAATGGTCATTTTGCCAAGGCCTAGGGGCAAAATGATCATTTTACCAAATTTTTGAATTTATGAATGTCTAATTGTATTTAGTGACTAAATGGATGTATATTATTATTATAGATCAAGATTTGCCAAAACCGAGCCTAGACCGGGGAAAAGCCAAGCAATCCGAATAAGCCGACTAGGCAAGTACTTTTTGTAAACCGAGGTAAGTTGTATGTAAATAATATAACTACACTGTTAATACTTGTATCCATATGGTCATTGAATTGATATTGTACAAGTTGTTAAATTATAAATTGAGAATGTCTTGTGATATTGAGATAGTAGAAATATCTCGTTGAAACCTCAGGATATGAACTGCATATTTGTGCCAAGACATTAGGTGATTTGTGCGCCAGTGTAAGACATGTCTGGGACATGCTTCGGCCACATTATGAGAGCCAGTGTAAGACCATGTTTGGGACACAGCATCGGCACAGTGATGAGCGCTAGAGTAAGACATGTCTAGGACATGCATCGGCCTTGACAGAGATAGCCAGTGTAAGACGTGTCTGGGACACACATCTGCTAGGAGTTGTGCTAGTGTAAGACATGTCTGGGACATGCATCAGCACGCATATATGAGAGCCAGTGTAAGACCATGTTTGGAACATGGCATCGACAATATATTCCATGTTGAAGGTTCATGGAATATCGAATAGTATTCCAATGGTTCAATGGTGAAAGTTATAGTTCAATTTTGATAAAGAAAGGATGATCATGTTGTGAGTGTTACAGGTACCTATACGATAAGCATGAGTAACGAGCTTAATTTAGAAAATAAGACTCGAGTAGATGATAATGAGTAAGTTAAGTTATGCTTACCTTTGAGCTATAAGCAAGATGATAAATGGTGAGATTGTTGTATAGTTATTTATATGCAACTTACTAAGCTTTATGCTTACTCCCTTTCCTTTCCTTTTTCTTTCATTGTCAAGGATCCCTTAAAGTCAGAGATATCAGTCACACTATCAACCACAATACTCGGTATAGCTTGATTTATATTTTTGAAGGTGGCATGTATAGGGCTAGACTAGGATGTTGGATTAAGAGAATTATTTATGTATTTTGGCTCAAGTCAAAAGCCCTTCATTTTGTATCAAGCCTGGAATAATGGCTATTATTCACTTTGATGAATATATACAATGTTCTTTCTATGGATGAATTGGTGTCCATTATGATGAAATTTGTATATTGAAATGATCTTGTGTAGGTTGTGCAAAATGGGTGACAAAACGGCTTGGAAGATAGCCTAGTTTGTCCACACAGGTAAGACACATGGGAGTGCGTCTAGGCCGTGTGTGACACATGGCTCACGCCCATGGGTGTGTGTTGTGGCCGTGCGTCCCCTGCACTTAAAACTTTAAAGTCATTTTAGTACATGGGCAAGCCACACGGGCGTGTGCCCAGGCCATGCCATAAAGTCAGTATGCATACTAGTAGTACACGGGTAAGAGACACGGTCGTGTGTCTCGGCCGTGTGAAGGACACGGTTATAGGGCACGGGTGTGTGCTTGGGCCGTGTGGTTTTGGCAAAATGCCCAGGTTTTTAGACACGGTTTTGGGATATGGGCGTGTCCCTAGCACACGGTCGTGTGTTCTATTTTCACATGGGCGTGTGGAGTCTTGATGCATGAAACTTTTCTAAGTTTTTCATGAGTTCTCGGTTGGGTTCTGAACCACCCCAGATGTATGATTTGGGCCTCGTAAGTCCGTATATAAGATAGATTGCATGTGAAAAGAGAAGTTTTTAAATTGTTTGAAATTTTTTTATGGCCCGATTTTGTATAGTTTATTGAGTCAAGAAAGGTAACACCTTAAATCCTATCCCGCTGTCAGATACGGGCAAGGGGTGTTACAATGTGTCTCAGCCGTGTGAGTCACATGGCCATGCGACACGGCTGTGTGTCCCTTGTAGGTTTTAAAAGGTTGCATTTCAAGATTTACACGGCCTGGTACACGAACGTGTGGCTTGGCTATGTGAACCAAGTCAAAGAGTTACACGGGCACGGACACGGGCTAGGACATGGCCGTGTGTCCTTACTTCGAATGCCCATACGGCCTAAGACACGGGCGTGCATCTTAGCCGTGTGAGTCACACTGCCTGGCCACACGATTGTGTGACCCCTGCAGTGTGAATTTTTCTATCTTCTTTCATATAGTTTTAAATGTTTCTGATTTGGTCCTGAATCGTTTCTAAACTGTTTCTAAGGCCTCAAGGGCTCGAATAAGGGACGATATGCTTGTGTTTGAATGGAATGTGATATGATTCATGAAATGTTTTCAAATGAATGTGTTGATGTTATAGTTTTACGGTAATTCTCTGTAACCCTATCCTGACAATGGATATGGGTTAGGGGTGTTACAATTCAACTTTTGCTTTTATTATGGTTTAGTCCTTTTTACCTAATTAACCCTTTTTACCTAATTAACTATTTGAACTTCAAAATTTCTTAATGAAATTGTAGTACGACTCTATTATAACCCCATAGACCTGAAATAAATATTAAAATATTTACTCCCTCATTGGAATCGTGGTCCCGAGACCACCATTTCTGGCACCACTAAAAATGGGTTGTTGCAACTCTTCCCCCTAAAGAAAATTTTTGTCCTCAAAAATCTTACCAAAAAATAGGTTTGGGTATTGCACTTTCATAGCTTCTTTTGGTTCCTAAGTAGCTTCCTTGACCCCATGACGATGCCAGAGAACTTTAACCAAAGCTATATGCTTATTCCTTAATTCTTTTACTTTCCAAGCTAAAATTCTAATCATTTTCTCCCTGTATGACATATCTGACTGAATTTCTACATCAACAGGTGAAATCATGTTGAAGGTTCAGATTGATAACTTCATAACATTGATACATGAAACACGTTGTGAATTTTCTCTAATTCAGATGGTAAAGCTATACGGTAAGCTATTGGCCCAATTCTCTCGATGATCTCATACAGCCTAATGAATCGTGGATTAAGCTTCCCTTTTCGGCCAAAACAGAGAACTTTTCACCAAAGTGATACTTTTAAGAGCACTCTATTGCCAATTTGAAATTCAATATCTTTTCTTTTCAAATCCGCATATGATTCCTGGCGATAATAAGCAGCTTTAAAACAATCATGAATTACTTTGACCTTTTCTTCAGTTTCTCGGATCAAATCAACATCAAAAAGCTTTTTCTCACTCAATTCAATCCAGTATAATGGAGTTCTACATTTCTAACCGTACAAGGCTTCATATAGCATCATTTTAATACTCGTCTGATAACTATTATTATATGCAAACTCAACCAATGGAAGAAAATTTTCCCAGCTACCCTTAAACTCTAAAATGCAACAATGGAGCATGTCCTTGGATATCTATATCACTTACTCAGACTAACCATTTATTTGTGGCCGAGTACCCAAAGGTTCATGTAATATACTCCAAAATCTAGAAGTAAACTGTGGATCTCTATCGGAAATAATAGACACTAGCACACCATACAGTGTAACAATTTCAGAAACATATAATTCTATCAGCTTCTCAAGTGAATAATCCATACGTAATGGAATGAAATGTGTGGATTTAGTCAAACCATCAACAATAACCCAAATAACATCTTTCTTTCACGGAGACTTGGGTAATCCTGATACAAAATCCATTGTAACTCATTCCTATTTCCATTATGAAATCATAACAGGCTGTAGTAGTCCAGAAGGTACTTGATGCTCGACTTTGACTTGCTGACAAATCAAACATTTAGATACAAGCTTTGAAATTTCATGTTTCATACCTGGCCACCAATACATTTGTTTCAAATTCTCGTACATTTTGTTACTACTAGGGTGAGTTGAATAAATATTGTTGTGAGCTTCATGTAAAATATTCTATACAATATCAAAATTTCTCGGGACACAAACCCTGTTTCAGAAATATAAACTACCATCAGAATTAACATGAAATTCTAAATCAGATGTCTTTTCAATCTGTTCTCGTTTAGCAATCAACTCAGAATCACTTTTCTGAGCTTTACAAATCTATTGTAGAAATGTCAGTTTAACTTTTAATTTAGCTAAAATTGAACCATCATCAATCAACATCAATTGAGTATTCAAAGCTTGCAAAGAAAATAATTTTTTTTCTACTTAAAGCATCAACAACAACATTAGCTTTTCCTGGATGATAATTGATGATCAAATCGTAATTTTTTAGCAGCTCCAACCATCTACATTGTCTCAAATTTAGTCTATTTTGTGACATCAAATACTTTAGGCTTTTGATATCCGTGAAGATGTGGCATTTTTCTCCATACAAATAATGCCGCCAAATCTTTAAAGCAAACACAATAGCTGTAAGTTTTAAAGCAAACACAATAGTTGGAACCATAAGCTACCACTTTGCATTCTTGCATCAATACACAACCTAAACCATTAAGTGAAGCATCGCTATAGATCACAAATTCCTTGCCAGACTTTGGCTAAATAAATACAGGGGCTTCAGTCAACAATACATTCAACTGATCAATACCTTACTAGCATTTTTAGACCATTAAAACTTAACATCTTTTTGGAGTAGCTTCGTCAACAGTGTAGTAATCATCGAAAACCCTTTAATAAATCTCCGATAATACCCAGCTAAACACAAGAAACTTCTGATCTCTAAAACATTTCTTGAAGGCTACCAGTCTATAGTTGCTGATATTTTACTTAGATCCACACTAATACCATCCGCCGATACAACATGTCCCAAAAATCTAACTTCTCGCATCTAGAACTCACATTTGCTAAATTTAGCAAATAACTGTTTCTTGCGCAAAGTTTGCAATATTACCCTCAAATGTTGTGCATGCTCAATTTCATCTCAGGAATAAATCAAAATATCATTAATGAATACAACCACAAATCTGTTAAATACAACCAGAATATTTTGTTCATCAAATCCATAAACACAACAGGTGCATTTGTTAAACCAAATGGCATCACTAAAAATTCAGAATGTTTGTACTTAGTCTTAAAAGTAGTGTTTGGCACATCAGAATCTTTAACCTGTAGCTGATAATATCCAGAATAGAGATCAATCTTTGAAAACACTATTGCACCTTTCAATTGATCAAACAAATCATTGATTCACGGTAATGTATATTTGTTTTTTATCATGACTTTATTAAGCTATCTATAGTCGATACACAATTGCATTGACCTGTCCTTTTTCTAAACAAATAGTACAGGTGCACCCTAGGGAGAAAAACTAAGCTGAACAAATCCTCTGTCTGTCAATTCCTACGATTGTGCTTTTAACTCTTTCAATTCTGTATGTGCCATTCTATAGGGAGTTATTGATATCGGAGAAGTTCCCGATACTAACTCAATAGCAAATTTAACCTCTCTGACTAGCGATAGCTCAGATAACTCTTCTAAAAACACATTCGAGAACTTGCTAACAGTCAAAACTAGTTCTAATTTTTATTTTGAAGCCCTGGGATTAAGTATATAAGCTAGATACGCCTTACAACCTTTCTTGACATATTTCTGAGCTGACAAAGCTGAAATGATATTAGCTAAACTGTTACATCTATCTTATTCAACCTAGACTTTTTCAATAAACTCTACTTTCGTCTACAATTCACAACAGCATCCTGAAAAGTCAATCAATCCATGCCACAAATCACGTCAAACTTATCAAATGGTAATAATATCAAATCAACCGAAAAGTTGCAATCCTGAATCTTCAGGGGACAATTTCTAGAAACTTTATGAACTAACACGTACTAGCCTAACAGATTAGTTACTTTGACCACAAATTCAGTTGACTCAAAAGGTATTTTCTTATCCGACACTAAGGTTGTGCATATATATGAATACATTAACCTCGGGTCAATCAAAGCATTAACATTAGTATCAAAGATAGAAAATGTATTGGCAAGCACATTAGGTGTCGAAGCTTCTTCACGAGCTCCAATTGCATAGGCCCTAGCTGGTGCTCGAGCTTTATATCTAACTATAGAATATTTCATTCCAATTTGACTAATTTCTGCATTACTACTATTTCTGGATGACTTCCCTCTCGCAATCGTGCTACTCACCCATATATTCTGAGCTTTTTCTCTATCAGACCTTTCAGGACAGTCTTGAATAAAATGATCATAGGAACCACATTTGAAGTGCGATCCATCCCTCAGTCTACAGTCTTTGAAATGTTGTTGATTGCATTGATGACATTCAGGCTTACTATTTCAAACACTCCCCACACTCGCTACAGAAATAGCCTAAGGTCTCGAGCTTGATTGTACTTCCCTTTATCTCTTCTTGAAAATCTAATTGAAGCTAATGTATGACTATGAAATTATTTCAATTTCTTAAATGGAGATGACAATGATTTTCCCATCAGTCAATTACATGTGTCACGAGCCAACAAATTTGCTTTTTTGTTAGCTTTATTAAGTTCTTTAGCCTTATGTGCTCGATCCACCAATACCACAAATTTTTTCAATTTTGGAATCCCTACCAATAATTTAATGTGTTCGTTTAAACCATCTTCAAACTAAGTACAAATAACCGCTTTCATTGGATACATTCCTAAGCATACTTGCTAAGTTGCACGAATTCTCTTTCATATTCTGCTACAAATCTACGACCTTACTTCAGCTCTAAGAACTATTTCCTTTTCTTGTCAAGATATATCTAACTGATGTATTTCTTTTTACATTAAGTTTGAAAGAAATCCCAAATCACACGATCTTTTGGTACCACTGCTATTAAAGTATTCCACCACTAATACGTTGAGTCTTTCAGCAACGGAATCACAGAGAGTAGGATAGTTCATCAAAAACTCTAATAATATTCTCTAACTAGAACTTAGATTTTTTTGGATCATCATCTACAATACCAAGAAACTCTTCTTCCCCATACTTACAAATTTTGTCAACCAAAATACCATGAACTTATTGGGATACGGGAAGGAGTGGATGTCGTTGAGCCATTGGGTTCATTCTAAAAGATTCAGAAAACCATTCGGACATTATATAGAAGAAGGCTTCTTTCACCTCACTTCCCCGACCCTTAGATACAGGCCCACTACTAGCTGCTCCTAAAACGGTGGCTTGCGCATTACTTTTAACCTCATCAAAATTAGCTCAGTTGGATGATATCTTTTACCTACATAAAAAAAACAATTCAATTGAAGTCAGGAGATATCACACTATCACAAGTTATATAATGGCATGTATTTTATACTCTTTACTAGCTACGTTTAGTTCGAGAATCGACTAAATCGTATCTCTAATACCACTAAATGTAACACCCCTAACATATTTTCGTCGTCAGTGTAGGGTTATAGAGCATTAACGTAAAAAAATTTAGAACAATTAACATTTAAATAGTTTGATAATGCTATTTAATATTAATTATTTAAATCTCATACAAATCCAACAAACATACACATTGGGGCCTTAAATTGAACTTTCGAGGCCCTAAAAATAGTTTAGGATCAAAACAGGACTAATTTGAAATAATTCAGAAAATCTAAGGAAAAGTTGAAAATTTAGAAAACAGGGGTCACACGTCCGTGTGACATTGCCCATACCGTGTAGTGTTCGAATAATGAAATACACGATCGTGTCCCAGCTTGTGCCTTAAATCGTGTAACTCACTGACTTAGATTACACGGCGATGTTGTAGGCCATGTGTCAGGCCGTGTAACTCTTTGACTTGATATATACAGCTATGTTGCAGACCATGTGTCTAACAACCCATTTTCATTGAAACCAGAATAGTAGTTTCAGGACCATAAATTTGATGAATAAATTATTATTTTATGATTATTTTAATGTCTATGGGGTGTTAGTAAAATTGTATTAAAATTTCGTTAAGAAATTTTGATGTTTGCATGATTAAATACATGAAAAGAACTAAATCCCAAAAAGTGTAAAAGTAGAGTTCCATTAGTTAAAAGGGCTAAATGGTCATGGAAAGGGAAGCTAATGGATTTTTATGGTAATTATACCATAATGAATTCTAGTGGATGTGCAAGGGCAAAATGTTAATGTAATTTTTAATTATTAATAAGGTTAATAAGATAATTTAGTAAATAAACTTAAAATTTACTAGGTAAAAGCTATCATCTTTTTCTTCATCCTTTGACCGAAACCACCATTAGAGGGAGAGCTTGGAGCATTCGGTCACTCATATCTATTGCATGGTATGATTTTTAAGCCCCTTTTTAATGATTTATGTTTTTGAAGTTGTTTTAGCTTAATCTAGCTAGCCTGGGGATCAATTTGTAAAACTATTAAAGATTGAGTTTTACACCATGAACTTTCTTGCATGATTCTTGATTTTAAATGGTGGATTATGGATCCTTCTTGATAAATAAACAAGTTTTGTAAAGTGATTTTTGATGAAAATTGTATTTAGGGACTTGTTTGTAAAAATAGTAAAAGTTCATGTTAAATTTATGAAATGATGATTTGTATGGGTTGGTTTAAGTCCCTAGAGAAATTGGTTAGCTTGAAAGGAGGATTAAAATGCTTAGATTTCAATTTGTCAACTTAAGGGCTAAATTGTGAAAAGTTAAAATATTAAGGGCAAAATAGTAATTTTACATAAATATGAAACGTGTACTAAATTGAATACTAGGGGTATTAAATGGATTGAATTTTTCTATTTAGATCAAGACAGACCATGAACAGACTTAGATCGAGGAAAAGCTAAAGCCTCGGATTAGTTCGACTTCGTTTATACGCCCTAGTTATCGAGGTAAGTTCGTATGTATAGATTACTATATTCATGTAATTCAATTGTATGTTATTATGTATTTGTAATGGTATTGAACAATGTATATCCAAAGAAATGCTATGACGGTTATTGAGTTTTGGTTGAACCTTAGGAATTCGTAGGATAAAAATGACATGTCATTAGGGATTTCATGTTTTGAGTGCTAGTCTTGTAACAACCCGTTTTTAGTGAGATCGAAACAATGGTTTTGGGACCACAAATCTGACGTGAAAATATTTATTTTATTATTATTTTAATGTCTACAGTATGTTAGTAGTGTCGTATAAAAATTTCATTAAGAAATGTTATCGTTTACATGCTTAATTTGGTAAAAAGGACAAAATCATAAAAGATGCAAAATTTGAGTTCCATAAGTTAAAGGTACCTAATGGCCATGAAATTAAATGGTTAAGGGATTTAAATGGTAATTTTTCCATTTATAAAGTTAGTGGACATTCTTGCACATGAATTAACCGATTTTAATGTTTAATAATAATGTTATATATGTAATTTAATAAATAAAGTCAAAATTAAGTAAAAAAAAGTCCACTTTTCTATTCATTCATCTTTGTTACTGAAATTGTGAATGAAAATAACACCATTTTAGGGTTTTTGAGCTTTCGGCAAGCTTTGGTGTGCATATAAGTGTAATTTTATCCCTTTTTTAATTATTTTCTATGTTTTCGAGATCATTGTAGCCTAATCTAGCTAGCCCAGGGACTAATTCACAAAATTTTAAAAGGTTTAGGGTTTTTCTATGATCATGTTAGTATGACTTATGGAGTTTGATGATAGATTATGAGTCCTTCTTGATAAATAGACAAGTTTTGTAAAGTGATTTTTTGTTAAAAATGTTAATTAAGGATTTAGTTGTAAAAATAGTAAAAATGCATGGTGAAATTATTAAATCATGAATTGTATGAATTGGTATGTGTTCATGATGAATTCGGCTAGCTTAGGTTAGGGATTAAATTGCACGAATTTCAATTTACGATTTTAAGGACTAAATTGTAAAGAAATCAAAATAATAGGGGCAAAAGCATACTTTTGCAAAAATATGAATTTTGGACTGAATTGAATAGAATGAATATTAAATAGATTGAATTTATTTATTTAGATCAAGATAGACCTCGTACGACTTTAGATCGAGGTAAAGATAAAGCTTCGAATAAGTCAACTCCGTTTCTATGCCTTTATCGTCGAGGTAAGTTCGTGTAATTGTGTAATGTTTTAATGCTATTTTTTGAGCTATATGTAAATTGTTGATTTTTATGTAAATCATTAATGTAAATCCAATGATGTTACGATGACTGTCGAGCCCCATTTGAACCTTAGGAATTTGTAGGATACAAATGACATGTCATTAGGGTTTCTATTTTCGGGTGTTGGTCTTGAATGTCCTACCAATGGTTGAGGTTTTGCATTTATTGCGGATACTCTACAGCTCATATGAGCGGCATTGTGTAGCTTACATTTTGACCTACAACTCATGTGAGTAGGCTCCTTTCACAGCTCGTGTGAGCAACGATGAAAAGAAAGGAAAGGTTACGATTATATGTTTAGCACACTTCGTGTGAGCTATCCCATGTATCTGATGATATTCTAAATGATTCAACGAGCATGAATTGGAAAGGAAATGGTAAGTGTTCAATATGAACCAATACATGTATTTATGAAAAAGATTGAAATGGTGATATACATGGAAAGCATGTTATGTTATGAAAGATGATAAATCCAATTGAATTATGTTCAAGTTTGCTAACATGTGTTGTTGTTGGTGTTTAGGCTTGTGCCAAGCTATTGGTTGGATTATATCATGTTAAATTTTAATGTTATGTAATGAAATAGTAAGTTATATTTTATGTTATATGAACTTACTAAGCATTATATGCTTAAGTAGTTTTCTTTCTTATGTTTTATAGATAACCGGAAGCTTGTTTGGTTTGGAAGCTCGTCAGAGACCTATCACACTATCCCACAAATATATAGGTAGCTTTTGATGTTTTGGTCATTGTTATAATGGCATGTATAGGTGGATTTGTATTAATGATCTAGTTGTCATGTTTGGTATATATATGTGGAATTATGGTTGGTGAACTTTTGGCATTTTGATGTTTAAATGGTTGGTGTTGAAATGATCAAATGAAGGTATGTTTTGAATGACCAATTTGGTATGTTTGATTGTGACTTGGTATCTGGTCAATTGTGATATGGCTTGGTATGGAAATAGGTAGTTGGGTATGGTTGATTCATGGATAAATATGTTTATGTTTAGGATGATTTGATAATTTGGGATTGAGGTGCCTTTTCGCATATTGGTTGAATGGATAAATGATCTATTGAGTTGGTTCTATTATGCATGTTTTAGGTATGTTTTAAGGCTTGATTGTATGTGTAAATGACTAGTAGGTGTGTGCTTGAATTGGGTAACAAAGAGGGCTTGAATTTGGCTTATTTCTTATCTACACGGCTTAAGACACATGCGTGTGTCTCAACCGTGTATGACACACGGCCATGCGACACGGTCGCGTGTCCACTGTAGGTTTCAAAGGGTTGCAGGTTAGGCAATTACACGGCCTAGAACACGGCTTGGCACACAGGCGTGTGAGGCCATTTCGAGAGTTACACAGCCTGTCACACTGGCGTGTGGCTTGGCTGTGTGACCTAAGTTAGAGAGTTACATGGGCACGAATATGGGCTAGGACACGATCATGTGAACCTATTTCGAATTTCCATACAGCCTAAGACACGAGCGAGTGTCTCAGCCATGTGAGTCACACGGTCTGGCTACATGGCCATGTGACCCCTGCAGTATCAAATTTTCTATCTTTTTCCATTAAGTTCTAAATGTTTTTGATTTAGTCTTGAATCATTTCTAAAGTGTTTCTAAGGCCTCGAGGGCTTGAATTAGGGATGATATGCATGCGATTGAATGGATTATGCTATGATTTATAAAATGTTTGGAATTGAACGTTTAAGTTATGGTTTTATGGTAATACTCCGTAACCTTATTCTGGTGGCGAATACGGTTTAGGGGTGTTACAGGTCTTGAATGTCCTACCGATGGCTGAGGTCCTGCATTTGTTGCGGATACTCCATAGCTCATGTGAGCAGCATCATGTAGCTTACATTCTGACCTACAGCTCGTGTGAGCAAACCCATTTCACAGCTCATGTGAGCAACAATGTAAAGGAAAGGTTACGATTATATGTTTAAACACACTTCGTGTGAGCTTTCCCGAGTATCAGATGATATTCTAGATGGTTCAACGAGAAAGAAAAGGGATTGAAATGGTAAGTTTCCAAATGGAGTTATGTATATGCTCATGAAAAGATGTATGAATCAAGTGATGTATTTTCTTATGAAAATGGCTTATCATGTGGTTAATCCAAATGAGTTATGTACAAATGCAGTAACTTGTGTATTAATGATGATGTTAGGCTTGTGTCAAGCTTGTGGTTTGGATTACATTATGTTTATACTTATTATTATGCAATGAAATGGTAAGTTGTGTTTCATTTTCTACGAACTTACTAAGCAATATGTGCTCACGTAGTTTCTTTCCTATGTTTTATTAATTATCGGAATCTCGATCGGTTTGGAAGCTCGTCAGAGATCTATCACACTATCCAACATAAATTTCGATAGCTTTTGATGTTTTGGCCAAGGTTATAATGGCATGTATAGGTGGACTTATAGTGATGTTTAGTTAGATGTTTAGTTGATGATTTGGTATGTATAAGTTATTTTGGTTTGGTACATTTGATGCCTTGCTAGTTTGTGTCAATGTGGCTATGTTATGTTGCATGTTTGAATGGTTCAAATGGTATGTGTTGAATTGGTTTGAATATGGTTAAGATATGGTATGTTTTTGGAAGGTATTTAGTTAGATGTGGATGATTAAAACGTGGTAACATTTACATGTTTAGGTAAGTTTTGGATGAATGTATTTGAGGTGCCTTGAATGGCATATTGGTTGGTTGATTTAGGACTCTTGAATTGGTCATTATATGTAAGTTTTGGTAAGTTTTTAATGTCTTGGTTATGTGCACAAAAGGCCTATAGGTATATGCATGATTTGGTGTTGGAAATGACTTGATTTAAGGCAAATTTATGTCCATACAGCCTAAGACACAGGTGTGTGGCTCAACCGTGTCTGACAGTGTGCTAGACCGTGTGACTCACTGACCTGATACACACAGCCGTGTCGCAGACCGTGTGCCAGACCATATGACTCACTGAGATGATACGCATGGTCGTGTCTTAAACCATGTGATAATTATACCTGAAATAAAAAGTGACACACAACCATGAAATCGGGCAGTGTGTGTCACACGACCGTGTAACAGCCCGTGTCTCTGGCTGTGTGCACCATAATTTAACCCTAAAATAAGGCATTTTAAATCTAAAACTTGCCCAACAATCTACTCCATTTGTGCATACATTCAATAGAACTAAATACATTTCAAACACATAAAAACATACCAATTCATTCAATCTAATTCTCCTAACCAATATGCCATTCAAAGGCACCTCATTTTGTACTAAAACAACTTCAATCAAAACAAGGATATAATGCCACATCTCAAGCACAAAACATAGTCAATTTAGCTGCCAAATGACATCAATTGTCAAACCATTCACCTTTCATAATAAACATACCAAGATGACTATAATCATATGGCTTTTAATATGTAAACAAACCAACCACACCATATATTACAAAGTACTTAAATGTAACCAAGGGACATAAACTTATCAAAACACCATAAGTTCAAATGAACAAAATGTATACATAAAAGACATATTCATACCAAGTTGATCATTAGCATATTCAAAAACTTCCACTATAAAAAGTCCTATACATGCCATTTATAACCTTAGCCAAAATAACTCGAAAACTACCAAAGTGATTGCTAGATAGTGTGATAGAAATCTGACAATTTTCCAGCCGGTCGAGCTTCTAACAATCTATGAAACAGAAGAAAATAACTATGCAAGCAACCAGTGCTTAGTAAGCTCGTATAAACTCAAACATGAACTTACCCTTCTTAAACTCATTTTATGAAATATGCTTAACATCATTAACATATTCATAAGCTTAATAAAATCCTATATACAGCACCAAGCTCACAAGTTA
Organism: Gossypium longicalyx; assembly: GCA_025698465.1. Classification (NCBI taxonomy): domain Eukaryota; kingdom Viridiplantae; phylum Streptophyta; class Magnoliopsida; order Malvales; family Malvaceae; genus Gossypium; species Gossypium longicalyx. The sequence goes on from CM047006.1 coordinate 29,960,347, forward strand.
GTAAGCTCATGCATAATACATATTGCAAATCAACCATATCATAAGTGACTCTCCATGTACATATCATTCATCACATACTTATTTTGTTCCATTCAAATCATTTGCATCCATTAAATTTACCTTTTCTTAAGGTTATAAACAATTATCCAATTTTATACATGCCTTGCCATTAACCTTAACTTACTCATTGAACCATCTAGAATTACATTGGATACTCGAGAATGCTCACACATAGTGTGTCTTTCCTTATAACTTTAACCTTTTCTTTTCAATAGTGCTCACACGAACTGTGAAATAGGCCTGCTCACATGAGCTGTGGGTTAGAATGTTAGCTACACGATGCTATTCACACGAGCTGTGGAGAATCCACAACAAATGCAGGACCTCATCCATCGATAGGACATTCAAGACCAGCACCCAAAACATGAAATCTTTAATGACATGTCATTCGTATCCTAAGAATTCTTAAGGCTCAAATAGGATTATTTAACCGTCAATTATTCAAAACATCAATATATATATTCAAGTCATTTTATAACTAACATAATATAATAGATAATCAATTAAACTATCATTAACAAGATTATAATTCATAATAACTTACCTCGATAACTATAGTCACAAAAGTAGAGTTAGAGACTAATCCAAAGCTTTTGTTTTTCCCCGATTTAAGTCATGTTGTTGCTTATCTTGATCTAAATAAATAAATTTATTCAATTAAGAATTTCAAATAACCTCTAGTATTTATTTCAATCTATAATTCATATTATCATGAAATTACAAAATTGCCCCTCTTATTTTAACTTTTTCACAACTTAGTCCTTAAGCTTGTAACTTGAAATTTAACCATTTTAACTTAAACCCTTGATAACTGATTCTTCCTAAAGATTAAATAATCTACATTTTTCCATTATTTCATACAATATACATGAAAATATTCAATTAAACAATTTAATCCCTAAACCTTACATTCATAAAAATCCACTTAACAAATCATGGTCATTTAACAATAAAAATTAATAAACTATCAAGTAACATCACAACCACATCAATTTAATTCATGGCATATCCCTCAACCTTAAAAAAATTTGCGATTTAACACCTGGGCTAAGTAGTTAAAGCTAAAATGAGTTCAAAAACATAAAAATCATTAAAAAACAAGACTCAAACACATACCATGCAATGAAATAAGTCTAGCTAAAACCTCTAACTCGTTCTTCAATGGTATTTTCAGTTGAACAAACAAAAAAAAGAAGAAGATGATAATGATAGCCTTTGTTTTATTTATTTCATATTTTTTTAATTATTTACTCTTTTTCCATTATGTTATAACTTAAATACTAGTATAAACATGTCCATAGTTGTCCACTATCAACATATATGGTATAATTACCATCTAAGTTCATTAGTTTTCCTTTCCCTTGTAACATCCCAAAAATTGGGGGTTAGTAGAATCAAGTTTGTGAATCAAGATAGAGTGTTCATGTCTTAATTTTTGAGATTATCTATTAATTTTTAAGAAATAAACAAGGTATTGGTTTGTTGGTTAAGTATTAGAGAAACGTTCCTTTAAACCCAAGTTCAAATCCCTTCTCTCTCACCATTTTTATTATTTTGCAAAATTTGCCTTGTTTTGAGAATAAATATTGCAAAATTATTTCAAAAATAAGGAAGAAGCCTACTGGTTAATAGAAATATAAGAAAGCATGGAAAGTAAATAAGGTCCCAAATTCAAATTCTTTCCTTTGCGAAATAATTACATTTTGCAAAATCCCTTTTTTTTGATGTGTGTGTCATCCATACCCTTGAACCCTAAGTATAAATATAAATTTTAATTGTACTTTTCAGCCTTTAATTCAATTTTTACCTACCCTAGCCGTTCACCTTCTTCCTCTAATCTTTTCTCTTCAATTTTCTTTCTTTCTTACATTGTTGTCGTCGCCTACACACCATCTCTTTCTTCTTCTTTTTGCATCAAGATTGTACACCATCTCATTTAATCTATTGATTACATTTATAATCATCTAAATCAGCCCCAAATCTGAAATCTTGAACCCCAACATCGGTCCCGAACATTGCCAAGAAAGTGTCATTATCGTTTCTCTCAACTAGCTTGGGTAAGATCTCTTTTCTCTTCAATTTCTTGATTAATCTTGTCAATTAAAAACCAATATTTATAGATATTTAATTTTGGGGATTTTAAATTATTTCAAAGGTATGTTTTTCATATTGTAATGAGATCTCAAACCGTTTAAAAATTCAACCCTAATTTTTGGCCATAATGGGTGGTGGTGCGTACGCCTATGTGCAAGAAAGGGGTTGTTTTGTTTCTTGGGTCTGTCACATATTTTTCCAGCCTTAAATTGTGTTTTTGAACCCTCCTAACAAGACTTTAATCACATGTTAATTAGGAAGAGACATTCATGATCAATTAGCCAATTGGATCCTACAAATCGTGAAAGTTAAGTGCAATTAATGATAACTAGTTTGTTATTTCAACATAGTTTTTGGGTAAAGGTTATGAATTGATTAAATGAAGGAATTTAATCATTAATTAGCCACTTATTTTCCAGTATATTATCGATACGAACCATAACTATTTTATGAATTGATTGTACGTATGGTTCGTATCGATACAGTGTAAGGAATCTAACTAGTTTGGATTCATAAAATAGTTATAATTTCAACGATTGGTTTGAACTCAGAAGTGGGTGTTTTGGGGTTGGTTTAATGGTAAATTTTTTTTAATTTATACTGAATTTTGGTTTAGGTTCGTTTAAGAAATTATTAAGGAAAATTGGAAGATTCGCTAGTGTGCTACGATGAAGCGAAAAATAAGGTGTAGGTCCTAAACTCATAAAATTGTTTGAAAATGTTAAATATCATGTTATATTTGATCATTTATCTTGCTGATTGGATTGTCTTAATAGCCAAATTATTGATTTTGTGAGTGGCCGAACCAGGTATGTTTCGAGACTTAAAAGATTGACATATTGACAAAATTGCTAGTTTGATAGCATGAATGTTTGATTGAGTTTGTAATTGCATATTTGAGTTATGAGATATGAGAATGTTTGACTGAATGATATAATGTGTTAAGATACTAAGCTTATGTATGATTTAAACGCATGAGATATTTGTTATATTGTATACTAAAAAGGGTGTTATTTATGCACATTGAAAATCCGTAAAGTTTGTGAAATTGAACAATATTGATTGATACCAACACAAAGATAATTTGAAAGATTGGAACACTATTTCCATTTACTAAAAGTATGTGATTGTTGAGAAAATGCTAAGCATGTCAAATGAATGTGAAAAGTATTGAGTTATGGTTATGTATGAGATTGTGTGACATACTGCATATGCATTGGGTTGGGATTTTGCGGTTGACAGAGGAGTTCCGTGGGGTACCGGTGGCATATTAAGTCCGCATTATTTGTAGTCAGTGCACTACACCTTGAGTACCAAGGGGTATGGCGATTTATCGCATTTTTACTGGTAGAATTTTTTGCATATTAGTATCGGTGGTTTTAACCACAATGGGCTTAAGCCCATAACGTTTTGGAGTTCGGATGACAAGTTTTGGGGAGCTCATGGTGTGTAGTAGGCGGTATGGGTAGAAACCTTTTTGCATTGCATCATGCTCACGACATATTCAAATGTAATTGATTTATGATATGTTTTGTATTATGTTGTATTGAATGGTATAGAAATTAATGATTGTTACTCGAATGAATGATGTCCCATGCTTATACACCATTTGACATCAATTTGATAATGCCTATGTAATGATATGAAATTCCTATGATGGTTCCATTTTCTTGTATTAAAGCTAACCTGTTTCACTATATTTGATATTCATGTTTCTTTAAATAATTGTTCGACTCACACTAAGCTTTTCATAAGCTCACCCCCTAATAATGTTTAACTTTTTAGGTAAACCTCAAAATTAGAACTAGACTTGGCATTCAGAGAATCACGTTGGACCTCAGACTATTTTTAATAAGTATTAATCAATCTCTATTGGTTTTGGTTTGTAATTTTTAATGACTTCTAGTCTGTGGCTTGGTAACTTTTCTTCTGAGATTTTTGCATACATGGATTACTCAAGCATAATAATTAGATAATGCATGATATCAAACTTAAGTAAAATTTGATATCATTCCCTAATTTTTGTTGCATTGCAAAGGAACCGTTTTTGAAAAACAAATCGATAAGGCAATTAAGTTTCTAAAATGACTTGAAAAATGGTTTTTCCGCTACATTAGTTTAACATCGAGTTTTTTTTTTAAGAAAAATGACAAACAAACATTTTTTTCTAAAACAACACTATCAAAAATAAAATGAATCCTAAGTATACACGGCCTGATGAATGAATGCTTTTAAGTTAACTTAAAGTACAACTATGATTTTCTCTAAAATGAGTTTATTTAAGGTTTTCAAACGTAACGTAAGTTAGCTTAGCCATTTTAGTGGCTAATATACCTTCCCAGTCTAGCCATAATGTCTAGGTCGGGTTTGGGAGGTTACATCCATAGTCAAATAACTCATTTAACTAATAGAATTCAACTTTTGCTTCTATTACAATTTAGTCCTTTTTACCTAATTAACTATTTAAACTTCAAAATTTCTTAATGAAACTTTAATATGACACTATTATAACCCTATAGACCTTAAATAAATATTAAAATATTTACTCCCTCGTTGGAATTATGGTCCTAAGATCACCATTTTCGACACCACTAAAAATGGGTTGTTTTAAATTTCCTCTTTTAAAATTATTTAGTGCAGGAAAAAGAAGGAAACATGGCGAGGAATGAAAGAGAAACACTGGTGACAAGGAATCCAATGTTTAAACACAATATTAAGGGTTCTTAACTCAACTTTTACTATTCCATTAAAACTATTTGCTTAAAAAGTGTTATTAACTAGTAGAACTAAATATGCCTCCTAGAAAAGTTACGCAAACTATTGCAATAAAACCATTGATGAGTCAAAATCCCTTTAGTTTTTCGAATCTGAATGTCGAAAATATTTCAATGAACTTCAAGGAAAGACATTCATTCAAGAGAAGGGATTTGATCCGCCTATGGTTCTTTGTAAGGAAATATGGCCTTTGGTTAGGTATCATAGGTGGGAGCATTTTTGGAAAGTCCCAAAAGATAATTCTGTGGTCCCTATTGTTTAAGAATTTTATGCATCTTTACAAGACTAAGAGTCTAGAAACGCTGAAGGCCATAGGAGGGATATAGTACTTGTCCAGGGGAAAGAAGTGCGAGTAACCTCTCGAATTGTTTACAACTTTTATAATGCTCCATACTATGAAAAATATTTTATTGGTAAAACAGATTTAGAATTTTTTTGAGACATAGATATGGAAGACATTAAAAACTTTTTAATTGACGAAAGGGGCGAATGAAAATATCACCCGGGTACCAATATTCCCACATCCTTTCATCAAGCTATTATGTTTACAGAGGCTAAAATGTGGATTCAATTTGTATGCATGAGAATAGTCTCTACTTTAAATGTTTCTAATGTTAACATCTCTCGAGCAGTTTTACTGTATGTAATTTTGCAAAAAAAAAAATGGTATGTATCAGAAAATGGATCCACCAAAACATGAAAAGATGTATAAGTGACTAGAAAGTAGGAGTTTTCTTTCCCCAGTTAGTGACGACCATATGCAAAAAGGCAGGTGTACCTATCACATCCACTGAGCAATTGCTGAAACCTTCCTAAAGTATTATCGGTGACACCTTGTTCCAATAGTACATAAAGTTGTGAGTCAAACAAATAAAAGATTGGAACAAATGATAATAAGAAGTGACAGCTACACCAACTTCATCGTAGGGGTTGACACAAGATGTTGGTGAGAGTAGTCATCCAAAGCTAGATTGGTTGATACAGTGGATGCAAGAGTTGGGGCCAATTTTTCAAGAATTTGCTAGGAAAAAAACATCCAGGTCCCTATTTATACACCTGACATGTTTGGGCCAACAAATTTGGAACACGAAGAAGAGGCACATGAAAGCAAAGAGGAAGGAGAGGATGAGGAGAATGATGGAAGCGAGGAGATGGGCTTTGAGGAGGACGATTGAACATTTTTAATTTTGCTCTTAAAAGACTTGTATTAATTTTTAAATGATTTTGATTTAGACTTTATAGGAGTAGGATTAATAGTAGAGTTTTAGTCATATTGCATTTGGTTAAGTTTTCTATGTAGGAACCCAATACTAAGGAGACACAAACAATTTGAGCTTTACACGATCAAAGTAGGAAACACCCACCATTTGCAATTGGAGCGACCACGATCAATTGCGTAATTTCTTTCTTTATCTTTTTATGGGCTACACTTTGAGGACAATGTGTCAATTAAAGTGTGGGGGGTAACATAGAAAATTTTTTAAGCTTGTATGAATGATAAATGGTTGAATTTAAGTTTGTTTGGTTGATTAAATTTGTGCATATAAAGATATTAAGGGATAACCTAAGGCATTGCTTAGAACACATCCAGAGCCAAAGAGCTAACCTATTTGTATTTCAGCTTTTGTCACATCCCAAAAATCAGGTTAATAAAAATTAGGTTAATGAACCGAGAGTGGTCACGACCAAATTTTTATTTAGATAATTTTTTGCTCATTTGATAATAAGTAAATATCAATTATAGTGATTAAGTAGTGGTGGAGCTATCCTTGATGATCTGCGTTTGAATCCCTTCCCTCTCATTAATTTTTTTTTAGTGAAAATTTATTTTAAACCCTTAGCAAAGATCATCCCATATTTTTTATTATTTTCTTGTTAAAATGATCACAAGGAAATGAAATGGCCTAGTGGTTAAGAGTTTAAAAAGTTTCCTAATGGTCCTAGGTTCAAGTCTCCTTATCTAAAATTTATTTTTTTGTGATTTTTCTCATGTACTTAAAGCCCTTGCCGTCCAACTTAGCTTGCCATAAGAGAGGAAGATTCTTTCCTTTCTTTTGGTCAACATACCATAATTGTGGAGACCATGATCCCTTTTCACTCCTTTATCCCCCTAACTTGTTAGTTTCTCCATTTTTGCCTTATGAATGGTTCATTGAACCTAAACAAGGTTGACCACACTCTTTCCATCCATCCTCTCACTCTTCCCCCCTCATTGCAGCACCACCCATTTTTCTTCCCCATTTTTTTTCTGTTTTGATTAGCTCTCAACCTCCCTTTTTGCTTTCTTTTTCTTTTTCTCCCACTATTCCTAGCTTTGCACCACCATCAACACACCACCGAATCACCACCTTGCCACCTCTTCCCTCTCATTTTTCTCCAAACTCCACCTCTAGCGCCACCCTCCACCACTATGGAATCCACCATGCTCCACCGTACAACTTCTCCCTTTTTCTTATTTTCCTTTCTCTTCTTATTTATCCTCTTTTAAAAGAGTGACTGAACCCATATTCTTTGTCAAACTGTCGTCGTCACCATTGTAACACCACCATCAATGGTGGAGATCTTTTCTTTTTTTCTTCTTCATTTCAAATGTTCATTATTTTTTTTATATAATAAAAATTATGCACTAAATATTGTTTAATAACTAATTCTAAAATCTATTTTTCTTGGGCTTATTTTCGAGTAATTCTCCTTTTATATCATTCTTTCCCTTCCAATTCTTGATCGTTACGATCCGTCGAACCTTCCATTTCAACATAGTATGTATAAGAGTAAGGGTTGTGAAGAAATACTTTTCTTCTCCTTATTTTTCTTCCCTTGGTCGAATACTTTATAGAGCCTTAGTAAATTATTTTCCTCGTGTATTAATATCTTTTATGTCATGTATTGTTGAAGGGTCGGTTGACATCAACCCGAGAGATCAGTAAACGTTGGGATTTAAATCATTTATTCGAGAGATTATTACACTTGGACACAAACTCTGAAATGTCTCTTTTCATCCCCGACCACCAATACATTTTCTTAAGGTCGTTGTACATTTTCACACTTCCTGGATGGATGGAAAAACAACTACTCTGAGCTTCACTCAGGATCTTCTGAATAAGTTCACAGTTCTTGGGTATTAAAACTCTGTCCCGGTACATTTTACATCTATTGGCCTCAATACTAAAGTCTAATTCAGTACCCGATTCACACTGGGCCACCTTAGCTTGTAATTTCTTATCTCCTTTCTGAGCTTCACAAATCTCTTGAAGAAATGACGGTCTAGCCCTCAACTCTGCAAGAATTGACCCCTTATTGGATGCTGACAACTGAGTATTCAAGGCTCTCAAGGCAAACAACAACTTTCTACTCAAAGCATCAGCAACCACATTTGCTTTTCTTGGATGGTAATCAATAATCAACTGATAATCTTTTATTAGTTCTAACCATCAGCGTTGCCGTAAATTTAGCTCTTTCTGGGTCATCAAGTATTTTAAGCTCTTATGGTTGGTAAATACTTGGCACTTCTCACCATACAGATGATGTCTCTAAATTTTCAATGCAAACACATGGTAGTTTTTCTCATGTGGCTTCAGTTGTCTAGAAGCGTAAGCTATGACCTTACATTCTTGCATAAGCACGTATCCCAACCTATTCAAAGAGGCATCGCTATAAATCACAAATTCCTTGCTCGAATCTGGTTGCATTAATACTGGGGCTTTCGTTAACAAAGCCTTTAATTTCTTGAAACTTTGCTGGCATTTTTCCGTCCATTCAAACTTGACATCTTTTTACAGTAGTTTAGTCATCGGGGTAGCTATCATAAAAAATACACTTACAAACCGTCTATAGTATTTGACCAAACCCAAAAAGCTTCGGACCTCTGTCACATTCCTTGGTGGTTTCCACTCAACAATAGCCGAGATCTTGCTTGGGTCCACTCGGATCCCGTCTCCCGACACAATATGTCCTAGAAACCCGACCTTCTTAAGCCAAAAATTCACTCTTACTGAATTTGGGGTATAGCTACTTGTCTCTTAAGGTTTACAATACAACTCTCAGATGATTCGCGTGCTCACTCTCATCACACGAATAAATTAATATGTCATCGATGAAAATAATGACAAACTTATCCAAATACGGCCTGAAAATACAGTTCATCAGATCCATAAAAACTGTCAGGGCGTTAGTCAAGCCAAAAGGCATGACGAGGAACTCATAATGCCTGTATCTTGTCCGAAATGCAATCTTTGGCACATCTTGCTCTTTAACTCTTAGTTGATAGTATCCCGACCTCAGGTCGATCTTAGAAAACACAGTGGCTCCCTTCAAATAATCGAACAAATCATATATCCTTGGCAAAGGATACTTGTTTTTCACCGTTACTTTGTTAAGTTGTCTATAGTCGACGCATAGCCTCATCGACCCATCTTTCTTCTTCACAAAGAGTACCGAAGCACCCCACGGGGAATAGCTCGGTCTTGCAAAACCCTTGTCTGTTAGCTCTTGCAACTGTGCTTTCAACTCTTTCAATTCCACTAGAGCCATTCTATACAGGGCGATCGAGATGGGTGCCGTTCCAAGGACTAATTCAATCTCAAACTCAACTTCCCTCATTGGAGGTAATCCGAGTAACTCTTCCGGGAACACATCTGTAAACTCGTAGACTACCGGCATCAATTCAATCTTTAACTCAGACACTTGAGTATTCAACAGAAAAGCCAAATAAGCCTTATATCCCTTTTTCAAATATTTCTCAGCAGTCAATGACGATATTACTATAGGTAGATTTTCTGACTCATCTGGTCCAACTCAAAGAACGTTCTCGTCTTCACATCGCAACTTTATCTTTTTTCGTCCACAATCTACTAAAACACTAGGGAGGCTAACCAATCCATCCCGAGGATTACATCAAACTCATTAAACAGCAACAACATCAAGTTGGCCGTAAAACAATGGCCTCTAATCGTTAAGGGACAATTTCTACATACTTGGTCCACTAGCACATGCTTGCCTAACGGGTTGGACACCTTTATCACAAACTCGGTGGACTCTACTATCATGTTCATATGGGGTATCGATTCCATACAAATGTACGGGTGGGTAGATCCCAGATCAATTAAAGCAATAAAAATTATATCGTGGATAGAGGAATTACCCATAATTATATTAGGAGCCCTGCCCTCGGACCCCACTGCAGTATCTCTAGGGGCACTTCTACTGTTGGCCCCACTACCCAGGTTCTTATGTGGTCTACCCCTCGAGGGAGCACTGCTTGCTTTTACATCTTGCTTTCTCTCTCTGTCATCCAATTCGGGGCAATTTCGGATGAAGTGGTCTAACAACCCACATTTGAAGTAGCCCCTTCCGCTTCCCCGGCACTCGCCGAAGTGACGTTCCCCATATTGTGGACACTCCAGCCTATTTGGCCAAGCACTGTCAACATTCATGATCGAGGTGGCCTAAGCTCTAGATGCCTTGCCTTGCTGGTTTTTGTTTCTATTTGGATTCCCCTTTGACGCATCTGATCGGGTGGAGAATTCTTTTGACATTTTAGAGGAGGACTGATACGACTTCCTCATCTGCCTCTTCCTTAAACCTCGCGACTGAACGGTCACTTTCCTCCTCTCTTTCACCAATTCTTTAGCCTTACACGCTCTCTCAACGAGTGCCACAAATTCTCTTAATTCTAGGATGCCCACAAACACTCGGATATCTTCATTAAGGCCATCCTCAAATCTTTTGCACATTGTGGCTTTCGAAGACACGCATTCCCATGCATACTTACTGAGCCTCACGAATTCATGCTCGTACTCCGTCATTGACAATTGACCTTGCTTTAGTTCTAAGAATTCCTTCCTCTTTTGGTCGATGAATCTTTGGCTAATGTACTTTTTCCAAAATTCCTTCTGGAAAAATTCCCAATTAATCCTCTCTCTCGGTACCATGGACACAAGAGTGTTCCACCACTGATAAGCCAAGTCTCGTAGAAGTGACACGGCACACTTCAGGCACTCTTCAGGTGTGCATGACAGTTCATCGAATACCCTTATGGTATTTTCTAACCAAAACTCTACCCTCTCTGGGTCATCATCTATACTAGCCCGAAACTCTTCGGCCCCTTATTTCTGGATCTTGTCTACCGGAGGCTTCTCTCTTCTCAACATGTTTGCACCTTGCGGAGCTACCGGGGCATACTGAGGAGTGTTCGGATTCGCATGAACAAATTTTGTATACCAAGCATCCATCATTCGGAGGTAGGCTTCCCTAGCCCCTCCGCCTTGGCCCATACTCACAGGCTTGCTTTCCACCGGCACGGTCCCCTCGGGGGGAGCCGGCGCATTACTTTCCATGTCATCTGCCGTGGCTCTATCAGGATCCATTTACTATACGGAAACATAATTCATAATCATCAGGAATCGTCACACTATCAATATATTTATATGGCATGTATAGCTAGACTTGTAATCTCACTAGGTTAGTCCTAGAACGACTAAACTATAGCTCTGATACCACTAAATGTAACACCTCATATTCGTAACCCTAGCCGGGATGGAGTACAAGGCATAACCTACTTGATCATGTACATGCAACCCGCTTTAAGTCACTGAGATTCGATCCAATTTAAAACTTTTTCAATCTCTACTTTAAACCTCTCAATATGAATCTAAGAGACCTAACTCAACCATTGGAAACCATTTAGAATCCCTCCAGGTCCTTATCTAATCTATGTAATTTCGCATTTAAAATAAGGCACACGCCCGTATGGAAAGGTGACACGCCCGTGTAGTCATCCTCACATGGCCATGTTGATGACTCGTGTGTCACACACGGCCTAAACACCTAGGGACACACCCGTGCCCCTTACCCATGTTGCCAATTTATTTACACAATTTTACAAAATTCAAGTGCAGACTTCACATGGCCTGGACACACACCCATGTCCCTGGCCCGTGTTACTCACACGGCCTCAACATGCCTGTGTCTTAGCCTGTGTAAGAAAACTTAAGTATTCTATTTCTGACGTTAGCACACCCAACAAGCCACACGGCCATAGCACACGCCTGTGTGCTAGGCCATGTCCTCCACACGGCTGAAACACACGGCCGTATCTCCTCCCGTGTGGTTACTACTATGCATACTGACTTGAAAGTTTTACGTGCAGGGGACACACGGCCTCATCACATGCCTAAGGGGCCGATCGTATGTCACACACGGCCTAGACACACACCCGTGTGCCTATCCATGTGGACAAAATAAAGCTATTTACCAAGCCTATTTGCCACCCCTATCTGCATAATCTAACACAATTCAACCAACACCAATTCTAGTCTATACCTTACTACCAAATTAGCTACAACAAATATTCTTTCCTAAGGCAAAATACTCAACCAAGGAAATATTATCTTTCATATAATCAAAATGAGTAACAGACAATATCAAAGGCCAAAAGCAAAGTGTGGGACTTATCCCAAGCCTACACATTAGGCCAATGCTTAAGGATACAAAATGATCAAGTCTAAGTCCTATACATTCCATATTCAAAAATATAAATCCAACTATACCGAAGGTCTCGGACGATAGTGTGATCAATATCTCTGACTCCAAATGATCCTTGAGCTAAAAAGGCGGCACTATAAGAAAATGGAAAGGAAGGAGGGTAAGCATAAAAGCTTAGCAAGTTGCATATAAATAAACATACAACAACAATTCATCAATAATCATCATGCTCATAATACAAGGATAAGCATAGGTATGGCTTACTCATTACCATCCATACAAGTTATATGCTTTCTAGTGAGCTCATTTCTCATACGTACCAATTTGGTACCTGTGTCACTTGCAACATGATTACATTTTCATTATTAACTCACATACATATTTGCTCCATCGAACCATTCGACACATTGCCGGTCCTTCTAGAGACCTCAATCTAAGGGTAAGGTGCATATGTTATGTCCTAGACATAGTCTTACACTGGCTCACATCTCAAGCCGATGCCATATCCCAGACACGGTCTTACACTGACTATCTTTATCGAGGCCGATGCGTGCCCCTGACACGTCTTACTCTAGCACTCATCTCAATGCCGATGCCATGTCTCAAACATGGTCTTGGACTGGCTTCCATAATGTGGTCGATGCATGTCCCAGACATGTCTTACTCTAGTCTACATAAATGACCCAATTGTCACAGCTAGAATATTCAGTGTATTACCTAATGCTTTAACGGGAGTTCTATCATCTCGTTGTCTTTATGCATTCTCAATACGAAATCAAGCAATTCATGCCATATCTATTCAATGACAATGTAAACACATATATTAATAATATAGTTGTATCACTTACGTACAACTTACCTCAGTTAACAAAATGTACTCGACTGGTTGATTTAGTCGATTTGCTTGGCTTTCCCCTGGTTTGGGTTCAAATTTGGAAATTCTTGATCTATATTAGCAAAATGCACTCATTTATTCACTAAGTACGATTAGGCAACTTAAAATTCACATCTTGGGTAAAATGACCATTTTGCTCCTAGACCTTGGCAAAATGATCATTTTGCCCCTATGCTCAAAAATAATTTTTTATCAAACTTATTCCTATCTCAAGCCTATCCAAACTCTTTTTATTCTTATAGTAACCCCAAATTTCCACTATTTCACCCACTTATCACATATTTTGCAACTTATGCAAAATAGCCCCTTTAGGTGTTTTCCATGAAAACTCATTCATAAAAGTTGTTTATAACATAGCTAGGACTCATATTCTTTCATAAAATTTTAGAAAACACCCTAAATACCCTCATGGAAAAACCCTAAACTTTCAACCATTTTGCAAGATAGTCCTCTCATTTGAAAGCTCATGCTTCAAGGGTTTCAAAAATGCAAAAAATCATCAACAAAGGGTAGAAAAATCACTTACTTGAGAGGACTTAAAGTTGCTGAAATTTTTGAAGCTCAAAACCCTTACAATGGCTGGAAAAATCGGTGGGAGTGAAGAGAAAATGAAAGAAAAAAAGATGATAGCTAGGCTTAGGCATTATTTTAATACACCTTATGTCATCAACCTACCTAATGTTGACTTTTCAACATTTCTCTCTACCATGGCTGGCCAAGCTATCATAATATAATATTATTGCCCTTAAAAATCCTCCAATTCTAATTCTCTAACAATTTAACACTTTGGGTACTAAAATGCAACTTTTGCCCTTTTTGCGATTTAGTCCATTTTCGCAATCGGGCTCACAAACATTAAAATTAGCTCACCAAAATTTTCATGCACTAATATAATCATACAATAACCTCATAATAATAATAAAAATAATTCTCCAAACTTTGGATTTGTGGTCCCGAGACCACTGTTCCGACTAGGCCCTAAATCAGGCTATTACAAGGACCAATTTCATAAAATTTGCATCATTTTAGGAAATGTGCATTGACATGATCATGCATAGTATAAGTGTGAAATATTAAGTTATATGAATTTTATATGATTATCATGATTGTATAATGTATATGTTTATATGTATGTGAGAGTTTATGTTAATCTCACACTGAGCTTTATAGCTCACCCTTTTTAGTTTTCTAATTTTACAGATAACCCCGAGGCTAGGATTCGATGATGACATTTGAAGGAGTTTCCCGGAAGTCTTTTTAAATTAAAGTAATTAAATTTTATTTTAATATTTTGGGTTTGTAATAAGTTTGAGTATGGACTGTAGCATGAGACTTTATTTTGGAGATTTTTCATTCTGATTTGCATAAATTGCTTGTATAACATTAAGTTTCAAAAAAACTGCATAAATTAGTATTTGGAAAGATTTCGCTTGAAACTCGATTTTTAAAATAGAATCTGTCAATAACCCATTTTTCCGTTGCATTTCTGAAAAATGAGTTTTTAATAAAATTAGACTTAGTTTTCAAAATTATTAATGTTTACAAATGAGTTTTCTAAAGACATTTGATTTATGAAGTTAATATATATTTTTTTTCGAAATAATGACGAATAACCAAGTTCTCCAATTTTAAATAAAAAGAAAAATGATTTAGAAGTATGATTGAAAATTCAAAAAAAAATTGAATAAATGATTGAATGTTTACAATTAAGATATTACTTATTTCGATTCCTAAAATTTGCACGGTTTTTATGAAATTAAAATAAATGATTTATTTCATTTGTTTTGAACTGATAAGCCAATAGTTTTAAAATACCTTTTTAAAATTTTGAAAGCTTATTTCGGTCATTTTCATAGACAAATGGTTTTTGAAATAAGACTAAAAATAAAGTTGAACATTCGATTTTACTAGTTTTGAACGAATAGCACAAATGGTTTTAAAAAAATACGTTTGAAATAAAGAAAAGTTTCTCTCGGCCATTCTGGTGGCCAATGTAGCTTTTCAAATTCGACTATAACGACTGGGCTGGGTTTCGGGTGTTACACCTTTAGTACTAATTTTTTGAGCCTATTGACACTTCTTGATGAACCTTATTACAAACCTCAAGCCTGAAACATTAATTTGTATTTGCCTTTTTTCTTTCGTCCTGCACTGCATGACTATAGACGTCTAGCCATACGTAATAAAGGTTAAGTAGATACATCAAGGTAGAGTTTGTAAAAAAAAAAAACATAGTGAAATAGGAAAGATTGGTGTGATATGGGAACTATAGGTTAGTCCGAAAATGCAAAACAAAAGAAAAATTCAAAAAGAAAATCAATACAAGTGGAAAAAGTCTTGAAAACAGCAAAAACAAGTATTTTTGAGTGACATGAGCTAAAAAAGAAAGTCACAAAAGAAAGAAAAACTCATCCATCAGTGCACAAAAACTTGTAGGCTAGCCATCGTTACTATAACATGCTATGATTTCCCATATGGAGAAACAAGGAAGGTGAGAGAAGGAGAAATAAACTGGTGAGCGTGTAACACCCTGAATTTTGGGCCTAGAAGTAATGAGCCTTGAGTTTGGGATCGGTTCGAAGACGGCTTAAATAACTTAAAGGTGTTTGAATATTTCATAATTGCATGTTTAGTTTAATTGTTAAATGATTTAGGAAGGGTTGGTGGTGTGGAAAAAGTCCTGGGTTCGATCCAGGGCTTTAGCAAAATTTTACATTTTTTTAAAGACCCTGAGCATTAGGTAGAAGGCTTATTAAAAAGGCCTGGTAAAATTTGACACAAGGAAATGCTTGGCCTAGTGGCAAAAGGCGTTGGTAGCAAACAGGAAGTCTAGGGTTCAAGTCTTGGCCTTGGCGAAAATTTTCATTGCGCATATGATTAGTAGGGAAGCCAGCGTTTAGGCCTTATAAATAAGTTTGGTGGAAATATGGCACAAGGGCGCCTGGGGGGCAGTGGCGAGAAGTATGCTATGGATCTGAGAGGTTGTAGGTTCAAATCCCAGGCCCGGTAAAGTTTTAAATTTTTATTCTTTAAGGAAGCTGAGACTTAGGCATATAAGCCTTATAGTTAATTGTGATCAAATGGCAGCACAAGATAGGTGGCGATGCAATGGCCAACAGCGTGTTGGGAAGTTGGAGGGCTAGAGTTCGAGTGGTTTCATGCGGAAAAGGAAATTCAATTTTTTCTATGCAATGCAAGGAATGATTATCATTCGGTGGAAGCAATTTGAATGCAATTTTTGGCTAAAATCAAGGTTACGGTGGAGATAAGGATAAGGATTAAGTGTGGATATAATGGTGATAAAATTGGAGAAATTGAAGGGAATTTAACTTGGCGAATTTAAGTCGATTGGGCAGTGTAGGTTTGTATTTTATATATATATGTATATATATATATATATATATATACGTGTGTCGTATGGGCAAGTAAGGGCATTTGTTGTTTTTGTGTGCTCCAGTCGCATATTCTTAGGGGGAAATTTCTTCCAACCTCTTGACTCATTTGTTTCGTTATTTTTTTCTTTTTGCAAATACCTGAGTAATCTCAAACCCTTCATCTCTTATTTCCTTTAAGCCAAACTCCTGATCTTTTCTTCCCTATTTTAATCAAATCAACCTCTTCCCTCTTTAACTTAGCCGGTTGCTTCTTTTTCATTTAAGAGCCGATTCATACACTTTGGAGGTTGATTTCTTGTTGGCAAGCGATCTCGAGATCGATAAGTGAATTAGATCTTCTTCGGCTTTTGTTAGATATTTCTAAGTTCTTTCGTTTCTACACTCTTAAAAGCTTATTTTTCTTTATCCTTTTCAATACCATTACTTTCGTTAACCTATGGTTTCTCCATTTATTTCTCTTTCTCCCTCTAATTCAAGAGTGTGATCGCTGGCTAAGTATTAGTTGATGGAAAAAATGGGTTCTAGCAGAGAGGTTGGGATAGAGGCTTCCAAGTTTAAGCAACGTAAGGTGTCAGCCGTTAGGGACTTTTCACCTGGGTGCAGAAGGGGGACTACGTCAGATTTAGAGTTACGTAGGCAGATCGCAGCTGATCAATCTAGTCAAGGCAAGTATAGGTTGTTCTTCGATAAGTAGTGGATTTATTTTGAATTAATAGGATGTGACTTATGCAGTATAATCTTGAATATAGGTTCGAGCGATTATGAATACTTAGTACTCCAGGTGATAAGGTGTGTACTTTTACCCTATGATAGCTTGATATAAAGCCGAAGGTGTGTACATACACTGCACACACGTTAGATTGGCAAATCCCAAAATGCCGAAAACCTGAAAGTTTGGCTACGGTAGTCTTGCGAGTGCGTGAACACTCCTAAGGGGGAAATCGATACATTGACAGAGGCCCCATAAGCGATCTCATGGATTTGGGCCGTACTTAGGCCATCTGGGCCAGAATGAGCTAAATGGGCCCGATGGGCAGTGGGCCCAAAATAAGCGAATTTGTTGATTTGATAATAAGTGATGAACTAGTCATGTTGGTTACATGGCTTGGAATTGATTCGAGCCAGATAGGCCATATGAAGGTGATTTGGGCCATATGAATGAGATTGGGCCTAGTGGGCCATATGCAGGTATGTAGACTTGTTTGGGTTTTGTAAAGGGTTTTGGGCCTAGTATCTGATAACTGCTTAAACAGACATAAAATTTAATTAATTAATTAATCGTGACTGTAGACAAGTCATAGGGTTAAAGTGTGGCAATGGGTATATGCATGTCTAGGATTGGATCTAGGGAGAGCTTGGTACTTAAGCGGTCTTAATGACTCACCTCCTCTTCTCTGGAATCCTACCTGGTGTATAGTATCTGTTCACTTTAGCCGAAGAGGACTTGTTAACGGGCCAAGGTAAGTAATAAACCCATAATAAAGAGAAATTGCTGAAATTCCCTAAGGGAAAAAATGACTAAAATACCCCTATGTGTTGAATGTAAGATTTATGGATGTTACATGTATACCTGCTGCATTCATAGGACATACTGTTTTGGTTGCATATGGGTTGGGATTTATGGAACGGAGGAAGAATATGAGGATCGCACGGTTGCTTGATAACCGTAGATCCACCTGTGGCTTTTTAAGCCCAATATATGAGTAGCAGCTTGCTACAACGTTAGGTAGTACCGCAACCGGGCTATCATTGGAGTGTATCGAATGGGTGGGTCGATATTTATATCCCTACATGGAGTGTATCGGAGGATAGATATGGTGTGTAGCTGTAACACCCCCTACCCGTATCCGTCGCCGGAATAGAGTATGAGGCATTATCGAGAAGCACGAAACACTTAAAGATAATTTAAATACATTTTCATAACAATTTGTTTCGATTTCATACTATTTCATATTTAAGCTTTTTGCACCAAAGTATTTAAGATATCATCTTTATGCAAATAGCACACATGAGGTACATAAATTCCATAATTATGAATGAACACATTTATCAAACATATTCCATGTTTTTATATATATCATAGTTTCATATTTCCATGTATCAATTACCATCACTTCTTCGTATTTCAGACAAATACGTGTAACAATTCATAAATATGCAATTCATTAACTCTTCCTACCAATCACGATTTTAAATTGCCAAATCACTTATTGAGCGCAATTTCAATGTTCACTAAAATCTATCATATAAATTTGTTATACGTATTCATCAATACATTCCATGTACAGATATCATCATCTCATATTCCCACATACATTTACTTTCCACATTTATGAATTCAAATAGCATATACAAGACATACCAATGTATTTCAAGTACGTTTTCATGATATTTTATTTTGAACTCAGATTATTTCATACTAGAATTTTTCTCATTAACTCATTTGGAATACCAATTCATACGGATAATACACTCAAGGCGTAGAAATATATAATCATAAATGAACTCATTCATCAACCAAGTTTTATGCTCATGTCTCATCAACTCGTATTTCCTTATATCACATAATTCCATGTAATACTTACCAAACTTCTTCAAATTAGTGAACATCTTACGGAATTGAGTACTTCGTTTTCTCGATGCCATAGTTCAACTATGGTCTTACACATCTTCACATAATGATGCCATAGCCCAGCTATGGTCTTATACATATTCATATATCGATGTCATAGCCCAGCTATGGTCTTACAAGTAATCACATATCACATATCGATGCCATAGCCCAGCTATGGTCTTACACGAATCACATATCTCACTAATGCCATATCCCAGATATGGTCTTATACAGTAGCATATATCACACCGATGCCATATCCCAAATATGGTCTTATACGGAAATCACTTGTCACTTGTCACTTATAGCCGAAGCTACCACTATTCACTGATCAGGTAGCCAGAGCTACCACTTTCACTGATCAGGTAGCAGAAACTACCACTTTTCACTGATCAGGTAGCCGAAACTACCACTTTTCACTTTTCATTTGTCATTGATCAGATAAGTGTAGCCGAAGCTATAACTTATCACTTTCACTTGTCCTTGATCAGATAAGTGTAGCCGAAGCTATCACTTATCACTTGTTGCCATGGTCCAACCATGGTCTTTTCCTTCAATTCATCTTATCGCTGAACTAAAATGCTCAATTTGATCATTTATTCAATTTTCATGCTTTTACATTATTCACGGTTTTATCATCAGTACATATGAAATAACAAATCATGAAATTCATAAAATTAACAAATAATCACTAAAATTTAGCCATATAAACTCACAAGTTCAATTTTTCTATTATAACGATAATCATAATTTCATAATAAATATTCCAAATAAAACATTATATCATTTCTAATCCAACACTTATCGATTATAATCGGGCATGTGATCAATTTATACACGAGTCATTCATATATTTTTCCTCCTCCTCCTCTCCATCCACATCCTTGGTATAAATAACACATTTGTAAGTAACCTTATCCATAATTTTCACTAATTACTTATGTGAATATTCAAGCTATCCACCCGTGTCATAGTCACAAAATTATTTATATTTAAATCTACGGAACTCCAAATTAAGGTTTACTAATCTTCCCTAAAACTAGACTCAAATATCTTCTTACCATAAAAATTTCATAATTTTTGGTTGGGCCAATTAATACAGTTTATTGAAGTCTCCCCTGTTCTGTTGTATGACAGTTCCGACCCTTCTTCACTAAAAATTAATTATCTCCTCGTACAGGATTCGAAAGATGTTTCCGTTTGTTTCACTTGAAAATAGACTCATTCTGGATTCTAAAAATATAAATTTAATCTCATAATTATTTTTATTCAATTTTTTATGATTTTACGAAGTTAGAATAAGAGAACCCGAAATCATTCTGACCTTGTCTCACAAAATTTATCATATCTCATTATTTATAATTCCATTTCTTACATCATTTCTTCTATAAAAAACTAGACTCAATAAGATTTAATTTCATATTTTATTCATCCTCTAATTCCATTTCTACAATTTTTGGTGATTTTTCAAAGTTAGATTACTGCTGCTGTCCAAAACAGTTGTAGTGCAAAATGTTGATTTCCATTTTGCCCCAAATTTCACAATTCATACAATTCAGTCCTTACTCAATTAACCCCTAAATTAAGATAATTTTCTCAATTAATACTTTTACTAGACATTACAAGTTATTTCATAACTATAGAAAATTCAGAATTTCCATATAAAACTCTAACTTCAAACTCTTTTACACTTAGGTCTCAAACATTCACTTTCTATTTAGTTCTTTCAATAAAATCAACATATAAACAATTTAAAGCTCTAATTCCATGCCAAATCATCATATACTTCCAGCACATATTCATAGCAACTTTCAATTTCTTTCATAGAATCAAAAACTAATGAATTCAACAAGTGGACCAAGTTGTAAAAGTCACAAAAACACAAAAATTTTAAGAAATAATCAAGAATTAAACTTACTTGAAGTAAAAATATGAAAAACCAGCTTAGGGGAACTCTTCCATGGTGTTTTTGTTGATGAGAATGCAGAAAAATAAAGAGAAATCTAGATAATTCCACTTTAGTCCTAACTTTATCAAGTAAATTTTGCAATTTTCCAATTTTGCCTTTAATTCTCCTTATTTTCTTACTGATTTCATGCCCTTGCCGTCCAGCCCAAATAGAACTTGGGTCTATTTTCCTTTTAAACCCTCTTTCTTTTATCATTTAAGCTATTTAATCATTTCCCAAAATTTTGCATTTGATACAATTTAGTCCTTTTTGTTCAATTAACTATCAGAACTTTAAAATTTCTTGACGAAACTTTAATACTAACTTATTAACACTCCATAAATATTTATAAAAATATTTATGACTCGATTTAAAATTTTCGAGGTCTCGATACCTCGTTTACGATTCTAATTATTTTAGTATTTATTTTTAGTACACTATTCACTATTTCAAAAATTTTCCTAACTTCACATTTAACTTATAATTACTAAATTAATAATATTTCCTACTCATTTGTCAGATTTAGTGATCTCGAATCATCTGTTCCGACACCACTAAAAATTAGGTCATTACAACTCTTCCCCTTTAGGGATTTTCGTCCCAAAAATCTTATCGTAAAGAAGTTGCTTTCAACACTCATGAAACATTTTTACTAACTTCTCAGAATCACAATTCGGTTTAACCTTGAATATTATTTATTTATTTATTTATTTTTTCCAGTCACCTTTGAATTCTAGAATAATTGTTGGAACTTATTGTCAAAATTCTAAGTTACGCTCTTAGAAACACATATACTTAGCTGATCTGTCAAATAAAAATTCTGTACCTACTGAAATGATCATACAGATATTTCTTTGTCAAATGATTAACCATAAACTAAATAACATTTTCTTTTCTGATGTTAATGACAATCCCAATTCGAAATCTATAGCCATTCTATCTCATATCACACTAGTATTATCACTGACTGCAATAATCCTAAATGCTCTTGATGTTCGGCTTACTTGCTAACAAATAGACATCTGAACTTAAACTCAAAAAAAATATTATATAACGCTTTTGCAATCACTAGCACATCTAACACACAAGAAAATAATAAAGATCTTGATAATTCCTCAGAGAAAGCCAGAAGAAAAACACTGCTTACCGACTCTGGACTTCATCATAACAAAGATAATATATTTCCTGCATGTATAAAATAAAATCATAATCAGTAGAAACGTAAGAGTAGTCTCATATAAATTTTTACTATTGACTTCATTGCAACATATTAGAATAAAATTCTAAAGAGATGAAGAAATACTAATCATAAACCGACCAGACCGACAGGGCTTTCGTCTAACATCATTGTTAGCTAGCATTCTCACAACATAAGAACTCCATCAAAAACTGAACAACCACACACATATATCTGAGGATAAAAGAATATATATAATACCCAGAAAAGATCATCATATTCATTTCAACTATAGCTGTCACACACACAGACATCTTTACTACTCAATTATCATTTCTCTGATTAATTTTATCATCATGAACCCTGCATCATTTCATTCACTAACGAAAACCAATTCGAGAAAAACTTCAGCAAACACATACTTTAGACATCATATCTGAATAAGTCGATTAGCCGAGGTTAACTTTTTCTTTAACCATGACATTACGTAATCTGAATGATCTTTAAAATAATCTGATATTTTTTTTTCAAAACTGTATTCACTTGTCAAACTATTTTTAACTCCGTCTGCATTATTAATTATTCCACTTCTATACTCTTTAGTTTCACACTTGTGAATTATTGAACATAATTCTCGTGAATTTTAGTTATAAAATACCATATTGATAAGGGGGTGAGGTCGTAAAGCCTCTAACTGGACTCTCATAAATACACACATATGACTTAGCATTTATCATCAACATCATATCCTTACAATTACATAATTCACTTCAAGCAAATTAACATACATAATTATGTTACACGAACTTTTCAATTATCCTTTTAAAACAAGTGTACTTAAACATACATTCCATGAATTTTGAGTAAGTTTACTCATAGCATTTACTTAATCAAACAAGTCAGGCACATAATATCCTATGAATGTCACACAAACATAAATGCGCTCATCAAAAGATAAACTTCCATTTCATTTCACTTTTCCCATATTTCTCGATTTATGACTATTTCATTTCGTACCTCATCACATCCATATCATGAACTCTTCTTCATACCTTTCCAAGTTTCGACTCATCATAAACACATTCTTACTCAAACACCTCAGTGTCACTTTCAACACTTTCTGAAATAGCTCGATTGAAAAGTATTTCTGTCTATATGTAAAACAAAGATTAGATCGGATCATACACATCACACTATCACATATTTATATGACATGAATTTCTAGACACTTTACACATCTCATTTGTTTCGAGAATCGACTAAACCGAAGCTCTGATACCAATAAATGTAACACCCCCTACCCGTATCCGTCGCCGGAATAGAGTACTAGGCATTATCTAGAAGCACGAAACACTTACAGATAATTTAAATACATTTTCATAACAATTTGTTTCGATTTCATACTATTTCATATTTAAGCTTTTTGCACCAAAGTATTTAAGATATCATCTTTATGCAAATAGCACACATGAGGTACATAAATTCCATAATTACGAATGAACACATTTATCAAACATATTCCATGTTTTTATATATATCATAGTTTCATATTTCCATGTATCAATTACCATCACTTCCTCGTATTTCAGACAAATACGTGTAACAATTCATAAATATGCAATTCATTAACTCTTCCTACCAATTACGATTTTAAATTGCCAAATCACTTATTGAGCGCAATTTCAATGTTTACTAAAATCTATCATATAAATTTGTTATACGTATTCATCAATATATTCCATGTACAGATATCATCATCTCATATTTCCACATACATTTACTTTCCACATTTATGAATTCAAATAGCATATACAAGACATACCAATGTATTTCAAGTACGTTTTCATGATATTTTGTTTCGAACTCAGATTATTTCATACTAGAAGTTTTCTCATTAACTCATTTGGAATACCAATTCATACGGATAATACACTCAAGGCGTAGAAATATATAATCATAAATGAACTCATTCATCAACCAAGTTTTATGCTCATGTCTCATCAACTCGTATTTCCTTATATCACATAATTCCATGTAATACTTACCAAACTTCTTCAAATTAGTGAACATCTTACGGAATTGAGTACTTCGTTTTCTCGATGCCATAGTTCAACTATGGTCTTACACATCTTTACATAATGATGCCATGGCCTAGCTATGGTCTTATACATATTCATATATCGATGCCATAGCCCAGCTATAGTCTTACACGTAATCACATATCACATATCGATGCCATATCCCAGCTATGGTCTTACACGAATCACATATCTCATTGATGTCATATCCCAGATATGGTCTTATACAGTAGCATATATCACACCGATGCCATATCCCAGATATGGTCTTATACGGAAATCACTTGTCACTTGTCACTTGTAGCTGAAGCTACCACTATTCATCGATCGGTGCAGCCGAGCTACCATTTTTCATCGATCGGTGCCGAGCTACCACTTTTCACTGATCAGGTAGCAAAAGCTACCACTTTTCACTGATCAGGTAGCCGAAACTACCACTTTTCACTTTTCATTTGTCATTGATCAGATAAGTGTAGCCGAAGCTATCACTTATCACTTTCACTTGTCCTTGATCAGATAAGTGTAGCCAAAGCTATCACTTATCACTTGTTGCCATGGTCCAACCATGGTCTTTTCCTTCAATTCATCTTGTCATTGAGCTGAAATGCTCAATTTGATCATTTTTTCAATTTTCATGCTTTTACATTATTCACGGTTTTATCATCAATACATATGAAATAACACATCATGAAATTCATAAAATTAACAAATAATCACTAAAATTTAGCCATATAAACTCAGAAGTTCAATTTTTCTATTATAACGATAATCATAATTTCATAATAAATATTCCAAATAAAACATTATATCATTTCTAATCCAACACTTATCGATTATAATCGGGCATGTGATCAATTTATACACGAGTCATTCATATATTTTTCCTCCTCCTCCTCTCCATCCACATCCTTGGTATAAATAACACATTTGTAAGTAACCTTATCCATAATTTTCACTAATTACTTATGTGAATATTCAAGCTATCCACCCATGTCATAGTCACTAAATTATTTATATTTAAAGCTACGGAACTCCAAATTAAGGTCTACTAATTTTCCCTGAAACTAGACTCAAATATCTTCTTACCATAAAAATTTCACAATTTTTGGTTGGGCCAATTAATACAGATTATTCATTGAAGTCTCCCCTGTTCTGCTGTCTGACAGTTCTGACCCTTCTTCACTAAAAATTAATTATCTCTTCGTACAGGATTCGAATGATGTTTCCGTTTATTTATCTTGAAAATAGACTCATTCTGGATTCTAAACATATAAACGTAATCTTATAATTATTTTGTCCAATTTTTTATGATTTTACAAAGTTAGAACAGGGGTACCCGAAATTATTCTGCCTTGTCTCACAAAATTTATCATATCTCATTATTTACAATTCCATTGCTTACATCATTTCTTCTATAAGAAACTAGACTCAATAAGCTTTAATTTCATTTTTATTCATCCTCTAATTCCATTTCTACAATTTTTGGTGATTTTTCAAAGTTAGACTACTGCTGCTGTCCAAAACAGTTGTAGTGCAAAATGTTGATTTCCATTTTGCCCCAAATTTCACAATTCATGCAATTCAGTCCTTAATCAATTAACCCCTAAATTAAGATAATTTTCTTAATTAATACTTTTACTAGACATTACAAGTTATTTCATAACTATTGAAATTCAGAATTTCCATATAAAACTCTAACTTCAAACTTTTTTACACTTAAGTCTCAAACATTCACTTTCTATTCAATTCTTTCAATAAAATCAACATATAAACAATTTAAAGCTCTAATTCCATGCCAAATCATCATATACTTCCAGCACATATTCATAGCAACTTTCAATTTCTTTCATAGAATCAAAAACTAATGAATTCAACAAGTGGACCTAGTTGTAAAAGTCACAAAAACACAAAAATTTTAAGAAATAATCAAGAATTGAACTTACTTGTAGTAAAAATATGAAAAACCAGCTTAGGGGAACTCTTCCATGGCATTTCTACTGATGAGAATGCAGAAAAATAAAGAGAAATCTAGATAATTTCACTTTAGTCCTAACTTTATCAAGTAAATTTTGCAATTTTCCAATTTTGCCCTTAATTCTCCTTATTTTCTTGCTGATTTCATGCCCTTGTCGTCCAGCCCAAATGGAATTCGGGTCTATTTTCCTTTTAAACCCTCTTTCTTTTATCATTTAAGCTATTTAATCATTTCCCAAAATTTTGCATTTGATACAATTTAGTCCTTTTTGTTCAATTAACTATCAGAACTTTAAAATTTCTTGACGAAACTTTAATACTAACTTATTAACACTCTATAAATATTTATAAAAATATTTATGGCTCGATTTAAAATTCCCAAGGTCTCGATACCTCGTTTTCGATTCTAATTATTTTAGTATTTATTTTTAGTACACTATTCACTATTTCAAAAATTTTCCTAACTTCACATTTAACTTATAATTACTAAATTAATAATATTTCCTACTCATTTGTCTGATTTAGTGATCTCGAATCACTGTTCCGACACCACTAAAAATTAGGTTGTTACAATAGCGGTTGCATGGGTAGGATCCATGCATATTTGATTGCTTTATACTCATTGAGGGTTGTACACACTGAGTTTTCGAAACTCACCCCCTCCTTTTAAATTTTTCAGGTGATCCTCTGTAGGCGGTTCAACGGATGGAGGGATTCGGAGGTGGCCAACTAGCAAAAAGTTTAGACTTAGTCTTTTATGTAATTTTTAATATTTTGATTTTAAATTATTTTTTTTTTATTTGCGGTGTAATAAGGTCTGTCCTGTAGTTATTATTTCAAATTAGGATTATTACTAGTTTTAAGCTTTGTAGTTGTTAGAAGTAGAACATGATTTTTCCTAAACCATAATTTTTTTTTAAATACTACGTTTCCGTAACTTAATTTTAAATGACAAGTTTTCATAGATCATCTGTTTTAAATAAAGCTTCCGCAACTGAAAAGAGATTTTACAAAGTAATTATTATCATACAAGAAGGAATAGTTTTTTAAATACACCTCGCTTTGACAGAAACAAATACAAGCTGGGATTTTACTGAAGGTTTTTATTTTAAAGAAGGGTTTTCAATGAAAACATGGTTTTGGATAAAACATTTCAATGTGACACGCTGGATTCGGCCATATGTCCGGGCCGAGTTTGGGGTGTTACATTTAGTGGTATCAGAGTCAAGTTCAAAACTTGGGCTAAGAAATGGGCTTTGTTTTTTTTTGGGCATTAAAAATTGTTTACAAATGATATTGAGGTGGTTTTGAAAGATCCTATTGTGTGGCACACCGGGTCTCTGACGTCGAGCCAAGTAAGTTCTCTTACTACTGAATTATGTTGAACTGTTATACTGCAATATGTCTTAAGCTATTAATTGTTTATATTCAATAGGATTTCCTTAGATATCAGATTGTATTAAAACACTTGAATCTGAATTTGATGCTTATTTTGTGTGTGTTTGAGAATATTTGCGATAGGTGGGTGTTCTGGATATATATTAAAATTATTAGGATCAGTGTGCACAGCGGTAGCATAGTGGGATAGTTGATACACGACTACCCTGTTCTTTAAAAATTTTGAGGACGAAATTTTTTTTAGGAAGGGTGAATTGTAACACCCTGAATTTTGGGCCTAGAAGTAATGGGCCTTGAGTTTGGGATGTGTTAGAAGGCGGCTTAAATTACTTAAAAGTGTTTAAATATTTTATAATTGCATGTTTAGTTTAATTGTTAAGTGATTTAGGAAGGGTTGGTGGTGTGGAAAAAGTCCTGGGTTCGATCTAGGGCTTTAGCAAAATTTTGCATTTTTTTAAAGACCCTGAGCATTAGGTAGAAGGCTTATTAAAAAGGCCTGGTAAAATCTGACATAAGGAAACGCTTGGCCTAGTGGCAAAAGGCGTTGGTAGCAAGCAGGAAGTCCAGGGTTCAAGTCCTGGCCTTGGTGAAAATTTTTATTGCGCATATGATTAGTAGGGAAGCTAGCGTTTAGGCCTTATAAATATGTTTGGTGGAAATATGGCACAAAAGTGCCTGGGGGGCAGTGGCGAGAAGCATGCTATGGAGCTGAGAGGTTGTAGGTTCGAATCCCAGGCCCGACAAAGTTTTAAATTTTTTTTAAGGGAACTGAGACTTAGGCATATAAGCCTTATAATTAATTGTGATCGAATGATGGCACAAGATGGGTGGCGGTGCAGTGGCCAGAAGCGTGTTGGGAAGTTGGAGGGCTGGAGTTCGAGTGGTTTCATGGACAAAAAGGAATTCAATTTTTGTTGTGCAACGTAAGGAAGGATTGTCATTCGGTGGAAGCAATTTGAATGCAATTGTTGGCTAAAATCAAGGTTACGGTGGAGATAAAGATAAGGATTAAGTGTGGATATGATGGTGATAAAATTGGAGAAATTAAAGGAAATTTAACTTGGCGAGTTTAAGTCGATTGGAGAGTGTAGGTTTGTAATTTTTTTATATATACGTGTGTCGTATGGGAAAGTAAGGGCATTTGTTGTTTTTGTGTGCTTCAGTTGTATAGTCTTGTGGGAAATTTCGTCCAACCTCTTGACTCTTTTGTTTTTTATTTTTTTTTTGCAAATACCTGAGTAATCTCAAACCCTTCATCTCGTCTTTCCTTTAAGCCAAACTCCTGATCTTTTCTTCACTATTTTAATCAAATTAACCTCTTCCCTCTTTAACTTAGCCAGTTGCTTCTTTTTCATTTAAGAGCCGATTCATACACTTTGGGGGTTGATTTCTTGTTGGCAAGCGATCTCGCGATCGATAAGTGAATTAGATCTTCTTCGACTTTTGTTAGATATTTCTAAGTTCTTTCATTTCTACACTCTTAAAAGCTGATTTTTCTTTATCCTTTCCAATACCATTACTTCCGTTAACCTATGGTTTCTCCATTTTTTTCTCTTTCTCCCTCTCATTCAAGAGTGTGATTGCTGGCTAAGTATTAGTTGATGGAAAAAGGGGTTCTAGCAGAGAGGTTGGGATAGAGGCTCCCAAGTTTAAGCAACGTAAGGTGTCAGCCATTAGGGACTTTCCGCCTGGGTGCAGAAGAGGGACTATGTCAGATTTTGCGTTACGCATGTTGGTCGCAGCCGATCAATCTAGTCAAGGCAAGTATAGGTTGTTCTTCGGTAAGTAGTGGATTTATTTTGAATTAATGGGATATGACTTAAGGAGTATGATGTTGAATATAGGTTCGGGCGATTATGAATACTTAGTACTCCAGGTGATAAGGTGTGTACTTTTACCCTATGATAGCTTGATATAAAGCCGAAGGTGTGTACATACACTGCACACACGTTAGATTGGCAAATCCCGAAATGCCGAAAAGCCTAAAGTCTGGCTACGGTAGTCTTACGAGTGCGGGAACACTCATAAGGGGAAATCGATACATTGATAGAGGCCCCATAAGCGATCTCATGGATTTGGGCCATACTTAGGCCATCTGGGCTAGAATGAGCTAAATGGGCCCGACGGGCAGTGGGCCCAAAATAAGCGAATTTGTTGATTTGATAATAAGTGATGAACTAGTTATGTTGGTTACATGGCTTGGAATTGATTCGAGCCAGATGGGCCATATGAAGGTGATTTGGGCCATATGAATGAGATTGGGCCTAGTGGGCCATATGCAGGTATGTAGACTTGTTTGGGCTTTGTAAAGGGTTTTAGGCCTAGTATCTGATAACTGCTTAAACAGACATAAAATTTAATTAATTAATTAATCGTGACTGTAGACAAGTCATAGGGTTAAAGTGTGGCAATGGGTATATGCATGTCTAGGATTGGATCTAGGGAGAGCTTGGTACTTAAGCGGTCTTAATGACTCACCTCCTCTTCTCTGAAATCCTACCTGGTGCATAGTATATGTTCACTTTAGCCAACGAGGACTTGTTAACGGGCCAAGGTAAGTAATAAACCCATAATAAAGAGAAATTATCGAAATGCCCTAAGGGCAAAAATGACTAAAATACCCCTATGTGTTGAATGTAAGATTTATAAATGTTACATGTATGCCTACTGCATTCATAGGACATACTGTTTTGGTTGCATATGGGTTGAGATTTATGGAACGGAGGAAGAATATGAGGATTGCATGGTTGCTTGACGATCGTGGATCCACCAGTGGCTTTTTAAGTCCAATATATGAGTAGCAGCTTGCTACAACTTTAGGTAGTACCACAATTGGGCTATCATTGGAGTTTATCGGATGGGTGGGTCGATCTTTATATCCCCACATGATGTGTATCGGGGGATGGAGATGGTGTGTAGCGGTTGGATGAGTAGGATCCATGCATATTTGATTGCTTTATACTCATTGAGGGTTGTACACACTGAATTTTTGAAACTCACCCCCTCCTTTTAAATTCTTCAAGTGATTCTCAGTAGGCGGTTCGACGGATGGAGGGACTCGGAGGTGGCCAACTAGCAAAAAGTTTAGACTTAGTTTTTTATGTAATTTTTAATATTTTGATTTTAAATTATTATTTTTTATTTTGGGTGTAATAAGGCCTTTCCTCTGGTTATTATTTCAAATTAGGATTATTACTATTTTTATGCTTTATATTTGTTAGAAGTAGAACATGGTTTTTCCTAAACCATAATTTTTTTTAATACTATGTTTCCGCAACTTAATTTTAAATGAGAAGTTTTCATAGATCATCTATTTTATATAAAGCTTCCGCAACTGAAAAGAGATTTTACAAGTTAATTATCATCATATAAGAAGGAATAGTTTTTTAAATACACCTCGCTTTGAAAGCAACAAATACAAGCTGGGATTTTACTCAAGTATTTTTAATTTAAAGAAGGGTTTTCAATGAAAACAAGATTTTCGATAAAACACTTCAATGTGGCACGCTGGATCCGGCCATACGTTCGGGCCAAGTTTGAGGTGTTACAGAGCTGGTGAAGGTCATTAAAGGGGAAGAATAGGGATTGATACAATGTGCCAAACTATTTTCATGTTTGTAACCCTTTTGATACTTACTTTTTTTGAATTCCACATATATAAAAACCTCAGAAGGTTACAAGCCAAAATGTCCTGTGTGACCTAAATATCCTAATGCATGAATGGACATTATATTAAACAATCGCATAAACGACTATTTGTATTATACTCGAATAATCAAATTACTTGTATGATTTATTGATGGATCCCTACAGGTGAGATCCTTAGTGTTCGTATACTTTGTAATATATTGAACTTAGATGTTTGTGGTCAAAAGTGGTAAGTTAGTTATTCATCATGTTAAAATTGTTCGTGAATATGAAATACCAAGTCATGTGTTCCAAAGTCGATACTTGTATGATATGTGCTCAAGGGATGTCTTTTATTTATTGTCTTTGTTAATGTTGCTTGATGACTAGCAATGACTTAAGTGTGGGGGAGTTTGATCTTCCGTAATTTGGTGTAGCATATTAAACTATTTTTCGCACTTCAGGAGCTTGAAATTAAGCATTATCATTAAGATTTAATTATGTTTTAGTATGTTTTGTTAAAATCAATAAAATGTGAAAAATGAGTCATTTATTAAACTTATGGACCAAATAAGGCCTAAGGGTGAGCTAATGAACTTTATAAGTGTGCAGGAGACCATTAAAAGGTGTAATAAACAGATACTAGTCACTATGTCGCAACACAGAATACTTGATGTCATAACATAAGGAGCAGAATGGAGAAATCATGAAACTGCCTTCGATTTCACGACACAATCTAAGGGTATCGCGATATACCCCTGAAGATATCCCAAGAGGAGTATACTGACTCCTATGTTGCAACACAGGTCCTAGTGTGTAGTGACATCGACTTTGGACAATGATTAACATGAGTCAGGGGGCATTGTGGTCCACACAGTCAAACTTAAAACTCAGGAACGTCAGCTAAACCAAGGGTTAAGGATGACAGCCACCTGAGATCTATTAATAAGCTCTTTTGACACATGTAAAAGAAATTAATTACTTAGTTTAGAATTCTATTTTTAAATTTAGTTTAGTTTTTCTTTCATATTAGGTTTTAGAGTTATTTTTAGTTGTTCTTTGTTCTATTTCAAAAGAGTTGATTTGTGGAAATAATCAAACTTGTGGATTCACTTCATTCTTAATACAAATTAGGTGTTTTCTTAAACTTTATACTTCGATTCATTCTTCATGTTCTATCTTTATATCATTTCTATATTATTTATGAAAACCATGAGGAACTAATCCTTTTATGGGGGATTAGTGAGTGGAGGTAAGATCTATTAATTGTTTTGTAGGGCTACTCAACGAATCAGCTGTTTGGGAAAGGAAGAACTTAAAACCCTAGTCCTGACAACCTTAGGAAGTAATCAAGGTAGGAATTAACCCAAAACTGGTATGATCTGTCTGTGAACACCTTCACCCCAAACTAGTCTAAACTGTGACGTCGAAAGATAAGTAGTTTTTGCTAACTCGTTATTCGAGTGGAAGATCGGAAGATTCTGTTGAGATATTGACTAGTTGATTGAAGAGGAACCCGAAGCGACAGTTGATGGAAAATATCGAAGCGAGCTAATCATCCATAATCATATTTGATTTATCCTATTCTTTTATCTCTTGAATTCTATTTCTTTATGTTATTTTATTTTTTCATTATAAAAAATCTTAAAAACTCTCTTTTATTTTATCATCGTATTATAACTAAATTAAAGTACTCATTAGATTTTTCAGTGTTTAGGTTAAAATTGATCTAGCACTCGCCTCCCTTAGGTATGATCCTCAGAGTACTCACCTACTCCATTGTAACTATATTACAATTAGACCCGTATACTTGCAGATGCCATCTTATATATTTATATCTTCTGCTATAGTATTCACACTCTGGACGTTTGTATGTCTGGAGGCGGTTAGACGTAAAAGTAGATGTAACCACCAACATGGAGCATAAAATAATTTTGAATGAAAGTGAAGAGGAGCCAATACGTTTTCTAGCCATAGCAAAGAAGGTGCCAGCCAAAGAGATCGATGAGTTCAACTTATTCTCATATGCCAAGGGTAACAAAATTAGAGTGACCAAAACTTCACGCAACATTGAGGGGAGGAAGCTTGAGAAAATAATACCCTAAAAGAGATCAATGAGTTCAACATCATTGGAACTGACTGAAAGGGATGGTTCATATACATCGATAGAGGAACAAACGTCGGATCAAAGTGTCGAGAACCAACTGGAAGTTCTTCTATGGTGGCAACACAGATCATATCGATTATTAAATAACTTCTATTTCTTGCTTTAAATTTTGTTATTTT
This sequence comes from Gossypium longicalyx, assembly GCA_025698465.1. Classification (NCBI taxonomy): domain Eukaryota; kingdom Viridiplantae; phylum Streptophyta; class Magnoliopsida; order Malvales; family Malvaceae; genus Gossypium; species Gossypium longicalyx. The sequence goes on from CM047006.1 coordinate 29,994,150, forward strand.
TTATTCGTTTATTTATTATTATTAATTTTAGTTGAGTTTAGTTTTTTCCATAGCAGGTGTAGATATCATGGAGTGACAGAATCGAAAAAAATTGAAGAAATCAGAAACTAGGCTCGATGTTGCAACATTGCACCCTAATGTTGCAACATCTTAGATAGAACACACATTGCAACATTGAAGGCCTAAGTTCATCCAAATATTTGTAGATGTTCTATCATCCATTATCGACATTTCATCTTTTTCTTCTTATTTTTATTTTTATTTTCTATTTCATATTTCTTTTGACAGAATTGTTTTTTTAGGTACTCTCTGTCCGCTTGAAGCATACAAACCCTGATATTATCATAACAACAAGGATTCGACCAACTCAGGAAAGTTTTCTTGTTTGTACTTTAATTATTTTACACTAAAGGAAATACATGTTCTAAAGTGTGGAGGGAAGTACATAAGATTAATGTTTTGTGTGTTTTCGTTTGTGTGTTTACTTTGATTTAATTGATCATTTATTTACCAAAAAAAATTAAGTTATTATTGATTTTATTGAATGGTGCTTGGATTATATTAATACAGTGAATAGCCGTTGAAGATAATAAAACATGTAATGGTTCTTGTCAAGCATGAAATTTTTTATTGATATAAGATAAATTAATTATTTTTAAAGGAAATTGATTAGGTTACCTAGTTAAATTGCATAATAGATTAGAAGTACCTAAGTAAGAATTTTTTATGATATTATATGAGATATAAGTCTTATAGATAGTCGTAGAGACGTGAATGCTTGAATTGATTATTATTCATTCGGTTTAATTTGAAGCATGAAAGAAATTGTGTATGGTGGGATGCTTAGGGATGACCTAAGGCATTGTTTGAATAGCCAGTTCTGAAATGACTATACCTTAATGCTATGAATCCCTAGTCTCCTTATTTGAGCCTGATAACTCCTTTTTGATGAACCTACAAAAATTGAAACCCAAAGACCACACATAAATTGAAAACTTGAACTCTTCCTTATCCTTGGTCCTTTAATACATTATGAGATAGATGTCAAACCATAGATATTGAGTGTTTGGGTAGATACATTACGGTGGTTTTAAAAAAGGCGAAAAGGAAGAAATAATCTGATATAGTGATTATAGGTTGTGTAAAAATGTGTGAAAAAAAAGAAAAAAAATTAAAAGTAAGAACGAGAAGAAAAAGTATAGAACAAAGACAAAAGCATTATGACTAAGAAAAAAAAGTAAAAAGTCAAGTGACAAAAAAAAGTCACCAAAGTGAAAGAAAATTCTATCATCAATGCACCAAAACTCATTTAACTGACCATAGTTGCTAGTATTAGATTGTATCTTCCTACATGAAGAAATAAGGAAGGTGAAAGAGGGAAACAAAAGACAGTAAGCTTGGATGGGACATTAAGGGGGAAGAGAGTGAACAATGTCATGTGCCTAATTATGACTAGTATCTGAACCTTTTTGAGCCATATCTTTCTTTGAACTCATACCGCCCTAAGCCTCAGATCATTACAAGCCTAGAAGACCAATGTAACTTAAGCGTTCTTTGTGCATAATCTTCTGGAATTGCTAACAGTTATACTTAATGAATATTTTTTTTATTCACATGATTGTGACTGCTAGATATCTATTTGATTTATGTGAATGGTGGTATTGTTAAATTTTTGGTCATGGGAATTACTTCTAATTTTTTAGTAATGTGACTTTGTAAACTAATCCTAATTTACTTTGAAAAGTTTCAAGGTATCGAACTATCAAGATTAAATTACATGTGCAATAAGAATTGTTATCCTTTTAACATTTGACAACCATGTTCATAGTAGTAATAAAATCCAAGGACGTTTTCTTATTGCATGTTATGTGTCTAGACTTGGTTTGCTTGAAGACAAGCAAAAAATTTAAGTGTGGAGGGAGTTTAGGTGTGAGGTTCTTATTTACATCCATCTTCACTAACTTTCACTTGTTTAAAAAAAGAAATTAAGTCATTTTCGTGTTTTTTTTTTATTTTCTCTTTTTCCAATATATGTGTTTTGGTTGCTTGAGGACAAGTGGAATGACGAAAAAATATGCAAGTGTACACAATCGCAACAAGTAATAAAGTGACAAGTAAATGTTGAGTTATCGTACCCACAAGGATTTTAAAAAGAATTATTTATGAAATTAATTGTAAAACACTTTGGTGAAGTAAAAATAATTTGGTTTTAGAAGATGGTCAGGAACTATTTAAAAACTAAGTAAATGATTTAAATAAAACAAAAGAGTTCTAGTGCACGATTTTGAATAAGATTTAATCAATGTAACATACTTGTGTTGGATTAATTATATTTCTTGAACTCAGAATTACTAAACTCATGTTTCCACTACTACGAATAAATTCACAGCAACCCAGTATTTTGCTAACTTATGAACAAATTCACATACAAAAATCCATTCATCTCTTGACATATCCCTATGTCAATTCAACCGACTAAACAGATTCTAGCAAGCAAACATGTTATTACACATACATACTCATTAAATTGAACCAATCTCTTGCATATCCCTATGTCAATTCAAACGATTAATTAAATCTAACAAGCATATAAAAAACTTTGTGAAGTAACAAGATATCCCTACCTTGAAACAATTTAATCACAATAATCTTGCAAGTTATGCAAGGCAATAATATCGCCAGATACATTGCTAATTTAACCTTCAACTACCTTAGAAGAATAAACATGCACTGATTAAGTACTGTGTCAACTAATTACAATTGCAATTCGTTTAAATAATTAATTCATTAGTTACCTCACAGTCATAACGCAAGAATAACTTAGGCATGGTTTTACTTAATCAAGCATCTTACCGAGGCTTATAACAGCATAAACATCATTTTAACAATTCAACCAGGCATAATATAATCAACCCAACACAAACATAATTTAAGCTAAATTTATTAAAATAACCATTTCAATAGCATAAATATTCATAAACATGTTCGTCAAAACAACAACAAAAATTAAAGAGTTAGGGAACAAGAGGCAAATCCGATGTTTCTCTGTGGCTTGACTAGTTGCTCCGTTCTTCGTTCTTCGTTGGCCTTGGCTATCAAGGTGGCTTATGAACACCTAATTGCTGCTCCAAAATGGCTGATGGAAGCCTCTTTCCCAAGAGAAGAAATCCGCACTTGAACAGGAGGGAATGGAATGGAAAAAATGAGAGAAAAGTGAGAGAGGGAATAAGAGAATGTTGTGAAGTGAGGGATGCTTTGAATGATCAGCAAGGGGTGGCTTTTATAGCTGATTTTGAATGCTAAAAATAGCAAATTCCAGCAGCCAAAGATCCCTCCCTTGGCCGGCCACACACATGGCAAAGTTGAGAGTTTCAACTTTGCTATTTTAAACTTGGGGCAAATCTACAAAGCCATAATTTAAGGTGGGGTCTGAATGCAATTTAGAAGTCTTTTGAGGGCCTTTTTGCAAGCATATTTAATAAGCTAAAATGTGATTTGGGTCAGCATATGGACAGTTCTGGGCTGCCCGTTTAGTGGTTGGTTTGGTTCATTCAATTTGGCTCGACTAGTGCGGTTCAACTGGACCCTTTCTCCATAATTAATTAAAAATAATTTATTTAGCCCAAATTAAATGGGGAATAAATTAAAATTAATTAATTTATGAATTAATACACATTTCTGGACCATCTTAGGCTGGAAATTAAAGTGCCTCGATACTTCAAATTGCTTCTCGATTTTGTGCTTTCAGCAGTGTTAGCCGAGCCAATTTTCACCCTTTGTGCGAATCTGTCGAGAATAGTCAAAATTAATCAAAGTTAACTATAAAATTAAATAAATTCACCATGTTCATATTTTTAACATGATTTAATTATTTTATAATATTTAATTATTTTTCAACAGGAATTTAACCGGATTTGCAGGAATTTAAGAAAAATTGGGTATGAAAAAGTATATAAATTTTTGTGTTTCCACACCCCCAAACTTAATTCATTGCTCGTCCCGAGTAATGCACAAATTTTAAAATAATTTCTCGAAAACACCTTTGAAAAATTCCTTTAGAACAAAATTTTTATCAAAATTATGGATATAAAATACTTATGCTCAAAAATAAGAAATCTGATAATTATGCTAACTTAAGTATACATATTGTTCAAATTAAATTCAACAACTTATTATAATAGCAAAGTTTAGACTAAATGCTTTTATAACAAAGACATGTTAACCCTTACCAATTTGATTTTTATTCCTTTATTCAAGACTAAGCTACAATCATTAAGCTTAACTTACGTCTTCATATGTTGATCGTAGCAATTTCTCTCCACTAATGTTGGTAGCATGAGGACTTTGAATCAATAGGTCTTTATCAAGGTTGTAATGTGGCTAGGCTAGGGGTAGGTGAAAGATGGATAAATTTGGTTTAAAAACCCTAGACTCAGCCTCAATCGAACCTTCGGAGTTTTTACCTTTGATACACCAACTTGACTTTCATATGCTCTTTTGTACATCTCTTTCAAATACATGTGCTCTCTTTTTTTTTTATTAACACGAGCACTTACTTTGTGTATTGCAATTCTCGAGCAATTGATACTTCTTTTCAACTCCTCCAAACTTATTTTCGAAGTACATCTTGAATATTACTGAGTCTAGTGTTTGGGACAATTTTAAGATCATTAAGCGAAAAGTAATGGCTAATTATTGTAAAGGTCGAAAAAGTATTAGGCCATATAGTCTCAAAGTTGGGTTTAAAAGGATAAAATTTTACCATGGTGGGCTTTGAAAGGCTCAAATGGTCCAAACAATAGTTGCTTAAATCATTTCCAACATTCCATGCTCCCTAGGATTTCGCCTCAAGAAACTACTAAGTCAATTCTAAAGACTTAAACTTTCATGCATACCTAACTCTCCTAAAGACTAAAAATTTTATGGTACGAATTTGCATGCTTTATTAAAAATACATTCATGTATTTATTAAGCTAATCATAATAATTTATTGAAATAATAGAACTTTATTCATACTCAAATTGAGCATACTTAACAAAATTCAAATTTTTGAACAAAATATCCTAATCATAATTAAAAGAAAAATTTTATTCTGAGTGGAAATAATTCAAGTTTTCGGTCCCCCCAACTTAAAATGTACAATGTTCTCATTGTTTAAAGTGAATAGATACTATACACCAGGTAGGATTTTAGAAAAGAGGAGGTGAGTCAATTTGACTGCTTAAGTACCAAGCTCTTTCTAAATCCAATCCTAGACATGTATATATCTATTGCCACACTTTATACTTTATGACTTGTTCACATTTTATTAGTGATTTTCCTCTCTTGTTTTATTATGCAAAAAAAAAAAAAAAAGATTCCTACTTAAACTTAATCCTAAAATGACCTAAGAATAGAAATAAAATAAAGTCAAGATCCCCCCTTTATTTATTTGCAGACCCTTCCGAATTTGACTCATCTTTTGCTCCACCATTATTGCCTTTGCATGAATTGCTTCGCTCCTTCTTTGATAATGGACTCCATGGTTCAAATATGAAATCTGGAAACTCAGGCAAAAAAATAAACGGGTCATTGTATATTTTCTTAAAAGCACTTCTCATCGAGTCATCCCTTATTTTTGAGTATCTCCAGTAGGCTTGTTGCTGCCATTGCATATGTTGCATTAAGTCCATCAATTTTGACAGCTCATCTTGAAGGTCTGGGCTAGGCAGTTGAGCTCTAAACATTGAAGTTTCAGTATCAGGCTCAGCTTCTGGCTCCACTGATTCTACCTTATTAAGGACTTCAATTGATTGCATCGTGGGATTTTCTTCTTCATCAGGGTCTTCCGGTTCCTCACTTCAATTCGTTGCTGTAGAACTGAGTCTCCAGCTACTCGGTAGAGGTCCCAATCTATGATTGTGCCTTGGCTATACCTTGTCCTCCTTACATTTGCAAGAATTTCAGCTTTCAAGCATAGAATTGTTATTGTATAGGGGAAGTGTGCAGGGCCAGAGTGTTTAACGGCACAATTTCGTATCTCCCTCAAGATGATCTTCCCCACATCAATGGTCTTACCAGTTAGGATCGAGGACAATAAGACAATTCGCTCTAATGAGATTGTAGTCCTATGTGAGCTGGGCATAAGGCTGAATCGGATGAAGTAAAACCATACCTTCGCAAGTGGTGTCAAATATTCTCTTCGACAAGTGTGGATTCCTTTTTTTGACACAGTCCATGTAGAACCCTGAACTGTTAGTTCCTCGAGAATTTCTTGCAAATTTTCAGGCTTGATATTGCTCATCAATATGGAATATTTATCGTTTTCGAAATCTGGTAATTCAAAGAACTCATTAATAGCATTTGAATTTATCGGTACCTTGATTCCGTGGACTGGAACTTCTGTCATCTCGTTTGAAGTTAAATTCACATAAAACTTATGAACTAGCTCCTCATCCACACTAGGTATCTTTTCACAAAATAGCTCCCAATTGAGGGTCTCAGCAACTTGACGAATACGTGCCATAAAGTCTCGGTAGTTGCTCTCCTTTAATGTAAAGCCTTTTTCTAGATACATCTGTTGATTTTTGAAGATACTTTTGTATCTCACTTTGGCTTCTTCACAGTGGAACTTGTTTTGTGTTTCATTAATTTGAGCGGTAGCACGCGTTCTCTTGCGAGGCATGATTAACCACCTTTTTTGTAAAAATATAAGTACTGTAGAAAATAATAATAATAATGAAGGAAAAGATGGCAATTTAAAAGGAAGGTTGGAGGGTTTGTGGCTTAGGATGGATGCAAAGGTGGTGCCGTTTGGGTGTACAAGGCATCAACGTGCAGCAAGGAATGGGAGCAAGCAGCAACGTATGGGAGCTGGTAGAGACATGCTAGTCGTGTATGGGGCTTTGTCGATCAGGCCTGGTGCATGCGCTAGGCGCATATGCGGGACATGGCCTAAGTAGTTGGGGCTGGAGCAGCAAACAGCCAAGGAGCAGCGTGAGGCGCTCAATGCAGCACGCGATAGGGGAAGGTGCACGCGAGGTGGGCGTGCGGCGTGCTAGGTGTGTGCTAGTCGACTGCTGGGAGCTGCTATGGCTAGAGGCTTCGGCACTTTGGTGTTTTAGTGATTTGGGTTTTAAGTGTTAGATGAATGGGAAGATGGCTGGTATTTATAGAGGGAGAAATAGGAATTAGAATAGAATTCTAAAAACAATTTAATTAATAAAAATTCTAAGTTCTAATCCTATATAAAGATAACAACAACTAATAATTAGATATATGCATATTAAATTATGATTTGCTATTTAATTTATTTTCAAATAAAATTAATCCTAATTCTATGCTAAATTGATAAAGATTAATATATAAATTATAATAGATATAATTATATATTAAAGATTATCATCTTATTATTTTTATTAAAAACTTATCGAATAAAATCCTAAAATTGATATATATTATAACGGGTATAATTATATATTAATAATTATCATCTTTTTTTTCTTTTTTTAACTAAAAATATTTATTCTAGAAGCCTTTTGAAAATATTTACAAAAAGAGGCATCTAGTTTTTATTATTTACGAAAAGAGCAACCAAATTTTAAAAATACTTCAATTAAGTCCCTAGACTTAATGAAAATTTGAAATTGAGTCGCAATTTAAAACTCGGGTCAAAATTGACCTTTTTATTTGGAAAATCAAAAGTTGAGATTTCTATTTAGAGAATAATTTTTAGGAAACTTATGTTAAAATTAATTCCCAGGAAAGATTGGAGGGGTCACAAGCTGTCCCACTTAAGTTCCAATCTCCTAGACAGAATTTATTTAAACATACTAGTCCCAAAAATATACCCTAAATCATTTATTAAAATGAAAAATAAGAAAATTTTAAACATCCGATAAAATGAATGAAATTTCATTCCATTCAATCTTATCTCCCCAATAATGTTCCAGGCGCTGAGCGTTAACTTGAAAATTACCTCCCTTACCTTGGAGCTCGACAACTCCGTATGGATAGACATGATAAATCGTAAAAGGACCGGACCAACGTGATTTTAGCTTATCTGGGAAGAACTTTAGTCTAGAATTAAATAACAGAACTTGCTGACCTGCTTCAAATTCTCGAACTCGAATGTGCTTGTCATGCCATTTCTTAAGTCTCTCCTTGAGTAATTTGGCATTTTCATAGGAGAATAGCCGGAATTCCTCTAGCTCATTGAGTTGGAGCATCCGTTTCTCTTTAGCGAGCTTAGGATCCAAGTTGATTTTTCGAAGAGCCCAGTAAGCCTTGTGTTCTAACTCTAAGGGTAGATGACATGCTTTCCTAAAGACCAACCTGTAGGGTGACATCCCTAAAAGTGTCTTGTATGCTGTTCTGTAAGCCCATAAAGCATCATCCAACCTTTTGGACCAATCTCGTCGGTTTGGGCAGACTACCTTCTCAAGTATGCCTTTAATTTCCTTATTTGCCAGTTCAACTTGTCCATTCGTTTGCGGATGGTAAGCTGTTGCAACCTTGTGTTTCACTCTGTGCTTGTCTAATAACCATCTTAACCACTTGTTCACAAAGTGGGACCCTTCATCACTAATGATAGCTCTTGGGGTTCTAAACCTTGTGAACACGTATTTCTGTAAAAACTTAATTACAACCCTAGCATCATTTGTCGGATAAGCTTCAGCCTCAACCCATTTGGACACATAGTCTACTGCTACCAATATATACTTGTGACCAAAAGATGGAGGGAAAGGACCAAGAAAGTTAATACCCCATACATCGAACAATTCTACCTCAATGATTTTTGTTCGAGGCATCTCACTTCTGTTGGTGACATTTCCAACCCTTTGACATTGGTCACAACTCTTTACGTACACGTATACATCCTTGAATAGTGTTTGCCAAAAGAATCCGGCTTGCAATACTTTGGCCGCCGTACGAGTACCTCTGAAGTGTCCCCCACTCGGAGCTGAGTGACAATGGTATAAAATCTTTTGTACTTCATCTTCTGTCACACATCTCCTGATCATCTGATTTGCACACCTTTTAAACAAATATGGCTCTTCCCAGAAATAGTACTTTACATCGTGAAGAAACTTTCTCCTTTGTTGATAAGTCTTATCAATTGGTATCAACCCACAACCTAAATAGTTAGCAATATCAGCAAACCAAGGGGTGCTATGGACATGACTTACCTTCAGTATGTGTTCATCTGGAAACGTTTCTTGAATTGGTACAATAGGAGAATTCCCTTCTTGAGTCTCCAGTCTGGACAAGTGATCTGCTACTTGGTTTTCTACTCCCATTTGATCTTAAATTTCTAGATTGAACTCTTGAAGTAAAAGCACCCACTGGATTAGTCTCGGCTTAGCATCTTTCTTGGCAAGTAAGTATTTGATTGCTGAGTGGTTTGTATAAACAATTACTTTGGTACCTACAAGATAAGATCAACTTGTCAAAAGCAAATACAATAGCAAGTAACTCTTTTTCTGTTACCGTATAGTTCAGTTGATCTCCTGTAAGAGTCCGGATTGCATAGTAGATGGGATGAAAAACTTTGTTCCTTTGTTGGCCCATGATAGCTCCTATCGTGAAATTGCTTGCGTCACACATTAATTCAAATGGTAGATCCTAGTCTGGTGTGACAATTATGGGTACTGTAATTAATTGACTCTTCAAATCCTTGAAAGCCTTTAAGCATTCATCGTCGAACTTGAACGTCGTGTCCTTCTCCAATAATTTGCATAAGGGTTTAGCAATTTTGGAGAAGTCCTTGATAAATCTTCGATAAAACCTGGCATGACCCAAGAAGCTCCTAACACCCTTTACAGATGTTGGAGATGGGAGTTTCTCGATAACATCTATCTTTGCTTTATCTACCTCGATTCCATGTCTCGTTATCTGATGCCCTAGAACAATTCCTTCTCGTACCATGAAATGACACTTTTCCTAGTTAAGTACTAGGTTTGTTTCTTCTCATCGTCTTAGTACCTTAGCTAGATTGGCTAAGGAATCATCATACGTATCTCTGAACACTAAAAAGTCATCCACAAAAACTTCCAAGTACTTTTCAACCATGTTAGTAAAAATAGACATCATACGTCTTTGAAATGTAGTAGGTGCATTACATAAACCAAATGGCATGCGTCTAAATGCAAATGTACCATACGGGCAGGTGAACGTTGTCTTGTGCTGATCTTCTGGTGCTACTGTAATCTGATTATACCCCGAGTATCCATTGATAAAACAGTAATAGTCTTGTTTAGCGAGTCTATCCAGCATCTGGTCCAAGAACGGCAAAAGGAAGTGATATTTCCTAGTCGCATTGTTAAGCTTTCGTTAATCGATGCAAATCCTCCATCCCGTAACTGTTCTAGTTGGTATCAACTCGTTATTCTCGTTTTCTATGACTGTGATACCTCCCTTCTTTGGCACGCACTGGACCGGACTCACCCACAAACTATCTGAGATGGGATAAATGATACCCGCATCTAACCACCTGATAATCTCCTTTTTCGCCACGTCTTTCATGATGGGGTTCAGACTTCGTTGTCCATCAATCGTCCCTTTTTCACCATCTTCCAGGATAATTTTGTGCATGCATACAAGTGGACTAATACTACAGGTATCAGCTATGGTCCATCCGATAGCCTTCTTGAATTGTTTCAACACTAAGATGAGTTTCTCTTTTTGCTCAGTAGTTAATTTTGCTAAAATAATCACAGGAAAAGTAGAAGCGTTACCTAAATAAACATATTTCAAATGTGAGGGAAGTACCTTCTGTTCTAATTTAGATGGCTCCTCGATTGATACTTTTGGTTGGGCATAATCCCTTTTCTCTAACTCCAAAGATTCAAAGCGGGATTGCAGATTAAATTCCCTTTGATTAGCTTCTAACAAAGCTAAGTATTCATCCTCCTCTTCATCATTTGGAGGATCTGATGTTAAAATTTGTTCCAACGGATCCTCAGTATAGTTGAGATCCTTTTCCACTATTAAGTCTTCTAAATCGGATACTACAGAACAATCATCAATTGTGTAAGGAAATCGCATAGACTTAAAAACATTAAATGTTACCTGATCATCCTGAACACGCATCGTAAGCTCGCCCTTCTGCATATCTATAAGGGTCCTTCCGGTCGCTAAGAACGGTCTTCCTAGGATAATCAGCACTTCTTTGTCCGCTTCAAAGTCTAGAATAACAAAATCAGCAGGGAAGATAAATTTATCTACACGTACCAATACGTCCTCGATTTTTCCTTCTGGATGTGCTAAGAATCGATCTGCTAGTTGAAGTGTAACCATGTAGGTCTAACTTCTCCTATCCCCAACTTTCTAAATATTGACATAGGCATCAAGTTAATACTTGTACCTAAGTCACATAATGCCTTACTACAATATATTGCTCCAATGTTGCAAGGGATGGTAAAACATCCAGGATCCTTCAGCTTTGGGGGTAGTTTGTCTTGAAGATATGCGCTGCATTCCTTCGTCAGAGCTACCGTCTCAAATTCTCCAAGTCTTCATTTTTTGGACAGGATATCCTTCATAAACTTGATGTAGTTCGGCATTTGTTCAAGTGCTTCAACCAACGAGATGCTGATAGGAAGTTGCTTGAGTACGTCTAGGAATTTCTTGAATTGGATTTCCTGCTTCTGCTTCTAAAGTCTTTAAGGGTAGGGTGGTGGAGGTTTCTTTACTGGAACTGGTTGATTCATTTTCTACAGTAATCCTGCATCTAACGGAGTTGTTAGTTGATCAAAATTAGCTGGTTATGGAATTACCTTGTTGAGTTTTGTAGATTCTTGTGCATCTGGAATCTCAACACTCAGTTGAACTTCCTCTGAGTCTTGAGCATCAGCTAGCTCCTTTTCAGCTTCGATAGTGTTGGGCTCTACTGTCTTTCCGCTCCTCAATGTCAACGTTTTACAATGTTCCTTCCCTGGATTTCTTAGATTCTCCGTGTCACTAGGTAAAGCACCTTGTGGTCAGTTCCTAAGCTCAGTAGCAAGCTGGCCCACTTGATTCTCCAAATTCCTTAGAGTGGCATCGTTTCTCGCCATGTATACTTTAAATAAATTCTCTAAGCTATTGGATGATTCAGCCTGAGCTGGTTTCTAAACTTGTTGGGAAAAACTAGGCGGCTGAGTCGGTCTAGGTTGAGCGTAGTTGTTACTAGTTCCAGCCCCTTGGTTACTCCAGGAAAAATTTGGGTGGTTTCGCCACGATGGGTTGTACAAGTTGGATTGCAGTCCTTGCCTTCCTCGATTTTGGTTCTGGTTACTCATGTAATATACAGATTCGGGGTTTGATGGACATTCTTTGAACAAATGTCCTTCCCCACAATATACACAAGCTACACTCTCAAATTGATGAGGTGGTTGGGCTGCAAAACTGTTAGACCCATTAGCTGTAAGATTCTTAAGCATTGAGGATATCGAAGATACCTAAGATGCAAGTGAAGTGAGAGCGTCCACTTCATGTATTCCAGCGACTCATCTTCTTGACACTGCTCAATTGGTCGGCCATTGATAATTGTTACTGGCGATCCTCTCGATGATTTCGTAAGCCTTATTATAAGACTTAGATAGGAGAGCATCGTTAGTAGAAGCATCCACTACCATCCTTGTGTGAGCATTGAGACCATTATAAAATGTCTCGAGTTGGATGCAATGTGGGATTCCGTGATGAGGGCATCTCTATAGTAGTTCTTTGTATCGTTCCCATGCCTCATACAAGGATTCATCATCCATTTGTTGGAAGGCAGTGATCTCATTCCTCAATTTGGCGTTCTTGCTTGGCAGGAAATGCTTTATGAGGAATCTTTTGGCTAACTCTTGCCATGTAGAAATTGAGTTTGGTGGCAATGAATTCAACCAGGCTCGAGCTCTGTCCCTTAGTGAGTACGGGAACAGCTTCAAGCGTAATGCATCTTCAGTAACTCTGGCTAATTTGAAAGAGTCGCTCACCTCCACAAATATTCTTAAATGAAGATGAGGATCTTCGGTAGACATTCCACTGAATTGGCCCATTATCTGAAGCATCTGGAACATGACTAGCTTCAGCTTGAATTATTGTGCCTCGATTTCAGGTCTCCTAATGCCTGGATTAAGATCGTTAAAATACTGGCACAGCATATTGTCTTAAGGCTCTATCCCTAACGTCAGCAATAAGGATAGGATTTTGAGCAAGGTTTGCTCCATTTCCTTGACTCATATTCTCGAAATTCATTCCTTCAGTCCTTTTCTGGTTCGCTTGTCTTTTTCTCTGTCGAAAAGTTCGTTCAATCTCAGGGTCTATAGGGAGTAAGTCAATAATTCGGTCAATACTCAAAAACACCTGAAAGTATCAAAGAAAAATTAATTAAGTTAAAAATTAAATAGGAAAATAAACCAAAATGTAAAACTAACAAATTCACAAATAATGACTTCTTAAAAACAGTCCCCGGCAACAGTGCCAAAAACTTGGAACGACAGAAAAATGTGCAACTGTACACAATCACAACAAGTAATAAAGTGACAAGTAAATGTCGAGTTATCGTACCCACGGGGACTATAAAAAGAATTATTTATGAAATTAATTGTAAAACACTTTGGTGGAGTAAAAATAATTTGGTTTTAGAAGATGGTCAGGAATTATTTAAAAACTAAGTAAATGATTTAAATAAAACAAAAGAGTTATAGTGCGCGATTTCGAATAAGATTTAATCAATGTAACATACTTGTGTTGGATTAATTATATTTCTTGAACTTAGAATTACTAAACTCATGTTTCCACTGTCATGAATAAATTCACAGCAACTCGGTAATTTGCTAACTTATGAACAAATTCACATACAAAAATCCATTCATCTCTTGACATATCCCTATGTCAATTCAACCGACTAAACAGATTCTAGCAAGCAAACATGTTATTGCACATACATACTCATTAAATTGAACCAATCTCTTGCATATCCCTATGTCAATTCAAAAGATTAATTAAATCTAACAAGCATATAAAAGATTTTGTGAAGTAACAAGATATCCCTACCTTGAAACAATTTAATCACAATAATCTTGCAAGTTATGCAAGGCAATAATATCGCCAGATACATTGCTAATTTAACCTTCAGCTACCTTAGAAGAATAAACATGCATTGATTAAGTACTGTGTCAACTAATTACAATTGCAATTTGTTTAAATAATTAATTCATTAGTTACCTCACAGCCGTAACGCAAGAATAACCTAGGCATAGTTTTACTTAATCAAGCATCTTACCGAGGCTTATAACAACATAAACATTATTTTAACAATTCAAGCAGGCAAAATATAATCAACCCAACACAGACATAATTTAAGCTGAATTGATTAAAATAACCATTTCAATAGCATAAATATTCATAAACATGTTCGTCAAAACAACAACAAAAATTAAAGAGTTAGGGAACAAGAGGCAAATCCGGTGTTTCTCCGTGGCTTGACTAGTTGCTCCGTTCTTCGTTCTTCGTTGGACTTCGCTATCAAGGTGGCTTATGAACACCTAATTTCTGCTCCAAAATGGCTGATGGAAACCTCTTTCCAAAGAGAAGAAATGGGCACTTGAACAGGAGGGCATGGAATGGAAAAAATGAGAGAAAAGTGAGAGAGGGAATGAGAGAATGTTGTGAAGTGAGGGATGCTTTGAATGATCAGCAAGGGGTGGCTTTTATAGCTGATTGTGGCTGCTAAAAATAGCAAATTCCAGCAGCCAAAGAGCCCTCCCTTGGCCGGCCACACACAGGGCAAAGTTGAGAGTTTCAACTTTTCTATATTAAGCTTGGGGCAAATCTACAAAGCCATAATTTAAGGTGGGGTTTGAATGCAATTTAGAAGTCTTTTGAGGGCCTTTTTGCAAGCATATTTAATCAGCTAAAATTCTGATTTGGGTCAGCATATGGATGGTTCTGTACTGCCCATTTAGTGGTTGGTTCGGTTCCGTAATGCCCCATACCCGAGACCGTTGCCGGAGTCGAACATGAGGTGTTAACAGACTTAATTTATTGCTTAAACAGCTCAAACAATTTAATTTTAGAAATTCCAGACAAGCTGGCTAACTGCATCACAGTCGCTTAAAAATTCATATCTCGAGTTCTGAAACTCAAAATAAAGATCCGTAAATTTTCCCTGAAACTAGACTCGTATATCTATTTACTAATTTTTTTCTAGAATTTTTGGCTAGGCCAATTAGTACGTTTTATTAGTTAAAGTCTCCCCTGTTTCAGGGTTCGACTGCTCTGACCTCTGTGTATTACGAATCAGATATCTCTCTGTACAGAATTTCAATTACTATGAAGTTTGTTTCTCTTAAAACTAGACTCAATAAGAAATCTTTACATATAAATTATGACTTCTAATTATTTTTATACAATTTATGGTGAATTTCCAAAGTCAGAACAGGGGATCCAGCAATCGCTCTGGCCCTGTTTCACAAAAATTTAAACATCTCAAAAAATATAACTCATATACCTGTTTTGTTTCTTCCATATGAAAATAGACTCATAATTCTTCAATTCCATATTTTATTCATCATCTAATTATATATCTACTATTTTTAATGATTTTTCAAATTCACGTCACTACTGCTATCTGAATCTATTTTATGGTAAATTTTACCTATTTCATGGTTTCCATGGATTAACTAGCAATTTGACATACATAACACCAAATATGATCATAATTAGTCATTCCAATGGCTAATCATTACCAAGCATTTTTATACTACTCAATAACCATATCATAAGACCATATATACAAAATGTTTATAATGCTATACATGCCATACTCAAAATATACAAGCCATTATGCCAAGATGGTATACGGATAGTGTGAGCGTGCCTCCGACCGTTCCCGATTTCCGAGCTGGCTTGTCAACACTACAAGGAATGAAAAGGAGGGAGTAAGCATAAATGCTTAGTAAGTTCACATGCAAATAGCAAGTAACATAACCATATAAGCAAACATAAAACATCATTTGCATAATCATCACCAAGACATTCATATCATATTTTCATTTATCATCTTACCATATTGTTATTATATCGATTTTTCAACCCGAGGGTTAAGTACATACCTGTTCAAAGTATCCATTTCACAACACATACCAATACGTCCCTTTCATCTTGAGTATTCCTCCATTTGAGTAGAACTTTACCCGTTGAACACATCGGAATATAATTCGGATACATGGAAAGTTTGCACATAAGTGCCACATATGTAGCCAAGCTACTATGTAACCCGCCCATAAGCGAACTCGGACTCAACTCAACGAGCTCGGGCGATCGCATCCATAAGTGAACTCGGACTCAACTCAACAAGCTCGGATGCCTAGTTACATCTCACGAACTCGGACTCAACTCAACGAGTTCGGACATTCGCATCCATAAGTGAACTCGGACTCAACTCAACGAGTTCGGATGCTCAACCATCCTAGTGACATGTCACTTGTATCCTAATCTATTCCTAAGGTTCAAACGGGATTTTCCTCGAACATATATCCTTGCCGTCTTCCGTAGAATACCAAAATCAATACTCGGTAATAATTATATTTAACAAATAGCACACATGATCATTTTGTTCGAAAATAACCACAAAGCATATATTTCATAAATAAAATCAGCATATCATATAATTAACTTCAATATCTTAAAAATAACCATTATGCTACATTATTTACACATGAACTTACCTCGTATGCGAAAATGGCTACTTTTACCATTTCGTCCACAACTTGGTATTTTTCCCATTTTAGCCCGAATTTCAGTTTTCCTTGCTCTATCATTTAAAATATAATCTAATTAGGACTCACATTATTCAAATTGACCCAAAATCATATTTTGGAAAAATTACAATTTTGCCCCTAAACTTTTGCATATTTACACTTTTGCCCCAAAGCTCGTAAATTAAAATTCAGCCTATTTTCTTATGTTTTATGACATGCTGATCATTTTTCCCTTCTATGGAAACATCAAATTCTCACTCTAACATGTACTTATGACTATTAGGTATTTTTGGGATTAAGCCATTTTGCTCGTTTTCACTTAAAACCAGAGTAGCACAAGTTGTCTAACATAATTTAAAACCTCATATTCTATCATAAAACACCAAAATACACAAATTTCACCTATGGGTATTTTTCCAAATATGAACCCTAGGTTGATTTATTGCTAGCATAAGCTTAATCGAGCTACCGAGACTCCAAAAACGTAAAGAACTTGAAAAACGGGGCTAGAATGGACTTACAATCGAGCTTGAAAGCTTGAAAAACCCTAGCCATGGTTTCTCCTTGCAATATTCGGCCATGGGGTTGAAGATGAGCAAAATTGGCTTTTAATTTTGTATTTTAATTCATTTTACCCCTAAATGACCAAAATGCCCTTACTACTAAACTTTCTAAAAATTCCATCCATGTCCAATTTTTGTCCATAAACTTAGAAATTGGTAAAATTGATATTTAAGACCTCCTAATTAATATTTCAAAACAATTTCATACTAGAAACTTCTAGAATGCAAGTTTTGCAAATCATTCGATTTAGTCCCTAATTTCAATTTAAGCACTTTAGGCATAGGATTTCATCACGAAAATTTCACACAATCATGCAATCATATCATAAACATCAAAATAATTATAAAATAATTATTTCTATCTCAGATTTTGTGGTCACGAAACTACTATTCCGATTAGGCCCTAATTCGGGATATTACAACTCTCCCCCCCTTTAGGGATTTTCGTCCCCGAAAATCTTACCAGAAAAGTGGTCTTCACTTTTAATCTCATATTCGGTGCCAAAGAAATTTCACTTAGACTGTACCTCCAATACATCTCTTTAATTTCTCATATGATCTAAAAGCTTACAGTCTCAACTCTCAACTGTTCTTAAATTTTCAACCCTTCTCAGTTTTCCATGATATCATGACATAAAACCCGGATCTTAACTTGATTAATGGAGACCGGAATTCCAAGAAATCCAACAATCAAAGAGACCTGAATTTCCATAAATCTGATGAGTAGGAATTCATTCAATACAGATATGATTTATAGATCTCGCCAAACATTTAACAATAGAATACATCACATTTTCCTCTTTCTGCCATGGAATCTGATATGGCCTCAAGAATAATCCATCTCATTTCCATCCCAATATCAACACTGACAAGGATAATTTTGATAGATCCCAATGCTCGGCTTTAACCCCTTTAACAACTCCGATTTTATGTAACATCGAATGCTCTAAACTATCACATTACCTCACTGTCTTGAAACACATCACAATTCATACAATAGTATATTACTGAAAGTCAGGAAGTCTTTACTCAATGTAGACTAGTCTAGTTTAGACGCTTCGGTTACCAATATTCTCATCTATCCGAAATTTGTCAACATGTAATAAACATTTCAACTTTCACAAAATGAAAACCTTATCATTCGTAGTGACTTTAACTAATATCAAACTTTTTCTAATAAATATACACTTCTCGTTCAGACTATTTACTCTTTTATCCGTACAAAATGAAATTCTATTATCAGATTTGGGAAAAATAATCCTGAAATAATTGTCGCATGAAATCTTTCAAATAGATAATTCACCATACCGACTGAAACTCGCGCTTTTATCACTTATGCCTTTACTGATGTCAAATCCTTACACAGAAATTAGAAAAAAAAACCCAATACTAAAATTACCACATTACCAAGATCAAATTAGAAGTATAGTCATATTTGACACGATTATTACGAGCTGAAGAACGCACTTCGAACACGAGTCATAATTGACAAATTATGGAACAAAGATAACAAGAAAACCGAATAAAGAAATCCAAAATAGAGAAATCCGAATAAAGAAATCCGAATAAAGAAACCCAAGATACGATACTATGCTTTGAGAATCGAAAACCAAGCCGAGAATCGAAAACCAAACTCATAGAGAAAATACGGAATACCCCGATAATTCTTCAAAGAAAGAAAGTCCAAAAGAAAACATCATTTAATCCCACTTTGGAATCAAATATAACAAGAACAATATATCTTCCCATACATATATATCGGATGAAGCATCAAGTAGAAGAAAGCAGAATCATAATATCATATGTATTCTCTCATCAATTCTTATCGAGATTTAAATGAAATAGAATACCCGATGAAATAGAGCAATATAAATTATAAACCAGTCGGACTACCAATGCTTTCATCCAATACCGGGATTAAAAGACATTCCCATATAACAAGAATTTCTTGAAGATCAATAGCCATAGAAATATTTCTCGAGAACGGGTAAACACATAGAACATCTCAAAAGAGATCACTAAATCTGTCCAGTCATAACTATCACACTCGGATAGTTCACATTTCAAATATCATTTCCCCAACTAGTTCTCATCACAAATTTCATATTAAACCATTCACTAAAGAAGACCAGATTCTGAATAAATTTCAATTTACACTTTTCTCGACCTTGCACTGAGTAATTCGGTTTACCAAGGAGAATTCCTTTTCTAATCGGAGCGAGTGCATAATTCCAATAATCTTTACGTCAATCCGATACTTTACGGGCTCTGACTTTACTTATCAGCTCATTTTCAATCTCTGATCATACTTATAATTATTCTATCATTGAACTCTTTGGGTTCTCAACCGGAAACTTATTCAATACAAATCTCATGAAATTCCATTATAAGTACCATTTCGATAAGGGGGAGGGGTTGTAGGACCTCTGACTCGACTTTCTTATACATACACATATGACACAACTTCCATCATCATAGCAACATCATCAAAATCATGTCATTCATTCATGTTGGCTTACACCAATTTTCCTATTGTCCCATTTAGACAATATACTTATGCATACATTCTATGTTTTCTAGATAGCTTTACTTATCCATTCATTTAATTAAATTAAGTCATGCTCATGACATCATATAAGGCCAAACAAACATAGATATTTGCACCATAATCATAACTTTCAATTCGTGCATCATCATGTACATATCATTACAATCATATAATTCAGTCCAACAATTTAACATAGATAAGTTCATTTCATTATAATCCTTTATCTCATAAAAATTATATATCATTAGCATTCATCAACATTCGACGTCCAAATCAAAACAAGGAAATTTTCATTCGTATCATAATACTATGACTTTTATTCATACCTCTACTACTTTCTATTTATTCCGTTCATCTTATCAAGTAAGCCATATACACTACATCATATGAGCATTAAGCAAATATGAATATTTATCACATATGTATCATAAACCTTTATTCATACTTTTCTGAACCGCGACTTATCATAATCATAATTTTACTCAAATACCTTCACATAACATTGAACATGGTCAGCGCAGCTCGGTTGGAGAGTACCCTGTCTAAATAAGACGGTACTTATACGCGTCGGAAGACATCACACTATCACAGATCAGTGGCATGTATAGCTAAACTTTTACACATGCTAGGTTAGTCCGAGAACCGACTAAACCTGCTCTGATACCACCAAATGTAACGCCCCATACCCGAGACCGTTGCCGGAGTCGAACACGAGGTGTTAACAGACTTAATTTATTGCTTAAACAGCTCAAACAATTTAATTTTAGAAATTCCAGACAAGCTGGCTAACTGCGTCACAGTCGCTTAAAAATTCATATCTCGAGTTCTAAAACTCAAAATAAAGATCCGTAATTTTTTCCTGAAACTAGACTCGTATATCTATTTACTAATTTTTTTCTAGAATTTTTGGCTAGGCCAATTAGTACAGTTTATTAGTTAAAGTCTCCCCTATTTCAGGGTTCGACTGCTCTGACCTCTGTGTATTACGAATCAGATATCTCTCTGTACAGAATTTCAATTACTATGAAGTTTGTTTCTCTTAAAACTAGACTCAATAAGAAATCTTTACATATAAATTATGACTTCTAATTATTTTTATACAATTTATGGTGAATTTCCAAAGTTAGAACAGGGGATCCAGCAATGGCTCTGGCCCTGTTTCACAAAAATTTAAACATCTCAAAAAATATAACTCATATACCTGTTTCGTTTCTTCCATATGAAAATAGACTCATAATTCTTCAATTCCATATTTTATTCATCATCTAATTATATATCTACTATTTTTAATGATTTTTCAAATTCACATCACTACTGCTGTCTGAATCTATTTTATGGTAAATTTTACCTATTTCATGATTTCCATGGATTAACTAGCAATTTGACATACATAACACCAAATATGATCATAATTAGCCATTCCAATGGCTAATCATTACCAAGCATTTTTATACTACTCAATAACCATATCATAAGACCATATATACAAAATGATTATAATGCTATACATGCCATACTCAAAATATACAAGCCATTATGCCAAGATGGTATACGGATAGTGTGAGCGTGCCTCTGACCGTTCCCGATTTCCGAGCTGGCTTGTCAACACTACAAGGAATGAAAAGGAGGGAGTAAGCATAAATGCTTAGTAAGTTCACATGCAAATAGCAAGTAACATAACCATATAAGCAAACATAAAACATCATTTGCATAATCATCACCAAGACATTCATATCATATTTTCATTTATCATCTTACCATATTGTTGTTATATCGATTTTTCAACCTGAGGGTTAAGTACATACCTGTTCAAAGTATCCATTTCACAACACATACCAATACGTCCCTTTCATCTTGAGTATTCCTCCATTTGAGTAGAACTTTACCCGTTGAACACATCGGAATATAATTCGGATACATGGAAAGTTTGCACATAAGTGCCACATATGTAGCCAAGCTACTATGTAACCCACCCATAAGCGAACTCGGACTCAACTCAATGAGCTCGGGCATTCGCATCCACAAGTGAACTCGGACTCAACTCAACGAGCTCGGATGCCTAGTTACATCTCATGAACTCGGACTCAACTCAACGAGTTCGGACATTCGTATCCATAAGTGAACTCGGACTCAACTCAACGAGTTCGGATGCTCAACCATCCTAGTGACATGTCACTTGTATCCTAATCTATTCCTAAGGTTCAAACGGGATTTTCCTCGAACATATATCCTTGCCGTCTTCCGTAGAATACCGAAATCAATACTCGGTAATAATTATATTTAACAAATAGCACACATGATTTGCATTTTGTTCGAAAATAACCACAAAGCATATATTTCATAAATAAAATCAGCATATCATATAATTAACTTCAATATCTTAAAAATAACCATTATGCTACATTATTTACACATGAACTTACCTCGTATGCGAAAATGGCTACTTTTACCATTTCGTCCACAACTTGGTATTTTCCCCATTTTAGCCCGAATTTCAGTTTTCCTTGCTCTATCATTTAAAATATAATCTAATTAGGACTCACATTATTCAAATTGACCCAAAATCATATTTTGGAAAAATTACAATTTTGCCCCTAAACTTTTGCATATTTACACTTTTGCTCCAAAGCTCGTAAATTAAAATTCAGCCTATTTTCTTATGTTTTATGACATGCTGATCATTTTTCCCTTCTATGGAAACATCAAATTCTCACTCTAACATGTACTTATGACTATTAGGTATTTTTACCGATTAAGCCATTTTGCTCGTTTTCACTGAAAACCGAGTAGCACAAGTTGTCTAACATAATTTAAAACCTCATATTCTATCATGAAACACCAAAATACACAAATTTCACCTATGGGTATTTTTCCAAATATGAACCCTAGGTTGAATTATTGCTAGCATAAGCTTAATCGAGCTCTGGGACTCCAAAAACGTAAAGAACTTGAAAAACGGGGCTAGAATGGACTTACAATCGAGCTTGGAAACTTGAAAAACCCTAGCCATGGTTTCTCCTTGCTATATTCGGCCATGGGGTTGAAGATGAGCAAAATTGGCTTTTAATTTTGTATTTTAATTCATTTTACCCCTAAATGACCAAAATGCCCTTACTACTAAACTTTCTAAAAATTCCATCCATGCCCAATTTTTGTCCATAAACTTAGAAATTGGTAAAATTGATATTTAAGACCTCCTAATTAATATTTCAAAACAATTTCATACTAGAAACTTCTAGAATGCAAGTTTTGCAAATTATTCGATTTAGTCCCTAATTTCAATTTAAGCACTTTAGGCATAGGATTTCATCACGAAAATTTCACACAATCATGCAATCATATCATAAACATCAAAATAATTATAAAATAATTATTTCTATCTCAGATTTTGTGGTCACGAAACCACTATTCCGATTAGGCCCTAATTCGGGATATTACAGGTTCACTCAATTTGGCTCGACTAGTGCGGTTCAACTAGACCCTTTCTCCATAATTAATTAAAAATAATTTATTTAGCCCAAATTAAATGGGGAATAAATTAAAATTAATTAATTTATGAATTAATACACATTTCTGGACCGTCTTAGGCTGGAAATTAAAGTTCCTCGATACTTCAAATTGCTTCTCGATTTTGTGCTTTCAGCAGTGTCAGCCGAGCTAATTTTCACCCTTTGTGCGAATCTGTCGAGAATAGTCAAAATTAATCAAAGTTAAGTATAAAATTAAATAAATTCACCATTTTCATATTTTTAACACGATTTAATTATTTTATAATATTTAATTATTTTTCGACAAGAATTTAACCGGATTTGCATGAATTTAAGGAAAATTGGGTATGAAAAAGTATATAATTTTTTGTATTTCCAACAAGCAACAAGTTAATTGTGGGGGAGTGATCTACCATGAAATACACTATTATTTACATCCTTCTTACACATAACTTTAGCTTGTTTTATAGTTAAATCAAAACATCTTAGTATATATATAAGTTTTCATACTTAAAGTACTAATATATATTTTCTAGTAGTTTTTATTACATTTTATATATCTAAATAAGGTTACATGGTCTCGTAGGTTAAGTTGGGATCTAAACATGCTTGTTCCGGCCAAAATTAATGCTTATGTCACGACACCAAGATACTGATGTCTCAACGTCAAAAACAGAAGCTAAAAACAAGTTCTGGAGTGAAACTACCATCGATGTCGCAACATAGTCCTCCTGTATCACGACATGCCCCCTATGGTTCGTTGCAACATCATAGGCTTGTGTTGTAACCAAGCCCCTACACAACCCAAAAATTCTTGCACATTTTAATTACGTTTTTTGGGGAAATTAAGGGTATCTGTCCTAGTCGAACTCTAAGTACTTCAAGAATATTTTAGGCATTTAGCTTATATAAAGGTCATTATAATTAGTTTAAATACAATCGTTTTAGGAAGGCAAAAAATATACTTAGGTTTTTTATTTCATTCTTAGTTTTTACTTAGGGTATTTTTATGTTCTTGTAACCGGAAGATCCTATTCCGAAGTGAAACTCACGCAAGTGGAGATTGTTCCAGATCCACGCTTTCATCGATAAATCCATGAGCATCTCTTTTCCTTTATTCTATTCTTTATTTCTATTTCTTTAACATTTTTTAATTGATTATTTGTGTAAAGAGTATAATCAATTTATGCTTCATACATACCTCGCATGGTTTCAACTATTCTAATCTTATTAATTGATTGAAGGATAGGTTTTTTAGCGGATCAGCTATTTGGGAGAGGAAGAACTCAAAACCTAGGCTTGACGACCATAGGAAGTCATTTAGGTGGGAATTAACCCAAAATTGGTATGAACTATCCGTGAACACCTTAACCCCGAACCGGTCTGGACTGTGATGTCAGAAGATAAGTAGTCCTTACCGACTCATTATTTTAGTGTAAGATCGGAAGATCCTACTAGGGTATCGACTAGTTTGTTTATTAGAACCCTACATCAATAATTAATTAGGCAAAACAATTGGATCTAGGCTAAAGGAACTTGTGTAGTCGAAACAATCAATAGGAGAAGCCGATACATGAACTTAGGAGTAGATTTAGATTTAATACAATGTATTTAGTTTATTATTATTATCATCTTGCTTCTTGATTAACACTGCTAATTCGTGACTCAAGTAAATTAGTAATTATTTTTGGTAATTAGCTTAATAGTAGTTTCCCTAAATTGTAATGCCTTGGGTACAATCCTCGGAATACTTACCAAGTGTTTTGTTATAAACAAATTATATTACAACCTGACTCGTATACTTGTAAACATCACCTCAAATTTATATCTTTAGTCGTAGTACTCACACTCTAGATGTTGGTACGTTTGGAGGTGGTCATAAATGCATTCTACTAATTCAAATAGGGTGTCACTTCCTCTCCCTATAAATAGATGACATTGGTAGGGTTAAAAATACAATAAGTTACACACAATTTTAAGATATTATTATTCTGCTCGAAAATAGTGAGAATTTATTTCTAAGTATAAATTTTATTTTCTTGGAATAATAGTTCTACTACTTTCTATTAGAGAGAGAGTTTTACTTTCCCACTGAAAGTAAAGTAAATAATTTTTAATTTTGTGTTTGATTTGAATTTGTTCGAGTTCACACTTGAAACAGTTCATGGTACGAAAATAGTGGAGAAAGTTATTTTGTTGTAAGCCGAGAATGATAAGGGTTCGTCTAGTCGAAAACATAAGTGCAATTTCAGGTAAATTTTATTGCTATAAATACCACAAACCGACTCAATTTTCAAATTTTTTATTTTTCACTATGCAAGAAAACCGTTTTTGAATCAAAATTTTTCCAATAGTAAAAGGGAAGGTTGGAATTGAAGGGAAGAAAGATATTTTTTGAACTCTTATTTTGGTTAGTTTTTTTTACAGCTGCTAGATAACTATATATTATTGATATTGTTGATACTCATATCATTAGTGGTTAATCCATTAAGTTATTTGCTAAGTAATAATGAGAACATGTTAAGGGGAAACAGATGATTCATGTTGGTATAGCTTCCTGGATTGTATAAGTTTTATTCAATAAATTGCCAAAGGGGAGAATGTTGAAAAATATGAAACTGACCTTTAAGTGCTAGGGAAGTTCCTACTTCCATATCACTGGAGCTGTTGAGTGTCCATTTCCATATTTGACTATTGACAATTTATTGAATGGTTTGAATGGGTTGTGTTGATTCTTTGGAAGGTATTTAGCCAATAATGACCCGATAGTTAAGGGAGTCAGAAAGTATATTCCCAGGACCCCATTTTCGTAAATCGAACTCGTAAATATTTTTAATAAGCATTTAAAAAGTTAGTTATGTAGTTAATTAGGTTTTAGTTAAGTGAATTTACTTGAATTAAATGTAATTAGGTATAATGACTAAATCGCATTTGAGTTAAAAGTTGACTTATAGATTAAAAATTAATTAAAGGGTCAATGTAGTAATTATACCTATATAGATATGTATAGTGGACGGCATATGTTATAAAAATATATTATCATATTAAGTTAAATGTATATATGTATTATAAAATAATAATAATTAGTATACTAAAAAGAAGAAAGAAAAAGAAAGAAATAAAAAGAAAGAAGAAAAGAAGGAGAATGCACAGCCTTAGGGTTTCTAAGTTTCAAAGTTTAATTGGTTAGTCAATTTAGTTCCTTTTCTTGTAATTTTTATATTTTTGGAATCCCGATGTTAAGTACTACCTGACCCATGTCGAAATTTTAGCAATTCTTAAGCTTTTAAATGTTGTTAATGTTGAATAGTTTTAGTACTAGAGATTAAATTGATAGATTTTTAAGCTAGAAATGAAAAAGGATTAAATTGTAGGATAAATTGTAAATTTTGAGTAATATGGGCTAAATTGTGAAAATTTTGAAATTTAGGGGTTTAAGTGAAAATAGGGAATTGAATTCATTTTAAAGTGAAATTTTTATGAAAATATAGAATTAAATGTAAAGAATAAAAATTAGTCTCAGTTTAGGGACTAAATTAGAATTTAGGCAAATACTGAGTAAAAATTGAAATATTCAATATGAAATTGAATTGTGTTGTATTGATGAATTTTAATTGTTTTAATTTTGTAGTTAACGTCATACCGAAATCCTCGACTAAAAAGGGGAAGGATAAAATTGATGTCGAATAGCTCGGATCCACGATTTGTATTTCTATAATCCGAACCTAGTTACTAATTATTGTATTTTGATTTAATGCATATGATAAGTGTTTGAGGTGAGTATTTGACACTTTGATATTGAATTGAATTAAAGTTGATTGAAATGGATTTAATTGGTATATATATTATGAATGTATTGATTATTTGAATTGAAATGAATATATATGTGTAAATGTGATAATGTACAAATATGATAATTGGATATTGGTTGTATTTGGAAAGTGAATTGGAACCCTATTAACTGTATCAGGCTGAGTCGGATATAGATGGCATGCCATAGAATAGAAAGAGTTTAGGGATTTTTTCGACTTCAAGTCGGTGAGGCACTAGGTGCCAATTTACTTAGGTTTAACCGATAAGACACTGGGTATCAATTTATATAACGCTAGACGCAGTTACTACTTCGGATTTATCTCATGAGGCACTGGGTGTCAAACTGGTGTGTTGGTTGGATCCATGTATCCGTCTGAGTCTGATTTATGTTAATAGGGGTAAATAAATGATAAATTTCTATAATTGATATTGAAATGGCATGGTATGAGAATTGGAAGTGACATACTGAATTGAAAATGGAATGTGAAATATGTTGTAAACACATGGAATATATGAGTTATATACTCATGAATTAAATATGGAATGGATAATACTATTGTTTAAATGAAATGTGGTTTGATATGTGAATAGTTATTTTTGTAGCAATTGTGTGAATTGGAATATTGTTAATCAAATGAAATTGGATAGCATATGTAAATTGAATGTAGTATGAAATGATGTGCTAATATGTTGAATTCAAAAGGTTGGCATATGATAGTTGTGATCTTAGTCATTAATATGTGTTTATAATTAAATTGTGCATTTTGTATTCTTTTGTCTTTAAATGTTCAGAATATAGAAATATCACTGAGTTTTACTCAGCGTACGTTTTTGTTTTCTGTGCGCAGGTTAGGTACTTCTCTTTTGATCGCCGATTCAGCATCCAACAACGATCCCAAATTCAAATGTGGTGATGCTTACCTTTTGTGCCGGCATGTACCTAGGATGTCTAGATGATAGTTATTTTGTGGATGGATTGTAAATGAGGTTATAAGTGTAATGTTGGTTTGGTATATATATAAACATGTGTTTGTGTTTGAAGCCATAGTATGGTATGGTAAATTGAACCAAAGCTTGATATGTGCATGTAAATTTAAGTTAATGTTTTAGGTAAATATGAGCTAGGCCAAATTGATGAATTTTGGCATGTTTATAATTTTGACTTGAATGATGCATTGATGATATGTTTTGATGATATAAATGAGGTACCAATAAGGGTACACTGGTTAGGCACTTAAGATGATTCTTTTGGCATGTTTTAAATGTGTTTGATCGTGTTTTGAATAAGTTAAACGAACGGTTTTTGAGTTGTTTAATGCCCAAGCAAGTAGGAAATGATAAACTTGTTGTTTAAGGCACATTTTAGGTCCACACGGCCAGACACATAGGCGTGTGAGGCCATTTCGAAGGGTACACGGCATGGTACATGGGCATGTGGCTTGGCCGTGTGACCCAAGTCAGTGAGTTACATGGGCACGGACATGGGCTGGGACACGGCTGTGTGAACCCTGCAGTTAAAATTTTTCAAACTTTTACTAAAATTTTCAAATGTTCCTGATTTAGTCCCAAATTGTTTCTAAAGTGATTTTAAGCACTCAAAGGCTTTAATAAGGGACTCAATGCATGTTAATGATGAATTATATTATGATTTTTTTTGAAATGTTTGAAAATGAATGATTTAGATTATGGTTACTCAGTAATACTCTAAAACCCTATTCCGGCGATGAATATGGGTTAGGGGTGTTACATAGCCCATTAATAGAGGTCATATTACTTGGGAAACTCACATGAAAGATTGGTTCGAATTAAATCATCTGAGATAATCCCTTGCAATATGTACATTTAGATTTGATTGAAACTCTAAGAGGTTAGCTGCCAAGAGTCCACGTTTGGTTTATTCTCTATTATTATATTGTAAACATGTTATAGTATTATTGTTTTAATGAGATTGTTATAGATCTTCTATATTAGCAAGTCTTGAACTTTGTTGTGTGGAAGAGTGTAAAAGAGTAAAATTATTGTACTAAAAAATCACACTAAGTTCAATTCCTAGGAAAGAGTGGTGGATCACAAAGATTGCTTAAGTACTAGGTCTTTCCTAGACAGAATATCCCTCTATTGTAATTTAATAGCACAATAAATCACTACAATCACACTCACAAAATATGCAAAATAAACAATAAAGAACACCAGAATTTTAACGAGGTTCAGCAAATTTTGCCTACGTCCTCGGACACTACCAAATATATTTCACTCCAAAATAGAAGTGAAAATTTACAAATAGGGAGAGAGAATAAT
The DNA here is from genome assembly GCA_025698465.1 of Gossypium longicalyx. Taxonomy (NCBI): domain Eukaryota; kingdom Viridiplantae; phylum Streptophyta; class Magnoliopsida; order Malvales; family Malvaceae; genus Gossypium; species Gossypium longicalyx. The sequence continues at coordinate 30,023,572 of CM047006.1, forward strand.
GCCTTAGGTAAAGAATAACAAATGTGGGATGATTCAAATGAGAAATGGTTAGGCTTATTTATAGTTGAGGTTCAGGGATCACCTTGCAAAGTCACTATACAATTAGGGACTAAGAATCTTGCAAATATCTCATGCCAAATCTCAATCCCACTTTTGGTGCCTTAAATCTTAGATTTCTAGTGCCAACATTTTGATACCCATATCTTTGTAATCTTTGGCTTTCCAAAGTATGGATGATTGCTAATAAACTTAAATCTATTTAAGGGAGAAGCTTGTAAATGTTTTTATACTGAGCACTTATGTTGTTCACATTAAGGAACTCTTCTTAGAGTGGAAACTGTTAATAAAACTGATTGTGTTGTAGTTTTTACTTGCTGAGTTCACAGGGGTGAACTTAGTGGTGAAAGTATTATTTTTCAAGGTTTGAAAGTGAAAAGAATCATCACAATGTGTGTTATAGGTTAGGATAACTTATTATAACTGTTGAAGAAAATAAATATTTTTCACTGAGCTAGGCTCCACAAACGTAGGAAAATCAAACTATGTAAGCAACCCTTATGTGTTTTTTGTGTTTTCAGTTTCCAAATTTGGTGTTAGAGAAGTGCCCACTTCCCTATCTCTCTTTCCAAGCACTTTGTTTTGTTTGCTAGAAACAATTTTAAAAGTTCAATGTAAATACCAAAAACATGTTTATAATAAATTGATCACTATTATCCTATTCTACTGTGTACATCCACATTTTTTTTTAAAGAAAAATTTTTCATCCGTAATGAGTTGACATGAAATCAGTAAAACAATCCAAATTTTATCATTTCTACTTATAATTTGCTCATCAAAATCAAGTGTCAATATACCAGATTAGATATAATATTATTGTTAAGCAATTCAATTTAAATAGACAAATCAGGTTCAAGCTACATTTATGTATTTGAGTCTATACATATATATGGAAATGTAAATCTGAAAGGATAGAAAACGAGTAAGAGGGGAGAGGAGAACATGAGTTATACAAGGTTGAGTCGCGATGGGCTGTGATAAAGCGTCTAAAAAATGGCTTATGATCTTACTTCAAGGACAGCAAGATCCCCTATGTAAATTGACACTATTTCTTTGTCCTGATGAATGATGAACGAGTGGATGTCCATTAATGCCGTTTTATAAGGAACAAATAGAGGAGTTAGTTGAGGAAACAGGGACATCCACATAAAAATAAAAAACCAACAGAAAACTGTTTAATCCAACAATACCTTACCTAATAAAGTAAAACAGAGTAGAGGCGTCGGTCCTAATATTTTGTCTACATAGACATGGGTCTCGCGTGATGTGCCCAAATATTTGACACATTTTATTTGACTATAATTTATATATTATTTGTGGTTTTATAGGAACTCGTGTCTACATCAGAACTTTCCAACTAACATTACCTTTTTTTCCTTTTTGGTTATGCTACATAGAAAATAGGAAAAATACCATAAACGTTAACCTAAATTTATATGCTCGAAGGTTCCCATCCCACGTTTGCCACTTATGGGCCCATGTATTTTGAACCCACCTCCTAATCTTAATGAGGCTTGAAATTTGATTTTAAAGCCCAATTGCGTACCTTTACCGGGCTTGGCCTCGGTGTGAAATGGTAAATTGCCTGATTATTTGTTTGGGTACTGTAAATTGCGCGATTGCAACTCTGAACTCAAAAAGCGAAGACTATAAATATACAGACGACGGAATATAAAGAGGGAGGGAGAGAGAGAGAGAGAGAGAGAGAAGAATAGCATTTCCCTACGGTAAGACTTTTCCTCGGCCATCCTCTTCTCCATCCCTCCGATCCCCGAGAATTCGTTCTTTCTAATTTATACATCGATCTTTCTCGTTATCATTTCAACTGGCTCGTAAATTATATATAATATACTAATAATATTTACAAAAAGAGAAAGAAAGAGGGGGAGAGAGAGGTGTATGGTTTTTTGAGCGGAAATGGGGATGATTTCGAGGGGAGTGATGCCTGTCTGCGGGAGTTTGTGCTTTTTTTGCCCAGCCTTGAGCACCAGATCTAGGCATCCCGTTAAACGTTACAAGAAATTTCTCGCCGATATCTTTCCTCGATCTCCGGTTTCTGCCTTTATCTTATCTTCTTTTTCTTACTTATCTAATTTTATAAGAATTTGCGTGGTCTTTTTCCTTACGAAAACAGCTTTTTCCATTTTATTTGGTAGGACGAACAACCTAATGAACGAATGATTGGTAAACTATGTGAATATGCTTCCAAGAATCCTCTTCGTATTCCAAAAGTACGCTTCTTTCACCGATGCTTCTTTTTTTCCACGTTTCGATATCCTCATTTATATGAAAGGTTGTACGCTAGAATGTAATTTTCAATGTACACATCCAAATGATCTTGATTTACCGACACCCTTGTTGGTTTTCATTTTTCAATGAGCCACTATCTCATACTTTAGGCTTTCGGCGTGTTCTCTTTGTTTTTGGTTCTATTTTATCATGATTTTCTTTTTCTTTTTTGGTTTGATTTACTTATCAAAACCATTGGTGTTCAAAATCTAATTTTCAGCCTTCTGATTTGTTCCTTTAATCAGATAACAAGTGCATTGGAGCAGAAATTTTACAAGGATTTGCGAACTGAACAATTTCATTCTGTAAAAGTCATTATGCTTGTCTACAAGAAGTTGATTATTTCTTGTAAGGAGCAAATGTGAGTTACTATTCAGCTCACTGAATGTGGAAATGCAATAAGGTCATAAAGTACTCAATAATTCAATTGCAATGACTCATGCTGCATCTACATTTGCCAGAAAATTTAATTCGTTCATGTTTATGATTGACTTCATACCAGGATATTTTTCTGATAATTAAGATACGCCTTCCTTTCTTCACCTCCACTTAAGAGTCTGACAGACCTCTCATTATCAAACAGTTATTGGTCCCCCCTTCACATTCTGGTTTCTGAACTTGAAAAACAGAGTTTTCTTCTCTAGTGTATAAAATGCTTCACAATTTTCAGATTTTTCTCAATATATCTTAGGAAAGCGCTTTTTAATAATGTTTTCTGATTTCAAGTAAACATTTATTGGTCAATGGGAACCTTAAAATTATCACTTCATTAAAACTAAATTTATGCCTATATGCACTAAGAATTGCATTGAAGTGCATTTCCAAAATTTAAATCATGATATTTGTAGTTTATACATTTTAGACATACATGCACACTTACATACTGCTTTCACAGCGTAAGACTATATGAGCTGACCACCATTAAGGTTAAAGAAAGGAGTTGCTAATAATTTTTATGTGAATATCATTAAGTGGCCAGAGTCTTACTTAGACAATTAAGGATAGCGTCATGCATACAAATATGTTGAAAAATTAATGTGAAATATGAAATGTTTTTTTTTTTTTTTCAGATTATAGAAATTTGCAGTGCTTCTTTCTTGAGATTTTTGGAAACTATTGAAGCAAATGGAGCTTTAACAATTAAATATTTTTTAGCTGTTTTTAAAGACATGTCTAGAGCACTTAAAAGTGATATATGTTTGTTGTTATATACTATGTTACAGGCCATTATTTGCAAGTAGCTTTCTTACCATTATACAAGTCCTGCTAGACCAAACAAGAATGGATGATACTCGTGTGCTGGGATGCCAAGCTCTTTCAGTTTTCGTGAATAATCAGGTAGAAGCTGTTGATAGATTCTTGCCACTTTATAGCATAACTTTTTATCTCAAGCACTTTTCTATGGAAAGGTTGAGATTTTATAATTCCACTGAAACCTCTCATGCTAATCTTTCACTATTTTTGACTAGCCAGAGGGACGGTACTTATATGTTCAACTTGGATGGGTTGATTCCAAAACTTTGTCTTTTAGCTCAAGAAATGGGTGAGGACGGCAGGGTTCACCATTTGCGTTCTGCTGGTCTTCAAACCCTCTCGTCAGTGGTAATTTTCTATGACTACTGAAGATTCTTGCCTAAGACATATTGTTTTCTCATTGATCTCCTTTGGACTGATAGTAATATTAGTGCTAGTTTTCCTGTGACCATTTCCAGGTATCATTTCTTTCAACATTGAATCCTCTAATTACTTTACATATGAATTAGAAATCCACTAGTGTGTGGAACTTAATGGCCCTTCTTACCATAAGCATAAAGAATTTTGCACCATCATGATCATTGCTTGTTTAACAAGAACTATACCAGAAAAGGAAAAGGAACATATTATGTACTAAATTTCAAAGTAATGGCTGCAGGTCATTGAGGATGTAGATTTTGTTCTTTTGTAGTTCATGTCATAACTAGTGGCTGAGTGGAAAGAGCATACAGGGATAATATAGATTCCACAGATAGGAAAACATCTCAATCCAATTAAGAAATCAGTAATTTATCCCTCTATTTTCCCATTATTTTTTCTCATCTCTCCAATTTTTTCATTCCCTCTGCCATATATATTTAAATTGTCTTTATTTCGTTTACTATTTTATCCTCTTATTTAACAAACTTTATTTCTATAGCTCAATTTAATGTCCATGAGCATCTTTGATCTTAATAATTTTAAAGACTTGGTGTTGCCTTATACACTTCTAATATTATATGAAATTTCTATTCTATTTCTTCTCTGTTTTAGCAAACTTTGTTTCTATAGCTTAATTTAAGGCTCATCGGTGTCTCTGATCTTAAGAATTTTAAAGACTTGGCATTGCCTTAAACACTTCTTTGTTATATGATTACACTCTGGTTTCTCAAGCCATTTTCTTTATCATTTGAAAAATTTTACCTTAAAAACACAAAGTTTCAATTAGTGTGGGTGTGACGGGTGAGACTTTAGAAGTTAAAATAGGTGCAAAATATAGTATTATCTATGGAATTGGTGATACAATAAGTTCGATCATATATGAACATGGAAATAATCGAATCAATGGTTGTAAAAACTCTGATATCATCCTCCCTGCTTCTCTAGTCAAGTTTCCATGTTCATTATTACATTGTTCAGAATGATTGACCCTCTTATTGTTTTGTTGTTTATATTATTAATAATTTTTATATATAATGACTTCCATATTATTATATTTAGATAATTCACTTTACCACCACTAGGATAAAGAAGAATGAAAATTCAATAAACGGAATTACACTAATAATAGTAATAAAAGAGTTTACTTCTTGCACAATCTTGTAATTGTTCTTCTGACAGGTTTGGTTCATGGGAGAGTTCTCTCATGTCTCAGCTGAATTTGATAATGTGAGTTTTCTTTGGACCCTTTATCTTTCTTTCTAAATTATTTTTCTATGCATTTCTATCTCTTGGCACCATTATGTGGTATGGAATGCCATGCTGGTGCAGTGTCATAAAATGTCATCACTAAATTGAGATAAGAATCGAGAGCTAGGTTCGAAGATTATGCTTCTTAACAAACAGGAACTGCTCACTTTGAAGGTTGAAGGTTGTTTAAAAATGAATGTTTTCACTCTTCAGGTGAGAAATTGTGTTCGAGAATAACAAAGAAGTGGATAAAAAAATCTCAGTGATTTAATGTGGAGTTCTAAGTAATTATTCTTAGTAAAAGCAATCACTACTATGTCTTTGAATCCAAACTAGAAAGTAGCATTAAGTAGAACCTTTGGCTTACTACGATGAGCATAAAGGCATGATAACAGAAGCTTACTCCAAGTGAGACATTTATGCTGATGGACCACTTTTGGTAATCATTGTGTATACAAAATCTCTATATATGCAAAGACTTTTACCTAAAATTGTTATACTACACTTGGAACTTAAAAGTTCAGGGAACTATATAAAATTGATAAAAACAACCTTCAAACCACAAGCAAATTTAAAACCTTGCAGGTAATGGTATCCTATCATATTCTGGTTGAAATAAAAATTTACTAAGTTGCTTTGCTTTCTGTGTGTTACCTACAATAATATTAGCCGTAATGCTATTTATTAGTATTTATAAGTACCTTCACTAGCTTGTATCTGTTTATTTGCCCCGTGCTTCAATTTTCATGTTCCAATATACTTTGTTTAAGGCTGCTTAAAATTTCCCCTAAAACACCAGGTTGTTTCAGCAGTCTTGGAAAATTACAGAGGTTTAGAAACATCAGATGATAATATCCATGAAAAGCAAGACACACAGAACTCCTCTGTTAAAGACAATTTCTCTTCCACAGATGCCATTACAACGCTTTCTTGGAGGAGTATTGTGACTGAGAATGGAGAATTTAATGTGCCTGTGTAATTGCTCTTGTAGTCAATTTTCAATTGTAGTAGTTTCTGTACTTAGGGAATGCTTAATGGCTAATTTTCAGTCCCCTTTCCCCTGTTAATATTATAGGGAGGAAGCAGAAAATCCCAAATTTTGGTCAAGAGTTTGCCTGCATAATATGGCCAAGTTAGCCAAGGAAGCTACAACTGTCCGACGTGTCTTGGAATCTTTGTTTCGATTTTTTGATAATGAGGAACTGTGGTCTATCCAGGATGGGGTAGCTCTTTCTGTCTTGCAGGACATGCAGTTGATAATTGAAAACTGCGGTACTTCTTCAGTATTGATAGGAATCGCTGCCTTTCAAAACTACTTAAGCAGCCTTTGCCTCCATTAAAATTAATTGTCATCTTTTGAGTGAATTTTGTTGATTTTTGTATTATTCTACAGGGGAAAACACACATTTTCTACTGTCCATCTTAATAAAGCATCTTGATCACAAGAATGTTCTGAAGAAGCCCAGTATGCAGCTACATATTGTGCATGTTGCCACTTCCCTTGCTCAGCAAACAAAGGTTCAGCCTTCTGTGGCTATAATTGGTGCATTAACTGATATGACGAGACACCTACGGAAAAGCATACATTGCTCACTTGATGATTCCAATCTGGGTGCTGAGGTGATTGAATATAACCAAAATTTTCGAGCAGCTGTAGATGAGTGCCTTGTTCAGTTATCAAATAAGGTGACCATGTTCTCCACCTTTTCAGTAACTGGTTTATAAAGTGTTATCTTCGAAATATTGTTTACAGATCTGCAGTTGATGCAAATAAGATTTAAATTATAGGCAAGATAATTACAACCCCAACTTAAGAATACAATATCTTCATTATATTGTAGTTGCAACTTGAAATTCTTTTAAATTAAATGCATAACCAAGATATCTTGCAAAGGCAGGTTGGGGATGCAGGTCCTGTCCTTGATATGATGGCTGTGATGTTGGAGAACGTGCCAAACATTACTCTTATGGCCAGAACCCTGATTTCTGCAGTTTACCGTACTGCTCAAATTATGGCATCTGTTCCAAATTTGTCATACCAAAATAAGGCAAGGAGACATTACTTCCAAGTATTTTAGTTATTTTGCAGGAGATTTCTCCTCTTTCAGTTTTAGTTCCTTACGTTTTTCTCATTCTTTCTAAATATGAAACCGCTTAGGCTTTTCCCGAGGCATTGTTTCACCAATTACTTCTAGCGATGGTCAATAGAGACCATGAAACAAGGGTTGGTGCTCACCGCATATTTTCTGTTGTTCTGGTTCCTTCATCTGTTTGCCCTTGTCTTCCTTCTGCTACGCCTTCTTCAAAAAGGGCCTCTAATTTACAGAAGACACTCTCAAGAACTGTATCTGTATTTTCTTCTTCGGCTGCACTCTTTCAGAAGTTAGGCACGGAAGGTAAAGAAAAATCTGTAGACAATAAGGTTGGAAACATCAATGGTATTTCCATGCAAGACAGGTTGAGTTCTAAAAAGCACCCTTCAACCATAAATGAAAATGGGACTGTTGGCGTGGACAGTACAAAGCTCCAAAGCCCCAGCATTGTGAACAGGTTGAAATCAAGTTACAGCCGAGCTTATAGTATAAGGATAAATCAACAATCAAATACAGTTGAAGATGAAAAATCAACAATTAGTTCAGTTGAAGATCCAGTTATGTCTTCACATTCCTGCCTTTCAATCAGTGATGCACAAGTTTTTTCCCTTTTCCTTTATCTGACATGAACTTTCTTTTCGTTTATCTACCCATGTCAGGCTTCACCTCTTCGATTAAGCAGCCATCAGATAACTCTCATGCTTTCATCTCTTTGGGCGCAATCCATCTCTCCTTTAAATATTCCTGAAAACTTTGAAGCAATTGCTCATACCTACAGCCTGGTGTTGCTATTTGCACGAACAAAGGTATTACATCCTTGGTGACACCATGAATTAGAATTTATGATTGATTATCCTTCTTTTAATATACATTCTTAAGAAGTTTGTTTATGCTGTCTGTTTGCCATGCATCCATACATACATACTGACAAACAAGCATGCATGTGCACATGTGTGTTTCAGTCTGTTGTAGTTTTGCAATATGATGCACTGTTAAGTAAAATATTTATGGCTACTGGTAAATAGTTTGGCTGGAGAAAGTTTTAAATAGTTTTCAGTCAACAATTTCTTGATGTGTGTGAATTGGAATTTAAGGAAAGAGGTGAATGCTATAATATCCTTTTAGATTCTTGCTAAATCAAATATACTGGCATCATTGTAGGCATATTATTAGCAGTGATATATAAATTGTTGCTATAGAGGATTAACAAATAAATAAATCTATAATATTTTATCCAAAAATGAGTGCTTGAATTTTTTGGATACAAAATTCTGATATTGATCAATCAAAGAGCTACATCTATACTTTTTCTTTTCTCTTTTCCTAATTAATTACTTGAAGTCTCTTCCTCTTTAACAGTTTCTGTTTTTTAGACACCTTATGCTTTCATCTTCGGCTACACTTAAAAAGATAGTTCACTGTTTTGATTCAAGTGTTTTTCTTAAAATGCATTATGTTTTGCAGAACTCCTGTAATGATGCTATGATTCGAAGCTTTCAGCTAGCCTTTTCCTTAAGAAGCATATCTCTAGAAGGAGGTATGCCTTCGTTCTGAAGTGGAACATATTTTAATCCCTTACCCCAGTTTCAAGAAGCCTTTTTTTATTTATTCTAAACTAGTGATATGACTGTAAACTTTATTTCTCCTAGCATAAGTAGAAAGATTAAAAGTAAATAATAGAGATAGATGCAACTTTTATTCTAATTTTGCTCCACTAATACATTGGTTTTTCTTCTTATGATCTTCTTTCAATGTTTACAAGTAATTCTTTCTATTTTTTCTCTTGGCATAATTCACTAAGCAAGTTGATGTAGTGCTATATTAGATTGCTTGAGTAAGAACTTCAGAAAAAAAAATAGAGAGCAAATAATTCAAATAGAGGGAGAAAATTCAATTCTCTATTTTGTGTTTTTGGAAATAAACAGAAAAGGTAAAAAAAAAAAAAAAAAAAAAAGGAACCATTTAGGATAATTGTGCAGACTTGTATGCTTAAATTTTTTATGAACCTCATGGCTAATTATCATTTGAGAATCATCTTCTGGAACCATCTCTTCAATTGACAAATTCTTTTGTTTTTTGGTAGGGCCACTGCAGCCATCACGTCGGAGGTCCCTCTTTATCCTTGCTACTTCTATGATCATCTTCTCATCGAAAGCCTACAACATACCCCCACTTTTCCCTTGTGCTAAAGCTTTGCTTACAGAAAAAACAGTATGTGCAGCACTATTGATTCGGATTTTCTTGGTTTATTTTTTTAATCCTATTATATGGGCATGTCTCCTTGTCTTGTAGAAAATTTTGAAATTCAAAGGTTAGCTGACTTTATTCTTTTATCTGACCCTGTTTTAGGTTGATCCATTTCTGCGGTTGGTCGATGATTGCAAGTTACAGACTACTAAAGATGAATTAAATCCAGGCAAAATATATGGATCAAAAGAAGATGACGAAGATGCTCTGAAGTCACTTTCAGAAATACATTTAGCAGAGAACCAATCTAAAGATTCACTTGCAACCATGATAGTGAAGTTTCTTGGAAAATTGTCGGATGTATGGTCTTTATATGCCTTAATGCAAATTAGTTGCTTCACACTAAGGAGTAAGTATGAAGTACTAACATTTTAGATCATTCTGGCAGCAAGAATCATCCAAAATAAGAAACCAGTTACTTAGCAATTTCATCCCTGATGATGGATGTCCATGTGGAACTAATCTGTTCATGGAGACGCCTGCACAAACATATGAATCTGGATCAGCAGATAACCAATCTCCTGAAAAGGCAATTATTTTTCACCTTCAATTATTCTCTTCTCCCAGATCTCCTCGGATATCCTATCAAGTTTATAATGTTGTAATGCGCAGGTTGAGCCTCCATTATTCACAGTAGATGATGATACAATCAAAGGTCAAACAGGTGCCGAAACATCTTTGGCACCTGAAACTCAAAATCTCCTGAGTGTTGATGAACTTCTTGATGCTGTGAGTCGTTTTCTTGTCTGATGCTATATGTTATTCTACTAGTACATTCATAGAAAAGGGCAGTCACACTGAACTCTATTTGTGATCTATTTGCAGCTTTCAGAGACAGCTCATCAAGTTGGAAGACAGTCTGTGTCAGCTCCCCCTGACATGCCTTATAGTGAAATGGCAGGGAACTGCGAGGCCCTTCTGGTGGGAAAGCAGCAGAAGATGTCTGCTGTAATGAGTGCTCAACAGAATCGAGAAGGTTTAGTGAGCATTTCCACAAAGGAGGGGCAACCTCGTTCACATGCTGATTCTGGTTCCTTAAAGGTACTAACCTGTCTAGTGGTTGCTTCAAATGTATCTTATTCAAACACAACGTTTTTCCTTTTTTTCTTTAATGTTCTTTTCCTAAGTATAGCTGAAATAGGCAACAACTTTAATGATTGGAAAATTTTAGTATCAATCATGTTCCATAGCAGCCTTCACCTCACCCTGTCAGAGGGAGTTAAAAATGTTCTAGAACTAAATAATGGGACCTCCCTTCTAGTGATAATTGCCTATAAACCTCTTAATTCAATAACCAGTCCCTGAAATGATTTGGATGTGCACAATGTATGACCACCAGTTTTTCCATGGTTAGCTCTCACATAGCCAGTTCATAGTTTTTCACTGTATGTACAGAGTCATACCCCATTGCCTGTGGCCAGCTTGGGATGTAAGCTGTAAGTTCAACGTTTGTATGTTGGGAAATATCGCAAGTTGAAGCAACATAGGTACAATTAAGGCTTCATAATGATGCCTCATCCATAATCCGAGCTTTAAGCGTCATGCACCAGAAGTTCACCATAATCACTAGCGGTTTAGTGCTTCATCACTTTGTTCAGTATATTCTAATAATTAGGGCGGGCATTTTATTTTTGTTATTTCAGCCCCTCCTAGGATATGAACTTCTGTATTGATCTCTCCATATGATGAAGAATATATTGCGTACCTAACATCACATATTTGGTGGTAGAAGGATAAGGAAGGATAAGTCTAAACCAGAATCCTACTGCTACCCATATTGATTAAAAAGAAAAACATTTTGGAATTGCAGGCTGAAAATCCATTTCTTGACGATAACATTGGTGCTGTCTCTTTAAATCAACCTGCTGGCGCTAATCTGATGCTTTGTGCAAACGAGCACCAACATCAGCCCTGCTTTCAGCTTCCTGCATCAATCCCATATGACAATTTCCTGAAGGCTGCTGGTTGCTGATAACCTAGAGAAAGAAGTGAAACTTAGGGTCGTAATCAGGCTCAAGATATGGATGCACCTCTGTTTGGCTAGGGACCAACTAATTTTGTGATTTTGATGCCACACCAGGTTGATAGTTGATGGCTTCATTATCTTCTTGTCTATTCATAGTGTTTTCAATCTCATTTTTCCTTTGTATCCATAAATTGATGAGAGCAGTTGGGATGGCATTGCAGGGTTGACTTTAAGTGCCCCTTCATGAGAATTGTACTTGTACTTGTGTTTCATTTGAAACCAAGGAAGGTTCGTTCTTGCTTGCAGATGTAGAGTTATTTCCCTCTTCCTTTTGACAGATCAAGGTTATGTAAAGATTGTTAATTGCAAAAAGAAAGAAAGAAACGCTAAAATAAATAAGCAAATACGTCTTCTATTCCATGGAATTAAATTCCACAGGGCGTGAGTTAGAGTTTGTTTGATTGTGCAAACTCAATGCCTGGTCCAGGACGTAAAGCTGGTGTGATCAGCAACACCATAAATATCTTATTTGGGCGAACAAGAAGAAAGAATATATATATATACACAACATTTGAGTCCCTAGGAAATAGGAATCTGTCTTTTACTGATAAACAACAACTCAAAAAGTATGTAAGGTTATATTAGTAATTAGGTTTTAAGAAAAATAAAATCATCCATTTTGTTACTCTTTTCCTATTTTCACAGTTCTAGGAAACGGTTCTTCTCCACGATTTCTTTCTCTTTTTTATTCAGATGATCCCAATTTTATTTTATTATTTATTATTTTCTCTCATGTAAATAATATTATCTATATTTATAATAGTATAAAATATTTAATTGAATCAGTGTCACTCTTCAATCGAGTTTTAATTCAATTGTGAAATTATCAAAAGTCTATTTATTTTATAAAGTAACAAATATTATTTTAAAGGTATTTATATTTTCTTTATATTTTGATATACATTATGAAAATCATGAAATTTGAATTCAAAAAATATTATAATTTTTACAATCTCAAATTTATCATTTAATCTAAAATCATATTTTGTTTTATATTATTTTTTAAAATTTATACATAAATTATGGTTTTCTATAAATTCTTTATAAAATTTATACATTTTTTAACCATGTACCATATAACCTAGTATGATATAGTTATTGTGCATAACATTATTTACCTTCAACTATAAATAATAGAGTTTTTATTGAGTTTAATGTTCATTTTTTTTTACTTAAAATATCTGACTGGATTTTTATTACTAAACAAAACTATCAAATAGAACTGGGCTAAATAAAAGAAGCCCCATTAAAAATTCCAAGCCTGCTTATATAGCAAGACCAGCTTAAAGCAACTTATCCATGAATCTTAAAAAATTAAAACAAAACCAGAAATAAAACAATAACAGAAATAAATCAAAACAGGAAGCCTAATAGTCTCATTTCCAGTCAAATCGCCAGCTGGGTCTTCAATAAATAGTCGCTTCACGTCTTTTCCAGCATTAATACGGTAGCAGTTTCCAAGGGAAGTAATTGATTGTCTACTACCTTTTTCAAACGGACCTTCTCCTTCAATTTTCAGTACAGTTCTCTTGGTCTCCTCTCCTCTGATTCTTGGCTAATAAAATCTGGAAGCCCTCCTACCAGGTAATGGCTACTTCCTCTCTTTAACGCTTCTTTTGCCAGAGTATGAGCATAGAGATTTTCTGTGCTGGGTATAAAATGGAACTGTATTTCTTGAAAACTGCCTTTCGTTTGCTGAATATCTCTGATGATAGCACTAATGTTTGATTTGTCTATCTCCGTCTTCTGGCATTTTTTTATCACTGTCTTTGAGTCTCCCACGATTTCCAGTTTGTTTAGACCCATTTCTAACCCTAACTTGACTGCTTGTAATCCTGCATGCGCTTCTGCTATAAATGGATTTGCAATTTCGAAGTGGATAATCGTTTTTGATGCTAGAATTCGTCCTTCCTCGTCCCGTACAAACAATCCTGATGCCGATCTGAAGGCTTGTTGGTCGTAGGCCGCGTCGAAGTATATTGTGACTCCTGATCTCCTTCTTTCCTGTACAGCGTTTCCATTGGGTTGAACGATAAGTCTCTTCTCTTTAAGCCCATTTAGCTCAGAAATATAGCTGTAGGTTTGTTTCGCAATGTCCTTTCTAGATACCTGTATTTTATCGTATATTAACCGATTTCTGTTGAACCAAACTAGCCAAAGGCCGCAACAAAAATACCAAATCTGTTCAGTCGTTCCTTGGCTAAAGATCCAGGGAAGCCATTACCATAGATTCTGATGATTACTATTTAGTATCCATGAAAGCTTTAAATGATCCCAAACCTCTCTTGTCGTAGGGCACTGCTGAAAAAGATGATAGCTATCTTCCTCATTTTGTCTGCATCGAGGGCAAATGGCGTTAACTACTGCTTTCTTCTACTTGAGGTTAACTAATGAAGGAATGAAGTTCTAAGAAATTCTCCAGACTGTTAATGTAATTTTTGAAGGAATATGTAGCTTCCACAATTTTCTGTAAAAATTTTTAGAATCGGTCTGTAAATTAATTTCACTAGGATCTTCGTTAGTTCCTTGTAATTGTTTATAGGCACTCCTTACCGAGAATTCCCCTGACATCTCCCCCTCCAGAATTGGAAGTCCTCATGTGCTAACTCTGCAAGTGGAATCTACAAAATTTTCCTCGCAATTCCTGGTCGAAAGGTATTAATTACAACATCTGTATTCCAACTTCAATTACTAGTTTTAATTAGATCTGTTACTAACTTTACGTTTTCTTGATTTTCATGATGTTGTAAACGATCTGTTTCGTCTCCTGAAATCCACAAATCTCCCAATACTGAAATTTTATCATCTGTTCCAACTTTCCAGCATAAACCTTTCTCCAAAAGGCCTCGTGCTGCCCAAGCGCTTCGCCAGGTAAGCGAAGGTAAATTCCCTAACCGAGCTTTAAAAAAGTCCGACTGAGGATAATATTTTGCTTTTAAAACACGCGCTAATAATGAGTCTAGAAAATTAACAAGACGCCAAACCTTGTTTTGCTAACAACGCAATGTTAAAATTTTCAAGATCACGAAAACCAAGTCCACCGTCTTCTTTCAGTGAACATAATTCCTTCCATACGCACCAATGAATGCCTTTTTTTATTTCGACCTCTTTGCCATCAGAATTTAGCTGTAATTCCCTCTAGCTCAGTACACAAGGATTTTGGGAGTAAAAAATAAGCCATAGTGTAAGTCGGGATAGACTGTGGGATGGCTTTAATAAAAAGTTCCTTTCCCCCTTGCGAAAGATGTCTAATGCTCTAGTTATCAATCTTCTGTTTAAATCTATCTTTCAGCACTTGAAAAGCCTTCTTTTTTTCCTACCCACCAAATTAGGAAGCCTTAAGTATCGTTCTGGATCGGTTGATCTTCGTACCCCTAGTATGCTTAAGACTGATGCTATAACCCCATCTTGTGTATTTGAACTAAAAAACACAGTTGACTTTTCATAAGTCATGCATTGTACTGAGCATATTTCATGTTCTTTTAGAATCAATGTGAGAGATTGCGCCCCTTCTTCTGTAGCTTCTGTAAACAAAATACGATCATTCGCAAATAGTAAGTGAGAAATAGAGGGCCCACTTCGACTAGCTTTCACTACTTTTAAGAATTTTCCTTTTATTCGCCTCATCAGACTAGAAAGACCTCCACAGAATAGAAATAAAAACGGACTTAAGGGATCACCTTGTCGTAATCCACAGAATAGAAAGCAGTACATTGTCAGAAATCAGCTTCCCTGGAACAAAAGCACTTTGAGCTAGATCAATACATTTTCCAATCACCCCCAGAAGCCAATTAGCAATCACCTTAGATATCACTTTATACAGCACGTTGCATAGACTTATGGGCCTAAATTGAGCAATACTAGTTGG
Organism: Gossypium longicalyx; assembly: GCA_025698465.1. Classification (NCBI taxonomy): domain Eukaryota; kingdom Viridiplantae; phylum Streptophyta; class Magnoliopsida; order Malvales; family Malvaceae; genus Gossypium; species Gossypium longicalyx. Next base: position 30,039,074 of record CM047006.1, read on the forward strand.
ATTAGAAGTTTTTGGTAAAAGCACAATGTTTGTTTTATTGATCAAGCCTACTTTCATATCACTGTTCAATTTCTGAAGGCAATTGTTTGAAACCTCCTCACCAATAATGGGCCAACACTTCTGATAAAATAAAGCTGGAAATACATCCTCCTCTAGTGCTTTTGTGGGCCCTAATTTTGATACAGCTACCCAAATCTCCTCCTTCGATTGTCTTCTTCAGGAACACAACAATCGATGTCAGACAGAATATGATCTAAATTTCCTGACATATCTGATGAGAATAAATTCTGAAAAAATGCTCTTGCAATTGACTCAATCTCCTCATCTTTTGTTATTCTGCCATCCTCAAATTGCATTTTCTGAATCAGATTTCTTCTTTTCCTCTGAGTTGCTTGTTTATGAAAAAATGTTGTATTTCTATCCCCAAGTTCTAACCAATTAATTTAAGCCCTCTGTTCCTAGTATCTTTCATCCTTCTCAATTTCAAAATTCAACTGAACTCTAGTTTCTATTATTTCTGCCAAATTTTCATTGTTTCTTTCAGCTTCCAATAAGGTTGTCAATTTATCGGACAACACCTCCTTTTTGAACTTTCTTCTTCTTCCAATCTGCTTTGCCCATCCTTCTAGATTTTTCCCCATATTTTCCAGTTTGTGTAAAAGATATTCAGTAGAATTTTCCCAAATACTTCGAACCTCCTTAAGAAATGTTTCTTCTAAAATCCACCAAGCTTCAAATTTAAAACTTTTATCATTCTGTCTTCTCTCACCCTTATCGGTAGCAATGAGTAGACGGCAATGATCTAAAAAGGAATGAGAGAGGTGTTGAATTGATGATTCAGGAAACAAAGACATCCATTCTTCAGTAGCTACACCTCGATTTAATCTCTCCTGAATATTCGTTTTTGGCAAATTACCCCTCTCCCAAGTAAACCATCTTCTTGAATAGCCTACATCAATTAAGTTACATTCTTCTAGCACTTTTCGAAAAGATTCCATCCTTCTCTCATTTCTAGGTAATAAACCTTTCTTTTCAAACCCATATAGAATCTCATTGAAATCCCCACATACCAGCTAAGGATAAAAACCATTATATCGTAAACGTCTCAAAAGGTGCCAAGATTCATCCCTATCATGTGTATAAGGAGAAACATAAAATCTTGTAATTCTCTATTTTTTCCCATCATCTGTCTTTTCAATTAACACATCTACATGTCGAATTGAATAACTTTGGAGTGTTATATCAATCGTCTCATGCCATTCTAACCATAATCCTCTTTTCGAACCAACCGCATCCACTTCCACACCATAATGATACCTGCAGCTATGTTGAACTTTCTCCATCTGTTTACTATTTAACTTTGTCTCCATAAAGAAGACCACTTGGGGATTTTGTAACCTCAGCATATGCCAAAGTCTTCTAATTGTCCAACATTCCAGCTTAGTATTTTCATTGTGTCCGGTCGGTATCCCTTTTGGCAGCTGCCGATGTAAATTGTTGATTTCAGATATCCTTTTACTTCTGTTTGCTATAATTGCTATTCTCTTCCAGTTCACCTCTAGCCCTTTTTTTTTCCTTCTTCCCCCAGTAATACATTATCTTCTAAATTATGGTTCATACTGTTCTGAGATTGATCAGCTATGAATCTTTCCTCCTCTATCTGTGTAATTGGCATTCTTCCTTCTAAACTGAATCCCAGTATAGGATCAATTTTCTTTGTGCTTACAGCTTCTTTATTAACTCTACCCATTGTAAGTTCTTGTTTTTGTCTTCCACTGTATCCCCCACCAAACACTTTCTCTTCCTCTCGTGGCCAAACACTATTCATTGCTTGGGCTCTCCTAGATTGGGCATGTAAAGTTAGGTCCCAACCCATCTCAGCAGCTTCCTCTCTTAACATTATCTTTGCTTCATAAAAGGAATCATTGTGCCTTAATTTACCAAAGTAAAAACAGAACAAAGACAGTTTTTCATATTTAAATCTGACATAAGAACATTTTTCCCGCACCATGATCTGCTTCTTCCTTTTTAGAGGCTTACGAACATCAACTTTAACACGTATCCTCATGAAATTCCTATTTTCCTTGCCCAGACTTAAACAGTCATATTCCATAAAATTTCCAATGAAATTTCCTAATTGCACAGCCAAATTTTTAGAATAAAAACCTATTGGGACGTCATAAACTTGTACCCAAAAGGGGGTAGCAATTAGAGGAACTGTTAATGGATCCTCCTCCCATTGCAACTGATGCAAAATCAATAAATGATTATTAAAAGACCAAGGAGATCCCTTTAAGACCCTTTCCAGGTCCATAATGTGATAAAATTGGAATAAATATTGTTTTTCCCGTAGATCCTGAATCTGAATTCCACGAACGGGATGCCATATATTAGCCATGGTGTTCTTCATTGCTGGAAAGTGTATGATACTGGGTGTTAAAAAGCATTCCACCAAACAAAGATTCTTCTCTTCCCTTCTCAAACCCGAATCTGCCTGTAATTGCAAAACTTCTTCCTCTTCATCAAGGTATAATCCAGTTAATTCCATTTCAATTGATACAAATAAACAATCTAAATCTTTCTGCCTTTTGCTGGTAACTTCAAGAAAACTGCACCGTTTACCGCTGCCAAACGAACCAAAAAGACGAAAAAACAAGGAAATCCTAGAAAAAAGCGTGCCAAGAGGGCAGACAAAAGCGTGCTAGGGTAGCAAACCTCATAGTAATTAAATTAATTAAAAAACTTAAACATAGTAACTAAATAATCCAAAAGAGATATTTGACCAAAATAATAATAATAATCCAAAAGAGATAATGAACTGAGAGGATGGATACACAGAAGAAGAAGAATTCGAACTTTGCCAGTTAAATGTTCATTTAGTTCTCAAAACTCTTATTATTATTCCAATACTTTAAAAGAATTTTTTGTTCAGTTAATTAAAGTTGTAAATCATTAATAACGTTAGTTCATTAACCCATGTTTCGTCACGTAGCCATAACGTTTATGTAAAATAATTTTAAAAATATAAATTTTAATAAAAAATAAAAAATTTCTAAACATAATAATAAAACCATGTAAACATTTATTGAAATTTAAAATTAAATAAAAGCTAAGCCATTAGCAATAGAAACATTAAAAATGCAAGTTATGCCAAGAAATGCAAAATTAACTAGAATAATATGAAAGTATGTACAATCACTTCAGAAACAAGCTATCACAAAATAAAAGAAGCTTAAAATATGATCATGACAAACATTTATCATACCTCTACACTTACACTCTTACTCGTCTTTAAGCAGAAGAATACTGATAACCAAATGCAACATACCTGTATGTCGGGTGTATAACGTCCTACATAAATCTTTGGCGGATTGTATCTCTTGGTGGACAATATTGCCTGGTGAATACGGTTCACAGGTACTTTCCAGAGTTAAATATTTATGGAAATTGATATTCTGTTGGAAAGAATATAAAATTTTAATACCTGTATGATTTTTTTTTCTAATAGTATAAGGGAATTATTCCATTTTATTATATGTGATTAATAAAAGAAACAGATCATTTGATGATACGTGGGGTAGTAAGAAAAATTCACTAGGTCTACCAACCAATTTTGAATTCTCTTTGAAAAGTCCAAAGAGTTTTGTTATTCATACGACTGGGTGGATTATGTAGAGGCCAAGGCACTTTTTTTGCGGCTTGGATTGACATCGCATAAGGGGATTCAATCAACAACGTTATTCGCCGTTTTTCTTTTTTGGTAAAAAGGTTTATCTTCAAACCTATATTAACTTGACTTGTTCCTCATGCATGGATCCTTGGTTGAAGATTGTTGAAATAATTTTTTCATTACGACAGGGAGTATTGACGATCCAACTTTGGTATGAAAGCCACTTGTACGACATGGATTTGAGATTAAATTTATTTGTTGACGCGATTGTGTGAGATACATATTGTTTAATTTGATTTACTTGATTTTTTTTATGTATACATGATAAATGTGATCTGTTTAGTAATCGCAAATGATTAATTTGTTAAACCTATGTGATTATATGTTTGTCCTAATGACTGATTAATTGTTAATAATTGATTTTGATGTCAATTGGATTTTATAAATTATTTGTTAAGTGTCAAAAGATCTAACTTAGGCCATGGGGTTTACATTATTTGAAGCTAATAGTTAACTTACTGATAACATTTGAAAATTAGGAAGAAAGGTTTTTCCAAGTAATAAGACTCATAGATCGAAAGTTTAAAATATTCTGTTTTTGATAAAAATGTACAATCAATGACGTTTTTCTTAAAAATTTTAGACTCTACCCTTTAACCATTTTGTAACACCCTTAACCCGTCTCCATCGCAGGATTAAGATTACGGAGCATTATTGAAAAATAAAAAACATTTAACATCCAATCATTTTTATAAATTAAACATATCATAATTCATTTGTTCACATGCAATCCGTCCCTAAATTGAGCCATCAATGCCCCAAAAATAACTTAGAAGCAATTCAGGACCAATTTGAATCAATTTGAAAAGTTTAGGAAAAAGATGCAAAATTTGCAAAATAGGGGTCACACGACCATGTGGCCACACATGACTATGTCCTAGCCCGTGTCCTTACCTGTGTAACTCTTTGAGTAGGGTCACACGTTCGTGTGCCAGACCGTGTAACTCTCTAAGTTGCCCCACTCGTCCTTGTGGCAGGCCTTGTGCTAGGACATGTAACTCACTGACTTGAACCCTAAGAAATCCTTAGATGACACATGGTCATGTCGCCAGGCCGTGTTCCAAGCCGTGTGAACCCAAAAATTACCTAAAAATCAAGCCATTTCAAAATCACTTCATGCGTAACTATTTAAACCATTTGTGCACACATTCAAGGGGTTCAAACACCATTCAAACTTGCATAAACATACAATTCCGAACATCCTAATTTACCTAACCAATATGCCATTCAAAAGGTACCACAAATATGCCAAAACATAACATGCTAACATAAGTCAACATTACCTTATTACAAGCATTATACTTGGTTTAATTACTTACCAAAACATACCACAATTTGACCATTGTCAAGCCATTGCAAACATACCAAAAAAACCTTATATACATGTACTTAAAAGTGACCACAATGACATGGTTAGGTAAGGGACTATAGTTCACCAAATCAAGCATAACTTCAAGGCTTAAACTTACCAAAACTTACATTAACACATTCATTAAATACTATTACACAACAACCTATACATGTTAATATTGCCATTTCCATACATAATAACCTAGTTACTAAGCATTCATTTCCATACTAAACATCATAAGTAACCATTTTTCAAACCATTATCAACATGCCAATATAACCTTATAAACAAGCACTTTAAAGTAACCAAAATCACATAACTTTCCAAAGCTCATACATGCCAAGACACCATTAACACTTACACCATAATACCATTACAAGCACCCTATACATGCCATTATAAACCTTAGCAAAATTACTCAAACACTACCGAAAAGACTTCTGGATAGTGTGATAGATCTCCGACGAGCTTCCAAATCAATTGAGCTCCCAATAATCTATAAAACAAAGGAAAATAACTACGTAAGCAATGAATGCTTAGTAAGCTTGTATAAACTTAAAACAAACCTACCATTCCAATAATGAAATTTATAGAATAAGTACAAACCGTTACCAATGTCGTAAGCTTAGTAAAAGCCTATATAACACCATCAAACTCACATGTTAATATATCTGTTCATAATACATATGAAATCAATCATGTATAAACATAACATTTAATTCATCAATGTTACCATACGATCATGATTTATTCCGTTTGCATACTTATTATCTCCAATCTTACAATTTAGAAATTAAGCATAAACCATTACCAATGCCATGAGTTTAGTATAAACCTATTCAAGCATCATCGAACTCACATGTTAATAGGTTTATCAACGACACATGTAAACTCCTTTACATCATAAGTAGAATTTCGTAAGATGCATTACATAAGCATCAACCCTTTCATATAGTCATGAACCTTTCCTTTAAGTCACTTACTGTTTCATTCCTTTTCTTACCCGTTGAACCATCTAGAATTACATCGGATACTCGGGGAATCTCACACAAAGTGTGCCTTTACATATAACCATAACCTTTCCTTTACATCAATGCTCACATGAGCTATGAAATGGCTTGCTCACACAAGCTGTGGGTCAGAATGTAAGCTACACGATGTTGCTCGCTGTGGAGAATCCGCAACAAATATAGGATAGCCATTGGTGGAACATTCAAGACTGGCACTGTAACGCCCCCACGCCCGAGACCGTCACCGGAGTCGAGTATGAGGTGTTACTAAACTTAATTTAACATTATAAGAACTTTAGATTATTTGTTTCTACATTCACAGCTTTTTAGCTACTTGCGTTACAGTCACAAGAAAAATCATATCTCGAGTTACGAAACTCGAAATCAAGATCCGTAAATTTTCCCGGAATCTAGACTCATATTCCTATCTACTAATTTTTTTCTAGAATTTTTGGTTGGGCCAATTAGTACAGTTTATTAGTTAAAGTTACCCCTTTTTCAGGGCTTGACTGGTCTGACCTCTGTTTACTACGAACCAGTTTTCTCTCTGTATAAAATTCATACGAATATGAGGTTTATTTCTCCTGAAACTAGACTCAATAAGGATTCTGAGAATATAAAATACACCACCTAATTATATCTGTACAATTTATGGTGAATTTCTAAAGTTGGAACAGGGGATTCAGAAACTGCTCTGACCCTGTTTCACTAAAATTCAAATATCTTCCAACATATAACTCCTTTACCCGTTTCATTTATTTCATGTGAAACTAGACACAATAAGCTTCAATTTTATATTTAATTCATCATGTAATTCAATTCCTATGATTTTCAGTAAATTTTCAAACTCACGTCAGTGTTGCTGTAATATTCTGTTTATGGCAAATTTCATCCTTTTTATGAATTTTCATGAACTAGGTAACTTATTAACTTTCCATAACATCAAACATATTCTAAACTAACCATTTCCATAATTTATCATTATCAAGCACTTTCTCAACCATTTCATCACCATACCATAAGATCATTTACACAAAATAAGTATTTTGCTATACATGCCATACTTAAATTTACAAGCCATTTTACCGAAAAGTTCTTCCGGATAGTGTGACTGATCCTCCGACCAATCCCGACTCCTGAGCTGGCTTGTCCAAAACTACAATGAGTAAGAAAGAGGGGGTAAGCATAAATGCTTAGTAAGTTCATATGCAAATAATAAGTAACATAACAAAGCAATCATACCAACAACATTAGCATGGTATCACCAAAACATAAATCTCATTTCTAATCATCTTTCATCATGTTACTACCTTATCGTTATTGTATCAATACTCAACCCGAGGGTTAAGTACATACCTGTCCGAAGTATCCATTTCACATCACTTACCAATACGTCTCTTTTCATCTCAAGTATTCCTTCATTTGAGTAGAACTTTACCCGTTGAACTCATCGGAATATAATTCGGATACGTAGGAAGTTTGCACATAAGTGCCACATATGTAGCCAAGCTACCATGTAACCCGCCCTTAAGGGAACTCGGACTCAACTCAACGAGCTCGGGCGTTCGCATCCATAATGAACTCGGACTCAACTCAACGAGTTCGGATGCCTAGTTACATCTCACGAACTCGGACTCAACTCAACGAGTTCGAACATTCGCATCCATAAGTGAACTCGGACTCAACTCAACGAGTTCGGATGCTCAACCATCCTAGTGACATGTCACTTGTATCCTAATCTATTCCTAAGGTTCAAACGGGATTTTCCTCGAACACATATCCTTGCCTTCTTCCGTAGAATGCCAAATCAATACTCGGTAACAATTTATATTCAACAAATAACTCACATAATTTGCATTTTATTCAAAATTAACCACAAAACATATATTTCATGATAAAAATCAGCATATCATATAATTAACATCAATGACTTAAAAATCACAATTATGTTACATTATTTACACATGAACTTACCTTGGTACCAAAATACAAAGGTTTTGCAATTTAATCCACAATCTTTTCTTTTCCTCGATTGGGGTCGTTTCCACGTCTTTCTTGATCTAAAATAACACATTTAGCTTATTTAATACTCACATTATCAAATTAATCCTTAATTCAAATTTTGGCAAAATTACAATTTTACCCCTAAACTTTTGCATATTTACATTTTTGCCCCTAGGCTCTGGATTAAACTTTATTCCTTATTCTTATGTTTTACAACATGCTGATCACTTTTCCTTCTATGGCAACATCAAATTCTCACTCTAACATGTACTTGTGACTATTAGGTATTTTTACCGATTAAGCCCTTTACTCGCTTTTGCTTAAAATCGAGTAGTACAAGTTGTCTAACATAATTTAAAACATCATATTCTATCATAAAACATCAAAATACACAAATTTCACCTATGGGTATTTTTCCAAATATAAACCCTAGGTTAAATTATTGCTAACATAAGCTTTATCGAGTTATCTGGATCTCAAAAACATAAAAATCATTAAAAACTGGGCTTGGAATCACTTACTATGAAGCTTGAAAGTTGAAGAAACCCTAGCTATGGAGACATGGAGCATTCGGCAGCAACTAATGGGGAAGATGACTATTTTGTGTCATTTTTCCCATTTTATTTCATTAATTATCCAAATGACCAAAATGCCCTTAATGCCTTTCCTTGAAAATTTTCATGTACAAGCCCATTTTTGTCCAAAATTTTAGAAATTGGTCAAATTGCTATTTAAGACCTCCTAATTAATATTTCAAAGCAATTTCATACTAAAAACTTCTAGAATGCAAGTTTTGCAACTTATTCGATTTAGCCCCTAACTTCAAATTAAGCATTTTATGCATGGAATTTCTTCACAAAATTTTCACACAATCATGCAATCATATCATAAACCTCAAAATAATTATAAAATAATTATTTTTATCTCGGATTTGTGGTCACGAAACCACTATTCCGATTAGGCCCTAATTCGGGATATTACAACTCTCCCCCCCTTTAATGATTTTCGTCCTCGAAAATCTTACCAGTAAACAGATGTGGGTATTGATTTCTCATAGTTTCTTCGGATTCCCATGTAGCTTCTTCTACTCCATGCTTTTGCCACAACACCTTTACAAGTGCAATATTTTTATTCCTTAGTTGTTTGACCTCTCGAGCTAAAATCTTAATTGGTTCTTCTTCATAGGTCATATCTGGTTGTAGTTCAATTTCTGTCGGTGAAACCACATGTGAAGGATCCGAACGATACCGACGTAACATAGATACGTGGAACACATCATGAATCTTCTCTAATTCAGGTGGTAAAGCTAGCCGATATGCTACCGGTCCAACTTTTTCAATTATCTCATACGGCCCAATAAAACGTGGACTTAATTTGCCCTTTCGTCCAAATCTGAGAACCTTTTTCCACGGAGACACCTTTAAAAATACTTTATCACCAACTTGAAATTCAATGTCCTTTCGTTTTAAATCTGCATAAGATTTCTGTCTATCTGAAGCAGCTTTCAAACAATCTCGAATTACCTTCACTTTTTCTTCGCTTTTATTAGATCAACTCCATAAATCTGATTTTCCTTGAGTTCACCCAATACAAAGGCGTTCGACACTTACGACCATACAATGCTTCATAAGGTGCCATTTTCAAGCTCGTCGATAACTATTATTGTAAGCAAATTCTACCAACGGTAAGTATTTTTCCCAACTTCCTTGAAATTCCAATACACAACATCCGAGCATATCTTCAAGAATCTGAATTACTCTCTCTCGATTGTCCATCATCGTGGATGAAAAGCGATCTTGAAAATTTAACTTTGTACCTAACGCGTCTTGCAATTTTTGCCAAAACCGCGAGGTAAACCTTGGATCTCTATCTCAAATGATCGACAATGGTATTCCATGTAGTCTAACAATTTCTCTAACATACAATTCAGCCAACTTGTTGAGAGAATAATCCGTGCGTGCCCGAGGATAAAATGAGCCGACTTTAGTTAGTCCATCAACTATTACCCGGATGGCATCTTTCTTTCCGGAGTTAATGGCAATCCCAAACAAAATCCATAGTAATCCGATCCCATTTCCATTCAGGAACCATAATAGGTGAAGTAATCCCAAGGCACTTGGTGTTCACTTTTCACTGTTGACAAATCAAGCATTTGGACACAAACTCGATATATCCTTTTTCATTCTATTCCACCAATACATTTTCTTCAAGTCATTATACATTTTCGTACTACCCGATGAATCGAGAAACAACCACTATGTGCTTCTGTAGGATCTTTTGAATCAATTCCTCATTCTTTGGTACACAAATCCGATCTTTAAACATTAAGCACCCATCGAACCGATTCTCAAATCGACTCAGTATCAACTTCACACCGCTTTCTTTTGGCTTGCAAATCTTGATCATCTTTCTCGAGCTTCAGAGATCTCTTGTAAAAACATTGGTTTTGCTCTTAACTCTGCTAGAATCGAACCATCATCGACATTTTCAACCGAGTGTTCATAACTCTCAATGCAAACAACAACTTTACTCGCTCAAAGCATCACCTACTACATTCGCTTTTCGGATGATAATCAATAACAAACTCGTAATCTTTCAAGAACTCCAACCATCTTCGCTGTCTTAAATTCAAGTCTTTTTGTGACATCAAATACTTAAGACTTTTATGGTCGGTATATACCCGGCACTTTTCACCATACAAATAATGTCGCCGAATTTTCAAAGCAAACACCACCGCAGCCAATTCTAAATCGTGAGTAGGATAATTCCTCTCATGAGGTTTTAACTGCCTCGAAGCATAAGCCACCACTTTTCTTTCTTGCATAAGCACACACCCCAAACCATTTAGAGAAGCATCATTATACACCACAAATTCTTTACCTGATTCAGGCTGTACTAACACCGGTGCCTCTCATAATAATAACTTTTTCAATTCTTCAAAACTCACTGACATTCTTCCGTCCATTCAAATTTAACATCCTTTCGGAGTAGTCTGGTTATAGGAGCAGCAATTATAGAAAATCCATTTACAAACCGTCGATAATACCCAGCTAGCCCCAAGAAACTTCTAACTTCAGTTACATTTCTCGGTGGTTTCCAATCAACAATGGCTGAAATTTTACTAGGATCAACCCGTATACCATCACCAAACAATATGACCCAAAAATCCAACTTCCTGGAGCCAAAATTCACTTTTACTAAACTTAGCATACAAATGCTTATCTCTCAAAGTTTGCAAAACTATCCTCAAATGCTCAAAGATGCTCTGTCTCATCTTTTGAATAAATTAAAATATCATCTATAAACACCACAACAAATTTGTCCAAGTATGGTCGGAATATGCGATTCATTAAATCCATAAAAACAATGAGGAGCATTTGTCAACCCGAATGGCATAACTAAAAATTCATAATGACCGTACCTTGTTCTAAAAGCGCTTTTACGCACATCCGACTCTTTTTTACCCGCAGCTTGATAATATCCAGATCTCAAATAAATCTTTGAAAACCATGTCGCTCCTTTTAGCTGATCAAACAAATCATCAATTCTTGGCAACGGATACTTGTTTTTAATTGTCACCTTGTTTAACTCGCCGATAATCAACACACAATCTCATAGAACCATCCTTCTTTTTCACAAATAACACGGAGCACCCCAAGGTGAAAAACTCGGTCTCAAAAGCCTTTATCAGTCAACTCTTGCAATCATGACTTTAATTCCTTCAACTCTGCTGGTGCCATTCTATACGGAGCAATCGAAATCGGAGTGTTCCCTGGTATCAAATCAATACCAAATTCTACTTCCCTAATCGAGGCAAACCCGCAATTCTTCCGAAATACATCCGCAAATTCACACACAACCTAGATCGATTCAACTTTCTTTTCAACTTCTTTTGTATTAATTACATACGCCAAATAAGCTTCATAACCCTTTCTCAAATATCTTTGAGCCAACATTGAAGAAATCACACTAGGCAATGACTCGATTTATCTCGATTCACCCATGCAGTGTTTCACCATTTTCACACTTTAATTCTATAACTTTTTCTTTGCAATTTATTTTAGCATCATGCAATGTCAACCAATCCATGCCCAAAATAACATCAAACTCATCAAACGGCAACAACATCAAGTCGGCGGAAAGTAATGATCCCGAATCATTAAAGGACATTTCTTACATACTTTATCAACAATCACACATTTGCCTAACGGATTCGACACTCTAATCATAAATTCTGTGTTCTCAACAGTATATTCATACTAGACACCAATTTCATGCACACATATGAATGAGTAAAACCGGGATCAATCAAAGCAATAACATTAACATTATAGAGAGAAAATGTACCGTAATCACATCAAAGTAGGAAGTATCTTCGCGTGTTTTAATAGCATAAGTTCTAGCCGGAGCCCTTCCTTCAGTCTAATCTGCATCATCTCTCGACTACATTCTTACCGCTTGCTTGCTTCTCTCCAGCTTTTCTTAGATATCTTCCTCTCGAATCCGCCCCACTTGTTTTTATATTCTGAAATTTTTCTTTTCACTCTCTCTCGCGCTCTCTAATAAAATGATCCGGAGAACCACATCGAAAACATTCATTTGCTCTGCACGGACCAAAATGATTTCTACCACACCGCTGGCACTCCGGTTTAACAAATCTCGAATTTTCTACACTGGCTGCTGAAGTAGTCTGGGACTTAGAGCCCACATTTTGCTTCTTATAGTTTCCATATGATTGCCCAGCTGAAGTTTGAGAATGAGGATTCATATTTCTTGACTTTCCAGGTTGCTGTGAGAATGAACTACTCATCGGTCTTTTCTTCCAGCTTCTAGTCTCAGTCTCTGCCTTTTTCTTCTCTTTAAGTAATTCTTCAGCCTTACAAGCTCGATCAACCAATACTACCTTTTCTTTTAATTCAAGAATTCCAACAAATACTTTGATGTCTTCATTGAGCCCGTCTTCAAATCGTCGGCACATCTTGGCCTCTGTAGGAACATACTCTCGCATATTTACTTAATCGAACAAACTCTCTTTCATATTCTCAGAATCAGTCATATTACCTTGCTTGAGTTCAAGAAATTCTTTACGCTTCGATCCATAAATCTTTCACTAATATATTTCTTCCAAACTCTTCTTGAAAGAATTCCCATGTTACTCTCTCTTTGGTACCACCAAATCAAAGTCTTCCACCAATTGTAAGTGAATCCTCAACAAAGATATAGCGCATTTCAAACATTCTTCAGTGTACAAGATAATTCATCAAATACCCGAATAGAATTTTCAAGCCAAAACTCGCTTTCGGCATCATCATCAATATTTGCTTTAAATTCTTGACTTGCTTGCTTGCGGATCTCATCAACCGGATTTCTATGAAATTTCATCGATCCATACCTTGAGGCATCCAAGTGCAGGTTGAGGAATTGGGGAGGTGGGGAGGTTGTACATTTGGGTTTGTACGAACGAACTCGGTGTACCATGCACTCATCATTTGGAGAAAGGCTTCCCGACCCCTTTCTCCTCCTCCTCCCGACCAACAGTAGGAGGTGGATTTTCATCGTGCGCTTGCTCCTTCAGCCGGAGTCATGCATTACTCTCTACTTCATCTACCACACTGGATCGGGATCCATTTACTATAAAAAAATCATTTAAAAAGGTCGAAGTCGTCACACTATCACAATTTATACATATGGCATGTATAGCAAAATCCGTACAAACAACACGTAGTCCGAGAACCGACTAAACCTGCTCTGATACCACTAAATGTAACGACCCCACGCCCGAGACCGTCACTGGAGTCGAGTATGAGGTGTTACTAAACTTAATTTAACATTTTAAGAACTTTAGATTATTTGTTTCTACATTCACAGCTTTTTAGCTACTTGTGTTACAGTTACAAGAAAAATCATATCTCGAGTTACGAAACTCGAAATCAAGATCCGTAAATTTTCTCTAAATCTAGACTCATATTCCTATCTACTAATTTTTTCTAGAATTTTTGGTTGGGCCAATTAGTACAGTTTATTAGTTAAAGTTACCCCTGTTTCAGGGCTTGACTGGTCTGACCTCTGTTTACTACGAACCAGTTTTCTCTCTGTATAAAATTCATATGAATATGAGGTTTATTTCTCCTGAAACTAGACTCAATAAGGATTCTGATAATATAAAATACACCACCTAATTATATCTTTACAATTTATGGTGAATTTCTAAAGTTGGAACAGGGGATTCAGAAACTGCTCTGACTCTGTTTCACTAAAATTCAAATATCTTCCAACATATAACTCCTTTACCCGTTTCATTTATTTCATGTGAAACTAGACACAATAAGCTTCAATTTTATATTTAATTCATCATGTAATTCAATTCCTATGATTTTTAGTAAATTTTCAAACTCACGTCAGTGTTGCTGTAATATTCTGTTTATGGCAAATTTCATCCTTTTTATGAATTTTCATGAACTAGGTAACTTATTAACTTTCCATAACATCAAACATATTCTAAACTAACCATTTCCATAATTTATCATTATCAAGCACTTTCTCAACCATTTCATCACCATACCATAAGATCATTTACACAAAATAAGTATTTTGGTATACATGCCATACTTAAATTTACAAGCCATTTTACCGAAAAGTTCTTCCGGATAGTGTGACTGATCCTCCGACCAATCCCGACTCCTGAGCTGGCTTGTCCAAAACTACAATGAGTAAGAAAGAGGGGGTAAGCATAAATGCTTAGTAAGTTCATATGCAAATAATAAGTAACATAACAAAGCAATCATACCAAACAACATTAGCATGGTATCACCAAAACATAAATCTCATTTCTAATCATCTTTCATCATTTTACTACCTTATCGTTATTGTATCAATACTCAACCCGAGGGTTAAGTACATACCTGTCCGAAGTATCCATTTCACATCACTTACCAATACGTCTCTTTTCATCTCAAGTATTCCTTCATTTGAGTAGAACTTTACCCGTTGAACTCATCGGAATATAATTCGGATACGTAGGAAGTTTGCACATAAGTGCCACATATGTAGCCAAGCTACCATGTAACCCGCCCTTAAGGAACTCGGACTCAACTCAACGAGCTCGGCGCGTCGCATCCATAATGAACTCGGACTCAACTCAACGAGTTCGGATGCCTAGTTACATCTCACGAACTCGGACTCAACTCAACGAGTTCGAACATTCGCATCCATAAGTGAACTCGGACTCAACTCAACGAGTTCGGATGCTCAACCATCCTAGTGACATGTCACTTGTATCCTAATCTATTCCTAAGGTTCAAACGGGATTTTCCTCGAACACATATCCTTGCCGTCTTCCGTAGAATGCCAAATCAATACTCGGTAACAATTTATATTCAACAAATAACTCACATAATTTGCATTTTATTCAAAATTAACCACAAAACATATATTTCATGATAAAAATCAGCATATCATATAATTAACATCAATGACTTAAAAATCACAATTATGTTACATTATTTACACATGAACTTACCTTGGTACCAAAATACAAAGGTTTTGCAATTTAATCCACAATCTTTTCTTTTCCTCGATTGGGGTCGTTTCCACGTCTTTCTTGATCTAAAATAACACATTTAGCTTATTTAATACTCACATTATCAAATTAATCCTTAATTCAAATTTTGGCAAAATTACAATTTTACCCCTAAACTTTTGCATATTTACATTTTTGCCCCTAGGCTCGGGATTAAACTTTATTCCTTATTCTTATGTTTTACAACATGCTGATCACTTTTCCTTCTATGGCAACATCAAATTCTCACTCTAACATGTACTTGTGACTATTAGGTATTTTTACCGATTAAGCCCTTTACTCGCTTTTTGCTTAAAATCGTAGTAGTACAAGTTGTCTAACATAATTTAAAACATCATATTCTATCATAAAACATCAAAATACACAAATTTCACCTATGGGTATTTTTCCAAATATAAACCCTAGGTTAAATTATTGCTAACATAAGCTTTATCGAGTTATCGGGATATCAAAACATAAAAATCATTAAAAACGGGGCTTGGAATCACTTACTATGAAGCTTGAAAGTTGAAGAAACCCTAGCTATGGAGACATGGAGCATTCGGCAGCAACTAATGGGGAAGATGACTATTTTGTGTCATTTTTCCCATTTTATTTCATTAATTATCCAAATGACCAAAATGCCCTTAATGCCTTTCTTTGAAAATTTTCATGTACAAGCCCATTTTTGTCCAAAATTTTAGAAATTGGTCAAATTGCTATTTAAGACCTCCTAATTAATATTTCAAAGCAATTTCATACTAAAAACTTCTAGAATGCAAGTTTTGCAACTTATTCGATTTAGCCCCTAACTTCAAATTAAGCATTTTATGCATGGAATTTCTTCACAAAATTTTCACACAATCATGCAATCATATCATAAACCTCAAAATAATTATAAAATAATTATTTCTATCTCAGATTTGTGGTCACGAAACCACTATTCCGATTAGGCCCTAATTCGGGATATTACAGGCACCCAAAACATAAAATCCCTAATGACATGTAATTTGTATCCTAAGAATTCTTAAGGTTCAACCGAAACTCGATATTTGTCAATTCGTCATAATGTGAATACATTCACATATATATTGATTCATTTACATTAAAAATAACATAGTAAAAATTTAATTTAAATAACATTATAACTATTACAGTTCATATGAACTTACCATATTAAATTGCAGCAATGATTAAGTATAGAGGCTATTTGAAAATTTTCTCTTCTCCTCGATTTTCCACTCGTTCTTGATCTAAAATAATAATTTCATTCAATTCACTAATTCTAACAAAAAAAATCAATTCATTTAATACAATTAAGTCCTTTTTGACATTTTTACAAAATTGCCCCTAACATTTTTCTTTTATGCAATTTAATCCCTAAACTCGAAACTTGCAATTTCACCATTTTTAACCATAAATCATGCTAGCCGAATTTTACCCAATCTTATAACAGCTCATATTTATCCACAATTTACATTATTTTCCTTGAATTTTACCATTTTCATAAATAAGTCCCTAAACTTGAAAATCACCAAAATTACTTAACAAAATACTTATATTTAACAACAAAGCTTAATAATCTATCATAAAATTTCAAGAACACTTCAGTTTCATCCATGGTAACTTTAGAAATTTTTAATATTCTTGAAAACGGAGGTATGGGTTAGCTGGACCTAGTTGCAATGATATAAAAAACATAACAAATTATAAGAAACCAATCAAAACCACTTACCAATTGGAGCTTGAAGCTAGACATGAGCTAGGTCTCCTTCTCCCCCTTTTTAATTCAATTATAAGGTGAAGAATATGAATGGATTATCTATTTCTTTTTTTTTCCTTTCTTTTCTTATTTATTTAACTATTATAACATATAATATAATTCTTTATATTTTAATAAACATTACTTTTTAACTAAATAAACCCCACTAACCGTCCAACACTTTTAAAAATGGTATATTTACCATTTAAAACCATTAACAATCTTTAATTATACTTTTTAGTTAATAAAAATCAATAGAAATTAAGTTTTGTAACTTTTACGATTTAGTCCTTTTTCTTTAATTAACTATCCAAACATCAAATTTTCTTAACCAAATTTTAATACGACCTTAATAACACTCCATAAATATTTAATAGAATATTTATGGCTTGGTTTATAGAAATGAGGTCCCAATACCTCATTTTCTAAAACCACTTAACTTTAAGGCAATGCCACTTGAATCTAATTATTCGTTCAAATAGCATAAATTGCCAATTCAAAATTTATTTTAATACTATATTTGACTCGTAAATATTAAATAATAACATTTACGAACTTACTCGTCAGATTTGTGGCCTTAAAACCATTGTTTTCGACACCACTGAAAATGGGCTATTACACCTTTTGAGTAGGCGACTTTAATTGTAGGGGCAATTTTACAATTCACATTGACTATCAACTGAATAATTATATATCATATATTTTTTTTTATGTTTGATAGTGTTTGAAATGCATGGTTATAGCCCGATAGCCCATTTAATTTATAATGTACAAATGTTTTAATTTTATAAATACGGCCTGGCTGTCTTACCTTTTTATTTTTCTCTTAGATTTCTCACCCTACTCCATCGTATGTAAAATGAGTTTCTATAATTGTAAATTATAAGTGTTGCTATGAACTAGATGAGATGAAGGTTTTGCAACTTATAGTAAGAAAAAAGCTTGTGAAGAGACATACACCCTTATGATTCCTTTTGGTTCTCCCATTGGCCTAGGAGGGACCTCTTTAGTTTTATGGACTATAACTATTGCATTTATTTACTGTTTTATATTATTCATGTTAGTGATACAATGTATGATATGTTAGAATGTATGTTATATTATATTGGTACAATCAACTTTAATAAATAAAATGGATTAAAGTTGAACATTAAATGTAAAGCCCCGGAATTGGGCCTAGAAGTATTGGGCCTTGAGCATGGGAGCAGTTACGAGACTACTCATAGATATTTTAGTTAAGCAAGAAATGACACAAATAAATTCCTGCTTCAGTGGCTAAGTGTCCTGAGGAGTGTTGGAGAAGTCTTAGGTTCAAATCTAGGCTCTAGCAAAATTTTAGTTTTTCCTTTTAAGTGAATCTGGACACTAGCACATAGGTCTTATAATTAATTATGGATGATTTTTATCACAAAAGGAGCCTGTGGTGTGGTGGCAAGGTGGTGTGTAGAGTAACCTTGAGGTCTGAGGTTCAAGTGCTGGCGCAGCATAAAAAAATATTTATTTTGCTACATGGGACGACTGGTATTTGAGTTAGATGGGGACTCTAAGTTTGAATGGGTCTTGAGGAATTTGAATGGGAGGTTGGAGTGTTTTGTGGAGGGATAAGGGGGAGAGATTTTTGGAGAAAATCAAGGGACGTGATGATGGTAGGAGGTTATGGCCGAATGGAACACTAAGGCTCCCTTGGTTTCAGTTTGGGAAAAAGGTTTGGACGTTTAGTGTGGTGTATAGGTGGCCGAATTCTCCTAATTCAATTTCGGTACTATGTTGTTTCGAGGTTGCGTTCGCTCGCGTTATTATTTATCTTTTGGTTGTTTGCCTTTCTTTTCTTGTTTTTGGTTGAACAGGTATTCTTTTCATTTGGTCTTATTCTTTTCTACTGTGACCGTTTCTCTCTTTTCCCTCTACTCTCTTCTTATCCTTCCTCACCTTTTGCCGATTTGATCTCTTTTCTCTCGCTATTCCCTCTTTCGATTTTCCTTAACCGAACCTCTCTTGCTCTCTTCTATCTTTTCTTTCTATCTTCTTGCTTTTCTCCTCCTAGGCCAATTATTGTGCTCCTTGTCTCTACATTTTCGATTCTTTTGGACATCTAGTTTCTGACGATCGTCCGTTGCTCTAGCTTCCTTTCTTGTCTATCATTTGATTTTGGGTAAGTGTTCTTTGCTTTATTGGTTTTGTTTCTTATTCTTTTGTTTTCCTCTTAAGCCGAATGTTCGGTTTATGGTTGCTAATTCTCTATCCCTTTTCGTATGTATGGGATCTCTAGGTTTTAAAACTCTCAAAGAGAAAAAGGGGATCCTCTAGTGTTCGAAAGCGTTCAAAATCCTTCTTCAGTATTCGATCAAATATCTGAGGGTAAGTAGACTTGTTTTTGTCAGTAGTGGTCGAATAACAAATCTTTTCTAACTCTAGTTTTAGGACTTATTTAGACTAAGGGTATTAATTCAAGCCTTGGATTATACGTTTATTGCTAATGAGATCTGTTATTAATGCAGTAAATTGACAAGAAGTGTGCGATCGTTTTCAACCAGTGATCTAAGTGAAATAGATCGCATATCTTTCGGTCAAGGTTGGATTTCTGAGAAACTTGGAGTGGTTTCGTAAATAGGTGTGTATTCCACACTGATTGGACTGTGGATCGGCAAAAGCTAGAAAGCCAAAAAGTCGAAATACGACATTTGATGCCACATGAGCGTGCAATCGCATGTGTGGTGATTCGAGCCAGAAATCTTAAGTGTAGGACTGTAGAGGCCGTTATGGGCCTCGATAGTCCGAACTGGGCCGTATGGCCCCAATGGGCCCGTGGGCCTGCGTGGGTAAATTTTGTTGTTAAGCGGGAAGTAGATGGACTTGTCATGTTGCGCACATGACTTAGGTTGTTTTGGGCCTCGATGGGCCAAAATGGCATATCACTGTTACTGGTGGCTATGCTACAATTACTGATACTGGTGGCTTTGCCACATTATTGTTTTTGGCAACTATGCTGCATTATTATTACTGGCAGATATGCTGCGATATTGGTGTGCTGGCTGGGTGGGTCGATTTATATCCCCACATGGTGTATTGGTTAGTACAGATGGTGTACTGGCTGAATTTGGGTGGGATGCATAATTGCATTACAACTCGCATCATATCAGATAGGCTAAGGCCCATCGTATCAGATGTCTCAGTATAGGGCTAAAGCCCGCATCGCTTTTGCATATTCTGATTTCTGTTGTCTGTTAGGGGATTACACACTGAGTTTTTGTAAACTCACCCTTTCTTTTAACTGTACAGGTAATCCTCAGCCTTAGACAGTTTGGAGCCGCGAGGGACTTGGAGGTGGCCACACGATTGCTGATGTTTTACTTTAGAATTTATTTATTTAAATTTCATATTGGGTTTTTGGTTATATAATAAGGCCATTTGTGGTTTTAACTTTTATTTGGGCTTTGATTTCTTACCTTAAACTGCTGGACTAGGAAAGGATGAGTTTTCATAATAATAATTATTTTCAAGGAAAGCACGCATTTTAAACTTCAAGGTTTTTAAAAGCTTCTGCGATTTTATTCAGTTTAAGGAATCAACGGTGATAAATATGGCAATCATTTTGACAAATTGATTTCAATTAGTAACAACTTAAATTGCCAATTTTTTTCTTAAGCAATAAAAACTAAAAGGGTTTTAACTTAAATTCGAATTCTTAATGACAAGTCCTATTTCTGAAAAGCACTTCGATGTGACATGCCAGATTTGGCCATAACGTCTAGGCTGGGTTTTGGGTGTTACATTAAAGATGAGATGAGTTTTACTTAAAACCCTCAATAAAATATTAAGTTAATATTGCCTTCCAATATGTACCCTTGTTAAAGCCTCGATCGATACAATATGGGTTTTGCCAAGGTGAAGCACTTGTATCTATCTTGGTCAAGTACGAAGAATAAGCAAGTGATATTCGTTGTGTAACAGCCCAAGTTTAGAGCTAGTCGGAATAGTGGTTTCCGGACCACGAATCCGACATAAGAAAACTTGTTTTTATTATAATTTCGTGGCCTAAAATTTTATGGAATGATTTTGTGAAAATTTCGTTAGAAAATTTTGACGTTTAGGCACTCAATTTAGTAAAAAAAGACTAAATTGTAAAAAGTGCCAAAGTTGAATTCTACTTGTTAAAGGTGTCCATTTGCTATGAGATTTTAAATTAAAGGTCCTTAGTTGGTAATTAGACCATTGGATAAGTTAGTGGAAAAAAATGGACTTGAATAGATGAAATTTCAAAGTTATGTATTAAGGGCATTTTAGTCATTTGGTAAATAAATGAAGAAAAAGGGAAAATAAAGCCAAAATTTTTGTCCATCTTCTTCTCTATGTGTCAAAAATTAGAAGGTCACCATAACTAGGGTTTGTTCAACTTCCAAGCTTGATTGTAAGTATATCCTAGCCTCGTTTTTAATGCTCTTTACATTTTTGAAGTCGTTATCATTCGATTTAGCTATTTCTACCATTAATTTGAGCTATGATTGAGGTCTAGGGTTTGACCCATGTTATATATTTGTGCATTTTGATGTCTAATGGTAGATTATGCAAGTTTAATGTTAGATAAACAACTTTTACTAGGTGATTTTTGATGAAAATGTCAAAAGGACCTATTTGTAAAATGATTTCAAAATGTGTGTAAAAGTGTAATTTAATGAAAAATGTGGGCTGTTATAAGCATGTATAGGGTTCAACTAAGCTTGAGTCT
Source organism: Gossypium longicalyx (assembly GCA_025698465.1). Taxonomy (NCBI): domain Eukaryota; kingdom Viridiplantae; phylum Streptophyta; class Magnoliopsida; order Malvales; family Malvaceae; genus Gossypium; species Gossypium longicalyx. Next base: position 30,061,215 of record CM047006.1, read on the forward strand.
TGATGAAATTGAATAGATTTCATTTTACGAGCCGAGGGACCAAAATGTAAATATGTTAAAATTTAGGGACAAAAATGTAATTTTTCCATAGTGTGATTTTGGACTAAATTGAGTAATGTGGTTAATAAATGAGTTAAATTTGCTATTATAGATTGAGAGAAACGAGGTTCAGACCAAGATCTGGGGAAAAATAAAGTCTTTGACGATTAGGTCCATTTCCACTATTTTTGTACCGAGGTAAGTTTGTATGTAATTATTATTTATGCTTTAATTGATTTAATATTGTATGAATTATGACTGACTCTTTGGATGTAATTGGCAAAGTTCAACAAGAGAGAAATCCCGGTTGAACCTTAGGAATAGATAGGATACAAATGTCATGACATTAGGGTTATTTGAGATTACGTGTAAGACCATAACTGAGATATGGCATCGATATAAGACTTTGTGTAAAACCATAGCTGGGCTATTGGCATCGATATGAGATCCCATGTAAGACCATATCTGGGATATGGCATTGGTATGGTATTATGAGTGTGAGATTTCTTGAGTATCCTTTAGTATTCCAAGTGGTTCAATGGGAATCGTAACGAAAATGTTAATGTTGCGAAAGACCATGATATGTTGCAAGATGGTACAGGTATATACGTAAAACTTTTGCTTAATGAGTTGTATATGTGATGAATCCCTCGGTAATGTTATGATTGTGCAAGTTATGATATTAATGTTTTAATAATATCCATGCCAAGTTGGACTATGAGATTTATAATGACATATATGTTAATTCACTTCATGTTAATTGCATGATAAATGTGTGTTTATAATGCTTATTATTTGCATAGGAACTTACTAAGTTTAAAGCTTACTCCTTTTCTTTTCCCTTGTTTTATAGTGTTACAAAGCCAGCTCGGGGATCGAAGACTGTCAGATATCCATTCACACTATCAACTTAACATTTTGGGTACCAATGATTTCAATGTTTTGAGTTATGGCATGTATAGAGACTTGGTCTTTTTGTTATGTGTCATAATTGATTTGGCCAAATGTGTTGGCTTATGTTGGTTGATAATTCATTTTGTAAAAGGCCATTGAAATTGGCTAATATTGATTTAAGTATATGCACATGATGATGCTTTTCATGGATGTGGAAATTTGTATGGTTTAAGTTGAATAGCATGTGATGGTTGTATGTGATAGATGATAGTATGTGAATGATGTGTGGATGCCTTGTTTGTGGCTAATTGGGTTGAATGTATATGCTTGGATTGGTATTATATGTTCTTGTGTAGGTTATGCATGGAAGTGTAGCAAAAAGGCTTGGTAAATAACCTTATTCTGTCCACACGGCTTGCCCCATGGGCGTGTAATCCGGCCGTGTGTCCTCTGCACCTTAATTGTAGCAAAATAGAATGCTTAGTATTGAGCATACGGGCAGAGACACGAGTGTGTGTCTCAGCCGTGTGGATGACACGACCTCGAACATGGGTGTGTGCCCTGGCCGTGTGAAGTCTACACCTATTTTATGAAACATTTGGAAAATTAAATCAACCACACGGCCTAAGCACATGGGCGTGTGCCTTGGCCGTGTGACTTTATTTTGTTCACGGATGACAAATAAAGAGTTACACGAGGTCTGGACAGGCATGTGTGACCACACGGCCTGCTCACACGGGCGTGTCCCAAGCCACACAGGCGTGTGACCCCTGTTTGATGAAAAATTTTCTAAGTGTTATGAAATTTTCTAAATTTCTTGGTTTAGTCTCGAACCATTTACAAAGCATGTTTTGGGCCTCGTAGGCTTTTTATAGGGACGATTTTAATGTATGTAAAAATTTTTAAATTTGAACGAAAATTTATTTCTCGGTTTTGTATGTTTGCTTACGTTTAAGTCTAGTAATGCCTCGTACCCTGTTTCAGCGTCCGATACGATAAAGGGTGTTACACGTTGATTATAATATTGATTAATAACTTAACTAGTTTACTCTAATAGGATTAGAAATCTAGAGGTAATAGATTTGGGTGATCATGAGATGATTGGAACAAGTTGGATGGATTTGGGTTTTGGGCTTAATTTTTATTATATATGAGCCCAATATTGTATTTATCAGTTCTTATTATTTTATTTTTTTTATTAATCCAAATTTTTAATAATTATTAAGTGGTTTAAGTTATTTAGGATTTTTATGTCAATAAGACAATTTAATTTAAAACTACTTCTTGTTTAGATTAATTAGAGTTCTAGTATACTTAAGAACTTTATTTAGATTTATTTAGCTAGCCTATATATAGACCTTTGCATTGTAAAAAATGGACACAATTCATTATTATTCAACTTATTTTTTGAGTTAATAAATTTTCTTTGAGTTTTCTTCTTCAAGAATTTCTCTTGAGTTTCTTTTGGAAGAGTTTTAACAATCTTTTCAGATTGTGGGTGTAACAGCCCAGTTTGAGCTAAATCAGAATAGTGGTTTCGAAACCACAAATCTGAGGTCGTAAAATTATTTTTAATAATATTTTTTGTGTTTATAGCATGTGATTATTTATGCATGAAAATTTTGTGAGCTAATTTTATCGTTTAATAGCTCAATTTGAGAAAAAGGACTTAATCGCGTAAAATGCAAAAGTTGCAGTTCACTTGTTAAAAATGTCTATTTGCTATGAGGCATTAAATAGGAGGTACTTAAGATGATATTATACCATTGTTAAGGTTAATGGACATTAATGGGCATCTATTATGGAAATTTTAATGTTTATAACTAAGGTTATATTAATAAATAATGAAATAATGGTGTCCATCTTTTTCCATTTCTTCAATCAAATATTAGAAAGAAAGATAGGGTTTGAAGCTTTAGTAGTTTCGACACTTTGGAAGCTTGATTAAGGTATATATTTTGCTCGATTTTTGATGATTTCTGTGTTTTTGTGATTGTTGCTTTGAGTACTAGCTAGCCCATGCCTTAATTTTTGAAAGTGTTGATGATTTTGGAAGTTTCCATTGATGAATTCATGTGTTTTATGATGTTTGATGATAAATTATGAAAGTTTGGTGCTTGATATACATTTTTTTAAAGTGATTTTGAGTAAAAATGCATATTAGGGATTAAATTCAGAAGAGTGTAAATTGAGGGGTTAAATTGTGAAATAAATGAAAAATATGGGCTGGTAGGGACCTATGGAGAATTTTTCCAAGCATGGGTCTTATTGAATTTTGAGTAATTTGTGTTTTTATGAAATAGGGACTAAATTATTAAAATGTGAAAGTTTAGGGCCCAAGTGCAAATTAGCTAAAATTATGTATTGTGGATTAAATTGAATGAATTGGTGATTAAATGGGTTAATTTTGAATTCATATAGATCAAGAAAGAAAGAATTCTGATTTAGATCGGGGAAAATTGAAGGTTATCGAGTAATCGATCCGATTCGTTAATTCCAAGTACGAGGTAAGTTCGTACGTGATAAACATTATTACAATTATGTTTTTAATGCTTTAATAATGCATAAATTGTATATATATACAACTACAATTGCGTACAACGACAAATCGACTATGTTTGGTACTTAGTGTGCGTTTCAAAATAGCTTCAGCTATAAATAACACTTAGTTGTGCGAACTGGAATAGCTTTGGCTATATGTGGCACTAAGTGTGCGATACTGAGATAGCATCAGTTTAATGTGATGGCACTAAGTGTGCGATATTGTTATAGCTTCGGCTAATCATTTTGGCACTAAGTGTGCGAGTTCCTTAAGTATTGAAAGATTTTCGGATGAATTAATGTATTGAGCAAAGAGGTGAAAATGTAATAATTAAATACATGAGAGTACAGGTACATACAATACCTATGTGGTAGTTGATACTAAGTGTATGAAGCTTGATGGATTTGTATAATATATGATATATGGTCATGGGTTAGAATTGAGTAATGATATGAGACTTATTAAGTGTTTATTAATTGATAATTTGAATACTATGAACTGTCGAGTTTATTAGTACAAACTTACTAAGCTGTGAAGCTTACTATGTGTTATTTTTCTGTGCTTTAAAGTGTATCAAAGCTAACTCAGATCGGGGATCATCAGGAAATGTCATCACACTATCGATCAACTTGTTGGTACTGTTGGAAGCCTTGTATATATGGTATATGGCATGTATAGGCTAGTGTCATATTGGTATGTTTTGAGTTAAGATATTAGCCATGTGATTTGGCTTGTTGATAATGTAAATATAGTTGTGTTCTTAGCCAGTTAAGTTAGCTTGATTATATGCTTGATAAGTGATATATGTGATGTTTATAAATTACCATGTGTTTTGGCATGTTTGCCATGGTTGCTGGTATGGCTTTGTGGTTGCTCATTTGGTTAGTTATTAGTTGATATATTAATGCTTGAGAAATGGTATATTTTGGTATGAAATGATTGATGATAGATGGCATGATATGTTAGTGAATTAGCATGTTTTGGCTACCTATATATATGTTGAAATGATACCATTTTGATGGCTAGGTGTGCATGAGAAAAGGGTGGCAAATTTGGCTTTCAAATTGCCTATTTTTATCCACACGGGCAGAGACATGGGCGTGGGTCTCAGTCATGTGTGGCACACAGTCATGCTACATAGCCGTGTGTCCCATGGGAAATAATTATGGATTCAAGTCAGTTTTAAGCATGGCCTAGACACACGAGCGTGTCTGGTGGCTGTGTGAATCACACAGCCTTGGCACATGAGCGTGTGTAGCCATTTCAAATGGTACACAGGCTAGACACACGGGCGTGTGGTCGGTCGTGTGACCTAAGTCAATAGCTCCTCCAATTTTCCCACGGCCATGGCACACGGGCATGTCTCCGGCCGTGTGGTGCAAGTCAGTATGTATGCCCTGTTTTCACACAGCTTGTGACACAGGTGTGTCTGGTGGCCGTGTGAGGCACACAGCCTATTCACATGGGTGTGTGACCCTTTAAATGTTGGAAATTTTTTTGAATATTCCAAAGTTTGCAAATGTTATCGGTTTAGTCCCAAACCACTTCTAAGCATGTTTTAAGGTTTCGTAGGACCTTATACGGGACAATGTGATTGTGATGAATAGATTATGATTATGATTGTATAAATGTATGCGAATGATATGTATTAATCGGTAATGCCTCATAACCCTATTCCAGCGACGGATACGGGTTAGGGGTGTTACAGTGGAGATCATCTTTAAACTTTTTCTTGCCAAGTTTTCTTTCTTGGAGGGGAAATTAGAGCCAATTGAAGGGAGTTGTGGATTCTTTGTGTTTCCAAGGCTTATTAGGACTTCTACATTCCACATTCTATCTTTCTATTTATCTTCTTTATTTTCTTCTTTATTTAATCTAATCTTAGATTTCATTATACTATTTTATTCATCTTAGTTATTTATTTTTTTACTTATTTTCTTTATTTTTATCTAACTTGGTTTCATTTTTATTTTAGGTTATGTTATAATCCAAGTTTCTTTTTGATCATCTAGAGCCCTAAGTCAAATCCGCAACTCTGACAAACTTTACGATCTACTTCCGCATTCATCCGCCTCATTCCTATTTATAACATCTTGATTTTGGGCCTAGTCAAAATATTGGTGTCGAGACCCCGAATCTGACATAGTAAATCTCATTTTTATTATATTTTCATGGTCTACAGCTTCACAGAATGATTTCGTGAAAATTTCATTCATAAATTCTGACGTTTGGGCACTCAGTTTAGTCAAAAAGACTAAATCGTAAAAAGTGCAAAAGTTGAGTTCTACATGTTAGAGGTATCAAATTGATATGAGATTTTAAATTAGAGGTCCTTATATGTTAAATAGACCATTAGTTAAGTTATTGGACCAAAATGTGCATAAAGAGATAAAATTTCAAAGAAAGGCTAAAAGGGCATTTTGGTTATTTGGTAAATAAAAGAATAAAAAGGGAAAAACAAGTCAAAATTGTGTCCATCTTCTTCCTCCCTTAGCCGAAATTTTCAAGACACCATAGCTAGGGTTTCTTCAACTTTCAAGCTTGATAGTAAGTGCATTCTAGCCCCGTTTTTAATGCTCTTTACGTTTTTGAAGTCGTTTCACCCTATCTTTCCATTTCTATCATTATTTTGAAGTAGGATTCATGTTTAAAAACTTACCCATGTGTGACATGCATGTATGTTGATGTTTAATGGTAGAAAATAAAAGTTTGATGTGTAATAAAACAACTTTTACTAGGTGATTTTTCATGAAAATACCTAAAAGGAACCTATTTGTAAAAGTTGTTGAATGTGTAGTAAAAATTTGATTTGATGAAAAATGTGGGTTGATATGAGCATGTGTGTGGGTCGGCTAGGCTTGGGTAACAAAGAAATTGAATGCATATCATTTTACGAGCCTAGGGACAAAAATGTAAATATGTCAAAGTTTAAGGGCAAAAATGTAATTTTTCCATAGTATATTTTTGGACTAAATTGAATAATGTGATAATTAAATACGCTAAATTTTCTATTATAGATCAAGATAAACGAAGTTCGGACCTTGATCAAGGGAAAAAGAAAGGTTAATGTTGATTAGATTCATTTCTACTATTTTTGTACCGAGGTAAGTTCGTGTGTAAATAATGCAACTTACATTATGTATTTAATATTTTGTTATTGTATGACTTGTAAAATTATCATTATGGATTCGTTTGGCAAAGATTTGATATAGCGAAATTCCTTGTTGAACCTTAAGAATAGTTAGGATACAAATGTCATGACATTAAGGTTATGAGTTTACGTGTAAGACCATATCCAGGATATGGCATCGTTGTGAAATTTTGTGTAAGACAGTGTCTAGGACATGGCATCTATATGAGAATCGTGTAAGACCATAGCTGGGCTATTGGCATCAATATGAGATCCCATGTAAGACCATATCTGGGATATGGCATTGGTATGATTCTATGTGTATGTGATTCCCGAGTACCCTTTAGTATTCCAAGTGGTTCAATGGGTGATTTAAAGATTATGTCAAAGATGTTAAAGGTTATGATTATGTTATGAAGTGGTATAGGTACGTACGCAAAACTCATGAGAAATGATCTCAGTTTAAGATGCATTATTGGTAAGGATGCAAATGAGTAAGATTTGTCTATAATGACTTGATGATTTTGTGCTAATTTACATCATGTTATGTGTATGTTATTGTACGTTTAAAGTTGATTATTATTTACATGTTAACTTACAAAGCTTCAAGCTTACCCCCTTCTTTTTCATTTCTTATAGTGTCATCAAGCCAGTTCAGGGACCGAAGACGGTCGGAGATCCATTCACACTATGAAATTATCATTTTGGGTACTTATGATTCCATTATTTTGAGTTATGGCATGTATAGAGACTTGGTCTTTTTGTGATATGTGTCATTATTGATTTGGCCAAGTGTGTTGGCTTGTAATGGTAATTGATTCATTTTGTAAATTGCCATATGGCATTGGCTAATATTGGTTAAGTATATATACATATGATGATGCCTTTCATGGATGTGGTTATTGCATGGTTTGTGATAATAAGTATGAGATGTTGTATGTGATAGAAAATAGCATGAAATTGATGTGTGGATGTCTTGGTTGTGGCTGAATTGGTAGTATGTATATGCTTGGATTGGTGTTGTTTGATGTTGTGTAGGTTGGTGCAAGTAAGGGTGGGAAAAAGACTTGGTAAATAGCCTTATTTTTGTCCACACAAGTAGACAGACGGGCTTGTGTTTAGGCCATGTGTGACACACGGCTTGCTCATTGGGTGTGTGATTTGGTCGTGTGTTCCTTGCATTCTTGAATTTTAGCTTTGAATTAGCCACACGGACAGAGACACGGCTGTGTGTCTCAACCGTGTGAAGGACACGACCCAGGGACATGGGCGTGTGCCCAGGGTGTGTGAAGTCTGCACCTAATTTATGAAAAATTATGAAAATAAAATTGCCCACATGGCCTAGCACATGGACGTGTGCCTTGGCCGTGTGACCTTAATTTGTTGATGACGTCATAAACAAAGAGTTACATGGGCTAAGGGCATGGGCGTGTCGCAAGCCACACGAGTGTGTGACTGTCCAAAGCATGAAAATTTTCTAAGTGTTGTAACAATTTTGAAAGTTTTCAGTTTATTCCCAAACCACTCCCAATGTATGTTTTGGGCCTCGTAGGCTCGTAATAGGGACAATATGAATTTAAATAAAAAGTTTAATTTGGATGAAAATTTATGTTTCAGTTCTGCATGATTACTTGTGTATAAGTCCGATAATACCTCGTACCCTATTTCAGCGTCGAATACCGGTAAAAGGTGTTACATTTAGTGGTATCAGAGCTACAGTTTAGTCAATTCTTGGACTAGCATAGCGTGTGTACGAGTCTAGGTATACATGCCATAAATGAACTGTGATAGAGTGATGACTCTTGACAATTGAAAATTGTGTTTTCATATAGTAATAGATCCCAACCGAGCTGAGGCTGATGAAGATGAAAGTAATGTGTCGGCTCCCACTCAAGGGGGTAGCGTTGTCTAATAGTAGACCCCCTATAGTTAGTCAAGAAGAAGGAGGCAGGGAAGCCTTTCTCCATATGATGAACGCATGGTATACGGAGTTCGTTCGAACGAACCCGAACGCTCAACCCCCTCTACCCCCACCTAATCCTCCGCCTAACCCCGTAGCACCTTGAGGTATGGACTTCATGAGATTGAATAGACCTCTAGTTGATAATATTCAAAAACAAGGAGCCGAAGAGTTCCAAGCTGGTATAGAGAATGATCCCGAAAGGGCAGAGTTCTGGCTTGAGAATACCATAGGGTATTTGATGAGTTATCATGCACACTTGAGAAATGTATGAAATGTGTGGTATCATTTATGAGAGACTCGACTTATCAGTAGTGGATCACCCTTGTGTCAGTTTTACCAAGGGAGAGAGTTAATTGAGAATTTTTCCAAGAAGAGTTTTGTAAGAAGTACATTAGCCAGAGATTTATCGATCAGAAACGAAAAGAATTCCTTGAGTTAAAACAGGGCCGAATGACGGTAATAGAGTATGAGCGTGAGTTTGTAAGAATGAGAAAATACGCTCGAGAATGTGTTTCGACTGAAGCTATCATGTGTAAGAGATCGGAAGATAGGCTGAACGAAGACATCCGATTATTGGTTGGCATTCTTGAATTGAAAGAATTCATTGTGCTTGTAGAGAGAGCTTGTAAGGCCGAGGAGTTGGCTAAAGAGAAAAGAAAAGTTGAGTATGAGTCTCGAGACTCGAAAAAGAGATAGATGGGTAAGTCACTTCGATCTTCATCTAAGAAACCTAGAGAGTTTAATACTCGATCAAGTGTTTCAGTTGGGTTTTCAAATAGAAACCAGGGGAAATAGTATTCAGGTTATAAGGCACAGACTACCTCGATAGCGAGTGTAGGTAATGCTCGACCTAGTAGATCTGAATGTCCACATTGCGATAGACGTCACCCTGGTGAGTGTCGGGTGAACGATCGAACTTGTTTCAAGTGTGGTTCCCAAGATCACTTCATTAGAGATTGCCCCGAGATGGTTGAAAAAGAGAAATTTCAGAGTGCAAGATTCGGGTAATATTACTTTTAGAGGGAGGCCACAGAGAAATCCGAGAAATGGAGCGAGTAGCAAGAGTGCACCCAGAGACCCAGCTATGAGATCCGAGGGTAGAGCACTTGAGAGGACTTATGCCATTCGTTCTCGCGAAGAGGCTTCATCTCCTGATGTGATTACGGGTACTTTTTCTTTCTATGATACTCATGTCATTGCTTTGATTGATCCGAGATCAACTTATTCCTATGTTTGTATGAAATTGGTATCTAGCATGAATATGGCTGTTGAATCTACAGAATTTGTGATAGAAGTGTCGAACCCTCTAGGCAAACATGTGTTAGTTGACAAAGTATGTAAGAATTGTCCTTTGATGATTAGAGGTCATTGTTTTTCGACTAATCTTATGCTTTTCCATTTGATGAATTTGATGCAATTCTTGGTATGGACTGGTTTACCATTCATGATGTGGTAGTAAATTGTGCAAAAAAAATTATTGAATTGAAATGTGAAAGTGGTGATACATTTCGAGTTGAATCTGATGGATCGAATAGATTACCAGTTGTGATCTCTTCTATGACAGCTGAGTGGTATATGAGAAAGGGGTATGAATCTTATCTTGCCTTTGTGTTGAATACCAAAGTGTTTGAGTTAAAGATTGAGTCAGTGCCGGTAGTATGTGAGTATTCGGATGTGTTTCCGGAGGAGTTGCCCGGATTGCCTCCAGTTAGAGAAGTTGAATTTGGTATTGAGTTAGTCCCTGACACTGCACCTATTTCAATTGCTCCGTACAGAATGGCTCTAACAGAATTAAAAGAGTTGAAAGCTCAATTGCAGAGTTGACGGATAAAGGTTTTGTGAGACCTAGTTTTTCTCTGTGGGGTGCACCAGTATTATTTGTGAAAAAGAAAGACGGCTCTATGAGACTTTGCATTGATTACCGACAACTCAATAAAGCGACCATAAAGAATAGGTATCCTTTGCTGAGAATAGATGATTTGTTTGACCAATTGAAAGAGGCCACATGGTTTTCAAAGATAAACTTGAGGTCTGGTTACTATTAGTTGAGAGTTAAAGACTCAGATGTGCCGAAAATTGCATTTCAGACGAGGTATGGTCACTATGAATTTTTGTTTATGCCTTTTGGTTTAATAAATGCTCTCGCTGTGTTTATGGACTTAATGAAATGGATTTTTAGACCATACTTAGATAAGTTTGTGGTTGTGTTTATTGATGATATTTTGATTTATTCTCGAAATGATTCCGAGCATGCTGAGCATTTGAGAACTATTTTACAAACTTTAAGAGATAAACAATTGTATGCTAAGTTTAGTAAAAGTGAGTTTTGGCTTCAAGAAGTTAGATTTTTGGGGCACATTGTTTCAGGTGATGGTATTCGAGTTGACCCGAGTAAGATTTCAACAATTGTTGATTGGAAATCGTCGAGGAATGTATCTGAGGTTAGAAGCTTTCTAGGCTTAGCTGATTATTACAGATGATTTGTTAAAGGACTTTCCATGATTTCTACTCCGATAAAAAAGTTGCTACAGAAGGATGTCAAGTTCGAATGGTCAGAAAGGTGTCAACAGAGTTTTGAGAAGTTGAAGGCATTGTTGACTGAGGCACTGGTTTTAGTACAGCCTGAGCCGGGAAAAGAATTTGTGATCTATAGTGATGCATCTTTGAATGGATTGGGTTGCGTACTTATGTAAGAAGGCAAAGTGATAGCTTATACCTTGAGGCAATTGAAACCGTATGAGAAAAATTATCCGACACATGATTTGTAGCCATTGTGTTTGCGTTGAAGATTTGGAGACATCATTTGTACAGTTAGAAATGTCATGTTTTTACCGACCATAAGAGTTTAAAGTATTTGATGATTCAGAAGGACTTGAACTTACGGCAACAAAGATGGCTTGAATTGTTGAAAGATTATGAATTAGTGATTGACTATCACCCGGCTAAAGCGAATGTAGTCCCAGATGCCTTGAGTAGGAAGACTTTGTTTTCTTTGAAAGCTATGAACACTCAGTTGACCTTATCCGATAATGGTTCGATTCTAACTGAATTAAGAGCTAGGTCGATGTTTATTTAGTAAATTTGTGAAGCCAAGAAATGTGACAGTGATTTGCAAGCCAAGAGAGCTCATTGTGAATCCATTTGTGATTCAGATTTTCATGTCAGATCTGACAATTGTTTGATGTTTTGAGATAGAATTTGTTTGCCGAAAAATGATAAGATTATTCAGAAAATTCTCCATGAAGCTCATAATGGTTGTTTATCTGTGCATCCGGGTGTACAAAAATGTATAGTGATTTGAAGAAAATGTATTGGTGGTTGGGCATGAAAAGAGATATCTCTGAGTTTGTTTCGAGATGTTTGATTTGCCAAAAAATGAAAGCCGAACACCAAGTGCCTTCGGGTTTACTTCGGCCAGTGATGGTACCCGAGTGGAAATGGGATAGGATTACGATGATTTCGTAACGGGTTTTCCTTTGACTCTGAAGAAGAAAGATGCTATATGGGTTATGGTTGATAGATTGACGAAATTGGCTCACTTTATATCGGTACGTAATTATTCACTTGATAAGCTAGCTGAACTATACATTACTGAGATTGTAAGATTGCACGGGGTGTCTGTTTCCATTATTTTGGATAGTGATCCGAGGTTTACTTCGAGGTTTTGGAAAAAGTTGCAAGAAGCCTTGGGCACGAAATTGAATTTTAGTACCGCTTTTCATCTGCAGAGCGATGGTCAATCCGAGAGAACGATTCAAGTACTTGAAGATATGCTTCGATGTTGTTTTTTAAACTTCGAGGGTAGTTGGGAAAAATATCTACCATTGGTCGAATTTGCCTATAACAACAATTTTCAGTCAAGTATTAAGATGGGACCTTCTGAGGCATTATATGGCCGCAAGTGCCGAGCACCATTGTATTGGACTGAACTCAGAGAGAATCAGATTCACGGGGTCGATTTAGTCAGAGAAACTGAAGAAAAAGTGAAGATAATTCGTGATTGTTTGAAAGCAGCTTTGGATTAACAGAAATCCTACGCAGATTTGAAATAGAAATAGATTGAGTTTTAGGTCAGCGATAAGGTATTCCTGAAAGTGTCTCCGTGGAAGAAATTTATTAAATTTGGTCGAAAAGGCAAGTTGAGTCCGCATTTTATTGGACCGTATGAGATTACTGAAAGGATAGGGCAGTAGCATATCGGTTGGCTTTACAATCTGAACTGGAAAGGATTCACGATGTGTTCCATGTGTCTATGTTGCACCGATACCGATTAGACCCTTCACATGTGTTTTCACCAGTAGAGGTTGAAATTCGACCGAATATGACTTATGGCGAAGAGCCAGTTAAGATTTTGGCTCGAGAAGTCAAACAATTGAGGAATAAAAGTATAGCCCTCATGAAAGTATTATGGCAAAGGCATGGGGTTGAAGAGGCTACTGGGAACCTAAGGAAACCATGAGAAAACAATACCCAAACCCTTTTACCGGTAAGATTTTCGGGGACGAAAATCCCTGAGGGGGAGAGTTGTAACATCTCGATTTTGGGACTAGTTAGAACAGTGGTTTTAGGACCCCGAATTTGACATAGTAAATCTTGTTTTTATTATATTTTCATGGTTATGGCTTCACAGAATAATTTTGTGAAAATTTCGCTCAAAAATTCTGACGTTTGGGCACCCGGTTTAGTCAAAAGGACTAAATCGTAAAAAGTGTAAAAGTTGAGTTCTACATGTTAGAGGTATCCAATTGATAGGAGATTTTAAATTAGAGGTCCTTAGACGGTAAATAGACCATTTGTTAAATTATTGGACAAAAATGGGCATAGAGAGATAAAATTTCAAAGAAAGGCTAAAAGGGCATTTTGGTCATTTGGTAAATAAAAGAATAAAAAAGGGAAAAGCAAGTAAAAATTGTGTCCATCTTCTTCCTCCCTTAGCTGAAATTTTCAAGACACCATATGTAACAGCCTAATTTTTAGTGGTGTCGGAACAGTGATTCGAGATCACTAAATCCGACAAATGAGTAGGAAATATTATTAATTTAGTAATTATAAATTAAATGTGAAGTTGGGAAAATTTTTGAAATGGTGAATAGTGTACTAAAAATAAATACTAAAATAATTAGAATCGAAAACGAGGTATCGAGACCTCAGAAATTTTAAATCGAGCCATAAATATTTTTATAAATATTTATGGAGTGTTAATAAGTTAGTATTAAAGTTTCGTCAAGAAATTTTAAAGTTCTGATAGTTAAATTGTATCAAATGCAAAATTTTGAAAAATGATTAAATAGCTTAAATGATATAAGAAAGAGGGTTTAAAAGGCAAATAGACCCAAGGTCTATTTGGGCTGGACGGCAAGGGCATGAAATCAGCAAGAAAATAAGGAGAATTAGGGGCAAAATTGGAAAATTGCAAAATTTACTTGATAAAGTTAGGACTAAAGTGGAATTATCCAGATTTCTCTTTATTTTTCTGCATTCTCATCAGCAAAAACACCATGGAAGAGTTCCCCTAAGCTGGTTTTTCATATTTTTACTTCAAGTAAGTTCAATTCTTGATTATTTTTTAAAATTTTTGTGTTTTTGTGACTTTTACAACTAGGTCCACTTGTTGAATTCATTAGTTTTTGATTCTATGAAAGAAATTGAAAGTTGCTATGAATATGTGCTGGAAGTATATGATGATTTGGCATGGAATTATAGCTTTAAATTATTTATATGTTGATTTTATGGAAAGAATTGAATAGAAAGTGAATGTTTGGGACCTAAGTGTAAAAGAGTTTGAAGTTAGAGTTTTATGTGAAAATTCTAAATTTCAATAGTTATTAAATAACTTATAATGTCTAGTAAAAGTATTAATTGAGAAAATTATCTTAATTTAGGGGTTAATTGAGCAAGGACTGAATTGTATGAATTGTGAAATTTGGGGCAAAATGGAAATCAACATTTTGCACTACAACTGTTTTGGACAGCAGCAGTAATCTAACTTTGAAAAATCACCAAAAATTGGAGAAATGGAATTAGAAGATGAATAAAATATGAAATTAAAGCTTATTGAGTCTAGTTTCTTATAGAAGAAATGATGTAAGCAATGAAATTGTAAATCATGAGATATGATAAATTTTGTGAGACAAGGTCAGAATGATTTCGGGTTCCCCTGTTCTAACTTTTTAAAATCATAAAAAATTGGATAAAAATAATTATGGGATTAAATTTATATTTTTAGAATTCTGAATGAGTCTATTTTCAAGAGAAACAAATGGAAACATCATTCGAATCCTGTACAAGGAGATAATTAATTTTTAGTGAAGAAGGGTCGGAACTGTCAGACAGGAGAACAGGGGAGACTTCAATGAATAAAATGAATTAATTGGCCCAACCAAAAATTATGAAATTTTTATGGTAAGAATATATATGAGCCTAGTTTCAGGGAAAATTAGTGGACCTTAATTTGGAGTTCCGTAGCTTTAGATATAAATAATTTAGTGACTATGATACGGGTGGATAGCTTGAATATTCACATAAGTAATTAGTGAAAATTATGGATAAGGTTACTTACAAGTGTGTTATTTATACCAAGGATGTGGATGGAGAGGAGGAGGAGGAAAAATATATGAATGACTCGTGTATAAATTGATCACATGCCCGATTATAATCGATAAGTGTTGGATTAGAAATGATATAATGTTTTATTTGGAATATTTATTATGAAATTATGATTATCGTTATAATAGAAAAATTGAACTTGTGAGTTTATATGGCTAAATTTTAGTGATTATTTGTTAATTTTATGAATTTCATGATGTGTTATTTCATATGTATTGATGATAAAACCGTGAATAATGTAAAAGCATGAAAATTGAATAAATGATCAAATTGAACATTTCAGTTCAGTGACAAGATGAATTGAAGGAAAAGACCATGGTTGGACCATGGCAACAAGTGATAAGTGATAGCTTCGGCTACACTTATCTGATCAAGGACAAGTGAAAGTGATAAGTGATAGCTTCGGCTACACTTATTTGATCAATGACAAATGAAAAGTGAAAAGTGGTAGTTTTGGGCTACCTGATCAGTGAAAAGTGGTAGCTTCTGCTACCTGATCAGTGAAAAGTGGTAGCTCCAGCTACCTGATCAGTGAAAAATGGTAGCCTTGGCTACTGATCAGTGAATAGTGGTAGCTTCGGCTACAAGTGGCAAGTGACAAGTGATTTCCGTATAAGATCATATCTGGGATATGGCATTGGTGTGATATATGCTACTGTATAAGACCATATCTGGAATATGGCATTAGTGAGATATGTGATTCGTGTAAGACCATAGCTGGGCTATGGAATCGATATGTGATATGTGATTACGTGTAAGACCATAGCTGGGCTATGGCATTGATATATGTATATGTGTAAGACCATAGCTGGGCTATGGCA
This sequence comes from Gossypium longicalyx, assembly GCA_025698465.1. Classification (NCBI taxonomy): domain Eukaryota; kingdom Viridiplantae; phylum Streptophyta; class Magnoliopsida; order Malvales; family Malvaceae; genus Gossypium; species Gossypium longicalyx. The sequence continues at coordinate 30,077,210 of CM047006.1, forward strand.
TCATTATGTGAAGATGTGTAAGACCATAGTTGAACTATGGCATCGAGAAACCGAAGTACTCAATTTTGTAAGATGGTCACTAATTTGAAGAAGTTTGGTAAGTATTACATGGAATTATGTGATATAAGGAAATACGAGTTGATGAGACATGAGTATAAAACTTGGTTGATGAATGAGTACATTTGTGATTATATATTTCTACGCCTTGAGTGTATTATCCGTATGAATTGGTATTCCAAATGAGTTAATGAGAAAACTTCTAGTATGAAATAATCTGAGTTCGAAATAAAATATCATAAAAACGTACTTGAAATACATTGGTATGTCTTGTATATGCTATTTGAATTCATAAATGTGGAAAGTAAATGTATGTGGAAATATGAGATGATGATATCTATACATGGAATTTATTGATGAATACGTACATCCAAATTTATATGATAGATTTTAGTGAACATTGAAATTGCGCTCAATAAGTGATTTGGCAATTTAAAATCGTGATTGGTAGGAAGAGTTAATGAACTGCATATTTATGAATTGTTACACGTATTTGTCTGAAATACGAGGAAGTGATGGTAATTGATACATGGAAATATGAAACTATGATATATATAAAAATATGGAATATGTTTGATTAATGTGTTCATTCATAATTATGGAATTTATGTACCTCATGTGTGCTATTTGCATAAAGATGATATCTTAAATAGTTTGGTGCAAAAAGCTTAAATATGAAATAGTATGAAATCGAAACAAATTGTTATGAAAATGTATTTAAATTATCTGTAAGTGTTTCGTGCTTCTCGATAATGCCTCGTACTCTATTCCAGTGACAGATACGGGTAGGGGTGTTACACCATAGCTGGGGTTTCTTCAACTTTCAAGCTTGATAGTAAGTGCATTCTAGCCCCATTTTTAATGCTCTTTACATTTTTGAAGTCGTTTTCACCCGATCTTTCCATTTCTACCATTATTTTGAAGTAGGGTTCATGTTTAAAAACTTACCCATGTATGAAATGCATGTATGTTGATGTTTAATGGTAGAAAATGAAAGTTTGATGTGTAATAAACAACTTTTACTAGGTGATTTTTCATGAAAATACCTAAAAGGGACCTATTTGTAAAAGTTGTAAAATATGTAGTAAAAATATAATTTGATGAAAAATGTGGGTTGATATGAGCATGTGTGTGGGTTGGATAGGCTTGGGTAACAAAGAAATTGAATGCATATCATTTTACGAGCCTAGGGACAAAAATGTAAATATGTCAAAGTTTAGTGGCAATATGTAATTTTGCCATAAAATGATTTTTGGACTGAATTGAATAATGTGGTGATTAAATAAGCTAAATTTTCTATTATAGATCAAGATAAACAAAGTTCAGATCTTGATTGCAGGAAAAACAAGGTCATTGACGATTAGATCCATTTCTACTATTTTTATACCGAGGTAAGTTCGTGTGTAAATAATGCAACTTACATTATGTATTTAATATTTTGTTATTGCATGACTTGTAGAATTATCATTATGGATTCATTTGGTAAAGATTCGATACGGTGAAATTCCCAGTTGAATCTTAGGAATAGTTAGGATACAAATGTTATTACATTAGGGTTATGAGTTTACGTGTAAGACCATATCCGAGATATGGCATCGTTATGAGATTTTGTGTAAGATCGTGTCAGGGACATGGCATCGATATGAGAATCGTGTAAGACCATAGCTGGGCTATTGGCATCGATATGAGATCCCATGTAAGACCATATCTGGGATATGGCATTGGTATGATTCTATGTGAATGTGATTCTTGAGTATCCTTTAGTATTCCAAGTGGATCAACGGGTAATTTAAAGATTATGTCAAAGATGTGAAAGGTTATGATTATGTTATGAAGTGGTACAGGTACGTACACAAAACTCATGAGAAATGATCTCGGTTTAAGATGCACTATTGGTAAGGATGCAAATGAGTAAGATTTGTCTATGATCACTTGATGATTTTGTGCTAATTTACATCATGTTATGTGTATGTTATTGTACGTTTAAAGTTGATTATTATTTACATGCTAACTTACTAAGCTTCAAGCTTACCCTCTTCCTTTTCATTTCTTATAGTGCCATCAAGCCAGTTTGGGGATCGAAGGCGGTTGGAGATCCATTCACACTATCAAATTATCATTTTGGGTACTTATGATTCCATTATTTTGAGTTATGGCATGTATAGGGATCTGGTCTTTTTGTGATATGTGTAACATCCCAAATTTGGGTTTAGTTGGAATAGTGGTTTCGAGACCACAAATCTTAAATAGAAATAATTATTTTATGATTATTTGATGACCCATGATATGATTTCATGTTTGTGTGAAATTTTCATGAAGAAATTTTATGCCTAAAGTGTCCAATTTGACTTTAGGGACTAAACTGAATAAGTTGTAAAACTTGTGTTCTAGATCTGCAAGCATGAAATTGCATTAGATTATTAATTAGAGGTCCTTAAATAGAAATTTGACCAGTTTTAAAATTTTGGACAAAAATGGGCATGAATAGGAAAATTTTGAAAGAAAGGCGTTAAGGGCATTTTGGTCATTTGGTTAATAAAAGAATAAAAAGGGAAAAATCAAGCAAAAATGTTTTCCATCTTCTCTAGGGGTGCCAAGATTTTGGGGGGACTCCATAGCTAGGATTTTCAACATTTTCAAGCTTGATTGTAAGTGCTCCCAAGTCCCGTTTTTAATGTTCTTTACATTTTTGAAGTTGTCATCAACCGATCTAGCTATTTCTACCATTATTTTGAGCTAGGGTTCATGTATGAAATTTGACCCATATGTGACATGGTTGTATTTTGATGTTTAATGGAGGAATATGAATGTTTGATGTGTGATAAACATCTTTTGCTAAGTGATTTTTTAATGAAACACATAAAAAGGACTTGTTTGAAAAAGGTGTAAAAAAATAAGTAGTAGAAATGTGAAATAAAGGAAAATGTGGGCTGATATGAGTTAGAATATGAATCGGCTAGGCTTGGGTAACCAAGAAATTGCATGCAATTCATTTTACAGGCTTAGGGACTAAAGTGTAAATAAAGGAAAAGTTAGGGATAAAATAGTAATTTTACCAAAGTATGTGTTATGGGTCGAGTTGACCAATGTATGTATTGAACAAGTTGAATTTTGCATTATAGATTAAGAAAAACATGATTCGAGTCTTGATCGGGGGAAAAACAAGGTTTATGAGGATTAGGCTCGTTTCTATCATTTTTATACCGAGGTAACTTCATTTGCAAATAATGCAACATGCACCATACTTTAAATGCTTTAATATTGCATGTATAGTAAGTACATACATATTTAATGTGATGTTGTATCATGTGTTTATAGCCTAAATTGTATTATGAATTATACTTGACAATTCCATGAATATGTGGTTGGTGCTATGAGTATTGAACTCGACGTTACGAGCAAGTTCGACAGAAATGTGGTATCGAAGAATTCTGTTTTGTAACACCCCTAACCCGTATCTGTCGTCGAATTAAGGTTATGAGGCATTACCGATCCGTACATAGCTTAAAAGAGTCAAACATTACTATTCATGTTAAAAGTAATACAAGCTCAATTATACAAATCATATGTACATTTCCTTTATAACATTTAATTAATTGAATTATAAAATACTGTAATACATAACAAATTCCATGTGCATTGTAACACCCCAAACCCGGCCCAGACGTTATGGCTGAATTTGGCGCATCACATTAAAGAGTTTTAGCGAAAACCTTATTTTCATTGAAAACCCTTCCTTAAGATATGAAACCTTAGTTAACTTATGAAAACACTCTTTTCAGTTGCGAAAGCTTTGTTTAAAACATTTGATTTAAGAAAGTTTATCAATTAAAAGTTTGGTTGCGAAACATAGTAAGTAAAAACTATGGTTTAGAAAATCCCTATTCAACTTCTCGCAATTACAATGCATAAGAATAATAATCCAAATAATAACAAAAAGGGGAGGCCTTATTACAATCTAGTCTAAAATCACTTAATAAATCAGGAACTAAATACTTTTAAAAAAACCAAGTCCAAGTTGTCTTGCTAGCTGGCCACCCAGAGTCCCTCCAGACCTTGAACCTCCTATTGAGCATTACTTGAGAAAAATAAAAGAGGGGGTGAGTATTCGCAAACTCAGTGTGTACACCCTCGTCGAGCAGCAAGCATTCATCAATCATCATAAAATCACGCATGCAATGCAGTGCAATGCAACCCACCCCAATAATCCATCCGCTACACTTTAGCTCCATCCCCCGGTAGACTTCATATGGGGATATAAATATTGACCCACCCAACTGATACACTTCAATGGTAGCCCGGTTGTGTAACTACCTTCATTGCAGCAAGCTGCTAATCATATAATAGGCTTAAAAAGCCTTTAGTGGATCCACGGTCGTCAAGCAACCATGCGATCCTCATATACTTCCTCCGTTCCAAAATTCCCAACCCGGATGCATCCTAAATAGAATATAGTGTTTATGTAGTATGTAGGCAACAGTTATACTCGAAGCATACATAAATCTTACCTTTATCACATAGGGGTATTTTGGTTATTTTCGCCCTTAGGGGCATTTCGGTAAATTTCCTTTATTACGGGTTTTTACTTACCTTGGCCCGTTAACAAATCCTGTGAGCTAAGATCAACGAACACTATGCACCAGGTAGGATTCTAGAGAAGAGGAGGTGGGTCATTAAGACCGCTTAGGTACCAAGCTCTCCCTAGATCCAATCCTAGACATGCATATACACGTTGCCACACCTTAACCCTATGACTTGTCCACGGTCGCAATTAATTATTTAATTAATTAAGTTTTATGCAATCATCATATACTAGGCCCAAAACCCCTACATATATACATATGGCCCACTAGGCCCAATCTTATTCATATGGCCCGTTAGGCCCAATTCATATTCATATGGCCCATCAGACCCAATTCACATTCATATGGCCCATTAGGACCAATTCACATTCATATTCATGCTCGCATACAATTTTTCATCACAAATCATCAATTATCAATATTACCCATTATAGGCCCAACAGTCCATTGGTCCATTAAGCCTATTTTGGCCCGGTTGGCCAGCTCATAGCCCAAGCCCATGGAATTTCCCATGGGGCCTTAGACAACCTATTGGTTTCCCCCTTACAAGTGTTCGTGCAATCGCAAGACTACCGTAGCCCAACTTTCGGCTTTTCGGCATTTCGGCTTTTGTCGATCTATTGTGTGTGTGCAGTGTATGTACACACCTGGTAATAGAGCGTGTTGTGATTTCCTTAGTCGCAAACCTACAAATGATATCACCCTTCAATTAATCGTATGCTTAATACATATTTTACCCAAAATCGAAACCTCACCTTAACCTTACCTTGAACACCAATCCCTAATAGCTTTTCCTTGATCACATACTCCCTAGATCTGCGTTAATCTTACTCATTAAAACCAAATACTAGGGGACTCGCATCCAACATCATTCATCCCTTTATCTCACTTAAGACCATTCGGCCAACCTTAGCCAACAAGAGAGGAATACTTACCAAAACTACAAAACACCTTAGGAGCAATTTCGACAGAGAGCTAAGATCTGAGATCTGATACTAATTCACTACCACAGTTGATTAGAAAGAGTGAGGAAAGAACAAAGAAATAGATTCTTAGAAAAACCGATTGAAAGAACAACACTTACACTAGATTTGACCGAAGTAAAAGGAGTAGTAATTACACCAAGGGTATTCGGCCAAAGAGTATTCGGTTTTCAAGCTTAGTATGGTGAATAAGGTTTATTTGGCACAGATTAAAGAAGAAGAGTAGAAGATGAATAGAAAATTGGCACAATAAAAGAAAGAAAGAAGCAAAGGTTTTCAGCTTTTTGGATCTTGAAGAGAAAAGGGTTTTCGATAACAAAGTGAGAGAGATTTCAGCATTAGCCTAGCAACCTTGCATTCGACCCCTATTTATAGCCCCTATAGCCAAATTTCCTGACCCTCAATTCCCTATTCGGCTCCATCACTTCCTCCTTCTTATCTCCTCATTTTTCTCCCTGATAACCCCTTGATCTTTTCCTCAATTTTCTCTTCTGAACACTCCCCTTGGAGTCCATCTTCACGCCACTTCCAATCTTCTAGAAGGCCAAAATTAAACTTCTAAAAACACTAAGCTAGGATTCGAACCTTGGATCTCCTTGCTAGCCACTAAAGCCACCTCCCTACACTCTAAGTGGCGTCACTTAACCACTTTTCCATAAGGCTTTTTGATGTCATTTTCCCCTATCTTTATTTAAAAGCCCAACTACTTGCCAACAAGGTCCTTTTAATTATTAACGCATAATTTTATTTTCCCCTAAGTTCAAACTTAAACCTTAGCCAAGACCTACTATTACCTACTTAACCAAAAATACCTAGCACATTTTTTATCAGAACAAAAAAAAAAAAAGAAAATTCGGGATTTCGAGATTTTTAGGGCGTTACACGCATACCTTAAAACACTCAGACACAGATATCAAATACATGCTAATATATATATTAGTCAATTTATTTTAATAAATATCAAACATATCATTAAAATAACTCTACATGAGCACATGCTAAAAACCAAGCATACCATTACATGCCATTTAATGTCCAAATACATATGAAACCTTTATATCATTACTATATGGCCAAATTTAACTTTAATACCATATATATATAACGTACATTTTATCACATCACTATGAAACATTAAATGAGCACAAATTATAACTCATAGTACACCCCATTTGTATGCTAATTATCATACATAATTAACACTTACATAATCAAGTATACATGCTCATACCATTGGTGAATACATTTATTTTATTCATGACAATCCAATTATAAGCATTAATTAAACATTTCTTTTTACTATTCAAATGGTCAAAATTTCAATTATCAAATATTTATATACACAAAAATCATACTAAGCCATCACATAATATATGCCATAAAACACTTATAAAATAATTTAGTAATATAGCCGAATATACATTATACTTAACTTTACCCTTTTACCGAATCATATAACAAACATGACAAACATATATTCCTTGTATTAAATTTATTAATTTGAAATAATTCATAATACATATCATGTATTCCAAATAAGCAAATTTTAAGCCACAACTGAAATATATATATATATATACACATATATCCAATATGAAAAGCTTACCAAAATGATCGATCATAAACTATTCATATCATTACTTTAAAACCGTGAGCATATAAAAGCACACTATAAATATATGGCATGCATATTACTTAACTAATATATTTCCTATAATAACTCAATAAGTATCCATCATTTACCCCCTTACCGAATTACATGATCAAGCACCACAACATATATACCTTGAGATAACCTATATATATATCAAACCAATACATCATGTGCCTCAATATTTATATATGCAAGTGTTGAATCATTAATCAAACATATTCATTACCTAAATTCAATATTTAATCAAATACATTCAACATCCAAGTTAAACCATTCCTATCAAATACAAGTCATAACCAAATCATTTTAACGAAGAGTAACATAACAAACATAATTCATACTTATGTATATATCATGGCCAATTCAACCAAACCACATCCAAATCACCAACCATTTTCAAAACATATAACACATATAAACTTGACTAAAGTCTCACATATTTTCATAGCATATTAGCAATTTTTGCATGGCTTATATACACAACTTCAAACTTAACAAAATATAACCTAGCTTATACATGCTATAGATTCAAATTTGAAACTTATAATGTACCAAAAACAGTCGATAGTGTGATGGACTTTGCTGACGATCCCCGAGCTCGTAACTAAACTCCAAAATCTATAAAATAGAGGTAGACATAAGTAGACATAGTAAGCTATCATAGCTTAGCAAGTCATAAGCAAATAATAATCAAATGGACATTTGTATTAAATCAACTAAACCGAATCAAATAATCTTTAATCAAATACACATTTTTCATGCTTAAAACTTATATACCATCACATGAACGATACTTAATTATATTAACATGAGCTCGTGGTAAGAACATGTATTTATATATACATGAGGAATAAGTTTATGAGAATTGATAAAATGCAAGATTATGTTCGTTATGTTAAATGCATGATTCAAGCTTGTTTAAGTTGCCATTTATTTGCATGTGAACTTACTAAGCTTTAATGCTTACCCCCTTTCTTTTCCTTTTCTTATAGTGTCGCCAAGCTAGCTCAAGGATAGGGAGACGTCGGAGACGTGATCACACTATCAATTGAACATTTGGGTATATCTAGTCTTATCATTTTAGGTATGGCATGTATAGGGACTTTGTCTTTTTGTTATGTGTCATATTGGTTAGCCAAATGTGTTGGCTCATGATGGTATTATGATTATTTTGTATATGGCCATGAGAGGTGGCTCATATCGATTATTTGGGTTGCAACCCTAATTATTGGCGTATGCATGCAAATGTGCTTATGCTTTAATGTGGTTATGGTTACTATGGATAATGAGTGTGATGGATGGCATGTATGTTTTGTGTATGAGATATGATTAATGTGTATGTCAATAAAGGTGATACAAGTGGGTAACTTGAAGGTAGGTTAGTAAAGATGATAGATAAATATGAAATTGGTGTGGAATGCTATATGAAAACATGATAGTTTGAATAGGTGATGTGTTGACACTACCAAGTCATAATTTAACCATGAATGTGAATGCTTGAGTAATCAAATGTGCCATGTTGCATGCCATGAGGTGTGTGTAAGTATGTGAGTGTTTAAGGTGACAAATGGCTTGGAAAATAGCCTAGAAATTGTCCACACGGTTAGACACACGGGCATGTGTCTTGGCCGTGTGTGACACACGGTCTGCCCCATGGGCGTATGATCTGGCCATGTGTCCCCTGCACCCAAATTATGTAAAACAGATTACCCAGTAGTAAACACACGGGTAGAGACACGGCCGTGTGTCTCAACCGTGTGAAGGACAAGGCCTTAGGACATGGGCATGTGCCCAGGCCATGTGAAGTCTGCACTTAATTTATGGAATTTAATTCACCACATGGCCTAAGCACACGGGCGTGCGCCTTGGCCATGTGACCCTAATTGTGTTGATGACGTCATAGTCAGAGAGTTACATGGGCTAAAGACACGAGCGTGTCTTGAGCCATACAGACGTGTGTGACCATACAGCCTACCCACACGAGCTTGTGACTCTCGAAGACAATAAAATTTTCAAAGTTATCCCAAAGTTCTGAAAGCTCTCAGTTTAGTCTTGAACCACCTTCAGTGTATGCTTTGGGCTCGTAGGTCCTTATAAGGGACAATTTGCATGTGATTGAAAAATTTTATTTTGAATGAAATTTTATGGCCTGATTTTGTATGATTGGTTATGTTTAAGTCTGGTAATGCCTCACACCCTATCCCAGCGTCGGATATGGGTAAGGGGTGTTACAATATGTGTCATTATTGATTTGGCCAAGTTTGTTGGCTTATAATGGTAATTGATTTATTTTGTAAATGGCCATATGGTATTAGCTAATATTGGTTAAGTATATATACATATGATGATGCCTTTCATGGATGTGGTTATTGCATGGTTTGTGATGATAAGTATGAGATGCTGTATGTGACAGAAAATAGCATGAAATTGATGTGTGGATGTCTTGGTTGTGGCTGAATTGGTAGTATGTATATGCTTGGATTGGTGTTGTTTGGTGTTGTGTAGGTTGGTGCAAGTAAGGGTGGAAAAAAGGCTTGGTAAATAGCCTTATTTTTGTCCCCACGGGTAGACACATGGGCTTGTGTCTAGGCCGTGTGTGACACACGGCTTGCCCATTGGGTCTATGATCCAGCCGTGTGTCCTCTGCATTCTTGAATTTTAGCTTCAAATTGGCCACATGGCTAGAGACACGGCCATGTGTCTCAGCCGTGTGAAGGACAATGCCTAGGGACATGGGCGTGTGCCTAGGGTGTGTGAAGTCTACACGTAATTTATGAAAAATTATAAAAATAAAATTGCCCACATGGCCTAGCACACGGGCGTGTGCCTTGGCTGTGTGACCCTAATTTATTAATGACGTCATAAATAGAGAGTTACATGGACTGAGGGCATGGGCGTGTCCTAAGCCACACGGGCGGTGACCCTCCAAGGCATGAAAATTTTCTAAGTGTTGTAACAATTTTAAAAGTTCTCGGTTTAGTCCTGAACCACTTCTAATGTATGTTTTGGGCCTCGTAGGCTTGTAATAGGGACAGTATAAATGTATATGAAAAGTTTTAATTTGGATGGAAATTTATGTCTCGGTTCTGTATGATTACTTATGTATAAGTCCAATAATGCCTCGTACCCTATTACAGCGTCGAATACGGGTAAGGGGTGTTACACTATCATTATGTTACTTTTAGGGCTATTTACGTGTTTTCAATTCTACATGCATAAGTCTTAGACCGATGTGTAAGGAAGGAAACTTCCTGGTTCTTGGTTAAGTGTTAATGTTTCATGCATGCATGGTCAGATTTGATGGAGTAGTAATCTGATATGTTTAAATAACCTTATTTTTAGCTTAAGAAACTATTGAAGGTCTGGGTGAAAAAGGCAAAGGACCTACTTTTTAGACTTTATTATTTTCCTAGTGAGTTCCTTTCATGTGTTGTAATTATCTTTACTTTATAATACTGTAAGGTAAGTATTCTTACTCTGTAAAGTATGATTAATGTATGTGAGTGTGAATAATTGTTGTCTGTCCAGAGTCATTAGTTTGAGCTTTGTATGTCTAGGATAAGAAGTATTGGTCATTTTCATGTTACACCATTATCATTTGTTTTTAGAAAGAATATATGATATGAATTGTTCTATAGAAATGGAGTTAAAGGAAAACATGTTGTGTGCTTCCAGTAGGGCAGATATATATTGCAAACTGGGTTGGCATGACACAATTAAACATACTACTAAATGCTTATGAAATGGGAGCTGTAAGGAGGGAATATATATGAATGCAACAGAAACATCTGATATGAATCTGACTTTGAACTTCAGGTATGTGGCTGGCATGAAAATTGAATGTTTGAGTTATGTTTTCTTGGCGTATAGTATTCACCCATGTGACACGCCATTGGCGTATTAGGTCTCTCTGAGTTCTGTATACTCTATTTGGTGTACTCTATAATGTTGAGTGATTCCTTTGAAAGATTAGATTGTGCTATCAGTATTTTGCTTAAGAACTCTATGGAACTCAAAAAGTTCTTTTAAACTTACCCTATTACCATTTTCCTTCTCTAATCCAATGTTAAAGGAAGACTTTCTAAAGGATTACCCTAGAGGATATTTGCTGCTGTGAGACATATGTTTATTTGTACTATGCATGACATATGGGGGTGATGTCTAGTTATATTTTGAGGTGGAATTGTAATTGAAACTTATGATTGATAAACAATGCTTTAATGAAATTATCTTATTGAAGTTTATACACCAATTAGCTTATATTTTAATATTTTATTAAAGGTTTGCTTCAAACACTGCAAATTATACAAAGTTTTCACTAGAAACAATTTTAAAAATAGATGATTTTCTAAGTAGTGACAGGTCATACTTGGGTCCTTCTAAGGGATTAGGTTTGGCGTGTTACAAATTTGGTATCTGAACCAAGGTTTAGTCGGTTATCAGAAACCCTGAAGGTTGTGTCACATCCCATCATGCATAATATGCCTCTAGCTTAGTCCTTAATGTATGAACTAAGTTAAATTTTTGTTTGTAGTGATATAATAAAATGTATAATGAATCTAGAGAAGCTACCGGGGAAGAAATAAAGAGTCATATGCCTGCACAAGAATGAACTCTTACCAATAATATGGGTAATGCAGATAATGCCTTTAGGAATGTGTTTTTCACGATGATGACTCTAACGCCCCAAACCTGACTAGACGTTATGGCCAAATCTTGGAAATTACATTAATGACGTGCAAAATTATTTGTTTATTTGAAAAATAGTGTTTTGAGTTTCAAAACATAAAAAAATCACTAAGATTGACAAATTTTATCTCTTCAAAAAAATACTTAGTAAAATATATTTATTTTAAAAAGAAAAAGCATCATTTATTTGTAATTGTAACACCCCAAACTCGGCCTGGAAGTTATGGACGAATCTGGAGAGCCAGATTAAACACTTCTGGAAAGTCCAACACATAATAATAAGAATTCAAATGATTCAAAGCCACTTTAAAGATCGTAAACAAACCATAAAAAATTAGCCTTTTAAAAAAAATAAACCAAAAAGAAAAACTACAATAGTATATATTAAGATAAAACAACAAAGTAAATAAACGAATATGACCGAACTCTTGCTACGCCAATCTACCTAAATCTGTGGGTTACCTGAAATCCAAACGAAGAGACTAAATGAGTTTACAAACTTAGTGTAGTATTCAGTTAAGCGGAAGCGTGTCAAACATGTCTTCAAGTTAACATTTCCAAATAGTTCTCAGATTTAAATTTAGAAACAGAAACATAATATATCAGATGCAAATACAGAACTTATAATAAATAGATGCAAATGCTAATCCCATCCGCTACACACCATTTATGTCCATCCCTACACACTGCATAATAACGGTATGTCACATTTCAAAATACTTGCAGACTAACTGCAAGATCAGAATGTAGATGTGACTTAGTCACCAGAATCAATAGATAATTAACGGTCTACACTTCCTCCTTTTTCAAAAGTCACGATCCAATGCAATCATAAAATTGTTAGATATAAGAAATGCACATATAGTTATTCAAATTAAGATCATGTTCAAATTAAACAAATCATACTCAATTAACAAATATCACAACAAATATAAACATGGATAACAACTTATTCATCATTAGATCATCATATGACAAGTTGTAAAGCCTAATTCAGATGACACAAACCCTATGATAGGCCTATGTTCGATTAGTTGAATGGCATTTATGACCCTAAACAAAAATATTGGTTTTTGGCCCACATGCCCGTGTGGATTTACACGACATGGAAGGCCTGCCCGTGTGACCCACCTCAGTGTCATACACAACCTACCACACGGTTGTATGACCCAAAATAGTGAGTTACACGATCTAGCACAAGTCCGTGTGACTCAAGACCCAAAAATCCTCTCACACGGCTTGGACACACGCCCGTGTCTCTGGCCCGTGTGACTCTAATTCCAAAATAATGAGTTACACGGCCTGGACACACGTTCGTGTCTCTGGCCCGTGTAACTCTAATTCCAAAATAATGAGTTACACGGCCTACCACACGGCCAAACACATGACCGTATGGCTCACACAGCCTGACTGTAACACCCTAAACCCGGCCCAGACGCTATGGTTGAATCTGGTGTGTCACATTGAAGTGTTTTAGCGAAAACCGTGTTTTCATTGAAAACCCTTCTTAAAATAAAAGAAACCTTAATTAAATAAAAAAAACACATTTTAGTTGCGAAAACCTTGTTTGGAACATTTGATTTAAGAAAACTTATCATTTAAAAATTTAATTGTGGAAACCTAGAAAACATAATATAATTTAGGAAACCCATGTTCAACTTCTTGTAAATTACAATGAAAATAATAATAATAAATTAAGTAAGAATAACATAATGAAAACCTTATTACAATCTGGTCTGAAACATACTTAATAAAATAAAAACGTATATGCTTAAAAAAAAACCAAGTCCAAATTATCTTGCTAGCTGGCCACCCAAAGTCCCTCCAAACATCGAACCTTCTATTGAGCATCACCTGAAAATAAAATAAAAGAGGGGGTGAGTTTTCGCAAACTCAGTGTGTACAACGCTCAACAAAAAAAAAAAAGCATTCCAAAAAACATCATTCATCGTTCATCATTCATGCAATGTAATCCCATCCAATTATCCATCCACTACACACTGGCTCCGTCCCCCGTCACACCAAGTGCGGATATAAATATCGACCCACCCAACCCACACACCATGGTAGACCAGTTGCAGAACTGCCTTAATTTACATATTGGGCTTTAAAAGTTGACGGTGGATCCATGATTGTCAAGCAACCATGCGATCCTCATCTACTTCCTCCGTTCCATAATTCCCAACCCATATGCAACCTAAGCAGAATATCATATGTATGCATGTCGCATCCACAAAACTTACATTCAATACCTAGGGGTATTTTGGTCATTTTCGCCCTTAGAGGCATTTCGGTAATTTTCCCTTAATTACGGTTTTCACTTATCTTGGCCCGTTAACAAGTCCCGTGAGCTAAGATGAACGAATGCTATGCACTAGGTAGGATTCCAGAAAAGAGGAGGTGGGTCATTAAGACCGCTTAAGTACCAAGCTCTCTCTAGATCTAAGCCTAGACATGCATATACCCGTTGGCACACCTTAACCCTTTGACTTGTCCATGGTCGCAATATATTAATTAAGTCTTATGTGGATATCATATACTAGGCCTAAAAACCCCTTACAAAGCCTAACAATTTCACATACCTGCATCTGGCCCATTAAGCCCAATCATATTCGTATGGCCCATTAGGCCCAAATCACCTGTATATGGCCCATTAGGCCCAAATTAAATTTATATGGCCCGTTAGGCCCAGCCACATTCATATTCATGCTCACATAAAAAATCCTATCACAAAGCATCAATACTCAATTTTTGCCTATTATGGGCCCAACAGCCTATTGGCCCCATTTAGCCCATTCCGGCCCATATGGCCAAATCACAACCCAAGTCCATGGAATCGCCCGTGGGCCTCATACAACCAATCGGTTTCCCCCTTACGAGTGTTCGCGCACTCGCAAGACTACCGTAGCCAAACTTTCAGCTTTTTGACATTTCAGCTTTTCGGCTTTTCGACTTTTGCCGATTCATTGTGTGTGTGCAGTGTATGTACACACCTGGTAAGCAAGCGTGATGCGATCTCCTTAGCCCAAACCTGAACGCCAAGCCTTTACTAGCTTTTACTTTTATCACTAAATACGTGTATTTCTCATATCTAAAGAGCAAATCGACAATAATCCAAAACCTAGATCTGACACTAATTCCACTAGAATCGACTGGGTGGAAAGAGTAGTGGCAGCACCAAGGTATTCGACTGTTAGAGATTTGAATGACAAGAATTGATTACTCAGCAACAAGGAAGAGAGGAAGAAGAATAGTCTAAACCAAATAAAATATTGAGTAGAGGAGGGATAAGAATTTGGCACAAAGAAAGAAAAGAAAAAAAAAAGTTTTCAGCTTTTTAGAGAAAAGGGTTTCTGGCACAAAGTGAAGGGAAATTCGTCATTAGCTTTTCAACCCTCCCATTCGGCACCTATTTATAGCCCTATAGTCGAATTCTTCAAGCCCAAGTTCCCAATTCGGCTCCACTTACTCCTCACTTCTCATCCCCTCGTTTTTCTCCCTAATAACCCCTTGATCCTTTCCTTAATTTTCTCTTCTAAACACTCCCCTTGGAGTCCATATTCACGCCACTTCCATCCTTCTAGAAGGCCAAAATTAAACTCTAAAAATACTAAGCTAGGATTCGAACCTTGGACCCCCTTGCTAACTACTAACGCCACCTCACTACACCTTATGTGGCGTCACTTAGCCACTCCACCACAGGCTTTTTTGTGTCCAATTGTTTCTTCATTTATTGAAAAGCCGACCTACTTGTCAGGCCTGATTCTTTTAATAATTAAATTATAATTTCTTCTACCCCTTAATTCATACTCAGCCTTAGCTAAGACCTACTAAAATTATCGCTTGTATAAGAATATTAAACACAATTTTTATCAAAATCGAAAATAAAAAAAATTGAGATTTTAGGATTTTTGGATTTCGAGATTTTCGGATTTCAGGATTTTTAGAGCGTTACAACTCTACCCCCTAAAAGAAATTTCGTCCACAAAATTTACCTTATTTAAACAGTTGAGAATATTGACGTCGCATCACTTCTTCAGGATCCCAAGTAGCCTCCTCAGCCTTGTGATTCCGCCAAAGTACTTTGACCAATGGAACGAACTTCCTTCTCAGTACTTTGACTTCTCACCAATTATTTGTATGGGCTCTTCCTCGAAAGTCAGGTCTGGCCTAACCTTAATTTCTTCCACCGCCACGACATGTGAAGAATCTGAGCGATACCACCTTAGCATGGAAACATGAAACACCTCGTGGATTTGGCTTAGTTCAGGAGGTAACTCCAACTGATAAGCGACTGGCCCAATCCGTCTTACCACCTGATATGGCCCAATAAACCTTGGGCTTAGCTTCCCCTTTTGTCCAAACCTTAACACTTTCTTACACGGAGAGACATTCAGAAAAATTAAGTCTCCTACTGCATACTCTATTTCTCGACGCTTAAGGTCAGCATAAGACTTCTGCCTATCCGAGGCCTCCTTCAAATGATCCTGAATCAATTTTACCTTATCTTCAGTATTGGCTACTAATTCAGGGCCCAAAACTCTTCGTTCGCGCAACTCCGTCCAACATGTTGGAGTTTGAGACCTTCGCCCATACAGTGATTCATATGGAGCCATCCCAATGCTTGCTTGGTAGCTATTATTGTACGCGAATTTAGCTAATGGTAAATATTCCTCCTAACTACCTTGGAACTCAATCACGCATCCCTCAATATATCTTCCAACACTTGGATCACCCTTTTCGACTATCCATCAATTTGAGGGTGGAAAGCCGTATTGAAATTCAAATGATCCTGAATCAATTTTACCTTATCCTCAGTATTGGCTACTAACTCAGGCCCCAAAACTCTTCGTTCGCCCAACTCCGTCCAACATGTTGGAGTTCGACACCTTCGCCCATACAGTGCTTCATACGGAGCCATCCCAATGCTTGCTTGGTAGCTATTATTGTACGCGAATTCAGCTAATGGTAAATAGTCCTTCCAACTACCTTGGAACTCAATCACGCATCCCCTCAATATATCTTTCAACACTTGGATCACCCTTTTCGACTGTCCATCAGTTTGAGGGTGGAAAGCCATATTGAAATTCAACCTAGTACCCAACACCTCATGCAGCTTCTTCCAAAATCGCGAAGTGAAACGTGGGTCCCTATCAGATATTTTGGAAATTGGCACTCCATGCAATTTTACAATCTCCGCGACATACAGCCTAGCCAGCTTTTGCAATGAGTAATCAGTGCGAATTGGTACAAAATGGGCAGATTTGGTTAATCGATCCACTATAACCCATATCGAGTCTTTCTTAGTAGGCGTCAAGGGTAGCCCACTAACAAAGTCCATAGTGATCCTTTCCCACTTCCAGAGTGGAATCTTCACTAGCTGAAGTAATCCTGAAGGCAACTGATGTTCCGCCTTCACCTTTTGACAGACCAAACATTTTCCTACGAAATTCCATAACCTCGCGCTTAAGTCCAGGCCACCAATAAAGCTCACGCAGATTTTGATACATCTTGTTTCTGCCAGGATACATTGCATAGAGACCGCTATGTGCTTCCCGTAGAACAAACTGCCTTAGATCATCATCATTTGGTATACACATTCTCCCACGGAAACACAATACTCCTTCACCATTTATCCCAAAGTCTGATGTCTCCCCACTTTCCACTTGTTTAAAACGAGCACCCAAAGTCTCATCCACTAATTGCTTACTCCTTACCTGCTCGACCCACACCGGCTTTACTTGAAGCTCAGCTAATAAGCTACCATCATCCAACAAGCTTAAACGGCGAGCATAGCTCTCAAGTCTGACCTAGCCCTATGACTCAATGTATCGGCTACCACATTCGCTTTGCCAGGGTGGTATTCAATCATACAATCATAATCCTTCAATAACTCCACCCACCTACGTTGCCTAAGGTTTAGCTCCTTTTGGGTAAGGAGGTACCTCAAAATCTTGTGGTCCGAATAGATTATGCACTTCTCTCAGTATAAATAATGCCTCCATATTTTGAGCACGAACACCATAGCAGCTAGCTCCAAATCATGGGTTGGGTAATTCACCTCGTGAGCCTTAAGTTGTCGTGACGCATACGCAACCACCTTTCCTTCTTGCATCAATACGCAACCTAAGCCTACATGCGACGCGTCACTATAAACCGTAAACTCTTTCCCAAGCACTGGCTGAATCAACACAGGGGCCTCAGTTAAAACTTTCTTAAGTTTTCCAATACTCTATTGCTGCTTGTCTGTCCAAACAAACGGTACCCCTTTCCTTAACAACTTAGTTAAGGGTGCAGAAATTACGGAAAAGCCCTCAACAAACCGCTTATAGTATTTTGTCAAGCCTAGAAAACTTCAGATTTTCGATATCGTCTTGGGTGTTTTCCAGTCTAACACCGTTTCAATTTTTCGAGGATCCACCTTAATCCCCTCGGCTGACACCACATGTCTTAGAAAAGTAACCTCCCTTAGCCAAAATTCACACTTACTGAATTTGGCATACATCTGCTTCTCCCTCAAAGTCTGCAACACAATCCTTAAGTGTGCATCATGCTCATCTTCATCTTTTGAGTACACCAAAATGTCATCTATAAAGACTACCATGAACCGATCCAAGTAGGGTTGGAAAACAAGATTCATGAGATCCATGAAAGCAGCATGTGCGTTTGTCAGCCCGAATGGCATCACCAAGAACTCGTAGTGCCTATAACGAGTTCTGAAAGCTGTCTTATGAACATCTACCTCCTTAACCCTTAGTTGGTGATATCCCAAATGCAGATCAATCTTCGAGAACATCGAAGCTCCCCTAAACTGATAAAAAAGATCATCGATTCTTGGTAGAGGGTACTTGTTCTTAACAGTTAACTTGTTTAACTATCGATAATCGATGCACATTCGTAAGGTTCCATCCTTCTTCTTCACAAATAACACCGGTGCTCCCCATGGGGACGCACTAGGTCGGATGAACCCTCGATCCAACAATTCCTGAATCTCTGCCTTAAGTTCTACCAACTCCTTTGATGCCATCCGATAAGGAGTGATAGACATCGGTGCTATCCCAAATAACAACTCGATTCCAAATTCTATTTTTCTGCTAGGTGGCAACCCAGACAGCTTCTCGAGAAAGACATCTGGAAATTCCTTAACTGCTCTCAACTCCTTAACAGTAAAGCTCTTAGCCTCCGTATCACTAATATAAGCCAAAAAGGCTTCGCATCCCTTTTGTACTAACTTCTCAACCCTTAACGCCAAAATTACATTCGACAGATAGTTTCGGCATTCACCAATCACCACTACTTCCTTATCCTCCGCCGTTCTTAACACCATCCGCTTTGCAGCACAATCTAAAGTGGCTCAGTGCTTCACCAGCCAATCCATACCTAAGATTAAGTAAAATTTGCTAAACGGCAGTTCCATCAAATCCGCTAAAAAGGTAACCCCTTGGACTACTAAGGGTACCTTCCTAAACATCTTATTCACTCCTACCGACTGCCCTAACGGACTTATCATGGTCATCTCATTTGCAATAATCTCAAACATATCACCCAAAGACTCAGTCTTATTGCATGCAAGATATGAATGCGTTGATCCAATATCAATCAAGGCTGTGTAAGATAACTCATATATAAAGAACATACCCGTTATCACATCTGGGGCATCCCCGTCTTCTCGATGATGAGCAGCATAAACCAAAGCTGGCTGTCTCATCTCAGCATGGCCCACATTTTCGCCTGGTGCTCTGCGTCCACGTCCATTGCCGTTACCGCCCCTGGCCTGTCTACGACCCCTTGGCGGTAGCTGTCCACCACTTGGTGGCTGAGTACCTCATTGACCCACTACTGGCTCTCGACCTAGCGTTCGAGGGCAATCCTTAATCCTATGCTCCATAGACCCACAAGCGAAACAAGCTCCCATTCGCTTCCAACACTCGCCTCCATGTCTTCTCCCACAATCAGCACAAAGTGGCACCCTAGATTAGCAGCAGGGGGCCCTGCTCTAACTAGCCCATAACACTCGGGGTTTCAGCCTCCCTCTTATTCTTACCCATTTCCTTCTCCCGATTTAGGCACTCAGTGCGCTTTACCTCTTCTGCTATCTTTTCTTTCTCCACCAACTCCAAGAAAACTCATTCCCTTTGTAGAGATATCAGCACCCTGAGGCTATCTCTAAGCCCATCCTCAAACCTAACGCAACACTCATACTCCGTTTCCACCATTACCCTTGCATACCTACTAAGGCGTAGAAACTCCGCTTCATACTCCACCACCTATTTATTGCCTTGGGTCAAGTTCAGGAACTCCTTTCTCCTAGCATCCACATAGCTTGCACCCACATACTTCCCTTGGAATGCAGCTTTGAAAAACTTCCAGGTGACCCGCTCCGATTGGGTGCCCTCTTTAACTGTCAACCACCACTGGTAGGCTTTCTCCCTAAGCAATGACACCGCCCCTTTTAAATTTTCCTCAAGTGAGTAGTCCAAATCCTCCATTATCCTTTCAGTGGCCTCCAACCAATATTCCACCACATTAGGAGCCACGCCCTTAAAGATCTCAGCCTCGTTCGATCGAAGTCGTTCCGAAATGGACCCTCAATTTCTGCTGCCATTATTAGGCCCATCGACCCTTTCCAAAATCCTTAGTATTGCCTGTGACAATGCATCTTCTCCCACAGCCCGATTATACGGTCCATTCCTAGCCACCGGTGAGGCTGGAGCCTCTTCTACTCCAATATCGGGCATATGGCCCGATGCCGACGATTCAGCCCTAACGCTCTCGCGGCCTCGGCCACGGCCTCTTGCACCTCTTCTAGCACTCATCGTCGATTCGCGTATTATCTGGATTAGAAATTTTATGAAGTTTTGGTTAGTTTAATAATTACACCGATGTTTTATGAAAATATTTAAAGAGAATATCGTTTTCAAAATTCCTCTACAGTTTCCAGATCCTACGGGCTTTAGTTCCATTCTAACCATCATCTAAAGTAGCCCTCTAACTATCTACTGTATAACAATTTAAACAAACTTAAATAAAAGTACTTACTTGGTTCGACATCGGAGACTCGGTGTGCTGCACAGTAAGATTTCTCTCTTTTTTTTCCAGATCATTATGATTCAAAATATTTTTAAAATCCAAAAAGAAACCAAATAATAATAAGGCCCAATTCACAGCTCGAGTTTTGCAACCTGGGCTCTGATACCACTAAATGTAACACCCCAAACCCGGCCCAGACGCTATGGCTGAATCTGGTGTGTCACATTGAAGTGTTTTAGCGAAAATTGTGTTTTCATTGAAAACCCTTCTTAAAATAAAAGAAACCTTAATTAACTAAAAAAACACATTTCAGTTGCGAAAACCTTGTTTGAAACATTTGATTTAAGATAACTTATCATTTAAAAATTTAATTGCGGAAACGTAGAAAACATACTATAATTTAGGAAACTCATGTTCAACTTCTTGTAAATTATAATGAAAATAATAATAATTCAAGTAATAATAACATAATGAAAACCTTATTACAATCTGGTCTGAAACATACTTAATAAAATAAAAACGTATATGCTTAAAAAAAACCAAGTCCAAATTATCTTGCTAGTTTGGCCACTCGTAGTCCTCCAAACATCGAACCTTTTACTGAGCATCACCTGAAAATAAAATAAAAGAGGGGGTGAGTTTTCGCAAACTCAGTGTGTACAACCCTCAACAAAAAAAAACAAGCATTCCAAAAAACATCATTCATCGTTCATCATTCATGCAATGTAATCCCATCCAATTATCCATCCACTACACACTGGCTCTGTCCCCCATCACACCATGTGGGGATATAAATATCGACCCACCCAACCCACACACCATGGTAGACCGTTTGCGGAACTACCTTCATTTACATATTGGGCTTTAAAAGCCGACGATGGATCTACGATTGTCAAGCAACCATGCGATCCTCATATACTTCCTCCGTTCCATAATTCCCAACCCATATGCAACCTAAGCAGAATATCATATGTATGCATGTCGCATCCACAAAACTTACATTCAACACCTAGGGGTATTTTGGTCATTTTCGCCCTTAGAGGCATTTCAGTAATTTTCCCTTAATTACGGTTTTCACTTATCTTGGCCCGTTAACAAGTCTCGTGAGCTAAGATGAACGAATATGATGCACCAAGTAGGACTCCAGAAAAGAGGAAGTGGGTCATTAAGACCGCTTAAGTACCAAGCTCTCCCTAGATCCAATCCTAGACATGCATATACCCGTTGCCACACCTTAGCCCTTTGACTTGTCCACGGTCGCAATGTATTAATTAAGTCTTATGTGGATATCATATACTAGGCCCAAAAACCCCTTACAAAGCCTAAAAATTTCACATATCTGCATTTGGCCCATTAAGCCCAATCATATTCGTATGGCCCATTAGGCCCAAATCACCTGTATATGGCCCATTAGGCCCAAATCACATTTATATGGCTCGATAGGCCCAGTCACATTCATATTCATGCTTACATACAAATTCCCATCATAAAGCATTAATATTCAATTTTTGCCTATTATGGGCCCAACAGCCCATTGGCCCCATTTAGCCCATTCCGGCCCATATGGCCAAATCACAACCCAAGTCCACGGAATCGCCCGTGGTCCTTAGGCAACCTATCGGTTTCCCCCTTACAAGTGTTCAAGCACTCGCAAGACTACCGTAGCCAAACTTTCAGCTTTTCAACATTTCGACTTTTTAACTTTTCGACTTTTGCCGATTCATTATGTGTGTGCAGTGTATATACACACCTGGTAAGCAAGCATGATGTGATCTCCTTAGCCCAAACCTGAACACCAAGCCTTTACTAGCATTTAATTTGATCACTAAACACGCGTATTTCTCAGATCTGAAGAGCAAATCAACAGGAATCCAAAACCGAGATCTGACACTAATTCCACTAGAATCAACTGGGTGGAAAGAGTAGTGGCAGCACCAAGGTATTCAGCTGTTAGAGATTTGAATGGCAACAATTGATTACTCAGCACCAAAGAAGAGAGGAAGAAGAATCGGCTAAAGCAAAGAAAATATTGAGTAGATGAGGGATAAGAATTCGGCACAAACAAAGAAAAGAAAAAAAAGTTTTTGGCTTTTTAGAGAAAAGGGTTTGTGGCACAAAGTGAAGGGAAATTCATTTTGGCACAAAGTGAAGGGAAATTCATCATTAGCTTTTCAACCCTCCCATTTGGCACCTATTTATAGCCCTATAGCCAAATTCTTCAAGCCCAAGTTCCCAATTCGGCTCCACTTACTCCTCACTTCTCATCCCCTTGTTTTTCTCCCTGATAACCCTTTGATCCTTTCCTTAATTTTCTCTTCTGAACACTCCCCTTGGAGTCCATCTTCACACCACTTCCATCCTACTAGAAGGCCAAAATTAAACTCTAAAAATACTAAGCTAGGATTCGAACCTTGGACCCCCTTGCTAACTACTAACGCCACCTCACTACACCTTATGTGGCGTCACTTAGCCACTCCACCATAGACTCTTTTTGTGTCCAATTGTTTCTTCATTTATTCAAAAGCCCACCTACTTGTCAGCCCTGATTCTTTTAATAATTAAATTATAATTTCTTCTACCTCTTAATTCAAACTCAACCTTAGCTAAGACCTACTAAAATTATCGTTTGGATAAGAATATTAAACACAATTTTTATCAAAATCGAAAATAAAAAAAAAGTTGGGATTTCGAGATTTTTGGATTTTGGGATTTTTGGGGTGTTACACTGACACACCACATGACCTGGTACATGATCGTGTGGCATCAACAACCATGGTTTTCAGCTTTTGTCGATCATATAATTTAGGGTTTTTGCTACACACTTGACACAATTTCGACGTAGAAGCGATCGGGGTGAATCCAAAACCTAAAAATAACAATCCATTGGTCAATTAACCAATTATTCTCAATGAAACGCTAGAATTAGCATACAAACCCAAAATTATGTTGAAAAGCTTCGACACAGAACCCCAACTTGAAATTCACACACTTACCTTGCACGTAACAACGAATTATGAAACTAGCGCGTTGGAGGAATGTTTCCCATAAGACCTTCGCCTAAAAAGGAAATCAATCAACACTTAAATAGAGGAATCAAGCAAAACAAGCAGAAAGCCAATTTTTGACAAAAGGAACAAAAGAAAAAATTAATGGAAATTCAACACCAAAACTTACGCGATTAGTCTTTTAGTCGAAGAAAACAACGAGATGCGCAACCAGAACGAAAGAATACCAAAACTACAGTAATGGAAGGAGAAGAAGAAAAAAAATAGAAAATGAAAGAAGAACAGAAAAAAATGTTTAACATTAGAGGGAAGGACGTTTTAAATTAACAAAGGAAATATAATTAATTTTACGACGCAACATAAAAATATTTTCACATCGCTTACATAGGGAATTGTACACAAGACCAAAGGGTATACAGAAGCTTAACCATTAAACCCACAGGTTCATTCTTAATATAAATTTACACATAATTAAACTTAAATTCAGGAACTTTCGAATGAAGGTTAAGTCAAAAGAAATAACAAAATTTCCAAAAGTGAGACTTGAACCCTAGACCTCAAACATGTAATTTAAAATCTAAAGCACTAAAGCAAATACTAAATTTATAACATATTTAACAAACAAGAGTTTAGATTTTGGGGAGTTATAGTAATGTTGTTTGAAAAAATTTAAAAAATGAATGATCTTATATTATAATTATAAAAATGATTTTTTACAAAGAAGCTCGCAGTGGATTTTCATAAAACTATTTAAAAAATTTACGAATTATTATTTCATTTAAAATTTAACAAAACATAATTAATTTAGAAAAAAATAAAATTATCAAAAATACTTAAAATCCCATAATTTTACATGCATGCATGATAGTTTTAATGTCATAAAAATATAAATTACAAAAAAAATAAAGGTAAAGTCCAAAATCCAAAAGTCCACAAAATTGCAACCCAAAATCCAAATAGTTAAAAATCCAATAAATATCCATGATGTAAAATTTTTCAAGAGGCTCCATCGAATGTTGAATCCAAGTCCTATGCTTGAATTTACCTGAGAGGTTGAAACACTAATGGGGTGAGCTTTTTAAGCCAAGTGTGAAATTAACACAAACTCATTCACAATATAAAACATATATGATACAAAGTCATAATATCACATATCTCAATATTTCATAAGCCTATCATGCATGATCATGTCAATGCATAATTTGTAAAACAATGCATATTTTAGGAAAATGATCTTGTTCATCTCCACTACATGCCAAAATCGAGTTTTCCCAGAACTCGTCCAATCGACACACCAAAGTGTGAACAGTGTCACAATAATGCAGATAAACTGCCATATAAACAAAATTGTGGACAAGCCACCAGAGTCACAAATAAACTAACATATAATCAAATCATGAATAGTGTCACATTAATACAGATAAACTACCATATACTCGAAATCATGTAGGCATGTTTAACATGCAAATCACATATATACTCAAGGGGCCAAAATTTTGCATCTTATTTTCATACAAATATCACATATGACATATAATCACATAACATGAAAATGTGATGTACATAATTTTCACATTACTAGCAAACATCAATATCACACAACATACTTTTCAAAAGCATACAATTTAGGAAAAAACACTTAGTCATAAAAATCCATAAGGATGACTTATCTCACTTTATAGATACATATAATATCCCAATCAAAAAACATTACTTTAATAACAACATTTTTATCGATTTAATAATAATCTTAATTTATTTACTGCTAAAATCCACACTCGATTGTAGATCCGATGTGCAATAAATCTCTCAAAACCCCCACATGTGGATCTACAATTAGATTACCTAATCGAGCAACAAATGACCTTGAGTTAGGACTATCATCTTAAGAGTTTAATATAATAAATTGATTATTGATTATTATTATCACTTACCCTTAAAAGATCTCTCGAATTAGCGATTAAAACCTAATAATTAACGGTCTCCTTGGTTGATGTCAGTCGACCCTTCTATACACAAGATATATGAAACATTAATTATTGAGGAAATAAATCACCAAGGACCTTTAAAGTAATCGACTAAGAGAAGAAAAAATATTCGAATACTTATGTATGGAATAAAGGATCAACGAATTGAATGAGTAACGAATTGAAGAAGAAAGAATAATTTAAGAGGAGGATTTATTCACAGATAAAGCTAAGGAAGAGATAGAGTTTTGAATTAGGATTCAAATGAAATGATTAATGTAGGATTTTGATTATTAAAATAGAAATAATGAATATTCAAAATAAGAAAAGGAAAAGGAAAAATATCTCTACCGTAAGCGACTATGGCGATAGTCTAGCAACAGAGGTAGTTGTTTGATGGAGGAAAAGGAATGAAAAATGATTCAGTCACTTTCTTAATGGAGAAGATAAAAAAATTAAAGAAATAAAAAAAAGAGAGGAATTTAGTAGTGGTGCGTGATGGTTGACATGATAGAGGAGGGTGACACTCAAAGAGAAAAAAGGAGAGGGAAGAGATGACAGGTGGTGGTTCAGTGGTGAAATATTGGTTGTGCACAACTAAGAAGGGTGGAGGAAAAAGTGAATGAAAAGAAAAAAAAAAGGGGAAGGTTGAGAGCTGAAGAAAAGAGAAAAAAGAGAGAAAATGGGAAGGAGAGGAGGGTGGTGTCACAATTAGAGGTGAAGAGTAAAAATTTGGATGGAAAAAAGTGGTCAACCTAGTCTAGATTCATTGTACCTTGCATAAGGCAAAAATGGAGGAGAAAGGTAACAAAGGGAAACAATAAAGTGAAAAGGGTGTCATAGTCTCATCACTTAAGGCATGTTGACTAAAAGAAAAAGGAAAGATTCTTCCTCTCCTTATGACAAGCGAGGTTTGACGGCAACACATATGGCACATAGGAAAAATTACAAACAAAAATTAATTAATGACGCTAATGAGGAGACTTGGACCTGGGACCCTTAGGATTTAATTAAAGCTCCTAACCACTTTACCACTCTCTTCCTTGTTTTCAATTTAGCAATAAAATAATTAAAACTATGGGATGTGAAATGACACAAATATTTGATCAATTCATGGGTAACACTCAAGAACCACAACCTCAATAACCACGCCCTGAAGTGGTTCGCCCAGCACAACCTGCTCTACAAGTACCTGTTGTGAGTTCATCCAAAATTGTTCTTGTAAAGGAAATTAAAAAAAGAGGTACCAAAGAGTTTATTGGTGATAAATGTGATGATCCCACTATGGTTGAATAATGGTTATCTCATTCAAGTAAAGTGATAAAAGAATTGAAATGTACTCCTGAGACAGTCTTTTGTGTGCTATATCACTGTTGCAAAAAAAAAGCTTATCAGTGGTGGGAAACATTGGTTGGTGTAACTCCTGAAGAAATGATTGGCTAGGACTTCTTTATGGAAAAGTTCGAGGAAAGATATGTAAACTAGATGTATGTTGAACAAATGAGGAAGGAATTTCTGTATCTAGGACAAGGTAGGATGTTTTTTATGAAATATGAGTGAGAATTTCTTAGACTTAGTCGTTATGCAAAGAACATGTTTTAGGCAGAGAAGGAAATGTGTGATAAATTTGAGGGGGACTAAGGGATGAAATTTGTGCATTAGTGGCAACTTTTGAGCGAAAAACTTTTAAAGTAATGACAACTAAGGGCCATAAGATGGAAACGACCATTAGAGACAGAAGTAAGAATTTTGAAAGGGAAAAGATGAAGAGGGGGAAGTTAAGCCCTCCACTTCCAACAAGTTTTAAAAGGCCTAGAGACCAGATCTACCTAGCTTCAAGAAGGGATTCACAGTTTACAAGCTTCAATAATGAAGGATTCTGTAACCTCCTAAACCCAGCCTAGATGTTATGATTGAATATTGAAGATCACACTGGCCATGATGATGGCGTAGAAAACCATTTAATTAATTTCTTTCAACTAATTTCATTATTTAAAATAATCATTTTGATTTGCTTGAGAAAAACCCAAATGGTGTCTATAAATTCTCTTTTGAAAAGGAATTTGTCAAAACCAATTATCTTTAGAAAAAAATCAAGTATCAAATGTTTATAAAACATCATATTTCAAGAAAATGTCGTAGTGGAAAATAACATAGCCAAACCTCACTCGTTGATTTGAAATCATAGTTTTGCCATATCTTGTAAAATACCAGTTAAATGATCAAATAGTGTTAAGTTTCAAAAATGAAGTCTTGAGTTTGAATTAATGATCGTTGAGTTAAGTTTGTCATTAGGTTGAAAAATCCAGTTTTTCTTACTAAATTCATAATTCGTCTTAGGTGATAGTTTTAAAAATCTAATCATGAAAAATCATTCGAAAACCCAAAATCCAAAAGAAAAGTCTTAAGCCACAATCCAAAATAATAAAAAACAATTCCCAAAATACCAAATATCAAAGTGTAGTAGTTTATTAAAAAATATCTAGGTGCGCCTTCGTAAGCTGAGCCCATGTCTTAACCTCAATTATTATCTGAAAAATCAAAAACTTAAAGGGGTGAGATTTTAAAGCCTAATGTGGATCTATAGGCATAGCAACAAAAATTAAGATAAAATATCATTCAGTATAACAAAATAGATATTCATAAGTATACAATCATAGAATCACGTTTATCATAATATATAGCGATGCAACACTTTTTCAGAAATAGTGTAGATTTTTCAAAAAAAAAAAAACATTTCCTATCCATCTCTACTACACACCATAATGAGTTCTCCAGAACTCGTCCATCCAATATCACACCAATAATGTGGTAAGCCACAAGATATCATAGTCAAGCTACCAGAAAGAAAACAATATGGTCGAGCCACCATATAATGCATGTATATTGCCAAATAATGATTAAACCATCAGAATTACGCAAATTATTAAACTGCCAGAATCTTCCTCTGTACAATCATATCCCAACCCCATGCATATGATATGGTATAAAAAGCATAGTTTCAATATGTATGTTTTGCATGCGATTTAATATCAATATAGTGGCATGCTTAACATACGAATCAAAATCAGTAAAGTGGCATGCTTAACATGCGAATAAGAATTAGTATACTGGCATGCTTAACATGTTATTAGAATCAATGTAACGCCTCATTTTTCTTAAATCCAGAAAACCTTGTTAAAATTAATTTTGTATGGCAGTGACGTGAATGTATGTTTGCCTTAGTGGTTAAGTGCTCTAAGAGTGTCTGGGAAGTCATGGGTTCAAGCCTTGGCTTGAATAAAAATTTTGCTCTTTGAGGTTAAAACCCCTACTCTTGATCAGTATGGTTATATGTAGAACTTTTTAAGAACATGACAAAATGAGCATGCTAGCCTTGGTAAGGGGCGTGTTACTGCAGCTAGGAGACTTGTGTTCGAGTCTTGCTACACGCAAAGGGTGTTTATTTTGCTGTTGTGCCGTGTAAGTGATTGAACGGTGGTGGGACTCTGATTTAGTGGGCGGTTGGAGTGTTTGAGGGGTGAGGGGAAGTGTGTAGTCGAATTTGAGGAGAATAGTGTGGAGAAAATCATGGAAAGTGAGGGGAGAGGGAGTAGTGCGCCGAATGTGGGAACTCCTTGACACCAATTCGATCTTAGGCATTGATTGCTGAAATTACCTGGCTTTTCTCCCTTCTCATTTCGATTGCTAAGTTGTTTTTGGAGTTTTCTTTTGTTGTTCTCTACTTGTGCTGATTAGGAAATTCTCTTCTCTCTATTCGATTTTCCTTACCGAGTTATTTCTGCTTCACTTTCCTTTTAATGTTGTCGATCACTCTTCTCCTTTTTTCTGTTTCACGTGGCTACTTAGCCGAACACCCATATCATCTCTTTCTTTCACTTTCGGTGGTGGCTAGTGCTCACTAATCTTTTAGGCTCGAGTGCTCTGTTCTTCTACTCTCCCTCAATTGTTCTCTGTTGGCCAAATACTGGTAGGGAATCTCTGTCTTACTTTTGTTGTTTACCTTTTGGATTTCTCTTTTCTAAACGTTATTGTTTTATCTCTTTCTTAGTATCGATAATCCATCCTACTTCTATTTACTCTTTTAGAATAAGCCTCATTTTTGATTCGGAGAACAGTACAGTATGGATTTGCATTTGGCTCTTTCATTGAGGTGAGTGGTGTAGAGTTGTTGTAAAGATTCTTAGGTTTCTTTACAAAAGGAGATACTGGTGGTATGGAAATGTAGTGGAGATTGTATTATATTGCATATTTGAGTGTATTAACAAAAAAAGGTTGTGGTTTCTGTAGGTGGCGATTGAGGTTGTTTTTGCATCTCTAAAAAGCCAAGGGGTGATTGCGGTTTGCATTGGTACAAGAGTATTCGAAGCAAGGTTCACCTCAACCGCTGCAGGTGTGTGATCAATACCATTGGATGTGAAATTGCAAAGGCTGAAAAGCCGAAAAGCCGAAAGGTTAAAAAGCCAAAAAGTGGGTTGTCGACGCGCCCATGTGGTAGGCCGTGTTACAAAACATTTTCGTGTGGTCGATGAGATGGCCATGAGTGTTTTCATGGACCAAAACGATATTGGGCCAAACTGGGCCGTGTGGACCCAAAGGGCCTGTGGGCCCTATTCGAGAAAACTGCACAGAAGTGTGGTAACTATTGGGCGAGGCTGTGTAGATCACATGGTTAAGGCCATTTTTGGGCTTGAGGGCCATACGAGCATGTAGGCCCCCACATGAGCCCACGATATGGGCTATAGGCCCCATTATCACTGATTGACTGTTTAGATTGCACAGGTCGCCTAAGTCGACTGTGGACTTACTGTTGGGTCGGTAAGTATACTTAGACCCCTTACTGATGAATTGACCATTATACCCCTATGAGGTAAATTGATAGAAATACCCTTGTATTATGTATGATTGTTTTTGGGCATGACATCTCTGCATACATGTATGATATTATGTTGCATCACATGGGGTGGGATATATGATTTTGGAGGAAGTGTACTAAAACGCTACAAGCCTATTACTGGCAGCTCTACTGTAAATACTGTTTTAGTACCAAAATCGGTACGATTTGGTGTGTAGGGTTGGGTGGGTCGATTGCATCCCCACATAGTGTGTAGGGCTGGTACGGAGATGGTATGTAGTGGTTGGTTTGGGAGGACTCTTTGTTGCATATTGTACTAAAATGGGCTCAGGCCCAGCATGCTTTTATCACTAAAATGGTCTCAGGCCCAGACTGCTTTTATCACTGAAATGGGCTCAGGCCCAGACTATTACTGCCACTAAAAAAGGGGCTAAGGCCCTGACTGAAACTAAAATGGCTTAGGCCCAGTTTGCGCTTACTCTGACTGTATGCTTTTATGAGTTTCCACACACTGAGTTTTCGTGAACTCACCCATCTGTTAACTGTGCAGGTAACCCTCAGGCTTAGACGGATCGAGGCGACAGAGGACTCAGAGGTGGCCACTTGACGTAGTTTCTTTTAATATTTTAGTTAAGGTTTTATTTTGCGATTTTCATTATGTAATAAGGCCTTTCTTAATTTTTATTTTAAATTGGGGGTTCTTTTATTTACTTTATTTTACCTGCTAGTATAGAACTCAAATTTTCAAAGAAGTACAAACAAAGGTTTTTCTAAAAACATCACGTTTACGCAACACATTTTGGAAGCTTCCGCGATAAACACTATTTAAAGTTTAATAACAATCGAAAATTAAATTAAACCAACCTGAGTTTTCATAAAGAACAAAACATCTCAAACTTTATCAATAACCTAAGGAAGTGTTTAAACAATAGATTTTTCTCCGAATTAGTGTTTTGTAAAACACTTCAATGTGACACCACAGATTCGGCCATAACGTCTAGGCTGGGTTTGGGGTGTTACAATCAGTATAATGGCATGTTTAACTTGAGCATCAGAATATCAACAGAAGCAATGGCATGCTTATTTTCATTCATATAAAGAAACGCCATATGTCACAATATATGAGTGTTAGGAAATCAAAATGTGTAATTGAATCAAAATTATTGGTTTGTGTGTAATCACAATAAACATTTCATTTGCACCAAATCAAATTTTATGAATTAAATTGCCATTAAATCAGAATTTTTGCTTAGTTTAAAAATTATCCCTTTTTTATATCTTTAAGAATATCATGTCATAGGAAAGATTTGGCTTTCTCTTTTCTTTTTCTTTTTTTGTCTGTCTTTGCTCGCTTTCATGAACAATTGGATGGTTGTGTGTGAGTGGGTTTGTGCTACCATGGATGTAACAGTTCGTTTTTAGTAAAATCAAAATAGTGGTTTTGGGACCACAAATCTGTGGTCAAAAAATTTATTTTATTATTATTTTATTACCTACAGTATGATAGTAATACCGTCTAAAAAGTTTGTTAAGAAATTTTACCGTTTACATGCTCAATTTGATAAAAAGGACTAAATCGCGTAAAGTGCAAAAGTTCAGTTCTAATAGCTAAAAGTATTAAATAGCTATAGAAATTCAACGTGGAAGTCTTTATGTGGTAATTAGACCATAATTATTGATAGTGGAATATGATGGCTTAGTATAGGTGAAATTTGTGATGTTTTAAAAGGTTAATTTTGTAATTAAGTAAAATAACTTAATTTAATAAAAGAAAAGATGTAATAAAACACCATCTTTTTCAAATTTCACCCTAAAGAATAGGCCACTGTAGCTAAACTAATGAAAAAGTTTCGGCTAAGAAAATTACCTTGCATTATAAGTGATATTTGTCCTATTTTTAATGATTTCTACGTTTTTGAGATCGTTGTATATTAATCTAGTTAGCCCGGGGACTAATTTGTGAAACTATTAAACTATCAGAGATTTACCATTGATAAACAACTTTTATAAAGATATTTTTGATGAAATTGTCAATTAGGGGTTAAATTGAAAAATGTGATAAATTCATGGTATAATTTGTGAAATTATGAAATATGTGGGCTACTATAAGATTGTATAAAAATTGCCAATGCTTGGGTAGGGGTAAAATTGCATGAATTTCATTTTCCAAGCCTAGGGACTAAATTGTAGAGAAATTAGAAGTAGAAGGGCAAAATGGTAATTTTGCCAAAAATATGTTTTGGATTAAATTGAATGAATTATAAGTTTAATTGAGTTAAATTTATTCGTATAGATCTAGTTAGACCTCGTACGGAGTTAGATCGGGGCAAAGAGAAAGTCTCAGATTAATTGCCTCTATATCTATGAATACTCATTGAGGTAAGTACGTGTATTTAAATTGTTTTTATATGTTTTTAATTGAATTATATAAATGTTATGATTTGTCATATATAATTACCAAATGCATATCCAATGATGTATGACGATTACCGATCCCCGTTTGAACCTTAATAATTCGTAGGATACAAATGACATGTTATTAGGGTTATCGATTTATAGCTTCTGAGAGCATATCGATTTATAGCTCATAAGAGCATACCGATCCATAGCTCATGACAACATTCTGATCTTCAGCTCAAATAAGCATACCAATTCATAGCTTGTATAAGTATACATGTACATGAATTGATGGATTACAATTATATGAGCTAGCACATTATGTGTGAGCTTTCCTAGGTATCCAACAATATTCTAAATGGTTCAATGGGAAATGTTCTATTATGAAATGATATGAGTTCGATACGAACTATTAGAGGTATATACATGAAATACATGGAAATGATGTTACATGAGATATAGACATATGAATTGGATGATACTTGTTTAAGGAACTTGATTAATTATTGAGCTCATCCATGAATATTGGTTCATATATGTATTTACATGACTAATATTGGTTGGTGTATATGTGCTTAGGCATTTGGCCAAAATGTGTTGGGATATACTTTGTTACTTATATATTACTTGATTAAATGGTAAGTTAATTTCTAAGTTATACGAACTTACTAAGCTTAAATGCTTACTCTGTGTTATTTTCTGTGTTTTATAGTGAGTCTATATCACACTATCCATCGGCTCTTTTGGTACTTACGGATGTTTAATTTCGGTTATAATGGCATGTATAGGTTATTTTGGCTAATGTTGGCCTATATGTTTTGTTGGGATTATAACCATTTGTTTGGCTTGTGTTTAGGTATTTTGGTGATGGTATGATTTTGGTTTTGGCATGTAAATATTAGAGTTAATACGGTTGATGGTGTGGTTAATGTGGTTGAATGATAGAAGATGAAACGATAGATGAATATGCATAATTTATATGGCTTATGACTTGTTGAGAATGGTACTTTGTTTGAGTAGCTTAAATGACTATTGATGCTAATTAATGAATGGAATTTTGGTACCAAGTGGTTGTGTTTTGGTAAGAAAAGTATTTGGTATGCATTGGTGCAAATATGCATGTAAGTTAATTGATTTTTTTGGTCAAAGTGAATACAAGGTTAGGCATGTTTATATATTGTCATTTGGGGTGCCTAAGGGCATATTGGTTGTATGATATTATACCATATGTATAAGACTTGTTTATGCTTGATTTGGATTCCTTGTAGTGACTTGCAAGTATGTGAAATGTTGTGTGTAGGTACATGCCAATTTGGGTGAGAAAAATGGTTTGTAAAATGACCTATTTTTGTCCACACGGGCAGAGGCATGGGCCTGTGTCTCAACTGTGTGTGATACACAGCTAGGTGACATGACCATGTGTCCTCTGTAGCTTTAAAAGGGTTGTAAGTCAAGTTGTTACACGACCTAGCACACGACCTGGCACACGGGCATGTGAGGTTATTTCCAAGGGTACACGGCCTGGCACACGGGCGTGTGGCTTGGTGTGTGACCCAAGTCAGTTAGTTACATGGGTACGAACACGGGCTGGGACACGGCTGTGTGTCCCTTCTTCAAATGCCCACACAGCTTGAGACACAGGTGCGTCTCTTGACTGTGTGAGTCACACGTCCTAGCCACACAGCCGTGTAACCCCTGCAGTATTGAAAAATTTTAATGTTTTCTAAAAATTTCTCTAAGTTTCTGATTTAGTCCCGACTTGTTTCTAATGTGTATTTTTGGCCTCGAGGGCTCATATAAGGGACAATTTGTAGTTTTGAATTGGTTTTTAATATGTTTAATGATATGTTATGAAATGTTTGTATTTTCTATCCGTTTGAATTGTAAACTCCGATAATGCTTTGTAACCCTGTTTTGGCAAGGGATACGGGTTAGGGGTGTCACAATAGAGGTGGAAAGGTAAGTGTGGTGGGTCTTTTCTTGGTGGATGTGTTTCTCTTTGAGTGTTGGCTTTTGTCGTATTGTTCGTAGCATAACAGATTCTTGATTGAGTCCCCGAGTGTCTTTGATTCCTTGGCAGTGGCTTATTCGGTGATGCTGTCTTTTTATGTTTTGTATGTGTTTATGTTTACTCTACATGTGTTTTGCATTCCTTTTTCTTTTATATTCTATTAATTTTTTTCTTTTTTAAAGATTAGTTAGTAGTTTTTTTTATATAGTTTCTGGTAGGTTTTCTTCCTTTTATTTTGTTTCTTTTTATTATTTCATTTTTGTTTTGGTTCATGGTTTTACTATCGGTTCTATCTTGTTTTGTTGTGAGAGGTTTTTTTGTCGCTCCCTTCCTGCTCCCTATTCTATTGACAAATAGTATCAGGGGTTGTGAGCTCTTGGTTTTTAGGGGTGGCCGATTCTTCCTAGCTCTTCGGGGTGGTTTTTGGAATGCTTTCTCTTTTTGATGGTTGGTGCAGCTGCTTCGGTTTGGTTTTGGCCTTGGGTGTGGTGGTTTTCCTGTTTGGGTTTTCCTATTTTTCTTCTCTAGAGGCTAATGGTGTTAAGGGTGTTTTGTTCTTGGTGTTGTAGTGGGACGCTTTCTTGGTTTTGTATAGTGATCTTGTCATTTACTCTTATATTTTTCACATTCTTTATGTGCATTTTATGTAACATCCTATTTTAGGGTCAAATCAGAATAGTGGTTTTGGGACCACGAACACGAGGTAGAAATATTTATTTTATTATTTCTTTAAGGTCTACAGTATGATTGAATGATTGTGTGAAAAGTTCATTAAGAAATTTTATCGATAGAGTGTCTAATTTAACTAATAGGACTAAATTGTAATAGGTGCAAAATATGTGTTCTAGAATCTAGAGGTGTCTAATTGCTATGAAATTTTAAATTGGAGGTCCTTAAATGGTAATTAGACCATTATACTTTAAGTTGGACAAAAACAGACATGGTTAGATAAAATTTCAAAGTTTTAAGTGAAGGGCATTTTGGTCATTGGGTAAATAAAGAAAAAAATAACTAATAAAAAGATGTCATCTTCCCCAATTTAGTCCCCAATGGCCAAAAATCACTACGAGAGACATAGCTAGGGTTTGGCCAACTTCCAAGCTCGATTGTAAGTCTGTCTTTGTCCCGTTTTTAATGATTTTTACGTTTTTGTGAATGTTGTAACTTGATTTAGCTATTCTAAGGACTAATTTGAAAGAAAATGTAACACCCTTACTTGAGTTCGACGCCGAAACAGGATATGAGGTGTTGTCGGACTTAAACATGTACAAGCATACATTTTCTAATTATGAAATTTCGCTCCAATTTATAACTTTTCACAATACCTTAATGTCCCTACTGTGGGCCTACGAGGCCTCGAACTGTAACAGCCCAATTTAGACCCTAGTTGGAATAGTGGTTTTGAGACCACAAATCTGAGTCAAAAAAATAATTTAATGTTATTTTTCGTGCTTATAATATGTGAATTGACATGTGTGAAAGTTTCGTATGAAAATTTAATCCTTTGTGTGCTTAATTTGATAAAAGGACCTAATCGCATAAAATGTAAAAGTTGATTGCCATATGTTAAGTGTGCCTATTTATTATGTTTCTTTAAATGAGAGGTCTTTATGTTGTTAATATGCCATTTATATGGT
Organism: Gossypium longicalyx; assembly: GCA_025698465.1. Classification (NCBI taxonomy): domain Eukaryota; kingdom Viridiplantae; phylum Streptophyta; class Magnoliopsida; order Malvales; family Malvaceae; genus Gossypium; species Gossypium longicalyx. The sequence continues at coordinate 30,114,078 of CM047006.1, forward strand.
AAGTGGACAATAATGACCTTATATGTTAATGTTTTGAATGTTTATTAATAAAGAGCAAAATGGTAAATGATGTATTAAAATTAATATGTGTTATAATAAAATAAAATAAGTTAGTGGATGATTTATTCATCCTTATTAGCCAAAATTATCAAAAGAAAAAGAATAAAATTCAAGCTTAGGGTTCGGCTAGGAGATTTGGTGATTAAGGTATGTTTTGAGCTTGGTTTTTTAATGATTTTTACGTTTTTGATATCGTTGCTTAGTAATCGATCAACCCATGCTCTAATTTTTGAATTGGTTGATGATTTTGAAAGATGCCATGGATGAATTCATGTGTTCTATGATGTTTAATGAAGAATTATGAAAGCTTAGTGCTTGATATACATGTTTTGTAAAGTGATTTTGAGTAAAAATGCATATTAGGGATTTAATTTAGAAAAGTGTAAATTGAGGGGTTGAATTGTGAAATAAATGAAAGTTTTCGGCTCTTAAAGGTCCTTATGATATTCGACAATGTATGGGTTCATTGAAATTATGTGTATTTTGTGTTTTTTGTGAAATAGGGACTAAAATGTTAAAATGTGAAAATGTGAGGGCTAATTTGTAAAATACCCTAAATATGTGTTTATGGATTAAATTGAATGATTTGTTGAATAAAAGGGTTATTTTGAATACATATAGATCAAGAAAAGAGGAATTCGAATTTAGACAGAGGGAAGTCAAAGGTTATTGAGTAAACGGTCCGAATAGTCAATTCCGAGTACGAGGTATGTTCGTACGTGATAAATGAGGTTATAGTTATGTTTTAATGCTTTGATCATGCATAAATTGTATAGATATTTGATTACAGTTTGAGCATGATAATAATCGATTACGTTCGGCACTAAGTGTGCGATTCGAAATAGCTTCGGCTACAAATGGCACTAAGTGTGCAAGTTGGAATAGCTTCGGCTATATAAGGCACTAAGTGTGCAATACCGAGATAGCTTTGGTTTATTGAAATGGTAGTAAGTGTGCGAGATTGTTATGGCTTCTGTAAATCACTAATGCACTAAGTGTGCGAATTCTTAAAGCATGGAAAGACTTCCGAATGAATTAATGTATTTGAACGAGAGGTGAGAATGAAATGAATAAATACGGGAAAGTTCAAGTATGTTCGATACCTATGTGGTAGATGATACTATGTGTATAAAGCTTGATGAATTCGTATAAACATATTAAATGAATAGAATAGAATTGATGGATGAATTATGAATTACTAAGTGTCTAATAGTTGATATTTTGTATATTATAAACTGTTGATTATTCATGGTATGAACTTACTAAGCTTTAAAGCTTTCTGTGTGAAATGTTCTCTGTTTTATAGTGTTGTAAAGCTAGCTCAGATCTGGGGATTGTCAGCGACATCAATCACACTATCAGACATCATTTTGGTGCCATTTTGAGAGTTGTATATATGGTATATGACATGTATAGGCTAGAAGTATTTAGTATGTTTTGTGATGTGAATATCTAGCCATGAGATTTGGCTTGTAAATGTTAGTATGTATGGGCTTTTAAGTGGGCCTAAATGATGTGTTTAATAGGTAAGTTATATGATAAATATAATGTTTATGTGATGGTTTGAATATGGAATGTTGAATTGGTAAGTTTTGTGGTACGGAATTGGTGATAAGATGATGAGTTTATGCACTTTGAATTTATGTAAGTTATAATGATTTTGGTATTCTTTGGTTGTGAAATTGAGTAGTAAAATAGATGGTATTTTAATGGCATGAAATATGTACAAATTGGTTGATTTGGTAGCCTATGAATGTATGCAAATGATGCTAAAATGTTGTGGTTTTTGAGTGCTTGAGATAGGTGGGAAATGTGGCATAAACCAAGCCTAATTTCACCCCACACGGTTGAGCACACGGATGTGTGTCTCAATCGTGTGTCTGTTGTAATTTAGCTATTCAAGTCAGTCTCGAGCACGGCCTAGACACATGGACGTGTCTGATGGCCGTGTGAGGCACACAATGTTGACACATGGGCGTGTGTGGCCACTTCGAAGGGTACACGGGCTAGACACACGGGCGTGTGGTCGGCCGTGTGACCCAAGTCAGTTTCAACCATGGCCAAGGCACACGGGCGTGTCTTGTAGCCGTGTGGTGTGGTCAGTATGTATAACATGTTTTGCCACGGCTTTGACACATGGGCATGTCTAAGGCTATGTAAGGCACACGGTCTGTTCACACGGGCGTGTGACCTTTATAACTTATAAAAATGTTTAGGTTTTGGAAAAATTTGTATGTGCTCGGTTTAGTCCTGACTCCTTTCTAAAGTATGTTTAAGGTCTTGTTGACCTAAGTAAGGGACTTATTGTTGATGTTTGATTATGATTTCAGAATGATGTATAAAAATTGTACGTATAATATTTCGAATTGTTTGGTAACGCCTTTAACCCTAATTCAGCGACGGATACGGGTTAGGGGTGTTGCATTTGATTGGTATCAGAGCTACAATTTAGTTGATTCTAAGACTAACGTAGCGTATGCGAGTCTAGCTATACATGCCATATATATGAACTGCGATAGTGTGATGATTCCTGACAGTTAAAATGTGTTTTTCATATAGCAAACGGAACCCGAATGAGCAATAGCTGATGATGTTGAAAGCAATGCACTTGCTCTTGCTTAAGGGACAATGTCGGCTGAATCTGGGCCGATATCTAGTAGTCAGGGAGGAGAGGCTAAGCAAGCCTTCTTCCAAATTATGACTGACTGGTTCAGGGTGTTCATTCAAACGAATCCGGCTGCTCAATAGCCTCCACCCCCACCTGTTCCTCAATAAGTCTCGGTTGTGCCACAAGTAATAGATTTGATTCATTTGAATAAGCCACCTATTGATAAGATTCGTAAATACAGGGCTAAAGAGTTTCAGGTTACGATTGATAATGATGCCGAGAGGGCTGAGCTCTGGCTTGAGAACACTATTTGAGTATTTGATGAGTTATCCTGTACTCAAGACGAATGTATTAAATGCATAGTATCTTTTCCTAGAGATAATGCATATCACTAGTGGAAAATGTTGACATCGGTGGTTCCTAGGGAACGAGTTACCTGAGAATTCTTTCAGACCAAGTTTTGAAAGAAGTACATAAGCTAGAGATTCCTCGATCAGAAAAATAAAGAGTTTTTGGAATTAAAACAAGGCCAGATGACTGTTATAGAATACGGAAGAGAATTTGTACGTTTGAGCAAGTATGCTCAGGAATACGTGTCTACTGTAGAGATTATGTGCAAAATATTTGTTGGTGGATTCAATGAAGATATAAAGCTTTTAGTTGGGATACTTGAGCTAAAAGAATTTGTAGTACTGGTTGAGAGGGCTTGTAAAGCTGAGGACCTTAGCAAAGAAAAGAGAAAAGTTGATGCAGAGGCAAAAGATTCGAGGAAAAGATCGATGAATAAATCTTATCATTCCTCATCGAAAGAATCAATAGATTACTTTAATCGATCGACAGCTTCAATGGGATATCAAAATAGAGATCGTGGGAAGCAATACACTAATCCTAAAGCTCAAGCCATATCGGTATCGAGCGTTGGCAACATAAAAGATGTTAAGCCTGAGTGTCAACAATGTGGAAGACGACATTTTAGAGATTGTTAAGGAAAAAGTAATAACCGAGCTTGTTACAGTTGTGGTTCACGAGATCACTTTATAAAAGATTGCCCAGAGCTAGCTGAAAAAGATAGTGCTAGAACACAAGGCCGAGTAACACTACAACTAGAGGTAGACACCGAGAAACACAGGAAATGTGAGTGGTGGTAGAGGTGTGATGCGAGACATTGCAACTAGATCTGATGTTAGAGCACTTGCACGAGCCTACGCTTTTCGAGCACGTGAAGAAGCGTCATCTCTAGATGTTATTTTCGGTTCTTTTACTCTCTATGATACTAAAGTTATTGCATTGATAGATCCAGGGTCTACTTATTCGTATATATGCATGAATTTAGTATCCAGTAAGACTTTGCCTGTAGAGTCTACTGAATTTTTAATTGGAGTATCGAGCCCCTTAGGCAAGTGTGTTTTGGTTGATAAAGTGTGCAAGAATTGTCCATTGATGATATGGGGTAATTACTTTCTGGCCTATTTGATGTTGTTACCATTTGACGAGTTTGACATAATCCTAGGTATGGACTGGTTAGTGTTGCATGATGCTGTTGTAAATTGCAAATGAAAGATGATTGATTTGAGATGTCAGAGTAATGAGATTATTCTAATTGAATAAGATGTTTTGAATGGATTGCCATCTATGATTTCAATGATCTTAGCTCAGAAATATGTGAGAAAAGGTTGCAAAGCTTATTTAGCATATGTGTTCGACAAGAAAGTGACTGAAAAGAAGATTGAATCAGTGCCAATTGTTTCTGAATAGTCAGATGTGTTTCCTGTTGAGTTACCAGATTTACCTCCAATCCGGGAAGTTGAGTTTGGTATCAATTTAATACTGGGAACTACTCCGATATCAATAGCTCCATACAAAATGGCACCGACTGAATTAAAAGAGTTGAAAGCTCAGTTGCAAGAATTGACAAATAGAGGCTTTGCACGATCGAGTTATTCTCCTTGGGGTGCACAGATTTTATTGTGATAAAGAAAGACGAAACTATGAGAATGTGCATTGATTACCGACAGCTCAATAAAGTGACGATCAAGAACAAATATCCTTTACCGTGGATAGATGATTTGTTTGATCAGTTGAAAGGATCTAAGATCAGGCTACTATTAGTTGCGAGTAAAAGATTCAGACATTCCAAAAACTGCATTCAGAACGAGGTACAGACACTATGAGTTTCTAGTTATACTTTTCGGATTAACGAATGCACCTACTGTTTTTATGGATTTGATGAACATAATTTTTAGACTGTATTTAGATCGATTTGTTGTCATATTCATTAATGACATTTTGATTTATTTGCACGATGAAACCGAACATGCTGAACATTTGAGAACAGTGCTACAGACTTTGCGTGATAAGCAATTGTATGCGAAGTTTAGCAAATGTGAATTCTGGTTACGAGAAGTTGGTTATCTGGGACATGTGGTGTCGGCATCTGGTATTCGAGATGATCCAAGCAAGATTTCAGCTATTTTGGATTGGAAGCCTCCGATAAATGTTTCTGAAGTCCATAGTTTTCTTGGACTTGCTGGTTATTATCGACGGTTTGTAAAAGACGTTTCTATGATCGCGACTCCGTTGAAGAAATTGTAACAGCCCGATTTAGACCCTAATCGGAACAGCGATTTTAGGACCATGAATCCGAGTCAGAAAAATATTTGAAAATTATATTCTGTGTTTATTTTGTGAAAATTTATATCTGTGAAATTTTCGTGATTTAATTTTGTCGTTTAGGTATCGGATTAAATAAAATGACTTAATCGCGTAAAATAAAAATTAGGAGGTAACTTGTAAAAGGGCTGAATTATTAATGGATTTCTAATTTGGGGTATTTATGTTGAAATTATTCCATTAGCATAATAAGTGGACGGTAAAAGACATATATTATATAATTTTATTATTATTTCATTAAGGTTATTAAAGTAATTTAGTTAATAAACATATATTAGTTAATAATAAAGTTATCAAATTTATTTTTGTGTCATTTGTTCTTCATTGACGAAAGTTAAAACAAAGAAAAAGAAAGAAACCAAGCTAGGGTTCGGTTGATTATAAGCTCAATCAAGGTAAGTGTTCAGCTCGATTTTTTATAATTTTTACGTTTTTGAGATCGTTGCTTCGAGAACTACAAAACCCATGCTTAAATTTTTTATTTTGATGAATATTTTGAGTTATGTCATTATGAGAGCTTGTGATTTTTATTGTTTGATGATGAAATATGAAAGATATTTTTAGATTCACATGTTTTGTATTGGAGTTTTTGATGATTTTGAGTAATTAGGACTAAATTGCAAAAATAATAATTTGAGGGACTAAAATGTGAAATAAATGAAATATATGGACTTGTATAAGCATGGGTAAAATTTTTCCCAACATAAGTATAGGGAAATTTTGTATATTTTGTGTTTTGTGCAATAGGTACTAAATTGTAAAAATTGTAAATGTCAGGGGTAAAATGGTAATTTTCCCATTTATGTGTTTTTGGACTTAATTGAATGAAAATATGTTTGGATGAGCTTAATTTGAATATTTTTAGATCAAGAACCAAAGAAATCGGATTTGGATTGGGGGAAAGCGAAAGTTGTCGACTAGCTGTCCCGTTCTGTTTTGTATTGTCTGAGGTAAGTTTATAAGCAAATAGATGTACTAAAATTTAATTACATGCAAAGTTTATATGCTGAAATGAAATATATAAACTAATATGTGCTAATGCCGAATGTGTATAAGCATGGTAACTATGCTCATGCACTCGTTTCGACTGAGTTACGACGTCCGAAAGCCCCGTATGAACCTTAGGAATAGTTAGGATACATATGTCATGACATAGGATTCTGATGTATGTGTGCGAGTAAGACCATGGCATCGATATGTGATTCTGATATGTGTTTATGAGTAAGACCCTGTCTGGGACAGTGGCATCGATATGTGGCTACATGTAAGACCACGTCTAAGACATTGGCATTGTACGATTTATGTGATTATCCTAGTGTCCTATCCAATTCTGAATGGTTCATTGGGCAAAGGTAAAACGTGAACGAATGTGTAAAACGAGCTAAATGATCAGGTATGAGTTAGCTTGTTGTTTACTTGAGATAAGGTAAATAAGTAACTTGATATTCATTACTAATTATGAGTGATACAAATGAAGATTACATGTGAATTTAGTATGTGTATTCGGCCTTGTAAATAAATGGTATGAATATTGTAGATTTGATTCTTGGATATGAGTATCTATGTGATCAAGTATATTCGTCCATATAAGTGGTATATGTACATGATGTTAAATTATGGTTCTTGAGCTTATATAATTATGTATGTGTAAGCTTGATTATATTGAGACATTTTGGCTTAGAAAGTTGAATAATATTAGGTCAAAATGATTAAGTGAGCATTCGACCAAGCTAGACTTTGTGCATGGAAATGTGTCATTTATCTCTTTTGTAGGTTTGAGGTTGAGCTTGTTAATGATAATGAAATTTGAATTAGCTTAAAATGAGTTGATTATATCATTGGGATGTTTATTTGCTTATGACTTACTAAGCTAAGTAGCTTACTCTGTGTGTTCTTGTTTACTCTATTTTATAGATTTTGGATCAAGTTACAAGCTCAGGGATCGTCAGCAAAGCTCATCACATTATCTACTATTTTGGTGCCTTTATAAGTTAAACTAGAATTATAGCATGTATAGGCTGGAATGTGTCTTGAATGTTGAATTGTGGTTTTGTAGAATTTAAGCCATGTGAAATTGACTTTATTTCTAAGCTTGAATTTAATTATGTTTGGGCATGGTTTAATCTATTTTGGTTAAAATGCTATATGTTTTGAATTATAAGTTATATGTGTTAGGTATTATATGTTTTGAATCGGTTTGGTGGTGATGATAGTTACAATGTGTAATTGGTTTTGTAATTAGCACTACTTGGGGATTATGTTCTTTGTATATAAATGTGTGTGGTGTGCTTGGCTAAATAAATCGGTTTGAATAATGCTTTAGTTGGCGTACATGAATTTTCTGTATAAACATGTGTATATTCGAGTGATTCATGTCACTATAATTCGGTTATGACTTGAAAATATGGTAGTATTTATTTCGGTTGGCGAGTAGATTTAATGAGATGTTGAATTTAATTAATGTATATGCTGATTGATGATTTGGCCTTACACTTATATACCTATGTATATGATGTCTCGGTTTAATATAAATATGCATTTCTATTTTAAAAATTATTTGGAAGATTAATTTGATGACTGAATCATAACTAATTAGTTTGGTTGCTTTTGTACAAGTTAGACATGATAATTATCATGAGACTTAAGGGTACCCTAAATTGTTATTTGTGGATTGAATGGTAATTATTGGCATATAGATGATTCAGGCTTATTTTTTTTGGTATGTGAGTTAAGCTTGATATGTTTAAGCAATGATGGTTCGGCAATAATCCAAATTTGATATAGTTCAATATGCATAATGTGATTATTGAATCATGAAATGTATACATATTCATATATAATCATTCGGTGAATTTGTCTATGACATGTATGTTAATGAACAAATTACCATGTGAATTGTTCTAATTGATTTAAGATGTGTATGTAAAGAATTAAAAGTTAAATCTTTGATTTTTAATTTGGTATTCGATTATCAGTGGAGTGTTGAACATATGATTTGCACATACGTAATATGATTTATTTTTAATGTATGTTTAATATTTAATTAGTTATATGCTTTATATTTATATGATTATAATTTGAGTTATTATGAGTATATTCAGAATTGTGCTTTTGTTCAATAATGCCTCACAACCCCATTTCAGAAACGGATACGGGTTAGGGGTGTTACATTTTATTGGTATCAGAGCTATGATTTAGTCTGTTCTAGGACTAACGTAGCGTGTTTGAGTCTGGCTATACATGCCATAATTATATTCTGCAATACTGTGATGACTTCTGACATTTGAAAATGTGTTTTCATATAGTAAATGGATCCTGATAGAGCTGTAGCTGATGATGTCGAGAGTGTAGCAGCTACTCCATGCAAGGGGCAGTGCCGATTGATTTTTGACCGACTTCGAGTAATCAAGAAAGTGAGACTAAACAAGCCTTCTATCAAATGATGAATGACTGGTTTACTCAATATATCCGAACTAATCTGGCTGCACAACAACCTCCACCCCCGATTAATCCATCTTCGATGCCTGCTATACCTCAAGTAAGTGATCCGCTGAGATTATATAAGCTACCTATTGATAAAATTATAAAACATGGGGCTGAAGAGTTTAAAGCTACTGATGATGACGATGCTGAGCGGGCTGAGTTCTGGCTTGGTAATTCTATCTGTGTGTTTGATGAGCTGTCTTGTACCCCAGACGAATGTTTGAAATGTGCCATATCCTTACTTTGAGACACAACATACCACTGGTGTAATACCCTAGTATCAGTGGTTCCGAGAGAGCAGGTGACCTGGGAATTCTTTCAAACTTAGTTCCGTAAGAAATATATCAGCCAGAGATTTATCGACCAGAAGCGTAAAGAATTTATGGAGTTGAAACAGGGTAGGATGACCGTGATAGAGTATGTGTTTCCACTGAAGCCATAATGTGTAAAAGATTTGAAGATGGGCTGAATAAAGACGTTAAACTGTTAGTTGGCATACTTGAGATAAAAGAGTTCGTGGTACTGGTTGAGCGAGCTTGTAAAGATGAAGAGCTCGAGAAAGAGAAAAGAAAAGCTGACTTTGAAGCTAGAGATGCACATAAAAGAACATCCGGTAAGTCATTCCAGTCGGCATCAAAGAAGTTCTGAGATGATTTCAGCCGTTCTAAAGCCACTTTAGGTTACTCTAGACGGGATCAGAATAAACCACCAGTGAGCTCTTGAGCTACCTCAGTGGCAAGTGTGGGTAATGTCATATCAAATCAACTCGAATGTAAACACTGTGGTAAACGACATCCCGATAGTTGCAGATTGCATGATCGGGCCTACTTTAAATGCGGATCGATAGATCATTATATTCGAGATTTCCCAGTGATAGATAAGGAAAATCCAGTGCAGAATACGAGATTGGGTAATACTGCAGCTCGAGGTAGACCACCCAGAAATGCTAGTAATGCGAGTGGCAGTCAAAGAGGGACTAAAGATATAGCAGACAGAGATCTAAGGCTCGTGCACCTGCTAGAGCCTATGCTATTCGTGCACGAGAGGAGGCCTCATCCCCAGATGTCATTACTGGTACATTCACTCTTTATGATACTAATGTAATTGCATTGATTGATCTTGGTTCTACTTATTCTTATGTGTGTGAGACATTAGTATTCAGCAAGACTCTGCCTGTTGAGTCTACTGAATTTGTGATTAAAGTGTCAAACCCCTTGGGCCGGTGTGTTATGGTTGACAAAGTGTGTAAGAATTATCCCTTAATGGTTTGAGATTTATGCTTTCCGATTGATTTAATGTTGCTGCCATTTGATGAGTTCGACATAATTCTGGGTATGGACTGGTTGACTTTGCATGATGCTTTTGTAAACTGCAAAAAGAAAGACTATTGATCTACGGTGCCAGAATGATGATGTTATTCGGATTGAATCCAGTGATTTGTATGGTTTACCAGTAGTAATTTCTTCGATGCTAGCTCAGAAATATGTGAGAAAAGGGTGTGAAGCTTATTTTGCCTACGTACTTGACAGTAAAGTGGCCGAAAGGAACATTGAATCAGTGTCAGTTGTATGTGAGTACCCAGATGTGTTTTCTGAAGAATTACCGAGTTTGCCACCTATTCAAGAGGTAGAGTTTGGTATTGATTTAATGCCTGGGACGACTCTAATATTTATAGCTCCTTACAGAATGGCACCTACTGAATTAAAAGAATTGAAAGCTCAATTGCAAGAATTGACAGATAGAGGTTTCGTACGGTTGAGTTTCTCTCTGTGGGGTGCACCTATGTTTTTTGTGAAAAATAAAGACAGAACTATGAGAATGTGCATCGATTATGGACAGCTTAATAAGGTGACTATAAAGAATAAGTATCCGTTGCCATGGATTGATGATCTGTTTGATCAATTGAAAGGGGCTACAGTGTTTTCGAATATAGATTTAAGATCAGGCTACTATCAGTTGCGAGTTAAAGATTCAGACATACCAAAGACTACTTTTCAAACGAGATATGGACACTATGAGTATTTAGTTATGCCATTCAGACTCACTAATGCAGCTGTTGTTTTCATGGATTTGATGAATCAGATCTTCAGACCGTATCTGGACCAGTTTGTGGTTGTGTCTATAGATGACATTTTGATTTATTCCCATGATGAAGCTGAACGTGCCGAACATTTGAGACTTGTGTTACAGACTTTGCAAGATAAGCAGTTGTATGCAAAATTCAGTAAATGTGAGTTCTGGTTAAGTGAAATTAGTTTTCTGGGTCATGTGGTATCAGCATCGGGTATTTGGGTTGATCCGAGCAAAATTTTAGCTATATTTGATTGGAAACCTCCGAAGAATGTTTCTAAAGTTTGAAGCTTTCTAGGACTTGCTGGTTATTATAGATAGTTCGTGAAAGATTTCTCTATGATTGCAGCCTTAATGACGAAGCTATTGCAGAAAGATGTTAAGTTCGAGTGGTCAGAGAAGTGCCAGAAAAGCTTTGATCAATTGAAATCCCTTTTGACCGAAGCTCCAATATTAGTTTAGCCAGAATCGGGTAAGGAATTTGTTATTTACAGTGATGCATATTTGAATGGTTTGGGTTGTGTATTGATGCAGGAAGGCAAAGTTATAGCTTATGCCTCGAGACAGTTAAAGCCACATGAAAAGAACTATCTAACACACGACTTAGAGTTGGCGGCTATTGTGTTTGCGTTGAAAATTTGGCGTCACTATCTGTTGGGTGAGAAATGTCATGTTTATTTTGATCATAAAAGTCTGAAGTACTTGATGACTCAGAAATATTTGAATTTGAGACAACGCTGATGGTTAGAGTTGCTAAAAGACTACGAGCTTGTGATTGACTATCACCCGGGAAAGGCTAATGTTGTTGTTGATGCTTTAAGCCAAAAATCATTGTTTGCTTTGCGTGTAATGAATGCACATATTGCTATGTCTGATGATGGTTTGATAATAACTAAATTAAAAGCTAGACCGTTATTTGCTCAACAAATTTGTGATGCCTAGAAGGTTGATAATGAATTACTAGCAAAACGAATTCAGTATGATACAGATGTTGATTTAGAATTCCGAGTTGATGCTGATGACTGTTTAAGATTCAGAAACCAAATATGTGTTTTGAGGAATTCAGAGTTGATTCAGATGATTTTGAATGAAGCTCACAGTAGTCGGTTATCTATTCACCCAGGTAGTACAAAGATGTGTAATGATCTGAAACAACTTTACTGGTGGCATGGTATGAAACGAGACATTTTTGACTTTGTTGTAAGATGTTTAGTCTGTCAGTAAGTAAAAGCCTAGCATTAGATACCTTCAGGATCACTTCAGCCGATTATGATACCAGAGTGGAAATGGGACACAGTCACGATGGATTTTGTATCTAGTTTACCGTTGACACCGAGCAAGAAAGATACAATCTGGGTTGTTGTAGATAGATTGATTAACTCATCTTATTTTGTTCTGATACTTATAGACTACTTGCTGGATAAGCTGGCTGAATTGTATGTTTCTCATATTGTAAGATTACATGGTGTGCCTATATCTATTATTTCGGATAGAGATCTGAGGTTTACATCGCAGTTTTGGAAGAAACTACAAGATGCATTAGGTACAAAATTACATTTCAGTATTGCTTTCAATCCGCAAACAGATGGCCAGTCTGAGCGAATCATTCAGATACTTGAGGATATGTTGAGATGTTGCATTCTCGAGTTTGAAGGTATGCGGGAACGATACCTACCTCTGATTGAATTTGCATATAATAACAGCTTTCAGTCGAGTATCAAAATGGCACCCTATGAGGCTTTATATGGTCGTAAATGTCGTACACCATTGTACTGGACCAAGCTTAGTGAAAATAAGATACACGGGGTTGCCTTGATCAGAAAAACTGAGCAGAAAGTGAAAGTGATTCGTGAAAGTCTAAAAGCAGCATCAAATCATCAGAAATCATATGCGGACTTGAAATGTAAAGATATAGAGTTTCAGATCAAAGATAAAGTTTTCTTGAAAGTCTCACTGTGGAAGAAAATACTAGGATTTGGTCGTAAAGGCAAATTGAGTCCGAAATTCATTGGGCCATATGAGATTATAGAGCGTATCGAGCCAGTTGCTTACAGGCTATTATTGCCACCTGAGTTGGAAAAGATCCACAATGTGTTCCACGTTTTGATGCTCCGTAGATATCAGATTGACCCTTCACATGTGATTAGTCTGTCTGAGATCGAGATTAAGCCCGATATGACGTATGAAGAAGAACCGATTCGTATTCTGGCTCGTGAGATTAAAGAGTTACGAAATAAGAAAATTTCGTTAGTTAAAGTACTATAGTGTAAACACGGGGTTGAGGAAGCAACGTGGGAGCCAGAGGATGCAATGAGAGAACATTATCCGAACCTCTTCATCGGTAAAATTTTTGGGGACGAAAATCCCTAAAGGGGAGAGTTGTAATAGTCCAATTTAGACCGTAATCGAAATGGTGATTTCGAGACCATGAATCTGAGTCAAAAAAAATTTAAAAATTATATTCTGTGTTTATTTTATGTGAATTTATATCTGTGAAATTTTCGTAATTTAATTTTGTCGTTTAGGTATCCAATTAAATAAAAGGACTTAATCGCATAAAATAAAAATTAGGACGTAACTTGTAAAAGGGTTGAATTATTAATGGATTTCTAATTTGTGGTATTTATGTTGAAATTATTCCATTAGCATAATAAGTGGACGGTAAAAGACATATATTATATAGTTTTATTATTATTTCATTAAGGTTATTTAAGTAATTTAGTTAATAAACATATATTAGTTAATAACAAAGTTATCAAATTTATTTTTGTGTCATTTGTTCTTCATTGCCGAAAGTTAAAACAAAGAAAAAGAAAGAAACTAAGCTAGGGTTCAGTTGATTATAAGCTCAATCAAGGTAAGTGTTCAGCTTGGTTTTTGATAATTTTTATGTTTTTGAGATCGTTGCTTCAAGTACCACAATAACCATGCTTAAATTTTTTATTTTGATGAATATTTTGAGTTATGCCATTGATGAGAGTTTGTGATTTTTGTTGTTTGATGATGAAATATGAAAGATATGTTTTAGATTAACATGTTTTGTATTGGAGTTTTTGATGATTTTGAGTAATTAGGACTAAATTACAAAAATAATAATTTGAAGGACTAAAATGTAAAATAAATGAAATATATGGACTTGTATAAGCATGGGTAAAATTTGGCCCAATATGAGTATAGGGAAATTTGTATATTTTGTGTTTTGTGTAATAGGGACTAAATTGTAAAAATTGTAAATGTCAGGGGTAAAATGGTAATTTTCCCATTTATGTGTTTTTGGACTTAATTGAATGAAAATATGTTTGAATTAGCTTAATTTGAATATGTTTAGATCAAGAACCAAAGAAATCAAATTTGGATCGGGGGAAAGCGAAAGTTGTCGACTAGCTGTCCCGTTCTGTTTTGTATCGTCCGAGGTAAGTTTATAAGCAAATAGACGTACTAAACTTTAATTAAATGCAAAATTTATATGCTGAAATGAAATATATAAACTAATATGTGCTAATGCCAAATGTGTATAAGCATGGTAACTATGTTCATGCAATCGTTTCGACTGAGTTACGACGTCCGAAAGCCCCGTATGAACCTTAGGAATAGGTAGGATACATATGTCATGATATATGACTCCGATACATGTGTGCGAGTAAGACCATGGCATCGTTATGTGATTCCGATATGTGTTTACGAGTAAGACCCTGTCTGGGACAGTGGCATTGATATGTGGCTACATGTAAGACCACGTCTGGGACATTGGCATTGTACGATTTATGTGATTATCCTAGTGTCCTATCCAATTCCGAATGGTTCATTGGGCAAAGGTAAAACATGAACAAATGTGTAAAATGACCTAAATGATTAGGTATGAGTTAGCTTGCTGTTTACTTGAGATAAGGTAAATAAGTAACTTGATATTTGTTACTAATTATGAGTGATACAAATGAAGATTACATGTGAATTTAGTATGTGTATTCAACCTAGTAAATAAATGGTATGAATATTGTAGATTTGATTCTTGGATATGAGTATCTATGTGATCAAGTATATTCAGCCATATAAGTGGTATATGTACATGATGTTAAATTATGGTTCTTGAGCTTATATAATTATGTATGTGTATGATTGATTATATTGAGACATTTTGGTTTAGAAAGTTGAATAATATTAGGTCAAAATGATTAAGTGAGCATTCAGCCAAGGTAGACTTTCTGCATGGAAACGTGTCATTTATCTCTTTTGTAGGTTTGAGGTTGAGCTTGCTAATGATAATGAAATTTGAATTAGCTTAAAATGAGTTGATTATATCATTGGGATGTTTATTTGCTTGTGACTTACTAAGCTAAGTTAGCTTACTTTGTGTGTTCTTGTTTACTATGTTTTATAGATTTTGGATCAAGTTACAAGCTCTGGGATCGTCAGCAAAGCTCATCACACTATCTACTATTTTGGTACCTTTATAAGTTAAACTCAAATTATGGCATGTATAGGTTGGAATGTGTCTTGAATGTGGAATTGTGGTTTTGTATAATTTAAGCCATGCGAAATTGGCTTTATTTCTAAGCTTGAATTTAATTATGTTTGGGCATGGTTTAATCTATTTTGGTTAAAATGCTATATGTTTTGAATTATAAGTTATATGTGTTAGGTATTATATGTTTTAAATCGGTTTGGTGGTGATGATAGTTATAATGTGTAATCGGTTTTGTAATTAGCACTACTGGGAGATTATGTTCTTTGTTTATAAATGTGTGTGGTGTGCTTGGCTAAATAGATTGATTTGAATAATGCTCTAGTTGGTGTACGTGAATTTGCTGTATAAACATGTGTATATTTGAGTGATACATGTCACTATAATTCGGTTATGACTTGAAAAGATGGTAGTAGTTTATTTTGGTTGGCGAGTAGATTTAATGAGATGTTGAATTTAATTAATGTATATGCTGATTGATGATTTGGCCTTACACTTATATACCTATGTATATGATGTCTCGGTTTAAGATAAATATGCATTTGTATTTTAAAAATTATTTGGAAGATTAATTTGATGACCGAATCATAACTAATTAGTTTGGCTGCTTTTGTGCAAGTTAGACATGATAATTATCATGAGATTTAAAGGTACTCTAAATAGTTATTTGTGGCTTGAATGGTAATTATTGGCATGTATATGATTCGGGTTTATTTATTTTGGTATGTGAGTTAAGCTTGATATGTTTAAGCAATGATGGTTCGGCAATAATCCAAATTTGATATAGTTCAATATGCATAACGTGATTATTGATTCATGAAATGTATACATATTCATATATATTCATTCGGTGAATTTGTCTATGACATTTATGTTAATGAACAAATTACCATGTGAATTGTTCTAATTGATTTAAGATGTGCATGTAAAGAATTAAAAGTTAAATCTTTTATTTTTAATTTGGTATTCGATTATCAGTGGAGTGTTGAACATATGATTTGCACATACGTAATATGATTTATTTTTAGTGTCTAATATTTAATTAGTTATATGCTTTATATTTATATAATTATAATTTGAGTTATTATGAGTATATTTAGAATTGTGCTTTTGTTCAGTAATGCCTCACAACCCCATTTTGGCAACAGACACGAGTTAGGGGTGTTACAGAAATTGCTTCAGAAAGATGTGAAATTTGATTGGTCTGAAAAGTGTCAGAAAAGCTTTGATCAATTGAAAGCTTTATTGACTGAAGCTCCAGTGTTAGTACAACCCGAATCGGGTAAAGAATTTGTGATCTACAGTGATGCTTCATTGAATGGTCTGGGATGTGTTTTGATGCAGGAAGACAAAGTCATTGCTTATGCTTCGGACAGTTAAAGCCACACGAAAATAATTATTCAACGCACGACCTTGAGTTAGCTACGATTGTGTTTGCTTTGAAAATATGGCGCCACTATTTGTTTGGTGAGAAATGTCACGTATATTCTGATCACAAAAGTTTAAAATATCTGATGACTCAGAAAGATTTGAATCTGTGACAGAGAAGATGGCTAGAATTGCTAAAAGACTACGAGGTTGTCATTGATTATCATCCGGGAAAGACCAAGGTTGTTGCTAATGCTTTGAGTCAGAAATCATTATTTGCATCACATGCTATGAATACTCAGTTAACTTTTTCTGATGATGGTTCGACTTTAGCAGAGTTGAAAGTGAGATCGTTATTTATTCAGCAGATTTATGATGCATAGAAGGTTGATAATGAATTGTTAGCAAAACAAGATCAGTGTGATTCGAACCCTGATTTAGAATTTCGAGTTGATAATGATGATTGCTTGAGATTTCGAGATCGAATTTGTGTTTCGAAAAATTTAGAGTTGATTCAGATGATTTTGAATGAAGCTCACAACAGTCATTTATCTGTACATCCAGGTAGTACAAAAATGTATAATGATTTAAAACGACATTATTGGTGGTCTAGAATGAAAAGAGATATCTCCAATTTTGTTTTGAAATGTTTAATCTGTCAGCAAGTTAAAGCTGAACATCAGGTGCCATTTGGTTTGTTACAACCGATTATGATTCTGGAGTGGAAATGGGACAGAATCACGATAGATTTTGTATCGGGTTTACCTCTGTCACCGAGTAAGAAAGATGCAATCTGGGTTGTGGTTGATAGATTGACTAAATCGGCTCATTTCATCCTGGTTTGTACAGATTATTCACTTCATAAGCTTGCTGAGTTGTACATTTCTCAGATTGTGAGATTGCATGGAGTACCAATTTCTATTGTTTCAGATAGAGATCCAAGGTTCACATCACGATTTTGGAAGAAACTGCAAGATGCATTAGGTACGAAACTACATTTTAGCACTGTTTTCCACCCACAGACGGATGGTTAATCTGAACAAATTATTCAGATACTCGAGGATATGTTGAGATGTTGTATTCTTGAGTTTGAAGGTACGTGGGAACGATACTTGTCATTGATTGGATTTGCATATAATAACAGCTTTCAATCGAGTATCAAAATGTTAGCTTATGAGGCTTTATACGGTCGAAAATGTCGAACACCATTATACTGGACAGAGCTTAGTGAGAATAAGATTCACGGGGTTGATTTGGTCAGAGAAACAGAAGAAAAATTGAAAGCAATACGTAATAGTCTGAAAGCAGCCACGGATTGTCAGAAATCGTATAAAGATTTGAAAAGAAAATACATTGAATTTGAGATCGATGACAAAGTATTTTTGAAAGTCTCACCGTGGAAGAAAGTACTTCGATTCGGCAGAAAAGGCAAATTGAGTTTGAGGTTCATCGGGTTGTATGAGATTATCGAGCGTATCGGGCCAGTTGCTTATAGATTGTTGTTGCCACCAAAATTGGAAAATATTCACAATGTATTCCATGTATCAATGCTACAATGATATAGATCAAATCCTTAGCATGTTATTTCCTCGACTGAGGTTGAAATTCAGCTTGATATGTCTTATGAAGAAGAACCGATACAGATTTTAGCTCGTGAGATCAAAGAGCTGAGAAATAAAAGAATAGCGTTAGTGAAAGTGTTGTGGCATCGACATGAGGTTGAAGAAGCTACATGGGAATCCAAGGATGCTATGAGAAAGCAATATCCAAACCTATTCCCTGGTAAGATTTTCGGGGACGACAATCCCTAAGGGGGGAGAGTTGCAACAGCCCGGTTTAGACCCTAGTTAGAATAATGGTATCAAGACCACAAATTTGAGTCAAAAAAATATTTTAATATTATTTTTCGTGCTTATAATAGGTGAATTGACATGTGTGAAAGTTTCGTATGAAAATTTAATCGTTTGTGTGCTTAATTTGATAAAAGGTCCTAATTGTATAAAATGTAAAAGTTGATTTCCATATGTTAAGTGTGCCTATTTGTTATGTCTCTTTAAATGAGAGGTCTTTATGTTGTTAATATGCCATTTATATGGTAAGTGGACAATAATGACCTTATATGTTAATGTTTTGAATGTTTATTAATGAAAGGCAAAATGGTAAATGATGTATTAATATTAATATGTGTTATAATAAAAGAAAATAAGTTAATAGATGATTTATTCATCCTTATTAGCCGAAATTATCAAAAGAAAAAGAAGAAAATTAAAGCTTAGGGTTCGGCTAGGAGATTTGGTTTTTAAGGTATGTTTTGAGCTCGGTTTTTTGATGATTTTTATGTTTTTTAGATCGTTGCTTACTAATCTATCAAGCCATGCTCTAATTTTTAAATTGGTTGATGATTTTGAAAGATGCCATTGATGAATTCATGTGTTCTATGATGTTTAATGATGAATTATGAAAGCTTAGTGCTTGATATACATGTTTTGTAAAGTGATTTTGAGTAAAAATGCATATTAGGGATTTAATTTAGAAAAGTGTAAATTGAGGGGTTGAATTGTGAAATAAATGAAAGTTTTGGGCTCCTAGAGGTCCTTACTATATTCGGTTATGTATGGGTTCATTGAAATTATATGTATTTGTGTTTATGTGAAATAGGGACTAAAATGTTAAAATGTGAAAATGTGAAGGCTAATTTGTAAAATGCCCTAAATATGTATTTATGGATTAAATTGAATGATTTTTTGAATAAAAGGGTTAATTTTGAATACATATAGATCAAGAAAAGAGGAATTCAGATTTAAACTGAGGGAAGTCGAAGGTTATTGAGTAAACGGTCTGAATCGTCAATTCCGAGTATGAGGTAAGTTTGTACGTGATAAATGAGGTTATAGTTATGTTTTAATGCTTTGATAATGCATAAATTGTATAGATATTTGATTACGGTTTGAGCATGAAGATAATCGACTATGTTCGGCAGTAAGTGTGTGGTTCGAAATAGCTTCGGCTACAAATGGCACTAAGTGTGCAAGTTGGAATAGCTTCGGCTATATGAGGCAGTAAGTGTGCGATACCGAGATAGGTTTGGTTTATTGAAGTGGAACTAATTGTGAGAGATTGTTATGGCTTCGACAAATCACTAATGCACTAAGTGTGCGAATTCTTAAAGCATGGAAAGACTTCTGAATGAATTAATGTATTTGAACGAGAGGTGAGAATGAAATGAATAAATACGAGAAAGTTCAAGTATGTTTGATACCTATGTGGCAGATGATACTATGTGTATGAAGCTTGATGAATTCGTATGAACATATTAAATGAGATAGAATAGAATTGATGGATGAATTGTGAATTACTAAGTGTCTATTAGTTGATGTTTCGTATATTATAAACTATTGATTATGTATGGTACGAACTTACTAAGCTTTAAAGCTTACTGTGTGAAATGTTCTCTATTTTACAGTGTTGTAAAGCTAGCTCAGATCTGGGGATCGTCAGCGACATCAATCACACTACCAGACATCTATTTTGGTGCCATTTTGAGAGTTGTGTATATGGTATATGGAATGTATAGGCTAGAAGTATTTAGTATGTTTTGTGATGTGAATATCTAGCCATGAGATTTGGCTTGTAAATGTTAGTATGTATGGCCCTTTAAGTTGCCGTAAATGATGTGTTTAATAGGTAAGTTATATGATAAATATAATGTTTATGTGATGGTTTCAATATGGAATGTTGAATTGGTAAGTTTTGTGGTACGACATTGGCGATAAGGTGATGAGTTTATGCACTTTGAATTTATGTAAGTTATAATGATTTTGGTATTCTTTGGTTGTGAAATTGAGTAGTAAAATAGATGGTATTTGAATGGCATAAAATATGTACAAATTGTTGGATTTGGTTGCCTATGAATGTATGCAAATGATGCTAAAATGTTGTGGCTTTGGAGTGCTTGAGATAGGTGGGAAATGTGGCATAAACCAAGCCTAATTTCACCCCACACAGTTGAGCACATGGGCGTGTGTCTCGACCGTGTGATTGTTGTAATTTAGCTATTCAAGTCAATCTCGAGCACGGCCTAGACACACGGACGTGTCTAGTGGCAGTGTGAGGCACACAACCATGACACGTAGGTCTGTGTGGCCACTTCAAAGCGTACACGGGCTAGACACACGGGCGTGTGGTCGTCCGTGTGACCCAAGTCAGTTTCGACCAGGGCCAGGGCACACGGGCGTGTCTTGTAGCCGTGTGGTGTAGTTAGTATGTATGTCCGGTTTTTCCACGGCTTTGACACACGGGAGTGTCTAAGGCAGTTAAGGTACACGGCCTATTCACACAGGCAGACCTTTATAACTTAGAAAAATGTTAAAGTTTTGGAAAAATTTGTATGTGCTTAGTTTAGTCCCGACTCCTTTCTAAAGTATGTTTAAGATCTCGTTGACCTAAATAAGGGACTTATTGTTGATGTTTCATTATGATTTGAGAATAATGTATAAGAATTGTTCGTATAATATTTTGAATTGTTCGGTAACGCCTTTAACCCTAATCTGGCGACGGATACAGGTTAGGGGTGTTACACGAACACATTTTGGAATTGATTTGGAACTAATCTATACACTCTAGAAAACTTTGTAAAATTTCAAGAGATAGGGGCACACGCCCGTGTGGATGGGCAACACGCCCGTGTGTTTTCTTAACATGGCCATGCTGAAGACCCGTGTGGCTCACACAGCCTGAACATATCGGGACATGCCCTTGTCCCTAGCCCGTGAGAATTTATTTCTTGATTCGAACCTACAGGGGTTCTCACACGACTTGGCATATGCTCGTGTCAGTGACCTGTGTCCCACATACGGCCAGGACATGCCTATTTCTCAGCCCGTGTGTAAAAACCTTGACATTCTGTTTCTGACATCAGCAGCCCTTTAAGGGTACACGCCCATGGTACACGCCCGTGTACTAGACCGTGTCCTCCATACAGTTGGGACACACGACTGTGTGTCTGCCCATGTGGTTACTACTGGGCATTTTGTTTTGCCAACTTTAGGTGCAGGGGACACGGCCTTACCAAACGCCCATGGGGCAAGCCATGTGTCACACACGATATAGATACACGCCTGTGTGGACAAAAACAAGGCTACTTACCAAGCCGTTTTGCCACCCGTACTTGCACCAACCTACACAACATCAATCAAAACCAATCAAAGCATAAAACATATAACCAAAACAGCCACAACCATGAGAATTTTCATCAAATGCATTTAATAATAATCAATATTAGCCAACATTAATGGCCTATACAAGATGAATATCACATCCATATGAGTTAACACTTGAGGCTAAACTAACATGACACTAAACAAAAGATCAAGTTCATATACATGCCACACTCAAAACATTTAAACTAGTTATACCAAAAGCTTCAACTGATAGTGTGATCGATGCCTCCGATGTCCCTTGATTCCCGATATTAACTTGGCGGCACTATAAGAAAATGGAAAAGAGAGGGAGTAAGCATAAAGCTTAGTAAGTTGCATATAAATAAGTAACAACATCAACCATCCATATTATAAATCAACGTAACGTTCTTGAGTGAACAAAGGTAAATATCACTACATGCTTATATATCACAAGTATAAGAAAAAGATTACAATATCGTCCCAAAATCATTTTCATAGCTAGAACTTACTCAAGTCATTCTTACCATCAAGGCAACATAACTAGACTCATATCTCATAAGTTTCGAATAAGAACATGTACCACTCACAACACGATTGTATCATTCCATATCTTTATGATAAGCCTTAAAAATAACCCGTAAAACCCTTTGAAATACTAAAGGATATTCGATAAGCCTCATACAAGAGGGTAATTTATCGATGCCATGTCCCAAACATGGTCTTACACTGGCTCACATGTCGTGGCCGATGCCATGTCCCTGACATGGTCTTACACTAGCTCTCGTCTCAATGCCGATGCCATGTCTCAGACATGGTCTTACACTGGCTCTCATAATGTGGCCGATGCCATGTCCCAGACATGTTCTTACACTAGCGCACATATTAATGCTGATGCCATGTCCAAGACATGGTCTTACACTGGCTCTCACAACATTGGCGATGCCATGTTCCAAACATGGTCTTACACTGGCTCTCAAATCGTGGCCGACGCCATGTCCCAGACATGGTCTTACACTAGTGCACATATCACCCAAATGTCATGGCATGGATATCCAATCTATTCCTAGGTTCAACTGAGAATTTACCACATTAATTTCATCATGCATTATTCATAAGCATATTCAAACATATTATGCAAAATCAATCATTCAACACATAATAGTGGTAAAGTTGTACGACTTACCTCGTTATACAAAAAGTGGGCGATTAGATTGAATCATTCTACTAGCTTGGCCTTCCCCGGTCTAGGTCTGGATTTTGTATTTCTTGATCGAAAATGATAAAATTCACTAGTTTAATCATCACATCAATCAAGACATTTCATAATTCATATTTTGGTAAAATAATCGTTTTGCCCTAGACTTTCACAAAATTATGATTTTACCCCTAGGCTCGCAAATCGATTTTCATCGAATTTTCTCACTAACCAGGCCTAGCTGAACTCTTTTTATACCTATAGAATCTCAAAATTTCAAATATTTCACACAATTACCATCCAATTATGAAACTTCACAAAATGGTCCATTTTAGGTGTTTTCATGAAAACCCCTTTCAAAAATGTTGTTTATTTAACAACCATGATTCATTTTCTTCCATGAAAGTTCAGCAAACAACATGAACACTCTCATGGCAAATCCCTAGTCCCTCAACCATTTTGCAAAATAGTCCCCCCATTAGTTAGCTTAAGCTATAATGGCTCCAAAAGTACAAAAATCATTAAGAAAGACCACCAAAATCACTTACTTGCAAGGGTGAAGAGTTGCTGAAATTTCAATCTTCCAAAACCCTTATTTTACTGAAATTTTCGGTGGAGAGGAGGAAGATGAAAAGTGATATCTTTTTCTCTTTATTTTATTTTATTTCAAGTTAAATTAGTCACCAAATTTCACCTAACCTTTGACCATTTCATTTTCTTTGTCTCTATGGTCGGCCACCCTTATTAGATTGGGTCTATTTGCTCTTTAAAGACCCTTAGTTATGATTCTCTAGCTATTTAACACCATTTGCTAGTAAAACAAAACTTTTGCCCTTTATGCGATTTAGTCCTTTTTTGCAATTAGGCTCACAATCACTAAAATTGATTCACAAAAATTTTCATGCACTCATATAAAAGCACATAAAATGATATTAAAAATAATTTCTCTGACCTCGGGTTAGTGGTTTCTAAACCACTATTTCAACTAGGCCCAAAATCGAGCTGTTACAGAAAATTAAAGTATAAAATTTTACCCGTGTTAAATATTTGTGTATTTTGATGTTTAAGGGTAGAAAATGTATGTTTTGTGTTAGATAAACAACATTTACCAAGTGATTTTTGATGAAAACGTCAAATAGGGACCTATTTGTAAAAGTTATAAAATGTGTGTAAAAATGTGAATAAATGAAAATTGTGGTCTGATATAAGTACTAATAATATTAGGCTAGGCTTTGGTAATGAAGAAATCGAATGAAAATAATTTTATGAGCCTAGGGACTAAAATGTAAAAAGTTAAAAAGTTAGGGGAAAAAATGTAATTTTTGCCATAAGATGTTTCTGGGATTAAATTGAATAATGTGATGATTGAATGAGTTAAATGTGGTATTATAGATCAAGAAAGACGAGGTTCTGACCTAGACCGGGGAAAGAACGAAGTTGTGGACTAAATCGAACTATTAGCCTTTTAGCACCGAGGTAAGTTCATATGTTAAAAATAAGCTTTAGAATAATTGTACTTAAATGCTTTAACATTGCATGAATTGCATGTTTGATTATGTGAATGAGTATAACTCTACAAATGAGTTCGACGACGAATCGAGAAGCAAGAAATCTGGTTTGAACCTGAAGAATATGGTAGGATACAAGTGACATGTCACTAGGGTCATTATGTGTTATGTGATTATGTGATCCGAGTGCTGGTCTTGTACATCCTATCAGTGGCTGAGTATACCAGCACATGTAGCGGATACTTGACAGCTTGTGTGAGCAGCACTGAGTAGCAATGTCTTGATTGACAGCTTGTGTGAGCAGGCCCGTTGAAAGCTCGAGAGCGAGCAACTATGTGATATGAGACTTGGGTAGCTTTGGCTACATATGTGGCATTTAGTGTGAAAATTTCCCGAGTATCTGACATTTTTATTCCAAGTGGTTCAAGGGTACATCAAAGATGAGAATATGTGTAAGTTCATTTCGAGATGGTTCAGGTAAGTGTGTAAAGCTCATGTTTATTAAATGCTTGAAATGATGAAAATGATGTAAGTTTTCTGATGAAATGAGTTATGATACTATGGTAAGTTTACATTTAATTATGTTGTATTATTTGAATGTTATATGCATGGTAAGGTTGCTTATTTCTTGCATATGAGCTTACTAAGCTATATAGCTTACTCCGTTTAATTTCCATGTTTTATAGTGTCGCCAAGCTAGCTCTGTAACACCCCTAACCCATATCCGTCGCCGAAATAGGGTTACAATGCATTACTGATCAATTCATAACATAAAACATACAATCTCATAAACCATTCAACACAATCACTTTGTCCCTTATAATGGCCTACGAGGCCTTAAACATGCTTTAGAAGTGAGTCGAGACTAAACCGATAACATACGAAAATTTAGGAAAACATAGAAATTTTTCATTCATACAGGGGTCACACGCCTGTGTGAACAGGCTATGTGCATCACACGGTTCCAGACATGCTCGTGTCTCAGGCCATGTGGAAACAGGGCATACATACTAACTTGGGTCACATGGCCAACCACGCGCTCGTGTGTCTAGCCCATGCTAAAACTGTAGGGTATACTGACTTATCAACACGGCCAAGTCACACGCCCGTGTGCTAGGCCGTGTGCCATTTAGAGGGTATATTAGCTTGTACCACATGGCCAGTCACACACCTGTGTGTGAGACCGTGTGGAACATATTGACTTTATTTTAAAATCAACACCAGGGACACATGGCCGTATAACCTGACCGTGTGTCTTACACGGCAGAGACACACGCTTGTATCTGTACCCATGTGGACAAAAATAGGCCATTTGCAAGACCAATTTTGCCACCCTTTTTGCACATACCTATATAAGTTAGTTTGGTACCATTTGAAGGCACAAATAGGCAGCCAAAATGCACAATTATACTATATCCATTTCGACCAAATTCAAGACTCAAATTAATGCCAAATACTTATTCAACTCAACTTCTAAAATCATATTTCATCATAAACATTTCTAAAACATTATACTCTATGACTCAATCCAACATTTGCAACTATAAAACCATAACCATATTTATACCAAACATGACAAAATAAACCATCACTTATGACTGCATAAATACAACCAGAACATATACATTTATGAGCTATTTCTAAGAGCCAAATGCACATCAATATTAATATCATTTTCAAGCCAACTCTCATGGCTATAATCAAAACCAAAATACCACAACTAGCTTATACATGCCATATACCATATATACATAACTTCAAAAGTACCAAATATAGATGTTCGACAGTGTGATGATGTTCCCGATGACTCCCAGATTCGAGCTAGCCTTGATTCTCTATAAAACATAGGAAAATAACACAAAGTAAGCTTCACAGATTAGTAAGTTCGTATTAATGTAATGAGCAACTTCACCATTCATTAACAATTCAATCAATATAAATGCAAGATAATACAAATGCATTAAATCTTAAACCATTCCATCATTCATTCAATAGCTTACCAAGAATTCATTAATTTCATGGATTCAATGTTTATAAACTTTACGTACGTACCTGTACCAACTCATACCAATCTAATTCTAGTCCACATCTTTCAATTTCCCATTGAACCATCCAGAATAGAAGTCGGATATTTAAGGATCTCAATCGATAAGTATCTATACCATGGCCCACAGCCAAATCAATGTAACTTTTCCCGGAGTACCTATACCATGGCCCGTAGCCAAATCAAGGTAACTCCTCTCCAAAATACCTATACCATGGCCTGTAGCCAAATCAAGGTATAAATCGCACCCGAAGTGCCGATATCATGGCTCGAAGCCAACTTAACACCCTAATGACATGTCATTAATATCCTAGACTATTCCTATGGTTCAACTGGAAGTTTCTAATACCAAATCATAGTCGAATCATTTCGAATCACTGTCGAATCATTATCAAATCAT
This sequence comes from Gossypium longicalyx, assembly GCA_025698465.1. Classification (NCBI taxonomy): domain Eukaryota; kingdom Viridiplantae; phylum Streptophyta; class Magnoliopsida; order Malvales; family Malvaceae; genus Gossypium; species Gossypium longicalyx. The sequence goes on from CM047006.1 coordinate 30,141,126, forward strand.
GGTCGAACAAGTTCATAGTCTAGAATTTACAATTTATGCAATATCAAAACATTTAAATACGATTATAATAGAGCTCGCTACATACGAACTTACCTCGTGTTCAAAAATGACGGATCGAATCTACTAATCGACAACCTTGCTTTTCCCCTATCTAAATCTAAATTCTTTCTTTCTTGATCCATATGAATTCAACTTATTTATTCATCTACTTATTCAATTTAATCCAAAATTACTCATTCGAGCATTTTTACACATTAGCCCCTAAACTTTCACATTTAATCTATTTAGTCCTTATTTCACATATACACAAAATTCACATAATTTCATTACACCCAAGCTTGACTGAAATACATATAGGTCCCTAGAAGCCCAAAACTTTCATTTATTTCACATTTCAACCACTTAATTTACATATTTCACAATATAATCCCTATTATGCATTTTCATCAAAATCACTTAATAAAACATGTAAAACTATCATCAAGCTTTCATAATCCATCATCAAACATCAAAGAACTCAAAGATTCAACAATGGAAACTCTCAAAATCTTTAATAATTTCGAAATTAAAGGTACGGGCTAGCTAAATTGGGCTGCAACGATTACAAAAACATAGAAATCATTAAAAATCGAGCTCAAAACACTTACCAATTAAGCCTTGCAAGTGTTAAACCCTAATATGCATAAAAATGGTGTTTTTCTCCTTTGAATTTTCTGCAATGGCAAGAAAGATGAACAAAATCATGTTTTGTTATAATTTTGTTAACCTTATTTATCAATTTACTCATTTACCCTTAATGAGTAAACATAGATATTTATAATGCATGTCCATTAATGTCCATTAACACTACCAATGGTTTAATATCTTTGTAAGGACTTTTAATTTATTAAATCATAGAAATTAAGCACTTTAACAAATAGTATGCAACTTTTGTATTTTACGTAATTAAGTCATTTTTCCCAAATTGAGTAATTAAACGATAAAATTAGCTTATGAAATTTTCACACATACATGCTATCATGCTGTAAACACATAAAATAATATTATAATAATTTTTTGACATTAGATTTGTGGTTCCGAAACCACTGTTCCGATTTAGCTAAAACTGGGCTGTTACAACTCTCCCCCCTTAGGGATTTTCCTCCCCAAAAATCTTACCAGTGAATAGGTTCAGATATTGTTTTCTCATAGCATCCTCAGGTTCCCACGTAGCTTCTTCAACCCCATGTCGATGCCATAATACTTTTACTAATGCGATTCACTTATTTCTTAACTCTTTGATCTCACGAGCTAAAATTCAAATTAGTTCTTTGACATACGACTTATAAGACTAAATTTCAACCTCGATCGATGAAATGACTTGTAAAGGATCAGATCGGTATTGACGAAGCATTGATACATGAAACAGATTATGTATTTTCTCTAACTCAGGCAATAATGCCAACTGATATGGCACTGGCCAAATTTGCTCGATAATCTCATATGGTCTGATGAATCACAGACTCAGTTTCCCTTTCCGACCTAACTGCAATATCTTTTTCCACGGTGACACTTTCAAAAACACTTTATCCCCGATCTGAAACTCAATATCTTTATGTTTCAAATCTGCGTATGATTTCTGTTGATCTAATGCCACTTTTAAACTATCACAAATTACTTTCACTTTTTCTTCAGTCTCTCTGATCAAATCAACCCCGTGAATCTTATTCTCGCTAAGCTTGGTCTAGTACAATAGTGTTCTACATTTACGATAGTATAAAGCTTCGTATGATGCTATCTTTATACTCGATTGGAAGCTATTATTATAAGCAAATTCAATCAACGGTAGATATTTCTCCCAGCTACCTTCAAACTTAAGAATGCAACAACGCAACATATCCTCAAGCATATGAATAAATCGTTCGGATTGACCATCCGTTTGCGGGTGAAATGCAGTGCTAAAATGCAGCTTTGTACCTAAAGCTTCTTGCAATTTCTTCCAAAATCGCGAAGTGAATCTTAGATCTCTATCCAAAACAATAGATAATGGAACACCATGTAATCTCACAATTTTGGAAATGTACAACTTAGCTAATTTATTAAGGGAGAAATCTGTATGTACCGGAATGAAATGAGCTGATTTTGTCAATCTGTCAACAACAACCCAGATCACATCTTTCTTTTTTGGAGATAAGGGTAAACCCGATACGAAATCCATTGTTACTCTATCCCACTTCTACTCAAGAATCATAATAGGCTGTAATAAACCTGGCACACTTGATGCTCAGCTTTGACTTGTTGACAAATCAAACATTTCAAAACAAATTATAAGATATCTCATTTTATTCCATGCCATCAATAGAACTGTTTCAAATCGTTATACATTTTTGTACTTCTGGGATGTACTGATAAACAACTACTGTATGCTTCATTTAGATTCTTCTGAATGAGCTCAAAATTTCTTGGTACATATATTCTATTATGAAACATCAAACAATCATAAGATCCTATTCGAAACTCTAAATTAGAAATCAACTCACACTGAGCTCGTTTTGCTTGCAATTCATTATCAAATTTTGAGCCTCATAAATCTGTTGTAGAAATACCTGTCTCACTTTTAACTCGACTACTATCGAACTATCGTCAGAAAAGGATAATTACAGGTTCAAAATGCGTAAAGCAAATAAGGACTTTTGGCTCAAAGCATCAGCAACTACGTTCGCTTTCCTCGGGTGATAGTCAATTACTAATTCATAGTATTTTAATAATTCTAACCATCTCCGTTGTCACAAATTTAATTCTTTCTGAGTCATCAGATGGCATTTCTCACTAAACAAGTAATGACGCCAAATTTTCAATGTGAACAATATCGCTGTTAACTCTAGATCATGTGTTGGATAATTCTTTTCGTGTTGCTTTAACTGTCTCGAGGCATAAGCTACAACTTTGCCTTCCTACATCAAAACACAACCCAGGCTATTTAATGATGCATCACTGAAAGCTATGAATTCTTTACCCGACTCAGGCTGAACTAACACTGGTGCCTCTGTCAATAATGCTTTCAACTGTTCGAAGCTCTGCTGACACTTTTGTGACCACTCAAATTTAACATCTTTTTGGAGTAACCGTATCATCGGAGTCACAATCATCGAGAAACCCTTCACAAACCCTCTATAATAACTAGCTAGTCCTAGAAAACTATGGACTTTGGATATGTTTCTTGAAGGCTTCCAATCTATAATTGCAGAGATTTTGCTCGAGTCAACTCGGATACCCTCAGTTGAAACTATATGTCCCAAAAAACCAACCTCTCGTAGCCAAAACTCACATTTGCTAAACTTTCCAAACAACTGTTTATCTCTCAAAGTTTGTAACACGATTCCCAAATGCGCAGCATGCTCAGATTTGTCATGAGAGTAAATCAAAATATCATCAATAAACACAACTACAAATCGGTCTAAGTATGGCCTGAAAATTCGGTTCATCAAATCCATAAAAACAGTAGGTGCATTTGTTAATTTGAAAGGCATAACAAGAAATTCGTAATGTCCATACCTTGTTCTAAAGGCAGTCTTTGGCACATCTGAATCTTTAACTCGCAATTGGTAATAATCCGATCTCAAATCAAATTTTGAAACACCGTTGCCGCTTTTAATTAATCAAACAAATCATCTGTTCGTGGAAAAAGGTATTTATTCTTGATTGTCACTTTCTTGAGCTATCGATAATCTATACACATTCTCATCATGCCATATTTCTTTTTCACAAATAACATCGGCGCACCCCAAGGAGAGAAACTCGGTCTAGCAAAACCTCTATCTATCAATTCTTGCAACTGAGCTTTTAATTCTTTTAACTCTGTCAGAGCTATTCTGTGTAGAGCTATCGATATCGGTGTTGTACCTGGTACTAATTCAATACCAAACTCAACCTATCTGATAGGTGGTAAGCCCGATAACTCTTCGAGAAACACATCTGGATACTCTTACACAACTGGTATTGATTCAATCTTTGTTTCTATCACTTTCGTATCAAGTACATAAGCAAGATAAGCTTCACATCCCTTTCTCACAAATCTTTGAGCTAACATAGACGATATCACATGTAACGCCCCAAAAAAATCCCGAAACCCAAAAATCCTGAAACCCTAATTTTCTTTATTTTTAATATTGACAAAAATTGTGTTTAATATTCTTATCTAAGCGATAATTTTAGTAGGTCTTAGCTAAGGTTGAGTTCGAATCAAGGGGTAGAAGAAATTATAGTTTAATTATTAAAAGAATCAGGGCTGACAAGTAGGTGGGCTTTTGAATAAATGAAGAAACAATTGAACACAAAAAGAGCCTATGGTGGAGTGGCTAAGTGACGCCACATAAGGTGTAGTGAGGTGGCGTTAGTAGCTAGTAAGGGGGTCCAAGGTTCGAATCCTAGCTTAGTATTTTTAGAATTTAATTTTGGCCTTCTAGAAGGATGGAAGTGGCATGAAGATGGACTCTAAGGGGAGTGTTCAAAAGACAAAATTAAGAAAAGGATCAAGGAGTTATCAGGGAGAAAAATGAGGAGATGAAAAGTGAGGAGTAAGTGGAGCTGAATTGGGAACTTGGGCTTGAAGAATTCGACTATAGGGCTATAAATAGGTGCCGAATAGGAGGTTGAAAAGTTAATGATGAATTTCCCTTCACTTTGTGCCAGAAACCCTTTTCTCTTCAAGATCCAAAAAGCCGAAAACCCCCTATTTTACTTTCTTTTCTTTTTGTTGATTTCTATTCTCCTCTACACAATCTTCTTTGTCGATTTCTTCTACTACTCTTCTTCTTTAATCTGTACCAAATAAACCTTATTCACCATACTTAGTTTGAAAAGTCAAAAAATTGAATCTTCTAAGGGCCGAATACTTTTTGACCGAATCTAGTGTAAGTGTTACTCTTCCAATCGGTTTTCTTTGTTTAGTATCGATTATTGTCCCTCACTCTTTCTAATCAAATTTGGTAGGGAATTAGTATCGAATCTTGGTTTTTAGCTCTCTGCCGAATTGCTCCTTAAGGTGTTGCGGTTTTGGTAAGTAATTTTCTCCGATTGGCTAAGGTGGTGGAATGGTAATAGTTATGGTAAGGAGACTTGTGTTGGATATGAGTTACCCATTATTAGGGTTTTAATAGTTAAGATTTGTGCAGATCGAGGAAATACGTGATCAAGGAAAAAGTGAGTAAGGATTGGGCTTAAGGTAAGGTTAAAGTGAAGTTTCATTGTAGGTTTGGGCTAAGGAGATCGCATCACGCTTGCTTACCAGGTGTGTACATACACTGCACACATACAATGATTCGGTAAAAGCCGAAAAGCTGAAAAGCCGAAAAGCCAAAATGCCGAAAAGCCAAAAATTTGGCTAAGGTAGTCTTGCGAGTGCGCGAAAAATCGTAAGGGGGAAACCGATAGGTTGCCTGAGGCCCACGGGCGATTCCGTGGACTTGGGTTGTGATCTGGCCAAATGGGCCAGAATGGGCTAAATGGGCCCGATGGGCTGTTGGGCCCATAATAGGCAAAACTTGATAATTGATGCTATGTGATAGAAAGTTTGTATGTGAGCATGAATATGAAGGTGACTAGGCCTAACGGGCCATATAAATGCGATTGGGACTTAATGGGCCATATATAGGTGATTAGGGCCTAATAGGCCATATGAATATGATTGGGCTTAATGGGCCAGATACAGGTATGTGAAATTGTTTGGGCTTTGTAAGGGGTTTTGGGCCTAGTATATGATATCAACATAAGACTTAATTAATATATTGCGACCGTGGACAAGTCAAAGGGTTAAGGTGTGGCAACGGGTATATGCATGTGTAAGATTGGATCTAGGGAGAGCTTGGTACTTAAGCGGTCTTAATGGCCCACCTCCTCTTCTCTGGAATCCTGCCTGGTGCATAGTATTCGTTCATCTTAGCTCACGGGACTTGTTAATGGGCCAAGATAAGTGAAAATCGTAATTAAGGGAAAATTACCAAAATGCCCCTAAGGGTGAAAATGACCAAAATACCCTTAGATGTTGAATGTAAGTTTTGTGGACGCGACATGCATACATATGATATTCTGCTTAGGTCGCATATGGGTTGAGAATTATGGAACGGAGGAAGTATATGAGGATCGCATGGTTGCTTGAAAATCGTGGATCCACTAACGGCTTTCAAAGCCGAATATGTAAATGAAGGTAGTTCCACAATCGGGCTACCATGGTGTGTAGGTTGGGTGGGTCGATATTTATATCCCCACATGGTGTGACAGGGGACGGAGCCGGTGTGTAGCTGATGTATAATTTGGATGGGATTGCATTGCATGATTGATGAATGATGTTTTTTTGAATGCTTGTTTTTGTCGAGGGTTGTACACACTGAGTTTGCGAAAACTCACCCGCTCTTTTATTTTATTTTCAGGTGATGCTCAGTAGAATGTTTCGATGTTTGGAAGGACTCTGGGTGGCCAGCTAGCAAGATGATTTGGACTTGGATTTTTTTTTCAAGCATTTAAGTTTTTACTTCTTTTTAAGTATGTTCCAAACCAGATTGTAATAAGGTTTTCATTGTGTTATTAGTACTTGAATTATTATTATTTTCAATGTAATTACAAGAAGTTGAACATGGGTTTTCTAAATTATAGTGTGTTTTCTACGTTTCTACAATTAAATTTTTAAATGATAAGTTTTCTTAAATCAAATGTTTCAAACAAGGTTTTTTCAAATGAAAGGTGTTTTTTTAAAGTTAATTAAGGTTTCTTTTATTTTAAGAAGGGTTTTCAATAAAAACATGGTTTTCACTAAAACACTTCAATGTGACACACCAGATTCGGCCATAACGTTTGGGCCGGGTTTGGGGTGTTACATTTAGTGGTATCAGAGCCCAGGTTACAAAACTCGGGCTGTGAAGTGGGCCTTATTATTATTTGGCTTCTTTTTGGATTTTAAAAATAATTTGGATCGCGATGCTTTGGAAAAAGAGAAATCTTGCTGAGCGGCACACCGAGTCTCCAACGTCGAACCAAGTAATTACTTTTTAAGTTTGTTTAAATTTTTATACAGTAGATAGTTAGAGGGCTACTTTACATGATTGTTAGAATGGAACTAAAGCCCGTAGGATCTGGAAACTGTAGAGGATTTTCGAAAAAAATCTTCTCTTTAAATATTTTCATAAAACATTGGTATAATTATTAAACTAACTAAAACTTCATAAAATTTCTAATTCAAATAATACGCGAATCGACGATGAGTTCTAGAAGAGGTGCAAGAGGCCGTGGCCGAGGCCGCGGAAGTGTTAGGGCTGAATCGTCAGTATTGGGCCATATGCCCGATGTTGGAGTAGAAGAGGCTTCGGCCTCACCTGTGGCTAGGAATAGACAGTATGATCGAGCCGCGGGAGAAGATGCATTGTCACAGGCAATGTTGAGGATTCTGGAAAGGGTTGCTAGGCCCAATAATGGCAACGGAAATCAGGGGTCCATTCCAGAACGACTTTGATCGAACGGGGCTGAGATCTTTAATGGCGTGGCTGGCGTGGCTCCTAATGTGGCGGAATATTGGTTGGAGGCCACTGAAAGGATAATGGAGGATTTGGACTGCTCACTTGAGTAAAAGTTGAAAGGGGCAGTGTCATTGCTTAGGGAGGAAGCCTCCTAGTGGTGGCTGATGGTGAAAGAGGGCACCCAACCGGAGCGGGTCACCTCAGAGTTTTTTAAAGCTGCATTCCAAGGGAAGTATGTGGGTGCAAGCTATGTGGATGCTAGGAGAAAGGAGATCCTGAACTTGACCCAAGGCAATAAATCGGTGGCGAAGTATGAGGCAGAGGTTCTACGCCTTAGTAGGTATGCAAGGGTAATGGTGGCAATGGAGTATGAGCATTGGGATATGTTTCAGGATGGGCTTAGGGATAGCCTCAGGGTACTGATAGCTCTACAAAGGGAACATGTTTTCTCGGAGTTGGTGGAGAAAGCAAAGATAGCGGAGGAGGTTAAGCGCACTGAGTGCTTAAATCGGGATGAAGAAAGGGGTAGGAATAAAAGGGAGGCTGAGACTCTGGGTGTTGTACAGATGCCTAGGGCTAGGGCCAGAGTTAATGAGCTAGTTAGAACAGGGCCCCCTGCTGTTAATCTAGGGGTGCCACCTTGTGCTGATTGTGGGAGAAGGTATGGAGGCAAGTGTTGGAAGAGAATGGGAGCTTGTTTTGCTTGTGGGTCTATGGAGAATAGGATTAAGGATTGCCCCCGAATGCTAGGTCGAGAGCCAGTAGTGGGCCAAGCTGGTGCTCAGCCACGAAGGGGTGGTCAGCTGCCGCCAAGGGGCCGTGAGTAGGCCAGGGGTGGTGACGGCAATGGACGTGGACGTGGAGTACTAGGCGGAAATGCAGGTCATGCTGAGGCGAGGCAACTAGCTTTGGTTTATGCTGCTCGTCGCCGAAGATGCTTCAAAAGTGAATACTGGTACGTACTTTATCCATAGTGTGCGATCTATCTATTTTGAAATTAGAAATAGAGTGCGCAGCAAAAGCGTATTGGTGTAACTTAAGCGATGCGACGTCAATATACTCAACTATTTGGATCAGGTAAATTTTGAGGACGAAATTTCTTTTAAGGGCGTAGAGTTGTAACACCCCAAAAAAAATCCCAAAACATAAAAATCTTGAAACCCAAAAATCTCGAAACCCAAAAATCCTGAAATCCTGAATTTTCTTTATTTTCGATTTTGATGAAAATTATGTTTAATATTCTTATCCAAGCAATAATTTTAGTAGGTCTTAGCTAAGGTTGAGTTTGAATCAAGGGGTAGAAGAAATTATAGTTTAATTATTAAAAGAATCAGGGCTAACAAGTAGGTGGGCTTTTCAATAAATGAAGAAACAATTGGACGCAAAAAGAGCCTGTGGTTGAGTGGCTAAGTGACGCTACATAAGGTGTAGTGAGGTGGCGTTAGTAGCTAGCAAGGGGGTCCAAGGTTCAAATCCTAGCTTAGTAATTTTAGAATTTAATTTTGGCCTTCTAGAAGGATGGAAGTGGCGTGAAGATGGACTCTAAGGGGAGTGTTCAAAAGAGAAAATTAAAAAAAGGATCTAGGGGTTATCAGGGAGAAAAACGAGGAGATGAGAAGTGAGGAGTAAGTGGAGCTAAATTAGGAACTTGGGCTTGAAGAACTCGGCTATAGGGCAATAAATAGGTGCCGAATAGGAGGGTTGAAAAGCTAATGACGAATTTCCCTTCACTTTGTGCCAGAAACCCTTTTCTCTTCAAGATCCAAAAAGCCGAAAACCCTCTATTTTACTTTCTTTTCTTTCTGTCAATTTCTATTCTCCTCTACACAATCTTCTTTGCCGATTTCTTCTACTACTCTTCTTCTTTAATCCGTACCAAATAAACCTTATTCACCATACTTAGTTTGAAAAGTCGAAAAACTGAATCTTCTAAGGCCCGAATACTTTTTGACCGAATCTAGTGTAAGTGTTGCTCTTCCAATCAGTTTTCTTTGTTTAGTATCGATTATTGTCCCTCACTCTTTCTAATCAGCTTTGGTAGGGAATTAGTATCGAATCTTGGTTTTTAGCTCTCTGCCGAATTGCTCCTTAAGGTGTTGCGGTTTTGGTAAGTAATCTTCTCCCATTGGCTAAGGTGGCTGAATGGTCATAGTTATGGTAAGGAGACTTGTGTTGGATACGATTCACCTATTATTTGGGTTTTAATAGTTAAAGTTTGTGCAGATCGAGGAAATACGTGACCAAGGAAAAAGCGAGTAAAGATTGGGCTCAAGGTAAGGTTAAGGTGAGGTTTCGGTTTTTGAGTAAATAAGTATTAAGCAAGCGATTAATTGAAGGGTGATATCCATTGTAGGTTTGGGCTAAGTAGATCACATCATGCTTGCTTACCAAGTGTGTACATACACTGCACACACACAATGATTCGGCAAAAGCCAAAAAGCTGAAAAGCCGAAATGCTGAAATGCCGAAAAGCTGAAAGTTTGGCTACGATAGTCTTGCAAGTGTGCGAAAACTCGTAAGGGGGAAACTGGTAGGTTGCCTGAGGCCCACGGGCGATTCCATGGACTTGGGTTGTGATCTGGCCAAATGGGCCGGAATGGACTAAATGGGCCCAATGTGCTGTTGGGCCTATAATAGGCAAAAATTTATAATTGATGCTATGTGATAGAAAATTTGTATGTGAGCATGAATATGAATGTGACTGGGCCTAACCGGCCATATAAATGTGATTTGGGCCTAATGGGCCATATATAGGTGATTTGGGCCTAATAGGCTATATGAATATGATTGGGCTTAATGGGCCAAATACAAGTATGTGAAATTGTTTGGGCTTTGTAAGGGGTTTTAGGCCCAGTATATGATATCCACATAAGACTTAATTAATATATTGCGACCGTGGACAAGTCAAAGGGTTAAGGTGTGGCAACGGGTATATGCATGTGTAGGATTGGATCTAGGGGGAGTTTGGTACTTAAGCGGTCTTAATGACCCACCTCCTCTTCTCTGGAATCCTACCTGGTGCATAGTATTCGTTCATCTTAGCTCACGGGACTTGTTAACGGGCCAAGATAAGTGAAAACCGTAATTAAGGGAAAATTACCGGAATGCCCTTGAGGGCAAAAATGACCAAAATACCCCTAGGTGTTGAATGTATGTTTTGCAGATGCGACATGCATACGTATTATATTCTACTTAGGTTGCATATGGGTTGGGAATTATAGAACGGATGAAGTATATGAGGATCGCATGGTTGCTTGACAATCGTGGATCCACCGACGGCTTTCAAAGCCCAATATGTAAATGAAAGTAGTTCCGCAACTGGGCTACCATGGTGTGTGGGCTAGGTGGGTCGATATTTATATCCCCACATGGTGTGACGGGGGACGGAGCCGGTGTGTAGCGGATGGATAATTTGGATGGGATTGCATTACATGATTGATGAATGATGTTTTTTTGAATGCTTGTTTTTGTCAAGGGTTGTACACACTGAGTTTGCGAAAACTCACCCCCTCTTTTATTTTATTTTCAGGTGATGCTCACTAGAAGGTTCGATGTTTGGAAGGACTTTGGGTGGCCAGCTCGCAAGATGATTTGGACTTGGTTTTTTTTTTTCAAGCATTTAAATTTTTACTTCTTTTTAAGTATGTTCCAGACCAGATTGTAATAAGGTTTTCATTGTATTATTATTACTTAAATTATTATTAGTTTCAATGTAATTACAAGAAGTTGAACATGGGTTTTCTAATTTATAGTATGTTTTCTATGTTTTCGCAATTAAATTTTTAAATGATAAGTTTTCTTAAATCAAATGTTTCAAACAAGGTTTTTGCAACTAAAAGGTGTTTTTTTTAAGTTAATTAAGGTTTCTTTTATTTTAAGAAGGGTTTTCAATGAAAACATGATTTTCGCTAAAATACTTCAATGTGACACACCAGATTCGACCATAACGTCTGGGCCAGGTTTGAGGTGTTGCATCACAGTTGGCAGACTAATCAGATCATCCGATTCAATTTTAATAATCTCATTATTCTAACAATTCAGTTCAATTGTCTTTCGCCTACAATCCACTATAGTATTATGCATCGTTAGCCAATCCATACCAAAAATCACATCAAATTCATCGAACGACAACAACATCAAATTAACCAGAAAACAGAAATCCCAAAGCATTAACAGACAATTAATGCAAACTTTGTCAACCAACACATACTTACCTAAAGGGTTCGATACTCTAATCATAAATTCAGTAGACTCTACAGGCAAAGTCTTACTCGTTACTAAATTCATACATATATAAGATTAAGTTGATCCTGGATCTATCAATGCAATCACATTAGTAACATAAAGAGTGAAAGTACCGGTGATAACATCTGGAGATGACGCTTCTTCGCGAGCGCGAATAGCATAGGCTTTGTCAGGTGCTCTAGCCTCAGATCTCACTATGGAGTCCTTTGTTGCCCCTCGACTACCGCTCACATTTCTAGTATTTCTTTGTGGTATTCCTCTAGTCAACATGTTACTCGATCTCACATTTTGGGGTCTATCTTTCTCAACCATCTCAGAACAATCTTTAATAAAATGATCCAATGAGCACATTTGAAACAAGCTTTATTACTATTATTCCAACATTCTATGAAATACCGTCTCCTACAATGTTTGCACTTAGGTTTGTTATTTCTAACACTGCTCACACTCGAAACAGAAGTAGCTTGAGTTTTAGGACTCGCATATTGATTTCCACGATCTCTATCCTAATATTCCACTGATGCATTAGATCAGCTATGCGAATCTCAAAATTTCTTTTGTGAAGATTGATACGGCTTACTCATTGATCTTTTTCTTGAGTCTCTAGCTTTAGAATCTACTTTTCTCTTTTCTTTGCTGAGATCTTCAGCTTTACAAGCCATTTCAACTAGAACAACAAATTCTCTCAATTCTAGAATTCTGACTAGTAGTTTTATATCTTCATTCAACCTATCCATGAACCGCTTGCACATTATTTCTTCAGTAGACACATACTCACAGGCATACTTGCTTAACCATGTGAATTCTCTTTCATACTCAGTAACAGTCATTCTGCCTTGTTTTAACTCTAGGAATTCTTTGTGCTTTTGATCAAGGAAACGCTGACTTATATATTTCTTTCGAAATTCCATTTGAAAGAATTCCCAAGTCACTCGTTCTCTTGGAACCATAGATATCAGCGTGTTCCACCATTGATACGTGGCATCTCTCAGTAAGGATACTGCACATTTAATACATTCATTAGGAGTACAAGATAATTCATCGAATACCTGAATTGTATTTTTGAGCCAGAACTCAGCTCTCTTAGCATCATCATCCACAGTAGCTCAGAACTCTTCAGCCTCATGTTTATGAATCTTGTCCACTAGTGGTTTATTCAACCGTATCGGATCCACAACTTGAGGAACAATAGGAATTTGTTGAGAAATAAGTGGGGTGAGGGGATGTCGAACAATCGAATTTGTCCGGCATATTGTGTGAACCATTTGTTCATCATCTGGAAAAAGGCTTCTTTAGCCTCACCTTCGTGACTACTCAACACGAGTCAAGATTCAGTAAGCGCGGTCCCTTGAGCCTGAGCTAGCACATTACTCTCTACATCATCAGCTATAGCTCGTTCGGGATCCATTACTATACGAAAACACAATTTAAGCTGTTAGGAATCATCACACTATCGCAGAGTATATATGGCCTGTATAGCTAGACTCTCACATGCTATGTTAGTCCTAGAATCAACTAAACCGCAACTCTGATACTAATAAAATGTAACACCCTTAACCAGCATCTATTGCCGGAATAGGGTTACAAGGCATTACTGATCAATTCACAACATAAAACTTACAATCTTAGAAACCATTCAACACAATCACATTGTCTCTTATAAAGGCCTACGAGGCCTTAAACATGCTTTAGAAGTGAGTCGGGACTAAACCGATAACATACAAAAATTTAGGAAAACTTAGAAATTTTTCATTCATACAGTAGTCACACGCCCGTGTGAACAGGCCGTGTGTCTCACACGGCTTCAGACATGCTCGTGTGAACAGAGCATACATACTGACTTGGGTGTGTCTAGCTTGTGCTAAAACTGTAGGGTATACTGACTTATCAACATGGCCAAGTCACACGCCCATGTGCTAGGCCATGTGCCATTTAGGGGGTATACTATCTTGTACCACACGGTTTATCACACGACCGTGTGTGAGACCGTGTGGAGCATACTGACATCATTTTACAATCAACACCAAGGGACACATGGCTATATAACCTAACCGTGTGTTGCACATGGCTGAGACAGACGGCTGTGTCTCTACCCATGTGGACAAAATAGGCCAATTGCAAGACCAATTTTTCCACCCTTTTTGTACATATCTATATAAGTTCATTTGGTACCATTTCAAGACACAAATAGGCAGCCAAAATCATCCAACAAATTCACAATTATACTATATCCATTTCGACCAAATTCAATACTCAAATTAATGCTAAACACTTATTCAACTCAACTTCTAAAATCATTCTTCATCAGAAACATTTCTCAAACATTCTTCTCCATGACTCAATCCAACATTTGCAACTATAAAACCATAACCATATTCATACCAAACATGACAAAATAAACCATCACTTATGACTACATAAATACAACCAAAACATATAAATTTATGAGCCATTTCTAATAGCCAAATACACATCAATATTAACATCATTTTCAAGTCAACTCTCATGGCTATAATCACAACCAAAATACCACAACTAGCTTATATATGCCATATACCATATATACATAACTTTAAAAGTACCAAAAATAGATGTTCAATAGTGCGATGATGTTCCCGATGACTCCCAGATCCGAGCTAGCCTTGATTCTCTATAAAAAATAGAAAAATAACACAAAGTAAGCTTCACAGATTAGTAATTTCGTATTAACATAATGAGTAACTTCACCATTCATTCACAATTCAATCAATATAAATGTAAGAAAATACAAATGCATTAAATCTTAAACTATTCCATCATTCATTCAATAGCTTACCAAGAATTCATTAATTTCATGGATTCAACATTTATAAACTTTACGTACGTAATTTTACCAACTCGTACCAATCTCATTCTAGTCCACATCTTTCAATTTCCCATTGAACCATCCAGAATAGAAGTCGAATATTTAAGGATCTCAATCGGTAAGTATCTATACCATGGCCCATAGCCAAATCAAGGTAACTTATCCTGAAGTACCTATACCATGTCTTATAGCCAAATCAATGTATAACTCGCGCACGAAGTGCCGATATCATGACCCAAAGGCAACTTAACACCCTAATGGCATGTCATTAATATCCTAGACTGTTCCTAGTGTTCAACTGGGAGTTTCCAATACCAAATCATAGTCGAATCTTTTCAAATCACTGTCGAATCGTTGTCAAATCATGGTCGAACTAGTTTATAGTCTAGAATTTACAATTTATGCAATATCAAAACATTTAAATACAATTATAATAGATCTCGTTACATTCGAACTTACCTCGTGTTCAAAAATGATAGATTGAATCTACTAATCAACAACCTTGCTTTTCCCCCGATCTAATCTGAATTCTTTCTTTCTTGATCGACATGAATTCAAAATTAACTTATTTATTCATCTACTTTTCAATTTAATCCAAAATTACTCATTCAGGCTTTTTTACATATTAGCCCCTAAACTTTCACATTTAATCTATTTAGTCCCTATTTCACAAATACACAAAATTCACATAATTTCATTACACCCAAGCTTGGCCGAATTACATATAGGTCACTAGCAGCCCAAAACTTTCATATGTTTCACATTTTAACCACTCAATTTGCATATTTCATAATTTAATCCCTATTATGAATTTTCATCAAAAATCACTTAATAAAACATGTAAAACTATCATCAAACTTTCATAATCCATCATCAAACATCAAAGAGCTCATAGATTCAATAATGGAAACTCTCAAAATCTTTAATAATTTCAAAATTAAAGATACGGGATAGCTAAATTGAGCTGTAACGATTACAAAAACATAGAAATTATCAAAAATCAAGCTCAAAACACTTACCAATTAAGCCTTGCAAGTGTCGAACCCTAATATGCATAAAAATGGTGTTTTTCTCCTTTTAATTTTTGGCAATGGCAAGAAAGATGAACAAAATCATGTTTTGTTATAATTTTATTAACCTTATTTATCAATTTACTCATTTACCCTTAATGAATAAACATAGAAATTTATAATGCATGTCCATTAATGTCCATTAAAACTATCAATGGTTTAATTTCATTATAAGGACTTTTAATTTATTAAATTATTGCAATTAAGCACTTTAATAAATAGTATGCAACTTTTGCATTTTATGCGATTAAGTCCTTTTTCTCAAATTGAGCAATTAAACGATAAAATTAGCTCATGAAATTTTCAAACATACATGCTATCATGCTGTAAACACATAAAATAATATTATAATAATTTTTTAACATCGGATTTGTGGTTCCAAAACCACTGTTCTGATTTAGCTAAAACTAGACTGTTACAAGCTCAGAATCAGAGATCATTGGAGATTCGAATCACACTATCAAACTTTCATTATGGGTATTGATGATCTTAGTATGTTGAAAGTATGGAATGTATAGGGACTTAGTCATTTTGTTATATGTGTCATTCTGATTTTAGCGAATGTATTGGCTTGTAATTGGCAAAGGCTTGTTTTGATATTTGGCCATGCAAATTGGCTTATTTTGGCTAACATGGTTGTAAGCCTAAGTATATTCATATATATGCCAATGCCTTTAGTGATTTGGTCATGGTATGATTGGTGAATGATGGATTGTGATTCATAGCATGAATGTGAAATGTTTGGAAATGTGATATATTAATGAGATGATAAAATTGTACACAACTAGGTGTCTTGAAAGTAGTAGATTGAAGCTTAATGAATATGAAATTTGCATGATTGATTTAGGGCATAATAAATGTTGTGAGTATGATGGATGCTGCTATTGTATTGGCATGTGTTGGTCATAATTGTGGATGTTTTGGTTGCCTAAGTATGCCATTAATTGTGCTATTGAGTTGGTGTAAGTGTAGGAGTAAATGAGGGTGGCAATTGACTTAGTAAATAGCCTTTATTTTGTCGACAAGGGTAGACACACGGGCGTATGTCTAGGTTGTGTGTGACACATGGTCTGTCCCACAGGCACATGTTTTGGTCGTGTGTCCCCTGCACCTAAATTTTGAAAAATAGAATGCTCAGAATTGAGCACACGAGCAAAGACACGGGCGTGTGTCTCAATCGTGTGGATGAAACAGCCCTAGGCATAGGCATGTGTCATGGCCGTGTGAAGTCTGCACCTATTTTATGAAAATTAGTTTTCCATACGACCTAGCACACGGGCGTGTGACTTGGCCATGTAACCTCAATTTGTTTATGTGTTACAAGTCAGAGAGTTACACGGGGTCGGGACACGGGCGTGTGTAGCCACACGGCCTGCCCACACGGGCGTGTGACCCCTGTTTAGGGCAAAATTTTTTTTAAGTTTTGTAAAAATTTCTAAAGTTCTCAGTTTAGTCCCAAACCACTTCCAATGCATATTTTGGGCCTCGTAGGTTCGTATTAGGGACTTTATGATTAGTTGCAAATGGTTTTAATTGGAACGCAAATTTATGACTCGAAGTTATGTGAATGATTATATTGTAAGTCTGGTAATGCCTCGTACCCTATCCTGGTGTCAAATATGGGTAAGGAGATGTTACATTTTGTGTCCTTCTTTATTCTTCTTTACTAGTTGAGTTTTTATTTTAATTGTTTGGGGTTGCTCTTTTAGGTTTTGCAGGTTTTGGCTCGTTATCTTTTTTCTTTGTCTTTGTTGATCGTAGGGTGTTACACCCTTAGTGGTTTAAGGAGGAAGTTGGCTTCTCGCGAAGGTTATTGCGCTGTTCCCATTCTAACAGATGGAACATATGGCTTGGGTTTGATCTGGGCTATTTTGTAGTGGTTATTTTGCTTGACCTCCCTTACAGTTTTCTTCATCTTATTTGTTCTCTTAGCTCTTGCTTTATTTCCAGTGTTATAAATGGACTATTTAATGAACTATTCTTATTTTTGTTGTTGGGTGATTTTCCTCCCTATTTTATGTTTTGTTAAAATTGGTTTTATAGTATTTTTCTTTCTGTTTTGAGTTGGGGACCTTTCTTCTCCTTTTTTTGTGTTTTGTTTGTGATGCATGGGCTGCGTGGTTTCTTTGTCTACAGTTGTGGTTGGTCTTCATTTGGTTCATTTAGGTGCTTGCTTGGGCTTCTCTCTTCGATGGTGGGATCTTTTTAAAGCGAATTGTGTTCGGGGTCTTGTGGGGAAGTTTTTCTTGTTCATGTGGTTTCCTTGTTTCAGTTCTCTTTGGGTCTTATTTTTTTCGCATTTCCCTAAACAAGTTCACTTTGTGTTTCTTTTATTCGTGTTTCTTTTATTCCTTTGGTATGATCTGTTGGGTACTTTAATGTTTTTGCTAAACTGGTTCTTAGGTTTTTTGGTTTACTATTATTTTTGGAATTTCTGCAATTTTATTTCTTGTGATGAGGATCTGTTACTGATGTTTTCTTTTGATTACGATAAAAGGTGGTTGACTAGTGTGTTTGGTGTTTTCTTCTGTTTTGTGGGGTGTGTTGCTGTCGTGGGAGGTGGGTTGGTTTTCAGATTACTATTTTTTCATTCTTTGTTTGCTGTGAAGTTGAGCTACGATGGCTGATAATTTGAATGGTTTGTTGGATAATCTCAAGTTTTCAGAATCTGAAAAAGAAAATGTGATCTACCAAGGCTCAACTAAATCAGACTTGTAGGGGTTTGAAGCATGGGTTGTGGGGAAGTTTATGTCTGGGGAAAAAATCAATAGAGAAGTAATGTACAAAGTGCTAAAATCTCTATGGTATACTAATGAACAGGTTATTTCTGTTGTATTGATGGGTGGTTTGTTTTTGGTGAAATTTGGTTTAATTGAGGATAGGGATAGAATCTTGAATTTGGTCCCTTGGAGTTTTGATCAAAGCTTATTTTCCATGGTCTCATTCATGAAAGGGAAAGATATGAGTTGCTACAGTTTCATTCATGTGTCATTTTGGGTTTGAATTTTTAATATCCCGTTGGAAAAAATGGATCACTTAGTGGCTCTTGATGTTGGGAAAGCTATAAAAGAGGTTGTGGCTATCGATTGGAAGGATAGGAATGGATGTTGGGTTGAGTATATTAGATTTTGGGTTAAAATGGACATATCTAAACTACTGAGGAGGGTGGTTTATTTGGTTGGGGTTGATTGTGAAGAGACTTTGTGTGCTATCAAATATGAGAGTCTTCCAACTTTCTGCTATTTGTGTGGTTGTATAAGACATCACCCTCATAAATGTGATCAGTTTGAAAATTTTAAAGGGATTACTAATCTAAATTTTCAATATGGGAATTGGTCAAGGGCCCAAATCGAGTAACCAAATGTGGGTATGGGTATGTTGCAGAATGGGATAGAAACTATTGTGGTTGGGCGCAGTCATGAAAGAGAGAGAGAATGGTCTTGAAGCACAACTAGAGAGGGTGATTTTGTGATGGAGTAAGGGGGAAGGATAAGACTAGAATAAGATACGAGATTTTAGATTCTTGCTCACTATAAGGTTAGCGTGTTGGCTGGAATTTGAGGGAGGGTCTTAGGTGAACTCGAAATAAGTGTAAAAAGATCAAGATTGGGAATGGGGAGGCTATTGATGAAAACTTAATAAGGTTAGTCTATAGAAAACTATCGAAGGGAAGTTCTCCCTGCAAGGTAATGACTAGCAATCAGCCCCGCCTAGAGCCATGAAAATGTTATGTTAGAACTGTCATAGGGTTGGGAAAACTGTGACAATTCACGAGTTGTGACAACTTCTTATTGTTTATGATCCTGATATTGTCTTTCTATGTGAAACCAAGCTTCGTGCTAATGAGTTTGAGCGTATTCAGGTTCGGTGCAAAATGGATGGTTGCTTTGTTGTGGATCCTAATGGTTGTAAAAGGGGTGTTGCTTTATTATGGAAAGATAGGGTTAGTATGATTATTCAAAATTACTCTAAACATCATATGGATTCTGTGGTAAAAATAGAGGGGAATGATCAGATTCACTTTATGGGCTTTTATTGTCACCCTGATCCTAATCTAAGGCATGTGTCCTAAAGCACTCTTTAAAGGGTCGAGAGTCTTATGAGTGGGGATTAGGTGATGGGGGGATTTCAAATGAGGTTATGGATGATTTGAAGAAACTTGGATAGGAAGCCAAGGGATGATATGAGGGATCCAAGGCTTTCTTTTCGTTTTGAGGCTTGTTGGGATAAGGAGGATAAGGCTAAGGATTTGATCAAAAGAGTGTGGGATCAGTGTAATGGCGATGTGTTGACTGGTTTTGATCACATTCACCTTTACCTCGAGAAATGACAATTTTGACGGTTCAATAAAAGTGAAAATCAAATGCGAAGTTTAATTGACCGGATTGACAAACTCATGGATGGGCCAATTATGGATTCTAATATTGAGAGGTTGAGAGTGTCTCGGGCGGAGCTCAGTTGCTTTTATGAGGAAGAGCGATATTGGGCTCAGAGGTCTCGAATTCAGTGGCTTAAAGAGGGAGACCATAATACCCGATCCTTTCATGTTCAGGTGTCTAGGAGAAATAAAAGGAATGTGATTGAGGGTTTGCATGATGCTAAGTGTAACAGCCCGTTTTTAGTGAAATTAAAATAGTGGTTTCGAGACTACAAATTCGAAATCAGAAGAAAATTTATTTTAATATTATTTTATGGTCTACAGTATGATAGGAATATCATATGAACATTTCATTAAGAAATTTTACTGATTACATGTCTAATCTGATAAAAAGGACTAAATTGCATAAAGTACAAAAGTTGAATTCTAGTAGCTAAAGGTATCAAATAGCTATGAAATTTAAAATTTGAGGTCCTTATATGGGAAATAGACCATTCAGAGGATTTAGTAGATAAGGATGATTATTCATCATTGAAAATTAAGAAATTATTAAGGTTAATTTTGGAAAGATGATAAAGTAATGATGATAAATGAAATAAATAATTAAATTATTATCATTTTCATCATCTTTCCTAAAATAAAACATGGAAACCCTAGCTATGGAAGCTTGAAGATAAACAAGCTTATTTTACTTAATTAGGTGAGTATTCTTGTCCCGTTTTTTATGACTTTTATGTTTTCGAGATCGTAATAGCTTAATCTAGCTATCTCGGGGATTAATTTGCAAAATCGTTAAAGTAAGGTTTTTCCATGGATGAGTATAGTTGAATTTTGAAGTTTTATGGTAGAGAATGAAAGGTTGTTGTTAGATAAACAACTTTTGTAAAGAGAATTTTGATGAAGTTACGAATTAGGGATTAAAATGAAAAGATGATAATTTTTTGAAAAAAATTATAAATTTTGTGAAATACATGGGCTGCTATTGATATGTATGAAAATTCAGCTAGGCTTGGATAAGGATTAAATTGTATGAATTTCATTTTCCAAGCCTAGGGACTAAATCATAATTAATTAAAAGTATAAGGGTAAAATAGTATTTTTTTCAAAGATGTGCATTGGATTGAATTGAATATGAATTGTATTAAATTGAGTTTAATTCATTCGTATAGATCTGTCCTAGTACGGAATTGGATCGAGGAAAATAAAAAATATCGAATTAGTAGCTTACAAATCTACATATACTTGTCGAGGTAAGTTCGTCTAACTAAATTGTATATTTGTATGTTTTGAACTGAATATCATTATGTGTGTGAAATTTGTAAATGCCATGTAAAATACTGATCACATATCCGACAAGTACCAAGTCTCATTTGAACATTAGAAATTTGATGGATACAAATGACATGTCATTAAGGGTTCCCGATTGGTTGTTGTCTTGCATGTGTTGTGGATACACCATAACTTTTACGAGATTTCCATGATTTAGCTCTTATGAGCATCCCAATATTTGGCTTTCACGAGTATCTTGATTAATGGCTCTCTTGAGCTTCCCGGTAAATGGCTCGCAAGAGCTTCCCGTTATACAACTCAATGAGCTTCCCGTTATATGGCTCGAAAGAGCTTCCCATTTACAAGCTCGTATGAGCATTCTTGAATATGAATTGATGGATTATAGTTTTGTACACTTTGTGTGTACTTCCTGTATATCCAATAATGTTTTAAATGGTTCAACGGGCGCAGTTCTGTTACGAGATTATATGAGAATGACATGAATTGTTACTAGAATTTATGTGAAATACATGGAAATGATCTTACATGATATATTGAAACATGAAATGGGATGATACATGTATATGAAACTTGCTTGGTGATTATGTTCACCCATGTTTATGGAATATTACATGAGAATCACATGGCTAACATGTTGAGGATATGTGTATAGGCTTTTGGCCCAATTGGTTTGGATATGTTATGAATGCTTACCTTAAATGTGAATAAATGGTAAATTAAATTCCATGTTATGCGAACTTACTAAGCTTAAATGTTTACTATATTTTATTTTCCCTGTTTTATAGTAACTCGAAAGCTCATTTTGGTTGGAAGCTAGTTAGAGTTGATTCACACTATCCATCAGCCTTTTTTGTACATATAGTAAACTAATTTTGGTTATAATGGCATGTATAGGTTAATTTGGCCAATGTTGGCATATAAACATTTTATTGAGATTAGTCATTTGTATGGCTTGTATTGGGTATAAATTTGCATATATAAGTATTTGGTCAATTTGGTAAGTATGGATTTTGAGATATATGTGGTGTTATGTCATGTACAAAATTTGGTTTTGGCTTGGTTGATTGCCTTCATATAGACTGTTGATGTCCAAAAATGTTTGATTAGGTTATTGGCAAATTAGGTTAGAAATATGGCTTGGCAATGACCTATTTTTGGTCCAAATGGATTGAGACACAGGCGTATGCCATGTGTCCTCTGTATCTTTTAATTTGCAAAATAGCATGCTCACACGGCCTAGCACATAGGTCTGTGGCTTGGCCGTGTGACCCAAGTCAAAGAGCTGATAAGTTTGGACACGAGCTGGGATATGGTCGTGTGTCCCTATTTCGAATGCACAAATGACCTGAGACACGGGCGTGTCTCTTGACCGTGTGAGACATACAGCCTGGCCACACGGGCATGTGTCTCCTACACCTTTGAAAAATTTTAATGTTTTTTGAAAAAATTCTTTGAGTACCCAATTTAGTCCAGATTTGTTTCTAATGTGTATTTTGGGCCTCAAGCGCTCACATAAGGGACATTATGCTTGATTTCGATTGCTTTCTGATATGAATACTATATGATATGAAATATTTGTTTATTTGTTCTGTAAAATCTAGTAAACTCTGTAACCCTGTTCCAACAGCAGATACTGGTTAGGGGTGTTACACTGAGGGCAATTAGGTTTTCGATTCTGGAGGGGTCCGTCAGGTGGCTTGGGATTACTTTCACTCTCTTTTTAAGACTGAGGCCTGTGGTAACCTTAAGAGGGGGTTGGGCTTGGTTCCTAATTGCATCACCTCTGATATGAATAATGCTTTGGATTGCGGTGTGACTGATAAGGAGCTTGTTGAAGCCTTTAATCAGATGGATCCTTGAAAGGCTCTGGGTATTGATAGGCTTTTAAATCTCTTCTAGAAGGAAAATTGGGGGGTGGTTGGTAAAGATGTGCGCAAGCTTTGTCATGAGGTTCTAGATGGGCAAAAGACATAAAGGATATAAATGAAACTATTATGGTTCTCATTCCCAAAATTGATAAGCCCAAGGATATGACTCACTTCTGTCCTATCAGCCTGTGTAGAGTTATCTACATGATTTCTAAGGTCTTAGTTGATAAAGTTAAAAATGTTCTTTCGGTTTGTATTAGCCAGAACTAGAGTACTTTCATGCCGGGGCGTATGATTCATGATAATTTTCTCATTGCTCAGGAGCTTTTGCATTACCTCTAGAGTTCTAAAAATTGGTCGAATAAAGGGTTTGTGATCAAGCTTGACATGAGTAAAGCTTATGACTGTGTTGATTGGGACTTCTTAGAGAAAGTGATGATCCGTATGGGGTTTTCCGCTTCATGGGTTACTTTGGTTATACAATGCGTCTGATCGGTGAGATATGTTGTTAAGTGTAATACGTCCCTCACGGATGTGATTATCCCTGAGAAAGGGCTTCGTCAAGGAGATCTGATTTCGCCCTATCTTTTCTTGTTTTGTATGGAGGCGCTCTCTAGGTTGCTTCTAGGGGCCCAGATGGATGGAAAGTTTTGGGGGATTCACGCCAGTCAAAATGGGCCTAGGATAATCATCTATTTTTTGCGGATGATGGTCTCCTTTTTGTTCGTAAGAAAATAGAGGAGATTGAAATTGTTAAGGATATCTTCCATTATTTCGAGCCAATTTCTAGGAAAAAGATTAATCTTTCCAAGTCTATTGTCTATTTCAGCCCTAATACTTCAAGAGACATTTGAGTGGTATCTTGGGTATGTGAGTTCTCGTGTAGTGCCCCCAAAATCCCAAAATCCAAAAATCCTGAAATCCTAAATTTTCTTTATTTTTGATTTTGATGAAAATTGTGTTTAATATTCTTATCCAAGAAATAATTTTAGTAGGTCTTAGCTAAGGTGGAGTTCGAATTAAGGGGTAGAAGAAATTATAATTTAATTATTAAAAGAATCAGGGTTGGCTAGTAGTTGGGCTTTTGAATAAATGAAGAAACAATTGGACACAAAGAGAGCCTGTGGTGGAGTGGCTAAGTGACGCCACATAAGGTGTAGTGAGGTGGCGTTAATAGCTAGCAAGGGGGTCCAAGGTTCGAATCCTAGCTTAGTATTTTTAGAATTTAATTTTGGCCTTCTAGAAGGATGGAAGTGGCGTGAAGATGGACTCCAAGGGGAGTATTCAAAAGAGAAAATTAAGGAAAGGATCAAGGGGTTATTAGGGAGAAAAATGAGGAGATGAGAAGTGAGGAGTAAGTGGAGCAGAATTGGGAACTTGGGCTTGAAGAACTCGACTATAGGGCTATAAATAGGTGCCGAATGGGAGGGCTGAAAAGTTAATGACGAATTTCCCTTTACTTTGTGCCAGAAACCCTTTTCTCTTCACGATCCAAAAAGTCAAAAACCCTCTATTTTACTTTCTTTTCTTTCTGCTGATTTCTATTCTCCTCTACACAATCTTTTTTGCCGATTTCTTCTACTACTTTTCTTCTTTAATCTATACCAAATAAACCTTATTCACCATACTTAGTTTGAAAAGCCGAAAAATCGAATCTTCTAAGGGCCGAATACTTTTTGACCGAATCTAGTGTAAGTGTGGCTCTTCCAATCGATTTTCTTTGTTTAGTATCGATTATTGTCCCTCACTCTTTCTAATAAACTTTGGTAGGGAATTAGTATCAGATCTTAGTTTTTAGCTCTCTGCCGAATTGCTCCTTCAGGTGTTGCGGTTTTGGTAAGTCATCTTCTCCCATTGGCTAAAGTGGCCGAATGGTCATAGTTATGGTAAGGAGACTTGTGTTGGATACGAGTCGCCTATTATTCGGGTTTTAATAGTTATGATTTGTGCAGGTCTAGAAAATACGTGGTCTAGGAAAAAGCGATTAAGGATTGGGCTCAAGGTAAGGTTAAGGTGAGTTTCGGTTTTTGAGTAAATAAGTATTAAGCATGCGATTAATTGAAGGGTGATATCCATTGTAGGTTTGGGCTAAGCAGATCACATCACGCTTGCTTACCAGGTGTGTACATACACTGCACACACACAATGATTCGGCAAAAGCCAAAAAGCCGAAATACCAAAAAGTCCAAAGTTTGGCTACGGTAGTCTTGCGAGTGTCTAAAAACTCGTAAGGGTGAAATCGGTAGGTTGCCTGAGGCCCATGGGCGATTCCGTGGACTTGGGTTGTGATCTGGTCAAATGGGCCGAAATGGGCTAAATGGGCTCGATGGGCCCATAATAGGAAAAAAATTATAATTGATGCTATGTGATAGAAAGTTTGTATGTGAGCATGAATATGAATGTGACTGGGCCTAACGGGCCATATAAATGTGATTTGGGCCTAATGGGCCATATACAGGTGATTTGGGCCTAATGGGCCATATGAATATGATTGGGCTTAATGGGCCAGATACAGGTATGTAAAATTGTTTGGGCTTTGTAAGGGGTTTTGGGCCTAGTATATGATATCCACATAAGACTTAATTAATATATTGTGACCGTGGACAAGTCAAAGGGTTAAGGTGTGGCAACGGGTATATGCATGTCTAGGATTGGATCTAGGGAGAGCTTGGTACTTAAGCGGTCTTAATGACCCACCTCTTCTTCTCTGGAATCCTACCTGGTGCATAGTATTCGTTCATCTTAGCTCACGGTACTTGTTAACGGGCCAAGATAAGTGAAAACCGTAATTAAGGGAAAATTACCGAAATGCCCCTAAGGGCGAAAATAACCAAAATACCCCTAGGTGTTGAATGTAAGTTTTGTGGATGCGACATGCATACATATGATGTTCCGCTTAGGTTGCATATAGGTTGGGAATTATGGAACGGAGGAAGTATATAAGGATCGCACAGTTGCTTGATAATTGTGGATCCACCGATGGCTTTTAAAGCCCAATATGGAAATGAAGGTAGTTCCGTAATGGGGCTACCATGGTGTGTGGGTTGGTTGGGTCGATATTTATATCCCCACATGGTGTGACGGGGGATGGAGCTGGTGTGTAGCGGATGGATAATTTGGATGGGATTGCATTGCATGATTGATGAATGATGTTTTTTTTAAAGCTTGTTTTTTTGGTCGAAGGTTGTACACACTGAGTTTGCAAAAAATCACCCCCTCTTTTATTTTATTTTCAGGTGAGGCTCAGTAGAAGGTTCGATGTTTGGAAGGACTCTGGGTGGCCAGCTAGCAAGATGATTTGGACTTGGGTTTTTTTTTCAAGCATTTAAGTTTTTACTTCTTTTTAAGTATGTTCCAGACCATATTGTAATAAGGTTTCTATTGTGTTATTATTACTTGAATTATTATTATTTTCAATGTAATTACAAAAAGTTGAAGTTAATAGATAAGTTTTCTTAAATCAAATGTTTCAACAAGGTTTTTGCAACTGAAGGTGTGTTTTTTTTTTAAAGTTAATTAAGGTTTCTTTAATTTTAAGAAGGGTTTTCAATAAAAACACGATTTTCGCTAAAACACTTCAATATGACACACCAGATTCGGTCATAACGTCTGGTATGAGTTTGGATGTTACATTTAGTGGTATCAGAGCCCAAGTTGCAAAACTCGGGCTATGAATTGGGCCTTATTATTATTTGGTTTCTTTTCTACTTATTATTTGGATTTAAAAAAAAATATTTTGGATCGCGATGATTTGGAAAAAGAGAAATCTTGCTGAGCGGCACACCGAGTCTCCGACATCGAACCAAGTAAGTACTTTTATTTAAGTTTGTTTAAATTGTTATGCAGTAGATAGTTAGAGGGCTACTTTAGATGATGGTTAGAATGGAACTAAAGCCCGTAGGATCTGTAAACTGTAGAGGATTTTCGAAAATGATATTCTCTTTAAATATTTTCATAAAACATCGGTGTAATTATTAAACTAACTAAAACTTCATAAAAATTCTAATTCAGATAATACGCGAATCGAGGATGAGTGCTAAAAGAGGTGCAAGAAGCTGTGACCGAGACCGCGGAATTGTTAGGGCTGAATCGTCGGCATCGAGCCATATGCCCGATGTTGGAGTGGAAGAGGCTCCAGCCTCACCTGTGGCTGGGAAAAGATAGTATGATCAGGCCGCAGGAGAAGATGCATTGTCGCAGGCAATGCTGAGGATTCTGGAAAGGGTCGCTGGGCCCAATAATGGCAACGAAAATCGGGGGTCCATTCCAGAACGACTTCGATCAAACGGGGCTGAGATCTTCAAGGGCGTGGCTGGCGTGGCTCCTAATGTGGTGGAATATTGGTTGGAGGCCACTGAAAGGATAATGGAGGATTTGGACTGCTCACCTGAGCAAAACTTGAAAGGGGCGGTGTCATTGCTTAGGGAGGAAGCCTACCAATGGTGGCTGACAGTGAAAGAGGGCACCCAACCGGAGCGGGTCACCTGGGAGTTTTTCAAAGCTACATTCCAAGGGAAGTATGTGGGTGCAAGCTATGTGGATGCTAGGAGGAAGGAATTCCTAAACTTGACCCAAGGCAATAAATCGGTGGCGGAGTATGAGGCGAAGTTTCTACGCCTTAGTAGGTATGCAAGGGTAATGGTGGCAATGGAGTATAAGCATTGCGTTAGGTTTGAGGATGGGCTTAGAGATAGCCTAAGGGTACTGATTCCTCCACAAAGGGAACGAGTTTTCTAAGAGTTGGTAGAGAAAGTAAAGATAGCGGAGGAGGTAAAGTGCACTGAGCGCCTAAACCGAGAGAAGGAAATGGGTAAGAATAAGAGGGAGGCTGAGACTCCGGGTGTTGGGCAAAGGCCTAGGACTAGGGCCAGAAATAATGGGCCAATTAGAGTAGGGCCCCCTGTTGCTAATCCAGAGGTGCCACCTTGTGCTGATTGTGGGAGAAGGCATGGAGGCGAGTGTTGGAAGAGAATGGGAGCTTGTTTTGCTTGTGGGTTTATGGAGCATAGGATCAAGGATTGCCCTCGAACGCTAGGTCGAGAGCCAGTAGTGGGTCAATGAGGTGCTCAACCACCAAGGGGTGGACAGCTGCCGCCAAGGGGTCGTGGATAAGCTAGGGGCGGTAATGGCAATGGACATGGACAGGAGCACCAGGCAAAAATACGGGCCAAACAGAGGCGAGACAGCCAGCTTTGGTTTATGCTGCTCATCATCGAGAAGACGGGGATGGCCCAGATGTGATAACGGACATGTTCTTTATATATGAGTTATCTTACACAGCCTTGATTGATATTGGATCGACGCATTCATATGTTGCATGCAATAAGACTGAGTCTTTGGGTGATATGTTTGAGATTATTGCAAATGAGATGATTGTGATAAGTCCGTTAGGGCAGTCGGAAGATGTTTAGGGAGGTACCCTTAGTAGTCCAAGGGATTACCTTTTTAGCGGATTTGATGGAACTGCCGTTTAGCGAATTTAACTTAATCATAGGTATGGATTGGCTGGTAAAGCACCGAGCCACTTTAGATTGCGCTGCAAAGCGAATGGTGTTAAGAATTGCGGAGGATAAGGAAGTACTAGTGATTGCTGAACACCGGAACTATCTGTCGAACGTGATTTCAGCATTAAGGGTTGAGGAGTTAGTACAAAAGGGATGCGGAGCCTTTTTGGCTTATATTAGTGATACGGAGGCTAAGAGCCTTACTGTTAAGGAGTTGAGAATAGTTAGGGAATTTTTGGATGTCTTTTCTGAGGAGCTGCCTAGGTTGCCGCCCAGCAGAAAAGCCGAATTTGAAATCGAGTTGTTACCTGGGATGGCTGTGGTGTCTATCGCTCCTTATCAAATGGCACCAAAAGAGTTGGTGGAACTTAAGGCACAGATTCAGGAATTGTTGGATCGAGGGTTCATCCGACCAAGTGTGTCTCCATGGAGAGCACTGGTGGTATACGTGAAGAATAAGGATGGAACTTTACGAATGTGCATCGATTATCGACAGTTAAACAGTTAACTGTTAAGAACAAGTACCCTATACCGAGAATCGATGATCTTTTTGATCAGTTTAGGGGAGCTTCGGTGTTCTCAAAGATTGACCTACGTTCGGGATATCACCAACTAAGGGTTAAAGAGGCCGATGTTAACAAGACAACTTTCAGAACTCGTGGGCACTACGAGTTCTTGGTGATACCATTCGGGCTGACGAACGCACCTGCCGCTTTCATGGATCTCATGAATCAGGTTTTCCAATCCTACTTGAATCGATTTGTGGTAATCTTTATAGATGACATTTTGGTATACTCAAAAGATGAGGATGAGCATGATGCACACTTAAGAATTGTGTTGCAGACTTTAAGAAAGAAGCAGTTGTATGCCAAATTCAGTAAGTGTGAATTTTGGCTAAGGAAGGTTACTTTTCTAGGACATGTGGTGTCAACCGAGGGGATTAAGGTGGATCCTCGGAAAATTGAAGCAGTGTTAGACTGGAAAACACCCAAGACGGTATCGAAAATCTGAAGTTTTCTGGGCTTGGCAGGATACTATAGGCGGTTTGCGGAGGGCTTTTCCATAATTGCTGCACCTTTGACTACGTTGTTGAGGAAAGGGGTACCGTTTGTTTGGACGAACAAGCAGCAAGAGAGTTTTGGAAAACTTAAGAAAGTTTTAACTGAGGCCCCTGTGTTGATTCAGCCAGTGCCTGGGAAAGAGTTTTAACTGTGGTACCTCCTTACCCAAAAGGAGCTAAACCTTAGGAAACGTAGGTGGGTGGAGTTATTGAAGGATTATGATTGTACGATTGAATACCACCCTGGCAAAGCCAATGTGGTAGCCGATGCGTTGAGTCGTAGGGCTAGGTAAAACTTGAGAGCTATGCTCGCCCGTTTAAGCTTGTTGGATGATGGTAGCTTGTTAGCCGAGCTTCAAGTAAAGCTGGTGTGGGTTGAGTAGATGAGGAGTAAGCAATTAGTGGATGAGACTTTGGGTGCTCACTTTAAACAAGTGGAGAGTGGGGAGACATCAGACTTTAGGATAAATGGTGAAGGAGTATTGTGTTTCCGTGAGAGAATGTGTATACCAAAGGACGATGATCTAAGGCTGTCTGTTCTACGGGAAGCACATAGCGGTCTTTACGCAATGCATCCTGGTGGAAACAAGATGTATCGAAATTTGCGTGAGCTTTATTGGTGGCCTGGACTTAAGCGCGAGGTTATGGAGTTCGTAGGTAAATGCTTGGTTTGTCAAAAGGTGAAAGTGGAACATCAGTTGCCTTCGGGATTGCTTCAGCCAGTGAAGATTCCACTCTAGAAGTGGGAAAGGATCACTATGGACTTTGTTAGTGGGCTACCCTTGACGCCGCTAAGAAAGACTCGATATGGTTTATAATGGATTGGTTAACCAAGTCTACCCATTTTGTACCAGTTCGCACTGATTACTCGTTGCAAAAGCTGGCTAGGCTATACGTAGCGGAGAATGTAAGATTGCATGGAGTGCCAGTTTTCATAATATCTGATAGGGACCCGCATTTCACTTCACGATTTTGGAAGAAGCTGCCTGAGGCGTTGGGTACTAGGTTAAATTTCAGTACGACTTTCCACCCTCAAACTGATGGACAGTCGGAAAGGGTGATCTAAGTGTTGAAAGATATGTTGAGGGGATGCGTGATTGAGTTCTGAGGTAGTTGGGAGGACTATTTACCGTTAGCCGAATTCGCGTACAATAATAGCTACCAAGCAAGCATTGGTATGGCTCTGTATGAAGCACTGTATGGGCGAAGGTGTCGAACTCCAACATGCTGGACGGAGTTGGGCGAACGGAGAGTTCTGGGCCCTGAGTTAGTAGCCGATACTGAGGATAAGGTAAAATTGATTCAGGATCGTTTGAAGGAGGCCTCGGATAGGTAGAAGTCGTATGCTGACCTTAAACGTAGAGAAATAGAGTATGCAGTAGGAGACTTAGTTTTTCTGAAGGTCTCTCCGTGGAAGAAAGTGTTAAGGTTTGGACAAAAGAGGAAGCTAAGCCCAAGGTTTATTGGGCCATATTAGGTGGTGAAACGGATTGGGCCAGTCGCTTATTAGCTAGAGTTACCTCCTGAACTAAGCTAGATCCACAACATGTTTCATGTTTCCATGCTAAGGCGGTATCGCTCAGATCCTTTACATGTCGTAGCGGTAGAAGAAATTAAGGTGAGGCCAGACCTGACTTTCGAGGAAGAGCCCATACAAATAATTGGTCGAGATGTCAAAGTACTGAGAAGAAAGCCCGTTCCATTGGTCAAAGTACTTTGGCGGAATCACAAGGCTGAGGAGGCTACTTGGGAACCTAAAGAAGTGATACGACGTCAATATCCTCAACTGTTTAAACAAGGTAAATTTTGAGGACGAAATTTCTTTTAGGGGGTAGAGTTGTAACGCCCCAAAAATCCTGAAATCCAAAAATCTCAAAATCCTAAATTTTCTTTATTTTTAATTTTGATGAAAATTGTGTTTAATATTCTTATCCAAGCGATAATTTTAGTAGGTCTTAGCTAAGGTGGAGTTCAAATTAAGGGGTAGAAGAAATTATAATCTAATTATTAAAAAAATCAGGGTTGGCTAGTAGTTGGGCTTTTGAATAAATGAAGAAACAATTGGACACAAAAAGAGCCTGTGGTGGAGTGGCTAAGTGATGCCACATAAGGTGTAGTGAGGTGGCATTAATAGCTAGCAAGGGGGTCTAAGGTTCGAATCCTAGCTTAGTATTTTTAGAATTTAATTTTGGCCTTCTAGAAGGATAGAAGTGGTGTGAAGATGGACTCCAAGGGGAG
The DNA here is from genome assembly GCA_025698465.1 of Gossypium longicalyx. NCBI lineage: Eukaryota > Viridiplantae > Streptophyta > Magnoliopsida > Malvales > Malvaceae > Gossypium > Gossypium longicalyx. The sequence continues at coordinate 30,173,111 of CM047006.1, forward strand.
TGTTCAAAAGAGAAAATTAAGGAAAGGATTAAGGGGTTATCAGGGAGAAAAACGAGAAGATGAGAAGTGAGGGGCAAGTGGAGCTGAATTGGGAACTTGGGCTTGAAGAATTCAGCTATAGGACTATAAATAGGTGCCGAATGGGAGGGTTGAAAATTTAATGACGAATTTCCCTTCACTTTGTGCCAGAAACCCATTTCTCTTCAAGATCCAAAAAGCCAAAAACCCTCTATTTTACTTTCTTTTCTTTCTGTCGATTTTTATTCTTTTCTACACAATATTCTTTGCCGATTTCTTCTACTACTCTTCTTCTTTAATCTGTACCAAATAAACCTTATTCACCATACTTAGTTTGAAAAGCCGAAAAATCAAATCTTCTAAGGGCCGAATACTTTTTGACCGAATCTAGTGTAAGTGTGGCTCTTCCAATCGGTTTTCTTTGTTTAGTATCGATTATTGTCCCTCACTCTTTCTAATCAACTTTCGTAGGGAATTAGTATCGGGTCTTGGTTTTTAGCTCTCTGCCGAATTGCTCCTTAAGGTGTTGCGGTTTTGGTAAGTAATCTTCTCCCATTGGCTAAAGTGGCTGAATGGTCATAGTTATGGTAAGGAGACTTGTGTTGGATACGAGTCACCTATTATTCGGGTTTTAATAGTTATGATTTATGTAGGTCTAAGAAATACGTGGTCAAGGAAAAAGCGATTAAGGATTGGGCTCAAGGTAAGGTTATGGTGAGTTTCGATTTTTGAGTAAATAACTATTAAGCATGCGATTAATTGAAGGGTGATATCCATTGTAGGTTTAGGCTAAGGATATCGCATCACGCTTGCTTACCAGGTGTGTACATATACTGCACACACACAATGATTCGGTAAAAGCCGAAAAGCTGAAAAGCCGAAAAACTGAAATATCAAAAAGCTGAAAGTTTGGCTACGATAGTCTTACGAGTGTACAAAAACTCGTAAGGGGAAAACTGATAGGTTACCTGAGGCCCACGGGCGATTCCGTGGACTTCGGCTGTGATCTGGCCGAATGGGTCAGAATGGGCTAAATGGGCCTGATGGGCTGTTGGGCCCATAATAGGCAAAATTTGATAATTGATGCTATGTGATAGAAAGTTTGTATGTCAGCATGAATATGAATGTGACTGGGCCTAACGGGCCATATAAATGTGATTTGGGCCTAATGGGCCATATACAGGTAATTTGGGCCTAATGGGCCATATGAATATGATTGGGCTTAATGGGCCAGATACAGGTATGTGAAATTGTTTTGGCTTTGTAAGGGGTTTTGGGCCTAGTATATGATATCCACGTAAGACTTAATTAATATATTGCGACCATAGACAAGTCAAACGGTTAAGGTGTGGTAACGGGTATATGCATGTGTAGGACTGGACCTAGGGAGAGCTTGGTACTTAAGCGGTCTTAGTGACCCACCTCCTCTTCTCTGGAATCCTACCTGGTGCATAGTATTCGTTCATCTTAGCTCACGGGACTAGTTAACGGGCTAAGATAAGTGAAAACCGTAATTAAGGGAAAATTATCGAAATGCCCCTAAGGGTGAAAATGACCAAAATACCCCTAGGTGTTGAATGTAAGTTTTGTGGATGCGACATGCATACATATGATATTCCGCTTAGGTTGCATATGGGTTGGGAATTATGGAACGGAAGAAGTATATAAGGATCGCATGGTTGCTTGGCAATCGTAGATCCACCGACGGCTTTTAAAGCCCAATATGGAAATGAAGGTAGTTCCGCAACCGGGCTACCATGGTGTGTGGGTTGGATGGGTCGATATTTATATCCCTACATGGTGTGACGGGGGACGAAGCCGGTGTGTAGCGGATGGATAAGTTGGATGGGATTGCATTGCATGATTGATGAATGATGTTTTTTTTAATGCTTTTTTTTGTCGAGGGTTGTATACACTAAGTTTGTGAAAACTTACCCCCTCTTTTATTTTATTTTCAGGTGATGCTCAGTAGAAGGTTCGATGTTTGGAAGGACTCTGGGTGGCCAGCTAGTAAGATGATTTGGACTTGGGTTTTTTTTCAAGCATTTAAGTTTTTACATATTTTTAAGTATGTTCCAGACCAGATTATAATAAGGTTTTCATTGTGTTATTATTACTTGAATTATTATTTTTTTCAACGTAATTACAGGAAATTGAACATGGGTTTCCTAAATTATAGTATGTTTTCTACGTTTCCGCAATTAAATTTTTAAATGATAAGTTTTCTTAAATCAAATGTTTCAACAAGGTTTTTGCAACTGAAGGTGTGTTTTTTTAAAGTTAACTAAGGTTTCTTTAATTTTAAGAAGGGTTTTCAATAAAAACACGGTTTTCACTAAAACACTTCAATGTGACACACCAGATTCGGCCATAATGTTTGGGCCGAGTTTGGGTGTTACATCTCGAGACCATGGATAACTATTTAGGCTTGCTTTTGGTCGTTGGATAGAATAAGATGAGGGCATTTCAACATATTATTGATCGGTTTTCTCATAGGATAAAGGGTTGTTCTAAAAGTCTTTTGTCCTATGGTGGTAAGGATATGTTCATTAAATCTATTTTGTAATCTTTACCTACTTATGTGCTTTCAATTTTTCTTGTTCCCAAGGGTACCCTTGATGTGATGGTTTCGAGGATGAGGAGCATTTGGTGGACAAAAAAGAACAAGGATCGTGTTTAGGCTACGTGGGACTCTCTATGTACACCTATGGGCATGGGTGGTCTTGGTTTTAAGGACTTGAGGCTTTTCAATATTGTGCTTCTCGAGAGACAAGTGTGGAAGCTCATCAACAATAAGGATACCTTGTGTTATCATGTTCTGTGTTCAAAGTATTTTTCAAATGGGGATGTGCTTCACCCGAAGGTTGTCGATAAGCCTTCTTTCTATTGGATGAGTATTGTGCATGTAGTTAAATCTCCTGAGACCGGGTTTGGATGGGAAATAGGGGATGGCATGATAGCTAGGTATGGATCTGATAGATGGGGTTTTGAGGTTTTTGATGGTAACTCATTGAGGACTTCTTCCAGTGGCAACTGAAATGATTGAGTGAGGGATTTATAGAGGTTTAACTTCTGTGAGTGGGATGGCGATTGGGTGGATGACCTTTACTGTGAGGGGATGAGTGTTCATCTCTTTGCCTTACTGATTGTTTAGCATGGTCCCCCCAAATCAGATTGTTTGGTTTCACAATAAGTCCAGGTACTTTTATTCAAAATTTGGGTATTCATGGCTTATCTTTAAGAAGATCATTTTTGGTCAACATTGTTTGTTTTGGAGAACTATTTGGAATCTCCGTGTGCTTCCCAAAGTTCGTATCTTTGCTTGGAGGGTTGGTCACAACTTGCTTCCGACTAATGTTAAAATGACCTTGATTTTTTAAAATTTCAATCGAGTTTGCCATAGGTGTGGGAACGGGGATGAGATTATTATCCATGATCTTCGGGACTATGCTAAAGCTCGTACGGTTCTTTCTTAAGGTGGGTTGGATGATATTTTACTTAACTTCGCTTTTTAGAGGTGTATTGATTAGCTTGAGGATGCTATTCGCTTGTTGGACCTTAAGGCTTTTGAGAACCTCATCACGGTTCTTTGGGATATTTGGAATAGCCACAACAATGCTTTATTTCGTGGGAAGGAGGAGGATGCTTGGTTGATTTGGGAGCGGGCTCGAACTTTGGGGGATGATTTTAGGATTTTTAACTTGTCGTATGGTGCGATGAACTTTAGACCACCTAGATCCCATAAGTGGTTTAAGCCCCCGATTGATGTCAGTAAGATAAATGTTGATGCAACCATTTATGACACAGTGGTTGGCATCAGGATTATTGGATGTAACAGTGATAGTTTTGTCTTAGGTAGTCATGTGGTTTACCTGGATTATAAAATGGATTTTCAATGCGCTGAGGCGGAGGACTTGAGAGAAGGTATTGTTTGCGCGTGTAACAATAATGTTGCAGGGGCCATCTTTGAGACCGATTGTGCGAGATTGGTTAACCGGTTTAAATTTCGTAGAAAGAATATCTTGATTTTTGGATTTCGATTGAAGAATATTTTCGATTTGTTGGATTCTTCAATTGAGTCTATGATTGAGTGGGTCGCTCGCTTGAGAAATAAGGTGGCGATGGCCTTTCTAAACTTGCTATTGATAAACGTTGTACTTTTTCTTTTAACATAGAGTATCAAAGCGATATCCATGGGGTTGTTGTAACGCCCCCACGCTCGAGACCGTCGCCGGAGTCGAGTATGAGGTGTTACTAAGCTTAATTTAACATTTTTAGAATTTTGAAATATTTGTTTCTACATTCACAGCTTTCAAGCTACTTGCGTCACAGTCACAAGAAAAATCATATCTCGAGTTACGAAACTCGAAATCAAGATCCATAAATTTTCCCTGAATCTAGACTCATATACCTATCTACTAATTTTTTCCTAGAATTTTTGGCTGGGCAAATTAGTACAGTTTATTAGTTAAATTTACCCCTGTTTCAGGACTTGACTGGTCTGACCTCTGTTTACTACGAACCACATTTCTATCTGTATAAAATTCATATGACTATGAGTTTTGTTTCTCCTGAAACTAGACTCAATAAGGATTCTGAGAATATAAAAACATCACCTAGTTATATCTGTACAATTTATGGTGAATTTATAAAGTTGAAACAGGGGATCCAGAAACTGCTCTGCCCCTGTTTCAATAAAATTCAAATATCTTCTAACATATATTTCCTTTACCTGTTTCATTTGTTTTATGTGAAACTAGACATATTAAGATTAAATTTGATATTTAATCCATCACCAAATTCAATTTCTATGATTTTTAGTAAATTTTCAAACTCACATCAGTGTTGCTGCAATATTCTGTTTATGGCAAATTTCATCCCTTTTTATGAGTTTTCATGCACTAAGTATCTTAATAACTTTCCATAACATCAAACATAATCTAAACTAACCATTTCCATAACTTATCATTATCAAACATTTTCTCAACCATTCCATCACCATATCATAAGATCATTTACACAAAATAGGTATATTGCTATACATGCCATACTTAAATTTACAATCCATTTACCGAAAATTCTTCCGGATAGTGTGACTGATCCTTCGACCTATCCCGACTCCTGAGCTGGCTTGTCCAAAACTACAATGAGTAAGAAGGAGGGAGTAAGCATAAATGCTTTAGTAAGTTCATATGAAAATAATAAGTAACATAACAAAGCAATCATACCAAACAACATTAGCATGCATCACCAAAACACATATCACATTTCTAACCATTTTTCATCATCTTGTTACCTTATCGTGATTGCATCAATACTCAACCCGAGGGTTAAATACATACCTGTCCAAAATATCCATTTCACATCACTTACCAATACGTCTCTTTACATCTCAAATATTCCTCCATTTGAGTAGAACTTTACCCGTTGAACACATCGGAATATAATTCGGATACATGGAAACTTCGCACATAAGTGCCACATATGTAGCCAAGCTACTATGTAACCCGCCCATAAGCGAACTCGGACTCAACTCAACGAGCTCGGGCGTTCGCATCCATAAGTGAACTCGAACTCAACTCAACGAGCTCGGATGCCTAGTTACATCTCACGAACTCGGACTCAACTCAACGAGTTCGGACATTTGCATCCATAAGTGAACTCGGACTCAACTCAACGAGTTCGGATGCTCAACCATCCTAGTGACATGTCACTTGTATCCTAATCTATTCCTAAGGTTCAAACGGGATTTTCCTCGAACATATATCCTTGCCGTCTTTCCGTAGAATGCCTAAACCAATACTCGGTAACAATTATGTTTAACAAGTAATTCACATAATTTGCATTTTATTCGAAATTAACCACAAAGCATATATTTCATGATAAAAATCAGCATATCATATAATTAACATCAATAGCTTAAAAATAACAATTATCTTACATTATTTACACATGAACTTACCTTGATACCAAAATACAAAGATTTTGCAATTTAGTCCACAATCTTTTCTTTTCCTCGATTGGGGTCGATTCCACGTCTTTCTTGATCTAAAATAACACATTTAGCTTATTTAATACTCACATTATCAAATCAATCCTTAATTCAAATTTTGGCAAAATTACAATTTTACCCCTAAACTTTTGCATATTTACATTTTTGCCCCTAGGCTCGGGATCAAACTTTATTCCTTATTCTTTTGTTTTACAACATGCTGATCACTTTTCCCTTCTATGGTAACATCAAATTCTCACTCTAACATGTACTTGTGACTATTAGGTATTTTTACCGATTAAGCCCTTTTACTCGTTTTTGCTTAAAATCGAGTAGTGTAAGTTGTCTAACATAATTTAAAACCTCATATTCTATCATAAAACATCAAAATACATAAATTTCACCTATGGGTATTTTTCCAAATATAAACCCTAGGTTAAATTATTGCTAACATAAGCTTAATCGAGCTACCGGGATCTCAAAAACGTAAAAATCATTAAAAACGGGGCTTAGAATCACTTACTATGAAGCTTGAAAGTTGAAGAAACCCTAGCTATGGTGAGATAGAGCATTCGGCAGCAACTAAATGGGGAAGATGACTATTTTGTGTCATTTTTCCCATTTTATTTCATTAATTATCCAAATGACCAAAATGCCCTTAATACCTTTCTTTGAAAATTTTCATATACAAGCCCATTTTTGTCCAAAATTTTAGAAATTGGTAAAATTTCTATTTAAGACCTCCTAATTAATATTTCAAAGCAATTTCATACTAAAAACTTCTAAAATGCAAGTTTTGCAGCTTATTCGATTTAGTCCCTAACTTCAAATTAAGCATTTTATGCATAGAATTTCTTCACAAAATTTTCACACAATCATGCAATCATATCATAAACCTCAAAATAATTATAAAACAATTATTTCTATCTCAGATTTGTGGTCACGAAACCACTATTCTAATTAGGCCCTAATTCGGGATATTACAACTCTCCCCCGCTTTAAGGATTTTCGTCCTCGAAAATCTTACCGGTAAACAGATGTGGGTATTGATTTCTCATATTTTCTTCGGATTCCCATGTAGCTTCTTCTACTCCATGCTTTTGCCACAACACTTTCACAAGTGCAATCTTTTTATTCCTTAGTTGTTTGACCTCTCGAGCTAAAATCTTAATTGGTTCTTCTTCGTAGGTCATATCTGGTTGTAGTTCAATTTCTGTCGGTGAAACTACATGTGAAGGATCCGAACGATACCGACGTAACATAGATACGTGGAACACATCATGAATCTTTTCTAATTCAAGTGGTAATGCTAGCTGATATGCTACCGGTCCAACCTTTTCAATTATTTCATACTGCCCGATAAAACGCGGACTTAATTTGCCCTTCCGTCCAAATCTGAGAACTTTTTTCCATGGAGACACATTTAAAAATACTTTATCACCAACTTGAAATTCAATGTCCTTTCGTTTTAAATCTGCATAAGATTTCTGTCTATCTGAAGCAACTTTCAAACAATATCGAATTACCTTCACTTTTTCTTCAGTTTCTTTTATTAGATCAACTCCATAAATTTGATTTTCCTTGAGTTCAGTCTAATACAAAGGCGTTCGACACTTACGACCATACAATGCTTCATAAGGTGCCATTTTCAAGCTCGTCTGATGACTATATTGTAAGCAAATTCTACCAACGGTAAATATCTTTCCCAACTTCCTTGAAATTCCAATACACAACATCTGAGCATATCTTCAAGAATCTGAATTACTCTCTCTGATTGTCCATCAGTTTGTGGATGAAAAGCAGTACTGAAATTTAACTTCGTACCTGACGCGTCTTGCAACTTTTGCCAAAACCGCGAGGTAAACCTTGGATCTCTATCTGAAATGATCGACAATGGTATTCCATGTAGTCTAACAATTTCTCTAACATACAGTTCAGCCAACTTGTTAAGAGAATAATCCGTACGTATCGGGATAAAATGAGCCGACTTAGTCAATCTGTCAACTATTACCCAGATGGCATCTTTCTTTCCTGGAGTCAATGGCAATCCTGATACAAAATCCATAGTAATCCGATCCCATTTCCATTTAGGAACCATAATAGGCTGAAGTAATCCCGAAGGCACTTGGTGTTCAGCTTTCACCTGTTGACAAGTTAAGCATTTGGACACAAACTCTGATATATCTCTTTTCATTCCATTCCACCAATACATTTTCTTCAAGTCATTATACATTTTCGTACTACCTGGATGAATTGAGAAACAACTACTATGTGCTTCCTGTAGGATCTTTTGAATCAATTCCTCATTCTTTGGTACACAAATCCGATCTTTAAACATTAAGCATCCATCAGAACCGATTCTGAAATCTGACTCTGTATCAACTTCACACTGCTTTCTCTTGGCTTGTAAATCTTGATCATCTTTCTGAGCTTCAGAAATTTCTTGTAAAAACATCGGTTTTGCTCTTAACTCTGCTAGAATCGAACCATCATCTGACATTTTCAACTGAGTGTTCATAACTCTCAAAGAAAACAACAACTTTCTGCTTAAAGCATCGGCAACTACATTCACTTTTCCCGGATGATAATCAATAACAGGCTCGTAATCTTTCAATAACTCCAACCATCTTCGCTGTCTTAAATTCAAGTCTTTTTGTGACATCAAGTACTTAAGACTTTTATGGTCGGTATATACCCGGCACTTTTCACCATACAAATAATGTCGCCAAATCTTCAAAGCAAACACCACCGCAGCCAATTCCAAATCGTGAGTAGGATAATTCCTCTCATGAGGTTTTAACTGCCTCGAAGCATAAGCCACCACTTTTCCTTCTTGCATGAGCACACACCCCAAACCATTTAATGAAGCATCACTATACACCACAAATTCTTTACCTGATTCGGGCTGTACAAACACTGGTGCCTCTGTTAATAACTTTTTCAATTCTTCAAAACTCTGCTGACATTCTTCCGTCCATTCAAATTTAACATCCTTTCGGAGTAGTCTAGTTATAGGAGCAGCAATTATAGAAAATCCGTTTACAAACCGCCGATAATACCCAGCTAACCCCAAGAAACTTCTAACTTCAGTTACATTTTTTGGTGGTTTCCAATCAATAATGACTGAAATTTTACTAGGATCAACCCGTATACCATCACCAAACAATATGACCCAAAAATCGACTTCCCTGAGCTGAATTCACTTTTACTAAACTTAGCATACAAATTTGCTTATCTCTCAAAGTTTGCAAAACTATCCTCAAATGCTCAACATGCTCTGTCTCATCTTTTGAATAAATTAAAATATCATCTATAAACACCACAACAAATTTGTCCAAGTATGGTGGAATATACGATTCATTAAATCCATAAACACAAAGAGAGCATTTGTCAACCCGAATGGAATAACTAAAAATTCATAATGACCGTATCTTGTTCTAAAAGCGCTTTTAGGCACATCCGACTCTTTTACCCGTAGTTGATAATACCCGGATCTCAAGTCAATCTTTGAAAACCATGTCGCTCCTTTTAGCCGATCAAACAAATCATCAATTCTTGCAATGAGATACTTGTTTTTGATTGTCACCTTGTTTAATCGCCGATAATCAACACACAACCTCATAAAACCATCCTTCATTTTCACAAATAACACGGGAGCACCCCAAGGTGAAAAACTCGGTCTCACAAAGCCTTTATCAGTCAACTCTTGCAATTGAGACTTTAATTCTTTCAACTCTGTTGGTGCCATTCTATATGGAGCAATCGAAATCGGAGTTGTTCCCGGTATCAAATCAATACCAAATTCTACTTCCCTGACTGGAGGCAAACCCGACAATTCTTCTGGAAATATGTCCGGAAATTTACACACAACCGGCACTGATTCAACTTTCTTTTCAACTTCTTTTTGTATTAATTACATACACCAAATAAGCTTCATAACCCTTTCTCAAATATATTTGAGCCGACATTGAAGAAATCACACTAGGCAATGCCTCTGATTTATCTGATTCAACCCGCAGAGTTTCACCATTTTCACACTTTAATTTTATAACCTTTTCTTTGCAATTTATTTTAGCATCATGCAATGTCAACCAATCCATACCCAAAATAACATCAAACTCATCAAATGGCAACAACATCAAGTCAGCCGGAAAGTAATGACCCCGAATCATTAAAGGACATTTCTTACATACTTTATCAACAATCACACATTTGCCTAACGGATTCGACACTCTAATCATAAATTCTGTGTCCTCAACAGGTATATTCATACTAGACACCAATTTCATGCACACATATGAATGAGTAGAACCAGGATCAATCAAAGCAATAACATTAACATTATAGAGAGAAAATGTACCGGTAATCACATCAAAGCGAGAAGCATCTTCGCGCTTTAATAGCATAAGTTCTAGCCGAGCCCTTCCTTCAGTCTAACTGTGCATCCTCGCTACATTTTTACTGCTTGTTTCACTTCCAGCTTTTCTTGGATATCTTCCTCTCGAATCCGCCCCACTTGTTTTTGTATTCTGAAATTTTTCTTTTTCAGCTCTCTCTGGCGATCTCTAATAAAATGATCCGGAGAACCACATCGAAAACATTCATTTGCTCTGCACGGACCAAAATGATTCCTATCACATCATTGCACTCGTGTTTAACAAATCTCGAATTCCCTACACCGTCGCCAAGTAGTCCGGGATTAGGACCCATATTTTGCTTCTTATAATTCCCATATGATTGCCCAAATTGAAGTTTGGGAACGAGGATTCATATTCCTTGATTTTCTAGGTTCTTTGTGAAAATGAACCGCTTATCGGTCTTTTCTTCCAATTTCTAGTCTCACCTCTACCTTTTCTTCTCTTTAAGTAGTTCTTCACCTTGCAAGCTCGATCCACCAAAGACTACCATTTCTTTTAATTCAAGAATTCCAACAAATACCTTGATGTCTTCGTTGAGCCCGTCTTTCAAATCGTCGGCACATCTTGGCCTCTGTAGGAACATACTCTCTAGCATACTTACTTAATCGAACAAACTCTCTTTCATATTCTCAGAATCACATATTACCTTGCTTCACTCAAGAAATTCTTTACGCTTCTAATCAATAAATCTTTCACTAATATATTTCTTCCAAACTCTTCTTGAAAGAATTCCCGGTGTTATTTTCTCTTTCGTACCACACTCCACCAAATCAAAGTCTTCCACCAATTATAAGTCAATCCTCAACAAAGATATAGCGCATTTCAAACATTCTTCAGTGTACAAGATAATTCATCAAATACCCGGATAGAATTTTCAAGCCGAACTCTCGCTTTCTCGGCATCATCATCAATATTTGCTTTAAATTCTTCGACCCCTTGCTTGCGGATTCTATCAACTGAGTTCTATGAAATTTCATCAGATCCATACCTTGAGGCATCGAAGGTGCAGGTTGAGGAATTGGGGAGGTGGGGAGGTTGTACATTTGGGTTCGTGCGAACGAACTCGATGTACCATGCACTCATCATTTGGAGAAAGGCTTCCCGACCCCTTTCTCCTCCTCCTGACCAACAATGGGAGGTGGATTTTCAGTCACGCTGCTCCTTCACCGGAGTCTGGCGCATTACTCTCTACTTCATCTTCCACACTGGATCGGGATCCATTTACTATAAAAAAATCATTTAAAAAGGTCAAGTCGTCACACTATCACAATTTATACATATGGCATGTATAGCAAAATCCGTACATACAACACGTAGTCCGAGAACTGACTAAACCTGCTCTGATACCACTAAATGTAATGCCCCCACGCTCCAGACCATCGCCGGAGTCGAGTATGAGGTGTTACTAAGCTTAATTTAACATTTTTAGAATTTTGAAATATTTGTTTCTACATTCACAGCTTTCAAGCTACTTGCGTCATAGTCACAAGAAAAATCATATCTCGAGTTACGAAACTCAAAATCAAGATCCGTAAATTTTTCCTGAATCTAGACTCATATACCTATCTACTAATTTTTTCTAGAATTTTTGGTTGGGCCAATTAGTACAGTTTATTAGTTAAAGTTACCCCTATTTCAGGACCTGACTGGTCTGACCTCTATTTACTACGAACCACATTTCTCTCTGTATAAAATTCATATGACTATGAGGTTTGTTTCTCCTCAAACTAGACTCAATAATTATTCTGAGGATATAAAATACATCACCTAGTTGTATTTGTACAATTTATGGTGAATTTATAAAGTTGAAACAGGGGATCCAGAAACTGCTCTGCCCCTGTTTCAATAAAATTCAAATATCTTCTAACATATATTTCCTTTACCTGTTTCATTTGTTTTATGTGAAACTATACATATTAAGCTTCAATTTGATATTTAATCCATCACAAAATTCAATTTCTATGATTTTTAGTAAATTTTCAAACTCACATTAGTGTTGCTGCAATATTCTGTTTATGGCAAATTTCATCCCTTTTTATGAGTTTTCATGCACTAAGTATCTTAATAACTTTCCATAACATCAAACATAATCTAAACTAACCATTTCCATAACTTATCATTATCAAACATTTTCTCAACCATTCCATCACCATATCATAAGATCATTTACACAAAATAGGTATATTGCTATACATGCCATATTTAAATTTACAATCCATTTACCGAAAAGTTCTTCGGGATAGTGTGACTGATCCTTCGACCTATCCCGACTCCTGAGCTGGCTTGTCCAAAACTACAATGAGTAAGAAGAAGGAAGTAAGCATAAATGCTTAGTAAGTTCATATGCAAATAAAAAGTAACATAACAAAGCAATCATACCAAACAACATTAGCATGCATCACCAAAACACATATCACATTTCTAACCATTTTTCATCATCTTGTTACCTTATCGTGATTGTATCAATACTCAACCCGAGGGTTAAATACATACTTGTCCAAAATATCCATTTCACATCACTTACCAATACGTCTCTTTACATCTCAAATATTCCTCCATTTGAGTAGAACTTTACCCGTTGAACACATCGGTATATAATTCGGATACATGGAAACTTCGCACATAAGTGCCACATATGTAGCCAAGCTACTATGTAACTCGCCCATAAGTGAACTCGGACTCAACTCAACGAGCTCGGGCGTTCACATCCATAAGTGAACTCGGACTCAACTCAACGAGCTCGGATGCCTAGTTACATCTCACGAACTCGGACTCAACTCAACGAGTTCGGACATTTGCATCCATAAGTGAACTCGGACTCAACTCAACGAGTTCGGATGCTCAACCATCCTAGTGACATGTCACTTGTATCCTAATCTATTCCTAAGGTTCAAACGGGATTTTCCTCGAACATATATCCTTGCCGTCTTAGTAGAATGCCTAACCAATACTCGGTAACAATTATGTTTAACAAGTAATTCACATAATTTGCATTTTATTCGAAATTAACCACAAAGCATATATTTCATGATAAAAATCAGCATATCATATAATTAACATCAATAGCTTAAAAATAACAATTATCTTACATTATTTACACATGAACTTACCTTGATACCAAAATACAAAGATTTTGAAATTTAGTCCATAATCTTTTCTTTTCCTCGATTGGGGTCGATTCCATGTCTTTCTTGATCGAAAATAACACATTTAGCTTATTTAATACTCACATTATCAAATTAGTCCTTAATTCAAATTTTGGCAAAATTACAATTTTACCCCTAAACTTTTGCATATTTATATTTTTGCCCCTAGGCTCGGGATCAAACTTTATTCCTTATTCTTATGTTTTACAACATGCTGATCACTTTTCCCTTCTATGGCAACATCAAATTCTCACTCTAACATGTACTTGTGACTATTAGGTATTTTTACCGATTAAGCCCTTTTACTCGTTTTTGCTTAAAATCGAGTAGTGTAAGTTGTCTAACATAATTTAAAACCTCATATTATATCATAAAACATCAAAAACACAAATTTCACCTATGGGTATTTTTCCAAATATAAACTCTAGGTTAAATTATTGCTAACATAAGCTTAATCGAGCTACCGGGATCTCAAAAACGTAAAAATCATTAAAAACGGGGCTTAGAATCACTTACTATGAAGCTTGAAAGTTGAAGAAACCCTAGCTATGGTGAGATAGAGCATTCGGCAGCAACTAAATGGGGAAGATGACTATTTTGTGTCATTTTTCCCATTTTATTTCATTAATTATCCAAATGACCAAAATGCCCTTAATACCTTTCTTTGAAAATTTTCATATACAAGCCCATTTTTGTCCAAAATTTTAGAAATTGGTAAAATTTCTATTTAAGACCTCCTAATTAATATTTCAAAGCAATTTCATACTAAAAACTTCTAAAATGCAAGTTTTGCAACTTATTCGATTTAGTCCCTAACTTCAAATTAAGCATTTTATGCATAGAATTTCTTCACAAAATTTTCACACAATCACGCAATCATATCATAAACCTCAAAATAATTATAAAATAATTATTTCTATCTGGGATTTGTGGTCACGAAACCACTATTCCGGTTAGGCCCTAATTCGGGATATTACAATTGTACTCGCTGATGCTTTTTAATATTGAGGTAGTGGCTTTCGGGCCTATTTTGATAAAAAAAAAAGAGGGTCAAAAAATCATATAATATCGAATTTATCAGAAAATCACACAACCCATTCATGTTATCACATATCTGAAAGTTTAGAATCAGTTACTTGGAATCCTCCTTTTTAACGGATATGATCTATATATTTAAAACTTAGTCTATTCATCCATTTTCACATTTTAGAGTTTTCTTAACGAATATTTAATATTTTCACATTTTTACAATTAACATTAATTTCATATATGTTGATAAGATAAATCCCCACACCTAATTTCATGAATTCCGATGATATTCATTTTGTTTCTGATTCTTAGGGAAGAGATCAATCCTTGAATCTTAATTTAAACCAAATTTTGTATCATTTCAGAATAATATTATTTCAATAAATAACTCTCTTTTTAGTGATTAAGTAAAATACTCACTTAATCGTTTGTCTAAACGTGCTCTTCCAAAATATGGAGTATGGATTCGGGATTTATGAATATCACTTCACGAATACACAATAAATCATAATCTTAGAAATGTCCTAATCGAGTATAAAAGCAAGAGAATATATTGTGATTGGATGATCTTCAATACTTATGCAATATCAAAAGGGTAGGGCTCAACGATTTCCCACGATAAACCGATTAGGGAGGAAGATTCGCAACTAAAAAGAATATAACAAAAATATTAAGAAGATAGATTTGAAATAGGAAATGAATAAATTCCTTTTAAGATAAAAGTACTAAAATTGAATGGTTTAGTAAACTGATTACAAGTAGAGGAGGAGAAAATAATGAAAAACAAAGAAATTCGATGTTGGACGACGGTGGTGGTTCAACGGTGGTGTTGTGATGGTGGTGAGGTTGGCTACTAGTGGTGGTTAGGTGGAGGAGAATGGAAGAAAAAAGGTGATTAAGTGATAAAAGTAAAAGAAAATGAGAGAAAAGGGGAGGAGTAAGGAGAAGGACGGCAAAGAGAGGAAAGGAGAGCAAAATGAAAAAAAAATAAAAAGTGAAGCATGTGTCTACATGCATTGGACGACATCAACTAGGCAATGGAGGGTATAAATGAACAAAAATGGAATGTTGACCATGAAAACAAGGAAAGAATCTTCCCAACAATGACAACTCATGGGTTGGACAGTAAGGGTGTTGGCTTTATGCAAAAGTTGTCTAAAAAATTTAGTTAAAAGTTGAGAGCTTAAGGGCTTGATCTTAAGACCTTTTGGAATCAATTTACTCACTTAACCACTAGGCTACTTGAATTATTTAACATGCACTAGTGAATTAAAATAAAAAAAATATGGGGTCTGATAGATTCTGTAGACCAGTTGCTTCGATGGCAAACTCTAGTGGTTGTAGAATAGTGAGCAGTGTTTACGATTATTGTGGTAAAAATCATGCTGGAGAATACATGAAGCGTTTAGAGGTGTGTTATAGATGTGGATCCAAAGATCACCTAGTTAAGGATTGTCCATCTAAAACTGATGCGATCATAGAACATTCTATTCGAGGATCTCAAAAGTTTCAGCAAGTGACTAGATCAGGAATAAAAATAGAGTCTAGTTCACTGTAGGGAACACCAAGGAAAAGTGTTAGTAAGCCAAACTCTAGAGTGTCAACTCAAGCTTTTTTGATGAAAGAAAAAGAGGTTGTTGATCTGCTTGAGTTGATAACGAGTAAATTTTCTTTTCTTGGAAATAATATTTATGCTTTGATAGATTTAGGTTCTACGCATTCATATGTTTGTACTAAGGTTGTAGAGGGCCTAAGTCTTGAAGTAGTATATTCTGAAATCAATGTGTTAGTAACTAATCCTTTGGGTCAGAGTATTGTGGTAAATTTATTGATAAAGAATTGTCCATTGGTATTTGGTGAGTATATATTTTGTGCAGACTTGTTATTACTGAGCTTTCATGAATTTGATGTTATTTTGGGTTGAATTGGTTAACAAGACATAACATTATGGTTGATTGTCGTGAAAGAGGTGTACGTCTGATAACTATTAAGGGTAAGGAGCTATTGATGCTTGGTATACAGATTGTTCTAGAGAACAAAATAATCTCTACTGTGTCTACCAGAAAGATGATTGTTAATTTTGTAGAGACTTATTTGGATTATATCATGGATTCATCTAAGTTAAGAAAGGAAATTAATAAAGTCCCTATGGTAGGAGAATTTCTAGATGTGTTTCCAAGGAAGCTTTTTAGAGTGCCACCTGAGAGAGAAGTAGAGTTTTCAATTGAGTTAGAACCTAGAACAATACCTATTTCCTATACTCCTTACAAAACGGCCCTGTTAGAACTTAAAGAACTAAAGGAGTAGTTGAAAGATCGGTTAGATAAAGGTTTTCTAAGATCAAGTGTATTGCTATGGGGTGCGCCAATTCTATTTTGAAAAAGAAATATGGAATGATACGCCTATGTATAGATTACCATCAATTGAACAAGGTAACCATAAAGAATAAGTATTCTCTACCTAGACTGAATATTTGTTTGATCAGTTACTCGGGGATACAGTTTACTCCAAAATTAATTTGAGGTCAAGATACTATCAGGTAAAGATTGAAGGTGATGATACACCTAAGACAGTAAAGATTAAGGGTGATGATGCACCTAAGACAGCCATTCGATGAAGGTATGGTCTTTATGAATTTTTGGTAATGCCTTTTAGTTTGACTAATGTGCCTACCATATTTATGGATTTAATGAACACAATATTCCAACCATATCTAGATCAGTTTGTAGTGGTCTTTATTGATGATATATTGTTTTATTCTAAGAATGAGGATGACCATATGGAATATTTGAGAATTATGTTGAGAACTCTGTGTGATAATCAGTTATATGCTAAGTTTAGTAAATGCGAGTTTTGGCTAAAAAAGTACATTATCTAAGACATGTTATTTTTGCTGATGGTATTAAAGTAGATCTCACAAAGGTAAAAGCAGTATTTGTGTGGAATCCACCCAAAAATGTATTCGAAGTCCGCAATTTTCTAGGATTAGCAAGGTATTATAGAAGATTTGTGAAAGGATTTTCAATATTAGCATCACCACTTATTCAATTATTGAAGAAGAAAGAAAAGTTTGTGTGGAATGATGAATTTTCAGAAGAGTTTTAAGAAACTAAAAATAGTTTTGAATGAAGCTCTAGTATTAGCAAAGCCAAAGTCTGGTGTAGAGTATACAATTTTTACTGATGCATTTTTAAATGGGTTGGGATGTCACATCCCATGTTTTATTTATTTTCTTGCTAAAATGAAAAAAAGAAGAAGAAGTGAGTAGTAGAGTGGTTAAGTGTTTAATTAAAATGCTGTAGGTCCTAGGTTCAAATATCCTCATCAACACCTTTTTTTTATTTAATTTTTGTGATTTTCCTATGTGCTTAAAACCTTCTTGCCGTCCAACCTTGCTTACCATAAGAGGGAAAGATTTTTTCCTTTTCTTTTGGTCAACATACCTTATTTGTGGAGACCATGATCCCCTTTTCACTCCTTTATCTCCTTGACTTACCATTCTCCCTATTTTTTCCCATATGAATGGTTTATTGAACCTAGACAAGGTTGACCACACTTTTGCCATCCATTCTCTCATTTTCCCCCTTTCATTGCCATACCAACCTTTACTCCTCCCCATTTTTTCTCTTTTCTCTCTTTTGTTTAGCTCTCAACCTCTCCTTTTTGCTATACTTCCTTTCTCCTCCACCATTTCTTAGCTTCACACCACCATCACTTCACTAACGAACCACCACCTTGCCACTTGTAACAACCCATTTTTAGGGGTATCAAAAATAGTAGTTTCAGGACCACAATTCCAACTTTTTGGTCCATAAAAAAAATTATTTAATATTTATGAGATCATTAGTGTCATATTAAAAAAATTGGTTAAGAAATTTTATCGTTTAGATAGTTAATTAAGTAAAAAGGACTAAATCGTAAAAGTTGAGAAAATTGATTTCTATTAGTTGAAGTTATTAAATAGTTATAGGAAGGTAAATTGAAGGACTAGAATGGTAATTAAACAATTATTACTCATAGTGGACAGTAATGGGATTATAATTGTTGAAATTTGAATGGAAATAATAAGGGCATAATAGTAATTAGGTTAATAAATGAATTTAAAATAAAACATGATTAAAATTTCTAGTCCATCTTCTTCCATCATACTTAATAAAATCAAAAACCATTGTTGAAGGAGAAGGGAGCTTCGGTCTAGCTAGGGTTCTCTATTGGGTACGTGTTTGATGTCTGTTTTTAGTGATTTTTATGTTTTTGAGTTTGTATTAGCTTAATTTAGCTAACCTGAGCACTAATTTGTAAAACTATCAAATGTTTTGGATTGTTCCATTGTTGAGTTTGAGTTATTCTTGAAGCTTTATGGAAGATTATTGAGTGTCGTTGTTAGATAGGACTATTTTGTAAAGTAGTTTTTGATGATTTTAATGGTTAAGGACTAAATTATTAAAGTGAGAAAATTACAAGGACTTGATATGAAATAATTACAATTATGGACTGTAGTGAGGCCCTTGAATATTTATCTAAGCTTGGATTTAAATAAAAATGGTTAAATTGCATGTTTTGGGATAAGGGACTAAATTGCATAAAAGTAAATTATTTAGGGTAATTTTGTAAACATGTCAAAAAGGACCTAATTGCATAAAATGAGTTGATTTCTCTATTAGAATTAGTTAATTGAATGAAATTATTGTTAATTGAATGAAATTATTATTTTAGATCAAGAACGAGTGGAAAACCGATGAAAAGAGAAAATTACAAAATAGTCCCTATACTTTTGTCATCGTTGCAATTTAATCTGGTAAGTTTGTTCGGTTTAATTTTAATACAACTTAAATGCTTGTTATATGAACTTACTTATTGGATGTTGGTTAATGAATTAATGTTTATACATGGAAATTGAATTAATGAGTTATTATCGCATTGATCACTAATGAAATATCTTTAGCCTGATGAATGTAGAATAGGGTATAATTGGCATGCCAATATGTTATTTGCGTGGGGTACGGGACTGGTATGAGATGTGATAATATTTTTGTATATCCTCTATTCACTGAATATACTGAGGTCTTGCATTTGTTGCGGATTATCGAGTTATATTACCGTGTTTATCTGGTGTGTTATGGGGGTAGACGTTAGCCTTTAGGCTAGGTTGTAACGCCCCAAAAATCCTGAAATCTAAAAATCCTGAAATCCTGAATTTTTTTTATTTTCGATTTTGATAAAAATTGTGTTTAATATTCTTATCCAAGCGATAATTTTAGTAGGTCTTAGCTAAGGTTGAGTTCTAATTAAGGGGTAGAAGAAATTATAATTTAATTATTAAAAGAATCAGGACTGACAAGTAGGTGGGATTTTGAATAAATGAAGAAACAATTGGACACAAAAAGAGCCTATGGTGGAGTGGCTAAGTGACGCCACATAAGGTGTAGTGAGGTGGCGTTAGTAGCTAGTAAGGGGGTCCAAGGTTCGACTCCTAGCTTAGTATTTTTAGAGTTTAATTTTGGCCTTCTAGAAGGATGGAAGTGGCGTGAAGATGGACTCCAAGGGGAGTGTTCAGAAGAGAAAATTAAGGAAAGGATCAAGAGGTTATCAAGGAGAAAAACGAGGGGATGAGAAATAAGGAGTAAGTGGAGTTGAATTGGGAACTTGGGCTTGAAGAATTCGGCTATAGGGCTATAAATAGGTGCCGAATAGGAGGGTTGAAAAGCTAATGACGAATTTCCCTTCACTTTGTGCCAGAAACCCTTTTCTCTAAAAAGCCGAAAACTTTTTTTTTCCTTTTCTTTCTTTGTGTCGAATTCTTGTCCCTCCTCTACTCAATATTTTCTTTGCTTTAGCTGATTCTTCTTCCTCTCTTCTTTGGTGCTGAGTAATCAATTGTTTCCATTCAAATCTCTAAGAGCCGAATACCTTGGTGCTGCCACTACTCTTTCCACCCAGTCAATTCTAGTGTAAGTGTTCACTCTCCCAATCAGTTTTTGATAAGTATCGAATATTCGGTCCCTCATTTCTTTCTAATCGACTTTGGCAGGAAATTAGTGTCAGATCTCGGTTTTTGATTCCTACTGATTTGCTCTTCAGATCTGAGAAATACGCGTGTTTAGTGATCAAAGTAAAAGCTAGTAAAGGATTGGCGTTCAGGTAAGGTTAAGGTGAGATTCTGACTTTTGGTAAAGTAATCGATAAGTACGTGTGATTAATCTTTGAGTGATATGGATTGTAGGTTTGGGCTAAGGAGATCGCATCACGCTTGCTTACCAGGTGTGTACATACATTACACACACATAATGAATCGGTAAAAGCCGAAAAGCTGAAATGTCGAAAAGTCAAAAGTTTGGCTACGGTAGTCTTACGAGTACACGAACACTCGTAAGGGAGAAATCGATAGGTTGCTTGAGGCCCATGAGAGATTTCGTGGACTTGGGTTGTGATTTGGCCATATGGGTTGGAATGGGCTAAATAGGGCCAATGGGCCCAAAATAGGCAAAAACTGAGTATTGATGCTTTGTAATAGGAATTTGTATGTGAGCATGAATATGAATGTGACTGGGCCTAACGGGCCATATAAATGTGATTTGGGCCTAATAGGCCATATACAGGTGATTTGGGCCTAATGGGCCAGATGCAGGTGTGTGAAATTGTTAGGCTTTGTAAGGGGTTTTTGGGCCTAGTATATGATATCCACATATGACTTAATTAATATATTGCGACCGTGGACAAGTCAAAGGGTTAAGGTGTGGCAACGGGTATATGCATGTCTAGAATTGGATCTAGGGAGAGCTTAGTACTTAAGCGGTCTTAATGACCCACCTCCTCTTTTTTGGAATCCTACCTGGTGCATAGTATTCGTTCATCTTAGCTCACAGGACTTGTTAACGGGCTAAGATAAGTGAAAACCGTAATTAAGGGAAAATTATCGAAATGCCCCTAAGGGTAAAAATGACCAAAATACCCTTAGGTGTTGAATGTAAGTTTTGTGGATGCGACATGCATACATATGATATTCTGCTTAGGTTGCATATGGGTTGGGAATTATGGAATGGAGGAAGTATATGAGGATCATATGGTTGCTTGACAATCGTGGATCCACCGTCGGCTTTTAAAGCCCAATATGTAAATGAAGGTAGTTCAGCAACCGGTCTACCATGGTATGTGGGTTGGGTGGGTCGATATTTGTATCCCTACATGGTGTGACGGGGGACGGAGCCCAATATGCTTGTTTTTTTTGTTGAGGGTTGTACACACTGAGTTTGCGAAAACTCACCCCCTCTTTTATTTTATTTTCACGTGATGCTCAGTAGAAGGTTCGATGTTTGGAAGGACTCTGGATGGCCAGCTAGCAAGATAATTTGGACTTGGTTTTTTTTTAATCATATACATTTTTATTTTATTAAGTATGTTTCAGACCAGATTGTAATAAGGTTTTTATTATGTTATTATTACTTGAATTATTATTATTTGCATTGTAATTTATAAGAAGTTGAACATGGGTTTCCTAAATTATAGTATGTTTTCTACGTTTCCGCAATTAAATTTTTAAATGATAAGTTTTCTTAAATCAAATGTTTCAAACAAGGTTTTTACAACTGAAATGTGTTTTTTTTAGTTAATTAAGGTTTCTTTTATTTTAAGAAGGGTTTTCAATGAAAACACAGTTTTCGCTAAAACACTTCAATGTGACACACTAGATTCAGCCATAGTGTCTGGGCCGGGTCTGGGGTGTTACTTTTGCACTTGGTGCCGAGGTGTGTTATCGGTTGGATTAGCTAGTATGAGCACCTGGTGTGTTCTGGATGGTTAACTATGTACTCGTATCCGTATATCGTTCATCGAGCAATGTTTTATTTATTAGGAAATGTGCTTATATTATAGTAAACATGTAACTATTTTCTATTTATTTGAACGATGAATAAATAAATAAAGTTAATTTAACATTTCACTATTATGTCTTTTGTGTTTATGTCTTTTACATTTTGCATGCATAGTGAAATTGTGACATGTAAGTATTAGCTCATTGATTTTCTGTAGCTCAAACTGAAGATAAGTGGCATTGTAAAAAATGTTTACATTGTAAGAAAGACAACTTACTTCAGTAGATAATCAAAATGAGTCCATAATCTTGTAAAAGAATCAAAGTGAGCATTTGATTTAAATACTTAGAAGCATTTGTAAAATTATCGAAATACCCCCGATTTGTAAAATAATCGAAATACCCTTGATTTGTAAAATTATCGAAATATCCCCAATTTGTAAAATTACCGAAATACTCCTGATTTGTAAAATTATCGAAATACCCCCGATTTGTAAAATTATCAAAATACCCTTAATTTGTAAAATTACTAAAATACCCTTGATTTGTAAAATTACCAAAATACCCTCGATTTATAAAATTATCGAAATACCCTAGTTTGTAAAATTATCAAAATACCTCCAACTTGTAAAATTACTGAAATACCCTCGATTTGTAAAATTACCGAAATACCCTCGGTTTGTAAAATTATCGGATTACCCTTATAGTGTAAAATTACTAAAATACCCTTGTAGGGTAAAATGTCTGTTTTGCCCTTGTGGGTAAATGACTAACTTGGACTATGAATTTGACTGATTGATTGTGATTGTATGATTGTGTTTTAATTGACTTGACTATGGTTGTAAAACTGATATGTTTTTAATATATGTTTAAATGATTATTACTGAGCATAACCATTTTCCATACACGTGTGATGATTGAGCATAACATACACGACATATTGCATGGGGTTGGAATTTTGAAACGGAGGAAGAAATTGAGGATCGCATGGTTGCTTGACAACCGTGGATCCATCGATTGAGGATCGCATGGTTGCTTGACGACCGTGGATCCACCGGTGGCTTTTAAGCCCAATATATGATTATTGACGACTCTGTGTCGATCATATTTACTCGAGGTTGTGTGCTGACTGTATTACCGTCGCTGATGGCTGTGTGCCTAACATGAAACAGCTACCAATGGCTTAAAGCTAATTATCCTGATTGTGGCTTTGTGCCAACCTAAAAATGGCTCTGTTCCATCTTGACTATGGCTTTGTGCCTAACGTATTTACCTGTGGCTATGTGCCTAACATACTTAAGGATGACTCTGTGTGGATCATATTTACTTAAGGCTGTGTGCCGATTATATTATCGTCGCTGATGGCTATGTGCCAAACATAATACAGTTACCTATGGTTTTGTACCAATTATAATACCGCTACTGAAGGCTTTTTAAGCCCAATATATGATTAGCAGCTTTGCTGTAATGAAGGTAGTACTGCAACCGGGCTACCATTGAAGTGTATCGGATGGGTGGGTCGATATTTATATCCCCACATGATTTGTACCGGGGGACAGAGTTGATGTGTAACGGTTGGATTATTAGGATGGGATAGCATGCATCCATGCATTCACACATTCTGTTCTGTTATTGGTTTGGGCTGGGCCCAATTGATTCTATTATGGGTTGTGACCCAAATGACATTGTAATAGGCTTTGGCTCACGTATGCTCTAAACTGGACTGTACTGTTACTGTTAACGGGCTTTAGCCCAGACTGTTTCTGTTTTTGTTTCTTTATATTGACTGTTGCTCTAGTAAGGATATTACACACTGAGTTTTCGTAAGCTCACCCCATTTATTAACCGTGCAGGTAATCCCCAGCATTAGGTGGTTCGGTGTCACAGAGGGACTCGGAGACGACCGCACAACTACACATGTTTTTCTATTTCGTTTATTTAGTTATGCACTTTGGTTTTGATTTGGGTTGTAATAAGGCCTCTTTATTTCCTCAACCTTTTATTTGGAAAGTTTATTTAGTATGTCTAGTATTTGTTAGAAGTAGGACACGGTTTTCCAAAACAACAACTGTTTTCAAAACACTTCATTTTTGCAACTTAACTTTTAAACATCACATTTTCGTAAATCGGTTACTTTTAGAATTAGCTTTCACAAACTAAGAAAGGAATTTTGGAAATAAAATTAAGAAGTTTTTAATGTACTACGTTTTAAATAAGAAGGGTTTCTAATGAAAACATGGTTTTCAAAAAACACTTCAATGTGACATGCCAGATTCGGGTCTAACTTTTGGGGCCGGGTTTGGGGTGTTACAACCATGGTCTCTAAAATACCTATCCATGAATCAATAACATATGCATATAATTAAAATATATATATACCTAGCACAAAGCCGAATGCATATACAGATTATAAACCTAGTTTGTCTCATAATATGACCGAATCAAATTTATCAATTACAGTATTTTCCAATTCAATTCACATAGCAAATTATACATAAAAAAAAAGGTCATTATTAAACCACACCAAATAGCCAAATTCACAAGGCATAGCAATATCATCTCATAACTTATCTTATAAGAACGTATACAATGAAGCAAAAACACATTCATCAACTAAGATATACCGCATATCATACTTCCAAAATGAACTACTTATAACCAAAAGTACTTAACCAATAAGAACATTATTAAGCCACTTTTGCATGGCTAAATATATATGCAAATCAAAAAGAACCAAATCGAAACTAGCCTATACATGTCACTTAACCAAATCTCAAAACATTATTTACCGAAATGATAACCGGACAGTGTGATGACATCTCTAACAACATCCAACCCGAGCTGTCCCTGAAATTCTATAGACATAGCAAAAACACATAGAGTAAGCTTTGAAAGCTTAGTAAGCCATAAGCAAATAAATCATTTCAATGATATTTATAAACCAATATCACTAAACCAAATTTAACAAATCTAAATCATATACAAACATTCATTGTACTCGTAAATTTATATAACTACATTAAATAACTCCACTTATCTTATTTATCAATGAACGTATAATCATGCTTTCAAATTCGAATAACAACTGTTAGCTCAATCATATAAATCAAACTCGCACATATTCATTATATCGCCAACCAAACATAGTAATTTATTAAAAATCATACATAAAGTTATATCAATTTCTTTATAAGCACTTCCAAACTCGAAAATCCATAAACCAAATTCGCATAAACCAAATTCACATAAACCAAATTCGCATACTTGAATCATATAGTTAACCAAGATCAACTTTATTTTACTAAATATATATTACATATAAAGCATACACCAACTCAACCATTTTAATTTCATTATCTATTCAAGTTTTTGAACCAAAGATCATATAGCAAAGCCATGTTTCTTATTTCATAATTCTCATGTCCGAAACATAGAACCATAATTTCATATAGCGAACATATATATAACACATCATTCATTTATATACACTCATACCATTCTTTATCATATATTTCACATATAGTCATATGATACATACTTACCTTTCGTTTCTGAATTTCAAACAAGTCACACGTACCTAAATTGGATACAATTTCACATTTTTATTCATTTATTGGAATACCCGTTGAACCATTCGGAATTGGATAGGACACTCGGATAATCACACATATCGCATAATGCCAACGTCCCAGACGTGGTCTTACATGTAATCACATATCGATGCCACTATCCTAAACAAGGTCTTACACGAAAGAAATACGATGCCGATGTCCCAGACATGGTCTTACTTGTAACCATATATATCGATGCCAACGTACTAGACGTGGTCTTACTTGCACACATATATCGAAATCACATATCGATGCCAACGTATTAAACATGGTCTTACTCGCACACATATATTGATGCCATGGTCTTACTCGCACATCACATATCGGAATCCTATGTCATGACATATGTATCCTAGCTATTCCTAAGGTTCATACGAGGCTTTTCAGATGTTGGAACTTTGTCGATACTTTCTCGGATGTCTCATATTTCTCAACTCGTATAATCATTCATCATAGTTCAATAGCATATAATAAATAATAATTCAATTCATAATATATTTATTTGTATTACCATTCGGCACATATAAGTATATTCATCACAAATCAAATTAGCACATATAATATATATTTCAATTTAAAAACCTTTATTTACTTATGACTTACCTTGTTCTAACATGAACGGACCAGAACGACTATTCAAAAATTTTTGACTTTACCCGATCCAAATCCGATTTCCACATTTCTTGATCTAATTCAATACAAATTCGACTTATTTAATCATTTATTCAATCAAATTAATCCAAAAACACATAAATGAACAAATTATACTTTTGCCCCTAACATTTCATATATTTTACAATTTAGTCCCTATTTCACAAAACACAAAATACACAAAATTTCTATACACCCATGCGTAGCCAAAACTTTATGGTGTTCAAACAAGCCCACATATTTCATTTATTTTTTATTTTAGTCCCTCAAAATCTCATTTTTTCAATTTAGCCCAAATTACACAAATTCATCAAAAATTCAAAAACAAAATATATCAACCCAATACATATCCTTTTTTCGAACAACTAACATCACAAAGCTCACAATTTCATCAATGGCATATTTCAAAATCATCAAAAAAATTAGAAATTGAGACATGGGCTAGATAGAAGACAAAGCAACAATCTCAAAGACGTAAAAATCATAAAAAAATTTAACAAAATCCATACCTTAATTAAAGAACATAAGAGTCGAACCTAGCTTGCTTAAAAATGGTGTCTTTCACCTTTAAGATTCGAAAATAAAAGAAAGGATGGACAAAATGCATGTTATGTTTTATTTTATTATCATTTTGTTACTAAATTACCTTATTAACCTTTATAAAATAATATAAAAGCTTATTATAGTTGTCCACTACCGTCCATGTTACTAATTATTGGCCTAATTGCAACTTAAATACCTCATGCCATTAACACAACATCAATTCGGCCCTTTTACATTTAACCATCAAATTTTCACTTTACGCGATTAAGCCCTTTTTATTAAATCGACACTCAAACTGTAAAATTAAAACATGAAAATTTCACAGATATAAATTCACTCATAATAGACACATAAAATAATTTTTAAATATTTTTTTGACTCGGATTTGTGGTCCTGAAACCACTGTTCCAAATAGGGTCTAAACCGGGCTGTTGCACTTACCCTTCCACCCGAACCTTAAAACCTTTTTTCAAGGTGAGACCTTCAAAACACCTTATCACCAACATGATATTCGATATCTCGACGTCTCAAGTCAGTATAAGATTTCTGCGTATCTGAAGAAGCCTTGAACCGCTCACAAATAAGTTTCGCCTTGTCTTTCATGAACCAAATCCAGACCCAAATTCCTCTTCTCCTCTATGTCAGACCAACATAGTGCAGTCCTACACTTCCTATCATAAAATGCCTCAAACGGAGACATCTGAATACTCCTCTGGTAACTGTTATTGTATGCAAACTCAGCCAACGGAAAATGTCGATCCCAATTACCACCAAAATCAATAGCACAACTCCGAAGCATATCCTCGAGAATCTAGATCACCTTCTCAGACTGACTATCTGACTGCGGATGATATGTTATACTAAAGTGAAGCTTCGAACCTAAAGCCTCGTGCAACATCTTCCAAAACCTCGACGTAAACCGTGGATATTTGTCTAATATGATAGAAACTGGAACTCCATGTAATCTGAAAATCTCCCTAACATAAAGCTCAACCAACTATTGAAAACTGTAAGTCATACGCATAGGAAAGAAATGCACACACTTCGTAAATCGATCCACTATCTGTAACACCCCTAACCTAAATCAGTCACCGAAATAGGGTTACGGAGCATTACCGAAGATTACGAATCAAATAGATAGTAATTTCAAACATTTCATAACATATTAATATTCATAATAAAACCAATCAAAATAATACATGTTGCCCCTTATATGAGCCTTCAAGGCCCTAAATACGCATTAAAAATAAGTCGGGACTAAATCAAAAACTCTAAGAATTTTTCAGAACATTAAAAATTTTCAAAGCTGCAAAGGTCACATGGTCGTGTCTCCAGGTCATGTGACTCACATAGCCAAGAGACACACTAATGTCTCAGGCCTTGCAAGGGAATTTGGGACACACGGCCGTGTCTTAGCCCGAGTCTGTGCCCGTGTAACTCACTGACTTGGTCACATGGCCAAACAACATGCCCGTGTGCTAGGCCGTGTACCCTTCAAAATAACCTCACACGCCCATGTGCTAGGCCGTGTAACAGCCTGACTTGTAACCCTTTAAAAGCTATAGGGGACGTACGGCCGTGTCACCTGGCCATGTGTCACACAGGGTTGAGACACACGCCCGTGTCTCTGCTCGTGTAGACAAAAATAGGCCATTTTACAAGCCATATTTCTCACCCAATTCGGTATAAACCTACACTAAAAAATGCATGTATACACAAACTATAATAAGGAATCCAAGCAAGCATAATCAAGCCTTATACAAATGGTATGATCACAAACAACCAATATGCCCTTAGGCACATCAAACAACAACTTATAAACATGACTAATCATGTGTTCAATATAACTAATTTTTCAACTAACATATATGCATATTTACACCAAAACTTACCATGTAGATAATTTAATAAACCATACCATTTGGTACCAAAACTCCATTCTAAAACTAGCATCAAATGACCATATAAATCATTCCACCAAAACACTAATTTACCACAATTACATCCTATCATAAATCACATATTTAATATGCATATTCATACCACAATTTTCATCTTCCATAATTCAAGCATATCAAGTTATTCATAAACCACTAGAGAGAAAAAATTTACATACCATATACTAGACTTATACTATCATCAAAGTGCCAAAACACTAGCCAAACAAATGGCCAAGTTAACAACAAAGCATATAGGCCAACATTAGCCAAAATAACATATACATGCCATTATGACAAAACTTAAACCAACTAAAAGTAGCGAGTGCATCGATGGATAGTGTGATATAGCTCCGATAAGCTTCTAGCCCAAACGAGACTAAAAAACACGAAAAATACATCGAGTAAGAATATAAGCTTAGTAAGTTTGTATAACGTAGAATTTAACTTACCATTTAGTCACAATTTAGGTAAGTAAACATAGCATATCCCAATTCAATTTGGCAAAATGCCTAAGCACATATTCCCCAACATGTTAGCCATGTAAAACACATATAATAACCAATAAACATGGATGAACATAACCACTAAGCAAGTTTCATATTCATGTGTCATCCATTTCATGTTTCAATATATCACGTTATATCATTTTCATGTATTTCATGTTTATACCTGTAATAGTTCGTATCAAACTCATATCATCTCGTCATAGATATTGCTCGTTGAACCATTTAGAATATCATTGGATACTCGAGATAGCTCACACATAGTGTGTTAAATTGTAATTTGTCAATTCCTGTACATGTATGCTCATACGAGTTGAGAATCGGTAAGCTTTCACGAGCTACAATCGGTAAGCTTATACAAGCTCAGAATTGGTATGCTCTCACGAGCTGAAATCGGTAAGCTCATACGAGTTGATAATCGGTAAGATCTCGCGAGCTACAATTGGTAATCCCTAATGACATACCATTTGTATCCTACAAATTCCTACGGTTCAAACGGGACTTGGTAGTCATCGTACGTCATCAGATATGCAATCGGTATTTATACATGGCAATTATATAAATACTCAATTTAATTACACAAGCTTACTTCAACGAGTATACGTAGATACAGAGGCGATTAATCCGAGATTTTCTCTTTGCCTTGATCTAACTCCGTACAAGGCTTGACTGGATATATACAGATAAATTTAACTCTATATATATTTCATTCAATTTAGACCAACACATATTTTGGAAAAATATCCATTTTGCCCCTATACTTTTAATTTCATTGCAATTTAGTCCCTAGATTCAAAAATGAAATTCATACAATTTTACCCCTACCCAAGCCTAGCCAGTTTTTATACATACTAATAGCAACCCATATATTTCACAAATTCACAAATTTTACCATGAATTTATCACATTTTTCAGTTTAGTATAATTTCATCAAAAATTCCTTTACAAAAGTTCTTTATCTAACAACAACCATTCATTATCTATCATCAAACTTCAAAACTCATATATATTCATCAATGGTAAAACCCTCATAGTTTAAAAGTTTCACAAATTAGTCCCTAGGCTAACTAGATTAAGCTACAACGATCCCAAAAACGTAGAAATATTTAAAAATGGAACAAAAATCATACCAATTTAGCAAAGATGAAGGTGGTCAAACCCTAGCTTAGGAGAACAATGAATTTTCGGTAGTGGCTTAATGAAATGAAGATGATTGCTTTTTTTTTTTACTTATTTTAATTATCATTTAATTACTACTTTACTTAATTAACCTTTTAAATTATTACAAATTTCAATATTACCAAGCCATCAAATTCCACTATCACCATTTGTGGTCAAATTACCACAAAAGGAATTCCACTTTAAAGTTTTATAGCTATTTAATACCTTTAGCTAATAGAACTCAACTATTGTAGTTTACACGATTTAGTTTTTTTTTATCAAATTAAACATGCAAACAATAAAATTTCTTAATGAAATTTTTATATGGTAATACTATCATGCTGTAGACCATAAAAATAATAATAAATTAAATTCCTTGATTTCGAATTTGTGGTCCTGAAACCACTATTCGATTCCACTAAAAACGGGCTGTTACAACTCTCCCCCCAAAGGGATTTTTGTCCCCGAAAATCTTACCTGAAAAAAGGTATGGATATTGCTTCCTAATAGCTTCCTCGTGTTCCCAACTGGCTTCTTCTATTTCGTGTCATTGCACAGAACTTTTACTAAAGCTATGTTCTAGTTTCTCAATTTTTTCAACTCTCATGCCAGAATTATGATCAAGTCCTCACCGTATGTCATGTCAGACTGAATCTCGACATCCATCAGGGAAATAACATGTGAAGGGTCAAATCGGTACCGTCATAACATAGACACGTGAAAGACAATATGAATTCTTTAAAGTTTTGTCGGTAAAGCTAACCGGTATGCGGCAGGTTTGATTCTTTTAGTAATCTCGTATGACTCGATAAATCATGGACTCAGCTTTCCTTTGCGACCGAACCGAAAAACTTTCTTCTAGTTCGATACTTTCAAGAATACTCTGTCATCGACTTGGATTTCTATATCTTTACATTTAAGATCTGCATACGATTTTTGACGATTTGAAGCTGCTTTCAAGCTATTTCGGATTACTTTCACTTTTTCTTCAGTCTCACGAATCAAATCAACCTTGTGTATCTTTTTCTCACTAAGCTCGGTCTAGTATAATGGAGTTCAGCATTTACAACCATACAGAGCCTCATATGGTGCCATTTTTATATTCGACTGAAAATTATTATTATGCGCAAATTCAACTAATATTAAATATTTCTCGAAGTTGCCTTCAAACTCTAATACACAACAACGAAGCATATCTTCAAGAATCTGAATCATACGTTCAGACTGACCATCGGTCTAAGAATGAAATGCAGTGCTAAAATGCAACCTTGTACCGAGATCTTTCTGTAACATTCTCCAAAATCACGATGTAAATTGTGGATCTTTATCCAAAATAATGAAGACTGGCACTCGTGTAATTTGACAATCTCAGAGACATATTACTCAGCGAATCTATCAAGGGAGAAATCTAGACGTACTGGAATAAACTGTGCAGACTTCATCAAACGGTCAACGATAACCCAAATGACGTCTTTCTTTCTCGGTGATAGGGGCAACCCCGATATGAAATCCATAGTAACTCTATCACATTTCCAGTCTGGTATCATCACAGGCTATAATAGTCTTGAAGGTACCTGATGATCAGCTTTAACCTACTGGCATATCAAACATCTCGATAAAAAATCAGAAATCTCACGTTTCATTCCCGACCACCAGTACATCTGTCTCAAATCACTATACATTTTATTACTTCTCGGATGAATAGACAAGCTACCATTATGAGCTTCGTGCAAAATTTTCTGTATAAGTTCTGGATTCTTCGGTACACAAATTCTATCTCTAAGTAATAAGTAATCGCCATGTTCTATCTGAAATTCTGAATCAAAAGTCAATTCACACTGTTAACGTTTAGCTAGCAATTCATTATCACATTTCTGAGCTTTGCAGATCTGTTATAAAAACATTAGTTTACCTTTCAACTAAGTTAAGATTGAGATATCATCAAATAATGTTAGTTGCGTATTTATTGTGTGCAGAGCAAATAAGGACTTTTCACTCAAGGCATCAAAACATTGAAACACAGCCTAAACCAAAACACAGCCTAAACCATTTAAAGATGCATCATTGAAAAACACGAATTCTTTTCCCAATTCAGGCTGAACCAAAACTGGTGCCTTGATCAACAGTACTTTCAACTATTGAAACTTTGCTAACGTTTTTTAGACCATTCAAATTTCACATCTTTCTGCAAAAGTCGTGTCATCTGTGTAGCTATCATTGAGAAACCTTTAACGAACCTTCAATAATAACCATCTAATCCCAGAAAACTTCAAACTTCAGATACATTTTTTGGTGGTTTCTAGTTAATAGCTGCCAAAATTTTATTCGGATCAACCTTGATGCCTTCAGCCGACACTACATGTCCCAGAAAACTGACTTCTTGGAGCCAAAACTCACATTTTCTAAATTTGGCAAACAATTTTTTATCTCGTAAAGTTTGCAACACAATAATCAAGTGTTCAACATGCTCGGACTCGTCACGAGAATATATTAGAATTTCATCAATGAGTACCACAACAAATCTGTCTAAATACGGTCTGAAGATTCTGTTCATCAAATCCATAAATACTGCAGGTGCCTTAGTTAAACCAAACGGCATCACAAGAAATTCATAATATCCGTACCTGATTTGGAATGCAGTTTTTGGCACATCTGAATCTTTCACAAGTAGTTGATAATAACTAGAACAAAGATCAATCTTTGAGAATACTGTGGCACCTTTTAGCTAATCGAATAGATCGTCAATAAAAGGCAATGGATATTTATTCTTGATTGTAACCTTGTTGAGCTGACGATAATCTATATACAATCTCATCCATCTGTCCTTTTTCTTAACGAATAGAACCGGTGCACCCCAAGGTGAAAAACTTGGTCGAGCAAAACCCCTATTTGTCAACTCTTGCAGCTGTGTTTTCAACTCTTTTAACTCGATAGGAGCCATTCTGTAAGGTGCTATTGATATTGGTGATGTTCCCGATACAAGTTCAATAGCAAATTCAACCTCTCTAATCAATGGTAATCTAGGTAATTTCTCTAGAAACACATCAATGTACTCGCAAACCACTGGAACCTATTCAAATTTCGATTCAGATACTTTAGTATCCAATACATAAGTAAGGTAAGCTGTAACACCCCAAACCCGGCCTAGACGTTATGACCGGATCTGACGTGCCACATCGAGGTGCAAAAACATTTTCTATTTTTAGTCCAGAAAATTGGGCTTAGTGTTCAAAAGATGCATTTATTATGGTTTAAAGTGAATGGAAGCTGTGCACCAGGTAAGAAACCAGAAAAGAGGAGGTGAGTCCATCGGACTGCTTAAGTACCAAGCTCCATTTGGATCCAATCCTAGACATGCACACCACCATTGCCACACCTTAATTTAGCGTATGCTCCTAGGAAACCAATTCAATGAAATCCAGTTTTAAGGAAAAGTGATTAATTTTGGAAAAAAAATTTGTTGCAGAAGTTTTGCTTTGTTGTCGTAATATTTTAAAATTAGTTACTGTATTTGAAAACGCGCCCTAAAGCTAATCAGTTTTAGCGATTAAGATAATATCATACCTATTCTAGTAGAACATATTAAAACCATTTACAAATCATTAAAGTGGCCTTATTACAACTTAAAACCCAAATCATAAAAGTAAATAAAAAGATGTCCAATTCACCAGAAGAAAACCAAATTTGCGGAACGAGTGGCCACTCCGAATCTCTCACAGCTCCAAGCCCACTATGGTTGGGGATTACCTGCGTGGATGAAAATAAGGGGTGAGTTTGGAAAACTCAGTGTATAAAATAACCCAACCATAGTCTAAACCAGTTCAAACCACAGAAACAAATTAAATTGGCCTCAGCCCAGAACAGATTTCAGAATGAAGCCCATAGGCCCATAACAGAACAGAACAAAAATTACATGTTTATGCAGAAACCCAACCATATCCAACCGTATACACCCCCGTACCATCCTTACACCATGTGGGGAGACTACTCGACCCACCCAACCACTACACGCCACAGAATTTGTAGCATGGCTGCCAGAACAGATAGTGTGACAGAGTCACCAGATACAGATATTTGTGGACAGAGCCACTAGAATAGATATTTGTGGCAGAGCCACCAGAACAGATAATTCTGGCATAGCCACCAGGACGCTTCCTCAATAAATATAACCCATGTCCCCATGCAACAGATATACAAATCATGGCATACATCATACAGAGTCAGATCATCATGCTTTTCAGTTAAATTAACCCTAGGGGTATAATGGTCATTTTACACCTAGGGGTATAACGATAATTTTCATACTTAAGGGTATTCTAGTAATTTATCTATTTTAGGGTTTTCATGCATATTTTCACCACTTATGTACTAACAGAATCACTTACCGAGTGTTCTTACCGAATTGGGCCCGTTGGCCCATTATCCCAATTTTGGCCCATTAAGCCCAAAAAATATCGAAAGGCACAAAAATCATGCACTCTGCAGTCTAAACACTGTAGTTTACCAAATACGTTAATCGATCTACCTCATGAGCATTCGCACACTCGCAAGTCCACAAAATACCGATTTTTTGGCATTTCGACTTTTCGGCTTTTACCGATCTAGTCTATGAAAGGGTGTCAGTTACACACTTGATTTGTAGTGGTTTGACGGTGAGTTCCACACACGAGCTGCCTACAATTGGATTACCAACACGTCAATCTAAATATCGAAAACAAACTACAAACCTATCCTCCTACCTCTTACCTTTTTTCGAAACTAGCGATTAGGTTTAGATCCAGTCGTTCCACTTGTCCAAGCCTTCGATCAGCAGCCTCTAGATCACACTAACATCATAATAAAACAATTGCCACAACCCTTAGAGCCATAGGGCTCAATCGATAGCCTCCCTAAGCCTCTAGGGATTTTGGCTTTTCTAAAACCCGAAATAAAGAATAGATTCGAACACTTACCATCGGTTCCTTTAGTCAACGATTCCACTTTAGTTCCTATACGATTTTGATGCAGATCTAAACCCTCAAATGATAGCAGAAATCAAATCTTTAAAGGTCTAAAGATTCGGCCATGCCCCTAAGACTGTGGGGTTTTCGGCTTTTTGAAATAGTGAAGAGAAAGATGAAATATGAGGGTTTTGCGATGGTTTTGTCGACAAGACTTTGGGGTTCAGAGGATGAGAGAATCGGCCAAAAAGATGGAGAAGAATCAGAGGGTTTGGCTAGAGAAATCGGCACAACAGAAACAGGTTTTTGGGATTTTGGCTTTTATGGCAATCGGCTTCCAAGGCTTAAAAACGAATGGAATGGAATAGTAGAATACTAGGAAGGGTTCGGCTATAGAAGAAGAAGCAAAGAAGAAGAAAAGAGAATAGGAGATGAGAGGATAAAATAAAAAGAGAAGAGAATGGTCAGAACCTAAATGCCGAATTTTCCCCTCACCTACTAGCCGAATTTCCCCTATACTAGCAACCCTTGGTCGGCTAACTCTTGCTCGTCAAGAGTCCATCATTCGGCCAATACTGTACCCCCTAATTAGATCCTAAATATTCTCCCTTATCTCCAACTTACTCGATCTGCTGAGCAGCTCAAACTCTTCCTAACAGAGTTCCACCTGAGTTCCATCACATCCCCTTTCTGTACATAAAAATTAATACTAATATTTGCTCACCTTATGACTTGAACCTTAGCTCTCCTTAGCCTTCCACACGCCACCTTTTTAGCACCCTAGTGGCGTCACATGCCACTTTGCCACCTGCCTTCTTGTGGCTTATTTTACCCATTAAATCTTAAAAGCCCCACTTACTAGAACCCCTTTTTCCCTAAGAATTAAAATTAGTTAAAACTTCCAGATTTCATCTCAAACTTGGGCTTCTAGAGGGCCACTAACATACTTAGACCTACGCCCAGCAGTCAAAACACAAAAATTCAAAAATTCACCAAAATTCACAAAGGTCCCGAAAATTGGGGCGTTACATAAGCATTGCAACCTTTTCTCACATATTTTTGTGCTAACATAGCTGATATAACCATAGGCAATCCACTTGGACTATCTGATTTGATAAGAAGCGTCTCACCATATTGACATTTCAATATAATAAACTAATGTCTACAATTTACAACAGCATCAACAGTTAGCCAATCCACGCCCAAAATCAAATCAAATTCATCAAACAGTAACAACATCAAATCAGTCAGAAAACTGTAACCCCTAGTCATCAGAGGACAATTCTTGTAGACTTTATCTACTAGCACATATCGACTTAGGGCGTTTGATACTTTAACCACGAATTCAGTGGACTCAATAGGTAAATTCTTACTAGACATTAAATTTATGCACCCATATGAATGAGTGGATCCTAGATCAATCAAAGTATTAATATCAGTATCAAAAATAGAGAAAGTACCAGTAATAACATCTAGCACAGAAGCATCCTCTCATGCGTGAATAGCATAAGCCCTACCTGGTTCTTGTGCTCGGATCTCATAGCAGAATCTTTTGATACACCACAGCTACCACTGACATTTTAAGGATTATAAGGTGGTCTACCTCTCGTAGCTGTGTTGCTCGACCTTGTAGTTTGAACTTTCTCTTTCTCGAATTTCTCTAGGCAATCTCTAAGATAATGGTCGAAGGAACCACGTCTGAAACACGCTCCGTTCTTCACTCGGCACTCACCATAATGTGATTTGTTATAGTGCTTACACTTGGGTCTGGCGTTTCTGACACTACCCACACTCGTTATAGATGCAACCTAAGGTTTAGGACTGGAGCGTCAAGTACCTCTGTCTCTACTGGAATATTCCACAGAAGCTGTAGAACGATTGTGGTGTTCTTTTGACCTCTTTGATGCTGACTAGTATGCTTTCCCATCAATCTCTTTCTCGAATTTTTTTCTCTTTTTAGCGTGTCTTTTCTCCTTACTCAATTCATCAGCTTTATGAGCTTGGTCAACCAGTACAACGAATTCTTTCAACTAAAGAATTCCAACCAGAAGCTTTATGTCTTCATTTAACCTATTTTTGAATCTCTTACACATAGCAGTCTTAGTCGAAATACACTCCTGAGCATATTTGCTCAATCTGACAAATTCCCACTTATATTATGATACAGTCATACAACCTTGTTTCAGCTCAAGAAATTCTTTATGTTTATAATCCAAAAACCTCTGACTGATATATTTCTTTTAGAACATGGTTTAAAAAAATTCTCAAGTGATCTGTTCTGTTGGCAAAATTGAAATCAACGTATTCCACCACTAATACGCTGAATCTTTTAGTAATGATACTGTACATTTAACGCACTCAGCTCGTGAATAGGATAGCTCATCAAAAACCCTGATTGTATTTTATAACCAGAATTCAGCTCTCTAGGGATCATCCTCAACAGTAGCTCAGAATTCTTCAGCTCCATACTTACGTATCTTATCAACAGGTAGCTTACTAACTCAGATTGGTAACATACCTTGAGGAATAACGGGAAACAATTGGGGAGTAGGAGGGGGTAGAGGTTTTTGAGCAGCCGGGTTCGACCGTACGAACTTAGTAAACCATTCATTCATCATTTGGAAGAAGGCTTCCTTAGCCTCTCCTCCCCAGTCCTCAGATAAGGGCCTCATACCGCTTGAAGCTACTCTATCAACAGAGGCTTGAGTGCTGCTATCCACTTTATGGAAATTAGCTTGTTGGATGTCATTGCTATATAAAAACATGTTTTAAAACGATCAGGAGATATCACACTATCACTAGTTATATAATGGCATGTATAGCTAGACTCGTACATGCTACGCTCAGTTTGAGAATCGACTAAATCGTGGCTCTGATACCAATAAATGTAACACTCTTAACCCGAGTTCGTCACCAAAATAGGGTTATGGAACATTACCAGAGATTACGAATCAAACAGACAGTAATTTCAAACATTTCATAACATATCAATATTCATAATAAAACTAATCAAAATCATACATATTGTCATTTATACGAGTCCTCAAGGCCCTAAATACGTGTTAAAAACAAGTCAAGACTAAATCAGAAACTCAGAGAATTTTTTGGAAAACAATAAAAATTTTCAAAGCTATAGGGGTCACAAGGTCGTGTGGCTAGGCTGTGTGACTCACACAGCCAAGAGACACGCCCATGTCTTAGGCCATGTGGGAATTCGAAGTAGGGACACACGGTCGTGTCTCAGCTTGTGTCTGTACCCGTGTAACTCATTGACTTGGTCACACAGCCAAACCACAAGCCTGTGTGCTAGGCTATGTAACAACTTGACTTGCACCCTTTTAAAAGCTACAGGGGACACAAAGCCGTGTCACCTGGCTTTGTGTCACACACGGCTGAGGCACATGCCCATGTGAACAAAAATAGGTCATTTTACAAGCCATATTTCTCACCCAATTTGGTATAAACCTACACCAAAAAATGCACATATACACAAACTATAATAAGACATTTAAACAAGCATAATCAAGCCTTATACAAATGGTATGATCACATAGAACCAATATGCCTTTAAGCACCTTAAACGACAACTTATAAACATGACTAATCATGTGTTCAATATAACCAATTGTTCAACTAACATATATATATAAATATATTTACACCAAAACTTCCCATGTGGATAATTTAACAAAACATACCATTTGGTACCAAAACACCATTCTAAAACTAGCATCAAATGACCATATAAATCATTTCCACCAAAACACTAATTTACCACAATTACATCCTATCACAAAGCACATATTCAATATGCATATTCATACCACAATTTTCATATTCCATAATTCAACCATACCAAGTTATTAATCAACCATTAGAGAGAAAAAAATTACATACCATATACTAGACTTATACTATCATCAAAGTGTCAAAACACTAGTCAAACAAATGGCCAGATTATCAACAAAGCATATAGGCCAACATTAGCCAAAATAACCTATACATGTCATTATGAAAAAACTTAAACCAACCGAAAGTATCGAGTGAGCCGATGGATAGTGTGATATAGCTTCAACAACCTTCCAACCCGAACGAGCTTTCGATTCACTAAAAAATACAGAAAATACACCGAGTAAGAATTTAAGCTTAGTAAGTTCGAATAACATAGATTTTAGCTTACATTTAGTCACAATTTAAGTAAGTAAACATAGTATATCCCAATTCAGATTGGCCAAATGCCTAAGCACATATTCACCAACATGTTAGCCATGTAAAACACACATAATAACCAATAAACATGGATGAACATAACCACTAAGCAACTTTCATAAACATGTATCATCCATTTCATGTTTCAATATATCATGTAATATCATTTCCATGTATTTCATGTATATACTTGTAATAGTTCGTATCAAAATCATATAATCTCATAACATAACATTGCCCGTTGAACCATTTAGAATGTCGTTGGATACTCAGGATAGCTCACACATGGTGTGCTAAACTATAAACCGTCAATTCCTGTACATGTATGCTCATACAAGCTGAGAATCGGTTAGCTTTTACAAGCTACAATCTGCAATCCCTAATGACATGTCATTTGTATCCTACGAATTTCTAACGTTTAAACGGGACTTGGTAATCATCATATGTCGTCGGATATGCAACCGCTATTTATACATGGTAATTATACAAATCACATACATATAATTCAATTAAAACATATAAATACTCAATTTAATAATGCGAACTTACCTCGACGAGTATACATAGATACGGAGGCGATTAATTCGAGTTTTTCTCTTTGCCTCCATCTAACTTCGTACAAGGTCTTACTGGATCTATATGGATAAATTTAACTTAATTTAATATATATTTCATTTAATTTAGTCCAACACATATTTTGGAAAAATTATCATTTTGCCCCTATACTTTTAATTTTGTTACAATTTAGACCTTAGGCTCAGAAAATAAAATTCATACAATTTTACCCCTACCCAAGCCTAGCTGATTTTTATACATACTAGTAGCAACCCAGATATTTCACAAATTCACAAATTTTACCACGAATTTATCACATTGTTCAATTTAGCCTATAACTGATAATTTCATCAAAAATTCCTTTACAAAAGTTGTTTATCTAACAACAACCATTCATTATCTATTATCAAACTTCAAAACACTTATATATTCATCAATGGTAAAACCCTAATAGTTTAACAGTTTCACAAATTAGTCCCCGAGATAGATAGATTAAGCTATAACGATCCCAAAAACGTAGAAATATTTAAAAATAGAACAAAAATCATACCAATTTAGCAAAGAATAAGGTGGACAAACCCTAGCTTAGGAGAAAAATATATTTTCGGTAGTGGCTTGATGAAATAAAGAAGATGAATGCTTTTTTTTACTTATTTTAATTATCATTTAGTTACTAATTTACTTAATCAACCTTTTAAATTAATACAAATTTCAATATTACCAAGCCATCAAATTTCACTATCACCATTAGTGGTCTAATTACCACATAAGGAATTCCACTTCAAAGTTCTATAGTTATTTAATACCTTTAGCTAATAGAGCTCAACTTTTGCACTTTATGCAATTTAGTCTTTTTTATCAAATTAAGCATGTAAATAGTAAAATTTCTTAACGACAATTTTATACGGTAATACTATCATGCTGTAGACCATAAAATAATAATAAAATAAATTTTATGACTTTGGATTTGTGGTCTCAAAACTACTATTCTAATTTCACTGAAAACGGGTTGTTACACAATCACCCAAATTGGGTCCTTCTGAGATGGAGTCAATGGCAAACCCGAAACAAAATCCACTATGATCTGCTTCTATTTCCACTCTAGAATCCTGATCGACTGAAGCAACCCAGAAGGACGTTGGTGCTCAGCTTTAACCCCCTGGCAAACTAAACATCTACTAACAAAATCAGCTACATCATACTTCTACCCAGGCAACCAATATAAAACTTGAAGATCTTGATACATCTTTTTCCCACTAGGATGCATAGCATATGGACTACTTTGAGCCTCGGTAAGGATCATATGTCTCATATCTTCATCCATTGGAACATACATCTAACCTTTGAAATAAAGGACACCTTCAGCATTGAGACCAAATTGTCTAAGAACTCCCAACTCAACTTGACGAATATGATGCCCTAAAATCTCGTCGAATGGCAGTCTCTCTCAAATTTACTGTGCAAGGGTCAGCTTCACCTGAAGTTTAGCGAACAAACAACTATCCTCGAAAACCAAAAACTTTACAAACATCGCCCTTAAGTCAACTAAAGACTTTCTACTTAAGGTATCAACAACAACATTCACCTTTCCCAAATGATATTCAATCACACAATCGTAGTCCTTCAGTAGCTCAATTCAACGCCTCTATCTCAAGTTCAACTCCTTCTGGTAATGAGATACTTCAGACTCTCGTGATTAGTATAAATCACACACCTCTCACCCTATAGGTAATGATGCTAAATTTAGAGTGCAAAGACTACAATAGCCAATTCCAAATCACGAGTCGGATAGTTACACTCATCCAGCCTCAACTGCCTCTACGCATAAGCAACTACCTTTCCCTCTTGCATCAGCACACAATGCAATCCTATGTAAGAAACATCACTAAAAACAACATACTTCTTACCAAATTCTGGCTGTACCAATACAGGTGCTTCGATCAAAACGAACTTCAGCTTCTCAAAACTCTTCTGCCTCACATCAGTCCACTTAAAAATAATATTCTTCTAGAGTAACTTCGCCAACGAAGGAGTAATACTCAAAAATCTCTCAACGAAATGACGATCATAACTAGTTAAGCCCAAGAAACTCTTGACCTTAGACACAATCATCGGCAGCTTCCAATCTAAGATTGCCTCAGCCTTCTTCAAACCAACCCAAATACCCTCAGCTGAAATGACATGACCAAGAAAAACCACCTCTCGAAGCTAGAACTCACACTTGCTCAACTTAGCATACAATTGCTTCTCCCTAAAAACTTGAAGAACCATTCTCAAATGCTCATCATGCTCATCCTCCAATTGAGAGTACACCAATATATCATCTATGAAAACCATAATGAATCGATCTAGATAGGAATGGAATACACGGTTCCTCATGTCCATAAATGCGGCAGGTGCATTCGTCAACTCGAATGGCATGACAAGAAACTCAAAATGCCCATAACTAGTCCTGATCAGCTATTTAATGTCACAAAAATAATGTGTAAGTGTACACTGTCAATGCTAGTATAGTAGACAGATGTGAGTCTGTCAAATATCGATCCAACATGGATGTAGTCTTTTGTCTATTAATGTCGGTGCAATAACTAGATACAAATAAGATAAATTGTAAGGACAATGTCGATGCAATAACATGAAAACAATAAAATAAAATCTGATAATGGTAAACTGGGATCCCCAACATGAATCTTCAGTAGAATACTAAATGCTCACAGGGTATAAAAGTGTAGGTGATTATCGAGGCAATAAAATTCAATGTAAATCTTACCGAGCATTACACATCTATTTAATCTGAGACTTAAACATACATATTAACCTCACCTTCTGATGATGGCAATACGGCACTATTAAGAACAAGTGGACTGAATCCCTCTAATCTTCACTCAACTTTCGTTGAAATGCTTGTTGGTTCAAACTGTCACTGCATTTTCCAGTGTCAATGACTGCAGTAAAACTTTTGTGTTAAATAACATTCAAACCTCAAGATTAAACAATAAAAGCAAGATTAAATGTAACACTCCAAAACGTTATGGCTGAATCTGGCGATGCCACATTAAAGTTTTTTCGTAAAGCGTGATATTGACAGAAACCCTTTTTACATATTTACCTTTATTACTTATTTTTAATGATGCTTTTAAAACACGTCATTTAATTTTTTAAACGTTGTCTCTTGTGGAAGCTTATAAAATGTGTTGCGTAACCGTGGTGTTTTTGAAAAATAGTTACCTTTTTGAAAACTAGTCATTTTCCTACAACTAGTAGTTTATATCAATGCAAGTAAAAATCCCAAATTAAAAGTTAAAACTTTAAAGAGGCCTTATTACATAAAAAACCCAAATTAAATTACTTATAAAATAAAAAGTCAAATATGGAAGCATGCGCGGCTGTGTGGCCACCTTTGAGTCCCTCGTAGCCCCGATCCACCTAAGATTGGGGATTACCTATACATATAAATAGATGGGTGAGTTTATGAAAACTCAGTGTGTAATCCCTTAATAAACAATCATTCAAACATGCAGTAAC
Organism: Gossypium longicalyx; assembly: GCA_025698465.1. Taxonomy (NCBI): domain Eukaryota; kingdom Viridiplantae; phylum Streptophyta; class Magnoliopsida; order Malvales; family Malvaceae; genus Gossypium; species Gossypium longicalyx. The sequence goes on from CM047006.1 coordinate 30,217,162, forward strand.
AAAATATACTCTGAGCCTATGCCCGAATCAGTAATAGTTCAGTTTCAGTTAGGGTCTTAACCCATTACAGTATCAGTATCAGTGTGGGCCTTAGCCCATTTTAGTGATAGTAACAGTCATCAGTGCAGTAACAGTAATCAAAGTATGCAAGTCCTACCTATCCAGCCTCTACACTCCACTCCACTCCGTCCAGCCCTACACCCCATGTGGGGATAAAATCAACCCACCCATCCCTACACTCCAAAATAGCACCAGTTGCGGCACTAAACAGTAATATGCAGTTGAGCTGCAAGTAAGTCAGGCTCGAGGTCTTTCACTGCACTTCCTCCAAATAATATAACCCATCCCCATGCAATGTATCATACAATCATGTCATGTCATATCATAGAATCATACATGTATCCATTACAGTTTAAATAGCATGCTAAAATATAAACATACATCACATAGGGGCAAAATAGTCATTTTACCTTATAAGGCCAAAATAGTCAATTTATCATATATAGGGGGTTTAGGTAAACTTACCAACCAAATAGGAAGTCCACAGTTGTCTCAGGTGACTTGTGCAACCTTAACAGTCAAATAGAGAAAATGGGCCCAAGGCCCTTATTATGGCCTATGTGGGCCCACACGTCCGTGTGGCCCACACAACCCATAATGGCTTTGGCCGTGTGTATTACACAGCCTGTCCATTTTCCTCCATATAGATGTGTGGTATATCGTGTGGGGCCCACAAGCCCGTGGGGCCCACAAGCCCGTGGGGTCCACACTGCCCCGCCTAACTTGGCCCAAAATGGCCTAAGCCCATGAAAATGCTAATGGTGGCCTTTACGATCAAACGCCCACATTTATGCATTCGGATTACCACACAAGCAAGCGCAGGCTCGTGTAGCACTGACAGTTATTTATTTCGACATTTGCTGATCTACGAATAGGGGTAGTGTTTTACACATCTGTTTGCAAAAAAGTGCAACTAGCTTACAGCACTCCAACATATTTCAAACAGAAGCTTCGGTTAAAAGGCTAACAAACGAGTCAAAGCGAAATATAATCAAAACACTTATTCATAAGATTACCTATCACTTGTCTAGATCGATCACACACTAGAACCGTTGCAAGAGATCACTTGGAATCCTTAAAGACTACCTACATCCCAATCGCAATTTGTTAACTAAACCATACCCGTAAGCCATTGAACCAAAAGTATAGTAACTTACCGAAAGTGTCGAATTAGAAAAGGAAAAGAAGCAAATCAGCCCACACCCCCAACAAAAGCTGAAAGCACATGATTTGATAAAAGCAAGGGCTAACACAACCACATTCCTAGCAAAATCGACAGCACAGAAGGGTGTTAGGTAATAGACTTTTACAGTAGGATGAAGAAATAAAATAATAAATGTGCACTCAAACCTGATATGGAATATTTGGCTAACACAAAAAGTAGAGAACCGATAGAAAAAAAATGAGGGGGAGAGTATTTAGTTTAAACAGTGCGAGGAGGAACACTCGAAAAGAACCAAAGGAATAGAGACAAAAGGGAAAAGGGGTATTCGACTACCACTAAAAGAAAGGGAAAATTTGATAGAGGAAGGGATAGAGGATAATCGGCCAAAGTTTGAGAGAGGGAGAGACAGAGAGTATTCGATTTTAACAAAGAAAAGGGAGAATAAAGTTACAAAAATAGAAATGAGATACCCGAATTGTATTTTGCTATGCTCGACCCCAAGAAAAGAGGGAAATCACAAAAATAAGAGAATACCAAAAAGAAATATTCGGCCTCAAGAGAGAAAAGAACTGAAAAGAATGACAAAACCCACAGTGATTTGCACAAAATAAAAAATGCAAAGAGGCAGAGTTCCCATTTGGCACACTCTCTTCCACTCCCTTCAAAATCTCCTAATTTCTTTCCCCATATCACTCCTAAGATCACTCAACTATATCCCACCTATCCACATCCCTACCAGCCGAAATTCCATCCAACAAGTGACTAAAATTCGGCCACCACTCCCCTCACTCCTCCAACACTCAATTTTAGTCAAACTACAACACTTCTATGGCGTCAGCAACAAAATAAATACTCTTTTTGCATCGCTAAGCCTCGAACCTCATACCCCATGGAACACTCCACACGCCTCTATCCCCTAGACCAGTAGGCCTTTTCTAACATGTTTTACCCACAATTATTTAAAAGCCTACTATCTAGAGCCAAGGGTTTATCCATTAAAAACAAAATTTTTCCATAAGATAAGGCTTGAGCCCAAGACTTCTCAGACACTCATAGAACACTCAGAACACTTAACCACTGAAGCAGATACACTTTTTTGTCACTTTCTTTCACAACTAAATATTTATGTGCAGCCTCCTAACTGTTCCCATGCTCAAGACCTTATACTTCTAGGCCCAAAATTCAGGGCAGTATAATTCACCCCTCCTTAAAGAAATTACGTCCCTAAAATTTCCAACTATCAAATCAGTCGTATAACACAAACTACACCACTACGATTCCATTGCGTACTCCGATTCCAAACATTACCACCATTAATCTTGAGTGTTTTGAGTATAGTCTTATAGATAGACTGGGATAGTGCATCAATCCAATCCTCGACCACATTAGGGGCGACATCGTAATCTCACTCACATCCAGATTAGGCATATTGTCAGATGACGAAGACCCAGCCCGAGCACCTTCTACAGCCTCTACCACTGCCTTCTATATCCCGATCGCGAACACCTCTTGTGCTCATTGTCTATTCAAGTTTTATCTGAATTAACAGTTTTATATAGATCAGTTTACAGTTTTAGTTTTTTATTAACAGATATTTTATGGAGATAGTATAAAAAGTTTAGAGTTTTATTTTCACACAACGCAGTGTCTATCGGTGTCTACCAGTTTTACTACAGTTTCAGTATACACTACTAAAGAGTTTGCAATACGGTATACTACCTATAATAATCTCAGTAATCCTACCTATGGCAGTTTCAATCAAAATCAGAATCCAATTTTTAGAGAGAACTTATAGGATTGGCGCAGAGACTCGGTGTACCACACATTCAGTGTAACATTTCAAAAATACTCCAAATCGTTTAAAACAGTTCTTTTAGAAATTTTGAGTTTTGGAAGAAACCCAAATCCATAGTCGAGTTTTGCAAGTTGGCTCTGATGCCACTAAATGTAACACCCCAAACCCGGCCTAGACATTAAGGCCGAATCTGGCGTTGCCAGATTAAAGTGTTTTTCGTAAAGCACGATATTGACAAAAACCCTTTTTACATATTTACCTTTGTTACATGTTTTTAATGATGATTTTAAAACACGTCATTTAATTTTTAAAATGTTGTCTCTTACGAAAGCTTATATAATGTGTTGCGTAAACATGGTGTTTTTGAAAAATAGTTACCTTTTTGAAAACTCGTCTTTTTCCTATAACTAGCAGTTTATATCAATACAAGTAAAAATCCAAAATTAATAGTTAAAACTGTAAAAAGGCCTTATTACATAAAAATACCTAAATGAAATTACTTATAAAGTAAAAAGTCAAATATGGAAGTATGCGCGATTATGTGGCCACCTTTCAGTCCCTCGCAGCCCCGATCCACCTAAGACTGAAAATTACCTGTACAGATAAACAGATGGGTGAGTTTACAAAAACTTAGTGTGTTATCCCTTAATAAACAATCAGTCAAACATGAAGTAACCAAATACAGTTTGGGCCTAAGCCCAAATCAGTAATAGTTCAGTTTTAGTTAGGGTCTTAGCCATTACAGTATCAGTATCAGTGTGGGCCTTAGCCCATTTCAGTGACAGTAATAGTAATCAGTGCAGTAACAATAATCACAGTATGCAAGTCCTACCCATCCAGCCTCTACACTCCACTCCGTCCAGCCCTACACTCCATGTGGCGAAAAAATCAACCCACCTATCCCTACACTCCAAAATAGCACCGGTTGCGGCACAAAATAATAATATGCAACTGAGCTACAAGTAAATCAGGCTCGAGGCCTTTCAGTGCACTTCCTCCAAATAATATAACCCATCCTCATGCAATGTATCATACAATCCTGTCATGTCATATAATAGAATCATGCATGTATCCATTACAGTTTAAATAGCATGCTAAAATATAAACATACATCACATAGTGGCAAAACAATCATAGCGCCAAAATAGTCATTTTACCATATAAGGGAAAAATAGTCATTTTATCATATATAGGGGGTCTAACTAAACTTACCGACCCAACAGTAGGTCCACAGTCATCTCGGGGGACCCATGCAACCTTAACATTCAAACAGAGAAAACAGGCCCAAGGCCTATATTTTGGCTATGTGGGCCTAAACGCTCGTGTGGCCCACATAGCCCATAATGGCTTTGACCGTGTGTATTACACAGCCTAGCCCATTATCCTCCATACGAATGTGTGGTTTGGGCCCACAAGCTTATGGGGCACACATGGCCCATTTCGGCCCAACCTGGCCCAAAATGGCCTAAGCCCATGAAAACGCTAATGGTGGCCTTTAAGATCAAATGCTCACGTCTATGCATTCGGATTACCACACGAGCGAACGAATGCTTGTGTAGCACTGACGGTCACTTGTTTCGGCTTTTGTCGATCTACAAATAGGGGTAGTATTTTACACACCTGTTTGCGAAAAAGTTCAACTAGCCCACGAGCACTCCAACCTATTTCAAATAGAAGCTTCATTTAATAGACTAACAAACGAGTCAAAGTGAACTCTAATCAAAACACTTATTCATAAGATTACCTATCACTTGTCTAGATCGATCACACCCTAAAACCATTGCAAGAGATCACTCGGAATCCTTAAAGACTACTTGCATCCCAATCGCAATTTGTTAACTAAGCCATACTCGTAAGCCATTGAACCAAAAGTATAGTAACTTACCGAAAGTGCTGAATCAGAAAAGGAGAAGAAGTAAATCGGTTTACAGCCCCAACAAAAGCTGAAAGCACACGATTCAATAAAAGCAAGGGCTAACACAACTACACTGCTAGCAAAATTGACAGTATAGAAAGGTGTTAGGTAATAGACTTTTACAGTAGGATGAGGAAAGAAAAAAAATAAATGTGCACTCGAACCTGATATGGAATATTCGGCTAACACAAAAAGTAGAGAATCGACAGAAAGAAATGAGGGGGAAAGTATTCAGCTTTAACAGTGCAATGAGGGACACTCAAAAAGAACCGAAGGAATAGAGAGAAAAGGAAAAAGGGGTATTTGGCTACCACTGAATGAAAGGGAAAATTTGAGAGAGGAAGGAATAGAGGATAATCAGCCAAAGTTTGAGAGAGGGAGAGACAGAGAGTATTCGGTTTTAAGAAATAAAAGGGGGAATAAAGTTGCAAAAATAGAAAAGAGATACCCGAATGGTCTTTTGCTATGCTCGGTGCCAAGAAGAGAGGGAAATCACAAAAACAAGAGAATACCAAAATGCAATATTCAGCCTCGAGAGAAAAGAACCGAAAAGAATGACAAAACCCAAAGTGATTTGCACAAAACCAAAAATGCAAAGAGGCAGAGTTCCCATTCGGCACACTCTTTTCCACTCCCTTCAAAATCTCCTAATTTCTCTCCCCATATCACTCCTAAGATCAGTCAACTATATCCCACCTATCCACATCCCTACCCGCCGAAATTCCCTCCAACAAGCTCTTAAAATTCGGCCACCACTCCCCTCACTCCTCCAACACTCAAATTTAGTCAAACTACAACACTTCCACGTTGTAAGTAGCAAAATAAATACTCTTTTTACGTCACCAAGCCTCGAACCTCAGATCCCATGGAACACTCCACACGCCTCTATCCCCTAGACTAACAAGCCTTTTCTGACATGTTTTACCCACAATTATTTAAAAGCCTACTGCATAGAGCCAAAGGTTTATCAATTTAAAACAAAATTTTTGCATAAGATAAGGCTTGAACCCAAGACTTCTCAGAAACTCCCAAAACATTCAGAACACTTAACCACTGAAGCAGATACACATTTCTTGTCACTTTCTTACACGATTAATTATTTATGTACAGCTTCCTAACTGTTCCCATGCTTAAGACCTTATACTTCTAGGCTCAAAATTCGTGGCGTTACATTAAATATGATAACATTTCCATAAGAATTCATCAGTACTTCTATACAATTAGAAATCAGAGAGTAATTACCAGCATTTAGAAAGAAATAAGAAAGAATCGAGTGGAGAATTCTATTCCTAGACAACTCGAATAAATCTTTTTATTCCCTCTTGTCTCGCACTTAGATCTCCTCGTCAAGAGCTAGTCTACATCTGGTTTTCATATTGGCTCGCCCATGAGAGGCTTAAGCCGCCATGGCCACAAGCTCTAAGGTAGGATGATAAAGATGATGATGGAGAAAAAAACTCTCATTTTTCTTCTCACATCTACCTTTTATGTCCTCCTCTAGTAGTACATGAGTCTTTTTCCTCAAAACTATTCATTCCTTATACGTACAAGTTGGTCATACCAGACTGGATAGCTCACATAGTTTTCTTTCTTATCCAAGCAACTGTCAGGTGTGGTGACAATTATAGACGTAATCTAGGATTAACTCATGCAATGACATTAATGCAATAAGATAAAAAAATTAAGGATAAAATAGGCTAGGATTCATTGAGTTAAAAAATGCAATTTACTAAACTGAAAATGCTAAAATGTATGCTAAGGATAACTAAATGAGAATAATTTAACCAATAAATAAGGGGGAAAACCTATGTTCTTTCTAGTGCTATCACACCCTCAAACTTGAGTCTTGACTTGTCCTCAAGTAAAACAAAAGCTAGTAAGGCTACAAAAATTTTACTAAGGTAAATGATCATTTTAGCAACTTGTACCCTTTAATTTCCCAATGGATCAATCACATTCAGGTGAAAGAATATTGCACCGACAATTCATAACCATGAATGAATAAGGTTGCAACTTCATCAAAGTTAGCATCATGCTTTAAAATTTAAGTTCTATCTACCATTACAACATTTATTGTACAATACTAAGTATATATATACATTTTTTTAGAATAAGGGATATCATTGCATTACTCTACAATGGGGTGCAACAAACCTCCAAGGAGTATGTAATTGCACTGACACAAACTCATGCAACGACAATCTTTGGCTAGATTGATTTTTCTAACGCTTGCATTGGGGTTTTCCCTTTTTAACATTCCATATTACACCCACTTTGGAGTTTCTCTACTTTATAACTATATATACATATATAAGCAGCTGTAAAAAGTAGATTCATTCAAGATTTAAGGAATGATGGTAGTCATCCATTACTAATGCAACCTAATCCATTCATCAAAGAATTGAAGCTACAACCTTCTGTCAAATTTATCCAACTCATTCATTGCTAATTTACATGATTCAAGATTTAAGCATCAAATGTAACAAAAAATTTGAACAACTTTCATTAACTATAATTAAACCTTGCATGCTTTATTTTCAAAATTGTTTTTGAAATGTGGGTGCATTTCTAAGCCCCATATGCACTCCCTCAAACATAAAGTTTGCATTGTTCCCAATGCACTAACATGAAAATGTAATGACAATAAAAATGCAATGACCATATATATTTATCAAAATAAAACCTACAGCTACATGCTATGTATGAATATTGTAACTAAAGCTTAAAATAAACTAACTCAATTATTCGCAGCCATCGATGTGGTTGCATGATGTTTCTTTCTCCTCTTTTTCTTCTCCTTATTCTTTCATTTTTTTATCCTTGGAGCGCTTTCTTTTCTTTTATTTGGGCTTTGCACAATCTTTAGATTGTTCCTCAATGCCTGGCTCTGCCCTGGCATCATCGGCTGTTGTTTGTGTAGGAGAGGCCACTTGGAGTTGTCTAATGTAGACCACTTGGATTTGTCTAATGTAGACCACTATTGCCAATGAATTACATTATTCCTTACTGGTTACCTCAACAACTTCTTTTATTGGGCCCTTATTTTCCAAGACTTTCTCACCAGCACGGGGCATGATTTCTCTTTGTTGGCATAATAACATCACCAATGATGGGAAAACCAAGATCCCAGTTTGCCTTGCAGCGTAGTCAGGTATTTCTTGGTGAAGTATTGTGCCTACATCAATTTTTCTACCCTTGACAATAGAATGTATCAGATACATTATGTCTAGAATGACTATGGTGCTATGAGTAGAGGGCTTTAGCCTGTAGTTGACAAAATGAAACCAAATTTTTCCTTGCAGCGCCAGGAAGCGACGGTGCATCGTGTAATTCTTTTGGTTCAAACCCATCTACACTTCTCCCTCGACACAGAAGTCTCTCACCAACAGGTCTAATTTTTATCTGTGATGTCATCCATGAACTCAGAGTGTTCGTCGACATCGGCCTTGGTGTTGTACAGGTTGTTGATTGTTGCAGCATCCCATGGTATTAAACCTTCTCGAATGAAAATGAACTCTAACTCATGATCGTAGAGATTAGCATAAAACTCACATACTAGTGAAGGAGAGTAGCTACCAGGATGGGTGCAAAAGGTTTACCATATTAATTTCGAGATGGTTTTGGAGACTTGCTTACCTAAGTCTTGTTGTGGCGAAAGGGAAATGCCCTGCTCGGGATGGAATTTTTGCTTCAGTAAATTGTCGTGAAATCATTCCTTTGCCGCTTTATTCAAAAACATTACTAGCTCTTTTCTCTACACTGGCCTAGGGGATTCTGATTCACGAACTGTGGTAGCAAAGGATGCATGTTCTCCAGCAGATTTGGTGGCTTTCCTGACTGAGCATCTTGTTTTGGCCATCTTTTGTTGAGGGAGAATGATTTAAAGGTAAAAAGATATGATTTTGAAAAGAGAAATGAAAAAAAATGGTTGCTTAAATGAGTTACAGTCAGTACAGTGGGAGGGGATTTATAGTGGGTGAAAGAGGAAGATGGAGAGGTGTGTTGATTTGTGGAGAGATATAAGGCTGGCGGGAAGAGTTGTGTCCAAGAGAAATTGGTCCCGCTCAGAAGGATCAAACGCTGAGTGAGTTTTGATCCATCAGTGGAATCTAAATTTCTCTAAATTCTGATGAACTATAAATGGTAGTACAGACTTATGTAATGCGCTGAAAGTAAGATTTCAATGCGTTGACAATGGAACCTAATTATTCTGAAAAAGGAAGGAAAACTAACTTTAACAAAACATAAATAAAGCAAACTAAAATTATAGGGTAGTAATTAAAAATTAAAACTTTTCGACCAATTTAATGGTCTCTGCCTGCTTTTGATCATCGTTGCAAAAATAGTGTTTTAGCCTCTATCCATTCACTTTACACTGGTGTCCATCACGTAAATCTCAAATTATGACTACACCACGAGGAAATACGTCGACAACCTCAAAACGTCCAGACCAACATGAACGTAATTTACCTGGGTGCAATTTGAGTCGAGAATTGAATAATAAAACCTGTTGACCCGCGATAAACTTATCGCTGCAAAATAATCTTGTCATGCCATTGCTTGGTCTTTTCCTTGTAAATTGTAGCATTTTCATTAGCATTTCTTCTAATCTCCTCTAGTTCAGTGATATCCAACAATCGGTTCTTTCCAGCCGCTTCATCATCCATGTTCACTTGCTTAATTGCCTACATTGTTTTGTGTTCGAGTTCGACTGGCAAATGGCGTGCTTTCCAAAGCTTCAACTTGTCCATTGCTTTGCGGATGATAAGTAGTAGCCATTCTATAATTAACTCTATATATTTTTAGTGCAGTCACCACTTGGTTACAATGAAAGTGTGTACCCTAATCACTAATCAATGCCTTTGGTGTGCCAAAGCGAGTGAGTATATGCTTGTGAAAAAAAATTTAGCACTGCCTTTGCATCATCCTTTGGGATTGCAATAGGTCAACCCACTTTGAGACGTAGTCAACAACTACTAATATATAAGGATTTCCAAATAAACTAGAAATGGCCCCATAAAATCCATACCCCAAACATCAAATAATTCAACCTCCATAATTGGCTGCTGCAACATTTCATTGTGTCGGGATATGGAATTGGTGCGCTGACACCTATCACATTGATTCAAAAAATTGTGGGCGTCTTTCAATAATGTTAGCCAGTATTATCCTGATTGGAGAACTTTAGCAGCAATTCTCATACCACCGAAATGACCTCCACAATGAGCATCATGGCAATGCTTCAGGATTAAAAGCATCTCCTCTTCTGGAACACAACATCGAATGATGTTGTCATTGCATACCTTGAATAAATACTGCTCGTTCCAATGGCACTTCACTACTTCACGAATAAATCTTTCTTTTTTATGGCCTGTGACACCCAATGGGAGTTTTCCACACACAAGATAATTAACAAAATCTACATACTAAGGAGTTGCATCTACAGCAAATAACTTCTCACTTGGGAATGCGTCGACAATTTGAAGTATGTTTCCGTCTTCACTACCAACTTCCAATCAAGACAGATGGTCTGCAACTTGATTCTCTGAACCCTTACGGTCTTTTATCTCGATGTCAAACTTTTACAATAGTAATATCCAACACATCAGTCCTGGTTTGGCATTCTTTTTTGCAAAGAGATATCTCAGCATAACCTTTGTGCCAACAAGATAAGAACGAAACTTATCGAAAGCAAAGACTACAGCAACAATTCTTTCTCGATGGTGGTATAATCGAGTTGAGCCCCTGTAAGAGTTTTGTTAGCATAATAGATGGCGTGAAATATTTTTCCCTTCTGTTGTCCTAGAACTGTACCCACGGCAAAGTCGCTTGCATCGCACATAACTTCAAAAGGTTGAGACCAATCAGGTGCAATGACAATGGGTGCTTTTACTACCTCTTTTTTAACTGAATAAAGGCATCCAAATATGCATCATCAAATAAAAATTTTTGATTCTGTTCCAGCAATGATCACAAGGGCTTTGCAATTTTTGAAAAATCTCTAAGAAACCTTTAGTAAAACCCCGCATGTCCCAAAAAACTGTGAATACCCCTCATGTTTGTTGGTGGAGGTAATTTATCAATAATTTCCACCTTACCTTTATCAACTTGAATACCTTGACTAGAGATGTGATGTCCTAACACAATACCTTCAATTGCCATGAAATGACATTTTTCCCAATTTAGAACAAGATGTGTGTCCTCACACCACTTTAGTACTTTATCCAAAATGTCAGTGCAATGATCAAAATCATTTGCATAGACTAAGAAATCATCCATAAATACCTCTAAAGAGTCTTTGATCATATATGAGAATATCGCCATCATACACCTTTGAAATGTGGCTGGTGCGTTGTAGAGACTGAAAGGCATATGGCAAAAAGCGAAAGTTCTAAAAGGGCAGGTGAAGGTTGTTTTCTCCTGATCCTTTAGTGCAATAGGAATTTGATTGTACCTAGAATAGTTATCTAAAAAGCAATATTAGGCCTTTTCAGTAAGCCGATCCAGCATTTGGTCAATGGAAGGAAGCGAGAAGTGATCCTTCTTTGTGGCTGCATTCAATTTGCGATAATCCATACAAACTTGCCATCCTGTGGGAATGCATGTAGAATTAATTCATCCTTATCATTGCGAAGCATAGTGATACCACTCTTTTTAGGTACGCATTGCACTGGACTTACCCAATTGCTATTAGAAATCGAGTAAATAATTCCAACGTCAAGCCATTTTATGATTTCCTTCTTGACAAATTCCTTCATCTTCTCGTTTAATCTTCTCTATTGTTCATTCAATTACTTACCTTCATCTTCCAAATTGATCTTGTACATGGAGAAAGAAGGACTAATACCTTGAATATCGACAATACTCCAAGAAATAGCTCGTTTATGTTGCTTGAGAATATAGACCAATATCTCTTCTTGAGTTACATCTAGTGTTGTAGAGACAATAATTGGAAGAGTATTGAGTTACATCTAGTGTTGTAGAGACAATAATTGGAAGAGTATTGTGATCACCTAGAAAGACATATTTAAGATGAGGAGGTAGTGGTTTCAATTCTAGAGTAGGAGCTTCTTCAATAGATGGTTTGAAAATTGGGGTTGTTCTGTTGGCTAGGTCTAAGGATTCAATCTACCATCCATGCTTGAGTTCTAGATTATTAGCTTCAACCATGCTGTCACAATCGTCTAAGCATTCAACATCAGATGTCCCTGCAAACTCTTTAGAAAATATTGTGCTTTGGTCATTGAATTCTTCCTCATTTAGATCGTCTAGCATATAAACAATATGGCATTCTTCTTTATCCTTGCATTGAATAGATTCAAAAACACTTAAGGTCACTTGCTCATCATTCAGTCACATGGTGAGTTCACCTTTATAAACATCGATTAGAGTTCGGCCAACAGCTAAAAATGGTCGTCCCAAGATTATAGAAACCTCATTGTTTGCCTCACAGTCAAGTATATAAAATCAGCCAGAAAGATGAATTTATCCACACAAACTAAGACATCTTTTATCTGCCCTTCATGTTGAGTGAAGGATCGATCGGCTAGTTGTAATGTCACTGCAGTAGATTTCATGTGACCAATTTCCAACTTTCTGAAAGTGGACAGTGGAATTAGGTTAATGCTAACTCTCAAGTCGCATAAAGCCTTACCCAAATAATGATTTCCAATTGAACATGGGATGGTAAAGCTTCTAGGGTCTTTTAATTTATGGGGCAACTTGTTTGTCAAAACAACACTACAACCTTCTGCGAGTGCAATAGTTTCAATATCAGTGAGCTTCTTCTTCTTAGACAGGAGGTCTTCCATAAATTTCCCATAACTCAGAATTTGTACCAGAGCATCAACTAAAAGAATGTTAATTTGCAGTTGCTTCAGTGTGTTCAGGAACTATTGATATTGCTTGCCATGCTCATTCTTTCTGAATCTTTGTGGGAAGGGTAAAGTTAGAGATATATCTATTTGCACCGACATCTTTAATTGCGTCGACAATTTGAAAGGTCTGACAGTAGGTACATGAGTGACAATTTGTGGAACTTCTTTGTCTGATTCATTGACAAATTCTGCAGATTCAACCTTCTCACCTGTGATCACTCCATCCGTATCTTGAGGTGCTATAGGAGAGTCGATAAACCGTTAGCTGGTTTGTTTACCACTCCTAGGAGTGATAGCCTTACAATGTTCTTTCCCCCACAGACTAGGATTTGCCGTGTCATTAGGTAATGAACTTGGTGGTCGAGTATTCATATTTGAAGCAGGTTGTCCTAATTACGCTTCCAATACTCAAATAGAAGATGAATTCCCTTGTACGATAGCTTCTGTGTGGGTAATATGCTCCTGCATTAAAGCCTCAAGATTTGCTAATGGGTCAGAAGTAGAAGCTTGAGTGCACGGTTGCTGTTGATGTCCTTGAAGATGTTGATTTGTTAGCGAAGAGTGTTATGGCTGCATCAGATTTTGGTGTGGATGTGTCTGGCCTTATTGTAGATGCATTTGAGTGTGCTAATTGTCATTCTACTATTGTTGATTGTAGTTCCCTTTCCTGGGACTATAATTGCCTTGAGTAGATGTATTCCCATGTTTGAATGTAGCAGCATTTTGTTCAGCATTCTGAGTTCTCCAAAACTATTAGTTGCGTGCAGACTTGTTGTAAGAATTTCCATAAGAATTGTTGCAAATGTTACTAATATAACTGACATTCTCTGCATGTTGTGGACAATCTTCATAGCTATGGTTGTCACTACAAATCTCACAACAAAAGGTAGGAACATCAACTTGCTGAGTGACTTGTATACGTGCAACACCACTTGTCCATTGCATATTTTTAATCATTTTTGTGAGAGAAGAAACTTGTGTAACAGTTTGATTTTGAGTCAAATCAAGACAGTGGTTTCGGGACCACAAATTTGAGGTCAAAATATTTATTTTATTATTTTATTAAAGTTTACAGCATGATATAATTATTGTGTGGAAGTTTCGTAAAGAAATTTTACTATTTAAATGCTTAATTCGAGAAAAAAGACTAAATCGCATAAAATGTAAAATGCATGTTCTATTAGTTAAAGGAGTCTAATAGCTTTGGCTTTTAAATATGATGGCCTTAAATGGTAATTAAACCATTTGAAACCTTAGTGGACATATATGAACACATTTTAAGTGTTTTAAATGATGTATATTTAAGGTTGTTATAGTAAATTAATTATTAATTATGAAATAATAATAAAACATAACAATTTGGCTTCATTATCATCTTGATAGCCAAAAATTTAAGGCTTAGTAAAGCCATTGAAACACCTTGAAGGTTCGGTCACATTGAAGCTTAATTGTAATTTTATTTTAGCTCAGTTTTTAATATTTTTACGTTTTTGAGATCGTTGCTTAGTATTCTAGCTAGCTCGTACCTTAGATTTTGAAATTTCTAAAGATTTAACATGTTTCCGTTGTTGAATGCCTGAGTAAATTGATCGTTAATGATAGATTATGAAGGTTTATTGATAGTTAAACTAGTTCTGTAAAGTGATTTTTTGACAAAAATGCCAAAAAGTGATTAAATTGAGAAATTGTAAAATTAGGTGGGTAAAACTGTGAATAAATAAAAGATATGGGCTGCTAAGGACTCCATTAAAATTTGGCTAAGCATGGGTTGCACTAAATTGCATGAATTTTTAATTTTATGTGATAAGGACTAAATTGTATAAGGGGTGAAAGTTTAGGGGAAAAAGTGTAAATTTGCCAAAATATGAAATATGGGATAAATTGAATATATTGAATAATGAATGTACCAAATTTGATAATATATAGATCAGGATAAGTTAAGATCGAAATTAGATCGGGGAAAAAAAAGTGAACGAATGGCCGATATTTGCTATCCGAGCTATACGAGGTAAGTTCGTATAATTAGAATCAAACTTTTAAATACTTGTAATTATTTGAAATGTATGTATAAAATTGATTAATTGATATACTTGGAAAAAGAATGCCTTATTGATATAGACTGATAGTTACCGAGCCCCGTTTGAACCGTATGAATTCGTAGGATACGAGTGACATGTCACTAGGGTTACCATTTTGGTCGAGATCCTGCATGTGTTGTGGACTCACCACAGCTCGAATGAGCTTACCGATATTTTAGCTCATAAGAGCTTACTGTTTTCAGCTCATTGGAGCTTACTTTTTCAGCTCATAAAAGCTTACTATTTTCAGCTCATCAGAGCTTACCATTTGAGCTCAATAGAGCTTACTGTCCATCAGCTCAAGAAGAGCTTATTGTTCATAGTTCGAAAGAGCGAAAAATAATAATGAATCGATGTATTACTGATTAATACGTAATATATATTACCCGAGTATCCATCGATATTCTAATAGGTTCAACGGGTATAAATACTGTTTATATGGATGAAATACTATTTATATGGATGAGCTACTGTTTGCAAATGGATTATTGTTTATATGATGGAGAATGAAATGTTACTAATGTTGTACATGATATATGAATTTGGTATAATGCAATGTATTGAGTATTGAATTAAAATAATGGATGGTTGCTAACTTATTGATGAATGTTTGTGTTTAGGCATTTGGAAACTGAATTAAGTATACCTTATTTATTGGCTTAATTGTATAAATGGTAAATTTAATTCTGAATTATACAAGCTTACTAAGCTATAAAGTTTACTTTGTTTCTTTTTCCATGTTTTATAGAGGTTCGATAGCTCGCTTGTTTTGGACAAGTCCAAGTGATGCATCACACTATCCAATTACCGATTGGTACTTTTGAATTTGTGAATATATGTAAATATGGCATGTATAGGCTAATATTAAAGATGATAAGTATGGTTAATTGAGATAATGAATTTTTGGTACATTTTTTGGTATAAGTCTAAGCCATGTGATTTGGCTAAATTTGGTAAAATGTTTTGGTTGTATATAAGTGTTCAATTATGGCAGGGTTTGATAAATAGTAGATGGAATGGAATTATGCAAATGTTATCTTGATATGTGGTTGGCATATGATTGGAAAATGCACGATGTTAATTAGGTATTTGAATACTATGTTGAATTGGTATCATATATATATAAAATGTATTGGAATGGCTACCTATTGAGTTATGAATTGATAAAATTTTATGCTTGTGCATTTATGTGAAAATAGGGTGGCAAAATGGCTCTGCAAATAGCATATTTTTGTCCACACGGGTAGAGATACAGGTGTGTGTCTCAGCCGTGTGTGACACACGGTCATGTTACACGACCGTGTGTACCCTGGTGTTGAATTAAGATAAAGTCAGTTTGCTTCACACGGTCTCACACACGGGCGTGTGACCGGCCGTGTGGTACAAGTTAGTATACCCCTTAATTGGCACACAGCCTAGGACACGGGCGTGTGACTTGGCCGTGTTGCATAAGTCAATATACCCTACAGTTTTCACACGATCGGCACACGGGCGTGTCGTCGATCGTGTGGTGCAAGTCAGTATGTATGCCTTGTTTCCACACGGTCTAAGACACGGGCATGTCTACTAGCCGTATGAGGCACACAGCCTGTTCACACGGGCGTGTGATCCCTGTATGTTTGAAATTTTCCTAAGTTTCCAAAATTTTCATATGTTATCGGTTTAGTCTTGAACCACAGCAAGTTTAAGGCCTCGTAGGCTATTACAAGGGACAAATTGATTGGAATTGTAAGTTGGTTGTATAACTTAATGGAATGTATGAAAATAGTAAAGTTATATATGTCTCTAGTCCGGTAATACTCCGTAACCCTATCTCGGCATTGAATACGGGTGAGGGATGTTACATTTATTGGTATCAGAG
Organism: Gossypium longicalyx; assembly: GCA_025698465.1. Lineage (NCBI taxonomy): Eukaryota > Viridiplantae > Streptophyta > Magnoliopsida > Malvales > Malvaceae > Gossypium > Gossypium longicalyx. Next base: position 30,233,913 of record CM047006.1, read on the forward strand.
CTACAGTTTAGTCGATCCTAGGACTAACGTAGCGTATGTGAGTCTTGCTATACATGTCATATATAAAACTGTGATAATGTGATGTCTCCTGACATTTTCGAATGTGTTTTTTATATAGTAATGGATCCAGAACGAGATGTAGTGGATGATGTAGAGAGTAACGCGCTAGCTCCTGCTCAAGGGACAGTGCCTTCTGAATCTAGACCCATGACGAGTAGTCACGGAGGTGAGGCTAAAGAAGCCTTCTTTCAAATAATGAATGAATGGTTCACACAGTACATTCGTATGAACTCGATTGTTTAACAACCTCCGCCCCTACCTATTCCCCAACTGATACTTGTAGTTCCTCAAGGTATGGATCCTTTGTGATTGACTAAACCCCCTTGTTGATAAGATACGAAAACACGAGGCTGTGGAATTCAAAGCCACTATTAACGATGATCCTGAGAGAGCCGAGTTTTGGCTTGCGAACATGATTTGGGTATTTGATGAACTGTCATGCACACCTGAAGAATGTTTAAAATGTGCTATATCACTATTGAGAAGCACTATGTATCAGTGGTAGAATACCTTGATATTTGTAGTTCAGCGAGAAAGAGTTACTTGGGAGTTCTTTCAAGTCGAATTCAGAAAGAAATACATCAACCAAAGGTTCGTTGATAAAAAAAGAAAAGAATTTTTTGAATTGAAGCAGGGTCATATGTCGGTAACAGAATATGAAAGAGAGTTTGTACGACTTAGCAAATATGCTCGTGAATGTGTTTCTTCCTAAGCTATAATGTGTAAAAGGTTAGAGGATGGATTGAATAAAGTAATCAGACTATTAGTTGGAATTCTTGAGCTGACAGAGTTTGTTGTTCTATTTGACAGAGCTTGTAAAGTTGAAGAGCTTTGCAAGGAGAAAAGAAAAGTCAATTTTGAGGCTAGAGACTTTAGAAAAAGATTTGCAGACAAATCATATTAGTCAGCATCAAAGAAATATAGAGAATATCATTTCCATTCTACTATTTCCACGGGGATTTCGATTAGAGATAGAGATGCGGGACATTTCAACTCTAAACCTCAGACGACATCTGTTGCCAGTATGGGTAACGTTAGTAATGCTAGACCTGAATGTAAGCATTGCAATAAGCGACGCTATGGTGAATTTATATTAGTGAGTGGAGCTTGTTTTAAATGTGGATCTCTTGATCATTATCTCCGGGACTATCCAGAAAATTTTATAGCTAAAAGAGATCAACCAGCGAAAGTAAGTAATACAGCTACTAGAGGGAAACCACCCCAAAACACTAAAAAAACGACGGGTAACCGAGGTGTTACGAGAGATTCTGCTATAAGATCTGAGGCTTTGAAAAATTGTATGTATGACCAGTAATGCCTAGTACTCTGTCTTGGCCTCGGGTACAGGTAAAGGGTGTTACATTTAGTGGTATCAGAGCTACGATTTAGTCGATTCTGAGGCTAACGTAGCCTATATCAAGTCTAGGTATACATGCCATTATATAAGTTATGATAGTGTAACATCACCTAACCAATTTAAATGTATTTTTATATAGTAAATGTCTTCCAACCAAGCCCAAGATGAGTCTGAGGAAGCCGAGAGCCATGATCCAACTTCTGTACAGCAAGCTACATCTGGTACGAGTAGAAGGCCCATGTCTAGGGGTCGGGAAGAGGCAAAAGCAGCCTTTTTCAAAATAAAGGATGAATAGTTTGGTGAAAACTTGAAGACCAACCCTACTATACCACGACCTTCCCCACCCCTACCCAATTTGAAGAAGAAGTACCACAAGGTGTGGCGCCAGTAAGAATTAGTAATGCTCCAGTAGATAAATTGAAGAAATAAGGGGCCGAAGAGTTTAGAGCCACAATTGACGATGATCTGGAATGGACTGAGTTCTGGCTTGAGAACACTGTGCGAGTTCTTGATGAACTATCATGTACCCTTGAGGAATGTTTGAAATGCGCTATATCTCTCCTGAAAGACACTGCATACCACTAGTGGAAGACTGTATCCTCAGTGGCACCGAGAGAAAATATTACATGGGAGTTCTTTCAAGTTGAATTTAAAAAGAAGTATATTAGTCAGAGATTTTTGGATCTAAAGAGAAAGGAATTTCTAGAACTTAAGCAAGGAGATTGGACTGTGGTAGAATACGAACGGGAGTTTGTCCGACTGAGCCAGTATGCTCAAGAGTGGGTTCAGACTGAAGAGAAAATGTGCAAGTGCTTCGAAGAAGGATTAAACGAGGATGTTAAACCATTGATTGGGATCCTTGAGATAAGAGAGTTTGCAGTGTTGGCCAATAGAACTAAGAAAGTTGAAGAGCTAAGTAATGAAAAGAAACAAGTAGAGAGGTATAGGTGTGGTTCTCTTGACCACTTTCTTATGGATGGCCCGAATTGAGATAACAAAGAGGTTGAGCCAAAACTGAAACCGAATGCTTCTATCCCTCGAGGTAGAACTCTAAGATACCCCGGAAGTGCCAATGGAGGTCGTAGTGCTACAAAGGACTCTACGGCCAAATTAGAAGTTCAAGCCCCGACAAGAACTTATGCTATACGTGCTAGAGAGGAAGCCTCAACTCCTGATGTCATAACGGGTACATTTTCTTTTTATGATAATCCTGTTGTTGCCTTAATTAACCTGGGGTCAACCCATTCGTATGTCTACATGAAATTGGTATCTAGTAAAGAATTACCTGTAGAATTTACGGAATACGTGATTAAGGTGTCGAATCAGTTAGGCAAACATGTATTAGTTGACAAGGTATGCAAGAAATACCCTTTATTGATTAGATGCCATTGTTTGCTGGCCGATTTAATGTTGTTGCCATTTGATGAGTTCGATGTTATTTTGGGTATGGATTGGTTGACACTACATGAAGCTATAGTAAATTGTAGACAGAAGGTCATTGAATTGAGGTGTGAAAATGGCGAAACTCTTCGGGTTGAACTAGATGATTCATATGTACCATCCGTTGTAACTTCCTCCATATCGCCTAAAAAATGCTTGAGAAAGGGATGTGAAGCCTACATGGATTATGTGTTAAATACTAAGGAATCTGAATTGAAAGTCGAATTAGTGCCAGTAGTATGCGAGTACCCAGATGTGTTTCCAAAGGAGTTACCAGTATTACCTTCTATTAGAGAAGTTGAATTTAGCATTGACCTAGTGCCAGGAACAACAACTATTTTGATTGCTCCGTTTCGGATGGCTCCGACGGGATTAAGAGAGTTAAAGTCTCAGTTACAAGAATTGATGGATAAGGATTTTGCAAGGCCTAGTTTCTCCCCTTGGGGTGCACCGGTACTATTTGTGAAAAAGAAGGATGGTTCTATGAGACTATGCATCGGTTATCGTCAACTCAATAAGGTGAAAATCAAGAACAAATACCCGTTGCCGAGGATTGATGGTCTATTTGATTAACTGAAGGGAGAAACAGTATTTTCAAAGATAGACTTGAGGTCTAGCTATTACCAACTACGAGTGAAAGAATCGGATGTGCCCAAAACTACTTTCTGAACAAGGTATGGTCATTATGAATTTCTTGTTATGCCATTTGGGCTAACGAATGCTCCCGCAGTATTTATGGACTTAATGAATCGAATTTTCTTACCATACTTGGATAAGTTTGTTGTAGTGTTTATTGATGACATACTAATTTACTCTTATGACGAATTCAAGCATGCTGAACACTTGAGGACAGTTTTACAAACTTTGAGAGATAAACAACTATATGCTAAGTTCAGCAAAAGTGAATTTTGGCTTAAAGAAGTTGTGTTTTTGGGACATATTGTTTCGGGTGATGGCATTAGAGTTGACCCGAGTAAGATTGCGACCATCGTCGAATGGAAATCACTGAGGAACGTGATAAAAGTTAGAAGCTTTTTAGGCTTGGCTGGCTACTACAGATGATTTGTTAAAAGATTTTCTATGATCGCCACTCCGATGACCAGGTTGCTTCAAAAAGATGTTAAGTTTGAGTGGTCGGAAAAGTGTCAGCAATGTTTTGAGAAACTAAAGGCGTTACTAACTGAAGCACTAGTTTTGGTACAACCAGAGACGGGTAAAGAATTCGTGATTTATAGCGATGCATCCTTACATGGTTTAGGATGTGTACTTTTGCAAAAGGGTAAGGTGGTAGCCTATGCTTCAAGGCAATTAAAGCCTGACGAGAAGAACTACCCGACATATGACTTGGAATTGGCTGCCATTGTTTTTACGTTAAAGATTTAGAGACACTATCTGTATGGTGAGAAGTGTCGGGTGTTCACTGATCATAAATGTAACAGATCCAATTCTTCGCATGTAATTTCTCCATCTGAGATTGAAATTCAGTCTGATATGACTTAGGAAGAAAAGCTGATTCGTATTTTAGTTTGAAAGGTTAAAGAGTTACGAAATAAGAAAATTCTGTTAGTTAAAGTGGTATGGCATCGACACGGTATCGAGGAGGCCACGTGGGAGCGTGAAGATGCTATGAGACAACAAAATCTGAATCTGTTTAATGGTAAGATTTTTGGGGACGAAAATCCCTAAGGGGGAGAATCGTAACAGTCCGATTTTAACCCTAGTCGGAATAGTGGTTTCAGGACCACAAATTTGAGTTAGAAAAATATTTTAATATTATTTTACGTGCCTATTATAAGTGAATCAACATGTGTGAAAGTATCGTGTAGAAATTTAATTGTTTGTGTGCTTAGTTTGCAAAAAGGACCTAATCGTGTAAAATGTAAAAGCTATGTGCCAGATGTTAAAAATGCATATTTGATTTTGCTTTGTTATTATGAGGTCCTTATGTGGTTATTTAACCATTGGAAATTTGAATGGACATAAAAAGGCATGTGTTAGGTGAATTTATAATGGTTGAATGAAATGACAAAATGGTCATTTAGATTTTATGTTAATTAATAATAAAACAAATCATGAAATTGTTCATTATTTTCTTCATGCTTGCCAAATATTGAAGAACAAAAGGAAAGAAAAAAAGAACATTAGGGTTCGGCTTTGGTTTTCCTTGATTGAGGTATGTAATTTAATCAGTTTTTGATGATTTCTATGTTTTTGTGATCATTACTGCATATACTATCAAACCCATTCTTCAATTTTTTATATTTGTGATGATTTTGAAATGTGCCATTGATGAAACTATGAAATTTGTGATGTTAGTTGATGAATTATAGAAGCTTGATGTTAGGCTTAAATGTTTTGTCTTTGGATTTTTGAAAAAATTGAATATTTTGGGCTAAATTGTAAAAATGTTATTTTGGGGGACTAATATGTGAAATAAATGAAATGTATAGACTTGTATGAGAACTAGGAGAATTCGGCCAAGCATAAGTATAAGCGAATTATGTATATTTTGTGATTTTGTGGTTTAGGGACTAAAGTGTCAAAATGTAAAAATGTGAGGGCTATTTTGTAAAATGCCTTAAATATGTATTTATGGATTGTTTTGAATGATTTGGTGAATAAAAGGATTAATTTTAAATACATATAGATCAAGAAAAGAGGAATTCAAACTTAGACCGGGGGAAGTCAAAGATTTTAGAATAAACGATCGAGTCGACAACTTCGAGTACGAGGTAAGTTAGCACTTAAAACATGATGTTAAGTATATTTTGATGTCTTGATTATACATAGATTGTATATATGTCTGGTTGGATGAATATGATGATGAATCAATAATATTTGGCACTAACTGTGCGATTTAAACTAGCTTCAGCTATTTGAGGCACTAAGTGTGCGATACCGACTTAGCTTCAGTTAATTGAGATGGCACTAAGTGTGCAGAATCATTCTAGCTTCAGCTAATCATAGAGCACTATGTGTGCGGATGTTAAAAGTACAAATAATTGTTAGAAAGCTTTAATTATCGAGAGGTAAGAATGAAAGTGAATAAGTATGGGAAGATTTAGGTATGTATGATACCTAAGTGGTAGATGATATTATGTATGTGAAGTTCATTGAATTGATATGGTTATATGAATTGAAAATGTGCAAATACCTAGGTGTTGATGTTTTATGTTTTATATACTAGTGATAATTTTAGTACGAGCTTACTAAGCTTTTGAAAGCTTACTTTCTGTGTGTTGCATTGTTTTTTTTTAGATATCGAAGCTACTGCAAGCTCGGGGATTGTCAAGGATCGTCAGGACACTATCGAACTTCATTTTGGTACTTTTGAAAATTATATTTTGGAAGTATGGCATGTATAGGCTAGTAATTGTGGAATGGTGTTTTGTGATGTATATGCTTAGCCATGTGATTTGGCTAGTTTATGCTTGAACTTATAGTTCATAATGGCATTGATAGGTGATGATAATATGCAGTTGTGATATGTCTTAGTTGATCAGAAGAAATGGAAAATGTTGGTAAGTTTTGGTAGATTTTAGTATGAGATTGAATGATGCATGGAAAGAAATGCTTTGATATCTTTTGACATATGTTTTGACATAGATTAGTAAAGTTTACAAGTATGAATTTGGAATACTATCATATGATATGATTGGTTTATGCTTTGGTATTGAAATTGGCTGAATTTGAGATAGAATTATGATTGTTTCCTTTGTTTGTAGGTTGAACCCATTTGGGGTCGCAAATTGGCTATTCAAATGGCTTATTTTTTTCCATACGGGCAGAGACACGGGCATGTGTCTCAGTCATGTGTGACACACGGCCATGTTGTACAGTAGTGTGTCCCTTAGGGTACCCTCTAGTTGTAATTTAGGCTCGCAAATGGGCTAGACACACAGGCGTATGGTCTGGCCATGTGACCCTAATTGGTATGCTGACATCACAAACAGAATACCCCCTATTTTTGGCACGGCCTAGCACAAGGGCTGGACACACGGGCGTGTAGTCTAGCCGTGTGAGCAAGTCAGTAGCTATGCCTTGTTTTACCACGACTTTGACATACGGGTGTGTCTAGACCATGTGAGGCACACGGCCTATTCACACGGGCGTGTGACCTTTTATAAGTTGAAAATTTTTATAAGTTCTGAAACTTTGGTATGTTATCAAATTGGTCCTGAATGCATGTTTAAATATTGTATACTTGTTTTATGTGAATATTGAATGTGAATGAATGAATTTTATTAGTAATGAGATGATATTTGGTGTATGGTGATTTTGATTTGAGTTGTGAGTCTGGTAATGCCTCTTAACCTATTCCAGAAATGATTACGAGTTAGGGGTGTTATATTTTAGTGGATTAGAGCTATGGTTTAGTCGGTTCTAGGACTACCATAGCATTTGTGAGTCTAGCTATACATGCCATATTTATGAATTGCGATAGTGTGATGAATCCTGACGTTGAAAGGTGCTTTTATATAGCAATGGATCCCGATAGAGCTGTAGCAGACGATGTTGAAAGCAATGCGCCTGCTCCTGCGCAAGGGACGGTGCAAGTTGATTCTCGACCGGCTACGAGTAGCCGTGATGCTGAGGTTAAACAAGCCTTCTATCATATGATGAATGATCGGTTCACCCAATACATTAGAACCAATCCGGCTGTACAACAACCTCCACCCCCGGTTAATCCTCCTCAAACTCCTGTTATGCCATCAGTGAATCCAGTATAGTTGAGTAGACCACTAATTGATAAAATTAGAAAATATGGGGCTAAAGAGTTCCGAGCTACAACGAACGATGATGCTGAGAAAGCTGAGTTCTGGTTAGACAACACAATAAGAGTGTTTGATGAGTTGTCTTTGAGTCTAGAAGAATGTATAAAATGTGTCGTTTCACTTTTGAGAGACACGGCGTATCATTGGTGGAAAACTTTGATATCTGTGGTTCCGAGTGAATGAGTTATGCGGGATTTCTTTCAAGCTGAATTTCGAAAGAAGTATATCAGTCATATATTCATTGATCAAAAATGAAAAGAGTTTCTCGAGCTTAAACAAGGTCATATGTTTGTCACAGAATACGAGTGAGAATTTGTAAGATTGAGTCAGTATGTCTGCGAATGTGTATCTTCGGAAGCAATAATGTGCAAGAGATTTGAATACAATTTGAACGCAGATATTCGTTTGCTAGTTGCAATCTTAGAAATCAAAGAATTTGTGGTGCTTTTTGAATGAGCATGTAAAGCTGAAGATCTTGGAAAAGAGAAACGAATGGCTGATTTTGAAGCTAGAGAGGTACGAAAGAGACAGCAGGCAAATCATTTCAATCTGGGTCCAAGAAGTTTAGAGATGATAGTAGTCGTTCAAAGGCTAGTGTGGGACATTCGAACAGAGATCGTGCTAGATCGCAATCAAATTTCAAATCTTCAGCTACATTTGTTGCCAGTGTTGATAATGCAAAGAATGAAAAGCCTGAGTGTGATCAGTGTGGAAGATGACACTTCGATAAATGCTGGGGAAAAAGTATTAATCGAGCTTGTTATAGTTGTGGTTTAAGAAATCATTTTATAAAAGATTGCCCAGATTTAGTTGAAAAAGATAATGTTCAGAATCCGAGGCAAAGTGGTAATGTTTCTCGTGGTAAACCTCCCAGAAATTTAGAAAATGTAAGAGGTATTCAGAAAGGAATGAAAGACACAGCTGTTAGATCTGAAGCTCGTGCACCTGCCAGAGCTTATGCTATCCGAGCTCGCGAGGAAGCTTCATTGCCAGATGTGATTACGGGTACATTTACTCTCTATGATACTTCTGTGATTGCTTTGATAGGTCCTGGATCGACACATTCATATATATGCATGAACTTAGTGAATAGTAAGACTTTGCCTGTAGCGTCTACTGAATTTGTAATTAGAGTTTCGAACCTACTAGGTAGATGTGTTCTGGTTGATAAAGTCTGCAAGAATTGTCCCTTAATATTTCGGGACAATTGTTTTTCGGCTGATCTGATGTTATTACCTTTTGATGAGTTTGATATAATTCTGGGTATGGATCGGTTAACTATGCATGATACTGTGGTGAATTGCAAATGGAAAACTATTGATTTGAGATGCAAGAATGATGAAATAATTAGAATTGAATCTAGTGATTTGAATGGATTATCTGCTGTAATATCTTCGATGAAAGCTTTAAGTATTGTGAGAAAGGCTTGTGAAGCTAATTTTGTATATGTGATTGATTCAAGAGTATCAGAAAAAAAGTTGAATTTGTGCCTGTTGTCTGTGAGTTCCCTGATGTGTTTCCTGAAGAACTTCCAGGATTACCTCCGGTTAGAGAGGTAGAGTTTGGCATTGAATTGGTACCTGGCACTACTCTAATTTCAATAGCTCCGTATAGAATGGCTCCAACCGAACTAAAAGAATTAAAATCTCAGTTGTAATAGTTGATCGATCGAGGGTTTGCTAGACCAAGTTTTTTACCTTGGGGTGTTCCGGTTCTATTCCTGAAAAAAAAAGATGGTACAATGAGAATGTGTATAGATTATTGTTAGTTGAATAAGGTGACTATCAAGAATAAGTATCCCCTGCCCCGGATTGATGATTTGTTTGATCAATTGAAAGGAGCTACTGTGTTTTACAAAAATAGATTTGAGATCAGGTTATTATCAGCTGCAAGTGAAAGACTCAAATATTCCAAAGACTGCTTTCAGAACGAGGTACGATCACTATTAATTTTTAGTTATGCCTTTTGGATTGACTAATGCACCTGCTATCTTTATGGATTTGATGAATAGAATTTTCAGACCGTATTTAGATCAATTTGTTGTGGTATTCATTGATGACATATTGATTTATTCATGTGATGAATCCGAACATGCCAAGCATTTGAGAATAGTACTACAAACTTTGCGAGATAAACAATTGTATGCGAAATTTAGTAAATGTGAGTTCTAGTTGTGAAAAGTTGGTTTCTTGGGTCATATTGTATCAACATCTGGTATTCTGGTTGATCCGAACAAAATTTCAGCTATTTTGGATTGGAAACCTTCGAGGAATGTCTCCGAAGTCCACAGTTTTCTAGGACTTGCTGGTTATTATAGAAGATTTGTGAAAGGTTTCTTCATGATTGCGATTCCATTAACAAAACTGTTACAGAAAGATGTGAAATTTGAGTGGTCTGAAAAATGTCAGAACAACTTTGACCAGTTGAAAGCTTTGTTAACTAAAGCTCCGGTATTGGTACAACTAGAATCGGGTAAATAATTTGTGATTTTTAGTGATGCTTCGTTGATTGGTTTGAGATGTGTTTTAATGCAAGAAGGAAAAGTTATTGCGTATGCTTCACGACAGTTGAAGCCGCATGAAAAGAACTATCGGACGCACGATCTTGAGTTAGCTGCGATTGTGTTTGCCTTAAAGATTTGGCGCCATTCCTTGTTCGGTGAAAAATGTCACATATATTCAGATCACAAGACTTTGAAGTATTTGATGACTCAAAAAGATTTGAATCTACGACAAAGAAGATGGCTTGAATTACTAAAGGACTAGGAACTTGTGATAGATTATCATCCGGGTAAAGCAAATGTTGTTGCTGATGCCCTGAGTCAAAAATCGTTATTTGCTTTGCGTGCGATGAATGCTCATATGGTTCTGTCTGATGATGGTTCAGTTTTAGCTGAATTAAAAGCAAGACCTTTGTTTTTACAGCAGATTATCGAAGCTTAGAAGGTCGATAATGAGATTTTAGCTAAAAGAGCTCAGTGTGATGTAGAGACTGATTCAAAATTCAGAATTGATAAAGATGATTGTCTGAGGTTTTGAGATCGAATTTGTATTCTGAGAAATTTAGAATTAATTCAAATGATTCCGAGTGAAGCTCACAGTAGTCGTTTATCGGTGCATCTAGGTAGTACAAAAATGTATAACGATATGAAATAGCATTATTGGTGGTTTGGAATGAAAAGAGATATCTCTGATTTTGTTTCTAAATGTTTGATCTGTCAACAAGTTAAAGTTGAACATCAGGTGCCATCTGGTTTGCTACAACCGATTATGGTTCTGGAGTAGAAATGGGATCGAGTGACCATGGACTTTGTGTCGGGTTTGCCCTTATCTTTGAGAAAAAAGATGCAATTTGGGCTGTAATTGATTGTTTGATGAAATCAGCTCATTTTATTCCGATACGATCTGATTACTCACTTGATAAATTAGTTGAGTTATACATTTTTGATACAGTGAAATTGCATGGTGTGCCATTGTCGATAGTGCTAGATAGAGACCCGAGATTTACATCATGATTTTGGAAGAAATTGCAAGATGCTCTAGGTACTAAATTGCACTTTAGAACTACTTTTCGTCCGCAAACACACGACCAATCTGAGTGGATTATTTAGATGCTCGAGGATATGTTGAGATGTTGCATTCTTGAGTTTGAAGGTACGTGGGAGCAATACCTATCTTCGATTGAATTTGCTTATAATAATAGTTTTCAGTCGAGCATTAAAATGGCACCGTATGAAGCTTTATATGGTCGCAAATGTCGTCCACCTTTGTATTGGACAGAGCTCAGGGAAAATAAGATTCACGGGATTGATTTGATAAAAGAAACAGAAGAAAAAGTGAAAGTGATTCGAGATAGTTTGAAAGCAGCTTCCAATCGACATAAATCATATGCAGATTTGAAAAGAAAAGACATTGAGTTTGAAATCGATGATAAAGTGTTTTTGAAAGTGTCTCCATGGAAGAAAGTGCTTCAGTTTGGTGAAAAAGGGAAATTGAGTCTGAGATTCATCGAACCATATGAAATTATCGTGCGTATTGGGCTTGTAATGCCCCAAAAATCTCGAAGTTTCTTTTTTTCGATTTTGATAACAGTTGTGCTTAATATTCCTAGTCAAGTGTTATATATGTGATAATAGGCCTTGGTTAAGTTTTGAGTTCGAACTTTGGGGTGAATGAAATTATGGTTTAATAATTAAAAGAATCTTGATGGCAAGTAGTTTGGTTTTTAAATAAATGAAGGAGGAATTGGACACAAGGAGCCTTGTGTTGGAGCGGCAAGTAGCGTCCCATGTAGGGCTTAGAGGTGGTGTCACATGCATGGCAAAGAGGTTTGGGGTTTGAATCCCTCCTTGCTCAAAAGAAGGATTTATTTTTGCTCAATGAATGGCCAATAGTGGCGTTGGATGTGAACTCTGAAGGGAGTGATCAGAGGAGAAATTTAAGGAAGGGATTAAGGAGTTATCAGGGAGAAAAGTTAGTAGATGAGGGGTGCAGAGAAGTGGAGTCGAATTGGAAATTTGGGTTAGGTAAATTCAGCAATAGTGTATATATAGGTGCCGATTTGGGGATTCTAGGTTAATACTGAAATTATTTCTCTTCCTTTAGCCGAATTTCTCATTTTTGTGTTGCCGAAACACTTTTCACTTTAAGTGCTCAGAAGCCGAATTCCTTGTCCTTGCTTACCGATTTTCCATTCTTCACTTCTCAAATTCTCTTTTGATTTACCTTTGGTTTTAAACGATTCCTACTTCTCTTCTTCTTTGTGCTGAATAACCCTTTTTACCATACAAATCTTGAAGGCCGAATACCCCTTTGATTGAAGACCCTCTGTGTCACCACTACTCTCCCCACTTCGACTGATTCTTGTGTAAGTGCTTTGCTCCTTCAGTCAGTTTTTCTAGTATCAATTTTGTTTCTCCCTCACCTTTTTAAATTGGTTTTGGTAGGGGATTAGTATCGAATCTCGGAGTTCAGATCTCTGCCGAATCTCTCCTTAGGCGTTTTGGAGATTTTGGGTAAGTGTTCCTCTTTTATTGATTAAGGTTGGCCGAATGGTCATGGATGATTTAAGAGTGACTTAAGATGATTGTGAGTCACTTGTTGTTTAGTTCTTAATGATTAAGATAGATGCAGATTTAAGAAATACTCAGGATCAGTGATCAAGGAAAGGCTGCTAAGGCTTGTCGTTGAAGGTAAGGCAAAGGTGGGATTTTCAATTTTTAGTGATCGTATTTGATGAGCGTGTGATTAGTCATTGAGTGACATCATTTGTAGGCTCGTGCCTAAAGAGATCGCAGCACTTTCTAGTATCAGGTGTGTACATACAGTGCACACACACAATAGACTGGCAAATCCCGAAATGCTGAAAAGCCAAAATGCCAAAAAGCCAAAAGTTTGGCTACGGTAGTCTTGCCAGTGCATGAACACTCGTAATAGGGGACTGATACGTTATCAGACGTTCTATAAACGGTCTCATGGTATTGAGCAATGTTTTGGCCAACCGGGCCAGAATGGGTTGAATGGGCCCGATGGGCTTTAAGACCATATTAGGCAAAATTGGCAATTTGATACTAAGTAATGAAAAATCATATGATTACATGACTATGAATGTGATAGGAATGTGATTAGGCCTGATGGGCCATATGAATGTGATTGGGCTTGATGGGCCATATGAATGTGATTGGGCTTGATGGGCCATATGAATATGATTAGAGTCGATGGGCCATATGAATTAGATTGGGCCTAGTGGGCCATAAGCAGGTATTTAGACTTGTTTGGGCTGTGTAAAGGGTTTTGGGCCTAGTATCTAATAACTGCTTAAACATACATAAAACTTAAATAAATAATTAATTGCGACCGTGGACGAGTCATATGATTAAGGTGTGACAATAGGTATATGCATGTCTAGGATTGGATCTAGGGAGAGCTTCGTACTTAATCGGTCTTAATGACTCACCTCCTCTTCTCTGGAATCCTACCTGGTGCATAGTATCTATTCACTTTGGCCAACGGGGACTTGCTAACGGGACAAGGTAAGTAATAAACCCATATAAAAAATTACCAAAATGCCCCTAAAGGAAAAAAATGACTAAAATACCCCTATGTGTTGAATGTAAGACTTAGGGATGTTACATGTATATCTGCTGCATTCATATGATATTCTGTTTAGGTTGCATATAGGTTGGGAATTGTGGAACGGAGGAAGTATATGAGGATCGCATGGTTGCTTGACGATCGCGGATCCACTGACGGCTATTAATCTCAATATGTGATTAGCAGCTTGCGGCAATGAAGGTAGTACAGCAACCGGGCTACCATTGATGTGTATCGAATGGGTGGGTCGATATTCATATCCCCACATGATGTGTACTGGGGGACGGAGTTGGTGTATAGTGGATGTATTATTGGGGTGGGTTGCACAGCATTGCATGTATGATATTATGGTGGTTGATGATTGCTTAATACTCTTTAAGGGTTGTACACACTGAGTTTTCAAAAACTCACCCCCTCTTTTATTTTTCTCAAGTGATCCTCAGTAGGTGGTACGACGGTTGGAGGGACTCTGAGGTGGCCAACTAGCAAGACGACTTGGACTTGTTTTTTTTAGCATATCATTTCTAGTATTTAAAGTCATTTCAGTTCGGATTGTAATAAGGCCTATTCGCTAGATATTATTTCATTGTCATTACTTCGCTTTGGAAACTAAATACAAACTGAATGTTACTTAATTTTCTCCTGAAGGGTTTTCAATGAAAACAAGTTTTTCGATAAAACAGTTCAATGTGACACGCTGGATCTGGCCATAATGTTCGAGCAGGGTTTGGGGTGTTACATTTAGTGGTATAAGAGCCAAGTTGCAAAACTCGGGCTGTGAAGTAGGCTTATTATTTGGGTTTGTTTTAAAAAAAATTGAATCAATGTTTTGGAAAAAAAATCTTGTTGTGCGGCACATCGAGTCTCCGACGTCGAACCAAGTAAGTTCTTTTATTATTATGCTTGTTTAATTTGATATACTGTAGATTGTTAATGGGCTACTTTAGATAATTATACTGAGGCTTTTAGTTTGAGTGAAACTGAAGTCCGTAGGACCTTGAAATTGTAGAGAATTTACGAAAATAACTTTCTTCTTAATACTTTCAGAAGACATCGTCTTAATTAGTGGAATTAACTAAAACTTCATAAAATTTCTAATCCAGATAATACGTGAAACAACAATGAGTGCTAGAAGAGGTGCAAGCCGCGGTCGCGGAAGTGTTATGGCTGAATCGTCGGCATCGGGCCATATGCCCAATGTTGGAGTAGTAGAGGCTCTGACCTCACCTGTGGCTGAGACTGGACCGTATGATCGGGTCGCGAGGGATGATGCATTGTCGCAGGCAATGTTGAGGATTTTGGAAAGGGTCATAGGGCCCAATAATGGTACGGGAAATCGGCGGTCAATTCCGGAGCGACTTCGATCAAATGGGGCTGAGATCTTTAAGGGCGTGGTTGGTGTGGCTCCTAACATGGATAAATACAAGTTGGAGGCCATTGTAAGGATAATGGAGGATTTGGACTGTTCACTTGAACAAGAGTTGAAAGGGGCAGTGTCATTGCTTAGGGAAGAAGCTTACCAGTGGTGGCCGATAGTGAAAGCGGGCACCGAACCTAAGCGAGTCACTTGGGAGTTCTTCAAAGCTACATTTCAAGGGAAGTATGTGGGTACGAGTTATATGGATGCTAGAAGAAAGGAATTCCTGAACTTGACGCAGGGAAACAAATCTGTGGCGGAGTATGAGGCAAAATTTCTATGCCTTAGTAGGTATGTAAGAGTTATGGTGGCAACAGACTATGAGCATTGCGTTAGGTTTGGGGATGGTCTTAGGGATAGCCTCAGAGTATTGATCGCTCCACAAAGGGAGTGATTTTTCTCAGAGTTGGTAGAGAAAGCAAAGATAGCAGAGAAGGTGAAGCGCACTGAGCGCCTAAATTAGGAAAAAAAAGGGGTAAGAATAAAAGGGAGGCTGAGACTTCTGGTGCTGGACAGAGGCCTAGGACTAGGGCCAGAGTTAATGGGCCAGCTAGAGCAGGGCCCCCTGTTGTTAATCTAGGGGTCCCACCTTGCGCTGATTGTGGGAAAGGTCATGTAGGCGAGTGTTGGAAGAGGACGGGAGCTTGTCTAGCTTGTGGATCTATGGAGCATAGGATCAAGAGTTGCCCTAGAATGTCAGGGCAAGTACCAGTCGCGGGCCGAGGTGGTGCTCAGCGACCAAGAGGTGGTCAGCTACCGCCAAGGGGTCGTGGGCAGGCCAGGGGTAGTAACGGTAATGGATGTAGACGTGGAGCAGCAGGCGAAAATGCAGGCCATGCTGAGGCAAGGCAGCCAGCTTTGGTTTATGCTGCTCATCACAAAGAAGACGGGGATGCCCCAGATGTGATGACGGGTATGTTCTTTATACACGAGTTACCTTACACTGCATTGATTGATATTGGATCGACGCATTCATATGTTGCATGCAATATGACTGAACTTTTGGGTGATATGTTTGAAATTACTATGAATGAGATTACTGTGATAAGTCCGTTAGGCCAGTCAGTGGGAGTGAATAAGTTATTTAAGGAGGTAGCCTTAATAGTCCAAGGGGTTACCTTTTTAGCGGATTTGATGGAACTGCCGTTTACCAAGTTTGATTTAATCTTGGGTATGGATTGGCTGGTGAAACACCGAGCAACCTTGGATTGCACTGCAAAGCAAATGGTTTTAAGAACGGTAGAGGATAAGGAGGTAGTGGTGATTGGTGAATGTCAGATTATCTGTCAAATGTGATTTCGGCATTAAGGGCTGAGAAGTTTGTACGAAAGGGATGCGAAGCCCATTTGGCTTATATTAGCGATATGGAGGCTAAGAGCCCTACTGTTAAGGAGTTGAGAACAGTTAGGGAATTTTCGAATGTTTTTCCCGAGGAGTTGCCAGGGTTGCCACCCAACAGAGAAGTAGAATTTGGAATTGAGTTGTTACCTGGTACAGCTTTGGTGTCCATCTTCCCTTATCAGATCGCACCAAAGGAGTTGGTAGAACTTAAGGCACAGATTCAGGAATTTTTGGATCGAGGATTCATCCAACCAAGTGTGTCTCCGTGGGGAGCACCAGTGTTATTCGTAAAGAAGAAAGATGGGACGTTGCGAATGTGCATCAACTACCGGTAGTTGAACTAGTTAACTATTAAAAACAAGTACCATTTGCCAAGAATCGGTGATCTCTTTGATTAGTTTAGGGGAGCTTCTGTTTTCTTGAAGATTGATCTGCGTTCGGGGTATCACCAATTGAGGATTAAGGAGACAGATGTTTATAAGACAGTTTCAGAACTCGTTACGGGCACTACAAGTTCTTGGTGATGCCATTCGGGCTAACGAATGCTCCTACCACTTTCATGGATCTCATGAATTAGGTCTTCCAACCCTACCTGGATCGGTTCATGGTGGTTTTTATAGATGACATCTTAGTGTACTCAAGAAATGAGGATGAGCATGATGCACACTTAAGGATTGTGTTGCAAGTTTTGTAGGAGAAACAGTTGTATGCCAAATTCAGTAAGTGCGAATTTTGGCTAAGGGAGGTTATTTTTCTAGGAATGTGGTGTCAGTTGAGGGGATTAAGGTGGATCCCCGAAAAATTGAAGCAGTGTTAGACTGGAAAACACCTAAGTCAACGTCGGAAATCTGAAGTTTTCTGGGCTTAGCAGGGTACTATAGGCGGTTTGTTGATGGCTTTTCATTAATTGCTGCACCTTTAACTAAGTTGTTGAAGAAGGGGGTACCATTTGAGTGGACGGACAAGCAGCAAGAGAGTTTTGAAAAGCTTAAGAAGGTTTTAACTAAGGCCCGGTGTTGATACAGCCAGAGCCTAGAAAGGAGTTTACAGTTTATAGTGACGCATCACATGTGGGCTTGGGTTGTGTATTGATGCAGGAAGGAAAGGTGGTTTCGTGTGTGTCACGTCAACTTAAGACTCACGAGGTGAATTATCCAACCCATGACTTGGAAGTAGCTGCGGTGGTTTTTGCGCTAAAAATATGGAGGCATTACTTATACAAAGAGAAGTGCAAAATTTATTCAGACCATAAGAGTTTGAAGTACCTCTATACCCAAAAGGAGCTAAACTTTAGGCAGTGTAGGTGGGTGGAATTACTAAAGGATTATGATTATACGATTGAATAACATCTCGAAAAAGCAAATGTGATAGCTGACGCGTAGAGTCGTAGGGTTAAGTCAGACTTGAGGGATTTGCTCGCCCGTTTAAGCTTGTTGGATGATGGTAGCTTGTTAGCTAAGCTTCAAGTAAAGTCGGTGTGGGTCGAGCAGATAAAGAGTAAGCAGTTTGTGGATGAGACTTTGGGTGCTCATTTTAGACAAGTAGAAAATGGGTATACGTCCGACTTTGGGATAAATAGTGAAGGAGTGTTGTATTTCCGTGGGAGGATGTGTATACCAAAGGACAATGATCTAAGGTAGTCTATTCTGCGGAAAGCACATAGCAGTCTCTATGCTATGCACCCTGGCGGAAACAAGATGTATCAAAATTTGCGTGAGCTTTATTGGTGGCTAGGAATTAAGCATGAGGTTATGGAGTTCATAAGTAAATGCTTGATTTGTCAAAAGGTGAAGGCGGAACATCAGTTGCCTTCAGGATTGCTTCAGCCACTAAAGATTCCACTTTGGAAGTGGGAAAGGATTACGATGGACTTTGCTAGTGAGCTACCTTTGATGCCTAGTAAGAAAGACTCGATATGGGTTATAGTGGATCGGCTAACCAAGTCTGTCCATTTTGTACCGGTTCGCACCAATTACTCGTTACAAAAGTTGGCTAGGTTGTATTTGGCGGAGATTGTAAGATTGCATGGAGTGCCAGTTTCCATAATTTCTGATAGGGACCTACGTTTCACTTTGCAATTTTGGAAGAAGCTGGATGAGGCGTTGGGCACTAGGTTTAACTTAAGTAGGACATTCCACCCTCAAACTGATGGACAGTCGGAAAAGGTGATCCAAGTTTTGGAAGATATGTTAAGAGGATGTGTAATTGAGTTTCGAGGTAGCTGGGAGGACTTTTTACCGTTAGCTGAATTCGCGTACAATAATAGTTCTCAAGCAAGTATTGTGATGGCTCTGTATAAAGCACTATATGGGCGAAGGTGTCGAACTCCAACATGTTGGACGGAATTGGGCGAACGGAGAGTTTTGGGCCCTGAGTTAGTAGTAGATACTGAGGATAAGGTAAAATTGATTCAGGATCGATTGATGGAGGCCTTGGATAGGCAGAAGTCGCATGCTGACCTTAAGCATCGAGAGATAGAGTATGCAATAGAGGACTTAGTTTTTCTTAAGGTCTCTCCGTACAAGAAGGTATTAAGGTTTGGACGGAAGGGGAAGCTAAGCCCAAGGTTCATTGGGCCATATTAGGTTGTGAGGCGGATTGGGCCAGTCGCTTATCAGCTGGAATTACCTTCCGAACTAAGCCAAATCCACGATGTGTTTCATGTTTCCATGCTAAGACGGTATCACTCAGATCCTTCACATGTCTTATCGGTTGAGGAGATTGAGGTTAGGCCAGACCTAACTTTCGAGGAAGAGCCAATACAAATAATTGGTCGTGATGTTAAGGTATTAAGAAAGAAGTCCGTCCCATTAGTCAAAGTGCTTTGGCATAATCACAAGGCTGAGGAGACTACTTGGGAGCCTAAAGAAACGATGCGACATCAATATCCTCAACTATTTGGATCAGGTAAAATTTCGAGGATAAAATTTCTTTTAGGGGGTAGAGTTGTAAAGCCCTAAAAATCCCGAGCTTTTTTTTTTTGGTTTTGATAACAGGTGTGCTTAATATTCCTAGTCATGTGTTATTTATGTGATAATAGGCCTTGGTTAAGTTTTGAGTTTGAACTTTGGGGTAAAGGAAATTATAGTTTAATAATTAAAGGAACCTTGATGGCAAGTAGTTTGATTTTTAAATAAATGAAGGAGGAATTGGATACAAGGAGCCTTGTGTTGGAGTGGCAAGTAGCGTCCCATGTGGGGCTTAGAGGTGGCATCACATGCATGGCAAGGAGATTTGGGGTTCGAATCCCTCCTTGCTCAAGAAAAGGATTTATTTTTGCTTAATGAATGCCCAGTAGTGGCGTTGGGTGTGAACTCTGAAGGGAGTGATCAGAGGAGAAATTGAAGGAAGAGATTAAGGAGTTATTAGGGAGAAAAGTTAGGAGATGAGGGGTGTAGAGAAGTGGAGCCGAATTGGGAATTTAGGTTAGGTAAATTCGGCAATAGTGTATATATAGGTGTCGATTTGGGGATTCTAGGGTGATGCCAAAATTGCTTCTCTTCCTTTAGCCGAATTCTTCATTTTTTGGTTGTCGAAACACTTTTCACTCTAAGAGCTCAGAAGCCGAATTCCATGTCCTTGCTTGCCGATTTTCCATTCTTCTCTTCTTAAATTCTCTTTTGATTCGCCTTTAGTTTTAAACGATTCCTACTTCTCTTCTTCTTTGTGTCGAATAACCCTTTTTACTATACAAATCTCAAAGGCCGAATACCCCTTTGACTGAAGACCCTCTGTGTCGCCACTACTCCCTCCACTTTGGCTGATTCTTGTGTAAGTGCTTTGCTCTTTCACTCGATTTTCCTAGTACCGATTTCTTTTCTCCCTCACCTTTTTAAATCGATTTTGGTAAGGGATTAGTATCGAGTCTCGGAGTTCAGATCTCTGCCGAATTGCTTCTTAGGCGTTTTGGAGATTTTGGGTAAGTGATCGTGTTATTTTGCGACAGGTTTTAAATATTTATAATTAATCTTTCTCGAAACTAACTATTATCACGATGTAGGCAAGTGTACCTATCGTACAGTAGCATAGTTTTAGCAAGACCGGATTGTTGAACCCAAAGGAACTAAAAGTACTAGTAATGACTGTCTTTTTATTATCTAGCCTAAGAATAAGGGGGTTTGTTTTAATAAACTAATTAACTAAACTAATAATTCACAGAAAATAGAATTAGAGGATTACTTTTGGAAAACGATTGAATTAAGACAATACCCAAGGAAAAATCCACCTAGACTTTACTTGTTATTCTGGCTCCGAATCAGATGATTATTCATTTGACTTGATCCATAGAAATCCCTAAGTTATATTATTATCTCTCTCGAGACTAACAACGTCGAACCCTAGGTTGAATAATTGAAATCTCTTTCTAATTAACTTCCTAGGGCTGCATTAACTCGATCTATGGATCCCCTTATTAGGTTTCGCCCTAATCTGACAAAATCCTGTCACCCTATCTCTAGGCGTGCAATCAACTCCGCTTAGTTATGACAATTGTACTCTTAGACAGGGTCTATTCCTCCTCTGAATAAGAGCGTAACTTGAATCAATATCCTGGAATATCAAAACAAGAATTAAGAACACATAATTAAGAGCAAGTCAAATATTTATCATACAATTCAGAAAATAATAACAAGATTCGTCTTAGGTTTCATCCCCCTTAGGTATTTAGGGGATTTAGTTCATAACTAAAAAGGAAAACATCTCAAAAGAATAATGAATACAAAACATAAAGAAAAACCCAAAACTCCTGAAGGGGAATTGAAAGGAGATCTTAAGTCTTGATAATGAATCCGGCTTCTGAGATGGATCAATCGACTTTCCTTGAGCAATTCCTTGCTTCCTCCTATGTGTGCCCCTTTTCTCGTCATTTAAGGTGTATTTATAGGCTTTAGAATGCCTAAGAGCGCTCAAAATTAGCCTTTTCCGCATTGGACTCAACTTGGGTTTGGCAGGGACACGCCCGTGTGATACGCCCGTGTGCGATTACTTCAGGCCGTGTTCGAGCCTATTAGAATGGCATGACTGTGTGGTCTACTCGTGTGAGCCGTGCTTCGATTCTGCCAAATTGACACGGTTGTGTGGTCTACCCGTGTGAGGAAGTCCAGGCTGTGTTGATCTCGTACGTTGGCCCATTTTCTTCGTTTTTGGCCCGTTTCGTGTTCCTTTAGCTCTCCTATGCTCACCTAAGTATAAAACATGAAATTAAGGCATTAGGAGCATCGAATTCACCAATTCTAAGGAAAAATCATCCATAAAATGCGCTAAGCATGGGGTAAAAATATGTATAAATGACGGTTTATCAAAATAGGCCCACACTTAAGCATTTGCTTGTCCTCTAGCAAAATCCTCATCTCATAATTAAAATAAATTCTTCTCAACTTATAATTTCTACCGATAATATCTCAAAATAATCCATAGGTAATCAAACATTGAAAATTTGTCTAAAAAAACATCAA
Source organism: Gossypium longicalyx (assembly GCA_025698465.1). Lineage (NCBI taxonomy): Eukaryota > Viridiplantae > Streptophyta > Magnoliopsida > Malvales > Malvaceae > Gossypium > Gossypium longicalyx. The sequence continues at coordinate 30,255,848 of CM047006.1, forward strand.
AGTTTCAAACACTCCAAGTTGAGCATTTTATCATGAAAACATAGGTGTCTCCCCTCATCTAAGTAATTACCTTTGATTCAAAATATCATAACATTTCACATCCTCACTAAAAATTCACTCAAATCACTCGAGGTGTTTAAGGACAATAAATGAAGCACTCAATAGTCAATAATGAAAAGTCATTACCATAGGCTTGCATGAAAATCAAATCTCCACCACTATAAATTGAGATGAAACATCAATCAAAAGGTCTTTAGAGGGTTGTAACGTGGCTTTGGTTAAAGGGTGTGGTCACAAGCTGGAAGAAAGGGTTAGAATCGAGATTGAATTGAAAAATTGCCTAAATAGAAAAATGACTGGTCATTAGTTGATTACAAGTGAGCTTCTTCTCAGAATGTGGAATTCACACTCAAGCTCAAAAATGACGAATTACTATTAATAAGTGTAACGCCCTGTACCCGAGACCGTCGCCGGAGTCGAGCACGAGGTGTTACTAAACTTAATTTCATCAATTAAACAACTTAAACAATTTATTTTTAAAATTTTCAAACAAGCTAGCTAACTGCGTCACAGTCACTTAAAAATTCATATCTCGAATTCCGAAACTCAAAATTAAGATCCATAAATTTTCCCTGAAACTAGACTTATATATATCTACTAATGTTTTTCTAGAATTTTTGGTCAGGCCAATTAGTAGAATTTATTAGTTAAAGTCTCCCGTGTTTCAGGGTACAACTACTCTGATCTCTGTGTATTACGAATCAGATATCTCCCTGTGCAAGGTTTCAATGACTATGCCGTTTGTTTATATAAAAACTAGACTCTATAAGGAACCATTACATATAAAGTATGACTTCTAATTATTTTTATACAATTTATGGTGAATTTCCAAAGTTAAAACAGGGGATTTAGAAATTGCTCTAGCCTTGTTTCACAAAAATTTAAACATCTCATAGAATATCATTCATATACCTCTTTTGTTCCATCCATATGAAAATAGACTCTTTAAGCTTCAATTCTATAACTTATTCATCATTTAAGTCCATTTCTACTATTTTTAGTGATTTTTCAAATTCACGTCATTGCTGCAGCAATATTCTGTTTTATAGAAAATTTTAATTTACTATAAATTTTCATGGACTAAATAGCATTTTAAACATACATGGCATCAAATATGATTTAGATTGGCCATTCCAATGGCTAATCATTCACAAACTTTTTTCTTGCCAAAGAATAATCATATCATAAGATCATTTACACAAAATGAGTATTTTGCCATACATGCCACATTCAAGATACACAAGCCATTTTACCAATTTAGGCCTTCAGATAGTGTGAACAAGTCTTTGACCTATCCCGATTCTCAAGCCGGTTTGTCAAAAATAAAATGAAGGAAAAGGAAGGAGTAAGCATAATGCTTAGTAAGTTCACATGCAAATAGTAAGTAACATAATCATGCAATTCCACATAAAAACATCATTTGCATAAACAACACCAAGACATTCATGTTACATTTGCATTTAATATAATGCTACGATTTCATCATACCAAGTCCTCAACCCGAAGATTTAAGCACATACCTGTCAAATTTTGTCATTTACCACACTTACCAACATGTCACCTTCGTTTTAGGCATCCTCCTTATTCTCTTAAGATTCACCTGTTGAGCACATCAGAATATAATTCGAATACACGGAAAGTTTGTACATAAGTGCCACATATGTAGCCAAGCTACCATGTAACCCGGCCATAAGCGAACTCGAACTCAACTCAATGAGCTCAGGCATTCACATCCATAAGTGAACTCGGACTCAACCAACGAGCTCGGATGCCTAGTTACATCTCACGAACTCGGACTCAACTCAACGAGTTTGGACATTTGCATCCATAAGTGAACTCGGACTCAACCCAACGAGTTCGGATGCCTAACCATCCTAGTGACATGTCACTTGTATTCTAATCTATTCCCAAGGTTCAAACAGGCTTTTTCCTCGATTATACATCTTTGCCGTCTTCCACGGAACATCGAAATCGATACTCGGTAGCAATTCATAATTTACATATTGTTCAATAATAACCATAAAGCATAATATTTCATGATATTAATCATCATATCACATAAATAACATTAAATTACTTAAAATGACAATTATGTTACTACATTTACACATGAACTTACCTCGATACAAAATTTTAGCAATCAAGCCTATTCGTCGCAAACTTTGTTTTTCCCTCGATCACGACTTGAATCTCGTTTCTCTTGATCTATAATGCCAAATTAATATTATTTAATACATGCATTCATCAAAACAGCCCCAAATACGAACTTTGGAAAATTACCATTTTGCCCCTAAACTTTTGTAAAATTACACTTTTTCCCCTAGGCTCGGGAATTAAACTTCATCCCATTTTCTTATGTTTTATGACATGCTGATCATTTTTCCCTTCTATGGAAACATCAAATTCTCATTCTAATATGTACTTATAACTATTAGGTATTTTTACCGATTAAGCCTTTTTTCTCGTTTTCACTTAGAACCGAGTAGCACAAGTTGTCTAGCATAATTTAAAACCTCATATTCTATTGTAAAACACCAAAATACACAAATTTCACCTATGGGTATTTTTTCAAATATGAACCCTAGGTTGAATTATTGCTAGCATAAGCTAAATCAAGTTACGGGGACTCCAAAAACGTAAAGAACATTAAAAATAGGGCTTGGAATCACTTACTATGGAGCTTGGAAGCTTGAAACAAACCCTAGCTATGGAGAACCCTTTAATTTTCATCCTAATGAAGAAGATGGACATATTTTGCCATCTTTTTCCTTTTTTTAATCTTTTAATTACCAAATGACCAAAATACCCTTAATACCTTTCTTTGAAAATTTTCATGTACAAGCCCATTTTTGTCCAAAATTAGAAATTGGTCAAATTGCTATTTAAGACCTCCTCATTAATATTCCAAAGTAATTTCATACTAAAAACTTCTAGAATGCAAGTCTTACAAATTATTCGATTTAGTCCATAATTTCAACTTAAGCACTTTATGCATAGAATTTCGTCACGAAATTTTCACACAATCATGCAATCAAATCATAAACCTCAAAATAATTATAAAATAATTATTTCTATCTCAGATTTGTGGTCACGAAACCACTATTCCAATTAGGCCCTAATTCGGGATATTACAACTCTCCCCCTTTAAGGATTTACGTGCTCGAAAATCTTACCGGTAAACAGGTGTGGGTATTGATTTCTCATAGTTTCCTCAAGTTCCCATGTAGTCTCTTCTACCCCGTGCTTTTGCCACAATACTTTCACGAGAACGACACTTTTATTTCTTAGTTGCTTGACCTCTCGAGCTAAAATCTTAATCGGTTCTTCTTCATAAGTCATATCCGGTCGTAGCTCAATTTCTGTCGGTGAAATTATATGTGAGGGATCCGAACGATACTGACGTAGCATAGATACGTGGAACACATCATGCATCTTCTGCAATCTAGAAGGCAATGCGAACCGATAAGCTACTGGTCCAACTCTTTCAATTATTTCATACAGCCCAATAAAACGCGGACTTAACTTGCCCTTCCGTCCAAATCTAAGAACTTTCTTCCATAGAGACACTTTTAAAAATACCTTATCACCAACTTAAAACTCGATTTGCTTTCGTTTCAAATTCGCATAAGATTTCTGTCTATCTGAAGCAGCTTTCAAACAATCTCGAATCACTTTCACTTTTTCTTCGGTTTCTTTTATTAGATCAACTACATAAATATGATTTTCCTTGAGTTCAGTCCAATACAATGGCGTCCGACATTTACGACCATACAATGCTTCATAAGGTGCCATCTTCAAACTCGTCTGATAACTATTATTATAAGCAAATTCTACCAACGGTAAGTGTCTTTCCCAACTACCTTGAAATTCCAATACATAACATCTAAGCATGTCTTCAAGAATCTGAATCACTCTCTCTGATTGTCCATCAGTTTGTGGATGAAAAGCAGTGCTGAAATTTAACTTTGTACCTAATGCCTCTTGCAATTTTTGCCAAAACCGCGAAGTAAATCTTGGATCTCTATCTGAAATAATCGACAAAGGTATCCCATGAAGTCTAACAATCTTACTGATATATAATTCAGCAAACTTATTAAGAGAATAATCCGTACGTACTGGAATAAGATGAGCTGATTTAGTCAGTCTGTCAACTATTACCCAGATGGCATCTTTCTTCCCCAGAGTTAATGGCAATCCTGATACAAAATCCATAATAATCTGATCCCATTTCCATTCAGGAACCATGATAGGCTGGAGTAGTCCTGAGGGTACCTAGTGTTTAGCTTTCACTTGTTGACAAACTAAGCACTTTGGTACAAACTCGGAGATATCTCTTTTCATTCCGTTCCACCAATACATTTTCTTCAAATCATGATACATTTTCGTATTGCCCAGGTGAACTGCCAAACAACCATTATGTGCTTCATGCAAAATCTTTTGAATCAACTCATCATTTTTTGGTACACAAATCCGATTTTTAAACATCAAGCAACCATCAGAATTGATTTTGAAATCTGACCCCGTATCAGCTTCACACTGTTTTCTCTTGGCTTGCAAATCTTCATTGCTTTTTTGAGCTTCACAAAGCTCTTGTAAAAACATCGGTCTTGCTCTTAACTCTGCTAAAATCAAACCATCATCTTATACCTTTAACTGAGTATTCATACCTCTCAAAGCAAATAGCAACTTTCTGCTCAAAGCATCTGCAACCACATTCGCTTTTCCCGGATGGTAGTCAATAACAAGCTCGTAATCTTTCAATAACTCCAACCATCTTCGCTGTCTCAAATTCAAGTCTTTTTGTGACATCAAGTACTTAAGACTTTTGTGGTGGGTATATACTCAGCATTTTTCACCATACAGATAATGTTGCCAAATCTTCAAAGCAAATACTATAGCAGCCAATTCCAAATCATGAGTCTGATAATTTCTTTCGTGATATTTTAATTGCCTCGAAGCATAAGCCACCACTTTTCCTTCTTGCATAAGTACACATCCTAAGCCATTTCGAGAAGCATCACTATACACCACAAATTCTTTACTTGATTCGGGTTGTACTAAAACTGGTGCTTTAGTTAATAACTTTTTCAATTCTTCAAAACTCTATTGACATTCTTCCGTCCACTCAAATTTAACATCCTTTCGAAGTAGTCTAGTCATAGGAGCAGCAATTATAGAAAATCCATTTACAAACCGCCGATAATACCCAGCTAGCCCCAAGAAACTTCTAACCTCAGTTACATTTTTTGGTGGTTTCCAATCAACAGTGGTCGAAATTTTACTAGGATCAACCTGTATACCATCACCTGAAACAATGTGATCCAAAAATCTAACTTCTCGAAGCCAAAATTCACTTTTACTAAACTTGGCATATAACTGCTTATCTCTCAAAGTTTGCAAAACTATCCTCAAATGCTCAGCATGCTCTGTCTCATATTTTGAATAAATTAAGATATCATCAATAAATACCACAACAAATTTGTCCAAGTATGGCCGAAATATGCGATTCATCAAATCCATAAACACAGTAGAAGCATTTGTTAACTCGAATGGCATAACTAAAAATTCATAATGACCGTACCTTGTTCTAAAAGCAGTTTTAGGCACATCCGACTCTTTTACTCGCAGCTGGTAGTACCCAGATCTCAAATCAATCTTTGAAAACCATGTCGCTCCTTTCAGCTGATCAAAAATATCATCAATTCTCAGCAACAGATACTTGTTCTTGATTGTCACCTTATTTAATTGCCGATAGTCAACACACAATCTCATAGAACCATCCTTCTTTTTTGCAAATAATACGGGAGCACCCCAAGGTGAAAAACTCGGTCTCACAAAGCCTTTGTCAGTCAATTCTTGCAACTGCGACTTTAATTCTTTCAACTCTGCTGGTGCCATTCTATACGGAGCAATCAAGATCGTTCGCTTCCGGTATCAAATCAATACCAAATTCTACTTCCCACGATCGAGAGCAAACCCAGTAAGTCTTCTGGAAATACATCCGCGAACTCACACACAATCAGCACTGATTCAATTTTCTTTTCAATTTCTTTTGTATTAAGTACATACGCCAAATAAGCTTCATAACCCTTCCTCAAATATCTTTGAGCCGACATCGAAGAAATCACACTAGATAGTGCCTCTGATTTGCCTGGTTCAACCCGTAGAATTTCACCACTTTCACACTTTAATTCTATAACCTTTTCTTTGCAATTTACTATAGCATCATGCAATGTCAACCAATCCATACCCAAAATAACATCAAATTCAACAAACGGCAACAACATCAAGTCGGCCGGAAAGTAATAACCCCGAATCATTAAAGGGCATTTCTTGCATACTTTATTAACTATCACACATTTGCCTAATGGATTCGACACTCTAATCATAAATTTTGTGCTTTCAACAAGTATATTCATACTAGACACCAGTTTCATGCACACATATGAATGAGTAGAACCGGGATCAATCAAAGCAGTAACATTAACATCATAAAGAGAAAATATACCAGTAATCACATCGGATGATGAAGCATCTTCACTTGCCTTTATGGCATAAGTTCCAGCGGGAGCTCTTGCTTCAGGTTTAACTGCTGAATCTCTGACTACATTCTTGCTGTTTGCTTCATTTCCAGCTTTTCTCGAATATCTTTCCCTCGAGTCTGCACCACTAGCTTTTACACTCTGAAATTTTTCTTTCTCAACTCTCTCTGGGCAGTCTCTAATAAAATGATCCGGAGAACCATATCGAAAACATTCTTTTGCTCTATATGGGCCAAAATGATTCCTACCACACCGCTGGCACTCGGGCTTAACAAATCTCGTATTTCCCACACTAGTCGCAGAAGTAGTCTAAGATTTAAGACCCACATTTTGCTTCTTAGAATTTCCATATGATTGTCCGGCCGAAACTTGAGAACGAGGATTCATATTTCTAGATTTTCTAGATTGCTGTGAAAATGAATTGCTCGTCGATCTTTTCTTCCAACTTCTAGTCTTAGCCTCTACTTTTTTCTTCTCTTTAAGTAGTTCTTCAGCCTTGCAAGCTCGATTAACAAGTACTACCATTTCTTTTAATTCAAAAATCCCAACAAATACTTTGATGTCTTTATTGAGTCCGTCTTCAAATCGTCTGCACATTTTAGCCTCTGCAGAAATATATTCTCTAGCATACTTACTCAACTGTGATTTAACTCCCTTTCATATTCGATGAATCGTCATGTTGCCCTGCTTCAACTCAAGAAACTCTTTACGCTTCTGATCAACAAATCTTTCACTGATGTATTTCTTCCAAAATTCTTCTTGAAAGAACTCCCAAGTCACTTTCTCTTTCGGCACCACTAAAATTAATGTCTTCCACCAATGATAAGCTGGATCTCTCAACAATGATATGGCACATTTCAAACATTCCTCAGGTGTACAAGACAATTCATCAAATGCCCGAATAGAATTCTCAAGCCAAAACTCTGCTTTCTCGGCATCATCATCAACATTTGCCCTGAATTCTTCGGCCCCTTGCTTACGGATTCTATCAACTGGAGTTCTGTGAAATTTTATCAGATCCATACCTTGAGGCATCAGGGGTACAGGTTGAGGAATCGGGGGAGGTGGGGGAGGTTGTACATTCGGGTTTGTACGAACGAACTCAGTATACCAGGCACTCATCATCTAGAAAAAGGCTTCTCGAGCCCCTCCTCCTCCTCCTTGACCAACAGTAGGAGGTGGATTTTCAGTTGGCACCGCCCCTTCAGCCAGATTTGGTGCATAACTTTCTACATCATCAGCCACAGCTGGATCAGGATCCATTTACTATATAAAAAAATCATTAAAAAGGTCAGAAGTCGTCACACTATCACAATATATATATGGCATGTATAGCAAAATCTGTACATACAACACGTTAGTCCGAGAATCGACTAAACCTGCTCTGATACCACCAAATGTAATGCCTCGTACTCGAGACCGTCACCGGAGTCGAGCACGAGGTGTTACTAAACTTAATTTCATAAATTAAACAGCTTAAATAATTTATTTTTAAAATTTCCAAACAAGTTGGCTAACTGCATCACAGTCACTTAAAAATTCATATCTTGAGTTCCGAAACTCAAAATTAAGATCTGTAAATTTTCCCTAAAACTAGACTCATATATCTATCTAAAATTTTTTTTCTAGAATGTTTGGTCAGGCCAATTAGTACAGTTTATTTGTTAAAGTCTCCCCTATTTTAGGGTATGACTGCTCTGACCTCTGTGTATTACGAATCAGATATCTCCTTGTACAGAGTTTCAATGACTATTCCGTTTGTTTCTATTAAAACTATACTTACAAGGAACCTGTACATATAAAGAATGACTTCTAATTATTTTTATACAATTTATGGTGAATTTCCAAAGTCAGAACAGGGGATCCAGAAATCGCTCTTACCCTGTTTCACAAAAATTTAAACATCTCATAGAATATCATTCATATACCTGTTTTGTTCTATCCATATGAAAATAGACTCATTAAGATTCGATTCTATAACTTATTCATCATTTAAGTCCATTTTTACTATTTTTAGTGATTTTTCAAATTCAAGTTATTGCTGCAGCAATATTCTATTTTATAAAAAATTTTACTTTACTATAAATTTTCATGGACTAAATAGCATTTTAAACATACATGGTATCAAATATAATTTAGATTGGCCATTCAAATGGCTAATCATTCACAAACTCTTTTCTTGCCAAAGCATAATCATATCATAAGATCATTTACACAAAGTGAGTATTTTGCCATACATGCCACATTCAAGATACACAAGCCATTTTACCAATTTAGGCCTTCGGATAGTGTGAACGAGTCTTCGACCTATCCGGATTCTCAAGCCGGTTTGTCAAAACTGCAATGAAGGAAAAGGAAAGAGTAAGCATAAATGCTTTGTAAGTTCACATGCAAATAGTAAGTAACATAATCATGCAATTCCACATAAAAGCATCATTTGCATAAACAATACCAAGACATTCATGTTACATTTGCATTTAATATAATGCTACGATTTCATCATACCAAGTTCTCAACCCGAAGATTTAAGCACATACCTGTCAAATTTTCTCATTTACCACACTTACCAACATGTCACCTTCGTTTTAGGCATTCTCCTTATTCTCTTAAGATTCACCCATTGAATACATCGGAATATAATTCGAATACACAAAAAGTTTATACATAAGTGCCACATATGTAGCCAAGTTACCTTGTAACCCGCCCATAAGCGAACTCAGACCCAACTCAACGAGCTTGGGCGTTCACATCCATAAGTGAACTCGGACTCAACTCAACGAGCTCGGATGCCTAGTTACATCTCACGAACTTGGACTCAACTCAACGAGTTCGGACATTTGCATCCATAAGTGAACTCGGACTCAACTCAACGAGTTCGGATGCCTAACCATCCTAGTGACATGTCACTTGTATTCTAATCTATTCCCAAGGTTCAAATAGGCTTTTTCCTCGATTACACATCTTTGCCGTCTTCCACGGAACATCAAAACCGATACTCGGTAGCAATTCATAATTTACATATTATTCAATAATAACCATAAAGCATAATATTTCATGATATTAATCATCATATCACATAAATAACATTAAATTACTTAAAATGACAATTATGTTACTACATTTACACATGAACTTACCTCGATACAAAATATTAGCAATCAAGCCTATTCCTCGTAAACTTTGTTTTCCCCTCGATCACGACTTGAATCTCGTTTCTCTTGATCTATAATGTCAAATTAATCTTATTTAATACATACATTCATCAAAACAGCCCCAAATATGAACTTTGGAAAAATTACTATTTTTCCCCTAAACTTTTACAAAATTACACTTTTGCCCCTAGGCTCGGGAATTAAACTTCATCCCATTTTCTTATGTTTCATGACATGCTGATCATTTTTCCCTTCTATTGCAACATCAAATTCTCATTCTAACATGTACTTATAACTATTAGGTATTTTTACTGATTAAACTATTTTTCTCATTTTCACTTAAAACCGAGTAGGACAAGTTGTCTAGCATAATTTAAAACCTCATATTCTATCACAAAACACCAAAATACACAAATTTCACATATGGGTATTTTTCCAAATATGAACCCTAGGTTGAATTATTGCTAGCATAAGCTAAATCAAGTTACCGGGACTCCAAACACGTAAAGAACATTAAAAACAGGGCTTGGAATCACTTACTATGGAGCTTGGAAGCTTGAAACAAACCCTAGCTATGGAGAACCCTTTAATTTTCGTTCTAATGAAGAAGATGGACATATTTTGCCATCTTTTTCCTTTTTTTAATCTTTTAATTACCAAATGACCAAAACACCCTTAATACCTTTCTTTGAAAATTTTCATGTACAAGCCCATTTTTGTCTAAAATTTTAGAAATTGGTCAAATTTCTATTTAAGACCTCCTAATTAATATTCCAAAGTAATTTCATAGTAAAAACTTCTATAATGAAAGTTTTACAAATTATTCGATTTAGTCCCTAATTTCAACTTAAGCACTTTATGCATAGAATTTTGTCACGAAATTTTCACACAATCATGCAATCATATCATAAACCTCAAAATAATTATAAAATAATTATTTCTATCTCAAATTTATGGTCACGAAACCACTATTTCGATTAGGCCCTAATTCGGGATATTACAATAAGTATGCTCTGCAAGTATTTTTTTTAAGAACAAGTTAAATACAAAATAAAATAAAACATAGCTAAACAATTATTCCAACTCAAATCTCGAAAAAAATAGGGATCAAATTAATTTAGGGTATTTCAACAATAATGAGTTATGGGTTAATATTGAGGGTAAATTAATGAATGAGTTGTTAGGCTCAAGGGGGTTCACTAAGGGTTAATTGTGAAGGTAGGCTTTTCATGGCATGAGTGGGTTAATCCTAAGTGCCTCTATCATCTTGACATAACAAATCAAATGTTGTGGTCTTGACATGCAAAATCAAGCAAGTTCTAGAATAACAGTTCAATATTGGTGCACTCATAATGAAAGTGAGCATGGAAGAAATAATAGATGCTCTTGAAGGCTCAAAATCTCACAAAAATTATGGCTTTTTAATGTTTAAACTTGTGAATTTCAACTCAAGATAATACCTAGACTTAGAGAAACAACCTAGAAGTTTTTAATTCTTCAAAAATCAACTTATCATGCTTGATTCCCTAATGTCTTAAAGTTTAAACAATCAATGCATAAATGCCTATGTTTTAATTCAGGACATATGAATAAAAATCATGAGTTAATAAAAATTCATCCTAATAGTGATATGAGTAATTCACGTGAGAATAAGACATATTCTAATGGTGATATAAAAGACCCCCCACACTTAAGATGTACATTGCCCTCAATGTAGAAAGATAGATATATTGAAAAAGATAAATTTATGATCATAAGATAAGGAGAGAAGTGAAATTTCCTGAATGATGAATGAATTCCTTAAACTGGAGTTTTAGGAGAATAAATGGCATGAGAGTGGAGGAGGATACTCCGGTGGTGATAGAGGTTCATTAGTCCATAAGTCCTACGCCAAAAGAATATTATATCTGTTGGTAGCTATAGTCGTGGTCGAGTAGGACATGGCAGTCGTAGAGAACCTTTCCCGATGGAGTTTTCAGTTCCTGTGTGAGGATGAGCTTAGGAGCTCTTTTATAGCTGTGACAAAATCAGGAACTTTTTAAGAAATGTAAGGAAACAGAATTACTCGTAATGGAATAACCGAAATTGATAATTATAAAATAAAATTCTAAAATCTAATAAAAATAAAAAGTAGTTTTAATACAAATTAAAATCATAAAATAATAAATTGTTTTTAAACATCTTCATCGTTGGATGGTTTGCGAGGTGGGACTGGCGATTAGATGTGGAGGTGGTTACAAATCTGCTATAGAGTAGCATCAGTGTTATCAAATTGTTGAAAACACTGCTGCTCGAATCGAGTGAGGTGCTCAGAGATATCAGCATATGAAGCCACCGCATGAACTGGATGAGAGGGTGGTGGTGGGGAGGGCGTGTGGACTTGCAGCGGCTAGGGTTAGGGTTTTTTGGGTTATCATTTGAATAGTGCAACCTATTTATAGATTTTGGGGCACACAGCCAAAGAACACACCTGTGTTCCCCCAATTTCAGCCCGTGTGATTCATAAATTTTGAATTTTTGGGCTCATCTGACATTTAGTCCACGCCCGTGTTCCTTGTACGTGTGGGTGCATACGGCCGTGTCGCACGGCCGTGTCTGGCTTCGTTCACTTCTCCCACGCCCGTGTTAATTTAACAGGTTCGACCATGGGTGCTAGACACGGGAGTGTCGCACGCTCGTGTTATTTTCTCAGATTCAACCACGGTTCTAAGGCACGTGCGTGTCAAACGCCCGTGTTCTTTTGCCAGGTTCGCCCACGAAAATGTCGTATGGCCGTGGCATTTTATCGTAGCCCGTGTTTGGGAAAAATCTATGCCCTGTTTTCATACGGTCCTTAGCACGCCTGTGTGCTTGGCCATGTCTGTGTGGAAAACCTGTATTCAAGATCTCCGTTAGTAAGTTAGGTGTTAAATACTAAAATTTAAAGAAATTAATATTGTTAGTGCTTGGGTTGCCTCCCGAGAAGCACTTATTTATAGTCTAAGCTCGACTTACCTCTCCATTGAATGGTCATGGTGGTTCGAGGAGTTTATACTCCTCATTCTTGCTATCAATCTCACCAAGATAAGGTTTTAGACGAGTATTGTTTACCTTAAAAGTGCCGCATTTGGTATGACTTACCACGACTGTACCAAATGAAAAAAATGTTAAGTACCGTGAGAGGGACTTCTTCATTCAGTTTGGTAGTGACAATGTGAGGATTTGCGACTTCTAATAAAATTTTATCTCCAACCTTAAGTTGATTTGGAAAGGTATTGAGCTCGTTCTGGCGTAGTTTTGGTTTATCAGGTGTTCTCGGTTTATGTGTCTGCCATTCATCTAGCTCCTCGATTTGTAACCTTCGATCTTCATGAGTAGGTCCTCTATTATTGCTTGGGAATGGCTCATGTACTTCCTTTAAACTCATTTCCTGCAAAGTAGGTTGCACCATATTGTCAGTTTTAGTAGAATGGTTTAGACGATCACCTTCAATTTCCAATGTGTTGCCAGAATTGCGAGCTTGAAGGGTGATTGTTTCATCCCCCACACGAAGTGTGAGCTCACCTGTGCCAATATCAATAATCATTCTAGTAGTTGCTAAAAAGGGCATTCCTAAAATCAAAGGAGTGTTGCTATCCTCCTCTATGTCTAGAACAATGAAGTCAACAGGAAATATAAATTTATCGATTTTAACTAGCACATCTTCAATAATACCCCTAGGAAATCTTATAGTTTTATCTTCTAATTGTATGCTCATCCTAGTCTGTTTGGGTTTCCCAAGACCTAATTGTTTGAACATTTTGTAGGGCATGACATTAATACTAGCCCCTAAATCAGCTAATGCATTATTAACATCTAAACTACCAATTAAGCAAGGAATTGTAAAACTCCCTGGATCTTTTAATTTGTTGGGTAGCTTATTCTATAGAATAGCTGAGCAAACTGCGTTTAGCTCCACATGCGACGCCTTGTCCAACTTCCGCTTATTTGCTAAAAGCTCCTTTAAAAATTTTACTGCGTTTGGCATCTGTGATAGAGCTTCAATAAAAGGTAAGGTAATATGTAATTTTTTTAAGAGTTTAAGAAATTTACCGAATTGTTCGTCTGAGCCGTCTTTCCTTGTTGCATTAGGGTATGGCACACGAGGTTTGTATTCTGTACTTACCGATTCCTGTTCTTTGTGGTATACCACACCTTTACCTTTGCTTATCTCAGTATCTTGCCTTGGTTTTGGTTCAGGTGTGACTGACCTTTCCTCATCTTGACTAGTAATCGTGTTGAGTTGCTCTCTTGGATTTGATTTTGTGTTGCTTGGGAAAGCTACCTTGTGGTCTTTCAGAAATCAACTTGGCAAGCTGTCCAATCTGAGTTTCGAACCCTTGGATCGACGCTTGTTGATTTTTAAGTGCTGTCTCGGTATTCTGGGAATTTCTGACACTGAGATAAATTTAGATAGAATCTCTTCAAGGTTCGGTTTCTTTTCCTGTTGATAGGGTGGTTGCTGAAAACCCGAAAGATTCTGTGGTCTTTGATTGCCTTGGCCTCCCCATGAGAAATTTTGGTGGTTCCTCCAACCTGCATTGTAAGTGTTACTATAAGGATTGTTTTGAGATCGAGGACTGTTACCCATGTAATTTAACTGCTCGTTGTCCATGTTGTGACCATATGGCGGGTATTCTAAACTGCTCGATCCACCTCCATTTGCTTCGCACTGCATTACTGGGTGAACCTATGAAGAACTAAGAAAACTATCAATTTTCTAATTCAAGAGTTCTACCTGATTAGAGAGCATGGTGACCGAGCCGACATTATAAACACCGGCTGTTTTTGTTGGTTTTGTCCTCATAACTTGCCACTGATAGTTATTCAGTGACATCTCCTCTATAAATTCATAGGCAGCTTCAGGTGTTTTATTGTTGATGGTTCCGCTAGCAGCTGCGCCAACCATTTGTCGAGTCGAAGGATTCAGGCCATTATGAAAGGTTTGAACCTGTAACCAGAGTGGTAACCCATGGTGAGGGCATCTTCGCAAAAGATCTTTGTATCTCTCCCATGCATCGTAGAGTGTCTCTAAATCCATCTGCATAAAAGAAGAGATATCATAACGTAATTTAGCTATTTTAGCCGGCGAAAAATATTTTAGTAAGAACTTTTCGGTCATTTGTTTCGAAGTAGTAATTGACCCTCGTGGTAACGAGCTCAACCAGTATTTAGCTTTGTTCCTCAATGAAAAAAGGGAATAACTGAAGATGAATGGCATCGTCAGAAACGCCATTAATTTTAAATGTATCGCAGAATTCCAGGAAATTTTCCAAGAGAGTGTTTGGATCCTCATCCTGCAAACCATCAAACTGAACAAATTATTGTATCATTTGAATAGTGTTAGGTTTTAGTTCAAAATTATTTGCAGCAATAGCAGGTCTAACTATACTTGACCCAATTCCTGTTAAAGAAGGTTTAGCATAATCATACATAGTGTGTGGATCAGGATTCTGATTCACTGGATTAACAGCAATCGCAAGAGGTATTAGGTTTTTTTGATTTTCAGCCATCTCCTCGGTTGTGGCTTGTATATCTTCCTATTGCTCTTCCTCTATGTATCTTAAGCTTCGCCTTATTTCTCTTCGGTTTCTGCGAACTATGCGATTAATTTCTTCGTCAAAAAGTAGTGGTCCTAACGGGTTTTTTCTAGTCATAAACTATAAAAACCTGCCAAGAGAAAGAAAACGTAAATTAATAAATAATAATAATAATAATAAAATAAAATTAACTTGCAAGGAAAATAAATGGCTAAAGTAATAAAAATTGAGTGTTCCTAATATCTTAGTCCCTGGTAACGGCGCCAAAAACTTGATCGTGTTATTTTGCGACAGGTTTTAAATATTTATAATTAATCGTTCTCGAAACTAACAATTATCACGATGTAGGCATGTGTACCTATCGAACAGTAGTATAGTTTTAGCAAGACTGGATTGTCGAACCCAAAGGAACTAAAAGTACTAGTAATTACTGTCTTTTTATTATCTAGCCTAAGAATAAGGGGCTTTGTTTTAACTAACTAATTAACTAAACTAATAATTCACAGAAAATAGAATTGGGGGATTACTTTTGGAAAATGATTGAATTAAGACAATACCCAAGGAAAAATCCACCTAGAGTTTACTTGTTATTCTGGCTCCGAATCGGACGATTTATTCATTTGACTTGATCCGTAAAAATCCCTAAGTTATATTATTATCTCTCTCGAGACTAACAACGTCTAACCCTAGGTTGAATAATTGAAATATCTTTCTAATTAACTTCCTAGGGTTGCATTAACTCGATCTATGGATCCCCTTATTAGGTTTCACCCTAATCCAGCAAAATCTTGTCACTCTATCTCTAGGCACGCAATCAACTCCGCTTAATTATGACAGTTGTACTCTTAGACAGGGTCTATTCCTCCTCTGAATAAGAGCGTAACTTGAATCAATATCCTAGAATATCAAAACAAGAATTAAGAACACATAATTAAGAGCAAGTCAAATATTTATCATACAATTTAGAAAATAATAACAAGATTCGTCTTAGGTTTCATCCCCCTTAGGTATTTAGGGGATTTAGTTCATAACTAAAAAGGAAAACATCTTAGAAGAATAATGAATACAAAACATAAAGAAAAACCCAAAACTTCTGAAGGAGAATTGAAGGGAGATCTTCAGTCTTGACATTGAATCCGGCTTCTGAGATGGATCAATCGGCTTTCCTTGAGCAATTCCTTGCTTCCTCCTGTGTGTGTCCCTTTTCTCTTCCTTTAAGGTGTATTTATAGGCTTTAGAATGCCTAAGAGCCCTCAAAATTAGCCTTTTCCGCATTAGACTCAACTTGGGTTTCGTAGGGACATGCCCGTGTGACACGCCTGTGTGCGATTACTTCAGGTCGTGTTTGAGTATGTTAGAATGGCACGGCCGTGTGGTCTACCCGTGTGAGTCGTGCTTCGATTCTCCCAAATTGACATTGCCGTGTGGTCTGCCCGTGTGAGGAAGTTCAGGCCGTGTTGATCTCGTACGTTGGCCCATTTTCTCTATTTTTGGCCCGTTTCTCATTCTTTTAGCTCTCCTATGCTCACCTAAGTATAAAACATAAAATTAAAGCATTAGGAGCAATGAATTCACAAATTCTAAGGAAAAATCATCCATAAAATGGCCAAGCATGGTGTAAAAAAATGTATAAATGATAGTTTTTCAGTAAGTGTTCCTCTTTTATTGATTAAGGTTGGCCGAATGGTCATGGATGATTTAAGTGTGACTTAAGATGATTACGAGTCACTTGTTGTTTAGTTCTTAATGATTAAGATGGATGCAGATTTAAGAAATACTCGGGATTAGTGATCAAGGAAAGGTTGTTAAGGCTTGTCGTTTAAGGTAAGGCAAAGGTGGGATTTTCAGTTTTTGGTGATCGTATTTGATGAGTGTGTGATTAATCATTGGGTGACATCGTTTGTAGGTTCATGGCTAAGGAGATTACAGCATGTTCTAGTATCAGGTGTACACATACACTACACACACACAATAGACCGGCAAATCCTGAAATGTCGAAAAGTCGAAAGTTTGGCTACGGTAATCTTGCAAGTGCGCGAACACTCATCTAGGGGGACCGATACGTTATTAGAGGTCCCATGAGCGGTCTCATGGTCTTGGGCAGTATTTTGGCCAATCGGGCCAGAATGGGCTAAATGGGCTCGATGGGCTGTAAGGCCATATTAGGCAAAATTGGCAATTTGATACTAAGTAATGAAAAATCATATGATTGAATGACTATGAATGTGATTGGGCCTGATGGGCCATAGGAATGTGATTGGGCCTGATGGGCTATATGAATGTGATTGGGCCTGATGGGCCATATGAATGTGATTGGGGCCGATGGGCCATATGAATGAGATTGGGCCTAGTGGGCCATATGCAGGTATGTAGACTTGTTTGGACTTTGTAAAGGGTTTTGGTCCTAGTATCTAATAACTGCTTAAATAGACATAAAACTTAAATAAATAATTAATAGCGACCGTGGCCGAGTCATATGGTTAAGGTGTGGCAATGGGTATATGCATGTCTAGGATTGGATCTAGGGAGAGCTTGGTACTTAAGCGGTCTTAATGACTCACCTCCTCTTCTCTGGAATCCTACCTGGTGCATAGTATATGTTCACTTTGGCCAACAAGGACTTGTTAACGGGCCAAGGTCAGTAATAAACCCATAATAAAAAGAAATTACTGAAATGCCCCTAAGGGCGAAAAATAACTAAAATACCATATATATCTGCCGCATTCATATGATATTCTGTTTAGGTTGCATATGGGTTGGGAATTATGGAACGGAGGAAGTATATGAGGATCGCATGGTTGCTTGACGACCGTGGATCCACCGACAGCTATTAAGCCCAATATGTGATTAGCAACTTGCTGCAATGAAGGTAGTACCGCAACCGGGCTACCATTGATTTGTATCGGATGGGTAGGTCGATATTTACATCCCCACATGATGTGTACCGGGGGACAGAGTTGGTGTATAGCGGTTGGATTATTGGGATGGGTTGCACAGCATTGTATGTATGATATTATGGTGATTGATGATTGCTTAATACTCTTTGAGGGTTGTACACACTGAGTTTTCAAAAACTCACCCCCTCTTTTATTTTCCTCAGGTGATCCTCAGTAGGTGGTGAGACGGTTGGAGGGACTCCAGGGTGGCCAACTAGCAAAACGACTTGGACTTGTTTTTTTTTAGCATATCATTTCTAGTATTTAAAGTCATTTCAGTTTTGATTGTAATAGGGCCTATTCGCTAGATATTATTTCATTGTTATTACTTCGCCTTGGAAACTAAATACAAATTGAATGTTACTTAATTTTCTCCTGAAGGGTTTTCAATGAAAACAAGGTTTTAGATAAAACACTTCAATATGACACACTGGATCTGGCCATAACGTCCGGGCCAGGTGTGGGGTGTTATAGGGCCAATTGCATATAGATTGTTGTTTCCACCAGAGCTGGAAAAGATTCATAATGTATTTCATGTATCGATGCTTTGACGATACAGATCCGATTCTTCTCATGTAATTCCTCCATTTGAGATTGAAATTTATTCTGATATGCCTTACAAAGAAAAGCCAATTTGTATTTTAGTTCGAGAGGTTAAAGAGTTACGAAATAAGAAAATTCTGTTAGTTAAAGTGGTGTGGCATCGACATGGTATCGAAGAGGCCACGTGGGAGCTTGAAAATGCTATGAGACAACAATATCCGAATCTATTTAACGGTAAGATTTTCAGGGACGAAAATCCATAAGGGTGAGAATTGTAACAGTCTAGTTTTGACCCTAGTCGGAATAGTAGTTTCAAGACCACAAATCTGATTTAGAAAAATATTTTAATATTATTTTACGTTCCTATTATAAGTGAATCAACATGTGTGAAAGTATCGTGTAGAAATTTAATTGTTTGTGTGCTTAGTTTGCAAAAAGGACCTAATCGTGTAAAATGTAAAAGATGTGTGCTAGATGTTAAAAGTGCCTATTTGATTTGGCTTTGTTATTATGAGGTCCTTATGTGGTTATTTAACTGTTGGAAGTTTGAATGGAAATAAAAGGACATGTGTTAGGTGAATTTATAATGTTGAATGAAAGGATAAAATGGTCACTTAGATTTTATGTTAATTAATAATAAAACAAAGCATGAAATTGTTCATTATTTTCTTCATGCTTGCCGAATATTGAAAAAAAGAAGAAAATAAAAAAAAGAACATTAAGGTTCGGGTTTGGTTTTCCTTGATTGAGTTGTGTAATTTAATCAGTTTTTGATGATTTCTACGTTTTTGTGATCGTTGCTACGTATACTATCAAACCCATGCTTCAATTTTTGATTTTTGTCATGATTTTGAAATGTGCCATTGATGAAACTATGAACTTTGTGATGTTAGTTGATGAATTATAGAAGCTTGATGTTGGGTTTAAATGTTTTGTCTTTGGATTTTTGATAAAATTGAATATTTTGGGCTAAATTGTAAAAATGTTATTTTAGGGGACTAAAATGTGAAATAAATGAAATGTATGGACTTGTATGAGAACTAGGAGAACTTGACCAAGCATGAGTATAAGCAAATTATGTATATTTTGTGATTTTGTGGTTTAGGGACTAAAGTGTCAAAATGTGAAAATGTGAGGGCTATTTTGTAAAATTCCCTAAGCATGTATTTATGGATTTTTTGAATGATTTGGTGAATAAAAGGGTTAATTTTGAATACATATAGATCAAGAAAAGAGGAATTCAAACTTAGACCGAGGGAAGTTGAAGATTTTAGAATAAACGATCGAGTCGACAACTTCGAGTACGAGGTAAGTTAGTACTTAAAACATGATGTTAAGTATATTTTGATGTCTTGATTATACATAGATTGTATATATGTCTGGTTGGATGAATATGATGATGAATAAATAGTCTTTGGCACTAAGTGTGCGATTTAAACTAGCTTCGGCTATTTAAGGCACTAAGTGTGCGGAATCATTCTAGCTTCGGCTAACCTTAAAGCATTGTGTGTGCGGATGTTAAAAGTACAAATAATTGTTGGAAAGTTTTAAAAAAATTATCGAGAGGTAAGAATGAAAGTGAATAAGTACGGGAAGATTCAAGTACGTATGATACCTAAGTGGTAGATGATATTATGTATGTGAAGTTCATTGAATTGATATGGTTATATGGATCGAAAATGTGCTAATACCTAGGTGTTGATGTTTTATGTTTTATATACTAGTGATGATTTTAGTACGAGCTTACTAAGCTTTTGAAAGCTTACTTTGTGTGTGTTGCATAGTTTTTTTTTAGATATCGAAGCTACTGCAAGCTTGGGGATTGTCAAGGATCGTCAGCATACTATCAAACTTCATTTTGGTACTTTTGAAAATTTTATTTTGGAAGTATGGCATTTATAGGCTAGTAATTATGGAATGGTATCTTGTGATGTATATGCTTAGCC
The DNA here is from genome assembly GCA_025698465.1 of Gossypium longicalyx. Taxonomy (NCBI): domain Eukaryota; kingdom Viridiplantae; phylum Streptophyta; class Magnoliopsida; order Malvales; family Malvaceae; genus Gossypium; species Gossypium longicalyx. The sequence goes on from CM047006.1 coordinate 30,276,585, forward strand.
ATGTGATTTGGCTAGTCTATGCTTGAACTTATAGTTGATAATGGCATTGATAGATGATGATAATATGCAGTTGTGGTATGTCCTAGTTGATCAGAAGAAATGGAAAATGTTGGTAAGTTTTGGTAGATTTTAGTATGAGATTGAATGATGCATGGAAAGAAATGCTTTGATATGATTTTCACATATGTTTTGACATAGATTAGAAAGGTTTACAAGTATGAATTTAGAAGACTATCATATGATATGATTGGTTTATGCTTTGGTGTTGAAATTGGCTGAATTGGAGATAGAATTATGCTTGTTTCCTTTGTTTATAGGTCGAACCCATTTGGGGTGGCAAATTGGCTATTCAAACGGCTTATTTTTTTCCACACGGGCAGAGACACGGGCGTGTCTCTTAGCCGTGTGTGACACACGGCCATGTTGCACGGTCGTGTGTCCCTTGGGGTACCCTTCAGTTGTAAGTTAGGCTTGCACACGGGCTAGACACACGGGCGTGTGGTTTGGCCGTGTGACCCTAATTGTTATGCTGACGTCACAAACAGAATACCTCCCGTTTTTGGCATGGCCTAGCACATAGGCTAGACACACGGGCGTGTAGTCTGGCTGTGTGAGCAAGTCAGTAGCTATGCCCTATTTTACCATGGCTTTGACATACGGGTGTGTCTAGACCATGTGAGGCACACGGCCCATTCACACGGACGTGTGACCTTCTATAAGTTGAAAATTTTTATAAGTTCTGAAACTTTGGTATGTTATCAAATTGGTCCTGAATGCATGTTTAAGTATTGTATACTTGATTTTATGTGAATATTGAATGTGAATGAATGACTTTTATTAGTAATGAGATGATATTTGGTGTGTGGTGATTTTGATTTGAGTTATGAGTCTGGTAATGCCTCTTAACCTATTCCGGCAACGGTTACGGGTTAGGGGTGTTACAATAAAACTTTAAAATACTTGATGACTCAAAAGGATTTGAACCTAAAGCAATGTAGATGGCTCGAATTACTCAAAGATTATGAGCTTAGGATTGATTACCATCCGGGTAAGGCGAATGTAGCTGCCGACGCTTTGAGTAGAAAATCATCGTTTGCCTTGAGGGCTATGGATACACGGCTGGCTTTGTCCAAAGAAGGCTTGATCCTAGCAAAGTTGAGTGTTAGACCAATCTTTCTTCAATAGATTTGTGATGGCTAGAAATTCGATAAAGAGTTACCAGCTAAAAGAGCTCAATGCGAGTCTAGCAGTGAACTAGATTTTTAGATTAACTCTGATGATTGCTTGAGATTTCGTGATAGGATATGTGTTCTGAACGATGCCGAGTTGATTCAGAAGATTTTACATGAGGCACATGGCGATTGTTTATCAGTCCACCCGAGTAGTACAAAGATGTATAATGATTTGAAGAAATTGTATTGGTGGACTGGTATGAAAAGGGATATCTCTAAGTTTGTATCGAAATGTCTGGTTTTCCAACAAGTAAAGGCCAAGCATCATGTGCCTTCAGGGTTACTTCAACCTATCATGATTCCCAAATGAAAATAGGATCGTATTACTATGGACTTTGTGACAGGATTGCCTTTGACTCCAAAGAAGAAAGATGTCGTCTGGGTCGTAGTCGACAGGTTGACTAAATTGGCTCATTTTATTTCTGTACGAATCGATTTCTCGCTTGATAAGTTAGCCGAGTTATACATTACTAAAATTGTGAGACTTCACGGTGTACCATTATCGATTATTTCAGATATAGATCCAAGATTCACTTCTTTATTTTGGAAGAAGTTACAAGAAGCCTTAGGTACGAAGCTAAATTTTAGTACTGCTTTCCATCCACAAACTGACGGCAAATCCGAAAAAGTAATTCAAATTTTGGAAGATATGCTCAAGTGTTGTGTTCTTGAATTCCAAGGTAGTTGGGAAAAGTACTTACCGTTGATAGAATTTGCCTACAACAACAGTTATCAATCAAGTTTGAAAGTGGCACCTGACGAGGCTTTATATGGGCGTAAATATTGAACACCCTTATATTGGACTGAACTTAAAAAAAAACAAGATTCATGGGGTCAACCTAATTAAGGAGAACGAGGAAAAGATAAAGATTATTCATGATAGTTTGAAAGCTACTTTTGATAGACAGAAATCTTACACTGATTTGAAACGAAAGGAAATTGAGTATCAAGTTGGTGATAAGGTATTCTTAAAGGTATCTCTGTGGAAAAAAGGTCTTGAGATTTGGAAAGAAAGGCAAATAAAGTCCTCTATTTATAGGGCCGTATGAGATTACTAAAAGGATTGGACCGGTAGCATATCGATTGGCCTTGCCATCAGAGTTGGAAAGAATTCATGATGTGTTCCATGTGTCTATGTTACGCCCTTATTGATCTGATCCCTCACATGTAATTTCACCAATAGAGGTTTAGATTTGCTCAGATATGACTTACGGAGAGGAACCGATTAAGATACTAGCTCGAGAGCTCAAACAACTGAGAAATAAGAATATTGCTCTTGTGAAAGTACTGTGGCAAAGGCAAGGTGTTGAAGAGGCTACATGGGAGCTTGAAGAGGCTATGAGACACCAATACCCAAACCTTTTTATTGGTAAGATTTTTGGGGACGAAAATCCATAAGGGGGAGAATTGTAACATCCTGATTTAGGGCCTAGTCAGAATAGTGGTTTCGAGACCACATATCTGAAATAGAAATAATTATTTCATGATTATTATGAGGTCTAGGATGAGAATGTATGCTTGAGCAAAAATTTCATGAAGAAATTCTACGCCTAAGATGCTCAATTTGACATTAGGGACCAAATTGCAAGATATGTAAAACTTGAGTTCTAGAAGCTTTTAGCATGAAATTGAGTTGGATTATAAATTAGAAGTCCTCAAATAGTAATTTGACCAAGTTCTAAAAATTTGGACAAAAATGGGCATGCATGGGTAAAATTTTAAAGAAAGGCCCTACGGGCATTTTGGTCATTTGGTTAATTAAAGAATAAAAAAGGAAAAATCAAGCAAAAATGTTGTCCATCTTCTTCATGGTGTGCCAAAAATTCAAGGGGCTCCATAGCTAGGGTTTTCAACATTTCAAGCTTGATTGTAAGTGCTCCCTAGCCCCGTTTTTGATGTTCTTTATATTTTTTAGATCCTTGAAGCATGTTTTAGCCATTTCTATCCTTATTTTAAGCTAGGGTTCATGTTTAAAAACTTACCCATGTGTGACATGTTTGTATTTTGGTGTTTAATGGAGGAATATGAAGGTTTGATGTGTGATAAACATCTTTTGTCAAGTGGTTTTCCATGAAAACACCTAAAAAGGACCAAGTTGCAAAAGATGTAAAAGGACCAATTTTGCCATAGAGTGAGTTTCTGGGCTAAAATTGAAGAATGTGATGAATTAATAATTTAAATTGTTTATATAGACTCGGAAAGACCAATTCTGAAAGTAGATTATGGAAAACAAAAGGTTTTGGAATAGTCAGAATCTAAACCCGAGACATTATCCAGGTAAGTTCGTGTAACCTAATTGGATGTTTATGCATGTTGACTTTAATTTTCATGTTGAATTGAATGTGAAATGCATAAATAATAAATTGTATGGAAATGCTTATAATTACGAAATTGATTGAAAATGGGTTAGAATCCGTTTGAATATGGAATTCCGATGGATAGGTCACTTCTCATGAGAAATGGGATCTTGCATGTTTTGCAGAAAGTATTTAGCCCGAATGGGTAATCCATTGATCTCATTATTGAAAGGATTTAGCCCGGACAGGTAATCCTGAAACGAGCCTATTGAGCTTACGTTTCAATTAGGATTTAACCTGAACTGATAATCCTAGTTGACTAGATTTAGCCTGGATTGGTAATCTAGATTAGACTCTGTAGGGTATTCTTTGTCATGTAAAGGATTTAGCCTGGACTGGTAATCCCACAAAGCCCTTAGAGTACATGTAACGGCTATAATTTAGCCTGGACTGGAAATTCTATTGTAAGAGATGTAGCTCGAGAGTGTACCGGATAGGGTACTACTGGATATGAATTGAAGGTTAACAAAATAGTACACATAGTGTGTACTAAGCGACGAAATATCCATTGGGAATTCAAGGATTCATTGGATAAAATATTTGTAAATAATAAGAGAAATACGAATTTGAATATGTACATGATGTGATAAGCTCATCTATGGATCTTGAAAATTTATGTGACTAACTTGTTCATTGCGTGCATGTGTTTAGGGAAATTATTTATAATTGATGGGTAACATGGCTTATTGTGATTATGAGTTAAAATGACCAGTAAGTTTACTTTCTGTTATACGAACTTACTAAGCATATAATGCTTACCCCCTTTTTACTTTTCCCTGTTTTATAAATCTCTTGGACTCGTGAAGGTTAGAGGATGGTGGGAGTTTGATCGCACTATTGGCAATCTCATTTTGGGTATAAAAGAACTATTCATTTTGATATAATGGCATCTATAGGGTAACTTATTTCTTGGTAATATGTGTCATTTAAATTTTCCAAGTGTAATGGCTCATGATGGTTGATGAATTATTTTGTATATGGCCATGAGATATGGCTCATATTTTACTCTTGGGTTGTAACCCTTATTAATCATGTATGCATGTAATGTGTTCATGCTGATGTGGTTGCTTGTGAATGATAGATGTAAGGTATGGCATGTTTATTTGGTGAATGGTCTATGATCAATGAGTATGACCACAACAATGTTATAAATGTGTAAAGTTGGAAAGAAGGATATAAAAACCTAGAGGCTATGAATTGGTATGAAAAGATTAGGAAATGCATGTAAAAATTGAGATAGTGCGTGGAGGTATTAGGGATATAATTTAATCATGGATTTGGATATTGGAGTAGTTCAAATGTGATTTGTTATATGCTGGAAACATATATAAATAAGTGAGTCTTTAAAGAGTGGCAAAAAGGCTTGGAAAATAGCCTTGAAATTGTCCACACGGATGTGTCTAGGCCGTGTGTGACACACGGTCTGCCCCATGGGCGTGTGATACGATCGTGTGTCCCCTGCACCCTAATTTTATAAGCCAGAATGCCCAGTAGTAAACACATGGGCTAAGACACAGGCATGTGTCTTAGCCGTGTGAGAGACACAGCCTAACCACATGGGCGTGTACTCTGGCCATGTGAAGTCTGCACCATTTTTATGAAAAATAATTTTATTTTATTTGGCTACATGGCCTGGCCACATGGTCGTGTGACACGGCTATGTGACCTTATTTTGGTGCTGACATCATAGTCAGAGAGTTACACGGCTTGAGGGCACGGGCGTGTGACTCTGCATTCAAGAAAATTTCCCAAGTTTATCTAAAGCTTTCGGTTTAGTCCCGAACTATTTTCGATGTATGTTTTGGACCTCGTAGGTCCATACAAGGGCCGTCTCGCATATGTTTGAATGTCTTTTGAATTAAAAGAAAATTTATAGCTTGGTTTTGTTTGAACAACTGTATGTATGTCTGGTGATGCCTCGTACTCTGTCCCAGCCTCAGGTACGGGTAAAGGGTGTTACAATCCGTGCACGGGAGGAAGCATCATCGCTAGATGTTATTATCAGTACTTGTTCTCTTTTTGATACTAATATAGTTGCGTTGATAGATCTTGGATCAACTTATTCATATATCTGTATGAATTTAGTATTTAAAAATAGTTTACATGTCGAGTCTATAGAGTTTGTAATTAAAGTATCGAATCCCTTAGGCAAGACTGTTTTAGTTGATAAAATTTATAAGAATTGTCCTTTGATGACTAGGCATTACTGTTTTCGGGCTGATTTGATGCTTCTACTGTTCGATGAGTTTGATGTGATTCTGGGTATGGATTGGTTGACTGTGCATAGTGTGGTTGTGAATTGTAGACAAAATATTATCGAATTGAAATGTCAAAATGGTGAAATTCTTCGGATTAAGTCTGATGATTCGAGTGAATTACCTACTGTGATATTATCTATGTCAACTCAGAAATATATGAAAAACGGCTATGATGCATATCTTGCATTCATACTGGATACAAAGGTGTCTGAATCAAAGATTGAATCTGTACTGAATCAAAGATTGAATCTGTACCTATTGTTTGTGAGTTTTTGGATGTACTTCCAAAAGAACTATCGGGCTTACCACTGATCAGAGAAGTCGAATTTGGTATTGAATTAGTACCGGGAACAACACCGATATCGATAGCTCCATACAGAATGGCTCCAATAGAATTAAAAGAGTTGAAAGCTCAGTTGCAAGAATTGACAAAAAGAGGTTTCGGATGATCGAGTTATTCGCTCTTGGGTGCATCGACATTGTTTGTGAAAAAGAAAGATGGCACAATGAGAATGTGTTTCGGCTACAGACAGCTGAATAAAGTGACTATAAAGAATAAATATCCTTTACCACGGTTTGATGATTTACTTGATCAGTTGAAAGGGGCTACAGTATTTTCAAAAATTGCTTTGAGATCGGGTTATTATTAGTTGCGAGTTAAAGAGTCGGATGTGCCGAAAACCGTGTTCAGAACAAGGTACGGACATTATGAATTCCTAGTTATGCCTTTCGGATTGACTAATGCTCCTCCATTTTTTATGGACTTGATGAATAGAATATTCAGACCATATTTAGACAAATTTGTTGTCGTATTCATTGACAACATTTTGATCTATTCGCGTGATGAATCTAAACATACTGAACACTTGAAAGTTGTGTTACAAACTCTACGTGATAAGCAATTATTTGCAAAGTTCAGCAAATGTGAATTTTGGTTCTGAGAGGTTGGATTTCTAGGACATATTGTTTCAGATGACGGTATTAGAGTTGACTCAAGTAAGATTTCTGCTATTGTTGATAGGAAACCTCCAAGAAATGTGTCTGAAGTCTGTAGTTTTTTGGGCTTAGCGAGCTATTACCGAAGATTCACGAAAGGATTCTCGATGATTGCGACACCGATGACACAACTACTTCAAAAAGATGTGAAATTTGAATGGTCAGAAAAATATCAACAGAGTTTCGAATAGTTGAAAGTACTATTAACTGAAGCACCAGTATTGGTTCAACCGAAATCGGGGAAAGAGTTTGCGATTTATAGCGACGCGTCATTAAACGGTTTGGGATGTGTTTTGATGCAAGAAGGAAAAGTTATAGCTTATGCTTCCCGACAATTGAAACTGCATGAAAAGAATTATCTGACGCATGACATAGAGTTGGCTGCAATTGTGTTCGCATTGAAAATTTGGCGACATTACTTATACGGTGAGAAATGCCACATTTATACGGATCACAAAAGCTTAAAATATCTGATGTCACAAAAAGATTTGAATCTGCGACAATGTAGATGGCTCGAGTTATTGAAAGATTATGAATTTTTGATTGATTATCACCCGGGAAAAGCTAATGTTGATGTTGATGCCCTGAGCCGAAAATCTTTGTTTGCATTACGAGCAATGAATACCCAGTTGATGATCTGTGATTATGGGTCTATTTTAGCTGAATTAAAGGCTAAACTGGTATTTCTTGAACAAACCTGTGAAGCTCAGAAAGATGACCGTGAATTACAAGTCAAATGAATTCAATGTGAAAATATCCCTGGTTCAGAGTTCCAGATTGGAACTGATGATTGTTTAAGGTTCTGGAATAGAATTTGCATACTGAGAAATTTAGAACTCATTCAGAAGATTTTGCACGAAGCACACCATAGCTGCTTATCTGTTCATCCGAGAAGTACCAAAATGTTCAATGATTTGAAATAGTTTTACTGGTGGCAAGGAATGAAACGAGATATGTTAGAGTTTGCTTCTAAATGTTTGATTTGTCAACAAGTTAAAGATAAACATTAAGTACCATCTGGTTTACTGCAACCTACGATGATTCTCGAGTGGAAATGGGATAGAGTTACAATGGATTTTGTGTCGGGATTACCCCTAAGTCCTAAAAAGAAAGATACTATATGGGTTGTTGTTGATCGACTAATGAAATTTGCTTATTTCATATCGGTACGTACAGATTGCTCAATTGACAGATTAGCTGAATTGTACATTTCTGAGATTGTTCGATTACACGGAGTACCACTATCTATTATTTCTAATAGAGATCCGAGATTTACGTCATGATTCTGAAAGAAATTGCAAGAAGCTCTAGGTAGGAAATTGAATTTCAGTAGTACTTTTCATCCTCAGACTGACGGTCAAATCGAGAGAGTTATTTAGATTCTCAAAGACATGTTGAGATGTTGTATTTTAGATTTTAGAGGTAGTTGGGAAAAATACTTACCGTTGCTAGAGTTCGCATATAATACAGCTTTCAAACGAGTATAAAGATGGCACCGTATGAATCTTTATATGGTCGCAAATGTCAAACTCCGCTATATTGGACTAAACTAAGTGAGAGAAAGATTCAAGAGGTTGAACTGATCAGAGAAACTGAAGAAAAAGTGAAAAGGATTCGCGACAGTTTAGAAGCAGCTTCAAATCGATAGAAATCATACCGAATTTGAAACGTAAAGAAATTGACTTTCAAGTCGAGGATCAAGTGTTTTTAAAGGTGTCACCATGGAAAAAGGTTCTTCAATTCGTCCATAAAGGAAAGCTGAGTCTACGATTTATCTAATCGTATCAGATCATTGAGAGAATAGTGCCTGTAGTGTATTGACTAGCTTTACCATCAGAACTTGAAAAGATTTATAATGTCTTTCATGTTTCTATGCTACGTCGATACAGATCCGATCTGTCACATATAATTTCTCTAGTAGATGTTGAGATACAGGCAGATTTGACGTATAGCAAAGTACTGATCAGGATTTTAGCTCATGAAATCAAAGAATTGAGAAATAAGCATATAGCTTTAGTAAAGGTTCTTTGGCATAAACATGGGATCGAGGAAGCTACGCGGGAATCTGAGGAAGCTATGCGAAAATAGTACCCTAATCTATTTATTGGTAAGATTTTCGGGAACGAAAATCCCTAAGGGGGAGAGTTGTAATAGCCTGATTTTGAGTCAAATCAGAACAGTGGTTTTGGGACCACTAATCCAAGGTCAAAACATTTATTTTATTATTTTATCAAAGTTTACAGCATGATAGAATTATTGTGTGAAAGTTTCGTAAAGAAATTTTACTGCTTGAATGTTTAATTCAAGAAAAAGGACTAAATCACATAAAATGTAAGATGCAAGTTCTTTTAGTTAAAGGTGTCTAATAGCTTTGACTTTTAAATATGATGGCCTTAAATGGTAATTAAACCATTTGAAACCTTAGTGGACATATATGGACACATTTTAAGTGTTTTAAATGATATATATTTAAGGTTGTTATAGTAAATTTATTATTAATTATGAAATAATAATAAAACATAACAATTTGGCTTCATTATCATCTTGATAGCCGAAAATTTAGGGCTTAGAAAAGCCATTGAAACACCTTGAAGGTTCGGTCACATTGAACCTTAATTGTAAGTTCATTTTAGCTTGGTTTTTAATTATTTTTACATTTTTTAGATCGTTTCTTAGAATTCTAGCTAGCCCGTACCTTAGATTTTGAAATTTCTAAAAATTTAACATGTTGTCATTGTTGAGTGCTTGAGTAAATTGATGGTTAATGATAGATTATGAAGGTTTATTGATAGTTAAAATAGTTTTGTAAAGTGATTTTTGAAAAAAAAGGTCAAAAAGGGATTATATTGAGAAATTGTAAAATTAGGTGCATAAAAGTGTGAATAAATAAAAGATATGGGCTGCTAGGGACTCCATTAAAATTTGGCTAAGCATGGGTTGTACTAAATTGCATGAAATTGCAATTTTGTGTGATAAAGACTAAATTGAATAAAGGGTGAAAGTTTAGGGGCAAAAGTGTAAATTTTCCAAAATATGAATTATGGGCTAAATTGAATAGATTGAATATTGAATGTACTAAATTTGATAATATATAGATCAAGATAAGCTGAGATCGGAATTAGATCGTGGAAAAAAATGTGGACGAATAGCTGATATTTGCTATACGAGCTGTACGAGGTAAGTTCGTATAATTAGAATCGAACTGTTAAATACTTGTAATTATTTGAAATGTATGTATAAAATTGATTAATTGATATACTTGGAATAAGAATGCCTTATTGATATAGATTGATAGTTACCGAGCCCCATTTGAATCGTATGAATTCGTAGGATAGGAGTGACATGTCACTAGGGTTACCGGTTTGGTCGAGATCCTGCATGTGTTGCGGACTCATCACAACTCAAATGAGCTTAACAATATTTCAGTGTGTAAGAGCTTACTGTTTTTAGCTCATTGGAGCTTACTGTTTCAGCTCATAAAAGCTTACTGTTTTCAACTCGTCAATGCTTACCGTTTGAGCTCAATAGAGCTTACTGTCCATCAGCTCAGGAGGAGCTTACTATTCATAGCTCGAAAAAGCGAAAAATGATAATGAATTGATGGATTACTGATTAATACGTAATGTATATTACCCGAGTATCCCTTGATATTCTAATAGGTTCAACGGGTATTTATATGGATGAAATACAGTTTGCAAATGGATTATTGTTTATATGATGGAGAATGAAATGTTACTAATGTTGTATATGATATATGAATTTGGTATAATGTAATGTATTGAGTATTGAATTGAAATAATGGATGGTTATATGTACTTATATGGCTAAATTATTGATGAATGTTTGTGTTTAGGCATTTGGAAACTGAATTGAGTATACCTTATTTATTGCTTAATTGTATAAATGGTAAGTTTAATTTTGAATTATAAGAGCTTCCTAAGCTATAAAGCTTACTTTGTTTTTTTCCATGTTTTATAGAGGTTCGATAGCTCGCTCGTTTCAGACAAGTCGAAGTTACGCATCACACTATCCAATTGCCGATTGGTACTTTTGAATTTGTGGATATATGTAAATATGGCATGTATAGGCTAGTATTAAAGATGATAAGTATGGTTACTTGAGATAATGAATTTTTGGTACACTTTGTGGTATAAGTCTAAGCAATGTGATTTGGCTAAATTTGTTAAAATGTTTTGGTGGTATATAAGTGTTCAATTATGGTAGGGTTTGATAAGTAGTAGATGGAATGAAATTATGCAAATTTTATCCTGATATGTGGTAGGCATATGATTGGAAAATGCATGATGTTTGTAACACCCCTAACCAGTATCCATCATCGGAATGGGGTTACGAGGTATTACTGGACAAGACACAAATTCCGAACATTCACATATACACATATGTTATATTCACAAAACTAAAACATAAATATGTTTAAACATTAAACACATAATTTAAATAAAAAAACTCAAATTCATATATAATATACTTTTAAATACATAGAAAATTCATGTATTATTATTATCAAAACAAAATAAACCATTTTGAATACAAATATCAAGGAAAAGAACATTTATTTTGAATGCTTATTACTATGCTTATAATTAAATATTCACTATGAAACAATTAGCCAACATTCGGTCATTAGAAAATAACTTCAATATGACTTATAAAATTTTATTCATTCATTGATATTCATGACCAAACCTAAATAGCTAATTCATAAGTAAACATATACTAAGTATACACTTTTATTTTGACTAGGTTTAGCCGTATATAATCATGCATTGAAACCTATTTTAACTCATTAAATAACCAGACAATTATACACATACTTCTTCACACATGACATTAACATTTAATTTCAAAACCATGGTACCATTATATAACCAAATATATATATACACTCATAAGCATATATTTTTGAATCAAACTTTATTATCACATACTTATACATAACACGTGGTCGAATATACTTCAAAAATACACATATATTTACATTAGCACCATGTATAATTTGCATAACATATCAAATAGTTAACTTACCTTATTTTCAAATAAGTAATCAACTATCTCATACCTGATCACTTTAGGTCGATTTACACATTCGATCACAACTTATCATTGCCCATTGAACCATTCGGAATTGAATAGGATACTCGGATAATCACACATATCATACAATGCCAACATCCCAGACGTGGTCTTAAATGTAATCACATATCGATGCCAATGTACTAGACGTGGTCTTACTCACACACATATATTAGAATCACATATCGATGCCAACATATTAAACGTGGTCTTACTCGCACACATATATCGGAATCACATATTGATGCCAACGTATTAAACATCGTCTTACTCGCACACATATATTGATGCCATGGTCTTACTCGCACATCACATATCGAAATCCTATGTCATGACATATATATCCTATCTATTCCTAAGGCTCATACGGAGCCTTCAGATGTCGTAACTCAATCGAATCGAACTTGTAACCATTGCTCTCAAACATTTATCATTTTGGCACGTTCTTAAACAATTATGAGAAATCAATTCATCATTTATAATATACATATATTGAAATTTACAACATCTATTTGCTTATAAACTTACCTCAGACAATAGTAATCGGAACGAAACGACTATTCGACAACTTTGGTTTTCCCTCGATCCACATCCGATTTCTTTAGTTCTGGATCTAAACATATTCAAATTGAACTCGTTCAAACATAATTCTATTCAATTTAGTCCAAAAACACATAAATGTGCAAATTACCATTTTAGCCCTGACATTTTATACTTTTTACAATTTAGTCCAAATTGCACAAAACACAAAACTTGCAAAATTTGCACACACCATGCTTAGTCCGAATCTTCCTTATGCTCATACAAGTCCATACATTTCATTTATTTCAAATTTTAGTCCCTCGAATCATTATTTTTGCAATTTAGCCCTAATTACTCAAAATCATCAAAAATTCCAATACAAAACATATTAATCCAAAACACATCTTTCATAATTCATCAACTAACATCACAAAACTCAATAATTCATCAATGGCATAACTCAAAATATTCATCAAAATAAAAAATTCAAGCATGGGCTTTGCACATTACACTGCAAGGATCTCAAAAACGTAAAAATTATCAAAAACTGAGCTAGTTACATACCTTAATCAAGCTTCAACAATGGCCAAACCTATGGAAACCTTATTTCCTTTTTTATTTTCTTTAATATTCTGTCATGAAAAAAGAATATGAAGACATGGTTTTAATTTTATGTTTTATAATATATTAACTTAATAATCATTTTACATTTTTAACCTTTATAATAAAATATAAAACCATTATAAACCATGCCTGTAACCGTCCAACTCATTTAATTATGGCCTAATTGCATTATAAGTGCTTCATAGTAATAAGACAAGTTCAATTAAGCACTTTCATATTTAACTATTAACTTTTCACTTTATGTGAATAAGCCCTTTTTATTAAATCGACACTCAAACCACAAAATTAAAACACGAAAATTTCACGGATATAAATTCACACATAATTAACATATAATAAAATTTTAAAATATTTTTCTGACTTGGATTCGTGGTCCCGAAACCATCGTTCCAAATAGGGTCTAAATCGGACTGTTACAACTCTCCCCTCTTAGGGATTTTCGTCCCTGAAAATCTTACCGGTGAATTGGTTAGGATAACATTCTATCATTACAACCTCTGGCTCCCACGTTGCCTCTTCAACTTCGTGTCTATGCTATAGTACTTTCACTAACAAAATTTATTATTTCACAATTCTTTAACTTCATGATCCAGAATACGAATCGGTTCTTCCTCATATGTCATATCAGACTTAATCTCAATCTCTAACGAATTAATCACATGTGAGTGATTAGATCGATATCTACAAAAAATCAAAACATGGAATACATTATGGATCTTTTCTAACTCAGGTGGCAACAACAGTCTATAAGCAACCGGTCCGATACGCTCTATAATCTCATACGACCTAATAAATCTCGGACTCAATCTACCTTTATGACTGAATCTGAGTATTTTCTTCCACGGTGAGACTTTTTAAAAGACTTTGTCCCTTATCTGAGACTCTATATCTTTTCATTTCAAGTCCGCGTACGATTTCTGACGATCTGACATTGTTTTTAGACTTTCAAGGATCACTTTTACTTTCTGTTCAGTCTCTCTGATCAAATTGACCACGTGTAACTTATTTTCACTGAGCTCAGTCCAATACAATGGTGTACTACATTTACGACCGTACAAAGCCTTGTAAGGTGCCATTTTGATACTCGATTGAAAGCTATTATTGTACGTAAATTCAATCAGAGGTAAGTATCGTTCCCTTGTACCTTCAAACTTAAGAATGCAACATCTCAACATATCCTTAAGCATCTGGATGATTCGTTCAGACTGATTATCTGTTTGCGGATGGAAAGTAATGCTGAAATGTAATTTCGTACCTAGAGAATCTTGCAGTTTCTTCGAAAACTGCAATGTAAACCTCGGATATCTATTCTAAATAATAGAAATAGGTACTCCATGTAATCTTACAATCTGAGAAACATACAAATCAGCTAGCTTATCAAGCGAGTAATCTGTGCGAACTGGAACAAAATGAGCTGATTTACTCAATCTATTCACAATAACCTAGATTGAATCTTTCTTCCTCGGTGTCAACGATAAACCGGATACAAAATCCATCGTGACTCTGTCCCATTTCCACTCACGTATCATGATCAGCTAAAGCAATCCAGAAGGTACCTGGTGCTTAGCTTTTACTTGTTGATAGACTAAACATTTTGAAACAAAGTCAAAAATGTCTCGTTTCATACCATCCCATCAGTAAAGCTATTTCAGATCATTATACATTTTTGCACTACCCGGGTGAATAGATAACCGACTATTATGGGCTTCATTCAAAATCATCTGAATTAACTCTGGATTTTTCGGAACACATATTCAGTTTCTAAACCTCAGACAACCCTTAGCATCAACTCGAAACTCTGAATTAACATTTGAATCACATTGGCCCTGCTTTGCCAACAAATCATTATCAACTTTTTAAGCATCACAAATCTGTTGAATATATAACGATCTTGCTTTTAACTCAGTTATAATCGAACCATCATCAGATATAGCCATATGCACATTCATTGCATGCAAAGCAAACAGTGATTTCGGCGTAGAGTATCAGCAACAACATTAGCCTTTTTCGGATGGTAGTCAATCACAAGCTCATTGTAATGCCCCAAAAATCTCGAAACCCAAAAATCCCGAAATCTTGAATTTTTCTTTTGTGCTTAGCAATTCACGTTAAGTGCTAATTACGTGATGGTAGGTCTTGGTCAAGGTTTGAGTTCGAATCAAGGGGTAGAAGAAATTATAGTTAAATTATTAAAAGAATCAGGGTTGGCAAGTAGTTGGGCTTTTAAATAAAATAGGGGAAAAATGGCATCAAAAAGCCTTGTGGAGGAGTGGCTAAGTGACGCAACTTAAGGAGTAAGGAGGTGGCGTTAGTAGCTAGCAAGGAGGTCCAAGGTTTGAATCCTAGCTTAGTATTTTTAGAAGTTTAATTTTGGTCTTCTAAAAGTTTGGAAGTGGCGTGAAGATGGACTCCAAAGGGAGTGTTCAGAAGAGAAAATTAAGGAAAAGATCAAGGGGTTATCAGGGAGAAAAACGAGGAGATGAGAAGGGAGAAGTGATGCCGAATTGGGAATTGGGCATAGAAAATTCGGCTATAAGGGCTATAAATAGGGGCCGAATACAAGGTTGCCAGGCTAGTGCCGAAATTCTTCTTCACCTTGCTACCGAAAACCCTTTTCTTTTCAAGATCCAAAAAGCCAAAAACCCTTTTGTCTTTCTTTGTTTTCCTTCTGCCGATTTCTATTCTTCTCTGTTTCACTTAGTCGATTTCTTCTTCTATTCTTTTTCTTTAATCTGTACCAAATAAACCTTATTCACCATACTAAGTTTGAAAGCCGAATCTCCCAAGGGCCGAATACTCTTTGAACAAATGTAATGTAAGTGTTTTACAATCGCTTTTCTTTGCTAAGTATCGATTATTGTCCCTCACTCTTTCTAATCAACTATGGTAGGGAATTAGTATCGGATCTCGGATCTTAACTCTCTGCCGAAATTACCTTTAGGTGCTTGTGGTGTTGGTAAGTATTCCTCTCCCATTGGCTAAGGTGGCCGAATGTTCATAGTTAAGGTAAGGGGACTTGTGTTGGATACGAGTCATCTAATATTCTGGTTTTAATAGTTAAGATTGGTGTAGATCAAAAAGTCAATCGTGGTTAGTGATTTAAGAAGGGGCTGTTATATTTATCGTACAAGGTAAGGTTAAGGTGAGGTTTCGGTTTTAGTAAAGATATATATTAAGCATGCGATTAATGGAAGGGTGATATCGTTTGTAGGTTGGTGACTAAAGGAATCGCAGCACGCTTGCTTACCAGGTGTGTACATACACTGTACACACACAATGAATCGGCAAAAGCCAAAAAGCTAAAAAAATGAAAAATTAAAATGCTGAAAGGTCGAAAGTTTGGCTACGGTAGTCTTGCGAGTGCACGAACACTCGAAAGGGGGAAATCGATAGGTTACCTAAGGCCCACGAGCGATTCCATGGACTTGGGTTGTGATTTGGCCATATGGGACGGAATGGGCTAAATAGGCCCGATGGGCTGTTGGGCCCATAATAATCAAAGACTGAATACTGATGCTTTGTGATAGGAATTTGTATGTGAGCATGAATATGAATGTGACTGGGCCTAACAGGCCATATGAATGTGATTTGGGCCTAATGGTCCATATACAGGTGATTTGGTCCTAATGGGCCATATATAGGCGATCTGGGCCTAATGGGCCATATGAATATGATTGGGCTTAATGGGCCAGATACAGGTATGTGAAATTGTTTGGGCTTTGTAAAGGGTTTTGGGCCTAGTAAATGATATCCATATAAGACTTAATTAATATATTGCGACTGTGGACAAGTCAAAGAGTTAAAGTGTGGCAACGGGTATATGCATGTCTAGGATTTGATTTAGGGAGAGCTTGGTACTTAAACAGTCTTAGTGACTCACCTCTTCTTCTCTGGAATCCTAACTGGTGCATAGTATTTGTTCATCTTAGCTCACGGGACTTGTTAACGGGCCAAGATAAGTGAAAACCGTAATTAAGAGAAAATTACCAAAATGCCCCAAGAGCAAAAATGACCAAAATACCCCTAGGTGTTGAATGTAAGTTTTGTGGATGCGAAATGCATACATATGATATTCTGCTTAGGTTGCATACGGGTTGGGAATTATGGAACGAAGGAAGTATATAAGGATCCCATGGTTGCTTGACATTCGTGGATCCACCGACGACTTTTAAAGCGCAATATGTAAATGAAGGTAGTTCCACAATTGGGCTATCGATATTTATATCCCCACATGGTGTGACGGGGGACGGAGCCAGTGTGTAGCGGATGGATAATTTGGATGCGATTGCATTGCATGAATGATGAATGATGTTTTTTTTTGAATGCTTGTTTTCTTTAAGGGTTGTACACACTGAGTTTGTGAAAACTCACACCCCTCTTTTATTTTATTTTCAGGTGATGCTAAGTAGAAGGTTTGATGTTTGGAGGGACTCTACGTGGCCAGCTAGCAAGATAATTTGGACTTTGTTTTTTTTAAGCATATAAGTTTTTATTTTGTTAAGTATGTTTCAGACCAGATTTTAACAAGGTTTCATTATGTTATTATTACTTGAATTATTATTATTATTGTAAATACGAAAAGTTGAACATGGGTTTCCTAAATTATCGTATGTTTTCTACGTTTCCGCAACTAAATTTTAAAATGACATGTTTTCATAAAATCATATGTTTTAAACAAGTGATTGAAAGAAGTTTTTTTAAGTTAATTAAGTTTTCTTTTATTTTAAGAAAAGTTTTCAATGAAAACACGATTTTCACTAAAACACTTCAATGTGACACGTCAGATTTGAGGTGTTACATTTAATGGTATTAGAGCCCAGGTTACAAAACTTGGGCTGTGAAGTGGGCCTTATTACTATTTGGTTTCTTTTTCTGTTTAAAAAAAATGGATCACACCGCTATGGAAAAAGTGAAATCTTGCTGAGCGGCACACCGAATCTCTGATGTTGAACCAAGTAAGTACTTTTTAAGTTTGTTTAAATTGTTATACAGTAGATAGTAAGAGGGCTACTTTAGATGATAGTTGGAATGGAACTAAAGCCCGTAGGATTTTGAAACTGTAAAAGATTTTCCAAAACAATCTTCTCTCTAAATATTTTCACTAAAACTTCATAAAATTTTAATCCAGATAATACGCGAATCGGCGATGAGTGCTAGAAGAGGTGCAAAAGGCCGTGGCCGAGGCCATGGAAGTGTTAGGGCTGAATCATCGGCATCGGGCCATATACCTGATGTTGGAGTAGAATAGGCTCCGGCCTCACCTGTGGCTGGGAATGGACCGTATGATTGGGCCACGGGAGAAGATGCATTGTCGCAGGCAATGCTGAGAATTTTGGTAAGGGTCGCTGGGCCCAACAATGGCACCGGAAATCGGGGATCCATTCTGGAACGACTTCAATCGAATGGGGTTGATATCTTTAAGGGTATAGCTGGCGTGGCTCCTAACGTGGCAGAGTATTGGTTAGAGGCCACTGAAAGGATAATGGAGGACTTGGATTATTCACCGGCGCAAAACCTAAAAGGAGCCGCGTCACTACTTAGGGAAGAAGCCTACCAATGGTGGCTGACGTTGAAAGAGGGCACCTAACCAGAGCGGGTCACTTGGGAGTTTTTCAAAGCTGCATTCCAAGGGAAGTATGTGGGTGCAAGCTATGTAGATGCTAGAAGGAAGGAGTTCCTGAACTTGACCCAAGGAAACAAATCGGTAGCGGAGTATGAAGCGGAGTTTCTATGCCTAAGTAGGTATGCAAAAGTTATGGTGGCAACGGACTATGAACATTGCGTTAAGTTTGAGGACGGACTAAGAGATAGCCTTAGGGTATTGATAGCTCCATAAAGGGAGCCAGTTTTCTCGGAGTTGGTGGAGAAGGCAAAGATAGTGGAGGAGGTTAAGCGCACTGAGCGCTTAAATTGGGAAGAAGAAAGGGGTAAGAATAAAAGGGAGGTTGAGACTCCAGGTGTTGGATAGATGCCTAGGGCTAGGGCCCGAGTTAATGGGCCAGTTAGAACAGGGCCCCCTGCTGCTAATCTAGGGGTGCCACCTTGTGCTGATTGTGGGAAAGGTCATGTATGCGAGTGTTGGAAGAGGACGGGAGCTTGTTTAGCTTGTGGGTCTATGGAGCAAAGGATCAAGGATTTCCCCAGAATGCTAGGTTGGGTGCCAGTCGTGGACTGAGTTGGTGTACAGCCACAGAAGGGTGGTCAACAACCGCTGAGAGGTCGTGATCAGGCCAAAAGTAGAAACGGTTTGGGTCGTGGAGCACCGGGCAGGGGTGCTAGTCATGCTGAGGTGAGCTAGCCAGCTTTGGTCTATGCAGCACGTCGTTAAGAGGATAGAGACGCTCCAGAGGCGAATACTGGTATGTACTTGGCATAGCGTGCTATTTATTTAGTTTGGAATTAGAGTACGCAGTGGAAGCATGGTGTGGTAGTCTGTGTTATGCAGCTGTACTGATAGTTGGAAATTTCGAGGACGAAATTTCTTTTAAGGGGGTAGAGTTGTAACACCTCAAAAATCCTGAAACCCAAAAATCCCAGAATCTTAAAATTTTCTTTTGTGCTTAGCAATTCCGGTTAAGTGTTAATTACGTGATGGCAGGTCTTGGTCAAGGTTTGAGTTCGAATCAAGGGGTAGAAGAAATTATAGTTTAATTATTAAAAGAATCAGGGTTGGCAAGTAGTTGGGCTTTTAAATAAAATAGGGGAAAATGGCATAAAAAAGCTTTGTGGAAGAGTGTCTAAGTGACCCAACTTAGGGAGTAGGGAGGTGGCGTTAGTAACTAGCAAGGAGGTCCAAGGTTCGAATCCTAGCTTAGTATTTTTAGAAGTTTAATTTTGGCCTTCTAGAAGGTTGGAAGTGGCGTGAAGATGGACTCCAAGGGGAGTGTTCAGAAGAGAAAATTAAGGAAAAGTTCAAGGGGTATTAGGGAGAAAAATGAGGAGATGAGAAGGGAGAAGTGATGGAGCTGAATTGGGAATTGGGCACAAAAAATTCGACTATAAAGGCTATAAATAGGGGCCGAATACAAGGTTGCCAGGCTACTACTAAAATTCTTCTTTACCTTGCTAGCGAAAACCCTTTTCATTTCAAGATCTAAAAAGTCAAAAACCCTTTTGTCTTTCTTTCATTTCTTTCTGCCGATTTCTATTCTTCTCTGTTTCACTTAGCCGATTTCTTCTTCTACTCTTTTTCTTTAATCTATACCAAATAAACCTTATTCACCATACTAAGTTTGAAAGCCGAATCTCCCAAGGGCCGAATACTCTTTGAACAAATGTAGTGTAAGTGTTTTACAATCACTTTTCTTTGCTAAGTATCGATTATTGTCCCTCACTCTTTGTAATCAACTGTGGCAGGAAATTAGTATCGGATCTCAGATCTTAGCTCTCTACTGAAATTTCCTTTAGGTGCTTGTGGTATTGGTAAGTATTCCTCTCCCATTGGCTAAGGTGGCAGAATGTTCATAGTTAAGGTAAGGGGACTTGTGTTGGATACGAGTCATCTATTATTCTGGTTTTAATAGTTAAGATTGGTGTAGATCTAGAAGTTGATCATGGTTAGTGATTTAAGAAGGGGCTATTATATTTATTGCGCAAGGAAAGGTTAAGGTGAGGTTTCATCTTTAGTAAAGATATGTATTAAGCATGCGATTAATGGAAGGGTGATATCATTTGTAGGCTGGTGACTAAAGGAATCGCAGCATGCTTGCTTACCAGGTTTGTACAAACACTGCACACACACAATGAATCGGGAAAAGCTGAAAAGCTGAAAAGTTGAAGGTTTGGCTACAATAGTCTTGCGAGTGCGCAAACACTCGCATGGGGGAAACCGATAGGTTGCTTGAGGCCCAGGGGTGATTCTGGGGACTTGGGTTGTGATTTGGCCATATGGGACGGAATGGGCTAAATGGGCTCGATGGGCTGTTCGGCCCATAATAGGCAAAAACTCAATGCTAATGCTTTGTGATAGGAATTTGTATGTGAGCATGAATATGAATGTGACTGGGCCTAACGGGCCATATGAATGTGATTTGGGCCTAATGGGCCATATACAAGTGATTTGGGCCTAATGGGCCATATGAATATGATTGGGCTTAATGGGCCAGATACAGGTATGTGAAATTGTTTGGGCTTTGTAAGGGGTTTTGGGCCTAGTATATGATATCCATATAAGACTTAATTAATATATTGCGACCGTGGACAAGTCAAAGAGTTAAGGTGTGGCAACGGGTATATGCATGTCTAGGATTAGATCTAGGGAGAGCTTGGTACTTAAGCGGTCTTAATGACCCACCTTCTCTTCTCTGAAATCCTACCTGGTGCATAGTATTCGTTCATCTTAGCTCACGGGACTTGTTAACAGGCCAAGATAGGTGAAAATCGTAAGTAAGAGAAAATTACCAAAATGCCCCTAAGAGTGAAAATGACCAAAATACCCCTAGGTCTTGAATGTAAGTTTTGTGGATGCGACATGCATACATATGATATTCTGCTTAGGTTGCATATGGGTTGGGAATTATGGAACGGAGGAAGTATATGAGGATCACATGGTTGCTTGACAATTGTGGATCCACCGACGACTTTTAAAGCCCACTATGTAAATGAAGGTAGTTCTGCAATCGGGCTACCATGGTGTGTGGGTTGGGTGGGTCAATATTTATATCCCCACATGGTGTGTCGGGGGACGGAGTCGGTGTGTAGCGAATGGATAATTTGGATGGGATTGCATCGCATGAATGATGAATGATGTTTTTTTTTGAATGCTTGTTTTCTTCGAGGGTTGTACACACTGAGTTTGCGAAAACTCACCCCCCCTTTTATTTTATTTTCAGGTGATGCTCAGTAGAAGGTTCGATGTTTGGAGGGACTCTGGGTGGCCAACTGGCAAGATAATTTGGACTTGGTTTTTTTTAAGCATATAAGTTTTTATTTTATTAAGTATGTTTCAGACCAAATTGTAACAATGTTTCATTATGTTATTATTACTTGAATTATTATTATTATTTTCGTTGTAAATACGAAAAGTTGAACATGGGTTTCCTAAATTATAGTATGCTATCTATGTTTCCGCAACTAAATTTTAAAATGACATGTTTTCATAAAATCATATGTTTTAAACAAGTGATTGAAAGGAGTTTTTTTAAGTTAATTAAGGTTTCTTTTATTTTAAGAAGGGTTTTCAATGAAAACACGGTTTTCACTAAAACACTTCAATGTGACATGCCAGATTCAGTCATAGAGTCTAGGCCGGGTTTAGGGTGTTACACTCGTAGTCTTTTAGCAACTCTAACCATCGTCGCTGTTTCAAATTCAGGTCTTTCTAAGCCATCAAATATTTCAAACTTTTGTGATCAGAATAAACATGACATTTCTCACCAAACAAGTAGTGGCGCCATATTTTCAATGCAAACACAATAGTTGCCAATTCTAAATTGTGTGCCAGATAGTTCTTTTCATGTGGCTTTAACTGTCTCGAGGCATAAGCTATGACTTTGTCTTCCTGCATTAACACACAGCCCAAACCATTTAAAGATGCATCATATAGATAACAAAATTTTTACACGATTCTGGCTGAACTAGCACTCGAGTTTTGGTTAAAAGGGCTTTCAATTGATCAAAACTTTTCTGGCACTTTTCTGACCACTCGAAATTAACATCTTTCTGTAATAGCTTCATCATCGGGGTTGCAATCATAGAGAAACCTTTCATGAACCGTTTATAGTAACCAGCAAGTCCCAGAAAACTTCGAACTTCAAAAACATTTCTTGGAGATTTCCAATCAAGTATAGCTGAAATTTTACTCGGATCAACCCGAATACCTTATGCTAATACAACATGTCCCAGAAAACTGACTTCATGTAACCAGAACTCACATTTGCTAAAATTTGCATACAACTGTTTATCTCGTAAAGTCTGTAACACAAGTCTCAGATGTTCGGCCTGCTGGTTTTCATCACAGGAATAGATCAAAATGTCATCTATGAACACAACCACAAATCGATCCAGATACTGTCCGAAGATCTAGTTCATCAAATTCCTAAAAATAGTAGGTGCATTAGTGAGTCCGAAAGGAATAACCAAGAACTCATAATGTCCATACCTTATTCAGAAAGCACTCTTTGGCACATCGGAGTCTTTAATTCTCAACTGATAGTAGCCTAATCTCAAATCTATATTTGAAAACACTGTAGCCCCTTTCAGCTAATCGAACAGGTCGTCAATCCGTGGCGACGGATATTTATTCTTTATAGTCAACTTATTGAGCTGTCTATAGTCGATACACATTCTCATAGTTTCGTCTTTCTTTTTCTTCACAAATAAAATCGGTGCACCCTAGGGAGAGAAACTTGGTCACACGAAACCTCTATCTGTCAACTCTTGCAACTAAGCTTTCAATTTTTTTAATTCAGTAGGTGCCATTTTGTAGAGAGCTATCGGTATTGGAGTCGTCCCCGGCACTAACTCAATACCAAACTCTACGTCTCGGATAGGTGGCAATCCCAAAATTTCTTCAAGAAACACATCCAAATACTCATACACAACTGGTGCTGATTCAATCTTTCTTTCGGTCACTTTACTATCAAGCACATACGCAAAGTAAGCTTCAAAACCCTTTCTCACATACTTCTGAGCTAACATCGAAGATATCACTACCAGTAAACTATTCAGATCATTAGATTCAATCTGAATAATCTCATCATTCTGGCACCGTAAATCAATAGTCTTTCTTTTGCAGTTTACTATAGCATCATGCAAAATCAATCAGTACATAGCCAGAATCATATCGAACTCGTCGAATGGTAACAACATTAAATCAACCAGAAAACACAAATCTCGAATCATCAAAGGACAATTCTTACACATTATTTCAACTAGAACACACCGGTTCAAGGGGTTCGATATTCTAATCACAAACTTAGTAGACTCTACAGGCAAAGTCTTACTGGATACTAAGGTCTCACATACATAAGAATGAGTAAAACCAGGATCAATCAATGCAATTACACTACTATCATAGAGAGTGAATATACAAGTAATAACATCTGGGGTTGAAGCCTCCTCGAGAGCGTGAACAACATAAGCTTTGACAGGTACATGAGCCTCAAATCGAACTGCTATGTCTTTAGTTCCTCTCTGGCTGTTCCTCTATGGATGAAGTGTTACTTGATCTCGAATTTTGTATAATCTCTTGCTCAATCGACTCAAGACAATCTCGGATAAAGTGATCTAAGGATCTACATTTGAAACAAGCTTGATTATTCAATCTACAAATACCCGAATGTCTTTTACCACAACTTTTACACTCAAGTCGATCAGATTTGACATTTTCAACATTAGCGATTGAAGTAGTTGGAGCTATGAAGTTCAAATGTGCTCTAACACGATCTCTACTCAAGTGTCCCACATTAGCCTTTGAACGACTATAATCATCTCGGAATTTCTTTGATGCAGACTGAAATGATTTAACCGATGATCTCTCACGAAAATCTCTGGCTTCAAAATCAGCCTTTTTTTCTTTTCTTTTCCTATAACTTGGGAAGTTATAGGAACTTGAAGGGGTGGAGGTTGTTGAGCAGCCGGATTCGTTCGAATGAACTCCGTAAACCACTCAGTCATTAATTGGAACAAGGCTTGCTTAGCCTCTCCCTCTATACTACTTGAAATCGACCTAGAATCAGCCGGCACTATCCCCTGAGCAGGAGCGGGCACATTATCTTCTACGTCATCCATTACGGCTCGATCGGGATCCATTTCTATAAGAAAACACATTTTTAACTGTCAAGAATCATCACACTATCGCAGTTTATATTTATGGCATGTATAGCTAGACTCACATGTGTTACGTTAGTCCTAGAACCGACTAAATTGTAGCTCTGATACCAATCAAATGTAACACCCCTAACTCGTATCCATCGCCAGAATGGGGTTACGAGGTATTACCGGATGAGACACAAATTCTGAACATTCACATATACACATATGTTATATTCACATAACTAAAACATAAATCTGTTTAAATATTAAACACAAAATTTAAATCATAAAACTCAAATTCATATATAATATACTTTTAAATATATACAAAATTCAATTTTTATTATTATCAAAACAAAATGAACCATTTTGAGAACAAATATCAACCAAAAGCACACTTATTTTGCATGCTTATTACTATGCTTATAATTACATATTCACTATCAAACAATTAGCCAACATTCAGTCATTAGAAAATAACTTCAATATGACTTATAAAATTTTATTCATTCATTGATATTCATGACCGAACCTAAATAGCTAATTCATAAGTAAACATATCCTAAGTATACACTTTTATTTTGACTAGGTTTAGCTGTATATAATCATGCATTGAAACCTATTTTAACTCATTAAATAACCTGGCAATTATACACATACTTCTTCATATATGACATTAACATTTAATTTCAAAACCATGGTACCATTATATAACCGAATATATATACACTCATAAGCTTATACTATTGAATCAAACTTTATTATCACATACTTATACATAACATGTGGTCGAATATACTTCACAAATACACATATATTTACATTAGCATCATGTACAATTTGCATAACATATCAAATAGTTAACTTACCTTATTTTCAATTAAGTAATCAACTATCTCATACCTGATCACTTTAGCTCGATTTACACATTCGATCACAACTTATCATTGCCCGTTGAACCATTCGGAATTGAATAGGATACTCGGATAATCACACATATCGTACAATGCCAACGTCCTAGAAGTGGTCTTAAATGTAATCACATATCAATGCCAACATACTAGACGTGGTCTTACTCGCACACATATATCGGAATCACATATCGATGCCAATATATTAAACGTGGTCTTACTCGCAGACATATATCAGAATCACATATCGATGCCAACGTATTAAACGTGGTCTTACTCGCACACATATATCGATGCCATGGTCTTACTCGCACATCACATATCGGAATCCTATGTCATGACATATATATCCTATCTATTTTTAAGGCTCATACGGGGCTTTCAGATGTCGTAACTCGATTGAATCGAACTCGTAATCATTGCTCTCAAACATATATCATTTCGGCACATTCTCAAACAATTATAACAAATCAATTCAACATTTATAATATATATATATATTGAAATTTACAACATCTATTTGCCTATAAACTTACCTCGAACAATAGTAATCGGAACGGAACGACTATTCGACAACTTTGGTTTTCCCTTGATCCAAATCCGATTTCTTTAGTTCTTGATCTAAACATATTCAAATTAAACTCATTCAAACATAATTCTATTCAATTTAGTCCAAAAACACATAAATGGGCAAACTAACATTTTACCCCTGCATTTACACTTTTTACAATTTAGTCCAAATTGCACAAAACACAAAACATGCAAAATTTGCACACACCATGCTTAGGCCAAATCATCCTTATGCTCATACAAGTTCATACATTTCATTTATTTTACATTTTAGTCCCTCAAATTATTATTTTTGCAATTGAGCCCTAATTACTCAAAATCATAAAAAATTCCAATACAAAACATATTAATCCAAAACATATCTTTCATAATTCATTAAACTAACATCACAAAACTCAATTATTCATCAATGACATAACTCAATATATTCATCAAAATCAAAAATTCAAGCATGGGCTTTGTACATTACACTGCAAGGATCTCAAAAACGTAAAAATTATCAAAAACCGAGCTAGTTACATACATTAATCAAGCTTCAACAATGGTCGAACCTATGGAAACCTTATTTCTTTTTTTTTTCTTTTCTTTAGTATTTGGTCATGCAAAAAGAAAATGAGCACATGGTTTTAATTTTATGTTTTATAATATATTAACTTAATAATCATTTTACATTTTTAAGCTTTATAAAAAAATATAAAACCATTATAAACCATGCCTTTAACAGTCCAAATCATTTAATTATGGCCTAATTGCATTATAAATGCTTCATATTAATAAGACAAGTTCAATTAAGCACTTTCATATTTAACTATTAACATTTCACTTTACGCGATTAAGCCCTTTTTATTAAATCGGCACTCAAATGACAAAATTAAAACACGAAAATTTCATGGATATAAATTCACACAGAATAAACACAGAATAAAATTTTAAAATATTTTTCTGACTGGGATTCATGGTCCCGAAACCAACATTCCGAATAGGGTCTAAATTTGGAAGTTACAATGTTAATTAGGTATTTGAATACTATGTTGAATTGGTATCATATATGTAAAAAATGTATTGGAATGGTTGCCTATTGAGTTATGAATTGATGAAATTTTATGCTTGTGCATTTATGTGAAAATAGGGTGGCAAAATGGCTTTTCAAATAGCCTTTTTTTCTCTACGCAAGTAGAGACACGGGCGTTTGTCTCGACCATGTGTGACACACGGTCATGTTACACGGTCGTGTGTCCCCTAGTGTTGAATTAAAATAAAGTCAGTATGCTCTACACGGTCTCATACACGGGCGTGTCACCGGCCGTGTGGTACAAGTCAGTATACCTTCTAATTGGCACACGGCCTAGGACACGAGTGTGTGACTTGGCCGTGTTGCATAAGTCAGTATACCCTACAGTTTTCACACGGCCTGGCACACAGGCGTGTCTTCGTCGGTGTGATACAAGTTAGTATGTATGCCCTGTTTCCATACGGTCTAAGGCACGGGCATGTCTACTAGCCATGTGAGGCACACGGCTTGTTCACACAGGCGTGTGATCCCTATATGTTTGAAATTTTCCTAAGTTTCCAAAATTTTCATATGTTATCAGTTTAGTCCCGAACCATTTCTAAAGCATGTTTAAGGCCTCGTAGGCCATTATAAGGGACAAATTGATTAGAATTGAATGTTGGTTGTATAATTTAATCAAATGTATAAAAATAGTACAATTATATGTGTTTCTAGTCTGATAATGCTCCGTAACCCTATTCTGACATTGAATACCGGTGAGGGGTGTTACAACTTGAGCACTTAGTGAGGTTATTACATCCAATTCAATAACTCCTATAGTAGTTTTTGTTTGCTCAACTCTAGAGATAGGGTATTGATAATCATTATGAGCAATTCTCTTAAGAATTCTCAAAGCATCATTATAAGTACAATCCAGCAGAGGTCTATTGGCTAATACGTCAACAAGATTCCTTGTATGTGAATTTAGCTCATTATAAAAAATCTCAATTTACTTTTTTGTTGAATGTCGTGCATGGGAGAACGTCAAAGTAAAGATTTATAGCATTCCTATGTGGTGTGAAGATTTTCAT
Source organism: Gossypium longicalyx (assembly GCA_025698465.1). Taxonomy (NCBI): domain Eukaryota; kingdom Viridiplantae; phylum Streptophyta; class Magnoliopsida; order Malvales; family Malvaceae; genus Gossypium; species Gossypium longicalyx. Next base: position 30,304,985 of record CM047006.1, read on the forward strand.
CATCCAGCTGATGATAAGTAGTAATATGATTTGAAAGACGAGCATTCATTGTCGGTGGGTTAAATCACAAAATAGACTGTGTTGCTAATGCATCCCAAGAAGTAAATCCAAGCTTGGGTTGTTGGCCTACCAACTCCTGGTTGTAAATTTTTCAAAAGAAGTACTATAAAATCTAGAAAAGTCCTATTTTATATGCGAGCATCTTGCGGCACCAATGGGTTATTAACATTTTGCTGTTGCATCGCGGGTATGGCTGCATTGTTCCCTGCTAAAGCCATATTTCTTTGTTCTCAAAGTCTACTCCGAACAATCTTTTCAATTTCTGGATCAAAATCAACAAAAAAATCCAAATTTCTACGGGTTATAAATCACCTAAATTGAAGTTAAAGAAATCGCAACAAAGAAAAACCAGTTAGTGAAAACTAAATATTATATAAGGAAAATAAAGTGCAAAAACACACACACAAAAAATAAACATCAAACAAATGCCATCCCTGGCAACGACGCCAACAACTTGATCGGCTGTTTAACGTCATAGCAATAATGTGCAAGCGTACACTATCAATGCAAGTATAGTAGACAAATGTGAATGTGTCGGATATTGATTCCACAGGGATGGTAGTCTTTTGTCTATTAATGTCAATGTAATAACTAGATATAAATAACATAAATTATGAGGATAGTTGTCAGTGCAATAACTTGAAAACAATAAAATAAAATATGATAGTGATAAACTGGGATCCCCAACATGAATCTTCAATAGAATACTAAATGCTCACAAGGTATAAAAGTGTAGGTGATTATCGAGGCAATAAAATTCAAGGTAAATCTTACCTAGAATTACTCCTCTATTTAATATGAGACTTAAACATGCATATTAAAATCACCTTCCAATGATGGAAATATGGCACTATTGAGAACAAGTGGACTAAATTCCTCGAATCCTCACTCAACTTCCGTTGAAATGCTTGTTGGCTCAAACTGTCACTGCAGTTTCTAGTGTTAGTAATTGCAATAACACTTCCGTGTTAAGAAATATTCAAACCCCAAGATTAAACAATAAAAGTAGGATTAAATAAGATAACATTTCACCAAGAATTTATCAGTACTTCCATAAAATCAAAAATCAAAGAGTAATCACCAGCATTTAGAAAGAAATAAGAAAGAATCGAGTGGAGAATTCTATTCCTGGGCAACTCGACTGAATCTCTCTATTCCCTCTTGTCTCATACTTAAATCTCCTTGTCAGGAGCTATTCTGCATCTAATTTTCATGTTGGCTCACCCGTGAGAGGCTTAAGTTGCCATAGTCGCAAGCTTCAAGGTAGGATGACGAAAATAATGATGGAGAAAAAAAACTTTCATTTTTCTTCTTACGTCCACCTTTTATGTCCTTCTCTAACAATACAGGTGTCCTTTCCTAAAAATTATTTTGTCTTTGTACGTATAGGTTGGTTATACCATACTAGACAACTCACACAGTTTTGGTTCTTATTCGAACAGCTATTAGGTGCGACGACAATTCTGGACGCAATCTGGGATTAACTCAAGCAGCAACATTAATGCAATAAGATAGAAAAATTAAGGATAAAATAGGCTAGGATTCACTGAGTAATAAAATGCAATTTAGTAAACTAAAAATGCTAAAATGTATGCTAAGGATAACTAAATGGGAACAAGTTAACAAATAAGTAGGGGAAAACCTATGTTCTTTCTAGTGCTATCAAGTCATAAACTCTATCTTTATAACATTCGTATCCATCACCTTTAATTGATAGCACCTAGATTTTAGATCAATTTTTGAGAAAACTGAAGCTCCCCGGTGCTCGATCAACAACTTCGCCTCACAATTGACCTTCGCCCAATGCTTGATCAACCAATCCATCCCAAGGATAGCATCAAACCCTCAGAATGACAACTCTAAAAGATCTACAGGAAACACTTGTCCTTGAACATTAGAAGACAACGATGATAAACTCGATCTACCACTACATTATCAGTTAGCGGACTTTTAATAGTAACACCCAACTTATATGTCTCTATAGAAATCCCCAAACATTTTGCTAATCTCTCATAATAAGGGATCTCGTAGCACCTAAATCTACTAGAGCTAGAAGAGGAAAAGACTATAGCATGAAAGTACTTGTGATGATGTAACACCTCAAACCCGACTTGGACGTTATGGTCGAATCTGGTGATGTCACATTAAAGTGTTTTTCGAAATCTAAGACTTGTCATTTAAAAACCCCTTCTTTAGCTCGCCTCTTTGTATAAATTGAAAAACCGATTTAAAGTCCTATTGCTCCTTCATAATGTGGGTCTTGTACTTTTAAAGGTTGATTTAAAAAAAAACGTTATTACTTTTGTAACAGTTTGTTGTTCGCGAAAGCTTTGCAAATGAGTTACGTAATCGTGATAGTTTTTAAAATGTTTATGTTTTAAAAACTCACTTCCTACTACTAGCAGTATTTAAGCAAAACAAATATAGTCCCCAAATTAAAAACTAAATCTTTAAAGAGGCATTTTACATAAAAATACAAAAAATAAAATCTCAATTAAAATATTACAAGAAAGCTTCGTCGAGTGGGCACCTTTGAGTCCTTCATCGCCTCAATCCGTCTAAGCTTGGGGATTTCCTGTACAGATAATAGATGGGTGAGTTTACAAAAACTCAATGTGTGAAATCCCATAAAAGCATACAGTCAGAGTAAACACAATTTGGGCCTAAGCCCTCAGTTTCAGTTAGGGCCTTAGCCCATTCCAATAACAGTAGTAGTCTGGGCCTAAGCCCATTACAATAATAGTATCAGTGGGGCCTAAGCCCATAACAGAATCAGTACAGCATGCAATTAGAAAATCCTACTGAATCTAGCCTCTACATACCATCTCCGTACCAACCCTACACACCATGTGGGGATTAAATCGACCCACCCATCCCTACACACCAAGTCGTACCGGTTACGGTACTAAATCAGTATTGTAGCAAAGCTGCCAGTATAGTAGGCTTAAAGCCATCAGTCGGTCCACAGTCGTCTTGCATGACCCGTGCGATCATATCAGTACAGTACACTTCCTCCAAAATCATATATCCCACCCCATGCAATGCAACATAATAGCATACATGGATGCAACATACATATAGCGTGGCATATTCAAATATAGTCATACACATCGTAGAATAAATCAGTCATTTTACCTTACAAGGGTATTACAGTCATTTTACCCCATGGGGGTATTTTGGTCTTTTTACCCTACAGGGGTATTTCAGTCATTTTACCCTATAAGGGCAGAACAATCATTTTATCGATTACCGACCTAACAGAAGGTTACAGTCGTCTCGATGGCCCGTGCAACCTTAACAGTTAATCAGTGATAATGGGCCTACAGCCCATAGTGGGGGCCCATGTAGGCCCACATAGCCAAAATTGGCCTTAGCCATGTGGTTCACACAGCCTAGCACAATAGTAACCACACTTTTGTGTGATCGCTTTCGTGTAGGGCCCACAGGCTCATTGGGCCCACATGACCCAGTTCGACCCAAAATGGCCCAGTATCATTTCGGCTCATGAAAACGCTCATGGCCATCTTGTTGACCACACGACCATGTTTGGTTACACGGCCTGCCACACGAGCGCCTATATGCCCGTATGGTGTTGACAACCCACTTTCTGGGTTTTCAGCCTTTCAACTTTTTGGCTTTTTACCCTTTGCAGTTTCACATTCAATGGCAGTGTTACACACACTTGTTTATGAGAACGCGCCAAAAACCACAACCACCAACCTATATTCAATCAAGACCCTCGATTAGTTCTATAACTAAAAGATTAAACACCCTCTTATAAACACTCATCTCTAAAACATACTAATACTTGCCCTGACTGAATGACTGTGATTTTAGCTGACCCAAATTGCTGACAAAGATTGCTAACAAACTCCTTGATGGTTATCTGCATATTATGCAGATTTATTACTTAAGACTACTTATACATATGGGTTGAATCCATGTTTATCAACTTACAGAAAACACAAACCCTAAAATAAGGAAAAGAAATATTCAGCCAAGAACGAACGAAAAGGTTTCAATCATTTCTACAGTGCTAGAGAACTCCTTCACTCCTCTCGAATCACTTGAACCTAGAAGAACACCATAACCAAAAGAAAGGAGAAGATAAGAATCAGCATTTAGAGAAATAGAGGAGATAAGCCGAAAGAGCAGAGTCACAGATACTTACCAACCGATATCTAGCCAACAGAAAATAATCGAATGAAAGGGAAGAAAGGATAGAATCGAAAGAGAGATGAGAGGGTACTCCACCAAGGCTTGAGAGAGAGGGAGAGTAGAAGAGAATCGGTAATGAAAGACTAGGGAAAGGATTGATGGAGTAAAATAATATTCGGCTACAAGGGAGGAAAATGTTCGGTTACACAAAACCGAATCTGAGTAAGGGCAAAGTACCAATAATATTCAAGAGGATAAAAGTGAGGGAGAAAGAAGAAGTTGATCAATAAAAGCACGATAATGGAGAGAAAAAAGAACCAAACTACCCGAATGGACACTAGTGGTATTTGGCTACCAAACAAACAATACTCAAAAGGTAAAAAAAAATGAACAACAAGTGGTAATCGTTTTTGAAATGAAGAGCAAAACCACAACTTGGCGAAATCTCGAAATAAAAATGACCAATTACCAATACATAGCCGAATCTTACCCCAAAAGAACTCCCCAATTTCGTTCAGCCTTCCACACACTAAACACCTCCCCCAACATCCCTTCACAATCGAAACACTAATTGCCAGAGTTTAAACCCGACAAGACTCTTCTCCAAATTCGAACTTGCTTGATTTTCTCCTTAATTTCCTCTCTTCCATCTCTTCAAGTTCGGCTAACAACCTCCCCATTCAAATCTTTTCAAACTCTTGGTGTTTCGGTCAAACACAACTTCCTCCTATGGCCACCAGGAAAAATAATCTTCATTTGGACAAGCAGGGATTCGAACCTCGGACCACTAACACACTCCACACACCACTATCCACTAGACTAGTAGGCTCTTTATGTCATACTTTACCAAAAATAAACTTATAACCCTAATGGCCAAAGATAGGGGTTCTATCCTCAAAAAAACCATAATTTTGTGAAAGCTAGGGCTTGAACCCATGACTTTCCGAACACTTTCAGAGCACACAACCACTAAGCCAAACACACAATTGTGTCACTTTCTTGCACAATTAAATATTTATGTGCAGTCTCTTAACTACACCCACTCAAGAGTTAAAACTTTTAGGCCCAAAATTCAAGGCGTTACAGATGACATCTGTGACCTTCCTAGTTTTGGGGCTCCCTAACTGCATAAACTCTAGCTAGACCTCTATTTCCACCTCGAGTAGCTCCACGTTGACAAACTCCTCTACCATCATCACCTCTTCCATGGCCCCTTCCTCAAGTCGAACCAGGTGGAACAGCAACGACAGCAGCAGTAGCAGGTTGGTCTCTAACCACAACTACTCTCTTAGAAGAATCACTAACATAGTGCTCCATCGATCCGCAAGCAAAATAGGCACCAGTCATCCTCCAACACTCTCTAGGATGTTGACGGTTACAATGCTCTAATAACGTCCATGTAGTACGTCCTTGGTCACCCGTACCAGTCTCACCTCTTGCGGCCTGCCTAACCTGACCCTGGACTGTAGCAACTCATCATCTAGACCTTCCAAAGTGACCTCTCTTGCCCTTCTGGCCAAAGCCACTAGTAGACTCAGACAACCTCTTAGTAGTACCACTGACAAAAACTTTAGGCTCCTTCCCCAAAGTCTCCTCTAAAGCACAGGCCTTTTCAACCAACTCATCAAAGACCTCAGCAGATTGCGTAATAAGATACAACTTAATATCCCGGTTCATTCCAAACCTGAACCTCTTACAATGACTCGCCTCATAAGCCACCAAATCAAGAGCATACTAGCTCAAAGACATGAACTCTACCTCATACTCATCCACAAACAAAGTACACTAGACTAAATCCATGAACTTGCATCTCCTCGCCTCCAAATACTGCTCTCCCATGAACTTCCTCCGGAAAGACTCCAGGAAAAAGTCCCAATTCATTCTCTCTGGTCCAGTACCACGCTCAACTGTCATCCACTAATGATGAGCCTCATCAACAAGCAACAACACGATGCACCCTAGCTTATCCTTTCTAGAACAACCCATCTGACCAAGGATATGGGTAACTCCTTCCAACTAGCATTCAGCACGAGTAGGGTCTCCACCCCTAACACCTCGAAATTCCTTACCACTTAGAGCTTGCAAATGCTCTAATTGTAATCCCTAATTAATAGAAGCAGTATCGGTACCAGCTATACACTACAACGCCCTGAACATATCAGACATAAAATGCTCAACTCGACCCATATAAGCATTATCACGTGGCTACGATAGTGCATGTAACACCTTATACCCAGTTCGGTTGTTAGACCCGAGCTATAGGATGCTACACTAGTAAATCAAAACATTCGCAAGCAACTTATTCATTAATATTCAATAATCAATAAATATAAGTTAATTTCTTGTTAAACATGCATTACAATCAAAATTGAGTCATAGCCGGGCTTATGAAAACCTTTGAACAAGTTTAGAACAAAATCAAAACCAATATGAAACATTTAGAAATACCAAGAAAAATGCAAAACAGGGTTACCAACCACCCAAACAAAACCAAAAAGATCAATTCACAATAATTTAAAATAATTTCCATGTTTTCCAATCATATCGGGACTTAAATCAAACTTACGAAACATTTAAAACAAACCAGGAATGATTTTAAATTAAAAAAAAACTTTTATAAAATATAGGTAAATAATGAAAACAATGGTTACACGACCGTGTGGATAAGCTGTGTAACAAGGCAGGGATCTTGTGGCTCAACCGTGTGATAGAGCTCAGGCCATGTAAAAGGAGACACACGATTGTGTCTCTAGGCTATATAACTAATCGATGTCGTGTAACGCCCCAAAATATAGGTACTTATTTTTTGTATGTTGTGTAACTCAAATGTATGCTTGTCTCAATGGTTAAGTGTGTTGGGAAGCACCTGAGAGGTATTGGGTTCAAGCTTGGGCATTTGAGAAAAAAACTTTGTTTTTAAGGAATGAGCCTTTGTCGTGGTTGGTAGACTTTTAAATTATTGAGGGTAAGATATGTCATAAAAAGCTTGCTGGTCCAAGGGTTAATGATAAGGGACTTGAGTTCGAGTCCTACTACGCGCAAGGGGAGTCTTTTTATTGCTGTGCCGTGTAAGAGGTTGTATGTCAGTGGGATACTGATGCTCATGGGCGGTTGAGAGTGTTGGGGGGAGTGGGGAGTGTGTAGCCAAATTCTAAGAGGATATTATGGAGAGATTTGAGGAGAGGATTAGGGGGAGTTGAGGTGAAAGAGAGTGGAGTGCCGAATTTGGACTCAAGGCACACAAGAAATTGGTTTGTGTTGGGGATTCAGCTTTAGGTGAGTTTAGTTTGGTGACTATACACTTTTATTCTTTTTCGTTCCTCACTTTTTGTCTTTGCGACATTTGTTTTTGGGTTCTTTCCTGCTTTTTGCTAATAGTCGAATTCTATTAGGGGTTTTTTGGGGTATTTTCTTTTTGCCTATTTTGATTTTTGTCCTTCTACCACTACTCCTGAATGAATCGTTTTACCCCTTGTTGTTCTTGTGGCCGAATACTTTTCTTCCTCTCTGAAATCCATTCTGTTTTGTTGGCCAAATTTTTTCTTCCTCCTTTTCCTCAATCGATTTCTTATTGATCAGTTGCTCCTCTCCCTCTCTGTGCTAATTCTTCTTTACCTTCTATCGACTTTGGTGGTAATGCATCTATTCGATTTTGCTCTTTCTCCCTCCTTGCCTTTCTATTCTTATACTTATGATCTTCTTGTGCTGCCAATTTCTGATAGAAGGGTAGTTGTGCCTTTGTTGTCTCTATCAAAGCGGGTGATTTCAAATTTCATTTTGGGTGTAGGCTGACTTCTCTTTTCTCCAAATTGGTTTTGCATTTCCGGTAGGTCCCTACTTGGTTTCTACCCTTTCGGCTTTCTCTTACTATCCCTCTCTGTTGTGTTAATCCTGTAGCTAACACCTTTTACTGTCGATTTGCTAGAAATATTGGGTGATCAATCTTATTCAGCATTTTAAGTGGATTAAACCACTTTTGTTCATTCAAGGCAGGTATCTAATGTTTTGGGATTAAGTAATAAAGAGGAGGGTGATTTACCTTATTATCAAACGGCTAATTAAATGCCTTGAATGAATGTAGGATTGGTGCTCGTGGACTACTAGCACTTTTCGCAAATAGGTGTAAAATCACACAGCTATAAACGTAGATCGGCAAAAGTCGAAAAACTTTTCTACTGACGCGATATTGCTGAGGCGATATCGCTTTGATCCTGCGCATATCTTCTTGATTGAGGAGATTGAGGTTTGGCCAGATCTGACCTTTGAGGAAGAGCCAGTTCAAATTTTAAATCGTGATGTGAAGTTTCTAAGGAGGAAGTCTATTCCACTGGTTAAGGTACTATGGCATAATCACAGTTCTGAGGAAGCCACGTGGGAGCTCGAGGAGACGATGCGACAATAATACCCTCATATGTTTTGACTAGGTAAATTTTGAGGCCAAAATTTTCTTTTAGGGGGTAAAGTTGTAATGCCCCAAAATATAGGTACTTATTTTCTGTCTGTTGTGTAACTCAAATGCAGGCTTGTCTCAATGGTTAAGTGTCCTTGGAAGCACCTGAGAGGTATTGGGTTCAAGCTTGGGCATCTAAGAAAAAAACTTTGTTTTTAAGGAATGAGCCTTTGTCGTGGTTGGTAGACTTTTAAATTATTGAGGGTAAGATATGTCATAAATGGCTTGCTGATCAAAGGGTTAATGGTGTGTTTCTAATGCTAAGGGACTTGAGTATGAGTTCTACTAAGCGCAAGGGGTGTCTTTTTGCTGTTGTACCGTGTAAGAGGTTGTATGTTAGTGGGATACTGATGCTCATGGGTAGTTGAGAGTGTTGGGGGGAGTGGAGAGTGTGTAGCCAAATTCTAAGAGGATATTGTGGAGAGATTTGAGGAGAGGATTAGAGGGAGTTGAGGTGAGAGAGAGTAGAGTGCCAAATTTGGGCTCTAGGCACTCAAAGAATCAGTTTGTGTTGGGAAGTCGGCTTTAGGTGAGTTTAGATTGGTGGCTGTACACTTTTGTTCTTTTTTGCTCCTCACTTTTTGTCTTTGCGACATTTATTTTTGGGTTCTTTCCTGCTTTTTGCTAATAGCCGAATTCTGCTAGGGGTTCTTTGGGGTATTCTTTTTTCCTATTTCAGTCTTTGTCCTTCTACTGCTACTCCTTAACGAATCGTTTTTCCCATTGTTGTTCTTGTGGCCGAATACTTTTCTTCCTTTCTAAAATCCATTATGTTTTGTTGGCCGAATTTCTTCTTCCTCCTTTTCCCTAATCGGCTTCTTATTGATCAATTGCTCCTCTCCCTCTCTGTGCTAATTCTTCTTTACCTTCTGTCAGATTTGGTGGTAATGCATCTACTCGGTTTTGCACTTTCTCCCTCCTTGCCTTTTTAGTCTTATACTTATCATCTTCTGGTGCTGTTGATTTCTGATAGGAGGGTAGTTGTGTGTTTGTTGTCTCTATCAAAGTGGATGTTTCCGGATTTCATGTTAGGTGTAGGCCGACTACTCTTTTCTCCAAATTGGTTTTGCATTTTCGGTAGGTCCCTGCTTGGTTTCTACTCTTTCGGCTTTCTCTTACTTTCCCTCTTTGTTGTGTTAATCATGTAGCTAACACCTTCTTTTACTGTCGATTTCCTAGGAGTATTGGGTGATCAATCTTATTAAGCAGTTTAACTGGATTAAACCACTTTTGTTCATTCAAGGCATGTATTTAATGTTTTAGGATTAAGTAATAAAGATGAGGGTGATTTACCTTATTATCAAATGGCTAATTGAATGCCTTGAATGAATTTAGGATTTGTTCTCGTGGACTTCTAGCACTTTTTGCAAACAGGTGTGTAATCACACTACTATAAACGTAGATCAGCAAAAGCCAGAAAAGTTGTCTACTGACGCTACACGAGCATGCGCTCGCTCGTGTGGTAATTCGAACACGTAAAATGTGGCTGTTAGATCGTAGAGGCCTCCATGAGAGTTTTCATGGGCTTAGGCCGTTTTGGGCGACTTCGATCAAAATGGGCCGTGTGGGCCCACAGGCTTATGGGCCTCACACGGATAAACCACACGGGCGTGTGGAGATTATTTGGCCAGGCTGTGTTGTTCACACGACCAAGATTATTTTTTGGCTTTACGAGCCACACGGACATGTGGGCCCACATGGGCCGCATTATGTGGTTTGGCCCATTTTGACTGTTTGGCTGTTAAGGTTGCACGGGTCGCCCGAGACGACTGTGGACCTATTGTTGGGTCAGTAAGTATACCTAGACCTTAATATGATGAAATGACTAATATACCCCTATGAGGTAAAATGACCCTATGATATGTATGACTATATTCGAGGATGACATGATTTGCATACACGTATGATATTATGACATGAGTTTTTGCATGGGGATGGGCTATTATATTTGGAGGAAGTGTCTCAGATCGCAAAACTCTCACAAATACTATTTAGTGCATGCAACCTGCTATATATTTTTGGAGTGTAGGGATGGGTGGGTCGATTTTATCCCCACATGGAGTGTAAATTTGACGGAGTGGAGTGTAGAGGATGGATGGGTAGGATTTACGATTGCATTTCTATTATCATTCTCGAAATGGGCTAAGGCCCACACTCGCCATCATTATCGAAATGGGCTAAGCCCTAACTGAGATTGAACTACGACTAAAACGGGCTTAGGCTCAGATTGTAACTGTTTACTGAATGACTGAATGTTGATAAGGGATTATACACCGAGTTTTCATAAACTCACCCTTCTATTTCTCTCTGTGCAGCTTAATCCTTAGACGGGCCAGGTCTTTGCGAGGAACTTGACGTGGCCACACAATCGTATATGTTTTCACTTTTTATCTTCTATTTTATAAGAAATTTATTTTGGGTATTTGTTATGTAATAAGGCCTTTTAAAGTTTTATTTTTGGTTTAAGATTTAAGTACTTTGAATCATATCTATTAGAAGTAGGTCGCGGTTTTTCATAAAGATATCTGCTTTTAAAACACCTCGCTATTGCCACATAATTTCAAGCTTCCGCAAACAAACAATGTTTTTAAAGTGCGATAACAACCTAATTTGATAAACACATTGCTAAACCAACATCAGTTTTATCAAAGATCAAGATACCTTAAATTTTTTCATAAAGATTACAACAAGATTTTAATATAGAGTGGATTATTCAACGAAACTACGTTTTTTCGAAATACACTTCAATGTGACATCACAGATTCAGTCATAACGTCTAGGCCGAGTTTGGGGTGCTACATTTAGTGGTATCAGAGACAGGTTGCAAAACTCGACTGTAGATTTGGGCTTCTTTAAAACTTGAAATTCTGAAAAAGAATTGTTTCAAATAATATGAAATACTTGGAAATATTTTACTTAATGTGTGGTACACTGAGTCTCAGGCACTGATCCTGTAAGTTCTCTAAAACTACTGCTTGTTTAGATTGAAATATTATGACTACTATAGGTAGTAAACTGCACTGAAAAACTATTTTTAGGGTAACCTAAAACTTTAGTAAAATTGCGATCTGCGAAAACAAAACTCTGAACAACTGACACTATTTTTCATAAAATATCTATTAATAAACACTGGAACTGTAAACTGATACATAAAATTATTAAAATAGATAAAATGTAAATCGATAATGAGCACCAGAGGTACTCATGGAAGAGGTGCAAGAGGCCACGGCGAAGGCTGTGGTGGTGCTCGGGCTGGGTCTTCGGCATCGGCCCATATGCTTAATGATGAAGCTAGAGAGGTACCGGCTTCACCTGTGACTAAGACTGGGTCACATGATTGTGTAGCTAGGGACGGCACATTGTCCCAAGCTATGTTACAAATTTTAGATAGGTTCGCTGGGCCTAATACTAGTACTATGGATCGTGGGTCGGTGACGGAACGACTCAGGTCTAATGGGGTTGATATTTTTAGAGGTATCGCTGGAGTTGCCCCTAATGTGGCTGAATATTGAATTGAGGCAATAGAGAGGATCATGGATGACCTCGACTGCACCCTAGAGCAGAAATTAAAAGGTGCAATGTCGTTACTACTAGATGAAGCCTATCAATGGTGGGTTACAGTTAAAGAGGGTACTCAGCCTGACCGGTTGACTTAGGAATTTTTCAAGACTGCATTCCAAGGAAAATATGTGGGCGTTAGTTATGTGGATGCCCGGAGGAGGGAGTTTTTGAATTTGACTCAGGGGATAAAACAGTAGCTGAATATGAGTTTGAGTTTTTGCGACTTAGCCGCTATGCACGTGAGATGGTGGCAACTGAATATGAGCACTATGTTTGTTTCGAGGATGGCCTTAGGGATAGTGTAAGGATTCTGATAGCTCCACAGAGGGAGCGAGACTTTGCTGCTTTGGTCGATAAGGCGAAGATCGCCGAGGATGTGAAGCGCGCTGAGCGCCAAAGCCATGAGAGGGAAAAGGGTAGGAACAAGAGGGGTTGGGAGCCCTCAAGTTCAACTATGGGGCCTAAGAAGAAGTTAGATTTGATGGGTAGGCCAGAGTTGGGGCCTCTATTGTAGCTATTGGACCATAGCTTTGTGCTGATTATGGGAGACGCCATCAAAGAGAGTGCTAGAAAAGGATAGGAGCATGTTTGAGGTGCGGATCTATGGAGCACCGCATCAGAGATTGTCCATAGAGGCCCAATCAGATGCAAGCTACTGGTATGGGTACTCTTCAGCCGCCAAGAGGTGTTCAGTAGCCACCGAGAGGTCGTGGACAGTCTAGAGCTGGAAATGGTATGGGCCGTGGTCGTGGAGCACTGGACAGAGGTGCTAGTCGTACTGAGGCAAGGCAACCGACACTGGTTTATGCTGCACGTCGTTGAGAGAATGGAAACACCCCAGATGTTATTTATGTTATTTATCCATAATGTACCTTATACTGCATTAATTGATGTTGGGTCTAGCATTCTTATATAGCATATACTGTATCTGAGACTTTGGGTGTGATGGTTGAAAACACTACGAATGAGGTTACTGTGTTGAGTCCATTAGGGTAGTTAGTGAGAGTGAAGAAACTATTTAAGGTGTACCTTTGGGGGTTCAAGGAATAATCTTTTTAGCGAATTTAATGGAACTCTCTTTTGGAGAATTAGACTTAATACTGGGCATGGACTGGCTGGTTAAACATCAAGTGAAATTGGACTCCGTTGCTAAGTGGATGGTACTGAAAACTGTAGAGAGTGACGAGGTAGTTGTGATTGGGGACGTCGGAATTATCTGTCAAATGTGATTTCTACACTTAGGGTAGAGAATTTGGTGCGTAAGGGTTGTGAGGCATATCTAGCCTATATCAATGTTTTTTATTCTGAGCTTTCGTCTATTAAAGATATCAGAATAGTTAAAGGCTTTCTGGATGTCTTTCCCGATGAGCTACCTGGGTTATCGCCAAACCGTGAAGTTGAGTTTGGGATTGAGCTCCTACCTAGTACAGCTTCTATATATATCGCTCCTTATAGAATGGCACCGAAAGAGCTTATGGAGCTTAAAGCTCACATTCAAGAGTTATTGAATCGAGGGTTCATCCGCCCCAGTGTGTCTCTGTGGGGAGCACCGGTTTTATTTGTGAAAAAGAAGGATGAAACCATGCGTATGTGCATTGATTACTGGCAATTGAACAAATTGACTATTAAGAATAAGTACCCCCTGCCGAGGATAGACGACTTGTTCAACCAGTTTTGAGTCTAAGATTGATCTAAGATCGAGGTACCATCAACTAAGGGTCAGGGAGACTGATGTTTACAAGACAACAGTTAGGACTCGTTATGGTCATTACGAGTTCTTAGTGATGCCGTTTGGACTGATGAATGCACCAATGGCTTTTATGGATTTGATGAACCGAGTGTTACAGCCCTACCTGGACCAGTTCGTAGTGGTATTTATAGATGACATTCTGGTGTATTCGACAATTGAAGATGATCACGATGCACATCTCCGAGTTGTTTTGCAGATTCTGAGGGAGAAATAACTGTATGCTAAGTTGAGTAAATGCGAGTTCTGGTTACGAGAGGTAACATTTTTGGGCCATATGGTATCTGTTGTGGGGATTAAGGTTGATCCTCAGAAAATTGAAGTTGTTCTGGATTGGAAGCAGCCTAAGTCGATATCTGAGATTCAAAGTTTTCTGGGTCTGACATGATATTATAGACGGTTTGTTGAGGGTTTTCATTGATTGCTGCACCTCTGACTAAGTTGTTACGTAAAGGGGTACTATTTGACTGGACTGATAAGCAGCAAGAAAGTTTTGAGAGGATTAAGAAGGTTCTAAATAAGGCTCTTGTCTTGATTCAGCCGGAGTTTGGGAAAGAATTCACTGACTACAGCGATGCATCACATGTTGGTTTAGGATGTGTGTTGATACAAGAAGGTAAGGTAGTGGCATATGCGTCTCGTCAGCTTATGATATATGAGGTGAACTATCCGACACATGACTTGAAATTGGCTGCTGTGGTATTCGCACTGAAAATTTAGAGGCATTACTTGTACGGTGAGAAGTGTATCATTTACACGGATCACCAGAGTCTCAAGTATTTCCTCACTTAGAAAGAGCAAATCCTTAGACAACATAGATGGATTGAGCTGCTTAAGGATTATGACTGTTCGATTGAATACCATCCTGGTAAGGCTAATGTGGTGGCCGACGCACTAAGTCGTAATGCTGCGACTGATTTGAGGGCGATGTTTGTTCATCTCAGCTTATTCGATGATGGTAGTCTGTTGGCCGAACTTTAGGTTAAATCGACGTAGATTGAATAGGTTAAGGGTAAACAGTTGGAGAATAAGTCATTAAGTCTTCGTTTTTGACAAATTGAGAGTGGTAGCACATTAGATTTTAGACTGAATAACGAAGGGGTACTCTATTTCCATGGGAGAGTTTGTATACCGAAGGATACTAATCTGAGACAGTCTATACTGCAAGAGGCGCATAGTAGTCTTTATGCTATGCATCCTGGCAGGAGTAAGATGTATCGGGACCTTCGTGAGTTGTATTGGTGGCCAAGTCTTAATCATGAAGTTACCGATTTCGTGGGTAAATGCCTTACTTGTCAGCAGGTTAAGGCTAAACACCAGTTACCTTCAGGGTTGCTTCAGCCAGTTAAGATTCCATTGTGGAAGTGGGAGAGAGTGACTATGAACTTCGTTAGTAGGCTACCCTTAACGCCTACTAAGAAGGATTCAGTATGGGTCATCATGGATCAATTAACCAAGTCTGCCCATTTCATACATGTTCGTACTGATTACTCGTTATAGAAGCTAGCTAAGCTGTATGTGTCTGAAATAGTGAGACTGCATGGGGTATCAGTTTCCATAATATCTGATAGAGATCTTTGCTTCATGTCTCGATTCTGGAAAAAGTTACACGAGGCTTTGAGTACAAGGTTGGACTTCAGTACTGCGTTTCATCCTCAGACAGATGGTCAGTCAGAGAGGGTGATTCAGGTATTGGAGGACATGTTAAGGAGTTGTATTCTTGACTTCCGAGGCAGTTGGGAGGACTTTTTGCTGTTATCGAAGTTTACGTATAACAATAGGTCGTAGGTGTCATACTCCTTCGTGTTGGACTGAGTTTGGTAAGCAGTGTGTTCTGGGTCCCGAATTGATTTCTCATACTGAAGATAAAGTTACACTAATTTGGGATCGACTGAAGGCAACATTAGACAGACAGAAGTCGTATGCAGATCTGAAGCATGATGAGATTGAGTATTCTGTGGGGGACTTAGTTTTTCTCAAGGTCTCGCCATGGAATAGGATACTGAGGTTTGGACAGAAGGGCAAGCTAAGCCTAAGGTTCATTGGGCCTTACCGCATATTGAAGTGTGTGGGATCGGTTGCCTATCAACTCGAGTTACCTCCAGAGTTGGACCAAATTCATGATGTGCTCCACGTCTCTATGCTGAGACAATATTGCTCTGATCCTGCGCATATTGTCTCGATTGAAGAGATTGAAGTTAGGCCAGATCAGACCTTTGAGGAAGAGCCGGTTCAAACTTTAGATAGCGATGTGAAGGTTTGGAGGGAGGAAGTCTATTCCACTGGTTAAGGTACTATGGCATAATCACAGTTCTGAGGAAGCCACGTGGGAACTCGAGGAGACGATGCGATAATAATACCCTCATATGTTTTCACTAGGTAAATTTTGAGGCCGAAATTTTCTTTTAGGGGGGTAGAGTTGTAACGCCCCAAAATATAGGTACTTATTTTCTATATGTTGCGTAACTCAAATGCAGACTTGTCTCAATGGTTAAGTGTTCTGGGAAGCACTTGAGAGGTATTGGGTTCAAGCTTGGGCATTTGAGAAAAAACTTTGTTTTTAAGGAATAAGCCTTTGTCATGGTTGGTAGACTTTTAAATTATTGAGGGTAAGATATGTCATAAAAAGCATGCTGGTCCAAGGGTTAATGACGTGTTTCTAATGCTAAGGGACTTGAGTACGAGTCCTACTGAGTGCAAAGGGTGTCTTTTTGCTGCTGTACCGTGTAAGAGGTGGTATGTCAGTGGGATACTGATGCTCATGGATGGTTGAGAGTGTTGGGGGGAGTAGGGAGTGTGCAGTCGAATTTTAAGAGGATATTGTGGAGAGATTTGAGGAGAGGATTAGGGGGAGTTGAAGTGAGAGAGAGTGGAGTGCCAAATTTGGGCTTTAGGCACTCAAGGAATTGATTTGTGTTAGGGATTCAGCTTTAGGTGAGTTTAGATCGGTGGCTGTACACTTTTGTTCTTTTTCGCTCCTCACTTTTTGTCTTTGGGACATTTGTTTTTGGGTTCTTTCCTGCTTTTTGCTAATAGCTGAATTCTACTATGGGTTCTTTGGGGTATTTTCTTTTTGCCTATTTTAGTTTTTGTCCTTCTACCACTACTCCTTAAAGAATCGTTTTTCCCCTTGTTGTTCTTGTGGCCGAATACTTTTCTTCCTTTCTGAAATCCATTATGTTTTGTTGGCCGAATTTGTTCTTCCTCATTTTTCCAATCGACTTCTTATTGATCAATTGCTCCTCTCCCTCTCTATGGTAATTCTTCTTTACCTTCTGTCAGATTTGGTGGTAACGCATCTACTCGGTTTTGCTCTTTCTTCCTCCTTGCCTTTTTAATCTTATACTTATCATCTTCTTATGCTGCCGATTTCTGATAGGAGGGTAGTTGTCCCTTTGTTGTCTCTTCCAATGTGGGTGCTTCCGGATTTCAGGTTGTGTGTAGGCTGACTACTCTTTTCTCTGAATTGGTTCTGCGCTTTCGATAGGTCCCTGCTTGGTTTCTACTCTTTTGGCTTTCTCTTACTTTCCCTCTTTGTTGTGTTAATCATGTAGCTAACACCTTCTTTTACTGTCGATTTCCTAGGAGTATTGTGTGATCAATCTTATTCAACAGTTTAAGTGGATTAAACCACTTTTGTTCATCCAAGGCAGGTATCTAATGCTTTGGGATTAAGTAATAAAGAGGAGGGTGATTTACCTTATTATCAAACGGCTAATTGAATGCCTTGAATGAATGTAGGATTAGTGCTCGTGGACTTCTAGCACTTTTTGCAAACAGGTGTGTAATCACACTGCTATAAATGTAGATCGACAAAAGCCGAAAAAGTTGTCTACTGATGCTACACGAGCATACGCTCGCTCGTGTGGTAATCTGAACGTGTAAAATGTGGGTGTTAGATCGTAGAGGCCTCCATGAGTGTTTTCATGGGCTTAGGCCGTTTTGGCCACGTTCGACCGAAATGGGCGATGTTGGCCCATGGGCTCATGGGCCCCACACAGATAAACCACACGAATGTGTGAAGATTATTTGGCCAGGCTGTGTTGTCCACACGGCCAAGGTCATTTTTGGGCTTTACGGGCCACACGGGCGTGTGGGCCCACATGGGCCGCATTATGTGGTTGGGCCCATTTTCACTGTTTGGCTGTTAAGGTTGCACGGGTCGCCCGAGACGACTGTGGACCTATTGTTGGGTCAGTAAGTATACCTAGACCTTAATATGATGAAATGACTAATATACCCCTATGAGGTAAAATGACCCTATGATATGTATGACTATATTCGAGGATGACATGATTTGCATACACATATGATATTATGACATGAGTTTTTGCATGGGGACGGGCTATTATATTTGGAGAAAGTGTACTGTACTGGCAGCTCTGCCACAAATACTATTTAGTGCCGCAACCGGTGCTATATTTTTGGAGTGTAGGGATGGGTGGGTCGATTTTATCCCCACATGGAGTGTAGGGCTGGACGGAGTGGAGTGTAGAGGATGGATAGGTAGGATTTCTGATTGCATTTCTATTACTGTTACTGAAATGGGCTAAGGCCCACACTGCTACTGTTACTGAAATGGGCTAAACCCTAACTGAGATTGAACTACGACTAAAACGGGCTTAGGCCCAGATTGTAACTGTTTACTGAATGATTGAATGTTGATAAGGGATTATACACTGAGTTTTCATAAACTCACCCTTCTATTTCTCTACGCAGCTAATCCTTAGACGGGCCGGTGCTGCGAGGAACTTGACGTGGCCACACAATCGTACATGTTTTCACTTTTTATCTTCTATTTTATAAGAAATTTATTTTGGGTATTTGTTATGTAATAAGGCCTTTTAAAGTTTTATTTTTGGTTTAAGATTTAAGTACTTTGAATCATATCTATTAGAAGTAGGCGCGGTTTTTCATAAAGATATCTGCTTTTAAAACACCTCGCTATTGCCACATAATTTCAAGCTTCCGCAAACAAACAATGTTTTTAAAGTGCGATAACAACCTAATTTGATAAACACATTGCTAAACCAACACCAGTTTTATCAACGATCAAGATACCTTAAATTTTTTCATAAAGATTACAACAAGATTTTAATATAGAGTGGATTATTCAACGAAACTACGTTTTTTCGAAATACACTTCAATGTGAAATCGCAGATTCGGTCATCAATTGACTAATCATTCTAACAAGCAACCAATATGCCCTTATTGGCACCGACAATTCAACCATTAAACAACAATGAAACTTTACCATTCTTGACAGGTTAATCATACCTAAACATTCATATGCAAGCATTATTTCTTTAACTAGAATATCAATAGGTAAAGTACAAAATATAACCTAAATCTTTATACCAATTTCATCAAGCAAAACGTACGATAACTACCAATGCTTTTAATCATTTCATACACAACTCAATTACACCAAATGAAAACATTTAACTAACATAATAAAGTCCATTGCCATTTCATGCTATCATCTAAATAAATACTTCATACTATTCATGTTTTTTTCATAAATATTTATATGCTAAATTACCATATGCATCTATTTAAATATTTATATCCATTCAATCTCAACCATGTCAAACCACAAACACAAGCTTTACATTTCAATATTTAGTCCTCCTAAGTACATGCCACAAATAACCAAGCTCGAAAAATCAAAAGTCAACTAATCGGGAAACAAAAGGTGTATGCTTCTCGTTGATCCGACCGACACGTTTCAGACAGTTCAAATTCTACAGAAAAGTAGTAACCTAAGTAAGTATATAAAATACTCGTAAGCTCATATAATATAACAAATAACTTACCTTAACCATTTAACAATTATATGAAACAATATGAAACAAATTCACCTATCATAACATTCAAAAATCAACCATATGAGATTTAATCCAAACCACATATATAATTTCAAATGGTAAAATACCAACTTTAACTCAAAATTTATCATGAATCCATTTTCCAATTTCTCACTTTGTAACTCTTTCATCATTAAAATTTTCATCATATGTCCCTGACATATTCATTCATATCAAGACATAGTTCAACAATTTTGGGTCAATAAGTAATGAATATATAGATATTCAAAGTTCATATTTTGCTTACATCAGTGGAATAGTTTCGTATAAATTAAATTTTATTCTTCCGATGGATCTTTGTAAAATTATTCCATAAATAAGTCCAGAAATAGATAACACTCATAAGATCTAATCAGATACAAAATAAATGTGTCAAGTTACCCGTCCAGGCTAAACCAGTGACAACACAGAAAAATAGTTTGGCCAGGGCTATGTATACATGTAATGTTACCAGTCCAAGATAAACTTTTAAAACGAAAATGGATTACGAGTCTAGACTAAATTTGAGTCATATGCATATCCGAGTCCGCAACACATGCTGGAGCTCGGTCCAGAACAGGAATTCAGAAATAAATCTCATGTATGAAACTTTTACTCAATCCGTTGGAATTATTTAACAAATTAGTATTTCTCGCATGAATCAAATTCATTTTCGCTGTGTTAAATATACATAAATATATATCATTAACAACATTCAGTAACGAATTATAGCCAGAGATATCAGTATAAACTTACTTGACAAAATGATAACACTTTGGGTATGAGGGATTATTCGGTAAATTTTCTATTTTTTGCCTAAATCACAACTTGATCTACATAATAGTTAAGATTCAAAATATTAATATCAATCTCATACCAGTACTTAAATTCATGCATATAATTCTTTAATATCATTTTACATGATTTCCTTAAAATTTTACATTTTATTTAATTTATTCCCAAAAATTAAATTTATCATAACTTCCAAATTTGGACTTCAAACTTTAAACCAATTTCAAATAAATTAAATTGTAGCCACCTATTATCAAAAACTTCAAAAATTACAAATAAATTTTAAGATATTAACAATTTAGTTCTTAAGTTCAAAATTAACAAAAACACTTTATAAAATTGTCCTTAAATAATTCATAGTTTCCAAATCTACCAATTTAAATAAAAAAAAACCTAAGATTCATCAATTGCAAGTTTTAAAATCTTTTAATAGTTTTGAAATCAGAAATACGGATTAGTTGGATCTAGTTGCAACGATATCAGAAATATAAAAAAATATAAGAAATGAGATTAAAAATAGGTTACATGCATGACTTGAAAGTTTGAAGTAATTTGCCCATGGCTTCTTTTGCTCTTCTTCCTTGGAAAAGTGAGAAACAAAATGAGGTGGGGAAGATGACAAAATGTTTTTAATTCTTTTAACATATATTATTATAATTTTTTATTTAATTAATATAACACACGCTAATTTAAACCAAAACCAACTGTCCTACTTTCTTAAAAAGTGGTTAATTATCACTTAAATCCCTTGAAAAAATTTAATTAACCCCTTGATCAACTAAAATTCCATAAAAATTAAGTTTTTTATGATTTAGTCCTTTTTTTTTAATTAACTATCAAATCACTAAAATTTTCGAACCAAACTTCAATACACCTATTTAGTAACTCCGTAAATATTTATTATAAATATTTACGAGCTTGGTTTACAAAAATGAGGTCCCAAAACCTCATTTTCCAAAACCACTTGACTTTGGGACAACCCACTTGTTCTTAACTAATTATCCAATTAAATAAAAAATATGATAAAATTCACTATATGAAAATGCTTAACTCGTAAATATTAAATAATAATATTTACATATTCACTCATCAGAATTGTGGTCTAGAAACCACTATTTCTAACACAATTGAAAAACGGGTTGTCACAACTCTCCCCCCTTAGAAACTTTCGTCCTCGAAATTTCTTACCTAAGAATAAGTTCAGGTACTGCAACCTCATAGATTTTCCAGTTTCCACATAGTTTTTTTTTAGATTCGAATACATTTTTTGACAATGAAATGCAACTTCAAACAATTATGAATGATAAGAACTTTACACTCAATTCCACAGATTAGTCAGTCCCGACTAGCTTCTTTTCACTGAATTCTCACTATTATAACAAAGTTCAGCATTTAAGTCCGTACAAGCTTCGAACAGTGCCATATTAATATTGGATATATAATAATTATTATTATAAGCAAATTCAGCCAATGGTAAAAATTTCTTCCAACTACCTACAAATTCAGTAATATAACATCGAAGCATACCTTCCAAAATCTGAACAACTCGTTCTAACTGCCTTACTATCCGATAATAAAAAAACAATGCTAAAATTTAATCTAGTACTCAGGACTCGGATTAGGATCAGAAATAATGAATAACAGCACATAGTGCAATCTAACAATCTCATAATCATATAACTCAAGTAGCTTCTCTAGTGAATATCTATTCGGTCCAAAATAAATGAACTAATTACATCAATCTGCTAACAATTATTGGTAGCCTTGATATGAAATCCATCATAGTATGCTCCCATTCTTACTCTGGAATTATATCAGGTTGTAACAAATTTAATGGAACTTGATGCTTGACTTTCGCTTGTTGACTTACCACACATCCCGATAAAAACTCAAATATATATTTTTCATCCCCAGCTATCAATATCTATATTCCAGGTCATTATACATTTTGTTACTACTCAGGTATATCAAATAAATACAGCTATGGGTTTCTCGTAAAACATTTCTTTCAACTTTAGAATCATTACGTACACATGCGATTTCAAAAATACAAACTAACATCACTTTCAACACTGAAATCAATGATCTGACCATTCTGAAACTGCTCCCATTTAGCTAACAAATTTGGATTGTTTCTCTAATGTTGGAACATCGGTGCCTCCAAGGCGCAGCGAAAAATTAAAAAACCGGCGATCCAAACCAAGGATCCATGTGTAAGGAACGAATCGGGGTGATAAAAAGGTTTCGAATGTATCGAAATTTCAATCTGAGTAGACAGCGACGCCTAGGCAACAGGAATGCTGAACCACAATCGAACCAAGCCGCAACCTTTTCTGATGTCGGCCTCTACGTAGTCCACCCGATTGAAAATGAACGGTAGAAATCCCAGAAAACTATTTTCAGAGAGTATTTTGCTAAAACGGCTGCTAGACCACTTTCATATTTTCGGGCTAGTTATATATATATCCTTTTTAGGGTTTTTTTACCCTTGCTATATATAACTCCCTCTTAATTGGTATATATTTATAACGAATTCTAATTCATTAAAATTAATCTGAACATAATAATTATCATTCAAATAAATATAATAATGTTTAACCGAAAAATTATAATTACATTAATTATATTAAAGATTTCGGTAAACTATATTTATTTAAACTTATATACAAACTAAATTCATATATCAATAAAATTATGTTCTGATTATGTATACAACATCCTTGTACATAAATAGTATGTTCAACAATTTGATTGCCCAATTAAATTAATTCTATAATTAATTTAATTCATGTGACAACCAAGCAATATACCAACTATGTTTTACCTCGTTCATTTCAACCATAGGTGTGACCCTATAGGTTCTTGTAACGTTAGCAGTAATATTAGAACGATTCTAATGTTACAAACAATGAGTGGCATCTAGCAATGCATCAATGCTACCTAAGTTACAAGAAGTCATGATTCGACATAACCTTTTGTGATTAACCTTTCATGCATTCATCCTTAAGTCCTATATCTTTGGAATGGACACAAGTCATGGAATAGTCACACTTGCATAGTCCATCCCATGTTTCTTGATACCTCGAGTAGACTATAGTACACAAATAAGTATGACATCTCATATCAACTTATTTGAGCATGGCCATGCATTTCTAGCCTCACTCAATCAAGTGGCCTGAGATATTACTCCCATTATGTAGGAGGGACTTATCCTATATTGATCAACTATATCCCTCAACATAGATTGTGGTATATCCAACATCGGGCTTTTATAGAACAACCAGTTACGGTGTTTGTTTGACTTTATCAAAATATACAACTCACGATGTTGGGATAAAGATGATCTCAAGTATGAGGATCATATACATATTAATCACTATGAGTAATGTTGTGACAATTACATAATAATCCAAGAAACATACTCATAGTGGGTCAGTCCAATATGTTGTTCTCTAACACACATATTCATGCATTGATTCTGACACTCCATATTAATGACAACTCTTTATCATCAATCAACTACATGTTAGTCTTGATGCATTATTATTGTCCTAGCCAATAACAATACTTGACTAAGGATCTTTTGAGAATAATCATATTATTCTCAGGACATTATTATAAAACAATTTATTTATGCACACTGAAAAGAAACTGGAATAATAATGGCAACGCCTTATATTGATAAACATGATAAACCAAGTATGTTATTACAACCATCTCGTGATTGATCTTTGGGCATACTCCTACAATCTCCCACTAGCACTAAGACCAATCACTTATATATCTAATACCAAGTGACTTAGTGTGACGATCATGCTTGGCACGTGTCGGAGGCTTGGTCGTGATCAAAATGTTATCATCTGTAGGTACTCTGCATATCTCTACATCCCCTCGATCGATAATCTCTCGAATAATATGGTAGCGCCTAAGTATATGTTTGGATCATTGGTGAGATCTGGGTTCTTTTGCTTGTGCAATGGCTCTATTGTTATTACGTCGGAGTTCTATAGCATCTGATATGCTAGGCACAACCCCTAGTTCAGTAATGAACTTCTTGATCCAAACCGCTTCTTTTGCTGCCTCACTAGCTGCAATATACTCAGCCTCTATTGTAGAACCGGCTACTGTACTTTGCTTTGAACTCTTCTAGCTCACAGCAACACCATTAAGGTAAAACACAAAACCTGATTGCGATCGAGAATCATCCTTGTCGGTTTGGAAGCTGGCATCAGTGTAACCTTTTACACTTAACTCTTCCTCACCTCCATATATTAGGAACGTATCCTTAGTTCTTCTTAAGTACTTAAGGATATTCTTGACTGTGGTCCAGTGACCTTCACCGGGATCTACTAGGTACCTGCTCGTCATACTTAAGGCATATGAGACATCTAGACGGGTACATAACATGGCATACACGATAGATCCAATAGCAGAAGTATATGGAATTTTACTCATGCGTTCTCTCTCTTGTGGAGTTGAAGGACATATTTCCTTCGAGAGTGAAATACCATGTCTCATAGGTAGGAATCCTTTCTTAGATTCTTCCATATTGAACCTTTTCAATACTTTCTCTATATATGTACCTTGACTTAGACCTAGTAGTCATCTTGATCTATCTCTATAGATCTTGACTCCTAAGATGTAAGTGGCTTCGCCCAAGTCCTTCATAGAAAAACAACTTCCTAACCAAGTCTTAATAGACTGTAAGGTAGGTATGTCATTGCCCATGATAAGTATGTCATCCACATACAGTACCAAGAATGTGATTGTGTTCCCACTAACTTTCTTGTAAACACATGGCTCATCTTCATTTTTGATAAAACCAAACTTTTTGATTGCATCGTTAAAATGAAGATTCCAACTTCGAGAAGCTTGCTTTAATCCATAAATGGATCTTTGTAACTTACATATCTTTCCAGCATCCTTTGGATCGACAAAACCTTCAGATTGTGTCATATACACATCCTCTTCAAGTTTCCCATTAAGGAAAGCTGTTTTGATATCCATCTGCCAGATTTCATAATCATGAAATACAGCTATGGCGAGCAAGATCCTGATGGATTTAAACATAGCTAAAGGAGAAAAGGTTTCATCATAGTCAACACCATGAATTTGGCGAAAACCTTTAGCGAGTAATCGCCCCTTGTATGTTTGTACATTACCATCCATGTCGGTTTTCTTTTTGAAAACCCACTTGCACCCTATAGGTTTAACCCCTTCGGGTGGGTCAACCAATGTCCAAACTTGGTTTTCATACATGGAATCCATCTCAGATCTCATGGCCTCAAGCCATTTCTCAAAGTCTGGGCTCGCCACCGCTTCTTGATAAGTCCTAGGCTCATCTTGATCTATAAGAAGAATGTTACCATGCGTTGTAATGAGAAATCCATATCTCTCAGGTGCATGGCGTTGTCTTAAAGATCTACGCGGTGGTTGTGTTTCTGTGATTACTTGTTCCTCAATTTCTTGTGGAATTTGCTTGTTGTTCTATCTCTCAGTTCGATGGTATCTTGTGATTCTCGAATTTCTTCAAGTTCAATCTTTCTCCCACTTCCTTTTTAGAAACAAATTCTCTCTCTAGGAAGACACCAAATCAGAGCAACAAACACTTTGTTCTCGGTGGGATTAAAGAAATAATATCCTTTGGTTTCTTTCTCGGATACCCCACAAAGATACACCTTTCAGATTTGGGTTCAAGCTTAGTAGGCGTCGACGTTTAACATAAGCTTCAACCCCAAATTTTCATAAAAGACATCTTGGGGCGTTTCTAGTCCACATCTCATATGGCGTCTTTTGAACCGATTTAGATGGAACACAATTTAGTGTGAAAATAGTTGTTTCAAGTGCATGTCCCCAAAAGGAAGTCGGTAGATCAAAGATGACTCATCATGGATCGAACCATGTCTAATAAAGTTCGATTTCTTCTCTCAGAAACTCCATTCCATTGAGGAGTACCAGGAGGAGTAAGTTGTGAGACAATCCCACATTCCTTCAAAAGATCATCAAACTCTAGGCTCAAATACTCTCTACCTCGATCAGATCGAAGTGTCTTAATAGTTTTGCCTAGTTGATTTTGTACTTCATTTTTGAATTCCTTGAACTTTTCAAGGGCCTCAGCCTCAGATTTATGGTGCATGAGATAAACATACCCATATCTACTGAAATCATCAGTGAAAGTAATGAAGTAGTGAAATCCACCTATGGCTTGTGTATTTATTGGTCCACATACATCTGAATGTATTAAGCCCAATAAATCACTAGCTCATTCACTTTTACCAGTAAAAGGAGATTTAGTCATTTTTCCTAATAAGCAAGATTCACATACTTCAAATTGTTCAAAAACAAATGAATCCAAGAGACCATCTTTATGGAGTTTGGATATGCGTTTCTCACTTATGTGGCCCAAATGACAATGCCAAAGATAAGTTTGATTTGAGTCATTTATTTTAGATATTTTAGTATTTATGTTGTAAATGGGATTCATTTGATCTAAAATATAGAGGCCATTAATCAATTGTGCCGAACCATAGAAAACATTATTGAGATAAAAGGAACAACAATTATTCTTAATTATTATCTCAAAACCAATTTTGTCTAAACAAGAAATTGAAATAATGTTTTTAGTCAAACTGGGCACAAAATAACAATCCTCTAAAATTAAACCAAGTCCACTAGGAAAAGATAAAGTATATGTTCCCACAATAATGCAAAGAACTCTTGCTCCATTTCCAAATCGCAGTCCACATCTCCTCTAGCCAAAGTCCTACTCCTTTGTAGTCCCCATGCATGTAAGTACAAATATGAGAACCACAACCAGTATCTAATACCCAAGAAGTAGTAGTTGATAAATTAATATCAATAACATAAATACCAAGCAGACGTTACGCTTGCTTTGGCCTTCTTGATTTCCTCAAGATAGACAGGCGATTTAAGCTTCCAATGTCCAAATACACCACAATGAAAATAGTTTCCTTCCTTAGACACCTCACCTTTAGGTTTCAGTGTAGCCTTTCCCTTTCTAAGATTGGGCTTACCTTTGCCTTTGGGCTTTGTCGGGACTTTAGCCTTTCCCTTGCCCTTGTTGTTACGGACCATCAGTATGGGCTTGGGTCCAACCTTTTTCATGTTGCCTTCAGCAGTCAACATACTTGAGCAAGCGTGGCGAGTCTTGTCAATTTCATTCATATTGAAATTGAGGACAAATCTGTTGTAACTATCCCAAGACAACGATTGCGAATAACATCCGTGGCCAACTCTTGGCTCAATGGAAACCCAAGCTTAGATAGGCTTTCAATATAACCAATCATGTTAAGAACATGAGGTCCTCATCGGGCTTCCTTCACCAACTTACATTGGAATAGGGCCTTAGAGATATCGAACCTCTCTTGCCTTGCTTGCCCTTGATATAGTTCTTTCGGTGCTCGATCATATCATAAGCAACCATATCCTCATGTTGCTTTTGAAGCTCGAGATTCATAGTGGCAAGCATAAGACATCCAACGTCTACCATTTCATCGAGATGCTTCTTGTAAGCATCTTTATCGGCCTTCGAGGCATTAGCCGGTGGTTCATCGAAGTGGTTTTTCAATGACATATAATTTCCGTTCTTGTTTGAGGACAATCCTCAAGTTACGGAACCAGTCAAGAAAATTCAAACCATTCAATTTGTCCTTCTCAAGGACCGATCGTAATGAGAGTGTATTAGTGTTTGCAGCCATAATATATCTACAGCAATAAAATATGCGTGTGAATAAATTTACCAAGTTTATATCAATCGTTAAAAGGACTTTATTAAAAGATGTTCCCACTATTTTATTTCAAAATTAATAACCCTCATATATTAATTTCGGAAAGACTTTCTTGAAAGTATTTCTTGTGGGTTAAGAATCCATATTTCACCTCCTCTTAAGTCAGCTTTGGCTTTACTCTCAAGATTATGGTTATTTAGGTAAGCAACACTTGCTAATTACATCATATGTAACTCCTACAATTTGGTGAACAACTCTTGTTCTAATCATCTTATGATTTATCCAAATAACTTGCCTCTAGGTTTCTAATCCTATTAGAGTAACCTAGTTAAGTCATTAACCAATTTTTAACCGGCAAATATCACTTGTTTATTCTTCGCGTTTAACCAAGATAAATACTAGTACTTCACTTTGGCAAAACCTACATAGTATTGATCGAGGCCTTAACGAGGGCATAAATTGGAAGGCCATGTTGACTTAATATTTTAATAGAGGGATTTTATTAGAGTGTTACATCTCACCAATTATGGTCTACTTTAGTCCATTTAATCTTTTAATTGATCTCATCAATTAATGGGGTTTATTATTTCCAAATTTGCATGCTTTAGACATCCATAGCATCTCATACATGAATAAGTAAAGCAGTAAATAAATGCAATAGTTATAGCCCATAAACTATGGTGGTTCAACCCAAGCCAATGGGAGAACCAAAAGAAAACCTAAAGGTGTAAGCTGTTTCACAAGATGTCAATCCACACTGGTCGGCCCATCTTCCTTCTCGTCTAGTCCACAACAACTTTTACAAATTATAAAATTCAGAAACTCATTTTACATACGAGGGAGTAAGATGAGAAGAGAAATACAAAAGAATATTAGTAAGGCACGACACGCAAGCCGTATTTATAAAATTACAATCTTTTATCAAATGGGTCATCGGGCTATAACTATGCATTTCAAACACTGTGCATTTCAAAAATAGTATACTTTATACAACGTTTTACTAAGTGAATTATAAAATATGCTTTCAACCTTTTATGGCCCATTAAGTTTATTTATTACAAAACATACTAGAAGATGATGGGGATCTCGCCCCCGCCAGATCCCCATCCCAAGGGGTGCAGGGGCGGAGCCCCACTGGTATGGACTGAGTGCGGCGAGAGCCCGCAATGATGAATCATGAACCCCACCAAATGAAACCTCACGATTTGATAACTTTTATCAATAGAATAGTGTTTTTAGGATTTTAATCCTTGAGGTTTCATATCGGAACAACCCTTGTTCCACTGGCCAGTAATCTGTTACTGGAAATTGTAAATGCCACCCTTGCTTCATCACAGATTTCTTAAAGTTAACAGTAAAAAACATAAAATCGAATAGGCCATAACATCATGATTAACATTTAATCACTTATCGAAAGGAACAATTATCAGATATTATTTAAACGATTTAAACAGGAATAACATTATAAAATTGAAACATGCATCTCATACAATTGCATCATCCAAGTATTTAAGCCCGAGCCCGTATTACACAAGTGGCTTTGATACCACTGTTGGAACACCGGTGCCTCCAAGGCGCAGCGAAAAATTAAAAAATCGGCGATCCAAACCAAGGATCCATGTGTAAAGAACGAATCAGGGTGATAAAAAGGTTTCGAATTTACCAAAATTTCAATCTGAGTAGACAGCGACGCCTAGGCAACAGGAATGCTAAGCCACTATCGAACCAAGCCGCAACCTTTCCCGATGTCGGCCTCTACGTAGTCCACCCGATTGACAATGAACGGTAGAAATCCCAAAAAACTATTTTCAGAGAGTATTTTGCTAAAACGGCTGCTAGACCACTTTCATATTTTCGGGCTAGTTATATATATATCCTTTTTAGGGTTTTTTTTACCCTTGCTATATATAACTCCCTCTTAATTGGTATATATTTATAACAAATTTTAATTCATTAAAATTAATCCGAACATAATAATTATCATTCAAATAAATATAATAATGTTTAACCGAAAAATTATAATTACATTAATTATAATAAAGATTTCGGTAAACTATATTTATTTAAACTTATATACAAACTAAATTCATATATCAATAAAATTATGTTCTGATTATGTGTACAGCATCCTTGTACATAAATAGTATGTTCAACAATTTGATTGCCCAATTAAATTAATTCTATAATTAATTTAATTCATGTGACAACCAAGCAATATACCAACTATGTTTTACCTCGTTCATTTCAACCATAGGGTGTGACCCTATAGGTTCTTGTAACGTTAGCAGTAATATTAGAATGATTCTAATGTTACAAACAATGAGTGGCATCTAGCAATGCATCAATGCTACCTAAGTTACAAGAAGTCATGATTCGACATAACCTTTTGTGATTAACCTTTCATGCATTCATCCTTAAGTCCTATATCTTTGGAATGGACACAAGTCATGGAATAGTCACACTTGCATAGTCCATCCCATGTTTCTTGATACCTCGAGTAGACTATGATACACAAATAAGTATGACATCTCATATCAACTTATTTGAGCATGGCCATGCATTTCTAGCCTCACTCAATCAAGTGGCCTGAGATATTACTCCCATTATGTAGGAGGGACTTATCCTATATTGATCAATTATATCCCTCAACATAGATTGTGGTATATCCAACATCAGTCTTTATAGAACAACCAGTTACGGTGTTTGTTTGACTTTATCAAAATATACAACTCACGATGTTGGGATAAAGATGATCTCAAGTATGAGGATCATTACATATTAATCACTATGAGTAATGTTGTGACAATTACATAATAATCCAAGAAACATACTCATAGTGGGTCAGTCCAATATGTTGTTCTCTAACACACATATTCATGCATTGATTCTGACACTCCATATCAATGACAACTCTTTATCATCAATCAACTACATGTTAGTCTTGATGCATTATTATTGTCCTAGCCAATAACAATACTTGACTAAGGATCTTTTGAGAATAATCATATTATTCTCAGGACATTATTATAAAACAGTTTATTTATGCACACAGAAAAGAAACTGGAATAATAATGGCAACGCCTTATATTAATAAACATGATAAACCAAGTATGTTATTACAACCATCTCGTGATTGATCTTTGGGAATACTCTTACATATAAAACTCTTGAATTCTCTGAATAAATAACAGTTCAACTCTCAATTCGATAATAATAGTACCATTTTGGCTCAAACTCAACAGAATATCCATTTCCTTTAATGTGAACAAAGTTTCCCGATTCAATGCCTCATCTACAACATTAGCTTTACCCAAGGGATAATCAATCACCAGATCAAAATCTTTTAATAATTCAAGACCTCAATACTATTCCAAATTCAATCTGGAACTTATGTGAGCATAACTTTCAACTATTTGAAACTCTACTAACATTATTCCACCGCCTATAACTAACATTTTTTGTAGCAACTTCGTCAATGGTAGAGCTATCATCGACAAGCTTGAACAAAATCATCTGTACCATATAGTAAATCTTAGAGAACTATACACTTTTAAATTATTCCTTGGAGATTTCCTAGTCGATAACTATCATAAGTTTATTTAAATAACTTAGATATCTTCAGTTGTTAATAAAAGGTTTAGAAAACTTATTTCTTGAAATCAGAATTCACATTTACTGATCTTCACAAATAATTATTTCTCTCATTGTATCTGTAACACTATTTTTCCAAAATTAATCATGTTCAATTTCATTTTTCCCATAATTTGAATATCATTAATTACATGGCAACAACTCTGATCAGATACAACTAGAAGCTTCTGTCTCTTAAATGTAACATCCCGAAATAGGGCCTAAACGGAATAGTAATTACGAAATCACAAATATGAGGTAGAAAAATTTATTTTATTATCATTTCAAGGTCTATGGAATGATTGCATGATTGTGTGGAAATTTTGTTTAGAAATTTTATCGATAGAGGGTTCAATTTGGTATCTAGGACTAAATTGCAAAAGTTGTAAAATACGTGTTCTAGTTCACAAAGGTACAAAGTACTTGTGAGTAATGAGTTTTTAAAGTGGAGGTCCTTTGATAGTAATTAGACCATTATACTAGTTTGGACAAAAATACCTAAAGGAAGATAAAACACCATAGCTTTTAATTAAGGGCATTTTGGTCATTTAGTTATTAAAATGAATTAAAAACAAAATTAAAAGCCAATTTTTGTCCATCTTCAACCCCTTGGCCGAATTTCACATGAGAAATACATAGCTAGGGTTTCTCAAGCTTCCAAGCTCTATTGTAAGTCCGTTTTAGCCCCGTTTTTAATTTTTTTACGTTTTTGGAGTCCCGGCAACTTGATTAAGCTTATTCTAGCAATAATTTAACCTAGGGTTTATATTTGGAAAAATACCCATAGGTGAAATGTGTTTATTTTGATGTTTTATGGTAGAATATGGAGCTTGAAATTGTGTTAAATAACTTTTGCTAAGTGATTTTACGTAGAAACTAGTAAAACGACAAAATTGGTAAAAATACCTAATGTTCATAAGTACATGTTAGAGTGAGAATTTGATGTTTCCATAGAAGGAAAAAATAATCAGCATGTCATGAAACATAAGAAAATAGGATGCATTTTAATTTCTGAGCCTTGAGGTAAAAGTGTAAATATGTAAAAGTTTAGGGGCAAAAGTATAATTTTGCCAAAGTTTGAGTCAAGGACTGTTTTAATAAATGTGAGTATTAAATAAGCTAAATTTGTTACTATAGATTAAGAAGAACAAAATCTGGAGTTAGACCGGGGAAAGAAAAAGATAGTGGACTAAATCAATATAGTTGATCGTATTTTGTTTCGAGGTAAGTTTGAGGTAAATAAATGCAATATTCTATTATTTAATGTTAATGTTGTTAATTTCCAGCATGTGTATATTTATTTTATGAAATTATTCAAAGAAGACTCGAGCATGAATTGACGGAGAAGTAATTTCAGAAAGTCCCGATTGAACCTTAGGAATGTGTAGGATACAAATGTCATGACATTAGGGTTTAAGGATACCACGTAACACCATGCCAAGGCATGGCAATTGGTAAGGTTTCTAAGGTAAGGAAATCATGTAAGACCATGTCAAGACATGGCATTGATAAGTTACTATAAGGCAAAGGTCCCATGTAAGACCATGCCAAGGCATGGCATTAGTGAGTTCATAAGGCAAGGATACCATGTAAGACCATGTCAAGACATGGCAAGGGTAAGTTTCAAAAGGATACCACGTAATACCATGACAAGTCATGGAAATGGTATGGTACCCGTGTATCCTTAGTATTCCAAGTGGTTCAATTGGAAAAATTTAAAGAGAATATCAAGGTAAGGTAAGGTAAGACAAGTTATACTAAAAAGGTAAGACAAGTTCATGCTAGAAGAGCAAAGGTAAGTATATAATGTTCATGTATGCTTGATAAGGAAAAAGGTAAGTAAAATGTATTAATAAATTTGATTAAGTAAGTATTTAAGTAAGTGAGTAAGCGAAGAAATTTAAAATATGTCTATGAGAATTAATGAAGTTGCATTAAGTAGTATCATGCCAAGTAGTAAGATAGTTCTTATGAATGTTGTTATTTATTTGCATGCAAAATTACTAAGCTTAATGCTTACCCCCTTTATTTTCCTTCTTTTTATAGTTTTGTCAATCTAACTCAGGGATCATAAAGTACGTCGGAGGTCCGGCACACTATCACAAGGATTATTTTGGTATAGCTAGACTTTTCATTTTGAGTATGGCATGTATAGCATCGTAGCCATTTTGTGTGTATGATCTTATGATATGGCTAATGTATGGTATGGAAATGCTTGATAATGATTAGCTATTGGAATGGCTAATCAAGGACATGTTTGGTGTTATGTATGCCTAAATGCTAGTTATTCCATGGAAATCATGAAAAAGGTGAAATTAGCTTTAAAATAGTATCAGATAGCAGTAATGATGTGAATTTGGAAAATCACTAAAAATAGTATAAATGGATTTAGATAGTGAATGAGATATAGAATTAAATCGTATTGAGTCTATTTTCATATGAAAGAAACAGAGTAAATAAAAGAGTTGTATTTTACGAGATATTTAAATTTTGGTGAGACAGGGTCAGAGTGATTTCTGAATCCCCTGTTCTGATTTTAGAAATTTACTAAAGCTTGTACAAAAATAATTAGGATTTATACTTTACATTTTTAGATTTCTTATTGAGTCTAATTTTAAAATAAATAAACAGCATGGTTATATGAATTATGTATAGGGAGAAAATTAATTCGTAGTGAATAGAGGCCAGTGCAGTGAACACTGAAACAGGGGAAAATTTAACTAATAAACTGTACTAATGGGCTAGACAAAAAATTTTGAAAAAAATTTAGTAATAAGATATATGAGTCTAGTTTTGGAGAAAATTTATGGATTTGGATTTTGAGTTTCGTAACTCAATTTATGATTAATTTAGTGACTATGTCGCAGATGGACAGTTTATTTATGAAAGATGAAATAAATTGTTTCCATTTGTTTAAGTGATCGAAAATATTTTATTGATTCTGGTTTGTACCTAAAGCGTTTCAATATCATGTTTTAGGGTCTCGAGGACCCTTTTTACGGACATATTGAACGAATGAAAGTAAATTAATTTTAGAAGCAAATTTTTATGCCCCGAATTAGTAACCTATGTCCGGTAACGCCTCGTGCTCGACTCCGGCGACGGTTTCAGGTAAGGGGTGTTACATTTATTGGTAGCTGAGCAAAGGTTTTGTCAGTTCTCAGAATATTTAGTATGAGTAAGAGTCTAGCTATACGTGCCATACTTATATGTTGATAGTGTGACGACTCCTAATGATTTTAAAATGTTTTCTTTTATAGTTTTGGATCCCGAACAAGCTGGTGCAGATGATGTAGAGAGTAACGCGCCGGCTCCTGCAGAAGGGACGGTGCCACCAACTAGTAGTGAAAGGCTCGTTACATTTAGTTAGGGAGGAGGGGCTCGAGAAGCCTTCTTCCAAGCTATGAATGAATGGTTTGCTGAGTTCGTTCGTACGAATCCGGCTGTTAGACCTCCACCTCCTCATGATCATCAGACCACCCATGTAGCTCCCCCAGTCACAGGTACGGTTATAAGAGAAAAACCACCAATTAATAAAATCAGAAAACAAGGAGTCAAAGAGTTTCGAACTACAAAAGATGATGATGCAGAAAAGGCAAAATTTTGGCTCGAGAATACTATCAGAGTCTTTGATGAGTTATCCTGCACACCTGAGGAATGTATGAAATGTGTTGTATCACTTAGAGATTCGGCCTACCATTTGTGGAAGACACTTGTATCAGTTGTACCAAAAGAGAGAGTCACTTGGGATTTCTTTCAGGAAGAATTCCGTAAAAAGTACATCAGTTAGAGGTTTGTTGACTAGAAAGGAAAAGAGTTTCTAGAGTTGAAACAAGGCAATATGACAGTGACTAAATATGAGTGCAAGTTTGTCAAACTCAGCAATTATGCTCGGGAGTGTGTGTCTACAGAGGTTATTATGTGCAAAAGATTTGAGGAAAGGCTTAATGATGATATTCGATTGTCGGTTGGTGTCCTAGAAATAAAAGAGTTTGTTGTCCTAGTTGAGAGAGCCTGTATGGCAGAGGAGCTGTTAAAAAGAAAGGGCAAAGTTGAAATTGAGACGCAAGACACGAAGAAAAGACTAATGAGCAAATCATTTCAGTCTACACCCAAGAGGCCTAGAGAGTTCTCCACTAGATCTAAATTTTCAGCTAGATATTTTAGTCGAAACAGAGGCAGAAGATTTATGAGTCTGAAAGCTCAGACCACTTCGATTGCAAGCGTTGGCAGTGTTCAGCCTGATAGACCAGAGTGTCCCCGATGTGGTCGACGTCACCCAGGCCAGTGTCGAGCAACTGAGACAGGTTGTTTTCGATGTGGTGCACTAGACCATTTTATTCGGGAGTGTCCCAAGATGATTAAAAGAGAAGCAATACCGAGTGTAAGATCAGGCAACACTCCTGTCAAAGGCAGACCACCGAGAAATCCGGGAGCTGGGGCAAGTAATATAGGTGCATCTAGAGATTCAGCAGTAAGGCCAGATGTTAGAGTGCCTTAGAGGACCTATGCTATCCATGCTCGCGAAGAGGCATCCTCTCCCGATGTGATTATAGGTACATTTTCTCTCTATGATACTAGAGTTATTGCTTTGATTGATCCGGGTTCGACCCATTCATATGTTTGCATGAAATTGATGCCTAGTATGAGTATGCCTATAGAATCTATAGAATTTGTGATTAAAGTATCGAATCCATTAGGCAAGCATGTATTAGTAGATAAAGTATGTAGAAATTACCCTTTGATGATTAGAGGCTACTGTTTTCCAGTCGATCTCATGCTATTGCCATTTGATGAGTTTGATGTGATTCTTGGTATGGATTGGTTGACTACACATGATGTGATAGTGAATTGTGGAAAGAAATTAATTGAGTTGAAATATGAAAATGGTGAAATTCTTTGGGTTAATTCAGAAGAGTCAGATAGTTCATTTACCATGATTTCTGTTATGTCTGCTTAGAAATGTTTGAGAAAAGGGTATGAAGCTTATCTTGCTTTTGTGTTGAACACTAAAAATATAGGATTGAAAATTGAATCAATGCCAGTGGTATGTGAGTTTCCCGATGTGTTTCCGGAAGAACTACGAGGTTTGCCTCCTATTAG
The DNA here is from genome assembly GCA_025698465.1 of Gossypium longicalyx. NCBI lineage: Eukaryota > Viridiplantae > Streptophyta > Magnoliopsida > Malvales > Malvaceae > Gossypium > Gossypium longicalyx. The sequence goes on from CM047006.1 coordinate 30,342,081, forward strand.
AGAAGTTGAGTTTGGTATTGAGTTGATTCTAGGTACCACACCCATTTCTATTGCTCCTTATAGAATGGCCTCGTTGGAATTGAAAGAATTGAAAGCTTAGTTGCAGGAATTAACAGATAAAGGCTTTGCATGACCTAATAGTTCACCATGGGGTGCACCAGTGCTATTTGTGAAAAAGAAAGACGGATCAATGAGATTGTGCATAGATTATCAGCAGCTTAACAAGGTAACAGTAAAGAACAAGTATCCATTGCCTAGAATTGATTATTTTTTTGATCAATTGAAGGGAGCCACTGTGTTCTCCAAGATAGATTTGAGATCCGGATAGTATCAGTTGCGAGTTAAAAAGTCAGATGTCCCAAAAACTATTTTTCGGACTAGGTATGGTCATTCTGAGTTCCTTGTGATGCCATTTGGCTTAAATAATGCTCCTTCCATTTTCATAGACTTAATGAATCAAATTTTCATATCGTACTTGGATAAGTTTGTAGTTGTATTCGTTGATTATATCTTGATTTATGCTCACGATGAGACTGAGCATGCAGAGCATTTGAGAACAATTTTACAGATTCTGAGAGATAATCAGTTGTATGCCAAGTTCAGCAAAAGTGAGTTCTGGTTATGAGAAATTGGTTTTCTTGGACATATTGTCTCAGGTGAAGGTATCAAGGTTGATCCGAGCAAGATTTCAGCCATTGTTGATTGGAAGCCTCCTAGAAATGTATCAAAAGTCAAAAGTTTTCTTGGTCTTGCCGGATATTATAGACGATTTGTAGAGGGATTTTCCATGATAGTTATCCCACTGACAAGATTGCTACGAAAGGATGTCAATTTTGAATGGACTGAGAAGTGTCAATAGAGTTTTGACAAGTTAAAGGTATTGTTGACTGAAGCTCCTGTTTTAGTACAACCAAAACCAGGTAAGGAGTTTGTGATTTACAGTGATGCGTTCATGAATGGACTTGGTTGTGTACTTATACAAGAAGGAAAGGTAATTGCTTATGCTCTAGACAGCTAAAGCCACATGAGAAAAACTATCCGACACATGATTTAGAGCTAGCTGCAATTGTTTTTGCATAGAAGATCTGGAGACATCATTTGTATGGTGAGAAGTGTCGAATATTCATTGATCACAAAAGTTTGAAATATTTGATGACTCAAAAAGATTTGAATTTGAGACAAAGAAGATGGCTAGAGTTTATTAAAGATTATGAGCTAGTGATCGATTACCACCCAAGTAAGGAAAACGTTGTTGTTGATGCTTTGAGTAGGAAATCTTTGTTTGCATTAAGAGCTTTGAACACTAGTCTAGCCTTATCAGATGATGGTTTTATCTTAGCTGAGTTGAGAGCTAAACTGGTGTTTCTTGAAGAAATTTGTGAAACTCAGAAAAATGACAGTGAGTTGTTAACCAAAAGAGCTCAGTGTGAGTCAGATATAGAGTCAGATTTTCAGATCAATTCTGATGGTTGTTTGATGTTTAGAGACAGGGTATGTGTACCGAAGAATGATGAGCTTATTCGAAAGATCTTACAGGAAGCACATAGTAGTTCTTTGTCTATTCATCCAGGTAGTACAAAGATGTATAATGATTTGAAGAAAATGTACTGGTGGGTAGGAATGAAAAGGGACATTTCAGAGTTTGTTTCTAGATGCTTGATCTGTCAGCAGGTAAAGGCCGAACATTAGGTACCTTCAGGTTTATTGCAACCTGTGCTAGTCCCTGAGTGGAAATGGGACCGAGTTACTATAGATTTTGTGACAGGATTGTCGTTGACACCGAGAAAGAAAGATGCAGTATGGGTTATGATTGATAAGTTAACGAAGTCAGCTCATTTTATCCCAGTTCGTATGGATTATTCACTTGACAAGTTGGCCGAGTTGTATATTTCAGAGATAGTCAAACTACACGGGGTACCATTATCGATCATTTCAGACAGACAAAAGTCGTATGTAGATTTGAAGAGAAAAGAGATTGAGTATGAAGTTGGTGACAAAGTGTTTTTGAAAGTATCCCCATGAAAGAAAGTTCCCAGATTTGGCAAGAAAGGCAAACTAAGTCCACGTTTTATTGGACCGTTTGAAGTGATTGAGAGAGTCAGACCATTAGCATATTGGTTAGCTTTGTCGATTGAGTTAGAGAAGATTCATGATGTATTTCATGTGTCTATGCTATGTCGTTGTCGTTCAGATCTGTCACATGTGATTTCTCAAACAGAGGTTGAGATTCAGCCAGACATGACTTATGGTGAAGAACCGGTAAAGATTCTAGCTCGAGAGGTAAAGCAATTAAGGAACAAAAGTGTTGCACTTGTGAAAGTATTATGGAGTAGACATGGGGTAGACGAGGCTACATGGGAGCCCGAAGAGGCTATATGAAAACAATACCCAAATGTCTTCACAGGTAAGATTTTCGGGGACGAAAATTCCTAAAAGGGGGAGAAATGTAATATCCTGAAATAGGACCTAAACGGAATAGTGGTTACGAAATCAAAAATTTGAGGTGGAAAAATTTATTTTATTATCATTTTAAGGTCTATGGCATGATTGCATGATTGTGTGAAAATTTCGTTTAGAAATTTTATCGATAGAGGGTTCAATTTGGTATTTAGGACTAAATTGCAAAAGTTGTAAAATGTGTGTTCTAGTTCACAAAGGTACTAAGTACTTGTGAGTAACGGGTTTTTAAAGTGGAGGCACTTGGATAGTAATTAGACCATTATACTAGTTTGGAAAAAAAAACTAAAGGAAGATAAAGCACCATAGTTTTTAATTAAGGGAATTTTGGTCATTTAGTTATTAAAATGAATTAAAAACAAAATTAAAAGCCAATTTCGTTCCATCTTCAACCCCTTGGCCGAATTTCACATGAGGAAGACATAGCTAGGGTTTTTCAAGCTTCCAAGCTCGATTTGAAGACCGTTTTAGCCCCGTTTTTAATGTTGTTTATGTTTTTGGAGTCCCGGTAACTTGATTAATCTTATTCTAGCAATAATTTAACCTACGGTTTATATTTGGAAAAATACCCATAGGTTAAATTTGTTTATTTTGACTTTTCATGGTAGAATATAGAGCTTAAAATTATGTTAAACAACTTTTGCTAAGTGATTTTACATGAAAATGAGTAAAACGACATATTCGGTAAAAATACCTAATGTTCATAAGTACATGTTAGAGTAAGAATTTGATGTTTCCATAGAAGGGAAAAATTATTAGCATCTCATAAAACTTAAGAAAATTGGATGAAGTTTAATTTCCGAGCCTTGGGGAAAAAGTGTAAATATGTAAAAGTTTAGGGGTAAAAGTGTAATTTTGCCAAAGTTTGAGTCAAGGACTGTTTTAATAAATGTGAGTATTAAATAAGCTAAATTTGTTATTATAGATCAAGAAGAACAAAATACAGAGTTAGACCGGGGAAAGAGAAAGATTGTGGACTAAATCGATATAGTTGATCGTATTTTGTTTCGAGGTAAGTTTGAGGTAAATAAATGCAATATTCTATTATTTTGTGTTAATGTTGTTAATTTCCAGCATGTGTATATTTATTTATGAAATTATTCAAAGAAGACTCAAGCATGAATTGACGGAGAAGTAATTTCAGAAAGTCCCGGTTGAACCTTAGGAATGTGTAGGATACAAATGTCGTGACATTAGGGTTTAAGGATACCACGTAACACCATACCAAGGCATGGCAATTGATAAGGTTTCTAAGGCAAGGAAATCATGTAAGACCATGTCAAGACATGGCATTGATAAGTTACTATAAGGAAAAGGTCTCATGTAAGACCATGCCAAGGCATAACATTGGTGAGTTCATAAGGCAAGGATACCATGTAAGACCATGTCAAGACATGGCAATGGTAAGTTTCAAATGGATACCACAGAACACCATGACAAGTCATGGCAATGGTAAGGTACCCATGTATCCTTAGTATTCCAAGTGATTCAACGGGAAAAATTTAAAGAGAATATCAAGGTAAGGTAAGGTAAGACAAGTTATACTAAAAAGGTAAAACAAGTTCATGCTAGAAGAGCAAAGGTACGTATATAATGTTCATGTTTGCTTGATAAGGAAAAATGTAAGTAAAATGTATTAATAAATTTGATTAAGTATTTGAGTAAGTGAGCAAGTGAAGAAATTTAAAATATGTCTATGACAATTAATGAAGTTACATTAAGTAGTATCATGCCAAGTAGTAAGATAATTCTTATGAATGTTGTTATTTATTTGCATGCAAACTTACTAAGCTTAATGCTTACCCCCTTTATTTTCCTTCTTTTTATAGTTTTTTCAAGCTAGCTCGGGGATCATAAAGTACGTCGGAGGTTCGGTACACTATCACAAGGATTATTTTGGTATAGCTAGACGTTTCATTTTGAGTATGGCATGTATAGCATCATAGCCATTTTGTGTGTATGATCTTATGATATGGCTAATGTATGGTATGTAAATGCTTGATAATGATTAGCTATTGGAATGGCTAATCAAGGACATGTTTGGTGTTATGTATGCCTAAATGCTAGTTATTCCATGGAAATCATGAAAAAGGTGAAATTAGCTTTAAAACAATGTCGATACAATAAATGATAATGACGTGAATTTGGAAAATCACTAAAAATAGTAGAAATGGATTTAGATAATGAATGAGATATAGAATTAAATCGTATTGAGTCTATTTTCATATGAAAGAAACATAGTAATTTTACGAGATATTTAAATTTTGGTGAGACAGGGTCAGAGTGATTTCTGAATCCTCTGTTCTGAATTTAGAAATTCACTAAAACTTATACAAAAATAATTAGGATTTATACTTTATATTTATAGATTTCTTATTGAGTCTAATTTTAAAGTAAATAAAAGTCATGGTTATTTGAATTCTGTATAGGGAGAAAATTAATTCGTAGTGAACAGAGGTCAGAGTAGCTGAACACTGAAATAGGGGAAACTTTAACTAATAAACTGTACTAATGGGCTAGATAAGAAATTCTGAAAAAAATTTAGTAATAAGATATATGAGTCTAGTTTTAGATAAAATTTATGGATTTGGATTTTGAGTTTCGTAACTAGATTTATGATTAATTTAATGACTATGTCGCAGATGGACAGTTTATTTATGAAAGATGAAATAAATTGTTTTGATTTGTTTAAGTGATCGAAAAATTTTTATTGATTCCGGTTTGTTCCCGAACCGTTTCAATATCATGTTTTAGGGTCTCGAGAACCCTTTTTAAGGACATATTGAATGAATGAAACTAAATTAAATTTAAAAGCAAATTTTTATGCCCCGAATTAGTAAGCTATGTCTGGTAATGCCTCGTGCTCGACTCCGGCGACGGTCTCGGGTAAGGGGTGTTACATTAAATATACAAAGTGACTAAGAAATTTATAATTTAAGCGGTGTTATCAAAATCCCACATTGTTAAAATAAAGTTTATAAAGAAATCTTCAGGACATATGACTTATAACTCGGGCTAACAACAACCTTATCGAAAGTCAATACCTGAAAATATAGTAGTTCTCTTAACTAAATAAATACGTCAACTATATAAAATGAAAAATACTGATTCTTCATGTTGTCTCTGCTCTACTATCTGTAATCATTATACAATTCTCAAAATCTTGTATTTCTTTTTCATAAACACAATAACACTTTTCCATATTACACATTCAGTTGAACATTTCTTTCTAACAAAGAACTACTTCAACAATACCTAAAATTCTTATAATTCTAATAGTACTATTCTATACAAAACATTAAATATCAAAACAATTTCAAATATCTTGTCAATTACAAACTCATTTTCTCCTACGGGTGATAATCCATATGGTTCTTCTAGAAATATATCAATAAATTTATTTTAATCATCTAAGCGAAAATAATCCTCAATTCTGACATTTCAATATCTAAAATACAAACAGAATATAGTTCACAACCTCTTTCATATAATTTCATGGATAGTTAACACTCATATGCTATCGTTCACACAGTAAATTCTGTCAATCTTAACATTTATTGATTTCTCTCTCTAACACTTAAGTACAATCTGTATCTGTCTACAGTCAATCACAGCATCATATAAAATCAATCAATTCATACTGAATATCACATCAAACTCATCGAATGTCAATGACATCAACTCGACAAGAATTTCACAACCACAAATTCTCAGTGAAATATGTTACTAGCACAAATTTACTGATCTAATAGATTTGTTATTCTAATATCACAATCAATAAACTCTACTGGCATAATCTCTTTAGTTATTAAAACAATTGAAAAGTAAGAATGCATTACTCCATGATTAGTTAGGATCTGTATAAAAATAGTAGATGAAGAAAATGTACCTGTAAAATCATCAGGAATAGTGGCCTCTTCTCTGACTTGATCGATATAAACTTGAGAAAATGCACAAGTTTCAAATATGTCTAAGGCATCTCTTGTCTCATTTAGACTGGCAGTAAGATTGTCACCAATTTCTAATCTTATGTTCTTCTGTGGAGTTGATATCGATTTAATAATCTGATCATTGATAACCTTTAGTTTCTTTGAACAATCCCATATAGAACATTCTATGAAGTCACATATGAAGAAGTAAAAAAATGATTTTGGATGTCTCAAAAGTATCGAAGATAATCCAACTACACTACTTTTCCGTGAATTCCTAATCTTGAACTTGTTTTGCTTTTTCTCAATACATTCACTCTTTTTTTTTCCTTCACAAACATCTGTCTCATGATCAACTAGATTATCATTAAGAATTTACTAATCATTTACCATAATAACATTCTGAGGACTAGGGAGTGTTAAAAAAACACAATCGGGAGTAGAGATTGCCGAGCCGCAGAATTGACTTGCAAAAACTTTGATACTACTGATTTATTATGTTGAACAAAAAAATTTCATATCATTTTCTAACATTTATGGAATTAGTAGAGTAAGACTCGCTTCCTATTCAGAATATAGAATGTTACTATCAACTTTATCAGATACGACGCGATCAAACTTGGCTGACATCACAAATCTAAAAGAAAAACATAGTAAGATCAGATCAGAAGCACCACACAAACATACGGGTTCTTGTGGCATTATTTCTAGACTCAATACATGCTATGTTCACTCCTAGAATCGACTAAACCATATCTCTGGTAACAATAAATGTAACACTCTATACCCAGTTCGGTCATTAGACCCGTGCTATAGGATGCTACACTAGTAAACTGGAATATTGGCAAGCAACTTATTCATTAATATTCAATAATCAATAAATATAAGTTAATTCCATGTTGAACATACATTATAATCAAAATCGGGTCTTAGTCAGCTTATGAAAACCTTTGAACATGTTTAGAATAAAATAGGAACCAATCTGAAACATTTAGAAAATAATAAGAAAAATACGAAACAAGGTTACCAACCACTCAAACAAAACTAAAAAGATCAAATCATAATAATTTACAATAATTTTCATGAATGATTCAAGATTAAAACAAAACTTTTACAAAATATAGGTACATAATGAAAACAAGGGTTACACGACCGTGTAGCTAGGTTGTGTAACAGGGCAGGGACCATGTCGTGCAAGGACATGGTCATGTGGCTCAACCGTGTGATAGAGCTCAGACCATGTGAAAGGAGACACACGATTGTGTCTCCAACCATGTAACTAACTGATGTCATGTGCAACATAAATAACCTTTTTTTTTTAATTTTCATATCATTCATACCAAAAGACCTATGTTGCCATTGAACACCATCCAAACCTACTTCAAAATATATACGTTACAGGATCAAAACATCAATTGACTAATCATTCAAACAAGCAACCAATCTGCCCTAATTGGCACCAACTATTCAACCATTAAACAACAAGGAAACTTTACCATTCTTGACAAGTTAATCATACCTAAACATTCATATGCAAGCATTATTTCTTTAACTAGAATATTAATAGGCAAAGTACAAAATATAACCTAAAACTTTATACCAATTTCATCAAGCAAAAAGTACCATAACTACCGATGCCTTTAATCATTTCATACACAAGTCAATTACACCAAATGAAAACATTTAACTAACATAATAAAGTCCATTGCCATTTCATGCTATCATCTAAACAAATACTTAAAACTATCCGTGTCTTTTTCATAAACATTTATATAGTAAATTACCATATGTATCTATTTAAATAATTATATTCATTCAAGCTCAACTGTGTCAAACCACAAACACAAGCTTTACATTTCAATATTTAGTCCTCCTAAGTACATGCCACAAATACCCAAGCTTGAAAAATCAAAAGTCTACCGAATTGGAAGACAAAAGGTGTATGCTTCTCTCTAATTCGATCGACACATTTCGAACAATTTAAAATCTAAAGAAAAGTAGTAACCCGAGTAAGTATATAAAATACTTAATAAGCTCATATAAAATAACAAATAACTTACCTTAACCATTTAACAAACATATGAAACAATATGAAACAAATTCACCTATCATAACATTCAAAAAATCAACCATATGAGATTTAATCCAAACCACATATATAATTTCAAATGGTAAAATACCAACTTTAACTCAAAATTTATCATGAATCCATTTTCCAATTTCTTACTTTGCAACTCCTTCATCATATGTCCTTGACATATTCATTCATATCAAGACATAGTTCAATAATTTCTGGTCAATAAGTAATGAACATACAGATATTCAAAGTTCGTATTTTGCTTACTTCAGTTGAATAGTTCCGTATCAATTAACTTTTATTCTTTCGGTGGATCTTTGTAAAAGTATTCAATAAATAAGTCCAGAAAAAGATAGCGCTCATAAGAGCTAATCAGATACAAAATAAGCGTGTCAGGTTACCCGTCCGGGCTAAACCAGTGACAACATAGAAAAATAGCCTGGCCAGGGCTATATATACATGTACGTTTACCTGTTTAGGCTAAACCTTTAAACTAACAACGGATTACTAGTCTAGACTAAATCTATGTCACATTTATATCTGAGCCTGCAACACATCTGGAGCTTGGTTTTGAACAGAAATTCAGACATAAATCTCATGTATGAAACTTTTACTCGATCCGTCGGAAATATTTAAGAAATTAGTATTTTTCGCATGAATCAATTTCATTTCTGCGGTGTTAAATATAAACAAATATATATCATTAACAACATTTAATAACAAATTGTAACCAAAGATAACAGTATGAACTCACCTGACAAAACGGTAACGCTTTGGATATTAGGGATTATTCAGCAAATTTTCCATTTTTTTCCTAAATCACAACTTGATCTATATAATAGTTAAGATTCAAAATATCAATACCAATCTCATAACAATACTAAAATTCATGCATATAATCCTTTAATATCATTTTACACAATTTTCCTGAACTTTTACATTTTATTCAATTTAGTCCCAAAAATTAAACTTATCATAACTTCCAAATTTGGACTTCAAACTTTAAACCAATTTAAAATAAATTCAATTATAGCCACCTATTACATAGAAACTTTTACTTCTTTTAACATATGTAATTTTTTTTATTTAATTGCTATAACACATGTTAATTTAAACCATAACCAACCGTCCCACATGCTTAAAAAGTGGTTAATTATCACTTAAATCCCTTGACAAAATTTAATTAACTCCTTGATCAACTAAAATTTCATAAAAATCATATTTTTACGATTTCATTCTTTTTCTTTAATTAACCATCAAATCACTAAAATTTTTGAACCAAACTTCAATAGACCTATTTAGTAACTCGTAAATATTTATAATAAATATTTATGAGCCTGGTTTACAAAAATGAGGTCCTAAAACCTCATTTTCCAAAACCATTTAACTTTCGAGACAACCTACTTGTTCTTAACTAATTATCCAATTAAATAAAAACTATTAGATAAAATGCACTATATCAAAATGCTTAACTCGTAAATATTAAATAATAATATTTACATACTCACTTATCAGAATTGTGGTGTAGAAACCACTATTTCTAACACCACCTAAAAACAGGTTGTTATAGTACATCCAAGTCTTGAGTACCCCGTTCATGTCTCGAAGGCATAGCGTAAATCGAATACTATGGAAAAAGTAGAGAAAACTTACTAGGAGTGGGTAGTGGCAAGTGATCAAAGGCTTAACTAAGTATAATGTCCTATATGGCATTGTGTTCCCAATTCCTACCCTATAAAACAATTTATAAAACAAAGAACACGCAAAGGTAAAATATGCAATTTCAAGTAATATTGTAACACCCCTTACCTGTATCCAAGGCTAGAATAGGGTACGAGGCATTACCAGACTTAACCATACACAAAGACGAAAATCGGGCTATAAATTTTCATTTAATTCAAAACTTCTCAAACACATGCATATCGTCCCTTAAACATCCATGTCCAAGGTGACACCACTCATCTCCGTATTACACATTTAATTCATAATCCATAGGCATGCATTCAACTTACAAGATATATTACTAATCATGCATAACAAACAAACCTAACTATATCATCACATCACAAACATAAGACATAACATGTTTAATTAAATTTACAACCCATAATGAATAAAGGTCATATCTCATGACCACATATGATAGCTCAATGCAGACCAATACGGTTGGCCAAAGTAATAATAATACATATCACAAACTAACTTCCTATACATGACACTCACTTGATATTTCAAATATTGAATTAATTTTCCCAAAAGTGATAGCTTGATAGTGTGCTTCTGCCTCCGACGATCTCCAACCCCGAGCCGACCTGCCAAAACTGAAGAAGTGGAGAGGAAGGGGTAAGCTTTACACTTAGTAAGTCCATATGAAATTAATAAGCAATTACCATCATGCTTTTTTAAGATAAAACACCAAAATTGTACAATTTACACATGTTCAGGTTAAGCTGTTTTACCGAATTACAGTTACTAAATCATTTATATCTGAAGCTACGAAACTCCAAATTAAGTTGCGTTAATTTTCCTTGAAACTAGACTCATATACCTTTCTCCCATAAAATATCCAGAATTTTTGGTTTAGCTAATTGGTACAATTTATTCATTAAAGTTTCCCCTATTTTAGTTTTCAGCTACTCTGACCTCTGTTCACTACGAATCAATTTTCTCTCTGTAAAAAATTCAAAGGTCCTAAAAAAGACTCAATAAGGAATCTATACATGTAAATTATAACTCCTAATTATTTTTATACAATTTTTAGTGAATTTCTAAAATAGGAACAGGGGATCTCGAAGTCATTCAGACTCTGTCTCACAACAATTTAAATATCTCATAACATAAAGTTCAATTGCATGTACCATTTCATCTATGTGAAACTAGACTAATTGATCTTTAATCTCATATTTTATTCAGCCCCTAACTCAATTTCCACAATTTATGGTGAATTTCCAAAATTGCACCACTGCAGTAACCCAAAACTATCAAGGCTGAATTTACTCATTCACCACTATTATTCACCAAATCCATACAATATCATTTCATCCATCATGGTAAGAACACATAATTATGCTTCATAAGCATGGACTCATAATCAAAAGGTCATCACAAAAGCATTCTCATGAACATTCTTACCACACAATTACAACATATCGAGCTCTCTACTCGAGAGTTTACGCACATACCTGTTCATCGTACTCATTTCACAACACTTACCAACATGTCACTTTCATCTGGAGTATTTCACTTCGTTCACTTGAGATTTACCTATTGAACACATCATATAATTCGGATACAGGAAATCAAGCTACCATAATTTCACCCATAATGAACTCGAAACGCAACTCAACGAGCTCGAGTGTTCACATCCATAATGAACTCGGAACACAACTCAACGAGTTCGGATGCTTGCATCCATAAGTGAACTCAGAATGCAACTCAACGAGCTCGGATGCCTCATAATTCTCACGAACTCAGAATGCAACTCAACAAGTTCGGATCTCAATTTCCTAGTGACATGTCACTTGTATCCTAATCTATTCCTAATGTTCAAACGGGATTTTCCTCGATCATACGCCTTTGTCATCTTTCTCGTGATGTCAATATCGATATTCCGGTGGCAACTCACATTTCTCAAGTATTCCATATAATTTGTATAATAATTCAACAATAATCATAGAATGCAACAATTCGTAAACAATAATCATCATACCATTATAAAGACATCAACAACATATAGTAATGTTACATCATTTACATAATATCAAATTATTCACATATATGTATACTTATAATTCATATAATATCATAACATTAACATTAAAATACACATTGCATTATTAAAATCATATGAACTTACTTCGTATGCGAAATTGATCATTTTTATCATTTTGTCCACAACTTGGTATTTTGCCGATTTTAGCTTGAATTTTGATTTTCCTTGCTCTATCATTTCAAATATAGCCTAATTAGGACTCATATTATTCAAAACAACCCAAAATCATATTTTGGAAAAATTACAATTTTGCCCCTAAACTTTCACATATTCACACTTTTGCCCCAAATCTCGTAAATTAAACTTCATCCTATTTTCTTATGTTTTATGACACGTTGATCATTTTTCCCTTCTATAGTAACATCCAATTCTCACTCTAACATGTACTTATGAACATTAGGTATTTTTACCGATTTTGTCATTTTACTCGTTTTCACGTAAAATTGCTTAGCAAAAGTCGTTTATCTAACACCCAACCTTCATTTTCTATCATTAGACATCAAAATACATGCATATTATTCATGGGTAAATTTTTAGACATGAACCTTAGCTCAAATTAATGGTAGAAATAAATAGAACAAGTTACTGGGATTTCAAAAATGTAAAGAACTTTAAAAACGGGGTTAGGGAGCACTTACAATCGAGCTTGGGAGTTTAAACAAACCCTAACCATGGCTCCTGCTGGTAGAAATGGTTGAATGAAGAAGATGATAGCTAATTTGGCTTATTTCCCTTTTTAATTCTTTTCATTATTAGTTTACCAAAATACCCCTAACTTAAAAATATTTTATTACACCCATTTCATGTCCATTTTTATCCAACAATTAACCAATGGTATAATTACCATTTAAGGATCTTTAATTTAAAAAATCATAACAATTTGACACTTCTAACATGTAGAACTCAACTTTTGCACTTTTTATGATTTAGTCCTTTTGACTAAATTAAGTGCCCGAACGTCAAAATTTTCGAACGAAATTTTCACAAAATTATTCCGTAAACTCGTAGACCATAAAAATTTAATAAAAATAAAATTTTCATCGTTGGATTTGTGGTCCCAAAACCACTATTCTGACTAGGCCCAAAATCAGGGTGTTACAAATATTATCAGATAAGATAGTCTTTAGCATTACAAAATTGATAACCTCTTATGTTGAACAAAACCTAGCTTTGATACCACCAATTGGGACACCCCAAACTCGACCAGGATGGACTAACCCAAATCTGAAGTGACACAATAGCCACCGAAGTCACTTTCCAGCTCAAGACCGCCCAAAACACACCCCAACCTTATAACACCTCAATTATAACTAATTAACTATCTAATTTTAATGCGGAAGCGATTTTGTGAACCATTTTTAAACTATTTCTAATTATTTAACTTTAAGGGTACTTTGGTTATTTTACCATCTAAAGTTAAACAGTCTTGTGTTTCGCTCTAAATTATTACCAACCTTCTTTTAGTCAATTTATGGAAGCCCTAAAAATTTCAGTTTCAATCAAGTTCATTTACTAAGTCTAATTATTATTTTATTAATAAGAACTAAAACATAAATTTTATAAGCTTTTAATACATTACCCAAAATACTATCTAAGAATATTTCTACCAAATTCTAACACTCACCAGTCAATGTTATCGAGTTTCCCTATCGTTAAAGGCTTCAATTAATCTAATAAAGTTTTAGGAATAAATTATAATTTAAACAAACTAGGATACTAAATTACAAAATCTAAAAAATTAAATACAAAAGAACCACACAATCATGTCCAGTGCCTATGTGCCTTAAATGCTCGCGTTTGAATTGCAAAAAACTTTCAGGATGTTCGCACATGCCCATGTCAAATTTCCACACGCTTGTGTGTGACACCACTAGCCTCCACACACCCGTGTCCCATTTCAACATGCCCATGTTCAACCACCAATGCACCCATGTGCAGAACACTGCAATTTTCTTTTTTTGTCAAAATTTTTTTTTAATCACCCAAATCATACTTAGCAACCATCAATTATATCACACAAGGTATATACCTTAGGTATAAGCATTCCACTCCTTGACAAGCTACAATTAAACTATGTTAGTATAAAATACATGCTTCAAACACCATGTTTTCAATCACCATATGAACTCTCATCAACATACCATAAACCACACAACAAATAAGCATAAAAATCAAGCATTAAAGTAATTATAACATCACCAAAATAAAAGTCCAATGTCCATTACAATTGAATTAAAACTAGTCCCGATAAGTGCCACAATGCCCCCTATTATTTCTAAAAAAGAATTCTTAAGCTACTACCAAGCCTTAATCTTGGATTGGCCTTGCACTCGCACCTCAACTCTTCAAGCCAGAAAAGTCTTTTCACAAAGGTATGAGGGTGTGAGCTTAAAAAGCTCAGTGAATGACCGTAAATACAAAAAGTAAATCGCACCCAATTCGTGCATAAATCTAGGTAAATTAAGCATTAAAATTTCAGTCACAATATCACATATTATAATATTAATAACATATGCTATTCCATGAATAAGAATCCAATTTCATATGGCATATGAAATCATAATTTAACTTATAAACGTACACTTATATTGGCATAATACATCTATGACAATATTTAAATGTGCGATCATACATTGGATAAACGGATCTCCAAACTCCTACATATCAGAAACAGTCCTGAGTTGAGTGGGTCGAAGCCACACGCACCCTTATATCGCCTCACAGTCCCGTTGAGTGGAGACACAAGCTCAACACTCCCTTATTTACTCCAAAAATCATAACTTCTTGAGCCGTATGCTCGCAATTAACACATATAATGGTGAGTACTCATAAATCTTATGGCATACCAACTATATCCAATGGATCCACCATGCAATGTTGCTAATATAATCATGCATACAAGGCATAAAATCTGATGTTTAAGCACTTAATTTAAGATCTAAAAACTGCCATTAAAAGTATGCAGCTTAAAAATTTCAATATCAATATAATTAAGCGCAACAAATGTCCTTGTCCATAAATCTTAATCAAATCATAATACCAACATCAAGTGCTCAAAAATTCAGTAACTCATGCTCCAATTAACAATCCATTCAATCTAAATTAATCATGAAAAAAGCCTAACACATAAATTTCCAAAAACCAATTGTAGTAATGCTTTTCTAAAATAAAATTAATTTTTGCAAATCCAACCAAATAAGATGTGATTAAGTCATTAAAAACACTATTTAAAACTTAAATTTAACACATAACCAAGAAAATTTACCAATAGCCTTTAAAATCACTCACCTCCACACTTTGTTTTTCAAACAAAAGTGTGTTCAAGTAGGTAAGTTTGAGCCTCAAATCCGATTAGCATCATCCTCATCTTAGTGTGAAGCTTTAACAAAGACAAAATATGCATTAGAAACTAACATTAACATCAAGAAAGTCAAAATTTCATAAACTATACGGATCTAAATCATTTCTCTAATCTATCTTACCGAAATTGCAGAATTAAGCTGAAACATAAAATTCATCAACTAAATGACCTTCTCAGCACCACAAACCACTTATTTACTCCAAACTCCTACATATCAAAAATAGTCCTGAGTTGAGCGGGTCGAAGCCACACGCACCCTTATATCGCCTCACAGTCTCGTTGAGTGGAGACACAAGCTCAACACTCCCTTATTTACTCCAAAAATCATAACTTCTTGAGTCGTATGCTTGCAATTAACACATATAATGGTGAGTACTCACAAATCCTATGACATACCAACTATATCCAATGGATCCACCATGCAATGTTGCTAATATAATCATACATACAAGGCATAAAATCTAATGTTTAAGCACTTAATTTAAGATGTAAAAAATGCCATTAAAAGCATGCAACTTAAAATTTCCAATATCAATATAATTAAGCACAACAAATGTCTTTGTCCATGAATCTTAAACGAATCATAACACCAACATCAAGTGCTAAAAAATTCAGTAACTCATGCTCCAATTAACAATCCATTCAATCCAAATTAATCATGACAAAAGCCTAACACACAAATTTCCAAAAGCCAATTGTAGTAATGCTTTTGTAAAATAAAATTAATTTTTGAAAATCCAACCAAATAAGATGCAATTAAGTCATTAAAAACACTATTTAAAACTTAAATTTAACATATAGCCAGGCAAATTTACCAATAGCCTTTAAAATAACTCACCTCCACACTTTGTTTTTCAAACAAAAGTGTGTTCAAGTAGGTAAGTTTGAGCCTCAAATTTGGTTAGCATCATCCTCATCTTAGTGTAAAGCTTTAACAAAGACAAAATATGCATTAGAAACTAACATTAACCTCAAGAAAGTCAAAATTTCATAAACTATATGGATCTAAATCATTTCTCTAATCTACTTTATCGAAATTGTAGAATTAAGCCAAAACATAAAATTCATCAACTAAACGACCTTCTTAGCACCACAAACCACTTATAAACTTCATTCCTAGTCCATTAACATAAAACCTGAGTGTTAATTTCATCTACTAAATCATTTTAAAAATTTCCGGAAAATCAACTCATCTTCTTGATTAAAAATGAATTTATCAAAATTCATCAACCAAACGATTTTGATATCTTGTTTTATGATTAAAAACTTCTTAATAAACATATTTTGAGCTTAGACATGCATTAAAGCTTGGATTCCAACTAAAAATCGCCATTGTTGAGTTCCATGTCCAAGAAAGAAGAAATCAAAACTTGAAAATCCATTTTTAATAAACTTAAATAGCAAATAATGATTGAAAACAACTTAAAAATGAACATAGAGTTGAGAATTAACTTCAATTGATCTCAAATCATCAATTTAGAAGATTGAATCAAGATCCTTGAAGAAATTTCGGATGACTTTTGCTCAACTTTGGAAAACCTTTATGGAGATTTTTGAGAGAATTTTGAGAGAGTAAAAGTTTAGATCTATTCTCTGCTATGTGGTCTATGAAAACGAGCAAAAAAATGAGAGAAAAAGCTCTTAATTTGGGCGAAAATGGTGTGCAAAGTGAGATAGTTGCAGTGTTTTAAATCTGAAAACCCCCACTTGATTTTCAAAAATTGGGAAATTGCCATCAGTCCACTCCCTTATTTCCCTTGTTTTATAAAATGCTCTTTTCCCTCCAAAATTCCAAAAATAAGGATAATTTGCTATAAAACCACTCTTATATTTCCCTTATTTTGCAAAATTGTCCTATTTAGTTAATATTTTAAATTCTCTCAATTAAATCCCCATTTTAATTTATTTTTCAATTCTAATTAGACCCAAAATATCTATTTTACCAAAAAATTATTTAAAACTCTAAAATTAATTTTTCTAAAAATATTTTTATTTTCTAAAATTTTATTTACCAATTTTTTTAAATGAAATTAAGCTAACAAAATTTTAAAAAAAATCACTAATAAACTCAATTAACTCCTAATTTTCACTTGGAAACTGGTAAACTTAACCGAAACTACTAGACCTATTTTTAGGGCCTTACAATACCCCTTTCTGTCCAACCTTTCTTGCCATACTAAGGGAAGATTCTTCCCTTTCTTTTTGGTTAACATACCATACATATGAGGACATGATCCCCTTTTCACTCCCTCGTCTCCCTAACTTGTCATTCTCTTCAAGCTTACCATGAGTGGTGTTCATTGAACCTAGACATGTTTGACAACACCCACTTTCATCCATCTTTTCAGTCTTCCCCTCTCATTGCTATACCTCCTTAAACCTCCTCCTAATTCTCTCATTTTCTTTGGTTTAGCCATCAACCACTTAATTTCTCTCTAATTCCTCCTCTCCTCCACTGTTCTTTGGTTTTGAACCACCTTCACCACCACTGAACCTCCATTGTACATGCTGCTTTTCTTCTTCTTGTTGTTCCATCACTATCTTTAACGTCACCCTTTACCACCGTGACAACCACCACGTGCCATCGCAAAACATCACCCTTTTTCTTTATTTCTCTCTCTTTTCCTTTCTCTTTCTTTAATCTAGTGACCGAAACCATCTTCCTTTCATTCTCCTTCGTCAGATGGCCACCTCTGTCACCTAACCACCGCTGGACTACCGCCTTTGTCACCGGACCTCCGCTAACGGTTGTCCTCATCTTTTCTTTATCATTTTCAACCTACATCATATCTTTTAGTAAATAAAATTTTGCACTATTTACTTCACTTAGTTTCTTAAATTGTAAGTTTTTATTTCGTAAACTTACTCTTAATCAACCCTTTCTTTAGATAGTTTAATTTTCCCTAATCGAAATCAAGACAAACCATTGACCTTTCCATTTCAACCGAGATATTATAATTACAAGGATTTATTGAGAACCACTCTTCCCTCATTATTTCTCTCTTGATCGAATATTCATAAGATTCATAGTGTATTTATCTCTTGTGTATTAACATTTAGTTACAATATCTTTTTGAAGGGCCGGTCGATATCAACCCGAAAAATCATTAAACTCATGAAAGGAATTACGATTATTAATTCATAATGGCAAGTGTCAAATGGGAGATTCATTTAATAAAATTATCTCTTATGATGATCATGGTAAACTTTAACGAAGGACTACCATTTGTATGATTAGGTAATCTAATTATTAGATCCAAGTGTGAGCATTCTTAGAGAGTTGTTACACATCAGATCTACGATCAGGTGTGGGTTTTAATACTAAACAACTAAGTCTATGTTTTATATTGATAAAAATGTTATTATTTAAATTATATTTGTTTGATGAGGATACTTTATGTGTCCATTAAGAGAGATAAAACACATCGTTATGGATTATGACAAGTAAGTGATTCCAAACTGTATATATTGTGAGAAGCATGTTCTGTGATATTGATGATTATTATTGATTTGAAAAGCATGTAAATCTCATTCTTTTGTTATGTGACCTTATGTCATATGTGATTTTTGCACGTTTTATAAAAGGTGAAATTTTGGTACCATGTGTACATATATGATTTGCATGTTAAACATGCCTATGTGATTCTTAGTGATTTTGGTCATATCACATGTGTAACGCCCCCACGCCCGAAACCGTCATCGGAGTTAAGCTTGAGGTGTTACTAATCTTATTTTACATTTTCAAACAATTCTAACTACTTATATTAATTTTCGGAATAAACTATTTTTCTGCATCATGGTTGCTTAAAAATTCATATCTCGAGTTAAAAAACTCTAAATCCAATTTCGTAAATTTTCCATGAAAATAGACTCATATATCTATTTACTAATTTTTTTTCTAGAATTTTTGGTTGATCCAATTAGTACATTTTATTATTTAAAGTTACTCCTGTTTCAGAATTTGATTGCACTGACCTCTACTTACTACGAACCACTTTTCTCCCTACAAAAAAATTCATATGACAATACCGTTTGTTTCTATTAAAAATAGATTCAATAAGGATTCTAACCATATAAAGTACACTACCTAATTATTTTTATAAAATTTATGGTGAATTTCTAAAGTTGAAACAGGGGATCCAGAAATCGCTCTGGCCCTATTTCACTAAAACTCAGATATCTTATAAAATACAAAACCTTTACCTGTTTTGCTTATTCCATATGAAAATAGACACAATGAGATTTAATTTCATATATTATTCACTATCAAACCATGTCTCTACAAATTTTTGTGATTTTTCAAAATCACGTTATTTCTGATACTTGAATCCATTTTTAAGTTACTTTCACATTTTTCATATTTTTCATGTGATAGTTACTACTTAATCATACATACTATTAAACATGTATATCATCAGACATTCTATTAGCTAATCACTAGCAAATATTTACACATCATTCATTGATCATATCATATCAAAAGAAACCAAGTTCCTATACATGCCATACACAAAACGAAAATACCAATGTAATTTCTTCGATAGTGTGATTGGGTCTCCGACGTTTCCTTCGATCCCTGAGTGGCTTGATAAAAACTATAAGAAAAAGAAAATAAGAGAGTAAGCACTAGGCTTAGTAAGCTTACAAGCAAATAAATTACAACATTCAACATAATGAATAAATATACATCAAATCACCTAGCCTCATAAACTTTCTTTACTTCTCATTTTCTGCCTTCTTCTTTACTCACTTACCTTCTTTCTTACCTGACCTTTCACTATTCATAAATATAATCTACCTTCCATTTTTGCTGATAATTCACTATGATTTAACATATACAATGACCCGTTGAACCACTCGGAATACTAAGGATACTAGGTCGTTCTGTCTATCAATATCTCACAATGCCATGTCTTCGACATGGACTTACATGAATTATTCCTATCTCCAATGCCATATTTATATATATAATATGGGCTTACATGGCTCATTCCTGTCTCCAAAGCCATATATCTGATATGGACTTACATGGCTCATTTCTATCTGTCCCACAAACCCCAATATCCTAATATTCCTAAGGTTCAAACGGGCTTCCTAATGCTTTTTCTCTGCTACTTCGCTTTTAAGTCGACTTTAAATATTTTCAAAAAAATAAGTATATAAATGTTGGAAATTAACAATAATAATGTAAAATATAAGAATATTGCATTTATTTACTATAAACTTACCTCGATACAAAATGTGACTAAACTTTACAATTTAGTCCTTTACTTTTTCTTTTCCCCGATCTACTCCTGAATTTCGTTCTTCTTGATCTATAATAGCAAATTTAACTTATTTAATATTCACATTTATCAAAACATTCATTTACTCAAACTTTGGAAAAATTACATTTTTACCCCTAAACTTTTGCATATTTACACTTTTACCCCAAATCTCGTAAATTAAACTTCAACCTATTTTTTTATGTTTTATGACATGCTGATCATTTTTCCCTTCTATGGCAGCATCAAATTCATACTCTAACATGCACTTATGACTATTAGGTATTTTACCGATTAAGCCCTTTTACTCGTTTTTACCTAAAACCGAGTAACACAAGTTGTCTAACATAATCTAAGACCTCATATTCTATCATAAAACATCAAAATAAACACTTTTCACCTATGGGTACTTTTCCAAATATGAACCCTAACTTAAATTGTTGCTAGCATAAGCTTTATCGAGCTGCCAGGACTCCGAAAACGTAAAGAACATTAAAAATAGGGCTTGGACTCACTTACTATGGAGCTTGAAAATTGAAGAAACCCTAGCTATGGAGAGAGCAAAATTCGACAGCAACCATATGAGAAAGATGACCATTTTGTGTTATTTTTCCCATTTTATTTCTTTTAATATACAAATGACCAAAATGCCCCTCCTTACTAAACTTTCAAAAATTCCTTCCATGTCCTAATTTTTGTCGATGAACTTAAAACTGGTTAAATTGCTATTTAAGACCTCTTCATTAATATTCCAAAACAATTTCATACAAAAAACTTCTAGAATGCAAGTTTGCAAATTATTCGATTTAATCCCTAACCTCAACTTAAGCACTTTATGCATAGAATTTCATCACGAAATTTTCGCACAATCATGTAATCATATCATGAACCTCAAAATAATAATAAAATAAATTTTTCTACCTCGAATTTGTGGTTTCGTAACCACTATTCCGTTTAGGCCCTATTTCGGGATGTTACAACATGCATGGGGTGGGATATGTGAAAGGTGGAAGTTATTGGTCGTTTAAATGCAATTTTGGTGGATTTTCCACAATTTTGATTATTTGCAGTTTATTTGCATTACTGTGACATTGTTCACAATTTGGTATGTTATTGGATGGACGAGTTTTAGGGAACTCGATTATGGTGTGTAGTAGAGTTGGGTATGACCACTTTCCAAAAATTTGAATCATTTTACAAAATGTGCATTTACATGATCATAAATCATATAAGAATGAAATATTGAGTTACATAATAATCATGATTGTATAACGTATATGTTTATAAGTGTGTGATTGAGTTTATGTTAACCTCACATTGGCCTTTGAAAGCTCACCCCACTATTGTTCTATACCTTTTAGGTAACACTCAGACATAGGACTTGGATTCAGTATTTGGTGGAGCCTCTCAGATTATTTTATCTTATGGTTATTTATTGGATTTTAAAACTATTTAGACTTTGGACTTTACTTTTGTTTTGGGTTGTGATTTATTTTTTTAACTTTAGAACTATCATGTATGCATGCAAATTATGGGATTTCAAGTATTTTTTATTATGGAATCTATCTAAATTAATTACGTTTTTACTCGGTTTTTAAATAAAATAATAAATAGCAAATTTTCTAAATACCTTTATAAAAATCCGCTGCGAAGTTCTTTATAAATTATTTTTAGAACTATAATGCAAATTTATTTTTTTAAGGAACCTTAAATGACATTACTATAAAAATGATTTCTTTTTCAAATAAATCTTCTAATAAGTACTTTTCAAAGAAACAAAATCAATCAATCTCTAAAAATGTATGTTTTTACAAAACAAATCCTACCTAAATATTTTCAAGAAGTAATTATTTTTAAGTGTCAATAATATAGCCTTCGGGATTTGGCTATAATGTCTAGGCCGAGTTTGGGGTGTTACATTAAGTGGTATCAAATCCTAGTTCAAAACTCAAATTATGTATTTTAAAGGGGTCTGCATGCTTATTTTAAAAGAGTTTTAGAAAAGCCTTTTTGTATTGAATTTAAGGATTTAAAACTCCAAAAATCCAAGACTCCCAAAGCTGATCCATGATAAGTGTTCTTTTTTACTTAAACTTTAGATTATGAAACCATAAATTTAAGATGATGTACTTTAGATAGTGAGATTCTGATTGAAAACACTCAAGTGATAACATACAATTTGTTTCTAAAAACAGTTAGATAAAATTCATAAAATTTAGCGATAAGCGAAATGAAAACCCAAGGTATGCAGACTCGTGGTATGCGATTTTGAGGAGCTCAACATCTAATGGCTCAGGATTAGTCATTAGCTTTTCAAGGACTTGTGTCTGACCCTAAGACAAATTACATTGTTAGTGCATTTACTGCTAAAGGCAAAAATCATAAGACTAAGGATGATGTAATATTCCAAGAAATGTTGGAAATTGAAGAAAAGGTTTTCCGATACTACGGTTGAAAAGAACAATATTTTAGAAGAGAGTAAGTAGTTGGAATGCAAAAGAAGGGAAAATAATAAATTACGAAATAAGAGGATGTCTAGTTATACTGACCCGAATTCGCGACATTTGAAGTGGGCTAGAGAGGACAAACCACAATAGAATGTTGTAGAAGCTAATACTGGAGTTTCTATTGGATCAATGAGAAATTTTTTGTTTGTAAGTATTGTAATAAGTGCTATTCAAGCAAGTGTTAGAAAACTTAGAAACATGCCTAAGAAATGGGTTCGTGGAGCACTGTGTTACGAATTGTCCATGATGTCATCCTTTCTAAATGCAGGTTGTAACTCATAAATAGAATCAGAGACTTGCTTATGTTGCTAGGTGTTGAGAGGATGGAGTGGCATCTGGTGTCAATGAAGGTACTTTTATGATCCATTCTAATCGTACCTTACATTGATTAAGTATTAATGTAACACTCCTAACCCGTATCTGTCACCAAAACAGGGTTACGAGGCATTACGGGATAATCCATATCATTTACATACCTTTATGCATTCATAATAAATATCCATTCAAGTAATCCACATTTTCCCTTATAAGGTCCTACGAGACCTTAAAACATGCTTAAAAGTGGTTTAGAATTAAACCGGTAACATTTGCAAACTTTGGGAAACTTATAAAATTTTCAATCACTTAAGGGTCACACACCCGTGTGAATAGGTCGTGTGCCTCACACGGCCACCAGACACACCCATGTCATGGGCCGTGTGAAAACAGGGCATACATTCTGACTTGCACCACACGGCCGAGGACAAGCCCGTGTGCCAGGCCATGTAAAAACTGGAAGGGCTACTGACTTGGGTTACACGGTCAGCCACACGCCCATGTGTAGCCCGTGTGTCACACATGGCCAGTAGACACACCCATGTGTCTAGGCCGTGTCAAACTTGTAGGGTATACTGAGTTAATTCAAAAGGGTACCCTAGGGGACACACGGCCGTGTATCATAACCGTGTGTCGCACATGGATGAGACACACGCCCGTGTCTCTACCCCTGTGGACAAAACTAGGCCATTTATAAGGCCAATTTGCCACCCTTTTTGCATATACCTACATAAACTCATATGGTACCAATTTAAGTCACAAATATGCATCCAAAACTCATTAATCAATACACAAATATACCAAATCCAATATTTCAATCATACCATTTCACCATTTCTATCCATTACGAAAACATGCTATTGATAAACGACCAATCCCATAATTACCAAACCATCTCAATTTCCACAATAAACTTAACAATCACATAACCAAATATATATATACCACAAGCACATATATGAACACATATCATAAGCCAAATTCACATTCAATATGACCAACATTCACAAACCAGCTTATATGGCCAAACACACACCAACATTTACAAGCCAAATCTCATGGCTAATATCACAACTCAAAGTACCTTAACTGGCCTATACATACCATATGCCAAATATACATATCTCAAAAGTACCAATTTAGGTGTTTGATAGTGCGATGATGTTCTCGAAGACTCCCAGATCTGAGCTAGCTTTAATTATCTATAAAACATAGACATAAAACACAAAGTAAGCTTTATAGCTTACTAAGTTTGTAAGTGAATAACTCAATTCATCAAATAAATGTAATTTAACTATTTCACATTACCGAAATCAAAATCATATTAACCACAAACCTTTCTCATGTCTCAAACATGATCAAATACCATCTCATTGAACTTTCTCAATCTAATACTCGAGTAGGTTCCGTACGTACCTATATCCTTGTACTAACCTTTTTCTCAACCACGTAATTTCTTTTACCTGTTGAACCATTTAGAATAGAAATCGGATACTCAAGGATAAAAATCAATAAGTACCTATTCCATGGCCCGTAGCCAAATTAAGGTAAACTATCCCGGAGTACCTATACCATGGCCTATAGCCAAATCAAGGTAACTCCTCTCCGAATACCTATACCATGGCGCGTAGCCAAATCAAAGTATTATTTGCACCCAAAGTGCCAATATCATGGCCCGAAGCCAATACATTAACCTAATGACATGCCATTAGCATCCTAAACTATTCCTAAGGTTCAACCAGGAAGTTTCACTTGTCGATTTCATCGTCTAACACATCCGTATAGTCGTATTCACCATTCAAACATTATTCATAATCTCATAATCACATTTTATGCAATACCAAAGCATATAACATACATTTATAATGAAATTATCATATACGAACTTACCTCAGTCGTAGAAACAACGAAACTAGCCGATTAATCTAGTACTTTGTTCTTGCCTCGATCTAAGTCCGAGTTACTCTTTTCTTTACCTATATAATATCAAATTTAACTTTTTTATTCAACCACACATTCAATTTAATTCGAAAATACCTATTTAGGCATTTTTTCACTTTAGCCGCTAAAGTTTTACATTTTAACAATTTAGTCCCTATTTCATAATTACACAAAATTCACACAATTCAATCCAAATACACACTAGCTGAATTCCATAGGGACCCCTAGAAGTCCAAAACTTTCATTTATTTCACATTTAAACCACTGAATTTGCACATTTCACAATTTAGTCCTTATTTGATATTTTTGCCAAAAATCACTTTACAAAACATTAAAATCAATCAACAATTATTCATTTTCCATCATTAACATTTAAAAAATCAAGCTATCATAAATGGAAACTCACAAATTCATCAACCAATTCAAAAATTAGTGTACGGGCTAGCTAGTATTCAAAGCAATGATCATAAAAACGTAGAAATCATCAAAAACTGAACTCAAATCATACCTTAATCACAAACACAAAGTGTCGAACCCTAAAACATGAAAATGGATTCTTCTTTCTTCTATTTTCGGCACAAAAAGATGATAAAATGGCCACCATTATGTTTGCTTTAATTAATAATAACATGATTTATCAATTACCAATATTAACCTTTAATAGTAACCTTTAAAAACACTTAATATAAGGCCATTTATGACAATTTTCACTATCAATGGTCTAAAATCAACATAAGGACCTTTCATTTAATAAACCAAAGCAAATAAACACTTTTAACTTATAGAATGCCACTTTTGCATTTTACGCGATTTAGTCCTTTTTCTCAAATTGATCTATCAAACGCTAAAATTATTTCACGAAATTTTCACACATATATAATCACATGCTATAAACACCAAAAATAATATTAAAATAATTTTTTGATATCATATTTGTGGTCCAAAAATCACTATTCTGATTTAGCTAAAATCGGGCTGTTACAATTTGTTTTCCTAAAAGTTGTTGTTAATAGTGTATCTATGAAATTGAGAATTTGGGAATAAGAAAATCATTAGTGATATTTCTATAGATAGTATTTTGAGACAATCTGTGTAAGTGAATAGGAAATCCATTCGAGATTTAACGTGAAGTATTGGAACTACATTGGAAACAAAGTTGCAGAACATAAGCATGATGGTTAGCCTAGAAAGAAGAGTTATGAATTTTTTGAATAAGTGAATGAGCTTGAAAATATGAATTTCGAGGACAAAATTCTTTTTATAGAAGGGAGAGTAGTCACATCAAAAAAATTGGGTTAGTAGAAATTGGGTTAATGAACCGAGACTGGTCACACTCAAATTTTTTTTAGTGATTGAGTAATGGTGGAGCTGTCATTGATGATCAATGTTCAAATTTATTCCCTCTCATTATTTTCTATGTGGTGCAATTTTGTTTCCAAACATAACAAAGGTCACATCTCATGTTTTAATTATTTTCTTGTTAAAATGAAAACAATGAAGTGAGCAGTATAGTGGTTAAGTGTTAATTAAAATCTTATGGGTCCTAGGTTCAAGTATCCTCATCAACACCATTTTTATTTAATTTTTGTGATTTTCCTATATGCTTGCCATCCAACCTTGATTGCCATAAGAGTGGAAGATTATTTCCTTTTCTTTTGGTCACCATATCTTATTTTTAGAAACCATGATCCCCTTTTCACTCTTTTGTCTCTCTAACTTACCATTCATTCCATTTTTACCATATGAATGATTCATTGAACCTAGACATGGTTGACCACACTCTTTCCATCCATCCTATCACTCTCCTCCTCTCATTGCCACACCACCCATACTCCTCCCCATTTTCTCTCTTTTCTCTATTTTTTTTAGCTCTCAACCTCTCATTTTGCTCTTCTTTCTTTCTCTTGCACCGTTTCTTAGCTTTGCACCATCACTTCACCACCGAACCACCACCTTGCCAGGTCTCCCCTCTCTTTTTTCTCCAACCTTTCTCCTTTTCAAGTATTTTTTTATTACGGAATCTATATAAATTAAGTATGTTTTTACTTGGTTTTTAAATAAAATAATAAATCCTAAATTTTCTAAATACTTTTATGAAAATCTACTACGAAGTTCTTTATAAATTATTTTTATAACTATAATGCAAAGTTCTTTATTTTAAATAACTTAAAATGACATTACTATAAAAATGATTTCTTTTTCAAATACACATTCCTATAAGTACTTTTCAAAGAAACAAAATGTAACACTCCGAACCCGACCTAAACGTTATGGCCGAATCCAGCGTGTCACTTCGAAGTGTCTTTACAGAAACTTTAGTGAGTTAAGTTCCTTGCTATTACCAAATCATCTTGTTAAAACGTTTCACCAGCTTAATTGCCTTTGACATGCTGAATTGTTTAAGATTTGCGGAAGCTTTTAAAACCTTGAAGTTGAAACTCGTGTTTTTGAAAAATAGTTATTATTTTGGAAACACGAGTTCTTAAAACTAGCAGTTTTTAAGTGAATATATAAAAGCCCAAATTTAAAAAAAATATAACCCATAAATGGCCTTATTACTAAAACATAAACCCAAAACAAAACTTTAAGTATAAATAAAACCAAATGTAGATTATTTGCAGTCGTGTGGCCATCTCCAAGTCTCTCGCAGCACCAAATCGCCTATAGCTGGGGATCACCTGCACAGTCGAAGAAAAAGAGTGTGTTTACGAAAACTCAGTGTGCAATCCCCTATCAGTCGATCAATATCCAGCATACAATACAGTCTGGGCCTGAGCCCTATTCAGAAATAGTACAGATTGGGCCGTAGCACAATACAGTAACAAACAGTACAGTAATGCAACCCATCCCAATCCAGCCAACACACCACTTTGTACCACCAACACACCATGTGGGGACAAAGTTGACCCACCCAGCCAACACACCAATATCGCGGCAAAGCTGCTAGTGATAATATCGCAGCAAAGCTGCCAGTATCAGTATATGTGGCAGAGCCACCAGTAATAGTACACTTCCTTCTTAACAGAATCCCATCCCCATGCAAAATGTCATGTCATAAATCATACGTGTATGCAAAATGTCATGCTCAGAAAGAACAGTTATAACATAGCACAAATCAGTCATTTACCCTTGAGGGGTAAAATAGTCATTTTACCATATAGGGGTATTTTGGTCATTTTACCTGCTTTGGGGTCCAGGTACTCTTATCGACCCATCAGAAGGTCTACAGTCACCTCGAGCTACTTGTGTAACCTTAACGGTCCTAGCAGTGTAAATGGGCCCAAGGCCCATCATGCGGCCCAAGTAGGCCCACATGCCCGTGTGGCCCATCAAGCCCCAAAATTACCACAGCCATGCAAACTACACAGCCCAGTCCAGTAATTACCTTATATTTTGGAATTTATCCCTATGGGGCCCACAAGCCCTTTGGGCTCACACAACCCATTTCGGCCCATTTTGACCCAAAACGGCCCAAGCCCATGAGAATGCTCATGGCGGCCTCTACCATGTAACACACGTGTTTTGTGGGCTCGGCTTATCTCACAAGCGATCGCACGCTCGTGTGGCCTCAAATGCCGTATTTTTGGCTTTTCGGCATTTTCCGTTTAACAGTTGAAAGGGGGTGTGATTACATAGCTTTTTGGGAGAAGAACGCCTATCTCCACGCGCTCCCAACCTAGATCCAAGTAAGATCCAATGTTAGTCCTTAAATTGTTAGGGTTAACACCCTCTTATCAACATTTAAAACTCCAATCATACCATGCACTTACCTTGATTAAGCAAGCAGGGTTAACTTATTCCTTAGGCTAGTGATCAACCACTCCTTGCCAAGGATCTGCACTACCAAAGCAGTCCATTAATGATGATTTCCTATACACACAGAACTTGAATCAAAACAGTCCTATAGAAAATACTAGATAAAAAATAGGAATTGGAACATTCGGCCAACACTTTCTTACCCCAATCTTACTCCAAGTTCGCCACAAGATATGTGAGGGCTAAGTTACCCTTAGTCGAGTGAAAAGAAAAAGGTTTAGAATGTTTCAGCAATCCCTTAAGAACCCCTTCACTCCAAAAGTAGTTTTGAAACATAAGGGCGTTATGAATGAGGCACCAAGAGAAAAGCCGAGAATGGAAGGGCATACAGAAACTTACCAGGCACTATTCGGCCAATGTACCAATGCGCTATAATGATGAAGAGAAGAAAGAAATAGAGAGGGAGAAGATACAAGATGTTCGGCCAAAGAAAAACAAAGGTTAAGGGAAAAAATAATGTTAGGAGAAATTGGTCAAGAAGGAAGACTCACAAAGAAGGAAAACAATCAGTTTCAAAAAAAAAAAAAAAACCAAATGGTCCAAAAAGGAACCAAAAATCGAAAAACAAAACTAAGTTTCTCGAAAGACATGCAATATTCTACCACTACCAGAAAGTGCAAAGGAATAAAAAAAAAGAAGAATAGAAGAACCTTTTGGCCAAACGAAAAGAATAGCAATCCTAAACAAATTCGGTACTTACTACCCTATGACCAATTTTGGCACTAGGGAGCTCCACTTTCGGCAGACAACTACCTCACCCCTCAACTCTCCTAAAATCTCTCCCCTTATCTCTCCCCAAATCCCTTAAACACCTATTAAAACTCTATTCAAACTCTCATGACCAATTCAATCTCAGAGTCCCCATCCAACTCCACTACCTACTCAGGTCAACAGCAAAATAATTACTCCATTGTGCAACCTAGGACTCAGACTCAAGTCCCTCAGTAGAAGCTACACGCCACCTTGCCACTAGATCACACACTCTCTTTGCGTCATAAAACAAGCACTATTATTTATAGGGCCTATATGACAGTGTCAAGATTCATTTAAGAGAAACACTAAATTTTTTTTGCAAAACCAAGACTTGAACCCAGGCTTCTCAAACACTCCAAACCCACTCAAATCACTTAGCAAGTAAAGTAAACATGCAACTTGTGTTAAATAATTCAAAATTAAAGACTCTAAATTTTTTGGGGTGTTACAACTCTACACCTTTTAAAGAAATTTCAACCTCAATATTTACCTAACCAGGAAAGGTGAGGGTATTGTTGAAGCATAGCCTCCTCAGGTCCCCATGTGGCTTCCTCTGAGCTATGATTACGCCAAAGCACTTTAACCAGTGGAATAGATTTCTTCCTCAGTACCTTAACCTCATGATCCAATATCTGTACTGGTTCCTCCTCAAAGGTCAGATCTGGCCTAACCTCAATTTCCTCGACAGGTACTATATGTGTGGTATAAGAGCGATAACACCTTAGCATGGAGACGTGGAATACATCATGAATCTGATCCAACTCTGGAGGTAACTCAAGTTGATAGGCGATTGGTCCCACACGCTTTAGTAGACGATAAGGCCCAATGAACCTAGGGCTTAGCTTGCCCTTCCTTCCAAACCTTAGAATCTTCTTCCATGGTGACTTTAACAAAAGACTTAATCCCCACAGAGTACCCAATCTCCTTACGCTTCAAGTCTGCGTATGAATTCTGTCTGTCTGATGCTATCTTTAAACAGTCTCAAATTAGCCTTACCTTGTCTTCAGTAATAGAAACTATTTTAGGCCCCAGAGCTCACCGCTCACTCAACTCATTCCAACACGTAGGAGTACGACACCTACGACTATATAATGCTTCGTACGGTGCCATCTGGATGCTGGACTGGTAGCTATTGTTATATGCGAACTTTGCTAACGGCAAGTAGTCTTCCCAACTGCCTCGAAACTCAATCACACAACTTCTTTGCATGTCCTCTAGTATTTGAATTACCTTCTCTGACTGACCGTCTGTCTGAGGATGGAATGCAATACTGAAGTCCAACGTTGTACCCAGTGCCTCGTGTAACTTCTTCAATAACTGAGATGTGAATAGAGGATCCCTGTCAAATATAATGGAAAATGGTACCCCAGCAGTCTCACAATCTCAGCCACATATAACTTAGCTGACTTCTACAGTGAATAATCAGTACGGACTGGTATAAAATGGGCAAAATGGGCAGATTTAGTCAATCGGTCTATGATAACCCATATCGAATCCTTCTTAGTAGGCGTTAAGGGCAGCCCACTCACAAAATTCATTGTTACCCTCTCTCATTCCAGAGTGGAATCTTAATTGGCTGCAGTAAGCTTGAAGGTAGTTGATGCTCAGCCTTAACTTGCTGGTATGTTAGACACTTATTTACAAAATTGGTTACTTCGCGCTTAAGTCCTGGCCACCAATACAGCTCACGAAGATCTCGGTATAACTTGTTTCCACCAGGATGCATAGCATATGGACTACCATGTGCCTCTTGTAGTATAGACCGCCTCAGATTAGAATCCCTCGGTACACAGACTCTCCCACGAAAACACAGTACCCCTTCACTATTCAGTCCAAAATCTGAAGTCTCCCCATTCTCAACTTGTTGAAAACGAGGAACTAGTGACCCATCCATCAACTACTTACCCCTAATCTGTTTAATCCACGTCGGTTTAACTTGCAGCTCAGTCATCAAGCTACCACCATTAAGCAAGCTGAGACGAGCAAACATCACTCTTAAATCAGCTACAGCCCTACGGCTCAGTGCACCCGCTACCACGTTAGCCTTACCAGGATGATATTCAATTCACCAGTCATAATCCTTGAGTAGCTCTATCCACCTTCACTGCCTAAGATTCAACTCTTTCTGATTGAGGAGTTACTTAAGACTTTTATGATCAGTGTAAATCATACACTTCTCACCATACAAGTAATGCCTCTACATATTTAGAGCAAATACCACTGCGGCTAACTCCAAGTATGCGTAGGGTAATTCGCCTCATGGGTTTTAAGCTGATGAGACGCGTAAGCAACCACCTTACCCTCTTGCATCAACACACAGCCCAAACCAACATGCAACGCATTGCTAAAAATAGTGAATTCCATCCCGAATTCTGGTTGTATCAAAAAAGGGGCCTCAGTCAGAACCTTCTTTAGTTTCTCGAAACATTCTTGCTGCCAATCAGTCCAATCAAACGATACTCCTGTAACACCCCATATCTATTACCCAAGTTGGGGTGGTATATAAGGTATTACCTAACTTGATCTCATGCATGCAACCCATCTTAAGTCACCTAGACTCAGCC
Source organism: Gossypium longicalyx (assembly GCA_025698465.1). Lineage (NCBI taxonomy): Eukaryota > Viridiplantae > Streptophyta > Magnoliopsida > Malvales > Malvaceae > Gossypium > Gossypium longicalyx. The sequence continues at coordinate 30,374,837 of CM047006.1, forward strand.
CAAATTAAAAAATTTTCAATTTCTACTTTAAACCTCTTAATATGGGCCTACGAGGCCTAAATCGACCATTGGAAACCATTCGAAATCCTTCCGAGTCCTTATTCAATCTATGCAAACTTTGCATTTAAGACACGACACACGCTCGTGTGGAAAGGTAACACACCCGTGTGACTACCTTGACATGGTCGTGTTGATGGCCTGTATGTCTCACATGGCCTAAACACCTAGGGACACGCTCGTGTCCCTTACTCGAGTGGCCAATTTATTTACACAATTTCACATAATTCAAGTGCAGACTTCACACGGCCTGGTCACACGCCAGTGTCCCTGGCCCGTGTTGCTCACACAGTATTGACACGACCGTGTCTTAGCTTGTATGAGAAAACTTGAGTATTTTGTTTCTGACTTTAGCACACCCAACATGTCACATGGCCATAGCATACGCCCGTGTGCTAGGCCATGTCCACCACACGGCTGAGACACACGATTGTGTCTCTGCCGTGTGTTTATCACCATGCATACTGGCTTGAAATTTTTACGTGCAGGGGACACACGGCCTCATCACACTCCCATGGAGCTAACCGTGTGTCACACACGGCCTAGACACATGCCCGTGTGCTTACCGATGTGGACAAAATATGGCTATTTACCAAGCCTATTTGCCACCCTTATTTACATCAATTAACACAAACTCAACCAACACCAATTCTAATCTATACCATACAACTAATTCAGCTACTATAGACATTCTTTCATAAGGCAATTTGCTCAACCCAGGAAATATCATCTTTGCATATAACCAAAATCAGTAATAGTCAACATCAAGGCTAAATACAAAGTGTGGGGCTTATTCCAAGTCTACACCTCTGGGCAATGCTTAAGGAGACAAAATAATCAAGTCTAAGCCCTGTACATGCAATATTCAAAAATATAAATACAACCATACCGAAAGGTTCAGACGATAGTGTGATCGATATCTCTAACTCCAAGTGGTCCTTGAGCTAATTAGATGGCACTATAAGAAAATGGAAAGAAAGGAGGGTAAGTATAAAAGCTTAGTAAGTTGCATATAAATAAATATACAACAACAATTCATCAATAATCAACATGCTCATAACGCAAGGGTAAGGATAAGCATGACTTACTCATTACCATCCATTTAATTTATATGCTCCCTAATGAGCTCATTACTCATACATACCAATTAGGTACCTGTACCACTCATAACATGGTTAAGTTTTCATTATTAACTCGCAAACATACTTATACTGTTGAACCCTTCGGAACATTACTGGTCATTCTATAGGCCTCAAACTTGGGGTAAGATGCCGATGCTATGCCCCAGACATAGTCTTACACTGGCTCACATCTCAAGTCAATGCCATGTCCCAGACATGGTCTTACACTGACTATCATTATTTAGGCCGATGCGTGTCACAGACACGTCTTACACTAGCACTCGTCTCAATGCTGATGCCATGTCTCAGACATGGTCTTACACTGGCTCTCATAATGTGGCCGACACATGTCCCAGACATGTCTTACACTAGCTAACTCAAATAACCCAAATGTCATAGCTTGAATATCTAGTTTATTTCCTAGTGTTCCAATGGGAATTCTACCATCTCTTTGTCCTTATGCATTCTCAATACACAATCAAGCAATTCATACTATATCCATTCACTGACAATTTAATACAAATATTATTAATATAGTTGTATTATTTATATACAACATACCTCAATTTACTAAATGTACTCAACTAGTCGGTTTAGTCGATTTGCTTAGCTTTCCCCCGGTCTAGGTTCAAATTTGACAAATCTTGATCTATAATAACAAAATGAACTCATTTAGTAACTAATTACAATTATGCAATCATAAATTCATATCTTTAGTAAAATGATCATTTTGCCCCTAGACTTTGGCAAAATGACCATTTTACCCTTATGCTCGAAAATCGATTTTTATCAAATTTTTTCTTATCTTAGGCCTAATCCAACCCTTTCTGCTCTTATAGCAACCCCAAAATTCCACTATTTCACACACTTATCACCTATTTTGCAACTTATGCAAAATAGTCCCTTTAGGTGTTTTCATACTAATACCTTTCACAAGAGTTGTTTAGAACTCTTCTAAGACTCATATTCTTCCATAAAAACTCAGCAAATATCACAAGTCCATTCATGGAAAAACCCTAAACTCTTAATCATCTTGCAAAATAGACCCCTCATTTGGAAGCTCATGCTTTAAGGGTCTCAAAAATGCAAAGATCATCAACTAAGGACATAGAAATCACTTACTTGTTGAGGTGATAAGTTGCTGAAATTTCAAAGCTTTAACAACCCATCTTTTGCTGATATTTTTGGTGGAGAGAAGGTGTGGGGAAGAAAGTAAATAATAGCTAAGCTTTTAGGCATTATTTTATCACAAAATTATGTCATCAAGTCACCTAATACTGACTTTTTGACTAAACTTGTCTCCTATGGCCGGCCACCTTGTTTCTAGGGGTCTAATTGCTCATTAAAGGCCACCAATTTTATTTCTCTAGCTATTTAACACATTTGGGCACTAAAATGCAACTTTTTCCCTTTTTGCGGTTTAGTCTTTTTTCGCCATCGGGCTCGCAAATTTCAAAATTAACTTACCAAAATTTTATTACACTAATATCATCATGTTATAACCTCATAATAATAAAAATAATTTTCCAAACTTTGAATTTGTGGTCCCGAGACCACTATTCCGACTAGGCCTCAAATCAAGCTGTTACAATTCTCCCCGTTAGGGATTTTCGTCCTTGAAAATCTTACCGGTGAATAAGTTCGGGTACTACTCTTTCATAGCCTCCTCAGGTTCCCTATGGCTTTTTGTACTCTATGTCTATGCCACAAAACTTTCACGAGGGCTATACTCTTATTCCTCAAAACTCTCTTGCTGTGCATCAGTCCAGTTAAACGGCACACCCTTACGCAACAACTTCGTTAGAGGTGCAGCAATCAATGAAAACCCTTTAACAAATCGACGGTAATACCCTGCTAGTCCTAGAAAACTATAAATTTTTTATACAGTCTTAGGCGGCTTCCAATCCAGAACAGCCTCAATTTTCTGAGGACCAACCCTAATCCCTTCAGCAGATACCATATGAACTAGAAATCTTACCTCTCACAACCTGAATTCAGACTTACTGAACTTGGCATACAGTTGTTTCTCCCTTAGAATCTGCAGAACCACTCAGAGATGTGCATCATGGTCATCTTCAGTTATCGAATACACCAGAATGTCATCAATAAAAACCACTACGAACTGATCCAGATAGGTCTGGAACATTCGATTCATCAGATCCATAAAAGTCACTGGTGCATTCGTCAATCCAAACAGCATCACTAAGAACTCGTAATGACCATAGCGAGTCCTAAATGTTGTCTTATATGCATCAATCTCTTTAACTCTTAATTGATGGTACCCCGATCGAAGATCAATATTTTAAAAAACTAAAGCTCCACGAAACTGGTCAAATAGATCATCAATCCTCGATAGGGGGTACTTATTCTTAATGGTCAATTTATTCAGTTGTCGATAATCGCTGCACATACGCATGGATCCATCCTTCTTTTTCATAAACAAAACCGGTGCTCCCCATGGAGACAAGCTAGGTCGGATGAACCCACGATCCAATAATTCTTGAATTTGAGCCTTAAGCTCTACAAGCTCCTTCGGTGCCATTTTATAAGGGATGATGGACACTGGAGCTATACCAGGCAGGAGCTCAATCCCAAACTCAACTTTATGGTTTGGAGGTAACCTAGGCAGCTCATCAGGAAAAACATTTAGAAAATCTTTAACTGTTCTAATATCCTTAACAGAAGAAACCTCAGAATTTGAAACACCGATGTAAGCTAGAAACGCCTCACAACCCTTACGAACCAATTTCTCGGCCCTTAATGCAGATATCACATTTGGCAAGTAATTCTGACACTCCCAAATTATAACTACCTCGTCCTCCTCCGTAGTTCTCAGTACCATCCGTTTAGTAGCACAGTCCAAGTTTGCCCGATGTTTCACCAGCCAATCCATTCCTAGTATTAAGTCAAATTCTCTAAAAGGAAGTTCCATCAAATCCGCTAAAAAGATAACTCCTTGAATCTCCAATGGCACATCTCTGAAAAATTTATCTACCCTTACAGATTGCCCCAATAGACTCAACACAGTAACCTCACTTGCAGTACTCTCAACCAAGATATCCAAAGTCTCAGACACATTACAAGCTATGTAGGAATGAGTAGATCCTATGTCTATCAGTGTAGTATAAGGTACATTATAGATAAAGAACGTACCCATGATAACGTCTGGGGCATCACCATCCTCTCGACAATGTGCAGCATAAACCAGAGCTGCCTACCTTGCCTCAATATGACCAGCACCTCTACCCAGTGCCCTCTGACTATGGCCGATACCATTACCACCTCCGGCCTGACCATGGCTTTCTGGTGGCTACTGAACACCTCTCGACGGTTAAAAAATACCCATACCAGTAGCTTGCATCTGATCGGGCCTCTGTGGACAATCTCTGATACGATACTCCAATGATCCGCGTCTCAGGCATGCCCCAATCCTCTTCCAGCACTTGCCCTGATAGTGTCTCCCACAATCCACATAGGGCTGCGGTCCAATAACAGCAACAAGGGGCCTCAACTCTGATTGGCCCATCAACTTTGGCCTTTTTTTTTGCGGCAGAAATCAACTTAAGGGCTCTGAATCTCTCTTGTTCCTACCTCTTTCCTTCTCACGGTTCTGGAACTCAACGTGCTTCACATCTTCAGCGATCTTCACCTTATCCACTAAAGCAGCAAAATCTCGCTCCCTCTACGGAGCTATCAGAACCCTTAAACCATCCCATGCGCATAGCGGTCAAGTCGTAAGAATTCAGCCTCATATTCGGCCACTGATTTATCCCCCTGTGTCAGATTTAGAAACTCTATCCTCCGGGCATCCACATAACTAGCGCCCACATATTTTCCTTGGAAAGCGATCTTGAAAAATTTCCAAGTCAACCGATCAGACTGAGTGCCCTTTTTAATTGTGAGCCACCATTGGTAAGCCTCATCTCTCAGCAGTGACACTGCACCCTTTAGTTTCTGCTCAGGGGTACAGTTGAGATCATCCATAATCCTTTCCGTAGCCTCAATCCAATATTCAGCTACATTAGGGACAACTCTAGCAATTCCCCTAAAAATATCAGATCTATTGGACCGGAGTTGTTCTGTAACCGACCCGCATTCCACAGCACCTGTATTGGGTCCAGCGACCCTTTCTAGAATTTGGGACAGTGCGTCGTCCCCAGTCGCACGATCATGAGACCCAATCTCAGTCACAGGTGAGGCTAGTGCCTCTTTAGCTTCAACGTTAGGCATATGGCCAAATGACGAAGACCTAGCCCGAGCACCTCCACGGCCTCTGCCGCGGCCTCTTGTACCCCTTCAACGAGTACCTCTGGTGCTCATATCGAATTATGGTTTATCTGTATTAATAATTTTATTCATCAGTTTATAGTTCCAGTGTTTATTAACAAATACTTTATGGAAACCAGTATCACTAATTTAGAGTTCATTTTCGCGGATCGCAATCTTATTAAAGTTTTAGGTTACCTTAAATATAGTATTTTAGTACGTCTACTACCTATAGTAGTCTCAGTATTTAAATTAATCAAACAACGGTTTTAGAAAACTTACAGAACTGACGCTAGAGGCTCGGTGTACCACACATTCAGTAAAACTTTTCAAGATACTTCAAATCATTTTGAAATAGTTCTTTTGAAATTTAGGTTTTATAGGAATCTCAAATCCACAATCGAGTTTTATAACTTAGCTCTGATACCACTAAATGTAACACCCTAAACCCAGCCTAGAGGTTATGGCCGAATCTGGCAATGTCACGATGAAGTGTTTTTCACAAAGTATAATAGCATTGAAAAACCCGTTCTATATTTAACCTCTTTGTGATCTTAGCGAAGATTTAAAGATATCTCGTTTATTTTCAAAGCTCAGTCGTTTGACAAAAAGTTACCCATTTTAAATTTGTTATTAATTTCAAAACATTATTTCTTGCGAAAGCTTCTAAAAACATGTTGCATAAACGTGGTGATTTGGAAAAACATTTATCTTTTGAAAACTCGCATCCTACTACTAGCAGATATAAATCAAAATAAATAGAACCCAAAACTTAAAGATTAGAAATTATAGAGGCCTTATTACATTAAAAACACCCAAAATAAAACTATTTATAATTTCAAACCCAATAAGAAAGTCCGTGCAGTTATGTGGCCACCTTCGAGTCACTCGCAGCACCGACCCGCCTAAGCCTGGGGATTATCTATACAGATAAACATATGGGTGAGTTATGAAAACTTAGTCTGTAATCCCATATCAGATAATCAATCAGAGAGTATATACAGTCTGGGCCTAAGCCCAATTCACTCATTGTTCAGTTTCAGTCAAGGCCTTAGCCCATTATAGTATCAGTATCAGTATTAGTGTAGGCTTGAGCCCATCTCAGTAACAGTACAGTACAGATATGCAATCAGTAAATCCTACCCAACCAGCCTCTACACTCCATCTCCATCCAACCCTACACTCTATGTGGGGATAAAATCAACCCACCCATCCCTACAATCCAAGTAGTACCAATTGCAACACTAATTAGTATTTACAGCAGAGCTGCCAGTACAATACACTTCCTCCAATCACAATAAATCCCATCCCCCTGCAACATATCATGCATCATGTCTTAACGTCATACATGTGATCAGTATATATATAAAATGGCATGCTCAAACATAATCATACATCTCATAGGGGCATATCAGTCATTTTACCATGTAGGGGCATTTCAGTCATTTTATCAATTAGGGGGTCTAGGTACACTTACGGACCCAACAGTAGGTTCACAGTCGTCTCGAGCGACTCGTGCAACCTTAACAGTCAAACAGTGAAAATGAACCCACAACCCATATTGCAGCCTATGTTGGCCCACACGTTCGTGTGGCCCACATAGCCCAAAAATTGTCTTGGCCATGTGGATTACATAGTCTGGCCTAATATTCTCCACATGTTCATGTAGTTTACCTGTGTGAGGCCCACATACCCTAGTTCAACCTGAAATGGCCCAAGACGGCCTCGGCCCATGAAATCGCTCATGGCCAGCCTCATCAATCAATCGCCCATGTTTAGTCACACGGGCCACCACACGAGTGAGCGCACGTCCGTGTAGTGTCATCGTTTGCTCATTCCGGCTTTTGCCATTTTTCATAGATTAGGTAGTGTTTACACACCTTGTTTGCGAAAGTGTGCAAATAGTTTACGAGCACTCCAACATATATTCAATCACAAGCTTCGGTTAATTGCTTATTAATCGAATTAACAAAAACCCTAACCAAAAAACTTATCCAAAAGATTACTTATCACTTGTTTAGGTCAGTCGATTAAGGCTTGCACACTTAATCCGTTGCAAGAGACTAATCACTAGGCCTTAGGGGTTACCTGCATTCCAACCGAACCTTGTCAACCATTAATCAAATGAACAGTTTGAAATAGATGAATCATCACTTACCAAAACACAAAGTCAAGATTAGAAGAAAGGAACAATCGGCCTACACCCATACAAGAGTCGAAGGTACACAATATGATAGAGGCAAAATGGAACAATTACACCCCTATCAAAAAACGGTAGCACAGGAAGACGTTAGGTGCAATATTAATATTGCAAAGAGGGAGAATGAAAAAGAATCGCACCAATACCGAAAGTCAAACTTACCAAAATGCAAAACCGATGAATAAGAATAACTATAGACACGGCAGATAGTAATGAAGGGAAAGTCAGCACAGTGAGGGTAAGAGAAGCAGTAATATTCAACCAAGTACAATCGTTTGAGAGAGAGTCAGAGAAGGAAAAGAAATCGGTCAAGAAGAAACCGATTGAGAGAGAGGGAAGAAGAAGAAGAGAATCAACCATCCAAGAATCGATGGAGGGAGGGGAAAAGCTGAAATAATCTGTCAAAGAAAGACCACAAAAAGAACTAAAAAATCAAGAGGAATTTGCCAAACCCGAAAGTGTTGAGAGGGAAAGAGAGATAGAACAAAGTCGTATAAGGTAGAAAAAGTGATACCCTAAAGAACCTTAGACACTATTTAGCCTCCAAGTAGAGAGAAAAGAACCAAAATGTTACCAGTCACCGAAATGGAGAGCAATTTACCAACCCAAAGCTGAATTCTGAGTGGGCAGATTACCATTTTGGCACCAAGTCTCCCCCAACTCAAATCTCCATAATTTCTCCTAAAATCCTTCCTCAAATAACTCAAATCGATTCCTTAACTACTTAATTTAAATTCCCCTCAACCACTTCAGTATTTCGGTCAAGCCACAACACTCTCATGGCACGGCTGCAAAATAAAACACTCCATTGCACCCATCAGGACTCGAACCTCAGACCTCAAGTAACTAACACACGCCACTTATCCCCTAGACCAGCAGGCCCTTTTCTGTCATGTTTTACGCATTTTTATTTAAAAGCCTACTGACTAAATACAAAGGTTTATCCATTAAAACAAAATTTTTGCCTAAGCCAAGGCTTGAACTCAGGATTTCTCAGGACACTTAACCACTGAAGCAAGCATGAATTTATTCAACACAAACATAAAAAAATAAATACTTAAGATTTGGGGTGTTACAGGTTTTTGTAACTTTAGTAGTAATACTAGAAGATTTCTAAAAATACAAGCAATGAATGGCATCTAGCAATGCATCATTACTATCTAAGTTATAAGAAGTCATAATTCGACATAATCTTTTTGTGATAACCTTATCATGTATTATATCCTTTTATATTTAATATCTAGATTAGACACAAGTCATGTAATAGTCACACTTGTATAGTCCAATCTCATTGTTCTTGATTTTAAAAGTAGACTTGCAACACTCTTAACCCTATCTGTAGCCAGAATAAGGTTACTAAGCATTACCAAAAAACCATAACACCTAAACATTCATTTCTAAACATTTCACTATGCATAGGAAAGTCCACTCATACATATGTTTATCTTCCCTTAATCGAGCCTTTGAGGCCCTAGAAACACTTTAGAAACAATTCGGGACTAAATCAAAAACATTTGAAACATTGAGAAAAAAGTTAGAAAAATATAAACTGCAGAGGTCACATGGCTGAGACACACAACCGCGTCTCAGGCCATGTAACAATTGAAATACGGACACATGGTCATGTTCTAGCCTGTGTGTGTGCCTATGCCCGTGTAACTCTCTTACTTGGGTCATACAGCTAAGCCACACACACATGTGCCAGGCCATGTAACACTTGAAGTGTAACTTTTAAAACCTACAGGGGACACACGGTCGTGTCACAAGGCCATGTGTCACACAAGGTTGAGACACACGCCCGTGTCTTAGGCCGTGTGGACAAGAAAATGGTCAAAAATCAAGTCATTTCTTTCACCTATCTCAAGCATAAACCTAATCACATTTTTACATATGACCAAGGCTTAAAAACCTATCCAAAACCTGCATAAAAATGACCACATTTCTATGCCAATAATTCGTACAACCAATGTACCAATAAGGCACCTCAATCACAATTCATCAAACCTATCTAAACATGTGCATAATTAATCATTCATCAAGCATTTACATCTAACTTAATCCTATACCAAAACTTACCACATTTGACCACATTGGAACGACATTATCACTTACCAAATTGGTCATTTAAAACATGCACCAACTTAGCCATACTAGTATCAACCATCAAGGCATCAAAGTGCCAAAAGCACACCAACCATAATACCATATATACATGCCAAACATAACAACTAAATCTTTAAACACAAGTCTACCTATACATGCCATTTTAACCTTGACCAAAACATCATAATCTACTGATATAATCACTAGATAGTGTGATAGATCTCCAACAAGCTTCCAACTGAACGAACTTTTGATAATTTGTAAAATAAGAGAAATATAACTACATAAGCAAAGAATACTTAGTAACCTTGTATAAATATTAAACATAACATTCACAAATATGAACTTTATATGACAAATGTAAAGCTATACCAATGCCATAAGATTATCAAACTATATAATCATCAACTCAAAATTGAGTAGGTCCATCAATATCACATATACTTTCTATTCACAACATAATAAGATCTTATAAGTTGTATTTCATAATCATCAATATTTTCATAAAATGACGAACCATTCCATTTACTTACTTTATATTCCATTTACTTAGCAGAAGCTTAATTCCATTATCAATTCACAAATTTGTGTGATTATTCATGACATAGGTAAATTCACCTTTAGCATAAGTAAATTTCTCATATATAGGTAAGTCCTTTAATTCATAAATCCTTTTACATTATCACATTACATCCCAATTGTGAACTTACCATTTCATTACCTTTTCTCACCCGTTTCATTTGTATAATACAAAACATAAGCATAAACATCAACCATAACCACAAGCTTGATACAAGCCTAATCATCATCATCATCAATACACAAGTTAGTACATTTATACATAACTCTTTTGGGATCAACTACATGATAAATCATTTCATAAGAAATTACATCTTTTGAATTATACTACCTTTTCATGAACATAAGCATATTTCTATTTAAACACTTACAATTTCAACATATATATCATTAAGATTAAGCATGATATAATTCAATCATAAGCTTGGCATAAGCTTAAGCATTATCCATAAAACATGTTAGTGCATCAACTCATAAATCACTTGAAATAACATAAGGTAAGTCATATATATTAGCAACATCGTTTGAAATCATCAATTTCATGAACATAAACATACTTTCTTTGAACATTACCTTTTCATAGATTCATGACATAAGTCATTTGAATACTTACCGATTCCTTCCTTATCATACCCATTGATTCAAATGAAATAACTGATAAACCGTCATTTATACATATTTTTACCCCATGCTTAGCACATTTTATGGATGATTTTTCCTTAGAATTGGTGAATTTGATGCTCCTAATAGAATTGGTGAATTTGATGCTCCTAATGCCTTAATTTCATGTTTTATACTTAGGTGAGCTTAGGAGAGTGAAAGGAACGACAAACGGGCCAAAAACGAAAAAAATGGGCCAACGTATGAAATCAACATGGCCTGGAGTTCCTCACACGAGTAAACCACACGGATGTGTCAATTAGGCAGAATTGAAGCACGACTCACACGGGTAGACCACACGGGCGTGCTATTTTAATAGGCTTGACCAAGGCCTGAAGTAATCGTACACGGGCGTGTCACACAGGCGTGTCCCTGCCGAGCCCAAGTTGAGTCCAAATCAAAAAGGGCTAATTTTGAGGGCTTTTAGGCATTCTAAAGCCTATAAATACACCTTAAAAGAGGAGAAAAGTGGAGGCACACAGAGGAGGGAGCAAGGAATTGCTCAAAGAAAAGCCAATTGATCCATCTCAGAAGCCGGATTCACCGTTAAGACTGAATATCTCCCTTCAATTCCCCTTCAGGAGTTTTGGGTTTTTCTTTATGTTTTGTATTCATTATTCTTCTGAGATGTTTACTTTTTTAGTTATGAACCAAATCCCCTAAATACCTAAGGGGGATGAAACCTAAGACGAATCTTGTTATTATTTTTGGAATTGTATGATAAATATTTGACTTTTTCTTAATTATGTGTTCTTAATTCTTGTTTTGATATTCCAGGATATTGATTCAAGTTACGCTCTTATTCAGAGGAGGAATAGACCCTGTCTAAGAGTACAGTTGTCATAATTAAGCGGAGTTGATTGCGCGCCTAGAGATAGGGTGACAAGATTTTGCCGGATTAGGGTGAAACCTAATAAGGGGATCCATAGATCGAGTTAATGCAACCCTAGGGTGATAATTAGAGAAAAGTCTCAATTATTCAATCTAGGGATTAGACGTTATTAGTCTTGAAAAGGGATAATAACATAACTTAGGGATCTCTACAGAACAAGTTAAATGAATAAACCGTCTGATTCGGAGTCAGAATAACAGGTAAAGTCTAGGTGGATTCTTCCTTAGGTATTGTCTTAATTCAATCGTTTTCCAAAAGTAATTCGCCAATTCTATTTTCTGTGAATTCTTAGTTTAGTTAACTAGTTAGTTAAAACAAACCCCCTTATTCTTAGGCTAGATAAGAAAAAGACAGTCATTACTAGTACTTTTAGTTCCTTTGGGTTCCGCAATCCAGTCTTGCTAAAACTATACTACTCTTCGATAGGTACACTTGCCTACATCGTGATAATAGTTAGTTTCAAGAACGATTAATTATAAATATTTAAAACCTGTCACAAAATAACACGATCAAGTTTTTGGCACCGTTGCTGGGGACTAAGATATTAGGAACACTCAATTTTTATTACTTTAGCCATTTATTTTCCTTGCAAGTTAATTTTATTTTATTATTATTATTATTAATTTACTTTTTCTTTCTCTTGGCAGGTTTTTATAGTTTATGACTAGAAGAAACCCGTCAGGACCACTACTTTTTGACGAAGAAATTGATCGCACAGTTCGTAGAAACTGAAGAGAAATAAGGCGAAGCCTAAGATACATAGAGGAAGAGCAAGAGAACGATATACAAACCACAACCGATGAGATGGTTGAAAATCAGGAAAACCTGATACCTCCTGCGATTTCTGTTAATCTAGTAAATCAGAATCCTGCTCCACGCACAATGTATGATTATGCTAAACCTACTTTAAAAGGAACTGAATTGAGTATCGTTAGACCTCCTATTGCTGTGAATAATTTTGAACTAAAACCTAACACTATTCAGATGATACAACAATTTGTTCAGTTTGATGGTTTGTAGGATGAGGATCCAAACACTCACTTGGCAAATTTCCTGGAATTCTGCGATACATTTAAAATTAATGGCATTTCTGACGATGACATTCATCTTCGATTATTCCCTTTTTCATTGAGGAAAAAAGCTAAACAGTGGCTGAGCTTGTTATCATGAGGGTCAATTACTACTTGGGAACAAATGACCAAAAAGTTCTTATTAAAATATTTTTTCGCCGGCTAAAACGGCTAAATTACGCAATGATATATCTTCTTTTGTGCAGATGGGTTTAGAGACACTCTACGATGCATGGAAGAGATACAAGGATCTTTTGCGAAGATGCCCTCACCATGGGTTACCACTCTGGCTACAGGTTCAAACCTTTCATAATGGCCTGAATCCTTCGACTCAACAAACGGTTGACGCAGCTGCTGGCGAAACCATCAACAATAAAACACCTGAAGCTGCCTATGAATTTATAGAGAAGATATCACAGAATAACTATCAGTGGCAAGTCAGGAGGACAAAACCAATGAAAACAGCCGGTGTTTATAACGTCGACTCGGTCACCATGCTCTCTAATCAGGTAGAACTCTTGAATAAAAAAATTGATGGTTTTCTTAGTTCATCACAGGTTCACCCAGTAATGCAATGCGAAGCAAATGGAGGTGGATCGAGCAGTTCAGAATACCAGCCATATGGTCACAGCATGGAAAATGAGTAGTCAAATTACATGGGTAACAATCCTCAATCTCAAAACAATCCTTATAGTAACACTTACAATGCAGGTTGGAGGAACCACCCAAATTTCTCATGGGGAGGCCAAGGCAATCAGAGACCCCCTCCAGGCTTCCAACAACCACCCTACCAACAAGAGAAGAAGCCAAACCTTGAGGAGATGCTCACAAAGTTTATATCGGTGTCAGAAACTCGTTTCCAGAATACCGAGACAGCACTTAAAAAATCAACAAGCATCGATCCAAGGGCTCGAAACTCAGATTGGACAGCTTGCCAAGTTGATTTCTAAATGACCACAAGGTAGCTTGCCAAGCAACACAGAATCGAATCCAAGGAAGCAACTCAACGCGATTACTAGTCAAGATGAGGAAAGGTTAGTCACACCTGAGCCAGAACCAAGGCAAGATACTGAGATAAGCAAAGGTAAAGGTGAGGTATATCACAAAGAACAGAAATCGATAAGTACATAATACAAACCTCGTGTGCCATACCCTAATGCGACAAGGAAAGACCGCTCAGACGAACAATTTGGTAAATTCCTTAAACTCTTAAAAAAATTACACATTAACTTACCTTTTATTGAAGCTCTATCACAGATGCCAAGCGCAATGAAATTTTTAAAGGAGCTTTTAGCAAATAAGCAAAAGTTGGACGAGGCATCGCATGTGGAGCTAAATGCAGTTTGCTCAGCTATTCTACAGAATAAGCTACCCAACAAATTAAAAGATCAAGGGAGTTTTACAATTCCTTGCTTAATTGTTTGTTTAGATGTTAATAATGCATTAGCTGATTTAGGGGCTAGTATTAACGTCATGCCCTACAGAATGGTCAAACAATTAGGTCTTGGGAAACCCAAACAGACTAGGATGAGCATACAATTAGCAGATAAAACTATAAGATTTCCTAGGGGTATTATTGAAGATGTGCTAGTTAAAATCGATAAATTTATATTTCCCGTTGACTTTATTGTTCTAGACATAGAGGAGGATAGCAGCACTCCTTTGATTTTAGGAAGGCCCTTTTTAGCAATTGCTAAAATGATTATTTATATTGGCACAGGTGAGCTCACACTTCGTGTGAGAAATAAAACGATCACCCTTCAAACTTACACTACTGGCAACACATTGAAAATTGAAGGTGATTGTCTAAATCATTCTACTAAAACTGATAATATAGTGGAACCTACTTTGCAAGAAATAAGTCTGAAGGAAGTACATGAGCCATTTTCAAACAATACTAAAGGCCTTATCCATGAAGAACGAAGGCCGTGTGCACCCACATGCCCAAAATACATGGGCGTGGGTCGAATGCCAAACGCACCCAAATTCAAAAATACAAAACACACGGGCTGAAATTGGGGAACACGGGCGTGTTCCCTGGCCGTGTGCCCCAAAATCTATAAATTGGCTGCACTATTCATTATCTTCTTCACCCAAAATCCCTAACCCTAGCCGCTCCAATCCACACGCCCGCCCCGCCCCGCCACGACTGTGCACCGCTTCCAGCCCTATTTTTTACGCTCATTCTCCCCTTTCTAGCATTTGTTTACTCTTTTCCCTTTAATTGCACTCATTTTTCATGCTAATTATCATAACAATCTGCATTTTATATGTTATTTTTATCTTTCTATCACTCAAAATTCATTATCTGGAGTAGTATCATCTTTTTCATGTGAAATTCTTACTCATTTTATGATTTCCCTGCCCCTTTTGACTAGTTTAAAGTAATTATTCATGGTTAGAATAACAGACATACTCATACATTTTGTGTTGACATGTTTCATCCGTCAAGTATGATTGCATTCCACTGTCCCAGTCGCTCCAAGGCATCAACTCTCCCTCCATCCTTGAGGTATTTACATTTGATTCTTTCTCACACCTTGATAGGTCAGAGAGAGAGCACCGGGGTCATCACCACCAACGACGTCTACTA
Source organism: Gossypium longicalyx (assembly GCA_025698465.1). NCBI lineage: Eukaryota > Viridiplantae > Streptophyta > Magnoliopsida > Malvales > Malvaceae > Gossypium > Gossypium longicalyx. Next base: position 30,390,378 of record CM047006.1, read on the forward strand.
CTTATGCTGTATGTCGCACGGGCAGGTCTTCGACCTCGCCTACTTTATCGCCCTTTCCATTCGCCACTAGATAGAGCGACATCGGAAAGGGGTCATCTCCATTGGGCCCTATGTGACATGATTGGCGCTACAGTTCGGGCTCCTCAACACCACAGCCCAAGAATCATCCCTGACCCTCATTGGCCAGATGTCTCCACAAGGCATATCGAGCATGTTAAGCATGTGGATGATCGAAAAGCACCAAGGAACTTACCCTCCTCAGTATCGCCTCGCCCATCGACCGAGGGGGAGGCCCCCGAGGACATTACTGATGATGTCCCTCCATAGCACGAGGACCCACCGTCTCAGGCACCACGCCTCTCTCGTCCAGTTCATACGACGGCTTCATACGCTGACATCTCTGAGTGCCTTACACGATTTGAGCAGCAATGTTTTCAACGATTTGATAATATTGATGCGACTCTACATTAGATTTGTCAGCATTTTCACATCTCATCGCCACCCCCACCTCGCGAACCATCTAGCGATGAAGATGTTTAAAAAATTTCATTAATTATTTTACTTTTTTACTTTTATCTTATCTTCAGACTCCTTTTTATTTCTCCTTATGCCTATCTTTATTAGATTTTATAATTTGTATTTTACAATGACCAACTTCAGCTATTCCATTACGAGTAATTCTGTTTCCTTACATTTCTTAAAAAGTTCCTAATTTTGTCACAATTATAAAAGAGCTCCTAAGCTCATAAAAACTCCACCGGGAAAAGTTCTTCACGACTGCCATGTCCTGCTCAACCACGAATATAACTACCACCAGATATAATATTCTTTTGGCGCAGGACTTATGGATTAATGAACCTCTACCACCACAAGAGTATCCTCCTCCACTCCTATGCCATTTATTCTCCAAAAACTCTTGTTCAAGGAATTCATTCATCATTCAGGAAGTTTTATTTCTCTCATTATCTTATGATCATAAATTTATCTTTTTCAATATATCTATCTTTGTACATTGAGGGCAATGTACATCTTAAGTGTGGGGGTGTCTTTTATACCACCATTAGAATATGTCTTATTCTCACGTGAATTACTCATATCACTATTAGAATGAATTTTAATTAACTCATGATTTTTATTGATATATCTTGAATTAGAACATAGGCAATTATGCATTGATAGTTTAAACATTAAGACATTAGGGAATCAAGCATGATAAGTTGATTTTTGAAGAATTTAAAACTTCTAGGTTGTTTCTCTAAGTCTAGGTATTATCTTGAGTTGGAATTCACAAGTTTAAACATCAGAAAGCCAAAATTTTGTGAGATTTTGAGCCTTCAAGAGCATTTATTATTTCTTCCATGCTCACTTTCATTATGAGTGCGCCAATATTGAACTGTTATTCTAGAACTTACTTGATTATACATGTCAAGACCACACCATTTGATTTGATATGTCAAAATGATAAAGGCACTTAGGTTTAACCCACTCACTCCACAAAAGCTTACCTTCACAATTAACCCTTAGTGAACCCCCTTGAGCCTAACAACCCATTCATTGATTTACCCTCAATATTAACCCATAACTCATTATTGTTGAAATCCCCTAAATTAATTTGATCCCTATTTTTGTCGAGATTTGAATTGAATAAATTGCTTAGCTATGTCCTATTCTAAATAGTTAGCCATTTGACTTGTTCTTAAAAAAAACATGTATACATATAGGTAGTAGTGATCTTTTGAGCTAAAGTAGTTAAATTCTATATTCCGAGAAAAAAAACTCTAGTGTACGCAACTGATGACTAGTCATTTTTTTCTAGTTAGGCAATTTTTCAATTCAATCTCGATTCTAACCTTTTCTTCCAGCTTGTGACCACACCCTTTAACCAAAGCCACATTACAACCCTCTAAAGACCTTTTGATTGATGTTTCATCTCAATCTATAGTGGTGGAGATTTGATTTTCATGCAAGCCTATGGTAATGACTTTTCATTATTGACTATTAAGTGCTTCATTTATTGTCCTTAAACACCTCGAGTGATTTAAGTGAATCTTTAGTGAGGATGTGAAACTCTGTGATATTTTGAATCAAAGGAAATTACTTAGATGAGGGGAGACACATATATTTTCATGATAAAATGCTCAACTTGGAATGTTTGAAACTTTGATTTTATTTTAGTCAAATTTCAATGTTTGATTACCTATGGATTATTTTGAGGTATTATCGATAGAAATTATAAGTTGAGAAGATTTTATTTTGATTATGAGATGAGGATTTTGCTTGAGCATAAGCAAATGCTTAAGTGTGGGGGTATTTGATAAACCGTCATTTATACATATTTTTACCCCATGCTTAGCGCATTTTATGGATGATTTTTCCTTAGAATTGGTGAATTTGATGCTCCTAATGCCTTAATTTTATGTTTTATACTTAAGTGAGCTTAGGAGAGCGAAAAGAATGAAAAAGGGGCCAGAAATGGAGAAGATAGGCCAACATACGAAATCAACATGGCCTAGACTTCCTTACACGGGCAAACCACACAGTCGTGTCAATTTGGCAGAATTGAAGCACGACTCACACGGGTAGACCACACGGCCGTGCTATTTTAACAGGCTTGACCACGGCCTGAAGTAATCATACACGGGCGTGTCCCTGCCGAGCCCAAGTTGAGTCCAAATCGAAAAAGGCTAATTTTAAGGGATTTTAGGCATTCTAAAGCCTGTAAATACACCTTAAAAGAGGAGAAAAGAGGAGGCACACAGAGGAGGGAGCAAGGAATTGCTCAAGGAAAAGCCGATTAATCCATCTCAGAAGCCGGATTCACCGTCAAGACTGAAGATCTCCCTTCAATTCCCCTTCAGGAGTTTTGGGTTTTTCTTTATGTTTTGTATTCATTATTCTTCTGAGATGTTTACTTTTTTAGTTATGAACTAAATCTCCTAAATACCTAAAGGGGATGAAACCTAAGACAAATCTTGTTATTATTTTCTGAATTGTTTGATAAATTTTGACTTGTTCTTAATTATGTGTTCTTAATTCTTGTTTTGATATTCCAGGATATTGATTCAAGTTACGCTCTTATTCATAGGAGGAATAGACCCTGTCTAAGAGTACAATTGTCATAATTAAGCGGAGTTGATTGCGCGCCTAGAGATGGGGTGATAAGATTTTATCGGATTAGGGTGAAACCTAATAAAGGGATCCATAGATCGAGTTAATGCAACCCTAGGAAGTTAATTAGAAAGAGATTTCAATTATTCAACCTAGGGTTAGACGTTGTAAGTCTCAAGAGAGATAATAATATAACTTAAGGATTTCTACGGATCAAGTTAAATGAATAAATCATCCGATTCAGAGCCAAATAACAAGTGAAGTCTAGGTGGATTTTTCCTTAGGTACTGTCATAATTCAATCATTTTCCAAAAGTAATCCCTCAATTCTATTTTCTGTGAATTCTTAGTTTAGTTAATTAGTTAGTTAAAACAAACCCCCTTATTCTTAGGCTAGATATTAAAAAGACAGTCATTGCTAGTACTTTTAGTTGCTTTGGGTTCCACAATCTGGTCTTGCTAAAACTATACTACTGTTCGATAGGTACACTTGCCTACATCGTGATAATAGTTAGTTTCAAGAACGATTAATTATAATTATTTAAAACCTGTCACAAAATAACACGATCAATAACATCAAATATTAGACGAATACTCATGTAACCATTTAATTCTCTAAACACACTACAACATCACGATTTAATGCATTTATAAACATAACAAGAATATATAATTACACCAAGGCATTAACATTCATTATTAGACTATACTAGTCAAACATTCAACTCATATTCATACTTACGATACATACCTCATTTGAAACGTGTTACCTAAATAGCAAATGATCGGAGTGTGCCATGGTGTCTTTCAACCATGGTCCTATTTATTCTTGTATTGATGCCATGGTGTCTTTCAATGTAATAGTCCAATTTAGACCCTAGTCGGAACAATGGTTTCGGGACCACGAATTTTGAGTCAAAAAATATTTAAAAATCATTTTCTGTGTTTATTATGTGTGAATTGGCTTGTGTGAAATTTTTGTTATTTAATTTTATCGTTTGAGTGCCCGATTAAATAAAAGGACTTAATCGCGCAAAATGAAAAATTTGTATGCTAATTGTTGAAGTGCCTAATTGCTTTGTTCTTTTAATGTGGGGTATTTATAATGCAAATATACCATTGGTTTTATAGGTGGATGGTAATGGGCATGCTATATATGTTTTCTAATTAAATTTATTAAGGTTATAATGGTAAAATATATAATAATATGCATATAATAAAACATAAGTTAAAAAGCCATAGCTTATATTTTTCTTCCATGACCGAATAGCAAAATAGAAAAGAAAAGAATAAGGTTTCAAAGGTTCGACCACCTCCCAAGCATGACTCAAGGTTCGTTTTTACTCGGTTTTTGATAATTTTTACGTTTTTGAGATCGTTGCTTCGAATACTATAAAACCCATGCTTGAATTTTTTATTTTGATGAATATTTTGAGTTATGCCATTGTTGAAAGCTTTTGATTTTTGTTTTTTGATGATGAAATATGAAAGATATGTTTTAGATTAACATGTTTTGTATTGGAGTTTTTGATGATTTTGAATAATTACGACTAAATTGAAAAAATAATAATTTGAGGGACTAAAATGTGAAATAAATGAAATATATGGACTTATATGGAAATGGGTAAGATTCAGCCAAACATGGGTATAGGGAAATTTTGCATATTTTGTGTTTTGTGCAATAGGGACTAAATTGTAAAAAGTGTAAATATTAGGGGTAAAATGGTAATTTTCCCATTTACGTGTTTTTGGACTAAATTGAATGAAAATATGTTTGAGTGAGCTTAATTTGAATATGTTTAGATCAAGAACCAAAGAAATTGAATTGAAATCGGGGGAAAACGAAAGTTATCGACTAGCTGTCCCGTTCCGTTTTACATCGTCCGAGGTAAGTTTATAAGCAAATAGACGTACTTAATTTTAATTAAATGCAAATTATACATGCTGAAATGAAATATGTGAATTTATATTTATACTAGTTGAATGTATACAAGCTTAGCTACTATGATTCTAAAATTGTTTCGATTGAGTTACGATGCCCGAAAGTCCCGTATGAACCTTAGGAGTAGTTAGGATACATATGTTATGACATAGGATTTCGTTATGTGATGTGCGAGTAAGACCATGGCATCAATATGTGATTTCGATATATGTGTGCGAGTAAGACCTTGTCTGGGACAGTGGCATCGATATGTGATTACATGTAAGATCACGTCTGGGACGTTGGCAATGTACGATATGTGTGATTATTCGAGTGTCCTATCCAATTCCGAATGGTTCATTGGGCAACGACAAGTTGTGAATGAATATGTAAAACGAGCTGATTGACCAGGTATGAATTAACTTATTATCTACTTGGAATGAGGTAAGTAAGTTATTTGATATTTGTTACAAATTGTGTATGATGTAAATGAAAAATGTATGTGAACAAAGGAAGTTTATTTGGCCTTATGAACAAGAAATATGATTATTGTTGAAATGATTCTTGAATATGTGTATATATGATCTTGTATATTCGGCCATATAATAAGAGTATGTATATGAAGTTGTATCTTGGTTTATGAGCTCGTATATATGAGTGGAGGTATACTTGGTTATATAATGACATTTAGACTTTCAAAATTGAATGATAATTTGTTCATTTAACTATATGAGCATTTGGCCAAGGTAACCCTTATGTATTTGTATTCGGCATATAATATGAATATGTATGTGATTATTATTCTTTGACTTATGAATTTATGTATATAGGTGTATATGTACACAAGTTACGATAAAGAGATTTTGGCTTGAAAATTTAATGATAGTTTGTTAAGATGTATAAATGCTCATTAGGCCATAAATAATCTATATGTGAAAGTACATATAAAATACATGAAATTGTAAGCTTGAGATTTAAAGTAACTGTGATAGTATAATTTAATTTAGCATAAATGATTTGATTATGTCAATTAGTCATTTATTTGTTTATGACTTACTAAGCTATGAAAGCTTACTCTGTGTATGTGTTCTTGTTATCTCTGCTTGAAATAAAGAATATTGGTTCTCTATAATTTAAGCCATGCGAAAATGGCCTAACTTCATTATTTGAATTCAGTTTTGTTTGTCTATGGTTTAGGTTCATTCTGGTTATTATGCTATGTGTTATGGATGAATAATATATGTGATTGTGATATCTAATTTGTGCGTTGAAGTTTGTTGGTGATTTTGAATGTGTGCATTTGATTGATTCTTTATGATATATGAAAAGATAAACATGTATGTGAATTCTATTGACATGCTTAATTAAGGTATATCATATAGTAGTTAGGTAAAAATAAAGATATGTACATGAGATATATATAGTGTTCTTTCATTGTCAAAATTAGTGATATGTATATTTCATGGTTGGATATTATGATTTAAGTTTGTTTTGGTTATAATGTTATGTGTCAAGGATGGAAGGTAATTGTAATATGTGTTTCATAAATTGAATTTGATTGATGACTTTTGATAAAATTAGATTGAATTGGCCATGGTATATCTACAAGTATGTTTTAAGCTTGATGTAATAATTGTGGTTGAATGATTCGATTATAATACGTGCATAAATAGACATGACTGTGAATTGGTACCTAAGAGTATTTAGCTATTTTAAAAAAAAATGTGATTATAATTTATTTTGGTTTAGATAATATATAATATATTTATATTAGCGAATGGTTATTTAAAATTTAGCTTAGTAATGAACTTAAATGATCATGATATGTATATATATATTTGAGTGGATATTAGTTGTTCAAATTCAGTAGCCATAGTAATGTATAAGAACATATATATGTGCATACGTCATGGTTATTAATATAATGAATTGGCCAAGTAGAGACAAGTTGGTTATGCTATTTAGACTTATTTATATACTACTTTGTGGTTCGGCAAATGTGATTGAAATAGGTCACAATATGCCACTTGTATGCTTGTGTTATAATATTGGTTAAATAATATGTATTATAAGGATTGGTAATATTTGAAAAATAAAATGGACATTGTGATATATGTTGTTTATATGAAGCAAAATGATGTATGATTTTATTAATTAAAGTTGGAGCGAGTAAATTGTAAGTTGATAGATTAATTCGTATGCAAATTATTCGTATATTTTTTTATATATGTTAAGTTTGCATATATGATTTGAGTATGAAATGAATTATATTGGGTTATAAGTTAAGCAATTAATTTCTACAATTATTTATTTGTATTGTATTAGTAGTAATTTGAATAATTAGATAAATGGTATGATTGAAACATGTTAAATTGATTTTAAAATTTTATTAGATGGTTTACTTTGTATTAAATTTTTTTTCTGATTTGTGCTATGATCGGTAATGCCTCATAACCCCATTCCGGCGACGGATTTAGGTTAGGGGTGTTACATTCAACCTTGGTCTATTTAATTTTTCATTCGTGTTGTCATAGTGTCTTTCAACTATATCTTTCAACTATGGTCTTATTTCTTTGATTCATGATGCCATAACATCTTTCAGCAATAGTCTTACTTCGATAGAATCGTGATGCCATAATGTCTTTCAATCATGGTCTAACTTGATAGAATCGTGATGCCACAACATCTTCCTGTCATGGTTTGACTCGATAGAATTGTGATGCCATAATGTCTTTCAGTCATTGTCTTACTTGATAAAATTGTGATGCCATAATGTCTTTCAGTCATGGTCTTACTTGTTTCTAGTATGGTACCATAGTGTCTTTCAATTATGGTCTTAATTATTTCCTTCAAGCTAATAAACTCAATTCATATATAAACAATTAGATATGAAACAATCAAAACCACAACTAATTGATTTAATCAAGTTACAAACTTACCTGACTAAATTGCAGGAAGGCCTAAGTCTGGGGGCTATTTGGTAATTTTCTCTTTTCCTTGATTTTCCACTCGTTTTTTTTATCTAAATTAATAATTTCATTCAGTTCATTAATTTAGATAATAAAAAATTTCATTTTGTGCAATTTAGTTACTTTTAACATTTTTACAAAATTGTCCTCAACTTTTCATTTTTATTCGATTTGATCCCTATGTCCTAATCATACAAATAAACCAATTTTATTGAAAAATCATGCCAACTGTAGGTTTATAGCTTCCATTACAACCCAAATTTGCAACAATTTCACATCAAGTCCTTGTATTTTTACTATTTCAATAATTTAATCCCTAATCGTTAAATTCATCAAAAATCACTTAACAAAATAAATAACAACTAATATTTCAAATTCATCATTTAACATATAAAATCACAAAGATTCATCAATGACAACATTCAAAATCTTTAATAGTTTCAAATTCGAATGTACAGGCTAGCTAGACTTAGTTGCGACAATCTCAAAAACATAAAAAGTACTAGAAATAAACTCAAAAAGCATACCATGCAAACTCCAAAAAGAAGACTAAATGCTCAAACCCCCTTCCATGTCCACTTCCATTCTCAATTTTGGCAAAACATAAGAGAGAAAGATGATTGTCTTAATTGTTTTATTTAATTTTCTCATTAATTAGTTAATTACCAAATTGCCATTAATTATACATTCAATTTACACATCCAACACCCATAACCGTCCACTATATATAAGCACATGATATATTTACTAATTAACTCCATAAAATTTTATTTCCTTAACTATTTAATAACTATTACTAATAAAAACTTAATTTTGCAACTCTTACAATTTGGTCCTTTTCAATTAATTAACTGTGAGAAATGAAGTTTCTCAATGAAACTTTAATACAAACTCAATAACACTCTGTAAATATTTATAAAAATGATTACGGCTCAATTTATAGAAACGAGGTCTCAATACCTCATTTTTTAAAACCACTTAACTTTAGGGTTTTACCACTTGAACCTAATTAATCATTCATATAACATAAATTACCATATTAAAAACCTTTTTAAAACCATATTTGACTCGTAAATATTAAATAATAATATTTATGAACTTACTCGTTGAATTTGTGGCTCCAAAACCATTATTTTCGACACCATTGAAAAACGGGTTGTTACAAGACTACAATAAACAAATAAGTGTGATATCTCATATCAATTTATTTTAGCATGACCATGCATTTCTAGTCTCACTCCATCAAGAGGTCTAAGATATTGCTCCCATGATGTAGGAGGGATAAATCATATATTTATCAGCCATATCCCACTACATGGATTGTGGTATATACAATATTAGTTTTTAGGGTACAACTTGTTACAGTAGATGTAAGGCTCTGAAAATAGGTCTAGTAGTTTCAGCTAAGTTTATCATGTTCCGAGTGAAAATTAGGAGTTTTTTTTATATAAAAAGAGACCCTAGGGTCACAACCTTAAATAAAGTTAGGAGTTAATTAGTGATTTTTTAAATTTAGCTAGCTTAATTTCATTTAAAAATTGGTAAATAATATTATGGAAAATAAAAATACTTTTAGAAACATTAATTTTATGGTTTTAAATATTTTTGGGTAAAATAAATATTTTGGGTCCAATTAGAATTGAAAAATAAATTAAAATAGGGGTTTAATTGAGAGAATTTAAAATATTAACTAAATAGTACCATTTTGAAAAATAAGGGAAATGTAAGAGTGGTTTTATAGCAAATTATCCTTATTTTTGGAATTTTGGAGGGAAAGGAGTATTTTGTAAAACAAGGGAAATATGGGAATGGCCTGATGGCAATTTTCTCAATTTTTGAAAATCAGATGGGGGTTTTCAGTTTTAAAAACACTGCAACTACCTCACTTTGCACACCATTTTCACCCAAATTAAGAGCTTTTTCTCTCATTTTTTTTGCTCATTTTCATAGACCACATATCAGAGAATAGATCTAAACTTTTACTCTCTTAAAATTCTCTCCAAAATCTCCATAAAAGTTTTCCAAAGTTGAGCAAAAGTCATTCGAAATTTCTTCAAGGATCTTGATTCAATCTTCTAAATTGATTATTTGAGATCAATTTAAGGTGATTCTCAACTCTAAATTCATTTTTAAGTTTTTTTCAATCATTATTTGTTATTTAAGTTTATTAAAATGGATTTTCAGGTTTTGATTTCTTCATTTTTGAACATGGAACTCAACAACGATGAATCCATGATTTTAAGTTGGAATCTAAGTTTTAATGGATTTCTAAGCTCAAAATATGTTTATTAAGAGGTTTTTAATCATAAAACAAGATATCAAACTCGTTTGGTTGTTCAATTTTGATAAGTTTGTTTTTAATCAAGAAGATGAGTTGATTTTCCAGAAAATTTTAAAACAATTTAATAGATGAAATTAACACTTAGGTTTTATGTTAATGGACTAGGAATAAAGTTTAGAAGTGGTTTGTGGTGCTGAGATGGTCGTTTAGTTGATGAATTTTATATTTCAGCTTAATTGTGCAATTTCAGTAAGGTAGATTAGAGAAACAATTTAGATCCGTATGGTTTATAAAATTTTGACTTTCTTGATGTTAATGTTAGTTTACAATACGAATTTTGTCTCTGTTAAAGCTTCACGCCGAGATGAGGATGATACTAATCAGATTTGAGGCTCAAACTTACCTACTTGAACACACTTTTGTTTAAAAAGCAATGTAACACCCGGAACTCATATCCAACGCCAGAATAGGGATATGAGGCATTACCGAATAACATATCCCATTAGGGATATGAGGCATTACCGAATAACATATCCCATTCACATACATTTATACATTCATTTTCAAAAACCATTCGCAAACATTCACATTGTCCCTTATAAGGTTTTACGAGACGTTAAAACATTCTTAAGAGTGGTTCGGGACAAAATCGATCACATATAAAAATTTCTAAACACTTAGAAAAATTTACATTCATAGGTCACACGCCCGTGTAAGCAAGCTATAATAGCCCAGTTTTAGCTAAATCAAAATGGTGGTTTTGAGACCATAAATCTGGTCATAAAATTATTTTAATATTATTTTTGGTGATTACAGCATGTGAATATGTATGTGTGAAAATTTCGTGTGCTAATTTTATCATTTAATAGCTCAATTTGAGAAAAAGGAGTAAATCGCATAAAATGCAAAAGTGGCTTTTGATATGGTAAAGGTGTTTATTTGTCATGGCTTATTACATGAGGGGTCCTTATGTTGTAATTAGACCATGGATAGTGGGAATGGACATAAATGAGCATTTATTTGATGTTTATTAATGTTTATGAACCAAGGTTAAAATAGTAAACTAAGCATTAAGTACAATAAAACAAAACAAAAGCCATTCATCTTTAATTTTTCTTCATCTCAACTGAATATCAAAAGAAAATAAAGCTTTCATGCCTTGTTAGGGTTTGATACTTGCAAGATTCAATTGGTATTTGATTTTTTTTTCGATTTTTGATGATTTCTATGTTTTTGTGATCGTTGCTTTAAGTACTAGCTAGCCCGTACCCTAATTTCTAAATTTTTTGATGATTTTGAAAGTTTCCATTAATGAATGCTTGAGTTTTTGAATGTTTGATGATGAATAATGAAAGATTGGCGCTTGATATACATGTTTGTAAAGTGATTTTGAGTAAAAATGCATATTAGGGATTAATTTGTAAAAATGTGAAAATATGGGGTTAATTGTGTGAGTAAATGAAATTTTTGGGCTACTAGGGACCTTAGGAAGATTCAACTAAGGCATGGTTTTGATTAAATTTTGTATATTTGGTGTTTTGCGTAATAAGGACTAAAATGTTAAAATGTGTCACTTTAGGGGCTAAAGTGCAAAAATGCCCAAATATGTGTTTGTGGATGAAATTGAATGAATTGGTGATTAAATGGGTTAATTTTGAATACATATAGATCAAGAAAGAAAGAATTTAGATTTAGAGCTAGGAAAATCGAAGGTTATTGAGTAATTGATCCTATTCATCCATTCCAAGTACGAGGTAAGTCCGTACGTGATAAATGAAGTTACAATTATATTTTTAATGCTTTACTAATGCATAAATTGTATATTTGCGACTACGAATGCATACAACGACAAGTCTACGATGTTTGGCACTTAGTGTGTGCTTCGAGATAGCTTCGGCTATATACAGCACTTAGTGTGCAAATTGACATAGCTTTGGTTTTATGTGGCACTAAGTGTGCGATACTGAGATAGCTTCAGTTCATTGTGATAGCACTAAGTGTGTGATATTGATATAGCTTTGGCTAAATATTTATGCACTAAGTGTGTGAGTTCTTAAAGCACTGAAAGATTTCTGAATGATTTAACGTATTGAACAAAGAGGTGAGGATGAATAAATAAATACAGGAAAGTACAAGTATGTACGATACTTATGTAGTAGTTGATACTATGTGTATGAAGTTGATGAAATGGTATATACATGATAAATGGTTATGGATTAGAATTGAATGATGAGATGAGAACTACTAAGTATCTATTAGTTGATGACTTAGATAATATGAAATGTTGAGTATTTTTGGTACGAACTTACTAAGCTATGAAGCTTACTGTGTGTTATTTGTCTATGTTTTATTGATTATTAAAGCTAGTACAGACTTGGGGATCGTCGGGAATACGTCTTCACACTATCGATTATCTCGTTGGTATTTTTGGTAACCTTGTATATATGTTATATGGCATGTATAGGCTAGTGATATTTTGGTATATTTTGAGTAATGATATTAGCCATGAGACTTGGCTTGTAAATTTGATATGTATAGCAATTAAAGTTGGCTTGAATTATGTGTTTGGTAAGTTATATAATGTACATAGTGCTTATGTGATGGATTAGTTATAGGATTTGGAAATGTTAAGTTTTATGGCATATAATAGGTGTTAAGATGATGATGAAATACATTTAGAAGTTATGCAATCTAGATGATTTTAGTATATTGAAATGGCATGTTTTGGTTAAAGAATTGAGTAATTGAGATGGTTATGTATAGATGATATGATATGTGCACATATTGGTTGGTTTTGGCTTGTTTATAAATGTCTTGAATTGGTACTATTTAGGTTGATTAATATGCATGAGAAAAGGGTGGCAAAATTGACTTTTCAAATAGCCTATTTTTGTCCACAGGGTTAGAGACACGGGCATGTGTCTCAGCCATTTGCGACACACGGTCATGTTACACGGTCATGTGATCCCTGGGGTAGTCCTACAATTTAAATGTAGTCTCAAGCACAACTAAGACACATGGGCGTGTCTGGTGGCCGTGTGAGGCACTAGCCTTGGCACATGGGTGTGTGTGGCCATTTCAAAGGGTACACAGGCTAGACACATGGGCATGTGGTTAGCTGCGTGACCTAAGTTAGTTTCGACCACGGCCAAGGCATATGGGCATGTCTCCGACCGTGTGGTACAAGTCAGTATGTATACCCTGTTTTCACACGGCCTACTCCACGGGCATGTCGAGTGGCTGTGTGAGGCACACGGCCTGTTCACACGGGCGTGTGACCTTTGATTTCATGAAATTTTTCTAAGTGTTTGGAAATTTTTATATGTGATCGGTTTAGTCTCGAACCACTCTTAAGCATGTTTTAAGGTCTTGAAGGGCCTCGTAAGGGACATTGTGAATGAATTTTTTTTTATGATTGTATAAATGTATGTAAATGAGATGTATTATTTGGTAATGCCTTGTAACCCTATTCTGGCATCGGATACGGGTTAGGGGTGTTATATTTAATTGGTATTAGAGCTACAATTTAGTCAATTCTAGGACTAATGTAGCTAGTGAGAGTCTAGCTATACATAACATATATATGAATTGTGATAGTGTGATGATTCCTGATTGTTAAAATGTGTTTTTATATAGCAAATGAATCCCGAATGAGCCATAGCTAATGACATGGAAAGTACTACTCCCGCTCCCACTCAAGGGTCAGCGCCGACCGATTCTGGGCCTATTACTAGTAGTCAAGGAGGAGAGGCTAAGCAAGCCTTTTTCCAAATGATGACTGAGTGGTTCACGGAATTCATACAAACGAATCTAGCTACTCAACAACCTCCACCCCCACCTGTTCCTCAACAAATCCCAACTGTGCCCCAAGTAATAGATCCAATCCAATTGAGTAAGTCACCAATGGATAAGATTCGTAAGCATGTGGCTGAAGAGTTTCATGCTACAGTTGATGACGATGCAGAGAGAGTAGAATTCTGGCTCGAGAACATGATCAGAGTATTTGATGAATTGTCGTGTAATCGAGAGGAATGTATCAAATGTGTTGTATCATTGTTGAGGGATAATGCATATCATTGGTGGAAAACATTGACATTGGTGATTCCTAGAGAACAAATTACTTGAAAATTCTTTCAATCCGAGTTCCGTAAGAGATATATAAGCCAGAGATTTCTTGATCAGAAACATAAAGAGTTTTTAGAATTGAAGCAGGGCCGAGTGACTCTCACTGAGTACGAAAGAGAATTCGTACGATTAAGCAAATATGCCCGGGAATATGTGTCTACTGAAGAGATCGTGTGTAAATGATTTGTTGATGGATTGAATGAAGATATAAAACTTCTAGTTGGGATTCTGAAAATCAAAAAAACTTTTGTGTTAGTTGAAAGGGCTTGTAAACTTGAGGATCTCAGCAAAGAAAAGAAAAAGGCTAATTCAGAGGCAAGAGATTCAAGAAAGAGATCGATGAATAAATCTTATCATTCCTCATCAAAGAAATCTAGAGACTATTTTAATTGATCGACAACTCCAGCAGGATATCAGAATAGAGATCGCGAGAATTAATATACCAACCCTAAAACTCAAGCCACATTAGTTTCAAGTGTTGGCAATGTAAAAGATGCTAAATCTGAGTGTCAACAGTGTGGAAGACGGGATTTTGGAGATTGCTGGGTGAAAAATAATAATAGAGCTTGTTACAGTTGTGGTTCACGAGATCACTTTATTAAAGATTGCCCAGAGTTAGCTGAAAAAGATAATACTCAAAACACAAGGCCGAGTAACACTGCAGTTAGAGGTAGACCAACTAGAAACATGGGAAATGTGAGTGGTAGTAGAGGTGTGAAATAAGACATTGCTGCAAGATCTGATGCCAGAGTACCTGCATGAGCCTACGCTATTCCCGCTCGTGAAGAAGCGTCATCTCTAGATGTTATCACTGGTACTTTTACTCTCTATGATACTAAAGTTATTGTATTGATAGATCCAGGATCAACTCATTCATATGTATGTGTGAATTTAGTATCTAGTAAGACTTTGCCTGTAGAGTCTACTGAATTTGTAATTAGAGTATCGAACCCCTTAGGTAAGTGCGTAATGGTTTATAATGTGTACAAGAACTATCCATTAATGAATCAAGATATTTATTTTTCAGCTATCGATATCGGTGTTGTACCCGGCATTAACTCGGTAACTCGGTAACTCTTCAGGGAACACATCTGTATACTAACATACAACTGGCACTAATTCAATCTTCTTTTCTGTCACTTTGATATCAAGCACATAAGCAAAATAAGCTTCACAACCCTTTCTTACATATTTTTAAGCTAACATCGAAGAAATCACTGCTAGTAACCATTCAGATCATCTAACTCAATTTTATTAATCTCATTATTCTGACTTCTAAAATCTATCATCTTTCTTTTTCAATTTACAACAGCATCATGCAACGTTAGCCAATGCATAACCAAAATTATATCAAACTCATCAAATGGTAACAACATCAAATCGGTCAAAAATCAATTATCCCGAATCATCAATGGATTGTTCTTGCACACTTTATCAATAAAAAAACACTTGCCTAAGGGGTTCGATACTCTAATTAAAAATTCAGTAGACGCTATAGGCAAAGTCTTATTCGATACTAAATTCACACATATATACGAATGAGTTGATCCTGGATCTATCAATGCAATAACTTTAGTATCATAAAGAGTAAAAGTATCGATAATGACATTTGGATATGATGCTTCTTCGTGAGTGCAGATAGCATAGGCTCGGGCAGGTGCTCTAGCATCAGATCTTGCTACAGTGTCTCGTGTCACACCTCTACCACCACTCACATTGCCCGTGTTTCTGGGTGGTCTACCTCTAGCTGTAGTGTTACTCGACCTCGCGTTCTGAACATTATCTTTTTCAGCTAACTCTGGACAATCTTTAATAAAGTGATCTCGTGAACCACAACTGTAACAAGTTCTATTATTACTTTTCCCCCAAAAATCTCTAAAATGTCATCTTTCACATTGTTGACACTCAGGTCTAACATCTTTTACATTGCCAACACTCGATACTGATGTGGCTTGAGCTTTAGGGTGGGTGTATGACTTCCTACGATCTGTATTCTGATATCCCGTTGAAGCTGTCGATCAGTTAAAATAGTCTCTAGATTTCTTTAATGAGGAATGATAAGATTTATTCATCGACCTCTTCCTCGAATCTCTTGTCTTTGAATCAGCCTTTCCCTTTTCTTTGCGAGATCCTCAGCTTTACAAGCCCTTTCAACTTACACAACAAATTATTTGATTTACAGAATCTCGACTAGAAGTTTTATGTCTTCATTCAATCCATCAACGATTCGTTTACACATGATCTCTTCAGTAGAAACATATTCCCGAGCATATTTGCTCAATTGCACAAATTCTCTTTCACATTCTGTCACAGCCATTTGACCTTGTTTCAACTCTAAAAACTCTTTATGTTTCTGATCCAGAAATTGTTGACTTATGTAATTCTTTCAGAATTCTATTTGGAAAAACTCCCAGGTGAGTCGTTCTCTAGGAACCATAGATATTAATGTTTTCCACCAATGATATGCATTATCTTTAAGTAAAGATACCACACATTTGATACATTCTTCTGGAGTACAAGACAATTCCTCAAATACTCGGATTGTATTCTCTAGCCAAAATTCAGCTTTCTCAGCATCATCCTCAACTGTAGCCTGAAACTTCTCAACATATCCTTGAGTATCTGAATAACTCGCTTGGATTGGTCATCCGTCTGTGGGTGAAATGCAGTACTAAAATGTAGCTTTGTACCTAGCGTATCTTGTAGTTTCTTCCAAAACCTTGATGTGAATCTCAAATCTTTGTTTGATACAATGGAAATAGGTACCCCGTGTAATCTCACAACCTCGGAGATATATAAATCAGCTAACTTATCAAGTGAGGAATCCATATGTATAGGAATGAAATGAGCTGATTTTATCAATCTGTCAACAACAACCTAGATTGCATCTTTCTTACTTGGAGATAAGGGTAAACCCGAAATAAAATCCATGTCACTCTATCCCATTTCCACTCAGGAATCATAATAGGTTGCAATAAACCTAACGGTATCTGATGTTTAGCTTTAATTTGCTGACAAATTAAACACTTAGAAAAAAAACTCTGAAATGTCACGTTTCATACCATGCCACCAATAAATCTGTTTCAAGTCATTATACATTTTTGTACTTCCTGGATATATAGATAACTGGCTACTATGACCTTCATTTAAAATCATCTGAATCAACTCTGAATTTTTTGAAACACAAATTCAGTCTCTGAATCTTAAATAGTCATCAACATGAACTCGAAACTCTAAATCAAAATTCAAATCACATTGAGCTCTTTTAGCTAAAAATTCATTATCAACTTTTTGAGTTTCACAAATCTGTTGTAAAAACAACGGTCACACTTTCAACTCAGCTACAATCAAGCCGTCGTTAGATAGAACCAACTGAGTATTCATTGCACGTAAAACAAACAAAGATTTTCGGCTTAATGAATCAACAACAACATTAGGCTTTTGCGGATGATAATCAATCACTAACTCGTAGTCTTTGAGTAATTCTAGCCATCTCTGCTGTCGCAAATTCAAATCTTTCTGAGTCATCAAATATTTCAAGCTCTTGTTATCTGAGTAAACATAGA
The DNA here is from genome assembly GCA_025698465.1 of Gossypium longicalyx. Taxonomy (NCBI): domain Eukaryota; kingdom Viridiplantae; phylum Streptophyta; class Magnoliopsida; order Malvales; family Malvaceae; genus Gossypium; species Gossypium longicalyx. Next base: position 30,408,347 of record CM047006.1, read on the forward strand.
ATTTCTCACCAAATAGATAATGACGCCAAATCTTTAATGCAAACACAATGGTTGCAAACTCGAAATCATGTGTCGGGTAATTCTTTTCATGCAGCTTCAACTGTCTCGAGGCATAAGCTATGACTTTTCATTTCTGCATCAAAACACAACCCAGGCCATTCAATGATGCATCACTATAAATCACAAATTCCTTACCCAATTCTAGCTGTACTAACATTGGAGCTTCAATCAAAAGAGCTTTCAACTGATTAAAGCTTTTCTGACATTTCTCTGGCCATTCAAACTTTACATCTTTCTGAAGTAATCTCGTCAACGGAGTTACAATCATCGAAAATACTTTTACGAACCTTCGATAATAGCCAGCCAGTCCCAGAAAACTACGAACTTTGGATACATTTCTCGGAGGCTTCCAATCCATTATTTTAAAAATCTTGCTCGAGTCGACTCGATTACCCGATGCTGACACAATATGCCCAAGAAAACTAACCTCATGCAACTAGAGTTCACATTTACTGAACTTTGCATATAATTATTTATCTCGGAGAGTTTGCAATACAATTCTCAAATGCTCAACATGCTCAGCATGCTCAGTTTAATTTCATGCATATATCAATATGTCATCAATAAACAGAACAACAAATCGATCTACATACGGTTTGAAAATCCGGTTCATTAAATCCACAAAGACAACAGGTGCATTCGTTAGTCCGAAAGACATAATTAAAAATTCATGATGACCATACCTCATTCTTAAAGCAGTCTTTGGCATATCAGAATCTCTAACTCACAACTGGTAATAACCTGATCTTAAATCTATCTTTGAAAACAGTGTAGCTCCTTTCAATTGATCAAAAAATTCATCAATTCTAGGTAGAGGATATTTGTTCTTGTTTGTCACTTTATTAAGTTGTCGGTAGTCTATACACATTCTCATCGTGCCATCTTTCTTTTTCATAAACAACACAAGAGCACCCCAGGGCGAGAAACTCGATCATGCAAATCCTCTATCGGTTAATCCTTACAACTGATCTTTTAATTCTTTTAACTCTGTTAGAGCCATTCTGTACAGAGCTATCGATATCGGCGTTGTACCTGGCATTAACTCAATGCCAAACTCAACCTCTCAGATTGGTGGTAAACCCAGTAAATCTTTAGGGAACACATCTGTATACTCACATACAACTGGCACTAATTCAATCTTCTTTTCAGTCACTTTCGTATCAAGCACATAAGCAAAATAAGCTTCAGAACCCTTTCTCACATATTTCTAAGCTAATATCGAAGAAATCACTGCTGGTAAACCATTCAGATCATCTGACTCAATTCTAATAATATCATTATTCTGACTTATCAAATCTATCATCTTTATTTTGCAATTCACAATAGCATCATGCAACGTTCGCCAATCCATAACTAGATTTTTATCAAACTCATCAAATGGTAACAACATCAAATTGGCCGGAAAGAAATTATCTCGAATCATTAATAGACAGTTCTTGCACACTTTATCAATCAAAACACACTTGCCTAAAGGGTTCGTGTAACACCCCAAAAATCTCGAACTTTCTTTTTTCAGTTTTGATAAAAAGTGTGCTTAATATTCTTAGTCAAGTGTTATTTATGTGATAATGGGCCTTGGTTAAGTTTTGAGTTTGAACTTTGGGGTGAAGGAAATTATAGTTTAATAATTTAAAAGAACCTTGTTGGCAAGTAGATTGGTTTTTAAATAAATGAAGGAGGAATTGGACACAAGGAGCCTTGTGTTGAAGTGGCAAGTAGCATCACATGTGGGGCTTAGAGGTGGCGTCACATGCATGGCAAGGAGGTTTGGGGTTCGAATCCCTCCTTGCTCAAAAGAAGGATTTATTTTTGCACAATGAATGGCCAGTGGTGGTGTTGGATGTGAACTCTGAAGGGAGTGATCAAAGGAGAAATTTAAGGAAGGGGTTAAGGAGTTATCAGGGAAAAAAGTTAGGAGATGAGGGGTGTAGAGAAGTGGAGGAAAATTGGGAATTTGGGGATAGGTAAATTCGGCTATAGTATATATAGGTGCCGATTTTGGGGATTCCAGGGTAATGCCAAAATTGCTTCTCTTCCTTTAGCCGAATTCATTATTTTTGTGCTGTCGAAACATTTTTTCTCTCTAAGTGTTCAGAAGTCGAATTCCTTGTTCTTTGCTTGTCGATTTTCCATTCTTTCTCTACTCAAATTCTCTTTTGATTCACCTTTAGTTTTAGCCAATTCCTTCTTCTCTTCTTCTTATTTGTACCGAATAAACCCTTCCACCATACAAATCTCAAAAGTCGAGTACCTCTTTCGCTGAAGACCCTCTGTGCCGCCACTACTCCCTCTACTTCGGTCGATTCTTGTGTAAGTGCTTTGCTCTTTAAGTCAGTTTTCCTAGTACTGATTTCCTCTCTCCCTCACTCTTTCTAAATCGGTTTGGTAGGGGATTAGTATCGAATATCAGAGTTCAGATCTTTGCCGAATTGTTCATTAGACGTTTTAGGGTTGTGGGTAAGTATTCCTATTTTATTGGTTAAGGTGGGGCAAACGGTCATGGGTGATTTAAGAGTGACTTAAGATGATTGTGAGTCACTTGTTGTTTAGTTCTTAATGATTAAGATTGATGCAGATTTAAGAAATACTCGTGATTAGTGATCAAGGAAGGGCACTTAAGGCTTGGCGTTCAAGGTAAGGCAAAGGTGAACTTTTTTATTTTTGGTGATCATATTTGATAAGTGGGTGATTAATCGTTGAGTGACATCGTTTGTAGGTTCGTGGTAAGGAGATCGCAGCAGGTTTTAGTACCAGTTGTGTACATACACTGCACACACACAGTAGACCGAAAAATCCCGAAATACCAAAACACCGAAAGTTTCGCTACGGTAGTCTTACGAATGCGCGAACACTTGTAAGGGGGGACCGATACGTTATCAGAGGCCCCATGAGTGATCTCATGGTCTTCGACTGTGTTTCGGCCAATCGGGCCAGAATGGGCTAGATGTGCCTGATGGGTTGTGGTCTCATGATAGGCATAATTGACAACTAGACGCTAAGTGTTGTAATAGTCATGTTGGTTGCATGGCCTGGAATTGATTTGGGCCTGATGGGCCATATAAATGTGATTGGGCCTAATGGGCCATATGATTCGGGCCAAATGAATAGGTGTGGATCTGTTAGTGTTTAGTAAGGGGTTGTGGACCTAGTTTTTGGGTAACTACTCAATTAGACATAAAACTAAAATAGTTAATTAATTGTGACCGTGGACAAGTCATAAGGTTAAGATGTGCCAATGGGTATATGCATGTCTAGGATTGGATCTAGGGAGTGCTTGGTACTTAAGCGGTCTTATTGACCCACCTCATCTTCTTTATAATCTTACCCGGTGCATAGTATCTGTTTACTTTAGCTAACGAGGACTTGTTAACGGGCCAAGGTAAGTAATAAACCCATCATAAAGAGAAAGTACCGAAATGACCCTAAAGGTAAAAATGACTAAAATACCCCTATGTGTTGAATGTAAGTTTTATGGATGATACATGTATATCTATTGCATTCATATGATATTCTTTTTAGGTTGCATATGGGTTGGGAATTATGGAACGGAGGAAGTATATAAGGATCACTTGGTTGCTTGACGACCGTGGATCCACCGATGGCTTTTTAAGCCCAATATATATGATTAGCAACTTTGCTGCAACATTAGGTAGTACCGCAACTGGGATACCATTGGAGTGTATTGGATGGGTGGGTCAATATTTATATCCTCACATGGAGTGTATAGGGGATAGAGATGGTGTGTAGCGGTTGGATGGGTGGGGTTCGTACATATTTGATTGCTTTACATCTGTGCTGATATTGAATTTGGCTTAGGTCCAAAAAGACTTGTTATTGCATGCTTTTCTATTTGCCAAGGGGTGTACACACTGAGTTTTCAAAAACTCACCCCCTCTTTTATTTTTCTCAGGTGATCCTCAGTAGGTGGTTCGACGTTTGGAGGGACTCCAAGGTGGCCAGCTAGCAAGATGACTTGGACTTGTTTTCACAAGCCTATACTTTCTAGTATTTAATGTTATTGTAGTCTGGATTGTAATAAGGCCTACTCACTAGATATTATTTCAAACTAGGATTATTATTATTTTTATGCTTTATGCTTGCTAGAAGTAGAACGTGGTTTTCCTAAACCATAACTATTTTTAAATACTACGTTTCTATATCTCAATTCTTTTAAATGACAAGTTTTCATAGATCATCTGTCTTAAATAAAGCTTCCACAACTGAAAAGAGATTTTCCAAAGTGATCATTGTCATACAAGAAGGAATTATTTTTTTAAATACACCTCACTTTGAAAGCAACAAATGCAAGCTGGGATTTTACTCAAGGTTTTTATTTTAAAGAAGGGTTTTTAATTAAAACAAGGTTTTCAAGAAACACTTAAATGTGACACGCCAAATTCGGCCATAACGTCAAGGCCGAGTTTAGGGTGTTACATTTAGCGGTATCAGAGTCAAGTTACAAAGCTCAGGCTGTGAAATGGGCCTTATTATTTGGTTTTTTAAAAAAAAAGAAAATCTTACTATGCAGCACACCGAGTCTCCGACGTCGAACCAAGTAAGTTCTTTTATTATCAAGCTTGTCTAATTTAATATACTGTAGATAGTTAGTGGGCTACTTTAGATGATTATACCAAGGCTTTTAGTTGGAGTGAAACTGAAGCCTGTAGGACCTTAAGACTATAAAGGATTTACGAAACATCTTTCTTTTTAGTACTTTCATAAAACATCGGCTTAATTAATTGAAACTAACTAAAACTTCATAAAATTTCTAATCCAGATAATACGTAAATCAACAATTAGTGCTAGAAGAGGTGCAAGAGGCCGTGGCTGAGGCCGTCGAAGTGTTAGGGCTAAATCATCGGCATCAGACCATATGCCCAATGTTGGAGTAGAAGACGCTCCAGCCTCACTCGTGGCTGAGACTGGACCGTATGATCCGGCCGCGGGGGATGATGCATTGTCGCAGGCATTGTTGAGGATTTTGGAAAGGGTCACAGGGCCCAATAATGGCACAGGAAATCGGAGGTCAATTTCGGAGTGACTTCGATCAAATGAGGCAGAGATCTTTAAGTGTGTGGCTGGTGTGGCTCCTAACATGGTTGAATACTGGTTGGAGGCCACTGAAAGGATAATGGAGGACTTGGACTGTTCACCTGAACAAAAGTTGAAAGGGGTAGTGTCATTGCTTAGGGAAGAAGCTTACCAGTGGTGGCTGACGGTGAAAGAGGGCACCCAACTTGAGCAGGACACTTGAGAGTTCTTCAAAACTACATTTCAAGGGAAGTATGTGGGTGCGAGTTATGTGGATACTAGAAGAAAGGAGTTCCTGAACTTGACCTAGGGAAACAAATCTGTGGCGGAGTATGAGGCAGAATTTCTACGCCTTAATACGTATGCAAGAGTTATGGTGGCAATGGACTATGAGCGTTGCGTTAGGTTTGAGGATGGTCTTAGGGATAGCCTCAGAGTATTGATAGCTCCACAAAGGGAGCGAGTTTTCTCAGAGTTGGTAGAGAAAGCAAAGATAGCAGAGGAGGTGAAATGCACTGAGTGCCTAAATCGGGAAAAAGAAAGGGGTAAGAATAAAAGAGAGGTTGAGACTTCTGGTGTTGGACAGAGGCCTAGGGCTAGGGCTAGAGTTAATGGGCCAGTTAGAGCAGGCCCCCTGCTGTTAATCCAGGGGTGCCACCTTGTGCTGATTGTGGGAAAGGTCATGTAGGCGAGTGTTGGAAGAGGACGGGAGCTTGCCTAGCTTGTGGATCTATGGAACATAGGATTAAGAGTTGCCCTAGAAGGCTAGGTCAGGTACCAATCATGGGCCGAGATGGTGTCCAGCCACCAAGGGGTGGTTAGCTGCCACCAAGGGGCCGTGGGCAGGCTAGGGGCGGTAACGACATTGGACATGGACGTGGAGCACCAGGCAAAAATGCAGTCCATGCTAAGGCGAGGTAGCTAACTTTGGTTTATGCTGCTCGTTGCCGAGAAGACGGGGATGCCCTAGATGTGATAACGGGTATGTTCTTTATTCATGAGTTACCTTACACTACATTGATTGATATTGGATCGACGCATTCATATGTTGCATGCAATATGACTGAACCTTTGGGTGATATGTTTGAAATTACTACGAATGAGATTACTGTGATAAGTCTGTTAGGTCGGTCAGTGGGAGTGAATAAGTTATTTAGGCAGGTACCCTTAGTAGTCCAATGGGTTACCTTTTTAATAGATTTGATGGAACTGTCGTTTAGTGAGTTTGATCTAATCTTGGGTATGAATTCGCTGGTGAAACACCGAGCAACCTTAGATTGCGTTGCAAAGCGAATGGTGTTAAGAACGACGGAGGATAAGGAGGTGGTGGTGATTGGTGAACGCTGAAATTATCTGTCGAATGTGATTTCGGCATTAAGGGCTAAGAAGTTGGTACGAAAGGGATGCGAAGCCCATTTGGCTTATATTAGCGATACGGAGGCTAAGAGCCCTATTGTTAAGGAGTTGAGAACAGTTAGGGAATTTCCTGATGTTTTTCCCAAGGAGCTGCCAGGGTTTCCGCCCAATAGAGAAGTAGAATTTGGAATCGAGTTGTTACCTAGTATGGCTCCAGTGTCCATCGCCCCTTATCAGATGGCACCGAAGGAGTTGGTAGCAATTAAGGCACAGATTAAAGAATTGTTGAATCGAGGATTCATCCGACCAAGTGTGTCTCCGTGGGGAGCACCGATGTTATTCGTGAAGAAGAAAGATGGGACATTGCGAATGTGCTTCGACTATCGGCAGTTAAACCAGTTAACTATTAAAAACAAGTACCCTTTACCGAGAATTGAGGATCTTTTTGATCAATTTAGGGGAGCTTTTATTTTCTTGAAGATTGATCTGCGTTCGAGGTATCACCAATTGAGGGTTAAGGAGGTGGATGTTTATAAGACAGCTTTCAGAACTCGTTATGGGCACTACGAGTTCCTGGTGATGCTATTCGGGTTGACAAACGCACCTGTTGCTTTCATGGATCTCATGAATCAAGTCTTCCAACCCTACCTAGATCGGTTCATGGTGGTTTTTATAGATGACATCTTATTGTACTCAAGAAATGAGGATGAGCATGATGCACACTTAAGGATTGTGTTGCTGATTTTGAGGGAGAAGCCGTTATATGCCAAATTCAGTAAGTGCGAATTTTGGCTAAGGGAGGTTACTTTTCTAGGACATGTGGTGTCAACTGAGGGGATTAAGGTGGATCCCTGGAAAATTGAAGCAGTGTTAGACTGGAAAACACCTAAGTCAACATCGAAAATCTGAAGTTTTCTGGGCTTGGCAGGGTACTATAGGCGGTTTGTTGAGGGCTTTTCATTAATTGCTACACCTTTAACTAAGTTGTTGAGGAAGGGGGTATTGTTTAAGTGGACGAACAAGTATCAAGAGAGTTTTGGAAAGCTTAAAAAAGTTTTAACTGAGGCCCCAGTGTTGATACAGCCAGAGCCTGGAAAGGAGTTTACGGTTTATAATGACGCGTCGTATATGGGCTTGGGCTGTGTATTGATGTAAGAAGGAAAGGTGGTTGCGTATGCATCATGTCAACTCAGACTCACGAGGAGAATTACCCAACCCATGACTAGAAACTAGTTGCGGTGGTTTTCATGCTAAAAATATGAAGGCATTACTTACATGGAGAGAAGTGCATAATTTATTCAGACCATAAGAGTTTGAAGTACCTCCTTACCCAAAATGAGTTAAACCTTAGGCAGCGTAGGTGGGTGGAATTATTGAAGGATTATGATTGTATGATTGAATACCACCCTGGCAAAGCAAATGTGGTAGACGACGCGTTGAGTCATAGGGTTAAGTTAGAATTGAGGGCTATGCTCGCCCGTTTAAGCTTGTTTGATGATGGTAGCTTGTTGGCTGAGCTTCAAGTAAAGCTGGTGTGGGTCGAGCAGATAAAGAGTAAGTAGTTAGTGAATGAGACTCTGGGTGCTTGTTTTAGGCAAGTAGAAAATAGGGAGACGTCAGAATTTGGGATAAATAGAGAAGTAGTGTTGTGTTTCCATGGGAGAATGTGTATACCAAAAGACGATGATCTAAGGCAGTCTATTCTGCAGGAAGCACATAGCAGTCTCAATGCTATGCATCTTGGCAGAAGCAAGATGTATAAGAATTTGCATGAGCTTTACTGGTGCCCCAGACTTAAGCGCGAGGTTATGGAGTTCGTAAGTAAATGCTTGATTTGTCAAAAGGTGAAGGCAGAACATCAGTTGCCTTCAGGATTGCTTCAGCCAGTAAAGATTCCACTTTGGAAGTGGGAAAGGATTACTATGGACTTTGTTAGTGGGCTACCCTTGACGCCTACTAAGAAAGACTCGATATGGGTTATAGTGGATCGGTTAACCAAGTCTGCCCATTTTGTACCGGACCACACCGATTACTCGTTACAAAAGCTAGCTAGGTTGTATGTGGCAGAGATTGTAAGATTGCATGGAGTGCCAGTTTCCATAATATCTGATAGGGACCCATGTATCACTTCACGATTTCGGAAGAAGCTGCACGAGGTGTTGGGTACTAGGTTTAACTTCAGTACGGCATTCCACCTTCAAACTGATGGACAGTCGGAAAGAGTGATCCAAGTTTTGGAAGATATGTTGAGGGGATGTGTAATTGAGTTCTGAGGTAGCTGGGAAGACTATTTGCCGTTAGCCGAATTTGCATAAAATAATAGTTATCAAGCAAGTATTGGGATGGCTCTGTATGAAGCATTGTATGTACGAAGGTTTCGAACTCCAACATGTTGGACGGAATTGGGCAAACGAAGAGTTTTGGGCCCTGAGTTAGTAGCAGATATAGAGGGTAAGGTAAAATTGACTCGGGATCAGTTGAAGGAGGCCTCGGATTGGCAGAAGTCATATGCTGACCATAAGCATCGAGAGATAGAGTATGCAGTTGGGGGCTTTATTTTTCTTAAGGCCTCTCCGTGGAAGAAGGTATTAAGGTTTGGATGGAAGGGGAAGCTAAGCCTAAGGTTCATTGGGCCATATCGGGTTGTGAGGCGGATTGGGCCTGTCGCTTATCAGTTGGAATTACCTTCTAAACTAAGCCAGATCCACGACGTGTTTCATGTTTCCATTCTAAGACGGTATCACTTGGATCCTTCACATGTCGTGTCGGTTGAGGAGATCGAGGTTAGGCCAGACCTAACTTTCGTGGAATAGCATATACAAATAATTGGACATGATGTTAAGGTACTCAGAAGGAAGTCCGTCCCATTAGTCAAAGTGCTTTGGCATAATCACAAGGCTGAGGAGGCTACTTGGTAACCTGAGGAAGCGATGCGACATCAATATCCTCAACAGTTTGGATCAGGTAAAATTTCGAGGACAAAATTTCTTTTAGGGGGTAAAGTTGTAATGCCCAAAAAATCCTGAGCTTTTTTTTTAGTTTTGATAAAAAGTGTGCTTAATATTCCCAATCAAGTGTTATTTATGTGATAATGGACCTTGGTTAAGTTTTGAGTTCGAACTTTGAGGTGAAGGAAATTATAGTTTAATAATTTGAAAGAACCTTGTTGGCAAGTAGTTTGGTTTTTAAATAAATGAAGGAGGAATTGGACACAAGGAGCCTTGTGTTGGAGTGGCAAGTAGCGTCACATGTGGGGCTTAGAGGTGGTGTCACATGAATGGCAAGGAGGTTTTGGGTTCGAATCCTTCCTTACATAAAAGAAGGATTTATTTTTGCTCAATGAATGGCCAGTGGTGGTGTTGGATGTGAACTCTGAAGGGAGTGATCAGAGGAGAAATTTAAGGAAGGGATTAAGGAGTTATCAGGGAGAAAAGTTAGGAGATGAGGGGTGTAGAGAAGTGGAGCCGAATTGGGAGTTTGGGGATAGGTAAATTCGACTTTAGTATATATACGTGCCAATTTTGTGGATTCTAGGGCAATGCCGAAATTGCTTCTCTTCCTTTAGCCAAATTCCTCATTTTTGTGTTGCCGAAACACTTTTTCTCTCTAAGTGCTTAGAAGTCGAATTCCTTGTTCCTTGCTTGCCAATTTTCCATTCTTTCTCTACTCAAATTCTCTTTTGATTCACCTTTGGTTTTAGCCGATTCCTTCTTCTCTTCTTCTTATTTATGCCAAATAACCCCCTTTTACCATACAAATCTCAAAAGTCGAGTACCTCTTTGGCTGAAGACCCTCTGTGCCGCCACAACTCCCTCTACTTCGGCTGATTCTTGTGTAAGTGCTTTGCTCTTTTAGTCGATTTTCTAGTACCAATTTCTTCTCTCCCTCACTCTTTCTAAATCGGTTTTGTAGGGGATTAGTATCGAATCTCGGAGTTCAGATCTCTGCCGAATTGCTCCTTAGGCGTTTTGGGGTTGTGGGTAAGTATTCCTCTTTTATTTGTTAAGGTGGGGCAAACGGTCATGGGTGATTTAAGAGTCACTTAAGATGATTGCGAGTCACTTGTTGGTTAGCTCTTAATGATTAAGATTGATGCAGATTCAAGAAATACTCGTGATTAGTGATCAAGGAAGGGCAATTAAGGCTTGTCGTTCAAGGTGAGGCAAAGGTGAAATTTTCAATTTTTGGTGATCATATTTGATAAGTGTATGATCAATCGTTGAGTGACATCGTTTGTAGGTTCGTGGTAAGGAGATCGCAGTAGGTTTTAGTATCAGGTATGTACATACACTGCACACACACAGTAGACCGGCAAATCCCGAAATACCAAAACACCGAAAGTTTCGCTACGGTAGTCTTGCGAGTGCGCGAACACTTGTAAGGGGGGACCGATACATTATCAGAGGCCCCATGAGTGATCTCATGGTCTTGGGCCGTGTTTCGGCCAATCGGGCCAGAATGGGCTAGATGTGCCTGATGGGTTGTGGTCCCATGATAGGCATAATTGACAACTAGACACTAAGTGTTGTAATAGTCATGTTGGTTGCATGGCCTGGAATTGATTTGGGCCTGATGGGCCATATAAATGTGATTGGGCCTGATGGGCCATATGAATGTGATGGGCCTGATTGGCCAAATGAATAGGTGTGGATCTGTTAGTGTTTAGTAAGGGGTTGTAGACCTAGTTTTTGGGTAACTACTCAATCAGACATAAAACTTAAATAGTTAATTAATTGTGACCGTGGATAAGTCATAAGGTTAAGGTGTGTCGATGGGTATATGCATGTCTAGGATTGGATCCAAGGAGAGCTTGGTACTTAAGCGGTCTTATTGACCCACCTCCTCTTCTTTGGAATCCTACCTGGTGCATAGTATCTGTTCACTTTAGCTAACGACGAATTGTTAACGGGCCAAGGTAAGTAACAAACCCATCATAAAGAGAAAGTACCGAAATGCCCCTAAAGGCAAAAATGACTAAAATACCCCTATGTGTTGAATGTAAGATTTATGGATGATACATGTATGTCTCCTGCATTCATATGATATTCTGTTTAGGTTGCATATGGGTTGGGAATTATGGAACGAAGGAACTATATGAGGATCGTTTGGTTGCTTGACGACTGTGGATCCACTGATGGCTTTTGATGCCCAATATATATAATTAGCAGCTTTGCTGTAACGTTAGGTAGTACCGCAACCAGGCTACCATTGGAGTGTATTGGATGGGTGGGTCAATATTTATATCCCCACATGGAGTGTATCGGGGGATGGAGATGGTGTGTAGCGGTTGGATGGGTGGGGTTCGTGCATATTTGATTGCTTTACATCTATACTGATGTTGAATTGGGCTCAGGCCCAAAAAGACTTGCTATTGCATGCTTTTCTATTTGCCGAGGGATGTACACACTGAGTTTTTGAAAACTCACCCCCTTCTTTTATTTTTGTCAAGTGATCCTCAGTAGGTGGTTCGACGGTTGGAGGGAATCCGTAGTGGCCAGCTAGCAAGATGACTTGGACTTGTTTTCTGAAGCCTATAATTTCTAGTATTTAAAGTTATTGTAGTCCAGATTGTAATAAGGCCTATTCGCTAGATATTATTTCAAACTAGGATTATTATTATTTTTACTCTTTATACTTGCTAGAAGTAGAACATGGTTTTCCTAAACCAAAACTGTTTTTAAATACTACGTTTCCGCAACTCAATTTTTTTAAATGACAAGTTTTCATAGATCATTTGTCTTAAATAAAGCTTCGGCAACTGAAAAGGGATTTTCCAAAGTAATCATTGTCATACAAGAAGGAATTGTTTTTCTAAATACACCTCGTTTTGAAAGCAACTAATACAAGCTGGGATTTTACTCAAGCTTTTTATTTTAAAAAAGGGTTTTCAATGAAAACAAGGTTTTCATAAAATACTTCAATGTGACACGCCAGATTTGGCCATAACGTCTAGGCCGAGTTTGGGGTGTTATAGTTTGATACTCTAATTACAAATTCAGTAGACTCTATAGGCAAAGTCTTACTGGATACTAAATTCACACATATATACGAATGAGTTGGTCCTGGATCTATCAATGCAAAAACTTTAGTATCATAGACACTAAAAGTACTGGTAATGACATCTAGAGATGACGCTTCTTTGCGAGCGCGAATAGCGTAGGCTCGGGCAAGTGCTCTAGCATTAGATCTTACTGCAATGTCTCTTGTCACACGTCTAACACCACTCACATTACCCGTGTTTCTGGGTGGTCTACCTCTAGCTGCAGTGCTACTTGGCCTCGCGTTCTGAACATTATCTTTTTCAACTAACTCTGGACAATCTTTAATAAAGTGATCTCGTGAACCACAACTGTAACAAGTTCTATTATTACTTTTCCCCCAACAATCTCTAAAATGACGTCTTCCACATTGTTGACACTAAGGTTTAACATCTTTTACATTACCAACACTCGATACTGACATGGCTTGAGCTTTAGGGTTGGTGTATGATTTCTCGCAATCTCTATTCTGATATCCCATTGAAGTTGTCGATCGGTTAAAATAGTCTCTAGATTTCTTTGATTAGGAATGATAAGATTTATTCATTGACCTCTTCCTCGAATCTCTTGTCTTTGAGTCAACCTTTCCCTTTCTTTGCTGAGATCATCAGCTTTACAAGCCCTTTCAACTTACATAACAAATTCATTGATTTCTAGAATCCTGACTAGAATTTTTATGTCTTCATTCAATCCATCAACGAATCGTTTACACATGATCTCTTCAGTTGAAACATATTCTTGAGCATATTTGTTCAATCACACAAATTCTCTTTAATATTCTGTCACAGTCATTCGACCCTGTTTCAACTCTAGAAACTCTTAATGTTTCTGATCCAGAAATCGCTGACTTATGTATTTCTTTCAGAATTCTGTTTAGAAAAACTCCCAGGTGACTCGTTCTCTAGGAATCACAGATGTTAACGTTTTCCACCAATGATATGCATTATCTCTAAGCAAAGATACCATACATTTGATACATTCTTCTGGAGTACAAGACAATTCCTCGAATATTCGGATTGTATTCTCTAGCCAAAATTTAGCTTTCTCAGCATCATCCTCAATTGTAGCCCGAAAATCTTTAGCCCTATGTTTAGGAATCTTATCAACAGGTGGCTTACTCAATCAAATCAGATCTAATACTGGTGGCACAACTAGGACTTGCTGATGAAAATGTGGAGGTGGAGGTTGTTGAGCAGCCGGATTCGTTCGTACAAATTCCGTGAACCACTCACTCATCATTCGGAAGAAGGGTTGCTTAGCTTTTCCACTTTGGCTACTAAAAATCGGTCTAGATTCAGCCGATGCTGTCCATTGAGCGGGTACAGGCGCATTATTTTGTACATCGTCAGCTATTACTCGATCGGGATCCATTTGCTATACGAAAATTATATTTTAACTGTCAGGAATCATCATACTATCGCAGTTTATATATATGGCATGTATAGCTAGACTCTCACTCGCTACGTTAGTCCTAGAATCAACTAAACCATAGCTCTAATACCAATAAATGTAACACCCCTAACCCATATCCGACGCCAGAATAGGGTTACGAGGCATTAGCGAATAACATATCTCATTCACATACATTTATACATTCATTATCAAAAACCATTCACAAACATTAACATTGTCCCTTATAAGGTTTTACGAGACCTTAAAACATGCTTAAGAGTGGTTCGGGACTAAACCGATCACATATAAAAATTTCCAAACACTTAGAAAAATTTTACATTCATAGTTCACAGGTCCATGTGCCTTAACCGTGGGAAAACTCGAGGGGTTACTGACTTGGGTCACACAGCCAACCACATGCCCGTGTGTCTAGCCCCTGTACCCATCGAAATGGCCACACACGCCCATATGCCAAGGCTGTGTGCCTCACACAATCTTCAGACACGCCTGTGTGTCTAAGCCGTGCTCGAGACTGACTTAAATTTGTAGGGCTACCCCAATAGACATGCTGCTGTGTAACATGACCATGTGTTGCACACAGCTGAGGCAGAAGTCCGTGTCTCTACCTGTGTGGACAAAAATAAGACATTTGTAAAGCCAATTTGCCACCCTACTTTCAAGTATACAAAGCAACCAAAATAGCACATTTCAATACATCTTTAAGCAATAAAAAACATGCCAATTCATACTCATTTCATGCAATATATCATCAACCAATTCAACTACTCAATTCCACATTCAAAACCTATCAAATTATTATATCGAAATTCATCACATTAACATCTATTCCATATCACAAAACACATCGTTAAACTATATCAATAACTAATGCCAACATACCAAAATAAGGCAACATAGAAAGCTTTATATACATCACATACTTATCACTTGACAATATATAAATCAAGCCAAATTCAACTTCATAAACAACACCATTTACAAGCCACATCTCATGACTAAATTCACAACTCAAAACATACTAAAAAAGACACTAGCCTATACATGTCATATACCATATATACAAGCTTCAAAAGTACCAACAAGATGATTGATAGTGTGGTGATGGTTCCCGATGATCCCCAATGTGTGAGCTAGCTTCGATACTCTATAAAACAAAGACAAATGTCGTACAGTAAGCTTCAAATGTTATTAAGTTCGTACCAAATATACTCAATAGTTCATATAATACAAAACATCAATTAATAAACACTTATTAGTTCTTATATCATCATTTGATTCTGATCCACCACCATTTAACATGTATATACAAATTCATCAAGCTTCACACACATAGTATCAACTACCACATAGGTAACTTTCCCGTATTTATTTTTTTCATTCTCACCTCTTTGTTCAATACATTAATTCATTCAGAAGTCATTCAATGTTCTAAGAATTCATACACTTAGTACATCAGTGATTAGTCGAAGCTATAATGATCTCGCACACTTAGTGCCATCAAATTAAACCGTAGCTATCTCGATATTGCACACGTAGTGCCTCATATAGCCGAAGCTATTCCAATTGGCACACTAAGTGCTATTTATAGTCGAAGCTATTTTGAAATGCACACTAAGTGTCAAACATAGTCGATTTATCGTCGTACGCAATCGTAGTCACATATATACAATTTATGCATTATTAAAGCATTAAAAACATAATTGTAACTTCATTTATCACATACGAACTTATCTTGTACTTAGAATGGACGAATCGGATCGATTACTCGATAACCTTCGATTTTTCTCGATCTATATTCAAATTCTTTCTTTCTTGATCTATATGTATTCAAAATTAACCCATTTAGTCACCAATTCATTCAATTTAATCCACAAACACATATTTTCAAATTTTTGCACTTTAGCCCTTAAAGTTACACATTTATTCAATTTAGTCCCTATTTCACAAAAACGTAATTTACAGAAAATTTAATTTCATCCAAGCCTAGCCGAATTTCCTAGGGACTCGTAGCAACCCAAAAATTTCATTTATTTCATAATTTAACCCCTCAATTTATACTTTTCTCAATTTAATCCCTAATATGCATTTTTACTCAAAATCACTTTACAAAACATGTATATCAAGCACCAAGCTTTCATAATTCATCATCATCTATCACAACGCTCAAGAATTCATCAATGGAAACTCAAAAATTCATCAGCCAATTCAAAAATTGAGGTATGGGCTTGCTAGTACTCAAAGCAACTGTCATAAAAACGTAGAAATTATCAAAAACTAAGCTCAAAACACTTACCAATCAAGCCTTGAAAGTGTCGAACCCTAAATGCATAAAAATTATTTCCTCTCTTGAGTGTTCAGTTGAATAATGAAGAGAAAAAGATGATATTTGGCTTTATTTTGTTTATTTACTAATTAATTCACAAATTACCTTTTTAACCTTTACTAAACCATTTAAAATCTTCATATTATAAGGCCATTTATGTCCATATCCACTAACCATGGTCTAATTACAACATGTGAACCTTTCATTTAATAAGCCATTGCAATTAAGCACTTTTAACAAGTGGAATGCAACTTTTGCATTTTACGCGATTTAGTCCTTCAGTCAAATTAAGCATCCAAATGATAAAACTAGCATACCAAATTTTCACACATATATAATCACATGTTGTAAACATCAAAAATAATATTAAAATAATTTTATGACCTCAGATTTATGGTCTCAAAACCACTATTCTGATTTAGCTAAAACCGAGCTGTTACAAGCAAAGTGTGGAGGTGAGTGATTTTAAAGGCTATTGGTAAATTTGTCTGGTTATGTGTTAAATTGAAGTTTTAAATAGTGTTTTTAATGACTTAATCGCATCTTATTTGGTTGGTTTTGCAAAAGTTAATTTTATTTTAGAAGAGCACTATTGCAATTGGCTTTTGGAAAATTGTGTGTTAGGCTTTTCGGATGATTAATTTGGATTGAATGGATTGTTAATTGGAGCATGAGTTACTGAATTTTTTAGCACTTTATGTTGGTATTATGATTGGTTTAATATTCATGGGAAAAGGCATTTGTTGTGGTTAATTATATTGATGTTGAAATTGTTAAGCTATGTGTTTTTAAAGGCATTTTTACATCTTAAATAAAGTGCTTAAGCATCAAATTTTATGCCTTGTATGTATGATTATATTGGCAACACTGTATGGTGGATTCATTGTATATAGTTGGCATGTCATAGGATTTGTGAGTACTCACCATTATATGTGTTATTTGTGAGCATATAGCTTAAGAAGTTCTAATTTTTGGAGTAAATAAGGGATTGTTGAGCTTGTGTCTCCACTCAACAAGACTTTGAGATGATAAAAGAGAGCGTGTGGCTTTGGTCTACTCAACCTGGGATTGTTTTTTATATTGAGGAGTTTGGAGATCCGTTTATCCAATGTATGATCACACGTTTAAATATTGCCATGGATGTATTATGGCAATATAAGTGTATGTTTATAAGTTAAATTATGATTTCATATGCCATATTAAATTGGAATTTTATTCATGGAATAGCATATGTTATTAAGATTATAATATGTGATATTGTAACTAAAATTTTAATGCTTAATTTACCTGGATTTATGCATGAATTGGGTGCGATTTACTTCTTTTTTTTTACGATCATTCACTGAGCTTTTTAAGCTCGCACCCTCACACCTTTGTGCAAAAAATTTTTTGACTTGAGGAGTGAGCGCAAGGCCGATCCAAGATTAAGGCTTGGTAGTAGCTTAAGAATTCTTCTTTAGAAACAATAGGAGGCATTGTGACACTTATTGGGACTAGTTTTAATTCAATTGTAATAGACATTGGACATTTATTTGGACATTTATTTTGGTGATGTTATAGTTACTTTAATTCTTGATTTTTATGCTTAATTGTTGTGTGATTTATGGTATGTTGATGAGAGTTCATATGGTGGTTGAAAACATGGTGTTTGAAGCATGTATTTTATTTTAACATAGTTTAATTGTAGCTTGCCCAAGAGTGGAATGCTTGTGGCTAAAGCATGTACCTTGTGTGATATAATTGATGGTTTCCAAGTATGATTTGGGTTATTAAAATGAATTTTTGACAAAAAAAAAACTACAGTGGTCTACACACAGACGTGTGCCATTAGACACGAGTGTGTTGGTGGTTGAACACGAGCGTGTTGAAATAGGACACAGGCGTGTGGAGGCTAGTGGTGGTCACACACGGGCGTGTGTGAACATCTTGAAAGTTTTCAGGGATTGAAACACGGGCATTTAAGGACACACGAGCACCAGACATGGCTGTATGGTTCTTTTCGATCCGAATTTTTTTAGATTTTGTAATTTAGTATCCTTGTTTGTTTAAATTATAATTTAGTCCTAAAACTTGATTAGATTAATTGAAGCCTTTAACGATAGGGAAACTTGAAAATATTTTAGAATTAGACTAGTGAGTGTTAGAATTTGGTAGAAATATTCTTAGACAGTATTTTCGATAATATATTAAAAGTTTATAAAATTTACGTTTTAGTTTTTATTAATAAAATAATAATTAGACTTAGTAAATGAACTCGATTGAAACTAAATTTTTTAGGGCTTGCATAAATTGAATAAAACAAGGTTGGTATTCATTTAGAACTAAAAATGGGACTTTTTAACTTTAGATGGTAAAATAACCAAAATACCCTTAGGGTTAAATAATCAGAAATAGTTTAAAAATGATTCACAAAATCGCTTTCACAATAAAATTAGATAGTTAATTAGTTAGAATTGAGGTGTTATAAGGTTGGGGTATGTTTTGGGTGGTCTTGAGCTAGAGAGTCGCTTCAGTGGCTGTTGTGTCACTTTGAATTTGGGCCGGTCTATCCCTGTCAGGTTTGGGGTGTCATAGTAAAAGTTTGATTGTATCAAAATATATGACTCATGATGTTGGGACAATGATAATCTCAAGTCTGAGAATCATATACATAGTTATAACTATGAATAATATTATGACTATTACATAATAATCTAAGAAACATACTCATAATGAGTCTGTCAAATATGTTGTTCACTAACACATACTCATGTATTGATTTTGACATCCCTATGTCAATGGTAACCTTATTTCATCAATCAACTATTCATTAGTCTCAATGCATTATTATTGTCCAAGGTTACAATAATACTTGACTAAGGACCTTTTAAGAATAGCCATATTTTCTTACGACTTTATTACAATTCAGTTTATTTATATACACAAAAAAGAAACTGAAATAATAATGGCAATACCTTATACTAATAAACAAGTTAAAACAAGTATGTAATTACAATCATCTCATGATTCGTCTTTAGGCATACTATAACAATCTTCCGCTAGCTCTAAGAGCAATCACTCATATATCTAATACTAAGTGACTTAGTGTAACGTTCATGCTTTTGTTGAGTCAGAGGCTTCATCAGTGGATTAGCAATGTTATCATCTGTTACTACTTTTCATATTTCCACATCTTCTCGATCAATGATTTCTCGAATAAGATGGAAGTGCCTAAGTATATGTTTGGACTGCTAGTGAGATCTTGGTTCTTTTTCTTGTGCAATGGATCTGTTGTTGACACAAAAAAGTTTTATAGCATCTGATATGCTAGGCACAACTCCTAGTTCAAATATGAACTTCTTGATCCAAACAACCTCTTTTGCAGCCTCACTAGTTGTAATATACTTGGCATCAATTGTAGAATCAACTACTGTATCATGCTTTGAACTTTTCCAGCTTATATTGCCCCCATTAAGGTAAAACACTAAAACAATTTATCCATACTAAAAACCATGCAAGATGTTCAATTGTCTATAGTTTTTAAATCAAATCATCTATGCCACAGTTCAATAACAACCTCAAAATGTAAATCCCAAAATAAAAGTTTAAAAGTCCACGAAAGTCCCAAAAATACAAAATAGTCCATAACCATGAAAATCATTTATTTTCGAGAGCCTTTTCGATGTCCGAATCTGAGTCCTAACAACGAGGATTATCTGAAATATGTAAGAAATGTGGGTGAGCTTTAAAAGGCTCAGCGTGAGATCAACACATAAAATATATGCTTGCATACATATCAACATACATATAACAATCACGATATAATCATACATCATCAATATCATGGAATTTAACACTGACATCTATTCATGAACATACCGATGCATATTTAAAATTGATGCACATTTTATAAAATTCCTACCCATCTCCTATACACACCAATATTGATTTCCCCAGAACTCGTCCATCCAAAACACTATTTGCGGACATGCCATCACTGATTCGCAGATAAACTGCCATTGATAACATTGAAGTAGACAAGCCACCAACCACTAATATGCAAATTTATTGCCACTACTTCCACCTTTCACAATATCCCACCCCCTGTATATTACATGGCAATTACACTTTTAACACATGTGAATCACTTTAACATATAGGCATATAGATATGCTCACATAATCACATTTCACTAGTCATCACTTTTACATGTTTCATCATGCTTGTCACATTAGATCGTAGATCTTAATATTCACATATTCATATATATAAATATATATCACATACTTGAATCACAAAATATAACACATAAGCCATGCAACACGTGTCATGAGAAAAAGATTTACACATTCATAATTATTATAATGATAGTCAAACATATCACATATCTCATACATTTGACAACAAGTATTTCGATTAAAGTCACTTAAGTCATTTGTATTGAGTTTTTTAACAACTCCACTTCGAATACTTAATATACTCACCATTATTTATAATTTATTTTTAATATAATAAAAACTAATTATGTTACACATAATAAGTATAATCAATCCCTCACCTTAGATTGTAGATTCGATTTGCTTCAACCCTTATTAATAGGTTTCACTCGATCTCCCTCACAAGATGATCTATAACATAATTAACACATATTAGTATGGATATTTGAAAATGTTTCGTCACTTTAGATATCTATCATTAATAATCTCATCACTTACCATCACAATCTAAGACTCTTGAAAGGATTGCGAAGTTAGGGGTCTCCTCTACGATTATTGTTTGGTCCTTGAAAACGATATGATGTAGCATTAGTACTATAGTACATAAGTAATTAATATTAACAAAGTACCACTATGACTCATGGCACTAAACCATTCGTCCATGTCAAGAAAGTACTAGGAGAAGGATTTTTATGACTAAAAAATTATTCATACATACACTTGATCAATTCAAAGCAAACGATGAATCGAGAAGGGGTGATTTTGGAGGATCGAGTAATCTAGAAAGTATCATTGTGATAAAAGAATAGGTTTAATTAATTCAAAATGAGAATCGACACAATGAGAGGAAAAGAAAAAGAAAAGAAAGGTTTTAATCACCGGCGGTGGTGACGATAGTGGTTCAATGGTAGCTCGGCAGTAGTTCCAACGATGGTGATGCTATGTTCGACAGTGGTTCAATGGTGGTGGAGTTATGGGGTTCGGGTAAGGAGAGGAGAAGAAATAATTAGTATAAGAAAATAGAAGAAAAAGTGGAGGAGAAAGTGGACTCATAGTGGCGCACCGCAGCAATAGGAGGAGGGAGATGAGAAAAGAGGAGGAGTGGCGGCCACGAGAGGTGGTGATTGATGGAAGGTTGTTCAGTTCATAGTGGAGGAAGAAAAGTGTTTAGGAGGAAAGGTGGTTGTTTTTTGGAAAAATGGATAGAAAAATGATGAGAAAGAAATGAAAAATTGAAAAAAGTGAGAGGTAGAGGGGGTATGGACGACAAAAGTAAGGGAAGGGCTTGGTCAACTATGGTCGGGTTCAATGTATCATGTTACAAGGTAAGAGGAGAGGTTATGGAAAGTGAGGGGGACATGGAGCAAAAAGGGGATCATGTATCCCCTAACTATGGTAAGTTTAAAAACAAATGGAGGAAACTAATCCTCCTCATTATGGTGCACAAGGTAGATGACAAGCACATTAAACAAGGGAGAAAACTGTCAAAAAAATAAATGTATGAGTGTAAACAATGAGGCTTGAACCTTGGACAACTAAGATAGATAAGTAACTACTAAAGCACTAGGCCATTCTTTCCCTTGTTTCTAATCTTGCGCATTTAATTTAAAACATAAGAGATGACAGTTTCACTTTTGCTTAAATAATCATAAAGTGGGATGTGACATAATTACTAAACCCATGTTCATGTTGTTACGAATAATTTCACGGTAAATTGGTATTTTGTTAACTATTGCACATACATACTTATTAAATCAATTAATCTATTGTGCATATTCCAATGTTAATTCAAACAATTAATCAATTTTCATAAGCAAGTATAAGATTAAGTGAAATAACAACATATTCCTACATTGAAACAATTTAATCACAATAATCTTGGAAGTTGTGCTAGGCTAATGTACCGTTTAATATCATTGCTAATTTAATCTCAGCTACCTTAGAAAATTAAGCATGCACCAATTAAATATTGTGTCAATTAATTACAATTTCAATACGATTAATAATTAATTCATTCGTTACCTTACAATTGTAATACAAGCATAACCTAAGCATGGTTTTATTTAATTGAACAATCTACCAAGGCCTAATAACAACACAAACATGATTTTAGTAATTTAAGTGAATAGAATGCAATCAATCTAACACGAATTAAATTTAAGCCGCTTTAATTAAATTAAGAATAATAGCAAAACAAATATTCATGTTCATAATCACAACATAAATGAGAAAAATAAAAAAGAAGGGAACTAGGAAACAAATCTCAGTGTTTCTCCGAAGCCAGACTAGTGCGCTCCACTTCTTCTCTAATCGTTCTGTCAATTCAAGGCCTTCACAAACACTTGAATGTTGCTATTCCAAGGGGAATGTAAGCTCTCTTTCAAGAGTGGAAATCGGCAAGGGAAGAGGACAAATGAAATGAGAGAAATGAAGAGATGTGTGTGAAATGAAAAAGGGATAAAGGGTATTTATAGGTGGAAATGGCTGCTAAAAATAGCAAAGAATTACCAGCCACTCTTTCTCCCTTGGTTGGCCATGCATTAAGCAAATTTGAGTGATTCAAACTTGCTATTTTTAGCTTGGGGCAAAAAGTAAAAGCCATGAAAAGTGGAGGGGGTTGAATGGCATTTAAGAGAAATTCAAGGAATGTTTTGCAAGTGTGAAAATAAAATAAAATAAGCTAATTGGGTCAGCTCTATGGACGGTTTGGGCTACCCCCTTCTTGCTGGAACAATCCTCTTTTACTTAGCATAATTAGGCCACTTTCTTCTTCAAGCTTATAATTATAAAATATGTAAAATAATCATTATTTGACCATCCTTGGCTAGAAAAATAATTAGCCTTGCTCTTGATTCACTTGATGCAGAAAATTGCCCAACGATTTAAGCCTTTCGAGGTGGCTGTCAAGCCAATTTTCACCTTTTGTGCAAAATTGTAACACACCTAACCCGTCTCCGTTGTTGGATTAGGGTTACGGAGCATTACCGAACAATAAGAAAAACATTTAACATCAAAATAGCTCAATAAAATCATTTAACATTAAATAAATAAATCTCATTAAAAACCTATCAATCAAATGCATTTGAGCCTTAAATCAAGCCTTTAAGGCCCTAAAAAATAATTTAGAAGCAATTAAGGACTAATTTGAAACAAATCAGAAGATTTGGGAAAAAAATTTAAAATATTGAAAATAGGGGTCACACGGCCGTGTGGCCAAGTGTGACATAGCCCAACCCTTGTAACAATTGAACAAAGGGATACATGGCCGTGTCCTAGCCCCTATCTCAAATCATGTAACTCATTAAGTTGGGTTACATGGTCGTGTCACAGACCGTGTGCTAGACTATGTAACTGTCTGACTTGTGACACACGGCCATGTTGCAAGCCGTGTGCTAGGTTGTGTAACAGACTAACTTGATACACCAAAAATTAACAAGTGACACACGACTGTGTAGCCAGGCTGTGTGACAACCCGTGTCCCAAGCCGTGTGCTCCATAATTTGACCCTAAAATCAAGTCATTTCAAGGCCAAAACATACCTAATCAACCACTACATTTGTGCACACATTCAATAAACTTAAGCATCATTCAAACACATCTAAACATACCTTTTTAAACATCTTATTTCATCTAACCAATATGCCACTCAAAGGCACCACATTTATACCAAAACATCATTAACCAAAACAAATCAATATAGCCAAATTCCAAGCACAAGACCTAGTTCCTTTAATTACCAATGACATCACATATAACCATTTACATATTATCACAAGCATGCCAAAAGGATCATTAACTTATTCAAGAACCATCATTATAAAAGGTCTTATATATGTCATTTATAACCTTGGCCAAAATAACTCAAAAGCTGTCAAAATGGTTGCTGGATAATGTGATAGATCTCCAACAAGCTTCCAACCAATCGAGCTTCTGATAATCTACGAAACAAAGGAAAGTAACTACGTAAGCAACTAGTGCTTAGTAAGCTCGTATAAACTCAAACATAACTTACCATTTCTTAAGCACAAATTATACAATAAGCATAACATCATTACCAAGACCATAAGCTTAGTAAAACCCTATATAAGCACCATCAAACTCACAAGTTAGTAAATTCATACATGATATTTGTAAGTTCAACCATATCATAAGTAGAGTTTCATGTACACATCATTTATCACATTAACATTTTCATAAGATCATGAATCAATTTCCAATTGTATATGTACCATGCCATTTCCTTTACTTACCCGTTGAACCATCTAGCATTACATTGGATACTCAAAAATTCTCACACATAATGTGTCTTTCCATATAATTGTAACCTTCCATTTTCAATAGTGCTCATACGAGCTGTGAAATGGGTCTACTCACAAGAGCTATAGGTCAGAATGTCAGCGACACGATGCTACTCACACAAGCTGTGGAGAATCCATAACAAATGCAGGACCTCTGCCATCGGTAGGATATTTAAGATCGGCATCCAAAACATGAAATCCCTAATGACATGTCATTCGTATCCTAAGAATTTCTAAGGTTCAAACAGGATTACTTATACGTCAATTAGTCAAAGCTCCGATATACATGCATTTTCAAGTCAATTTATAACAAACACAATATAATCGATAATCAATCAAACTATCATTAATAAGATTATACTTTATATGAACTTACCTCGATAACTATTGTCGTAGAAGTAGAGTTGGAACTAATTCAAAGCTTTAGCCTTTTTCTCGATTTAAGTTCGGTTATTGTTTATCTTGATCTAAATAGATAATTTCATTCAATTTAATAATTTAAGTATTCAATTCAATAAATAATTCATATTTATGTAAAATTATGAAATTACCCCTAATATTTTAACTTTTCACAATTTAGTCCTTAAGCTCGTAACTTGAAATTCAACTATTTTAACCCTCCATAAAAGCTATCCAAATTTCTTAAGGACTCATATCAACCCACTTAAGTCATCATTTCATAATATTAACATGAAATTTTACTATTTTCATGAATAAGTCCTTAAACCCTAAATTTACTAAATATTCTTTGACAAAACATGTTTGTTTGACAACCAAGAGTAATAATCTATCAATTAACATCAAAACACTTTCAAAAATAATCATGGAAAGTCCTTCACCCTTTAACAATTTTGCAAATTAACCCTCGAGCTAGCAAGATTAAGCTAATACGAGCTCAAAAACATAAAAATAATTAAAAACGAGGCTTGAATGCATACCATGCAAGGTGAAATGAAGCTTGATCAAACCCTAGCTAAGAATTCAAGGTAGAATAGATTTTAGAGACAACCAGATAAGGATGATGATGATTTTAGCTTATTTAATTTTATGTTTATTAACTAATTTACCATTTTACCCTTATTATTAATAAAAAAATTCAATAAAACCTTATCCGTAACTATCCACTAACTTAATTATGGTATATTTACCATCTCAATACATTAACTTTCCTTCTCATAGCCATTTAGCCCTTTTTAACTAAAAGAAACTCACTTTTGCAACCTTTACGATTTAGTCTTTTTTACCTAATTAACCATTTAAACTTCAAAATTTCTTAACGAAACTTTACTACAACCCTAATATAATCTCATAGACTTTAAATAAATATTAAAATATTTATTCACTTGTCGGCATCATAGTTTTGAAACCACTATTTTCGACACCATTAAAAATGGGCTGTTACAAAAACTGTTGAAAATAAACCAAATTTGTGAAAAATTATTAAAAAAATAATTAAAATTCAATATGTTAATAATTTAAGTGCAAATTAATTATTTTTTAATTAAAGTATGAATTTCAACAAAATCTACTACAAAACTACATGAATTAGAGCTCAATAGGTGTCAAAAAAGTCTATATATTTTTTTGTTTCCTATTGGTCCACATACATCACTATGTATTAAGCCCAATAAACCACTAGCTCGCTCACCTTTACTATTAAAAGGATTTTTAGTCATTTTACCCAACAACTAAGACTCATATATATCCAATTGTTCAAAAATAAAAGAGTCCAAAATCCCATGTTTATGGAGCTTTGATATGCGCTTCTCACTTATATGGCCCAATCAATAATGCAAAGATAAGTTTGATTAAAGTAATTTATTTTTTTAATTTTAGTATTTATGTTATAAATGGGCATATCTTAGTTTAAAATATAGAAGCCATTTACTAATTGTGTCAAACCATATAAAACATTATCAAGATAAAATGGACAATAATTATTCTTAAAAATTATCTCAAAACCAATTTTGTCTAAACAAGAAATTGAAATAATGTTTCTAGTCAAACTTGGCACAAAATAACAATCTTCCAAAATTAAATCAAGTCCACTAGGAAATGATAAAATATGTCTTCTTACAGCTAATGCATAAACTCTTGCTACATTTCCAACTCGTAGGTCCACATCTCGTTTAGCCAAATTCCTAGTCCTTTTTAGTCCCTGGACAAAGGTACACATATGAGAAGCACAACCGATATCTAATACCCAAGAAGTAGATGTTGATAAATTAATATTAATAACATAAATACTTGAACTGGACGCTCTGCTTTCTTTTGCCTTCTTAACCTCTTCAAGATAGGCAGGGTAGTACCTCTACCAATGTCCAGGCTTACCATAATGGAAACATTTTCCTTCCTTTGCAATGCCTCATTTAGGTTTCAATGTAGCTTTTCTTTTATTAGGCTTGGCCTTGCCATTTTCCATAGGCTTTGCCTTAGCATTAAGCTTTCCTTTGCCCTTGTCCTTGTGGACTATCAAAATGGGCTTAGGTCCAACCTTTTTCATGTTACTTTTAACAATTCACAACATGCTATGTAACACCCTAAATCTAGCCCGATCGCAGGGTCTGAGTAACAGGACCCTACACCACTGTCACACATCATACACATTACAAAATGTCTCATTAACAAGCAAACATCGTCAAGGTTGAACATGTATAGAGATTCTGAGTCAATAATACTCTAGGCAACATAAAATCATGCTAAGCACACATCAAACGGTCTTAAAACAAGTTGTGGCATGCTTTGAGATCACTTAACAAAAATTTAGAATAAATCACGTAGGTATCGATACGCATTCAATGTTATCGATAATTCTCATAGATGGTATCAATACCACTTAGAAAACTAGTACTAAATTAGCATTCTGTTTCTCGACAAAATTTTAACTCACAACAAACATCGATACAACTTCAAAAGTACCTATAATTTTACCCCGAGTATTGATACTTGAGATTTGGTATCGATACCAAAATGAGCTACTACTTTCTTGCACATTCGAATTAACCCAGAAGTATCGATACTTTGCCTGATTATCGATACCTCTGTACTCAACACATAAAATCATTCCAAAACAGGGCAAAATTCACACTGAAATAATTTCCTATTTATCATACATCAACCACGACATTATTCAATGTCCATTGACCATGCATACAGTTCATGGCACATCAACATAGCAAATACTCAACCAAAACAATACCAATGAAATAATTATAACATCAATCAAAGGTGCTAGAAAACTAAACTTATAAAATACCATGATGACCATAATAATAATCAACCAAAGTCTA
This sequence comes from Gossypium longicalyx, assembly GCA_025698465.1. NCBI lineage: Eukaryota > Viridiplantae > Streptophyta > Magnoliopsida > Malvales > Malvaceae > Gossypium > Gossypium longicalyx. The sequence goes on from CM047006.1 coordinate 30,436,352, forward strand.
ACAACATTGCCTTATTATCATAGTTTAGATTAATAATAATAAATCACCTACTCAAAAATAGCCTAGCTTGGATCACTCTCTTGGATTTCCTCACCACCCACACTGAAGTCACTAACTGTCTGCAAAGTTTAAAAAAGAGTGGGTGAGTTTGACAAGCTCAATGAATGATTGGAATAACCACTAAATAAACATTAAAACATACGTTAAATGAAAACGACTAAGGCACATTCACATACTTGATTAACTATAAGAACATACATATTAATCATGCATTATTTATCAACTCCTCTAGCATTACAGCCACATATATATTTACACATCACATATCATAATATCACATTTAATGATAAATTGGCACTTAGGGTTATGAAACATAGGAGTGGGCTTTTATTGGAAATGTGCCCATATTGTAGTAAACATGTAACTATTTTTTATTTATTTGAATGATGAATAAATAAATAAAGTTAATTTCACATTTCACTATTATATCTTTTATATTTTGCATGCATAGTGAAATTGTGACAAGCAAATATTAGCTCATTGATTGTCTAAAGTTCAAACTGAAGATAAGTGGCATTATAAAAAACATTTACATTGCGAGAAAGATGGCTTACTTCAATAGATAATCTAAATGAGTCTATACTTCTATAAAAGAATCAAAGTATCCTATAAAAGAATCAAAGTGAACATTTGATTCAAATATTAAGAATGATTATTATGTCGTCTATAATTCCAATTGGGGTAATGGCTTGTCTTGGCTATCAGAGTAGCTAACTCCATGAGTGGAGACATAAATGTATTCATTTGTAGAATGATACATTAGACTAGAACCAAGATGAATTATTACTAAATTCGTTTGTGAATTAATTCACTTGTGACGTTCATGGTATGATTTACCTAAATCCTTAGTTAGTCACTGACCATGCGTATGCAGCTCATGTGCTTTGATATAAGTGGAGGTTTATTCTCTAAAGATGATCAAGCCCATAGTCGGTATGTTGGGTACATGACTTGTGTATGGCATGACTTTACAAACAACAGTGAAATTCATAGCTCAATTGAAGAGTTAATGATATCCTCTCATTGACGTTGTGTGGGTTGATAAATATGAAATGTGGCCATAGGTTGCTTATTCTCGAATGAGCAATTTATTACAGTCATTTATTGACAGTGATCATATTAATCATTAAGAAGACACAATGGTGACAATGAGATAAAACAAGATTGTATTAAGTGAACAGATTTAACTTAAATGAATCAAGGATATCATATGAGGGTAACACACACATGACGAGGTCATTGGACAAAGTAGTTGGATGAATTGTTTTCTTAAAGAGTATACAATAAGGAGTTTTCAATCATGGTACTTCTTGTGGATTGATTCCATGATTAAGTAATTGTGAATTATCAAAATGATGCTTCTAGAAATAATTGCTATCACTAGAGCCTAATTGTATGTGTCTGATTGGTCCCTCCGCTAGCTCAACAAAAGCTTGATCGGACTACATTTGAATTAGAAGATAATTATACGACTTTGGGGATAATTTAGTTGAGTCGATTTATTCGATGTGGAATCAAATTAGGTGGTCGTAAGAATTGTTCAACTTGAGAATTTGATTAAATAATTTCTTGAAAATTTAATTTGGAAAATCTAAATGATTTTTGGAAAAATTAATTTTGATCAATTAAAATTAAATTAATCAAATAAATTAAAATCAATATGATATTTTTAGAAGTTAATTTTCAAGTCAAACAGTTATTCTAATGGGTAAGTGAACTTGAAAATTGGACCTGAGATCGTAAATTGGGCTCGACTGTAACAGCTCTCACCCGTATCCGACGCTGGGATAGGGTTCGAGGCATTACCGGTAATTCCCTTTTACACACTTACTAAATTGGGTCACAAAATTTAACCTAAAATTAAAACCTTTCAAACATGCACCTCTTGTCCCTTATACAGGCCTTCGAGGCCTAAAGCACACTTAGGGGTAATACGAAGCAAAATCGAAAACATTCGATAGACTTTACATCTTAGAAAATTTTCCTTGTTATGAAGTGTGGCACGCCCGTGTGGTGGGGCCGTGTGGTCACACACGTCCGTGTGGCTTAGGACACGCCTGTGCCCACAGCCCGTGTGCAACACTGACTTCAACCTCATCATACTGTTAAATTTACACGGCCAAGGTACACGCCCGTGTGCTTAGCCCGTGTTCTATACTGACTTAAAAATTTAGGTGCATGGGACACACGACTATACCACACACCCATGGGGGTGTGCTGTGTGTCAAACACGACCTAGACACACGCCCGTGCGTCTACCCATGTGGACCTTTTTAGGCTATTTTCGAAGCCTTTGATCGCCCTCTACTAATCATATATTCTTATGAGTTACATTAAATGAATTTTAAGACCAATTTATACACTTATATATATAAGTTTAATTAACCTCATTGCATGTCAACCTTATGTCATTGGTCTCATACATGCTAAGGTAATTCTCATCTTACATTCAAGGATTTCTTATGTCTACTTAACATATTTAAGATTGGCTCATTTCTATAACTCACTGCCAATTATAATCAAGCCATCATATGTGAACATAAACACATGCAGGATCTCAATTCACATGTCAATCATGGTTTATCTATCGAATTCCCTTATTAACCTCAACCGAGACATTTTCCAACAAATCATCAACAAATATGCATTTCATATAATTTCATGCCTTTATTAAATACAATCATCATGTGATTATAAATCATATAATTAGACACATTTTGAGTTTACTTCAAGTTATTCGAACTTACCTTGTACTCGATTCGGTGTTGTGTTTCGGTTACTCCGAAACCTTTCATTTTCCTCGATCGACCTCCGAAATTTGTTCCTCGGGGTCTATAAAAATAAGAATTAATTATTAATAACTCACATTGTGCCTTTTTGAGCCTAAATTTCATCTCGGTCCAAATGACCATTTCGCCCCTAGCCTTTCACATTTTTACGATTTAGTCCCTAGGGTCGTATAATTAAGGACTTGCAATTTCTATTTTACCCAAGCCTAACCAAACACTTTTCCCTCTTATGGTAGCTCACATTTTCCACTATTTTCGCATTTCTACCACATATTTAACAAGTTTTACAAAAAAGTCCCTTTAGGGGTTTTTCATGAAAATCACCTAGGAAAAGATGTTTAACACACCTTCAATTTTCATATTCCTCCATAAACCATCAAAATACAAGAAACTCATACATGGGTAAATTTTTAGACATAAACCCTAGCATGAAATATGGGTAGAAATGGAGAGAGTAAGCTACTGGGATTTCAAATATACAAGGAACATTAAAAATGGGGCTTGGGTGCACTTACTATTAGGCTTAAAAAATGTTGAAACCCTAGATATGTAGTCCCTTGAAGTTTTGACAGCATGGAGAAGAAAATGAGCTGATTTTGGTTCATTTTTCCCATTTTATTTCATTAAAATGCCAAATGACCAAAATGCCCTTAAGCCCTTTCTTTAAAATTTCATCCATGCAAGCCCCTTTTTGTCCAAAAACTTAGAAATTGGGCAAATTGCTCTCCAAGACCTTCTAATTTATAATCTAAAGCAATTTCATACAAATTGCTTCTAGAATCCAAGTTTTGCAATTTATTCAATTTCAAAGAATTTCTTCATGAAATTTTAACACATGCATATTCCCATACTCTAAACCTCATAATAATCATAAAATAAATATTTTGATGTCAAATTTGTGGTCCCGAAACCACTATTCTAACTAGGCCCTATTTACATTTCTCCCCCCTTAAGGACTTTCGTCCTCGAAAGTCTTACCAGTAAATAGGTTCGGATATTGGTTTCTCATGGTTTCTTCTGGTTCCTATGTAGCCTCTTCCACACCATGTCGATGCCATAAAACCTTTACTAAATCCACATTTTCATTTCTCAACTGTTTAATCTCACGAGCCAAAATCTTGACTGGTTCTTCTCCTAAGGTCATGTCTGGTCTAATCTCAATCTCTATTAGTGAAATCACAAGAGAGGGGTCTGATCTATATTGTCTTAACATAGATACATGGAACACGTCGTGAATCTTTTCCAATTCGGGTGGCAATGCCAAACGATAGGCTAATGGTCTAACTCTTTCAGTGATCTCGTATGGTCTGATAAATCGCTGACTCAATTTTCCTTTCCGACCAAATATCAACACTTTTTTCCATGGAGACACTTTCAAGAATACTCTATCTCCAACTTGGAATTCAATCTCTTTTCTTTTTAGGTTAGCATATGAGTTTTTCCTACCTGATGTTACTTTTAAACATTCTCGTATTACTTTAACCTTTTCTTCAGTTTCCTTAATCAGATCAACTCCATGAATTTGACTTTCCTTGAGTTCTGTCCAATACAATGGAGTTCGGCACTTTCTGCCATACAAGGCTTCATAAGGCGTCATCTTCAAACTCGTTTGAAAACTGTTGTTGTAGGCAAATTCTACCAATGGCAAATACTTTTCCCAGTTACCTTGAAATTTGAGGATGCAACATCACAACATATCCTCGAGAATCTGAATCATCCGCTCAGACTGACCATCGGTCTATGGGTGAAAAGCCGTACTAAAATTCAACTTTGTACCCAAGGCTTCTTGTAACTTCTTCTAGAATCTCGAAGTGAACCTTGGGTCTCTGTCTGAAATAATCGACAGTGGTACCCCGTGTAATCTCACAATCTCAGATATGTACAAGTCAACCAATCTATCAAGAGAGTAGTCTATTCTTACCGGAATAAAATGAGCCGACTTTGTCAACTTATCCACTACAACCCAGATAGCATCTTTCTTTTTCAGAGTTAATGGCAGCCCTGTCACAAAATCCATAGTGACTTTGTCCAACTTCCATTTGGGGACCATTACAGGTTGTAACAAACTAGAAGGTACTTGATGTTCAGCTTTAACTTGTTGATATATCAGGCATTTCGATACAAATTTAAAAATGTCTCTTTTCATGCCGTTCCACCAGTACATTTTCTTCAAATCGTTGTACATCTTGGTACTTCCTGAATGAATAGACAAACGGCTATTATGTGCTTCTTGCAAGATTTTTTGAATAAGTTCATCATCTTTAGGTACACAAACTCTATCTCTAAACATCAAACATCCATCAGGACCTATCCGGTAATCTGATTCAATGCCCAACTTACATTGAGCCTTTTTTGCTTGCAAGTCTCTATCATTAATTTGAGCATCATAGATTTCCTGAAGAAATGTTGGCCTAGCCTCTAGTTCTGCCAACATCGAACCATTCTCAAGCAATGCTAACCGAGCATCCATGGCTCTCAATGCAAATAGAGATTTCTTGCTTAACGCATCGGCGACCACATTCGCCTTTCTCGGGTGATAGTCAATGATCAGATCATAATCTTTAATCAATTCTAACCATCTCCGCTGTCTCAGATTCAGTTCCTTTTGAGTCATCAAATACTTTAAACTCTTGTGGTCTGTGAATATATGACAAGGCTCGCCATATAAATAATGCTTCCAGATTTTCAAGGCAAAGATAATGGCGGCAAGCTCTAAGTCATACGTTGGATAGTTCTTCTCATGTGGCTTCAACTGTCGTGAAGCGTAGACTATCACCTTGCCATCTTGCATAAGTACACAACCCAGTCCGTTCAAGGATGCATCACTATAGACCACAAACTCTTTTCCCGGTTTAGGTAATACTAAAACAGGAGCTTCTGTCAACAATGTCTTTAACTTCTCGAAACTCTGCTGACACTTTTCTGTCCATTCAAACTTAAACGTCTTTCTGTAGCAACCTCGTCATTGGAGTTGCGATCATAGAGAATCCTTTCGCAAATCTTCAGTAGTAACAGGCTAAGCCTAAAAAGCTTCTAACCTTGGTTACATTTTTAGGCGATTTTCATTCAATAATAGCAGAGATTTTACTTGGATCAACTCGGATGCCTTCACCCGAAACAATATGACCCAAAAATCCAACTTCATGGAGCCAAAATTCACCCTTGCTAAACTTAGCATATAATTGTTTTTCCTGTAAAGTCTGCAACACAGTTCTCAGGTGCTTCGCATGCTCTGATTCATCTTTAGAATAAATTAAGATGTCGTCAATAAACACAACGACAAACTTATCCAAGTATGGCCAAAAGATCCTATTCATTAGATCCATGAATACGGCCGATGTATTCGTCAATCCAAATGGCATAATAAGAAATTCATAGTGGCCATATCTTATTCTAAAAGCTATCTTTGGCACATTCGATTCCTTAACACGTAACTGATAATAACCAGATCTCAAATCTATTTTAGAGAATACCGTGGCTCCTCTCAACTAATCAAATAGATCATCAATCCTTGGCAAAGGATACTTATTCTTGATAGTTACCTTGTTCAGTTGTCAATAATCTATACATAGTCTCGTTGAACCATCTTTCTTTTTTACAAACAATACGGAGGCTCCCCAAGGTGAAAAGCTCAGCCTAGCAAAACCTTTATCTGTCAGCTCTTTCAACTATGCTTTTAATTCTTTTAGCTCAGTTGGTGCCATTCCATACGGAGTAATAGAGATGGGAGCTTTTCCTGTCACCAATTCAATACCAAACTCTATCTCTCTTTCAGGAGGTAATCCAGGTAATTCTTCTGGAAATACGTCTAGGTACTCACATACTATTGGCACAGTCTCGATTTTCAACTCTGTTTCCTGCGTGTTCAACACAAAAGCCAGGTAGGCTTCGTACCCTTTTCTCATATATCTCTGAGCAACCATTGCCGTGATTACAGCTGGCGACGTGCCCAAATCTCTTGAATCAACCCCTAGAATCTTACAATCTGGGCATTTCAATTTAATATACTTGCTACCACAATTTACAATTACATCATTCAGGGCTAACCAATCCATACCAAGTATTATATCAAACTCATCAAAAGGAAACAATATAAGGTCAGCCAGAAAACATTGACCATGAATCGTCAATGGACAATTCTTATAGACTTTATCAACCAAAATTGATCTACCTAGTGGGTTTGACACCTTAACAACGATTTCCGTAGGTTCAACGGGTATATTCATGCTAGACACTAATCTCATGCAAATATATGAATGTGTCGATCCCGGGTCAATTAAGGCAATAACACATGTATTAAAAAGAGAAAAAGTACCCGTAATAATGTCAAGAGCAGAGGCTTCCTCTCGAGCACGTATTGCATACATTCTTGTCGGGGCTCGAGCCTCTGATTTTGCAGTGTCTTTGGCTGTAACGCGACTGCCACTAGCACTTCCAGGGTATCTCGGAGGTCTACCTCGTGCCATGGGAGTACTCGACCTTGGGGTTACTTCCACTTCTATTTCAATTCACTCTAGGCAGTCCCTGAGAAAGTGGTCAAGAGAACCACATCTGAAACATGCACCACTCTTTATTCGGTACTCTCCGAACTAAAATTTGTTGCAACTCTTATACTTCAGCTTTTGGTCATCTACACTCCCCACACTAGTCACTATCAGGGAGGAAGACTTCTGATTTCGTCGTTTAGAGCCTCTCGCTCTACCTGAATATCCTACAGATGAAGTGGAGTGTTCATGTTAGCTCCTTGATTTTTTTATGGAAAATAGAAGCGTCTTACCACTGGATCTCTTACTCGTAACTCGAGTCTCTCTCTTTGCTTGCTTTCTTTCATTATTGAGTTCCTCGGCCTTCTTGGCCGAATCAGCTAATGCAATGAACTTCTGTATTTCAAAGATCCCAATTAACAACTTGATTTCCTCATTCAACCCTTCCTCAAAGTATTTATACATTTCTGACTCGGTTTGAACCCACTCCGTTGCATACTGACTTAGCCTTACAAACTCCCATTCGTATTCTCCACAGTCTTATTCCCTTGTTTGAGTTCCAAGAACTCCTTTCACTTCGAGTCTAAGAACATTTGACTGATATACTTCTTCTTAAACTCTACTTGAAAGAATTACCAAGTGGTATTTTCCTTTGGTGCCACCGAAGATACGGTCTTCCACCAGTGGTACGCAATATCCTTCAAGAGGGACACGACACACTTTAAGCACTCCTCAGGTGTGCACGACAACTCATCTAATACCCTTGTGGTATTCTCAAGCCAGAACTCGACTCTCTCAGCATCATCCTCAATTTTAGCTCTAAATTTTTTGGCCTTATACTTTCTAAGCTTATCTACAGAGGCCTTACCAATTCTTATCAGTGCCATACCTTGTGCAAAATTCCCATCAGGTTGGTTAGGAGGTGAGGGCGGTCATGGTATGTTGGGGTGATTCCTCAGATAGTCCCCAAACCATTCATCCATTATGTTAAAAAAAGTGACTCAAGCTTCTTTCCGACCTTCAGACATAACCCGTCTACTACTACTAGATACAGCTCATTGTACAAAAGTTAGAGCATGGCTCTCGGCTCCCTCGGACTCATCTTGTGCTTGATTTGAAGACATTTACTATATTTAAAACAATTTAAACAGTTAGGAAATATCACAATATCAACATTCATATAATGGCATGTATAGATGCTCTCTACGGTAGTCTTAGAACCGACTAAACCGTAGCTCTTATACCACTAAATGTAACACCCTTCACCTGTATTAAACGCTGGGATAGGGTTAGAGGCATTATCGGTAATTCCCTTTTACACACTTACTAAATCAGGTCACCAAATTTTGCCCAAAATTAAAACATTTCAAACATGTACCTCTCGTCCCTTATACAGGCCTTCGAGGCCTAAATCACACCTAGGGGTAATACGAGGAAAAATAAAAAACATTCGATAGACTTTAAGCATCTTAGAAGATTTTCCTTGTTATGAAGTGTGGCACGCCCGTGTGGTGGGGCCTTATGGTCACACAAGTTTGTGTGGCTTAGGACACGCCCCTGCCCACAGCCCGTGTGCAACACTGACTTCAACCTCATCATACTGTTAAATTCACACGGCCAAGGCATATGCCCGTGTGCTTAGCCCGTGTTCTATACTAACTTAAAAATTTAAGTGCAGGGGACACACGGTTATACAACACACCCATGGGGGTGAGCCGTGTGTCACACACGGCCTAGACACACGCCTGCGTGTCTACCCATGTGGACCTTTTTAGGCTATTTTCCAAGCCTTTGATCGCCCTCTACTAATCAAATATTCTTATGAGTTACATTAAATCCATTTTAAGACCAATTTATACACTTATATATATAAGTTTAATTAACCTGATTGCATGTCAACCTCATGTCATTGATCTCATACATGCCAAGTTAATTCTCATTTTGCATTTAAGGATTTCTCATGTCTACTTAACATATTTAAGATTGGCTCGTTTCTATAACTCATTGCCAATTATAATCAGGCCATCATATGTGAACATAAACATGTATAGATTTGTAGGTCATGGCCTACTTCAAAATGAGCCAAATTTCCATGGCCATATACAAAAAGATAAGTATGACTTTACACGCCTTCATTTTGGCAAACCAAATGACACATATAACAAAATACTCAAAAGCTCTATACATGCCACTGAACAAAACATAAGTATCTATATACCAAAGCTGAGCTAGCTGATAGTGTGTTGATTCTCCAACGGTCTTCCAATCTTTACGAGTTCTCGAGCTCTGTAAGACAGGAAAATGAGAGGGGTAAGCATTTATATGCTTAGTAAGCTCAAATACCATGAAAGTAAACTTACCGATTATTTAACATACATCCTTATTAGATAATGCAACCAACAAATATGTAAATGGTTTCCCTATCACATACACTTAACTAATGAGTTAGTCATATAATAAAACATCATGTAATTTATCTTAGATGGGCTCATCATTTGACATGTTTTTTGTACATAAACCCCGTGTTAATCTCGTTGAGTTTCTAGGAAATCTCGATGGATTATCCAATCTCCATCAATTCATACGAATGATTGATTCAGGTAAGCACTCCCGCGAACCTCACATCTTACGGCGGGATTACTAGTCCAAGCTAAATTCCCCGTAATATAAACTCATAGGGTGATGTCAGGATTACCAGTCCAGGCTAAATCCCTTATAACAACAAACACCCTTAATGAGCTCGATCTGAATTACCAGTCCAAGCTAAATTCAGACCCTAATCAGAATACCCGTCCGGGCTAAATCCATAATGCACACATATTCTTCGGGAGGCTCGATCAATCAAGGAACACCCGTCCAGGCAGATCCTTTTCATACTTGAGATCACCGGATTAACTGTCCGGGCTAAATCCTTTCTGCAACACATGCAGGATCTCAATTCACATGTCAATCATGGTTTATCCATCGAATTCCCTTTTTAACCTCAACCGAGACATTTTCCAACAAATCTTCAACAAATATGCATTTCATATAATTTCATGCATCTATTAAATACAATCATCATGTGATTATAAATCATATAATTAGACACATTTTGAGTTTACTTCAAGTTATTCGAACTTACCTGGTACTCGTTTCGGTGTTGTGTTTCGGTTACTTCGAAACCTTTCGTTTTCCTCGATTGACCTCCAGAATATGTTCCTTGGGGTCTATAACAATAAGAATTAATTATTAATAACTCACCTTGTGCCTTTTTGAGCCTAAATTTCATCCCCAGTCCAAATGACCATTTCGCCCCTAGCTTTTCACATTTTAACGATTTAGTCCCTAGGCTCGTATAATGAAACACTTGCAATTTCTATTTTACCCAAGCCTAACCGAACACTTTTCCCTCGTATGGAAGCTCATATTTTCCACTATTTTTTCATTTCTACCACATATTTAACAACTTTTGCAAAAAGGTCCCTTTAGGGGTTTTTCATGAAAATCACCTAGGAAAAGATGTTTAACACACCTTCAACTTTCATATTCCTCCATAAATCATAAAAATACAAGTAACTCATGCATGGGTATATTTTTAAACATAAACCCTAGCATGAAATATGGGTAGAAATGGAGAGAGTAAACTACCAGGATTTCAAAAATACAAGGAACATTAAAAACGGGGCTTGGGTGCACTTACTATTGGGCTTGAAAAATGTTAAAACCCTAGCTATGGAGTCCCTTGAAGTTTCGGCAGCATGGATAAGAAAATGAGCTAATTTTGGTTCATTTTTCTCATTTTATTTCATTAAAATGCCAAATGACCAAAATGCCCTTAAGCCCTTTCTTTAAAATTTCATCCATGCAAGCCTATTTTTGTCCAAAAACTTAGAAGTTGGGAAATTTGATATCTAAGATCTTCTAATTTATAATCTAAAGCAATTTCATACAAATTGCTTCTAGAATCCAAGTTTTGCAATTTATTCAATTTAGTCCCTAATTTCCAATTGGACACCTTTCTTAAAGAATTTCTTCATGAAATTTTAACACATGCATATTCTCATATTCTAAACCTTATAATAATAATAAAATAAATATTTTGAAGTCAGATTTGTGGTCCCGAAATCACTATTTCGACTAGGCCCTATTTCGGGATGTTACGTCGGGAGCCCAAAACCAAGACCAAGACCCAAAAACTAGTCGAACCGGGCCCGTGTATGTGAAACCGGGCCAACAGTCCAATTAATGGCTAAAACAAATCGGTTGGGTTGTCATTGACCCGGATCAAACCAGCAGTAGTCGACGTGCTGTAAGAGTGTCAAACCTATATCACCGGACATGGCGGTGCCTGTGGCTACGACGGTGGCCTCCTGGTGGCCAGTGGTAATTGGTCATCGGTGGTTGAGCAGTGAAAGAGTTACACTCCTATTGGGACTCTACCAAAGAATTTTATTTTAAATTAATTATTCCAAAAATAATATTCTTTTAATAGTTTAATATTAAATTAAATTTAATACTTATCTTAATAATATTTTATTACTTTATATTAAAGTGATTATCTTAATATTAAATTTAATTTAATGTTTATCTTGTAGATAAACATTCTATTATTTTAATAAGATTTAATATTAAATTTAATCTAATATTTATCTTGATAAATATTATATTAATTTAATATTAAAGTGATTAATTTTAATCATAGTTGAACTCTCTAAGCTCTCCCTGTATAAAGTGAGCCTTGGGTCATTATTTACACACACTTGAATTCAAGAGAAAGTTGTAGAGAGAAAATTCTTTGAAGAGATTATTCCAGAAAATTTCTAGAGATATTTTTCTAATTTACAACTTGACCCAAAAGTTTAGAGAAATTGCAAAATGACCCCACTGGTAATTTTTGTGAAAAATTTTCTAACTCGAAGCGAGCCCACACTCGATAGACGTGAGCTTGAAGATAGCGGAGAAGACTACTTTGTCGAAGCGCTCATCCTATATGAATAAAAAATTACAATTTTGATTAAGTGTTTATTACTTTAGATATCACAACCAAGTATTATTTTGGAAAAATTTTAAATTTTTGGTTTTTCCCTAAATTTATTTTCCGCTGTATTTTCTAAACCCGTTTTTCTAACAGCTTTGTCACCACAAATCGGATACATGGATCTCTAACACACCAATGACTCCTAAAGTCAAACATATCCCAAAAGCGTAGCATATAGCTAACACTCTCCAACACACTAAAATATCCCGGTGAATAGAGCTTAGCTCACATTCCCTTATCTCTCCAAAACTGTCTCGGGCCTTAATGCCTCAAAAACATAACATAGAGGTGAGTACTCACAATCTTATGGGATGCTAACTATGTCCAATGGTCTCATAAAGTCTTAAGGCCAATATATCCGAAATATAACACACATTTACTTACTAAAATTCTGCTCACTTCCACTGCATATTTGCATTATTAGGATATCATTATCACTGTCATTTGGCATGTATATCATGCCTATAACAAAACACAATTCACAATAGACATCACACATGTCTCAAACCACAATATCGCATCATAATAATCAATCCACAATTATTCACATAATCACATATTTTTCCAAAATAAAACTAGGAAAATAGAAAGCTTACGCTCGAAACTTAGGATAGAGGTTTAGGTTATTCCTAAGTTCCCTTTTAACACTATGAATCGTGTCTACAAGCAACGATTCCAAACACTCACCGTAACTAGATGTTCCTTTCCTTTTGCCTTGCTCGTCGAAGGCTCCAACACTTCCATATTGTCACCAAAGTTAACCACACAATAACCATGATTAAAATTCAGCTATAGACACTCTTAAAACAACCAAAATGCAGGCCTAAGTTAGCTCCTCTTAGAACTGAAACTTTCAACATAGCATACTTGAAACTCAATTATCTCAATCTCCACTTATCCTTTTTACCTAAAACTAAAATTTCGACATAAAATAAACAATTTTCATGAAAACTCAATAAAAACTTAAAATCTCTTAACGAAAATTTAAGAAAATTTTAAAAACCTTCTAATCATGTCAAAAAATTTGGAAAACACTTTGAAACATCATTTTTATGAAAAATCTCAAATTTCACCATTAACGACCCAATTTTCAACTTTTCTTTCAATATTTCGATTCAAAGGATAAAAACTCAATTTAAAAGCCTAGATATCATTAAAAACCAATAGGAAAGTGAAACATTACCTTAGTTGATGAAGAATCGAGCATTTGATAAAAAATTTAAAAATTCCAAAAGTTAAGCAATAGAGAAATCTATGGTGTTTTTTTATGGTTTTTATGGAATTCTAAATAGGTTTAATGTTATGAGGATAAAAGAAATCAAAGGAATAAAGTTTGGGAATCAAAATTTAAAGAATAGGGCTTTGGAAACATAATGGGCGGTAAAACAAAAAGATGGGGAGAAACTAATGTGGGTTTTGTGAAGATGAAAGGGGAAATAGGGTATTTTTAAAACTTTGGTAGAATTTCTTTAAAACTACTCCTAAATCAAACTCTTTTACAAAATAGTCCTTATTTTACAATTAAAGGTCTTCTCAGCATTATTTTCAAATATTGATTTAATTTTTCAAAAGCTGTGATCAAAAATAATTTTGGGTTACCACAATTCAGAATTTTTCAAACCTATTCTAAGCCAAAATTCCCATTTTACCCTAAAAAATTTTAGACCCAGTTTTTGGGTGCGACATGCTAAGTAACTATGGAAAAGTCTTATTAATTTCATTCATGTTGAAATTGAGAACAAATTGGATAAAACTATCTGGAAACAATTGCAAAGTGACATTGACGGTCAACTCCACACCAAGATGGAATCCTTGTTTTTCAAGGCTTTCAATATAGCCTATCATCTTGAGAATGTGAATTCCTATAGTAGTTCCTTCCACCATTTTTCACCAAAATAGAGCTTTAGAGGTCTCGTACCTGTCTTAACGTGTTTGCCTCTCATATAATTCCTTTAGGTGTTGGATCATATTAGAGGCAACCATATCCTCATGTTACTTTTAAAGCTCAGGAGTAATGGTGGCAAGCATTAGACATCCTATGTCTAACATGTCATCAAGATGCTTCTTATAATCATCCTTGTTAGCTCTAAAGGCATTAGTTCATGGTTCATAAGGAACAGTTTCTTCAATGACATATAATTTTCGTTCTTGTTGGAGGACAATCCTCAAGTTACATAACCAGTCAAGGATGTTCAAGCCATTAAACTTGTCCTTCTCAAGGACAGATCGCAGTGATAAAGGGTTTGTGTTATTTGTCATAATAAATCTACAATAATAAAATATGCTCATGAGTACATTTACCAAGTTTAATATAATCATTATAAAGGACTTTATTAAATGATGCTCCCACTATTTTATTCAAAATTAATAACCCTCATATTTTAATTTCGAAAATATTTTCTCTGAAGTTTTCTAGTGGGTAAAGATTCATATTTTACCTCTTCTTAAGTCAACTTTGGCTTTACTCTCAAGATTATGGTTATTTAGGTAAACAACATTTGCTAATTACATCACATGTGAGTCCTCTATTTTGTGAACAACGCTTGTTCAAATAATCTCATGATTATCCAAAACTCTTGCCTCTAGGTATCTAATCCTATTAGAGTAACCTAGTTAAGTTATTAACCAATATTATAACCAGCGAATATTACTTGCTTATTCTTCATGTTTGACCAAGATAGATACATGTTTCGCTTCAGCAGAACCCACATCGTATTGATCGAGTCTTTAACGAGGGTAAATTTTTGAAGGCAATCTTAATTTAATATTTTATTAAGGGGTTTTAAATTAAATTAATCTCAACATTAATGGTCAAAATTTGTCCATTTTAATCCTTTAATTGATCTTATCGATGTCCTATAACATGTATGCTAACATATCATCCATTGTATCATATACAAGAAAAATATAAAGCAGTAAATAAATGCAATGGTTATAGCCCATAAAACTAAGATGGTTCCTTCAAAGCCAATGAGAGAACCGAAAGGAATCTTAAGGGTGTATGTCGCTTCTTAAGCTTCCTTTCCACTTTAAGTAGCCCAACCTTCTTTTCCTTTAATCCACAGTAGCTTGTACAATTTACAATTATAGAAACTCATTTTACATGCGAGGGAGTAAGATAAGAAGAAAAATACAAGAGAAATATAGAAAGGCACGACACATAGGCCGTATTTATAAAATTACAACCTTTGAAATTAATAAATTAAATGGGCTACCGAGCTATAACCATGCATTTCCAAACACTGTGCATATCAAACATAGTATACAATATTTGATACATTTTATTTAACGGTTTGCTAATGTGAATTACCCAATTGCCCCTTCAATTAATGTTACCTACACATAGGGGTTAGGGGGCGAAGGAAAATCGTTACTGTTTGATAACTTTTATGAAAACAAAATAATGTTTTTTTTAAATTTCGATCTAAAATGCTTTTTACTAGAACAAATTTTGTTCCTTTTTCGAATGTAATCAACAAGTTAACAATTAACATTGAATGAAAAAAACTCCACTGCCCTAAAATAGATTCGTTAACACTTAACAAACCATATACTTAATCCCTAATCATTAAATTCATCAAAAATCACTTAACAAAATACTTATAAATAACAACTAATACTTAAAATTCATCATTTAACATCTAAAATAGCAAATATTCATTAATGGAAACATTCAAAATCTTTAACAATTCAAAAAATGAAAGCACGACCTAGTTGGACCTAGTTGCACCGATCTCAAAAACATAAAAATGACAAGAAACGGGTTCAAAATGGGCTTACATGCATACATTGAAGCTTGGCTGAAGCTTCAAAGTCTTCAAAAATGGCTTTCTTCTCCACAAATACGGTGAAAGAAAGAATTAGAAAGGATGATAGAAAACTTTATTTAATTTGATTTAATTTAATTTATTAAATTACCAATTTAACCTTGGTTAATAATTAAATAAAAAACCAAATCCATGTCCATATTTTTTCACTAACTCCTTAAATAGTAATTAGCATTTAAGTCCATGTAACACCCTGAATTTGAGCCTAAAAGTATTGGGCCTTGAGTATGGTTTCGTAAGGAGGTTGTATATAAGTATTTAATTGTGCAAGGAAATGACACAATTAAATGTCTACTTTGGTGGTTAACGGCTCTGAGAAGTGTTGGAGGAATCTGGGTTCAAACCTGGGCTTTAGCAAAAATTTTAGTATTAAGTGAATAAAACCCTGGATGCTTTTATGATGGCCTTTTAAATTATTGTGTTAAATAAATGACACAAGGAAGCATGCGGTCTAGTGGTTGTGGCGTCATTAAGGTTGCAATGGAGCTTGGGTTCAAGTCTTGGCTCTTACAATTCATTTTGGTTTTTCTCTTAAGTGAATCTGGACCCTGGCACATATGTCTTAAAGTTAATTATGGACATTTTTATCACACGAAGAGCCTGTGGTGGAGTGGCAAGGTGGCGTGATGTGCAACTGTAAGGTCTGAGGTTCAAGTCTTGAGATGCGCAATGCAGTATTTATTTTGCTATTTGAGCTGTGTAAGAGGTGTAGTTGGACTGGAACTCTGTGGTTGAAGAGGTCATAAGAATGAGGAATTTTTCGAATGGTTGAAAGTAATCCCACATCAGGAAGCTAACATGAGAATTGGTGAGAAGTTGGCTTTAAATAGAGTGAACCAGATGAGTTGGTGGGGAAGACTCAATGCAGGATGTGCCAAGGTTGGTGATCGTGGGCTTCGACGCGTTCTCATAAACAGTTGTGTATTTCGCACTACTCTAGCTGTAGAATGACAAATGCCGGTCGTACGACAATGGCAGCCACATGAGCGTGCGAGTGCACGTGTGGGAGCTTTGACGTGATGGTTGAGGCCATCATAAGTGTTCTTGTGGGCTTAGGTTACTTTGGGCCATGTGGGCCCATGGGCCCAAGTGGATAAATTGTATGATTGTATAGTAAATATTTGATTGGACTATGTGAATCTCATATCTGTAGGCTAGTATTATTGAAATGCCCCTGTAAGGTAGAATTACTGAAATGCCCCTGTAGGATAGAATTACTAAAATGCCCCTGTAAGGTAGAATTACTGAATACCCTTGATTTGTGAAATTATCGAAATACCCTCGATTCACAAAATTACCAAAATACCCCTAATTTGGAAAATTATCGAAATACCCTTAATTTGAAAAATTATAGAAATACCCTTGATTTACAAAATTACTAAAATACCATTGGTTTGTAGATTTACCAAAACACCCTTGTAGGGTGAAATGACTAAAATACCCCTAATAGGTAAAAAAATCATTCTGCCCCTCTAGAGTATGTGACTCACTAATAATACAATTTGATTGATTTGACTATGTTTTGACTGAGAATGTATGACTGTGATTGGACTGTAGTGACTGTGATTTGTATGATTTTGCATGTCGTGTGTATATTTGCTGCATTTATATATTATATTCTGTTGCACATGGGTGGGGATTATGAAACGGAGGAAGAAATTGAGGATCGAATGGTTGCTTGATGATCGTGGATCCACCGATTGAGGATCGCATGGTTGCTTGACAACCGTGGATCCATCGATTAAGGAGCGCATGGTTGCTTGACGACTGTGGATTCACTAGTGACTTTTAAGCCCAATATATGATTATTGATGACACTGTGTTGATCGTATTTACCCGAGGCTATGTGCCAACTGTATTACTGACACTTATGGCTATGTGCCTAACATGATACAGCTACCGATGGCTTAAAGCCAATTATTCTGATTATGGCTTTACGCCAACCTACATATGGCTCTGTGCCAACCTGATTATGGCTGTGTGCCAAACGTATTTACCTAAGGCTATGTGCCAATATATGATTATTGACGACTCTGTGTCGATCACATTTACCTAGGGCTGTGTGCCGGTTATATTACTCTAGTTGATGGCTATATGCCTAACATAATGCAGTTATCGATGGCTTTGAGCCATTGTGCCATTTTGCTTACGGCTTCCAGTCGTCCTGTTATTTAGCAACATTGCTGCAACAAAGGTAGTACCGCAACCGGGCTACCATTGATGTGTATCGGATGGGTGGGTCGATATTTATATCCCCACATGATGTGTACCGGGGGATAGAGTTGGTGTATAGCGGCTGGATTATTGGGGTGGGTTGCACAGCATTGCATGGATGATATTATTGTGATATGGTTACAATATGGGCTAGGCCCAACTGATGTTGACTTTGAGATAGGCAAGGCCCAATTGATACTATGATGGGTTGAGACCCAAATGTTAATGAATCGGGCTTTGGCCCACATATATTCTGAATTAGACTGTTTGTTACTGAATAGGGCTCAAGCCTAGATTGCTTCTAAATCCTATTTTTGACTGACTGTTTGGATGCCAGGGGATTGCACACTAAGTTTTCGTAAACTCACCCTACTTTTTTACTGTGCAGGTAATCCCCAACGTTAGGTGGTTCGGTGCTGCGAGGCACTCGGAGATGGCCATACACTGCTTATGCTTTCAGATTTGTTTATTTACTATTGCATATTTCTTTGAAATGTTATTGTAATAAGGCCTGTCTCTTAATTCTGGTTTTTATTTTACTTTGGAATTTTATTTACTATTTTTATAGTGGTTTGAAGTAGATCGCAGTTTTCCAAAACAACAACTATTTTCAAAACACTACGTTTTCGCAACATTACTTTTTAACATCACGTTTTTGTAGATCGGTTACTTCTAGAATTAGCTTCCGCAAAGTAAAAAGGAGTTTTGGAAATAAAATTAAGAAGTTTTCAATGTAATACGTTTTAAAGAAGAAGGGTTTCTAATGAAAACATGGTTTTCGAAAAATACTTCAATGTGACACGCCAGATTCGGGTCTAACTTCTGGGCTGGGTTTGGGGTGTTACATTTAGTGGTATCAGAGCCAAGTTACAAAACTCGACTGTGGAATGGGTTATAAATTTGGATTTTTAAAAGAATTGTTTCAAAAAGGTTAAAAAAGATTTGAAGTATTTGAAATGTTTTTCTGAATATTTTCCTGAAAGTGTGGTTACCGAGTCTCCGACACTGAATCCGTAAGTTTTTTGTTAGACTGTACTTAAAGTTAGATTTTGTATTTATTCAGTGTATGTTCTGAAAATCAATTTTTTTTAAATGTTCTGAAAATCAAAATTTTTTTAAGTTAGTAACAGTACTGTGGTGGATTCCGAAGGCAAGCAAGGTCGCGAGGAGTTGCCTGTCTCCTTGGAACATGAGATGGTTCGGGAAACTGTAGTCAAGGTAAGTCTGCCAACTTCGAGTAACAATAACCCAGAGCTTGGTATGGAGGCACTGGCTCGGTTGGTAAGGGAAGTGCTGGAAGAAGTGTTCGAGGCAAGAGTTAAGGCGTAAGGTGCAACACTTCAGTCTAGGCGCTTGGAGTGCAGCAGGAAGAGGGATCATAGTCCTCTGAAGTAGGAGCCCCGTTCTGTGAAATGCGTTAAGACCCGTCTGAACTTTTCGGCTTGCGAGCGTTGTAAAAGGCACCATCCGGGCGAATGCTAGAGGAAGTCAGAAGTGTGTCTCAGATGTAGGTCTAAGGAGCATCGGGTTCAGGATTGCACAGTTCCTTTTAAGTCAGGTGTGTTTTGTTTGGATGTGATGTTTGAATATAGAAATTGTATGCATGTGTGGTAAATATCTGTTTGCTTTTATGGTTAGATGTTTGGTTGGGTGTGAGAGGTTTTGAGATTAAGTAAAAAGTGTATTAGTGTAGTTTGGAATTAGAGTGCGCAGCGGGAACGTAGTGGTGAAGGTTGAGCTAAGCGCTTGTTCAGATAGTTAGAAATTTCGAGGACGAAATTTCTTTAAGGGGGTAGAATTGTAACACCCTAAATTTTGGCGTATAAGTATTGGGCCTTGAGTATGGATCCGTAAGGAGGTTGTATATAAGTATTTAATTATGCAAGGAAATGACACAATTAAATGTCTACTTTGGTGGTTAACGACTCTGAGAACTGTTGGAGGAATCTGGGTTCAAACCTGGGCTTTATCAAAAATTTTTGTATTAAGTGAATAAAACCCTGGATGCTTGGATGATGGCCTTTTAAATTATTGTGTTAAATAAATGAAACAAGGAAGCATGTGGTCTAGTGGTTGTGGCGTCATTAAGGTTGCAATAGAGCTTGGGTTCAAGTCTTGGCTCTTACAATTCATTTTGGTTTCTCTTAAGTGAATCTGGACCCTGGCACATATGTCTTAAAGTTAATTATGAACATTTTTATCATAGGAAGAGCCTATGGTGGAGTGGCAAGGTGGCGTGTTGTGCAACTGTGAGGTCTGAGGTTCAAGTCTTGGGATGCCCAGTGGAGTATTTATTTTGCTATTTGAGCTGTGTAGGAGGTGGAGTTGGACTGGAACTCTGTGGTTGAATAGGTCATAAGAATAAGGAATTTTCCTAATGGTTGAAAGTAATCCCACATCGGGAAGCTAACATGAGAATTGGTGAGAAGCTTGCTTTAAATAGAGCGAACCAAATGAGTTGGTGGGGAAGACTCAATGCAGGATGTGCCGAGGTTGGTGATTGTGGACTTCGACGCGTTCTCAAAAACAGGTGTGTATTTAGCACTACTCTAGCTATAGAACGGGCAAATGCCAGTCGCACAGCAATGGCAGCCACACGGGCATGTGAGCGCACATGTGAGAGCTTTGACATGATGGTTAAGGCCATCATGAGTGTTCTCGTGGGCTTAGGTTGCTTTGGGCCATGTGAGCCCATGGGCCAAAGTGGATAAATTGTATGATTGTGTAGTAAATATTGGATTGGACTATGTGAATCTCATATCTGTAGGCTAGTATTATTGAAATGGCCCTGTAGGGTAGAATTACTGAAATACCCCTATAGGATAGAATTACTGAAATACCCCTATAGGGTAGAATTACTGAATACCCCTGATTTGTGAAATTATCGAAATACCCTCGACCTGTAAAATTACCAAAATACCCTCAACTTGTAAAATTATCGAAATACCCTCGATTCTCAAAATTACCAAAATACCCTTGATTTGGAAAATTATCGAGATACCCTTAATTTGGAAAATTACAGAAGTACCCTTGATTTATAAAATTACTGAAATACCCTTGGTTTGTAGATTTACCAAAACACCCTTGTAGGGTGAAATGACTAAAATGCTCTTAATAGGTAAAAAGCCAGTTCTGCCCTACTAGGGTATATGACTCACTAATAATACAATTTGATTGATTTGACTATGTTTTGACTGTGAATGTATGACTGTGATTGGACTGTAGTGACTGTGATTTGTATGATTTTGCATGTCGTGTGTATATTTTTTGCATTCATATAATATTATGTTGCACATGGGTGGGGATTATGAAACGGAGGAAGAAATTGAGGATCGCATGGTTGCTTGGCGACTGTGGATCCACCGATTGAGGATCGCATGGTTACTTGACGACCGTGGATCCACCGATTAAGGATCACATGGTTGCTTGACGATCGTGGATCCACCAGTGGCTTTTAAGCCCAATATATGATTATTGATGACTCTGCGTCGATCATATTTACCCGAGGCTGTGTGCCGACTGTATTACCGTTGCTTATGGCTATGTGCCTAACATGATATAGCTACCGATGGCTTAAAGCCAATTATTCTGATTATGGCTTTGTGCCAACCTACATATGGCTCTATGGCAAACTGATTATGGCTGTGTGCCAAACGTATTTACCTAAGGCTATGTGCCAATATATGATTATTGATGACTCTGTGTCGATCACATTTACCTAGGGCTGTGTGTCGGTTATGTTACTCTAGTTGATGGTTATGTGCCTAACAAAATGCAGTTATCAATGGCTTTGTGCCATTGTGCCATTCTGCTTACGGCTTCCAGCCGTCCTGTTATTTAGCAACTTTGCTACAATGAAGGTAGTACTGCAACCGGGTTACCATTGTTGTGTATCGGATGGGTGGGTCAATATTTATATCCCCACATGATGTGTACCGGGGGACGGAGTTAGTGTATAGTGGTTGGATTATTAGGGTGGGTTGCACAACAATGCATGAATGATATTATTGTGATATGATTGCAATATGGGCTAGGCCCAACTGATGTTGATTCTAAGATGGTCTAGGCCCAATTGATACTATGATGGGTTGAGACCCAAATGTTAATAAATCGGGCTTTGGCCCACATATATTCTTAATTGGACTGTTTGTTACTGAATAGGGCTCAAGCCCAGATTGCTTCTAAAACCTATTTTTGACTGACTTTTTGGATGCCAGGGGATTACACACTGAGTTTTCGTAAACTCACCCCGTTTTTTACTATGCAGGTAATCCCCAATGTTAGGTGGTTCGGTGCTACGAGGGGTTCGAAGATGGCCACACACTGCTTATGTTTTTAGATTTGTTTATTTACTATTGCGTATTTCTTTCAAATGTTATTATAATAAGGCCTCTCTCTTAACTCTGGTTTTTATTTTACTTTGGAATTTTATTTACTATGTTTTATAATGGTTTGAAGTAGATCGCGGTTTTCCGAAACAACAACTGTTTTTAAAACACTACGTTTTCACAACTTAACTTTTTAATATCACAAATTCATGAATTGGTTACTTTTAGAATTAGTTTCCGCAAAGTAAAAAGGAGTTTTGGAAATAAAATTAAGAAGTTTTCAATATACTACGTTTTATAAGAAAGGTTTCTAATGAAAACATGGTTTTCAAAAACAGATTTGGGTCTAACATTTGGGCCGGGTTTGAGGTGTTACAGTCCATTTACCTTTATTCATTAAGCCATTTAATCACTCAAATCTAATAGTGATAAAATTTTATATCCTTTACGATTTAGTCCTTTTTAATTAATTGCCTATCTAACATTAAAATTTCTTAACGAAAATTTAATACAACCTTAATAACACTTTGTAAATATTTATAAAAGTATTCACAACTCAGTTTATAGAAACAAGGTTCTGATACCTCATTTTCTAAAACCACTTGACTTTAGGGTCATACCATTTGGACCTAATTGTTCTTCCATTTAATACAAATAATTAATTTAAATTTTATCAATACACCATATAATATTCGTAAATATTAAATAATAATATTTATAGACTCATAGATCGAATTTATGGCCTCAAAACCGTTGTTCTGACACTACTAAAAAATAGGCTGCTGCATGTCCAATCTAGATATTAAGGATAAAAGAGCACAATACATGAAAATATTATCATAGAAAGGTTATGTTGAATTATGACTTCTTGTAACTTAGGTAGCAATGATGCATTGATAAATGCAACTCATTGCTTGTATTATTAGAAATTCTCTAGTATTACTACTAACGTTACAAGAACCTATAGGGTTACACCCTATGGTTAAAACAAACAAAATCGAAACACATTTGGTATTGTGTTTAGCTCTTACATGAAGTAAGTTAATTTAATTTGACAGCTAAATATTAAACGAATAAATGTACAAGCTTGTTGTACACAAATAGAGAACATAGTTAAAATTAATATATGAATTTGATTCGTATAAAATTTTAATAGTATATAGTTTACCAAAATTATTATTATAAATTATTATTATGATTTTGATCAAATATTGAAACATAGTAGTTATAATTCTTTTGGGAAAGAATATAACGTTTTTAATACTTTCCATATGTTATAATTCTTTTTGGAAAGGATATAATGTGTTTAATGCTTTCTATATGTTCTCTATAAGATTTAATTCCGTTTTCAATGTATGCATACCAGAATCCCAAATTAGGGTGAGTGTGTTTAAAAGAAAAATTGACAAAAAGGGTCTAGCAACTATTTTGGGAGATTTCTCTTTGGAATAGTTCTAAGAGAGTTCTTGTAACACCCCTCACCCGTACCCGACGTCAAGACAGGGTTCGAGGCGTTATCGATAATTCACCTTTACAAACTTACTAAATCGGGCCACAAAATTTTTCCCAAATTTAAAACCTTTCAAACATGTACACTTTGTCCCTTACACAAGCCTTCGAGGCCTAAAACAAACCTAGGGGCAGTACGGGACACAACCGAAAACAATCGATAAACTTTGGGCACTTTAGAAAATTATTCCTTACTTTGAAGTGTGACACGCCCGTGTGATGGGGCCATGTGGTCACACACGCCCGTGTGGCTTGGGACACGCCCTTGTCCTCCACCCGTGTGTAACACTGACTTCAACCTCAACATTCTGTTAAAAGCACATGGCCAAGACACACGCTCGTGTACTTAGCCCGTGTTCTATACTGACTTAAAATTTCAAGTGCTGTGGACACACGGCTATACCACACACCCATGGAGGTGAGTCGTGTGTCACACATGGCCTAGACACACGCTCGTGTATCTACCCATGTGTACCTTATTAGGCCATATTCCGAGCCTTTGATCACCCTCCATACTTATAGATTACTTTTGCACATAATAAGGACGAATTATACGCTTATATATATAAGACTTTAATTAACCTTATTACATGTAAACCTCATGTCATTGGTTTCATACATGCTAAGTTAATCCTCATCTTGCATTTAAGGAGTTCCACGTCTACTTGACATATTTAAGATTGGCTCGTTTTTATAACTCATTACCAATTATAACCAAGCCATCATTTGTAAACATAAACATGCATAGAATTGTAGGTCAGTGCCTACTTCGAAATAAGGCAATTTCCATGGCCATATACAAAAGATAAGTACAACTTCACATGCCTTCATTTTGGCAATTCAAATGACACATATAACAAAATACTCAAAACCTCTATACATGCCATTGAACAAAACATAAGAGTCTATACACCAAAGCTGAACTAGTTGATAGTGTGTAGACTCTCCAATCGTCTTCCAATCTTTACAAGTCCTCGAGCTCTAAAAACGGGGAAAAAGAGAGGGGTAAGCATATATATGCTTAGTAAGCTCAAATAACTGGAAAGTAAACTTACCGATTATTTAGCATACATCCTTATTAGATAATGAAACCAACAATATAAAAATAGTTTCCCTATCACATGCACACAATCAATAAGTTAGTCACATAATAAAACACCATGTAACTTATCTTAGATGAGCTCATCATTCAACATGTCATTTATACATATACTTCATTTTAGTCTCATTGAGTTTCTAGGAAATCTCAATGGATTATCCAATCACCGTCAATTCATACGGATGATCATTTCAGTATGCACTCTCATGAACCTCACATCTTACGGCGGGATTACCAGTCCAGGCTAAATCCCCCGTAATATAAACTCATAAGGTGATGTCGGGATTACTAGTCCAAGCTAAATCCCTTATAAGGACAAACACCCTTAATGAGCTCGGATCTGAATCCATAATGCACACATATTCTTCGGGAGGCTCGATCATCCAAGGAACACCCATCTGAGCTAGATCCTTTCTATATTTGAGATCAACAGATTACCCATCCGGGCTAAATCCTTTTTGCAACACATGCAAGATCTCAATTCACATGTCAATCATGGTTTATCCATCGAATTCCCTTTTTAACCTCAACTGAGACATTATCCATCAAATCATTATCAAAGATGCATTCCATGCATTTTCATGCCATCAAGAATGCAATTATCATGCATTCATACATCGTACAATTATGCATATTATGAGTTTACTTTAAGTTATCCGAACTTACCTAGTACTCGTTTCGGTTTTATGTTTCGGTTATTCCTAAACCTTTCGCTTTCCTTGATCGACCTCCAAAAAATAATAAAATTGAATCATTAACTTATCACATTGTACTTTATGAGCCTAAATTTCACCCTCGGTCCAAGTGACCATTTCGCCCTTAAACTTTCACATTTTTACGATTTAGTCCCTAGGCTTGTATAATGAAACACATGCAATTTCTATCTTACCCAAGCCTATCCGAACACTTTTCCCTCTTATGGCAGCCCTCATTTTCCATTATTTTCACATTTCTACCACATATTTATCAATTTTTGCCAAAAGGTCCCTTTAGGGGTTTTTCATGAAAATAGCTTAGGAAAAGATGTTTAACACACCTTCAACTTTCATATTCCTCCATAAATCATCAAAATACAAGTAACTATGCATGGGTAAATTTTTAAGCATGAACCCTAGCATGAAATATGGGTAGAAATGGAGAGAGTAAGCTACCGGGATTTTAAAAATGCAAAGAACATTAAAAATGGGGCTTGGGAGCACTTACTATTGAACTTGACAAGCTTGAAAACCCTAGCTCTGGAGAACCCTAGAGTTTCAACTGAATCAGGAGATGAATGTCTGATTTTGGCTTATTTTTCCCATTTTATTTCATTAAAAAGCCAAATGACCAAGATGCCCTTAAACCCTTTCTTTGAAATTTCATCCATGCAAGCCCATTTTTGTCCAAAAACTTAGAAATTGGGAAATTTCTCTCTAAGACCTTCTAATTTAATATATAAAGCAATTTCATACAAATTGCTTCTAGGACCCAAGTTTTGCAATTTATTCAATTTAGTCTCTAATTTCCAATTGGACACCTTACTCAAAGAATTTCTTCATGAAATCTTAACACATGTATATTCTCATATTCTAGACCTCATAATAATCATAAAATAAATATTTTGATGTCGGATTTGTGGTCCCGAAATCACTATTCTAACTAAGCCCTATTTCGGGATGTTACAGTTTTGCCATTTGTTTTAATACTGAGTGGACTACGTAAAGGCTAGAACATTTTTATTGTGTCCTGGAATCGACATCGAATTAGAAGCATCCTCTCATCGTTTTCGGCTAAGAAGGTATATCTTCAACATTATCTCAAACCATTTCATTCCTCGTACATGGATCCTTGGTTTTGGATCCGTAAAATATATTTTTTTGCTCTGACATGGGTTGTATCGGTGATCCCAATAGTGGTATCAGAGCCACTTGTACAATACAGATTTAGAATTAAATTGATTGGTTGTGTGATTGTATGAGATGCATATTATTTTTATATGTTTAATCAATTTGTTTTATGAATATATGATATCTGTTAATTGCTATTTAAAATGTGTATGTTTAATTTGTTAAACTTATGTGATTATTTGTTCCTCTTAATGGATGATTAAGTGTTAATCATTGATGTTTAATTTGAAATAGTAAAAATACTAGGACTTGATGTGAAATTGTTGCAAATATGGGCTGTAATGGAACCTATGAACATTCAGTTGGCATGAGTTTTCACTAAAATTGGTTTACTTGCATGATTAGGACATAGGGACTAAATTGAATAAAAATGAAAAGTTGAGGGTAATTTTGTAAAAATGTAAAAAAGACTAAATTGCATAAAATGAATTGGTTTTGTTGTCTGAATTAATGAATTGAATGAAATTGTTAGTTTAGATCAATAACGAGTGGAAAATTGAAGAGAAGAGGAAATTACCAAATAGCCCTTGTATTTAGTCATTTTTACAATTTAGCCAGGTAAGTTCGTATGAACTATAATCACTTAAATGTTGATTAAACTGAATGTTTAATGTGTTTTTCTAATGTAAATGAATCAATATATATGATATTATACAATTTATCATGTAAAGAAATTATGGAAATCCAACGACGTTTCAACAACTATCGAGCCCTGTTTGAACCTTAGGAATATAAAAGATACAAATGACATGTCATTAGGGTCACCAAGTTTTGGGTGCTGGTCTTGAATATTCTACTGAAGGTTGAGGTCCTGTATTTGTTGTGGATGCTCGTCAGCTTGTGTGAGTAGCATCGTGTAGCTACATTCCATGGTCAGCTTATGTGAGCACACCCATTTACAGCTCGAGTGAGCAATGATATAAAGGAAAAGGAAAATGAATGGTGTCAAACATATGTTTAGCACACTTTGTGTGAGCTTTCCTACGTATCTAGTATTTTTCTAAGTGGCTCAACGGGCATGTAAAGGGAAGGAACGATAAGTGTTCCAATCGACTATGTTATGAAATTATGGAAAGGTATGAAATGATATTGATCAAAGTATGTATAACTAAGTTTCATTGAAAGTATGATATGTTAAGGAAAAATTATGAATTCAAATGAATTAATTTCATGTGTAATGGCTTACCTATGTTAAATTCATGCGAATTATGTTTGAATATGCTAACATGTGTTGTTGTTAGTGCTTAGGCTTGTCCCAAGCTTAAGGTTGGATTATATCATGTTTAATCTTAATGTTGTACATTGAAATGGTAAGTGTCCAAATGGAAATATGCTTATTTTTATGAAAAGATGGTATGAATCAAAATATGTATTTTCTTATGAAATGGCTTATCATGTGGTTGATCCCAAAAGAGTTATGTATAAGTGCACTAGTGTATTGATAATGATGTTTAGGCTTGTGTTAAGCTTGTAGTTATTGTTGATGTTTATGCTTATGTCTTGTATTATGCAAATGAAACGAGTAAGAAAAGGTAATGAGACAGTAAGTTCATAATTGGATGTATTTTGATGATAAAAGGATTGATGAGTTGAATGACGTACTTATATGTGAGAAATCTACTTATGCTATGGATGAATTTATCTATGTCATGGATAAATGTACTGATTTATGAATGTTATTTAAGTTTATCTAAGTAAATAAAATGGAAAGTAAGTAAATGGAATGGTAATTAAGTAAATGGAATGGTTCTTAGTCTTATGAAAATATTAATGATTATGTAATATGTCACATGAAATCCTATTATGTTAGGAATGATAAGTATGTGTGGTGTTGATGGACTTACTCATTTGTGAGTTGATGATTATATGGTTTAATAATCTTGTGGTATTGGTATAGGTTTATAAATACCCTATAAAGTTTCATTATTGAAATGAGATGTTATGATTTTTATACAAGCTTACTAAGCATTAATTGCTTACGTAATTACTTTCCTTTACTTTAAAGATTATCGGAAGCTCGATAGGTTTGGAAACTCGTCGGAGATCTATCACACTATCCAACGATTATATTAGTAGATTTGATGTGTTGGTCAAGGTTATAATGGCATGTATAGGAGGACTTATAGTTGATGTTTAGTTGAATGTTAGTTGATGATTTTGGGCAAGTATATGTCATTTTGGTTGATGTAATCTTGGTACTTTTGATGCCTTGTTAATGTGTGTGAATATGGCTAAGTTATGGTGCATGTTTAAGTGACTAAATAGTTGGTTTGTGTCACTTATGTGACTTTGATGCTTATGAGTAATTGTTCAAATGGTAAGTTTATATTGACATGTATAGATCAAGTATGACATATTCTGAAATGGTAGCAATATGATCAAATATGCATATGTTTAGGTATGTTAGTTTGATTGTGAATAATGTTCCTATATAACATATTGGTTTAATGGAATATGGTCATTTTAATTGGTCAATTTATGCAAGTTTTGGTATGTTTTGATGCCTTGGTTAAAGGTGCAAATGGCTTGTAGGTGTATGCTTTGAATGGGTAAAGGAAATGGCTTGATTTTGGTCAATTTCTTGTCCACGCGGCCTAAGATACGGGTGTGTGTCTTAGCCGTGTGTGACATATGGCCATGCGACATGGTCGTGTGTCCCTTATAGGTTTTAAAGGTTGCAAGTCAGGCAGTTACACGGCCTGACACACGGGCATGTGGCTTGGCCGTGTGACCCAAGTCAGAAAGTTACACGTGGACAGACATGGGCTGGGAGACAGTAGTGTGTCCCTGTTTTGGTTGTTACATGGCCTGAGACACAAGCGTGTGTCTCAGCCATGTAAGTCACATGGCCTGGCTACACAGCCGTGTGACCTCTGCAGTTTTTGTATTTTCTAACTTTTTCTTCAATCTTTCAAATGTTTTCAATTTATTCCCGAATCATTTCTAAAGTGATTCTAGGGCCTCAAGGGCTCGAATAAGGGACAATATGCATGTATAATGGATTATGTTACTTTTATGGTAATGTTTAGAAATGAATAATTTTATGTTACGTTTATTTAGTAATGCTCCTTAACCCTATTTAAGCAACAGATACGGCTTAGGGGTGTTACAGGACACAAGTCATGGAATAGTCACACTTGTATAGTCCAATATCATATTTCTTGATTTTCTAAGTAAACTACAGTAAACAAATAAGTGTGATTCTCATATCAACTTATTCAAGTATGGTTATGCATTTCTAATCTTACTCCATCAAGAGGTCTAAGATATTGCTCCCATTATGTAAGAGGGATAAATCCTATCTTGATCAACCATATCCCACTACATGGATTTTGGTATATCAAGCATCAGTCTTTATAATACAACCTATTACGATAGACGTTTGACTGTATCAAAATATACGACTCACAATGTTGGGACAATGATGATATCAAGTCTGAGGATAACATATATAGTTATCACTATGAGTAATATTGTGAACTATTACATAATAATTCAATAAACATATTCATGGCAGGTCAGTCCAATATTTTGTTCTTTGGTGATGATTCACTTAACTAACTAAAATCACGACAAAGGTAAGCACACCTATTGAATAGCAGTATAGTTATGGTGAGTCGGGAATATCGTATCCACGAGGAGTAAAAGTACTAGTAATTACTATCTTTTTATTATCTAGCCGATAAATTGAAGGAATTGTTTTTAATCTAAAATTACCTAAACAAATTATTAAGACGCAATAGAGAATTAAGTAAGAAAATATTTGAATGAACCAATGAGAGAGACAATACCCAAGAAAGAATCCACCTAGACTTCACTTATTATTTTGAATCTGGTTTAAACGATTTATTCACTTACCTCGATCTATAGAAATCCCTAAATTATATTAATATCTCTTTTGAGAGTAAAACTAACTAACTCTAAGTTGATTAATTGAAATCTCTTTCTAATTAAAACCCCCTTATTGTTGCATTAACTCGATCTGTGGATTCCCCTATTAGATTCGACTCTAATCCGATAGATTTATATCGTCTTATTTCTAGGATTGCATGCAAATCCACTCAATTATGATAGATCTACTCTTAAACAGGGACTTTTGCTCCGCTAAAATAAGCACATCAATTATGAATTAATATCCTAAAAACATTAAAACATGGAATAAGTACACATAATTAAGATCAAGAAATCAAGTATTTATCATGTAATTCAGAAATTAAATAACAAGATCCATCATAGGTTTCATCTTCCCTAGGTATCTAGGGAAATTAGTTCATACTTTGGGAGGAAAACATCTCAAAATTAGGAAAGTAACAAAACATAAAGAAACCCAAAAGCTTCTAGAGAAGTTGACTGGAGGTCTTCAATCTTGAAAGTGATCCTGCTTCTGAGTTGATTCCAACGGCGTTCTTCGAGTAATTTCTTCATTCTTTTCTGCGTGCTCTCATAGGTCCTCTTCTAGTGTGTATTTATAGACTTTAGAATGCTCCAAAACCCTAAAAATTAACTTTTTCTGCGTGTTTGGGAAACAGGGAACGATATCGACACAGGCTAGCACATCGGTGTGTGGCCAGCTCGTGTGGCTCACATGGGCACGTGCTCAGCCTGTGTAGGAATGGTTAGGCTGTGTGGATCCTAAAAGTAGCTCGTTTTGTCCAATTTTGGCCCATTTTATGCTCCTTTTGCTCCCCTATGCTCACCTAAGTATAGAAACATGAAATTAAATGATTAGGAGCATCAAATTCACTAACTTATATAATAAATCATCCAAAAATGCATATCAACAATGGGATTAAAATGTGTTACTTTTATGGCTTATCAAATATCCCCACACTTAAGCGTTTGCTTATCCGCAAGCAAGATCCTCAACTCATAATTAAAAATTAAACTTTTTCAATTCATAATTCTCATCAATAATGTTTTGTCATAATTCACAAATAATCATACATTGATAATTCAACTAAAAGAGCACTAAATATTCAAACAATCCAAGTCACACATTTTTAAAGCATGAAAACATAGGTATTTCTCCTGATATAAGTATTTACCTTTAATTCAAAATCGACAAGAATTGACATCCTCACTAAAGATTCACTCAAATCACTCAAGGTGTTTAAGGTTCAAAAATAAGCACTCAAAAGTCAAATTTGAAAAGTCATTACCATAGGCTTGCATGAAAATCAAATCTCCAACACTATAAAATGAGATGATACACAAATAAAAAGGTCTTTAAAGGGTTGTAATGGGGCTTGCATTAAAGGTGTGGATAAAGGCTGAAAAAGAGGGTTAGAATCGAGATTGAATTGATAAATTACCTAACTAGAAAAATAAACTAATGCTGAATAATTAAATCAATCAAAATTATTAAAGAATAACACGAGCTTCTGCTCAAAATATGAATATAACTGTTCAGGCTCAATTGACATGGATCTAAGTAATAAAAAAAAGTCTAAATGTAATAATAATATTTTTTTATTTTTGATTTTTGATTTTTGATTTTTGATTTTTGATTTTTGATTTTTTTTATTTCTTTGATTTCTTTTTTTGATTTTCTTTTTTGAGATCAAGAAATAAGAAATAGTTTACCAATTGAACAAAACAACATAGTTAGGCAGCCAAACAAATCAAATCTCGATAAAAAGGGAGTCAATAAAATAGGAAAAATTCTCAATGAATCAAAAAGAATGAGTTATCGGTTAATATTAAGGGTAGATCAAGAAACGGTTTATTAGGGTCAAATGGGTTCACTAAGGGTTAATTATAGAGGTAGGCTTTTTGGGATAAATGGGATAAAACCTAGGTGCCATTATCATCTCAGTATATCAAACCAAATGTGTGGTCTCAACATGTATAATCGAAGCAAGTTGTAGAATAACAAATCAATATTGACACACTCATAATCAATAATAAAGTGAGCAAGAAAAGTGTATGCTCTAAAGGCTCAAAATCTCACAAAAATCATTTTTTTTATATCAATCTTGCAAATCTCAAACTTCAAGGTAATAACTCAATTTAGGGAAACAACCTAGCAATTTTTTTATTCTAAAAATAGACTTGTCATGCTTGATTCTCTCATGTCTTAAAGTTTAAACAATCAATGCACAATTACCTATGAATTTAATCTAAAACATATTCATAAAAATCACAAATCAATAAGAATTCATTTTAATAGTAAAATGAGAAAATTACTTGAACACAAGACATAATTCAGGGATTTTCAAATAATCATATAAATAACCTCCCCACATTTAAGATGTACATTGTTCTCAATGTAGAAAAATAGATAATCACAGTAGAAACAAAAAATATCATAAGAGAGGGAGAGAATTGAAACTGCCTTGAATATTGGATGAAATGCCCAAAATAGTGAAAAGCGGAATTGTAGATAAATGTAGATATAGTGCATGATTCTGAGCAACTGATAAGAAAATAAACACAATGCTGAAGAAGATTAAAGGGTTACTCGATTAGAAACAACCATAAAAATTAAATAATATAGTTCAAAATATACAAACAAAAGAAGTCTAAAAACATAACAGTAAACATAAAAATAGAAATAAAACTAAAAATAAAAATAAATGATAAATGGACTTAATGGTCCTCATCATTAGACGCATCAGCATCGTGAATTGTCGGCCCAAGAGGACCTGACAAATCTACTGCAATGTCGCATCAATACTGTCGAACCGCTGAATACAGTACTGACAGAAGCTAGTAAACTCCTTGGTGGATACTCTTCGGAAGTTAGCAGCAGAAGGAACAAGTCAGTGATTCGAAGGTAGAGGCTGTGGTGGGTCTTCGTGATAGGGAGAAACAGCATCAGTAAATTCCTCGGGGTAATTCTGAGTGTTAGAATGAAACAATCTGTACTGAGGAGTGTCCACTCCATGACGTCGCTCGATCATCCTCATGTATATCATGCTCGAGATGCCCTGTGGCGTCATCTAACCGACTAGTGTAAGAGTAGAGGACTGCTCCAGTCTGTCGAGGAGGCCGAAGTCTCGAGCGAGATGAGTCACGTATGGCCTATGAAGATGGGACCCTTCCTGTAGCGGTCAGTCTGATGGCGGAAGGGTAGAGTGATAAAGTATGATAAATCAAATATATGCCCGTGTGCCATGCTCCATAGAAAGTAAGCGCTGTGAGTGCTAACGAATCCGTTGCTTTCTCTTTGACCTGTCAAAGTGCGAGCTAAGAGTGCATGAATGTATCGTAAGACCGGAGAGAGAGAAGTCACCTTCGAGTGACTCGTGTCATATGGTATCTGACTAGCTGTAAGATCAGCCCAACAACATGATAGCGAATGATGGATATGCCAATGAAGTCGAAGGAAGTCCTCGATGCTTATAAATTCCTCCGTGTAGAGTCCCATAGCCGTACCAAACTCAGGAACGCTCATATGGCATACCAAACCACCAAAGCAAAATGTGATTGTGCCTGGCTCGTCGTGAACTATCATAACCTACTGTTCTAGAAACATAGAGCAAAACTCCAACGTCAGCTCCATATAGATGGGCTCGATAATGGCAAAGAATCTATCCCACGAAGTTGTGGCGATAATGGCGCTCATGTTATCAGCGAGTCGGACCTGCTCCAATGCGGCCCTATCAATGTAGCAGCCCAGGCCGAGTGGTCATATGTGAAGGAGCTTATATAAATCCTCCTAAGGGCCAGCTGCAAATTGGAAGTAGGGGTGGTAGACCTCGACGGATGCGCTTGAGGAGGAGGTCACACCAAGCCTCTTCTGCCTTTTTGAAGCAGGGACGGGGACCTTACACTTGCCACGTGTATTCATCATAATATATCTGCAATAAAGCAACTAAATAATTCAATTTAACAAATCAATATAATAAGCAAGCGAATATGAAATAAATATCCAAATTCAGTTGAACAATTGGACCAAATAGAGAATGGACTTATAATATGTTGAAACTAATAAGCAAAATGTCCATACCAAACAAAAACAAAGTAAACATAAATAAAACTGATAATTAGCATTAAACATGAATAACCAAAACTAGCTAGAATGAAAGTAACTAAAACAAAATGAATGTATCAACTGCAGAATGAAAACAAAATAAAATAAAATAAAATAAACTAGTAAGAATATCCAACAACGAAATCAAGAATCAATCCAAAATTAATAAAGTGGCTAAATAAATAAAGAAAACATAAACCAAGTAATAAATAAAATTAGTAAAACCAATGAAAAGAAAATAATAAAAATAAAGAAATAAAGAAATCATAATAATAATTAATAATAAATAAGACTTAAAGAAAAAATGAATTAAATAAAGAAAAGGGAAGGAGAAAAGGGGAAAAGGGTTAACCAACGGTGGCGGGGAGGTGTGAAGGTGCGGTGGTAGACGGAGAACGATGGTCGATCGGTGGGGTTGGGTTGGGTGCGTGGGGTTAGGGGGTTGTTAATGGCAAGAGAGGGGAGGGAAAGGGAGAGGAGAAGAGGCCGAAAGGGGGCTTTGGTTAGGTTGATGGTGGGTGACGAAGGGTGGTTGGAGTGGTTGTTGAGTGACTAGTCGGTCGGGGTTGGGATAATGGCCAGAAAAGTGTGGCTGGAGGTTTGTGGCAGCTAAGTTAATGATGAGAGGAAAAAGACAAAATAAAAAGAAAAAGAAAAGGGATTAGGGTTTAAATGGGGGACATGGTCGTGTGAGGCCCGTGTTGGGCCACACGACCATGTCACATGCCAGTGTGGTCCTCTGTTCAGCTAGTGTGTAATTAATAAAATATGCCCAGTCTTCAACGGTCGTGTCGCACGGCTGTGTGCAACCTTCTTCACTTCTTCTATGCCTGTGTGAACTTTCACACACCAGTATGGCATGGCCGTGTCTCGCACACAGCCTTGTGCCTTGCCCGTGTAACTTTCTAACTTGTTTTAATTTTGAAAAATTAAGCTCCAGGTTTCACACGGCCTAGGACACGCCCGTGTGTCCAGGCCGTGTGGTCCACATGTCTGGGTCACACAACCAGATGTTCATATCACATGCCTGTGTGGACTGTTTTAGGCTGTCTCTATCTATTTTTGAAAAAATTAAGTCCTAGGATCCACACGGCCAAGGACACGCCCGTGTGTCCAAGCCGTGTGGTCCACACGGCAGTGTACCTCACTGTCGATTTTTTTCAAAATGTAAAACTAAGTCAAAGGATCCACACGGGCAGGACATGCATGTGTGTCCAGGCTGTGTGGGATTTTAAAAACCATTTTTTTAATTTAATTAATTTTCATGAGATAAAATTAGTAAATTAGGAATGTTAACACTCCGGTTGCCTCCCGAGAAGCACTTATTTAAAGTCTAAGCTCGACTTACCTTTTATTCACACGGTTATGGTGGTGTAACAGTCTGATTTTGACCCTAATCGAAATGGTGGTTTCGAGATTAGGAATTCGAGTTAGAAAAATATTTAAAAATTATTTTATTTGTTTATTATGTGTGAATTAATATCTGTGAAATTTTTGTGATTTAATTTTATCGTTTGCGTGTCCGATTAAATAAAAGGACTTAATCGCATAAAAAGAAAAGTTGGTGGCTAAATGGGAAAGTGCTAATTTGTTGTTGTCTTTATTAGTGGAGGCATTTATAATGTAAATAAACCAATGGTTATAGCATGGACGGTAATGTTCATGAATTATAAAGGTTTTATATATTATTATAAAGGTTAATTTAGTAAAACATGTAATAATATATGTAATAATATAACATAAAACTTAAAATAAGCTTTCATAATTCTTGGTTAGTGCCGAAACAAAAAGAAAAAGAAAGCTTAGGTTGTGGTTTTAAGTTCGACAACTTGAAGTTCAAATTAAGGTATGAGTTTAACTCGGTTTTTGATATTTTTTACATTTTTTAGATCGTTGCTTCCAATACTATCTGACCCATCCTTGAATTTTTGCTTTTGATGAATATTTTGAGTTTTGCCATTGATGAGAGCTTGTGATTTTTGTTGTTTGATGATGAAATATGAAAGATATGTTTTAGATTAACATGTTTTGTATTGGAATTTTTGATGATTTTGAGTAATTAGGACTAAATTGCAAAAATAATAAATTGAGGGACTAAAATGAAAAATAAATTAAATGGGTGTATTTGTATGTACTAGAGGAACATTTGGACTAAGCATGTTGAATAGAGATTTTGTGTATTTTGTGTTTTATGCAATTAGGACTAATTTCTAAAAGTATGAAATATTAGAGGCAAAATGGTAATTTGCCCAATTATGTGTTGTTGGATTAAATTGAATGAAATTGTGTTTGAATGAGATTAATTTGAAATTGTATAGATCAAGAACAAAAGAAATCGGACTTGGGTCATGGAAAAGCAAAAAAAATAGTTGAATAGTTGATTTACATTGTTTGTCGATATTCGAGGTAAGTCTTTAAGCAATTAAACACATTAATTTAGAATGTAACTTAATTTAATATGCTGATTTGGAATTCACAGATTGATAATAGGGTTAGCCAAATATGATTAAGTATGGAAATAATGTATTTGAGATTAATTTGACTGAGTTATAACATTTGAAAGTCCGTATGAACTATATGGAATATCTAGAATTTTCGATATATGATTTGTTTATGTAACAGCTTTATAATAGTGATATTCGGGCTTTGAGCCTAGCAGGCATCGTGCTGGTGAATTGAATCGGGCTTTATGCCTAGTAGGCTTATTGCCGGTGTATAAAATCAGACTTTGAGTCTAGCAGGCCTTGTGCCGGTGTGTGATACAAGCTTAGACCTAGCAGGCTTTATGCCGGTGAATTATTATAAGTCTATGTTTAAAAGACTTTATGCTGATGTGGTAATTGAATACATTAAACGAGCTAAAATGATCAGTTGGCTTACCTATTTGAAAATGATGAATTGAATTTTAGATATGTGATGAAAAAGGGTACATGAAGTTGATGTAGTACATGTGCTAATGTGAGAAATATATTTGTATATTTTATTATATGAGTTAATATGGTTTCAAAACTTGAGAATATATTGGTAATGTATACATGTATATTCCGTCAAAGAGAAATTGTCCTATGAAAGTATATGTTATATATGTATGGAATTAAAAGTTTGAAAATAAATGTGATTACAAATGCATTAGATGATTTATTTAATTGAAATGATTAGTAAATGAGATGTTATTATATATTAATTGTTTAATTTGCTTATGACTTACTAAGCTATAAAAGCTTACTCAGTTTGTTCATGTTTACTCTATTTTATAGATTTTGGATTCAAGTTACAAGCTCGGGGATTTGAGGAAAGTTTATTACACTATCCACTATTTTGGTACTTAATAGCTGAACTCGAATTATGGCATGTATAGGCTAGAAAATACTTTTAAAATGTTGTATTTCGGTTTATTTAAAACTAAAGCCATGCGAAAATGGCTAAGTTTATTTATGAATTTATGCTATCTCGGGTATAATTATTAAGTGTGTTATGCATGAATGATGATGGAGTGAATTGAATATGACTTTGGTGATTTGGTTATGTGATTAATTTAGGTGATAGAAATATAAGTGCTAAAGGTGATGAAGTTTGGTCAAGGTATATATTTATGAATGGCATAAATGATATAAGGTGAACTTGTGGTTTGATTTGTGTGTGGTATTTATGTTAATGGATGTGAGTATTTGGTTGTGGCATAATCACGTTCGGTAGTGAAGTGTATATTATGTATATAAATCATACTTGAGTTATGTATAAAACAAGTTAGTTGAGTTATATACGTGAAATTTAGCTGGACGTGTTTAGCATATTAAGTATTACTTAGATGAGGGTTATGTTTGGTTAATGACTAAATAGTTAAGTTGGTTTAAATTGTTTGATATGCTGGTTAAGATGTGAAAATATATTTTCGAATTGGTTAAAATTAGATTATATGTTTAATATGATATTTAGCCGAATATATGGTTATTAAAGTAAATATTGAAATGGCATGAGTAGTAAGCATGAATATATATATTCTGTTAAGGCTTGTAGAATTATCAAATGAACAGTAATTTTTATTATTAGTCATGAATAATATTCAATTTCATGTGTTTTAATCATGTTACAAGTAGCATGTTTTGACATGTATAATTTGGTTTATAATTTCAGCTAAAGTATTTATTCATGTATAAATTTTAAATTTAGGATGGTAATTGGAGTAGTAGTCGAATGTACATATGCATAAATTTTTATTTTGTGCTGAATGGAAATCATTTTGCTTAAAATGATTCGTACCTTGAAAGGATTACTTTTATATGACACATGTTTGAATAATGGAATGAAATATTTATATAAACTTTGGTATGAGCGTATGATATGTATATTTTTTATATGCTAAATTTCTTGGCTTATGAGATATGTGGCTATATATATACACATATACATATTTGATAAGTGATATGAAATGAGACATGTTTAATTATATTAATTGTATCGTTTAAAAATTTGATTGATTAAAGACTTGAATATGTGTATATATATTTATACTTATTCTGACAATGTGTATTCTCTAGTAATGCTTCGTAACCCTAATTTGACGTCAGATACAGGTTAGGGGTGTTACATTTTATTGGTATCAGAGCTACAGTTTAGTCGATTCTATTCCTAACGTAGCGTGTGTGAGTCTAACTATACATGTCATAATATATACTGCGATAGTGTGATAACTTCTGACATTTGAAAATATGTTTTCGTATAGTATATGATCCCGACAGAGCAGTAGCTGATGATATCGAGAGCATAGTGCCTGCTCTCACGCAGGGGCAACGCCGGTTGATTCTCGATCGAGCTTGAGTAACCAAGAGGGAGAGGCTAAACAAGCCTTTTACCAAATGATGAACGATTAGTTTACTCAATATATCCGGGCTAATCCGGCTGTACAACAACCTCCACCCCCGATTAATCCATCTTCAATACCTGCTATACCTCAAGTGAGTGATCCGTTGAGATTGCTTAAGCCACCTGTTGATAAAATCAAAAAACACAGGGCCGAAGAGTTTCAATCTACAGATGATGATGATGCTGAGCGGGCTAAGTTGTGGCTTGATAATACTATTCGTGTGTTTGATGAGTTATCTTGTACTCTAGATGAATGTTTAAAGTGTGTCATATCTCTTCTACGAGACACAACATATCACTAGTGGAATACACTAGTATTGGTGGTTGCGAAAGAGCAAGTGACTTGGGAGTTCTTTCAGACTGAGTTCCGTAAGAAATACATTAGTCAGAGATTTATCAATCAGAAACGCAAAGAATTTCTCGAATTGAAATAAGGTCGTATGACTTTAACAGAGTATGAACAAAAATTCGTGAGACTTAGTCGACATGTTCGTGAATGTGTTTCAACCGAAGCAATTATGTGTAAAAGATTCGAAGACGGTTTGAATGGAGACATTAAATTGCTAGTAGGCATACTTGAAATTAAAGAGTTTGTGGTACTTGTTGAGCGAGCTTGTAACGCCCAATTTTGGGTTTTCTGTGTTTCTGTGCTTTTTAAAATTTGGGTGTGTTCTGGTTGGTTAAAATATATATTTTAGTAGGTTAGTGGGCCTTTGGAAGGCCCAAACTTAAGTTAAATCCGTGGTAGTCTTTGGAATTTTGATTTTAAGAACAAGTGATGCAATTGGCGTTTGGGCTTTTAAGAGTAAAGGGGTAAAAGATGACACAAAAAGGAGTGTGGTGTAGTGGCAAGGTAGCGCCACTTAGGGGACAAGGAAGTGACGCCATAGAGGAAGCAAGGGGTCTAAGGTTCAAGTCTTGGCTCTTGCAATTTATTTTGGTTTTTCTTTTCAATAAATCTGGAAGCAAGTAGGTGCGCTTTAAAGTTTAATGTGTTGGACTTATGACACAAATGAGTTGATGGCCTAGTGGTGGTGGCGTGATTTGGCAAGTGAGAGGACTTTGGTTCGAATCCCTTAGCACGTAAAGGTTGATTATTTTGCTATGTTAGGATGGCAAGAGTTGGTGTTGGTTTTAAACTCTGATGATGGAGGGATCCCACATTGGGAAGCTAACATAAG
Organism: Gossypium longicalyx; assembly: GCA_025698465.1. Lineage (NCBI taxonomy): Eukaryota > Viridiplantae > Streptophyta > Magnoliopsida > Malvales > Malvaceae > Gossypium > Gossypium longicalyx. The sequence continues at coordinate 30,477,587 of CM047006.1, forward strand.
AGTAGATGGAGAGCTGGCTTTAAATAGAGCAAACCATGAGGAGAGTTGGCATACCCTTCTAGGCTGATCCCTTTCACTTGGTGGCGTGCTCGTTTGGGTTGGGCGTTAGCTAAAAGTGTGGGAGCGCGGATTAATTGCAGTCTCCTAATAGGATTATCGCGTGGGAGATATCGTCATCAATCGTCATCAACCAGGTGTGTAAATGACACCCTCCCTTAGACTGAATCGGTAAAAGCCGAAATACCGAAACGTTGGTATTTTAGAACTCATGAGCGTCGGCGCGCTCTTGAGATAGTTGTTAATGAATATGGTGCATTTGGATGATTAGAGTGCAAAGTGTGCATTTTCGTGCACAACGGTATATTTGGGCTTAATGGGCCGAAAACGGGCCAATGGGCCAACAGGCCCATTTTGGTAAAAAGACAAGGTAAGTACTTCTGATTACTTGGTAAACATTAGAATGAGCATGAAACCCTAGCAATAGGTAATAATTACTGAAATACCCTTATACATGAAAAATTACGATTTTACCCCTAGGGATATTTTATTTTATTTGAAAAGCATGATGTTCTATTTCTGTGTACGTATGCCATGACATATTATTCTGTTGCATGGGACATGGGTTTATATTTAGGGAGGAAGCGTTCTGGCAGCCTCGCTGCAATCTGGTGGCCTCGCCACATATATATCTATTTTGGTGACTTCGTCAAAATATTTGGCAGCCTCGCTACAATCTCGTGGCTTCACCACATATATAAACATATATATATCTGTTCTGGTGGCCTCGCCACAATATCTGTATCTGGTGACTTTGTCACAATATCTGGCAGCCTCGCTGCAATTTCTATGTCGTGTAGCAGTTGGGTGGGTCAAGTAGTCTCCCCACATGGTGTAAGGCTGGTACGAGGGTGTTATGGATGGCTCTGGGTTGGGATTTCTGCATTCATGATATATTTGTTCAGAGATCCGCTATGGGCCTATGAGTTTCATTCTCGATTTACTGTCATGACGGCCAGGCCCGATAAGTCCGACTGAGGTTTGATCTGTTTTGGGCTATGGTTGGGTTATGTTACACACTGAGTTTACCAAACTCACGCTTTATTTTCATCTCTGCAGGAAATCCCCAACCATAGTGGGCTTGGAGCTGTGAGGGATTCGGAGTGGCCACATCATCTGCAAAGTTGGTTTTTCTAAGTTAGTTTATTTTTATTATTTTTATATTCTGATTTAATTTTGGGTTTTAAGTTGTAATAAGGCCGCTATATAAATTTTTCTTTCCGCTATGGTTTTTATTTTCTGATTATATTAATACTATGTCGAAACTGCTAGTGTTAGGCTGCGCGAGTTTTCAAAATTAATGAACGTTTTCAAGACTCAACAAGCACGAAAAATGGATAGCCTAAAGATTGATAAATCGGCTTTTCATTCAATTGTTGTCTTTACAAAGACCACCCTAATCACTTAAGCCAATGAATGCATACTAAGTCGTAAGTCCAGGTGACACATCAGATCTGGCCATAACATCTGGGTCGGGTCTAGGGTAATACATTTAGTGGTATCAGAGCCAAGTTATAACAACTCGGCTATGGAACGGGTCTAAAAATGGGAGTTTTAAAGAAACATTGAATAAAAGTTTTTGAAAATCGTTTTTAAGAACTTGATTATAAATTATTTTCGAGAATGTTTCCAATATTTTCTCTTTACAAATAGATTATTTTAAAGATTAAAATCAGTTTTCTAAAATTAGTTTTTTTAGAAGGTGGCACACCGAATCTCCTGCCCAAGTCTGTAAGTTTTCTGAGCCTTTCTGATTGTTTCTGAAATATTTGTTATATGCTTGTACAAAACCTTATCATGGTACTTTAGTTAGGTAACACGAACTATAGAAACTCGATAAGTAGATCGAGATCAGAGCTAGGCTACCGCGAAAGAAAATAAACTCAAACTCTGAATTACTGTTATTCATAAGACATCTATAATAAACACTAAAATATTAAACTGATTCATAAAATTCTTAATCAGATAATACAAAATGAGTACACGAGCACCTCGTGGAAGAGGCCGTGGACATGGCCAAGGTAATGCTCAAGCTGAATCTTCGCCTTCGTGACATGTGCCGACAGAGATGCACCGCACCACCACCGCAACAAGGTAGAGTCTCATGATCGAGGTGTCGGGGACGATGCTCTGTCCTAGGCGACGCTCCGAGTTTTGGAAAGGGTTGCTGGGGCAAGTACAGGAAATAGAATTCGGGGGTCTATTTCTGAGCGGCTCCAGGCCAATGGAGCAGAGATATTTAGGGGCGTATCTGGTGTAGCTCCGAATGTGGCTGAGTATTGGTTAGAAGCCACAGAGCGGATTATGGATGATCTGGACTGCTTTGTGGAGTAGAAGCTGAAGGGAGCCATATCGTTACTCAGGGATGAAGCTTATCAGTGGTGGCTCACGGTGAGAGATGGAACTCCTGCTAACAGTGTGACTTGGGAGCTGTTTAAGATAGCCTTCAAAGGAAAGTATGTTGGGGCTAGTTACGTGGATGCTCGCCGAAAAGAATTTCTGAACCTGGTGCAAGGGAGTAAGTCAGTGGCTGAGTATGAGTCTGAGTTTCTTAGACTGAGCCGGTATGCTTCTAGGATTGTCGCTACAGAGTATGAGCGTAGCGTACGCTTCGAGGATAGTCTGAGAGATGAACTTAGGGTGTTGATTGCTCCACAGAGGGAGCGTAACTTCGCTACTTTAGTGGAGAAAGCTAAGATAGCTGAGGAAGTGAAGCGTACAGAAAGACAGAATCGTGAGAAAGATCGAAACCGTTTAGAAGAGATTCAGGACTTTCAGGTGGTATGAATAGGAATGTTAAGAGAGCAAGGGTAATGGAGCCAGTTCGAGCAGTACCGACGAAAGCTATTAGACTGCAGGGTTGTAGGAGTTATGGGAAGATACATATAGGCGAGTGTCGAAAATGTTCTGGTGCTTGTTTCCGATGCGGATCTATGGAGCATAGGGTTAAGGTCATCCCCGTGAACCGATCAGTTCAAGTTTTAGAGCGGTAGGTCGCTCAACCAGTGAGGGGTGGGCCACAGTTTCCGAGAGGACGTGGGCAAGGCAGAGGTGGTAATGGAAATGGTCAAGGAAGAGGAGCGCCTGGTAGGGGTGCTGGGTTTACTGAGGCTTGTCAGCCGGCGTTGGTATATACAGCTCGTCACCTAGAGGAAGGTGATGCACCTGACGTCATAATGGGTACGTTTCTGATTTCTAGTATGCCATACACTGCGTTGATAGATGTTGGATCTACCCATTCGTATGTTGCATGTGCTATATCTAGGTCGCTGGGTGTGCACTTTAAGGTGACCGTGAGTAGGGTATCTGTACTAAGTCCTTTGGGTCACTCGGTTAGGGTAGATAAACTGTATGGAGATGTGCCTATAGAAACTCAAGGAAAAGTTTTCTCTGGAGATCTAATAGAGCTACCTTCCGGAGAATTCGATCTCATTTTTGGAATGGATTGGCTTGTTAAGCATAGGGCTACTTTGGATTGTGCTACTAAGCAAATGATGTTAAAGACCACAAAGGATGAAGAGGTTTTGGTGATAGGCGAGTGTAGGGATTATATGTCTAATGTGGTGTCAGCATTGAGAGCCGAGAAGTGGATTCGAAAGGGATGTGTGGCTTATTTGTCATTTTGAAGCCAATCGAAAACTGAGGGTCTGACAGTGGATAAAGTTAGAACCATCAAAGATTTTTAAGATGGTTTTTCAGAGGAGTTTCCGGGTTTGCCCCCGAACCGAGAGGTTGAGTTTGGAATCGACTTATTGCCTGGAATGGCACCGGTGTCCATTGCACCTTATAGGATGGCACCGAAGGAGTTGGTAGAGCTGAAAGCCCAAATTCAAGAGTTATTGGATAGAGTCTTCATTAGACCAAGTGTGTCTCCGTGGGGAGCACCAATGTTGTTCATTAAGAAGAAGGATGGGTCAATACGGATGTGCATCGATTATCGACAGTTGAACAAACTGATGATTAAGAACAAGTACCCACTGCCGAGAATCGATGATTTATTCGATCAACTTAGAGGAGCTTCAGTATTTTCCAAGATTGACCTTCGATCTGGGTATCATCAGTTGAGGGTTAAGGAGGTGGATATTCACAAGACGGCATTCAGAACTCGGTATGGTCACTATGAGTTCTTGGTTATGCCATTTGGGTTGACGAACGCACCTGCGGCATTTATGGATCTAATGAATTGAGTGTTCCAGCCATACTTGGATCGATTCGTAGTCGTCTTTATTGACGATATTCTGGTTTATTCTGAAACTAAGGAGAAGCATGATGAGCATCTTCGTATTGTACTGCAAGTGCTGAGGGAGAAAGAGTTTTATGTGAAATTTAGTAAGTGTGAGTTCTAGTTGAGAGAGGCAACTTTCTTGGGGCATGTTGTCTCTGCTGAAGGGATCAAGGTGGACCCTCGAAAGATTGAAGCGATTCTGGAATGAAAGCCACCGAGGTCAGTGTCAGAAATTCGAAGTTTTTTAGGATTAGCTGGGTACTATAGAAGGTTTGTGGAAGGATTTTCTGTGATGGCAGCTCCTTTGACAAAGCTTATAAGGAAGGGGATACCGTTTGTTTGGACTGAGAAACAACAGGAATCTTTTGAGAAGCTAAAGAAAGTTCTGACTGAGGCACCTGTACTGATTCATCCGGAGTCTGGAAAAGATTTTATCGTATGCAGTGATGCATCACATGTAGGGTTGGGCTGTGTGCTGATGCAAGAGGGTAAAGTGGTTGCTTATGCATCGTGACAGCTTAAACCACATGAAGTTAACTATCCTATTCATGATCTGGAGTTGGCAGCGGTAATCTTTGTGCTTAAGATTTGGAGACATTACCTGTACGGAGAAAGGTGTATTATATACACAGATTATAAGAGTCTTAAGTACTTATTGACTCAGAAGGAGCTGAACCTTAGGCAGCGGAGATGGATAGAGTTGCTTAAGGATTATGACTGCGCGATTGAGTATCACCTAGGCAAAGCTAATGGGGTGGTTGATGCCCTAAGTCGTAGAACTGTATCTGATCTGAGAGCCATGTTTGCTCGTTTGAGTTTGTATGATGACGGTAGTCTATTAGCAGAACTGAAAGTTAGGCCGACCTGGGTGGACGAAATTAAGGAAAAACAGTCAAGGGATGAGTCCCTGGTTTTTCGATTCCAGCAGGTTAAGAATGGGGATACTTCTAAGTTCGGACTGAATAGTGAGGGAGTTCTGTGTTACCGAGGTAGAGTTTGTACTCCGAAGGACTCTGACTTGAGGCAAGCAATTCTGAAAGAAGCTCATAGAGGTCTGTGTGCTATGCATCCTAGAGGGAATAAAATGTATCGCGACTTAAAGGAGTTGTATTGGTGGCCTGGATTGAAGCGAGAGGTAACGGAATTTGTGGGAAAATGTCTGACTTGTCAGCAAGTGAAAGCTGAACACCAATTACCTTCCGGACTTTTGCAGCCAGTGAAAGTACCACTTTGGAAGTGGGAGAGGGTAACCATGGATTTTGTGAGTAGGTTACCCTTGACTCCGTTGAAGAAGGACTCGATTTGGGTAATTGTGGATAGGTTGACCAAATCTACTCATTTTATACCTGTCCGCACTGATTATTCACTTCAGAAGTTAGCCAAATTGTATGTGGAAGAAATAGTGCGACTTCACGGAGTGCCAGTGTCGATTATCTCTGATCGAGATCCTAGATTCATATCTCGATTTTGGTAAAATTTACATGAGGCGTTGGGTACGCGGTTGAACTTTAGTACAGCCTTTCATCCTCAGACTGATGGTCAGTCGGAAAGGGTTATTCAGATTCTAGAAGACATGTTGAGGGGATGCGTTATCGACTTTCGAGGCAGTTGAGAGGATTACTTACCGTTGGCAGAGTTTGCATACAACAACAGTTATCAGGCAAGTATTTAAATGGCTCCTTATGAGGCACTGTATGGGCGAAGATGTCATACACCTAGTTGTTGGACCGAGTTGGGTGAACGATAGGTTCTTGGACCTGAATTGGTGGCAGATACTGAGGATAAGGTCAAGTTGATTAGAGACTGATTGAAGAAACCATCTAATAGACTGAAGTCATATGCAGATTTGAAGTGCAAGGGAATTGAGTATTCTGTGGGTGATATGGTCTTCTTGAAGCTTTCTCCTTGGAAGAAAATATTAAGGTTTGGGAGGAAAGGCAAGTTAATTCCACAGTTCATTGGGCCTTATCGGATTCTTAAGCGAGTGGGTCCAATGGCTTATCAGTTGGAGCTACCTCCAAAGTTGGATAGGATTCATGATGTCTTTCACGTCTCCATGTTAAGGTGGTATCGTTCTGACCCTACTCTTGTTGTGCCGGTTGCAGAGATCGAGGTCCAAATAGACTTGACTTTTGAGGAGGAGACTGTGCAAATTTTGGATCGAGATGTTAAGATTTTGAGGAGGAAATCAGTTTCGCTAGTAAATGTGTTGTGGCGTAATCATGGCAGAGAGAAAGCTACTTGGGAGCCAGAAGTGGCGATGCGTCAACAATATCCTCATCTGTTTGATTTAGGTAAAATTTCGAGGACAAAATTTCTTTAAGAAGGGTAGAGTTGTAACGCCCAATTTTCGGGTTTTCTGTGTTTCTGTGTTTTTTAAAATTTGGGTGTGTTCTGGTTGGTTAAAATATATATTTTAGTAGGTTAGTGGGCCTTTGGAAGGCCCAAACTTAAGTTAAATCCGTGGTAGTCTTCGGAATTTTGATTTTAAGAACAAGTGATGCAATTGGTGTTTGGGCTTTTAAGAGTAAAGGGGTAAAAGATAACACAAAAAGGAGTGTGGTGTAGTGGCAAGGTAGCGCCACTTAGGGGACAAGGAAGTGACGCCATAGAGGAAGCAAGGGGTCCAAGGTTCAAGTCTTGGCTCTTGCAATCTATTTTGGTTTTTCTTTTCAATAAATCTGGAAGCAAGTAGGTGCACTTTAAAGTTTAATATGTTGGACTTATGACACAAATGAGTTGATGGCCTAGTGGTGGTGGCGTGATTTGGCATGTGAGAGGACTTTGGTTCGAATCCCTTGGCACGCAAAGGTTCATTATTTTGCTATGTTGGGACGGCAAGAGTTGGTGTTGGTTTTAAACTCTGATGATAGAGGGATCCCACATCGGGAAGCTAACATAAGAGTAGATGGAGAGTTGGCTTTAAATATAGCAAACCATTAGGAGAGTTGGCATACCCTTCTGGGCTGATCCCTTTCACTTGGTGGCATGCTCGTTTGGGTTGGGCGTCAGCTAAAAGTGTGGGAGCGCGGATTAACTGTAGTCTCCTAATAGGATTATCGCGTGGGAGATATCGTCATCAATCGTCATCAACCAGGTGTGTAAACGACACCCTCCCTTAGACTGAATCGGTAAAAATTGAAATACCGAAACGTTGGTATTTTGTGAACTCGCGAGTGTACGAACGCTCGTGAGACAGTTGTTAATGAATATGGTGCATTTGGATGATTAGAGTGCAGAGTGTGCATTTTCGTGCACAACGGTATATTTGGGCTTAATGGGTCGAAAACGGGCCAATGGGCCAACAGGCCCACTTTGGTAAAAAGACATGGTAAGTACTTTTGATTACTTGGTAAGCGTTAGAATGAGCATGAAACCCTATCAATAGGTAATAATTACTGAAATACCCTTATAAATGAAAAATTATGATTTTACCCCTAAGGATATTTTATTTTATCTGAAAAGCATGATGTTCTATTTCTGTGTACGTATGCCATGACATATAATTCTGTTGCATGGGAAATGGGTTTATATTGATGGAGGAAGCGTTCTAGCAGCCTCGCTGCAATCTGGTGGCCTCGCCACATATATATCTGTTCTGGTGACTTCGTCACAATATCTGGCAGCCTCGCTGCAATATGGTGGCTTCACCACATATATAAACATATATATCTGTTCTGGTGGCCTCGCCACAATATCTGTATCTAGTGACTTCGTCACAGTATCTAGTAGCCTCGTTGCAATTTCTGTGGTGTGTAGCGGTTGGGTGGGTCGAGTAGTCTCCCCACATGGTGTAAGGCTGGTACGAGGGTGTTATGGATGGCTCTGGGTTGGGATTTCTGCATTCATGATATATTTGTTCTGTATCTGCTATGGGCCTATGATTTTCATTCTGATTTCTGTACTGGGCCAAGGCCCAGATAAGTTTGACTCTGAGGTTTGATCTGTTTTGTGCTATGGTTGGGTTATGTTACACACTGAGTTTACCAAACTCATGCTTTATTTTCATCTCTACAGGAAATCCCCAACCATAGTGGGCTTGGAGCTGTGAGGGATTCGGAGTGGCCACATCATCTGCAAAGTTGGTTTTTTTAAGTTTGTTTATTTTTATTATTTTTATATTCTGATTTGATTTTCGGTTTTAAGTTGTAATACGGCCGCTATATAAATTTCTCTTTCTGCTATGGTTTTTATTTTCTGATTATATTAATACTATGTCGAAACTACTAGTGTTAGGCTGCGCGGGTTTTCAAAATTAATGAACGTTTACAAGACTCAACAAGCACGGCAAATGGATAGCGTAAAGATTGATAATCTGGCTTTTCATTCAATTGTTGTTTTTACAATGACCACCCTAATCACTTAAACCAATGAATGCATACTAAGTCGTAAGTCCATGTGACACGTCAGATCTGGCCATAACGTCTGGGCTAGGTATGGGGTGTTAAAGAGCTTGCAAAGCTAAAGAACCGAGGAAAGAGAAAAGAAAAGCTGATTTTGAAGCTAGAGATTCCCATAAAAGATTATCAGGTAAAACTTTTCAGTTTGCATCGAAGAAGTTCAGAGATGATTCTGGTCGATCTAAGGATACTGCGGCCTTTTTTAGACGAGATCGAGACCAACACCCTTTGAGTTCACGAGCCACTTAGATATATAGGGTTGGCAATGTTCGACAGGATAGGTTCGAGTGCAAGCATTGTGGGAAATGGCATTCTGGAGATTGCGGATTGCATGATCGGTCTTTTTTTAAATGTGGATCGATGGATCATTTTATTCGAGAGTGCCCAATGTTAGCCGAGAAAAATGCTATCAGAGTGAGAGGCAAGGAAATGTGCCAGTGTGAGGTAGACCACCCTGAAATATGGGTAATGTGAGTGGCAATCAGAGAGGGACGAAAGATTCAGCAGTTCAATCTGAGGCTCATGCACCAGCCAGAGCATATGCAATACGCGCTCGCGAGGAAGCTTTTTCCCCAGATGTTATTACCGGTACTTTCACTCTTTATGATATTAGTGTTATTGCATTGATTGATCCTGGTTCGACTCATTCATATGTGTGTGAAGCATTAGTATCCAGTAAGACTTTTCCTGTTAAGTCTACTGAGTTTGTGATTCGAGTATCAAACCCCTTGGGCCGGTGTGTTTTGGTTGATAAGGCATGTAAAAATTGCCCATTGATGATTCAAGATTCATGCTTTCCGGTCGATTTGATGTTGTTACCTTTGACGAGTTCGATATAATTTTAGGTATGGACTAGATGACTTTGCACGATGCTGTTGTTAATTGCAAAAGAAAGACCATTGATTTGAGATGCCAGAACAACGAGATTATTCGGATTGAATCTAATGATCTGAGTGGTTTACTAGCAGTAATATCTTCGATGTTAGCTCGGAAGCATGTGAGAAAAGGTTGTGAAGCCTACCTTGCTTATGTGCTTGATAGTAAAGTGACTAAAAAGAAGATTGAATCCGTACCAGTTGTGTGCGAGTATCTGGATGTGTTTCCTAAAGAATTGTCGGGTTTGCCACCTATCCGAGAGGTAGAGTTTGGTATTGAGTTAGCACTAGGGACGACTCCGATTTTGATAGCTCCGTACAGAATGGCACCCACTGAATTAAAAGAGTTGAAAGCACAGTTGCAAGAATTGACAGATAGAGGTTTCGGGCGACTGAGTTTTTCTCCCTGGGGTGCACCTGTGTTATTTGTGAAAAAGAAAGATGGAACTATGAGAATGTGCATTGATTATAGACAGCTCAATAAGGTGATTATAAAGAATAAGTATCCGTTGCCACAAATTGATGATTTGTTTGATCAGCTGAAAGGGGCTACAGTGCTTTTGAAGATAGATTTGAAATCCGGCTACTATCAGTTGTGAGTTAAAGACTCTGATGTGCCAAAGACCGCCTTCCAAACGAGGTACGGACATTATGAGTTTCTGGTTATGCTTTTTGGACTTACTAATGCACCTGCTGTTTTTATGGATTTGATGAATCGGATTTTCAGACAATATCTAAATCGGTTTGTAGTCGTGTTCATAAATGACATTTTAATTTACTCTCGTGACGAAATTGAACATGCCAAGCATTTGAGACTTGTGCTACAGACTTTGAGAGATAAGCAGTTGTATGTGAAGTTCAGTAAATGCGAGTTTTAGTTAAGCGAAGTTAGTTTTCTGGGCCATGTTGTATCATCATCGGGTATTCGGGTGGACCCGAGTAAAATTTCAGCTATACTTGATTGGAAACCACCAAGAAACATTTCTGAAGTCTGAAGTTTTCTGGGACATGCTGGTTACTATAGACGATTCGTGAAAGGTTTCTCTATGATTGCAACCCTGATGACAAAGCTATTACAAAAAGATGTTAAGTTCGAATGGTCAAAAAAGTGCCAGAAAAGCTTTGATCAGTTGAAAGCCCTTTTGACCGAAGCTTCAGTGCTAGTTCAGCCAGAATCAGGTAAAGAATTTTTTATCTTTAGTGACACATCTTCAAATGGTTTGGGCTGTGTTTTGATGCAGGAAGGCAAAGTTATAGCTTATGCCTCGAGACAGTTGAAGCCACATGAAAGGAACTACCCGACACATGATTTAGAATTGGCAACTATTGTGTTTGCATTGAAGATATGATGCCACTATATGTTCGGTGAAAAATGTCATGTTTATTCTGATCACAAAAGTTTGAAATATTTGATGACTCAGAAAGATTTGAATTTTAGACAACGTTGATGGTTAGAGTTGCTAAAAGATTACGAGATAGTGATTGACTATCATCCGGGAAAGGATAATGTTGTTGTTGATGCTCTAAGTCGAAAATCCATGTTTGCTATGCGTACAATGAATGCACATATGGTTATGTCAGATGATAGTGCGATAATAGCTGACTTTAAAGCAAAACTGTTATTTATTCAATAGATTTACGAAGCTCAGAAGGTCGATGATGATTTGATTAGTAAAGCGGGCTCAATATGATTCGAACATTGATTCAGAATTTCAAGTGGATGTTGAGGGATGTTTGCGGTTCAGAAACTGAATATGCGTTCCGATAAATACAGAGTTGATTTAGATGATTTTGAATGAAGCTGATAGCAGTCAGTTATCTGTTCACCCGGGTAGTACGAAGATGTATAATGATCTGAAACATCACTATTGGTGGCAAGGTATGAAACGAGACATTTCTGACTTTGTATCGAAATGTTTAGTCAGTTGGCAAGTAAAAGCTGAGCATCAGGTACCTTCTGAATTGCTACAGCCGATCATGATACTTGAATGGAAATGGGATAGAGTCACGATGGATTTTGTATCCGATTTACCGATGACACCAAGCAAGAAAGATGCAATCTGGGTTATTGTGGATAGATTGACTAAATCGGCTCACTTTGTTCTGGTTCATACAGATTATTCACTCGATAAACTTGCTGAGCTATATGTTTCTCAGATTGTGAAACTACACGGAGTACCTATTTCTATTGTGTCAGATAGAGATTTGAGGTTTACATCGCAGTTTTGGAAGAAACTGCAAGATGCATTAGGTACTAAACTACATTTTAGCACTGCTTTTCATCCCCAGACAGATGGTTAGTCAGAGTGAATCATTCAGATACTTGAGGATATGTAGAGATGTTACATTCTCGAGTTTGAAGGTACGTGAGAATGATACCTACCTCTGATTGAGTTTGCATACAATAATAGCTTTCAATTGAGTATCTAAATGGCACCTTACGAGGCTTTTTACGTTGTAAATTTTGTACACCTTAATATTGGATTGAGCTCAACGAAAACAAGATACACGGGGTCAATTTGATCAGAGAAACCGAACAGAAAGTGAAAGTGATCCGTGAAAGTCTGAAAGCAGCATTAGATCATCAGAAATCGTATGCAAACTTGAAACGTAAAGATATAGAGTTTTAGATCGGGGATAGAGTGTTTTTGAAAGTCTCACCATGGAAGAAAATACTCAGATTTGGTCGTGAAGGAAAATTGAGTCCGAGATTCATTGGGCCGTATGAGATTATCAAGCGAATAGGGTCGGTTGCTTATAAATTGCTGTTACCACTTGAACTTGAAAAGATTCACAATGTATTCCATGTTTCGATGCTTCGTAGATATTGATCTGATCCCTCACATGTGATTAGTCCATCTGAGATTGAGATTAAAACTGATATGACATACGAAGAAGAACCGATCTGTAACGCCCCAAAAAAATCCCGAAACCCAAAAATCCCAAAATCCCAAACTTTTTTTATTTTCGATTTTGATAAAAATTGCATTTTATATTTCTGGCCTGGTGATAATTATAGTAGGTCTTAATTCAAACTCAAGGGTAAATGAAATTATAGTTTAATTATTAAAAGAATCAGGGTTGGCAAGTAGTTGGGCTTTTAAATAAAGTTAGGGGATAATAGCATCAAAAAGCATTATGGAGGAGTGGCTAAGTGACGCCACTTAGGGTGTAGGGAGGTGGTGCTAATAGCTAGCAAAGAAGTCCAAGGTTCGAATCCTAGCTTAGTGTTTTTAGAAGTTGAATTTTAGCCTTTTAGAAGGATGGAAGTGGCGTGAAAGTGGACTCCAAGGGAAGTGTTTAGGAGAGAAAATTAAGGAAGGGATTAAGGGGTTATCAGGGAGAAAACGAGGAGATGAGAAGGGAGAAGTGATGGAGCCGAAGGGGGAATTGGGCATGGGAAAATTCGGCTATAAGGCTTATAAATGGGTGTCGAATCCTAAGATATGAAACTAATGCCGAATTTCTTCCACCCTGTTGCCAGAAACTTTTTTCTCTAAAAGACAAAAGCTCTCTGCCTTCTTTTCTTTTTCTTTTTCCTTGTGTCGAATTTTATTTCTCCTCTACTCAATATTTTCTTTGCTTTAGCCGATTCTTCTTCCTCTCTTCTTTGGTGCTGAGTAATCGATTGTTGCCATTCAAATCTCTAAGAGCCGAATATCCCTTGGCCGAATACTCTTGGTGCCGCCACTACTCTTTCCGCCCAGTTGATTCTAGTATAAGTGTTCGCTCTCCCGATCGATTTTTTGAGAAGTATCGAGTATTTAGTTCCTCACTTCATTCTAATCAACTTTGGTAGGGAATTAGTGTCAGATCTCAGTTTTGGATTCCTGCCGATTTGCTCTTCAGATCTGAGAGATATACGTGATTAGTAACCAAAGTAGAAGCTAGTAGAGGCTTAGTGTTCAGGTAAGGTTAAGGTGAGATTTCGGCTTTTGGTAAAGTATTCGATAAGTATGTGAGATTAATCTTTGAGTGATATCGATTATAGGTTTGGGCTGCAGAAATCGCAGCATGCTTGCTTACCATGTGTGTACATTACACTGCACACACACAATGAATCGGCAAAAGCCGAAAAGCAGAAAAGTTAAAATGTCGAAAAGCCAAAAGTTTGGCTACAGTAGTCTTACGAGTGCGCGAACACTCATAAGGAGGAAACCGATAGGTTGCCTGAGGCCCACGGGGGATTTCGTGGACTTGGGTTGTGATTTGGCCACATGGGTCGGAATGGGCTAAATGGGCCCGATGGGTTATTGCCCATAATAGGCAAAAACTAAATATTGATGCTTTGTGATAGGAATTTGTATGTGAGCATGAATATGAATGTGACTGGGCCTAACGGGTCATATTAATGTGATTTAGGCCTAATGGGCCACATACAGGTGATTTGGGCCTAATGGACCATGCGAATATGATTGGGCTTAATGGGCCAAATACAAGTATGTGAAATTATTTGGGCTTTGTAAGGGGTTTTGGGCCTAGTATATGATATCCACATAAGAATTAAATAATATATTACGATCGTGGACAAGTCAAAGGGTTAAGGTGCGGTAATTGGTATATGCATGTCTAGGATTGGATCTAGGGAGAGCTTGGTACTTAAGCGGTCTTAATGACCCACCTCCTCTTCTCTGGAATCCTACCTGGTGCATAGTATTCGTTCACCTTAACTCACGGGACTTGTTAACGGGCCAGGGTAAGTGAAAATCGTAATTAAAGAAAAATTACTGAAATGCCCCTAAGGGCGAAAATGACCAAAATACCCCTAGATGTTGAATGTAAGTTTTATGGATGTGAAATGCATACATATGATATTCTGCTTAGGTTGCATATGGGTTGGAAATTATGGAACGGAGGAAGTATATGGGGATCACATGGTTGCTTGACAATCGTAGATCTACCGACGGCTTTTAAAGCCCTATATGTAAATGAAGGTAGTTCTGCAACTGGGTTGTCATGGTGTGTGGGTTGGGTGGGTCGATATTTATATCCCCACATGGTGTGACGGGGGACGGAGCCGGTGTGTAACGGATGGATAATTTGGATGGGATTGCATTGTGTGAATGATGAATGATGAATGATGTTTTTTTTGAATGCTTGTTTTCTTCGAGGGTTGTACATACTGAGTTTGCGAAAGCTCACCCCCTCTTTTATTTTATTTTTAGGTGATGCTCAGTAGAAGGTTTGATGTTTGGAGGGACTCTGGGTGGCCAGCTAGCAAGATGATTTGGACTTGGTTTTTTTTAAGCATTTAAGTTTTTGTTTCTTTTTAAGTATGTTCCAGACTAGATTGTAATAAGGTTTTCATTGTGTTTTTATTATTATTATTTTCACTGTAATTGCAAGAAGTTGAACATGGATTTCTTAAATTATAGTATGTTTTCTACGTTTCCGCAACTAAGTTTTTTTTTAAATCAAATGTTTTAAACAAGGCCTTCGTAATTGAAGGTGTTTTTTTTTAAAGTTAATTAGGGTTTCTTTTATTTTAAGAAGGGTTTCCAATGAAAACACGATTTTCGCTAAAACATTTCAATGTGACACACCAGATTCGGCCATAACGTCTAGGCCGGGTTTGGGGTGTTACATTTAGTGGTATCAGAGCCAGGTTGCAAAACTCGGGCTGTGAATTGGGCCTTATTATTATTTGGTTTCTTTTTCTACTTATTATTTGGATTTAAAAAAAATATATTTTGGATCTCGATGCTTTGGAAAAAGAGAAATCTTGCTGAGCGGCACACCGAGTCTCCGACGTCGAACCAAATACTTTTATTTAAGTTTGTTTAAATTGTTATACAGTAGATAGTTAGAGGGCTACTTTAGATGATGGTTAGAATGGAACCAAAGCCCGTAGGATATTGAAACTGTAAAGGATTTTCGTAAACGATATTCTCTTTAAATATTTTCATAAAACATTGGTGTAATTATTAAACTAACTAAAAATTCATAAAATTTCTATTCCAAATAATACGCGAATTGACGATGAGTGCCAGAAGAGGTACAAGAGGCCGTGGCCGAGGCCGCGGAAGCGTTAGGGCTGAATCGTCGACATCGGGCCATATGCCTGATGTTGGAGTAGAAGAGGCTCTGGCCTCACTGGTGGCTGGGAATGGACCGTATGATCGGGCTGCGAGAGAAGATGCATTATCGCAGGCAATGCTAAGGTTTTTGGAAAGGGTCGTTGGGCCCAATAATGGCAGCAAAAATCGAGGGTCCATTCCGGAACGACTTCGATCGAACGGGGCTGAGATCTTCAAGGGCGTGGCTGGCGTGGCTCCTAATGTGGCGGAATATTGGTTGAAGGCCACTGAAAGGATTATAGAGAATTTGGATTGCTCACCTGAGAAAAAGTTGAAAGGGGTGGTGTCATTGCTTAAGGAGGAAGCCTACCAGTGGTGGTTGACAGTAAAAGAGGGCACCCAACCGGAGCGGGTCACTTGGGAGTTTTTCAAAGCTGCATTCCAAGAGAAGTATGTGGGTGCAAGCTATGTGGATGCTAGGAGGAAGGAGTTCCTGAACTTGACCCAAGGCAATAAATCGGTGGCCGAGTATGAGGTAGAGTTTCTACGCCTTAGTAAGTATGCAAGGGTAATGGTGGCAATGGAGTATGAGAGTTGCATTAGGTTTGAGGATGGGCTTTGAGACAGCCTCAGGGTACTGATAGCTCCACAAAGGGAATGAGTTTTCTGGGAGTTGGTGGAGAAAGCAAAGATAGTAGAGGAGGTAAAGCGCACTGAGCGCCTAAACCCGAAGAAGGAAAGGAGTAAGAATAAGAGGGAGGCTGAGACCCTGGGTGTTGGACAGAGGCCTAGGGCTAGGGCCAGAAATAATGGGCCAGTTCGAGCAGGGCCCCCTGCTGCTAATCTAGGGGTGCCACCTTGTGCTGATTGTAGGAGAAGGTATGGAGGCGAGTGTTGGAAGAAAATGGGAGCTTGTTTCGCTTGTGGGTCTATGGAGCATAGGATCAAGGATTGCCCTCGAACGCTAGGTCGAGAGCCAGTAGTGGGTCAAGGGGGTGCTCAGCCACCAAGGGGTGGACAGCTGCCACCAAGGGGTCGTGGACAGGCCAGGGGTGGTAATAGCAATGGACGTAGACACGGAGCACCAGGCGGAAATACGGGCGATGCTGAGGTGAGACAACCATCTTTGCTTTATGCTATTCGTCGTTGAGAAGACGGGGATGCCCTAGATGTGATAACGGGTATGTTCTTTATATATGAGTTATCTTACACAGCCTTGATTAATATTGGATCGACACATTCATATGTTGCATGCAATAAGACTGAGTCTTTAGGTGATATGTTTGAGATTTTTGCGAATGAGATGACTGTGATAAGTCTGTTAGAACAGTTTGTAGGAGTGAATAAGATGCTTAAGGAGGTACCCTTTGTAGTCCAAGGGGTTACCTTTTTAGCGGATTTGATGGAACTACTGTTTAGCAAATTCGACTTAATCTTAGGTATGGATTGGCTGGTGAAGCACCGAGCCACCTTGGATTGTGCTGCAAAGCGAATGGTGTTAAGAACGGTGGAGGATAAGGAAGTAGTGGTGATTGGTGAACACAGGAACTATCTGTCGAACGTGATTTCGGCATTAAGGACTGAGAAGTTAGTACAAAAGGGATGCGAAGCTTTGTTTGGCTTATATTAGTAATACGGAGGCTAAGAGCCTTACTGTTAAGGAGTTGAGAATAGTTAGGGAATTTTCGGATGTCTTTCCCGTAGAGCTGCCTGGGTTGGCACCCAGTAGAGAAGTGGAATTTGGAATTGAGTTGTTACTTGGGACGACTCCGGTGTCTATCGCTCCTTATCGAATGGCACCAAAAGAGTTGGTGGAACTTAAGGCACAAATTCAGGAATTGTTGGATCGAAGTTTCATACGACCAAGTGTGTCTCCATGGGGAGCACCAGTGTTATTCGTAAAGAAGAAGGATGGGACGTTATGAATGTGCATCGACTATCGACAGTTAAACAAGTTAACTGTTAAAAATAAGTACCCTCTACCGAGAATCGATGATCTTTTTGATCAGTTTAGGGGAGCTTCTGTTTTCTCAAAGATTAACCTGCGTTCGGGATATCACCAATTGAGGGTGAAGGAGGTAGATGTTCATAAGACAGCTTTCAGAACTCGTTATGAGCACTACGAGATCTTGGTGATGCCATTCGGGCTAACGAACGAACTTGCCGCTTTCATGGATCTCATGAGTCAGGTTTTCCAACCCTACTTGGATCGGTTCGTGGTAGTCTTTATAGATGATATTTTGGTGTACTAAAAAAGATGAGGATGAGCATGATGCACACTTAAGGATTGTGTTGCAGACTTTGAGGGAGAAGTAGCTATATGCCAAATTCAGTAAGTGTGAATTTTGGCTAAGGGAGGTTACTTTTCTAGGACATGTGGTGTCAACCGAGGGGATTAAGGTGGATCTTCAAAAAATTAAAGCGGTGTTAGGCTGGAAAACACCCAAGACGGTATCGAAAATTCGAAGTTTTTTGGGCTTGCCAGGATACTATAGGCGGTTTTTTGAGGGCTTTTCCGTAATTGTTTCACCCTTAACTAAGTTGTTGAGGAAAAGGGTACCATTTGTTTGGACAGACAAGCAGCAAGAGAGTTTTGGAAAACTTAAGAAAGTTTTAACTGAGGCCCCTGTGTTGATTCAACCAGTGCTTGGGAAAGAGTTTACGGTTTATAGTGACGCGTTGCATGTAGGCTTAGGTTGCGTATTGATGCAAGAAGGAGAGGTGGTTGCGTATGTGTCACGAAAACTTAAGACTCACGAGGTGAATTACCAACCCATGATTTGGAGCTAGCTGCAGTGGTGTTCGCGCTAAAAATATGGAGGCCTTACTTACAGGGAGAAATGCATAATCTATTCGGACCACAAGAGTTTGAAGTACCTCCTTACCCAAAAGGAGCTAAACCTTAGGCAACGTAGGTGGGTGGAATTATTGAAGAATTATGATTGTATGATTGAATACCACCCTGGCAAAGCGAATGTGGTAGCCAATGCGTTGAGTCATAGGGCTAAGTCAGACTTGAGAGCTATGCTCGCCCATTTAAGCTTGTTGGATGATGGTAGCTTGTTAGTTGAGCTTCAAGTAAAGCCGGTGTGGGTCGAACAGATAAGGAGTAAGAAATTAGTGGATGAGACTTTGAGTGTTTGCTTTAAACAAGTAGAGAGTGGGGAGACATCGGACTTTGGGATAAATGGTGAAGGAGTAGGAGACTTAGTTTTTCTAAAGGTCTCTTCGTGGAAGAAAGTGTTAAGGTTTGGACGAAAGGGGAAGCTAAGCCCAAGGTTCATTGGGCCATATCAGGTGGTAAGACGAATTGGGCCAGTCACTTATCAGCTGGAGTTACCTCCTGAACTAAGCCAAATCCACGACGTGTTTCATGTTTCCATGCTAACGCGGTATCGCCCAGATCCTTCACATGTCGTGGTAGTGGAAGAAATTGAGCTTAGGCCAGACCTAACTTTCGAGGAAGAGCCCATACAAATAATTGGTCGAGATGTCAAAGTACTGAGAAGGAAGTCCGCTCCATTGGTCAAAGTACTTTGGCGGAATCACAAGGTTGAGGAGGCTACTTGAGAACCTGAAGAAGTGATACGACATCAATATCCTCAACTGTTTGGACAAGGTAAATTTTGAGGACGAAATTTCTTTTAAGGGGTAGAGTCGTAACGCCCCAAAAAAATCCCGAAATCTCGAACTTTCTTTGTTTTTGGTTTTGATAAAAATTGCGTTTTATATTTCTAGCCCAGTGATAATTATAGTAGGTCTTAATTCAAACTTAGGGGTAAATGAAATTATAGTTTAATTATTAAAAGAATCAGGGTTAGCAAGTAGTTGGGCTTTTAAATAAAGTTAGGGGATAATAGCATCAAAAAGCCCTGTGGAGGAGTGGCTAAGTGACGCCACTTAGGGTGTAGGGAGGTGGCGTTAATAGCTAGCAAGGAAGTCTAAGGTTCGAATCCTAGCTTAGTGTTTTTAGAAGCTTAATTTTAGCCTTCTAGAAGGATGGATGTGGCGTGAAAGTGGACTCCAAGGGAAGTGTTCAGGAGTGAAAATTAAGGAAGGGATTAAGGGGTTATCAGGAAGAAAAACGATGAGATGAAAAGGGAGAAGTGATGGAGCCGAAGGGGGAATTGGGCATGGGAAAATTCAGCTATAGGGCTTATAAATGGGTGCCGAGTGCTAGGATATGAAACTAATGCCGAATTTCCTCCACTCTGTTGCCAGAAACTCTTTTACCTAAAAGTCGAAAGCTCTCTGCCTTCTTTTCCTTTTCTTTTTCCTGGTGCCAAATTTTATTTCTCCTCTACTCAATATTTTCTTTGCTTTAGCTGATTCTTCTTCTTCTCTTCTTTGGTGTCGAGTAATCGATTGTTGCAATTCAAATCTCTAAGAGCTGAATATCTTTTGGCCGAATACCCTTAGTGCCGCCACTACTTTTTCCACCTAGTCGGTTCTAGTGTAAGTGTTCGTGCTCCCAATCAGTTTTTACTAAGTATCGAGTATTCAGTTCCTCACTTCTTTCTAATGGACTTTGGTAGGGAAATAGTGTCAGATCTCGGTTTTGGATTCCTATCGATTTGCTCTTCAGATCTGAGAGATTTACGTGATTAGTGACCAAAGTAGAAGCTAGTAAAGGCTTAGCGTTCAAGTAAGGTTAAGTTGAGATTTCGGCTTTTGGTAAAGTATTCGATAAGTATGTGAGATTAATATTTGAGTGATATCGATTGTAGTTTCAGGCTACGAAAATCGTAGCACGTTTGCTTACCAAGTGTGTACATACACTGCACACACACAATGAATCGGCAAAAGCCCAAAAGCCAAAAAGGTGAAATGTCAAAAAGCCGAAAGTTTGGCTACAGTAGTCTTACGAGTGTGCGAACACTCGTAAGGGGGAAACCGATAGGTTGCCTGAGGTCCACAGGCGATTCTGTGGACTTGGGTTGTGATTTGGCCACATGGGCTGGAATGGGCTAAATGGGCCTGATGGGCTATTGGGCTGTTGGGCCTATAATAGGCAAAAACTGAAGATAGGAATTTGTATGTGAGCATGAATACAAATGTGACTGGGCCTAACGGGCCATATAAATGAGATTTGGGCCTAATGGGCCATACGAATATGATTGGGCTTAATGGGCCAGATACAGGTATGTGAAATTGTTTGGACTTTGTAAGGGGTTTTGGGCCTAGTATATGATATCCACATAAGACTTAAATAATATATTGCAACCGTGGACAAGTCAAAGGGTTAAGGTGTGGCAACGGGTATATGCATGTCTAGGATTGGATCTACAGAGAGCTTGGTACTTAAGCGGTCTTAATGACCCACCTCCTCTTCTCTGGAATCCTACCTGGTGCATAGTATTAGTTCATCTTAACTCACGAGACTTGTTAACGGGCCAAGGTAAGTGAAAATCGTAATGAAGGGAAAATTACCGAAATACCCTTTAGGGGGAAAATGACCAAAATATGCCTAGATGTTGAATGTAAGTTTTATGGATGTGACATGCATACATATGATATTCTGCTTAGGTTACATATGGGTTGGGGATTATGGAACGGAGGAAGTATGTGAGGATCACATGGTTGCTTGATAATCGTGGATCCACCGACGGCTTTTAAAGCCCAATATGTAAATGAAGGTAGTTCCGCAACCGGGCTACCATGGTGTGTGGGATGGGTGGGTCGATATTTATATCCCTACACGGTGTGACGGGGGACGGAACTAGTGTGTAGCGGATGGATAATTTGGATTGGATTGCATTGCATGAATGCTGAATGATGAATAATGTTTTTTTTAAATGCTTGTTTTCTTCGAGGGTTGTACACACTGACTTTGCGAAAACTCACCCCCCTCTTTTATTTTATTTTCAGGTGATGCTCAGTAAATAGTTCGATGTTTGGAGGGACTCTGGGTGGCCAGCTAGTAAGATGATTTGGACTTGGGTTTTTTTTAAGTATTTAAGTTTTTATTTCTTTTTAAGTATGTTCCAGACTAGATTGTAATAAGGTTTTCGTTGTGTTATCATTATTAGTATTATTATTTTCATTGTAATTGCAAGAAGTTGAACATGGATTTCTTAAATTATAGTATGTTTTCTACGTTTCTGCAACTAAGTTTTTTTTTAAAATCAAATGTTTTAAATAAGGCTTTCGTAACTGAAGGTGTTTTTTTTTTAAAATTTAATTAGGGTTTCTTTCATTTTACGAAGGGTTTCCAATGAAAACACGATTTTCGCTAAAGCACTTCAATGTGACACACCAGATTCGGCCATAACGTCTAGGCCGAGTTTGGGGTGTTACAAGATCCGTATTCTGGCTCACGAGATTAAAGAGTTACGAAATAAGAAAATTCTATTGGTTAAAGTACTGTGGCATAAACACGGAGTTGAGGAAGCAATGTGGGAGCCAGAAGATGCAATGAGAGAACGTTATCCGAACCTATTCATTGGTAAGATTTTTGGGGACGAAAATCCCTAAGGGGGGAGAGTTGTAACAGCTTGATTTTGACCCTAATCGGAATGGTGGATTCGGGACCATGAATTCGAGTCAGAAAAATATTTAAAAATTATTTTCTGTGTTTATTATGTGTGAATTAGTATCTGTGAAATTTTTGTGATTTAATTTTATCGTTTGTGTGTCCGATTAAATAAAAGGACTTAATCGCGTAAAAAGAAAACATGGTGGTTAAATGTGAAACTGCTAATTTGTTGTTGTCTTTATTAGTGGAGGCATTTATAATGCAAATAAACCAATGGTTATAACATGGACGATAATGACCATGAATTATAAAGGTTTTATATATTATTATAAAGGTTAATTTAGTAAACATGTAATAATATATGTAGTAATATAACATAAAAATTAAAATAAACTTTCATAATTCTTGGTTAGTGCCGAAACTAAAAGAAAAAGAAAGCTTAGGTTGTGGTTTTAAGTTCGGCAACTTGAAGTTCAAATTAAGGTATGAGTTTAACTCGATTTTTGATAATTTTTACATTTTTGAGATCGTTGCTTCGAATACAATTCGACCCATGCTTGAATTTTTGATTTTGATGAATATTTTGAGTTATGCCATTGATCAGAGCTTATGATTTTTGTTGTTTGATGATGAAATATGAAAGATATGTTTTAGATTAACATGTTTTGTATTGGAATTTTTTATGATTTTGAGTAATTAGGACTAAATTGCAATAATAATAAAACATTCAGCCTAAGCATGTTGAATGGAGATTTTTGTATATTTTGTGTTTTATGCAATTAGGACTAATTTGTAAAAGTATGAAATATCGGGGGTAAAATGGTAATTTACCCATTTATGTGTTGTTGGATTAAATTGAATGAAATTGTGTTTGAATGCGATTAATTTAAAATTGTAGATCAAGAACAAAAGAAATTAGACTTGGGTCGGGGAAAAGCAAAAAAAATAGTTGAATTATCGATTTACATTGTTTGTCGATATCCGAGGTAAGTCTTTAAGCAATTAAACATCGTTAATTTTGAATATAACTTAATTTAATATGCTGATTTGGAATTCATAGATTGATAATAGAGTTAGCCGAATATGATTAAGCATGGAAATAATGTATTTGAGATTAATTTGACTGAGTTATAACATTTGAAAGTCTGTTTGAACTATATGGAATATTTGAAATTTTCGATATATGATTTGTTTATGTAACAGCTTTATAATAGTGATATTTAGGCTTTGAGCCTAGCAAGCATCGTGTTGGTGAATTAAATCGGGCTTTAGGCCTAGCAGGCTTATTGCCTGTGTATAAAATGAGACTTTGAGTCTAGCAGGCCTTGTGTCAGTGTGTGATACAGGCTTAGACCTAGCAGGCTTTATGCCAGTGAATTATTATAAGTCTATGTCTAAAAGACTTTATGCTAGTGTGGTAATTGAATACGTTAAACAGGCTAAAATGACCAAGTACGTGATAGTTGGCTTACCTATTTGAAAACAGGATGAATTGATTTTTAGATATGTGATGAAAAAGGGTACATAAAGTTAATGTAGTACATGTGCTAATATGAGAAATATATATGTATATTCGATTATATGAGTTAATGTGGTTTCAAAAATCGAGAATATATTGGTAATGTATACATGTATATTCGGCCAAAGAGAAATTGTCCTATGAAAGCATATGTTATATATGTATGGAATTAAAAGTTTGAAAATAAATGTGATTACAAATGCATAAGATGATTTATTTAATTGAAATGATTAGTAAATGAGATGTTATTATGTATTAATTGTTTAATTTGCTTATGACTTACTAAACTATAAAAGATTTGTAACAGCCCAATTTAGGGCCAAAATGGAACAGTGGTTTCGAAACCGCGAATCCGAGGTTGAAAATTTTATGACTAGGTGTTTAATTTGATGTTTAGGACTAAATTAAAATAGGTGAAAAATGTGTGTTCTAGTTCATAAGGTACTTGATTGAAATGGGTGTTAAGTAGAGGTCCTTAAATGGCAATTAGACCATTATACTTTATATGGACAAAAATGGGCATGAATAGGACAAAATTTTAAAGAAAGGCCTTAAGGGTATTTTTGTTATTTGGTAATTAAAAGAAATAAAATGGGAAAAATAAGCCAAAATTTTGTCCATTCATCTTTTTCCTTGGCCGAACCTTGTATGTTCATCATATCTAGGGGTTTTTCCAAGCTTTCAAGCTCAATAGTAAGTGCATTCAAGCCCCGATTTTAATGTTCTTTACATTTTTGAAATCCTCGTAGCTCGGTTTACCTATTTCTACAATTATTTCGAGTTAGGGTTTATGTTTAAAAATTTACCCATGAATAATATGCATGTATTTTGATGTTTTATGGTAGAATATGAATGTTTAAAGTTAGGAGAACGATCTTTTCTAAGTAATTTTTAGCGAAAACGAGCAAAACGACATAATCGGTAAAAATACCTATTGTTCATAACTATGAGTTAGAGTGAGAATTTGATGTTTCCATAGAAGAGAAAAATGATTAGCATGTCATAAAACATAATAATAAGGTCTGAAATTAAATTTCTGAGCCTAGGGGTAAAATCATAATTTTGTAAAAATTAGGGGGCAAAAACATAATTTTTCCATAATGTGATTTTTGGATTGAAATAGATAGTATGAGTGTTAAATGAGCTAAATGTGTTGTTATAGATCAAGAAAGGCGTGGAATCGACCTCGAATGGGGGAAGGAAAAGATTTTAGACTAAATTGCAAAATTTTCATATTTTGCACCGAGGTAAGTTTGTATGTAAATAATACATTATCTTTATTTACGTTTTATATTTCAGCATATTATATATTTTTACCTGATTTTGAATCATAATCGACTATTAGATGAATGGAAATAAGCAATAGAGAGAAAAATCCCGGTTGAACCTTCGGAAAGATTGGATAATACAGATGGTACGTAGCTAGGTCACATGTATGGTGAAGAGTGCACATCATGTGTACAAGAGAGCTACGAAGTACTATGTGGTAGCTAGGTCACATGTGTGATACGGGATGTATACCATGTAGACAAGAGAGCTACGGGAGAGGATAAATGTAGCTAGGTCATATGTGTGGTTCCAAGTGAAGGACACCATGTAGACAAGAGAGCTATGAGATAAACTGGCTAGGTCACATGGGTAGTACTAAGTGTTCACCATGTGTACAAGAGAACCGAACTATGTGAAATATGATGAGTGGAGCTATGTGCTGAAACCACCAAGTATCGAGGATTGATCCGAAGTGTTCAACGGGATGATTTTATGGTGACATTGTAATCATGGACCTATACTTGTGATGTATGAAATGTGATGAAAATGAATTGTGATATGCATGTTAAAATGAGGTTAATACAAAGAAAGCGTGAAAGAGTGAATTAGCAATAATACTGTTTTAGACAGTCGCAGTGACGTGAATTTGAAAAATCACCAAAAATAGTAAGAATTTAGTTAGAGGCTTAATGAGATATGAAATTGAAGCTTAATGAGTCTACTTTCATGTAAAAGAAACAGATCAAGTAAAGGGATCCTATAATTTGAGATATTTATATTTTTGTGAGACTTGTTCAGAATGACTACGTGATCCCCTGTTCTGACTTTGAAAAATCATTAAAAATTGTGCAAACGAAATTAAGAAATATAGTTTATATGCCTAGATTTCTTGTTGAGTCTAGTTTTAAATGAAAGAAATTTCATGGCTATTTGACTTTTTTATAGGGAGAAAAACAATTCGTAGTGAACAGAGGTCAGATCAGTTGAGCTGTACAACAGGGGAAACTTTAACTAATAAAATGTACTAATTGGCTGAACTAAAAATTCTAGAAAAATTTTAGTAAGAAGTAATATTAGTCTAGTTTCAGGAAAATTTGACAGATTTGAATTTTGAGTTTCGTAACTCGAGTTATGATTTATTCAGCGAACATGATGCAAGAGGGACAGCTTGATCAAATTGGAGTAAATAGTGAAATTAAAAATAGATATGGCTGAGTTATTTTGTGAACATATTAGATTCCTTATTCATTATTTATATACTTACTTACTAAGTCGTAAGCTTACTTTCTTTTCTCTCTTTTGTTTTATAGTGTCATCCAGCTAGCACAGGAGTTAGAGATCGTTGAAGATCTGCCCGCACTATCAATACTTTTGGTATTTGAACTAAACATTTTGAATTATGGCATGTATAGTAGGCTTAGTTATTTTGTTACGTGTCATAATTGCCTAGGTATAAAATATTAGTTCTGATTTGTGATTATTTTGTACAAAGCCATTGAAATTGGCTAATACTGTTAAAGGCTTATGTTATAATGATTCATGATCTAATTGGATGCCATATTTTTGTCTCGGTTTTATTTAATGGTATGTATTATGATCTGGTAATACCTCGTACCCTATTCCGGGGTGGGGTACGGGTAACGGGTGTTACATTTAGTGGTATCTGAGCTAGGTTTAGTCGGTTCTCGGACTAATATAGTGTGTGTAAAAGTCTTGCTATACATGCCATAAATATATTGTGATAGTGTGGTAACTCCTGATCATTCTAAACTGTGTTTTGTTTTAATATAGTAATGCATCCTGACGGAACTGCAGCTGATGATGCTGCTAGTAATGCGTCGGTTCTTGCGCAAGGGACCGCGCCTGTACAAAGTAGACCTGAGACATTGAGACAGGGAGATGAGGCTCGGGATGCCTTTCTCCAAATGATGAAGAATTGGTATACTGAGTTTATTCGAGCAAACCCAAATGCTCAACCTCCTCCACCCCCTCCCATACCTCAGACAGTTCCTGTAGCTGCTCAAGGCATAGATTTGGTAAGAATGAACAAACCTTCGGTCGACAAGATTCGAAAACAAAGGGCCGAAGAGTTTAGAGCAAAGATCGATGATGATCCCGAGAAAGCAGAGTTCTGGCTTGAAAATTCTACCCGTGTATTTGATGAGCTCTCATGTACACCCGAGGAGTGTTTAAAGTGTGCTATATCACTTTTGAGAGATTCGGCCTACCATTGGTGGAAGACTTTGGTAGCAGTGGTGCCAAAAGAAAGGATTACTTGAGATTTCTTCCAGGAAGAATTCAGAAAGAAATACATAAGTCAGTGATTTTTTGATAAAAAACGGAAGGAGTTCCTTGAATTGAAGCAGGGCAAGATGTCTGTGGCAGAGTATGAACACGAATTTGTTAGACTCAGCAAGTATGCCCAGGAATGTGTGTCCACCGAGGCTATTATGTGCAAAAGATTTGAGGATGGTTTTAATGAGGACATTAAAGTGCTTGTGGTAAATCTGGAGCTGAAATAATTTGTAGTATTGGTTGACCAAGCTCTTAAAGCCGAAGAATTGAACAAAGAAAGAAGAAAAGCTACTATTGAGGCTCGAGATGCTAGAAAGAGGCTGATAAGCAAGTCATTTCAATCTCAATCAAAGAGGTCCAAAGAGACAAACCCTCGAATGATAGTTTCAGCTGGGGATTCACACAGAGATCGTGGTAAGGCATATTCGGGGTCTAAAGCTCAAGCTACTTCAGTGGCAAGTGTGGGTAATGTGCGGTCTAGAAAGCCCGAATGTCAAAATGAATGTGGCGAGCAACATTTTGGTGAGTGTTGGGGAAACGAGCGAGCTTGTTTCAGTGTGGTTCTCATGAGCATTTTATCAAAGACTGTCCGGGAGAAAGTTAAAGAAGAAAAATTTTAGAGTGCTAGATGCAGTACTACCTAGCAGCGTAGTAGACCACCGAGAAATACTGGAAGTGGAGCTAGCAATAAACGCGTGATGAAAGATTCAGCGGCGAGATCGTGAAGCTAGGCGCTCGCTAGAGCTTATACCATACGTGCTCGAAAGGATGCATCATCTCCCAATGTGATTACTGGTACATTTTTTCTCTATGATACTATTGTTATTGCATTGATTGATCCCGGGTCTACTCATTCCTATATTTATGTGAATTTAATATCTAATAAAAAGTTTCCTGTTGAGTTTACTGAGTTTGCGATTAAAGTGTCGAACCCCTTAGGCCAATATGTGCTAGTTGATAAGGTTTGCAAGAATTGCCCATTAATGATTCAAGGTCACTGTTTTCCGGCTAATTTGATGTTGTTACCATTTGATGAGTTTGACGTTATCTTAGGAATAGACTAGTTGACATTGTATGATGCCAAGGTAAATTGTAAAAAGAAAACACTAGAGTTGAAATGTTAAAATGGTGAAATTCTGTGGGTTGAAACAGATGAATCAAATAAATTTCCTATGGTGATTTCGCACATGTCTGCACAGAAATATATAAGGAAAGGGTGTGAAGCTTATCTTGCCTATGTAATGAATACTGAGATATCTGAATTGAAGCTTAAATCAGTGCCGATAGTCTGTGAATTTTCAGATGTATTTCCAGAGGAATTGCCTGGGTTGCCTCCGAACAGAGAGATATAATTTGCCATTGATTTTTTGCCGGGGACTGCACTGATCTCGATTGCTCCATATATAATGGCTCCGACTGAATTAAAAGAATTGAAGGCTCAGTTGCAAGAGTTAACAGACAAGGGATTTGTGAGACCGAGTTTCTCTCCCTAGGGTGCTCCTGTATTATTCGTAAAGAAGAAAGATGGCTCAATAAGGCTTTGCATTGATTACCGTCAGCTCAATAAGTTGACTATAAAGAACAAGTACCCGTTACCGAGGATTGACGATTTATTCGACCAGTTGAAGGGGCAACAGTGTTTTCAAAGATCGATTTGAGATCCGGTTACTACCAGTTGAGAGTTAAGAAGTCAGATGTGCCGAAAACCACCTTTAAGACAAGGTATGGACATTATGAGTTCCTTGTGATGCCTTTCAGCTTAACTAATGCTCCAGCTATATTCATGGACTTGATGAACCGAATCTTTCGACCATATTTGGATAAGTTTGTGGTTGTGTTCATAGATGACATCCTAATTTATTCTCGGGATGAGTCTGAGCACGCCGAACACTTGAGAACTATATTGCAGATCTTGAGAGAAAAGAAATTGTTTGCTAAGTTTAGCAAAAGTGAGTTTCGGCTTCGTGAAGTCGGATTTTTGGGACATATAGTCTCAGGTGATGGTATTCGGGTGGATCCGAGCAAAATTTCTGTGATCGTTGATTGGAAACCGCTAAAGAATGTATCCGAGGTTAGAAGCTTTTTAGGCTTGGCCGGGTATTATAGACGTTTTGTCGAGGGATTTTTGATGATTGCCTCTCCTATGACTAAGTTGCTGCAAAAGAATGTTAAGTTTGAATGGACTGATAAATGTCAGCAGAGTTTTGAAAAGCTGAAAGCACAATTGACTGAAGCACCAATTTTAGTACAGCCCGAGCCAGGGAAGGAGTTCGTAATTTATAGTGATGCATCATTAACAGGCCTTGGATGTGTGCTGATGCAAGAGGGTAAAGTGGTAGCTTATGCCTCGAGACAGTTAAAACCGCATGAGAAGAACTATCCTACACATGATTTGCAATTGGTAGCTATTGTCTTTGCCTTGAAGATCTGGCGTCATTATTTGTATGGTGAAAAATGTCGATTTTTTACTGATCACAAAAGTTTAAAGTATTTGATGAATCAAAAGGATTTGAATCTGCGACAGTGGAGATGGCTTGAATTATTGAAAGATTTTGAGCTAGTGATTGATTATCATCTGGGGAAGGCGAATATAGTTGCTGACGCCTTGAGCAGGAAATCTCTTTTTACTTTGAGAGCCATGAATACGAGGTTAGCATTGTCTAATGATGGGTCAATCTTGGCAGAGATGAGGGCTAAGCCATTATTTCTCCAGCTAATTTGTGATGCTCAAAAGAACGATAGTGAGTTGCGAACCAAGAGAACTCAGTGCGAATCGGGTTACGACTCAAATTTTCGAGTTGGACCAGATGACTGTTTGATGTTTTGAGACAGGATATGTGTACCAAAAAATGATGAATTGATTCAAAAAATATTACATGAGGCGCACAGTGGTTGTTTGTCAGTTCATCCTGGTAGCACAAAAATGTATAATGATTTAAAGAAGTTTTATTGGTGGCCAGGCATGAAAAGGGACATTTCTGAATTTGTAACCAAGTGTTTGATCTGTCAACAAGTAAAAGCTGAGCATCAAGTGCCTTCAAGATTACTCCAACCGGTGATGGTACCTGAGTGGAAATGGGATAGGATTACCATGGATTTTGTAACCGGTTTGCCTTTAACTCCTAAAAGGAAGAATGCTGTCTGGGTAGTGGTTGATGGGTTAACAAAGTCGACTCACTTTATATCGGTACGTATCGATTACTCATTTGATAAATTAGCTGAATTATATATTGCTGAAATTGTGAGATTGCACGGGGTACTTATGTCTATAATATCAGATAGAGATCCGAGGTTTACCTCGAGATTCTGCAAAAAGTTACAAGAAGCTTTGGGTACAAAATTGAATTTTAGTACCGTGATTCATCCACAAATAGATGGTCAGTCTGAAAGAGTAATCCAGGTACTCGAAGATATGCTTAGATGCTGTGTTTTAGAATTTGAAGGCAGACCTTTGGTTGAATTTGCCTACAATAACAGTTTCCAGTCGAGTATGCAGATGGCACCATACGAAGCCTTGTATGGTCGTAAGTGTCAGACTCATTTATATTAGACCGAACTTAGTGAGAAACAGATTCACGGAGTTGATTTAATTAAAGAAACCGAAGAGAAAGTAAAAGTAATTCGTGATTGCTCGAAAGCTGCTTCAGATCAACAAAAGTCATATGCAGATTTAAAAAGAAAAGAGATTGAATTTCAGGTCGGTGATAAAGTGTTCTTGAAGGTGTCACAATGGAAGAAGATTCTGAGATTTAGCTGAAAAGGCAAGTTGAGTCCATGCTTTATTGGGTCGTACGAGATTATTGAAAGGATTGGACCAGTGGCATATCGATTGGCCTTACCGGCAGAGTTAGAAAGAATTCATAACGTGTTTCATGTATCAATGTTGCAACGTTATCGTTCTGATCCTTCTCATGTGATTTCTCCAATAGAAATTGAGATTCGATCGGACTTGACCTATGATGAGGAACCGATTAAGATTTTGGCTCGAGAAGTGAAACAGTTGAGGAAGAAAAGTATAGCTTTAGTGAAAGTGTTATGGCAAAGACATGGGGTAGAAGAAGCTATGTGGGAACCGGAGGAAGCCATGAGAAAACAGTACCCAAACCTCTTTACCGGTAAGATTTTTAGGGAAGAAAATCCCTAAAGGGGGGAGAGAGTTGTAACAGCGCAATTTAGGGCCAAAATGGAATAGTGGTTTCGAAACCACGAATTCGAGGTTGAAAATTTTATGATTAGGTGTTTAATTTGATGTTTAGGACTAAATTGAAATAGGTGAAAAATGTGTGTTCTAGTTCATAAGGTACTTGATTGAAATGGGGGTTTTAAGTAGAGGTCCTTAAATGGAAATTAGTCCATTATACTTTATATGGACAAAAATGGGCATGAATAGGACAAAATTTTAAAGAAAGGCCTTAAGGGTATTTTTGTCATTTGGTAATTAAAAGAAATAAAATGGGAAAAATAAGCCAAAATTTTGTCCATTCATCTTCTTCCTTGGCCGAACCTTGTATGTTCACCATAGCTAGGGTTTTTTCCAAGCTTTCAAGCTCAATAGTAAGTGCATTCAAGCCCCGTTTTTAATGTTCTTTACATTTTTAAAATCCTTGTAGCTCGGTTTACCTATTTCTACCATTATTTTGAGTTAGGGTTTATGTTTAAAAATTTACCCATGAATAATATGCATGTATTTTGATGTTTTATGGTAGAATATGAATGTTTAAAGTTAGGAGAACGATCTTTTCTAAGCGATTTTTAGTGAAAACGAGCAAAACGGCATAATCGGTAAAAATACCTATTGTTCATAACTATGAGTTAGAGTGAGAATTTGATGTTTCCATAGAAGGGAAAAATGATCAGCATGTCATAAAACATAATAATAAGGGCTGAAATTAAATTTCCGAGCCTAGGGGTAAAATCATAATTTTGTAAAAGTTAGGGGGCAAAAACGTAATTTTTCCATAATATGATTTTTGGATTGAAATAGATAGTATGAGTGTTAAATGAGCTAAATGTGTTGTTATAGATCAAGAAAGGTGTGGAATCGACCTCGAACGGGGGAAGGAAAAGATTTTGGACTAAATTGCAAAATTTTCATATTTTGCACCAAGGTAAGTTTGTATGTAAATAATACATTATCTTTATTTACATTTTATATTTCAGCATATTATATATATTTTATCTAATTTTGAATCATAATCACTATTGGAAGAATAGAAATAAGTAATAGAGAGAAAAATCCCGGTTGAACCTTCGGAAAGATTGGATAATATAGATGGTACGTAGCTAGGTCACATGTATGGTGCAGAGTGCACATCATGTGTAAAAGAGAGCTATGAGGTACTATGTGGTAGCTAGGTCACATGTGTGATACGGGATGTATACCATGTAGACAAGAGAGCTACGGGAGAGGATAAATGTAGTTAGGTCGCATGTGTGGTTCCACGTGAAGGACACCATGTAGACAAGAGAGCTACGAGATAAACTGGCTAGGTCACATGGGTAGTACTAAGGGTTCACCATGTGTACAAGAGAGCCAAACTATGTGAAATATGATGGGTGGAGCTATGTACTGAAACCAACAAGTATCGAGGATTGATTCGAAGTGTTCAACGGGATGATTTTATGGTGACATTGTAATCATGAACCTATACTTGTGATGTATGAAATGTGGTGAAAATGAATTGTGATATGCATGTTAAAATGAGGTTAATACAAAGAAAGTGTGAAAGAGTGAATTAACAATAATACTGTTTTGGACAGTCGCAGTGACATGAATTTGAAAAATCACCAAAAATAGTAAGAATTTAATTAGAGACTGAATGAGATATTAAATTAAATCTTAATGAGTCTATTTTCATTTAAAAGAAACAGAGCAAGTAAAGGGATCCTATAATTTGAGAGATTTATATTTTTGTGAGACTTGTTCAGAATGACTACGTGATCCCCTATTCTGACTTTGATAAATCATTAAAATGGTACAAAACTAATTAAGAAATATAGTTTATATGCCTATATTCCTTATTGAGTCTAGTTTTAAATGAAAGAAATTTCATGGTTATTTGACTTTTGTATAGGGATAAAACCAGTTCGTAGTGAACAGAGGTCAGATCAGTCGAGCTGTACAACAAGGGAAACTTTAACTAATAAAATATACTAATTCGCTTAAACAAAAATTCTAGAAAAATTTTAGTAAGAAGTAATATGAGTCTAGTTTTAGGAAAATTTTACGGATTTGAATTTTGAGTTTCGTAACTCGAGTTATGATTTATTCAGTGAACATGATGCAAGAGGGACAGCTTGATCAAATTGGAGTAAATAGTGAAATTAAAAATAGATATGGTTGAGTTATTTTGTGAACATATTAGATTCCTTATTCATTATTTTTATACTTACTTACTAAGCTATAAGCTTACTTTCTTTTCTCTCTTTTGTTTTATAGTGTCATCCAGCTAGCACAAGAGTTAGAGATCGTTGAAGATCTACCCGCACTATCAATACTTTTGGTATTTGAACTAAACATTTTGAATTATGGCATGTATAGTAGGCTTAGTTATTTTGTTACGTGTAATAATTGCCTAGGTATAAAATATTAGTTACAATATTTGGCAGATTATTTTGTACAAAGCCATTGAAATTGCCTAATATTGTTAAAGGCATATGTTATAATGATTCATGATCTAATTGGATGCCATATTTTTTTCTCGGTTTTATTTAATGGTATGTATTATGATCTGGTAATACCTCGTACCCTATTTCGGCGTCGGGTACGGGTAAGGGGTGTTACAAGCTTACTCAGTTTGTTCATGTTTACTCTGTTTTATAGATTTTGGATTCAAGTTACAAGCTCAGGGATTTGAGGAAAGTTTAGTACACTATCCACTATTTCGGTAGTTAATAGCTGAGCTCATATTATGGCATGTATAGGCTAGAACATACTTTTGAAATGTTGTATTTCGGTTTATATATAACTAAAGCCATGCAAAAATGGCTAAGTTGATTTATGAATTTATGCTGTCTCAGGTGTAATTATTAAGTGTGCTATGCATGAATGATGATGGAGTGAATTGAATATGACTTTGGTGATTTGGTTTTGTGATTAATTTAGGTGATAGAAATATAAGTGCTAAAGGTGATGAAGTTTGGTCAAGGTATATATTTATGAATGGCATAAATAATCTGAGGTGAACTTGTGGTTTGATTTGTGTGTGGTATTTATGGTTAATGGATGTGAGTATTTGGTTGTGGCATAATCACATTCAGTAGTGAAGTGTATATTATGTATATAAATCATACTTGAGTTATGTATAAAACAAGTTTTTTGAGTTATATACGTGAAATTTGGCTGGACGTATTTAGCATATTAAGTATTAATTAGATGAGGGTTATGTTTGGTTAATGACTAAATAGTTAAGTTGGTTTAAATTGTTTGATATCCTGGTTAAGAAGTGAAACTATAATTTGGAATTGGTTAAAATTAGATTATATGTTTAATATGATATTTAGCCGAGTATATGGTTATTAAAGTAAATATTGAAATGGCAGGAGTAGTAAGCATGAATATATATATTCGGTTAAGGCTTGTAGAATTATCAAAATAGTAATTTTTATTATTAGTCATGAATAATATTGAAATGGCATGAGTAGTAAGCATGAATATATATATTCGGTTAAACGAGTCGCATGTTTTGACATGTGGCTAAAGTATTTAGTCATGTATAAATTTTAAATTTAGGATGGTAATTGAAGTGGTAGACGAATGTACATATGCATATATTTGTATTTTGTGTTGAATGGAAATCATTTTGTTTAAAATGATTTGTACCTTAAAAGGATTACTTTTATATGACACATGTTTGAATAATGGAATGAAATATTTATATAAACTTTGGTATGAGCGTATGATATGTATATTTTTTATATGCTGAATATCTTGACTTATGAGATATGTGGCTATATATATACACACATATACATATTTGATAAGTGATATGAAATGAGACATGCTTAATTATATTAATTGTATCTTTTAAACATTTGATTGATTAAAGACTTGAAGATGTGTATATATATTTATACTTATTCTGACAATGTGTATTCTCTGGTAATGCCTCGTAACCCTAATCTGGCATCAGATACGGGTTAGGGGTGTCACAGGTGGTTCGTGGAGTCGATACTCCTCTTTCTTGCTATCAATTCTTTTATTCAACTAAGGTTTAAGCCGAGAGATATTTACCTTAAAAGTGCCAAAATTAGAATAAGTTTCCTCGATTGTACTGTATGGGAAGACATTGAGTACCGTAAAAGAAGTTGCTTTGTTTGCTTTAAGCTCTGAAGTGGTGATTCGAGGTTTCATTTCATCTAACAGTATCTATTCTCCAACATTAAATTGGTTCATTCCATCATTGAGCTCAACATGGAGTCTCTTCGGTTTTGCATCGTATATTCTTGACATGTGACCGCCATTCATCTAGTTCATCAATCTAAAGCATTCTTTCTTCATGAGTTGTTTTATTTTTGTTGTATAAGCTAGATCGTGGCTCTATCACATTTTTTTAGGTGTTTCCTGCGAATAAGGTTGAGCCACAAGGTTACTCACATTAACAGAACTCATATAATCATCTTGATTACTAGATAACTTAGTAGAATCGCGAGCTTGGAGTTTAATCGTTTCATTGCCTACATGAAATATTAATTCTCCTATACCAACATCAATGATAGTTCTAGCAGTTGCTCAAAAGGGTCATCCTAAATTAAGGGTACGTCACTATCCTCCTCCATGTCTAGAATAACAAAGTTAATTGGGAATATAAATTTATCAATTTTAACAAGAACGTCTTCCATAATACCCCTAGGAAATCTAATGGTTCTGTCTGCCAATTGAATACTCATCCTAGTTGGTTTGGGTTTCCCAAGACCTAGTTGTTTAAACATTTTATAAGGCATGACATTAATACTTGCCTCTAAATCAGCTAAAGCATTATTAACACTTAAACCACCAATTAAATAAGGAATAGTAAAACTCTCTGGATCTTTCAATTTGTTGGGTAGTTTATTTTGCAAGATAGCTGAGCAAACTGCTTTTAGCTCCACATGCGATGAATCATCCAACTTCCATTTGTTTGCCAAAAGCTCCTCTAAAAATTTTACTGAATTGGGCATCTGCGGAAGAGCTTCAATAAACAGTAAGTTGATATGTAACTTTTTAAGAAGTTTAACAAATTTACCAAATTGTTCAGTTGTGTGGTCTTTCTTTATCGTAGTGGGATATGGAACTCGAGGTTTATACTCCTTACCTACCGGTTTTTGTTCACTGTGGCTCACCTCAACCTTACCTTAACTTACCATATTTTCTTGCCTTCGTTCTGGTTCAAGCTCAACTAACCCTTTTTCATCTCGAACCTTAATTGCATGAAGCTGCTCTCTTGGGTTAGTTTTGGTGTTGCTAGGAAAGCTACCTTGTGGTCTCTCTGAAATCATCTTAGCAAGTTGTCCTATCTGGTTCTTGAGCCCTTGAATCAACGCTTGTTGATTTTTTAGTACGGTTTCAGTGTTTTAGAAACGAGTTTCTGACACCAAAATAAACTTCGTCAATTGAGAGTGAAAGGTAAGTATATGTGCAAGTGATGATAAGTGATATAAGTATAAGAAAATATGCTATATGTACAAATGAATTAGGAATATTTGAATTGTATATGAACTATACGGTTTGTGATAATATTTTACTATGGAAATAAATGTATTTTATGATGTTTATATGTGTTAAAATATGAGTTTATTTGTATCTGGCTTACTAAGCTTTTAGAAAGCTTACTTTGTATGTGTTTGCATTGTTTTATAGATATCGAAGCTACTGGGAGCTTGGATATCATCGAGGATCTTCACCACACTATTGACTCTATTTTTGGTACCTTTTGAAAGTTTAAATATTGAAGTATGGCATGTATAGGCTAGAAGTATAGAGATATGTTTTGTGGTGTATATATTTAGCCATGTGATATGGCTTGGTTTTGGTTATGATTATGGTTTGATTTTGGTATATGATATGTGATGAAAATTATGTCTAAGAAATGTTCAATTTGGTAAGTTAGTAATGTGATTTGGTTATGGAATTGGTATGTTTTTTATATGAGAATTAATGTGAAATTTAGTGATACAGACATGTATAATTGACTGTGTTTGGTAGGAAAATATGGTGTGTTTTATTTTGGATAATGAGCATGAAATTAGTTGATGAATATATGATATGAATGATGAAAGTTTTGTAGTTGAAATTGGTTGGAAATATGATGTATTTGATGCTTGAATGGTATTTGTAGGGAGGACCTTAAATGGGTGGCAAATTGGCCTTGTAAATGGCTTATTTTTGCCCACACGGGCAGGGACACCAGCGTGTGTCTCAGCCGTGTTTCTCAATGGCCATTTCGAAATGAGCATGGGTAGACTACACGGTTGCACACATGGGCGTATGTTAGGCCGTGTGGCCAAGTCAATTTTGAGCACGGGGTAAACACACGGGCATGTGACTGGCCGTGTGACCTACGTCAGTAGCCTCCCTAATTTTCACACGGTCAGGCACACGGGCGTGTCTGGTGGCCGTGTGGACAAGTCAATATGTATGCCTTGTTTTGCCACAGCCTAGGCACACGGGCGTGTCTAATGCCGTGTGAGGCACACGGCCTATTCACATGGGCTTGTGACCTGTATAACTTTGAAAAAATAAATGTCTAAGTTTTGAAAAATTTTATATGTGCTCAGTTTAGTCCTGCATGATTAAGGTTTCGTTGACCTATGTAAGGGACTCTGTAATGATGTGTGACTATGATGATATGATGATTGAGAAATGTTTGTGAATTATTATGATATGTCCGGTAATACCTCTTAACCCTAGTCCAGCAACGAATATGGGTTAAGGGTGTTACATTTGATTAGTATCAAAGCTACAGTGTAGTCGATTCTAGGACTAACGTAGCGTATGTGAGTCTAGCTATACATGCTATATTTATGAACTACAATAGTGTGATGAATCCTGACAATGAAGATTTTTTTATATATTAAATAGATCCTGAACAAGCCGTAGCTGATAATGTCGAAAGTAATGTGCCTGCTCCCGCACAAGAGACAGTGCTAGCTGATTTTAGACCAACTACGAGTAGTCATGATGGTGAGGCTAAGCAAGCCTTTTATCAAATGATGAACAATTGGTTAACCCAATATATCTAAACTGATCAGGCTGTGCCACAACCTTTACCCCCAGTCAATCCTCTGCAAGTTCCTATAATGCCACAAGCTAATCCAGTTCAGTTGAATAAGCCTCTGGTTGATAAGATTAGAAAATATGGGTCCGAAGTGTTTCGTGCTACCACTAATAATGATGATGAGAGAATCGAGTTCTGGTAAGAGTGTTTGATAAATTGTCATTGACTTTGGTTGAATGCCTAAAATGTGTCGTTTCACTTTTAAGAGATATGGCGTATCATTGGTGGAAGACATTAATATCTATGGTTCTGAGGGAACGAGTCACTTGGGATTTCTTTCAAGCTAAATTCTGAAAGAAATACATTAGTTAGAGATTCATCGATCAGAAATGCAAAAAGTTTCTTGAGTTAAAACAAGGATGTATGTTTTTATAGAATACGAGTGAGAATTTGTGAGACTGAGTCAGTATGCACGAGAATGTGTCTCGACTGAAGCAATTATGTGTAAGAGATTTGAAGATGGCTTGAATAAAGATATTCGTTTGTTAGTAAGGATTTTGGAGATAAAAGAATTTGTTGTTCTTGTTGAATGAGCATGTAAAGCTGAAGAACTCAAGAAAGAGAAAAGAAAAGTTGATTCAAAAGCTAGAGATATGAGAAAGAGATCCATGAGTAAATCATTTCAGTCTATGTCAAAGAAATTCCGAGATGATTATAGTCATTCAAAGGCTAATGTGGGGCATTCGGGTAGAAATCATGCAAGATCACATTCGAGCTTCAGAGCTCCAGTTACTTCTGTTGCTAGTGTTAAAAATGTCTGATCCAATCGACCTGAGTGTAAACACTATGGTAAAAGACATCCTGGCAATTGTAGACTGTATGATCGTGCTTGCTTCAAATGTGGATCTTTAGATCATTTTATATGAGATTGTCCTGAGTTAGTTGAACAAGAGATAGCACAAAATCTGAGACTGAGTAACACCTTCGCTCGAGGTAGACCACCCAAAAATACAGATAATGTGAGTGGCAGCCAGAGGGGAACTAAAGATACGGCTGTTATTTCTGAGGCTCGCGCACCTACCAGAGCCTAAGCCATTCGAGCTTGTGAGGAAGCTTCGTCTCCAAATGTGATTACAGGTACTTTTACACTTTACGGTACTTCTGTGATTGCTTTGATAGATCTAGGATCGACGTATTCTTATATATTCATAAACTTAGTGAACAGTAAGACTTTTCCTGTAGAGTCTACTGAATTTGTAATTAGAGTATCGAACCCCTTAGGTAGATGTGTTTTGGTTGATAAAGTCTGCAAGAATTGTCTGTTAATGTTTCGAGACATTTGTTTTGCGGCTAATCTGATGTTATTAACCTTTGATGAGTTTGATATAATTCTGCGTATGGATTGGTTAACTTTCCATGATCCTATTGTAAACTGCAAATGGAAGATTATTGATTTGAGATGCAAGAATGATGAAATAGTCTGAATTGAATCTAATGATTTGAATGGGTTACCGACTATGATTTTGTCAATGAAAGCTCTAAGTATTATGAGAAAAGGTTGTGAAGCTTATTTTGCTTATGTGATTGATTCGAAAGTAATAGAAAAGAAAGTGGAATCAGTGCCTGTTGTCTGTGAATTCCCTGATGTGTTTCCTGAAGAACTTCTAAGATTACCTCCGATTCGAGAAGTTCAATTTGCCGTTGAATTAGTACTGGGAACTACTCTGATTTCGATAGCTCTGTATAGAATGGCTCTGACCGAGTTAAAATGATTAAAGTCTCAGTTGCAAGAGTTGACCGCTAGAGGATTTGCAAGACCTAGTTTTTCACCTTGGGGTGCTCCTGTTCTATTTGTGAAAAAGAAAGATGGCACGATGAGAATGTGTATTGATTATCGTTAGTTGAATAAAGTGACTATCAAGAATAAATACCCTTTGCCCCGAATTGACGATTCGTTTGATCAGTTGAAAGGAGCTACTGTGTTTTCAAAGATAGATCTGAGATCAAGATATTATCAATTGCGTGTAAAAGATTTAGATATTCTGAAAACTGCTTTCCGAACGAGGTATGGGCACTATGAATTTTTAGTTACACCTTTCGAATTAACGAATGCACCTGCTATCTTTATAGATTTGATGAACATAATTTTCAGACCATATTTAGATCGATTTGTTGTCGTATTCATTGATGACATTTTGATTTACTCGTGTGACGAAACAGAGCATGCCGAGCATTTGAGAATAGTGCTACAGACTTTGTGAGATAAACAATTGTATGCGAAGTTTAAGAAATGTGAATTCTGTTTGCGCGAAGTTAGTTTTCTAGGCCATATTGTGTTAGTATTAGGTATCCGAGTCGATCCGAATAAAATTTCAGCTATTCTGGATTGGAAGCCTCCAAGAAATGTTTCTAAAGTCTGTAGTTTTCTGGGACTTGTCAGTTATTATAGACGTTTTGTAAAAGGCTTTTTGATGATCGTGAATCCGTTGACGAAACTACTTCAGAAAGATGTGAAATTTGATTGGTCTGAAAAGTGTCAGAAAAGCTTTGATCAGTTGAAAACTCTATTGACTGAAGCTCCAGTGTTAGTACAACCAGAATCGGGTAAAGAATTTGTGATCTACAGTGATGCTTCGTTGAATGTTTTGGGTTGCGTTTTGATGCAGGAAGGCAAAGTTATAGCTTATGCCTTGAGACAGTTAAAACCACATGAAAAGAACTATTTGACGCACAACCTTGAATTGGCGGCTATTGTGTTTGTTTTAAAGATTTGGCGCCATTATCTGTTCGGTGAGAAATGCCACGTGTATTCTGATCATAAAAGTTTGAAATATCTGATGACTAAGGAATATTTAAATCTACGATAGAGAAGATGGTTAGAACTGTTAGAAGACTACGAGCTTGTTATTGATTATCATTCGGGAAAAGAAAATGTTGTTGCTGATGCTTTGAGTAGAAAGTCATTGTTCACATTACATGCGATGAATAATCATTTGGTTCTGTCTGATGATGGTTCGATATTGGCCAAATTGAAAGCGAGACCGTTGTTTTTACAATAGATTATTAAGGCTCAGAAATTTGATAATGAGATAATATAAAACAAGCTCAGTATGAATTGAATTTTGATTTTGAATATAGAGTTGATGATAATGATTGTTTGAGATTCCGAGATCGAATTTGTGTTCCAAGAAATTCAGAATTGATTCAAATGATTTTGAACGAAGCTCATAGCAGTCGATTATCTGTGCATTCGGGTAGTATGAAAATGTATAATGATTTGAAACAGCATTACTGGTGGTCTGGAATAAAAAGAGATATCTCCGACTTTGTTTCGAAATGTTTGATCTATCAGCAAGTTAAAGCTGAACATCAAGTGCCATCTGGTTTGTTACAACCGATTACGATTCCGGAATGGAAATGGGATAAAGTGGCAATGGATTTTGTTTCGGGTTTGCCCCTATCTCCGCAAAAGAAAGATGTTATCTAGGTTGTGGTTGATAGATTGATGAAATCAGTTCATTTTATTCCAATATGATCTGATTACTCACTTGATAAATTAGTTGAAATATACATTTCTGATATTGTGAGATTGCATGGTGTGCCATTATCTATTGTGTCAGATAGAGACTCGAGATTCACTTCCCGA
This sequence comes from Gossypium longicalyx, assembly GCA_025698465.1. Taxonomy (NCBI): domain Eukaryota; kingdom Viridiplantae; phylum Streptophyta; class Magnoliopsida; order Malvales; family Malvaceae; genus Gossypium; species Gossypium longicalyx. The sequence goes on from CM047006.1 coordinate 30,519,560, forward strand.
TTTTGGAAGAAAATACAAGAGGCTCTAGGTACGAAATTGCATTTCAGTACTGCTTTTCACTCACAGACAGATGGTCAATCTGAGCAGATCATTCAGATACTCGAGGATATGTTAAGATGTTGCATTCTTGAGTTTGAAGGTACGTGGGAACAATATTTGCCATTGGTTGAATTTTCTTATAATAATAGTTTTCAATCGAGCATTAAAATGGCACCATAAGAAGCTTTATATGGTCGTAAATGCCACACACTTTTGTATTGGACTCAGCTCAGCGAGAATAAGATTCACGGGGTTGATTTGATAAAAGAGACTGAACAGAAAGTAAAAGTGATCCGAGATAGTCTGAAAGTAGCTTCCGATCATCAGAAATCATATACAGATTCGAAAAGAAAAGACATTGAATTTGAGATTGGTGATAAAGTATTTTTGAAAGTGTCCCCGTGGAAGAAAGTACTCCGATTTGGCAGAAAAGGCAAATTGAGTCCAAGGTTTATCGGGCAGTATAAGATTATCGAGCGTATCAGCCGGTTGCTTATCGATTGTCATTGCCACCTGAGCTAGAAAATATCCACAACGTATTTCACGTATCGATGCTTCGACGGTACAAATCTGATCTCTCGTATGTGATTTCTCCGTCTAAGATTGAGATTCAGTCCGATATGACTTACAATGAAGAACTGATCCGTATTTTAGCTAGTGAGGTTAAAAAATTGCGAAATAAGAAAATTCCATTAGTAAAAGTACTGTGGCATCGACACAGTATTGAAAAGGCTACGTGGGAGCCCGAAGATGTTATGAGACAGCAATACCCGAATCTGTTCAATGGTAAGCTTTCGGGGACAAAAATCCCTAAGGGGGGAGAGTTGTAATAGCCCGGTTTAGACCCTAGTCGGAATAGTGGTTTCGAGAGCACAAATCTGAGTTAGAAAAATATTTTAATATTATTTTCTGTGCTTATTATATGCGAATTGATATATGTGAAAGTTTCGTATGAAAATTCGATTGTTTGTGTGCTTAATTTGATAAAAGGACCTAATCACGTAAAATGTAAAAGTGGCTAAATATTTGTTAAATGTGCCTATTTGTTATGGATTTTTATTTGTGAGGCCTTTATGTGATTATTTGACCATAGAATGCATTAAATGACTTAGTTAGACGTTATATAAAGGTTTATTAATGTTTTAATGTAAGGGAAAAATGGTAAACCAATTATTAATGTTAATTTAGTTAAAACAAAAGCATGAAATTATTTTATTTTTATTCATCCTAGCTAAATTCATCAAAGAAAAAGAAAGAAAACTTAAGCTAGGGTTCGGCCATGCTAAAGTTTGATTAATGGTTCATTTTTTATCCGTTTTCGATAATTTTTATGTTTTTGTGATCGTTGCTTTGTGTTTTACTAAGCCCATGTCTCAATTTCTAATTTTTTTTGATGATTTTCAGTTATTTCATTGATGAAACTATGAGTTTTATGAAGTTTGATGATAGTATGTGGAAGCTTGATGTTGGGTTAATATGTTTTGTCTTTGAATTTTTGATGAATTTGAGTAATTTGGGCTAAACTATAAAAAATGAGATTTTGAGGGACTAAAATGTGAAATAAATGAAATATTTGGGCTTATATGAACACCATGTATATTCGGCTAAGCAAGTCTGTAAGGAAATTTTGTGTATTTTGTGATTTTGTGAATTAGGGACTAAAGTGTCAAAATGTCAAAATGTGAGGGTTAAATTGTAAAATGCCCTAAATATATGTTTTTGGATTGAATTGAATGATTTGTTGAATAAAAGAGTTAAATTTGAATTTATATAGATCAAGAACCAAATAAAATGGAATTAGACCGGGGAAAGTCGAAAGTCATCGAGTAGTCGATTTCGTTCGTTCAAATCTGTACGAGGTAAGTCGATATACAAATAAATGCATTTGAATCAATTTATTTATGCTTATATGCTATTGAAATGAAATGAATGGCTTGAAAGATGAATACGTGGAATTGTGAAAGCATCGATAGTGTTTCGATGTCTGAAAAGCCCCGTACGAACCATAAGAATAGTTAGGATACTTATGTCATGACATAGGATCCGATATGTGTTTTCGTGTAAGACCACATCTGGGAAGTTGGCATCGACTTATGATTTACGTGTAAGACCATGTCTATGACATCAGCATCATATTTGATTTCATGTAAGACCCTGTCCGGGATAGTGGCATCAATATTCTATTACAAGTAATACCACGTCTGGGACTTTGGCATTGTGTGAGCTTTCCAAGCTATCCGAGTATCCTTACTGATTTCGAACCAGCCAACGGGCTTTGGGAAATGAATAACTATGTGGATGAGTATCCGACTCAGGTATGTTTGAAATGTTTATCATTAATTGAGAGTGAAAGGTAAGTATATGTTCAAGTGATGATAAGTGATTTAAGTATAAGAAAATATGCTATATGTACAAATGAATTGGGAATATGTGAATTGTATATGAAGTACATGGTTTGTAATAATATTTGACTGTGGACATAAATGTATTTTATGATGCTTATATGTGTTAAAATATGAGTTTATTTGTATATGGCTTACTAAGCTTTTAGAAAGCTTACTTTGTGTGTGTTTGCATTTTTTTATAGATATCGAAGCTACTGGGAGCTTGGGGATCATCGAGGATCTTCACCACACTATCGACTCTATTTTTGGTACCTTTTGAAAGTGTAAATATAAATGTATGGTATGTATAGGCTAGAAGTATAGAGATATGTTTTGTGAGGTATATATTTATCCATGTGATATGGCTTCGTTTCGGTTATAACTATGGTTTGATTTTGGTATATGATATGTGATGCAAATTATGTCTATGTGGTGTGCTCATGGTTGACTTAGTGAGAAATGGTCAATTTGGTAAGTTAGTAATGTGATTTGGTTATGGAATTGGTATGTTTTTTATATGAGAATGAATGTGAAATTTAGTGATAGGGACTTGTATAATTGAATGTGTTTGGTAGGTAAATATAGTATGTTTTATTTTGGATAATGAGCATGAAATTAGTTGATGAATATATGATATGAATGATGAAATTTTTGTAGTTGAAATTGGTTGGAAATATGATGTATTTGATGCTTGAATGGTATTTGTAGGGAGGACCTTAAATGGGTGGCAAATTCGCCTTGTAAATGGCTTATTTTTTACCTCACGGGTAGTGACACGAGCGTGTGTCTTAGCCGTGTTGCTCAATGGCCATTTCGAAATGAGCCTGGACAGACCATGTGGTCACACACATGGGCATGTGCTAGGCCGTGTGGCCAAGTCAATTTCGAGCACGAGCTAGACACACAAGCGTGTGACTGACCGTGTGACCTAAGTCAGTAGCCTCCCTAATTTTCACACAGTCAGGCACACTTGTAACACCTCTAACCCATATCTGTCGTCGGATGAGGGTTATGAGACATTACTGATCATAATACAGTTCATACAAGTATGCATAACATATTACAATTCGAAATTTTTAATTACATCAATGTTCATAACTAAATCAGAGATTTAATCTTAAAATCTTATTATTCACAACCTGACACAATTTAAAACATAATCTACTTCTATCAAACAATTTAGCTATATACTAAATATGTAACAAATTAATAACTTCATTAATTGAATGTCAACCTACTTATATAAGCCATTTGCATGTACAAAATTAAACACCATTACAAACGAATTTCAATACCTTTCTTTTTATTTATTTATGTGGCATTACTTTATTAATTATTATGTAGTTCATAAGTCATACGTTAAGGTTATCTAATACACCCATTAAATATATATAAACATGTAAGTAGATGTAACTAAACATAATTGAATAAATCTTTAAGGCAAGTCATGCTTTCGATTTGATAAATAACCATCACATAAGAGATGCAACATGTCTCATCGAGCTCTAACATATTTCTTCATTTTATCTTAAATCAATTTTAGCTACAAAAAACAACTCAGTACCAAAAATATGCATAACTCGTTATACCCTCAGTAGGTCATTTAATCACGAATATCAATTTCTGTACAAGCTATTAACATAACCAATTAAAAACATATTACATAATTTAATAGTCAATCACGTATGCATCTTTAGTACAATACAATATGGCCGAACATGCTTCTTATTCATATACACATTCTGCGTATTTACCCTAAATTTGAAAACCACACTTAACATTTAATTGCATACAAAACAATTGACTAAAATATTCATGGGACATTTTTATTACCTATTACCTTTCATAACCGAATTTCATAACTAAAAACCATGAACACATCCAAAAGATTTCATCACCAAATACCAGAACTAAGTTTATTAAACATTACAACTAAAAACATATAAGACTAAAACTAAACATGGTGATCAAATTCACACATACACTATATACTAGTATGAAACACATCCAAAGCAACCAAACATACTTAGGACTAACTTCTCTATACCTCATGCAAAATCATTAACCAAATTCAATATATACAAACACATAACATATATTATGTTCAATCATGGCACATATCATACTAATTAAAATGAACTCAAACCATTATTATACCAGAACCAAATTCAAGCATAGAAATAAGCCATTTTTGCATGGCTTTTATACAAAACCAAAGTTCATTGTTTCCAAAACACTTTCCAGCCTATACATGCCATAATTCAAGTTTGATTATTTAAATACCGAAGCTGTAGATAGTGTGATAGACTTTGCTAATGATCCCCGAGCTTGTAACTTGAATCCAAAATCTATAAAATAAAAACACACATAAAAACACAGAGTAAGCTTTTAAAGCTTAGTAAGTCATAAGCAAATAAACAACTCGATAACATTATCAATCCAATTAAACCAAGACAACTTATAATATTATAACACATTTAAAGCCAAACATATAAAGTTCATAATATATATACATTCATTCTTAAATATCACTTTGGCCGAATGCTCATGTAACTAAATTATCATTTTACCATTTAACTTTCACAACCAAATAATTATCACAAACTTAGTTCACATACCATAAACACATAAGCTCATGTGTCACAATATAGTTTCATATACACATATTAATCATATAACCAGATATATCTCATCATATATACACATACATAAAGACTATTCATAACATACTTACAACTCATTCACAAAGCCAAAAACACATATCACATACACATATTTTCTTCATTTGCATTTTACAAGATTTGTAACAAATAACCAAGGTGTTTACTTACCTTATCTCCAGTAGGTAACAAGTGAATTCATACCTGGCATATAGCTCATTTTACACATTCGAACTCAATTTACCTTTGTCTGATGAACCATTTGGAATTGAGTAGGACACTCGGATAATAACAGAGATATCATACAATGCCAACATCTCAGACGTGGTCTTACATGTAATCACATATCAATGCCACTATCCCAGACAGGGTCTTACTCACACACATGTATCGGAATCACATAAATCAGAATCCTATGTCATGACATATGTATCCTACCTATTCCTAAGGTTTATACAAGGCTTTCGGACGTCGTAACTCAGTCGAAACGAATTCGGAAATGTAGTAGTCTAGCTTCTTCATATTCAGCCATAAAAAATATAAATTCACACATTTCATAATAGCATGTATATCTAACATTTAACTATAATTAAACACGTCTATTTGCTTATAAACTTACCTCGGACGATGTAAAACGGAACGGAGCGGCTAGTCGACAACTTTCGTTTTTCCCCGATCCAAATCTGATTTCTTTGGTTCTTGATCTAAACATATTCAAATTAAGCTCATTCAAACATATTCATTCAATTTAGTCCAAAAACACATAAATGGGTAAATTACCATTTTACCCCTAACATTTATAATTTTTACAATTTAGTCCCTATTGCACAAAACGAAAAATACACCAAATTTCTCCATACCCAAGCTAGGCCGAATATTACCCATATCCATACAAGCCCATATAATTCATTTATTTCATATTTTAGTCCCTCAAATTATTATTTTTGCAATTTAGTCCTAATTACTCAAAATCATCAAAAACTCCAATACAAAATATGTTAATCTAAAACATATCTTTCATATTTCATCATCAAACAACAAAAATTACAAGCTCTCAACAATGGCACAACTCAAAATATTCATCAAAATAAAAAATTCAAGCATGGGTTTTGTAGTACTCGAAGCAACGATCTCAAAAACGTAAAAATTATCAAAAACTAAAAAAAAACGAACCTTGATTGAGCTTGAAAGGATGGCCAAACCTAGTTTCTTTTCTTTTCTTTCTTGTTTGTAATATTCGGTCACTTTAGAATAGAATAGAATGAATGAATGATATATATTTTTTAACATATGTTTTAATATAATAACTTATATTTCTAATTTACTAAGTTAACCTTAATAATAAAATTATAAAGCCATTATAAGCTAGGGCACTACCGTCCATATCACTTAAATTTGGTTTATTTACAACATAAATGCTTCAATTTAAGAAGCCACTAACAATTCGACCCTTATGCAAGTTACTACCTAATTTTCATGTTTTTGTGATTAAGCCCTTTTATTTAATCGAACACTCAAACAATAAAATTAAATCACGAAAATTTCATAGATATAAATTCACACAAAATAGACACAATAAATAATTTTTAAATATTTTTCTCACTCGGATTCATGGTCTCGAAACTACCGTTCCGATTAGGGTCTAAATCGGGCTCTTACAACTCTCCCCCTTAGGGATTTTCGTCCCTGAAAATCTTACCAATGAATAGGTTTGGATAGCGTTCTCTCATTGCATCTTCTGGCTCCCACGTTTCTTCCTCAACTCCATGTTTATGCCACAATACTTTAACCAACAGAATTTTCTTATTTCGCAACTCTTTAATCTCACAATCCAGAATACGAATCGGTTCTTCCTCGTACGTTATATTGGGCTTAATCTCAACCTTAGCCAGACTAATCACATGTGAAGCATCAGATCGATATCTACAAAGCATCAAAACATGGAATACATTGTGTATCTTTTCTAGCTCAGATGGCAACAATAGTCTGTAAGCAACCGGCCCGATGCGCTCTATAACCTCATACGACCCAATAAACCTCGGACTCAATTTGCCTTTACAACCAAATCTGAGTATTTTCTTCCACGGTGAGACTTTCAAGAAAACTTTATCTCTGATCTAAAACTCTATATCTTTTCATTTTAAGTCCGCATATGATTTCTGACGATCTAACGCTGCTTTCAAACTTTCACGGATCACTTTCACTTTCTGTTCAGTTTCTCTTATCAAATTGACCCTGTGTATCTTATTTTCATTGAGCTGAGTCCAATACAATGGTGTACTACATTTACAACCATACAAAGCCTCATAAGCTGCCATTTTGATACTCGATTCGAAGCTATTATTACACGTACCTTTAAACTCGAGAATGCAACATCTCAACATATCCTCAAGTATCTGAATGATTTGCTCAGACTGACCATCTGTTTGCGGGTGGAAAGCAGTGCTGAAATGTAATTTCGTACCCAGTGCATCTTGCAGTTTCTTCCAAAATCGCGATGTAAACCTTAGATCTCTATCCGAAATAATAAATATAGGCACACCATGTAGTCTCACAATCTGAGAAACATATAACTCAGCAAGCTTGTCAAGCAAATAATTTGTGTGAACAAGAAAAAAGTGAGCCGATTTAGTCAATCTATCCACAATAACCCAGATTGCATCTTTCTTGCTTGATGTCAATGGTAAACCAGATACAAAATCCATAGTAACTCTGTCCCATTTCCACTCAGGTATCATAATCGGTTGAAGCAATCTAGAAGGTACCTGATGCTCGGCTTTTACTTGTTGATAGATTAAGCATTTTGGAACAAAGTCAGAGATATCTCGTTTCATTCCATGCCACCAGTAAAGCTGTTTCAGATCATTATACATCTTCGTACTACCTAGGTGAACAAATAATCGACTGCTATGAGCTTCATTCAAAATCATCTAAATCAACTCTGAGTTCCTTAAGACGCATATTCGGTTCCTGAATCTCAAACAGTCATCAGCATCAACTCGAAACTCTGAATTAGCATTTGAATCACATTGAGCTCGTTTTGTTATCAACTTGTTATCAACCTTCTGGGCATCACAAATTTGTTGAACAAATGACGGTCTTGCTTTTAATTCAATTATTATTGAACCATCATCAGTCATAGCCATATGCGTATTCATTACACACAAAGCAAACAATGATTTTCGACTTAGAGCATTAGCAACAACATTTGCCTTTCCCGGGTGGTAGTCAATCACAAGCTCGTAGTCTTTTAGCAACTCTAATCATTGACGTTGTCTCAAATTTAGATCTTTTTGAGTCATCAAGTATTTCAGGCTTTTGTGATCAAAATAAATATGACATTTCTCACCAAACAGATAGAGACGCCAAATTTTCAACGCAAACAGAATAGCTGCCAATTCTAGGTCGTGTGTCGGACAGTTTTTTCATGTGGTTTTAACTGTCTTGAGGCATAAGCTATAACTTTACCTTCCTGCATCAAAACACGGCCAAAACCATTTAAAAATGCATCATTATAGATAACAAATTCTTTAACCGGTTCTGGCTGAACTAGCACTGGAGCTTCGATCAAAAGGGCTTTCAACTGATCAAAACTTTTCTTGCACTTCTTTGACCACTCGAACTTAACATCTTTCTGTAATAGCTTTGTCATCGGAGCTGCAATCATAGAAAAACCTTTCATGAACCATCTATAGTAACCAGCAAGTCCTAGAAAACTTCAGACTTCAAAAACATTCCTCAGAGGTTTCCAATCGAATATAGTTGAAATTTTGTTTAGATCAACTCGAATACCCAATGCTGATACAACATGACCCAAAAAACTGACTTCACTTAACCAAAACTCACATTTATTGAACTTCGCATACAACTGGTTATCTCGTAAAGTCTATAACACAAGTCTCAAATGTTCAGCATGTTCAGCTTAATCACGAGAGTAGATCAAAATGTCATCTATAAACACAACTACAAATCGATCCAGATACGGTCTGAAGATCCGATTCATCAAATCCATGAAAATAGCAAGTGCATTAGTGAGTCCAAATGGCATAACTAAAAACTCATAGTGTTCATACCTCATTCAGAAAGTAGTCTTTGGCACATCAGAGTCTTTAACTTGCAACTAATAGTAGCATGATCTTAAATCTATCTTTGAAAACACTATAGCCCCTTTCAGTTGGTCAAACAGATCATCAATCCGTGGCAACAGATACTTATTCTTTATAGTCACCTTATTGAGTCGTCTATAATCAATGCAAATTCTTATAGTTTCATCTTTGTTTTTCACAAACAACACTGGTGCACCCCAAGGAGAAAAACTCGGTTGCGCGAAACCTCCATCTGTCAACTCTTGCAACTGAGCTTTCAATTCTTTTAATTCTTTAGGTGCCATTCTGTACGGAGCTATGGATATCGGAGTCATCCCAGGCATTAACTCAATACCAAACTCTAGCTCCCGAATAGGTGGCAAACCTGGTAATTCTTTAGGAAACACATCTGAATACTCGCACACAACAGGTATTGATTCAATGTTTCTTTCTGCTACTTTACTATCAAGCACATAGGAAAAATAAGCTTCACACCCTTTTCTCACATATTTCTGAGCTAGCATCGAACAAATCACTGCTGGTAACCCATTCAGATCACTAGATTCAATCCGAATAATCTCATCATTCTGGCACCGTAAATCAATAGTCTTTCTTTTGCAGTTTACAACAGCATCATGCAAAGTCAACCACCATACCCAAAATTATGTTGAACTCATCAAATGGCAACAACATCAAATCAGCCGGAACGCACAAATCTCGAACCATCAAGGAACAATTCTTACACACTCTATCAACCATAACACATTGGCCCAAGGGGTTTAACACTCTAATCACAAACTAGTAGACTTAATAGGTAAAGTCTTACTGAATACTAATGTCTCACACACATAAGAATGAGTAGAACCAGGATCAATCAATGCAATTACATTATTATCATAAAGAGTGAATGTACCAGTAATGACATCTAGGGATGAAGCCTCCTCTCATGCGCGAATAGCATAGGCTCTGGCAAGTGCACGAGCCTCAGATCTGACTGCTGTATCATTAATTCCTCTTTAACTACCACTCGTATTACTCGCATTTCTAGGTGGTCTACCCCGAGCTATAGTATTACCCGATATCATATTCTGCATTGGATTTTCTTTAGCTAACATTAGGCAATCAAGAATATAATGATCCATCGATCCACATTTAAAACAAGCCCGATCATGCATCCTGCAACTGCCAGGATGTCGTTTGCTGCAATGTTTACACTCGGGTTGATTTGATCTGACATTACCCACACTAGCTACTAAGGTAGCTCTCGAGCTTATAGGTGGTTTACTCTGATCCTGTCTAGAATAACCTGAAGTAGCTTTGGAACGGCTGAAATCATCTTAGAACTTCTTTGGTGTCAACTGGAATGACTTACCGATTTTTTTTTACGTGCATCTCTAGCTTCAAAGTCAGCTTTTCTTTTCTCTTTCCCGAGCTCTTCAGCTTTGCAGGCTCGCTCAACCAGTACTACGAACTCTTTTATCTCAAGTATGTCGACGAACAATTTAATGTCTTCATTTAGCCCATCTTCGAATCTTTTACGCGTTATGGCTTTGATAGAAACACATTCTCGGGCATACCGACTAAGTCTCACCAATTTTCGCTCATACTCTGTCACGGTCATCTGGCCCTATTTTAGCTCCAGAAATTCTTTACGCTTCTGATCAATAAATCTTTTGCTGATATATTTCTTACGAAACTCAGTCTGAAAGAATTCCCAGGTCACCCGCTCTCTCGGAACCACTGATACTAGGGTATTCCACCAGTGATATGATGTGTCTCGAAGCAAAGATATGGCACACTTCAAACATTCATCTAGGGTACAGGATAGCTCATTAAACACACAGATAGTATTATCAAGCCAGAACTCAGCCCACTCAGCATCATCATCAGTAGCTTTAAACTTTTCAGCCTTGTGTTTTCTAATTTTATCAACATATGGCTTATATAAACTCAACGGATCACTTACTTGAGGTACAGAAGGCATCAAAGATGGATTAGTCGGGTGTGGAGGTTGTTGTGCAGCCGGGTTAGTTCGGATATACTGAGAAAACCTGTCATTCATCATTTGGTAAAAGGCTTGTCTAGCCTTTCCTTCCTGGTTACTCGAAATAAGTAGAGAATCAACTAACGCTATCCCTTGCGCGGAAGCAGGTGCTACACTCTCAACATCATCAGCTACAGCTCTATCGGGATCCATTTATTATATGAAAGCACATTTTCAAATGTCCGAAGTCATCACACTATCGCAGTATATAATATGGCATGTATAGCTAGACTCACACGTGCTACGTTAGTCCCAGAACCAACTAAACTGTAGCTCTGATACCAATAAAATTTAACACCTCTAACCCATATCTGTTGTCGGATGAGGGTTATGAGATATTACTGATCATAATACAATTCATACAAGTATGCATAACATATTACAATTCGAAATTTTTAATTACATCAATGTTCATAACTAAATCAGAGATTTAATCTTAAAATCTTATTATTCACAACCTGACAAAATTTAAAACATAATCTACGTCTATTAAACAATTTAGCTATATACTGAATATGTAACAAATTAATAACTTCATTAATTGAATGTCAACCTACTTATATAAGTCATGCGCATGTACAAAATTAAACATCATTAGAAACGAATTTCAATACCTTTCTTTTTATTTATTTATGTGGCATTACTTTATTAATTATTATGTAGTTCATAAGTCATACATTAAGGTTATCTAATACACCAATTTAATATATATAAACATGTAAGTAGATGTAACTAACCATAATTGAATAAAGCTTTAAGGCAAGTCATAGTTTCAATTTGATAAATAACCATCACATAAGAGATGCAACATGTCTCATCGAGCTCAACATATTTCTTCATTTTATCTTAAATCAATTTCAGCCATAAATAACAACTCAATACCAAAAACATGCATAACTCCATATACCCTCAGTCTGTCATTTAATCACGAATATCAATTTCTGTACAAGCTTTTAACATAACCAATTAAAAACATATTACATAATTTAATAGTCAATCACGTATGCATCTTTAGTACAATACAACATGGCCGGACATGCTTCTTACTCATATACACATTCTGCGTATTTACCCTAAATTTGAAAACCACACTTAACATTTAATTGCATACAAAACAATTGACAAAAATATTCATGGGACATTTTTATTACCTATTACCTTTCATAACCGAATTTTATAACTAAAAACCATGAACACATCCAAAAGATTTCATCACCAAATTACCAGAACTAAGTTTATTAAACATTACAACTAAAAACATATAAGATTAAGACTAAACATGGTGATCAAATTCACACATACACTATATACTAGTATGAAACACATCCAAAGCAACCAAACATACTTACGACTGACTTCTCTATACCTTATGCAAAATCATTAACCAAATTCAATATATACAAACACATAACATATGTTATGTTCAATCATGGCACATATCATACTAATTAAAATGAACTCAAACCATTATTATACCAGAACCAAATTCAAGCATAGAAATAAGCCATTTTTGCATGGCTTTTATACAAAACCAAAGTTCATCGTTTCCAAAACACTTTCCATCCTATACATGCCATAATTTGAGTTTGATTATTTAAATACCGAAGCTGTAGATAGTGTGATAAACTTTGCTAACGATCCCCGAGCTTGTAACTTGAATCCAAAATCTATAAAATAAAAACACACATAAAAACACAGAGTAAGCTTTCAAAGCTTAGTAAGTCATAAGCAAATAAATAACACGATAACATTATCAATCGAATTAAACCAAGACAACTTATAATATTATAACACATTTAATGCCAAACATATAAAGTTCATAATATATATACATTCAATCTTAAATATCACTTTGGCCGAATGCTCATGTAACTAAATTATCATTTTACCATTTAACTTTCACAACCAAATAATCATCACAAACTTAGTTCACATATCATAAACACATAAGCTCATGTGTCACAATATAGTTTCATATACACATATTAATTGTAACACCCCTAACTCGCGTCCATCGCCGGCGGGGTTACGAGGTATTACCGAAGAAAAACATAGTATTCGTACAATCACATAATTCTATATATCTTATTCGTAAAATAAATATATTAAATTATTAATCACACTGTATGCACGAATTATAATTCTCAAGTTCAAACGAATTCAAATCAAATATTAAACCTTTGACTTCATAATTATTTACAAGTACTATTTAACCAAATAAAACATTTCACATAGCTTACTACTCAAATCATGTGCAGCATTAAAATTGGCTATTATAAAAAAAATAAATCATACTTGGTAATTCATTTAGAGACCAAACATACCTATTTGCTAATTACAAAGCCATGCGCATTTGACCATTTTAATGTAACCAATTTTAAGAACACATACCAACCACTAGTGCATTCAATTCCCATATCATCTATCATTTTTAGAGTATAACCGCATAATTAAAACACCAATTATATTTTAAAAATAATTCACATCCTATAATAGCATATTAATACATCCAAATATCATAATATCTTGATATAACTCAATCAATTCATATAACAACAATGACATATGCGCAAATTTAAAAGTATATATGTTCTGTTAATTAACACCCTATATCCGAACATATATATATCATCTATCATTTTCATACCAACTCCTACTACCATACATACATCTTAATTTAACCAATATTAATCCACCATCAAAACCTATTCCTCATTCAATTTATAGCATTAACATAACTTTAAATAATTTTAAACCTTGGTCAAATCTATAATAGGGTTTAAACCTACTAATATGAAATATTCATAAGTTATTCATGACAAAACCAATTAATACGGATAATTAATATATATATCAATTATGCAAATTATAATCTATACTTATCAAATGGATTTAAATCGCAACTAAACCATCAAACCAAACATATCAAAACATCTAACCAAGAAGATTTTAAACCAAGCATAACATATAATAACTAAGCCATTTTCGCATGGCTTAAATACACTTCTCATTCATAATGGATTCAAAAGATAGAATAGATTATACATGCCATAAGTTTAAACTTAAGCTTTCAAGAGTACCAAAATATAGACGATAGTGTGGTGAGCTTCACTGATGATCCTGAGCACGTAACAATCTCCAAAATCTATAAAATTAAGACAAGTAAACACACTCTCAAAGTAAGCTATCTTAGCTTAGTAAGTTATAAGCAATTTAAACAATATAAAAGACATTAATAGCTCAATTTGAGCAACCAAGTCATGCTACTATAATCACATATTCAACCAAACTTGACTACCCATATATCTATTAATCAATCAAGTTTAATCCCGAACATGTTCGAATGTACATAAACTCTTTAAAAATAATTACTTATCACTTCCCATCTTACCATTTAATACCTAGCAGAATGTTCACTCACATATAAAATAAATAATCAAACATTATAACATATATATAACATATCATTTTATTATTATTTTTTTCCTTTTCAATTCATCCATCTTTCCTTTTTCCAAATCTATCATACATATTATATTTATTACTACCAACCACATAATTTCAAGTTCAATAATATCAACCACAAAGGTTTGATTACGTACATGCGTTAATACGAACATAAATATTACACTACTACTCTTGCATTTGATAATTAGATCGTCTGATCATTTTCATTCATCCGATATATTCGCACACTTAGTGCTATTGTTTAACTAGAAAAGCCATGAAATCACACACTTAGTGCTTAATATTTTCCTTCGCACACTTAGTGCTCGATAATCAAACTCGCACACTTAGTGCTCGTTAACCAAACTTGCACGCTTAGTGAAATTTTCATGTCCATAACTATTTATATTCACACACTCAGTGCCTAAATTTAATTACTCAATGCCTATCAATTCATATTTATTATTTCTATTTGCATTCGGCAACATCAAGATTTTATACATTTCAACTCGGCTCACACATATATATAAATTATGTTTATTTAAACCAACAATAAATATTTGCTTAATGACTTACCTCGGATATCGACGGACGATAAAGTTTGACAATTCAACTATTTTCATTTTCCCCCGATCCACTTCCGATCTTTTTGTTTCTTGATCTATAAAGTTCCAAATTAAGCTTATTAAAATAAAATTTCATTCAATTTAATCCCAAACACATAAATGAGCAAATTACCAAAAATCTCAATACCAAACATGTTAATCTAACACATATATTTTATTTTCTATCATCAAACATAAAATTCATCAAATTATCAACAATGTCAATTCATGAAATCATCATCAAATTCAAAAATTCAAGCATGGGTCTTGTAGTACTCGAAGCAACGATCTCAAAAACGTAAAAATTATCGAAAACTAAGCTAGAACTTACCTTGGATTAAGCTTGAAAGTCACGAACCCTAAGTTTCTTCTCTTTTTCTTCTTTGTTTTAGTTTCGGTGGTGGAGAAATAAAGATGAACTAATGTTTTTCATGTTTTATTTTTTTTATGATAATATAACTTATTTGATAATTTACTAGTTTGCCCTTACTAATAAAATTTATAAACTATATAATCTATGTCTAATGCCGTCCACCATCCTTCAAAATGGCTTATTAACCACTTTAAGGCTTCTATTTAAAAAGCCATCAACAATTAAGTCCTTCCAATTACAACTAGCAAATTTTCAATTTACGCGATTAAGTCCTTTTATTAAATCAGGCATCTGAATAATAAAATTTTTAAACGAAACCTTCACAAATGCAACTTCACACATTTCAAGCATAGAAAATAATATTTAAATATTATTTTGACTCGGATTCGTGGTCCCAAAACCACCGTTCCAACTAGGGTCAAAATTGGACTGTTACAACTCTCCCCCCTTAGGGATTTTTGTCCCCGAAATCTTACCGATGAATAGGTTTGGATAACGTTCTTTCATCGAATCCTCAAGCTCCCAAGTTGCTTCTTCAACCCCGTGCTTATGCCATAGCACTTTCACCAATGAGATTTTCTTATTTCTCAACTTTTTTCTCTTTGTGAGCTAAAATGCTAATCGGTTCTTCCTTATAACTCAAATCGGGTTGAATCTCAATCTCTGACAGATTAATCACATGTGCAGGATTGGATCTATACCGCCGAAGCATCGAAATGTAAAAGACATATGGATCTTCTCTAGCTCGGGTGGCAATAACAATCTATACGCAACCGGCCCATCCACTCAATAACCTCATACGACCTAATAAATCTCGGATTCAACTTGCCTTTGCGACCAAATCTAAGAATTTTCTTCCATGGCGAGACTTTAAAAAATACTCGGTCACCAATCTGAAACTATATATCTTTACGTTTCAAATTCGCATAAGATTTCTGACGATCGGATGCTGCTTTTAAACTTTCATAGATTACTTTTACTTTCTGTTCAGTCTCTTTAACCAAATCAACCCCATGTATTTTTTTCTCACCGAGCTCGATCCAATACAAAGGTGTACGGCATTTACGACTGTACAAAGCCTCATAAGGTGCCATTTTGATTCTCGATTGAAAAATATTATTGTATGCAAATTCGATCAGAGGCAAGTTTCTTTCCCACGTACCTTCAAACTCGAGAACACAACATCTCAACATATCCTCAAGTATTTGAATGATTCGCTTGGACTAACCATCTGTCTGGGGGTGGAAAGCAGTGATAAAGTGCAATTTAGTACCTAATGCATCTTACAGTTTCTTCCAAAATCGTGATGTAAATCTCGGATCTCTATCTGAAACAATAGAAATAGGCACCCTGTGCAATCGCACAATCTGAGAAACGTACAATTTAGCTAGTTTATCGAGTGAGAAATATGTACGGACCAGAATAAAATGAGCTGACTTTGTCAATCTATCAACAATAACCCAAATCGCATCTTTCTTGCTCGGTGTCAATGGTAAACCAGATACAAAATCCATCATAATTCAATTCCATTTCCATTCGGGTATCATAATCAGTTGAAGTAATCCTGACGGTACCTAATGCCCGGCCTTTACATGTTGACATACCAAGCATTTCGACACAAAGTTTGAAATGTCTCGTTTCATACCGTGCCACCAATAATACTGTTTCAAATCATTATACATCTTTGTGCTACCTGGGTGAATAGACAGTCTACTATTATGAGCTTCGTTACAAATCATCCGAATTGACTCAGGATTCTTCGGTACACATATTTGGTTTCTAAACCACAAACATCCATCAAAATCAACTTGAAATTCTGAGTCAACATTCGAATCACAGTGATTCATTTTTGCTATCAAGTCATTATCCACTTTTTGAGTTTCACAAATCTGCTGAACGAATAACGGTCTCGCTTTTAACTCTGCTATAATCGCACCATCATCAGACATATCCATATGCGCATTCATAGCACTCAAGGGAAACAGTGATTTTCGGCTTAAAGCATCAGCAACCACATTAGCTTTTCCCGGATGGTAATCAATCACAAGCTTATAATATTTAAGCAGCTCTAACCATCGTCGTTGTCTCAAGTTCAAATCTTTCTGAGTCATTAAATACTTTAGGCTTTTGTGATCGGAGTAGACATGACATTTCTCACTGAACAAGTAGTGACGCCATATCTTCAAAGCAAATACTATAGTAGCCAACTCGAGATCGTGCGTCAGATAGTTCTTTTCATGCGGCTTTAACTGTCTTGAGGCATAAGCTACAACTTTGCCTTCCTGCATTAGAACACAGTCCAAACCATTTAAGGATGCATCACTAAAAATAACGAACTCTTTACTCGATTTCGGTTGAACAAGCATTGGAGCTTCAGTCAACAAAGTTTTCAATTGGTCGAAGCTTTTCTGACACCTTTCTGTCCGCTCAAATCTAATATCTTTTTGAAGTAGCTTTGTCATCGGAGTTGCAATCATCGAAAAACCTTTTACAAATCGCCTGTGGTAACCAGAAAGTCCTAGAAAACTCTAAACTTCTGAAACATTTCTCGAGGGTTTCCAATCAAGTATAGCCGAAATCTTACTCGGATCAACCTGTATTCCCGATACCGAAACCACATGCCCCAAAAAGCTAACCTCGTGTAACCAGAACTCACATTTACTGAACTTTGCATACAATGGTTTACCTCGCAAAGTCTATAATACTAATTTCAAGTGCTCGGCATGCTCAATTTCATCACGAGAGTAGATCAGTATATCATTAATAAACACAACCACAAACTGATCTAAGTACTGTTTGAAGATCCGATTCATCAAATCCATAAAAACAACATGTGCATTAGTAAGTCCGAACGGCATCACCAAAAACTCATAATGTCCGTATCTCGTTCGGAAAGCAGTCTTAGGCACATCAAAATCTCTAACTCGCAACTGATAGTAACCCAATCTCAAATCTAATTTCGAAAACACCGAAGCTCCCTTTAGTTGATCAAAAAAATCATCAATGTGTGGCAACGAATACTTATTCTTTATGGTCACTTTATTGAGTTGTCGATAATCAATGCACATTCTCATAGTTCCATCCTTCTTTTTCACAAATAGAACTGGAACACCCCAGGGAGAGAAAATCGGTCGCGCAAAACCTCTATCTGTCACCTCCTGTAACTGGGCTTTCAATTCTTTTAACTCAGTAAGTTCCATTCGGTACGGAGCAATTGAAATCGGAGTCATCCCCGGTACTAACTCAATACTAAATTCTACCTCTCGAATAGGCGACAATCTTGGCAATTCATTAGGGAACACATCCAGATACTCGCGCACCACTGGTACAGATTCAATCTTCTTTTCAGTTACTTTAGTATCAAGCACATACGCAAGATAAGCTTCGCAACCCTTTCTCACATACTTCTGAGCCCATACAGAAGATATTACTGCTGGTAAACCATGCAAATCAGTAGACTCAATTCAAATTATCTCATCATTCTGGCATTGCAAATCAATACTCTTTCTTTTACAATTCACCACTGTATCATGTACTGTTAACCAATCCATTCCCAGAACTATATCAAACTCATCAAACGACAATAGCATTAAATCAGTCAGGAAACACGAATCTTGAATCATCAAGGGGCAGTTCTTACACACTTTATCAACTAACACACATTGGCCCAGGGGGTTTGATACTCGAATCTCAAACTCAGTAGACTAAACAGGCAAAGTCTTACTGGATACTAATGTTTCACACACATAAGAATGAGTTGAATCGGGATCAATTAAAGCAGTCACACTAATATTATAGAGAGTGAATATACCAGTAATAACATCAAGGGATAAGGCCTCCTCTCGAGCGCGAATGGCATATGCTCTAACAAGTGCACGAGTCTCAGATCGAACTGCTGTGTCTGAAGCCCCTCTCTGAGTACTACTCCTACCTCCCGTGTTCCTGGGTGGTCTACCTCTAGCTGCAATGCCACTCGATCTCACACTCTGAACATTATCTTTCTCAACTGGCTCCGAGCAATCCCGAATGAAATGATCTCGTGAACCACATCTATAACAGACTCTATTGTTATACTTGCCCCAACATTCACCCATATGCCGCCTTTCACATTGTTGACACTCGGGTTTATTCAGTCGAGTATTACCAACACTGTCAATCGAAGTGGCTTGTGAACTCACTGGTGGTCGATCTCGTATAGAAAGCCCGACAGTAGTCTTAAATCGGTTGCTATCATCTCGAAACTTCTTTGATGCCGACTGAAAAGTCTTACTCATTGATCTCTTGTGGAAATCTCTAGCTTCGAACTCAACTTTTCTTTTCTCTTTCCCAAGCTCTTCATCTTTGCAAGTTTATCGACAAGTACTACGAACTCTTTTATTTCAAGTATGCCAACAAGTAATTTTATGTCTTCATTCAGCCCTTCTTCAAATATTTTACACATAGCAGCTTCAGTCGAAACACACTCTCGGGCACATCGACTGAATCTTACAAATTTTTGCTCTTATTTAGAAACAGTCATACGACCCTGTTTAAGCTCGAGAAACTCTTTACATTTCTGATCTATGAATCTCTAGCTGATATATTTCTTACGGAATTTAGTCTGAAAGAATTCCCAGGTGAGCCGTTCTTTCGGTACAACTGGAACCAAAGTATTCCACCAATGATAGGCAGAATCGCGTAACAAAGACATGGCACATTTTAGACACTCATCAGGAGTACATGATAGTCCTTCAAATACTCGGATAGTGTTATCGAGCCAAAATTCAGCCCTCTCAGCATCGTCATCATCTGTGGCCCTAAATTCTTGGGCCCCGTATTTTTGAATTTTATCAACAGGGGGCTTATTTAATCTCACAGGATCAATAGTAGGAGGTACTACAGGCATCGGAGGTAGGTTATTCGGGTTCGAGGGTTGTTGAACAGCCGGATTTGTCTGAATATATTGAGTAAACCACTCGTTCATCATATTATAAAAGGCTTGTTTAGCCCCATCATCATGGTTACTTGCATTCGGCCGAGAATCAACCTGCGTTGTCCCTTACGCGGGAGCAGGTGCTACACTCTCGACATCGTCCGCTACGGCTCGATCAGGATCAAGATCCATTTACTATACAAGAAACACATTTCAAGTGTCAGGAATCATCACACTATCACAATATAATTTATGTTATGTATAGCTAGACATCAAACACGCTGCATTAGTTCGAGAATCGGATAAACTATAGCTCTAATACCAATCAAATGTAACACCCCTAACTCGCGTCCGTCGCCGGCGGGGTTACGAGGTATTACCGAAGAAAAACATAGTATTCATACAATCACATATTTCTATAGATCTTATTCATAAAATAAATATATTAAATTATTAATCACACTGCATGCACAAATTATAATTCCCAAGTTCAAACGAATTCAAATCAAATATTAAACCTTTGCCTTCATAATTATTTACAAGTACTATTTAACCAAATAAAACATTTCACATAGCTTACTATTCAAATCATGTGCAGCATTAAAATTGGCTATTATAAAAACAAATAAAACATACTTGTCAATTCATTTAAAGACCAAACATGCCTATTTGCTAATTACAAAGCCATGCGCATTTGACCATTTTAATATAACCAATTTTAAGAACACATACCAACCACTAGTGTATTCAATTCCCACATCATCTATCATTTTTAGAGTATAATCGCATAATTAAAACACCAATTATACTTTAAAAATAATTCACATCCTATAATAGCATATTAATACATCCAAATATCATAATAACTTGATATAACTCAATCAATTCATATAACAACAAAGACATATTCGTAAATTTAAAAGTATATATGCTCTGTTAATTAACACCCTATAGCCGAACATATATATATCATCTATCATTTTCATACCAACTCCTACTACCAGACATACATCTTAATTTAACCAATATTAATCCACCATCAAAACCTATTCCTCATTCAATTTATAGCATGAACATAACTTTAAATAATTTTAGACCTTGGTCGAATCTATAATAGGGTTTAAACCTACTAATATGAAATATTCATAAGTTATTCATGACAAAACCAATTAATACGGATAATTAATATATATATCAATTATGCAAATTATAATCTATACTTACCAAATGGATTTAAATCGCAACTAAACCATCAAACCAAACATATCAAAACATCTAACCAAGAAGATTTTAAACCAAGCATAACATATAATAACTAAGCCATTTTCGCATGGCTTAAATACACTTCTCATTCATAATGGATTCAAAAGATAGAATAGCTTATACATGCCATAAGTTTAAACTTAAGCTTTCAAGAGTACCAAAATATAGACGATAGTGTGATGAGCTTCACTGATGATCCCGAGCATGTAACAATCTCCAAAATCTATAAAATTAAAACAAGTAAACACACTCTAAAAGTAAGCTATCTTAGCTTAGTAAGTTATAAGCAATTTAAACAATTTAAAAGACATTAATAGCTCAATTAGAGCAACCAAGTCATACTACTATAATCACATATCCAACCAAACTTGACTACCCATATATCTATCAATCAATCAAGTTTAATCCCCAACATAATTGTAAGAGTATGCCCAAAGATCAATCACGAGATGGTTGTAATAACATACTTGATTTATCATGTTTATTGATATAAGGTGTTGCCATTATTATTTTAGTTTCTTTTCTGTGTACATAAATAAATTGTTTTATAATAATGTCCTGAGAATAATATGATCATTCTTAAAAGATCCTTAGTCAAGTATTATTGTTGGCTAGGACAACAATAATGCATTAAGACTAACATGTAGTTGATTGATGATAAAGAGTTGTCATTGATATGGAGTGTCAAAATCAATGCATGAATATGTGTGTTTGAGAACAACATATTGGACTGACCTGCTATGAGTATGTTTCTTGGATTATTATGTAATTGTCACAACATTACTCATAGTGATTAATATGTATATGACTCTCATACTTGAGATCATCATTATCCCAACATCGTGAGTTGTATATTTTGATATATTCAAACGAACATCATAACTGGTTGTTCTATAAAGGCTGATGTTGGATATACCACAATCTATGTAGAGGGATATGGTTTATCAATATAGGATAAGTCCCTCCTACATAATGGGAGTAATATCTTAGGCCACTTGATTGAGTGAGACTAGAAATGCATGGCCATGCTCAAATAAGTTGATATGAGATGTCATACTTATTTGTGTATCATAGTTCATTTAAAGTATCAAGAAACATGGGATGGAATATGCAAGTGTGACTATTCCATGACTTGTGTCCATTCCAAAGGTATAGGACTTAAGGATTAATGCATGAAAGGTTAATCACAAAAGGTTATGTCGAATCATGACTTCTCGTAACTTAGGTAGCAATGATGCATTGCTAGATGCCACTCATTGTTTGTAACATTAGAATCGTTCTAATATTACTGCTAACGTTACAAGAACCTATAGGGTCACACCCTATGGTTGAAATGGACGGAGTAAAACATAGTTGGTATTGTATTCTGATTGTCAGATGAATTAAATTAATTATAGAATGAATTTAATTGGGCAATCAAATTGTTGAACATACTATACGTACAAGGATGTTGTACACATAATCAGAACATAATTTCATTAGTATATGAATTTGGTTCGTATATAAGTTTAAATAAATATAGTTTACTGAAATCTTTATTATAATTTCATTGATATGGAGTGTCAAAATCCCCTTACTAATAAAATTTATAAACTATATAATCTATGTCTAATGCCGTCCACCATCCTTCAAAATGGCTTATTAACCACTTTAAGGCTTCTATTTAAAAAGCCATCAACAATTAAGTCCTTCCAATTAATACTAGCAAATTTTCAATTTACGCGATTAAGTCCTTTTATTAAATTGGGCATCTGAACAATAAAATTTTTAAAAGAAACTTTTAAAAAAGCAACTTCACACATTTCAAGCATAGAAAATAATATTTAAATATTATTTTGACTCGGATTCATGGTCCCGAAACCATCGTTCCAACTAGGGTCAATATTGGACTGTTACATTAATCATATAATTGGATATATCTCATCATATATACACATACATAAGGACTATTCATAACATACTTACTACTCATTCACAAAGCCAAAAACACATATCACATACACATATTTTCTTTATTTGCATTTTACAAGATTTGTAACAAATAACCAAGGTGTTTACTTACCTTATATCCAGTAGGTAACAACTGAATTCATACCTGGCATATAGCTCGTTTTACACATTTGAACTTAATTTATCTTTGCCCGATGAACCATTCAGAATTGGGTAGGACACTCGGATAATCACACACATATCGTATAATGCCAACGTCTTAGACGTGGTCTTACATGTAATCACATATCGATGCCACTGCCCCAGATAGGGTCTTACTCGCACACATATATCAGAATCACATATCGATTCCATGGTTTTACTCACACACATAAATCGAAATCCTATGTCATGACATATGTATCCTGACTGTTCCTAAGGTTCATACAGGGCTTTCAGACGTCATAACTAAGTCGAAACGAATTTAGAAATGTAGTATTCTATGATAAGTCGTAATTTATACATATTTTTATCCCATGCTTAGCACATTTTTGAATGAATTATCATTAGATTTATGGAATTTGATGCTCCTAATCCTTTAATTTCATGTTTTATACTTAGGTGAGCATAGGAGAGTAAAAAGAGCGAGAAACGGGCGAATAACGGAGAAAATGGGTCAACATAGGAATTCAACATGGCCTGGACTTCCTTACATGGGTAGACCACACGCCCGTGCCTATTCAACAGACTCTAAACACGACCTAAGCTGCCTCACATGGGCGTGGCACACGGTCGTGTCCCTGTCGGGCCCAAATCTAGTTCTATTCGGAAAAGTGCACTTTGGAGGGTTCGGAGGCATTCTAAAGCCTGTATAAACACCCTAGAGGAGGATTAAAAGGGACACACAGAGTAGGAGGCAAGGAATTACTCGAAGAAAGTTGATTGATCCATCTTAGAAGCCGAATTCTACTTCAAGGCGGCAGATCTCCCTTAATTTTCCTTCAGGAGTTTTGAGTTTTCTTTATGTTTTGTTACAATTAGTCTTCTGAGATGTTTTCTTTTACAAATATGAACTAAACCCCCTAAATACCTAAGGGGAATGAAACCTAAGATGAATCTTGTTATTATTTTCTGAATTATAATACTTGATTTGTTCTTAATTATGTGTTCTTAATTCTTACTTTAATATCCCAGGATATTGATTCAATTATTGATGTGCTTATTCAAAGGAGCAAAAGTCCATGTTTAAGAAAAGATCTAGCATAATTAAGCGGAGTTGCATGCAATCCTAGACATAAGACGACATAAATCTGTCGGATTAGGGTCAAACCTAATAAGAGAATCCATAGATCGAGTTAATGCAACACTAGGGGTTTTAATTAGAAAGAGATTTCAATTAATCAACCTAGGGTTAGATGTTGTTAGTCTCGAGAGAGATAATAATATAAATTAGGGATTTCTACAGATCAAGTTAAGTGAATAAACCATCTAATTCAGAGTCAAATAACAAGTGAAGTCTAGATGGATTTTTCCTTGGGTATCGTCCAAATCAATCAGTTTTCCCAAAAGTATTTCCTCAATTTACTTCCTGTGCATTCTTAGTTTAGTTAATGAGTTTAGATAAAGCAAATCCCCTTGTTTTTAGGGTAGATAATAAATAGAAGGTTAATACTAGTACTTTTAGTTCCTGTGGATTCGACATTTCAGTCTTGCTATAAACTATATTACTGTTTGATAGGTGCGCTTGCCTTTATCGTGATAATAGTTAGTTTCCAAGTACAATCAATCATAAATTTAAAACTTATCACGCACAATCAAGTTTTTGGCGCCGTTGCCAAGGAACTAAGATATTAGGAACACTTGATTTTTATTACTTTAGCCATTTTTACTTTTATTGCAATTTACTTTTTATTTTAATTTTTCCTTACTAATTTTTCTTTTTCTTTACTTCTGGAAGATTTTTATAGTTATGACTAGAAGAAACCCGTCAAGACCTCTACTTTTTGATAGTGAGATCGAAAGCACAACTCACAGAAATCGAAGAGAAATAAGGCGAAGCCTACAGTACATAGAGGAAGGACAAGAGGACGATATCCATAATACAACCGAGGAGATGGCTGACAATCAAAATAATCCGCTACCTCCTGTGGTTGCCGCGGATCCAGTAGATCAGAATCCTGTTCCACGTACTATGTATGATTATGTTAAACCTACTTTAACAGGAACTGAATCGAGTATAGTTAGGCCTGCTGTTGCTGCAAATAATTTTGAACTAAAAGCTAACACTATTCAAATGATACAACAGTTTCTTCAGTTTGATGGTTTACAGGACGAGGACCCAAACACTCATTTGGCAATTTTTTTGGAATACTGCGACACTTTTAAGATAAATGACATTTCTGATGATGTCATTCACCTTCGGTTATTCCCATTCTCATTGATGAACAAAGCTAAATAGTGGTTAAACTTTTTACCACGAGGATCAATCACTACTTGAGAACAAATGACCGAAATTTTTTTATTAAAATATTTTCCACCGGTTAAAACAGCTACATTGAGGAATGATATCTCTTATTTTGTGCAGATGGATTTAGAAACACTCTATGATGCATGGGAGAGATACAATGATCTATTGAGGAGGTCCCCTCACCATGGGTTACCACTTTGGCTACAGGTTCAAACTTTTCATAATGGCCTGAATCCCTCAACGAGGCAACTTATCGATGCAGCCACCGGTGGAACATTGAACAACAAAACCCATGAAGAGGCTTACAAATTTATTGAAGAGATGTCATTGAATAACTATCAGTGGCAAGTTATGAGAACAAAGCCGACGAAAGCTGCTGGTGTTTTCAACCTCGATGCGGTTACTATGCTTTCTAACCAGGTTGAACTTTTAAATAAAAAGATTAACGGTTTGTATGGTTCTACTCAGGTACATCCAGTGATGAGGTGTGATTCAAGTGGAGGAGGAGTACACACAGGTTATCCAACCTTCAACCCTAGCATCGAGGAGGAACAAGTTCAATATATGGGTAATAATAATTCTAGATTTCAAAATAACCCATACAGTAACACTTATAATGCAGGTTGGAGGAACCATCCCAACTTCTCATGGGGTGGTCAAGGAAATCAAAAGGCCACAACATCCCCCAGGTTTTCAACAACCACCTTACCAGCAGGAAAAGAAGCCAAACCTTGAGGAGATGCTAACGAAATTCATCTCGGTGTCAAAAATTCATTTTCAGAATACCGAAACGGTGCTTAAAAATCAACAAGCGTCAATTCAAGGGCTCGAAGCTCAAATAGGACAGCTTGCTAAGTTAATTTTCGAACGACCACAAGGTAGCTTGCTGAGTAATACTGAAACTAACCCAAGGGAACAACTCAATGCAATTACCGTTCGAGATAAGGAAGGGTTAGTTGAACCTGAACCAGAACCGAGGCAAGGAATTGTGGTATGTAAAAAAAAAAGGTGAGTTGGACCAAAGTGAGTGGAAACGGTTATGTAAGGAGTACAAACCTCGTGTGCCATACCCAGGAAAAGACCACACAGGCGAACAATTTGGTAAATTCCTTAAATTATTAAAGAAATTACATATTAACTTACCGTTTATTGAAGCTCTTTCACAGATGCCAAACACAGTTAAATTTTTAAAGGAACTTTTAGCAAATAAGTGAAAGTTGGATGAAGCGTCGCTTATGGAACTAAACGCAGTTTGCTCAGCCATTCTACAGAATAATCTACCCAACAAGTTGAAAGATCCAAGGAGTTTTACGATTCCTTGTTTAATTGGTAGTTTAAATGTTAACAATGCTTTGGCTGACTTAGGGGCAAGCATTAATGTCATACCTTATAAAATGTTTAAACAACTAGATCTGGGAAAACCCAAACAAACTAGGATGAGCATTCAATTGGAAGATAAAACAATCAGATTTCCTAGGGGTATCATTGAGGACGTGCTAGTTAAAATTGATAAATTTATTTACCTAGTTGACTTTGTTGTTTTAGACATGGATGAGGATAGTGATATGCCCTTAATTTTAGGAAGACCCTTTTTAGCAACTGCTCAAACTATCATTGATGTTGGAACAAGTGAACTAATAATTCGTGCAGGGGATGACATGATCACTCTCCAAACTCGTGATTCTGCTAAAATATCTAGTAATCGAAATGATTGTTTAAGTTCAGTTAATAACATTACAACTCAAACTTCTTTGCATGAGTTGCCTAGAAAGAATGTGATGAAGCCTCATTCTAATCCATGTCACAAAAATAAAGCGACTCACAAAGAATAAAGGCTTCAGATTGATGAACTAGATGAATGGCGAACACATGTCCCGGAGAAACCAAAACCACAAGAAAAATCAAACCGACACCACAATGAGCGTAGAGATGAATCAAAGCAAATTAAAGTTGGAGATAAAGTATTGATAGATGGAAAGGACCCCCGAATTGATCCTCTAGAGCTTAACACAAGCAAAGCGACTCCTTTCATGGTATTGAATGTCTTCCTATATGGTACAGTCGAGGTAAATCATTCTCAATACGACACTTATAAGGTAAACATTACTCGACTTAAACTTTATGTGGATAATAGAATTAATAACAAGAAAGAGGATTATCGACTCCGTGATCCACCGTAATCATGCAAATTGAGGTAAAGTCGAGCTTAGACTATAAATAAGCACTTCTCGGGAGGCAACCCGAGCACTAACGATGTTGATTTCTTTAAATTTTAGTTTTAACATCTGAATCATTAACTGAGTCCTTGAACACAGGTTTGCCAAATCCACACGGCCAAGCACACAGGCGTGCCTTAGGCCGTGTTCATACCATGGGCGTCGACATGGCCGTACGATACAGCCGTGTGAAAACAGAGTAATTTTTTTCCAAAACACAGGATTCGATACGTTGCCACGGCTGTGCGACATGGCCGTAGGCAATCCTGCCAAATCAACACGGGCATGCGACACGTCCGTGGCTATAAGTCGTGGTAGAGAATGATAAATTAACACGGGCATGCAACACGCCCATGCTCACTACCAGTGCTCGAAACTGTCAGAATAACACGGTCGTGTGCATATATACATGGGCGTGGGAGAAGCAAACGAAGCAGGACATGGCCGTGAGACACGACCGTGTGCACCAACATGCCCAAAGAACACAGGCGTGGGCCAATTTCCAGACGTGCCCAAATTTAAAAAAACCACAAAACACACGGGCTAAAATAAGGGCACACGGGCGTGCCCCAGGACCGTGTGCTCCAATTTCTATATAAACCCCCACTATTCATCATCTCCTTCCTAAATTCCTAACCCTAGCCGTCGCTCCCCTTGCTGCCGCCACCTCAGCTCCAGTCATCACCCAGAAACCACCCTTTCTCCTCCTTTTTTCCTCCATACGCATCAAAATCTTCACCATTTTTCTTCTTTTCCCTTCTTCCTTCTTCTCTCATTCTCCACACTACAACCATCCACTGTTGCGCCACCACTCCTCCGGCCACCAGACTTCCAATATCGATTTCCTCTTTTTTTTTTACTTTCTTTTTATGCTTACTATCATGATTTACTTACATTTTGTTTATTATTTGCTTATCATGTCATCCTTATTCTTAGGTTCTATTTCACATATTTGGCACCCTTTTCTTACCATCATTAGTTCCTCTAATCTATTTCATGTGCATTTAGTCATGCTAATACTATGTCAATTACCATAAAATTACTTTATGAAGTTGTTTGTTCTTGGCTGAGTTTTGTTAGTATCATTATTTTTTGGTTGAATTTATTAGTTTAATTCAAGGTTATATCCTTTTTTATTTGTTAGTATGTTATCTGATCTGTCTATTATGACATGTAACCATTCTTCTTGCAGGTACACTATGTCAAATCCACGTGGTAAGAAAACCGCCGTTCCTGCCTCAAAAAAATGGAAGGGACCTGGAGCCACATCAGCGAGTGCATCTGCCGAAGTGCGTCACCCTTTCCTACAGTTTCCCTTGGGACCCCAAGAGGAACTATTCCAGATACTACGAGCCCGACACCTAGGTATGGGCCGTTGCATTGATTGGACCGCTCTAGAGCAAATCCAACTCGCTGACGCAGTCTGAGCTCTCCTGACTACTGACCCATGGGGGCTCTTTTTCGAGATCGCCGAGCCGACATATCTTGAGCTCGCGTTAGAACTTTATTCAACCTTTCACCTTCAGACCGTCATGACAGAGTTCGATGATCTCGAAACATCCAGTTCCATCTCAGCGGTTTAGTTTGCCAGTTGAGCGTGCCTAAGTTTGGTGTCGCTTTAGAGCTCTATATGGAGGAGTTCATGAACGACGACGACTTCGACAGTCTAAATCGCCACATCCACTATTCGCCTTCAAATTGCTGGAAGGCCCTCATCCCTGCCTCGACGACTTACGATCCTAGTCACTCCAAGGCATCGGCTCTCCCTCCATTACTGAGATACTTACACGCCATCCATGCCCAAACCCTGATAGGACGGTTTGAGAACACCGGCGTCATCAACACTAACGACGCTTATTTTTTATGGAGCATGGCAAACGGGCACGTATTTGACCTTGCATATTTCATCGCCCTCGCCATTTGCCATCAGACAGAGCGGCATAGAAAGGGAGTCATTTTCATCAGCCCTTATGTGACTAGCCTGGCACGGTACTTCGGTCTCCTCAACACGACGGTGCAATCATCCTCCCTCACTCACATCGGTCAGATGTCCCCACAGGGCATCTCAAGTATGCTTCATATGAGGATGATCGAGCGACGACGTGGATTTGACCCCCATCAACATTGGCTCATCCAATCAGCCGAGCAGGAAGACCCAGAGGACATTACTAATGATGTCCCTCCATTTCACGAGGATCCACCATCTCAGCCACCACCTGTTTATCGTCCAGTTCATGCGGCTGCTTCATTCTCTGACATCTCTGAGCGTCTTACTCGATTCGATCAGCAATGTTTTCAATGCTTTGATAACATTGATGCAACCTTACATCAGATTTGTCAGCACCTTCATATCTCATTGCCACCCCCACCTCACAAACCATCTAGCGATGAGGATTTTTGAAGACTTTTATTTATCATTTTTATTTTTTATTTACTTTTATCTTTATTTATCTTTTTAAACTACTTTTTATTTTATTTCTTTTTTATATTATTTTTACTTCATATTTAGGTTTTATAATTTATATTAAGCAATTTATGTTTTCGGCCATCTCCTAATGAGTAATCATGCTACTTTATATATCCTAAAGAGTTATTGATTCTATCGCAGTTATAAAGAGCTCCAAAGCTCACTACTACTTAGGAAATTACAACTTCACTGGAAAAAGGTTCTCCACGACTGTCATGCCCTGCTTGACCATGACTATAGCTACCACCAGGTATAATATTCTTTTGGCACAACACTTGTGGACTAACACCCTCTACTACCACTGGATTATCTTCCTCCAATTTCATCGTTGCCTTAACCGATTACTTCCCATGACTCCAAGTCAAGGATTCCATTTAACATTCAGGAAGATTCACTTTTCTCCCTATCTTATGATCTTATATCTATATTTTTCAGTAAATATATCTTTGTACATTGAGGACAATGTACATTTTAAGTGTAGGGGGTTATTTATATCATTATCAGAAAAATCCCTAGATTTTGTCTTATTCTCACGTGACTCACTCATATCACTATTAGAATGATTTTTTTTAATTTATGATTTTTATTGATATGTCTTGAACTAAAACATAGGATTTATGCATTGATGGTTTAAACTTTAAGTAATTAGAGAGTCAAACATGATAAGTTGATTTTTGAGAATTAAAATTTTTTAGGTTATTTCTCCAAGTTTAGGTATTATCTTGAAGTTGAAATTCACAGAGTTAGCATAAAAAAGCCATAATTTTTGTGAGATCTTGAGCCTTTAGAGCATATAGTATTTCTTTCATGCTCACTTTTATTGTTGCTATGAGTGCGTCAATATTGATTTGTTATTCTAGAACTTGCTTCGATTATGCATGTCAAGACCACATCATTAATTTGATATGTCAAGGTGATAAAGGCATTTAGGTTTAACCCACTCACTCCATAAAAGTATACCGTCATAATTAACCCTTAGTGAACCCCCTTGAGCCTAACAAGCCATTCATTGATTTACCCTCAATATTAACCCATAACCTATTATTGTTGAAATCCCCTCAATTAATTTGATCCCTATTTTTATCGAGATTTGATTTAAATAAATTGCTTAGCTATGTTTTATAGCTGATAGTTAGCAAAGTCCTATGTTACTTGATTTGTTCTTAAAAAAAATGTTGTAATATATCCATGAAGAAAAGCTCAAATGAATGTAATTTGTCAGTTTTAATATTTTTCTAGTTAGGTAATTTTTTAATTCAATCTCGATTCTAACTTTCTCTTTCAGCTTGTGACCACACCACCTAACCAAAACCACGTTACAACCCTCTAAAGACCTTTTGATTGATGTATCATCTCAGTTTATAGTGGTGGAGATTTGATTTTCACGCAAGCCTATGGTAATAACTTTTCATGTTGACTATTGAGTGTTAAATTTGTTGTCCTTAAACACCTCGAGTGATTTGAGTGAATCTTTAGTGAGGATGTTAAAATCTGTGATATTTTGAATCAAAGGTGATTACTTGGATGAGGGGAGACACCTATGTTTTCGTGATAAAATGCTCAACTTGGAATGTTTGAAACTTTGATGTTCTTCTAGTTGAATTCTCAATGTATGATTACTTATGGATTATTTTGAGATAGTATTGATAGGAGTTATAAGTTGAGAAAAATGAATTCTTAATTGTGAGTTGGGGATTTTGCTTAAGGACAAGCAAACGCTTAAGTGTGGGGGTAATTGATAAGTCGTAATTTATACATATTTTTATCCCATGCTTAGCATATTTTTGAATGAATTATCATTAGATTTATGGAATTTAATGCTCCTAATCCTTTAATTTCATGTTTTATACTTAGGTGAGCATAGGAGAGTAAAAAGAGCGAGAAACAGGGCAAAAACAGAGAAAATGGGTCAACATGGTGTAACACCCCTTACCCGTGTTCGACGCCGGAACAGGGTACAAGGCATTACCGGACTTAATCACTAATCATCGTATAAAAAAACCGATTCATAATTTCACTCTAATTTAAAATTTTTCTAAACGCATTCATAAATTGCATCATTTAATTAATAACATAATCAAGACTATCTACATTAAATGACTTTATATAGTAAAGACCTTCAAATAACATAGGTCAGTATTTTAGGCCAATTCTTAGTAACTTAATAACAATTAAATGAGTCTCCATACATGCCAAAGACTTAAAAATACTTTAAAACCTTTATATATTGATCAATAGTTTGATAGTATGATTTAACCTCCGGCGACCTCCAACTCGAGCTAACATCTGTGACACTATAGGAAAAAGGAAAGGAAGGGAGTAAGCATTATAGCTTAGTAAGTAAGTATGTAAATATTAATAAACAATACATTATCATACTTTAAACAAAGTCACAATATGTTCCAGGAATGTTACCATCACAAACACACATACCTTTACTATTACAATCATAAACAGGTTCAAAATAAGCTGTCTAGCAGAGTACCAGCAGCTAAATTATTTATTTCTGGAGCTACAAAACTCCAAATTACAAAATGTTAATTTTCATTAAAACTAGATTCACGTATATTCTTATCATAAAATTTTCAGAATTTTTGGTCTAGTCAATTAGTACAGTTTATTTATTGAAGTTACCCCTGTTTCACTGCTAAACTGTTCTGACCACTATTCACTACGATTCAATTTTCTTCTTGTACAGAATTCAAATGATATTCTCGTTTATTTCATTTGAAACAAGACTCATTAAGGATTTCAAGTATATAAATTATATCCCCTAATTATTTTTGTACAGATTTTAATGATTTTTTGAAGTAAGAACAGGGAATCACGTAGTCATTCTGAACTAGTCTCTCAAAAACTTAAATATCTCATAATATAGAATTCCTTTGCTTGCTCTGTTTTTGTTATATGAAAATAGACTCATTAAGATCTAATTTGATATCTCATTCAGTCTCTGATTCAATTTATACTATTTTTGGTAAATTTTTAGATTCACGTCACTGCAACTATCCAGAACAGTTTTATTGTCAATTTTGATCTTTCACACTTCAATTGTATTCATCACTTACCCATAACAATCTTTCAAATTTCCAATCACATATCGAGCATATTGCTCATAAGTTACACACGTATATACTTACACTTATCATCACAAAGTCATACACAATTTCATTTAATCAATTTCCCAGTTGAATGCTTCGGAATAATAACAGATACGCAATGGTTTCGCACACAGTCCACCTTTAAAATCGAAGCTCTCTTGTACACATAGTGGCCTTCACTTAGCACCACTCATATGACCTAGCTCGATTGTACACATAATTTTGGGTCTCTTGTACACATGGTGAACACTTAGTACCACCCATGTGACCTATTCAGTTTATCTCGTAGCTCTCTTGTCTACATGGTGTCCTTCACCTGGAACCACACATGCGACCTAGCTACGTATATCACGTAGCTCTCTTGTCTACAAGGTGTACACATAGTATCACCCATGCGACCTAGCTACATACCATCTGTATCATCCAATCTTTCCGAAGGTTCAACCGGGATTTCTCTCTCTTTCTAATACTTGATTCCATTCTTCCAATAGTCAATTATGATTCAAAAATCAGCTACAAGACATAAAATATACTGAAATATAAAAACATAATAAAGATAATGTATTATTTACATACAAACTTACATACTTTCTCATTTCCAAGTCGAATTAATATTGAACATTTAAATCATCATAATTATACTTATTTTCAACACCTCGGCAATCATAATAAATATATCATTTTACATTGAAACATGCATAAATTAATGCTTATTATACATATGAACTTACCTCGATACTAAAACGGCCATTTTACAAACTTTCTCGATTTTCGATTTTTCTCCCATTCCAGGTTCAAATCTCATTTTCCGGGATCTAAAACATCATATTTGACTTATTTAATTAATGTACTATTCAAAACAGTCCTTAACTCAAACTTTAGCAAAATTACAATTTTGCACCTAAACTTTTGCATATTTACACTTTTGCCCCTAGGCTCGGGAATTAAACTTCATCCCTTATTATTATGTTTTATAACATGCTGATAATTTTTTTCTTCTATGGCAACATCAAATTCTCACTCTAACACATAGTTATGAATAATAACAACTTTTACCGATTAAGCCGTTTTACTCATTTTTACTTAAAACCGCTTAGCAAAAGTTGTTTAACATAATTTCAGCCTTCATATTCTACCATAAAACATCAAAATAAACAAATTTCACCTAGGGGTATTTTTCCAAATATGAACCCTAGCCTAAATTATTGCTAGAATAAGCTTAATCAAGTTACCGGGATTCTAAAAACGTAAAGAACTTGAAAAACGGGGCTGGAACGGACTTATTATTGAGCTTGGAAAGCTTGAAAACCCTAGCCATGGCTTCCCCCATGCTAATTTCGGCCTCCATGAAAAAGATGAGTCAATTTTGGCTTTATTTTCCCTTTTTATTTCTTTTAATCACCAAATGACTAAAATGCCCTTAAGGCATTTCTTTAAAATTTTGTCCTATTCATGCCCATTTTTGTCCAAACGAAATATAATGGCATAATTACCATTTAAGGACCTCCTCTTTAAACCCCCATTTCAATCAAGTACTTATGAATTAGAACACATATTTTGTAACTTTTGCAATTTAGTCCTAAAAGTCTAATTAAGCACTTTATCAGTAAAATTACTTAACGATATTTTTACATAATATTTTAATCAATAAATAAACCTTAAAACTTAATTGGAATAAATTTTTCGACTTTAAATTCGTGGTTCTAAAACCATTGTTCCATTTAGGCCCTAAATCGGGCTGTTACAACAACTTCTGCAAATAAGCCCTAATAGGCAAATTAAACATGCAATCTATAAAATTTCTTATCAATACTCTAACACATGCATCTAGTCACTCGGTAAATCATAAAAAAATTAATCGAAATAAACTTTTCTATCTCAGATTTGTGGTTTCGCAACCACTATTCCATTTAGGCCCTATTTCAAGATGTTACATTTCTCCCCCCTTTAGGGATTTTCGTCCCCGAAAATCTTACCGGTAAAAAGATTTAATATCTTTTCTTAAAATTTCTTAAACGTCTCCAAACAAATTTTCTTCAAAGCAGTACTTTCAAAATCACCCCACTATCAAATTGAAATCCAATATAACTAAGTTTCAACTTGGTATGACCTCTACATTAATCGAAAACTATTTCCAATTCTCACATTTGCTTTCACTTTTTTTTTTCCCAAAAACTCTGCATTCAGCTATTAATACAACTCAATCATTATTCTTCTGTCTAATTTTATCATTACTAAATCCACATTATCTCATTCACAATCAGAATTTATTTTTAAAAAAAATCCAGCAATCATATACTTTAAGCATCGTACCTGGATGAGTTAATTAACTAAGTCTAATCTTTCTTTAACTGTAACATTTCAGAATTCAGAAAATCTTCATATTAACCTAACATCTTTTCTGCAACTGAGTTCATTTATTAAATCATTCTTAAATGTTATCACATTGTCAATTAATCTTATTGGAAGGGGGTAAGGCAGTAACACTTCTAACTTGTCTCTTATATATTCATGCATATAACTTAACACTCATTAATATATATATAATTTGCTTCAAATAACTCAACATGCATATTCATTTTACACAACCCTCCTATCATCTTATACAAACAAATACACTTATTGTAACGCCCCGTACCTGAGACCGTCACCGGAGTCGAGCACAAGGTGTTAACGGGCTTAATTCATTAATTAAACAACTCAAACAATTTATTTTAGAAATTCCAGACAAGCTGGCTAACTGCGTCACAGTCGCTTAAAAATTCATATCTTGAGTTCCAAAACTTGAAACCAATTCTGTAAATTTTTCATGAAACTAGACTCATATATCTATTTACTAATTGTTTTCTAGAATTTTTTGTCAGGCCAATTAGTACAGTTTATTAGTTAAAGTCTCCCCTGCCTCAGGGTATGACTACTCTGACCTCTGTGTATTACGAATCAGATATCTCCCTGTACAGAGTTTCAATGACTATGTCATTTGTTTATATTAAAAATATACTCCATAAGGAACCTGTAAATATAAAGCATGGCTTCTAATTATTTTTATGCAATTTATGGTGAATTTCCAAAGTTAGAACAGGGGATCCAGAAATTGCTTTGGCCCTGTTTCACAAAAATTGAAACATCTCATAGAATATCATTCATATACCTATTTTGTTCCATCCATATGAAAATATACTCATTAAGCTTCGATTCTATAACTTATTCGTCGCTTAAGTCCATTTCTACTATTTTTAGTGATTTTTCAAATTCACGTCATTGCTGCAGCAATTTTCTGTTCTATAGCAAATTTTACTTAACTATAAATTTTCATGGACTAAATAGCATTTTAAACATACATGGTATCAAATATGATTTAGATTGGCCATTCCAATGGCTAATCATTCACAAACTCTTTTCGTGCCAAAGCATAATCATATCAGAAGATCATTTACACAAAGTGAGTATTTTGCCATACATGCCACATTCAAGATACACAAACCATTTTACCAATTTAGGCCTTTGGATAGTGTGAACGAGTCTTCGACCTATCTCGATTCTCAAGCCAGTTTGTCAAAACTACAATGAAGGAAAAGGAAGGAGTAAGCATAAATGCTTAGCAAGTTCACATGCAAATAGTAAGTAACATAATCATGCAATTCCACATAAAAACATAATTTGCACAAACAACACCATGACATTCATGTTACATTTGCATTTAATATCATGCTACGATTTCATCATACTTGTAAAATTTTCTCATTTACCACACTTACCAACATGTCACCTTCGTTTTAGGCATTCTCTTTATCCCCTTAAGATTCACCCGTTGAGCACATCGGAATATAATTCGAATACACGGAAAGTTTGTACGTAAGTGCCACATATGTAGCCAAGCTACCATGTAGCCCGCCCATAAGCGAACTCGGACTCAACTCAACGAGCTCGGGCGTTCGCATCCATAAGTGAACTCGGACTCAACTCAACGAGCTTGGACGCCTAGTTACATCTCACGAACTCAGACTCAACTCAACGAGTTCGGACATTTGCATCCATAAGTGAACTCGGACTCAACTCAACGAGTTCGGATGCCCAACCATCTTAGTGACATGTCACTTGTATTCTAATCTATTCCCAAGGTTCAAACGGGCTTTTTCCTAAATTACACATCTTTGCCGTCTTCCACGGAACATCAAAACCGATACTCGGTAGCAAATCATAATTTACATATTATTCAATAATAACCATAAAGTATAATATTTCATGATATTAATCATCATATCACATAAATAACATTAAATTACTTAAAATGACAATTATGTTACTACATTTACACATGACCTTACCTCGATACAAAATATTAGCAATCGAGCCTATTCCTCGTAAACTTTGTTTTTCCCTCGATCACAACTTGAATCTTATTTCTCTTGATCTATAATGCCAAATTAATCTTATTTAATACATGCATTCATCAAAACAGCCCCAAATATGAACTTTGGCAAAATTACCATTTTGCCCCTAAACTTTTGCAAAATTACACTTTTGCCCCTAGGCTCAGGAATTAAACTTCATCCCATTTTCTTATGTTTTATGACATGCTGATCATTTTTTCTTTCTATGGCAACATCAAATTCTCATTCTAACATGTACTTATAACTATTAGGTATTTTTACCGATTAAGCCCTTTTTCTCGTTTTTACTTAAAACCGAGTAGCACAAGTTGCCTAGCATAATTTAAAACCTCATATTCTATCATAAAACACCAAAATACACAAATTTCACCTATGGATATTTTTCCAAATATGAACCCTAGGTTAAATTATTGCTAGCATAAGCTAAATCAAGTTACTAGGACTCCAAAAACGTACAGAACATTAAAAACGGGGCTTGGAATCACTTACTATGGAGCTTGGAAGCTTGAAACAAACCCTAGCTATGGATAACCCTTTAATTTTTGTCCTAATGAAGAAGATGGACATATTTTGCCATCTTCTTTTTTTAATCTTTTAATTACCAAATGACCAAAATACCCTTAATACCTTTCTTTGAAAATTTTCATGTACAAGCCCATTTTTGTCCAAAATTTTAGAAATTGGTCAAATTTCTATATAACACCTCCTCATTAATATTCCAAAGTAATTTCATACTAAAAATTTCTAGAATGCAAGTTTTGCAAATTATTCGATTTAGTCCCTAATTTCAACTTAAGCACTTTATGCATAGAATTTTGTCACGAAATTTTCACACAATCATGCAATCATATCATAAACCTCAAAATAATTATAAAATAATTATTTCTATCTCGGATTTGTGGTCACGAAACCACTATTCTGATTAGGCCCTAATTCAAGATATTACAACTCTCCCCCCTTTAAGGATTTTCGTCCTCAAAAATCTTACCGGTAAACAGGTGTGGGTATTGATTTCTCATAGTTTGCTCATGTTCCCATGTAGTCTCTTCTACCCCGTGCTTTTGCCACAATACTTTCACGAGAACGACACTTTTATTTCTTAGTTGCTTGACCTCTCGAGCTAAAATCTTAATCGGTTCTTCTTCGTAAGTCATATCCGGTCGTAGCTCAATTTCTGTCGGTGAAATTATATGTGAAGGGTCCGAACGATACCGACGTAGCATAGATACGTGGAACACATCATGCATCTTCTATAATTCAAATGGTAATGCTAACCGATAAGCTACTGGTCCAACTCTTTCAATTATTTCATACGACCCAATAAAACGCGGACTCAACTTGCCCTTGCGTTCAAATCTAAGAACTTTCTTCCATGGAGACACTTTTAAAAATACCTTATCACCAACTTGAAACTCGATTTTCTTTCGTTTCAAATCCGCATAAGATTTTTGTCTATCTGAAGCAGCTTTCAAACAATCTCGAATCACTTTCACTTTTTCTTCGGTTTCTTTTATTAGATCAACTCCATAAATCTAATTTTCCTTGAGTTCAGTCCAATACAATGGCGTCCGACATTTACGACCATACAATACTTCATAAGGTGCCATCTTCAAACTCGTTTGGTAACTATTATTATAAGCAAATTCTACCAACGGTAAGTATCTTTCCCAACTACCTTGAGATTCCAATACACAACATCTGAGCATGTCTTCAAGAATCTGAATTACTCTCTCCGATCATCCATCGGTTTGTGGATGAACAATGATCTTGAAATTTAACTTTGTACCTAATGCCTCTTGTAATTTTTGCCAAAACCGCGAAGTAAATCTCGGATCTCTATCCGAAATGATTGACAAAGGTATTCCGTGAAGTCTAACAATCTCACTGATATACAATTCGGCCAACTTATTAAGAGAATAATCCGTACATACCGGAATAAAATGAGCCGATTTAGTCAGTCTGTCAACTATTACCCAGATGGCATCTTTCTTCCCCGGAGTTAATGGCAATCCTGATACAAAATCCATACTAATCCGATCCCATTTCCATTCAGGAACCATGATAGGCTGGAGTAGTCCCGAAGGTACTTGGTGTTAAGCTTTCACTTGTTGACAAATTAAGCAATTTGATACAAACTCGGAGATATCTCTTTTCATTCCATTCCACCAATACATTTTCTTCAAGTCATTATACATTTTAAATCTTGCGCCGGGTGAACATTAAACAACCATTTTGTGCTTCATGCAAAATATTTTGAATCAACTCATCATTTTTCGGTACACAAATCCGGTTTTTAAACATCAAGTAACCATCAGAATCGATTTTGAAATCGACCACTGTATCGACTTCACCTTTGCTTTCTCTTGGCTTGCAAATCTTCATCGCTTTTCTGAGCTTCACAAAGCTCTTGTAAAAGCATCGGTCTTGCTCTTAACTCTGCTAAAATCGAATCATCATCTGATACTTTTAACTAAGTATTCATAGCTCTCAAAGCAAATAGCAACTTTCTGCTAAAAGCATCGGCAACCACATTCGCTTTTCCCGGATGGTAATCAATAACAAGCTCGTAATATTTCAATAACTCCAACCATCTTCGCTGTCTCAAATTCAAGTCTTTTTGTGACATCAAGTACTTAAGACTTTTGTGGTCGGTATATACTCGACATTTTTCACCATGCAGATAATGTCGCCAAATCTTCAAAGCAAATACTATAGCAGTCAATTCCAAATCATGAGACGGATAATTTCTTTCGTGAGATTTTAACTGCCTCGAAGCATAAGCCACCACTTTTCCTTCTTGCATAAGTACACATCCTAAGCCATTTCGAGAAGCATCACTATACACCACAAATTCTTTACCTGATTCGAGTTGTACTAACACTTGTGCTTTAGTTAATAACTTTTTCAATTCTTTAAAACTCAATTGACATTTCTCCGTCCACTCAAACTTAACATCCTTTCGGAGTAATCTAGTCATTGGAGCGGCAATTATAGAAAATCCATTTACAAACCGCCAACATACCCAGCTAGCCCCAAGAAACTTCTAACCTCAGTTACATTTTTCGGTGGTTTCCAATCAACAATAGCCGAAATTTTACTAGGATCAACCCGTATACCATCACCTGAAACAATGTGACCTAAAAATCCAACTTCCCGAAGCCAAAATTCACTTTTACTAAACTTGGCATATAACTGCTTATCTCTCAAAGTTTGCAAAACTATCTTCAAGTGCTCGGCATACACTGTCTCATCTTTCGAATAAATTAAGATGTCATCTATAAATACCACAACAAATTTGTCCAAGTATGGCCGAAATATGCGATTCATCAAATCCATAAACACAGCAGGAGCATTTGTTAACTTGAATGGCATAACTAAAAATTCATAATGACCGTACCTTGTTCTAAAAGCAGTTTTAGGCACATCCGACTCTTTTACTCGTAGCTGGTAGCACCCAGATCTCAAGTCAATCTTTGAAAACCATGTTACTCCTTTTAGCTGATCAAACAAATCATCAATTCTCGG
Organism: Gossypium longicalyx; assembly: GCA_025698465.1. Classification (NCBI taxonomy): domain Eukaryota; kingdom Viridiplantae; phylum Streptophyta; class Magnoliopsida; order Malvales; family Malvaceae; genus Gossypium; species Gossypium longicalyx. The sequence continues at coordinate 30,561,471 of CM047006.1, forward strand.
CAACGAATACTTGTTCTTGATTGTCACCTTGTTTAATTGTCTATAGTCAATACACAATCTCATAAAACCATCCTTCTTTTTCACAAATAACACGGGAGCACCCCAAGGTGAAAAACTCGGTCTCACAAAGCCTTTGTTAGTCAATTCTTGCAGTTGCGACTTTAATTCCTTCAACTCTGCTGGTGCCATTCTATACGGAGTAATCAAGATCAGAGCTGTTCCGGGTATCAAATCAATACCAAATTCTACTTCCCTGACTAAAGGTAAACCCAACAATTCTTTTGGAAATATATTCGCGAACTCACACACAATCGGCACTGATTCAACTTTCTTTTCAATTTCTTTTGTATTAATTACACACGCAAAATAAGCTTCATAACCCTTCCTCAAATATCTCTGAGCCGACATAGAAGAAATCACACTAGATAGTGCCTCTGATTTGCCTTGTTCAACCCGTAGAATTTCACCACTTTCACACTTTAATTCTATAACATTTTCTTTGCAATTTACTATAGCATCATGCAATGTCAACCAATCCATACCCAAAATAACATCAAATTCATCAAACGACAACAACATCAAGTCGGCCGAAAAGTAATGACCCCGAATCATTAAAGGACATTTCTTGCATACTTTATCAACTATCACACATTTGCCAAATGGATTCGACACTCTAATCATAAATTCTGTGCACTCAACAGGTATATTCATACTAGACACCAATTTCATGCACACATATGAATGAGTAGAACCGGGATAAATCAAAGCATTAACATTAACATCATAAAAAGAAAATATACCAGTAATTACGTCGGGTGATGAAGCATCTTCACGTGCCTTTATGGCATAAGTTCTAGCTGGAGCTCTTATCTTACTTCAGGTTTCACTGCTGAATCTCTGACTACATTCTTGCTGCTTGCTTCATTTTCAGCTTTTCTCGAATATCTTCCCCTCGAGTCTGCACCACTAGCTTTTACACTCTGAAATTTTTCTTTCTCAACTCTCTCTGGGCAGTCTCTAATAAAATGATCCAGAGAACCACACCGAAAATATTCACTCGCTCTACATGGGCCAAAATGATTTCTACCACACCGTTGGCACTCGGGCTTAACAAATCTCGTATTTCCCACACTAGTCGCAGAAGTAGTCTGAGATTTAAGACCCATATTTTGGTTCTTAGAATTTCCATATGATTGTCCGGCCGAAACCTGAGAACGAGGATTCATATTTCTAGATTTTCTAGATTGCTGTGAAAATGAACGGCTCGTCGATCTTTTCTTCCAACTTCTAGTCTCAGCCTCTACTTTTTTCTTCTCTTTAAGTAGTTCTTCAGCCTTGCAAGCTTGATCAACAAGTACTACCATTTCTTTTAATTCAAGAATCCCAACAAATACTTTGATATCTTCATTGAGTCCGTCTTCAAATCGTCTGCACATTTTAGCCTTTGTAGGAATGTATTCTCTAGCACACTTACTCAACCTGACGAACTCCCTTTCTATTCAGTAACTGTCATGTTCCCCTGCTTCAACTCAAGAAACTCTTTACGCTTTTGATCAACAAATCTTTCACTGATGTATTTCTTCTGAAATTCATCTTGAAAGAATTCCCAAGTCACCTTCTCTTTCGGTACCACTGAAATCAATGTCTTCCACCAATGATAGGCTGAATCCCTCAACGATGATATAGCACATTTCAAGCATTCCTCAGGTGTACAAGAAAATTCATCAAATACCCGAATAGAATTCTCAAGCCAAAACTCTACTTTCTCGGCATCATCATCAACATTTGCCCTGAATTCTTCGGCCCCTTGCTTACGGATTCTGTCAATTGGAGTTCTATGAAGTTTCATCAGATCCATACCTTGAGGCATCAGGGGTACAGGTCGAGGAATCGGGGGAGGTGGGGGAGGTTGTACATTCGAGTTTGTACGAACGAACTCAATATACCAAGCACTCATCATCTGGAGAAAGGCTTCTCGAGCCCCTTCTCCTCCTCTTTGACCAACAGTAGGAGGTGGATTTTCAGTCGGCACCACCCCTTCAGCCGGAGCTGGTGCATTACTTTCTACATCATCAGCCACAGCTCGATCGGGATCCATTTACTATAAAAAAAATCATTTAAAAGGTCAGAAGTCGTCACAATATCACAATATATATATGGCATGTATAGCAAAATGTACATACAAATGTAATGCCCCATACCTGATACCGTCACTGGAGTCGAGCACGAGGTGTTAACGGGCTTAATTCATTAATTAAACAAATCAAACAATTTATTTTAGAAATTCCAGACAAGCTGGCTAACTGCGTCACAGTTGCTTAAAAATTCATATCTCGAGTTCCGAAACTTGAAATCCAATTCCGTAAATTTTTCCCGAAACTAGACTCATATATATATTTACTAATTTGTTTCTAGAATTTGGCCAATTAGTACAGTTTATTAGTTAAAGTCTCCCCTGTTTTAGGGTACGACTACTCTGACCTCTGTGTATTACGAATCAGATATCTCCCTGTACAGAGTTTCAATGACTATGCCATATGTTTCTATTAAAAATATACTCCATAAGTAACCTTTAAATATAAAGCATGACTTCTAATTATTTTTATGCAATTTATGGTGAATTTCCAAAGTTAGAACAGGGGATCCAGAAATCGCTCTGGCCCTGTTTCACAAAAATTGAAACATCTCATAGAATATCATTCATATACCTGTTTTGTTCCATCCATATGAAAATATACTCATTAAGCTTCGATTATATAACTTATTCATCATTTAAGTCCATTTCTACTATTTTTAGTGATTTTTCAAATTCACGTCATTGCTGCAGCAATTTTCTGTTCTATAGCAAATTTTACTTTACTATAAATTTTCATGGACTAAATAGCATTTTAAACATACATGGTGTCAAATATGATTTAGATTGGCCATTCCAATAGCTAATCATTCATAAACTCTTTTCTTGCCAAAGCATAATCATATCATAAGATCATTTACACAAAGTGAGTATTTTGCCATACATGCCACATTCAAGATACACAAGCCATTTTACCAATTTAGGCCTTCGGATAATGTGAACGAGTCTTTGACCTATCCCGATTCTCAAGCCGGTTTGTCAAAACTACAATGAAGGAAAAGGAAGGAGTAAGCATAAATGCTTAGTAAGTTCACATGCAAATAGTAAGTAACATAATCATACAATTCCACATAAAAACATCATTTGCATAAACAACACCAAGACATTCATGTTACATTTGCAATTAATATCATGCTACGATTTCATCATACCTGTCAAATTTTCTCATTTACCACACTTACCAACATGTCACCTTCGTTTTAGGCATTCTCTTTATCCCCTTAAGATTCACCCGTTGAACACATCGGAATATAATTCGAATACACGGAAAGTTTGTACATAAATGCCACATATGTAGCCAAGCTACCATGTAGCCCGCCCATAAGCGAACTCGGACTCAACTCAACGAGCTCGGTCGTTCACATCCATAAGTGAACTCGGACTCAACTCAACGAGTTCGGACATTTGCATCCATAAGTGAACTCAGACTCAACTCAACGAGTTCGAATGCCCAACCATCTTAGTGACATGTCACTTGTATTCTAATCTATTCCCAAGGTTCAAACGGGTTTTTTCCTCGATTACACATCTTTGCCGTCCTCCACGGAACATCGAAACTGATACTCGATAGCAAATCATAATTTACATATTATTCAATAATAACCATAAAGCATAATATTTCATGATATTAATCATCATATCACATAAATAACATTAAATTACTTAAAATGACAATTATGTTACTACATTTACACATGAACTTACCTCGATACAAAATATTAGCAATCGAGCCTATTCCTCGTAAACTTTGTTTTTCCCTCGATCATGACTTGAATCTTGTTTCTCTTGATCTATAATGTCAAATTAATCTTATTTAATACATACATTCATCAAAACAGCCCCAAATATGAACTTTGGCAAAATTACCATTTTGCCCCTAAACTTTTGTAAAATTACACTTTTGCCCCTAGGCTCGGGAATTAAACTTCATCCCATTTTCTTATGTTTTATGACATGCTGATCATTTTTCCCTTCTATGGAAACATCAAATTCTCATTCTAACATGTACTTATAACTATTAGGTATTTTTACCGATTAAGCCCTTTTTCTCGTTTTCACTTAAAACTAAGTAGCACAAGTTGCCTAGCATAATTTAAAACCTCATATTCTATCATAAAACACCAAAATACACAAATTTCACCTATGGATATTTTTCCGAATATGAACCCTAGGTTAAATTATTGCTAGCATAAGCTAAATCAAGTTACTAGGACTCCAAAAACGTAAAGAACATTAAAAACGGGGATTGGAATCACTTACTATGGAGCTTGGAAGCTTGAAACAAACCCTAGCTACGGAGAACCCTTTAATTTTCGTCCTAATGAAGAAGATGGACATATTTTGCCATCTTTTTCCTTTTTTTAATCTTTTAATTACCAAATGACCAAAATACCCTTAATACCTTTCTTTGAAAATTTTCATGTACAAGCCCATTTTTGTCCAAAATTTTAGAAATTTGTCAAATTTCTATTTAAGACCTCCTCATTAATATTCCAAAGTAATTTCATACTAAAAATTTCTAGAATGCAAGTTTTGTAAATTATTCGATTTAGTCCCTAATTTCAACTTAAGCACTTTATGCATAAAATTTCGTCACGAAATTTTCACACAATCATGCAATCATATCATAAACCTCAAAATAATTATAAAATAATTATTTCTATCTCGAATTTGTGGTCATGAAACCACTATTCCTATTAGGCCCTAGTTCAGGATATTACACTTATACATACGTTCATAATTCTCAAATAGAATTACTCATAACATTCATTTAATTTCACAAGTTACACTCATAGCATCACACAATTGCCAATCAACATGAACACTTATCATAATATAAACTTTCCCTTTATCTCATCTTTCATATTCCAAGTGAAATTCTTATTCATGACTCATTCATTATCACATAAGCATCATGAACTAGTACTCTTACCTTTTACGAGTCTCATTTCATCTTAATATTATCACAGTTATATAATTCACTTTAGACAGACTTACACACATATTCATATTTTAAAACAAATGCACTCAAACATACATTCCACAAATTTGAGTAAATCTATTTATCACATTCACTTAGTCAAATAAGTTAGACACATAATATCATGTCAATGTCAAATAAACATGGATGAGTTTATAACGAGGTAAACTTTCGTTTCTTTTCACTTTTCTATATTTCTCTACTTATGTCTATTTCATTGTACACTTGATCTCACACATATCATCACAAGTCACCAAGATCAATTTAAGTACACCAATATATCCACCAAATTATACGAACTTACTTAACACCTTTTTACACTGTCGATGGTAGCTCGGTTGGAAAACACTTCTGTCTCAACAGAACTATTTCATTGGGATCGGGAGGCATCACACTATCACAGGTAGTAATATGGCATGTATAGCTTAACTCTTACACATACTAGGTAAGTCCGAGAACTGACTAAGCCATAGCTCTGATACCACTAAATGTAACACCCCTTACCCGTGTTTGACGTCGGAACAGGGTACGAGCCATTACCGGACTTAATCACTAATCATCGTATAAAAAAATCGATTCATAATTTCACTCTAATTTAAAACTTTTTTAAACACATTCATAAATTGCATCATTTAATTAATAACATAATCAAGACTATCTACATTAAATGATTTTATACAATAGAGACCTTCAAATAACATAGGTCAGTATTTTAGGCCAATTCCTAGCAAATTAATAACAATTAAACGAGTCTCCATACATGCCAAAGACTTAAAAACACTTAAAACCTTTATATATCGATCAATAGTTTGATAGTGTGATTTAACCTCCGGCAACCTCCAACTCGAGCTAACATCTGCGACACTATAGGAAAAAGGAAATGAAGGGAGTAAGCATTATAGCTTAGTAAGTAAGTATGTAAATATTAATAAACAATACATTATCATACTTTAAACAAAGTCACAATATGTTCCCGGAATATTACCATCACAAACACACATACCTTTACTATTACAATCATAAACAGGTTCAAAATAAGCTGCTAGCAGAGTACCAGCAGCTAAATTATTTATTTCTAGAGCTACAGAACTTCAAATTACAAACCGTTAATTTTCCTTGAAACTAGACTCGCGTATATTATTACCATAAAATTTTCAGAATTTTTGGTCTAGTCAATTAGTACAGTCTATTCACTAATATTACCCTTGTTTCACTGCTCAATTGTTCTGACCACTCTTCACTACGATTCAGTTTTCTCCTTGTACAGAATTCAAAGGATGTTCTCATTTATTTCATTTGAAACTAGACTAATTAAGGATCTCAAGCATATAAATTATATCCCATAATTATTTTTGTACTATTTTTAATGATTTTTCCAAGTCAGAACAGGGAATCACGTAGTCATTCTGAACCAGTCTCTCAAAAACTTAAATATCTCATAATATAGAATTCCTTCGCTTGCTCTGTTTCTGTTATATGAAAATAGACTCATTAAGATCTAATTTGATATCTCATTCAGTCTCTGATTCAATTTATACTATTTTTGGTAAATTTTTAGATTCACGTCACTACATTTATCCAGAACAGTTTTATTGTCAATTTTGATCTTTCACACTTCAATTGTATTCATCACTTACCCATAACAATCTTTCAAATTTCCAATCACATATCGAGCATATTGCTCATAAGGTACACACGTATATACTTACACTTATCATCACAAAGTTATACACAATTTCATTCAATCAATTTCCCAGTTGAACGCTTCAGAATAATAATAGATACGCGATGGTATCGCACACAACCCACCTTTAAAATCGAAGCTCTCTTGTACACATAGTGGCCTTCACTTAGCACCACTCATGTGACCTAGCTCGATTGTACACATAACTTTGGCTCTCTTGTACACATGGTGAACACTTAGTACCACCCATATGACCTATCCAGTTTATCTCGTAGCTCTCTTGTCTACATGGTGTCCTTCACCTAGAACCACACATGCGACCTAGCTACATATATCCCGTAGCTCTCTTGTCTACATGGTGTACACATAGTATCACCCGTGCGACCTAGCTACATACCTTCTGTATCATCCAATCTTTTTGAAGGCTCAACCGGGGTTTCTCTCTCTTTCTAATACTTGATTCCATTCTTCCAATAGTCAATTATGATTCAAAAATCAGCTACAAGACATAAAATATACTGAAATATAAAAACATAATAAAGATAATGTATTATTTACATACAAACTTACATACTTTCTCATTTCCATGGCGAATTAATATTGAACATTTAAATCATCATAATTATACTTATTTTCAACACCTCGGCAATCATAATAAATATATCAATTTTACATTGAAACATGCATAAATTAATGCTTATTATACATATGAACTTACCTCGATATTAAAACGGCCATTTTACCAACTTTCTCGATTTTCGATTTTTCTCCCATTCCAGGTTCAAATCTCATTTTTCGGGATCTAAAACATCATATTTTACTTATTTAATTAATGTACTATTCAACAAAGTCCTTAACTCAAACTTTAGAAAAATTACAATTTTCCCCTAAACTTTTGCATATTTACACTTTTGCCCCTAGACTCGGGAATTAAACTTCATCCATTATTCTTATGTTCTATGACATGCTGATCATTTTTTCCTTCTATGACAACATCAAATTCTCACTCTAACACATAGTTATGAACAATAACAACTTTTACCGATTAAGCCGTTTTACTCATTTTTGCTTAAAACCGCTTAGCAAAAGTTGTTTAACATAATTTCTGCCTTCATATTCTACCATAAAACATCAAAATAAACACATTTCACCTATGGGTATTTTTCCAAATATGAACCTTAGCTTAAATTATTGCTAGAATAAGCTTAATCAAGTTACCGGGATTCCAAAAACGTAAAGAACTTGAAAAACGGGGCTAGAACGGACTTACTATTGAGCTTGGAAAGCTTGAAAACCCTAGACATGGCTTCCCCCATGCTAATTTCGGCCTCCATGAAAAATATGAGTCAATTTTGGCTTTATTTTTCCTTTTTATTTCTTTTAATTACCAAATGACTAGAATGCCCTTAAGGCCTTTCTTTAAAATTTTGTCCTATTCATGCCCATTTTTGTCCAAATGAAATATAATGGTCTAATTACCACTTAAGAACCTCCTCTTTAAACCCCCATTTCAATCAAGTACTTATGAATTAGAACACATATTTTGTAACTTTTGCAATTTAGTCCTAAAAGTCCAATTAAGCACTTTATCAGTAAAATTACTTAACAATATTTTTACACAATATTTTAATCAATAAATAAACCTTAAAACTTAATCAGAATAAATTTTTTGACTTCAAATTCGTGGTTCTAAAACCATCATTCCGTTTAGGCCCTAAATCAGGCTGTTACAGCAACTTCTGCAAATAAGCCCTAATAGGCAAATTAACCATGCAATCTATAAAAATTCTTATCAATACTCTAACACATGCATCTAATAACTCAGTAAATCATAAAAAAAATAATCGAAATAAACTTTTCTATCTCAGATTTGTGGTTTCGCAACCACTATTCCATTTAGGCCTTATTTCGAGATGTTACACATGGGAAATCAACATGGTCTGGACTTCTTTACATGGGTAGACCACACGTCCATGCCTATTCAACAGACTCTAAACATGACCTAAGCTACCTCACACAGGCGTGGCACACAGTCGTGTCCCTGTCGGGCCCAAATCTAGTTCTATTCAGAAAAGGGCACTTTGGAGGGTTCAGAGGCATTCTAAAGCCTATATAAACACCCTAGAGGAGGATTAAAAGGGACACACGGAGTAGGAGGCAAGGAATTACTCAAAGAAAGTCGATTGATCCATCTCAGAAGTCGGATTCTCCTTCAAGATGGAAGATCTCCCTTAATTTTCCTTCAGGAGTTTTGGGTTTTCTTTAGGTTTTGTTATTCATTATTCTTCTGAGATGTTTTCTTTTAAAAATATGAACTAAACCCCCTAAATACCTAAGGGGAATGAAACCTATGATGGATCTTGTTATTATTTTCTAAATTATATGATAAATACTTGATTTGTTCTTAATTATGTGTTCTTAATTCTTGTTTTAATATTCAAGGATATTGATACAAGTATTGATGTGCTTATTCAGAGAAGCAAAAGTCCCTGTTTAAGAGAAGGTCTAGCATAATTAAGCAAAGTTGCATGCAATCCTAGACATAGGATGACATAAATCTACAAGATTAGGGTCAAACCTAATAAGAGAATCCATAGATCGAGTTAATGCAACACTAGGGGGTTTTAATTAGAAAGAGATTTCAATTAATCAACCTAGGGTTAGACATTGTTAGTATCGAGAGAGATAATAATATAAATTAGGGATTTCTACGGATCAAGTCAAGTGAATAAATTGCCTAATTCAGGTCAAATAACAAATGAATCTAGGTGGAATTGTAACAGTCCTGTTTAGACCCTAGTTGGAACAGTGGTTTTGAGACCGCGTAACCGATTCTAAAAAATATTTTAATATTATTTTCTGTGTTTGTGATATGTGAATTTATATCTGCGAAGTTTTTGTGATTTAATTTTTCTATTTTTGTGCTTAAATTTGAATAAGAACTTCATTGCGTAAAATGAAAAAGTGGCCTGCTATATGTTAAGTATGTTTATTTGACATGGCTTTTAAGTGTGAGGTCCTTATTATGTCATTTGATCATTGGAAGATTGAATGGACATAAAAGGGCATGTGTTAGGTGAATGAATAATTTTATAACAAAGGGCAAATTTCTCATTTAGTTAATATGTTAATATTAATAAAATGAAAACATGAAAGTGGCCATTTTATCATGCATGATAGCCGAAAATTAGCGAAAAGAAGGTGGGTTTGAAGCTTTTATACATTCGGCACTTTGGTAGCTAGATTGAGGTATGAAATTTGTTCGATTTTTTATAATTTCTACGTTTCTGTGATTGTTACTTCGTGTTCTTCAAAACCCATGTCTGAATTTCTGTTTCTGTTGAAGATTTTGAAATGTTCCATTGAATATTATATGATTTTTGTAATGTTTTTATATGGATTATGAAAGATATATGTGAGATTATCATACTTTGTTCTTGAATTATGATGAAATAGAGCTATTTGGGATAATTTGTGAAAATGAGGTTTTGAAGGACTAAATTGTGAATTAAATATGTTATTTGGACTTGTATGGAAGCTATGAATATTCGACTAAGCAATAGTTTTGGTGAATTTTACATATTTGTGATTTTGTGAAAAATAGACTAAATTGTCAAAGTGAAAATGTAAGGGCTAAAATGCAAAGAGCCCTAAATATGTGTTCATGGATTATTTTGAATGAAATGAATGATTGAATGGTTGAATTTGAATTGTATTAGATCAAGAACAAGGAAAATCAGACTTAGATCGAGGGAAGTCCAAAATAGTTGAATAATCAACTCGTTTCCGTCCGAAATCCATACGAGGTAAGTCAAAATACAATTACATGTTAAATTGACTAAATTCTGCGCATATATACTGTAATCTGCATTGGATGGCCTCGAGAGCGTGATGAATAAATTTTGAGTAAACTCCGTTAATATGTTGGTATCTGAAAAGCTCTGTACGTTTCTAAAAGAACGTTGACATTGATCTGAGATATCGTGTAAGACTGTGTCTGGGAGACAGGCCTGATTTGAGATTTACGTGTAAGACCATGTCTAGGACATCGGCATCGTATTTGATTTCGTGTAAGACCTGTCTGGGACAGAGGCATCAATACTGAATTACATGTAAGACCACGTCCGGGACGTTGGCATTGTACTCGTTTATAAATACTGTATCGTTTCTGAATCGTCTGATGATAGAGTACGAGATATGGGAATGAATATATGAAATGTATAATCCATACAGGTACGTTTGTATCGTACTAAATTTCTGAATATGAAAGACTCTATTTCTATAAACTAATGAATGCGAAGTGTGTATGGAATTTGGAAATGAAGCAAGCCATGTATGCGAGTAAATGAGCATGGTTGGGCTTATGAACTATTCTGTGAAATGGTTATGAATTCTTACTGTTGATTTATACTTTATATGCTTTAGTATTTAGACCAATTGTATTTGGCTTACTAAGCTCTTTGTAGCTTACTCTGTGTGATTTCTGTCTGTTTTACAGTTTTCATAGCTACTGAAGGCTCAGGGATAGTCAACGATTGTCACCACACTATCAAACTCATTTTGGTACTTTTGAAAGTGTATTTTTTTATGAAGTGTGGCATGTATAGGCTAGAATGTCTATGTATCTAAGCTTTGATATATATATGCTATGCCATGAGAGTTGGCTAGCAAATGATATGTTTGTGTATAGTTTTGGTATTTGGTTGGTGATGCTAAAAGGTATATGTTTGAAATTTTTTATGATCTAATATGATTTGGTCATTTTAAGCATGGAATTGGCTAAAAATGTTGGTATAAATGTTGTCTAATATTGCTTAGGAATGACCCAAAAAGGGGTGGCAAGTTGGCTTAAACTAAGCTTGCATTGTGCTACACGGTCAGAGAACACTGGCGTGCCTTGTGGCCGTGTATGCAAAGCAATAACCTCTTAAGGTCACATGGTTATTACACATGGGCGTGTCTTAAGGCCGTGGGCTCAAGTCAGTAGCTAGCTAAGTATCGCACACGGGCGTGTCTATTGGCCGTGGGTGAAAGTCAGTATATATACTCTAATTTGGCACAGTTGGATCACATGGGCGTGTCTGGTGCCCATGTGAGGCACACGGCCTGGTCACACGGGTGTGTGACCTCAATAGAATTGAAATACTTTCTGAGTTCTAAAATTTATGAATGTGATCGGTTTAGTCTCGACCTTTTCTAAAATTATGTTTTAGGTCTTGTAGACCATCATAAGGGATAAATTATTGATGATTGCTTATGTATTAATGTTATGTGATATCTGTGAATCTAAATCGGTCTGAAATGTTCTGTCTATCTGGTAATGTCGCTTACCTATTCCGGTGACGGTTACGAGATAGGGGTGTTACATTTAGTTGGTATTAGAACTATGGTTTAGTCGGTTCTAGGACTACCATAGTGTATGTGAGTCTAGCTATACATGCCATATATCTGAAATTGCGATAATGTGAGGAATCCTAACATTGAAATGTGCTTTTATATAGCAAATGGATCCCGATAAAGCCGTAGCTGACGATGTAGAAAGCAATGCACTTGCTCCCGCGTAAGGGACGATTTAAGCTGATTCTCGACCGGCTACGAGTAGCCGTGATGGTGAGGCTAAACAAGCCTTCTATCAGATGATGAATGATTGGTTCATCCAATATATTCAAACCAATCAGGTTGTACAACAATCTCCACCCCTGGTTAATCTTTCTCAATTTCCTGTTATACCCTCAGTGAATCCGGTTCAGTTAAGTAGACCACCAGTTGATAAGATTAGAAAGTATGGGGTTGTAAAGTTCCGAGCTACAACGAATGATGATGCAGAAAGAGCCAAATTCTGGTTAGAAAATACAATACTAGTATTTGATGAAATGTCTCTGAATCCTAAAGAATGTGTAAAATATGTAGTTTCACTTCTGAGAGATACGACGTCCCATTGGTGGAAAACTTTAATATCTGTGGTTCCGAGTGAACGGGTTACTTGGGATTTCTTCCAAGCTGAATTTCAGAAGAAATACATTAGTCAGAGATTTATCGATAAGAAACGTAAAGAGTTTCTTGAGCTTAAACAAGGCTGTATGTCTGTTACTGAATACAAACGTGAATTTGTAAGATTGAGCCAGTATGCATGGGAATATGTATCAAATGAAGCAATAATGTGCAAAAGGTTTGAATATGGACAAAATGAATATATTCGTTTGTTAGTTGGGATTTTAGAGATTAAAGAAATGGTAGTGCTCGTTGAGCGAGCTTGTAAAGCTGAAGAATTAAGTAAAGAGAAAAGAAAAGCTGATTCTAAAGCTAGAGATGTTAGAAAGAGATCTTCAAGTAGATCATTTCAGTCTGTGTCAAAGAAATTCTGAGATGATTATAGCTGTTCAAAGGCTGATGTAAGACATTCGAATCGAGATCGAGCTAGACCGCATCTGAATTTCAGAGCTCCTACTAGTTCTGTTGCAAGTGTCAGGAATGTTCGATCGGAGAAACCTGAATGTAAACAATGTGGTAAAAGACATCTGGGAAGTTGTAGATTGAATGACCGAGCCTATTTCCGATGTGGATCTCTGGACCATTTTGTAAGAGATTATTCTGAATCTACTGAGCAAGAGAATGTATAGAGTTCGAGACCGAGCAACACCTCAGCTAGAGGTAGACCTTCCAGAAATACGGGAAATGCAAGTGGTGGTCAAAGAGCTACTAGGGATACTGCTGTTAGATCTAAGGCCAGAGCACCTGCTAAAGCCTGTGCTATCCGAGCTTGTGAGGAAGCCTCGTCTCCAAACGTAATTACTAGTACTTTTACTCTTTATGATACTTCTGTGATTGCATTGATAGACCCTGGATCAATGCATTCTTATATCTGTATGAATTTAGTACACAGTAAGACTTTGCCTGTAGAGTCTACTGAATTCATAATTAGATTATCGAACCTCTTAGGCAATAGTGTCTTGGTTGATAAAGTTTACAAGAATTGTTTGTTATTGATTCAAGATATTTGTTTTCCTGCTAATCTGATTATTTTGCCTTTCGACGAATTTGATATAATTCTGGGAATGGACTGGTTAACTTTGTATGATGCTATTGTGAATTGCAAACGAAAAGTCATTGATTTAAGGTGTAAGAATGATGAGATAATTTGAATTGAGTCTAGTGATCTGAATGGACTACCAGTTGTGATATCTGCAATGAAAGCATGGAAATATGTAAAAAAAGGCTGTGAAGCATACTTAGCTTATGTTTTAGACTTGAAAGTGAATGAAAAGAAAGTTGAATCTGTGTCTGTTGTTTGTGAATTCTCTGACGTGTTTCCTGAAGAACTACCGGGTTTGCCTCCAATTCGAGAAGTCGAGTTTGGTATTGAATTAGTACCTGGTACTAATCTGATTTCAATAGCTCCGTATAGAATGGCTCCGACCAAGTTAAAGGAATTAAAATCTCAGTTGCAAGAGTTGACTAATCGAGGATTTGCTAGACCGAGCTTTTCACTATGGGGTGCTCCTGTTCTGTTTGTGAAAAAGAAAGATGGCACAATGAGAATGTGTATTGATTACTGTCAGCTTAACAAAGTGACTATAAAGAATAAATATCCTCTGCCCAGAATTGATGATTTATTCGATCAGTTGAAAGGTGCTACTGTGTTTTCAAAGATAGATCTAAGATCGAGTTACTATCAGTTGCAAGTAAAGGACTCTGACATTCTGAAAACTTCTTTTAAAGTGAGGTATAGGCATTATGAATTTTTAGTTATGCCTTTTGAATTGACTAATGCAGCTGCTATCTTTATGGATTTGATGAATATAATTTTTAGACCATATTTAGATCAATTTGTTGTGGTATTCATTGATGATATATTGATTTATTCACGTGATGAATCTGAGCATGCTGAACATCTGAGAATAGTACTACAAACTCTGCGAGATAAACAGTTGTATGCAAAGTTCAGTAAATGTGAGTTCTGGTTGCGAGAAGTTGGTTTTTGGGCCACATTGTGTCAGCATCGGGTATTCGAGTTGATCCGAACAAAATTTTTGCTATTCTGGATTGGAAGCCTCCGAGATATGTTTCTGAAGTTCGTCATTTTCTAGGACTTGCCGGTTACTATAGATGATTCGTAAAAGGTTTCTCAATGATTCCGACTCCTTTAACAAAGCTGCTACAGAAAGATGTGAAGTTTGAGTGATCTGAAAAGTGTCAGAACAGCTTTGATCAATTGAAATCTCTGTTAATTGAAGCTCCGGTACTTGTGCAACCTGAATCAGGTAAAGAATTTGTTGTTTACAGTGATGCTTCATTGAATGGACTAGGATGTGTTCTAGTGCAAGAAGGAAAAGTTATAGCTTATGCCTCGAGACAACTAAAGCTGCATGAAAAGAACTATTCGACTTATGACCTCGAGTTAGTTGCTATTGTGTTTGCCTTGAAGATCTGGCATCACTATCTATTTGGTGAGAAATGTCACGTGTTTTTTGATCATAAAAGTCTGAAGTATTTAATGACGCAAAAAGAGTTGAATCTGCGACAGAGAAGATGGTTAGAATTGCTAAAAGACTAATGAACTTGTGATTGATTATCATCCGGGAAAAGCAAATGTTGTTGCCGATGCCTTAAGTCAGAAATCATTGTTTGCTTTGCATGCAATGAATGCTCATTTGGTTCTGTCTGATGATGGTTTAGTTTTAGCTAAATTAAAAGCGAGACCCTTGTTCTTACAGCAGATTATTGAAGCTTAGAAGATTGATAATGAGATTTTGGCTAAATGAACTCAGTTTGATGTAGAGACTAGTTTAGAATTCAGAGTTGATAAAGAAAATTGTTTAAGATTCCAAGATCGAATTTGTATTCTGAGGAATCCAGAGTTGATTCAGATGATTCTGAGTGAAGCTTACAGTAGTTGTTTATCTGTACATCCAGGTAGTACTAAAATGTATAATGATCTGAAGCAGTATTATTGGTGGCCCAGAATGAAAAGAGATATCTCTAATTTTGTTTCTAAATGTTTGATTTGTCAGCAAGTTAAAGCTGAACATCAAGTGCCATCTGGATTGTTACAACCGGTTATGATTCCGTAGTGGAAATAGGATCGAGTGACCACGGATTTTGTTTCGGGTTTGCCCCTGTCTCCGAGAATGAAAGACGCAATTTGGGTTGTAGTTGATCGTTTGACAAAATCAGCTCATTTTATTCTGATTCGATCTAATTATTCACTTGATAAATTAGCTGAGTTATGCATTTCTGATATCGTGAGACTGCATGGTATACCATTATCGATAGTGTCAGATAGAGACCCGAGATTTGCATCGCGATTCTGAAAGAAATTGCAAGATGCACTGGGTACTAAATTGCATTTTAGTACTGCTTTTCAACCACAAACGGATGGTCAATCTGAGTGGATTATTCAGATGCTTGAGGATATGTTGAGATGTTGCATTCTTGAGTTTGAAGGTACGTGGGAACAATATCAACCTTTGATTGAATTTGCTTATAATAATACCTATCAATCGAGTATTAAAATGGCACCGTATGAAGCCTTATACGGTAGAAAGTATAGAACTCCGTTATACTGGTCTGAGCTTAGTGAGAATAAGATTTACGGTATTGATCTGATAAAATAAACAGAACAGACAGTGAAAGTAATCTGAGATAGTCTGAAAGCTGCCTCTAATTGTAAGAAATCTTATGCAGATTTAAAACGAAAAGATATCAAATTTGAGATCGATGATAAAGTGTTGCTGAAAGTATCTCCGTGGAAGAAACTGTTCCGATTTGGTAAAAAAGGGGAAGTTGAGTTCGAGGTTCATCGGGCCGTATGAAATCATCGAGCGAGTTGGGCTGGTTGCTTATAGATTGAGGCTACCATCTGAGTTAGAAAAGATTCACAATGTGTTTCATGTATCGATGCTTCGACGATACAGATCTGATCCTTTGTATGTAATTTCACCATCTGATATTGAAATCCAATCTGATATGACTTATAAAGAAAAGCCGATCTGTATTTTAGCTCGTGAGGTTAAACAATTACGAAATAAGAAAATTTTGTTAGTTAAAGTGATGTGGCATCGACACAGTGTTGAAGAGGCCACGTGGGAGTCTGAAGATGCTATGAGACAATAATATCTGAATCTGTTTAACGGTAAGATTTTCGAGGACGAAAATCCTTAAGGGGGAATTGTAATAGTCCGATTTAGACCCTAGTTGGAATAGTGGTTTCGAGACCACGTAACCGATTTTGAAAAATATTTTAATATTATTTTATGTGTCTGTGATATGTGAATTTATATCTGCGAAGTTTCTGTGATTTAATTTTTTTGTTTCTGTGCTTAAATTTGAATAAGGACTTAATCGCGTAAAATGTAAAAGTGGCCTGCTATATGTTAAGTATGTTTATTTGACATGGCTTTTAAGTATGAGGTCCTTATTATGTAATTTGATCATTGGAAGATTGAATGGACATAAAAAGGCATGTGTTAGGTGAATGAATAATTTTATAACAAAGGGCAAAGTTCTCATTTAGTTAATATGTTAATATTAATAAAATGAAAACATGAAAGTGGCCATTTTATCATGCATGATATCCGAAAATCAGCAAAAAGAAGGAGGGTTTGAAGCTTTTATACATTCGGCACTTTGGCAGCTAGATTGATGTATGAAATTTGTTTGGTTTTTGATAATTTCTACGTTTCTGTGATCGTTGCTTCGTGTTCTTCAGAACCCATGTCTAAATTTCTGTTTCTGTTGAAGATTTTGAAATGTAACATTGATGATTATGAGTTTTTGTAACACGCCATACCCATAACAAAGGCTGGAACAGGGTACGAGTCATTACCAGACTTAACCATACACAAAGATGAAAATCGGGCCATAAATTTTCATTTAATTCAAAACTTCTCAAACACATGCTTATCGTCCCTTAAACATCCATGTCCAAGCAACATCACTCATCTCCGTAGTACACATTTAATTCATAATCCATAGGCATGCATTCAACTTACAGGATATATTACTAATCATGCATAACAAACAAACTTAACTATATCATCACATCACAAACATAAGACATAACATGTTTAATTAAATTTTGAACCCATAATGAATAAAGGTCATATCTCATGACCATATATGATAGCTCAACGCAGACCAATACGGTTGGCCAAAGTAATAATAATAATACATATCACAAACTAACTTCCTATACATGCCACTCACTTGATATTTCAAATATTGAATTAATTCTCCCAAAAGTGATAGCTTGATAGTGTGATTCTGCCTCCGACAATATCCAATCCTGAGCCGACCTGCCAAAACTGAAGAAGTGGAGAGGACGGGGTAAGCTTTACGCTTAGTAAGTCCATATGAAATTAATAAGCAATTACCATCATGCTTTTCTAAGATAAAACACCAAAATTGTACAATTTACACATGTTCAGGTTAAGCTATTTTACCAAATTACAGTTACTAAATCATTTATATATAGAGCTACGAAACTCCAAATTCAGTTCTGTTAATTTTTCATGAAACTAGACTCATATATATATTTCTCCCATAAAATTTCCAAAATTTTTGGTTTAGCCAATTGGTACAGTTTATTCATTAAAATTTTCCCTGTTTCAATTTTCAGCTACTCTGACCTCTGTTCACTACGAATCAATTTTCTCTCTGTACAGAATTAAAAGAGCTATTCTGTTTATTTCTATTAAAAATAGACTCAATAAGGAATCTATACATGTAAATTATAACTCCTAATTATTTTTGTACACTTTTTAGTGAATTTCTCAAATAGGAATAAGGGATCTCGAAGTCATTCAGACTCTGTCCCACAACAATTTAAATATCTCATAACATAAAGTTCAATTGCATGTACCGTTTCCTCTATGTGAAACTAGACTTATTGAGATTTAATATCATCTTTTATTCAGCCCCTAACTCAATTTCCATAATTTATGGTGAATTTCCAAAGTTGCACCATTGCAGTAACCCAAAACTATCAAGGCTGAATATACTCATTCACCACTATTATTCACCTAATCCATAAAATATCATTTCATCCATCATGGTAAGAACACATAATTATGCTTCATAAACATGGACTCATAATCACAAGGTCATCACAAAAGCATTCTCATGAACATTCTTACCACACAATTACAACATATCGAGTTCTCTACTCGAGAGTTTACGCGCATACCTGTTCATCGTACTCATTTCATTACACTTACCAACATGTCACTTTCATCTAGAGTATTTCACTTCGTTCACTTGAGATTTACCCGTTGAACACATCAGAATATAATTCGGATACACGAAATCAAGCTACCATAATTTCACCCATAATGAACTCGGAACGCAACTCAACGAGCTCAGTTGTTCACATCCATAATGAACTCGGAACACAACTCAATGAGTTCAGATACTTGCATCCAAAAGTGAACTTGGAACGCAACTCAATGAACTTGGATGCCTCATAATTCTCAGGAACTCGGAACGCAACTCAACAAGTTCAGACCTCAATTTCCTAGTGATATGTCACTTGTATCCTAATCTATTCCTAATGTTCAAACGGGATTTTCGTCGATCATACGCCTTTGCCATCTTTCTCGTGATGTCAATATCGATACTCCGGTGGCAACTCATATTTTTCAAGTATTCCACATAATTTGTATAATAATTCAACAATAATCATAGAATGCAACAATTCGTAAACAATAATCATCATACCATTATAAAGACATCAACAACATATAGTAATGTTACATCATTTACATAATATCAAATTATTCACATATATGTATACTTACAATACATATAATATCATAACATTAACATTAAAATACACATTGCATTATTAAAATCATATGAACTTACCTCGTATGCGAAAATGGTCATTTTTATCATTTTGTCCACAACTTGGTATTTTGCCGATTTTAGCCCGAATTTCGATTTTCCTTGCTCTATCATTTCAAATATAGCCTAATTAGGACTCATATTATTCAAATTAACCCAAAATCATATTTTGGAAAAATTACAATTTTACCCCTAAACTTTCACATATTTACACTTTTGCCCCAAATCTCGTAAATTAAAATTCATCCTATTTTCTTATGTTTCATGACACGCTGATCATTTCTCCCTTCTATAGCAACATCCAATTCTCACTCTAACATGTACTTATGAACATTAGGTATTTTTACCGATTATGTCATTTTACTCATTTTCACGTAAAATCGCTTAGCAAAAGTCGTTTATCTAACACCCAACCTTCATTTTCTATCATTAGACATCAAAATACATGCATATTATTCATGAGTAAATTTTTAGACATGAACCTTAGCTCAAATTAATGGTAGAAATAAGTAGAACAAGTTACTGAGATTTCAAAAATGTAAAGAACTTTAAAAACGGGGTTAAGGAGCACTTACAATCGAGCTTGGGAGTTTGAACAAACCCTAACCATGGCTGCTACTGGTAGAAACGGTTAAATGAAGAAGATGATAGCTAATTTGGCTTATTTCCCTTTTTAATTCTTTTAATTATTAGTTTACCAAAATACCCCTAACTTAAAAATATTTTATTACACCCATTTCATGTCCATTTTTGTCCAGCAACTAACCAATGGTATAATTACCATTTAAGGAACTTTAATTTAAAAACTCATAACAATTTGACACTTCTAACATGTAGAACTCAACTTTTGTACTTTTTACGATTTAGTCCTTTTAACTAAATTAAGTGCCCGAACGTCAAAATTTTCGAACAAAATTTTCACAAAATTATTCCGTAAACTCGTAGACCATAAAAATATAATAAAATTAAAATTTTAATCGTCAGATTTGTGGTCCCAAAACCACTGTTTCGACTAGGCCCAAAATCAGGGTGTTACAACTCTCCCCCTTTTAGGAATTTTCGTCCCCGAAAATCTTACCGGAAAAGTGGTTTTCACTTAGATTCCTCAATCTCATTCTCGATTCCAAAGTACCTTCGCTCAGGTGGTGCCTCCAATAGATCTCCTTAATTTCTCATATGATCTGAAAGCTTACGAACTCAACTCCCAATTGTTCTTAAATTTTCAAAGGCTTCTCAATTTCCCATGATATCATGACATAAAACCCGAATCTCAATTTGGTTTATGGAGACTAGAATTTCCAAGAAATCCAACAATCAAAGGAACCTGCACTTTTCCGAAATAATAATACAAATTTTCATCATCGATAAATCACAATCCAATAACATCTGAATCAAATTACAGTACACGTCATTACTCTCTGAATGAATAGGCAAATTTTCATTGTGAGCTTCGTACAATTCTTTCTGTATAAGCCTCGGAATAATAATACCATGAATCAGATCCAATCTGAAATTCAACATCAAAAGTCGATCTTTACTGTACTCTTTTAGTTTACTACTCACTATCACATTTTCTTCTTTTCGCTACGGAAATAATTCTGATATAGCTCCAAAAATAATCCTTCTCATTCTCATTCCCATCCTAATATCAATACTAGCAGAGATAACTCTGGTAGATCCTGATGCTCGGCTTTAACCCTATCAACAACTCAAATTTTCTGTGACATCAAATGCTCCAAACTATCACATTACCTTATTTTCTTGAAACATATCACCATTCATACAACAGTGCATTACTGAAAATTAGGAAATCTTTACTCAATGCAGACTAGTCCAGTTCAGACGCTTTGGTTAGCAATATTCTCATCTGTCCAAACCTTGCTAACATGTAATAAACTTTTCAACTTTCGCAAGATGAAAATTTTATCATTCTTAGTAGCTTCTACTCATATCAAAATTTTCTAAGAGATATACACTTCTCGTTCAGACTATTTGCCTTTTACCCGTAAAGAAATGAAATTCTATTATCAAACTTGGGAAAAATGATCCTGACATAATTGTCATATGAAATCTTTCAAATAGATAATTCACAGAGATTAAACACTCGAGCCGATCTAAACACCGTTGAATGATATTTCAAGTAATCTTTTCTTCTAGTTACTAAACAATTCATCATGCAGTCCTTTACTATTCATTCCTTACGCTAATCAAAACCATCTCAATTGAAGTCATTAATTATAATTGACTTACTTGAGAGAAGTAATCCACCATACTGATTGAAACTTGCGCTTTTATCACTTATGCCTTTACTATTGTCAAATCCTTACACGAAAATTTGAGAAATCCCAATACTAAAATCACCACATTACCATGATCAAATCGGAAGTATAGTCATGCTTGTCATAATTATCACGAGCTGAAGAACGCACTTTGAACATGAGTCATAATTGACAAATTATGGAATAAAGATAACAAGAAAACCGAATAAAGAAATCCAAGATTGAGAAACCTAGAATAAAGGAATTCAGAATAAAGAAACCCAAGATACGATACTATGCCAGAAAATTGAAAACCAAACTCATAGGAAAATATGGAAGATCTCGAAAATTCCTCAAAGAAAAAAAGTCCAGAAGAAAACATCATGTAATCCCACTGGAATCAAATATAACAAGAACAATGTATCTTCCCACACATATCCTCTCATCAATTCTTACCAGACGAAATGTAATAAAATGCCTGAGGAAATACAACAATACAAATTATAAACTAGTCAGACTACCAATGCTTCTATCTAACACCAGGATTAGAAAACATTCCCATATAACAAGAATCTCTTAAAAAAATCAACAGCCATAGAAATTTTTTCCTAAGAACGGATAAATACATAGAACATTTCAGAAGAAACTGTTAAATCTGTTCAGCCGTAACTGTCAATTTCACATTTCAAATATCATTTCCTACAACTAGTTCTGCCATCACAAACTTCATGTTAGACCTTTCACTAAAGAAGACCATTTCTGAATAAATTTTTATTTACACTTTTCTCGACCTTGTACCCGAGTAATTCAAATTACCAAAGTAAATTCATTCTCTAACTGGGACAGTGCATAGCTCCAATAATCTTTATGTCAACCTAATAATTTTCTAGCTCTGACTTTACTTATCAACTCATTCTCAATCTCTAATCATTCTTATAATTATTTTATCATTAAACTCTTTGGTTTTTCAACCGGGAACTTATTTAGTACAAATCTCATGAAATTCCATTATTAGCACCACTTCGGTAAGGGGAAGGGGTTGTAGGGCCTCTGACTCGACTTTCTTATACATATACATATGACACAACTTTCATCATCATACATATCATTACAATCATATAATTCAGTCTAAACAATTTAACATAGATAAGTTCATTTCGTTATAATTCTTTATCTCATAAAAATATCATTAACATTCATCAACATTCAATGTCTAATCAAGACAATGACATTTTCATTCGTATCATGATATTATGAACCCTTACTCATACCTCTACGAATTTCTATTTATCCCATTCAACTTACCAAGTAAGACAAGTGCACTACATCATATGAGCATTAAGCAAGTATGGATATTCATCACAACATAAACTTTCATATAACATGTTATCACATATATGTCATAAACTTTTATTCATACTTTTCTGCACCGAGACTTATCATAATCATAATTTTACTCAAATACCTTCAATCACCTTAAACATGGTCGGGGCAGCTCGATTGGAGAGTACCTTTGTCTAAATAAGACGATGCTCTTACGCGTCGGGAGACATCACACTATCACGGATCCGTGGCATGTATAACTAGACTTTTACACATGCTAGGTTAATCTGAGAACCGACTAAACCATAGCTCTGATACCACCAAATGTAACACCCTTTACCCATATCCAAGGCTGGAACAGGGTACGAGGCATTACCGACTTAACCATACACAAAGACAAAAATCGGGCCATAAATTTTCATTTAATTCAAAACTTCTCAAACACATGCTTATCGTCCCTTAAACATCCATGTCCAAGGCAACATCACTCATCTCTGTATTACACATTTAATTCATAATCCATAGGCATGCATTCAACTTACAGGATATATTACTAATCATGCATAACAAACAAACCTAACTATATCATCACATCACAAACATAAGACATAACATGTTTAATTAAATTTACAACCCATAATGAATAAAGGTTATATCTCATGACCATATATGATAGCTCAATGCAGACCAATACGGTTGGCCAAAGTAATAATAATAATACATATCACAAACTAACTACCTACACATGTCAATCACTTGATATTTCAAATATTGAATTAATTCTCCCAAAAGTGATAGCTTGATAGTGTGATTCTGCCTCCGATGATCTCCAACCCCGAGCCAACCTGCAAAAACTGAAGAAGTGGAGAGGTAGGGGTAAGCTTTATGCTTAGTAAGTCCATATGAAATTAATAAGCAATTACGATCATGCTTTTCTAAGATAAAACACCAAAATTGTACAATTTACACATGTTCAGGTTAAGCTATTTTACCAAATTATAGTTACTAAATCATTTATATATAGAGCTACGAAACTCAAAATTAAGTTCCATTAATTTTCCATGAAACTACTCATATATATTTCTCAGATAAAATTTCCAGAATTTTTGGTTTAGCCAATTGGTACAGTTTATTCATTAAAGTTTTCCCTATTTTAGTTTTCAACTACTCTGACCTCTGTTCACTACGAATCAATTTTCACTCTGTACAGAATTAAAATAGTTATTATGTTTATTTCTATTAAAAATAGACTCAATAAGGAATCTATACATGTAAATTATAACTCCTAATTATTTTTGTACATTTTTTAGTGAATTTCTCAAATAGGAACAGGGGATCTCGAAGTCATTCAGACTCTGTCTCACAACAATTTAAATATCTCATAACATAAAGTTCAATTGCATGTACCGTTTCCTCTATGTGAAACTAGACTCATTAAGATTTAATATCATATTTTATTCAGCCCCTAACTCAATTTCCACAATTTATGGTGAATTTCCAAAGTTGCACCACTGCAGTAACCCAAAACTATCAAGGCTGAATATACTCATTCACCACTATTATTCACCAAATCCATATAATATCATTTCATCCATCATGGTAAGAACACATAATTATGCTTCATAAGCATGGAATCATAATCACAAGGTTATCACAAAAGCATTCTCATGAACATTCTTACCACACAATTACAACATATCGAGTTCTCTACTCGAGAGTTTACGCACATACCTGTTCATCGTACTCATTTCATTACACTTACCAACATGTCACTTTCATCTGGAGTATTTCACTTCGTTCACTTGAGATTTACCCATTGAACACATCAGAATATAATTCGGATACATGAAATCAAGCTACCATAATTTCACCCATAATGAACTCGAAACGCAACTCAACGAGCTCAGGTGTTCACATCCATAATGAACTCGGAACACAACTCAACGAGTTCAGATACTTGCATCCATAAGTGAATTCGGAACGCAACTCAACGAGCTTGGATTCCTCATAATTCTCAGGATATTGGAACGCAACTCAACGACTTCAGATTTTAATTTCCTAGTGACATGTCACTTGTATCCTAATCTATTCCTAATATTCAAACGGGATTTTCCTCGATCATACGCCTTTGCCATCTTTCTCGTGATGTCAATATCGATACTCCGGTGGCAACTCATATTTTTCAAGTATTCCACATAATTTGTATAATAATTCAACAATAATCATAGAATGCAACAATTCGTAAACAATAGTCATCATACCATTATAAAGACATCAACAACATATAGTAATGTTACATCATTTACATAATATCAAATTATTCACATATATGTATACTTACAGTTCATATAATATCATAACATTAACATTAAAATACACATTGCATTATTAAAATCATATGAACTTACCTCGTATGCGAAAATGGTCATTTTTACCATTTTGTCCACAACTTGGTATTTTTTCGATTTTAGCCCGAATTTTGATTTTCCTTGCTCTATCATTTCAAATATAGCCTAATTAGGACTCATATTATTCAAATCAACCCAAAATCATATTTTGGAAAAATTACAATTTTGCCCCTAAACTTTCACATATTTACACTTTTTCCCCAAATCTCGTAAATTAAACTTCATCCTATTTTCTTATGTTTTATGACACGATGATCATTTTTCCCTTCTATAGAAACATCCAATTCTCACTCTAACATGTACTTATGAACATTAGGTATTTTTACCGATTATGTCATTTTACACGTTTTCACGTAAAATCACTTAGCAAAAGTCGTTTATCTAACACCAAACCTTCACTTTCTATTATTACATATCAAAATACATGCATATTATTCATGAGTAAATTTTTAGACATGAACTTTAGCTCAAATTAATGGTAGTAATAAGTAGAACAAGTTACCAGGATTTCAAAAATGTAAAGAACTTTAAAAACGGGGTTAAAGAGCACTTACAATCGAGCTTGGGAGTTTGAACAAACCCTAACCATGGCTGCTGCTGGTAGAAACGGTTGAATGAAGAAGATGATAGCTAATTTGGCTTATTGCTCTTTTTAATTTTTTTAATTATTAGTTTACCAAAATATCCCTAACTTAAAATTTTTTTATTACACCCATTTCATGTCCATTTTTGTCCAACAATTAACCAATGGTCTAATTACCATTTAAGGACCTTTATTTTAAAAACTCATAATAATTTGACACTTCTAACATGTAGAACTCAACTTTTGCACTTTTTACGATTTAATCCTTTTGACTAAATTAAGTGCCCGAATGTCAAAATTTTCGAACGAAATTTTCACAAAATTATTTCGTAAACTTGTAGACCATATAAATATAATAAAAATAAAATTTTCATCGTCGGATTTGTGGTCCCAAAACCACTGTTCCGACTAGGTCCAAAATCAAGCTGTTATAGTTTTGTAATATTTTTATATGGATTATGAAAGATATATGTGAGATTATCATACTTTGTTCTTGATTTTTGATGAAATAGAGCTATTTGGGCTAATTTATGAAAATGAGGTTTTGAAGGACTAAATTGTGAATTAAATGTTATTTGGGCTTTTATGGAAGTTATGAATATTTGGCTAAGCTATAGTTTTGGTGAATTTTATATATTTGTGATTTTGTGAAAAATGGACTAAATTGTCAATGTGTACAAATGTAAGGGCTAAAATGCAAAGAGCCCTAAATATGTGTTCATGGGTTATTTTGAATGAAATGAATAACTGAATGGTTGAATTTGAATTGTATTAGATCAAGAACAAAAAAAAATTGGACTTAGATTGAGGGAAGTCCAAAATAGTTGAATAGTCAACTCGTTTCCGTCCGAAATCCGTACGAGGTAACTCAAATTACAATTACGTGTTAAATTGACTACAATCTGCGCATATATACTGTAATATGTATTGGACAGCCTTGAGAGCCTAATGAATAAATTTTGAGTAAACTCTGTTAATATGCTAGTATCTTAAAAGCTCTGTACGTTTCTAAAAGAACGTTGACATTGGTCTGAGATATTGTGTAAGACTGTGTCTGGGACACAGGCCTCGATTTGAGATTTACATGTAAGACATGTCTGGGACATCGGTATCGTATTTGATTTCGTGTAAGACCCTATCTGAGACAGCGGCATTGATACTGAATTACATGTAAGACCACGCCCAGGATGTTGGCATTGTACTCGTTTATAAATATCTGTATTGTTTCTGAACTGTCTGATGATAGAGTACGAGATATGGGAATGAATATATGAAATGTATAATCCATATAGGTACGTTTGTATCGTACTAAATTTCTGAATATGAAAGGCTTTGTTTCTATGAACTAATGAATGCGAAGTGTGTATGGAACTTGGAAATGAAGCATGCCATGTATGCGAGCAAATGAGCATGGTTGGGCTTATGAACTATTCTGTGAAATGGTTATGAATTCTTACTGTTGATTTATACTTTATATGCTTTAGTATTTAGACCAATTGTATTTGGCTTAGTAAGCTCTTTGTAGTTTACTCTGTGTGATTTCTGTCTGTTTTACAGTTTTCGTAGCTACTAAAGGCTCGGGGATAGTCAATGATTGTCACCACACTATAGAACTCATTTTGGTACTTTTGAAAGTGTATTTTTTATGAAGTATGGCATATAAGAATGTCTATGTATCTAAGCTTTGATATGTATATATGTTATGCCATGAGAGTTGGCTAGCAAATGATATCTTTGTGCATAGTTTTGGTATTTGGTTGGTGATGCTAAAGGGTATATGTTTGAAATGTTTTATGATCTAATATGATTTGGTCATTTTAAGCATGGAATTGGCTGAAAATGTTGGTATAAATGTTGTCTAATATTGCATAGGAATGACCCAAAAAAGGGTGGCAAGTTGGCTTAAACTTAGCTTGCATTGTGCTACATGATCAGGGAACACGGGCGTGCCTTCTGGCCGTGTATACAAAGCAGTAACCTCTTAAGGTCACACGGTTATGACACATGGGTGTGTCTTAAGGCCGTGGGCTCAAGTCAATAGCTAGCTAAGTATCACACGGCCATAGCACACGGGCGTGTCTTTTGGTCGTGGGTGAAAGTCAGTATATATACTCTAATTTGGCATGGTTGGATCACATGGGAGTGTCTGGTGCCCATGTGAGGCACACGGCCTAGTCAGATGCCTGTGTGACCTCAACAAAATTGAAATACTTTCTGAGTTCTGAAATTTATGAATGTGTTCGGTTTAGTCCCAACCTTTTCTAAAATTATGTTTTAGGTCTTGTAGACCATCATAAGGGACAAATTATTGATGATTGCTTATGTATTAATGTTATGTGATATCTGTGAATCTAAATCAGTCTAAAATGTTCTGTCTATCTGGTAATGCCCTTTACCTATTCCGGTGACGGTTACGGGATAGGGGTGTTACATGATTTTTCCTTGGGTATTGTCCAAATCAATTAGTTTTCCCAAAAGTATTTCCCCAATTTACTTCCTGTGCATTCTTAGTTTAGTTAATTAGTTTAGATAAAGAAAATCCCCTTATTTTTAGGCTAGATAATAAAAAAAGGTTGATACTAGTACTTTTAGTTCCTGTGGGTTCGACATTTTGGTCTTGCTATAAACTATACTACTGTTCGATAGGTGCGCTTGCCTTTGTCGTGATAATAGTTAGTTTCCAAGTACGATCAATCATAAATTTAAAACTTATCACGCACAATCAGTCTGGCCCTTACATATTCGACCATAACAAATATAAATTCATACATTTTATAACAGCATGTATATCTAACATTTAACTACAATTAAACACGTCTATTTGCTTAGAAACTTACCTCGGACGATGTAAAACAGAACGAAGCAGCTAGTTGACAACTTTCGTTTTTCCCCGATCCAAATCCGATTTCTTTGGTTCTTGATCTAAAAATATTCAAATTAAGCTCATTCAAACATATTTTCATTCAATTTAATCCAAAAACACATAAATGGGCAAATTACCATTTTACCCCTAATATTTATAATTTTTACAATTTAGTCCCTATTGCACAAAACACAAAATACACCAAATTTCTCCATACCCAAGCTAGGTCGAATATTACCCATATCCATACAAGCCCATATAATTTATTTATTTCACATTTTAGTCCCTCAAATTATTATTTTTGCAATTTAGTCCTAATTACTCAAAATCATCAAAAACTCCAATACAAAATATGATAATCTAAAACATATCTTTCATACTTCATCATCAAACAACAAAAATCACAAGCTCTCAACAATGGCACAACTCAGAATATTCATCAAAATAAAAAATTCAAGCATTGGTTTTTTAGTACTCGAAGCAACGATCTCAAAAAACGTAAAAATTATCAAAAACTGAAAAAAAGGAACCTTGATTGAGCTTGAAAGGATGGCCGAACCTAGTTTCTTTTCTTTTCTTTCTTGTTTGTAATATTCGGTCACTTTAGAATAGAATGAATGAATGATTTTTTTTTAACATATGTTTTAATATAATAACTTATATTTCTAATTTACTAAGTTAACCTTAATAATAAAATTATAAAGCCATTATAAGCTAGGGCACTACTGTCCATATCACTTAAATTTGGTTTATTTACAACATAAATGCTTCAATTTAAGAAGCCACTAACAATTCGGCCCTTATGCAAGTTACTACTTAATTTTCATTTTTTTTTGCGATTAAGCCCTTTTATTTAATCAGACACTCAAAAAATAAAATTAAATCACGAAAATTTCACAGATATAAATTCACACAAAAAAAACACAGTAAATAATTTTTAAATATTTTTCTGACTCGGATTCGTGGTCCTGAAACCACCGTTTCGATTAGGGTCTAAATCGAGCTGTTACAACACGGGCGTGTCTGGTGGCCGTATGGACAATTCAGTATGTTTGCCCTATTTTGCCATAGCCTAGACACACGAGCGTGTCTAATGCCGTGTGAGGCAAATGGCCTATTCATACGGGCATGTGACCTGTATAACTTTGAAAAAAATGTTTAAGTTTTGAAAAAAATTATATGTGCTTGATTTAGTCCCGACCCCTTTCTAATGCGTAATTGTGAAATGTTTGTGAATTATTATGATATGTCTGGTAATACCTCTTAACCCTAGTCTAGCAACGGATACAGGTTAGGGGTGTTACACATGTAGTGATAGAACCTCGTAGTAGGGAGTCCAACCACTGTTTAGCCTTATTCCTTAATGAGAATGGAAACAACCGAAGGTGAATGGCATCGTCAGAAATGCCATTAATCTGAAAAGTGTCGTAGAATTCCAAAAAGTTGGCGAAATGAGTATTTGGATCCTCATCTTGCAGGCCATCAAACTGAACAAATTGTTGGATCATCTGAATGGTGTTCAGCTTCAGTTTGAAGTTATTTGCAGTAATAACAGGCCTCACAATACTTGATTCAACCTTAGTTAAATTGGGCTTGGCATAATCGTACATAGTACGAGGAGCAGGATTTCCGGCAACTATAGGAGGTAGATGATTATTCTAATTTTCAGCCATCTCCTTAGTAAGATTAATGATTTCCTCTTGCTCTTCCACTATACTTTGTCGACTTTGCCTCGCTTCTCTACGATTTCTATGAGTGATGTTTTCGATCTCACTGTCGTATACTAGAGGTCTTGACGGGTTTCTTCTAGTCATAAACTAAAGTAACCTGCCGGAAGCAAACAAAAAGAAAAACTAGTAAACAGAATTAAACTAAAAACAAAAATAAAATGCAATAAAAGTAAAATTGGCTAAATTAATAAAAATTTAGTGTTCCTAATAACTTATTCCCCGGCAACGGCGCCAAAAACTTGATTATGATGCACTTAACTAACTAAAATCACGACAAAGGCAAGCACACCTATCGAATAGCTGTATAGTTATGGTGAGTCAGAAATATCGTATCCACGAGAACTAAAAGTACTAGTAATTACTATCTTTTTATTATCTAGCCGATAAATTGAAGGAATATTTTTAATCTAAAATTATCTAAACTAATTATTAAGGCGCAATAGAGAATTAAGTAAGAAAATAATCGAATGAACGAATGAGAGAGACAATACCCAGGAAAGAATCCACCTAGACTTCACTTATTATTTTGACTCTAAATTAAATGATTTATTCACTTGCCTCGATCCGTAGAAATCCCTAAATTATATTAATATCTCTTTCGAGAGTAAAAATAACTAACTCTAGGTTGATTAATTGAAATCTCTTTCTAATTAAAACTCCTATTTTCGCATTAACTCGATCTATGGATTTCCCTATTAGATTTGACTCTAATCTAGTAGATTTATGTTGTCCTATTTCTAGGATTGCATGCAACTCCACTCAATTATGCCAGATCTACTCTTAAACAGGGACTTTTGCTCCACGGAAACAAGCACATCAATCATGAATTAATATCCTAAAAATATTAAAACATGGAATAAGTACACATAATTGAGATCAAGAAATCAAGTATTTATCATGTAATTTAGAAATTAAATAACAAGATTCATCATAGGTTTCATCTTCCCTAGGTATCTAGGGAATTTAGTTCATACTTTGGGAGGAAAACATCTCAAAATTAGGAAAACAACAAAACATAAAGAAACCCAAAAGCTTCTAGAGAAGTTGACTGGAGATCTTCAATCTTGAAGGAGATTCTGGTTCTGAGTTGATT
Source organism: Gossypium longicalyx (assembly GCA_025698465.1). NCBI lineage: Eukaryota > Viridiplantae > Streptophyta > Magnoliopsida > Malvales > Malvaceae > Gossypium > Gossypium longicalyx. The sequence continues at coordinate 30,593,367 of CM047006.1, forward strand.
CTGACGGTGTTCTTAGAGTAATTTTTTTGTTCTTCCCTGCGTGCTCTCCTAGGTCCTCTTCTAGTGCGTATTTATAAAATTTAGAATGCTCAAAAACCTTAAAAATTGGCTTTTTCGACGTGTTTGGGAAACAAGGAGCGATATCAACAAGCGCTGGCACATAGGTGTGTGGCCAGTCGGTGTGGCTCACAGGGGCGTGTGCTCAACTCGTGTGGGAATGGCCAGGCTATGTGAATCCTGAAAGTAGCTCATTTTGTCCAATTTTGGCTCGTTTTCTGCTCCTTTTGTTCCTCTATGCTCACCTAAGTATAGAAACATGAGATTAAATGATTAGGACCATCAAGTTCACTAAATTATATAATAAATCTTCCAAAAATGCATCAAGAATGGGATTAAAATATGTTACTTTTATGGCATATCATTCTCTAACACATAGTCATGTATTGATTTGGACATCCCTATGTCAGTGACAACACTTTGTCATCAATCAATTACACATAAGTCTCAATGCATTATTATTGTCCAAGCCTACAATCATACTTGACTAAGGACCTTTTGAGAATAATCATATTATTTTTAGGACTTCATGATTGATTAGTTTATTTATATACACAAAAAAAGAAACTGAAATAACAATGAGAATGCCTTATATTAGTAATGAGGTAAAATGAGTATGTAATTACAATCATCTCATGATTGGTCTTTGGGCATACTCTAGCATTGTTCTCATACACTTGAATTCAAGAAAAGTTGTAGAGAGAAAATTCTTTGAATAAAATATTTTAGAAAATTTCTAGAGATATTCTTGTTATTTACAACTTGACCCCAAATGTTTAGAAAATTTATGAAATTGCCCCACTAGTAATTTTGTGAAAAATTTTCTGATTCGAAGTGAGCCCACACTTGGTAAAGTTGAGCTTAGGGATAGCGGAGAAGGCTACCCGATCGAAGTGTTCATCCTAGACAAATCATAAAGATACGATTTTGATTAAGTGTTTATTACTTTAAATAATACAACCAAGTTCTTATTTTGGAAAATTTTTTAAAACTCTGGTTTTCCGTTAAATCTATTTTCTGTTGCGTTTTCGAAACCCATTTTTCTAACAAGTATTTATTGGCCAAATAGTAACAACCCTTTAATTACAATATTGTCCCCATCATTAAACACAATTATGGCAAGATTGACCCAAAATTTCTTTATGCTGCCCTCTCGATTTGGCTATCATGAACTCAATGTCATGACGTTGGCAAGGTGATATCACGACATTGTTAATGAGAAGGCTCTTGGTAGCGACATTGAGAGTTGAAAGTTGAGACTTTGCTCATCAGGGGGCTTGGTCTCCTTGGTCCATCTTAGAGTCAAGTCGCGATATTACAAGACCAATGTCAGGACCTAGCAAATCAGGGGGCTCTCTGTTGTGACACTATAGGTCTAGTTTCACTACTTTTATGCTTGGCAAGATGTTCTCCTTGGCTATGTAATATCCCTAAACCGAGTTTAAAAGTTTTGGGTATATTTTTAGGTTTCGAGTGTGAAACTAGGAATTTATAGGGGTTTTAGTATTTTTTTAATTTAATTTAGGAGGTTAATTTCATTTAAAATCGACTAAACAGTAATCTGGAAAAATAAAAATATTTTTGGAAAATTAATTTTAAAGTAATTAAATAATTATTAGTGAAAATAATTAATTTGGGTCGAAAAAGAATTTTAAAATAAATTTTATTCGGGGTTAAATTGAGTTAAATTTAAATATTAATTAAAAAAAATTTGGGGTATTTATTTGGAAAATAAATCCTAAATTTCGTAATTTTGGAGGGAATGGATTAAATGGAAAAATAAGGGAAATATAAGAAAGGCCATTGGGCAAATTCCCCAATTTTTAAATTCTAGTGGGTTCTTTCAGGTTTAAAAACAATGCATCTAGGCTACTTTTCACACCATTTACATTATATTAGAGAGTTATAAATTTCATTTCCTTTGCATGGTTTTAAAGATCTATCATCAGAGAATAGATGCAAACAATTTCCTTCTCAAAATACTCCCTTTTCACTTAAAATTATTCTCAAAAGTAGACAAAAATGTTCTAAACTTTTTCAAGATTCTTGAATTAAGATTTTCAATCAAAAGATTTAGAGCGAATCAAATGTAATTATCATTTCTAAACTTATTTTATGCTGATTAGAAACATTTTTAAATGATTTGAGAGTCAATTACATGATTTTTTATTAATGTTATCTTCTTCAAAAGCTTAAGGTGCTTTAATGGTGGATCTTTAATTTTGAGAGGAAATCCACAAATCAATGGATGTTCCAACTCAAAATAGATCTATTAGAAGGTTTTTAGTTTTATTTATAAAGATTAAACATGATTTCTGAGGTAATTTGAAGAAATCAAACTTCGACATCTTCTTGAATTAATTTTTTGGATTTTTATGAAATTGATTTAAATGTGAAATTGATGCTTATTTTATGTGTAATTGGTTTATTATTGAGGTTTGGAAGTGATTAGAAGGGTTGGAGAGGTCGATTTTGTGGGAAATCGAGTTTTCGACTTGATGTTACAAATTCGGTAAGGTATCTTGGTGAGTGAATTTCTCTTAGTATAGTAAATTAAAAATTTTGTTTAATATAGCTTTGGAAAGGTGATAATGTCTACTTTACCTCTGTTGAAGCTCCAAATCTTGAAGAGGATCGAGATAACCAAAATCGAAGCTCGAAATTGCCTAGTTGATCACTTGTTGTGGTAGAAAAAATTGTGTTGTAAGTGTTTCTAAGGGCGATTTGGTAAATTGACCCTTATTTATGTTTAATTAGAAGCTTAATTAATTATTACAATTAATTAATTATGGTTGAATGGTTAATTTTTGCAAGATTGGTAGTAAATGTGCAATATATTGAATTTGTATGAAAAAGAAAATGGTAAGTGAATGGTAGTAAATGTGCAATATATTGAATTTGTATGAAAAAGAAAATGGTAAGTGAATCTTTATTTTGGGTGGTGTTGTGTTAATTAATTGGTTTAAGTTTAAGGATAATTTAAAGCATGTGTACTGGATTTTTTTTATCATGATATGTTGGTGTTACATTGAATAATTGAATATGGGAAATTGGTGTGTGAATTGCTTGATTTAATTGGATGCTAAATGGCTATCTTACAAGCTATACATAATCATTTTGTCACATTAATTTGAGCCTAATAATGATTGGTTTATTTGCTATGTTTGATAGAATATATTGGCAACATGCATGGTGGATCCATTGGATATAGTTGGCATGTCATAGGATTTGTGAGTACTCACCATATTGATATGTTATTTGTGAGCAATGTGGCTCTAGGCGGACTGATTTGTTGGAGTAGATAAGGGAGTGTTGAGCATGAGTCTCCACTCGATGGGTTATTTGAGGCGCTATAAGGGAGCGCTTGCTTCGGCCCACTCAACTCAGTGGACTGTATTTGATATCTGTGGGAGTTCGGAGATTTGTTTATCCGATGTATGATCACCCGATTAAGCCATGAGAAATAAATGCCAATATATATTTTTGTGTGATTGTTGCTATATCAATTGATGATTGAAAGCCATGAATAATTGATTTTTGGTATTAAAAATGTTTATGAAAATTAAATTGACATGCTTAATTATTTTGGCTGATAATTGGTGAATGATTGGTTGTGAATTAAGCATGAATTGGATGTTAATTTACTTGTTGTTTTTATTAACATTCACTGAGCTTTTTAAAGCTCACACCCTCACATTCGTACAAATATTCGTCAGGATTTCTAAGAGATTTAGGCTTAGTAAAGACTTTATTACGCATTTTAGAGACTATAGTCAGGCATTGTGGTACTCCCAGGAATTTGTTTGATTTTGGTTATCAATGGACTTTGGACATCGGACATTTCTTTTGAATGGTTTTATAATAATTTTGAGGTATGTTTGAGTTTAATTATTGATTGTTTTATGGTGTATTGTTGATTGATAACACGATGATTGATAACACGGTGTGTGAAGCATGAAATTTATACTAATGATTGTTTAAATGAAGCTTACATGGGGTGGTTTACTAGCGACTAAGGTACGCCACTTGTCTGAGTTATTCAGTGTTTGATGTGCATGAAATTATTTGCTTAATTTGATTTAATTGAGGTTTAGTTAATGTCAATAAATTCAATTAAAGTTGTGTGTATATATGTGTTACTTAATTGTAGTTAAATCGATTTTTATTGGTCATTAAAATATGCAAAATTAGGTATTTTTTGAAAAAATAAAACTACAATGGGTTTTTGGTTGTTTGAATTTTTGTCTTTTTAAATTGGCATTCTAATTTGTTTAACTTGCGATTTAGTTCTGAAAATTGATTAGTCTAATTAGAGCCCTAGATGGTAAGGGAATTTGGTAAAATTTTTAGATTATTCTTGTAATTGATAAAATTTGATAGAAACACACTTAATTTGTAATTCAAAATAGGTACTGATAGTTTGTATTAGTTACAGTTTTGTCCTTAATAGTAAAAATTGAATTAGACATAGCAAGCAAACTCGAATTAAGCTGAAATTTTTAGGCTTGCATAATTTTGACTAAAAGAAGGTTGGTAAACATTTAGACATAAAATCTGGTTAGTTTTACCATAGGTGGTAAAATGACGAAAATTTCTTGAGGTTAAATTACCTAGAAAAAGTTTAAAATTGGTTCATAGTTTGCTTCCGCGTTAATAAATAGCTAATAATCAGATAGGATTGGGGTGTTATAAGGTCAGGGTGTGTCTTGGGTGGTCGTTAGCCGAAGAGTCACTTAAGTGGATATTGTAACACTTCAAATTTAGGTCGGTCTGTCTCGGTTGAGTTTTGGGTGTCACATTTGGTAGTATCAAAGCTCTAGGTTTTAAATTGTAGACTAGCCTAGATTGGTTAGGCTGCTTGAATATTAATGATCATTGATTATGATGTTTGCTTGTTTGTGATTATTAAAAATTTTGATGATTTTTTTTATATAAATTGTTCTTAAGATAGGATTGGGAACACAATGCCTTGTAATAACTATACTTAGTTAAATCTTGGATCTCTTGCCGCTACTCACTCCTGGTACATTTTATTACTCTTTCTCTTTAGTATACGATAGTCATTATGCCTCTATATCGTGATTGGTGTAGTATGGATGATGATGCGTCGTCGTGGGACAATGCTCAGATGGGTCGTGTCAAGCATTTCATGTCTGAGATAGTAGGAGCACTACAACGTATTGCTTATGCTAACGCTGCTCCAGTTCGTCAATTTTAGGTACCAGAGACTTCTTCTTAGCATTGTTTTAGAGGAAGTTTATGGGAGAGCAGTATCTCGAGGCTAGGAGATGGAAGTTTATGGATCTTGTTCAGGGTACTCTGTCAAAAGACGAATACAAGGTTGAGTTTGTGTAGTTGACCTAGTATGCTCCTGAGTTGGTGTCTTCTAAAGTGAACCATTGTAAGAGGTTCATGTTTGGGCTAAATTGTGAGGTGAAGCTCTACCTGTTTGCTCAGAATGCTGAGGTCTTTGACGAGTTAGTTGAGAAGGCTCACGCATTAGAGGAGACTTTAGGAGAGGAGCCCAAAGCTGCTTCGCCTGGAGCTGTTAAGAGGTAGACTGAGGCTAATAGTGGTTTTGGTCGTAAGAATAAGAGAGGTCATTTCGGTAGATCTGGATGACATGTTGTTAGTGGCTGTGGTCAGGATAGGCAGGCTGCGAGAGTTGAGGCTGGTCTTGTTGATCAGAGGGCTGCTACATGGCCAATATATGAGCATTGTAGTCGACGTTATCATGGTGAGTGCTGAAGGATAACGGGTGCTTGTCCTGTATTCGGTTTGATGGAGCACCATGTGAGTGACTGCCCAAGGAAAGCCATTGTGGTTTGCGATCAGCCTGTTACTGTTGTTGCTGCTGCACTTACTACGGCTCGAGGGAAAGGCCGTGGCAGAGGTGATGGTGGTAGAGTATTGGTCAATGTGGTGTTGGTCGAGGTGGTGATGGTGGTCCAGCTAGAGTTTATGCAGTGAGGGAGCCCCGGACTAGAGTGGCGTGTAACACCCCTAACCAAAGATCCGCCGCGTAACGCGATTCTGATATTACATGGAGTTTACTGATGCGAACAAATAGAATTTAAAACATTACATATCTTAATAATATTCATATAAAAAAACCAATCAAATCATTCATATTGTCTCTTATACGAGCCCTCGAGGCCCTAAAAATGCGTTAGAAACAAGTCAGGACTAAATCGGGAAATCAGAGAATTTTTTAGGAAAATATGAAAATTTACAAACTGCAGGGGTCACACGCCAGTGTCTTAGGCCGTGTGGGCATTCAAAATAGGGACACACTGCCGTGTCCTAGCTCGTGTCTGTGCCTGTGTAACTCACTAACTTAGTCACACGGCCAAGCCACACACTCGTGTGCTAGGTCGTGTACCCTTTGAAGTGACCTCACACACTCATGTTTCAGGCCATGTGCTAGGTCATGTAACAGCCTAACTTGCAACCCTTTGAAAGCTATAGGAGACACACGGCCGTGTCGTCAGGCCGTGTTGCACACACGTGTGGATGAAAAGTAGGCCATTTCCAAGCCATTTTTCTCACCCATTCAAGCATGTACCTACAATCACTTTTGCACAATTAACCAAATATGGCTCAATTGCATACAACCAATATGCCCAAAAGGCACTTTAATCTCAACACCTAAACATGTACAATTACATATTCAAATTAGCCAAAATGTTCAACTAACATTTGATTAAGCTTGCATCAACAACAAACCATTTATTTTACCTAACAAAACATACCAAATATACTATTCAACAATTTACGCCGAAGATCACATATGTCATTTCTAGCAAATGTACCAAATTACCCCAAGACATTTATAATATGCAAACTTAATCAATCATTCTAACTTAAACATTTTTAGCATAATAAGCCATGATATCAACTAATTTAAGGCAATTTATATACATGCCAAAAGCCAAACCTTTGTCAACATTCAAAATTCCATAATCACAACCAAGATACCATAACACAAGCCAAACCATATGGCTATTTCAACATCCAAAACACATAGGCCAAATATTAGCCAAAAATGCCTACACATGCCATTATAACCAAAATCAAAACATTGAAAAGTACCAATAAAGCTGATGGATAGTGTGATGGATCTCTGACTAGCTTCCTACCCGATCAAGCTTCTGATAATCTGAAAAGTAAAGGAAAGCAACTATGTAAGCAATGAATGCTTAGTAAGCTCGTATAAACTTTAATCATATCAATTCATTTCAAATATGAAATTTATACATATCAAGAGTAATCCAATACTGATACCGCAAGATTCATGAAGCTATATTCAACAACTCACAAGGTGAATAAATCCACAGCATCACTTATACATATCATCCCTAGCATAGTAGGATTTTAAATAACTTTAAACCCTTTCAAATTTTCTTATTTTCATTTGCATTTTATTACTTTCCATTGGATTTACTCTCATTAGCTCAAGTAACATCAATTCAATTCATCGTTCCCTTTTTCATCATTCTACACTTCATATATGAACTTACTATTTCATTACCTTTCCACACCCGGTTTATATGCATAACACACAAGACATAAGCATATCATTGAATCTTAGCCACAAGCTAGTGCATTTCAACATAATCCTTTTTGGAATTAACCACATGGTAATCCATTTCAATAGGAATTAGATAACTAAAACCTTACCACCCTTTCATGATCACAAGCATATTTCCATTTAGGCATTTACCATTTCAATACATAACTTATAAGTTTAACGTGGTATAATCCAACCACAACTTGGCCAAATCCTAAGCACATATACACCAACCATGTTAGTCATGTAAATTCATATATGAATCAATAATCATGGATGAATGATTGTAGTAGAAAGAACATATGTCTTTTCCCTATTTATTGTTTAAATTGTTTCCATTTAGTTACCCTTAACATATATTTTAGCATGTTCACTATAGTAAATTGCATTTTATAACTCAGTGAATCCTAGCCTATTTTATCTTTAATTTTTTCTATCTTTCTGCACTAATGTCGCTACATGAGTTAATTTTAGATTGCATCCGAAATTGTCACTGCATGAGTTAATTCCAGATGGCATTCAGAATTGTCGCTGTAATTGAAAGTTGTCTAATAAGAGCCAACCATGAGTGAGTTGTCCAGTCCAATGTAACTACCCTGTGCAAACAAGGACAGAAGAATCCTGAGAGAAGGACACCTGTACTGTTGAGGAAAGCATAAAAGGATAATGTGAGAAGAATGAAAAGGGAGGAATTTTTGGTGGACCACGATTCTCTTACCCTCTTTTGAAGCTTACGACTTTGGCAGCTTGAGCTTCCCTTGGGTGAGCCAACATGAAGACTGATGCAGACCCACTCCTAACGAGGAGATTTAAGTGTAGAACAAAGGGAAATGGATAGACTTAATCGAGTAGCCTAGGAATAGTATTCTCCATTCGATTCTTTCTCATTTCTTAAAAATGCTGGTGATTACTCTATGTTTTCTACTGTATGGAAGTACAATGAATGCTTTGTTAAATTTTATCTTCTTAAATCCTATTTTTGTTGTTTAATCTTGGGAATTTGAACATTGTAAACACAAAAGTTTTATTGCAGTCACTAACACTGGAATGTGCAGTGACAGTTTGAGCTAATAAGCTTTTCAGCAGAAGTTGAGTAAGGACTAAAGGAGTTTAGTCCACTTGTTCTTAATAGTGCCCTATTGCCATCATCGGAAGGTGAGGTTAATGTGTATGTTTAAGTCTCAGATTAAACCAAAGAGTGGCATTTGGTAAGATATACATTAATTTTGTTGTGTCGACAATCACCTATCTTTTATACCATGTGAGTACTTAGTATACAACTAAAGATTCATGTTAGGGATCCCGGTTTATTTTTATCTTATTGTTTTCAAGTTATTGCTTTGACAGCTATACTCAGAATTTACCTAATTTCTATTTAGTTATTGCAGTGACATTAATAGACAAAAGACAACCATCCCTATGGGATCGATATCCGAAAGACTCGCATCTTTCTATTATACTTGCATCGGCAGTGTATGCTTGCACATTATTACTGTGACGTTTACACCCGATCAATGAACTCAACAATTAATCAAATTTCCATAAACATGTAACATCCATATCATGTATCAATACATCATGTAAAATCATTTCCATGTATTTCATGTAAATACCTATAATAGTTCATATTGAACTCATATAATCTCATAACATAATTGTGCCTGTTGAACCATTTAGAATATAGTTGGATACGCGGGTAGTACACATGAGGTGTACTAAACTGTAATCCGTCAATTCCTATACATGTATGCTCATACGAGCTCTGAATCGGTATGCTCTTACGAGCTATAAACAGTAAGCTCCTCCGAGCTGAATAACAATAAGCTCATGTGAGCTGAATATCGGTAAGCTCATACGAGCTAAAATCAGTAACCCTAATGACATTTCATTTGTATCCTATGAATTCCTAAGGTTCAAACGGGACTCGGTAATCGTCGTATGTCGCTAGATTTATGTCATTTCATAACACGGTAAATTGCATACTAACATATATATATATTGATTTAATCACAATATAATCAAAAATTAATATTGAATTTAATCAAAATTATATAGAATATATTTCATACGAACTTACCTGGCTAAATTACAGAAATACCAAAGTTTAGAGGCATTTTGGTAATTTTTTATTTTCTGGATTTTCCAGTTGATCTTGATCTAAATTAATAATTTCATTCAAATTTTCAACTTAGGCAGTAAAACAATGTATTTCATGCAATTTGGTCATTTTTATTTTTTTACAAAATTGCCCCTAAAGTTTTACTTTTATTCAATTTAGTCTCTCAGCCCAAAACATGCAAATTAACCATTTTTACCCAAAATTGAGCATAGCCAAATGTTCATGGTATCCATAACAGCCCATTTTTGTAACAATTTCACATTAAATCCTTGTACTTTTATTAAATTAATAATTTAGTCCCTAATCGATAAATTCATCAAAAATCACTTAACAAAATACTTTTAATTATCAATCAACATTCCAAATTCATCATTTAACAACAAAAATCACAATATTCATTAATGGAAACGTTCAAAATCTTTAACAGTTTCAAAATCAAAGGTACGGGCTAGCCGGACCTAGTGGCAATGATATCAAAAAACAAAAAAATTACAAGAAACTGATAGTTTAGGGGCTTACATGCAAGGAATGAAACATGGCGAAACCTAGCTTCCATAAACATGGCTTCTTTCATCTTTCAATTCATGAAGAAGACACCAAAATGATGATATAACATTTTGGTTTTTATTTTACTTAATTTAATAATTAAATTACCCTTTTGTCCATTTAATAAACAACAAATTTTCATGCTTTTAGATACCCAAAATCGTCCACTACATTCTTAAATGGTCTAATTATCATTTAAGTCCCTTTTCCTTTATTCAATTAACGATTTAATCACTCAAATCAAATAATGATAAAATTTACATCTTTTACGATTTAGTCATTTTTAATTAACTATCGAAACGTTAACATTTTTCAACGAAACTTTAATGCCACCTTAATGACACTCAGTAAATATTTATAAAAATATTTACGACTCAATTTATAGAAACGAGGTCCAATACCTCATTTTCTAAAACCACTTGACCTTAGGGTCTTACCACTTGACCTTAAGGTCTTACCACTTGGTCTTAATAATCGCTTATAAAAAATCACTATATCAAAAACCTTTTCAAAATCACAATTAACTCATAAATATTAAATATAATATTTACAAATTTACTCGTCAGATTTGGTGGCCCCGAAACCACTATTTTTGACGCTATTGAAAAATAGGCTGTTACATGGCAACTGATGTTATTGCAAGTACTTTCACATTACAATCTTTTCCTCTACTAGCTTTAGTTGATTCTAGTGCGACGAGGTCGTTTATCTTGATAGATGTAGCTAGGGAGTTAGGGATTATGGTAGAAACATCTAAATCGAGTGTTGTGATTAAGAGCCCTTCAGATGATGGTGTAGTGGTGGATCGGGTATATCATCATTGTCCTCTGATGGTTCAGGGACATGTGTTTCCGATTGATTTGCTTGAGTTTCCATTTTGGGTTTTGACATCATTCTGGGTACGGGTTGGTTGTCTGAGCATCGAGATAAGGTGGATTGCAAGACGAAGATGGTGACTCAGTGTGGTGTTGGTGGTACAGAAGTTGTTGTCGTTGGTGAGAAATTTGAGTTGTTGTCGAATGTGATTTCTTTGCTATAACAACCTGGTTTTAGCTAAATCGAAATAGTGGTTTTGGAACCACAAATTTGAGGTTGTAAAATTATTTTAATATTATTTTTGGTGTTTACAGCATGTGATTATATATGTGTGAAAGTTTCGTGAAATAATTTTATTATTTAAGTGGTTAATTTGGGAAAGGACTAAATCGCGTAAAATGCAAAAGTTGTATTTTAATTATTAAAGTGCTTAAATTGCTATGATCCATTAAATATGGGGTCCTTATGATGAAATTAGACCATTTGATTTATGGACGGATAAATATGCCTTTGGTTAGTGGAAATTTAATATTGCATTAAGGGTATTTTAGTAAATGTGAAATTAAGGTTAATTAAAACAAATAAACAAAATTTGTTTCATCATTTTGTGTTCTTCCACCACCTAATATTAGAGAAAGAATAGTGTTTTGATGCTTTCATCTATTCGACACTTGTATAGCTTGATTGAGGTATGTTTTGAGCTTGATTTTTAATGATTTTTACGTTTTTGTGATCATTGCTTTGAGTACTAGCTAGCCCGTGCCCTAATTTCTGAATTTGTTGATGAATTTTTGAGTTTCCATTGATGAATTCTTGAGCTTTTGAATGTTTGATGATGAATAATGAAAGCTTGGTGCTTAATATACATGTTTTGTAAAGTGATTTTTGACAAAAATGTCAATTAGGGATTAAATTGAGAAAAGTGTAAATTGAGGGGTTAAATTATGAAATAAATGTGAAATATGGGCTATTAGGGACCTATAGAGAATTCGTTCAAGCATGGGTCTTAGTGAATTTTGAGTAATTTGTGTTTTTATGAAATAGAGTCTAAATTGATTAAATGTGAAACTTTAGGGGTTAAAGTGCAAAAATGCCCAAAAATGTGTTGTGGATTAAATTGAATAAATATATGATTGAATAAGTTAATTTTGAATGTATATAGATCAAGAACAAAAGAAATCAGACTTAGATCGAGGCAAGAACAAAGTACTCGACTAATCGATTAGTTTTATCGTTTTTACGTCTGAGGTAAGTTCGTACTTGATAAACATTGTTACAATTATGTTTTTAATACTTTAATAATGCACAAATTGTATACATATGACTACAAATGTGTACGACGAAAAATCTACTATATTTGGTACTTAGTGTGCATTTCGAGATAACTTCGGCTATATACAACACTTAGTGTGCGAATTGGAATAGCTTCGGCTTTATGTGGCACTAAGTGTGCAATACATAGATAGCTTCAGTTTAACGTGATGGCAATAAGTGTGCAATATTGTTATAGCTTCGGCTAATCATTTATGCACTAAGTGTAGGAGTTCTTAGAGCATTGAAAGATTTTCGAATGATTTAATGTATTGAACAATAAGGTGAGAATAAAATAAATAAATACAAGAAAGTACAGGTATGCACGATACCTATATGGTGGTTGATATTATGTGTATGAAGCTTGATGAATCTGTATATACATGATAAATGGTCATGAATTAGAATTGAATGATAATATGGGAATTACTAAGTGTCTATTAATTGATGATTTGTATATTATGAACTATTGAGTATATTTGGTACGAACTTACTAAGCTATGAAGCTTACTGTATGATATTTGTCTTTGTTTTATAGAGTATCAAAGCTAGCTCAGACATTGGGAATCAACGGGAACCATCATCACACTATCGACTACTTGTTGGTATTTTAGGATGCTTGTAAATATGGTATATGGCATGTATAGGCTAGTGAGTGAATGATATGTTTTGAATTATGATTTAAGCCATGAGATTTGGCTTACTTTTGACTAAAAAATGTTGGTATGTATTTGGTCATTTAAGTTGGCCTAAGTGTTGTGCAAAATGCCTTATATATATTGGCTTGTTTTGGGTATGTTGGCCTTAGTTGTTGATATAGTTTAATGATGTGTTTTGTGATATAAAATAGGTGATAAAATGATGAGAAAATGCATAAGTGAAATAAGTGATAGTGTTGGTATTGACATATTGTTTAGATATGTTTTGGTTGTGGAATTGGTTAGTTGAATTGGTTATGGATAGATGGCATGTTATGTGTTTGGAATTGCATGTTTTTGGATGCTTATATATGTGTTGAAATGGTATCATCTTGATAGCTAGATGAGCATGAGAAAAAGGTGGCAAATTGGCTTTGAAAATGGCCTATTTTTGTCCACACGGGCAGAGATACGGATGTGTGTCTCAGCCGTATGCGACACACGACCATGTTACACGGCCGTATGTCCCCTGGGGTACCCTTTCAAATTAAGGTAGTATACCCTACAGTTTTGACACGACCTAGACATACGGGCGTGTCTACTGGCTGTATGTGGCACACGAGCTGGCACATGGACGTGTGGTCGTCGTGTAACCCAAGTCAGTAACCCCATTATTTTTCACACGGCCTGGCACACGGGCATGTCCTTGGCCATGTGGTACAAGTCTGCGTGTATGCCCTATTTTCACATGGCTTGTGACATGAGCGTGTCGAGTAGCCGTGTGAGGCACACGTCTTGTTCACACGGGCGTGTGACCCTAAAATCAATGAAAATTTTCTAAATTTCTTAAAGTTTGTATATGTTATCAGTTTAGTCTTGAACCACTTCTAAGCATGTTTTAAGGTCTTGTAGGACCATAGAAGGGACAATATGATTGAGATGAATGTATTTTGATATTGGAATGCATAAATGTATGTGAAATATGTGTATTGATCGATAATGCTCTGTAACCCTATTCTAGCGACGGATATGGGTTAGGGGTGTTACATTTAATTGGTATCAGAGCTACGGTTTAGTCAATTCTAGGACTAACGTAGCGAGTGAGAATCTAGCTATACATGCCATATATATATAAGCTGCGATAGTGTGATAATTCCTGACAGTTAAAATGTGTTTATATATAACAAATGGATCCCGGTCGAGTTGTAGCTGACGATGTGGAAAGTAATGCACCCACTCCCGCTCAATGGGTAGTGCAGTCTGATTTTAGACTTGTATCTAGTAGCCAAGAGGGAGAGGCTAAGCAAGCCTTCTTCCAAATGATGAGTGAGTGGTTCTCGGAGTTTGTTCGAATGAATCTGGCTTTTTAACAACCTCTACCCCCACCTGTTCCTCAACAAATCCTAGTTGTGCCACAAGTAATAGATCTGATTCGATTGAGTAAGCCACCTATTGATAAGATACATAAACATGAGTCTGATGAGTTTCGAGCTACAGTAGATGATGATGATGATGAGAGAGTGGAGTTTTGGCTCGAGAACACGATCTGGGTATTTGAGGAATTATCTTGCACTCCTGAAGAATGTATCAAATGTGTGGTATCTTTAATCTAAGACAATGCATATCATTGGTGGAAAACGTTGACATTGGTAGTTCCTCAAGAACGGGTTACTTGAGAGTTCTTCCAATATGAATTTTAAAAAAGAATACAAAAGTCAACGATTTCTTGATCAGAAACATAAAGAGTTTCTGGAGTTGAAACAAGGTCGGATGACGGTGACAGAATATGAAAGAGAATTTGTACATTTGAGCAAGTATGCTCGGGAATATGTTTCCACTGAAGAGATAATGTTTAAACAACTTGTTAACGGATTGAATGAAGATATAAAGCTGTTAGTCGAGATACTTGAATTGAAGGAATTTGTAGTACTGTTTGAGAGGGCTTGTAAAGCCGAAGATCTCAGTAAAGAAAAGAGAAAGGCTGATTCAGAGGCAAGAGATTCAAGAAAGAGATCGATGAGTAAATCTTATCATTCCTTGTCGAAGAAATCTAGAAACTATTTTAACCGATCGACAGCTTCTGTGGGATATCAAAATAGAGATCGCAGAAAGCAATACACTAAACCTAAAGCTCAAGCCACATCAGTATCAAGTGTTGGTGATGTAAAAGATGATAAACCTGAGTGTCAACAGTGTGGAAGACGGCATTTTGGAAATTGTTGGGTGAAAAATAACAATAGAAATTGTTATAGTTGTGGTTCACAAGATTACTTTATTAAAGATTGCCCAGAGTTAGCTGAAAAAGATAATGCTCAAAACGTGAGGCCGAGTAACACTACAGTTAGAGGTAGACCACGAGATACTGCTGTTAAATCTGATGCTAGAGCACCTGCACGAGCCTATGCTATTTGTGCTCGCGAAGAAGCATCATCTCTAGATGTTATTATCGGTACTTTTACTCTCTATGATACTAAAGTTATTGCATTGATAGATCCAGGATCAACTCATTCGTATATATGTGTGAATTTAGTATCCAGTAAGACTTTGCCTATAGAGTCTACTAATTTTGTAATTAGAGTTTCGAATCCCTTAGGCAAGTGTGTGTTGGTTGATAAAGTGTGCAAGAATTGTCCGTTGATGATTCGAGATTTTTGTTTTCCGACTGATTTGATGTTTTTTCCATTTAACGAGTTTGATATAATCCTGGGTATGGATTGGCTAATGTTGCATGATGCTGTTATGAATTGCAGACGAAAGATGATAGATTTGAGATGTTAGAATAATGAAATTATCCAGATTGAGTCAGATGAACTGAATGGCTTGCCAGCAGTGATTTCATCGATGTTAGCTCAGAAATATGTGAGAAAGGGTTGTGAAGCTTACTTGTCTTATGTGTTTGATACGAAAGTGACTGAAAAGAAGATTGAATCAGTGCCAGTTGTGTGTGAGTGTAATATCCCGAATTAGGGCCTAATCGGAATAGTGGTTTCATGACCACAAATCCGAGATAGAAATAATTATTTTATAATTATTTTGAGGTTCATGATATGATTGCATGATTGTGTGAAAATCTTGTGAAGAAATTCTAAGCATAAAATGCTTAATTTGAAGTTAGGGACTAAATCGAATAAATTGCAAAACTTGCATTATAGAAGTTTTTAGTATGAAATTGCTTTGAAATATTAATTAGGAGGTCTTAAATAGAATTTGACCAATTTAAAGTTCATGGGCAAAATTAGGACATGGAATGGATTTTTGAAAGTTTAGTAAGAAGGGGCATTTTGGTCATTTGGATATTAAATGAAATAAAATGGGAAAAATAACACAAAATGGTCATCTTCTTCATAAGGTTGCTGCCAAATTTTACTCTCACCATAGCTAGGGTTTCTTCAACTTTCAAGCTTCATAGTAAGTGATTCTAAGCCCCGTTTTTAATTATTTTTACGTTTTTGAGATCCCGGTAACTCGATAAAGCTTATGCTAGCAATAATTTAACCTAGGGTTTATATTTGGAAAAATACCCATAGGTGAAATTTGTGTATTTTGATGTTTTATGATAGAATATGAGGTTTTAAATTATGTTAGACAACTTGTACTACTCGATTTTAAGCAAAAACGAGTAAAAGGGCTTAATCGGTAAAAATACCTAATAGTCACAAGTACATGTTAGAGTGAGAATTTGATGTTGCCATAGAAAGGAAAAGTGATCAGCATGTTGTAAAACATAAGAATAAGGAATAAAGTTTAATCCCGAGCCTAGGGGCAAAAGTGTAAATATGCAAAAGTTTAGGGGTAAAATTGTAATTTTGCCAAAATTTGAATTAAGGATTAATTTGATAATGTGAGTATTAAATAAGCTAAATGTGTTATTTTAGATCAAGAAAGACGTGGAATCGACCCCAATCGAGTAAAAGAAAAGATTTTGGACTAAATTGCAAAAACTTTGTATTTTGGTACCAAGGTAAGTTCATGTGTAAATAATGTAGCATAATTGTTATTTTTAAGTTATTGATGTTAATTATATGATATGCTGATTTTTATCATGAAATATATGCTTTGTGGTTATTTTCGAATAAAATGCAAATTATGTGAGCTACTTGTTAAATATAAATTGTTACCGAGTATTGGTTTCGGCATTCTACGGAAGACGGCAAGGATACGTGTTCGAGGAAAATCTCGTTTGAACCTTAGGAATAGATTAGAATACAAGTGACATGTCACTAGGATGGTTGAGCATCCGAACTCGTTGAGTTGAGTCCGAGTTCACTTATGGATGCGAATGTCCGAACTCGTTGAGTTGAGTCCGAGTTCACTTATGGATGCGAACGCCCAAGCTCGTTGAGTTGAGTCCGAGTTCACTTAAGGGCGGGTTACATGATTGCTTGATTGCATATGTGGCACTTATGTGCAAATTATCCATGTATCCGAATTATATTCCGATGTGTTCAACGGGTAAAGTTCTACTCAAATGGTGGAATACTCGAGATGAAAAGAGACGTATTGGTAAGTGTTGTGAAATGGATATTTTGGGCAGGTATGTACTTAACCCTCGGGTTGAGTATTGATACAACAACGATAAGGTAATAAGATGATGAAAAATGATTAGAAATGTGATATATGTTTTGGTGATACTATGCTAATGTTGTTTGGTATGATTGCTTTGTTATGCTATTTATTATTTGCATATGAACTTACTAAGCATTATTGCTTACTCCATCCTTCTTACTCATTGTAGTTTTGGACAAGCCAGCTCAGGAGTCGGGATAGGTTGAAGGCTCGGTCACACTATTTGGAAGACTTTTTGGTAAATGACTTGTAAAATTTAAGTATGGCATGTATAACAATATACCTATTTTGTGTAAATGATCTTATGATATGGTGATGGAATGGTTGAGAAAATGCTTGATAATGATAAGTTATGGAAATGGTTAGTTTAGATTGTGTTTAATGTTATGGAAGGTTAATAGGTTATCTAGTTCTTGAAAACTCATAAGAAGGATGAAATTTGCCATAAATAAAACATTGCAGCAACACTGATGTGAGTTTGAAAATTTACTAAAAATCGTAGAAATCGAATTTGGTGATGGATTAAATATGAAATTGAATCTTAATATGTCTAGTTTCACATAAAACAAACTAAACAGGTAAAGGAATTATATGTTAGAAGATATTTGAATTTTAGTGAAACAGGGCCAGAGTGATTTCTGGATCCCCTGTTCCAACTTTAGAAATTCACCATAAATTTTACAGATATAATTAGGTGTTTTATTTTATACTCTCAGAATCCTTATTGAGTCTAGTTTCAGGAGAAACAAATCTCATAGTAATATAAATTTTTTATAGAGAGAAATGTGGTTCGTAGTTAACAGAGGTCAGTCCAGTCAAGTCCTGAAACAGGGGTAACTTCAACTAATAAACTGTACTAATTGGCCCAACCAAAAATTCTAGGAAAAAAATTAGTAAATAGGTATATGATTCTAGATTTAGGAAAAATTTACGGATCTTGATTTCGAGTTTCATAACTCAAGATATGATTTTTCTTGTGACTGTGACGCAAGTAGCTAGAAAGCTGTGAATGTAGAAACAAATAATCCAAAGTTCTAAAAATGTTAAATTAAGCTTAGTAACACCTCATACTCGACTCCGGCGATGGTCTCGGGCGTGGGGGCATTACATTTGGTTGTATCAGAGTAGGTTTAGTCGGTTCTCGGACTACATGTTGTATGTACGGATTTTGCTATACATGCCATATGTATAAATTGTGATAGTGTGACGACTTCTGACCTTTTTAAATGATTTTTTTATAGTAAATGGATCCCGATCCAGCTGTGGCAGATGAAGTAGAGAGTAATGCGCCAGCTCCGGCTGAAGGAGTAGCGTCGACTGAAAATTCACCTCCTACTATTGGTCAGGGAGGAGGAGAAAGGGATCGGGAAGCCATTCTCCAAATGATGAGTGCATGGTACACTGAGTTCGTTCGTACGAATCCAAATTTACGACCTCCCCCACCTCCCCCAATTCCTCAACCTGTACCCTCGATGCCTCAGGGTGTGGATATGATAAAATTTCACAGAAGTCCAGTTGATAGAATTTGTAAACAAGGGGCCGAAGAATTTAAGGCAAATATTGATGATGATGCCGAGAAAGCAGAGTTCTGGCTTGAAAATTCTATCCGGGTATTTGATGAATTATCTTGTACACCTGAAGAATGTTTGAAATGCGATATATCTTTGTTGAGGGATTCAGCCTATAATTGGTGGAAGACTTTGATTTCGGTGGTACCGAAAGAGAGAGTAACCTGGGAATTCTTTCAAGAAGAGTTTCTGAAGAAATATATTAGTGAAAGATTTATTGATCGAAACGTAAAGAATTTCTTGAGTGAAGCAAGGTAATATGACAAAGCATGAGAATATGAAAGAGAGTTTGTTCGATTAAGTAAGTATGCCAGAGAGTATGTTCCTACAGAAGCCAAGATGTGCCGACAATTTGAAGACGGGCTCAACGAAGATATCAAGGTATTTGTTGGAATTCTTGAATTAAAAGAAATGGTAGTACTGGTGGATCGAGCTTGCAAGGCTGAAGAACTACTTAAAGAGAAGAAAAAGGTAGTGGCTGAGACTAGAAATTGGAAGAAAAGACCGATGAGCAGTTCATTCTCACAGCAACCTGGAAAGTCAAGAAATATGAATCCTCGTTCCCAAGTTTCAGCTGGGCAATCATATGGGAATTATAAAAAGCAAAATGTGGGTCCTAAGTCCCAGACTACTTTAGCAGCAAGTGTAGGGAACTCGAGATTTGTTAAACCCGAATGCCAGCGGTGTGGTAGAAATCATTTTGGTCCGTGCAGAGCAAATGAATGTTTTCGATGTGGTTCTCCAGATCATTTTATTAGAGACTGCCCAGAAAGAGCTGAAAAAGAAAAATTTCAGAATGCGAAAACAAGTGGTGCGGATTCAAAAGGATGATATCCAAGAAAAGTTGGGAGTGAAGCAAGCAGTAAGAATGTAGTCAGAGATGCAGCAGTTAGACCTGAAGGAAGGGCTCCGGCTAGAACTTATGCTATTAAAGCGCGTGAAGATGCTTCCTCACCCGATGTGATTACCGGTACATTTTCTCTCTATAATGTTAATGTTATTGCTTTGATTGATCCAGGTTCTACTCATTCATATGTGTGCATGAAACTGGTGTCTAGTATGAATATACTGTTGAGAACACGAAATTTATGATTAGAGTGTCGAATCCGTTAGGCAAATGTGTGATTGTTGATAAAGTATATAAAAATGTCCTTTAATGATTCGGGTCATTACTTTCCTACCGACTTGATGTTGTTGCCGTTTGATGAGTTTGATGTTATTTTGGGTATGGATTGGTTGACATTGCATGATGCTATAATAAATTGCAAAGAAAAGGTTATAGAATTAAAGTGTGAAAATGGTGAAACTCTGCGGGTTGAATCAGATAAATCAGAGGCATTGCCTAGTGTGATTTCTTCAATGTCGGCTCAAAGATATCTGAGAAAGGGTTATGAAGCTTATTTGGCGTATGTAATTAATACAAAAGAAGTTGAAAAGAAAGTTGAATCAGTGCCGGTTGTGTGTGAATTTACGGACGTATTTCCAGAAGAATTGCCGGGTTTGCCTCCAGTTAGGGAAGTAAAATTTGGTATTGATTTGATACCGGGAACAGCTCCGATTTCGATTGCTCTATATAGAATGGCACTAGCAGAGTTGAAGGAATTAAAGTCGCAGTTGTAAGAGTTGACTGATAAAGGTTTTGTGAGGCCGAGTTTTTCACCTTGGGGTGCTCCCGTGTTATTTGTGAAAAAGAAGGATGGTTCTATGAGGTTGTGTGTTGATTATCGACAGTTAAACAAGTGACAATCAAAAACAAGTATCCGTTGCCAAGAATTGATGATTTGTTTGATCAGCTAAAAGGAGCGACATGGTTTTCAAAGATTGACTTGAGATCTGGGTATTACCAACTGTGACTTGAGATCTGGGTATTACCAACTGAGGGTAAAAGAGTCGGATGTGCCTAAAACTACTTTTAGAACAAGGTATGGTCATTATGAATTTTTAGTTATGCTATTCGGGTTGACAAATGCTCCTGCTGTGTTTATGGATTTAATGAATCGCATATTTCGACCATACTTGGACAAATTTGTTATGGTGTTTATAGATGATATTTTAATTTATTCAAAAGATGAGACAGAGCATGCTGAGCATTTGAGGATAGTTTTGCAAATTTTGAGAGATAAGCAACTGTATGCTAAGTTTAGTAAAAGTGAATTTTGGCTCCGGGAAGTTGGATTTTTGGGTCATATTGTTTCAGGTGATGGTATACGGGTTGATCCTAGTAAAATTTCAGCCATTGTTGGTTGGAAACCACCGAAAAACGTAACCGAAGTTAGAAGTTTCTTGGGGCTAGCTGGGTATTATCGGTGGTTTGTAAATGGATTTTCTATAATTGCTGCTCCTATAACTAGACTACTCCAAAAGAATGTTAAATTTGAATGGACGGAGGAATGTCAACAGAGTTTTGAAGAATTGAAAAAGTTATTAACAGAGGCACCAGTGTTAGTACAGCCCGAATCAGGTAAAGAATTTGTGGTATATAGTGATGCTTCTCTGAACGGTTTGGGGTGTGTACTCATGCAAGAAGGAAAAGTGGTGGCTTATGCTTCGAGGTAGTTAAAACTTCATGAGAGGAATTATCCTACTCACGATTTGGAATTGGCTGCGGTGGTGTTTGCTTTGAAAATTTGACGACATTATTTGTATGGTGAAAAGTGCTGGGTATATACCGACCATAAAAGTCTTAAGTACTTGATGTCACAAAAAGACTTGAATTTGAGACAGCGAAGATGGTTGGAGTTATTGAAAGATTACGAGCTTGTTAATGATTATCATCCGGGAAAAGCGAATGCGGTTGCTGATGCTTCAAGCAGAAAGTTGTTGTTTGCTTTGAGAGTTATGAGCACTCAATTGAAAATGTCAGATGATGGTTCGATTCTGGCAGAGTTAAGAGCAAAACCGATGTTTTTACAAGAGATTTCTAAAGCTCAGAAAGATGATCAAGATTTGCAAGCCAAGAGAAAGCAGTGTGAAGTTGATACAGAGTCAGATTTCAGAATTGGTTCTGATGGGTGCTTAATGTTTAAAGATCGGATTTGTGTACCAAAGAATGAGGAATTGATTCAAAAGATCCTACAGGAAGCACATAATGGTTGTTTCTCGATTCATCCGGGTAGTACAAAAATGTATAATGACTTGAAGAAAATGTATTGGTGGAATGGAATGAAAAGGGATATATCAGAGTTTGTGTCCAAATGCTTAATTTGTCAACAGGTGAAAGCTGAACACCAAGTGCCTTCGGATTACTTCACCTATTATGGTTCCTGAATGGAAATGGGATCGGATTACTATGGATTTTGTATCAGGATTGCCATTGACTCCAGGAAAGAAAGATGCCATCTGGGTAATAGTTGATAGATTAACTAAGTCGGCTCATTTTATCCCGGTACGTACGGATTATTCTCTTAACAAGTTGGCTGAACTGTATGTTAGAGAAATTGTTAGACTACACGGAATACCATTGAGAAATTGTTAGACTACACGGAATACCATTGTCGATTATTTCAGATAGAGATCCAAGGTTTACCTCGCGGTTTTGGCAAAAGTTGCAAGACGCGTTAGGTACAAAGTTAAATTTCAGTACTGCTTTTCATCCACAAACTGATGGACAATCAGAAAGAGTAATTCAGATTCTTGAAGATATGCTCAGATGTTGTGTATTGGAATTTCAAGGAAGTTGGGAAAAATATTTACCGTTGGTAGAATTTGCTTACAATAATAGTTATCAGACGAGCTTAAAAATGGCACCTTATGAAGCATTGTATGGTTGTAAATGTCAGACGCCATTGTATTGGACTGAACTCAAGGAAAATCAGATCTATGGAGTTGATCTAATAAAAGAAACCGAAGAAAAAGTGAAGGTAATTCGAAATTGTTTGAAAGCTGCTTCAGATAGACAGAAATCTTATGCAGATTTAAAACGAAAGGACATTGAATTTCAAGTTGGTGATAAAGTATTTTTAAAGGTGTCTCAGTGGAAGAAAGTTCTTAGATTTGGACGGAAGGGCAAATTAAGTCCGCTTTTTATCGGGCCGTATGAAATAATTGAAAAAGTTGGACCGGTAGCATATCGGCTAGCTTTACCACCTGAATTAGAGAAGATTCATGATGTGTTACATGTATCTATGTTACGTCGGTATCGTTCGGATCCTTCACATGTGGTTTCACAGACAGAAATTGAACTACAACCAGATATGACCTATGAAGAAGAACCGATTAAGATTTTAGCTCGAGAGGTCAAACAACTAAGGAATAAAAATATTGCACTTGTGAAGGTGTTGTGGCAAAAGCATGGAGTAGAAGAAGCTACATGGGAATCCGAAGAAAATATGAGAAATCAATACCCACATCTGTTTACCGGTAAGATTTTCGAGGACGAAAATCCTTAAAAGGGGGGGAGAGTTGTAATATCCCGAATTAGGGCCTAATCAAAATAGTGGTTTCGTGACCATAAATCTGAGATAGAAATAATTATTTTATAATTATTTTGAGGTTCATGATATGATTGCATGATTGTGTGAAAATCTTGTGAAGAAATTCTAAGCATAAAATGCTTAATTTGAAGTTAGGGACTAAATCGAATAAATTGCAAAACTTGCACTCTAGAAGTTTTTAGTATGAAATTGCTTTGAAATATTAATTAGGAGGCCTTAAATAGAAATTTGACCAATTTAAAGTTCATGGGAAAAATTAGGACATGGAAGGAATTTTTGAAAGTTTAGTAAGAAGGGGCATTTTGGTCATTTGGATATTAAATGAAATAAAATGGGAAAAATAACACAAAATGGTCATCTTCTTCATAAGGTTGCTGCCGAATTTTACTCTCACCATAGCTAGGGTTTCTTCGACTTTCAAGCTTCATAGTAAGTGGTTCTAAGCCCCGTTTTTAATGATTTTTACGTTTTTGAGATCCCGGTAACTCGGTAAAGCTTATGCTAGCAATAATTTAACCTAGGGTTTATATTTGGAAAAATACCCATAGGTGAAATTTGTGTATTTTGATGTTTTATGATAGAATATGAGGTTTTAAATTATGTTAGACAACTTGTACTACTCGATTTTAAGCAAAAACGAGTAAAAGGGCTTAATCGGTAAAAATACCTAATAGTCACAAGTACATGTTAGAGTGAGAATTTGATGTTTCCATAGAAAGGAAAAGTGATCAGCATGTTGTAAAACATAAGAATAAGGAATAAAGTTTAATCCCGAGCCTAGGGGCAAAAGTGTAAATATGCAAAAGTTTAGGGTAAAATTGTAATTTTGCCAAAATTTGAATTAAGGATTAATTTGATAATGTGAGTATTAAATAAGCTAAATGTGTTATTTTAGATCAAGAAAGACGTGGAATCGACCCCAATCGAGTAAAAGAAAAGATTTTGGACTAAATTGCAAAAACTTTGTATTTTGGTACCAAGGTAAGTTCATGTGTAAATAATGTAGCATAATTGTTATTTTTAAGTTATTGATGTTAATTATATGATATGCTGATTTTTATCATGAAATATATGCTTTGTGGTTATTTTCGAATAAAATGCAAATTATGTGAGCTACTTGTTAAATATAAATTATTACCGAGTATTGGTTTCGGCATTCTACGGAAGACGACAAGGATACGTGTTCGAGGAAAATCTCGTTTGAACCTTAGGAATAGATTAGAATACAAGTGACATGTCACTAGGATGGTTGAGCATCCGAACTCGTTGAGTTGAGTCCGAGTTCACTTATGGATGCGAATGTCCGAACTCGTTGAGTTGAGTCCGAGTTCGTGAGATGTAACAGGCATCCGAACTCGTTGAGTTGAGTCCGAGTTCACTTATGGATGCGAACGCCCAAGCTCGTTGAGTTGAGTCCGAGTTCACTTAAGGGCGGGTTACATGATTGCTTGATTGCATATGTGGCACTTATGTGCAAATTATCCATGTATCCGAATTATATTCCGATGTGTTCAACGGGTATAGTTCTACTCAAATGGTGGAATACTCGAGATGAAAAGAGACGTATTGGTAAGTGTTGTGAAATGGATACTTTGGGCAGGTATGTACTTAATCCTCGGGTTGAGTATTGATACAACAACGATAAGGTAATAAGATGATGAAAAATGATTAGAAATGTGATATATGTTTTGGTGATACTATGCTAATGTTGTTTGGTATGATTGCTTTGTTATGCTATTTATTATTTGCATATGAACTTACTAAGCATTATTGCTTACTCCCTCCTTCTTACTCATTGTAGTTTTGGACAAGCCAGCTCAGGAGTCGGGATAGGTTGAAGGCTCGGTCACACTATTTGGAAGACTTTTTGGTAAATGACTTGTAAAATTTAAGTATGGCATGTATAGCAATATACCTATTTTGTTTAAATGATCTTATGATATGGTGATGGAATGGTTGAGAAAATGCTTGATAATGATAAGTTATGGAAATGGTTAGTTTATATTGTGTTTAATGTTATGGAAGGTTAATAGGTAATCTAGTTCTTGAAAACTCATAAGAAGGATGAAATTTGCCATAAATAGAACATTGCAGCAACACTGATGTGAGTTTTAAAATTTACTAAAAATTGTAGAAATCGAATTTGGTGATGGATTAAATATGAAATTGAAGCTTAATATGTCTAGTTTCACATAAAACAAACTAAACAGGTAAAGGAATTATATGTTAGAAGATATTTGAATTTTAGTGAAACAGGGCCAGAGTGATTTCTGGATCCCCTGTTCCAACTTTATAAATTCACCATAAATTTTACAGATATAATTAGGTGTTGTATTTTATATTCCTAGAATCCTTATTGAGTCTAGTTTCAGGAGAAACAAACTTCATAGTCATATGAATTCTTTACTGAGAGAAATGTGGTTCGTAGTAAACAGAGGTCAGTCCAGTCAAGTCCTGAAACAGGGGTAACTTTAACTAATAAATTGTACTAATTGGCCCAACCAAAAATTCTAGAAAAAAAATTAGTAAATAGATATATGAGTCTAGATTCAGGGAAAATTTACGGATCTTGATTTCGAGTTTCGTAACTCGAGATATGATTTTTCTTGTGACTGTGACGCAAGTAGCTAGAAAGCTGTGAATGTTGAAACAAATAATCCAAAGTTCTAAAAATGTTAAATTAAGCTTAGTAACACCTCATACTCGACTCCGGCGACGGTCTCGGGCGTGGGGGCTTTACAGTGAGTATCCAAATGTGTTTCCTAAAGAGTTACCGGGTTTACCACCGATATAAGAGGTTGAGTTTGGCATTGAGTTAGTGACGAGAACTATGCCGATATCAATAGCTCCGTACAGAATGGCTCCAACAGAGTTAAAAGAATTGAAAGCTCAGTTGCAAGAACTGACGGATAGAAGTTTTGCAAGACCAAGTTTCTAACCATGGGGTGCTCCCGTATTATTTGTGAAAAAGAAGGATAGCACGATGAGAATGTGTATAGATTATCGACAGCTTAACAAAGTGACAATCAAGAATAAATATCCTTTGCCCAGAATAGGTGATTTGTTTGATCAGTTAAAAGAGGCTACAGTGTTTTCAAAGATAGATTTGAGATCGGGTTATTATCAGTTGTGAGTTAGAGATTCAGATGTGCCAAAGACTGCATTTAGAACGAGGTATGGTCACTATGAATTTTTAGTTATACCTTTCGGATTAACGAATGCACCTGTTGTCTTTATGGATTTAATGAACCTTATTTTCAGACCATACCTAGATCAATTTTTTGTTGTGTTCATAGATGATATATTGATTTATTTGAGAGATGAAACTGAGCATGCCGTGTAACACCCCATACCCGTGTTCAATACTAAAACAGAATATGAGTATTACTAGAACAACGTAAGTATAATTATAGCAAATCAAGACAAAAAATGATTATCTAAATTTAAATTCGTCAATTGATCACTCATATTTTAAAAAATTAAATTTACATATATCATAAACTTATAATGTAACTAACATTAGATCATACCGATAACAAAATACGAGTGAAATATCTAACGTTAGAATTCAACTTTTAAAATAATATTACTAAAATATATAACAAAATACTCAAACCTTCTATACATGCCATATGTCCAAAATGTGTTTACAAAATACCAAAAGGAAGAATGGATAGCGTTGGTGAGCTTCCGACAACTTTTCCCCGAATCACGAGCAAACTTGATTTCACTATAAAATAAAACAAGAAGGAAGAGGAAGCAAAGTAAGCTAAAAGATTAGTAAGTAATATGTAAATAATAAAGATAACAAGCTAATAATGGCATTTATAGATCCCAAAATATGTATCCATAATTACACAAAAAAAATTTATATGCATTTATCATTTATTTCAGTTGAATACAAGCTGTCCATTCGAGTCTCAGTCACAAAATTATTTTTATCTGGAGCTACGGAACTCCAAATTAAGATCTGTAAATTTTCACAGAAACCATACTCATATTTATTTTTACCATAAAAATTTCATAATTTTTTGTTGGGTCAATTAATACAGTTTATTCATTGAATTCTCCCCTGTTTCGCAGTTCTGCAGCTCTGACCACTCTTCATTAAAATTTAATTATCTTTTGCTACAAAATTTAAATGAGGTTCTTGTTTATTTTTTCTAAAAATGAATTCAATAAGAAATTAAACCATATAAATTATGCTCCTTAACTATTTTTGTACAAGTTTTAATGATTTTTACAATTCAGAACAGGGGATCACGAAATCAGTCTGAACCAGTCTTACAAAAATACAAATATCTCAAAATAAAAAATTCTTTTGTTTTCTTTATTTCTTTTATATGAAAATAGATTCAATAATATTTAATTCAATATCTCATTCCACTTCTAATTCAACTTATACCATTTTTTGTGATTTTTCAAAGTCACTCCCCTGCAGCTATTTTAGACTGTTTATCCCAAATTTCATTCATTCACTAGAATTTCTTATTATCAACTTTCAAGATAATACTTGTCCATAGTCATCTTATCAAAAATTCAATCATATCTAACTCATAATTCAAAACTCATGTATTCATATTCCGGTATTATCCCACATATATATATTTTTTAAATTTCATTCAGCAAACTTGTTTCTCTCGGTGAACACTTCGGAAAGTAACAATATCCGGTGGTTTTAGCACATAGCTCCACCTTCTGTAATTAATGCCCAACTTAGTGGTATATGCACATAGCACCACACTATTGGGCTAAAAAGTAATTGTGGCATACACACTTAGTGCCACTTTTCAAATTAACATGTATAACCGTGGCATATCCACTTAGCACCACGTTGCATGTTTAACCGTGGTATATCCACTTAGCACCACGTTAATGAATCAATGTATGTAACCGTGGCCTATCCACTTAGCACCACGTTACATGTATCAATATGTGTAATCGTGGTATATCCACTTAGCACCATGTTTTTCCATTCCGAATGTTCAACCAAGATTTCCTCATTTAATCTCAATTCATCAACCACAAATCACCGTTTGTGTCCATTAATTGAACAATACTAAATCTTATTTCACATGTCACAAAATAAAATATTATAACATAATAAAACAATACATTATTTACATATAAACTTACCTCGGTACAAAATAAAGAAATTTTGCTATTTAGTCCACAATGATTTCCTTTCCCCGATCAAGGTCGATTCCATGTATTTCTTGATCTAAAATAACACATTTAGCTTATTTAATACTCACATTTATCAAAATAGTCCAAAACTCTAACTTTGG
This sequence comes from Gossypium longicalyx, assembly GCA_025698465.1. Taxonomy (NCBI): domain Eukaryota; kingdom Viridiplantae; phylum Streptophyta; class Magnoliopsida; order Malvales; family Malvaceae; genus Gossypium; species Gossypium longicalyx. The sequence continues at coordinate 30,622,279 of CM047006.1, forward strand.
AAAAATTATGTTTTTGCCCCTAAACTTTTGCATATTTACACTTTTCCCCAAAGCTCGGAAATTAAACTTTTTCCCAAATTCTTATGTTTTATGACATGCTGATCATTTTTCCCTTCTATGGAAACATCAATTTCTCACTCTAACATGTAGTTATGAACATTAGGTATTTTTACCAATTATGTTGTTTTACTCGTTTTCACGTAAAAGTGCTTAGCAAAAGTTGTTTAACACAATTTCAAGATTCATATTCTACCATAAAACATCAAAATAAACACATTTCACCTATGGGTATTTTTTCAAATATAAACCCTAGGTTAAAATATTGCTAGAATAAGCTAAATCAAGTTTCCGGGACTCCAAAAACATAAAGAACATTAAAAATGAGGCTTGGAATCACTTACTATGGAGCTTGGAAGCTTGAAACAAGCCCTAGCTATGGAGAACCCTTGAAATTTCGTCCTAATGAAGAAGATGGACATGTTTTGCCATCTTTTTCCTTTTTTTAAATCTTTTAATTACCAAATGACTAAAATACCCTTCATTAAAAACTTTGGTTATTTCTACCTATATATGTCCATTTTTTTCCATGAAAACCTAATGGTATAATTCCATTTAAGGACCTCTACTTCAATTATGCTCTTCAATTAAATTCTTTAACATCTAAAACTCATATTTATCAACTTTTTGCAATTAAGTCCCAATAGGCAAATTAGACATGCAATTCATGAAATTTTCTATCGATATTCTAACACATGCATCTAATCACTTGATAATTTATAAAAATTAATCGGAATAAATCTTTCTACTTCAGAGTTGTGGTTCTGAAACCACTATTCCGTTTAGGCCTTAATTCAGGCTATCACAACTCTCCCCCCTTTAGAGATTTTTGTCCCCAAAAATCTTACCGTTGAAAAAGTTTGGGTACTGTTTTCTCATAGCTTCTTCTGGTTTCCATGTTGCCTCTTCTACTCCATGTTTTTGCCACAATACTTTTACTAACTTTATCTTTTTATTTCTGAGTTCTTTGATCTCCTATGCCAAAATCTTAACTGGTTCTTCACTGTAACTCATATTTGGCTGAATTTCCACTTCTGTAGGACAAAGAACATGTGAAGGATCTAATTGATATCGTCGTAGCATAGATACATGAAAAACATTGTGAATTCTGTTGAGTACTGGTGGTAATGACAATCAATAAGCAACTGGTCCAATTCTTTCTATGATTTCATATGGTCTGATGAATCTTGGAATCAATTTACCCTTTCGACCAAACCGGAGAACTTTCTTCCAAAAAGATACTTTCAGGAATACCTTGTCACCAACCTAAAATTCAATCTCTTTTCGTTTAATATCGGCATATGATTTTTGACGGTCAGAAGCTACTTTCAAACTTTCCCGAATCACTTTCACTTTTTCTTCTGTTTCCTGGATCAAATCAACCCCATATATCTTCTTTTCACTAAGCTCTATCCAATATAACAGGGTTCTACATTTTCTACCATATAGAGCTTCATACGGAGCCATTTTAATACTAGATTGATAACTTTTATTGTAAGCAAATTCAATCAAAGGTAGATACCTCTCCCAATTACTTTAAAAATCTAGTATACAACATCGAAGCATATCTTCCAATACCTGAATTACACGCTCAGATTGACCATCAGTCTGAGGATGAAATGCGGTGCTAAAATACAACTGGGTACTTAGGGCTTCTTGCAATTTGTCCAAGAAACGAGACGTAAATCAGGGATCTCTATCTGATATAATGGAAACAGGCACTCCATGTAGCCTGACAATCTCAGATATATACAACTCAGCCAGTTTATCTAAAGAATAATCCGTACGTACCAGAATAAACTGCGCTGACTTTGTTAATCGATCAACAATCACCCAAATGGCATCTTTCTTCCTTGGAGACAACGGTAACCCAGATACAAAATCCATAGTAATTCTTTCCCATTTCCATTCCGGTATAGTGATTGGCTAAAGTAACCCCGAAGGTACCTAATGTTCAGCTTTAACCTACTGACATATCAAACACTTTGATACAAGTTCAGAAATATCATGTTTCATACCTGGCCACCAGTACATCTTTTTCAAATCATTATACATTTTATTACTCCCCGGATGTACAGACATAGTACCGCTGTGGGCCTCGTGTAGAATCTTTTGTATGAGCTCTGAATTCTAAGGTACACATATCTTGCTCCTGAATAACAAACAACCATCGGTCCCTACTTAAAATTCAGAATCAGTACCCGACTTACATTATGCCCGTTTAATTTGTAACTTTTCATCATTTTTCTAAGTCTCACAAATCTGTTGTATAGACATTGGTCTAGCTCTCATTTCAGCTATAACTGAACCATCATCAGACAAGGATAATCAGGTATTCATAGCTCGCAAAGTAAATAAAGATTTCTGGCTCAAAGCATCAGCTACAATATTAGCCTTACTCGGATGGTAATCAATAATCAAATCATAATCCTTTATCAGTTCAAGCCACCTACGCTGTCTTAAATTCAAATCTTTATGTGTCATCAAATATTTCAGGCTTTTATGATCAGTATAAATGTGACATTTTTCACCATACAAGTAATGCCGCCATATCTTCAACACAAATACAATAGCAGCTAATTCAAGATCATGTATCGGGTAATTTCTTTCATGTGGCTTAAGTTGTCAGGCTATTACTTTACCTTCTTGGATCAAGACACAACCTAAACCATTTAATGATGCATCGCTATAAATAATAAGTTCCTTACCCAGTTCAGGCTGTACCAATACAGGTGCTTTTGTCAACAATTCTTTTAATCGATCGAAACTCCATTGGTATTCTTCTGTCCACTCGAACTTAACATCTTTCTGTAGTAAACGGGTTATCGAAAAAGCTATCATGGAGGACCCCCAAACAAATCTTTGATAATAACCAGCTAAACCCAAGAAACTTCTAACTTCAGATACATTCTTCGGTGGACTCCAATTTGTAATAGCTGAGATTTTACTCGAATCTACCCTGATGCCTTCGGCAGATACAATATGTCCAAGAAAACCCACTTCTCGAAGCCAGAATTCACATTTACTAAATTTAGCATAAAGTTTCTTTTCACGTAGAATTTGTAACACTATTCTCAAATGTTCTACATGCTCCTTTTCATCCCGAGAATAAATCAAAATATCATCAATGAATACCACCACAAATCTATCTAAGTATGGTTTAAATATCCGGTGCATCAAATCCATAAATACTGCAGGTGCATTAGTTAGCCCAAACGGCATAACCAGAAACTCATAATGTCCGTACCTGGTTCTCAAGGTTGTTTTTGGCACATCTAATTCCTTTACCCGTAACTGATAGTAACCTGATCGGAGATCAATCTTCGAGAATACTGTGGCACCTTTTAGTTGATCAAATAAATCATCAATTCAGGGCAACGGGTACTTATTTTTAATAGTCACCTTATTGAGCTGCCGATAGTTGATACACAATCTCAAGGACCCATCTTTCTTTTTCACGAACAGAACTGGAGCACCTCAAGGTGAATGACTTGGTCGAACAAAACCTCTATCTGCAAGTTCCTATAGTTGTGTCTTTAACTCCTTTAATTCTGTAGGATCCATTCGATACGAAGTTATGGAAATTGGAGTAGTTCCTGGAATTAAATCTATAGAAAATTCCACTTCCCTTTCTAGTGGTAGCCCTGGTAATTCCTCTGAAACACATCAGAAAATTCACATACTACCGGCACGGCATGAATCTTTGACTCTGATACTTTAGTGTCGAGTATATAAGCCAAGTAAGCATCATACCCCTTTTTAACATATCTTTGTGCTTCCATCACTGAGATCACATTAGATAACCCTTCTATCTGATTAGATTTAACCCGGAGCATTTCGCCGTTTTAAGATTTTAACAAAATATATTTATGTCTACAGTTTACTACTGCATCATGCTGAGTTAGCCAATCCATACCCAAAATAACATCAAAATCTTCAAATGGCAACAACATCAGGTTAGCCGGAAAACAGTAGCCTTGAATCGTCAAAGGACAATTCCTGCAAACCTTATCTACGAGCACATGTCTGCCTAGAGGATTTGATACTTTAAATACAAATTTAGTTAATTTTATAGGCAATTTCTTACTATGTACTAAATTTTCACAAATATAAGAATTAGTGGACCCAAGGTCAATTAATACAATAACATCAGTATCATAAAGTAAGAAAGGACCAGTGATCACATCAGGGGATGATGCCTCCTCACGAGCTCGTATAGCATACGTTCTGGCAGGTGTTCTTGTTTCTGACCTTGCAGCTGAGTCTTTTATCATGCCTTTGCTACGAGTCCAACCTCCAACATTCCACGATGATCTACCTCTGCTAGTAACATTACCCTGCCTAACACTCTGAACTTTCTCCTCTTTTATTTCCTCGGGACAATCTTTGATAAAATGTTCTTTGGAGCCACATCTGAAACAAGCTCGAATCTTTCCCCAACATTCTCTAGGATGTCGTTTACCACAATTTCGACACTCAGGTCTATCTGATCTTACATTTCCCACACTTGACATCGAAGTAGTTCGAGCTTCAGAACCAGGATTCAATTTTTCCTTGTCCCGATAAGAATACCCTGCTGAAATTATTTTTCGAGGATTTGCTTCTTTGAAACTTTTTGATTGGGACTGAAATAACTTGTTCATCGATCTTTTCCTTTGATCCTGGGCCTCGATATCAGCTTTTCTCTTTTCATTATTCAATTCCTCAGTTTAATAAGCTCTGTCAACCAATACCACCATTTCTTTTAATTCTAGAATTCCCACTAATACCTTGATGTCTTCATTAAGTCCGTCTTCAAACCTTTTGCACATCATTGCTTTGGTAGAAACACATTCTTGTGCATATTTATTGAGCCTTACAAACTTGCGTTCATATTCTACCACCGTCATCTTTCCTTGTTTCAATTCAAGAAATTCCTTCTGTTTTTTATCGATAAATCGTTGACTAATATATTTCTTCCGAAATTCTTCCAAGAAGAAATCCCAAGTTACTTTTTCCTTTGAAACTACGGATATCAAGGTCTTCCACCACTAATAGGCTGAATCTTTCAGTAATGACACAACACATTTTAAACTCTCCTCAGGTGTGCAAGATAATTCATTAAATATACGCATAATATTTTCAAGCTAGAACTCTGCTTTTTCTGGATCATCATCAATGTTTGCTCTAAATTCTTCAGCTCCTTGTTTACGAAGCTTATCTACCTAAAGTTTTCTCAATTGTACAATATCAATACTTTGCGAAGCTTTGGGGACAAGTTGTGGTATAGGTGGGGGAGGAGGAGGTTGAACATTCGGATTAGCTCTAATAAAATTAGTATACCAGTCATTCATCATTTTAAGGAAAGCATTCCTAGCCTCGTCTTCTTGTCCTGATGTCTCATGTCTACTTTCTACAGGCACGGTCCCTTGCGCGGGAGCCGGCGCAGTTCTTGCAACATCATCAACCGCTGCTCAATCAGGATCCATTACTAAAAAAACCAAAACACAGTTTAGTAATGTCGGAAGTCACCACACTATCACAATATATTTATGGCATGTATAGATAGACTTTCCCACTCACTATACTGGTCCGAGAATCGACTAAACCATAACTCTAATACTACTAAAACGTAACACCCCATACCTGTGTTCAATACTAAAATAGAACATGAGTATTACTAGAACAATGTATGTATAATTATAGCAAATCAAGACATAAAATGATTATCTAAATTTAAATCTTTCAATTGATCACTCATCTTTTAAAAAATTAAATTTACATATATCATAAACTTATAATGTAACTAACATTAGATCATACCGATAACAAAATATGAGTGAAATATCTAATGTTAGAATTCAACTTTTAAAGTAATATTACTAAAATTTATAACAAAATACTCAAGCCTTCTATACAAGCCATATGTCCAAAATGTGTTTACAAAATACCAAAAGGAAGGATGGATAGCGTTGGCGAGCTTCCGACAACTTTTCCCCGAATCACGAGCAAACTTGATTTCACTATAAAATAAAACAAGAAAGGAAGAGGAAACAAAGTAATCTAAAAGCTTAGTAAGTAATATGTAAATAATAAAGATAACAAGCTAATAATGGCATTTATAGATCCCAAAATATGTATCCATAATTACACAATTTTTTTTATATGCATTTATCATTTATTTCAGTTTAGTACAAGTTGTCCATTCGAGTCCCAGTCACTAAATTATTTTTATCTGGAGCTACGGAACTCCAAATTAAGATCCATAATTTTTCCCAGAAACTAGACTCATATATATTTTTACCATAAATTTTTTAGAATTTTTGGTTGGGCCAATTAATACAGTTTATTCATTGAAGTCTCCCTTGTTTCGTGGTTCAGCAGCTCTAACCACTCTTCATTAAAATTTAATTATATTTTTCTACAAAATTCAAATGAGGTTCTCGTTTCTTTCTTCTGAAAATAAATTCAATAAGGAATTCAACCATATAAATTATGTTCCTTAAATTGTTTTTTTACAATTTTTAATGATTTTTAAAATTCAGAACAGGGGATCTCGAAATTAGTCTGAACCAGTCTTACAAAAATACAAATATCTCAAAATACAGAATACCTTTATTTGCTCTGTTTCTTTTATATGAAAATAGATTCAATAATCTTTAATTCCATCTCTCATTCCAATTCTAATTCAAATTATACCATTTTTTGTGATTTTTAAAAGTCACTCCCCTGCTGCTGTTTTAGACTGTTTATCCCAAATTTCATTCCTTCACTAAAATTTCTTATTATCAACTTTCAAGATAATACTTGTCCATATTCATCTTATCAAAAATTCAATCACATATCTAACTCATGTATTCATATTCCAGTATTATCCCACATATATATTTTTTTAAATTTCATTCAGCAAACTTGTTTCTGCCGGTGAACACTTCGAAAAGTAACAATATCCAGTGGTTTTAGCATATAGCTCCACCTTCTGTAATTAATGCCCAACTTACTGGTATATGCACATAGCACCACACTATTGGGCAAACATGTAATTGTGGCATACACACTTAGCACCACGTTACATGTTTAACCGTGGTATATCCACTTAGCACCACGTTAATGAATCAATATATGTAACCGTGGCATATCCACTTAGCACCACGTTACATGTATCAATCTGTGTAATCATGGTATATCCACTTAGCACCACATTAATGAATCAATATATGTAACCGTGGCATATCCACTTAGCACCACGTTACATGTATCAATCTGTGTAATCATGGTATATCCACTTAGCATCACGTTACACGTATAATCGTGGTATATCCACTTAGCACCACATTTTTCTATTCCAGAGGTTCAACCGAGATTTTCTCATTTAATCTCAATTCATCAACCACAAATCACCGTTTGTGTCCATTAATTGAACAATACTAAAACTTATTTCACATGTCACAAAATAAAATATTATAACATAATAAAACAATACATTATTTCATATAAATTTACCTTGGTGCAAAATAAAGAAATTTTGCAATTTAGTCCACAATCTTTTCCTTTTCCCGATCAAGGATGATTCCATGTCTTTTTTTATCTAAAATAACACATTTAGCTGATTTAATACTCACATTTATCAAAATAGTCCTTAACTCTAACTTTGGAAAATTACAATTTTGCCCCTAAACTTTTGCATATTTACACTTTTTTCCCCAAAGCTCAGAAATTAAATTTTTTTCAAAATTATTATGTTTTGTGACATGCTGATCATTTTTCCCTTCTATGGAAACATCAAATTCTCACTCTAACATGTAGTTATGAACATTAGGTATTTTTACCGATTATGTCGTTTTACTTGTTTTCACGTAAAATCGCTTAGCAACAGTTGTTTAACACAATTTCAAGCTTCATATTCTACCATATAACATCAAAATAAACACATTTCATCTATGGTTATTTTTTCAAATATAAACCCTAGGTTAAATTATTGCTAGAATAAGCTAAATCAAGTTACCGGGACTCGAAAAACGTAAAGAACATTAAAAACAGGGCTTGGAATCACTTCCTATGGAGCTTGGAAGCTTGAAACAAACTCTATCTATGGAGAACCCTTGAAATTTCGTCCTAATGAAGAAGATGGACATATTTTTCCATCTTTTTCCTTTTTTTCAATCTTTTAATTACCAAATAACTAAAATACCCTTCATTAAAAACTTTGGTTATTTCTACCTATGTATGTCCATTTTTGTCCATGAAAACCTAATGGTATAATTACCATTTAAAGACCTTTACTTCAATTATGCTCTTCAATTAAATCCTTTAACATCTAAAACTCATATTTATCAACTTTTGCAATTAAGTCCTAATAGGCAAATTAGACATGCAATTCATGAAATTTTCTATCGATATTCTAATACATGCATATAATCACTCGATAAATTATAAAAATTAATCAAAATTAATTTTTCTACTTCAAAATTGTGGTTTCGAAACTACTATTCCATTTAGGCCCTAATTCGGGCTGTCACATGTCGAGCATTTGAGAATTGTATTGCAAACTCTGCGTGATAAGCAGTTATATGCAAAGTTCAGTAAATGTTAATTCTGGTTGTGTGAGGTTAGTTTTCTAGTGCATATTGTGTCAGCATCGGGTATTCGAGTCAATCCGAGTAAGATTTCTACAATTTTGGATTGGAAGCCTTTGAGAAATGTATCTAAAGTCCGCAGCTTTCTAGGACTAGCTGGATATTACCGACGATTTGTAAAAGGCTTTTTGATGATTACGACTCCATTGGCGAGATTGCTTTAGAAAGATGTAAAGATCGAATGGTCTGAGAAATGTTAGAAATGTCTGACTCCTGGCCGTGTTGCATAAGTTAGTATACTATACAGGTTTGACATGGCCTAGCACAAGGCCTAGCACACGGGAGTGTGTGGCCACTTCGAAGGGCACATGGGCTAGACACATAGGCGTGTGGTTGGCCGTGTGAACAAAGTCAGTAAGCTTAGTTGTTTGGACACGGGATAGGACACAGGTTAGGACACGGCCATGTGCTCCATTTCAAATGTTCACATGGGTGTGTCTCGTGGCCGTATGAGACACACAGCCTAACCGCACGGGCGTGTCCCTTGTTATGAGAAAAATTTTTCTAAGTGTGGAAAAATTTCCCAAGTTTTCAGTTTAGTCCCGAACTACTCCCAATGCATGTTTAAAGCCTCGTAGGCTCGTTTAAGGGACGTTATGATTGATTATGATTGACTTGTATTAGAATTGATAAATTGTATATGAAATGTATGTTTAAAAGTGTTGTAAGTTTGGTAATGCTCTGTAACCCTATTCTAGTGGTGAATACGGGTGAGGGGTGTTACAGAAAGAATTCCTACGTTGACTTGAGATGTCGAGACATCAAGTATAAGGTTGGTGATAAGGTATTTATGAAGGTTTCACTATGGAAGAAAGTTCTGAGGTTTGGGCAAAAGGGTAAGTGTAATGGCCTAAATTCAAAATTATCGGAACAGTGGTTTCGTAACCACAAATCCGATTTAAAGAGAAATTTATTTCAATATTTTTGTATGAAAATTGATATGATAGAAAAATCGTATGAAAATATTGATAGAAAAATTTTACCGATTTAGTGGTTAATTAGAAAAAGAAATTATTAAAGAAATTGGGTAAAAACAAGGTATCGAGACCTTTATCTCGTAAAACTGAGTCGAAAATAATTTTATAAATATTTATGAAATGTTAGTAATGTGGTATTAAAATTTCGTTAGGAAATTTTAATGTTTGGGTAGTCAATTAAATGAAAAGGACTAAATTGTAATAGGTGTAAAAGTTGCTAGAATGATTAAATAGCTTAAGAGTCTAATGAGAAAGGATTTAAAAGGCAATTAGACCCAAAATTTATTTGGGCTGGACGGCAAGGGCATGAAATCAGCAGGGAATTTGATAAATTAAGGGTAAAATTGGAATATTGCAAAATTAACTAAATAAAGCTAGGACTAAATAGGAAATATCTAGATTTCTCTTCATTTCTCTTCAATTCCAGCAGCTAAAAACGCCATAGGAGGGTTCAATAAGCTGGTATTTCATAATTTTTGCACCAAGTGAGTTAATCCTTGCCTTTTTCTTGTAATTTTTGTGTTTCTAAGCCTTTTACAACTAGGTCCTACTATTAAATTCATTAGTTTTTGATTTCATGGATGAAATTGAAAGTCACCATGATTGAGTTCTGTAAGTTTATGATGAAATAGAATGAAATTAAAGTTTTAATTTATTTATGAGATGATTTTATTAGGTAATTTCAATGGAAAATTGATTTTTAGGACCTAATTGTGAAAATGTTTGGAATTAAAGTCTATTTCTGAAACTATGATTCCTAAAGGTTGTAAACTAGTTTAAGGTGATATAATAAAGTATTAATTGAGAAAAATAAGCTCAATTGAGAGACTAATTGAGTAGGGACGAAATTCTCATTTATTAAAAGCTTAGGGGAAAAATGGTAATAAACAGTTTGCACTAAAACAATTTGGACAGCAGCAGTACACTAACTTTGAAAAATAACCATAAATTGTATAAATCGAATTAGAATATGAAAAATACATGGAACTAAAGATTATTGAGTCTAGTTTCTCATAGAAGAAATAGTGTAAGCAATGGATTTGTAAATTTTTAGATATAATGAATTTTGTGAGACAAGGTCAGAATGAATTCGGGTTCCCCTATTCTGACTTTGAAAAATCATAAAAAATTAAATAAAAATAATTAGGAGATTAAATTTATATTTCTAGAATCCTTAATGAGTCTATTTTTAATATAAATAAACTATAATATCATTTGAATCCTGTATGAAGAGATAATTAATTTTTAGTGAAGAAGGGTCAGAACTGTTAGACAGCAGAACAGGGGTGACTTTAAAGAATAAACTGTACTGATTGGCTAAACCAAAAATTCTGAAAATTTTATGGTAAGAAGATATATGAGTGTAGTTTCAGGGAAAATTAACGGAACTTAATTTGGAGTTCTGTAGCTCGAGTTATAAATAATTTAGTGATTATGACTTAAGTAGACAACTTTGAATGAACTATAAATAATAGTTGAATTATATGGAATGTTGTATATGAACATGAAATGTATTAAATTGATAATTAAATTTATTTATTTAGATCCAGAAGGTTCAAATACGAAGCTAGATCGAGGAAAGGAAAAAGTTCAGTATTAGTAGATTTTTGTGCACAAACAAGTATCAAGGTAAGTTCATGTAACTTGAGTTATATTCTTAAATGCTTGAAATGTATGTTTTTGATATGAATATGATTTGAATGTTCATTGTATGAAAATTGATAAAACATTGATATATTTGATAATAATAAAAAAAAAGAAGAAATCCCAGTTGAATGAAAGGAAAATTCAATGGATCTCTGAAAAAGGAATTGACGGTAAAAAGGATCAAGCCCGGACGGGTGATCCTATCCTGATATAGCCCTCCCGAAGAATAATATGTGGAAAATGGATTTAGCCCGGACGGGTAATCCGAATTAGGTCCGAATTTAGCCTTGGACTGGTAATTCGGATCCAAGCTCATTAGAGTAATTGTCGTTGCGGGATTTAGCCTGGACTGGTAATCCCGACAATACTCTATGAGTTTATATTACAGAGTTTTTGGCCTGACTGTAATCCCATTGTAAGGATGAGGTTCGAGGGAGTGTGCTCTCTGAAATGGAAATGTGTGCACATGAATATAAATTGACGGACCAGAAATTGTACACTAAAAGTGTACCTTTGAAAATCCATCAAATTTAGAGAAATTCAACGGGATAAATATGGAAAAATAACAAGGAAATAGAAATCATGGTATATATTATTGGTACATGCAAATTATTGTACTAACTTGAATGTTGAGTTTGTGCATATTAGGGTAATAATGCATTGAATGGATATATAAATGTTTATTGTATTGTATTGAAAATATTAGGTAAGTATAATTCTTGTTACATGAGCTTACTAAGCACAAAGTGCTTACCCTGCTTTCATTTTCCCTGTTTTGTAGTGTTAAGAGCTCGGAGATCGGATTTGGTGGAGATACATCACACTATCAACCTCAGGATTTCGGTATATAAAGAAACTTTATTTTGGAAATCAATGGCATGTATAAGCTAATAAAGTAAATGATTTTGTGAAATGAATGTAGAGTTAGCCATTGGTATGGTTAACAAACCTGGTTTTGGGTATGTGATGATGTTATCTTATAAATATGCATGAATTTATTTTGAAAATATGTTGAATTGGTTTGGTTGATGTGGATTGGACTCGGTTTAAAATTTACAGGGAAGGTTAGATATCTATAAACGGGGGATATATTGAGTTAAAAAAAATTAATTTGTAAACTCTGGTAATACTTCTTACCCTATTCCGGCAATGAATACGGGTAGGGGTATTACATTTATTGGTATCAGAGCTACGGTTTAGCCGGTTCTAGGACCGATGTAGCAAATACGGGATTAGCTATATATGCCATTTAAATTATTATTGATAGTGTGATATCTCCTGACCATTTAAATGTGTTTTTCTTATAGTAATGTCATCCGACCGAGCTCAATCCGAGGAAGCTGGGAGTCATGCTCCGGCTTCAGTACAAAGAGAAGAAACTAGCAGTAGAAGGCCCGAGACAGGGCGAGAGGGGAGGAGGCAAAACAGCCTTCTTTCAAATGATGAATGAATGGTTTAATCAATACTTAAGAACTAACCTCAGTAGTGCAGCAAGTTCAAGCTCCCACTCCTGCTCCTCCACGGTTCCCGAGATCCCACAAGGTGCAGTCTTGAATCATCGAGAAAAGGAAAAGCTCCAGTAGATAAAATTCGAAAATATAGGTAGAAGAATTTTGAGCAGCGATTGATGATGATTCGAGCGGGCTGAATTCTGGTTAGAAAATACTACTCGGGTTTTGGAGGAATTATCTTGTACACCAAGAATGTCTGAAATGTGTCGTCTCATCGCTAAAAAGACACACTTACCATTGGTGGAATACTAAAGCTTGATTGTTCCAGAAGAAGAAATTACATAGGAGTTCTTTCGAATGAATTTAAAAAGAAATATGTCACCAAAGGTTTCTCGATCGAAGAGAGAAAAGAATTTCTTGAGTTGAAACAGAGTATAACAGATCGATGATCAAGATTCGAATATGAAAGAGAATTTGTTCGATTGAGTAAATATGCTCGAGAATGGGTACATCGGAAAGTTGAAATGTGCAAACGATTCAAGAAGGGTTGAATGAAGACATTAAGCTACTGATCGAATTCTTGAAATTCGAGAGTTTGCTACATTGGCGAGAGAGAGCTTATAAAGCGGAAGAATTGAGCAAAGAAAAAAACAGTGAGAGGAAGCTCGAATTTTTAGTAAAAGACCGATGGGAAAATCCCGGTTTTGTGCTTCAAAGAAATTGAAGAAGTATCGAGGATCGTTCTACCTCACCCACCGGGTATTCGGGCGAGAGCGAGGTTCTCAACGCACTAATCCAAGACCTTCTACTCCATCGGTGACCGGTGTTGGTAGTGTTGGCACTCCTAAGCCGAGATGCCAAGATCTTGTAATAAAGCTCATTTTGGTGAATGTCGATTAAAGAGCGGGCTTGTTACGATGTGGTTCTTTTGACCATTTCCTCGAGATTGTCCGAAAAGAGGTGAAAAAGAAACCGAACAGATATCGGCCGAGTAATCCGGTTTTGAGAGGTAGACCACCTCGACCATCCGTAATGTCGGTGGTAGCCGAGGAGCTACGAAAGATATTGCGGCGAGTGCGAAGCACGAGCACTGCTAGGACATATGCCATTCGTGCGGAGAAGATGCCTCAAAGACTGATATTATTACGGTACATTTTCTTTACTTGATCACGATATTCTTGCATTGATTGATCCTGGTTCTACGCATTCATATATATGTGTTAAACTTGCAATTGTTAAAAATTTATCTGTTGAACCTACCGAATTTGTGGTTAAAGTCTTGAACCCCCTGGGTCAATCTGTTTTGGTGGATAAAATTTGTAAAAATTGTCCACTGATGGTAAGAGGTTATTGTTTCCTACTGATTTGATGTTACTGCAATTTGATGAATTTGACGTGATATTGGGCATGGATTGGTTAACCCAGCATGATGCGGTAGTAAATTGTAGACAAAAAATATTGTGCTAAAATGTCAGAATGGTGAGTTGCTCCGGGTTAAATCTGATCAGATAGAGGGGTTATCGATATGATTTCGATAATGGCGCGCACAGCAGGTATGTCAAAAAGGGTATGATGCTTACTTGGCTTATGTACTTGACACCAAGGTATCTGAGTCAAAAATACAGGCAGTTCCAGTAGTATGTGAATTTTTCGATGTGTTTCCAAAGGAATTACCAGGATTGCCACCAGAAAGAGAAGTGGAATTTTCTATAGATTTGATTCCGGGAACTACTCCGATTTCCATAGCTCCGTATCGGATGGCTCCTACAGAATTAAAAGAGTTAAAGACATAGTTGCAAGAGCTTGTTGATAGGGGTTTTATTCGACCGAGTCATTCACCTTGGGGTGCTCCGGTTCTATTTGTGAAAAAGAAAGACAGGTCTTTGAGATTATGTATCGACTACCGGCAGCTTAATAAAGTAACCATAAAGAATAAGTACCCGTTACCCCGGATTGATGATTTATTTGATCAGCTGAAAGGTGCTACTGTGTTTTCAAAAATTGATCTTTGATCGGGTTATTATCAGCTACGGGTAAAGGAGTCAGATGTGCCAAAAACAGCCTTCAGAACCAGTGCACGCATTATGAGTTTACGGTCATGCCATTTGGGTTAACTAATGCACTGCAGTATTCATGGATTTGATGAACCGGATATTCAAACAGTATTTAGACAGATTTGTGGTAGTATTCATTGATGATATTTTGGTTTATTCTCGGGATGAAGAAGAACATGCAGAACATTTGAGAATTATGTTGCAAATTCTGCGAGAGAAGCAATTATATGCTAAATTCGATGAAATGTGAATTTTGGCTTGAGAAGTGGGTTTTCTAGGACATATTGTATCTGCCAAGGTATCGAGTAGAGATCCAAGTAAAATCTCAACTATTGTCAATTGGAGTCCACCGAAGAATGTATCTGAAGTTAGAAGTTTCTTGGGTTTAGCTGGTTATTATCGGAGATTTGTACATGGATTCTCTATGATAGCCTCTCCAATGACTCGATTATTGCAGAAAGATGTTAAGTTCGAGTGGACTGATGAATGTCAACAAAGTTTCAATAGACAGAAAGATCTACTAACGAAAGCACCTGTATTAGTGCAGCCTGAACTGGGTAAGGAATTTGTTATTTACAGTGATGCCTCGTTAAATGGTTTAGGTTGTGTCTTAATGCAAGAAGGTAAAGTAATAGCCTATGCTTCAAGACAACTTAAACCACATGAAAGAAATTACCCAGTACATGATCTTGAATTAGCTGCTATTGTATTTGCGCTGAAGATATGGCGGCATTACTTGTATGGTGAGAAATGTCATATTTATACTGATCATAAAAGCTTGAAATATATGATGATACAGAAAGATTTGAATCGAGACAAGTAGCAGTGGCTTGAACGATAAAGGACTATGATTTGGTTATTGATTACCATCCGGTAAAGCTAATGTTGTAGCTGATGCTTTGAGCCGAAATCTCTGTTAGCTTTGCGAGCTATGAATACCCTGTTATCATTGACTGATGATGGTTCAATCCTAGCAGAATTAAGAGCTAAACCGACATTTTTACAGCAAATATGTGAAGCTCAGAAGAATGATGAGAAGTTACAAGTTAAACGGGCACAGTATGAGTCAGGTAATGATTCTGAATTTTAGATTGGTTCTGATGGTTGTTTGTTATTCAGAGGTAGAGTATGTGTACCTCAGAATTCAGAGCTTACACAAAAGATTTTGCACGAAGCTCACAGTGGTATTATGTCTATACATCCGGGGAGTAATAAAATGTATAATGATATAAAAAGGATGTATTGGTGGCCGGGGATGAAATGTGATATTTCTGAGTTTGTATCGTGATGTTTGATATGTCAACAGGTTAAAGCTGAACATCAGGTACCTTCGGGATTACTACAGCCAATTACGATACCGGAATGGAAATGGGAAAGGATCACAATGGACTTTGTGTTGGGATTACCTTTGTCTCCGAAGAAGAAAGATGCTATTTGGGTAATCGTTGACCGGTTGACAAAGTCGGCACACTTTATACCGGTACGTATGGATTTTTCTTTAGATAAGTTGGCTGAATTATATGTATCTGAGATTGTCAGGTTACATGGGGTACCGGTCTCTATTATTTCGGATAGAGATCCTCGGTTCACATCTCGTTTCTGGGACAAGTTGCAATAAGCATTAGGGACTCAGTTGCATTTTAGTATTGCATTTCATCCTCAGACAGATGGCCAATCCGAACGTGTAATTCAGGTATTAGAGGACATGCTTCGATGTTGTGTACTAGAGTTTGAAGGTAGTTGGGAAAGGTATTTACCTTTGATTGAGTTTGCCTACAACAATAGTTATCAATCTAGTATTAAAATGACACCATATGAAGCTTTGTATGGTCGGAAATGTAAAACACCATTATATTGGACTGAACTGAGTGAGAAAAAGATACATGGAGTTGATTTGATTCAGGAAACCGAAGAGAAAGTAAAGGTGATCCGAGATAGCTTGAAAGCGACTTTCGATCGACAAAAGTCATATGCCGACCTTAAACGAAAAGAGATTGAATTTCAAGTCGGTGACAAGGTATTTACGAAAGTGTCTCCTTGGAAGAAAGTCCTCCGATTCGGTCGAAAAGGTAAACCGAGTCCAAGATTTATCGGGCCATATGAAATCATGGAAAGAATTGGACCGATCGCTTATCGATTGGCATTACCACCGGAACTTGATAGAATCCATAATGTTTTTCATGTATCTATGTTACGACGATATCGATCGAGATCCTTCACATGTTATTTCTCAAACGTAGTGGAGATTCAACCGGATATGACTTACGATGAAGAACCGGTCAAAATATTGACACGGAGACAAAAGAGCTTAGAAATAAAAAGATAAATTTGGTGAAAGTATTGTGGCAAAAGCATGGGATTCAGAGGCGACATGGGAACCGGAGGAGGCAATGAGGAAACAATACCCAAACCTCTTTCTTGGTAAGATTTTCGAGGACGAAAATCCTAAAAGGGGAGAGTTGTAATGGCCTAAATTCAAAATTATCTGAACAGTGGTTTCAGTACCACACAAATCTGATTTAAAGAGAAATTTATTTCAATATTTTTGCATGAAAATTGATATGATAGGAAAATCGTATGGAAATATTGATAGAAAAATTTTACCAATTTAGTGGTTAGTTAGAAAAAGAAATTATTGAAGAAATTGGGTAAAAATAAGGTATCGAGACATTTATCTCGTAAAACCGAGTCGAAAATAATTTTATAAATATTTATGAAATGTTAGTAATGTGGTATTAAAATTTCGTTAGGAAATTTTAATGTTTGGGTAGTCAATTAAATGAAAAGGACTAAATTGTAATAGGTGTAAAAGTTGCTAGAATGATTAAATAGCTTAAGAGTCTAATGAGAAAGGATTTAAAAGGCAATTAGACCCAAATTTATTTGGGCTGGACGGCAAAGGCATGAAATCAATGAGGAATTTGATAAATTAAGGGTAAAATTGGAATATTGCAAAATTAACTAAATAAAGCTAGGACTAAATAGGAAATATCTAGATTTCTCTTCATTTCTCTTCAATTCCAGCAGCTAAAAACGCCATAGGAGGCTTCTCTAAGCTGGTATTTCATAATTTTTGCACCAAGTGAGTTAATCCTTGCCTTTTTCTTGTAATTTTTGTGTTTCTAAGCCTTTTACAACTAGGTCCTACTATTAAATTCATTAGTTTTTGATTTCATGGATGAAATTGAAAGTCACCATGATTGATTTCTGTAAGTTTATGATGAAATAGAATGAAATTAAAGTTTTAATTTATTTATGAGATGATTTTATTAGGTAATTTCAATGGAAAATTGATTTTTAGGACCTAATTGTGAAAATGTTTGGAATTAAAGTCTATTTCTGAAACTATGATTCCTAAAGGTTGTAAACTAGTTTAAAGTGATATAACAAAGTATTAATTGAGAAAAATAAGCTCAATTGAGAGACTAATTGAGTAGGGACGAAATACTCATTTATTAAAAGCTTAGGGGGAAAATGGTAATAAACAGTTTGCACTAAAACAATTTGGACAGCAGCAGTACACTAACTTTGAAAAATCACCATATATTTTATAATTTGAATTAGAAGATGAATAATATATGGAATTAAATCTTATTGAGTCTAGTTTCTCATAGAAGAAATAGTGTAGCAATGGATTTGTAAATTTTTAGATATAATGAATTTTGTGAGACAATGTTAGAATGAATTCGGGTTCCCCTGTTCTGACTTTGAAAAATCATAAAAGAAATTTAAAAAAATAATTAGGAGCTTAAATTTATATGTCTAGAATTCTTAATGAGTCTATTTTTAATATAAATAAACTAGAATAACATTTGAATCCTGTATGAAGAGATAATTAATTTTTAGTGAAGAAGGGTCAGAACTGTTAGACAGCAGAACAGTGGTGACTTTAAAGAATAAACTATACTGATTGGATAAACCAAAAATTCTGAAAATTTTATGGTAAGAACATATATGAATCTAGTTTCAGGGAAAATTAACAGAACTTAATTTGGAGTTCCGTAGCTCGAGTTATAAATAATTTAGTGGTTATGACTTAAGTAGACAGCTTTGAATGAACTATAAATAATAGTTGAATTATAGAGAATGTTGTATATGAACATGAAATGTATTAAATTGATAATTAAATTTATTTATTTAGATCCAGAAGATTCAAATACGAAGCTAGATCAAGGAAAGGAAAAAGTTCAGGATTAGTAGATTTTTGTGCACAAACAAGTATCAAGGTAAGTTCATGTAACTTGAGTTATATTCTTAAATGCTTGAAATGTATGTTTTTGATATGAATATGATTTGAATGTTCATTGTATGAAAATTGATAAAACATTGATATATTTGATAATAATAATAAAAGAAGAAGAAATCCCAGTTGAATGAAAGGAAAATTTAATGGATCTCTGAAAAAGGAATTGACGGTAAAAAGGATCAAGCTCGGACGGGTGATCCTATCCTGATATAGCCCTCCCGAAGAATATGTGGAAAATGGATTTAGCCCGGACGGGTAATCCGAATTAGGGTCTGAATTTAGCCCGGACTGGTAATTCAGATCCAAGCTCATTAGAGTAATTGTCGTTGCAGGGGATTTAGCCTAGACTGGTAATCCCGACAATACTCTATGAGTTTATATTACAGGGGATTTAGCCTGGACTGGTAATCCCGCTATAAGGATGAGGTTCGCGGGAGTGTACTCTCTGAAATGGAAATGTGTGCACATGAATATAAATTGACGGACCCGAAAGTGTACACTAAAAGTGTACCTCTGAAAATCCATCGAAATTCTGAGAAATTCAACGGGATAAATATGGAAAAATAACAAGGAAATAGAAATCATGGTATATATTATTGGTACATGCAAATTATTGTACTAACTTGAATGTTGAGTTTGTGCATATTAGGGTAATAATGCATTGAATGGATATATAAATGTTTATTGCATTGTATTGAAAATATTAGGTAAGTATAATTCTTGTTACATGAGCTTACTAAGCACAAAGTGCTTACCACTGCTTCATTTTCCCTGTTTTGTAGTGTTAAGAGCTCGGAGATCGGATTTGGTCGGAGATACATCACACTATCAACCTCAGGATTTCGGTATATAAAGAAACTTTATTTTGGAAATCAATGGCATGTATAAGCTAATAAAGTAAATGATTTTGTGAAATGAATGTAGAGTTAGCCATTGGTATGGTTAACAAACCTGGTTTTGGGTATGTGATGATGTTATCTTATAAATATGCATGAATTTATTTTGAAAATATGTTGAATTGTTTGGTTGATGTGGATTGGTTTCGGTTTAAAATTTACAGGGAATGTTAGATATCTATAAAAGGGGGATATATTGAGTTAAAAAAAATTAATTTGTAAACTCTGGTAATACTTCTTACCCTATTCCGGCAATGAATACGGGTAGGGGTATTACAGTAAGATTAGTCCAAGGTTTATTGGCCCTTATGAGGTTACCGAGCGAATTGGACACGTTACTTATCATTTTTTGTTGCCGTCTGAGCTAGAGCGTATTCATGACACTTTCCATGTTTCCATGTTATGGAAGTACAGATTTGATCCTTCTCACGTTGTTTCAATTAAGGAGATCGAGGTTCTATCTGATCTTTCGTACGAGGAGGAACTGGTTGCGATATTAGATCGTGAGGTCAAGGTGCTACGCAATAAGACGCTTCTGTTGGTGAAATTTTTGTGGCGCAACCACAAGAAGGAGGAAGCCACCTGGGAGTCGGAAGATGTGATGAAACGCTAGTATCCGTATCTATTTGATTCAGGTAAAATTCGAGGACGAAATTTCTTTTTAGAGGTAGAGAGTTGTAATATCCTTAAACCGAGTCTAGAAGTTTTGGATATATTTTTCGAGTCCCAAGTGTGAAACTAGGAATTTATAAGGTTTTAAATAATTTTTAATTTAATTTAGGAGGTTAATTTCATTTAAAATCGATTAAACAATAGTACAGGAAAGTAAAAATATTTTTGAAAAATTAATTTTAAAGTACTCACAGTACCGTACCAATGCCATATCCCAGATATGGTCTTACATGTAATCTCATATCGATGCCAATAACCCAGCTATGGTCTCATACGAAGTCTCATATCGATGCCATATCCCAGATATGGTCTTACACAAAGTCTCATATTGATGAAAAATCCCAGATATGGTCTTACACGTAGTCTTAGTAACCCTAATGTCATGACATTTGTATCCTATCTATTCCTAAGATTCAACCAGGACTTTCGCTATATCGAACCTCTATCGGTCATTTCCGTAGTGTCGTACTTAATAACATTCACATTTTATTTCAATAATATACCATTTACCACAATCATATCAATTAAGCAATTATACATATATAATTTAATGCTTATTAAACATACCAACTTACCTCGACATAAAAATGACGATTTGGACCTAACCGTCAAATACTCGTTTTCCCCCATTCTAATTATGAATCTCGTTTTTCTTGATCTATAACATCACATGTAACTTATTTAATCATTATACTATTCAAATCAGCCCAACATCACATTATGGAAAATTACATTTTTGCCCTTAAAGTTTCACATTTTTACATTTTAGTCTCTAAGCTCGTAAAATGATTTTCATCAAATTTCTTCATTACCCAAGCCGAGTCGAATCTTTGTTGTACTCATAACAGACCACATTTTTCATTAAATAACACTTTTACTACTTATTTTATAACTTTTACAAACAGGTCCTTTTAGGCATTTTCATCGAAAATCACTTAGCAAAAGTCGTTTATCAAACATCAAACTTGTATAATCTACCATTAAACATAAAAATACACAAATACCCATCATGGGTAAAATTTTAGACTTTGATTATGTCTTAAATTAGTAGTAGAAATAGATAGATCTTATTACGAGGATTTCAAAAGCATAAAAATCATTAAAAATAGGGCTAGAACGGACTTACAATCGAGATTGGAAGCTTGAAAAACACTAGTAATGGTTTCTCCTTGGTACATTCGGCCATGGGGTAGAAGATGGACAAAATTTGGCTTTTAATTTGCTTTTTAATTCATTTTAATTACCAAATTACCAAAATGTCGTTAATGAAAAACTTTAAAAACATACCTAACCATGTCCATTTTTGTCCATCAACTTAACCAATGGTCTAATTACCATTTAATGACTGCCAATTTAAAATTTCATAACAATTGGACACCTCTAGCTTGTAGAACTCAACTTTTGCACGTTTTACAATTTAGTACTTTCGACTAAATTGAGTGCCCAAACGTCAAAATTTTCGAACGAAATTTTCACGAAATCATTCCTTAAAATTGTAGACCATAAAAAATATAATAAAAATAAATTTTTCTACATCGGATTTGTGGTCCCAAAACCCTTGTTCCGACTAGACCCAAAATCGGGCTGTTACAACTCTCCCCCTTTTAGGGATTTTTATCCCCAAAAATCTTACCAGAAAAGATATTAGGATAATGTTCTCGTATTTTCCTCTACCTTATCCAAGAGTCCCCTTCGAGGGCAATATTTCCAGAAGCACTCTGTCATCGATCTGGAATCCAATATCTTAAATTTTCAAACTGTATTCTACTCATGTTAGTCTGAAGTTGCTTTCAACTTTCATGAATCACTTTCACCTTTTTCCTCAGAATATCAAATCAATTTCACCTCGTACATCTCTTTCCAATCACATTTGGACTCTGAAACACAGTGTCGGAGCATATCGTCGAAGATTTGAATTACTCTCTGAATGAACAAACGGGCTACTATCGAGTCTTGTACAACATTTTCTGCATAAGCTCTGGATAATTCATTGCGCGAATTTTATCTCGAAGAAATAATAGCAGAAATCAGAATCAAAAGTCGTTTCACACTGTACTCGTTTAGTTTACCACTCACTATCGCATTCCTGATGTTCTCAGCCTTGCAAAGAAAACATCGCTTTATCTTTTTAATTAAGCTAGATTCAGACTTCCATCAAATAAGATTAATCATGTAACCAACATTCACAAAATGAACAAAGGATTTCCATTCAATCATCTGTAACTATATCTACTTCCCCAAAGTTAATCGTTAACTATTTACCTTCTTTCAATAGTTCAAGCCATCGACGTTGTCTTAATTTTAGATTTTTCCGTAACATTAGATACTTTAAACTCTTGCAATCAAGAAGCATATGACGTTTTTCGTCGAACAAACGATTTCATCAATTTCTCAACACAGACATACTAGCGGCTGACTTTAAGTCACTCGTCGAATAATTCTTTTAATGAGAGTTTAATCATCAGAAAGCATAAACTGTCACTTCACATTCTCATATAAAAACACATTCCAATCCTTTCGATAGTGCATTGCTGAAAAATTGCAAATTCTTTACTCAATTCAAACAGAACTCAGAACCAGTGCTTCAATTAATAACACCTTCAATTATTTTCAACTTTGCTAACATGCAACAGACCATTCAAACTTTCACAAATGTAATAACTTTATCAATCGAAACAACTTCAACTCATAACAATATCATTCGATTAGAACAAATCTAATAGGTATATTTTTGTATCATACTTTCTAGAATATGAACTCTTCATTCAAACTGTCCGTCTATTCACCCATAAATGTATAATATTTTATTTTCTTACCTGAGGATAAACGTACTTGCATATAACTCAAATTACCTTTCAACTGACCAGCTCGCTCAGATAAAAACAACTAAGTCGATCTCAACTATCAAATAATAACATATCAAAATACTCCTTTCTTCATGCTAATAAAAGATCTTTACAACTGCATTAGCTCAAGGAAACAAAATATCCTGATTGAACTCATTGACCTTAATCAAACTTACCTGAGAAAAGAAAACCATCATACAATTTGAGCTTGAACTTCCACTATCTATACCTTTTCCGATGTCAATTCCTTTCACGAAAATTAGAGAAATCTTGATACCAAAATCACCACGTTCCTATGATCGAACCAAAAATACACCCATAATAGACATAGTTAACACAAGCCAAAGAACACACTTTAAAGATGAGCCATGATTAATAATTTACGAAATAAGGATGATAAGAAAATCGAGATAAAGAAATCCAAAATGCGATACCATACTAGAAGTCCGAGAATATAAGTCATAAGAAAATAATAAAGATCTTGATGATTCCTCAGAGAAAACCAGAAGAAAAGCAATGCTTACACACTCTGGAATCAATTGTAATAGAGATAATATATTTTCCAAATATAGATATGTAAAACAAAACAACATCCAGTAGAAACAAAAGAATAGCCTCACATAAATTTTTACCATCAACTTTTATTCCAAACATAATAGAATAGAACCCCAAAGAGAGAGAGATAAGATATGCTAATCATCAACCAACCAGACCAACAATGCTTTCATCTAACATTATAATCAGCTAGCATTCTCATACGATAAGAGCTTCATTAGAAAACGAGTAATCACATATATCTCTGAGGATAAGTGAATATGTAACACCCCTAACCCGTATCCGTCGTCGGAATAGGATTACGAGGCATTACTGATCAAAGAACAACATATAATACACATTTCTCACATAAGATTCAATTTCATATCAATATCAAACTAACATAATCATATTGTCCCTTATAAGGTTCTACGAGACCTTCAAACATGCATAGAAATGGTTCAAGACTAAACCGATAACATTTGCAAACTTTGTGAAACTTATAAAATTTTCAAACATTTAGGGGTCACACACCCGTGTGAACAGGCCGTGTGCCTCACACGACCACCAGACACACCCGTGTCACAGGCTGTGTGAAAACAGGGCATACATACTGACTTGCACCACACGCCGAGGACACGCCCGTGTGCCATGGCCGTAGGAAATCTGAAGGGATTACTGACTTGGGTCACACGGCCGGCCACATGGCCATGTGCCAGCCCGTGTCTCACACACGGCTAATAGACACAACCGTGTGTCTAGGGTATACTAACTTAAATTCGAAGGGTACCCCAAGGGACACACGATCGTGTAGCATGACCATGTGTCGCACATGGCTAAGACACACGCCCGTGCCTCTACCCGTATGGACAAAAATAGGCTATTAACAAAGCCAATTTGCCACCCTTTTCTCATGCACACCTAGCAATAGAAATGGTACCATTTCATTACATTTATAAGCAGCCAAAACATATCAAATCAATATGCCAAAATCGTTAAACTTACATATCTTCTAAATGTATTTCCTCATCATCTTATCATCTATTTCATGCTTCAAAATATACCATTTCATCATCTCAAAATCAAGCCAATTCACAACATGCCATTTTTCAAACAATAATACACCAATTTACAATTGCTAATTGAGCAACCATATAACCATCACAACAACCATACCAAATTTGCCAAAACACAAAGCAATATATCCATCACATAACACTTACCAAGTTTATACATCTAGCCAACTCTAATGGCAAAAATACACTCCAACATTTACATAAAAAAACAAGACAAATCTCATGGCTAATATCATAACTCAAAACAGACCAAAATGACACTAGCCTATACATTCCATATACCATGTCTACAAAACCTCAAAAGTACCACGAGATGATCGATAGTGTGACGATGTTCCTGATGATCCCCGAGTCCGAGCTAGCTTCGATTATCTATAAAAACATGGAAAGAACACACAAAGTAATCTTTAAAAGCTTAGTAAGCCATATACAAATAATTTATTGCATGAATCCATATCATTTTCATCAATAGAAAACTATAAGTAAACATTTATAAGATCACAAACCTTTCTCATAGTACACATATTCAATATAATAATTGAATTCATCAAATACTTCCCTTTCATTACTCGTATGAATTTTTTATGTACTTGAGTTATTTAACTCATTCACATATTTTTTCTCGACTTGACTTTGCCCGTTGAACCATTCGGAATCGTTAAGGATACTCGGAATCATGTAAAGCTTGTACAATGTCATATCCCAGATATGGTCTTACATGTTATCACATATTGATGCCACTGTCCCAGACAGGGTCTTACACGAGATGAAATACGATGCCAATGTCCCAAACATGGTTTTACATGTAATCACAATACAATGCCAATGTCCCAGACATGGTCTTACATGTAATCACATCTCGATAACCAAATGTCATGACATTCGTATCTTATACTGTTCCTATGATTTGTACGAGACTTTCGGATGTTGTAACTCTGTCGATTCTTGCTCGTATTTGCTCGTTCGACATTCATAGCAATTCAATGATAATAAAACATATATAATTCAATTCAAAGACATTTATTTGCATATGAACTTACCTCGTATATATACTGAACGGATTGGATCGACTACTCAACAATTTTCGATTTCCCCCGATCTAAATTTGATTTCTTTCATTCTTAATCTATATATATTCAAAATTAACTCTTTTATTCATCAATACATTTAATTTAGTCCACAAACACATATTTGGGCATTTTTACACTTTAGGCCCTAAAATTCCACATTTTTACAATTTAGTCCTCTATTCATAAAAACACAAATTACACAATTTCTTTCATATTTCAAGATAGCCGAATTTTCCTAGTGCACATATCAGCCCATATTTATCATTTATTCACACAATCTAACCCCTCAATTTACACTTTTCACAATTTAATCCTATTTAGGCATTTTCACTCAAAATCACTTAACAAAACTTGATAACCTATCATTTATCTTCCATTTTTCATCATCATCTATCACAAAGCTCAAGCACTCATCAATGAAATTTCACAAAATCATCAACAAATCCAAAAATTAAAGTACGGGCTAGCTAGTACTCGATACAACGATCACAAAAACATAAAAATCATCAAAAATCGAACAAAAAACATATACCAATTGAAGCTCACAAGTGTCGAATGTTCAAGCCCTAATTTAGCTTCTTCTTCTTTGATATTTTGGTTGTGAAATAATAAAGATGATAGCCATTATAAATTTTGTTTTGTTTTATTATACTTAATTCATAATTTACTTAATTAACCTTGGTTTATAAACATTTAAAACATCAAATATAAGGCCATTTATGTCAACTTCCACTATCAATGGTCTAATATCAACATAAGGACCTTTCATTTAATAAACCGTAACAATTAAGCACTTTTAACTTATAGCATGCTACTTTTGCATTTTACGTGATTTAGTCCTTTTCTCAAATTAAGCATCTAAACGATAAAATTACTTCACGAAACTTTCACACATATATAATCACATGTTAGAAACACCAAAAATAATATTGAAATAATTTTTTGACCTCAGATTTGTGGTCTCGAAACCACTATTTTGATTTAGCTAAAATCAGGCTGTTACAACTCTCCCCCCTTAGGGATTTTCGTCCTCGAAAATCTTACTAGTGATTAGGTTTGGATATTGTTTTCTCATAGAATCTTCAGGTTCCCACGTAGCTTCTTCAACCCCATGTCGATGCCATAATACTTTCACTAACGTTATTCTTTTTTTCTCAACTATTTGCTCTCACGAGCTAAGATATGAATCAGTTCTTCACTAAGATTCTAAATTAGGGAAATAACATGTGACGGATCGGATCGATACCGTCGAAGCATTGATATGTGAAACACATTATGTATTTTCTCTAATTTAGATGGCAGTGCTAGTCAATAAGCCACTGGTCCAACTCGCTCAATGACCTCATACGGTCCGAGGAATCACAGACTCAATTTTCCTTTTCTGCCAAATCTGAGTATTTTTTTCCACGGTGAGACTTTTAAAAACACTTTATCCCCGATCTAAAACTCAATATCTTTTTGTTTCAAATCTGCGTATGATTTCTGACGATCTGACGCTACTTTCGGACTATCGTGAATCACTTTCACTTTTCTTCAATCTCTCTAATCAAATCAACCCCGTGAATCTTATTCTCACTTAGCTCAGTCCAGTACAAAGGTGTTCGACACTTTCGACCATATAAAGCTTTGTACGGTGCCATTTTAATACTCGATTGAAAACTGTTGTTATAAGCAAATTCAATCAATGATAAATATTTTTCCCACGTACCTTCAAACTCAAGCATGCAACATCTCAACATGTCCTCGAGTATCTGTATCACTCGCTCAGATTGACCATTCGTCTGCGGGTTAAATGCGGTACTAAAATGTAGTTTTGAACCCAGTGCATCTTGTAGTTTCTTCCAAAACCTCGATGTGAACCTTAGATCTCTATCCGAAACAATAGAAATAGGTACTCTTTGTAATCTCAAAACCTCAGAAATATACAACTCAGCTAATTTTTCAAGCGAGTAATCCGTTCGTACTGGAATGAAATGAGCCGATTTTGTCAACCTGTCAACTATAACCTAGATCGCATCTTTCTTTCTCGAAGATAGGGCCAATCCCAACAAAAAATCCATAGTCACTCTATCCCATTTCCACTCAGAAATCATGATAGGCTATAATAAACCTGACGGTACTTGATGTTCAGCTTTAACTTGCTGACAAATCAAACATTTTGAAACAAATTCTGAAATATCACGTTTCATGCCATGCCACCAATAAAGTTTTTTCAAATTGTTATACATTTTCATGCTTCTTGGATGAACAGATAAATGACTACTATGTGCTTCGTTCAAAATCATTTGAATCAACTCTGAATTTCTTGAAACACATATTCGACCTCTGAATCTTAAACAATCATCAGTGTCAACTTGAAATTCTGAATCAGGGTTTGAATCACATTAGCCTCATTTTGTGAACATTTCATTATCAACTTTTTGAGCTTCACAAATCTACTGTATAAACAACAGTCTCGCTTTCAACTCAGCTACAATCAATCTGTCGTCAAATAGAGCCAATTGATTATTCATTGCACGAAGAGTAAACAAATATTTTCAGTTTAATGCATCAGTAACAACATTTGCTTTTCCCGAATGGTAGTCAATCACTAGTTCGTAGTGTTTTAGTAATTCTAGCCATCTTCATTGTCGTAAATTCAAATCTTTTTGAGTCATCAGATATTTCAAACTCTTGTGATCCGAATAAACAAGGCATTTCTCACCGAAGAGATAATGGCGCCAAATCTTCAACGCAAACACAATAGCTCCTAACTCCAAATCGTGTGTTAGGTAATTCTTTTCATGCGACTTCAATTGTGTCGAGGCATAAGCTATGACTTCGCCTTCCTGCATCAAAACGCAGCCCAGATCATTCAACGATGCATTACTATAGATCACCAATTCTTTACCCAATTCTGGCTGTACTAACACTGCAACTTCAGTTAAAAGAACTTTCAGCTGATTAAAACTTTTCTGACATTTCTTGGACCATTCAAACTTTACATCTTTCTAAAGTAATCTCGTCAACGGAGTCACAATCATCGAAAAGCCTTTCACAAATTGTCTATAATAACCTGCACGTCCTAGGAAACTACGAACTTCAGATACATTTCTAGGAGGCTTCTAATCCATTATTGCAGAAATCTTGCTTGGATCGACTTGAATACCCGATGCTGACACAATATGCCCCATAAAGCCAAACTCGTGCAACCAGAATTCACATTTACTAAACTTTGCATATAACTTGCCTATCACGTAAAGTCTGCAATACAATTCTCAGATGTTCGGCATGTTTAGTTTCATCTTGTGAATATATCAATATGTCGTCAATAAATACAACAACAAATCGATTTAAGTATGGTTGAAAATCTGATTTTTTAAATTCATAAAGACAACAAGTGCATTCGTTAGTCCAAAAGGCATAACTAAGAATTCATAATGACTATACCTCGTTCTAAATGCAGTTTTTGGCACGTCAGAGTCTTTAACTCGCGACTGGTAATAACCCGATCTCAAACCTATCTTTGAAAACACTGTAGCCTCTTTTAACTGATCAAACAAATCATCTATTCTGGGCAAAGGATATTTATTCTTTATAGTCACTTTATTCATCTGTCTTTAGTCGATACACATTCTTATCATGCCATCTTTCTTTTTTACAAACAACACGGGAGCACCCCAGGGTGAGAAACTCGGTCTTGTAAACCCACTGTCAGTTAATTCTTGCAACTTAGCTTTCAATTCTTTCAATTCTATCGGAGCCATTTTGTATGGAGCTATTTATATCGGTGTTGTTCCCGGAACTAACTCAATGCCAAACTCAACCTCTTGAATAGTTGGTAAACCCGGTAACTCTTTAGGAAACACGTTTGAGTATTCACACACAACTGGCACAGATTCTATCTTTTTTTTAGTCACTTTCGTATCAAGCACATAAGCAAAATAAGTTTCGCAACCCTTTCTCACATATTTCTGAGCTAACATCAATGAAATCACTGCTGGTAAACCATTCAAATCATCTGAGTTAATCTGAATAATCTCATTATTCTGACATCTGAAATCAATTGTCTTTCATTTGCAATTCTCAATAGCATCATGTAGTGTTAGCCAATCCATACCCAGAATTATATCAAATTCATCAAATGGTAACAACATTAGATCAGCCAAAAAACAGAAATCTCAAATTATCAATAGACAGCTGTTGCACACTTTATCAACCAACACACACTTGCCTAAAGGGTTCGATACTCTAATTACAAATTTAGTAGACTCAAAAGGAAAAGTCTTACTAGATACTAAATTCACACATATATACGAATAAGTTGATCCTGGATCTATCAATGCGATAACTTTAATATCATAGACAGTAAAAGTACCGGTGATAACATCTAGAGATGAATCTTCTTTGCGAGCGCGAATAGCGTAGGCTCGTACAGGTGCTCTAGCTTTAGACCTCACAGCAAAGCCTTTGGTTTTTCTCTAACTACAACTCACATTAACAGCATTTCTGGGTGGTCTGCCTCTAGTTGCAGTGTTACTTGGCCTCGTGTTTTATACTGTATCATGATCAGCCAACTCAGGACAATTATGAATGAAATGATCCAATGATCCACATTTAAAACAGGCTTGATCATTCAATCTACAAACACCGATATGCCATTTTCCATACTGTTTACATTTAGATTGACTTGGTTTCGCACTCCCAACACTAGCTATTGAAGTAGCCAGAGCTTAAAAGCTCGAGTATTGTCTTTCATGTTCTCTGTTTGAATGTCCCATTGATGCATTAGAACGATTAAACGAGTCTCAAAATTTCTTCGATGAAGATTGATACAGCTTACTCATTGATCTTTTTCTTGAGTCTCTAGCTTCTAAGTCTGCCTTTCTCTTTTCTTTACTGAGATCCTCGACTTTACAAGCCCTTTCAACCAAAACAACAAATTCTTTTAATTTAAAAATCCCAACTAATAGCTTTATATCCTCGTTCAGTCCATCAACGAATCGATTACACATGATTTCTTCAGTGGAAACATATTCTCGGGCGTACTTGCTTAATCGTACAAATTCTCTCTCATATTCAATAATAGTCAACCGGCCTTGTTTCAATTCTAGAAACTCTTTATGTTTCTGAACAAGAAATTGCTAACTTATATACTTCTTTCGGAACTCAGATTGAAAGAACTCCCAGGTAACTCGTTATCTAGGAACCATAGATGTCAACGTTTTCCACTAATGATACGCATTGTCTCTTAGCAAAGATACCACACATTTAATACATTCCTCAAAAGTACAAGACAATTCATCGAATACTCATATTGTATTCTCAAGCTAAAACTCAGCTCTCTCAACATCATCATCAATAATAGCCCTAAACTCCTCAGCCTCATGTTTATGTATCTTATCTATTGGTGGCTTACTCAATCGAATCGGATCTATCACTTGTGGCACAACTAGGATTTGTTGAGGAATAGGCGGCGGTGGAGATTGTTGAGCAGCCGAATTCATTCGAACGAACTTTGAGAACCACTCACTCATCAATTGGAAGAAGGCTTGCTTAGCCTCTCCTCCTTGACTACTTGAAATTGGCCCAGAATCAATCTGCGTTGCCCCTTGAGCGGAAGCAGGTGGATTACGTTCCACATCGTCGGCTATTGTTCATTCGGGATCCATTTACTATATGAAAACACATTTTAAGCTGTCAGGAATCATCACACTATGACAGTTTATATATATGGCATGTATAGCTAGACTCTTACTCGCTACGTTAGTCCTAGAATTGACTAAAATGTAGCTTTGATACTAATAAAATGTAACACCCCAAACCTGTAAACGTCACCGGAATAGGGTTACGAGGCATTACTGATCAAATCACAACATATAATATACATTTCTTATACAAGATCCAATTTCATATAAATATCAAACAAAGATAATCATATTGTCCTTTAGAAGGTTCTACGAGACCTTAAAACATGCTTAGAAGTGGTTTGGGACTAAAACGATAACATTTGCAAACTTTGTGAGACTTATAAAATTTTCAAACATTCAGGGATCACACGCCCGTGTGAATAGGCCGTGTGCTTCACACGACCACCAAACACGCTCGTGTCATAGGCCGTATGAAAATAGGGCATACATACTGGCTTGTACCACATGGCTGAGGACACGCCCGTGTGCCATGGCCTTGGGAAATCTAGAGGGATTACTGACTTGGGTCACACTACCGGCCACAGGCCCATGTGCCAGCCTGTGCCTCACACATGGCCAATAGACACACCCCTGTGTCTAGGGTATACTGACTTAAATTCGACGGGTACCCCAAGGGACACACGACCCTGTAGCATGACCGTGTGTCACACACAGCTAAGACACACGCCCGTGTCTCTGCCCGTGTGGACAAAAATAGGCTATTAACAAAGCCAATTTGCCACCCTTTTCTCATGGACACCTAGCAATCGAAATGGTACCATTTCATTAAATTTATAAGCAGCCAAAACATATCAAATCAATATGCCAAAATCGTTAAACTTACATATCTTCTAAATGCATTTCCTCATCATCTTATCATCTATTTCATGCTTCAAAATATACCATTTCATCATCTCAAAATCAAGCCAATTCACAACATGCCATTTTCCAAACAATAATACACCAATTTACAATTTACTAATTGAGCAACCATATAACCATCACAACAACCATACCAAATTAGCCAAAACACAAAGTAATATATCCATCACATAACACTTACCAAGTTCATACATCTAGCCAACTCTAATGGCCAAAATACACACCAACATTTACATCAAAAACAAGCCAAATCTCATGGCTAATATCATAACTCAAAACATACCAAAATGACACTAGCCTATACATGTCGTATACCATATCTACAAAACTTCAAACATACCAACGAGATGATTGATAGTGTGACGATGTTCTTGATGATCCCCGAGTTCGAGCTAGCTTCGATTATCTATAAAAACATGGAAAGAACACACAAAGTAAGCTTTAAAAGCTTTAAGCCATATACAAATGAATTATCACATGAATCAATATCATTTTCATCAATAAGCAACTATGAGTAAACATTTATAAGATTACAAACCTTTCTCATAGTACACATATTCAATATCGTAATTGAATTCATCAAATACTTCCCTTTAATTACTCGCATGAATCTCGTATGTGCCTGAGTCATTTAACTCATTCACATATTCTTTCTCGACTTCACTTTTCCCATTGAACCATTCAGAATCGTTAAGGATACTCGAAATCACATAAAGCTCGTACAATGCCATATCCCAGATATGGTCTTACATGTTATCACATATTGATGCCACTGTCCCAGACAAGGTCTTACACGAGATGAAATACGATGCCAATGTCCCAAACATGGTCTTACACGTAATCACAATACAATGCCAATGTCCCAGACATGGACTTACATGTAATCACATCTCGATAACCTAATGTCATGACATTCGTATCCTATACTATTCCTATGGTTCGTACGGGACTTTCGAATGTTGTAACTCTGTCGATTCTTGCTCGCATTTGCTCGTTCGACATTCATAGAAATTCAGTGATAATAAAACATATATAATCCAATTCAAAGACATTTATTTGCATATGAAGTTACCTTGTATATACATTGAACGGATCGGATCGACTACTTAACAACTTTCGATATCCCTTGATCTAAATTTGATTTCTTTCGTTTTTGATCTATATACATTCAAAATTAACTCTTTCATTCATCAACACATTTAATTTAGTCCACAAACACATATTTGGGCATTTTTACACTTTAGCCCCTAAAATTCCATATTTTTATAATTTAGTCCTCTATTCATAAAAACACAAATTACACAATTTCATTCTAATTTCATGCTAGCCAAATTTTCCTAGTGCACATATTAGCCCATATTTATCATTTATTCACACAATTTATCCCCTCAATTTACACTTTTCACAATTTAATCCTATTTAGGCATTTTCACTCAAAATCACTTAACAAAACTTGATAATCTATCATTTATCTTCCATTTTTCATCATCATCTATCACAAAGCTCAAGCATTCATCAATGGCATTTTTACAAAATCATCAACAAATCCAAAAATTAAAGTACGAGCTACCTAGTACTCGATACAAAAATCACAAAAAAAATCATCAAAAACTGAACAAAAATCACATACCAATTGAAGCTCACAAGTGCCGAATGTTGAACCCCTAATTTAGATTCTTCATCTTTGATATTCGGTTGTGAAATAATGAAGATGGCAACCATTATAAGTTTTTTTTTTGTTTTATTATACTTAATTCATAATTTACTTAATTAACCTTGGTTTATAAACATTTAAAACATCAAATATAAGGCCTTTATGTCAAATTCCACTATCAATGGTCTAATATCAACAAAAGGACATTTCATTTAATAAACCATAACAATTAAACACTTTTAACTTATAGCATGCTACTTTTGCATTTTACGCGATTTAGTTCTTTTCTCAAATTAAGCATCTAAACGATAAAATTATTTCACGAAACTTTCACACATATTTAGTCACATGCTATAAACACCAAAAATAATATTGAAATAATTTTTTGACCTCACATTTGTGGTCTTGAAACCGCTGTTCTGATTTAGCTAAAACCGGGCTGTTATAGAATATATAAAATACCCAGAAGAGATCATCATAATATATTGAATTTCAACTGTTACACTTAGACATCTTTACGATTCAAATATCATTTCTCTAACTAATTCTGTCATTACTAACCCCATATTATTCCATTCACTAACGAAAATCAATCCGGAAGAAATTCCAGCAGATACATACTTTAGACATCATACCTGAATGTGTCAGTTAGCCGAAATTAACTTTTTCTTTAAACGTGACATTGCAAAATCCGAATGATCTTTAGAATAACTTGGCATCTTTTCCAAACTGTATTCACTTGCCACACTCTTCTCATCTCTGGCCACATTATTATTTATTCCGCTACTGAACTCTTTAGTCTCTCACTTGTGAGCTCATTCAACATAAATCTCATGAAATTTCATTATAAAATATCCGCATTGGTAAGGGGGTGAGGTCGTAAAGCCTCTAACTCGACTCTCATATATACACACATGTGATTTAACATTCATCATCATCATAATATCATCACAGTTATACAATTTACTTCAGGCAAATTAACATGCATATTTATATTACACGAACTTTCTGATTATCCTATTCAAACAAGTGTACTTGTACATACATTCCATAATCTTGAGTAAGCTTACTTATCGCATTCACTTAATCAAACAAGTAAAGCACATAGCACCATATGAATGCCAAACAAACATGGATGCTTATCATAATATAAACTTTCATTTCATGTCACTTTTCCATATTTCAGGAATAATTCCCATTGAACTACTGTAATTTCAATGGATATTCGGGTAGTATACCCAAGGCATGCATGCTAACAATTCTTCATTTCATATTCAAAAGTCCCCTTTTTGGCATATATTCATAGAGCACACTCTAGAGCCACATATGATATAACAGGATTGCCAGTCTAGGCTAAATTCTTTTTATAACATTTGTAACATTTTTATCTGTTTCATAAAATCACCATAATTTATTGAAATACAATGTTCAACCAAAATAATGACATTTTACCCATATTTCTCAACTTATGGTTATTTCATTTTGTACATCATTACATACATATCATGAACTATTATTCATACCTTTCTATGTTTCAACTTATCACAAACACATTTTCGAATATCTTAGTATCACTTTTAGTGTTTTCGAAAGTAGCTCAGTTGGAAAGCATTTCTGTCTCAACTAAACAATTTCATCAGAGTCGGGAGATATCACACTATCATAGATTATATATGGCATGTATAGCTAGGCTCTCACAAATGCTAGGTTAGTCTGAGATTTGAATAAACCATAGCCCTGAAACCTCTAAATATAACACCCCTTACTCGTATTTGATGCTAGAACAGGGTACGAGGCATTGCCGGACTTAAACACAATCAAACATACACTTTCAGGTTGTAAATTTGCGTTCAAATTTAAAAGTTTTTGTATTCAATCACAATGTCCCTATTACAAGCCTACGAGGCCCAAAACATACTTTAGAAGTAGTTCGAGACTAAACTGAGAACTTTAGAAAAGTTTACAAAACTTAGAAAATTTTTGCTAAAATAGGGGTCACACGCCCATGTGGCTTGGGGCACGCCCATGTCGGCAGGCCGTGTGGTCACAGATGCACGTGTCCCTAACTCGTGTAACTCTTTGTTTTTCACCCAAGAACAAATTGAAGACACACCGCTAAGACACATGCCCATGTCTCGAGACCGTGTCCTTCACACGGCTGAGACACATGGCCGTGTCTCATGCCCGTGTGCTCGATACTGAGCATTCTATTTTGCAACAATTTAGGTGCAGGAGACACACGATCGGATCACATGGCCTAGACACACGCTTGTGTGTCTACCCATGTGGACAAAAACAAGGCTACTTACCAAGCCATTTGCCACCCTTACTTGCACAAACACTTACACCAATTCAATGTCACAAAACATATTATAATTAGGCAACCAAAAATATACACAACAATGTCCAACAAATGCCAAGGTAATATCAACATGTATCATACTCATAACGTTTATTATGCCCTAACTCAATCATGCTAATTTCACAATAAATTAAGCTTAAGTTATTTCCTTTCAAGATACCTAATTGTACACAAATCTATCATCTCATCCATGAATCAGATTTCTAAACATATCACAATCATACCATAAATCACATTCCATCATTCAACAAGCATACCATGATCATATCACCAAAGACATAGGCATATATATGAATATATTTAGGCTTACAACCATGTTGCCAATATAAGCCAACTTACATGGCCAAACAACAAAACAAGCCTTTGACGATTACAAGCCATTACATTGGCTAAAGTCATATGATGCATATAACAAAATGACCAAGTCCCTATACATGTCATAACTCAAAATATTTGAATTCATCACTACCCAAAATGATAGCTTGATAGTGTGATAGGATCTCCGGTGACCTCCAACCCGAGCTACCTTGACGGCACTATAAAACATGGGAAAGGAAGGGGGTAAGCAATATAGCTTAGTAAGTCCGCCTGAAAATAATAAGCAACTCTTATTAGGCATTTATCAAGTTCAACAATTTAAACACAAAATAATACCAATTGCTATAAATTTCATAGTTATAATTTTATTCGATCACGATGTTTACTCTGTTAACTTATAAGTATAATCTAACATATCTTGGCATTAGCCTAACAACTGTAATCTCTCTTTCGTAACATATCACAACGCTAAACAAGTCATTTCAAACCTCATAGTAAACATGCACATAAAATATAAGTATTCACATTTCAAGCATATATTTTAACATTTTTCAATTGTTCCAAGTTCATATCTTCTCATACTTTCATAATCATTTTAATAGGAAATTATACCAACCTTTCCTTTTTCTCATATCCGATAAATCGCTACTTAGGTCAATAAAACACGCTATATTATAACTCAATTTGGCCCGAAAGCCAATCACATGGTCTTCAACCGAATTTATCATGAATTTCATACATCACAAGCATAGGCCAACAATCACAAGGTTTCGCAAAATCATTCTCGTGGAAATCATGAACTCATAATTTCATGAAGTCAATGCATATTAACTTTACGTACATACCTGTACCAATTCGTAATACTTATATATTTTTTTTCTCTTCTTTGACATACCCATTGAATTTTTCGTTGAACCACTTGAAATACTAAAGGATGCTCGAAAATCTCATACTCACAATACCGTACAAATGTCATATCCCAGATATGGTCTTACATGTAATCTCGTATCGATGCCAATAGCCCAGCTATGGTCTTACATGAAGTTTCATATCAATGCCATATCCAAGATGTGGTCTTACACAAAGTCTCATATTGATGCCATATCCCAGATATGGTCTTACACATAATCTTAGTAACCCTAATGTCATGAAATTTGTATCCTATCTATTCCTAAGGTTTAACAGAGACTTTCACTGTATCGAACCTCTATCAGTTATTTTCGTAGTGTCGTACTCAATAACATTCACATTTTATTTCAATAATATAGAATTTACCACAATCATATCAATTAAGCAATTATACATATATAATTTAATGCTTATTAAACATACAAACTTATCTCGACATAAAACTGGCGATTAGGACCTAACCGTCAAATACTCGTTTTTCTCCCGTTCTAATTTCGAATCTCATTTTTCTTGATCTATAACATCACATTTAACTTATTTAATCATTATACTATTCAAATCAGCCAAAAATCACATTATGGAAAAAATTACATTTTTGCCCGTAAAGTTTCACATTTTTACATTTTAGTCCCTAGGCTCGTAAAATGATTTTCATCAAATTTCTTCATTACCCAAGCCTAGTCGAATCTTTGTTGTACTCATACAAGCCCACATTTTTCATTAAATCACACTTTTACTAATTTTATAACTTTTACAAATAGATCCTTTTAGGCATTTTCATCGAAATCACTTAGCAAAAGTCGTTTATCAAACATTAAACTTGTATAATCTACCATTAAACATCAAAATACACAAGTATCCATCATGGGTAAAATTTTAGACTTTGATTATGTCTTAAATTAGTGGTAGAAATAGATAGATCTTGTTACGAGGATTTCAAAAACATAAAAATCATTAAAAACAGGGCTAGAACGGACTTACAATCGAGCTTGAAAGCTTGAAAAACCCTAGCCATGATTTCTCTTTGGTACATTCGGCTATGGGGTAGAAGATGGACAAAATTTGACTTCTAATTTTCTTTTTAATTCATTTTAATTACCAAATTACCAAAATGCCCTTAATGAAAAACTTTAAAAACATACCTAAACATGTCCATTTTTGTCCATCAACTTAACCAATGGTCTAATTACCATTTAAGGACCTCCAATTTAAAATTTCATAACAATTGGACTATAACGCCCCAAAAAATTTAGGTATTTATTTTTGTATGTTTGTTATACAAAAGTATGCTTGCTTCGATGGTTGAGTGTCTTGAGGAGTGCTGGAGAGGTCCTGAGTTCAAGCTTTGGCTTGTACAAAATTTTGGTTTTGGCCTGAATAAACCCTGTCTTCTGGTGGTAAGATTCTTAAATAAATATGGGAAGGATGTGTCACAAAAAGCTGTTTGGTTCAAGGGATAGAGGCATGTTACTACTGTGGGTAGGTCTTGAGTTTGAGCCCTGTTGCACACATGGTTGTTCTTTTTACTGCTATGCCTTGTAAGAGATTGAGTGATAGTTGGATTCTGATGCTCATGGGTGGTTCAGAGTGTGGAGGGGAGTGGAAAGTTTGTAGCCGAATTCTAGGAGGGTTTAGGGGAGAGATTTTTGGAGAAAATAAGGAAAGTTGAGGTGTGAGGTAGTAGCATGCCGAAAGTGGGAAGTTTATTGTGCAAATTTGGTCACTTT
Organism: Gossypium longicalyx; assembly: GCA_025698465.1. Taxonomy (NCBI): domain Eukaryota; kingdom Viridiplantae; phylum Streptophyta; class Magnoliopsida; order Malvales; family Malvaceae; genus Gossypium; species Gossypium longicalyx. The sequence goes on from CM047006.1 coordinate 30,661,941, forward strand.
TTATCTTAGTGCCAAATTAGTATTTTGGCTTTTCATTTCGGAAACAATTACCTCCCTTGTTGTTTTCTTTTTGGGTATTATTTGTTTGGTGGTTGATTATTACTTGTGCCATTCGGGTATTTTGGTTTTCGCTCTCCTATATTGTGTTTGGCTTGGTTGAATTCTTCTCTCTTCCTCATATTTATCCTCTTGAATATCACTGTTATTCTTTCCCTTGCTTACATTTGGTTTTGTGTGCCGAACACTCTCTTATAACCGAACATTATTTTGTTCCATCAACCTTCCTCCTAGTCTTCATTGCCGTTTCTCTTCTACTTTCCCTCTCTCTCTCTCGAGCCTTGGCGGTTTACCCTCCAGTCTCTCTCTAGTTTTAGTTTTTTCTCCCTTTCACTCAATCACTTTTGCGTTGGCGAATCATCGATTGGTAAGTCTCTGTTGTCTCTACTCTTTCAATTAGTCTCTCTTCTCCTCTCTAAGTGCTGATTTCTATCACTTCTCTCTTTGGTCATGGTGCTTTTTGTTTTGGGTTGTAGTATTACTCATGGAGTGTGGGAGTTCACTTGGATTCTAAGAACGACCGGAATCTTCCTCTCATCTCTCGTTCTAAGGTAACATAATTCGTTGGCATTTAATTGAATTGAGGCATTTTGGTTTGGGGTTCTTGATCTTGGCTGAATATACCTGTCTATGTTTCTTTGGGTTATTATACGATGTTCAACCCTTATGTATGAAATTTGTTAATGGGTTAGTTTGGCATGCAGATAATCATCAAGTGTCTAATATTAACTTTCGTCAGCATTCTAGGCGGGTATAAACCACGCTCGCTCAAGCAAGGCGTTAGTAAGTAGTCTTTTAGAACAAGTTTCAATTAGAGTCTCTTCTAAATGCGTATGCTAGTTTTTAATCGAAGTTTCCATTGTGTTAGATGGAGTCCACGTGGGCTAATTCGCTTGTTTTCGCAACCAAGTATGTGATCACACTACTTTTAGCATAAATCGACAAAAGCCAGAAATGTACGACTGTTGATACTACTTGAGCATATGCTTGCTCGTGTGGTGTGCCGAATGCACAAATTATAGGCATTCAATTGTAGAGGCCCCCATGAGCGATTCCGTGGGCATGGGCTGAACTTGTCCACAATGGGCCGAAATGGGCCGTGCAGGCCCCATGGGCTCATGGGCCCCGCACGGGAAAATTGCACGAATATGTGGAGATTATTGGGCCGCCTGAGTAGTTTGCATGGCCAAGGCCGTTTATTTGGGCTTATCAGGCCACACGAGCATGTGGGCCCACATGGGTCGTATTATAGGCTTGGGCCCATATTCGTTGTTTTAACTGTGAAGGCTGCACGGGTCGCACGAGATGACTGTGGACCTATCATTGGGTCAGTAAGTATACCTAGACCCTAATCTATGATATAACTGTTATACCCTTATGAGGTAAATGACAGATATACCCCTATGTGATGTATGACTGTTGGAGCAAGCCATTTTTATTGTATGTACATTTATATTATGTTGCATTGCATAGGATGGGATATATATGATATTGGAGGAAGTGTACTGAAGGGCTATAAGCCTATTACTGGCAGCTCTACTGCAAATACTAATAGTGCTGCAATAGATGCTATATTCTAGAGTGTAGGGATGGGTGGATCGATTTTATCCGCACATGGACTGTAGGGTTGGACGGAGTGGAGTGTAGAGGATACATGGGTAGGATCTCTGTATGCATCACTGATACTGTACTGAATTGGGCTAAGGCCCATACTGATACTATTACTGTAATGGGCTAAGGCCCACACCGACATTGCCACTGAAAAGGGTACTTGAGTTATTGTTCAATAAATAGGGATTACACACTGAGTTTTCATAACTCACCCATTTGCTTATCTGCACAGGTAATCCTTAGGCGGGATGGTGCTATGAGGGACTCGGAGTTAGCCACACCACTAGTTACGATTTTGTATCTGTCTTTTTAATAAAAGTAGTTTTATCTGGGAAATTTTATGTAATAAGGCCGCTTTAAATTTTATTTTTATTTGGGAATTTATTTAAATTGGTTTATATCTGATAACAGTAGGACTTGGGTTTTTTTAAAGATAAATGCTTTTCAATTACCACGCTACACAACTTGTTTTAAAAGCTTTCAGACCAAACGTGATTTTTAAAAGTGTAATAACAATTTAATATGAAAATGTTTTGCTAAACCAACCTATGTTCTAACAGAAAACAAGATACAATAACTACTCTTAAAGATTGCAATCGGGTTTTATTACAAAATGGTTGTTACAATGGAACTACGTTTTTCAAAAACACACTCTAATGTGACATCATAGATTTGGCCATAACGTCTAGGCCGAGTTTAGAGTGTTACATTTAGTGGCATCAGAGCTAGGTTACAAAACTCGACTTTGGATTTGGGTTTTTCCTAAAAACGTAAATTTTTTAAAGGCACTGTTTTAAATAGTAGAAATTTTTTTTTGAAGTGATACTTCTGAATGTGTGGTCTACCGAGTCTTTGACGTCGAACTTGTAAGTTCTTTAAAACTACTGTTTGATTTAACTGAAATACTAGGATTACCGTAGATAATAGACTGTACTAAAACCTTGGTTAGGGTAACCTAAAACTGTAGTAAGACTACAACCTACAAAAATAAACAACTCTGAATTATTTATATTATTTTTTTCATAAAACATCCGTTAATAAACACAGGAACTGTAAAACTAATGCATAAAACTGCTAATACAGATAATACACAAATCGATAATGAGCACCAAAGGTACTCGTAGAAGGGGTACAAGAGGACGCAGCGGAGGCCATGGAGGTGCTCGGGCTGGGTTTTCAGCATCGAGCCATATACCTAACGTTGAGGCAAGAGAGGCACCGACTTCACCTGTGACTGAGATTGGGTCACACGATCATGCAACTGGGGATGACGCATTGTCCCAAGCGATGTTGTGAATTTTAGAAAGGGTCGTTGGGCCCAATACTGGTACTGTGGGTCGTGGGTTGGTAACGGAACGACTCAGGCCTAATGGGGCTGAGATCTTTAGGGGTATCACTGGAGTTGCCCCTAATATGTCTGAATATTAGATTGAGGCTACAGAGAAGATCATGGATGACCTCGACTACACCCTAGAGTAGAAACTAAAAGGTGCAGTATCGTTGTTGTGAGATGAAGCCTATCAATAGTGGCTTACTGTGAAAGAGGGTACTCAGCCTGATCGATTGACTTGGGAGTTTTTCAAGAATGCATTCCAAGGGAAATATGTGGGCACTAGTTATGTAGATGGCCGCAGGCAGGAGTTTCTGAGTTTGACCCAGGGGATAAGTCTGTGGCTAAATATGACGAGGAACTTTTGCGATTGAGGCGCTATGTGTAAGGCATGGTGGCAACTGAGTATGAGAACTGCGTGCGTTTTAAGGACGACCTTAGAAATGATCTACGAGTTTTGATAGCTCCACAGAGGGAGCGAGATTTTGCTGTGTTAGTAGAAAATGTGAAGATCGCCGAGGATGTGAAACACGTTGAGCACCAGAATCGTGAGTCAGACAGGGGAAGGAACTAGAGGGCTTGGGAGCCCTCAAGTTCAGCTTTGAGGCCTAATAAAAAGGCCAGAGTTGATGGGCCTGTCAAAGTTGGGCCTTCTGTTGCCATTTTTGGTTGCAGCCTTGTACTGTTTGTGGGAAGCGCTACCGGGGTGAATGTTGGGTATGGATAGGGGCATGTTTGAGGTACGGATCTATGGAGCACCGTATCAGGGATTGTCCATGGAGGCCCGATCAGATGAAAGCTACTGGTATGGGTACTGTTCAGTCGCAGAGAGGTTTTCAGCAGCCACCGAGAGGCCGTGGTCAGGCCAGGGATGGAAATAGTATGGGTCGTGGTCGTGGAGCACTGGGCAGAGGTGCGGTTCGTATTGAGGCGAGGCACCCAACACTGGTTTATGTTGCACGTCATCGAGAGGATAGAGATGCCCTAGATGTTATTAGGGTACGTTCATTACTCATAATGTACCTTATACTGCATTGATTGATGTTGGATCTACGCACTCTTATATAGCATGCACCGTGTCTGAGACTTTGGGTATAATAGTTGAAAACAATACGAGTGAGGTTACCGTGTTGAGCCCATTAGGGCAGTTAGTGAGAGTGAATAAACTGTTTAAGGATGTACCTTTGGAGGCTTAAGGAATGATCTTTTTAGCTAACTCAATATAACTTCCTTTTGGAGAATTTGACTTAATATTGGGCATGGACTGGCTGGTTAAGCATCAGGTGTATTTGGACTCTGCTGCAAAGCTGTTGGTACTGAAAACTGAAAAGGGTGATGAGATAATTGTGATTGGAGAGCGTCGGAATTATCTGTCATATGTGATTTCTGCGCTTAGAGTTGAAAAGTTGGTTCGTAAGGTTGTGAGGAGTATTTAGCCTACGTCAGTGCTTCGAATTCAGAAGTTTCGTCAGTGAAAGATATCAAAATAGTTAAGGACTTTTCGGATGTCTTTCCTAATGAGCTGCCTGAGTCACCTCCAAGCCGAGAAGTTGAATTTGGGATTGAGCTCGGTGTCCATTGCCTCTTATAGAATGGCACTGAAGGAGCTTGAGGAGCTTAAAGTGCAGATTCAAGAGTTATTGGATCGAGGGTTTATTCACCCTAATGTGTCTCCGTGGAGAGCACCGATTTTATTTGTGAAGAAGATGGATGGAACCGTGTGTATGTGTATTGATTATCGGCAACTGAACAAATTGAATATCAAGAATAAGTATCCCTACCGAGGACTAATGATCTATTTGACCAGTTTTGAGTAGCCTCGGTCTTCCCCAAGATTGATCTCCGATCGGTACCATAAACTGAGGGTCAGGGAGATTGATGTATACAAGATAGCCTTTAGGACTTGTTACAGTCATTACGAGTTTCTAGTGATGCTGTTTGGACTGATGAATACACCAGTAGCTTTTATGGACCTGATGAACCGAGTGTTCCAACCCTATCTGGATCGATTCATAGTGGTGTTTATAGATGACATTCTAGTGTATTCAAGGACTGAGGATGAACATGATGCACATCTCCGTGTTGTTCTGCAGTTATTGAGGGAGAACCAATTGTACGCTAAATTTATTAAGTGTGAATTATGGCTTCGAGAGGTAACTTTTCTGGGTCATGTGGTGTCTGCTGAGGGGATTAGGGTTGATACTCGAAAAATTGAAGTGGTTCTGGATTGGAAGCAACCTAAGTTAGTATCTGAGATACGAAGTTTATTGGGATTGGTAGGGTATTATAGACGGATTGTTGAGGGGTTTTCATTGATTGCTGCACCTCTGACTAAGTTGTTGCATAAAGGGGTACTGTTTAACTGGACTGATAAGTAGTAGGAAAGTTTTGAGAAACTTACGAAAGTTCTAACTGAGGCCTCTGTCTTGATACAACCGAAATCTGGGAAGGAATTCACTGTCTATAGTGATGCATCACATGTTGGCTTAGGATGTGTGCTGATGCAAGAGGGTAAGGTAGTGGCATTTGCATCTCATCAACTTAAGACGCATGAAGCGAACTACCTGACACATGATTTGGAGTTGGCTGCAGTGCTATTCGCACTAAAGATTTGAAGGCATTACCTGTACGGTGAGAAGTGTATCATTTACACGGATCACAAGAGCCTCAAGTATCTTCTCAATCAGAAGGAGCTAAACCTTAAGCAGCATAGGTGGATTGAGCTGCTTAAGGATTATGACTGTTCTATTGAATTCCATCCTGGTAAGGCTAATGTGGTAGCCGATGCATTGAGCCGTAGGACTGCTACTGATTTGAGGGCGATGTTTGCTCATATCAGTTTATTCGACGATGGCAGTTTACTGGCTAAACTTCAAGTTAAATCGAGGTGGATTGAACATATTAAGGGTAAAAAATTGGAGGATGAGTCGTTGGGCTCTCGTTTCTGACAGTTAGAGAGTGGAGAAACTTTAGACTTTGGGCTAAATAATGAAGGGGTACTTTGTTTCCATGGGAGAATCTGTGTACCGAAAGATACTGATCTGAGACAGGCTATAGTGCAAGAAGCACATAGTAGCCCTTTTGCTATACATCCTGGCAGGAATAAGATGTATTGAAACCTTCGGGAATTATATTGGTGGCCAGGTCTTAAGCAGGAAGTTACCAATTTTGTGAGCAAATGCCTGACTTGCCAATAGGTTAAGACGGAGCACTAGTTGCCTTCAGGGTTACTTCAGCCGGTTAAGATTCCGTTGTGGAAGTTGGAGAGAGTGACTATGGACTTTGTTAGTGGGCTGCCCCTAATGCCAACTAAGAAGGATTCAATATGGGTTATCGTAGATCGACTGACGAAATCTGCCCACTTCATACCTGTTCGTACTGATTACTCACTGCAGAAACTAGCAAAGTTATATGTGTCTGAGATAGTGCGACTGCATGGGGTACCGATTTCTATAATATCCGATAGAGATCCACGTTTCACGTCTCGATTTTGGAAGAAGTTACACGAAGCATTGGGTACAAGGTTGGACTTCAGTACTGCATTCCATCGTCAGACAGACGGTTAGTCAGAGAGGGTGATTCAGATATTGGATGACATGTTAAGGGGTTATGTAATTGACTTCCGGGGTAGTTGGGAGGATTACTTACCATTGGAAAATTTTACATACAATAATAGCTACCAGTCCATCATACAAATAGGACCTTACGAGGCATTATATGGTCGTAAGTGTCGTACTCTTACTTGTTGGACTGAGTTGAACGAGCGGCGTGTTCTAGGTCTTGAATTGATTTCTAATACTGAAGATAAAGTTAGATTGATTCGGGATCGACTGAAGGCAGCTTCTGAAAAGTAGGAGTTTTTTGTAAATGCATATGTTAGTTTTTAACTGAAGTTTTTGTTGTGTTACGTGGAGTGCACGTGGGCTAATTCGCTCGTTTTCGCAACCAGGTGTGTGATCACACTACTTTTAGCATAAATCGGCAAAAGCCGAAAATGTACGACTGTTGACACTACTCGAGCATATGTTCGCTCGTTTGGTGTGCCAAAAGCACAAACCGTGAGCATTCGATTGTAGAGGACGCCATGAGCGATTCGATGGGCATGGGCCGAACTTGGCCACGATTGGCCAAAATGGGCCGTGTAGGCCCCACGGGCTCGTGGGCCCCGCACAGGCAAATTGCACGAATATGTGGAGATTATTGGGCCGATTGAGTAGTTTGCACGGCCAAGGCCGTTTATTTGGGCTTATCGGGCCACACGAGTGTGTAGGCCCACATGGGCCATATTATAAGCTTGGGCCCGTATTTCCTGTTTTAACTGTGAAGGTTGCATGGGTCGTACGATACGACTATAGACCTATCGTTAGGTCAGTAAGTATACCTAAGCCCTAATCTATGATATGACTGTTATACCTCTATGAGGTAAATGACGGATATACCCCTATGTGATGTATGACTGTTGGAGCATGCCATTTTTATTGTATGTACATTTATATTATGTTGCATTGCATGGGGTGGGATATATATGATATTGGAGGATGTGTACTGAAAGGCTATAAGCCTATTACTGGCAGCTCTACTGCAAATGCTGATAATACCACAATCGGTGCTATTTTCTGGAGTGTAGGGATGGGTGGGTCGATTTTATCCCCACATAGAGTGTAGGGCTAGACGGAGTGAAGTGTAGAGGATGGATGGGTAGGATCTCTGTATGCATCACTGATACTGTACTGAATAGGGCTAAGGCCCACACTGATACTGTTACTATAATGGGCCCAGACTGTATGCACTGCTTGAGTTATTGTTCAATAAATAGGGATTACACACTGAGTTTTCATAACTTAGCTATTTGCTTATCTGCACAAGTAATCCTTAGGCGGGATAGTGCTGTAAGGGACTCGAAGATGGCCACACCACTAGTTATGATTTCGTATCTGTCTTTTTAATAAAAGTAGTTTTATCTGGGAAATTTTATGTAATAAGGCCGCTTTAAGTTTTATTTTTATTTGGGAATTTATTGAAATTGGTTTATATCTGATAACAGTAGGACTCAGGTTTTTTAAAAGATAAATGCTTTTCAAATACCACGCTACGCAACTTCTTTTAAAAGCTTTTAGACCAAACGTGGTTTTTAAAAGTGTAATAATAATTTAATATGAAAATGTTTTGCTAAACCAACCTATGTTCTAACAATAAACAAGATATAATAACTACTCTTAAATATCGCAATGGGGTTTTATTACAAAACGGTCGTTACAATGGAACTATGTTTTTCAAAAACACACTCTAATGTTACATCATAGATTAGGCCATAACGTCTAGGTCGAGTTTGGGGTGTTACATGGACACCACTAGCATGTAGAACTCAACTTTTACACTTTTTTTACAATTTAGTCCTTTTGACTAAATTGAGTGCCCAAACATCAAAATTTTCGAACGAAATTTTCACGAAATCATTCCATAAAATTGTAGTCCATAAAAAATATAATAAAAATAAAGTTTTCTACGTCAGATTTGTGGTCCCAAAACCATTGTTTCGACTAGACCCAAAATCAGGTTGTTACACGGTGGGTTGTATTTGATATTTGTGGGAGTTCGGAGATCCGTTTATCCGATGTATGATCACCCGATTAAGCTATGAGAAATGAATGCCAATATATATTTTTGTGTGATTGTTACTATATCAATTGATGATTGAAAGCCATTAATAATTGATTTTTGGTATTAAAAATGTTTATGAAAATTAAATTGACTTGTTTAATTATTTTGGCTGATAATTGGTGAATGATTGGTTGTGAATTAAGCATGAATTGGATGTTAATTTACTTGTTGTTTTTATTATCATTCACTTAGCTTTTTAAAGCTCACACCCTTGCATTTATGCAGATATTCATCGGGATTGAGGAGCTAAGGAGCCAAGCAAGAGAGTTCCAAGAGATTTAGGCTTGGTAGAAACTTTATTACTCATTTTAGAGACTGTAGTTGGACATTATGGTACTCCTAGGAATTAGTTTGATTTTGGTTGTAAATCGACTTTGGACATTGGACATTTATTTTGAATGGTTTTATAATAATTTTGAGGCATGTTTGTGTTTAATTATTGATTCTTTTACGGTGTATTGTTGTTTGATAACATGGTGTGTGAAGCATGAAATTTATACTAACAATTGTTTAAATGAAGCTTCTATGGAGTGGTTTATTAGTGACTAAGGTACGCCACTTATCTGAGTTATTCGGTGGTTGATGTGCATGAAATTAATTGCTTAATTCTTTTGAATTGAGGTTTAATTTATGACAATAAATTCAATTGAAGTTGTGTGTATATATATGTTAATTAATCATAGTTAAATCAGGTTTAATTGGTCATTAAAATATGCAAAATCGGGTTTTGAAACGAGTTTTCTGTAAAAAAAAAATTGAAATGGTTTTTTGGGGGTTTGAATTTCTGTCTTTTTAAATTGGTATTCAATTTTTTTAAGTTACAATTTAGTTCCGAAAATTGAATAGTCTAATTAGAGCCCTAGATGGTAAGGAAACTTGGTAAAATTTTAGGATTAGTCTCGTACTGGGTAAAATTTGATAGAAACACATTTAATTTGTAATTCAAAATAGGTACAGATAGTTTGTGCGTAACACCCCTTACCCATGCCCGAGACCGAGACCGAAACAAGGTACGGGGCATTACCATACACATACATGAACATTTCGAGAAAAGCGAGTTATAAATTTTCATTTCATTTTCAAACCGATCAAACAAAATCATATTGTCCCCATTATGGACCTACGAGGTCTAAAACAAGCATTACAAATGATCTGGGATTAAACCGAGAACTTAAGAAAACTTTAAGGAAATTTCTAGGTTTAAGCCTTACACGCCCGTGTGGAGGCAATGCACACTCCCGTGTGCAATGGGACACGCTCGTGTCCCTTACCCGTGTGGAATTACTAGAATTTATTTTTCATTTCTAACCTACAGGAGTTTTCACATGGTCGAGCACACGCCTGTGTCCCTCACACGGCCTAGACACGCCTGTGTCATCGCCCGTGTCCAAAAACCTGGACATTCTATTTATGATGTCATCATTCATTCAGGGGCACACGGCCAAGGCAGACGCCCGTGTGCTAGGCCGTGTCCTCTATACAGCTGAGACACACTGTGTCACACATGATCTAGAGACATGCCCGTGTGTCTACCCGTGTGGACCATTTAAAGGCTATTTCCCAAGCCAATTGTCACCCACACTCACCTATACATCGAAACATACTTTATAACATGCAACATGACATATTTAGGCACTCAAATATTTGACACCAATTTCATGCATTATTAAACTTGTTACCATGACTTCATATTCGTGCATTCATGCATATAGTCATTTTAAGCTATTAGGTCATCCCTTGTCCTTTGGCACCCAGTTCATACTTTACCATACATTCGTCGATTAATATCTTATCATATCATTATCATGCATCCACCAAGCAATAGCATATCCTACCATCAAAACACTAGCATATGCATGCATGGGTAATTAGATTACAACCCAAAAGATCAAATATGAGCCATATCACATGGCCATTATAAAATGAATTATCATTATCATAGGCCTTCAAAATTTGGCCAAATAGCATGACACATACTACAAAATGACTAAGTTTCCTCTACATGCCATACTCAAAATAATAATTTCACTATACCCAATAGTCTTTTGATAGTGTGATCGAATACTCCGACAGCTTCTGATCCTCGAGCTAGCTTGGCAGAACTACAAAGGATGGAAAAAGAGAGGGGAGTAAGCATTAAAGCTTAGTAAGTCCACATACAAATAACATGCTATAGTAGTAAACAGTCAACTTGCAAAAACTAGGTAACAATACATAGAGATTATTCAATATTTAAACCTTTTTGCTTACTTTAAACCTTTTTGCTTACTCATCATATGCACATATATATACTTGCTCATCGTAAATCGATCTTTATTAAGGCATTACTCATGGGTTTAGCATACATACCTACACTCATTGTAAAGTATCGATAACCATACCTCTTTCATATGTCCTCCTCGGGACCTTCATCACATTCATTACATTACTCGTTGAACACTCGGAATACTATTAGATACGCAAAAACCTTGCACATAAGTGCCACATATACAAACGTAGCCGAAACTACCACATAACATGTAACACATCCATAATGAACTCGGACCTCTCAACGAGCTCGGATGTTACATGAAACACATCCATTATGAACTCAGACCACTCAATGAGCTCGGATGCTTGCATCCATAATGAACTTGGACCTCTCAACAAGCTCGGATGCCACATATCTCACGAACCCGGACCACTCAACGAGTTCGGACTTCTTAATTCCTAGTCACATGTCACTTGTATCCTAAACTATTCCTAAAGTTCAAACGGGATTTTCATCACTTGCATATAGCATCTCCGTCGTACTTGCTCATAACGTCAGGATAATGACCATAATAACATTCAAGCTTTCATAGCAATAAATAAGCATAAAACTCATAATTACAATAAAACAATTATCACAATTTATTAAAGCATTAAAACATATTACAACACCACATTATTTGCATATTTACTTACCTTAGTACAAAATGACGATAATCGAGCCTAATCGCCGTATACTTTATTCTTTCCTCGATCAAGTCCCGATTCATGTTTTTCTTGATCTAAAATGCCAAATTTAACTTGTTTATTATTCACATTATTCAAATGGGTCCATAAATCATACTTTTTCAAATTTTACATTTTGACCCCTAAACTTTCACATATTTACACTTTGGTCCCTAGACTCGTAAAATGAAATGCATGCATTTTCTTAGTTACCCAAGCCTAGCTGAACCTTAGCTTATATCAGCCTATATTTTCTCTTATTTCACATTATTACTACTTTCTTTTACACTTTTACAAACAAGTCCCTTGTTTAGGTGTTTTCACTAAAAATCACCTAGTAAAAGATGTTTATCATGCATCAAACATTTATATTCCTCCATTAATCATCAAAATACATGCATGTTACACATGGGTTAAATTTTACACATGAAACCTAGCTCAAAATATAGCTCAAAATAGGTAGATCATGCTTCAAGGACTTCAAAAATACAAAGAACATTAAAAACAGGGCTAGGATGTACTTACAATCAAGCTTGGAAATGTTGAACAAACCCTAGCTATGGTGTCTTGCAAATTTCAGCAATGAAGGAAGAAGATGGACACCAATTTTGACTTATTTCTCCCTTTTTATTCTTTTAATTACTAAATGACCAAAATGCCCTTAGGGTTTTTCTTTCAAATTTTTCCTATGCATGTATATTTTTGTCCAAAATTATAGAAATTGGTCAAATTGCTATTTAACCTCCTAATTAATAATCCAAATAAATTTCATACAAGTTGCTTCTAGAACCCAAATTTTGCAATTTATTCAATTTGGTCCCTAATTTCCAATTGGACACCTTATACTTAGAATTTCTTCATGAAACTTTAACAGATGCTTATTTCCATATCCTAGACCTCATAATGATCATGAAATAATTATTTTAACGTCAGACTTGTGGTCCTGAAACCATTATTCTGACTAGGCCTTATTTTAGGATGTTACATTGTGTTAGTTACAATTTGGTGCTTAATAGTAAAAATTGAATTAGTCATAGTAAACGAACTCGAATTAAGCTAAATTTTTTCGGCTTGCATAAATTTGACTAAAAGAAGGTTGGTAAACATTTAGATCTAAAATCGGGTTAGTTTTACTATATGTGGTAAAATGACAAAAATGCCCTTAGTTTAAATTACTTAAGAAAAGTTTAAAATTGGCTCATAGTTTGTTTCCGCATTAATAAATAGCTAATAATCATATAAGATTGAGTTGTTATAAGGTTAGGGTGTGTCATGAGTGGTTGTTAGCCAGAGAGTCACTTAGGTGGCTAATGTAACGCTTTGAATTCGGGCTGGTCCATCTCGATTGGTGTAACACCCCTAACCCGTATCCGTCGCCAGACTAAGGTTAAGAGGCATTACTGGACATATTGGAATATTTAGAAATCAAAAGTCACACATCATCATTATACAATAAAAATCAACATAAAGTCCCTTTCTTAGGTCAACGAGACCTTAAACATACATTAGAAAGAGGTCGGGACTAAACCGAGCACATACAATTTTTTTTTTGAAACTTAACATTTTTCAAAGTTACAGAGGTCACATGCCCGTGTACTCAAGCCGTGTGCCTCACACGGCATTAGAAATGCCCGTGTGTCTAGACCGTGAAAAAACAGAGCATACATACTGACTTGTCCACACGGCCACGAGACACGCTCGTGTACCCGGCCGTGCTTAAAATTAGGGAGGCTACTGACTTGGACACACGGCCTGGCACATGCCCGTGTATGCGACCGTGTGGTCTATCCAGGCTCACTTCAAAGTGGCCCTCGAGCAACACGGCAGAGACACACGCCCGTGTCCCTGCCCGTGTGGGCACAAAATAGGCCATTTACAAGGCCAAAATGCCACGCAATTTGAGTCCTCCCTACAAACATCATTAAAGCATCAATATACTACATTTTCAGCCAATTTCAATCTCAAAACATACACTATTCGAGTCATGTAATCATCAATCTATTTCAGGCTCAATATCTATACCAAAACATACCAAAATCATAAGCCAAATTCATTCAATCATACATTACCAACATCTCAATTTCTTATCCATCTTCATACCAAACTTATACCAAATTTAACAATTAAGCACATACCAATTTGACCATTTCATTTAGTCATTCATATGCATCAAATTATACCATTTTCTCATCACATAAACCATAACAAAACCAAACCATATTCACATCCATTATCAGGCCAGATCACTTGGCAAAACATATATTTACATCTCCAAACATATTCACATACTTCTAGCCTATACATGCCACATAACCAAATTTCAAAACATTATTTACCGAAATGATAATCAGATAGTGTGATGACGTCTCCAACAACTTCCAACCTGAGCAGACCTCCGAAAATCTATAAACATAGGAAAAACACACACAGAATAAGCTTCGAGAGCTTAGTAAGCCATAAGCAAATAAGTCTTCACAAGATCATATATATAATTCAACTTGAATAAGCCAAATTTAATTAACTTCACACACATATTCAATCACTTATCTTATATAATCCAACATCACCACATTAAGTAACTTCATTAGGCTTATTTATTGGTGAACATATAAACCATGCTTTCAGTTTCAAATAACGACCATTAGATCATTCATATAAATTAAGCTTGCACAATTTCATTACTTAACCAACCGAAACATGGTCATTTATTCATGCATAGAAATATATCAATTTCTTTTATGCATTTCAAAACCCGAATAACCATAACAAATCACAAATCCAAACCATGTTCCATTTTTCATAATTATCATGTTCGAAACATAGGACCACAATTTCATATGACGAGCATATATAACACATCGTTCATTGTCATATATTTCACATATCGTCATTTGAATCATACTTACATTTCATATCAGAATTTCATATACACATCACATGTACCTGCATCATATATGGCAAAACACAATTATAATTCCACATTTCTCATATAATTCATTTTATCATAGTTTACTTGCTAGTATCTACATCTCATTTTCACATAGTTCATATATCAACTTATCATAATCATACTCACTTTCATTGCTTAATTTCATATATATCGCAACATTCCTAATTCGGATGCACATTCATATACTCATTTATTTTTCGGAATGCCCATTGAACCGTTCAGAATCAATAAGGATACTCAGATAGTTTTGGAAGCTCGTACAATGCCAACATCCCAGATGTGGTCTTATATGTAATCAATATCGATGTCACTGTCCCAGACAAGGTCTTACACGAAATTAAACACGATACCGATGTCCCAAACATGGTTTTACACGTAATCTTTAATCGATGCTAGTGTCCCAGACACGGTCTTACACGATATCTCAAGTCGATGCCAACGTCTTAAACGTGGTCTTACACGAAATCATATCTCAGAATCCTATGTCATGACATATGTATCCTCTATTATTCCTGTGGTTCGTACGGGGATTTAAGGCGTCATAATTCTATCAATTCAAGCTCGTAACTAGTTCTCCAACTTTCAATTCAATTCGAAATATAGACATATATTTATTATAATTCAATTCAGCACATATAAAACATATACATTTGAATTTAACAGCATTTATTTACTTATGAACTTACCTCGTACGGACACGAACAGATCGGAACGACTATTCGACAATTTTTGACTTTCCCCAATCCAAATCTGTTTTTCCTTATTTCTAGATCTAATTCAATAAAAATTCAACTTATTTAATTATATACTCAATCAAATTCATCCAAAAACACATAAATGGGATAATTACACTTTTACCCCTAACATTTCACATTTTTCGCAATTTAATCCCTATTTCACAAAACGCATAATATTCAAAATTTGACTACACCCATGCTTGGTCGAATTTCACTAAGGTCCCTAGCAGTCCATTTCTTTCATTTATTTTAGATTTTGACCCCTCAATTTACAAATTTCTCAATTTAGTCCTTAATACACATTTTTATCAAAAATCACTTAATTAAACATGAAAATCAAGCATCAAAGATTCATTCTTCATCATCAAACAACTTTCATCATATTATAAACAATGGAAAATCACAAAATCTTCATCAATTCTGAAAATTAAAGCATGGGCTAACTAATTTACGAAGCAACGATCTCAAAAACGTAAAAATTACTAAAAATCGGGTCAAAATGGACTTACAATTGCTCCCCCAAAGTGCCGAACTATTTTGAGCATTCAAAACCTATTTTGCATTGTGATATTCGGTCATTTAATGAAGAAGATGAACCAAAAATTGATTTTGGTTTTATTTATTAAGCATTAATTAAATAATTACTAAAATAACCTTAATAAAATAACACCAAAATCATCCATTTAATGACCATTACCGTCCATCAACCATAATAGTGGGACAATTCCATTTTAAGGACTTAGCAATTAATAAACCATAGCAATTTAGTGCTTTAACAATTAGATTGCCACTTTTGCATTTTACGCGATTAAGTCTTTTTTGCAAATTAAGCACACAAACGATAAAATTTTCATACGAAACTTTGACACATATCAATTCACATATTTTAAGCATGGAATATAATATTAAAATATTTTTCTGACTTAGATTTGTAGTCCCGAAATCACTGTTCTAACTAGGGTCTAAACCGGGCTATTACAATTGGGTTTGGGGTGTCACAGGCTAAGTAGAACAAGCTATGTCGCAACCACCGGAGGTGATATCTCGACCTTGGGAGTTAGAAAACTCCAAGTTGTGACATTGATCTTCCAAGGTTGCAGCACTGCAACTGCTTGCTTGATTCTTTCCTTATTCTCCCTTGATTAAGTCCCTGAAAAAACCGTAACACACATTAAGTTCCAATTGACTTGTAATTGAGGTTTTTATTCATAAAAACATAAAATAAAATAAAAATCTCACTTAAAGTAAATTGTAACCTGAGTAAGGAAAAATGATAAAATGACTTGAACACTGTTCAAAAACAAGCTTTTTCAAGTGTGAAAAAGGCTTAATTTGTCATATCAAGATACGTCATATTAGTCTTCGAGCCTAGGTGGGTAGCCCAACTCATAAACAAGTCTACTTCAAGCCCACTTGCCCTACACATGGGCTTCACTTTGTCTCAGCTCATCACATGAGATCACAATCCCCCTCGATCTTGTCCGTTCATGGTTCACCACCATGTTGCTTGCTTATTGCTCACATGATGCTCGCCCCTCATGGTACATCATTGGGGATCTCTCGTCCCTAGGCTCAAGTCTCATCTGGTCCGCCAAGTAGGACACAATGCCGAACCATGATAGCAAGCTTGGTTCAACCCAAAACACGAGCCTAAAATTTTACCCAAACAATCCATATTTGTAATTTTTTAACCCAAACTCAATTTAGGCCCACTCATATTATTTTTGAAAAATATTATATTATTTTTAGTTTAATATTTTATATTTTATATTTTTTCCATTTATGAAAATATTACATATATATTAAGAGTGTAATATAGTTTTACCATTGCAGGCAAGGGATAAAGGTAAATTATCTTTAATCGTTGGCATTTATGATATTTGGTGATGCGTGAGTCGAGTCAAAGAAAATAAGATAAATTTTAGGAAAGTGCATAGCATGCATGGAAAGAGAGGAAAAAAAAAGGGGTCAACAGACCTCGTCTTTATATGACGAACTCCCCGGGAACAAAGGGCGTCCATCAGAAAGCAGAGGATACAGAGAGGGCGGCCCACCCAAGTAGTGGGAGAGGAAAAAGAAAGAGAAAAAAGAAAGGGCGGAGAGTTATCATCAATTGGCAGGGCCGACGTATCTCTGCTTGACCAGACCAGACCAGACCAGCAATTAGATATTCTTAAAAAAAAAAAAAAAAAGGAGCAAAATTAAGGATGGAGGCAACAGAACAGCTAATGTGTCAACCATCGGACTCATTTAACCCCTTGATCACAACAAGCTTTCAGGTCTCTTGTATTCTTGTGATTTCACATATTTTTCATCTAGTCTTGAAACCTTTGGGACAACCTGGACCTTTTGCACAACTTCTTGTAAGCATTCATCTTCATCTATATCCATATTCATGATTCTTAAAGGCATGCAGTTATCCATATATAAAAAATTTATTTTATGAATATACCAAATATATGTATTGTTGAATGCCTTCTGTATCAGGCTGGCGTTGTGTTAGGCCCCTCATTGTTGTCCCGTATACAAAGAGTTAAAGATTTTTTCATCCAGGCTTCTGCTGCAAAGTATTATCAGTTCTTTTCATTCGTTTGTCGAATGCTATTTATGTTCTCCATCGGCTTGGAAACAGATGTTCCTTATTTAAGACGCAACATTCGCGTTGTAAGCATAGTTGCAGGAGGGGGATCAATTCTGGCCTGCTTGTTTGGTGGACCATTCTTCTGGTTACTTATCAAGGTATTCAATGTCACCAAGGAGCGATTTGCATTTTACCTTCTTACCTTGACAGTTTTAGCAAATTCAGCCTCTCCTATAGTAATCCGGATGATTGCAGAAACCAAGTTTGACACGGCTGATTTAGGGCGAATGGCAATTTATTCTTCCTTGGTCAATGAAATGTCATGTGTAACAATCGTCAGTACACTTAAAGCTTTCTCCTCCTTCGCAAGATTTGGAGGTGCAATCCTTATTACTGTTGTTACAGTGGCTGTTATTTTTGTGAACAAGTATCTATCATACTTTTTCAATAAACGAAATCGGAATAATAGATTCGTTTCGAACAAAGAAATCTTCGTTATAATGTTCCTTCTTACGTGTCTTGCTCTGTATGCCGAGTGGGTTGGCTACACAGCTATTTTCTGTTGTTTCCTGGTCGGCCTCATGTTCCCTAGAGAAGGCAAAACGGCTCGGACATTGTTGCACAAGCTCACTTACTCTGTAAATACCTTCATTCTTCCCGTCTACTTTGGCTACACGGGATTCCAACTTGATATTAGCAATATTTTCAATAAATTGACTGTTGCTCTCACTGTCCTCATGATCCTGGTGAGCGCTGGAACTAGAATTGTCGGCACCCTTGCTGCTTGTCACTATCTAATGATCCCGTGGAACGAATCTGTCATCCTTTCTTTGTTACTCTGCTTGAAGGGAAACTACGACCTTATACTCATTAATACAAACCCAAACCCCAATGTAAGCTTCTTCTCAATCTCACGTATGCTTGCATGCATGCATTTGAGTCCTTAGAAAGCTTGCTGTTGAAGAAAGGAACACAGTCTTGACTTTATGCCGCCAAATTGTCATCCTTGCTTTCCTCAATGCTGATTTTCTTGTTCTCTTTTGGTTGCAGATGGTCTGGGCTGCAGATCTTCATGATTTCCTTTTGACTGTAGTAGTGCTAAACACATTGATCATAGGCCCAGTGGCTGCCATTTTACTGAACAGAGAAGAGTCTAGTGCTCAGTATCCTACCATACTGGAAATACTTAATCCAGAGAGCGAGCTCAGAATATTGGCTTGTGTATATGTCCCAAGGCATGTTTCAGGACATGTTAGCCTCATCTCAGCATTAGGCGGCTGCCCAACTGCACCCATCAAGCCATACATGGTGCATCTAGTAGAACTACCAAAGAAAAGGAAAAGCAAATTGATGTACCATCAACTAGAAGATGGTGATCAATACAGCGATGAAGAGGAGTATGGAGGAAATGATGTGCTAGAGATCAATGACGCTCTTGATGCCTTCATCTCAGAGACCAAAATATTGGTCCACCAGAGTAAAATTGTAGCATCGTTTCTGACCATAAATGAAGATGTATGCAATGGTGCAGAGGACTTGCGGGTGTGTATTATATTCCTGCCGTTTCACAAGCACCAGAGAATAGATGGGAAAATGGAAAACAGCATGGAGGAAATAAGGGCTATAAATCAGAAGGTGCTTCGGCATGCCCCATGTTCAGTGGGCATCTTTGTAGACAGAGGGCAAACAGGGTTCCAACAACCACATGGTTCTCAATGCGTGCAAAATATAGCAATACTGTTCTTTGGTGGGCCTGATGATCGGGAGGCTTTAGCATGTAGCAAGAGAATTTTGATGCATAGTAAAGTGAATTTGACAGTCATCCGCTTCCTGCATAAAACGACAGCAAGTAGAAGCAGCAATTCATGGATTAACGATGCTTCCCAAAAGGATGAGGAGGTGATCATGGCAATATCAAATATTGGGACAGAGAACGAGATAGACAATGCCTTTGTGGAGACATTCTATAACAGGTACGTACCGTACATGCATCCAACGGAATGAAAGCCTTAAAATAGATATATATGGTTTTTTTTTTTTTTTTTTGATATTGTCTACTCTTGTCTTGACTAGGTATGTGGCACAGGGTAGAGCCGGTTTCGTGGAGAAGTATGTGAGCAGTGGGCAGGAAACGGTAGCAGTTCTAAGAGAAATAGCGGATTCGTATTCATTGTTCATAGTTGGGAAGGGAGGGAGAGGAACATGCCCCTTGACATCTGGGATGAGCGATTGGGAGGAGTGCCCAGAGCTTGGGTTGGTTGGGGATCTTCTGGCCTCTTCAGAACTAGACATTAGCGGTTCGATCTTGGTCATCCAACGACATCGGCACTCTGAGGCTGAGGGAGGCTTCCTTGATGACTAGTTACTACTTTTGCTGCCTTACCCTTTTCCTCATTTACTGCAAATGTAGCCATACCTTCATGCATACATGTAAAATTAAAGTTTTTTAGATTAGTTTACTTGACCTGCCAAGGGTTCTGCTTTAGCTTTTTTAAACTCCGGATAGATAGTGGAACTGTTAGGTACGTCAAAATTCAGTTCCTTGAGAATGAATGATCAAAGTTTGTTTTATTTTCCAGAAAGTAAAAATTAACAAAGAAAAGTACAAATTTATAACAAATTTGATTTGCCTGGTTGAGATTTGATAATAGTTGTGGACATAATAAGTAGAGCGCTACAAAAATTAAACATACAAGAGTTGTTCACGCATTTTGAAATTAATCTACATTTATGGAGTCTTACTCAAGGAATCAATTTCAAGTTACAAAGAGAACAATGTTTTAAGTCCAATCCCTTTCACTCAAATTGCAACTTTACATTTGTACACAAGAGTTATTTGTTTCGATCTCTATCTTTCTACCAGTAATAGGTATTGGTATTTATCTGGATTTTGTCCTCTCATTATCAGGTGAGAAGGTCGAAACTATTCTATATAATTATTTTTATAGATAGTTTTCATGAATTAAAAAAAATCAAAAAAGAATCCTAAGGTTTTTAAAATTATTTGTTGTACAATGAAAAAGAAAAAAAAGACTTAGTTTGATTCATACACTTTGCTCACTCAATCACTTCACAAATGTCTTTATAGATCATCTAATAAAGATAAAAATTCTCACACCTCAGTTTCCCAAATAAACAAAATAACTCTCAAAATATTATACTTAGTCACCCATCCCTTGAGACATTATTTGTTGCTTATTGAATGCCTTTTGTTCAACTTTTTAAAGGTGCAATTTACTCATAATTTGAAAAACCATTCTTTCTTAGCTCTAATTGGAGAGAGTGCATAAGACTTCAAATCTATTAAGACTCTTCTTTAGTGTTGTTATTTGCATGTGGCAGTCTCCTTGTGTCAAATGTTTGAAGAGTATTCACAGATTCTTATTCTTGGACCTAAACAAACCATTTCTGCTACTGTTTTGCAAATATAAAATGAAAACAATAATAGTCAAAAACTGACAACTAAACGTATCAAGAAGTGGTTGGAACTTGTGGATCGTAAAGTGGGCACATGTAACCTCACACTATTCTTGCACAACTTGCATTCTAAGTGTAACACCCCTAACCTGTATCCATTACCGGAACAGGGTTACGGAGCATTTCTAGAATTTATAGATTAATTAACAGACATTTCATATCATCTAGCATACATATCAGAAACCAATCAAAATCAATTATATTGTCCATTATGCGAGCCCTCGAGGCTCAAAATACACATTGGAAATAAGTAGGGACTAGATCGGTTACTCAAAGAATTTTTCAGAAAACACCAAAATTTTTCAAAGGTGCAGGGGACACACGCCCATGTGGTTAGGCCCTGTGACTCACACGGTCAAGAGACACGCCCGGGTCTCAGACCATGTGGGTATTCGAAATAGGGATACACGGCTATGTCCCAACCCATGTCCAAACTTATGAGCTCTCTGACTTGGGCCACACGGCCAAGCCACATGCCCATGTGCTAGGCCATGTGAGCATTCTGTTTTGTGCAAATTAAGGATACAGGGTACACATCGCCATGTCACCTGGCCGTGTGTCACACACGGCTGAGACACACACTCGTGTCTCTGCCTGTGTGGACAGAAAAGGTCATTTTTCTAGCCACATTTCTCACCCAATTTGCAATCAGCCTAACTCAACATTTTTGCACAATAAGTAGCCTTAACAAGACACTTAAAACAAGCCAAACTCAAATCTTATACATGAGATATCATCACATAAATCCAAATATCCAAACTTACCTAATTGATCAAATACCCATATATGCGCTTTTTACCAAAATATATACCAATTTAAACCAACCATCAACATACCTATAGGATTTTCATCATTCAATCATTTCAAACACACATTAAACATGGTAAAACAACTTATACACACGTCAAAAAAATCCATAACAAGCCATTCAAATGGCTAGTCTCATTAAAACATCTACTTGCCAACATTGGCTAAACTAACCTATACATGCCATTATAACCAAAATTAATTTACTATTTATACTGAATGAGCCGTTGGATAGTGTGAATCTGTTCTGACCAGCTTCCAACCAAATGAGCTTCTGAATTACTATAAAACATGAAAATTAAAATAGAGTATGCATTTAAGCTTAGTAAGTTCGTATAACATGGAATTTAACTTACCATTTATTCACATTTAAGGTAAGCATACCAACATAACCAAACCAATTTGGCCAAAAGTCAAAACACATATCCTTAACACATTAGCCATGTAAACACATATAATAGCCCATAAACATGGATGAACATAGTTATTAAGCATGTTCCACATACATGTATCTAGCATATCATGTTTCAATTTATAAGGTGATATCTTTTCCAAGTATTTTAGGTATATAACGGTAATAGTTCGTTTCGAACTTATATTGTCTCATATCGGAACATTACCTATTGAACCATTTAAAATATCGTTGGATACACGGGTAGTACACACGAAATATATAGATCTGTAATCCGTCAATTCATATACACGTATGCTCATACGAGCATGTACACGGGAAGCTCTTCCGAGCCATATAACGGGAAGCTCATGTGAGCTAAGTAATGGAAAGCTCATACGAGCTATATATCATGAAGCTCATGAGAGCCAAGTATTGGGAAGCTCAAGAGAGTTGTGGTGTATCCACAACACATGCAGGATTACAACCATATCGGGAGCCCTAATGACATGTCATTTGTATCCTTGGAATTTCTAAGGTTCAAACAAGACTCGATAATTATCAGATATATGATCATAATTACACATGGAAATTTTTACAAATCACACACAACAATATTCAATTTAAAACATTTAAATATACAATTTAGTTACACGAACTTACCTTGATAAGTATATGTAGATACGAAGGTTAATAACTCGATACTTTTTCTTTGCCTCGACTTAACTCCGTATTAGGTCTATCCGGATCTATATGAATGAATTTAACTCAATTTAATATAATTCATATTCAATTTAATCCAACACACATCTTTGGAAAAATTACTATTTTGCCCATATACTTTTAATTAATTACAATTTAGTCCTTGGGCTTGAAAAATGAAATTTATACAATTTAATCCTTATTCAAGCCTAGCTGATTTTCATACATATCAATAGCAGCCCATGTATTTCACAAAAAATTAGAATTTTTTCCATAAAATTTTCATCTTTTTAATTTAGTTCCTAATTGACAATTTCATAAAAATTCTCTTTACAAAAGTTGTTTATCTAACATTCTTTGCCTCAGTTTAACTCCGTATTAGGTCTATCTGGATCTATATGAATGAGTTTAACTCAATTTAATATAATTCATATTCAATTTAATCCAACACACATCTTTGGAAAAATTACTATTTTTCCCATATACTTTTAATTAATTACAATTTAGTCCTTGGGCTTGAAAAATGAAATTTATACAATTTAATCCTTATTCAAGCCTAGCTGATTTTCATACATATCAATAGCAGCCCATGTATTTCACAAAAAATTAGAATTTTTTCCATAAAATTTTCATCTTTCCAATTTAAAACATTTAAATATACAATTTAGTTACACGAACTTACCTTGATAAGTATATGTAGATACGAAGGTTAATAACTCGATACTTTTTCTTTGCCTCGATTTAACTCCGTATTAGGTCTATCCGGATCTATATGAATGAATTTAACTCAATTTAATATAATTCATATTCAATTTAATCCAACACACATCTTTGGAAAAATTACTATTTTGCCCATATACTTTTAATTAATTATAATTTAGTCCTTGGGCTTGAAAAATGAAATTTATACAATTTAATCCTTATTCAAGCCTAGCTGATTTTCATACATATCAATAGTAGCCCATGTATTTCACAAAAAATTAGAATTTTTTCCATAAAATTTTCATCTTTTCAGTTTAGTTCCTAATTGACAATTTCATAAAAATTCTCTTTACAAAAGTTGTTTATCTAACAACAACCTTTCATTTTCTATCATAAAACTTCAAAATTCAACTATACTCATCCATGAAAAAACCCTATTACTTTAACGATTTTGCAAATTAATCCCTGATATAGCTAGATTAAGCTATTACGATCTCAAAAACATAAAAATCATTAAAAACGAGACAAAAATACATACCTAATTAAGCCAAATAAGTTTGCTAGAATTCAAGCTTCCATGGCTTGCTAGAATTCAAGCTTCTATGGCTAGGGTTTCCATATTTTTGGTGAAAGATGATGAGAATGAATGATAATAATTATTATTTAATTCATTTATCATCACTATTTTATCAACTTTCCAAAATTAACCTTAACAACTTCTTGAATTTCCAATGATGAATAATCATTCTTATCTACTAACTACTATAAGGACCTTTAATTCAAAATTCCATAGCTATTTGATACTTTTAACTACTAGAATTCAATTTTTACAGTTTATGCAATTTAGTCATTTTTATCAAATTAGGCATGTAAATGATAAAATTTCTTAATGAAATTTTTATACTATATTTCTATCATACTGTAGGCCATAAAATAATATTAAAATAAATTTTCTTTTGACCTCGGATTTGTGGTCCCGAAATTACTATTTCGATTTTACTGAAAATGGGCTATTACAACTCTCCCCCTAAAGGAATTTTCATCCTTGAAAATATTACTAGTAAAAAGGTTTAGCCTAAAGGAATTTTAACGTTAGGACACTCAATTTGGTCAAAAGGACT
Source organism: Gossypium longicalyx (assembly GCA_025698465.1). Taxonomy (NCBI): domain Eukaryota; kingdom Viridiplantae; phylum Streptophyta; class Magnoliopsida; order Malvales; family Malvaceae; genus Gossypium; species Gossypium longicalyx. The sequence continues at coordinate 30,687,044 of CM047006.1, forward strand.
AAATTGCAAAATGTGCAAAACTTGAGTTTTATAAGCTAGAGGTGTCTAATTGTTATGAAATTTTAAACGGAGGTCCTTAAATGGTAATTAGACCATTGGTTAAGTTGGTGGACAAAAATGGACATGGTTAGGTATGTTTCTAAAGTTTTTCATTAAGGGCATTTTAGTAATTTGGTAATTAAATGAATTAAAAAGCCAAATTAAAAGCCAATTTTTGTCCATCTTCCTCCCGTGGCCGAATTTTACAAGAAAAAACCATAGCTAGGATTTTTCAAGCTTCCAAGCTCGATTGTAAGTCTGTTCTAGCCCTGTTTTTAATGATTTTTATGTTTTTGAAATCCTTGTAACATGATCTATCTATTTCTACCACTAATTTAAGACATAATCAAAGTCTAAAATTTTACCCATGATGGATATTTGTGTATTTTGATGTTCAATGGTAGAAAATGCATGTTAGTTGTTTGATAAACTACTTTTGCTAAGTGATTTTCGATGAAAATGCCTAAAGGACTTATTAGTAAAAAGTTGTAAAATTGGTGTTAAAATACGAATAAGAGAAAAATGTGGGCTGCTATAAACGTGTATAAGGTTTGGCTAGGCATGGGTATTGAAGAAATTGAGTACATTTCATTTTACGAGCCTAGGGACTAAAATGTAAAAATGTGAAACTTTAGTGGCAAAATAATTCTTTTCCATAATGTGATTTTGGGCTGATTTGAATAGTATAATGATTAAATAAGTTAAATTTGATATTATAGATCAAGAAAAAATGAGGTTCGGAACTAGAACGGGAGAAAAACGAGTATTTGACGGTTAGGTCATTTTCGCCATTTTTATGCCGAGGTAAGTTCACATGTTTAATGTGTAACACCCCTAACCTGTATCCGTCGCCAGATTAGGGTTATAAGGCATTACCGATCATATTACAATTCATACAAATAAGCATTACATATTACAATTCGAAATTTTAATCACATCAATGCTAATAACTTAATCAAACATCAAATCTTAAAATCATATCATTTCAACATAGCATAATTAAAAACATAATTCAACATGTAACAAAACAAATCATACATAAACAGAACATATAGCAAATCAAAAAATTCGCTAATTGAATATTAGACCTATTTTATAAGTCATGCGCAAGTACATATTATACATCAATTGAAACAAATTCATTACTAACCTTTTCATTCATTTATGCGGCATTAACATATTAGTCTATATGAAATTCACATGTTTTGCATATTAACACAAATTAAAAACATGCATTCGGTTATATATAAAAACCATTTCATTACCTTATCTATTCGGCTAACACAATTAATTTGTACATATTCGTAAACTTACAAATAATTAGCAGATTTAAATAGTCATACACATATACATGTCAACCATAATATAAGCGCATATATATATACATGTAAAGACATATAAGAGCTCAACTAACATATCAAGACCGAACACTAAAGCACATATATCCTTTATCTTTAATCCAATCTCTTTATATAAATCTAAGTCCCAATATGTTTGACTTACCATAACAAACAAATCAAGTATCATGCATATCATTAGTATAGTCCATAAGTGAACACCGAATTTACCCCAGGCATATATCTTAATTTTTACCTAGCTAATACATGATATACCTTAGCTCAATTATCAACCATTATATACCATATGACCGAAACACATAACAAACTTCACAACCATCATATATTTTGGAGACACTCTCAATTTAAGCTCAAACCAAGACCATTTATATATCATAGCCAATTCATGCATACCACATCCAAAATCATCAACCAACCTCAATATACAAACACATATCACAAATTCTAATCATCCATGGCACATAGCGTAATAACCAAATTGACTTAAACCATAATTAAACCAAAATCGAATTCAAGCATAGAAGTTAAGCCATTTTCGCATGGCTCAAATTATACATAAACCAAATTTTAACATTTTCAAAAGTATAATCCAACCTATACATGCCATAGTTCCAAAAATTCAGCTTATAAAATACCGAAAATAGCCGATAGTGTGATAAGCTTTACTGACGATCCCCGAGCTCATAACTTGAATCTAAAATATATAAAACAGAAACAAACATACACGCATAGAGTAAGCTTTTATAGCTTAGTAAGTCATAAGCAAATAAACAACTCAATTTAAACTAAAACAAATTATAATATCATTATCACAATTAGTCTCAAACTTACAATTTCATAAGTCATATATATACTTTCATACGTAACTATTGTTTTGGCCGAATGTTTATCTAATTATATTAACAAAATATCATCCAACTTCCAAAGCCAAAATGTCATTATATAATCAAATAAATTTATACTCACATATACAAGCTCATGAATCGAAATACAACATCACATACATACACTAATTGTATGGCCGAATATACATGAACATATATACACATATTTAAGAATCATATAAATAATTTTCCTATTATTTATTCATAAGGTCGAATACACTTTTCACATTCACATACATTCTTCCTTTACTTCATACATGATTTGTAACTAATATTAAGTAACTTACTTACCTTACGTCAAGTAGGTAATTAAACAATTCATACCTGATCATTTTAGCTCATTTTGCACATTTGATCACAACTTATCGATCCCTGATGAACCATTCGAAATTGGATAGGACGCTCAGATAATCACACATATCGTACAATGCCAACGTCCCAGACGTGGTCTTACATGTAATCACATATCGATGCCACTGTCCCAAATAGGGTCTTACTCGCACACATATATTGATGCCATAGTCTTACTCGCACATCACATATCGGAATCCTATGTCATGACATATGTATCCTAGCTATTCCTAAGGTTCAAACGAGATTTTCAGACGTCGTAACTCGATCGAAACGAATTCATGAACATAGTTGCCAAGCTTGTATACTTTCGGCTATTGCATATATATATTCAAATATTTCAATTCAGCATATATATTTCACATTTAATTCAAATTTAGTACAACTATTTGCTTATAAACTTACCTCAGACAATGTAAAACGGAACGGGACGACTAGTCGACAACTTTAGTTTTCACCCGATCCAAATCTGATTTCTTTGGTTCTTGATCTAAACATATTCAAATTAAACTCATTCAATCATATTTACATTCAATTTAGTCCAAAAACACATAAATGAGAAAATTACCATTTTACCCCTAACATTTTACACCTTTTACAATTTAGTCCCTATTGCACAAAACACAAAATATGCAAAATCTCAACATACCCATGTTAGGCCGAATGTTCCTAGTGTTCATACAAGTCCATATATTTCATTTATTTCACATTTAGTGCCTCAAATTATTATTTTTGCAATTTAGTCCTAATTACGCAAAATTATCAAAAACTCCAATACAAATCATGTTAATCCAAAACATATCTTTCATACTTCATCATCAAAAAACAAAAATCAGAAGCTTTCAACAATGGCATATCTCAAAATATTCATCAAAATAAAAAATTCAAGCATGGGTCTTGAAGATAGCTTAACAACGATCTCAAAAACGTAAAAATTATCAAAAATCAAGCTAAACACATACCTTAATCAAGCTTGACTATGGCTGAACCCTAGCTTCCTTTTATTTTTCTTTCTTATTTATGTTTCGGTCAAGAGATAAAATAATGAACATGGCTTTATTTTTTTAACTTAACATTTAATTTACATTTTTAACCTTAGTTAAAACATTATACTATCACTTATATTATGTCCATTTCCGTCCACCTATGAAATAAATGGCATAATTGCAACATAAACACTTCCTTTTATAAAGACACATTCATTTTGGCCCTTTTATAATTAACCATCAAATTTTCATGTTACACGATTAAGTCCTTTTATTTAATCAAACACTCAAACGAAATAATTAAATCACAAAAATTTCACAGATATAAATTCATACATAATAAACACAAAAAATAATTTTTAAATATTTTTCTGACTCAGATTCGTGGTCCCGAAACCACTGTTCTGACTAGGGCTAAATCGGGTTGTTACATAATAAGGATTAAATTATATATGTATAAATGCTTAATTGATATAATTGTGGTAAATGCTATATTATTGAAATGAAATATGAATGTTATTGAGTACGATACTATGGAAATGACCGACAGAGATTCGATACAGAGGAAGTCCCGGTTGAACCTTAGGAATAGATAGGATACAAATGTCATGACATTAGGGTTACTGAGATTACGTGTAAGACCATATCTGGGATATGGAATCGATATGAGACTTCATGTAAGACCATAGTTGGGCTATTGGCATCGATACGAGATTTCATGTAAGACCATATCTGGGATATGGCATTGGTAAGGTACGGTGTGTGTGAGATTCCCGAGTATCCTTTAGTATTCCAAATGGTTCAACGAATAATTTAATGGGTATGTCATAGAAGAGAAAGAGCATGTAAGTATTATGAATTGGTACAGGTATGTACATAAAGTTTATAAGCATTGACTTCATGAAATTGTGAGTTCATGATTTTCATGGGAATGATTTTGTGAAAACCTTGTGATTATTGATCTATACTTGTGATGTACGATATACATGGTAAATTTGGTTGGTGATCGTGTAATTGGCTTCAGGCCAAATTGAGTTATGATATAGCATTTTTTATTCACACAAATTGTGATATATCGAATATGAGAAAAGGAAAGATTGACATAATTACCTATTAAAACGACTATGGAAGTATGGGAAGATATGAGCTTTAAACAATTGAAAGATGTTAAAATATATGCTTGAAATGTGAATACTTGTAATTAATGTGTATGTTCATTATGAGGTTTGAAATGATTGGTTGATTGTGGCAATCTATTGTAATGGAGAGATTATAGTTGTTACGCTAATGTCAAGACATGTTAAATTATGCTTGTGAATTTATAGAGCAAATAATATGATTGAATAAGTTATAACTGTGAAATTCATAGCAAATTGTACTATCTTCTGTTTAAATTGTTGGACTAAATAAAAGATTAATAAGAGTTGCTTATTATTTTCATACAGACTTACTAAGCTATATAGCTTACCCCCTTCCCTTCCCATGTTTTATAGTGCCATGAAGCTAGCTCGGGTTGGAGATCGCCAGAGATCCTATCACACTATCATGTTATCATTTTGGGTATTGATGAATTCAAGTATTTTGAGTTTATGGCATGTATAGGGATTCAGTCTTTTGGTCATATGTATTGGTTTGTAAAGATTCGTGGTTCATTTTGTATATAGTCTTGGAAGTTGGCTAATGTTGGTTATAAGTATATTCATTTATATGTCAATGCCTTTGGTGATATGATCGTGATATGCTTGATGAATGTGAATTGTTTGGAAATGTGATTTATGGCATGAATGTGAAATGTTTGGTAATATGGTCTATTGATGAAATGATAAATTTATGTGTACAATAAGGTAACTAAAGAGTAGTTAAATGAAGCCTAACGAAGATGAAATTAACATGAATGATTTATGGCATGATAAATGTTGATGTGGTACTGGTATGTGATGTTCATAGTTGTAAATGGTTTGGTTGATCTTACATGCTTGAATTTGTACCATGTGATGTTGTGTAGATATGTGCAAGTGAGGGTGGCAAAATGGCTTGGTAAATAGCCTTGTTTTTGTCCACATGGGTAGACACACGGGCATGTGTCTGGGTCATGTGTCCTTTACACCTTAATTGTTGCAAAATAGAATGCTCAGAATCGAGCCCACGGGCAGAGACACGAGCACGTGTCTTGGTCGTGTGGCTTCAATTTGTTCTTGGGTGGCAAATAGAGAGTTACACGGGTTAGGGACACAGGTGTGTGTGACCACATAGCCTACCCACACAGGTGTGTCCCAAGCCACACGGGCATGTGACCCTTAAAACATGAAAATTTTTCTAAGTGTTGTGAAATTTTCTAAAGTTCTCGGTTTAGTCCCGAACTGATTTGAAAGCATGTTTTGGGCCTCGTAGGCTTAATTTAGGGATGATATGATTGGTCATTGAAAATTTTTAATTTTATGCCAAATTTATGACTCAAAAATGTATGTTTGCTTGTGTTTAAGTCCGGTGATGACTTGTACCTTGTTCTGGCGTCAAACACGGGTAAGGGGTGTTACATTTAGTAGTATCAGAGCTACGGTTTAGTCAATTCTCAGACTAACCTATCATCTGTGAGATTCTAGCTATACATGTCATATATAACCTGTGATAGTGTGATATCTCCCGACTCTAATGAAATTGTTTTGTTGAGACAGAGATGCTTTCCAACTGAGCTACTTTCGAAAATGCTGAAAGTGATACTAAGATATTTGAAAATGTGTTTGCAGTGAGTCGAAACTTGGAAAGGTATGAATAAGAGTTCATGATATGTATGTGATGATGTACAAAATGAAATAACCATAAGTTGAGAAATATGGGTAAAATGTCGTTGTTATGGTTGAACATTGTGTTTCGATGTATTATGGTGATTTTATGAAACGAAATGACAGTTTATATTGTGATAAACTCATCCATGTTTGTTTGGCATTCATATGATGTTATGTACCTGACTTGTTTGATTAAGTAAATGCGATAAATAAACTTACTCAAAATTTATGGAATGTATGTATAAGTGCACTTGTTTGAATGAGATAATTGGAAAGTTCGTGTAACATAAATATGTGTGTTAATTTGCTTGAAGTGAATTATATAACTGTGATGATATTATGATGATGATGAATGTTAAGTCACATGTGTGTATATATTAGAGTCGAGTTAAAGGCTTTATGACCTCACCCTCTTACCAATGTGGTATTTTATAACAAAGTTTCACGAGATTTATATTGAATGAGCTCACAAGTGAGAGACTAAAGAGTTCACTAGCGGAATACCTAATAATGTGGTCGGAGTTGAGAATAGTTTGGCAAGTGAATACAGTTTGGAAATAATGCCAGGTTATTCTAAAAATCATCAGATTTCACAATGTCACTGTTAAAGAAAAAGTTAATTTTGGCTAATTCACTCATTCAGGTATGATGTCTAAAGTATGTATTTGCTGGAATTTCTTTTGGATTGATTTTCATTACTAAATGGAATAATACGGGATTAGCGATGACAGAATTAGTCAGAGAAATGATATTGAATCTTAAAGAAGTCTGAGTGTAATAGTTGTAATTGACTAGATTATGATGATCTCTCCTGGGCATTTTATATTTTCATTTATCCTCAAAGATTTATGTGATTGTTCGTTTTATGATGAAATTCCTATCGTATGAGAATACTAGCTGATTATAATGTTAAATGAAAGCACTGTCAGTCTAGTTGGTTAATGATCAACATATCTTATCTCTCTCTTTGGGGTTCTATTCTATTATGTTTGGAATAAAATTTGATGGTGAAAATTTATGTGAGGCTATTCTTCTGTTTCTACTAGATGTTATTTTGTTTTACATATATATATCTGTAAAATATATTATTTCTGTTACAATTGATTCCAAAGTGTGTAAACATTGTTTTTCTTTTGGTTTTCTCTAACGAATCATCAAGATCTTTATTATTTTCTTATAAGTTATGTTCTAGGACTTCTAGTATAGTATCACATCTTGGATTTCTTTATCTTGGTTTTCTTATCATCCTTATTTCGTAAATTATCAATCTTGGCTCATGTTTAAAGTGTGTTCTTTGGCTTGTGATAACTATGTCTATTATAGGTGTATTTTTGGTTTGATCATAGGAATGTGGTGATTCTGGTATCAGGAATTCTTTAATATTCATGAAAAGAATTGACATCGGTAAAGGTATAGATAATGGAAGTTCAAGCTCCAATTGTACGATGGTTTTATTTTCTCAAGTAAGTTTTATTAAGGCCAATAAGTTCAATCAGGATATTTTGCTTTCTTGAGCTAATGTAGTTGTAAAGATCCTTGATTAGCATGTTAAGGGAATTATAAAAGATTGTATGTTTGAGTTGTTTAATAGCATGAAGAAATGAGTATTTTGATATGTTATTATTTGATAGTTGAGATCGACTTAGTTGTTTTTATCTGAGCGAGCTGGTCAGTTGAAAGGTAATTTGAGTTATATGCATTTAAGTTTATCCTCAGGTAAGAAAATAAAATCTTGTACATTCATGGGTAAATAGATGGAAAATTTGAAAGAAGAATTCATATTCTAGAAAGTATGATACGGAGATATACCTATTAGATTTGTTCTAATCAAATGATTTTGTTATGAGTTAAAGTTGTTCTGATTGATAAAATTATCACATTTGTGAAAGTTTGAACGGTCTATTGCATGTTAGCAAAGTTGAAATCAGTTGAAGGTATTATTAACCGAAACACTAGTTCTGGGTTTTGTTTGAATTGAGTAAAGAATTTGTGGTTTTTAAGTGATGCACTATTGAATAGATTGGAATGTGTTTTAACACAAGAATGTAAAGTGACAATTTATGCTATCAGATGGTTAAAGTCTCATTAAAAGAATTGTTTGATGAGTGACTTAGAGTCGGCCGTTGGTATGTTTGTGTTGAGAAATTGATGACATCGTTTGTTCGACGAAAAACATTATGTGCTTCTTGATTCCAAGAGTATAAAGTATCTAGTGTTACAGAAAAATCTAAAATTAAGACAACGTTGATGACTTGAACTATTGACAGATTTTGAAAAGTTAACAATTAACCTTTGGGGAAGTAAATATAGTTGCAGATGTTTGAATAGAAAACCTTTGTTCATTTGATGAGTGTTGGTTACATGATTAATCTTACTTGATGGAAGTCTGAATCTAGCTAAATTAAAAAGCTAAGGCGATGTTTTCTTTGCAAGATTGAGAACCTCAGAACTGTGATAGTAAGTGGTAAACTAAACGAGTACAGTGTGAGATGATTTTTATTCTGATTTTTGCTATTATTACTCTCAGATAGAATTTGCGAAATGAATTATCCAGAGTTTATGCAGAAAATGTTGTACAAGACTCAGTAGTAGCTCGTTTATTCATTCAAGGAGTAATAAATATGCAGTTATTTGAAGAAGATGTTCTGATGATCAGGAATATAATTTGAGTATGCTATTGCATCTTGACAATAGTTCAAAGGTGATTGGGAAAAGATATACGAGGTGGAATTGATTTGTGATTCTAAGGAAAAAGGTGAAAGTGATTCATGAAAGTTGAAAGCAACTTTAGACTGACATAAGTAGTATACAGGTTTGAAAATCTAAGATATTGGATTCCAGATCGATGACAAAATATTTCTAGAAGTATTGCCCTCTAAGAGGACTCTTTGATGAGATAGAGGAAAATACGACAACATTACCCTAATCTCTTTTCTAGTAAGATTTTCGGGGACGAAAATCCCTAAAGGGGGATAGTTGTAACAGCACAATTTTTGGTCTAGTCGGAACAGTGGTTTCGGGACCACAAACCCAATGCAGAAAAAATTATTTTTATTATATTTTTATGGTCTACAATTTTATAGAGTGATTTCGAGAAAATTTTGTTCAAAAATTTCGATGTTTGGGCACTTAATTTGGTTAAAAGGACTAAATTACAAAAGTGCAAAACTTGAGTTTAATAAGCTAGAGGTGTCTAATTGTTATGAAATTTTAAATTGGAGATCCTTAAATGGTAATTAGACCATTGGTTAAGTTGGTGGACAAAAATGGACATGGTTAGATATGTTTCTAAAGTTTTTCATTAAGGGCATTTTAGTAATTTGGTAATTAAATGAATTAAAAAGCCAAATTAAAAGCCAATTTTTGTCCATCTTCCTCCCATGGCCAAATTTTACAAGAAGAAAGCATGGCCAATGTTTTTCAAGCTTCCAAGCTCGACTGTAAGTCCGTTCTAGCCCCATTTTTAATGATTTTTATGTTTTTGAAATCCTTGTAACATGATCTATCTATTTCTACCACTAAGTTAAGACATAATTAAATTCTAAAATTTTACCCATTATGGATATTTGTGTATTTTGATGTTTAATGGTAGAAAATGCATGTTAGTTGTTTGATAAATGACTTTTGCTAAGTGATTTTCAATGAAAATGCCTAAAAAGGACTTATTTGTAAAAAAGTTGTAAAATGGGTGTTAAAATGTGAATAAAAGAAAAATGTGGGCTGCTATAAGCATGTATAAGGTTTGGCTAGGCATGGGTATTGAAGAAATTGAGTAAATTTCATTTTACGAGCCTAGGGAGTAAAATGTAAAAATATGAAACTTCCGGGGCAAAATGTAATTTTTGCCATAATATGATTTTGGGCTGATTTGAATAGTATAATGATTAAAAATTTAAATGTGATATTATAGATCAAGATAAACGAGGTTCGAAACTAGGACGGGGGAAAAACAAGTATTTGACGGTTAGGCCTTTTTTGCCATTTTCATGTCGAGGTAAGTTTGTATGTTTAATAAACATTAAATTATATATGTATAAATGGTTAATTGATATAATTGTGGTAAATGCTATATTATTGAAATGAAATGTGAATGTTATTGAGTATGATACTACAGAAATAACCGACAAAGATTCGATACAGAGGAAGTCCCGGTTGAACCTTAAGAATAGATCGGATACAAATGTCATGACATTAAGGATATTAAGATTACATGTAAGACCATATCTAGGATATGTCATCGATATGAGACTTGTGTAAGACCATAGCTGGGCTATTGGCATCGATACGAGATTACATGTAAGACCATATTTGGGATATGGCATTGGTATGGTACGGTGTGTGAGAGATTCTCGAGTATCCTTTAGTATTCCAAATGGTTCAACGAGTAATTTAATGGGTCTGTCAAAGAAGAGAAAGAGCCTGTAAGTATTACAAATTGGTATAGGTATGTACGTAAAGTTTATAAGCCTTTATGAAATTGTGAGTTCATGATTTCCATGGGAATGATCTTGTGAAAACCTTGTGATTATTGATCTATACTTGTGATGTACGAAATACATGGTAAATTCGGTTGGCGATCGTGTAATTGGCTTCGGGCCAAATTGAGTTATGATATAGCATGTTTTATTCACACAAATTGTGATTTATCGAATATGAGAAAAGGAAAGATTGGCATAATTGCCTATTAAAATGACTATGGAAGTATGGGAAGATATGAGCTTTAAACAATTGAAAGATGTTAAAATATATGCTTGAAATGTGAATACTTGTAATTAATGTGTATGTTTATTATGAGGTTTGAAATGATTGGTTGATTGTGGCAATCTATTGTAATGAAGAGATTATGGTTGTTAGGTTAATGTCAAGACATGTTAAATTATGCTTGTGAATTTATGGAGCAAATAATATGACTGAATATGTTATAACTATGAAATTCATAGCAAATTGTACTATCTTGTGTTTAAATTGTTGAACTTAATAAAAGATTAATAAGAGTTGCTTATTATTTTCATATGGACGTACTAAGCTATATAGCTTAACCCCTTCCCTTCCCATGTTTTATAGTGTCGTGAAGCTAGCTTGGGTTGGAGATCACTGGAGATCCTATCACACTATCATGCTATCATTTTAGGCATTGATGAATTCAAGTATTTTGAGTTTATGGCATGTATAGGGACTCGGTCTTTTGGACATATGTATTGGTTTGTAAAGATTCGTGGTTCATTTTGTATATAGTCTTGGAAGTTGGCTAATGTTGGTTATAAGTATATTCATTTATATGTCAATGCCTTTGGTGATATGATCATGGTATGCTTGGTGAATGTGAATTGTTTTGGAAATGTGATTTATGGCATGAATGTGAAATGTTTGGTAATGTGGTCTATTGGTGAGATGATAAATTTGTATGTACAATAAGGTAACTAGAGAGTAGTTAAATGAAGCCTAACGAAGATGAAATTGACATGAATGATTTATGGCATGATAAATGTTGATATGGTATTGGTATGTGATGTTCATAGTTGTAAATGATTTGGTTGATCTTACATGCTTGAATTTGTGCCATCTGATGTTGTGTAGATGTGTGCAAGTGAGGGTGGCAAAATGGCTTGGTAAATAACCTTGTTTTTGTCCACATAGGTAGACACACGGGCGTGTGTCTAGGCCGTGTGTGACACACGGTCAGCCCCATGGGCATGTGATCCGGCTGTGTGTCCCATGCAACTTAATTGTTGCAAAACAGAATGCTAGGAATTGGGCACACGGATAGAGACATGGGTGTGTGTCTTAGCCGTGTGAAGGACATGGCCTTGAGACACGGGCGTGTGACCCTTAAAACGTGAAAAATTTTCTTAATGTTGTGAAATTTTCTAAAGTTCTCGGTTTAGTCTCAAACCGCTTTCAAAGCATGTTTTTGGCCTCGTAGGCTCGATTTAGGGACAATATGATTGGTCATTAAAAACTTTTAATTTGATGCCAAATTTATGACTCGAAAATGTATGTTTGCTTGTGTTTAAGTCTGGTAATGCCTCGTACCCTATTCCAGCGTCTAACATGGGTAAAGGGTGTTACAGGTAAGTACTCTGAGGATCATACCCAAGGGAGGCAAGCATTAAATTAATTCTAATCTAAACATAAATAGATCTAACTAGTACTTTAAATGAATTATATTACGATGAATAAAAAGAAAGGTTGTGGTAATCAATACTAATAATAATAAGAAAAAAAAGAAATCAAATAAATAAATAAATCACAAGAAATCAAATAATAAAATATAACAAATGTGGGCATAGGTGATTAGCTCGCTTCAACAATCATAACCAACTATTGTTTCGGGTTTTCTTCTTTAATCAACTAGTTAATACCTGTAATAGTCCATTTTTAGTGGTGTCAAAAATAATGGTTTCAGGACCACAATTTCGATGATTGAGTTATTATTTTATTATTTATTTAATGTCTATGGGATCATTTTAAAGTTGTATTAAAATTTCGTTAAGAAATTTTGAAGTTTAAATGGTTAAATAGGAAAAAAGGACTAAATCGTAAAAAGGTGTAAAAATTGAATTCTATTAGTTAAAAGGGCTAAATGTGTAACACCCCAAACCCGGCCTAGACGCTATGGCCGAATCCGGCATGTCACATTGAAGTGTTTTAGCAAAAATCGTGTTTTCATTGAAAACCCTTCTTAAAATAAAAGAAACCTTAATTAACTTAAAAAAAACTCCTTTCAATCACTTGTTTAAAACATATGATTTTATGAAAACATGTCATTTTAGAATTTAGTTGCGAAAACGTAGAAAACATACTATAATTTATAATTTAGGAAACCCAAGTTCAACTTTTCGTATTTACAACAAACATCGAACCTTCTACTGAGCATCACCTGAAAATAAAATAAAAGAGGGGGTGAGTTTTCGCAAACTCAGTGTGTACAACCCTCAACAAAAAAATAACAAGCATTCCAAAAACCATCATATATCAAACATGCAATGCAATCCCATCCAACTTATCCATCCGCTACACACCAGCTCCGTCCCCCGTCACACCATGTGAGGATATAAATATTGACCCACCCAACTGACACACCAAAGGTAACCCGGTTGCGGAACTACCTTCATTTACATATTGGGCTTTAAAAGCCACCGTTGGATCCACGATTGTCAAGCAATCATGCGATCCTCATATACTTCCTCCGTTCCATAATTCCCAACCCATATGCAACCTAAGCAGAATATCATATCTATGCATGTCACTTACATTCAACACCTAGGGGTATTTTGGTCATTTTTGCCCTTAGGGGCATTTCGGTAATTTTCCCTTAATTACAATTTTCACTTACCTTGGCCCATTAACAAGTCCCGTGAGCTAAGATGAATGAATACTATGCACCAGGTACGATTCCAGAGAAGAGGAGGTGGGTCATTAAGACCGCTTAAGTACCAAGCTCTCCCTAGGTCCAATCCTAGACATGCATATACCCGTTGCCACACCTTAACCCTATGACTTGTCCACGGTCGTAAATAATTTAATTAATTTTTATGTTGTCATCATATAGTAGGCCCAACCCCTTACAGAGCCTAATCAAATTCACATACCTAGATCTGGCCCATTAAGCCCAATATATTCATTTGGCCCATTAGGCCCAAATCACATTTATATGGCTCGTTGGCCCGGTCTCATTCATATTCATGCTCACATAAAAATTCCTATCACATAGCATCAATATTCAGTTTTTGCCTATTATGGGCCTAACAACCCATCGGACCCATTTAGCCCATTCCGGCCCATATGGCCAAATCACAACCCAAGTCCATGGAATCGCCCATGGGCCTCAAGCAACCTATCGGTTTCCCCCTTACGAGTTTTCGCGCACTCACAAGACTACAGTAGCCAAACTTTCAGCTTTTTGGCATTTCGGCTTTTCAGCTTTTCAGCTTTTCAGCTTTTGCCGATTCATTGTGTGTGTGCAGTGGATGTACACACCTGGTAAGCAGGCATGCTGCGATTCCCTTAGTCACCAACCTACAAACGATATCACCCTTCAATTAATCATATGCTTAATACATATCTTTACTAAAATCGAAACCTCACCTTAACCTTACCTTGCGCGATAAGTATAATAGCCCCTTCTTAAATCACTAAACATGATCAACTCCTAGATTTGCACCAATCTTAACTATTAAAACCAGAATAATAGGTGACTCGTATCCAACACAAGTCCTCTTACTTTAACTATGAACATTCGACCACCTTCGCCAATGGAAGAGGAATACTTACCAAAACCGAAACACCTAGGGAGCAATTCGGTAATGCGCTAAGATCTGAGATCCGATACTAACTCCCTACCAAAGTTGATTAAAAAGAGTGAGAGAAGAACAGCGTAATAGATTCATAGCAAAACCGATTGGAAGAGCAAACACTTACACTAGATTCAGTCAAAGGATATTCGGCCCTTGGGAGATTCAGCTTTTCGGCTTTCAAAATTAGTATGGTGAATAAAGTTTATTTGGCACGGATAAAAGAAGAAGAGTAGTAGAAGAAATCGGCAAAGAATATTGTATAGAGGAGAATAAAAATCGGCAAAAAGAAAAGAAAGAAAAACAAAAGGGTTTTCGGCTTTTTGGAGAAAGGGGTTTCTGGCAACAAGGTGAAAAAGATTTCGGTAGTAGCCTGGCAACGTTGTATTCGACCCCTATTTATAGCCCTTATAGCCAAATTTTCCATGCCCAATTCCCAATTCAGCTTCATCACTTCTCTCTTCTCATCTTCTCGTTTTTCTCCCTGATAACTCCCCAATCTATTTCCTAACTTTTCTCTTCTGAACACTCCCTTGGAGTCCATCTTCACGCCATTTTCAATCTTCTAGAAGGCCAAAATTAAACTTCTAAAAATACTAAGCTAGGATTCAAACCTTGGATCTCCTTGCTAGCTACTAATGCCACCTCCCTACTCCCTAAGTGGCGTCACTTAGCCACTCCTCCACAAAGCTTTTTGATGCCACTTTTCCCTATTTTTATTTAAAAGCCCAACTACTTGCCAACAAGGTCCTTTTAATTATTAACACATATCTTCCTTTTCCCCTAAGTTCAAACTTAAACCTTAGCCAAGACCTACTATTACCTACTTAACCGAAAATACCTAGCACATTTTTTTATCAGAATCGAAAAAAAAGAAAATTCGAGATTTCAGAATTTTTGGGTTTCAAGATTTTTGGGGCGTTACAAAATGGCTTTGGAAAGATAAGTTAATGGACTTGAGTGGTAAATATACCATACTTCAAGTTAGTGGATATGCATGGATAGGTTTTAATGAAATTTCAATGGATTTTAAAGGTTAATATGGTAATTTGATAATTAGGTTAAAAGATTAAGTTAATTAAAGGTAAAATAAGCTATCATCTTCTTTCTTTTCTTATGTTTGAATCGAAAATTGCCAGTGAAGGGGAGAAGAGATTCGTTTTTGATTTTTTCATGCATGGTAGGTTCTCAAGCCACATGTTTAGTGATTTTTATGTTTTTGAGCTTGTTTAGTTTAATATAGCTAGCCTGGGCGTTAATTTGTAAAATTGTTAAATGTTGAGGGACTTTCCATGGTTTTTTTAATACATTTTGAAGTTATTTGATAGATTATTAATCTTGGATGTAACATAAACATGTTTTATTAAATGATTTTTGATGAATTTTGAAATAGGAATTAAATTGTTGAAAGTGTACATCTATGGGTTTTAATGTGAAATGTTGGTAGTTATGGGTTGTACGAAAGTCCCTTGTAGCATTGGTTAAATTGGATTTCGGATAAAATGGTTAAATTTCAAGTTATGAGCTTAAGGACTAAATTGTTAAAAGTTAAAATGTTAGGGGTAATTTTGTGTTTTTTCATAAACATGAATTATGGATTAAATTGAATACTAGAAGTACTTAATTGAATGAAGTTATCTATTTAGATCAAGATAAACAAAAATCAGACTTAAATCGAGGAACGACTAAAGCTACAGATTAGTGTTCAACTCTACTTCTACAACTAAAGTTATCGAGGTAAGTTCATATGAATTTATGACTATATTCATGTTAGCTAATTGATTATTTGTTATGTTGCATTAATATAAACGGACTTGAAATTGTATATGTATCGATGTATGAATAATTTATGTATAAAGAATCCCATTTGAGCTAGTCTTGAATGTCCTACAGATGACTGAGGTCTTGTGCTTGTTACAGATTCTCAGCAGCTCATGTGAGTAGTATCGTGTAGCTAACATTCTGACCCAAAGCTCGTGTGAGCAGGCCTATTTCACAGCTCATGTGAGCATTATTGAAAAGGAAAGGTTAAAGTTATATGGAAAGGCACACTATGTATGTGAATATTCCCAAGTATATGATGCAATTCGAGGTGGTTCAACGGGTAAGAAAAGGAAATGACATGCTAAGTGTACAAATGAAATGGATCATGTTCATATGAAAAAGTTGATGAATTAAGTGATGTATATGTGAAACTTACTTATTATATGATTGAATACATTTGTAACATGGATAAGCATACTGAATTGTGAGTTTGATGGTGCTTGTATAAGCTAATGCTAAGCTTATGGTCTTGGTTATGATATTGTGCTTATTCTATAAATTGTGCTAATGAAATGGTAAGCTTTGTTTGAGTTTATACAAGCTTACTAAGCACTAGCTGCTTACGTAGTTACTTTTCTTTGTTTTATAGATAATTAGAAGCTCAATCAGTTGCAAGCTTGTCGGAGACCTATCACACTATCCAACAACCATTTCGATAGTTTTTTTGTGTATTTTGGCCAAGGTTATATATATGGCATGTATAGGATCTTTTGTAATGGTAGTTTATGAATGTGTTAATGGTTGATTTGGTATGTATATGCCTATGAAGTTTATGTTTGGTTTGATGGATCTGTAATGCCTTGTTAAGTTAGGTCATTTTGGCCACTTTTAGGAACTTGAAATGCATAATCTTTGTTGGTATGTTATGATGATATGCAAATGTTTGTATATGATATCATTTGGTAGGGAAAAGAACTAGGTTCTATGCTTTAAATGTAGCTATATTGCTTTCATTTGATCAATGATTTTTTAATGCAAATGTGGTGTCTTTAAATGACATATTGGTTAGATGAAATAGGATTTTGAAATGGTATGCTTAGGTGTGTTTGAATGATGCTTAAATCTCTTGAATGTGTACACAAATGATAAGGTTGGTTAGGTATGGTTTGACCTTAAAAAGGCATGTTTTTAAGGTCAAAATATGGATCACACGGCCTGGGACACGGGCTGTTACATGGTCGTGTGACACCCACGGCCTGGCGACACAACTGTGTGACACCCTATAATAGCCCGTTTTTAGTGAAATTGAAATAGTAGTTTCGGGACCACAAATTCGATGTGAAAATATTTTTTATCATTATTTTAATGTCTACAGCTTGAGAGTCACATGAAAATTTCATTAAGAAAATTTATCATTTGCATGCTTAATTTGTGAAAAATGACTAAATCGTGTAGAGTGCAAAAGTTAGGTTCTAATAGCAAAAGGTTTCTAATAGCTATAGAAATTTAAAGTAGAGGTCCTTATATGGTAAATAGACCATTAATGGTGTTAGTGGATGAGCATGGCTTGACATTTGTGTAAATTTGATTAATTTTTAAGGTTAATTAAGTAAATAAGTAAATAATGATAAAGACTAATTAAATAAAATATGCTATCACCTTTTATTCATCATCATCAACTGAAAATTAGGTTTTGGGAAGCCATTTTTGTGCTTAAGCTTTCGACAACTTTATTTTGCTACTAGGTAAGAGATTTTTGTCCCGTTTTTAATGATTTCTATGTTTTTAGAGTTGGTGTAGCTTAATCTAGCTAGCCCAGGGACTAATTTGTGAAACTGTTAAAGTATTAGGGCTTTACCATTGATAAATGTATATTTTTTTTGATGATTGATTATAGAAAATGAATGGTTGTTGTTAGATAAACAAGTTTTATAAAGTGATTTTTGTTGAAAATGTCAAATAGGGATTTATTTATAAAATGTGAAAATATTGTGGTGAAATGTGTGAATTAATGAAATGTATGGGCTGCTATGGGTCTATATAAAATTTGGCTAGCATGGGTGTGGACTAAATTGCATGAATTTCCATTTTTATGAGCTAAGGACTAAATTGTAAAGTATCAAATGTTTAAAGGGCAAAATGGTAAATTTTCCATAATATGAAATTGGGTTGAATTGAATAGAATAAATATTAAAGTGGTTAAATTTGATCATATAGATCAAGATAAGCAACACCCGGAATTAGATTGGGGGAAAAACAAAGTAGTGGATTGATCAGTCGATTTTAACCGTATTAATTCGAGGTAAGCTCGTATGTTAATAAGCATTAAACTAGTTGTGTTTTAAATACTTTATTATTGCATTCTTGATGAATACGACTTCACTGAAATACTCGATAAAGATTTGGCAGCATATGAAATCCCAGTTGAACCTTAGGAATAGATAGGATACGAATGACACGTCATTAGGTGTTACTATGTTTTGGGTGCTGGTCCCGTACGTTCTACCAGTGGCTAAATTTTTCGGCATGTGTTGCGATTACTCGTTAGCTTTTGTGAGCAACATCATGTAGCTATGTCTTGACCATTAGCTTATGTGAGCAGACCCAATGATAGCTCAAGAGTGAGCATTTATATGAGATATGAGATTGAGATGGTTTTGACCATGTATTGGCGCCTAGTGTGCGAGATTCCCGAGTATCCAATATTATTCCAAATGGTTCAACGAGTATATTGATGATATGAAAGAGTAAGAGGTTGACATGTATTAGTACAGGTTTGTACATGAATCACGTGGAAATTGGATCTATGAGATTTGTGATTTCATAATTAACTTTATTGGTGGTTATATGTTAGGCTAATGAGACTAAATTGAGTTGCATTATGATTTAAATTACTTGTTTAATTATGGTTGATTGATAAGTTATATTTGCAGTTATACGAACTTACTAAGCTTAATTGCTTACTCTGTTTACTTTTCCGTGTTTTATAGTGATTCAGAAGCTTGCTCGTTTTGGAAGTTGTCAAAAATTGCATCACACTATCAAGCTCTCATTTTGGTACTTTTGGACTTAATGTATTTTGGTTATATGGCATGTATAGGTCATTTGGTTAATGGAAGCCTATATGTTTGGTTATGTAACTAGCCATTTAATGTGGCTTGATTTGGTTTATGTTGGTATGTATATATATGTGTGGTTAGCCTCATTTTTTATGTTGTTTGGTTTTCCATGGGAATTCCTTGATTTTGATTTGGAAATTTTGAGTATCACATGGTTGAGACCGAGAAATGGCATATAGGTTATGTTTTAGGCACAAAAGTTTATATATGCATTTAATCATTTAGGTAACTTTTGGGGAGTGATATTGGTATGATTTTAAATGGTTAGTTGTGATGCTTAAGAGCTTATGATTGTTGGTGATGAAATTGCATGACTTAGACATAATATTTGGTTGGTTTAAATGCTTATTGATGATTTGGTGTAACATCCCGATTTAAGGTCTAGTCAGAACAGTGGTTTTGAGACCACAAATATGATGTAAGAAAATTTATTTTTATTATATTTTTATGGTCTACGATTTCACGAAATGATTTCATGAAAATTTCGTTTGAAAATTTTGACGTTTGGGCACTCAATCTAGTCAAAAGGACTAAATCGTAAAAAGTGCAAAAGTTGAGTTCTACATGCTAGAGGTATTCAATTGTTATGAAATTTCAAATTGGAGGTCCTTATATGGTAATTAGACTATTGGATAATTTTTTGGACAAAAATAGACATGAAATGGGTGAAATAGAATATTTTTAAGTTAGGGGCATTTTGGTCATTTGGTAATTAAAATAATAAAAAGGGAAAATAAAAGCCAAATTTATGCTCATCTTCAACCTTTGGCCGAAATTTGCATGGAAGCCATGTCTAGGGTTTTGTTCAAGCTTTCCAAGCTCAATAGTAAGTTTGTTCTTGCCCTGTTTTTAATGATTTTCATGTTTTTGAGATCCTTGAGGCATGATCTACCTATTTCTACCCTTATTTTGAGTTAGGGTTCATGTTTAAAAATTCACCCGTGTGTGACATGTGTGTATTTTGATGTTTAATGGAGGAATATGTAAGTTTGATGTTAGAGAAATGACTTTTACTAAGTGATTTTCGGTGAAAATGCATAAAAGGGACTATTTGTAAAAGTTATAAAATTTGTCATAAAAGTGTGATTTAATGGAAATTGTGGGCTTCTATAGTTATGAAAATGATTCGTCTAGGCTTAAAGAGTGAGGAAATTGAATAAAAATCATTTTACGAGCCTAGGGGCAAAAGTGTAAATATGACAAAGTTTAGGAGCAAAAACATAAATTTTCCATAATGTGATTTTTGGATCACATTGAATAATATGACTAATAAATAAGTTAAATGTGATTCTTTAGATCAAAGAAAACAAGGTTTGGACCAAAAACGGGGGAAAAATGCACATTTGACGGTTAGGTCATTTTCACTATTTTTAGTATCGAGGTAAGTTTGTATGAAAATAAATCAACATGCTATTATTATTATATGTCTAATGTTTAAATATTGCATGAATATGTATTTTTCTTTATGGAATGGATTCACGATGACTCGATGATATTCAACAAAGTTTCGAGATAAGGTCCCACGTAAGACCATGTCTGGGACATGGCACCAGCATCGATATGAGACCACATATAAGACCATATCTGGGATATGGCATCAGCGTTGATATTTGAGCCAGTGTAAGACCATATCTGGGATATGGCATCGGCGTTGATATGTGAGCCAGTGTAAGAACATATCTAGGATATGGCAGCGACGTTGATATGTGAGCTAGTGTAAGACCATGTCTAGGACATGACATCGGTGTGAAAATGTGAGCCAGTGTAAGACCATGTATGGGACATGGCATCGGCATGAGCTAGTGTAAGACCATGTCTGAGACATGGCATCGGCACTAGCATGAGATTTCGTATAAGACCATATTCGGGAATGACATCGACATGTGGATCCATGTAAGACCATGTCTGGGACATGGCTTTGACACTCTATTTGGTGCATGATGATTCCAAATTTCCTTCAATATTCCAAGTGGTTCAACGGGTAATTCAAAGATTATATCAAAGTTGTGATAAGGAATGATTATGTCATAATGTAGTACATGTATGTACGCAAAACTCATGAGAAATGATTCGGTTTAATATGCACCTTTGGTAAGGATGCAAATAAGTAAGTCATGTTTATGAGAATGATTTTGTGATGACCTTGTGGTTATGAGTCTATGTTCATGAGGTATAAATATAGGGTAAATTTAATTGATGATCATGTGTGAAGCTTTTAAGCCAAATCAAATTGAGATACTATGTGTTTATTCCTTTAATTTTATGGTTTAATGAATAATGAAAAAAGGAAAGGATCAGCATAAATGCCTATTAAAAATGGTTATGAATGTATGGATAGATAAGAGTTTCTGGACATTTGAATGACGTTAAGCTATATGCTTGGAAATGTGAATGTACATAATTAATGTGTACTAAAACAATCATGGACAGCAGCAGCAGTCTGACTTTGAAAATCCATCAAAAATTGTAAAAATTGAATGAGAGGGTAAATAAAGTATGAAATTAAAGCTTATTGAGACTAGTTTTACATAAAAGAAACGGTGTAAGCCAAAAGGAATTCATATTATGATATAACTAAATTGTTGTGAGACAAGGTTAGAATGATTTTGGGTTCCCCTATTGTAAATTTGGAAAATTATTAAAAATTGTAAAAAAAAAATTATGGGTTATAATTTATATACATAGAATCCTTAATGAGTCTATTTTCAAAATAAAGAAACATGAACATCTTCCAAATCTCGTATGAGAAGATAATTAATCTTTAGTGAAGAGGGGTCAGAACTGTCGGACAGCGAAACAGGGGTAACTTTGAGGAATAAAATCTATTGATTTGCAAATCCATAAATTCTGAAAATTTCATGGTAGAAAGATATATGAGCCTAGTTTCAAATGCTTCTAATATATATAAATTTAAAATTTTCTAGATCAAGTTATAAATAATTTTGTGACTATGACTCGAGTAGAGAGCTTGACTAGAATATGAGCAAATAGTGGAATTATGTGCAATTTCGATTGTGTTACCATGAGAACATGTTGTAAGACTTTGGAAAAAGCACGATAATAAATTGCTTATTATTTTCATATGGACTTACTAAGTTATATAGCTTACCCACTCTTTTTCCTATGTCCTATAGTGTCACTGAGCTAACTCGGGTTGGAGATCGCCGGAGATGCTATCACACTATCAGATTATCATTGTGGGGTAAAAGTGAATACAAACCTCTTAAGCTTATGGCATGTGTAGGGACTAAGTCACTTTGTTTATATGTTATATTATTTAGCCATATCTATTGGCTTATGATGATTTAATACTCCAATTTGTATATATAGCCATGAAGAATGGCTTACGTTGGTATTATTATTATTAACGTGTATGTCAATGTCTTATGAGGTGATTTATATTTTCTTGATGAGTGATGGTTGAATGTGTCCAAGTTGTTATGTTGTTGAGTGACTAAGTTTGATGTTGTATGTATGAAAATGATGGCGTGTGGTTGACATGTTAATGTCTTAGTTGTGGATGTTCGGTAGTAAGAATATGCTTGAATTGGTGTCATATGAAGTGTGTATGTATGTGGGCATAAGTGGGTGGAAAATGACTTGGAAAATAGCCTTGAAATTGACCACACGGGCTGAGACACTACCGTGTGTCTTGGCCACGCAAGGGACACGGCCATGGGACATGGGCGTGTGCCCAGGCCGTGTGAAGTCTGTATTTAATTTTGAGAATTTAATTCACCACATGGCATAAACACACGGGCGTGTGCCTTGGTCGTGTGACCTTATTTGTTCATACATAAATGGGCAGAGAGTTACACGGGATAGGGACACAGGTGTGTGTGACCACACGGCCTACCCACACGAGCGTGCCCCTATCCACACGGGCGTATGGCCCTGATTTATGGGAAAATTTCCTAAGTTTCCAAAGTTGTCAGTTTAGTCCCAAACCACTCCTAATGTATGTTTTGGGCCTCTTAAGCCCATATAAGGGATGATACACATGTGAATGAAATGTTTTAAATTGAACAAAATTTTATGGCCCGATTATTCATTTGTGATTGTGATTTAAGTCTGGTAATCCTCATATCCTATCCCAGTGTCGGACATGGGTAAGGGGTGTTACATTTGGTCATATGTTAATGATGTGAGTAGGTTGAGGCAAACATTGGACGAGAAATATGGCTTGGAAAATGGCCTATTTTTGTCCATACGGACAGAGACACGGATGTGTGTCTCAATCGTGTGTGACACACAGCTAGGTGACACAGCCTTGTGTCCCCTGATACTTACTTAGAAACCAAGTCGGTAGCTTTACACGGCCTAGCACATGGGCGTTTGTCTTGGCCGTGTGGCACAAGTCAGTATACCCTCCAGTTTTCACATGGCCTAGCACACGGCCTGGCACACGTGTGTGTGAGGACATTTTGAAGGGTACACGACCTAACACATAGGCATGTGGTCTAGCCGTGTGACCCAAGTCAGTGAGTTACACAAGGTCGGACACGGACTGGGACATGACCATGTGATCCCATTTCGAATGCTCACACGGCCTGAGACACATGGCCTGGACACACAGGTGTGTGTCCCCTACACTTTGAAAATTTTCCATGATTTCTTAAAAATTTCCTAAGTACTCGATTTAGTCCCAAACCATTTTTTAATGTCTATTTTGGGCCTTGAAGGCTCGTATTAGAGAGTACATGATTAAAATTGAATGGTTTTAATTTAGAATGGAAAATGATTATGAAATGTATGATTATGTGTTGTATAAGACCGGTAATGCTCCTTAACCCTATTATGGCGTTGGATACGGGTTAGGGGTGTTACATACCCACGGCCTAGCAACACGGTAGTGTATCATTTATAGTATCCTAGAGTTTTAAGTTAGTGAGTTACAAGGCCTAGCACACGGACTACGACATGACCGTGTGTAGCAAGTTAGAGAGTTACACGGCCTGGCACACAGCTTGCGACACAGCCATGTGACCCAACTCAGTGAGTTACACGGGTGAGGGACACAGCTGTGTGTCCCATATTCAATTGTTACATAGCTTGGGCCATGTCACATAGCCGTGTGACCCCTGTTTTCACATTTTTGTAACATTTTCTTAAAACTTCTGTTTTGTTTCAAATTAGTCCTAAATTGCTTCTAAGCTATTTTTGAGGCCTTGAAGGCTCGATTTAGGGACCAAATGGATATGTTTGATATGATTCTGATTGAGACTAATTTATTAAATATTTAATTGATCGATAATACTCTGTAACCCTAATCTAGCAATAGAGACGGGTTAGATCGGTAATACTCTATAACCCTAATCCAGCAACGGAGACGAGTTAAGAGTGTTACAATACCCTAGCAAGATCTTCTGATCTTCCACAAAAATACTAAGTCAGTAAGAACTACTTATTGTAACACCCCTAACCCGTATCAATCGCCAGACTAGGGTTAAAGGCGTTACCAAACAAATCGAAATATTTTACAAACAATTCATATACGTCATCCACAATCATAGTCAAACATTACCATAGAGTCGCTTATATATGTTATCGAGACCTTAAGCATGCATTAGAAAGGGGTCGGGACTAAACCGAGCTCATACAAAATTTTTCAAAACTTAAACATTTTTCAAAGTTGAATAGGTCACACGCCCGTGTGAACTGGCCGTGTGCCTCACACGGCTTTAGACACGCCTGTGTGTCTAGGCCGTGCCAAAATAGGGCATACATACTGACTTGTCCACACGATCACAAGACACGCCCGTGTGCCAGGCCTGTGAAAATTAGGGAGGCTACTGACTTGGCCACACGGCTGACTACACGCCCGTGTGTCTAGCCTGTGGTCGAAACTGAGTTGGCTACATGGCCTAGCACACGCCTGTGTGTGTGACCATGTTGTCTGCCTAGGCTTATTTCAGAATAGCTCTCGAGCAACACGGTAGAAATACATGCCCGTGTCTCTGCCTGTGTAGGCAAAAATAGGCCATTTACAAGGCCAATTTGCCACCTATTAAGGGTCCTCCCTACAATCATCTAATAGGCACCAATTGCACATCAAATTTCAACCATTTCATAACCAAAACATTCAACATTCATGTCATATCATTATAAACCAATCTCATGTTCATAACACATACCAATTTATATCATTCCATAATCCAAAAACATACCAAAACATATGGTTTATAACCTTGATACATTCCATTCATTCTTATACCAAATTCTTACCAAATTATAAAATATGCACATACCAAAACTTACCAAATTGACCATTTCTTTTGGCCAACCAAATGCACATCATAATGGCACACTTGCATCATATATCATATATCATAATCAAACCATAAGTTCAAACACAAACTAACCATATCACATGGCTAGATATATACATTACCAAAAGATATACAATTACTTCTAGCCTATACATGCCATACTTCAATATACACATTTTCAAAAGGTACCAAAATGAAGTTTGATAGTGTGGTGATGATCCTCGATAATCCCCAAGCTCCCGGTAGCTACGATATCTATAAAACAGTTGAAAGACACACAAAGTAAGCTTTCAAAAGCTTAGTAATCCATATACAAATAAACTTATCAATTAAAGCATATAAGCATCATTTAATTACAAATACTCAATTTCCAAATACCATCACAAACCACATAATTCATATACATTTCCCATATACTCAATTTATTTGTACATATAGCATACTTTCTCATACTTATATCATATAACATCCTTTGCTCATGAACTTACCTTTTATCTCAAACATTAAGTTTCATTTCAAACGTACCTGAATCAGATACACATTTCATATATTTATTCTTTTCTCAGAATGCCTGTTGAACCATTCAGAATCATAAGGATACGCAGATAACTCGGAAAGCTCATACAATGCCAACGTCCTAGACTTGGTCTTACATGTAACCAAAATATCGATGCCACTATCCCAGACAGGGTCTTACATGAAATCAAATATGATGCTGATGTCTCAGACATAGTCTTACACGCAAATCATAAACCGATGCCAATTTCCCAGACGTGATCTTACACGATAACACATATCGGAT
Source organism: Gossypium longicalyx (assembly GCA_025698465.1). Taxonomy (NCBI): domain Eukaryota; kingdom Viridiplantae; phylum Streptophyta; class Magnoliopsida; order Malvales; family Malvaceae; genus Gossypium; species Gossypium longicalyx. The sequence continues at coordinate 30,713,696 of CM047006.1, forward strand.
CCTATGTCATGACATACGTATCCTAACTATTCCTAAGGTTTGTATGGGGCTTTTCGGATGTCAGAACTTTGTTGATACTTTCTCAGATGTCTCATATTTCTCAACTCGTATAATCATTCATCATAGTTCAATAACATATAATCAATAGTAATTCAATTCAAAACAGATTTATTTGTATATAGGTTTATCTCGTACGAATTCGCACGAACGGAGTCGACTACTCAACAACTTTCGATTTCCCCCGATCTAATTTCATTTTCTTTTTTTCTTGGTCTCAATCAACAATCACAAGTGTCGAACCCTAGTTGTGTTTTTCTTTCTTATTTTCCTTTGATTTTCGGCAATATAAGATGAATATAACACTAATCCATGTTTTGGTTTTATTTAACACATATTAATTCATCATTTACCATTTTACCCTTCCTTAATAACATATAAAATATCATTTACCATAGGCATTTATGTCCATCCATTATTCAAATGGCCTATTCTCAACTTAAGGACCTCTCATTTACAAAGACATAAAAAATGGACACACTTAACATATGGCAAGCAACTTTTACATTTTACGTGATTAGGTTCTTTTATCAAATTAAGCACACAAATGATTAAATTTTCATACGAAACTTTCACAGATGTCAATTCACATATAATAAACATAGAAAATAATATTTAAATATTTTTTAACTCGGATTTATGGTCCCAAAACTATTATTCCTACTAGGGTCTAAACCGGACTGTTACACTTATCTCTTGATCTCATAGTCCAGACAGATTCAGGGTTAAGGTGTTCACAAATAGACCATACCAAATTTGGGCTAATTCCCACCTTGATGACTTCCTAGGGTTGTCAAGCCTAGGGTTTAGGTTCTTCCTCTCCTGAACAACTGATCTGCTAAGAGAACCCTACAAAACAGTTAATTAATCATACCTACACTTGCTAATCCCCTACGGGAGGATTAGTTCCTCATGGATCTAATAAATAGTATTAAATTGATAGAAATAATAGACTTGAATAATAATTTAAGAGAATAGAGTTTAGAAGAAGCTTGGTTTGTATTAGAATTAAGTGCAAATTTCTCACAAAGTTTGATTATATTTCACAAATTTGATTTCCCTTGCAAAAGTACATAACAAGAACTGAAATAAAACCTAAGCCGAAGAAAATAGAAAAAAACTAAAAACTAAATCTAAAGAGAAAACTATACAATGAAAAATGGTGTTTATAACATGTGCTAAATGAGCCTATTTATAGACTTTAGAGTGGTCATCGTCCTTAACCCTAGGTTAGTTGTAGTCCTCGTGCTTAACATTTGATTGTTCGGACCAAAATGCCCCTGGCTTGTAATTATTTCCCATATAGAGGTGATGTTGTCACATGTAACAACCCTAACCTATATCTGTTGCCGGAATAAGGTTACGAGGCATTACCGATCAGTACACATCGTTCACATTCGTACTTCATACGTTGATCACATATATCATCATATTTCATTCATTTATAATCACACTGTCTCTTAGATAGGTCTACGAGACCTTAAAACTTGCTTAGAAAGGGGTTCTGGACTAAAATGATATCATTTGCAAACTTTGGGCATAGAAAATTTTCATACATTTCAGGGTCATATGCTCGTGTGAATAGGCGGTGTGCCGTGTCCATCAGACACGCCAGTGTTACAGGCCGTGTGAAAACAAGGCATACATACTGACTTGCACCACACAGCCGAGGACAACCTCGTGTGTCTAGACCGTGGAAAACCTGTAAGGTATACTGACATAATTTGAAAGGGTACCTTAGGGGACACACGGCCGTATAACATGACCGTGTGTTGTACAAGGCTGAGACACACGTTCATGTCTCTGCCTGTGTGGACAAAAATAGGCCATTTGAAAAGCCAATTTGCCACCCTACTCTCAAACACACAAAGTAACCAAATTTGGTACCATTCCAATACATTAATAGGCAACCAAAACATGTTATTTCATACACATTTCATGCCATTTATACATCATCTTTTTCACTACTAAATTCCACAACCAAAAACATGCCAAATCAAATTGATACTTTAACTAATATCCACATTTAGACACAACCCAAATCATCAAGCATTTACTAAACCAAAATGGCATCCAAACATCATCTTAAATTATACCAAAGCTTACCATATTATGCCATTACACAAGGAAAATTACACATCAAACATAAGTCATTAATAAGCCATATAAAATAACCAAATACATCACCAAAACCTTTATAAAAAAGACTCAAGCCTATACATGCCATATAACCAAATCTCAAGTGTAAAAATACTGAAATCAAAAACCGGATAGTGTGATGCGATCTCCGCCGACTTCCAACCCGGGCAAACATCCGAATCACTATAAATCATAGAAAAAAATAACATAAAGTAAGCTATAAAGCTTAGTAAGCTCGTATGGTAATAAACTCATATGATTAAATAACTACATTTTAAACAATTACTAAAAACATGATATAATTCATATTATTTCTCCATTCAATCTCGAATTCATGCACACAGATGATCAAGATTTTAATGAGTTAATTCATTCAAAACATGTATCATTTGAATACTTCTTATCAATTCATTCACATCCTCATATGCATAAGCAATCATATACATAACTTTATACAATTCAGTTTCCATCACCTTTTCTTTAATCAAGTGAATTATGTAAAATATCATCAAATAACAAAATTTCACACACTATATGCCATATGTGTATTTAGTTAAAACAACTATAACTCATATCTCACATATAACTCGTACAATGCCATATCCCAGATATGGTTTTACATGTTATCACATATCGATGTCACTGTCCCAGACAGGGTCTTACACGAAATCGATTAACGATGCCAATGTCCCAGACATGGTCTTACACGTAATCATATAATGATGCCAATGTCCCAAACATGGTCTTACACATAATTACAATACAATTCCAATGTCCTAGACATGGTCTTACACATAATCTCATCTCGATGATCCTAATGTCATGACATTAGTATCCTATACTATTCCTAAGGTTCGTAAGGGACATTCGAATGTCGTAACTCTATCAATCTCGACTCGTAATCATGACCATTCAACATTCAATTCAATCTAATAATAAATAATAATTTATAATACAATTTAAATAAATTTATTAGCGTACGAACTTACCTGGTTCCCCGTAACAACGACTTGGATCGACTAGTTTGAAACTTTGTTTTCCCCCGTTCTAAATCCAAATCTCGATTTTCTTAATTTATATAATAACAAAATTTCCTTATTTAATCATTAGTTCATTCAATTTAACACAATTTACACATTTTGGTGAAATTTCACTTTTGCCCCTATTATTTCACATTTTTACAATTTAGTCCTTATCACATAAAATTGCAAATTCATGCAATTAGGGACAAGACCATGCTAGACGAATTTTACCCATACTATTAACAGCCCATATTTTTAGTTTATTCACACATCTAACCATGAATTTTACACTTTTCTCAATTTAATCCTTAATTCGTATTTTTATCAAAAATCACTTTATCAAACTTGTATATCTAGCTTCAAACATTAATAAACTATCATAAAACATCTAGATTCCTAGCATTCAATAATGACATCATTCAAAATCTATAACCATTTAAAAAACGGAGATACGAGCTAGCTAGATTACGAAGCAATGATCTCAAAAACATATAAATTATTAAAAACCGAGCAAAAACCACTCACCAATTAATCTTCAAAGCTTGACCGAATGTAGCTTCATCCATGGCTATTTTATTCATACATTTTTTGGTGGAGAAATGGTGAAAATATGATGACTTTATGTTTTATTTTATTAACTTATCATTTATTTACTTAATTACCAAATCAACCATTAAAAACATTAGTAATTACACCATATACCACTCCACTATCATCCACTAAGTCACAAATGAGCTATTTTCCACATAAGGACCTTCAATTTAATGTTCTATAGCTATTAGACACCTTTAGCTTATAGAACACAACTTTTACGCTTTGTGCGATTTAGTCCTTTTTACCGAATTAATCACTCAAACGGTAAAATTTCTTCACAAAATTTTCACACAACTCTAATATCATAATGTAAATATTGAAATAATAATAAAATAAATTTTTTGATGTCAAATTTGTGGTCCCGAAACCACTGTTATGATTAACCCTAAAAACGGGCTGTTACAACTCTCCCCCCTTAGGGATTTTCGTCCCCGAAAATCTTATCAAAGAATAGATTAGTGATTTGCTTTCACTAGACTCAGCAATTCTCACATAGCCTCAGATGTCTCAACTTTTCAATCTCACAATCTAAGATTTTGATCTATTCTTTGCTATTTGTCATAACAAGCTAAGTTTCTACTTCTGAAGGAGATACTATAGATAAAAGATCTTATCTATATCATCATGTCATATATATAAGAAACACATTATAGATCTTCTCAATTTTTGACAGTAATCTCATACAGCCTGATAATTCACGAACTCAACTTCTCTTTATAGCTAAATCGAGTAATTCTATTCCCACTATAATACTTTCACAAATACTCAGTTTTCTAACTGAAATTACGTATCAAGCCCACATATGTTTTCTGTCATTCTGAAACTACTTTTAGACTGTCACGAATTACTTTCATTTCTCCTCAGTCTTTCTAATCACATTAATCCTGTAACTCTTTTTATCAAAATTTGATTCAATACAACGGAGTTCAGTAACTGCAACCATACCATACACATACAATGCTATCTTAATACTCATCTCATAACTATTATTATACGCAAACTTGTCCAACAATAAATGTCTTTCTCAGTTGCTTTCAAATTTTAAAACAAAATAACAAAACATTACCTTGTGAATCTGAATCTCTCCCTCAAATTAGCCATCTGTTGAAATATGTAATTTGATGCTAAATTGAAACTGTTCATCTAAAGCTTATTGTAGTTTTCTATCAAATCACAATATAAAATTCAGGTCTCTACTCCAAATAACGAAGTCTAGCACACTGTGTGATCTGAAAATCTCTGATATGTATAACCTAGCTAATCTATCAAAAGAGAAATTCGTACGTATGATGATAAAATATGCAGATTTCTTCAAACAGTCAACAATAGTTCAGATAACATCTTTCTTTTACAAAACTCATCGAAATTATATTTCATTACCACTCAAATAGTAACACATGCTGTAACAGTCTTAAAAACACTTGATGATCAGCATTAGCTTGTTCGTAAATCAGACGTTTGGATACAAAGTCAGAAATATCATGTTTCAGACTCATTCATTAGTATAATTGTCTTAGATTATTGTACATCTTAGTACTCCTCAAATGAATAAATAATTACCACTGTGAGCCATATGTAACAATTGTTGCATAATTTCTGAACTTCACAAATTCGCTGAATGCTTTTAACTCAGCTAATATCTATCCATCATCCGATAAGATCAATCACATATTCACCGCTCGTAAGGCACACATAGATTTCCTAATCAGAACATCTGTGACTGTAATCGTTTTCCCTAGATGATAGTCAATTTCTAACTTGTATTCTTTCAGTAATTCAAGCCATCTTCGTTGTCATAAATTCAGATCTTTCTGAGTCATTAAATACTTTTAACTCAAGTAATCATTAAAGTTGTTACATTACCCATTAAATAATCAATGTCACTGACTATTCAACGCGAATACATTATCAATCATATCTAATTCACATGTCGTATAATTCTTTTCATGTAGCTTTAACTGTATACAACATAAGCAATCACTATTCCTTCTTGTACTAGAACCCATTTCAAACCATTCAATGATGCATGACTGAAAATCATAAACTCTTTACCTGACGCAAGCTGAACTAGAACTGATGCTTCAATTAATAATGTCTTCAACTGTTTACCACTTTATTAATAAGTATCATATCATGCAGACTTTACAAGCACGATGATTTCTTCAATCAAAACAACTTTAATTTACAAAAACATTTCTCAATAGAACCGTTCCAAGAAATATAATTCGGTATCACGTCTTCTAGAATATAAATTCTTCATTCAGACTATCCCTCAATTAACCCATGAACGTACAAAATTTATTTACAGGCCTGAGGATAAACTCAAACACATATAACTCCATTAACCTTTCAAGCAAATAACTCAGATCAGACTAAATCACTGAATCGATCTTGGCCATCAAATAATAACTTTTCAAAAAAATCATTTCTTCTTGTAATAAGAATAACCCAGATATACCATTTATCACACTTTCTTTCTAATACAATCAATGATCTTTAAAAAATTGCATAACTCAAATGACGCATAACAATCCCATTTTAAATTCATTGCCATATATCCGGATTTACCTGAAGAAAGATAACCATTATACAAATTGAACTTGATCTACTATCATTTATACTTTTGCCAATGTAAACTCTTTCATAAAAATTAAAAAAAGGATTATATTAACAAAGCTACTTCATCTATTAATCATCGAAGCCCTGAACTATACTGAAGCCACTTTCATCAAATAAAAATCATAATGCCATAATAAGACCGATGTCTCAACTGTATAACTAGATAATATCCTAGCTATTAATAATGCATTTTGAACACAAGAGGAATCCGAATATGATTTCAATAACAATCAGTGCAGAAACAGAACCTCTATAAATCTGATAATTATACCATTGAACTCCCAAGATCAAACCTGAAATTATAATCATATTAGATATAGTCATCCCTGTCAACAGAGTATCTCTTGCAAATAATCACATAGAATCATAATAAAATCGAGGTAGTAAATTTTCAAAATATTGAGCTATATTGAATTTCTGGAAATTACAACCCATATAGAATGATAAATATCCCGATGATATCCCAAAAAATTTCGAGAAGGAAAAAATCATTCATAAACACTGAAATCAACGGTGGCAGAAGCAATATAATCTTCATGTATATTCAGCAGAAAAATAACTAGTAGAAACAGAATACTAATAATCATACAGATTTTACCTTTGACTTTTCTATCAACATAATAAAATAGAATACCAGAGAAAAATAGAGCAATGCCAATCATAAACCATATAGACCACAATACTTTCGTCTAACAGTATGTTTAGCTAACGTTCTCATACGATAAGAATTCCTTATGAAATTAAACAGTCACATATACTTCTGAGAATAAATGTACACATAGAATGCCCAGAATAAACCATAGTAATTGCCTGACTATAACCACTGCACTCAGCTATCATTTCAATTCAAACATTATTCTATCTTCTAATTCTATCATCACTGATTTCACATCATCTCATCACTAAAAAAAATCAACTCAGAAGAGCTTCCAACTAATACATTCTTTAGATATCATACTTGAATATGTTGTTTCATCGAAATCAACTTCTTCCTTAATAGTGACATTGCATAATCCGAATGGCCTTCAGAACGATCTGATATCTCTTCTAATACTGTCTCCACTCGTTGACTCATTCTTTTATCCGATTACAGTATTAATCCTTCAATTATGGAACTCTGTAATTCCACACTTGTAAGCTTACTTAATATATATAATACGAATTTCATTACAATACTTTACCGATGAGGAGGTGAGGGTTGTAAAGCCTAAAATTTTAACTCTCACGTAAACATGCACATCACACATACTATTATGAATGACTAATTCATTACTAATTCCACATTCTCAAAAAACCTAACAATCATTTACTTATGATCATTTTTGTACTTAACACATAGCTTATATGCGAAATCAAATCATTAATTCAAAATCAAAATATTCACATAGTAATCATAGGCCGAACATCACAACTCATATACTCATATAATTATAACATTTATCAATAGCAGAATATTATGCACTCTTATTCATACCTTTATGAGTTTCAACTCATCATAATTACATTTTCACTCAAACATTTGAGTATAACATTCTGCACTATCGGAGTTAGCTCGGTTGGAAAGTAGATCTGTTTAATTAAAATAATTCTCATCAGAATCGGGAAATATCACACTATCACAGGTTAAATATGGCATGTATAACTAGACTCGTATCTGTTACGTTAGTCCTAGAATCGACTAAACTATAGCTCTGATACCAATAAAATGTAACACCCCTAACCTCTATCCGTCGCATGAATAAGGTTACGAGGCATTAACGATCAATACACATTGTTCACATTCATACTTCATACGTTGATCACATATATCATCATATTTCATTCATTCAAAATCACATTGTCCCTTATATAGGTCTACGATACCTTAAAACATGCTTAGAAAGGGGTTCAAGACTAAAACGATATCATTTGCAAACTTTGGGAAACATAGAAAATTTTCATACATTTCAGGGTCACACGCCCGAGTGAACAGGCCGTGTGAAAATAGGGCATACATACTGACTTACACCATACGGCCGAGGACACGCCTGTGTGTCTAAGCCGTGCATAACCTATAGGGTATACTGACATAGTTTGAAAGGGTACCCCATGGGACACACGACCGTATAACAAGACCGTGTGTCACACACTACTGAGACACACGCTCGTGTCTCTGCCCGTGTGGATAAAAATAGGCCATTTGAATAGCCAATTTGCCACCCTACTCTTAAGCACACAAAGTAACCAAATTTGGTACCATTCCAATACATTAATAGGCAACCAAAATATGCTATTTCATACACATTTCATGCCATTTATACATCATCCTTTTCACTACTAAATTCCAAAACCAAAAACATGCCAAATCAAATTGATACGTTAACTAATATCTACATTTAGACACAACCTAAATCATCAAGCATTTACTAAACCAAAATGGCATCCAAACAACGTCTTAAATTATACCAAAGCTTACCATATTATGCCATTACACAAGGCAAATTACACATCAAACATAAGTCATTAATAAGCCATATAAAATAACCAAATACATCATCAAAACCTTTATAAAAAAAGACACAAGCCTATACATGCCATATAACCAAATCACAAGTGTAAAAATACTGAAATAAAAAATCGGATAGTGTGATGCGATCTCTGCTGACTTTCAACCCGAGCGAACGCCCAAATCACTATAAAACATAGGAAAAATAACAAAAAGTAAGCTATAAAGCTTAGTAAGCTTGTATGGTAATAAACTCATATTATTAAATAACCACATTTTAAACAATTACTCAAAACATGATATAATTCATATGATTTCTCCATTCAATCTCAAATTCATGCACACAGATAATTAAGATTTTCATGAGTTTATTCATTCAAAACACGTATGATTTGAATACTTCTTATCAATTCATTCACATCTACATATGCATAAGCAATCATATATATAACTTTATACAATTCAATTTCCATCACTTTTTCTTTAATCAAGTGAATTATGTGAAATATCATCAAATAGTAGTATTCTGCACACTATATGCCATATGTATATTTAGTTAAAACAACTATAACTCATATCTCACATATCATTCAATCATACCTTATTATAGCCAAATAAACACATTTTGGCATGAAACATACTTATACATAAATCTTTTTGGCATGAAACATACTTTTACATAAATCTTTCTCAATTCATATACATGATACACTAAGAACTTGCCAAATTACCTTTATTTGATTCTCATACAGGTTCTGTACGTACATGTATCACTTAATTCTATTATACTTTCATTCTTATCTTGACTTTTCCCGTTGGACCATTTGGAATCGTTAAGAATACTCAGCAATCACAATAGCTCGTACAATGCCATATCCCAGATATGGTCACATATCGATGCCACTGTCCTAGACAGGGTCTTACACGAAATGGATTAACGATGCCAATCTCCCAGACATGGTCTTACACATAATCACCATACAATTCCAATGTCCCAAACATGGTCTTACACATAATCACAATACAATTCCAATGTCCTAGACATGGTCTTACACATAATCTCATCTCGGTGATCCTAATGTCATGACATTAGTATCCTATACTATTCCTAAGGTTCGTACGAGACTTTCAAATGTCGTAACTCTGTCGATCTCGACTCGTAATCATGACCATTCAACATTCAATTCAATTCAATAATAAATAATCATTTGTAATACAATTTAAATAAATTTATTAGCATACGAACGTACCTCGTTCGCTGTAACAACGAATTGGATCGACTAGTCTGAAACTTTGTTTTCCCCCGTTCTAAATCCAAATCTCGATTTTCTTAATCTATATAATAACAAAATTTCCTTATTTCATCATTAATTCATTCAATTTAACACAATTTATACTTTTTAGCAAAATTACACTTTTCCCTTATTATTTCACATTTTTGTAATTTAGTCCTTATCACATAAAATTACAAATTCATGCAATTAAGGACAAGCCCATGCTAGCAGAATTTTACCCATACTACTAGCAGCCCATATTTTTAGTTTATTCACACATCTAACCATGAATTTTACACTTTTCTCAATTTAATCATTAATTCGCATTTTTATCAAAAATCACTTTATCAAACTTGTATATCTAGCTTCAAACATTAGTAAACTATCATAAAACATCTAAATAACCAATCATGCAACAGTGACATCATTGAAAATCTATAACCATTTTGAAAACGGAGATACGGGCTAGCTAGATTACGAAGCAACGATCTCAAAAATTAGAAATTATCAAAAATCAAGCAAAAACCACTCCCCAATGAATCTTCAAAGCTTGGCCAAATGTAGCTTCACTCATGGCTGTTTTATTCATGCATTTTCGGTGGAGAAATGGTGAAAGATGATGATTTTATGTTTTATTTTATTAACTTATCATTTATTTACTTAATTACCTAATTAACCATTAAAAACATTAGTAATTACACCATATACCACTCCACTATCATCCACTAACTCACAAATGAGCTATTTTCCACATAAGGACCTTCAATTTAATGTTCAATAGCTATTAGACACCTTTAGCTTATAGAATGCAACTTTTATGCTTTACTCAATTTAGTCATTTTTACCGAATTAACCACTCAAACGGTAAAATTTCTTCACGAAATTTTTGCACAACTCTACTATCATACTGTAAATATTAATATAAGAGTAAAATAACTTTTTTGATGTCGGATTGTGGTCGCAAAACTACTGTTTCGATTAACCCTAAAAATGGGTTGTTACTTGACACACCAGGTCCTAAGTCACAACATCGACGGTAGTATCCTCTTTTTCAGGTTATGTTTAGGGGTATGTCACGACGCTGAAGGCTGTGTCGTGACACTAAAGGAAGTCTTGGAATTCTTCTATTTTGCTCCTTATGTTGCGACATCCAATGCTTCGTGTCGCAACATAACAACCAGTATCAAGTTAACACACCTTCTAGTGGTCTCATGTACGCTCATAAAGTATATTAGCTCACCCTTAGGCCTCATTCGGCCCCTAAGGTCAATAAAAGACTCAAATTACATACTTTGAATTTAACTAAACTTATGAAAACATAATTAAAACTTCACTATAATGCTAATGTTCAAGCTCCTAAAGTGCGAAAATTAGTTTAATCTACGACACCAAATTACAGCAAATCAAACTCCCCCGCACTTAAGTCATTACTTGTCCTCAAGCAACACAAAAAAAAAAGTAAATTAAAAGACAACTCTTGAGCAAGCATGGTGCAAATGTTAGCTTTAGAGCACATGAATAGGCATTTCATATTCACACATAATCTTGGCGTGACATATAGCTGAGTTACCACTTTTGATATTAAACACCTAAGTTCAGTATATTACAAAACATACAAGCAGAAGGGTCTCAAATGTAGGAATCCATGAATAAATTATACAAATAATTTAATTATCCTAGCATAATAAAAACAACCATAGATGCAATTATTCAGTATGATTTCAAATTGTGAATAAGTCTACCTAGGTCACATAGGGCTTTTTCGCTTGTAACGTTCTGAGGCTTAGGACAGGTATGTAATTCAAGAATAGTTAGCATCATATGGTTTCAAGCACGGAAATAGTTTGGCACATCATATTGTCCCCTATTCTCGCGCTTAGTGACCCTTTCCCTCTCACCGTCTTATTTCTCCTTCTCTCACCTTTCTTTTATCTCCTTTACAGGAAATTGACCACCTCTGGACGTACCAACATCCAGAGTAGAAATCCTGCACAAAAGATGTGAAAATCTGATATCCGCAAGTGTATAGGTTAAGTTGTAATAAGGTTACAATAGAGTAGGTGAGTACTTCGAAGTTTTTACCCAGGAGAGGCGAGCACTAAATTAATTATAATCTAAGAAGTAATGGATCTAATTAATACTCTAATCAAATTGTAGTAGAAAGAATTAAAAGAAAGGTTTTGAATAAATCATAAAATAATAAGAAAAGAAATAAAAAAAAGAAATCAAATGTAAATCAAATGTAAATCAAATCTTGGCATGGGTGATTAGCTCCATGTGGTAGTCATAATCAACTGTCGTCTCTAGTTTCCATGTCCAATAAACTAGTCAATACCCCAACAGGATTTTCTGATACATCCACTAAAATATTGAGTGGGCAAGAACTACTTATATTCCAATCTTACAGTCTAGGCAAGATCACGGTTAAGGTATTGGAAAGACGAAAATATACACACTTTTTCATACCCTTTTTAACTCAAATTCATGCAGTTCCGTTAAAATTATTGTCGAAAATGTATAATTATTATAAAATAATTAAATTGTACTTAAATTATTAACATGTTGAATTTTACTTAATTTTATAATAATTTTTTATTAATTTTGATAATTTTTTACAGATTCACACCAAACACTACTAGAAGCACAAAACTGAGAATCAATTTTGAAGCATCGAGGAGAATTATATTTTAAGTCGAAGACAATCCAAATAATGAATATTAATTCATAATATAATTAATTTTAATTTTAATCCAATTTAATTGGGTTAAATAAATTACTGTTAATCAATTAGGAAAAGGGGCCTAGTTGAGCTGAACCAAGAAAACTGATCCAACCGAGCACTGGGCAGCCCAAAACCGTCCTACATGCTGACCCAATCAGCTTGTTTGACTGATTATTTTTATTTCAAAATGGCCCTGAAAGGAAGAGAAATTGACTATCGAGAAAGCAAGCAACTAGACTACCCTTCCGGCACTAGAAGCAAAAGAAGGAAAAACCACCAATCAAGCCAAAAACTAAATCAATTTGGCACTAAGTGCCCAAAAACTGATTGTGGCACATAGAGAGCCCCATTCATCAATTTCCTCCACGATTCTCTCTTTGAATTTCTCCTTTGACCACTTCCAACTCCTTTCCATCTCAACTTCAAATTCGGCCAAACACTCCAACCACCTACAAGATTAGAGTTCAACTGCCATTTAGTCTCTTCCACGGCACAGAAGCACGCCACATTCCCCTAAACCAACTAGCTTTTTATGACACAACTTAACCATATTTATTTAAAAACCCTACTATCAAGAGACAGGGTTTATTCAATTAGAAGCAAAATTTGTTCAAGTCAAAGCTTGAACCCATGACTTCCCAGACACTTCCAAAGCACACAACCACTAAGCCAGACATACAATTGTGTCACAACACACAAAAATAATTTTAACGGGGATTTCGGGATTTGAGAAATTGGGGTTTTACATAACTAATAACTCATAGTGTCTGTACCTCGTTCTAAATGCAGTTTTCAGAATGTCTAAATCTTTTACTCTCAACTGATAATAACCTGATCTGAAGTCTATTTTTGAAAACATGGTAGCTCTTTTCAACTGATCAAACAAATCATCAATTCTGGGCAGAGGATATTTATTCTTGATAGTCATTTTGTTCAACTGATGATAATCAATATACATTCTCATCATACCATCTTTCTTTTTCATAAACAGAATAGGATCACCCCAAGGTGAGAAACTCGGTCTTGTGAATCCTCTATTAGTCAACTCTTGCAACTGTGACTTTAATTCTTTTAACTTGGTTGGAGCCATTCTATACGGAGCTATCAAAATCAAAGTAGTCCTTGGCACTAATTCAATGCCAAACTCAACTTCTCGAATCAGAGGTAATCCCGAAATTTTTTCAGGAAACACATCAGGGAATTCATAGACAACAGACACTAATTCAATTATCTTTTCTATCACTTTCTAATCAATCACATAAGCAAAGTAGGCTTCACAACCCTTTCTCACATATTTCTGAGCTAACATCGAAGAGATCACTGCCGGTAAACCATTCAGATCATTAGACTCAATCCGAATAATCTCATTATTCTGACATCACAAATCAATAATCTTTTATTTGCAGTTTACAATAACATCGTGCAAAGTTAACCAATCCATACCCATAATTATATCAAATTCGTCGAATAGTAATAACATCAAATCAGGTGAAAAACATGAACCTCAAATCATCAACTGACAATTCTTACACACCTTGTCAACCAAAACACACCAACCTAAGGGGTTCGATACTCTAATTAAAAATTCAGTAGACTCTATAGGTAAAGTTTTACTGCTCACTAAGTTCATGCATATATAAGAATGCGTTGATCCCAAATCTATTAATGTAATCACAGAAGTATCATAAAGAGTGAAAGTACAAGTAATAACATTTGGAGATGAAGCTTCTTCACGTGCACGAATAGCATAGGCTCTGGCAAGTGCGCGAGCCTCAAATCCAACAGTCATATCTTTAGCTCTCCTCTGGCTGCCACTCACATTACCCTTATTTCTGGGTGGTCTACTTCGAGTTGTATTGCCACACGGTCTCAGATTTTGCACAATCTCTCACTCTACAGACTCAAGACATTCACGGATAAAGTGATCTAAAGATCCACATCTAAAGCAAGCTCGATCATTGAATCTACAACTTCTCGGATGTCTTTTAACATAATCTCTACACTCGGTCGGTCGGATCGGACATTTCTAACACTTGCAACTGAAGTAGCTGGAGCTCTGAAACTCAAATGCGATCTAGTAAGATGCCAACTCGAATGTCCCACATTAGCCTTTGAATGGCTAAAATCATCTCGGAATTTCTTTGATGTCGAATGAAATGACTTGCTCGTTGATCTTTTTCGTAACTCTCTAGCTTCTGAGTCGGCTTTTCTTTTCTTTTTCCCAAGTACTTCAGCTTTACATGCTCGTTCAACAAGCACAGCAAACTCTTTTATCTCCAAAATTCTGACTAACAAGCGGATATATTCATTTAATCCATCTTCAAACCTTTTACACATTATGGCTTCGGTCGAGACACATTCCCGTACATATTGGCTAAATCTCACAAATTCTCGCTCGTATTCTATAATAGACATACGGCCCTATTTCAACTCAAGAAACTTTTTGCGTTTCTGATCGATGAATCTCTGACTAATATATTTCTTTCGAAATTCAGCTGGAAAGATATCCCAGGTGACTCGTTCTCTCAGAACCACTGATATCAACGTCCTCCACCAATGATACGTCGTATCTCTTAGAAGTGAAACGACACATTTAAGACATTCGTCCGGAGTACATGACAATTTATCAAACACTCGTATCTTATTCTCTAGCCAGAATTCAACTCTCTCAACATCGTCATTAGTAGTAGCACAAAACTCTTTTACCCTATATTTTCTAATTTTGTCAACAGGTGGCTTACTCAACTGAATCGGATTAGCTTGTGGCATGACAGTAACTTGTAGATAATTTAGCTGGGGTGAAGGTTGTGGAACAGCCGGTTTAGTTCTCATATACTTAGTGAACCAATCATTCATCATTTGGGAAAAGGCTTGCTTAGTCTCTCCCTCGTGGCTACTAGCAACAGGTCTAGAATTAGATTGCGATATCCCTTGAGCGGGAGCAGGCACATTACTTTCAACATCATTAGCTACGGCTCGTTTGGGATCCATTTACTATATAAAAACACAATTTTAATTGTCAGGAATCATCATACTATCGCAGTTCATATATATGGCATGTATAACTAGACTCACATACGCTACGTTAGTCCTAGAATCGACTAAGCCGTAGCTCTAATACCAACCAAATGTAACACCCCTAACTCATATTGGTCATCGGGCTAGGGTTATGAGGCATTACCAAACATATCAAAACATTACGTAATCATTTCACAAACAAAAGTCAGACATCGTCATATCATAGTCAAATATTAACATAAAGTCCCTTTCTTAGGTCAACGAGACCTTAAACATACTTTGGAGAAGGTTTGGGACTAAACCGATCTTGTATAAAAGTTTCCAAATGCTTAAAAAAATTCATGGAATCACAGGTCACACGCCCGTGTGAACTGGCCGTATGCCTCACACGGCCACCAAACACACCCGTGGAGTAGGCCGTGTGAAAACAGGGCATACATGCTAACTTATACCACACGATCGGAGACATACCTGTGTGTCTTGGCCGGGGTCGAAACTGACTTGGGTCACATGGCCGACCAAATGCCCGTATGTCTAGCTCGTGTACACTACGAAATTGCCACACACACCCATGTGCCATGGCTGTGTGCCTCACATGGCCACCAGACACGCCCATGTGTCTAGGCCGTGCTCGAGACTAACTTTAAATTGTAGGACTACCTCAGGGGACACACGGCCGTATAACATGACCGTGTGTCACACACGGCTGAGATACACACCCATGTCTCTGCCCGTGTGGAGAAAATTAAGCTACTTGAAAAACCATTTTGCCACCCTATATACATAAGCTTTTAAGACCATATTTCATAACCCAATATGCAACCAAAACATTTCCAAAACAAGAATCACTCATACTTCAATATTAGTCATTTCCATACATAATTCCAACTCAAACATACTAATTCCATATAACTAATTCATACCTTGAACACATGATTCATATCACATTAATAACCATTTCAACCACAAAACTAACTTACCAAAATGACCATTTCACTAGGCCATAAATATACACCAAATTTACCATTTTTACATCACACATCATATACCAAAATTAAGCCATAAGTTCAACCATAATCAAGCCATATCTCATGGCATGATATACCCATCTCAAAACATACCACTTTAATTCTAGCCTAGACATGCCATACTTTGATATATATTTTTTCAAAAGGTACCAAAAAAATATTTGATAGTGTGGTGATGATCCTCGATGATCCCCGAGCTTCCAGTAGCTTCGATATCTAAAACACAATGCAAACACACACAAAGTAAGCTTTCAAAAGCTTAGTAAGCCATATACAAATAAACTTATCATTTTAAGCATATAAACATCATAAAATACATATACTTTATAGCCAAATACTATTACAAACCACATAGTTCAGATACATTTCACATATTCCTAATTCATTTGCACATATAGCATAGTTTCTCATACTGATATCACATATCATCACTTGCACATATACTTATTTACCATTAACAAATGTTGAACACATTTCCATGTACTTGAATCGGTTATTCATTCATTCAATTACGTATTTCTCAGAATGCCCATTGAACCGTATAGAATTAAATAGGATATGAGGATAGCTCGAAAAGCTCGTACAATGCCAAAGTCCCAGACATGGTCTTACATGTAATCAAATACAGATGCCATTGTCCCAGACAGGGTCTTACATGAAATCAAATATGATGCCGATGTCCCAGACATGGTCTTACACATAAATCTCAAATCGATGCCAATTTCCCAGACGTGGTCTTACACGAAATTACATATCAAAAATCCTATGGCATGACATATGTATCCTAACTATTCCTATGGTTCGTACGGGGCTTTCGAACGTTGTCACATCATCAAAACTTTCTCAATTTGACATATTCAAATTATATAACCATTCATCGCAATTCAATATCATATAAACATGAATAAATCAATTCAAACACATTTATTTGTATCTAGACTTACTTCGTACAGAAATGAACAGAAACAAACGGCTATACAACGACTTTCGACTTTCCCTAATCTAATTTTGTTTTCTTTGGTTCTTAATCTATATAAATTCAAATTTAACTCTTTTATTCAACAAATCATTCAATTCAATCCATATACACATATTTAGGGCATTTTACAAATTAGCCCTCACATTTTTATATTTTAACACTTTAGTCCCTATTTCATAAAATCACAAAATATGCATAATTTCCTTTTACACATTCCTAGCCGATTTTTCCTTTAGCTCATATAAGCCCACATATTTCATTTATTTCACATTTTATCCCCTCAATTTCTTATTTTTACAATTTAGTCCAAAATATTCAAATTCATCAAAAATCTCAATACAAAATATAGTAATCTAACACATATCTTTCATTCTCTATCATTAAACTTCATAAAACTCACATTATCAATAACGAAACATCTTAAAATCATAACCAAATTTAGAAATTGAGGCATGGGCTTGAAAGATTACTAAGCAACGATCACAAAAAGGTAAAAATTATCAAAAATTGATAAAAAAAACCATACCTTACTCAAGTAATCAAAGTGTCGAACCTTAGGAAGCTTATTTTCTTTTCTTTTTCTTTGTATTTTCGGCAAGGATGAACACAAATGACTAACTTTATCCATTTTTATTAATTATAACCTAATTAATCAATTTCCATTTTTAACCTTATTATTATCATTAATAATCCACTAACTAAAGTCCAACCATGTCATTTCATGAATTCAATAGTCCATTTACAACGTAAGAACCTCACATTTAAAGAGACATATCAATCCGGCACTTGATCAAATGGCACACAACTTTTGCATTTTCTACAATTTAGTCATTTTTGCAAATTAAGCAACCAAATGATTGAATTTTTATACGAAACTTTCACACATGCTAAACCACATACTGAAAATAAGGAAAATAATATTAAAATATTTTTTGACTTGGATTTGTGGTCCCAAAACCACTATTCTGACTAGGGTCTAAACTGAGATGTTACATTCACTCACGGTACTTGTTCGCTATTGGTCTCTCGCCCGTATTTAGCCTTGGACAGAATTTACCGCCTAATTAGGGCTGCATTTCCAAACCACTCGACTCATAGACAGCGCCTCATGGTGCAACAGGTTCCGGGCACGACGCGGTTCTCACCCTTTCTGACGCCCCTTTTCAGGAGACTTGAGCCCTGTCTATCGCTGAGAACGCTTCTCCACTCAATGCGTGAATAAGGGTTTCAATACCAGCACCGCATCTAAGACACTCTTTCTTAAACTCTTAGTGAATAGAGGAATAGTCGCATAAGTGGGGAAGATATCATGGCCCACTTTCCAGCAAAAGATGCGAATCTTAGGCAACATTTTTAGCTTCCAAATTGTTTTCCAGAAGAAGCGATGAGGGCTATTGCCAACCTGCTTAATAAGAAGCCAAGAATAGGCTAACTTGGAGGTATAAAAACTGTGAGGGTTGTAAAAACACACTCTTCTATCATTCGAGCCATTAGCAATAATGGGAATTTTACATTTTTGATGCACAACATTTATACCATAAATCTCATGCACCCTTTCTTTGTTCCAATACATATTATTATTCCAAAGATCACCATTTAACCCCTTAAAACCCCTATTTTCATTCCAGATGTCTATGCTTTTACCATCACTCACCATTCAACCGAAACTATTCTATAAAGTTTTAGTAGCCATGGCAATAGTCGTCCAGGTGTACGAAGGCTTATCAACACTCTTGCGATGAAATATATCACCGTCCAGGAAGTACTTAGAGCTTAACACGTGATAGCACAAGGTGCCTTTACAAGTAAGAAGCTTCCACACTTGTCCTCTTAAGAGAGCCAAGTTGAAAAATCGAAGGTCCCTAAAATCGAGGTGTAACACCCCAAACCCGACCCAGACGTTATGGCCAAATCTGGCGCGTCACATTGAAGTGTTTTATCGAAAACCTTATTTTCGTTGAAAACCCTTCCTTAAAATGAAAAACCTTCATTAACTTATAAAACTCCTTTCGATCGTGAAAGCTAGTTTAAAACATATCATCTATGAAAATGTAACACCCCTAACCCGTAATCGACATCGAATTAGGGGTTACGAGGCATTGCCAGACAGATAGAACATCTCAGACCAATTCAGAATCACAGATATTATTTAATATCATTTCATAAGCAATTATCTCATAAGATGGTCTACGAGACCTAAAACATATGTTTAAGAACGGTTAGAGCTAAACCAAACACATTCATAAAATTCAGAACATAGAAAATTTTTCAATTCTGTTGAGGTCACACTCCCGTGCGTCCAGGCCGTGTGCCTCACACGGGCATCAGACACACCCATGTGAATCAGCCGTGCCAAAACAGAGCATGCATACTGACTTTTTCACACGGCCAATAGGCACACCCGTGTACTATGGTTGTGTGATACTTAGCTAGCTACTGACTTTAGCCCACGGCCATATGACACGTCCGTGTCAAGGCCGTGTGATTTTTAGGTGAATACTATTTTTCTTACACGGCCACAAGACATGCCCGTGTCCCCTAACCGTGCGGCATAATGCAGGCTTGGTTTAAGCCAATTTGCCATTTTTCTTTGGGTCAAACCTACAAGCAATGATATACAACATTCATACCAAAATTTTCAACCAATTCCATGTTTAAGAATGACCAAAACACATTACAACTTAGCACATTACAAACATACACCAAAACCATACACAACTTATCATTTGTTAGCTAACTCTCATAGCAAGTATATACATATCAAAACTTATAAACATAATCCTTCTAGCCTATACATGCCATACATTAAAATATATACACTTTCAAAAGTACCAAAATGAGATCGACAGTGTGGTGACGATCCTCGACTATCCCCGAGCCTTCAGTAGCTATGATATCTATAAAACAATGCAAATATACACAAAGTAAGCTTTCAAAAGCTTAGTAAGCTCGTACTCAAGTCATTCATAATATATGAAACATAATATAACAACATATATGTATTTGCATAATTTCAATCCATAAATCTATATCAACTCAATGAAATTCATATACATAACATCATCTACCACTTAGATATTATACATACCTGAAAATTCCCGTACTTATACACTTTCATACTCACCCCTTGTGAATGTAATAAGACTTTCCATAACTTATTCGTACTTTAGACATCTGCACACTTAATGCTATATGGTTAGCCCAAAATAAATATATTTTCTCACACTTAATGCCATCTCAAATAATCGAGACTAAGTCAGTATCGCACACTTAGTGCCACAAATAGCCGAAGCTAATTTAAATCGCACACTTAGTGCCAAAACTCCCGATTCATCATCATATCATCCAGTTTAATTATATACAAACCATGTATAATTAAGGCATCAAAGCTTACTTAACATCATATTTTAAGTACGAACTTACCTCGTACTCGAAGTTGTCGACTCGAACATTTATTCTATAATCTTCAACTTCCCTCGATCTAAATCCGAACTCCTTTTTTCTTGATCTATGAGTATTCAAAATTAATCCTTTTATTTACCATATAATTCAATTCAATCCATAATCACACATTTAGGGCAATTTGCAAACTAGCCCTCATGTTTTCACATATCGAAACTTTAGTCACTCTTTCACAAAATCACAAAATACACATAATTTTTTTGTACACAAGCTTAGCTGAATTTTCATGGCTCTCATACAAGGCCACACATTTCATTTATTTCACAATTTAGTCCTTCAAAATAACATTTTCACAAGTTAGCTCAATTTACTCTATTTCATCAAAATTCAAAGACAAAACTTACAAATCATCTATCAAGCCTTTATAATTTATCCAAACACATCACAAAGCTCATGATATCAATAATGGCATTTCATGAAATCTTCAATAAAAATAGAAATTCAAACATGGGCTTTGAAGAACACAAAGCAACGATCATAAAAACGTAGAAATTATCAAGAACAGACAAAAATTCATACCTTAATCAAGGATCAAAGTGCAAAAACCTAGCTTGTTCATTTTCTCTCTTTTTCTTTTGTATTTTCGGCAAGAATGTGCATGAATAAACAAATTTTCCTGCATTTGTTTTATTTAATAACTTATATTACCTAATTACCTAACCATCCTTTAAAAATTTATCTATATACTATATTGCCAAATCATGTCTCCCACTATCATATAATGGTCTTATTGACATGCAAGGGCCTCAACTTTAACAAACCATAGCACTTAGGCACTTTAGCAACTAGTAGGCAACTTTTACAACTTACGCGATTTGGTCCTTTTTGCAAATCGAGCACAGAAACATACAAATTAAATTATAGAAATCTAGCAGATATAAATTCACATATCACAGGCACAGAAAAATAATATTAAAATATTTTTCAGACTCGAATTTGTGGTCCCGAAACCACTATTCCGACTAGGGTCAAAACCAGACTGTTACAGAAAACTTGTCGTTTTAAATAAATTTAGTTGCGGAAACATAGAAAAACAAATCTATGATTTAGGGAACCCCTGTTCAACTTCTCATGATTACAACGCATAAAAATAATAATCCACATAATAAAAAGAAAGAAAGAAGATCATATCACATTCCAGTCTGAAATTACTAAATAAACTAGAAACTATATGCTTTAAAAAAAAAAACTAGTCCAAGTCGTCTTGCTGGCTGGCCACCTCAGAGTCCCTCCAAACATCGAGCCTTCTACTGAGCATCACCTGAGAAAAATAAAAGAGGGGGAGAGTTTTCACAAACTCAGTGTGTACTACCCTCAACAAACATTAAGCAAACATCAATCATACATGCAATGCAATGCAGTGCAATGCATCCCACCCCAACAATCCATCCGCTATACACCAACTCCATCCCCCGGTACACATCATGTGGGAATATAAATATCGACCCACCCAACCGATTCACATCAAGGGTAGCCCGATTGTGGAACTACCTTCATTGCAGCTAGCTACCAATCACATGTTTAAGCCGTCGGTGGATCCACAGTTGTCAAGCAACCATGCGATCCTCATATACTTCCTCCAGTCCGCAACTCCCAACCCAAATGCAACAGAATATCATATGTATGCAGCAGATATACATGTAACATCCATAAATCTTACCTTCAACACATAGGTTATTTTGGTCATTTTTGCCCCTAGGGGTATTTGGTAATTTTCCTTTATTATGGGTTTCCACTTACCTTGGCCCGTTAACAAATCCCGTGAGCTAACATGAACGAATATTACACACCAGGTAGGATTCCAGAGAATAGGAGGTCAGTCACTAAGACCGCTTAAGTACCAAGCTCTCCCTAGATTCAATCCTAGACATGCATAAACCCGTTGCCACACCTTAACCCTATGACTTGTCCACGGTCTCAATAAATTAATTAAGTTTTATGTCCGTTTAAGCAGTTACTGGATACTAGACCCAAAATCCCTTACAAAGCCCTAGCAAGTCTACTTACATGCATATGGCCTACTAGGCCAAATCTCATTCATATGGCCCATTAGGCCCAAATCACATTCATTTGGCCCATTAGGCCCAAATCACATTTATATGACCCAGTAAATCACATTTATATGGCCCATTAGGCCCAAATCACATTTGTATGGCCCATTAGGCCCAAATCACATCCATAGTCATGCTTTCATACGATTTTCCATCACATAATCATCAATTACCAGTTTTGCCAATTATGGGCCCTATAGCCCATTTTGGCCCAGTTGGCCAAAACACAGCCCAAGTCCATGGAATCGCCCATAGGGTCTCAGATAACCTATCGGTTTCCCCCTTACGAGTGTTCGTGCACTCACAAGTCTACCGTAGCCAAACTTTTAGCTTTTTGGCATTTTAGCTTTTTGACTTTTCAACATTTCGGGATTTGCCGATCTACTGTGTGTGTGCAGTGTATGTACACACCTAGCAATAAAGCATGCTGTGATCCCCTAAGCCACGAACCTACAGTCGATATCACTCAAAGATTAATCTCACATACTTATCGAATACTTTACCAAAAGCCGAAGTCTCACCTTAACCATACCTAAAACGCCAAGTCTTAATAGTTTTTCTTAGATCACCAATCACGAGTACTTCCCAGATCTGCATTAACCTTTATCGTTAAAACATAATAGGTGACTTGTATCCAACATATGTCACCCATTCTACTAAAGCCTATTCGGCCAACTCTTACCGAAGTGAAGAACACTTACCAAAGTCTTACACCTGAGGAGCAAATCGGCTGGGATCCAAAAGACTGAGATTCGATACTAATCCTACCAAAACTGATTAGAACAAGTGAGGAACAGAGTAATCAAAACTTAGCGAAACCGATTGGGAAAACAACATACTTACACTAGGACTGACAAATTAGAAAGAGTACTGGTGGCACCAAGGGCATTCAACCAAAGAGGTGTTTGGCCCTTGCGATTTGTATGGCAAAAAGGGGTTATTCGGCACCAAGGTAAACGAGAAGAAGAAATCAGCTAGACTAAAAGTGAATCAAAGAGAATTGAGTAGAGGGAAAATGGAAGAACATCACAAAGAAAAAGAAAAAAGAACAATGGTTTTCGGCTTCTAGATCTTAGAGTAAAAAAATGGTTTCTAGCAACAAGGTGAAGGAGAATTTGACATTAGCCTGGCAACCTCACATTCGGCACCTATATATAGCCTTTATAGCTGAATTTTCTATGGCCAAATTCCCTATTTGGCTCCACCTCTTCCTCCCTTCTCATCTCCTAGTTTTTCTCCTTGATAACTCCTCAATCCCCTCCTCAAATTTCTCCTCTTATCACTCCTTACAGAGTTCATAACCAACGCCACCTCTGTCCAACTCTTAAGCAAAAATAAATCTTTCTTTTGAGCAAGCTGGGATTCAAACCCCATACCACCTTGCCTTGCCTTGCCTTGCCTTGCCTTGCATGTGACACCACTTACCACTCCACCATAGGGCTTTCTTGCATCCAATTCTTCCTTCATTTATTCATAAGCCCACCTACTTGCCATCAAGGTTCTTTTAATTATTAACCCATACTTTCCTTAACCCCTAGGTTCGAACTCAAACCTTAACTGAGACTTACTATCACATAATTAACACTTAATCGGGAATACTAAGCACAATTTTTATCAGAACCAAAAAAAAAATTGAGATTTTTTTTTTATTTTTGGGGCGTTACAACTCTACCCCCTAAAAGAAACTTCGTCTTCGAAATTTTACGTGATTCAAACAGTTGAGGATATTTCCGTCGCATCGCTTCCTCAGGTTACCAAGTAGCCTCCTCAGCCTTGTGATTACGCCAAAGCACTTTGTCTAATGGAACGGACTTCCTTCTTAGTACCTTAACATCCTGTCCAATTATTTGTATGGGCTCCTCCTCGAAGGTTAGGTCTGGCCTGACCTTGATCTCCTCAACCGACACGACATGTTAAGGACCCGAGCGATACCGTCTTAGCATGGAGACATGAAACACGTCGTGGATTTGGCTTAGTTTAGAAGGTAATTCCAGCTGATAAGCGACTGGCCCAATCTGCCTTACAACCCGATATAGCCTAATAAACCTTCGGCTTAACTTTTCCTTCTGTCCAAACCTTAATACCTTCTTCCATGGAGAGACCTTAAGAAAAACTAAGTCCCCTACTGCATACTCTACCTCTCGTCATTTAAGGTCAGCATACGACTCCTGCCTATCCGAGGCCTCCTTCAACCAATCCCGAATCTCATTCACCTTATCCTCAGTATCTGCTACTAACTCAGGGCCCAAAACTCTTCATTCGCCTAACTCCGTCCAACATGTCGGAGTTTGACACCTTCGCCCACACAGTGCCTCATACGGAGCCATCCAAATACTTGCTTGATAGCTATTATTGTACGCAAATTCGGCCAATGGAAAATAGTCTACCCAGCTACCTCGGAACTCAATCACACATCCCCTCAACATATCTTCCAATACTTGAATCACTCTTTTCGACTGTCCATCAGTTTGAAGGTGGAATGCCATACTGAAGTTCAACCTAGTACCCAACGCCTCATGCATCTTGTTCCAAAATCGTAAAGTGAAACATGGGTCCCTATCAGATATTATGCATACTGGCTCTCCATGCAATCTTATAATCTCCGCCACATACAACCTAGCCAGCTTTTGTAATGAGTAATCGGTGTGAACTGGCACGAAATGGGCAAACTTGGTTAACCGATCCACTATAACCTATATCGAGTCTTTCTTAGTAGGTGTCAAGGGTAGCCCTGTAACAAAGTCCATAGTAATCCTTTCCCACTTCCACAGTGGAATCTTTACTAGCTGAAGCAACCCCGAAGGCAACTGATGTTCTGCCTTTACCTTTTGACAAATTAGGCATTTGCTTACGAACTCCATAACCTCACGCTTAAGTCTAGGCCACCAATAAAGCTCACGCAAACTCCGATACATCTTGTTTCCGCCAGGATGCATAGCATAGAGACTGCTATGTGCTTCCCGCAGAATAGAATGCCTTAGATCATCGTCCTTTGGTATACACATTCTCATACAGAAACACAACACTCCTTCACTATTTATCCCAAAGTCCGATGTCTCCCCACTCTCTACTTGTCTAAAATGAGCACCCAAGGTCTCATCCACTAATTGCTTACTCTTTATCTGCTTGACCCACACTGGCTTCACTTGAAGCTCAGCTAACAAGATACCATCATCCAACAAGCTTAAACAGGCGAGCATAGCCCTCAAGTCCGACTTAACCCTTCGAATCAACGTGTCGGCCACCACATTTGCTTTGCCAGGGTGGTATTCAATCGTACAATCATAATCCTTCAGTAATTCCACCCACCTCTACTGCCTAAGGTTTAGCTCCTTTTGGGTAAAGAGGTACTTCAAACTCTTGTGGTCTGAATAAATTATGCTCTTCTCCTCGTATAAATAATGCCTCTATATTTTTAATGCGAAAACCACTGCAGCTAGCTCCAAGTCATGGGTTGGGTAATTCACCTCGTAAATCTTAAGTTGAGGTGATACATACGCAACCACCTTTCCTTTTTGCATCAATACACATCCCAAGCCCACATGCGACACGTCACTAAAAACCGTAAATTCTTTCCCAGGCACTGGCTGAATCAACATAGGGGCCTTAGTTAAAACCTTCTTAAGTGTTTCAAAACTCTCTCACTGCTTGTCAGTCCAAACAAACGGTACTCCTTTCCTCAATAAATTAGTTAAAGGGGCAGCAATTACTGAAAAGCCCTTAACAAACCGCCTATAATACCCTGCCAAACCTAGAAAACTTCGAATTTTCGACACCGACTTGGGTGTTTTCCAATCTAACACTGCTTCAATCTTCCGAGGATGCACCTTAACTCTCTCAGCTGACACCACATTCCAAGAAAGGTTACCTCCTTTAGCCAAAATTCACACTTACTGAATTTGGCATACAGCTACTTCTCCCTCAAAATCTGCAACACAATCCTTAAGTGTGCATCATGCTCATTCTCATTTCTTGAGTACACTAAAATGTCATCTATAAACACTACCACGAACCGATCCAGGTAGGGTTAGAAGACCCGATTCATGAGATCCATGAAAGTGGCAGGTGCGTTCGTTAGCCCGAATGGCATCACCAAGAACTCGTAGTGCCCATAATGAGTTTTGAAAGCTATCTTATGAACATCTGCCTCCTTAACCTTCAATTAGTGATACCCCGAACGCAGGTCAATCTTCGAGAACATGGAAGCTCCCCTAAACTGATCAAAAAGATCATCGATTCTCGGCAGAGGGTACTTGTTTTTAATAGTTAACTTGTTCAACTGCCGGTAGTCGATCCACATTCGCAACGACTTCTCTTTCTTCTTTACAAATAACACTGGTGCTCCCCACGGAGACACACTTGGTCAAATGAATCCTCGATCCAACAATTCTTGAATCTGTGCCTTAAATTCTACCGACTCCTTTGGTGCCATCTAATAAAGAGAGATGGATACCGGAGCCGTACGAGGTAATAACTCGATTCTAAATTCTACTTCCCTGCTGGGTGGCAACCCTGGCAGCTCCTTGGGAAAAACATCAGGAAATTCCCTAACTGTTCTCAACTCCTTAACAGTAGGGCTCTTAGCCTCCTTGTCACTAATATAAGCCAAATGGGCTCCGCATCCCTTTTGTACCATCTTCTCAGCCCTTAATGCCGAAATCACATTCGACAGATAATTCCGGTGTTCACCAATCTCCACCACCTCCTTATCCTCCGCCATTCTTAACACTATACACTTTGCAGCACAATCCAAGGTGGCTCGGTGTTTCACTAGCCAATCCATTACTAAGATTAAATCGAACTCACTAAATGGCAGCTCCATCAAATCTGCTAAAAAGGTAACCCCTTAGGCTACTAAGGATACCTCCCTGCACAACTTATTCACTCCCACTGACTGACCTAACGGACTTATCACAGTAACCTCATTCGCAGTAATTTCAAACATATCACCCAAAGGTTCGGTCATCTTGCATGCAACATATGAATGCATCAATCCAATATCAATCAATGATGTGTAAGGTAACTCATATATAAAGAACATACCCGTTATCACATCTGGGGCATCCCTGTCTTCTCGATGATGAGCAGCATAAACCAACACTGGCCGCCTCACCTCAGCATGGCCTGCATTTCTGCCTAGTACTCCACGTCCATGTCCATTATCGTTACTACCCCTAGCCTGACCACGACCCCTTGGCGGCAGCTGACCACCCTTTGGTGGCTGGACACCACCCCAGCCCGCAACTGGCACCTGAGCTGGCATTTTAGGGCAATTCTTGATCCTATGCTCCATGGATCGACACGCTAGACAAGCTCCCATCCTCTTCCAATACTCGCCTACATGACCTTTCCCACAATTAGCACAAGGTGGAACCCCTAGATTAACAGTAGGAGGCCCTGCTCTAACTGGCCCATTAACTCTGGCCCTAGCCCTAGGCCTCTGTCCAACACCAGGAGTCTCAGCCTCCCTTTTATTCTTACCCCTTTATTTTTCCAGATTTAGGCGCTCAGTGTGTTTTACCTCCTCCACTATCTTTGCTTTCTCTACCAACTCTGAGAAAACTCGCTCCCTTTGTATAGCTATCAACACTCTGAGGCTATCTCTAAGTCCATCCTCAAACCTAACGCAACGCTCATAGTTCGTTGTCACTATAACTTTTCCATACCTACCAAGGTGTAAAAATTCTGCCTCATACTCCACCATAGATTTGTTTCCCTGGGTCAAGTTTAGGAACTCCTTCCTTCTAGCATCCACATAACTCGTACCTACATACTTCCCTTGAAATGCAGCTTTGAAGAACTCCCAAGTGACCTGCTCCGGTTGGGTGCCCTCTTTCACTATTAGCCACCACTGGTAAGCTTCTTCCCTAGGCAGTGACACTGCCCCTTTTAGCTTTTTTTCAGGTGAACAGTCCAAGTCCTCCATTATCCTTTCAGTGGCCTCCAACCAGTATTCCGCCACATTAGGAGCTACACCAGCCACGCCCTTAAAGATCTTAGCCCTATTTGAACGAAGTCGCTCCAGAATGGACCCCCAATTTCCCGTGCCATTATTGGGCCCAGTGACCCTCTTCAAAATCCTTAGCATTACCTGGGACAATGCATCGTCCCCCGCGGTTTGATCATATGACCCATTCTCAGCCACAGGTGAGGCTGGAGCCTCTTCTACTCCAACATTGGGTATATGGCCCAATGCCGACGACTCAACCCTAGCACTTTCGCAGCCTTGGCCACGGCCTCTCGCACCTCTTCTAGCACTCATCGTGTTATCTGAATTAGAAATTTTATGAATTTTTAGTTAGTTTCAATAATTAAACCGATGTTTTATGAAATTATTAAAAAGGAGATTATTTTCGTTATTCCTCTACAGTTCCAAGGTCCTACGAGCTTTAGTTTCCATCTAAAAACCTTAGTATAATCATCTAAAGCAGCCCACTAACTATCTACAGTATATCAAATTAAACAGGCTTAAGAATAAATGAGCTTACTTGGTTCGACGTGGGAGACTCAGTGTGCCACACAACAAGACTTCCCTTTTTCCAAACATTATGATCCAAAATTTTTAAAAAAAAAATGAAATCCAAGTAATAAGGCCCACTTCACAGCCCAAATTTTGTAACTTAACTCTGATACCACTAAATGTAATACCTCAAACCCATCTCGGATGTTATGGCTGAATTTGGCGCGTTACATTGAAGTGTTTTATCGAAAACCTTGTTTTCTTTGAAAACCCTTCCTTAAAATGAAAAACCTTCATTAACTTATAAAAATCCTTTCGATCGTGAAAGCTAGTTTAAAACATATGATCTATGAAAACCTGTCATTTTAAATAAATTTAGTTGCGAAAGCGTAGGAAAACAAATCTATGATTTAGGGAACCCCTGTTTAACTTCTCGTGATTACAACGCATAAAAATAATAATCCACATAATAAAAAAAAG
This sequence comes from Gossypium longicalyx, assembly GCA_025698465.1. NCBI lineage: Eukaryota > Viridiplantae > Streptophyta > Magnoliopsida > Malvales > Malvaceae > Gossypium > Gossypium longicalyx. Next base: position 30,744,086 of record CM047006.1, read on the forward strand.
AAAGAAAGCCTTATCACATTCCAGTCTGAATTTACTAAATAAACTAGAAACTATATGCTTTTAAAAAAAACAAAAACTAGTCCAAGTCGTCTTGCTAGCTGGCCACCATAGAGTCTCTCCGAACATCGAACCTTCTACTGAGCATCACCTGAGAAAAATAAAAGAGGAGGGGTGAGTTTTCGCAAACTCAGTGTGTACTACCCTTAACAAACATTAAGCAAACATCAATCATACATGCAATGCAATGTAGTGCAATACATCCCACCCCAACAATCCATCCGCTATACACCAACTCCATTCCTTGGTACACATCATGTGGGGATATAAATATCGACCCATCCAACTGATACACATCAAGGGTAGCCCGGTTATGGATCTACCTTCATTACAGCAAGCTGCCAATCACATATTAGGCTTAAAAAGCCATCGGTGGATCCATAGTTGTCAAGTAACCATGCGATCTTCATATACTTCCTCCGGTCCGCAATTCCCAACCCAGATGCAACAGAATATCGTATGTATGCAGCAGATATCCATAAATCTTGCCTTCAACATAGAGGGGTATTTTGGTTACTTTCTCCCTTAAGGGTATTTTGGTAATTTTTCTTTATTATGGGTTTTCACTTACCTTGGCCCGTTAACAAATCCCGTGAGCTAACATGAACGAATACTACGCACCAGGTAAGATTCTAGAGAAGAGGAGGTGAATCATTAAGACCGCTTAAGTACCAAGCTCTCCCTAGATCCAATCCTAGACATGCATATACCCGTTGCCACACCTTAACCCTATGACTTGTCCACGGTCTCAATAAATTAATTAAGTTTTATGTTCGTTTAAGCAGTTATAGGATACTAGGCCCAAAACCCCTTACAAATCCCTAACAATTCTACATACATGTATATGGCCCACTAGGCCCAATCTCATTCATATGGCTCATCAGGCCTAAATCACATTCATTTGGCCCATTAGGCCCAAATCATATTTATATGCCCTATTAGGCCCAAATCACATTTATATCGCCCATTAGGCCCAAATCATATTTATATGGCCCATTAGGCCCAAATCACATTTATATGACCCATTAGGCCCAAATCACATCCAAATTCATGCTTTCATATGATTTTCCATCACATAATCATCAATTACAAGTTTTGCCAATTATGGGCCCTACAGCCCATCGGCCCATTTAGTCGATTCTGGCCCGGTTGGCCAAAACACAGCCCAAGTCCATGGAATCACCCATGGGCTCTCAGATAACCTATCGATTTCCCCCTTACGAGTTTTCGCGCACTTGCAAGTCTACCATAGCCAAACTTCTAGCTTTTTTGCATTTCAGCTTTTTAGCATTTCGGGATTTACCGATCTACTGTTTGTGTGCAGTGTATGTACACAGCTGGCAATAAAGCGTGCTGTGATCCCCTTAGCCATGAACCTACAATTGATATCACTCAATGATTAATATCACATACTTATCGAATATTTTACCAAAAGCCGAAGTCTCACCTTAAAATTACTTGAAACATCAAGTCTTAATAGCTTTTCCTAGAACATCAATCATGAGTACTTCCCAGATCTGCATTAACCTTTATTGTTAAAACATAATAGGTGACTTGTATCCAACATATGTCACCCTTTCTACTAAAACCTATTCGGCCAACTCTTACCGAAGTGAAGAACACTTACCAAAGTCTCACACCTAAGGAGCAAATTGGCTGGGATCCAAAAGACTGGGATTCGATACTAATCCTAACAAAATCGATTAGAAGAAGTGAGGAACAGAGTAATCGACACTTAGCAAAACCAATTGGGAGAACAACATACTTACACTAGGACTGACCGATTACAAAGAGTAGTGGCGGCATCAAGGGTATTCGACGAAAGAGGTGTTCAGCCCTTGCGATTTGTATGGCAAAAAGGGGTTATTCGGCACCAAGGGAAAAGAGAAGAAGAAGTCGGCTAGACTAAAAGTGAATCAAAGAGAATTGAGTAGAGGAAAAATGGAAAAATGGCACAAAGAAAAAAAAAGAAGAATAAGGGTTTTCGGCTTCTAGATCTTAGAGAAAAAAAAAAGGTTCTGGCAACAAGGTGAAGGAGAATTCGACATTAGCCTGGCAACCTCACATTCGGCACCTACATATAGCCTCTATTGTCGAATTTCCTATGCTCAAATTCCCCATTCGGCTCCACCTCTTCCTCACTTCTCATCTTCTATTTTTTCTCCCTGATAACTCCTCAATCCCCTCCTCAAATTTCTCCTTTTATCACTCCCTACAGAGTTCATAACCAACGCCACCTCTGTCCAACTTTTAAGAAAAAATAAATCTTTCTTTTGGGCAAGGTGGGATTCGAACCCCATACCACCTTGCCTTGCCTTGCCTTGCATGTGACGCCACTTGCCACTCCACCATAGGGCTTTCTTGCGTCTAATTCTTCCTTCATTTATTCATAAGCCCACCTACTTGCCATCAAGGTTCTTTTAATTATTAACCCATAATTTCCTTAACCCCTAGGTTTGAACTCAAACCTTAACCGAGACTTACTATCACATAATTAACACTTAACCGAGAATACTAAGCACACTTTTTATCAGAACTGAAAAAAAAGAAAATTTAAGATTTCGAGATTTTTGGGGCGTTACATGAGGCCCCCATGCCTTTAGGGAAACAAAACTTTTTCCAAGCGACCATTAACCAGCTTCAACTTATTTCATTACCCCCACCATATGCGGCTAATTTTAGATTGTAAGTCCTCAAGAATGCCTCTAGGAGTAAGGAACACCAAGAAAGCGTAAGTCAAAATGGATTAGAGTATAGATTTAATGAAAATTTCTTTACCCCCATAAGAAAAGAGCCTCTTTGACCAACTGTTAATTCTGCAAGAAATACGATTAGAAATGCTTTTGAAAGCAATAGAATTTTTCTTCTCAACGGGGAGGGAGAGGCCAAGGTAAATATCAAGCTTACCCACCACTCTCATTTTAGGTAAGCCACCAAAATATTGACATTGGGACATAGGTGTGTTAGGCTGAAGAAAACCATGGATTTGTCGAGATTAATCCTCTAACCTGAGATTTTTTACACTCACCAAGGATATTCATGAAAGCTTCCACTTCACTTTTTTCTTGTTCTTGACAAATAGAAGAGCATCATCATTAAAGAAAATGTGGTTAATACAAGGGCCATTTTGGCTAGCATGAATGCCTCTAATGTCTTTAGTATTTTGAGCATGTAGTAATAATCTAGAAAAAGCTTCCATGCAGAACAAAAAAAGTAAGGGTAAAGGGGGTCCCCATGTCGAAGACCCCTTTCCGGAATAATAATATCAGACAGAACCATATTACACTTAACCATGTAATGAACAGAATGCACACACCGCGTGATCTTATCAACCCACCCATCCTTAAAACCCAACTTTTTCATAACTTCTTCTAGGAAATTCCAATTGACAGGGTTATAGGCCTTACTCATGTCGAGTTTAACAATAAAACCTTTGATTGGGCTATTCTTCGAACTCTGAAGATAATACATCAGCTCATGCACAATGATAATGTTGCCATGGAAAATGCGACCCAGGATGAAGGCACTTTGATTCTGACTAATGCAAAACAGAAGGGCTTCTTTAAGGCGGTTAGCCAAGACTTTGGAAATCATCGTGTAAATCACCATGCACAAACTAATAGGACAAAAATTAGTCATGTCATTAGTGTCTTTAGCATTTGGAATAAGAACAATAATAGTATCATTGAGGCACGCAACATCTTTATAGCCATTAAGTACATCATGACACAAAATCATAACCTTTTTACCAACCACCTCCCAATGTTCTTTAAAGAAACAACCCGAAAGGTCATCAATCCCCAGAGCTTTGCGGAGGTCCATCCAGCTAAACGCAGCAAAGATTTTGCCATCTGTAAAGTCCCCCTCTAACATATAATTCATATTCTCAGTGACGCATGTCTTAATGTAGCTTACATTGGGGTCATCATTAGAGGTAGTTGTTGTCTTAAAAGGACCATGAAAATAATCCCATGCAACTTTACACATGTCGCTTTTATCATACTGCAACGTCTCATTTGAATCCTTTAATCTATCAATGTTGTTCTTTTTCCTTCTACCGGTAGCATGCACATGAAAGTAACGCGTGTTTCTATCGCCCTCATTAAACAACTTTATGCATGCTCTTTGTGCCCAATAGCCTTCCTCTATAGCATAAAAGTGTCCGAGATTAAAACGAGCCGATTTGAACAGGTTAGTAGTATTATCCCTATTTGGACTATCCACTAACTTATCAATTCTCTCCACCAACCCACGAATTTGGTTCTTCATTATTCTATAACGATTATACTGCCATGGACCAAGATTCTCCCGCACTCTCTCCATTTTGTCCAAAATATCCATATTGTTTTCGGTCCAGACACTTTTGATGATATCTCCAGCTTCCTTTTCCTTAGCCCAGCACACGTCATATTTAAAGAATAGTCTTGAGTCTCTAAATTTCTCACAAAGTTTTTGACCTATTGTATCCATCAAAATAACATTATGATCTGATTTAGATTGCCTCACCACCTTAGTAGCGAGTGTAACACCCCTAACCCGTATCCATCGCCGGACTAGGGTTAAAGGCGTTACCAGACAAATTGGAACATTTAACATTCATTTCATAATTATCATAGCATCATAATCATACATCAATACAAAGTCTCTTACATAGGTCTACGAGACCTTAAACATGCTTTAGAAGGGGTTCAGACCATACAAAATTTTTCAAAAATCTAAACATTTTTTTTCAAAGTTGTATAGGTCACACACCCGTGTGAATAGGCCATGTGACTCACACGGCTTTAGACACGCCCATGTGTCTAGGCCATGTCAAAACAGGGCATACACACGGCCACAAGACACGCCCGTATGCCAGGCCATGTAAAAATTAGGGAGGCTACTGACCTGGGTCACACGACCGGTCACACGCCCGTGTGTCTAGCCCGTGGTTGAAACTGACTTGGCCACACGGCCTAGCACATGCCCGTGTGTACGACCGTGTAGTCTACCCTGGCTCATTTTGAAATGGCCCTCGAGCAACATGGCTGAGACACACAAACATGTCCCTGCTCGTGTGGACAAAAATAGGCCATTTGTAAGAACAAATTGACACCCATTAAGGGTCCTCCCTCCAAACATCAAAACCACATCATTTTATACCTAATTTTCAACCATTTTACAACCAAAACATACACCATTTATACCAATTCATTGTCAACATATTTCATACTTGAAACACATACCAAATCATATTATTCAATAAGCCAAATTCATACCAAAACATATGATTTATAACCTTAATATCCATCATTCAATCTCATGCCATAATCTTACCTTTTCTCCAAATAAGCACAATTTAAAAACTTCCCAATTTGACCAATTTCTTTGGCCATTCATGATCACAAAAAACATACCACTATTGCATCACATATCATATATCAATATCAAACTATAAATTCAAACACAAACTAGCTGTAATAGCCCAATTTAGACCCTAATCAAAACAGTGGTTTCGGGAGCACGAACCCGAGTTAGAAAAATATTTAAAAGATTATTTTCTGTGTTTATTTTGTGTGAATTTATATCTATGAATTTTCATGTTTTAATTTTATCATTTGTGTGTCTGATTGAATAAAGGACTTAATCGCGTAAAACAAAAATTTGATAGCTAAAAGTATAAAGGGCAAAATTTTTATTGGCTTATTAAATGGAAGTCTTTAAGTTGTAAATAGCCCATTGACATAATAAGTGGACGGTAAGAGACATATATTATATAGTTTTATTATTATTTCATTAAGGTTATTTAAGTAATTTAGTTAATAAACATATATTAGTTAATAACAAAGTTATCAAATTCATTTTGTTTCATTTGTTCTTCATTCCCAAAACTTAATAAAAGAAAAAGAAAAGAAAGGAAGCTAGGGTTCGGTTGGTTCTAAGCTCAATCAAGGTAAGTGTTCAGCTCGGTTTTTGATAATTTTTACGTTTTTGAGATCGTTTCTTCGAGTACTACAAAACCCATGCTTGAATTTTTTATTTTGGTGAATATTTTGAGTTATGTCATTGTTGAGAGCTTGTGATTTTTGTTGTTTGATGATGAAATATGAAAGATATGTTTTAGATTAACATGTTTTGTATTGGAGTTTTTGATGATTTTGAGTAATTAGGACTAAATTGCAAAAATAATAATTTGAAAGACTAAAATGTGAAATAAATGAATTATATGGGTTTTTATAGACATGGGTAAAATTCAGCCCAGCATGGGTATTTTTAAATTTTGTATATTTTGTGTTTTGTGTAATAGGGACTAAATTGTAAAAATTGTAAATGTCAGGGGTAAAATGGTAATTTGTCCATTTATGTGTTTTTAGACTAAATTGAATGAAAATATATTTGAATGAGCTTAATTTGAATATGTTTAGATCAAGAAACAAAGAAATCAGATTTGGATCAGGGGAAACGAAAATTGTCGACTAGTTGCCTTGTTCCGTTTTATATCGTCCGAGGTAAGTTTATAAGCAAATAGACATGTCTAATTTTAGTTAAATGCTACATATATATGCTGGTATGTAAAATATGAATTTATATATGCCATTTCCGAATGTGTATAAGCTTGGTAACCATGTTCAAGCATTTGTTTCGACCGAGTTACGACGTCCAAAAGCCCCGTATGAACCTTAGGAATAGTTAGGATACATATGTCATGACATGGGATTCCGATATATGTGTGCGAGTAAGACCATGGCATCGATATGTGATTTCGATATATGTTTACGAGTAAGACCCTGTCTGGGACAGTGGCATCGATATGTGACTACATGTAAGACCACGTCTGGGACGTTGGCATTATACGATATATGTGTGATTATCTGAGTGTCCTACCCAATTCTGAATGGTTCATTGGGCAAAGGTAAATCGTGTACGGATGTGTGAAATGAGCTAAATGATCAGGTATGAATTAGTTTGTTAGCTACTATTAATAAGGTAAGTATATAACTAGTCATTTATTACAAGCCATGTATAATGCTAATGATGTATATATATGAGATTGGTAAGTAAAGTCGGCCTTGTGACTAAATATTTTGGTTAACAATGAAGTGATTCTTTCTATGTGTATATGTGTGACCAAACATATTCGGCCAAATAAGTAGTATATGTACATGTTATATCTTGATTCTTGAACTTGTGTATAAGAGTATATGTGTATTTGATAATGTGAAGCCATTTTGGTTGGAAAGTTGAATGGTAATTGGTCAATTTAATTATTTGAATATTCGGCTAAGATAGTATTTATGTACGAAAGTATACATATATATTATTTACGAATTATAAGTTTGAGACTAAATGAGACATGGTTAATATATATATTGGTTAGGCTAATCGAGTTGAATATTTCGTTAGGTTAATTATTTACTTATGACTTACTAAGCTATGATAGCTTACTATGTGTATATTTGTTTCTATTTTATAGATTTTGGATTCAAGTTACAAGCTTGAGGATTGTTAACAAATTCTATCACACTATCGACCATTTTCGGTATTTTATAAGTTGCATTTTGGAACTATGGCATGTATAGTCTGGAACATATTTTGAAAATGCTGAAAGTTGGTTATGTATATAAGCCAACGAAAATGGCTAAACTTTTATCTTTAAAATTCGATTATGCTAAGTTCGGTTTATGTTCACTTTGTTTTATAATTACATGCCATGTATGTGTAATGTTTGTGTTAGGTACCACGTGTGTTGAAAAATGGTTGCTTGCTATGTCTTAATTCGGTTTTATATGCTTTTGATTAAATATTCATTGAGCTTGATTGTTGGTAAATATTGAATATGCTTCGTGGATAAGTATGGTTGATTGTTTGGTATGTATTTTATGTTAAATGTGGTATTTATCTTAGGTAAGTTGCATATAATATATATGTGCTTCATTTACAGGTTCGGCTATGGTATAATGTATTGAAACATATATGATTGCTCATCAAATTATTTAATATGTTTGTATATGTAAGCTTGGTTATTATGAAATTGTTGTATGAGCTAGGTCAAGAATGATAATATGTGATTAAAAGTTTAAGATGTTTGAATAATGATTAATATTTTTGTTATTACGTAAGTAATTTTAGTCATATTGACTAGTATACGTAATAAATGTACCTTTAAATGGTGTGCAATAAATAGTTAGATTTGTTAAGGCCAAATGCATATAAACTAATGATTAAATAGTATGTATAATCTTTAATGATTACTTACATTAAATAAAGAATAAAAAAATGCATGTTTATTACCATATGAATACTTTAACTTGTATATGACCTAAGCAATACAGGTAAGTACATTTTAGATGTATATTATGGTTCGTTAAGTGATGAGGAGGTGAGCATGATTTGATATGCTACATGTATAATCGCATAAGCGGTATTAGAAATATGTTCAACCATGTTGACAATAGTTTAAGCCGTGCATATAGAACATTATATGTACTGTTAGTAATAAATCGAATTTGGTTGTAACCCGTATATGCAAGGTGTAAACTAATAATATTTTCTTTTAAATTTTAAAAGAATTTGACTTGAGTGAATACGTATTAATTTTCGGAAGTATGCCTTTGATCGGTAATGCCTCATAACCCTAATCCCGCGACCGATACAGGTTAGGGATGTTACACTAGCCATATCACATGGCATGATATTTACAGTACAAAACTTATTCACATACTACTAGCCTATACATGCCATATTCTAATATTCACAATGTCAAAAGGTACCAAAATAAGGTTAGATAGTGTGGTGACGATCTTTGATGATCCCCGAGCTCTTGATAGCTATGATATCTATAAAATAATGCAAACACACACAAGGTAAGCTTTCAAAATCTTAGTGAGCCATATACAAATAAACTTAACAATATAAACATATAAGCATCGTAATATACATATAATCTTTAACCACATGCTATCAGAAAACATATAGCTCAAATTCATTTCACATATTCTTCATCCATTTGTACATAATGCATATTTTCTTATACTTTTGTCACATATACTCACTTGATCATAAAGATACATATGGTTACCTTTCAACATCAAATATGATATACAATTTCAAACGTACCTTAATCGGATACATATTTCATATTATCATTCATTTCTCAGAATGCCCGTTGAACCATTTGGAATCATAAGGATACGCGGATAGCTTGGAAAGCTCGTACAATGCCAACGTCTCAGACGTGGTCTTACATGTAATCAAATATCGATGTCACTGTCCCAGACAGGGTCTTACATGAAATCAAATATGATGCCAACATCCCAGACGTGGTCTTACAGGTAAATCATAAGTCAATGGCAACGTCCCAAACGTGGTCTTACACGATAACACATATCGGATCCTATGTCATGACATATGCATCCTAACTATTCCTAAGGTTCGTACAGGGCTTTTCGGACGTCGAAACTTTGTCGATACTTTCTTGGATATCTCATATTCAGCTCTCATATTATCATTCATCACAATACAATGACTTATATACATGAATAAATCAATTCAAACAGATTTATTTGTATATCGACTTACCTCGTACGGAAATGAATTGAAACAAGCGACTATTTAACGACTTTCGTTTTCTCCCGATCTAATTTCGTTTTCTTTGGTTCTTGATCTATATCAATTCAAATTTAACTTATTCACTTTAACATTCATTCAAATCAATCCAAAAACACATATTTAGGGAAATTTACAATTTAACCCTCATATTTTCACATTTTGATAATTTAGTCCCTAATTCATAAAATCACAAAATACTAAAAATTTCCTTAGACATATGTTTAGTCAAATTTTCCTAGTGCTCATATAAGTCAACATATTTCATTTATTCCACATTTTAGTACCTCAAAATCTCATTTTTTACAATTTAGCCCAAATTACTCAAATTTATCAAAAATTCAAAGACAAAATATACTAACCCAACACATATCTATCATTTACTAAAATCAAACTTCATAAAACTCATAGTTTCATCAATGGCTCAACACAAAATCATCAATAAAATCAGAAATTGAGGCATGGGCTTAGTAAAACACAAAGCAACGATCACAAAAACATATAAAATATCGAAAACAGATCAAAACACATACCTCAATCAAGCAAAACAATGGCCGAACCCTAGAATTTGTTTTCCCTTTTTCTTTTTCTTGTATTTTCAGCAATGGATGAGGAAAATAAACTAAAATTTAACTTTGGTTTTAATTAATATAACATTAATATTCATTTTACCAATTTAACCTTATTATAAATCATTAAAATTCCACCAACTAATGCCCATTTATGTCATTTAATTCATTCCATGGTCAAATAACTTCATAAGGACCTCATAATTAATAAACCATAACAAATAGGCATTTTAACAATTAGAAGGCCACTTTTACATTTTACGCGATTAGGTCCTTCTATCGAATTGAACACACAAACGATTAAATTTTCATACAAAACTTTCACACATGCTAATTCACATATCATAATCATAGAAAATAATATTAAAATATTTTTTGACTTGGATTTGTAGTCCCGAAACCACTATTCTGACTAGGGTCTAAACCGGACTATTACAGCGAGATACAACATATTCTCAATAGAATCTTTATTTGACCATGTCATCCCTTCTCTGTTATTGACCCAAGTAAACCAACCATTGTCGAGTTTAATATCAACAAGGGACAGCTCCTCCATCACCTCACGAAACTCCTCCATAGTAGCCCTAGATTTCCTTCAGCCCTCTTCCTTTTCAGCATCACTGATGATAGCGTTAAAATCACCCCCAACAACCCACTCCTCCCTAACCGGCCCTCCTACCCTCCTAAGAATATCCCAAGACCTATTCCTTAAGTTAAGATCCACGTGGCCATAAAACTAGTGAATCAAAGCCTTTTATCCTTTTCCATGCTAAAGAGGGAATCAATGTGATGATTAGAGTAGTTTTGCAAAGCCATATCAACCCTTTCTTTACAAAGCATCACTAAACCCTTCCTACGCCCCTTCAAGCCAAGCACCTGTCCATTCTGTAAAGATTACGAACACGCGAAAACTATTAGAATGCATTTTCATTTTGAAAAGGAAGACAACATTCGGGTTTGTAGCAACAAGAAGTTGCTTGATCTCATGAATTGTCACAGGGTTCGCAGGCCCACGACAATTCCAACAAAGAAACCTCATTGCTCTTAGTGTGGCTGATCACTAGCCACAACCTTGCATGGTGAGAGACAATACACTAGCTTCCTACGAACAAGTCTAATAGGGCTTTCATCAGTATTTTCCCTATTACTTCCTTTCAATCTCTTTCTTTTGCATTTCGTTTTTCCTGCTTCTTCAGGAGCTATTTTCTGTTGACATTTTTTCATTGGTGAGCATAATATAGATTCCTCTTCAACATTTTTGGCTTTTTCTTTTCCCTTCAATATTGTTAAACCATTCTCTTCCACATTTCCTTGCTTATCACTATTCGAATCTTTACCCATGTTTTCCTTTACTTCAAGAAATTCAATACCATTTCTCTAGTTGCCTCTGGCTTGGGTTGGCCCTCCTAGCTGAGCTCTAAGCTAGCTGGCATATTGTAAATTGAAGTTGTTTGATTCAATATGTTCTTCTCTCCTGTAGCATTTTTCAGTTGTATGACTAGTCAACCTACATATAAAACAAAAGGCAGGTACTCGTTCATATTTGATAGCACATATGGTCTTGCTGCCATCACTCCCAACTAAATGGATAACTCTATGCAAAGGTCTTAGAACATCAATATTAACCCAAATCATAATATACTCTGTAATACCTCTAAATCGTATTCGTAGTCAGAATAGGGTTTTAGAGCATTATCAAATAAACGTTACCTACATTTCTCATTTCAGAACATTTCAATAATCACAACACAATCCATCATTAAGCATGCATATCGTCCCTTATTCAAGCCATCGAGGCCTTAGAATGACTTTAGAAATGATTCAAGACTAAATCTGGAACATTTGAAAAATTAGGAAAAAATTAGAAAAATTCAACTACAAGGGTCACATGGCCATGTGGCCAGGCTGTGTGACTCACACAATTGAGACACACGACCGTGTCCCGGCCCGTGTCTGTGCCCATATAACTCTTTGACTTGGGTCACACGGCTAAGCCACACGCCCGTGTACTAGGCCATGTAACTCTCGAAATGGCATCACACGCCTATTTGTTAGGTTGTCTACTAGCTGACTTACTTTCCAAGCATCCCTCAGGTGACACACAGGCATGTCTCCCAGCCATGTGTCTCATACGGCAAAGTCATATGCCCGTGTGTTTGGCTGTGTGGACCTAAAATATACATTAAACAACAAGTTTACCATTTCCTACTTGCTTGCATATTAAGCAACTCAAAAACCATTTGTTTCACCTATTCAAAACACGACCAAACATACTCAAAACATACTAAAACAATCATCCTAGGTGCCTAACCAATGTAACCTCATTGGTACCACAAATTATATCATCAAAACAAATCATCCATGCATCATTCAAATCAAAGTTTTAAACATGCCGAAATCAATCAATTTGACCTAGCTTATATCTACCTACAACATCAAATTTAAATTCATAAAAACCTAACAAGTTTTGGTTCAAATCAACATGCTAAATTATGGCTCCAAACACAAACATAAGTTTATATATATACCAAACCAGCATTATAATTAAACTCAATTACATCACATATACCAAATACATGAAAAACCAAACACATCCTAGGTATAAGCCATTACAAAAGGTAAACATCACCACATTGGAGGTCGGGATCATTGTTGGATGCTGAGTCAGCGGTCAAAAGAGAAGTACCTAATTTGCTCACGAGAAACGAAATCGTACGCTAAGTAAAACTCCGCGATACCCATCGAGGCCCCTAATGGTGAGAATGGCTCGGACATTTAGGCAATCCTTGAGGGCATTAAAAAGGGTTTCTCTCTTATCACCGCATCTAAAGCACTCCCTATCAATAATCTGACGAATCGAGGCAATCTTATCTTTCGTGGGAAGGAGCTCATGACCCAGCCTCCACGCGAAAACCCTGATCTTCGGGAGAGATTTAAGTTTCTAAATCATTTTTTAGAAAACTCTATGAGGCCCCATGCCCACTTGTTTAATAAGGAGCCACGAGTAAGCTATTTTAGAAGTGGAAGATCCAAGAGGGTTTTGAAACCAAATCAGGCTATCCTTCAGACCATTGGGAAGGAAAGGTAGGTTGCATATGCGCTCCCAATGCAGTTATCGTATATCTCATGCACTTTATTATGATTCCTGCATGTCTTGTAATTATCCTACATCTCGTGCACTTTCCTTTCATGGAAAATATGACTAATGTCGCAAATCAATTCGCCGTTGAGCCCTTTGAAACCCCAATTATCCTTGTGGATATTAATCTTTCCATCATTCCCTATTTTTCACCCAAAGCCATCTTTAAGATCCCTCGCAGCAGTAGCAATGCTATTCCGAGTAAATAACAGTTTGTCCACCTTTTTAGAGTGAAATAGGTCACCATCGGGAATGTATTTGGAGCTGAGAACATTATAGCATAATGTGTCCTTGATTGTGAGTACCCTTCACACCTATCTGCCAAGGAGAGTTATGTTAAACAATTGAATGTCCCTAAAATCAAGCCCTCCCATTCCTTTCGGGAGGAAAACTTTGTCCCAAGTTAACATAGCCCACCCATGTCCTTTATCTTTATAGGCCCACCACATCCTTCGCATATTTCCTTGCAACTCCTCTACAGATCCCCTAGGTGCAAGGAAAACAAACAAAGTATAAGTTGGTAAAGATTGTAAAATTGATTTAATAAAGATTTCTCTACCCCTGTAGGATAGGAGTCTCTTTGACCAACAATTAATTCTATATGAGAATTGTAACACCCCTAACCTGTACCTAAACTTATTGTAACGCCCCAAAAATCCCGGAATCTCAAACTTTCTTTTTTTTTTCGATTTGATAAAAAGAGGGCTAGATATTCCTAGTCAAGTGTATTTAGGTGATAATAGGCCTTGGTTAAGTTTTGAGTTCGAACTTAGAAGTGAAGGAATTTATAGGTTGATAGTTAAAAGAACCTTGATGGCAAGTAGGTTGATTTTTAAATAAATAAAGGAGGAATTGGACATAGGAAGCTCTATGGTGGAGTGGCAAGTAGCGCCACATGTGAGGCTTAGAGGTGGCGTCACATGCATGGCAAGGAGGTCTGGGGTTCGAATCCCTCCTTGCTTAAAATGAGGATTTATTTTTGCTTAATAGATGGCCAGTAGTGGTGCTGGATATAAACTATGTAGGGAGTGATAAGAGGAGAAGTTTAAGGAAGGAATTAATGAGTGATCAGGGAGGAAAATTAGGAGATGAGGAGTATAGAGAGGTGAAGCAGAATTGGGAAGTTAGGGATAGGAAATTCGGCTATTATATATGTAGGTGCCGAAATTGCTTCTCTCCCTTTAGCTGAATTCTTCATTCTTGTTGCCGAAACACTTTGTTTACTCCAAGTGCTCAGAAGTCGAATTCCTTACTCCTTGATTGCCTTTCTCTTCTCAATTCTCTTTGATTCACCTTTAGTTTAGCTGTTTCCTTGTTCTTTTCTTCTTGATTTTTCCGAATAAACCTTTTTCACCATACAAATCTCAAAAGTCGAATACCCTCTGTGCCCCCACTTCTCTCTCTCAGCCGAATCTAGTGTAAGTGCTTTGTTCCTTCAGTCAATTTTGCTAGTATCGATTACTCTTGTCCCTCACTCTTTCTAAATTGATTTTGGTAGGAGTACAGTATCGAATCTCAGTCTTTTGGGATCCTTGTGGATTTGCTCATTAGGTGTTGGGACTTTGGTAAGTGTTCTTCACTTTGGTAAGGATTGGCCGAATGGGCTTTAGTAGGAAAGAGTGACTTATGCCAGATACAAGTCACCCATTATGTATCTTAACGATAAAGGTTAATGCAAATCTAGGAAGTACTCGTGATTAGTGATCAAGGAAAAGCTATTAAGGCTTGGCATTTCAGGTAAGGTTAAGGTGAGATTTCGGCTTTTGGTAAAAGTATTCGATATGTATGTGGGATTAATCATTGAGTGACATCGATTGTAGGTTCGTGGCTAGGAAGATCGTAGCGCTTTATTACCAGGTGTGTACATACACTGCACACACATAATAGATAGCTAAATCTCGAAATGCCGAAATGCTGAAATGCCGAAAAGCCAAAAGTTTGGCTACAATAGACTTGTGAGTGCACGAACACTCTTGAGGGGGAAACCGATAGGTTATTTGAGACCCCATGGGTGATTCCATGAACTTGGGCTGTGTTTTGGCCAACCGGGCCAAAATGGGCTAATGGGCCGATGGGCTGTAGGGCCATAATAGGCAAAATTGGCAATTTGATACTAAGGGATGCAAAATCGTATAAAAGCATGATATGAATGTGATTTGGGCCTAATGGACCATATGAATGTGATTTGGGCCTAATAGGCCATACGAAAGTGATTTGGGCCTAATGGGCCATATGGAAGTGATTGGGCCTAATAGGCCATATGTATGTATATAGACTTGTCTAGGCTTTGTAAGGGGTTTTGGGCCTAGTATCTGATAACTGTTAAAATAGACATAATACTTAATTAATAAATAAATTGTGACCGTGGATAAATTATAAGGTTAAAGTGTGGCAATGGGTATATGCATGCCTAGGATTGGATCTAAGGAGAGCTTGGTACTTAAGCGGTCTTAATGACTCACCTCCTCTTCTCTGGAATCCTACCTGATGCGTAGTATCCATTCACTTTAGTCATCGAGGACTTGTAAACGGGCCAAGGTAAGTAATAAACTCATAACAAAGAGAAATTACCGAAATGCCCCTAAGGGCGAGGATGACTAAAATTCCCCTATGTGTTGAATGTAAGATTTATGGATGTTACCTGTGTACCTGCTGCATTCATACGATACTCTGTTTAGGATGCATATGGGTTGGGAATTGTGGACGGAGGAAGTATATGAGGATCGCATGGTTGCTTGACGATCGTGGATCCCCCGACGGCTATTAATGTAATATCTCGAATTAGGGTCTAATCGGAATAGTGGTTTTGTGACCACAAATCTGAGATAGAAATAATTATTTTATAATTATTTTGAGGTTTATGATATGATTGCATGATTGTGTGAAAATTTTGTGAAGAAATTTTATGCATAAAATGCTTAATTTGAAGTTAGGGACTAAATCGAAAAAGTTGCAAAACTTGCATTCTAGAAGTTTTTAGTATGAAATTGCTTTGAAATATTAATTAGGAGGTCTTAAATAGCAATTTGACCAATTTCTAAAATTTTGGACAAAAATGGGCTTGTACATGAAAATTTTCAAAGAAAGGTATTAAGGGCATTTTGGTCATTTGGATATTTAATGAAATAAAATGGGAAAAATAACACAAAATGGTCATCTTCCTCATTTAGTTGCTGCCGAAATTTCACTCTCACCATAGCTAGGGTTTCTTCAACTTTCAAGCTTCATAGTAAGTGATTCTAAGCCCCGTTTTTAATGATTTTTACGTTTTTGAGATCCCGGTAACTTGATAAAGCTTATGTTAGCAATAATTTAACCTAGGGTTTATATTTGGAAAAATACTCATAGGTGAAATTTGTGTATTTTGATGTTTTATGATAGAATACGAGGTTTTAAATTATGTTAGACAACTTGTACTACTCGATTTTAAGCAAAAACGAGTAAAAGGGCTTAATCGGTAAAAATACCTAATAGTCACAAGTACAGGTTAGAGTGAGAATTTGATGTTGCCATAGAAGGGAAAAGTGATCAGCATGTTATAAAACATAAGAATAAGGAATAAAGTTTAATCCCGAGCCTAGGGGCAAAAGTGTAAATATGCAAAAGTTTAGGGGTAAAATTGTAATTTTGCCAAAATTTGAATTAAGGATTAATTTGATAATGTGAGTATTAAATAAGCTAAATGTGTTATTTTAGATCAAGAAAGACGTGGAATCGACCCCAATCGAGGAAAAGAAAAGATTGTGGACTAAATTGCAAAATCTTTGTATTTTGGTACCAAGGTAAGTTCATGTGTAAATAATGTAGCATAATTGTTATTTTTAAGTTATTGATGTTAATTATATGTTATGCTGAATTTTATTATGAAATGTATGCTTTGTGGTTAATTACAAATAATATGTAAATTATGTAAGCTACTTGTTAAGTACAAATTGTTACCGAGTATTGGTTTCGGCATTCTATGGAAGACGGCAAGGATATGTGTTCGAGGAAAATCCCGTTTGAACCTTAGGAATAGATTAGGATACAAGTGACATGTCACTAGGATGGTTGAGCATCCAAACTCGTTGAGTTGAGTCCGAGTTCACTTATGGATGCGAATGTCCGAACTCGTTGAGTTGAGTCCGAGTTCGTGAGATGTAACTAGGCATCCGAGCTCGTTGAGTTGAGTCCGAGTTCACTTATGGATGCGAATGCCCGAGCTCGTTGAGTTGAGTCCGAGTTCGCTTATGGGTGGGTTACATGATTGCTTGATTAAATATGTGGCACTTACGTGCAAGTTATCCATGTATCCGAATTATATTCCGATGTGTTCAACGGGTAAAGTTTTACTCAAATGGAGGAATACTCGAGATGAAAAGAGACGTATTGGTAAGTGATGTGAAATGGATACTTCGGACAGGTATGTACTTAACCCTCGGGTTGAGTATTGATACAATAATGATAAGATAGTAAAATGATGAATGATGATTAGAAATGAGATTTATGTTTTGGTGATATCATGCTAATGTTGTTTGGTATGATTGCTTTGTTATGTTACTTATTATTTGCATATGAACTTACTAAGCATTTATGCTTACTCCCTCCTTCTTACTCATTGTAGTTTTGGACAAGCCAGCTCAGAGTCGGGATAGGTCGAAGGATCACCACACTATCCTAAGAACTTTTCGTAAATGGCTTGTAAATTTAAGTATGGCATGTATAGCAATATACCTATTTTGTGTAAATGATCTTATGGTATGGTGATGGAATGGTTGATGAAATGCTTGATAATGATAAATTATGGAAATGGTTAGTTTAGATTATGTTTGATGTTATGAAAAGTTATTAGGACACTTAATTCATGAAAACTCATAAAAAGGATGAAATTTGCCATAAACAGAACATTGCAGCAACACTGATGTGAGTTTGAAAATTTACTAAAAATCATAGAAATCGAATTAGGTGATGGATTAAATATGAAATTGAAGCTTAATATGTCTAGTTTCACATAAAATAAATGAAACAGTTAAAGAAATTATATGTTAGAAGATATTTGAATTTTAGCAAAACAGGGTCAGAGCAGTTTCTGGATCCCCTGTTTCAACTTTAGAAATTCACCATAAATTTTACAGATATAATTAGGTGGTTTATTTTATATGCTCAGAACCCTTACTGAGTCTAGTTTCAGGAGAAATAAACCTCATAATAATATGAATTTTTTACAGAGATAAATATGGTTCGTAGTAAACAGAGGTCAGTTCAGTCAAGTCCTGAAACAGGGGTAACTTTAACTAATAAACTGTACTAATTGGCCCAACCAAAAATTCTAGAAAAAAATTAGTAGATAGATATATGAGTCTAGATTCAGGAAAAAATTATGGATCTCAATTTCGAGTTTCTTAACTCGAGATATGATTTTTCTTGTGACTGTGACGCAAGTAGCTTGAAAGCTGTGAATGTAGAAACAAATAATCCAAAGTTCTAAAAATGTTAAATTAAACTTAGTAACACCTCATACTCGACTCCGGCGACGGTCTCGGGCGTGGGGGCGTTACAATTAAGCCCAATATGTGATTAGCAGCTTGCTGCAATGAAGGTAGTACCGCAACCGGGCTACCATTGATGTGAATCAGATGGGTGGGTCGATATTTATATCCCCACATGATGTGTACCGAGGGACGGAGATGATGTGTATCGGTTGGATTATTGGGTTGGGTTGCACAAGCATTGCATGTATGATAATGTGGTGACTGATGTTTGCTTAATGTTTCTTTTTGAGGGTTGTACACACTGAGTTTGCGAAAACTCACCCCCTCTTTTATTTTTTTAGGTGATGCACAATAGGAGGTTCGACGGTGGGAGAGACTCCAAGGTGGCCAGCTAGCAAGACAACTTATTTCTTTAAAAGGAAAGCATATAGTTTCTAGTTTATTAAATTATTTTAGACTGGATTGTAATAAGGCCTTCTCTCTGGTTACTATTATTATTATTTTTTAAAAGAAAGTACATCGCTTCCGCAATGACCTAAATAAAGTTTCTGCAACTGGAAAGAGATTTTACAAAGAAATTAAGGATTTTCACTTTAAGGAAGGGTTTTCAATGAAAACAAGGTTTTCCATAAAACACTTCAATATGGCACGTTGGGTCCAGCCATAACGTCTAGGCCGAGTCTGGGGTGTTACACTTATGCCAATAAGGCACCTCAATCACAAACCATTAAGCACATCTAAACTTATGCATATTTGGCCATACACCAGCCATACATAACTAACTTATTTCCTTCTCAAAACATGTTATTCTTGACCTATACCATGTCAATATAAATTTACCATTTGGACCATTACTCACATGCATCAAAATCATATAAGTGACACAAATTAACAATTACCAAAATCAACATTTAGCATTCAACCCAAACTTTAAACATAAGTCCACCTATACATGCCATTGTAACCTTGTCCAAAACATCAAAATCTACCGGTATAATTGTTGGATAGTGTGATAGGTCTCCGACAATCTTCCAAACGGATCGAACTTTCGGTAATCTATAAAACATAGTAAAGAAAACTACGTAAGCATTTAATGCTTAGTTAGTTCGTAAAACATGAACATAACTTACCATTTCATTGTATAACATTAAAATTAAGCATGATATAATCCACCAACAAGATTGGCACAAGCCTAAGCATCAACAACATATGTTAGTGCTTTAACACATAACTCAATTAAACTATCACATGGCAAGATAGATTTACATGAACATAGTACCATTGAATTCATACTTTCCATAAGCATAAATATACATTCCTTGAACATTACCATTTCATACCTTTCCATAGGTTTATCTTGATCTAAATAATCAAATTCAGTCCATTTCATACTCATACTATTCAATTTAGTCCAAAATTCAAACTTTTCAAAATTACTTTTTACCCCTAATATTTGTAAAATTACATTTTTACCCCTAATAATTTAACTTTTTTATAATTTAGTACTTAAGCTCGTAAATTGAAATTTATGCAATTTCATCCACATTTCATGCTAGCCGAACTACCTAGGGACTTATATAAACCCATACAAACCATCATTTTGTGATTTTATCTTGATATTTTACTACTTTTACAAATAAGAATCTATATGACATTTTCAACAAAAATCACTCTACAATACTTGTTTATTTATCAACAAGGACTCATAATCTTTCATTAAATTTCAAGAATCATGCAAACATGCTTATGGAAAAACCCTAAACCTTTAATAGTTTTTCAAATTAGTCCCTATGCTAGCTAGATTAAGCAACAACGATCCTGAAAACATAAAAATCATTAAAACGGAACAAAATATCCCTTACATGCAAGAGAGAAGTTAGTTGAATGCTTAATCTCCTTCAATGGAGTTTTCTTAACCTAATTTTTAGTGGGGATGATGAACAAAAAGATGATACTTCATTTTTCTTTAATTTATTTTAATATATTTACTAAATTACATAACTAACCTTGATAAATAACCTTAAATTCACTTAATTTTATGTCCATGAATGTCCACTAATAATAATAATGGTTTATTTACCATCTAAGTCCTTTCACTTTAAGGTTTCATAGCTATTTGATACTTTTAGCTACTAGAACTCTACTTTTGTACATTTTACGATTTAGTCTTTTTTACTTAATTAAGCATCCAAACGTTAAAATTTCTTAGGGAAATTTTTATACGACCTTACTAACATACTATAGACATTAAAATAATAATAAATTAAATATCTACTCGTTAGAGTTGTGGTCCCGAAACCACTGTTCCAATTTCACTAAAAACAGGTGTTACAACTCTCTCCCGTAAAGAAATTTTTGTCCCCGAATATCTTACCAAAAAATAGGTTCGGGTATTGCACTTTCATAGCTTTTTCTGGTTCCTAAGTAGCTTCATCTATTCCATGACACTGCCACAAAACTTTCACTAAAGCTATTCTTTTATTTCTTAATTCTTTAACCTCTCAAGCTAGAAATTTGATTGGTTCTTTACTATACGTCATATCAGACTAAATCTCAACGTCAAAAAGTGAAATCACATGTGAAGGGTCTGATAAATACTGTCATAACATAGATACATGAAATACATTGTGAATATTTTCTAAATCCGATGGCAAAGCTAATCTGTAAGCTACCAGACCGATTCTTTCAATAATCTCATACGACCCGATAAACTGCACACTCAGCTTTCCTTTACGACCAAATCGAAGAACTTTCTTCTAGGGCGACACTTTCAAAAACACTTTAGCGTCGACTTGAAATTCAATGTCTTTTCTTTTTAGTCCGTAAAAGATTTCTATCGACTTAAAGCTGCTTTCAAACTGTTCCATATCACTTTAACCTTTTCTTCGATTTCTCGTATCAAACCAACCCTGTGAAGCTTTTTCTCTGAGCTCAATCCAATATAACGGAGTTCAACACTTCCGACCATACAAAGCTTCTTACGGTGCCATCTTTATGCTCGATTGATAACTATTATTATAAGCAAATTCAACTAATGGTAGAATTCTCTCCCAATTACCTTCAAACTCTAAAACATAGCATTGAAGCATATCCTTGAGTATCTTAATTACTCGCTCAGATTGACTATTAGTCTTAGGGTGAAATGCAGTACTAAAATGCAAACGGGTACTTAGAGCCTCATGTAACTTGCTCTAGAATCGAGATGTAAACCATAGATCCCCATAAAAAATAATAGAAACTGGCACCCTGTGCAATCTAACAATCTCAACAACATATAACTCTGTTAATCTCTCAAGTGAATAATTCGTATGTACTGGAATGAAATGCGTGGATTTCGTCAAACGATCAACAATGACCTAAACAATATCTTTTTTTCAGAGATAGAGGCAATATCAATACGAAATCCATCGTAACATGCTCCCATTTCCACTCTAGAATCATCACTGGCTATAACAAACTAGAAGGTATCTAAGGTTTGGCTTTAACCTGCTGACAAACTAAACATCTCGATACGAGCTCAGAAATTTCTCTTCATACCTAGCCACCAGTACATTTTTTTCAAATCACCATATATTTTATTGCTACTAGGATGAATAGACATGCTACTACTATGACCTTCCTGTAAAATCTTTTGGACGAGATCAGAATTTCTCAAAATGCAAATTTTGCCTTTAAAATACAAACTATCATCAGCACAAACACGAAAATCTAAATTAGGTGTCGTCTCAATCTATTTTCGCTCAGCTATTAATACATCGTCACAGTTTTTAGCTTCATTAATTTGTTACAAAAGCATTGGTTTAGCTTTTAACTCAGCTAAAATCGAACCATCATCAATCAACATCAACCATGTGTTCACAGCTCGCAAAGAAAAAAGAGACTTTCTACTTAAAGCATCAACAACTACATTAGCTTTTCCCAGATGATAATCAATGATCAAGTCCACCTAGCATAATCAACACTTAGAATTCAACCCAAAATTTAAACAGAAGTCCACCTATACTTGCCACTATGACCTTGACCGAAACATCAAAATCTACCGATATAATAGTTGGATAGTGTGATAGGTCTCCGACGAGCTTCCAAATCGATCGGGCTTCCGATAATCTATAAAACATAGAAAAGAAAACTACGTAAGCATATAATGCTTAGTACGTTCGTAAAACATGAACATATCTTACCATTTCATTTATAACATTAAAATTAAGCATGATATAATCCAACAGCAATATTGGCACAATCCTAAGCATCAACAACAATATATGTTAGTGCTTTAACACATAACTCAATTAAACTATCACATGGTAAGATAGATTTACATAAACATAGTACCATTGAATTCATTCTTTCCATAAGCATAAATATACATTCCTTGAACATTACCATTTCATACCTTTCCATGGGTTCATATCATAGTCGATTGGAACACTTACTGTTCCTTCCCTTTACATGCCCGTTGAACCACTTAGAATAATATCGGATACACGGGAAAGCTCACACAAAGTGTGCTAAACATATGGTCGAAACCATTCCTTTTCCTTTTCCTTTTCCTTCACATCGTTGCTCACTCGAGCCATAAAATAGGTCTCCTTACACAAGCTGACTATCGAAATGTAAGCTACACGATGCCGCTCAAACAAGCTAACAAGTGTTCACAACAAATGTCGGAACTCAGCCATCGGTAGGACATTCAGGACCAACACCTGAAACATGGTAACCCTAATGACATGTCATTTGTATACTATATATTTCTAAGGTTCAAATGGGGCTCGATAATCGTCAAAACGACTTTGGATTTCCATTGTTCATTACATGATAAGTAGCACAATAACAAATATATCAAAAAAATAATTGAAACATTATTTAAACATACGAACTTACCTCAATTACAAAGACGTCGAAATAAGATAAACTAATCTGAGGCTTTAACTTTTCCTCAATCTAGATCCATACGAGGTTTATCTTAATCTAAATAATCAAATTAATCCATTTAATACTCATACTATTTAATTTAGTCCAAAATTTAAACTTTTGCAAAATTACATTTTATCCCTTATATTTTAACTTCTTTACAATTTAGTCCTTAAGCTTGTAAATTGAAATTTATGCAATTTCATCCACATTTCATGCTAGTCAAACTTCTTAGGGACTTATATCAACGCATATGTAACACCCCTAACCCGTGTCCGTTGCTGGATTAGGGTTACGGGGCAGTATCGATCAAATCACAGCATATAATAAACATTTCTCATACTTGATTCAATTTCATATAAATATCAATCTAACATAATCATATTGTCTCTTATAAGGCTCTACGAGACCATAAAACATGCTTGTAAGAGGTTCAGAACTAAACTGATAACATTTGAAAGCTTTGGGAAACATGTAAAATTTTCAAACATTCAAGGGTCACACACCCATGTCCAAGCCGTGTGGAAACAGGGCATACATATTGACTTACATCACACGGCCAGAGACACACCCGTGTTCCATAATCGTATGGAAACTGAAGTGTAATACCTCTAACCTGTATCCATCACCAGACTAGGGTTAAGAGGCATTACCGGACAAATCGAAACATTTCACAAATAAATTCACAAGCATCATTCAAACATATTCATATATCACTATAGAGTCTCTTACTTAGGTCAATGAGACCTTAAACATGCTTTAGAAAGGGGTCAGGACTAAACTGAATGCATACAAAATTTTTCTAAACTTTAACATTTTTCAAAGTTGTAAAGGTCACATGTCCATGTGAACAGGCCGTGTGCCTCACACGGCTTTAGATACGCCCGTGTGTCTAGGCCGTGTCAAAATAGGGCATACATATTGACTTGTCCACACGGCCACAAGACACGCACGTGTGCCAGGCTATGTGAAAATTAGGGAGGCTACTGACTTGGGTCACAAGGCTAACCACATGCCCGTGTGTCTAGCCTGTGGACGAAACTGACTTGGCCACACGGCCTAGCACACGCTCATGTGTACGACCGTGTGGTCTGCCCAGGCTCATTTCGAAATGGCCCTCGAGCAACATGGCTGAGATACATGCCCGTGTCCTTACCCATGTTGGTAAAAATAGGCCATTTACAAGGCCAATTTGCCACCCCTTTAAGGGTCCTCCCTACAAGCATCAAAACCACATCATTTTATACCAAATTCGCAACAATTTCTCAACCAAAACATATACCATTCATGCCATAACATTATTCATCAATTTCATACTCAATATATAAACCGAAACATACCCAAACCCTAAGCCAAAATCATACCAAAACAAAGGTTTCATAATCTGTAATCACACAATCAAATCTCATGCCAAATTCATACCAAATTCCATAATAGACACATATCAAAACTTACCAAATTGACCAATTCTTTTGGCCATTCAATAACATATCATAAAGACAACATTGCATCACATAATTCATACCAAAAACTCATTCATATTTATTACTAAAACCAAGCCAAATTACATGGCTAGATATATACATTACCAAAACATATACAATTACTTCTAGCCTATACATGTCATACTTCAATATACATATTTTCAAAAGGTACCAAAATGAAGTTTGATAGTGTGGTGATGATCCTCGATGATCCCCGAGCTCCCGGTAGCTATGATATCTATAAAACAGTTGAAAGACACACAAAGTAAGCTTTCAAAAGCTTAGTAAGCCATATACAAATAAACTTAACTATATAAACATATAAGCATCATAATATCCATATACTCCTTAGCCAAATACTATCACAAACCACATAGCTCAAATACATTTCATATATTCCCCATTCATTTACACATATAGCATATTTTCTCATACTTTTGTCACATATAATCACTTGATCACAAAGATACATATACTTACCTTTCAACATCAAATGTGATACTCAATTTCAAATGTACCTGAATTTGATACACATTTCATATAATCATTCGTTTCTCGAACTGCCCGTTGAACCGTTCGGAATCATAAGGATACGCGGATAGCTCAGAAAGCTCATACAATGCCAACGTCCCAGACGTGGTCTTACACGTAATCAAATATCGATGCCACTATCCCAGAAAAGGTCTTACATGAAATCAAATACGATGCCAAGGTCCCAGACATGATCTTACACGTAAATCATAAGTCGATGCCAACGTCCCAGATGTGGTCTTACACAATAACACATATCAAATCCTATGTCATGACATATGTATCCTAACTATTCCTATGGGTCATACGGGACTTTTCAGACGTTGTCACATTATCGGAGATTTCTCGGATAACACATAATGAGCTCAAATAGTCATTCATCACAATTCAATACCATATAAGCAATAATAATTCAATTCAAACACATTTATTTGTATATTGACTTACCTCGTACAGATTCGGGCGAACGGAGTCGGCTACTCGACGACTTTCGACTTTCCCCGATCTAAATCTGTTTCCTTTGGTTTTTGATCTAAACACATTCAAATTTAACCCTTTGATTCACCAAACCATTCAATTCAATCTACAAACACACATTTAGGGAATTTTACAATTTATCCCTTATATTTTCACATTTTGACACTTTAGTCCCTAATTCACAAAATCACAAAATACACAAAATTTTCTTACACATATACTTAGCCGAATTTTCATAGTATTCATATAAGTCCATATATTTCATTTATTTCTCATTTTAGTCCCTTAATTTACAAATTTCACAATCTAGCCCAAATTACTCAAATTCATCAAAAATTCAAAGACAAAACTTAGTAATCTAACACATATCTTTAATTTACCATCATCAAACTTCATAAAGCTCACATTATCAACAATGGCATAACTAAAAATAGTCAACAAAATCAGAAATTAGGGCATGGGCTTGATGGATTACTAAGCAACGATTACAAAAATGTAGAAATTATCAAAAACCGATCAAAACACATACCTTAATCCATAATCATAAGTGTCAAAACCCTAAGAGCTTTTATTCTTTCTTTTGTTATTCAATTTTTGGCAAGATGAGCATATAATGAACTATTTTCATGTTTTGTTTAATTTAATTAACATTAATACATCAATTACCAATTTACCCTTGTATTATAAACATTTAAAACATTAATATCAAGGCCATTAATGTTCACTCATATATTTAATGGTCAAATAACAACATAAGGACCTCTCAATTATAAAGACATAGCAAATAGGCACTTTAGCAAATAGAACACATCTTTTACATTTACAGCGATTAGGTCCTTTTTCAAAATTAAGCACACAAACGATCAAATTTTCATACGCAACTTTCACACATGTAAATTCACATATTACAAGCACGAAAAATAATATTAAAATATTTTTTGACTCAGATTTGTGGTCCTAATACCACTATTCTAAATAGGGTCTAAACCAAACTGTTACATGAAGGGTATACTGACTTGGGTCACATGGCCGACCACATGCCTGTGTGCCAGCCCGTGTGCCGCACACGGCCAGTAGACACGTTCGTGTTCCTAAGCTGTGTAAGTCACTGACTTGTTTTAACTAGGATTCAAGGGTCACACGATCGAGTCACAGGCCCGTGTGCTCAACCGTGTGGCATAAAAATAAGCTTGATTTAAGCCAATTTCCCCTTATCTTTCATGTACCTAAAAGCATTCATTTAGCATCATTTTCACATACAATAGGCAACCAAAAATGACCATTTCACGCACATTTCATACCATTTTATATCTATTCCTTTTCTACTCATATAATGACCATAAACTAGCTCAAAAGAATACCAACTCCACATGATTCATCATTCACTACTTACTTACTAAATCATATACCAATTCATCAATCTTTTCCAAACAATATGGCATCCAGATATCAACCATTTAGCCAACCAAAAACATCATTTCTAATATTGCCATTATACACCATCAACAACTAGTCATTTGTGCATCTTAAAACCATACCAAGATTACCAAATTCACAAGGCATACATATATACATCACATACCATATTGCAATTCATACTATAAGCCAAAAACCATTCCATCATAAACACTATTTTCAAGCCAACTCACATGGCCAAATCCACAACTCAAAATATACCATAATGACACTAGCCTATACATGCCATATACCATATTTACAAAGCTTCAATAGTACCAACTAAGTGATTAATAGTGTGATGACGTTTCCTGACGATCCCCGAGTCCGAGCTAGCTTCAATTATCTATAAAGTAGGGAAAGAACACACAAAGTAAGCTTTAAAAGCTTAGTAAGCCATATAAAAATAAAATTACCACATGAAACAACATCATTTTCATCAAATAGGCAAAATATGAATAAGCATGTACAAATTCACAAACCTTCCCACACATATACATATTCAAGAACACATATAAATTCATCAAATATTTCCCTTTTCAATACTCATATGAATCTCGTACGTATCTGTGTCACTTAATTCAATTACTTATCCATTCTCGTCTTGACTTTGCCCGTTGAACCATTCAGAATCGTTGAGGATACTCGGAAATCACAAATAGCTCGTACAATGCCATATCCCAGATATGGTCTTACATGTTATCACATATCAATGCCACTTTCCCAGACAGGGTCTTATATGAAATCATTATATGATGTCAATGTCTCATACATGGTCTTACACATAATCACATCTTGTTAAACTAATGTCATGACATTTGTATCCTAAACTATTCCTAAGGTTCGTTCGAGTCTTTCGAACATCGTAACCCTGTGGATACTTGCTCGTATTTGATCATTCGATATTCAATACAATTCATTGATAAATAAATACTTATAATTCAATTTAAAGACTTTTATTTGCATATGAACTTACCTCGTATATATGATGAACGGATCGGATTGACAACTCGACAACTTTCGATTTCCCCCAATCTAAATCTGATTTCTTTCTTTCTTGATCTAAATATATTCAAAATTAACTTGTTTATTCATCTATTTACTCAATTCAACCCAAAACACACTTTAATGCATTTTTACATATTTACCCCTAGAATTTCACAATTTTTACAACTAAGTCATCAATTCACAAAACACAAATTTTACATAATTTCACCCCAATTTAAACTAGCTGAATTTCACATGGGTCCTTAACAGCCCATATTTATCATTTATTTCACATTTCAACCACCCAATTTACAAAATTCACAATTTAATCCCTAACTTGTATTTTCTTCAAAAATCACTTGATAAAACATGAAAATCTTTCATTTATCTATTATTTTTCATCATCAACTATCACAAAAACTCATGGGTTCATCAATGGCATTTTACAAAATCACCAACAAACTCAAAAATTAGGGCACGGGCTAGCTAGTACTCAAAGCAACGATTACAAAAACATAAAAATCATTAAAAACAGAACAAAATTCATACCTTAATTAAGAATTAAAGGTGCCGAACCTTAAAGCTTGAAGATAGCTTTCTTTTTCTTTAAAACTCGGTGCAAAAAGATGATACATGGCCACCATTTTGTTTTGTTTTAATTTAATTATACTTAAATCACAAATTACTTAATTAACCTTTGTTTAAACATTAATAAAACATATAATGGATGACTATTCATGTCTCCTACTATCCATGGTCTATTCACAACATAAGGACTTCACATTTAATTATTCATAGCAAATAAGCACTTAAACAATTAGAATAAAACTTTTACATTTTACGCGATTTAGTCCTTTTGCCAAATTAACCATCCATTCGATAATATTAAAACACAAAACTTTCACACATATCTAGTCACATGCCATAGACACTAAAAATAATATTAAAATATATTTTTTCGACCTCAAATTTGTGGTTCCGAAACCACTATTCCGTTTTAGCAAAAACTAGGCTGTTATAGCATACAAACCATCATTTCACGATTTTATCATGATATTTTACTACTTTTACAAATAAGTCCCTAAATGACATTTTCAAAAAAAATCACTTTAGGAAACTTGTTTATTTATCAACAATGACTCATAATCTTTCATTAAATTTCAAGAATCATGCAAACATGCTCATGGAAAAACCCTAAACCTTTAATAGTTTTTCAAATTAGTCTCTAGACTAGCTAGATTAAGTAACAATGATCCTGAAAAAACATAAATATCATTAAAAACGGAACAAAATATCACTACATGCAAGAAAGAAGTTAGCCGAATGCTTAAGCTCCTTCAATGGAGTTTTCTTAACCTAATTTTTGGTGGGATGATGAACTATAAGATGATACTTTAGTTCTCTTTAATTTACTTTAACATATTTACTAAATTACATAACTAACCTTGTTAATTAACCTTAAATTCACTTAATTTTATGTCTATGAATGTTCACTAATAATAATAATAGTCTATTTACCATCTAAGTCCTTTCACTTTACAATTTCCTAGCTATTTGATACTTTTAGCTACTAGAACTCTACTTTTGCACCTTTTATGATTTAGTCCTTTTTACTTAATTAGGCATGCAAACGTTAAAATTTCTTAATAAAATTTTTATATGACCTTACTAACATACTATAGACATTAAAATAATAATAAATTAAATATTAACTCATCGGATTTGTGGTCCTGAAACCAGTGTTCCAGTTTCACTAAAAACAGGTTGTTAAAAGAACTAGTCAATAATGCTAACGAATGCATTAGACTTTTTCTTTCCAACATTGAGGGGTAGACTGAGATTTAACAACTTCTATTCAGAGCATATTACCTAGTACCCGTCTTTTATCCATGGGAGTATTCAGACTAAAGAGAACCATAGATTTTCCAAGTTAACTTGTTCACCCGAAACAAGCGTAAAATCTCTAAGGATTTTTATCAAAGCCTCAACCTCTTTCTTATTGTTCCTAAAAAAAAGAGCATTGTCAGTGAAAAATAAATGATTCACCCGAGGGCCATTTCGGCTAGTCCTTATGCCTCTAATGAGGTTGGCTTCTTGTGCTTTTAAAAGCATACTCGAAAAAGCCTCCATACAAAAAAGGAACAGGTAAGGAGAGAGGGGTTCTCTTTGTCAAAGATCCCGCCCAGGTACAATAATCTCTAAAAGAGTCAAACTACATTTCACCACATATTTCATCGTTCTAACACATCGCATGACTTTATCGATCCAAGCATCTTCAAACCCCAACTTCTTCATAACTTTTTCAAAGAAGTTCCACTCCACTCGGTCATAAGCCTTGCTCATGTTGAGCTTTATGACGAAACCTTTATTTGGGCCATTCTTTGAGCTTTGGAGATAGTGCATCATCTCATGGGCAATAAGGATGTTATCATGGATCATCCTCCTTGAAACAAAGGTGCTTTGGATTTGACTGATGCATAGAGGGAGGGCGACCTTCAAACGGTTAACTAATACCTCTGCAATAATCTTGTAAATCACTTACACAAAGTTATAGGCCTAAAATTAGTCATGTCCACCAGATATTTAATTTTCGGTATAAAGACAATAATCGTTTCATTTCTACAAGAGATATCCTTGTTGCCATCTAAGATTTCATGACAAAGTTTAAGGACATCTTTACCCACCACCTCCCAATTCTCTTTAAATAAAATACCTGAGAGGCCATCAATCCCGAGGGCTTTGTACAGATCCATATGGTTGAAGGCATCAAGGTTTTCCTCATCCTTAAAATGCTTAGCCAGGTTATTATTAATCTCTGGAGTAACCCTTTCATGAATGTCATTGATATAAGTCTCAACATTTGGAGAAGCAGTAGACTTAAACAACTTACTAAAATAGTCCCCAGCCACTTTGCTAACTTCATGAATGTCCGTCACCCAATTACCATCAACTTCCTTGATTCTATCAATTCTATTCTTTTTTGATCTTTGGGTAGCTCTGAAGTGAAAGAATCGAGTATTTTTATAGCCTTCTTTAAGCCATCTAATCCGAGATCTCTATGCCCAGTAGCTTTCTTCCTTGTCATAAAGGTACCCCAACTTGAGGCAAACAACTCTCAAACTATCAGCATTTGACTCAGCATATGGGCCATCAATGAGCTATTCCATTCTCGCCGTCAGCCATTTAATGTTGTTAACCATTTTCCTGCACCTTTAATATTGCCAAGGACCTAACTCCTCCCAAACTTTCTCCATTTTATCAATGATCTTAATATCCTCCCTGCACCAGGCTCTTCTTGTGATGTCCTTAGCCTCCATTTCTCTCTCCCAACAAACATCAAACTTGAAGGAGAGTCTTAGATCTTTGATGTCTGCTTTAGGCTTCCAACACATGGTATCCAACACCACCACATCATGGTCCGAGTTAGCTTGTTTAATAACATTATTTGAAAGGAAAGAAAACTTATTATTTGCATTAGCAGACATAAGAAATTTATCAAGCCTTTCTTTGACCAACTTATTACCCTTACGGTTATTAATCCAAGTGAACCACCCTCTATCTATTTTTAAATCCACAAGAGCTAGCTCCTCCAAGACATCTTTAACATCTTCCATGGTTGCCCTAGACTTCCTACGACCACCTTCTTTTTCGGTATCATTCATAATAGCATTAAAGTCACCCTCCAACAATCTAATCTTCCTTTACCAATCTCCTCACCCTTTTAAAAATATCCCAAAACTTGTTTTTAATATTTAGATCTGCATTGCCATAAAAGCCAGTAAATCTAACTTTTTTTCTGTTTTCTATGCACACTATCGAGTCAATATGATGGCTTGAGTAGTTTTAGATCAACTCGTTGATATCATTTTTCCACAGTATCGTCAAGCCTCCACTTCGACCCTTTGAGCTAACCGCTAGTCATCCCTCCATCCTACAAATATTTCTAATACAGGTAAAATTGTTAGAAAGCATTTTTGTTTCATAGAGGAAGACAATATCGAGGTTGTTAGCAATGATAAGTTGCTTAAATTCTCGAACTGTCGTAGGGTTCCCCAACCCACGACAGTTCCAGCACAACAACTTCATGGCTCTTGGCAGGGCTGGTCACCAGCCACCGCCTTGCAGGGTGAAATACTTTCCATAAGCCTCCTACGAACCATTCTTGATAGGCTCTCTTCATGGTACTCCCCATTACTTCCTTTTATTCTTTTTGTTTTGCCCCCTCCTTCGCGAGCTAGTTTAGTTGATCGTTCCTCTAAGGGTGAACACGATGCTGATTCCTCATCTCCCTCTCTAACTTTTTCTTTGTAATGCCCTGAACCCGAGACCGTCACCAGAGTCAAGCACGAGGTGTTAACGGACTTAATTCATTAATTAAACAGCTTAAACAATTTATTTTAGAACTTCCAGACAAGCTGGCTAACTGCATCACAGTCGCTTAAAAATTCATATCTCGAGTTACAAAATTAGAAATCAAATTCCGTAAATTTTTCCTGAAACAAGACTCATATATCTATCAACTAATTGTTTTCTAGAATTTTTGGTCGGGCCAACTAGTATAATTTATTAGTTAAAGTCTCCCCTGTTTCAGGGTTCAACTACTCTGACCCCTATGTATTACGAATCAAATATCTCCCTGTAAAGAGTTTCAATTATTATGCCATTTGTTTATCATAAAACTATACTCAATAAGGAATCTGTACATATAAAGCATGACTTCTAATTATCTTTGTACAATTTTTTGTGAATTTCCAAAGTCATAACAGGGGATCCAGAAATCACTCTAGCCCTGTTTCACAAAAATTTAAATATCTCATAAAATATAACTCATATACCTGTTTTGTTTCATCCATATAAAAATAGACTCATCAATATTTAATTTTATATCTTATTCACTATCTAAATCCATTTCTACTATTTTTAGTGATTTTCCAAATTCACGTCATTATTGCTGTCCGATACTATTTTAAAGCTAATTTCACCTTTTTCATGATTTCCATGGAATAACTAGCATTTAGGCATACATAACACCAAACATGTCCTTGATTAGCCATTCCAACAGCTAATCATTATCAAGCATTTACATACCATTCATCAACCATATCATAAGATCATACACACAAAATGGCTACGATGTTATACATGCCATACTCAAAATGAAACGTCTAGCTATACCAAAATAATCCTCGTGATAGTGTGCCCGGACCTCCGACGTACTTTACGATTCCCGAGTTAGCTTGAAAAAACTATAAAAGAAGGAAAATAAAGGGGGTAAGCATTAAGCTTAGTAAGTTTTCATGCAAATAAATAACAACATTCATAAGAATTATCTTACTACTTGGCATGATACTACTTAATGCAACTTCATTAATTGTCATGGACATATTTTAAACTTCTTCACTTACTCACTTACTTAAATACTTACTTAATCAAATTTATTAATACATTTTACTTACCTTTTTTCTTATCAAGCATACATGAACATTATGTACTTACCTTTGCTCTTCTAGCATAAACTTGTCTTACCTTTTTAGTATAACTCGTCTTACCTTACCTTACCTTTATATTCTCTATAAATTTTCCCGTTGAACCACTTGGAATACTAAGGATACACGGGTACCTTACCATTGCCATGACTTGTCATGGTCTTACGTGGTATCCTTTTGAAACTTACCATTTCCATGTCTCGACATAGTCTTACATGGTATCCTTGCCTTATGAACTCACAAATGCCATGCCTTGGCATGGTCTTACATGGGACCTTTGCCTTATAGTAACTTATCAATGCCATGTCTTGACATGGTCTTACATGATTTCCTTGGCTTAGAAACCTTACCAATTTCCATGCCTTGGCATGGTCTTACATGGTATCCTTAAACCCTAATGTCATGACATTTGTATCCTACACATTCCTAAGGTTCAACCGGGGCTTTCTGAAATTACTTCTCCGTCAATTCATGCTTGAGTCTTCTTTGAATAATTTCATAAAATAAATTTACACATGCTGGAAATTAACAAAATTAACATAAAATAATAGAATATTACATTTATTTACCGCAAACTTACCTCGAAACAAAATATGATCAACTATATTGATTTAGTCCACTATCTTTTTCTTTCCCCGGTCTAACTCCGGATTTTGTTCTTCTTGATCTATAATAAAAAAATTTAGTTTATTTAATACTTACATTTATTAAAACAGTCCTTGATCCAAACTTTGGCAAAATTACATTTTTGCCCCTAAACTTTTACATATTTGCACTTTTTCCTCAAGGCTCAGAAATTAAACTTCATCCTATTTTCTTATGTTTTATGACATGCTGGTCATTTTTCCCTTCTATGACAACATCAAATTCTCACTCTAACATGTACTTATGACTATTAGGTATTTTTACCGATTAAGCCCTTTTACTCGTTTTCACTTAAAACCGAGTAGCACAAGTTGTCTAACATAATTTAAAACTTCATATTCTATCATAAAACACCAAAATACACAAATTTCACCTATAGGTATTTTTCCAAATATGAACCCTAGGTTGAATTATTGCTAGCATAAGCTAAATCGAGCTACCGGGATTTCAAAAACGTAAAGAACATTAAAAACGGGGCTTGGAATCACTTACTATGGAGCTTGGAAGCTTGAAACAAACCCTAGCTATGGAGAACCCTTCAATTTTCGTCCTAATGAAGAAGATGGGCATATTTTGCCATCTTTTTCCTTTTTTTAATATTTTAATTACCAAATGACCAAAATACCCTTAATACCTTTCTTTGAAAATTTTCATGTACAAGCCTATTTTTGTCCAAAATTTTAGAAATTGGTCAAATTTCTATTTAAGACCTCCTCATTAATATTCCAAAGTAATTTCATACTAAAAACTTCTAGAATGCAAGTTTTTCAAATTATTCGATTTAGTCCCTAAATATCAAATTGGACCCTCTATCGATAAAATTTCTAAACGAAATTTTCACACAATCATGCAATCATGCCATAGACCTTAAAATGATAATAAAATAAATTTTTCTACCTCGAATTTGTGGTTTCGCAACCACTGTTCCGTTTAGGCCCTATTTCAGGATGTTACATTCTTTTCTTTTTTGTGTCGTCATCTCATTATTATCCCATGTTCCCTCCTTGCTTCCCTTATTAACATCATTTGAGGTTGTTTGATTATCCAAGATTTCAGTTCCATTTCTTCAGTTTTCTTTGTTTTGATTAGAACCTCCTATCTGGACTCTAAGCTAGTTTCCATACTGAAAGCTAAAGTTACTCATATTGAGATGTTCATCTTTCATGTTGCATTTCTGAGTGGAATGTCCAATAAGTCCACATATGTAGTAGAAAATTGGAAATCTCTCATACTTGAGGGTACAAATAATTTCGCTTTCATCCTTACCAATCAAGTGAACAATCCTGCGAAGGGGTCGTGGCACATTAATTTAACTTTTAATCTTACAAAGTCCATCCAGCCTCCATCTCTGTTTCTCCTGTCTATAGCCACCACATCCCTAATTGCCTTTCCTACGTCGATAGCCATTTGTTTGTCCATTTGCTCTAAAGGGATATTAAAAATCATTATCCAAAAAGGAGTAATATTAAAATCATACCCATCAAGTTCTTGACCCTTAAGGGAAGGTAGCATTGTAAATAAGCATTGGTTGAACAACCAAGGCATTAAGTTTAAGATTCTCGGTCTAACTTCAATGTTTTCAAATTTTTCCAATATCACATCTTCATTAAGAGCTACAAACCTGACTTCATCCTTTGTGAACTATAGGGATTTTAAGACTCGGTACATGGCCTCCCTGTTTAATTTCTTCTTACCCATGATCATCTCCACGGCCCATGCTTCAGAGAAGTTCAGTCGTTCCAACATCTCGTTAATATCCTCAGCCACTCTTGACGGATGTGAACCTAGAGAACACATTTGCCAAAGGATCTAACGGACTAATGGCCACCCCCATGATTAACCAAGAACCTGCTATTGAACTGTAGAGGGAGAGATGGAAACAAACCAAACAAAAGAAGAAAGAAAAACACAAAAAAGATCAGAAAATCAGAACCGAAAACAAGACTGTTATCCAATCCAAAGAGCCTAAATGACAAAAATAGAAAAAACCCCTAAACAGCAAGAGATCAAACAGAAAAAACTTGAGGAGTTGAACTAAAAAATGATCATGACCAAAACAAGGTAACCCAAGAAACATAAAAAAAAAGAAGATAAAAACAAGCAAAGCTATAAGAAGACTTCTAACAATATAAAAGAGAAAAACTAAAACGATAAAGACGAAAAGAGCTAAAACTCTAGATGTACAAAAAATATGTATTCAATTATAGCAAATAAAGCATGAAACAAAGAATAGTCTCGTAATAAATGCATATTTTTAAAACTTTAAGAAAATCTTCTTTTATGCAAAATGCTTAGAAAAGTCAAACTTTCCGGCTATGAATGCATGTGAAAGGAATGAATTTCATGCAAGAAAATAGAGTTCAAGCAAGAAAACACATAAAATAAAGAAGAATAGAACAAAGGAAAAAATGATAAGATTCACCGATTCACGAAAAACACCATTCCTCGAGGCACTCCTAACGCAAGTTAGACACAGCTTCTGCTTCCACGTTATGAACTACCATACAAACCCTCGAGAATAACACCAACACCTGTCTTGGAAACCCCACTAAATAGGACATACAAAAACATACCTCCACTGCCCAATTATTCTAGTCAAAGAACAAAGGCAAACACCCAAAAAACCGTAAAAAGAGAAGAGCAATCGCACCAATCTTGGAGCAAATTTTCATGTGCCTACTTTTTTACCAAAAGACCTACCGCTACTAGGTGACATTCTTCTCTTTTTTTTTTTTTTGATAAAAAACCCGAGGGTCAACCTCAATTTATTGTGTCATTTAAAACAAACTTATGGACATCCGATGGGTAGTCCATTTTAAAATCCTTAATACAATCATTTGTTTTAGCCCAACTACAAAGAAAATCGACAACTTTATTACAACAGTCAGGGGCCTAACTAAAATTGAAATAACTAAAATAAAGAAATTGCCTCTCGATCTCCCGCATATGGTAGCCCAACATAGTCAAATCAGTTCTCCTTTTATTGAAGCGGTTCACAAGGCTGGCGCAGTCAGACTCCAATTTTAAAAAATTCCAATTATTTGACCGAGCAACCTTTATGCTTTCATCCATGGCCAGCATTTCAGCCCACTCAATATTCATATCCTTCTCCACAACACTCATCCACCCACCATGAACAAAGCCTTCAGAATCTCTAGCAACTAGTGTCATGGGGCTAGACCTTTCGTCTCGCAATCCGTGCGGCCTTAGGCGATTAGCTCGTCCAAACTCGCCTAAGTTAGCCTTTTCTCCAAAAATGAGGATTCCTTAAGAACTCCTCCAAGGCACCAAATTGAATAGCGGAAGCGATTGCGCCAAAAGAAGCAACAAATAAGCAAAGGAAAGCCAAAGAAAGAATGCACACAAGGTGTTTGAGTAAATGCCAAGAATTCTATTACTCTTAAGAATTCAACATATAATGGATGGTTTACAAATGAGGAGGAGGCTCTCTATTTATAGTTGAGCTCCCCTAGAATCGACGGTCAAGATACATTTACATCGACGGAAGAGATTAACGATATCCCATGATTTAAGGGATTTACAAGATATGCCTTATCAAATCTAATCTAATCTTTACAAGATATGATTCCCTCTATCTTTTAAGATTAGTTACCCAAAATAGCCTAAGTTGCCATATCTTCGCTATTGGGCCACCCAAGCTTCAATCTGACAGGCTTCTCCAACAATTCATGGAATCGGGCCAGTTCACGTGGGCTAAATGATCCCCATCTAATCGATCAACCTCTATGGGACGCATCTTGTGCTATGGTCACGGGCTTAGAACTTTGGCCCGTTACATTCTCCCCCACCCATTCTCGCAACGCCCTCGTTGCGATTTCAAAATGACACTGGCTTGATTCGCCTTAGAACTCTCTTGTTGCTTTGGCCTCTTCCCGACTTGCCTTGCAATCGAGTTGTCCCTTTCTTCGAAACCTTTGCCTCGGCTTCCGTCGCCTCTTAACTTGAAGCTTTGCACTCGTTGGTACATCTCGTTGGCAAGAAGTCTCCACTTTAACTTGCCCCAATTCTGACTTGGTCCCATTGGAATCCCCTCGATTCTCACATCTTGGCTTCGTTCCGCCCACAGTCCATCGGCCTTCTTGTTTATGAACTTTAAAAGGGCCCCTACGATCTTGCCAAGCTAACAAGTCAGAAATCAAAACACTATCAGAGTGTTTGCAATGTACCTTACTCGCGGCATTTACTCGCTTCGACTATTTTTGCATCGCTTCTTTCCTCTCAAAATTCGATGCACAATCCACCTTCCCCAAAGGTGGCGTCTCCACAGTCGACTCTACAGGCCTCATATCAGACTCACGCCCACTAACTTTTTTGAAGTGGCTTCTGTAGCCTTTCGTTCTGTCGAGTTAACGTTTCTCCCATACGAAACATCTTCGACTAGTTGGATAGACGACAACAACTTGGTCCCAACCTTCATATCCCGATACACTGGCACAACAATCTTTGATGACGGACCAGTAACAATTTGGATTTCATCGGCCCATGGAAACAAAACTATCTGAATCCTGTCAAGGAAGTTTAAACCAAGCACATAATCGTAATCATCTAATTGGATTACCTCAAAGTCTTCCTTCCTTTCCATTCACCGATTTGTAGCTCCACATTACGAGCTACTCCCACAGTTGAGGCCTCCACCGAATTTCCTATCTTGATCTTCTTATTCGATTTCCTAATTGACAGACCAAGCTTCTTGCCCGCAATGTTGATGTCCACAAACATCAACCCCTCTCTATTATTCCTTTTGTTAGGAATAAGAACCATCGAACCGACCCTCGATGTTCTTCCCTTCATAGGCTTCACCTCTTCTTTCGGCTCAACTTTCGTTTGGATAGCCGACATCATCGATCTCTTCAGACATTTTCGCAACATGTGTGGTCCTTGACAAAGGAAGCATTTTATTCTCTTCCCCTTGTCCCTTGGGTTGTTGGATCCCCGCTTCGTATCTTGTGGTTTCTCATTGCCACTTGTGCTATCAGTTCCCCGTTTCGTATCTCGTGGTTTCTCATTGCCACTTGTGCTATCATACTACGGCCATCATCGCTATGTCCCTCTTTATCTTCCTCATGGTTTCTCTCACCATTGCCCTTTCCATTGGGCTGAGACGATTCAAACTTGTCTTTTGTTAGACCAAGTTCAACAAAGGACTCTGCTTCAGCCATGGCTACAGTAAGTTCGGTGATCCCTTGCTTACGCAACTCTTGCTTTGCCCACGGCTTTAACCCATCCTTGAACCAATAGAATGCTTCTTCTTCACTCAAGTCGGAGATTTAAAGCATCAACTCACTAAAAGCCCGAACATACTCCCGAACAGTGCCTTGTTGCGTGAGGCGGCGCAACTTAGCCCGAGCCTCCTTCTCAGCATACTGTGGGTAAAATTGCTTCTTCAACTCTCTTTGGAACTCCTCCCAAGTCCCAATTGCGTTCCCTCCATGTTTATCATCCGTGGACCTACGACGCCACCACAAGAGAGCCACATCAGTAAAATAGATTGAAGTAGTGTTTACCTTAATTGCATCATCCTCGATGCCCAACACTCGAAAGTATTGCTCCATTTCCCATAAAAAGTTGTCCACGTCTCTTGCGGACCTTGCACCTTTAAACTTCTCAGGTTTGGGAACATCCATTGCTTGTTGCTTCGGCTTTGAAGACAACATCCCATTACTCAAAGCAGCTTTGTAAATCGTGAGCTCCCCCTCAAGCTCTTCGATCTCTTTCTTCATGGCTAACATCATATCCTCGAGATTCTCATCTCTTTCTGCCAGCTTTTTCGTAGTGGAGTTCACTAACTCATTCAGCTTTTCTACATTGGCACCGAGAGAATCCAACACAAAATCTCTGAGTTGCTCCTCCATGGAGTCAAACCCATCTGTGCGTCCCTCGACCAACTCAAGCGTCTCCTTCATGTTCCCTACGGATTCCTTGAGATTAACAACTCGATCTTCTAATGCTGACAGCATGTCCCTCGAGCGACTTACTTTTCTACCCCTCCCACGGGTTTGCATCGGCTCATTCTGATCAACAACTTCTTTCGACATCCCAACGGTGCCTTCGAACCTATAGCTCTGATACCACTTGTCACGAGGCTAGACCTTTCGTCTTGTAATCCGTGTAGCCTTAGGCGATTAGCTCGTCTAAACTCGCCTAAGTCAGCCTTTTCTCTCAAAAATGAGGATTCCTTAAGAACTCCTCCAAGGCACCAAATTGAATAGCGGAAGCGATTGCGCCAAAAGAAGCAACAAATAAGCAAAGGAAAGCCAAAGAAAGAATGCACACAAGGTGTTTGAGTAAATGCCAAGAATTCTATTACTCTTAAGAATTCAACATACAATGGATGGTTTACAAATGAGGGGGAGGCTCTCTATTTATAGTTGAGCTCCCCCAGAACCGATGGTCAAGATACATTTACATCGACAGACGAGATTAACGATATCCCATGATTTAAGTGATTTACAAGGTATGCCTTATCAAATCTAATCTAATCTTTACAAGATATGATTCCCTCTATCTTTTAAGATTAGTTACCCAAAATAGCCTAAGTTGCCATATCTTCGCTATTGGGCCACCCAGGCTTCAATCTGACAGGCTTCTCCAACAATTCATGGAATCGGGCCAGTTCACGTGGGCTAAATGATCTCCATCTAATCAATCGACCTCCATGGGACGCATCTTGTGCTATGGTCACGGGCTTAGAACTTAGGCCGTGACACTAGCCTGTAGTACACTTTCTTCCCGTGAACAAAGGCGTCAAAGTTAATCTTGATCACCCCCTGAGTCAGTTTTCGCCAGACTTTTTCCTCCGCTTTCCTTGGTAACATCTGCTCCTCTAGTAGGTTAAAGATCCGAAAATCCTTACTCAAAGCCACTGCTCTCTTTCAAGTCACTTTGGCTCCTTCCTCAGCCCCCCTAAAGATACGATTATTTCTACAGTTCCAAACATTCTAGAGGACGGTGATGAGGTCAAAGACCGCCTTATAATCCAACTCTCTCACCATATCTTCAATCCAATCAATGCATTTGGAGTAATTCTAGACTAGAAACTTATTATTAAACCCTCCATACTCAAGCACTGCACAGGCCAACGGACAATCCTTCATCGCGTGAATAAGGGTTTCCCTTTCTTTGCCGCATCTCAGACAAGTATCATCAAAACCACTACGGAAGCTGGAAATTTTGTCGTACGTAGGCAGGATATTGTGGCCAATTCTCTAGCAAAAAACACGAATTTTCGGAAGGGTTTTTAATTTCCAAATGATTCTCCAAAAGATCCTGTGTGGGCTGAAACTTACCTATTTAAGCATCAACCACGAGTAAGAGATTTTGAAGAAAACATGCCATGAAGGTTATGGAACCAGGTACATCGATCTTCAGGACCATTATGAAGAATGGGGATATTGCAAATTTGGTCCCCCATGTTAACACCGTAGATATCCAAGACCTTTTTCTAGTCTCATCCATCCTTGCTATCGTTGAACAAATCACACACATTTTCCTCTTTGACCAGCCTTTTGTCAAGGCAAATGGAGTTACCCGAAAGACTTTCAAAACCCCAGTTATCGTGCCATATTTTAATACTTTTGTCGTTACCAATAGTCCAACCGACACCTTCGTAAAGGACCTTCGTAGCCTTAGCTATACTCTGCCACATATATGAAGGCTTGTCCATGCTTTTAGGTTGAAAGACATCTCCATTCGAAAAGTAATTTGCACTTAAAACTTTATAGCACAGTGTATCTCTACAGTTGATGAGGCGCCACACCTGTCAGCCCAACAGAGCAACGTTAAACAGTCATAAATCCCTAATGCCAAGGCCACCCATACCTTTCGGGTAACACAACCGATCTCAAGGCAGCATGTTCTAGCCCCTTTTCTTTTCCCGACCTCCCCACCAAACACGACTCGTCATGGATTGGATATCCTCGAGAACCCCCTTTGGAGCCATAAAGACCAAAAAGGCATAAGTAGGAACTGCTTGGATAACAGACTTAATAAAAATCTCCTTGCCTCCATTCGACAAAACGCGTTTCAACCAGCTAGTTATTCTGCTCGCTAAACGATCCAGGATATTTTGAAAAATACTCGATCTTTTTTTAGCAGCAAGGATGGGAAGACCAAGGTAACCATCCAGTTTATCCACCACTTTCATATTGAGTAAACCCCCCAGCAACGCACGTTGAGGCACAAGGGTGTTAGGGCTAAAGTACACTATCGACTTAACCAGATTAATGCTTTGACCCGACATCCTTCTAAAATTGTCCAAGATTCTCATGAAAGCTTCCACTTCCTCTCGTTGGTTCCTGACAAACAAAAGAGCATCATCAGCAAAGAATAAATGGTTAATTCTAAGACCATCCTTACTCGCACGAATGCCCTTAATATTATTGTCCTCTTTGGCTTTAAGCAACATGCGAGAGAAGACATCCATACAGAAAAGAAATAAGTAAGGGGAAAGGGGGTCCCCTTGGCGAAGACCCCTCTCCAGGATAATGAAGTCAGTAAGGCTCATATTGCATTTGACTCTATACCGAACCGTACAAACACAATTCATGATTTTTTAACCCAAACTCTAGAGAAACCCATTCTTATCATCAATTTCTCAAGGAAGCTCCATTCCACCAGGTCATATGCTTTGCACATATCGGGCTTGATCACACATCCCTTGTTGGGGCCATTTTTGGAACTCCGAAGGTAGTGCATGAGCTCATGAGCAACAAGGACATTGTCGTGGATCATCTGGCCAGGGACGAAAGCACTTTGATTTTGGCTGATACACTAGGAAAGCACAACTTTGAGCCGGTTAGCCAAAGCTTTGGAGATGATCTTATAGATGACCCTACACAAGCTTATCGGGCGAAAGTTTGTCATCTCACAGGGATTCTTAATCTTAGGAATCATAACTAGTAAGGCATTATTGATGCAATCCACATTTTTATTGCCTTTTAATACATCCCGGTACATTCTTAAAACATCACTACCCACCGTCGACCAATGCTCTTTGAAGAAACTCCCGAAAAGCCCATCAATCCCCGGGGTTTTTTGAGGATCCATTTGCTTGAAAGCTGTCATAATCTCATCCTCAGTAAACTCGTTATTTAAGAAACTATTCATATCTTCGGTAATGCACTCCGGCACAAAACTCAGATCGGTATCCTCATCAAGCACGATAGAGGTCTTGAAAAGATCGTGGAAATAGCTCCAAACAATGTGACAAATCTCATTCTTGTCTTCATGCCACGTACTTTTCATGTCCTTAAGCTTATCAATGTTGTTCTTCTTCTTTTAGCCCGTAGCCCACACGTGAAAATAACGGGTATTACAGTCGCCTTCTCTGAGCCATTGATTGCGAGCCCTTTGCACCCAGTACCTCTCTTCCTCATCATATAAATGACCCAGCTGATCTCGAGCTGCCTTCAAAAGGTTCAACGACCTCTCACTATTTGGCCCGTCCATAATCTTACCAATCTTCCTTTCCATCTCGTTAATCTTATACTTCATTCTATTGTACCGTTGATACTGCCATGGGCCAAGTTCCTCACGAATATTATTCATCTTATTCAAAATATCACTATTCTTGTCAGCCCAAATGCGAGTAATAATATCCCTAGCTTCCTGCTCCTTAGCCCAGCAGGCATCATACCTGAAACA
The DNA here is from genome assembly GCA_025698465.1 of Gossypium longicalyx. Classification (NCBI taxonomy): domain Eukaryota; kingdom Viridiplantae; phylum Streptophyta; class Magnoliopsida; order Malvales; family Malvaceae; genus Gossypium; species Gossypium longicalyx. Next base: position 30,788,546 of record CM047006.1, read on the forward strand.
AGATTTGTAGTCGCTCCCTTTCTCCCCCGGCTTACAACCAAGCGTGTTCAACAAAATCGCCTCATGGTCAGACTTTGACTGGTGCACCACTTTGGTAGTAATAAAAGGCAACTTTTCAATCATATCCTCTGAAATAAGAAACCTATCTAGTCTCTCCTTAACGAGGTTGGCTTCCTCTCTATTATTAGACCACGAGAACCATTCATTGCTAGTTTTAACATCTACCGAAGACAATTCAGCCAAGATATTACTGAACTCGTCCATAGGCTTTCTTGGCTTTCTACACCCCCTTCCTTCTCAGCATTGTTAAGGATAGCATTAAAATGCCCCCTACGATCCAACCTTCCTTGACCGTTCTTTTAACCTTTCTTAACATATCCCACGATTGATTCCTTAAGTTTGGGTCGGCTTGACCATAAAAACCAGCAAATCGTACGATATCATTCTCATCCAATGTGACCAGCGAATCAATATGGTGATTAGAAAAATTCTGCACATCAACCCTCATACCCTCCCTCCATATCAAAGCAAGCCCACCACTCTTCCACTCCGAATTAATCGCCATGCAACCTTCCATCCTGCACATTGATCGAATACGATAGAAGCTATTAGAGTGAATTTTAGTTTCACGCAGAAAAACAACATCAGGAACATTAGCAACAAGGAGTTGCTTCAACTCACGAACTCGCAGGGTTTCCAACCCCACGACAGTTCTAGCAGAAGATCTTCATGGTTCCTGGTAGGGCTGGTCGTCAGCCACCGCTTTTAAAGGTGAAACAGTCTCCAATAATCTTCTTCTAACAATTTTGGAAGGGTTTTCATCATGGTTTTCTCCATTCCACCCCCTCATTCTCTTTCTCTTTTGCTTGAACCGTCCCATGCTATCTTGAGTCAACTTATGGCTCATTTTCTCCATAGGTGAGGTTGATATCGAATCTTTTTCAACACCCTTCTCTTTTTCTTTTTGACTAGGTTGCCAACTATCATCCTTCATATTTGTTTGGCTTTCCTCCCTAACTTCATTCGAAGGGTCCATAGTCGACACTATTTCAACCCCGTTCCTCCTAATACCCCCTATCTAGGTTTGGGGTCACTAACGAAGCCCTCATCCAAGCCCCATATTAGAGATTTAACCCATCAAACATGTCCCCCTCCCTCTTATTGTGGCACTTTTGAATGGTATGTCCTACCAATCCACACATGTAGCAAAAGTCCGGGAGCCTCTCATACTTAAGAGCCCCTATTGTTTCCTTCCCGTCTTTGCTGGCCAGTTTCACGATTCTCCTTAAGGGTTTGGAGATATTAATTTTTATTTTCAGCCTCATAAACTCTGTCCATCCTCCGTTTCGGTCCTTCCAATCAATCGCCACAAGCTCCCTGATAGCCTTTCCCACAGCCAATGCAATTTGACGATCCATGAGTTCTATAGGAACGTTGTAGAATCTTATACAAAAGGGCGACAGCCAAAACTCATAAGAATCTATGTCCTTTCCCTTCTCAAATGGCTCCATTGAGAATAGGCATTTATCAAATAACCAGGGCATCAGGTTGAGGATGCGGTCCCGATCCTCCATGCAACCAAACTTAACGATAACAGCCCATCCCTTTAAAGTAACGAAATCCACCTCCTCTTTTGTATACCAAAGGGACCTGAACAACCTATACATCACTTCTCTGTTCGGGTGCTCTGTCGCCATGATCTTTCCCACGGCCCATGACTCAAAACCTTGGATGTTTGTCCATCATTTATGCTCGTAACTTGTACAGATTCTTCTTCCGAAAACATCAACTTCCCCAGGAGCTCATCTATCTCATCCGTCGTTATTGTCATTTCATTTTCTGGCCTTCCCTCCATAAGTCAGCCCAGACAGATGCGACCAAGAAAAGCAAGAAAAGGAAGATAATGGCCCTAAGAAAACTAAACCCGCATCCAACGAAACCTAGCAAAACACAAGGAAGAAAACAAAAGACAGAAACCGTAGATACTAATCTAAAATAACGTAAAAAGAAACCTAAAATCACGCGAAAACACAAAGCAATGCAAACCAAAAAATACATGAACTAGGGATTTAAAACAAAGACAGAAAAGATGCGAAAAAACATTACAACTACTACACAAAAATCGACCAGAGATAAAAAATAAATAAAATTCCCAACAAGAATCCCAAAAAAAAACCACGTCGGAGGCTGAAAAAGACGAGGCAGACAAAAACTCAGATAACAAACCCTATTTAAAAAACGTGTGAAAAAGTACTGTACATGCATGCACACAGGCAAAAGACGATGGGGTTTAAGAGAACCCCTAATCCATGCAGAAACAATTAAGATAGTACGTAGAAAAGTCAACTGAAAACGTTACTTTTCTGTCCACCGTGGGTCCTGCCACAACTAGCATAAAAAAATCCCAATTAAAACATACACAGCACACGAAACTATTGAAAAAAAAACAAAGTGCACACAAAAGATATCAAGAACCAAAATAAAAATGAAGAACTGGACAAAAACACCTTGAACACCGATTGATGGCACTGTAAGAAACATCTTTTCCAGCGATTGTAAATAGCAGATCCTATCGCATCAAATCAATTTTACCGAACAGTATCAGAAAGCCAAAAAAGACTAAAATCAGAAAGCCACATAAAACAAGGCTACACCCACATAACCCTTTATACTGCCATAATATTCGACAGAATACAGGCAGACACACGAGAGAAAAAACAAGAAAAGAAATCGCAAATTCTTGGAGCCCGATGCTTCTGCAACAACAACAACCCAAGTTGTCGATGGTGCCCGATACTCACGCACAACTAAGGTCCTGATGGTGCTCAAGGCCCAACTTGCCTATAGAGCTCCACGCCCTAGCATCATCAGGGTCTCAAGTTGCTGATGGTGCTTGAATATCTGAGGCACTAAGGTGTCGATACTACTCAATGCTCCCATACCACCAATATCTTAGGTTGCCAATGGTGTCCGAGGCTCCCGCACATCCAAGCACCTAAGTGCTAATGCTACTCAATGCTCTTGCACCACCAACGTCCTCGGTTGTCAATAGTGTTCGAGGCTTCCGCATGTCCAAGCACTAAGGTGGTGATGCTACTCGATGCTCTTGTACCACCAACGTCCTAGGATGCCGATGGTGTGTGAGGCTCCCACACATACAAGCACCAAGGTGTCGATACTGCCTGATGTTCCCGCTCCACGGGATGGCCTCAGTTGCCTATGGTTCCTGATGTTCTCATACAACTAAGAGCCTATGGTGTCGGTGGTGTACGAGACTACCGCACGGCCAAGGGCCCAAGGTGCTGAAGGCTCTTGTTCCAAAAAGGGGGAGGGATCGGGACAATTCATTCGTTGGCTGCTGAACATTTAACGATATCTGAATTCTATCTTTGGGATTGGGGAGGGCCTCGTTGCATCATTTTTTATATTCTGGGATGCCTTGTCGAATGTTCACCAAAATGGCTCACTGGGGCACCGCAGAAATGGCTCGCCGGAGCACCAACGGGAACCTAACCAGTGGTGAGGCACCGATGTTGGGGCATGTGATAGGCATGGGTAGTGCCCTGGACAACCCCTGATCACTCAATATCACTTCCCGCCTAAAGAGCTAAAAACACTTTATAGAATTTCTACTAAAAGACATTCATATGTCTGAAACAAGGACACCTTTTTTAGTCTGACGCTTCCGCACCAACAGAGGCCCAAGTTTAACTTTGGTTCTCAACGCTCCCACACATCTAATGCACCAAGGTATCGGTTCTACCTAGAGGTGTGCATGGGCCAGGCCAGGCTGGGTTCGGGCCAGGCCCATAAAAAATTTTGGCCTGTTTTCAAGGCCCAGGCCCGGCCCGACCTGAAATATGGGCCTAGAATTTTGTCCAAGCCCTACCGAGAAAAATGATAGGCCTGAGAGCAGCTGCCTGCCTTGACCATATTTAAAAAAAATTACTTTTTTTTATTAAATAAAAAATTTTAAAATATAATAAATCAAATGCATTTAAAACATAAAAACAAATATTAAAACAAAAAAATAAAAAATGGGACTAAAATAATTCTTAAAATAATACATAAATTTAAAATATAATAAAAAGTAATTATATTAAAATTAAAAAATTGAAACAAATTAGAACTAAATTAAGAACTAAATTATATTAATAACAAAAATTTTACAATATCAAAATAACATTAAAAACAACAAAAAAAACTAAAGTTACTTAAAATTTAAAATAAAAAAATTTTAAAAATAATTTAATATTAAAATCGGGCCGGGCCGGGCTGGGCCCGGGCCAAAAAAATCTTGTTCGAGGCCCGGCCCATTTTCTAAACGGGCCTCGTTTTTTGCCCAAGCCCATTTTTCGGGCCTATATTTTTACCCAAACCCTCCTATTTTTTGAGCGGGCCTTCGGGCCGGGCCGGGCCGCCCGGCCCATGCACACCTCTAGTTCTACCTAATGCTTCCACACATCGAAGGTGCTGATGGTGCCCATGACCCCACACCACGAGATAGCCTACGCTGTCGATGGTGTACGAGGCTACCACACGTCCAAGGGCCCAAGGTGCCGGAGACTCTTGTTGCAAAATGGGAGGGACCAAGACAATTCTTTCATGGTTGGGTACTAAACTTGTAATGATATCCAAATTCTAGCTTTGGAATTGGGGAAGGATCAGGATGATTCATTCATTGTTGGGTACCGAACATGTAACGATATCTAAATTATAGCTTTGGAATTGGGGAGAGACTCATTGCTTCATTTTTTATATTTCGGGATGCCTCGCCAGAGCACCGTCGGAATGGATTGTCGAAGCACCATTGGGAACCTAACCGACAGTGGGGGCACCAACGTCTAGGCATGCGATGGGCGTGGACAATATCCTGGATAACCCTTGGTCACTTTCTCACTACTCTTTCATTGCCAGTTAAAAAAGTAAGGCACAGAGAGTCTTCATTCAAACCTTCGAAACCCCAACAATCATTACAGATCTCAATGTTGGTACCATCACCCACCAACCATCCAAAACCATTCGTAAGTGTTTTAGCTGTAGTGACAATGCTAGTCCACGTATAAGACGGCTAATCAACATTCTTAGGATGAAAAATATCGTCACCAAGGAAGTACTTCGAGCTCAACACCTGGTAGCATAATGTATTTTTGAAATGAATGAGCCTCCAAACTTGTCTGCCAAGGAGAGCCACGTTGAAGAGTGAAGATGCGGAAGCCAATCCCCCTATGCCTTTCGGGTAACAAACTTTATCCCAAGCCAACATTGATCAACCTCTACTTCATTCATTACTAGCCCACCACATTCAGCTAACCTTGGATTGCATGTCACCAATAATACCCTTAGGTGTAGGAAAACTAAAAATGCGTAAATAGGAAGCGATTGGAGAATAGACTTAATGAAGATCCCTTTACCGACATAGGAGAGAAGTTTCTTTGACCAACTGTTAATCTTGCATAAAAAATTATTAGTAATACTCTGAAAAGCCACAGTTTTTTTCTCTCCAACGGAAAGGGGTAAGCCAAGGTAATTGTCTAACTTGTTGACCACTTTCATTCCAAATAGATCACTATAATGTTGTCGTTGATCAAAAGGAGTAATCGGGCTGAATAGGATCATAGATTTGTCAAAGTTAATATCTTGGCCCGAAGCTTTGGTGAAATCCTTCAAGACAACCTCGGCCTCACTCTTTTTTATTTCTGACAAAAAGAATGGCATCATTAGTGAAAAATAAATGGTTAATATGAGGGCCATTTATGCTAACGCTAATGCCCCTAATAGTGTTAATACTCTAAGCATACGACAACATTTTAGAAAAAAACCTCCATGCAAAACAAAAAAGATAAGGGCAGGGGGGTCACCTTGTCGGAGACCTCGCTCCAGCATAATAGTTTTAGAAAGAACCATATTGCACTTAACGACGTATCTAATCGACCGAACGTAACTCCTGATCTTTACAACCCAAGTATCCACGAAACCCAACCTTATCATGACATCTTCAAGAAAATTCCATTCAACGCGGTCATAAGCTTTGCTCATATCGAGCTTAATGACAAAACCTTTGTTTGAACCATTCTTCAAGCTCTGAAGATAATGCATCAACTCATGTGCGATAAGGATGTTGTCATGGATCATGTGGCCCAGAACAAAAGCACTTTAATTCTAACTAATGTAAAGTGGAAGAGTAATCTGAAGTCTATTTGCGAAAGCTTTGGAAATAATTTTATAAACCACCCTGCATAAGCTAATAAGACGAAAGTTAGTCATATCATGAGGATCCTTAGTCTTAGGAATAAGAATAATCATAGCATCTTTAAGGCAAGTTATGTCTTTGTTTCCATTTAACACATCATGACAAAGCTGAATAACCTCTTTACCCACCACCTCCTAATTTTCTTTGAAAAAACAACTCGAAAGGTCCTCAATCCCTAGAGCTTTGCGAGGGTCCATTTGGTTGAAAGCGTCAAGAATCTCAGTATTCGTAAAGTCTCTAGTCAGCATAGTGTTAATATCCTCAGTGATACATTTATCCATGAAGCTTAGGTTTTGCACACCATAAGATGGCATATTTGATTTAAAAAGATTTTGGAAATACTCCCAAACAACTTTGAAAATCTCATATTTATCATACTTCCAGTTCTCACAAGAGTCCTTCAATTTCTCAATATTATTTTTCTTTATCCTCCAAGTGGTACGGACATGAAAAAAATGTGTGTTCCTATCACCCTCTTTGAGCCATCTTATGAGAGACCTTTGATCCCACTAATACTCTTCTTTAGCATAAAGGTGACCAAGCTTAATGTGAGCTATTTTCAACATATTTGTTTTTCTCTCTCTATTCAACCCATCAATGAGATTATCAATCTACGTAACTAACCTCCTGATTTGGCTTTTCATCTTATTATAACGACTATACTGCCACTGACCAGCTCCATCCCTACTTTCTCAAACTTCTCAAGAGTGTCCATTTTATTCCTATTCTAGGCCACCTTGATAACATTTTTAGCATCCTTCTCCTTCACCCAGCACACATCGTATTCAAAAAGGAATCTACGGTCTCTAAAGTTTTCACAAGGCTTACGCCTCAATGTATCCAACATAATGACATCATGGTCAGATTATCTCACAATGTTACCTTCCCGATTGTTAACCCATGTGAACCACCCCTTAGTTGTTTTGACATTTACCAAACAGAGCTCCTCCATCACGTCACAAAACTCCTCCATAGAAACCCTCGATTTTTTACTACTCCCTTCCTTCTAAACCTCATTAGAAATAGCATTAAAATCCCCACCCACGATTTAGTCCTCACCAATCGATCTCCCAACCCTTCTAAGGATGTCCCACGATCGATTTCTTAGGTTAGAGTCAGCATGTCCATAGAACCTAGTGAACCTTATTGTGTTGTGGTTATCTGAACGAACTAACGAGTCAATATAGTGGCTAGAGTAGTTTTGTATAGCCACATCAACTCCATCTTTCTAAAACATTGCTAAACCCCCACTTCTTCCATCTGAGTTTACTGCCAAGCACCCATCCATCCTGCACAAGTTATGAACATGAGAAAACTTATTAGATTGCATCTTTGTTTCGCATAAGAAGATAACATCGGGGTCAGTAGCAACAAGGAGTTGCTTAAGTTCCCAAATTGTCGCAAGGTTCCCAAGCCCACGACAGTTCCAACAAAGGAGTTTCATTGCTCTTGGCAGGAATGGTTACCAGCCAACGCCTTGCAAGGTGAAAGACTATCTGCAAGTCTTTTTCAAACTAATATAGTAATACTCTCGTCATTGTTCTCTCTATTTCCTCTTTTAATTCTTTTTTGTTTGCATTTTGATTTGCCGCCTCCATCACGAGCTAGTTTTATTGGTCATTTTTCCATAGAAGAGTAAGACTCAAATTCCTCTTACCCATCTCTAGTTATTTATTCTTTTTCATTAAGCCTCGTAAGCTCATTATCTTCTCCACTCATTTCCTTAGTGTCGTTCATCTCTACACTAAAATCTATCTTTTTTTTCCAATATTTCAATGCCATTCCTTTAGTTTCCTCTAACTTGGGTTGTTCCTCCTGGCTGAACTCTGAGCCAACTCCTATATTGGAAACTAAAGTTGCCCGTTTCAATATGTTCTTCTTTTCTAGAACATTTTTGTGTCGTATGTCCAATAAGCCCACACATATAGTAGTAAGCAGGCAACCTTCCGTACTTAATTATGCACATAATTCCAGCTCCATCGCTTCCTACAAGATAAACCACCCTTCGAAAAGGTTTGAACACATCAATTTTGATCCTAGTTCTAATATATTCTATCCACCCCCCATTTCTATCACGCAAGTCAATAGCTGTCAGCTCCCCTATTGCCTCACCTACATCAACGACTGTAACACCCTTAACTCGTATCCATCAAGGAACTAGGGTTAAGAGGCACTATCAGACATATCAAAACATTTAGCATTCATTTCGCAATCATCGTAGCATCATAGTCATACATTAATATAGAGTCCCTTACATAGATCAACGAGACCTTAAACATGTTTTAGAAAGGGGTCGGGACTAAACCGAACACATAAAAAAAATTTCAAAACTTAAACATTTTTCAAAGTTATACAAGTCTCATGCCCGTGTGAACAGGCCGTGTGCCTCACACGGTATTAGACACGTCCGTGTGTCTAGGCCATGGCAAAATAGGGCATACATACTGACTTCAGCACACAGCCACAAGACACGCCCGTGTGCCTTGGCCATGGTCAAGACTAACTTGGGTCACACGCCCGTTTGTCTAGCCCGTGTACCCTTTGAAATGGCCACACACACCCATGTGCCAAGGTTGTGTACCTCACACGGCCACCAGACACACCCGTGTGTCTAGGCTATGCTCGAGACTGACTTGTATAACTAAGCTACAGTAGGCACATGGTCGAGACACATGCCCGTGTGCTCAACCGTGTGAGGTGAAAATAGGCTCGATTTAAGCCATATCTCCCACCAAACTCAAGCATGCCAAATCACAACATTTTTGCATCATTTATAGGCAACCAAATCGACCATTTCATACATATTCCATAACATCCAAATAACATCCAATTCACTACTCAATTCCACAACCTAATTATACCAAAATCATTAAAACTCACATAAGTTTCAAAAGTATAATCTCATCATCTTATCACCTATTTCATACCACAAAATTTACCAATTCAACATTCCATATTCAAACCATCACATAAGCATTATACACTTCATATGACTTACCTATCAAACACATCATTTAATCCAACTCAAAAGGCCATACATACCAATATTTACAAGCCAAATCTCATAGCTAGATATTCATATCACAAAACCTATCAAAATAACACTAGCCTATACATGCCATATACCATATGTACAACTCTCAAAATGGTACCAAAATAGATGTCTGATAGTGTGAATGAGTCGCTAACAATCCTTGGATTCGAGCTAGCTTTATAACACTGTAAAACATATAACATTTCATATAGTAAGCATTAAAGCTTAGCAAGTTCGTACCAAAAATAATCAACAGCTTATATAATACAAAACATCAACTAATAATCACTTAGTAGTTCACAATTCATCCATCAATTCTATTTCATCTCATTTAATAAGTTCATACAAATTCATCAAGCTTCATACACATAGTATCATCTACCACATAGGTATCGAACATACCTGAACATTCTCGTGTTTATTCATTTCATTCTTACCTCTCGTTCAAATACATTAATTCAATCAGAAGTTTTTCCAAGCTTTAGGAATCCGTACACTTAGTGCATTCATGATTAGCTGAAGCTATAAAAATCTCGCACACTTAGTGCCAACTCAACTAACCGAAGTTGTAACACCCCTAACCTGTATCCGTCGCAGGAGTTGGTTAAGAGGGATTACCGGACTTAACTCAAATCAGAATCACCATACAACAAATATAATCTCATTAATAATGAAAGTCATTCATTTACATTCAATATTCACATTACATTGAGTATACACCAAATTGATAACATATAAAAATTTCTGAACTTATAAGAATTTTCAACTTATAAAAGGTCACACGCCCGTGTGAATAGGCCGTGTGCCTCACACGGTCTAGACACACATGTGTGTCAAAGTCGTGGATAAACAGGGCATAGCTACTGACTTGTCCACACGGCCGGACCACACACCCGTTTGTCCAGCCCGTGTGCTATGCACATGCCCATGTCTAGGCCATGTGCTAGGCCGTGCAAAAAATAGGGGGTATTTTGTTTGTGACATCATCATACCAATTAAAGTCACATGGCCAGACCACACGCCCGTGTGTCTAGCCCGTGTGTGAGCCTGACTTATAATTGAAGGGTACCTAGAGGACACACGTCTGTGCAACATGGCCGTATGTCGTACACGGCTGAGACACACACCCGTGTCTCTACCCGTGTGGACAAAAATAGGCCATTTGAATAGCCAATTTGTCACCCCAATTTGTTCAACCTACAAGCAAAGAAAACAAGCATAATTGTACCACCATTTTAGCCAATCTCAACACCAAAGCATAACCCAATCATATTATATAATAGTCACAAAATTCATACTTGTAAGCCTTACTAATCTATGTCAAAACATATGTCCAAAGCATATCAAAGCATTTCTTTCCATGCATCATTCAACCTCATACTAAAATCTACCAAGACTTACCAACACCTTCCATTTCTTTTGATCAATTAAGACATACTACAACTACATATTGTAATCACCTATCAATGCCATTATCAACTATGAGTTCAAGCACAAAATAGCCAAATCACATGGCCAATTACATACATCACAAAACACCATTCCACAACTATTAGCCTATACATGCCATACTTCCAAAATAAAATTTTCAAAAGTACCAAAATGAAGTTTGATAGTGTGCTGAAGATCCTTGATGATCCCCGAGCTTGCAGTAGCTTCGGTATCTATAAAACAATGCAAACATACACAAAGTAAGCTTTCAAAAGCTTAGTAAGCTCGTACTAAAATCATCAACAATATATAAAATATAAAACATCAACACATAAGTATTTACACATTTTCAATCCATATGATCATATCAATTCAGTGAACTTATATCATCTACCACTTAGGTATCATACATACCTGAATCTTCTCATACTTATTAAATTTCATACTTACCTCTCGTTGAATATTATAAGACTTTTCGTCAATTATTCATACTTTAAACATCCACACACTTAGCGCTATACAGGTTAGCCGAAGCTAGAACAATTCCGCACACTTAGTGCCATCTCAATTAATCGAAGCTAAGTCGGTATCGCACACTTAGTGCCTCAAGCAGCCGGAGCTAGTTTAGATCGCACACATAGTGCCAATTATCCTTGATTTATCGTCGTATTCATCCGAACCAAACATATATACAATCTTTATATAATCAAAACATTAAATATACTTAAACATCATGCCTTAAGTACGAACTTACCTCGTACTCGAAATTGTCGACTTGAACGTTTATTCTACAATCTTCGGCTTCCCTCGATCTAAATCTGAATTCCTCTTTTCTTGATCTTAATCAAGGATTTTCTTAGCCTAACCCTAAAACCAAGTTTTTCTTCTTCTTTTTCCAATATTCGGTTGATGAACAAAGGAATAAAAATGAATTTGACATCTTTTTTTTTCTTTTAATTATAATGACTTTAATAATAATTTCCTATTTTGCCCTTTTTTAACCAATTATAAAACCTTTTAATGAATGGTTGTTTTAGTCCATTAACATTCCCAGTAGACAAATAACAACATAAGGACCCTTACTTTAGAAAGCCAACTCAAATAGGCACTTTAACATCTAGCACACAACTTTTACATTTTACACGATTTGGCCATTTTTGCAAATTAAGCACGCAAACAGTTAAATTTCCACACGAGACTTTCACACATGTCAATTGATTTATAATAGACATGAAAAATAATATTAAAGTATTTTTTGACTCGGATATGTGGTCCCGAAACCACTATTTTGAATAGGGTCAAAATCGAACTGTTACAGAAGTTATCTTTGTATCACACACTTAGAACTTCATATAGCCAAAGCTATTCCAAATCACACACTTAGTGTTATTTATGGCTGAAGTTGTTTGAATCGCACACTTAGTGCCGAACATAGTCGATTTATCATCATGTTCAAAAAAAGCTCAAATATATACAATTTATATATATTATCAAAACATTAAAACATAAATTGTAACATCATTTATCATGTACAAACTTACTTCATACTCAAAATTGGCGATTCGGATAGTTTACTCGATAATCTTCGACTTTCCTCGATCTAAATCCAAGTTCCTCTTTTCTTGATCTATATGTATTCAAAATTAACCCTTTTATTCAACAAATCATTCAATTCAATCCATATACACATATTTAGGGTATTTTACAAATTAGCCCTCATATTTTCACATTTTAACACTTTAGTCCCTAATTCATAAAATCAAAAAATACACATAATTTCAACAAACCCATATATGGCCGAATATCATAGGGACCTCTAGCAACCCAAAAAGTTCATTTATTGTACATTTCAACCCCTCAATTTTACACTTTTCTCAATTTAATCCCTAATATGCATTTTTACTCAAAATCACTTTACAAAACATGTATGTTAAGCATCGAGCTTTCATAATTCATCATTAAACATCATAAAACACATGAATTCATCAATGACATCTTTCAAAATCATCAACAAATTAAAAAATCAAGACATGGGCTAGCTAAAACTCAAAGCAATGATTACAAAAACATAGAAATTATCAAAAATCGAACAAAAACGGACCTTTAATCAAGCTTAGTAGTAGTCGAACCCTAAAAGCTCTCCCTTGGTTTCTTTTCTTCTAATTTTGGTTGACATTCAACAAAGATGAACATGTTTTCATATTTTGGTTTTATTTAATAGACATTATTTATTTAATTACTAAATTAACCTTGATAAATAACATTAAAATTCCACTATCCCATGTCCATCTATGTCTATTCATGAATTCAACGTTCCATTTACAACATAAGGACCTCACATTTAAAAAGACACAACAATTCGGCACTTAATCAAATTGAATGCCACTTTTGCATTTTCTACGATTAAGTCCATTTTCAAAATTAAACAAACAAATGATAAAATTTTCACACGAAACTTTCACACGTGCTTAAACACATACTGTAAACACAAAAAATAATATTTAAATATTTTTTGAATCAAACTTGTGGTCCTGAAATCACTATTCTGACTAGGGTCTAAACCAAGTTGTTACAACTCTCCCCCCTTAGGGATTTTCGTCCCCGAAAATCTTACCAATGAATAGGTTTGGATATTGTTTTCTAATAGCATCCTCGGGTTCCCATGTGGCTTCTTCAACCCTGTGCCGATGCCACAATACTTTCACTAATGCAATTTTTTTATTTCTCAACTCTTTAACCTTGCGAGCTAAGATACGGATCGATTCTTCTTCATAAGACATATCAGGCTGAATTTCAACCTCAGTCGGGGAAATAACATGAGAAGGATCTGATTCGTATCCCCGTAGCATCGATCGTGAAATACGTTATGGATATTTTCTAGCTCAGGTGGAAATAGCAATCTATATGCAACTGGCCTGACACGCTCTATGATTTCAAACGGTCCGATGAACCTCGGACTCAATTTGCCTTTACGACCGAATCGATGTATTTTCTTCCATGGAGATACTTTTAGAAACACTTTGTCACCGATCTCAAATTCAATGTCTTTTCTTTTCAAATCTGCGTACGATTTTTGAAGATCCGTGGCTGCTTTCAGACTATCACGTATTACTTTCACTTTTTCTTCTGTTTCTCTGATCAAATCAACCCCGTGAATCTTATTCTCACTAAGCTCTATCCAGTACAATGGTGTTTGACATTTTCGACCGTATAAAGCCTCGTAAGGAGCCATTTTGATACTCAATTGAAAGCTATTATTATATGCAAATTCAATCAATGGCAAGTATCATTCCTACGTACCTTCAAACTCAAGAATACAACATCTCAACATATCCTCGAGTATCTAAATAATCCGTTCGGATTGACCATCCGTCTATGGGTGGAAAGCAGTGCTAAAGTGTAGTTTCGTACCTAATGCATCTTGTAGTTTCTTCCGAAACTATGATATGAACCTCGGATCTTTTTCTGAAACAATAGAAATAGGTACTCCGTGCAATCTCATAATCTGAGAAATATACAACTCAGCAAGCTTATCAAGTAAATAATATGTACGAACCAGGATAAAATGAGCCGATTTAGTCAATCTATCAACAACAACCTAGATTGCATCTTTCTTACTCGATGACAGAGGTAAACCCGATACAAAATCCATCGTGATTTTGTCCCATTTCCACATAGGAATCATCATTGGTTGAAGTAACCTAGACGGAACCTGATGTTTTGCTTTAACTTGCTGAAAAATTAAGCATTTTGAAATAAATTTTGATATATCTCGTTTCATACCATGCCACCAATAAAACTATTTCAAATCATTATACATTTTAGTACTACCCAGATGAACAGATAACTAACTTCTATGAGCTTTGTTCAAAATCATCTGAATTAATTCTGAATTTCTCAGAACACAAACTCGACCTCGAAATCTCAAACAATCATCATTACCAATTTGATATTTAGAATCAGAATCTAGATCACATTGGGCTCGTTTTACTAAAATCTCATTATCAACCTTCTGAGCATTAATAATCTATTGTAAGAATAAAGGTCTCGCTTTCAATTCCGTTAAAACCGAACCACCGTCAGACAAAGCTAAATGAGCATTCATGGCACGTAACGCAAAAAAATGATTTTCGGCTCAAAGCATCAGCAACAACATTGGCCTTTCCTGGATGGTAATCAATAACAAGCTCGTAGTCTTTTAGCAGTTCTAGCCATCTTCTCTGTCGCATATTCAAATCTTTCTGAGTCATCAGATATTTCAAACTTTTATGATCAGAAAATACGTGACGTTTTTCACCAAACAGATAATGGCGCCAAATTTTTAAAGCGAATACAATCGCATCCAACTCAAGATCATGGGTCGGATAATTCTTTTCATGCGGCTTTAACTGTCTCAAGGCATAAGCTATGACTTTCCTTCCTATATCAAAACACAGCCCAAACCATTCAAAGACACATCGCTATAGATCACAAATTCTTTACCCGATTCTGGCTGAACTAACACCAGAGCTTTAGTTAATAGGGCTTTCAACTTATTAAAACTTATCTGAAACTTTTTAGACCAATCAAATTTCACATCTTTCTAAAGTAGTTTTGTCAACAAATTCGCGATCATTGAAAAGCTTTTTTACGAATCATCGATAATAACCAGCAAGTCCTAGAAAACTGCAGACTTCAGAAACATTTCTCGGAGGCTTCCAATCTAAAATAGCCAAAATCTTGCTTGGATCAACTCGGATGCCAGATGCCGACACAGCATGTCCCAGAAATCCAACTTCTCGTAACCAAAATTCACATTTTCTAAACTTCACATATAACTACTTTTCTCGCAAAGTCTGTAGCACTATTCTCAAATGTTCAGCATGCTCAGTTTCATCATGCGAATAAATCAAAATGTCATCAATGAGTATGACAAAAAATCGATCTAAATACGGTCTGAAAATTTTGTTCATCAAATCCATAAAAATAGCAGGTGCATTCGTTAATCCGAAAGGCATAACTAGAAACTCATAGTGTTCGTACCTCATTCTGAATGCAGTTTTCGAAATTTTTGAATCTTTTACTTGTAATTGATAGTAACCTGATCTCAGATCTGTCTTTGAAAACACAGTAACTCCTTTCAACTGATCAAACAAATCATCTATCCACGGTAAAGGATATTTGTTCTTGATTGTCACTTTATTGAGTTGTCGATAGTCGACGCACATTCTCATAGTTCCATCTTTCTTTTTCACAAACAACACTGGTGTACCCTAAGAAGAATGATAGCAACATCAAATCAGCCGGAAAGTAATTACCTCGAATCATCAATGGACAATTCTTACACACTTTATCAACCAATACACACTTCCCTAGGGGGTTCAATACTCTAATTACAAATTCAGTAGACTCTACAGGCAAAGTCTTACTGAATACTAAATTCACGCATATATACGAATGAGTAGACCCTAGATCTATCAAAGCAATAACTTCAGTACCATAAAGAGTAAAATTACCAGTAATTACATTTGGAGATGACGCTTCTTCCCGTGCTCGAATAGCGTAGGCTTGTGTAGGTGCTCTAGCATCAGATCTCACTGTAGTGTCTCGCGTCACACCTTTACCACCACTAACATTTATCGTGTTTCTTGGTGGTCTACCTCTAGCTGCAGTGTTACTTGGCCTCATATTCTGAACATTATCATTTTCAGCTAACTTTGGGCAATCTTTTATAAAGTGATCACGTGAACCACAACTGTAACAAGCTCTATGTAACGCCCCTTACACGTTTCTGAGATTAGGATCAAGCACGAGGCATTAACAGACACATACTTGGACATTTTTAACAATATAGGTCCTAAAATTTTGTTCCAATTTAGAACAAATCAAACAACATCTTAAAGTCCCTATTATGGGCCTACGAGGCCCTAAACATACATTGAGAACGGTCCGGGACTGAACCGAGAACTTGAGAAAGTTCTTGAAAAATTTTCTAGGTTAAGCCTCGCACGCCCGTGTGAGGACAATGCACACGCCCGTGTGCATTGAGAGACGCCCGTGTCCCCTACCCATGTGGAATTAATTGAATTTATTTTCTATTTCGAACCTACAGAGGTTTTCACACGACCGAGCACACGCTTGTGTCCCTGGCCCGTGTCCTTTACACAGCCAAGACACATCCATGTGATCACCCGTGTCCAAAAATGGGAGCATTTTGTTTATGACATCAACATGCATTTAGGGGCACACGGCCAGGACACATGCCCGTGTACTGGGCCGTGCCCTCCACACGGTTGAGACACACGGCCGTGTCTCTACCCGTATGTTTACTACCATGCATTCTGACTTAAAAATTTTAGGTGCAGGGGTCACACGACAATACCACACGCCCATGGGGCTATCCGTGTGCCACACACGACCTAGACACAGGCCTGTGTGTCTACCCGTGTGGACTCATTTTAGGCTATAACTTCAAGCCAATAGTCACCCTCATCATACACTCACATATATGAACCCCAATTGTATTTAACATAGCCTAAATATACTTCAGGGCTATCATCAATGATCCATTGCATGTTAACCTCATCTCATCTGTTATGTACATGCTCAATTATCCTCTTTTTATATTGAGGATTTTCATCCCATTAGAACACATTTAGACTTGGCTCATTATTATAACTCATTGCCAATTATAGCCTAACTAGCTTCAAATGTTTTGGCCACATTCCATATGTCCATTCATGATGTACCACATTCGATCATCACAAGAACATTTTTTTAAAATAAACATGCATGGTTAGTAGGTCATAACCTACAACGAAATGAGCCATGTTTTATGGCCATATACAAAAAGAATAAGTTTAATATTTAAGCCTTTACATTGGCAAACCAAATGACACATATAACAAAATAACAAAAGAAACCAGAGCCCCATACATGCCATTGAACCAAAGTAAAAGCATCTATGTACCAAAGTTAGACAAGATGATAGTGTGTTGATTCTCCAATAGTCTTCCAATCTCTACGAGTCCTCGAGCTCTATAAGACAGGGAAAAAAGAGGGGGTAAGCATTTACATGCTTAGTAAGCCCGAATAACTGGAAAGTAAACTTACCGATTAATTAGCATATAACCATATTAGACAATAAAACCAACAAGCATGGAATGGTTTCCCTATCACATGCACTCAATCAACAAGTTAGTCTCATAACAATACACCATGTAATTTGTCTTAGATGAGATCATCATCTAACAATTTCATTTTTATATCTCATGTTAATCCCATTGACTTTGTTGGAAATCTCAATGGATTATCCATTTACCGTCAAGTTATAAGAGTGATCATCTCATGTACGCACTCTCACGAACATCACAACTTATGGTGAGATTACCAGTACAAGCTGAATCCACCGTAATGTAAACTTATAGGGTGATGTTGGAATTACCAGTCCAGGCTAAATCCCTTGTAGCGACAAACACCCTTAATGAGCTCAGATCTGAATTACTAATCCAGGCTAAATTCAGACCCTAGTCGGATTACCCATCCAGGCTAAATCCATAATGCACACATATTCTTCAAGAGGCTCGATCACTCAAGGAACACCCGTCTGAGCTAGATCCTTTCTATATTGAGATCAACAGATTACCCGTCTAGGCTAAATCATTTTCTGCAACACACGCAGGATCTTAAGTCATGTAAGCCATGTTTTATCCATCGAATTTCCCTTTTTGACTTCAACCGGGACATTTATTATCATGTCATTATTATTAACACATTTCATGGATTTTCATACCATCATTATAACCAATTATCATACATTCATAATACATGCAATTAGGTATATTAAGAGTTTACTTTAAGCTATTCGAACTTACCGGCACTAGTTTCGGTTTTGCGTTTCTGTTATTCTAAAACCTTTTGTTTTCCTCGATCGACCTCTGGAATTTGTTCCTCGGGGTCTATAACAATAAAAAAATGAATTATTAATACCTCACATTACTCTTTTTGAGTCTAAATTTCACCCCTGGACAAAATGACTGTTTTGCCCCTAGCCTTTTACATTATTTACGATTTAATCCTTAAGCTCGTATAATGAAATACATTAAATTCCTTGGTGACCCAAGCCTAGCAGAATGTACTATGGACTCATACTAGCCCATATTTTTCTCTATTTCACATTTCTACCACATTTTGTACCTTTTACAAAAAGGTCCTTTTAGGGGTTTTTCATGAAAATCACTTAGGAAAATATGTTTAACACACATCTAACTTTCATATTCATCCATAAATCATCAAAGAATTAACATGTCACACATGGTTCACTTTACATACATGAATCCTAACTCAAAATATGGGTAGAATTGGAAAGAGTAAGCTACTAGGATTTTAAAAATACGAAGAATATTAAAAACGGGGCTTGGGAGCACTTACTATTGAGCTTGAAAATATTGAAAACCCTAGCTATGGAGGGCTTGAGAATTTTGGGATGCAAGAGGGAGAAGAATCACTGATTTTTTTCCTTCATTTTTCCTTTATATTTAATTTATTACCAAATAACCAAAATGCCCTTCCTTACTAAACTTCCAAAATTTTCCATGCATGCCCATTTTTGTCCAAAAACTTAGAAATTGAGAAAATTTCTCTTTAAGACCTTCTAATAAATAATCTAAAGCAATTTCATGCAAATTTCTTCTAGAATCCAAGTTTTGCAATTTATTCAATTTGGTCCTTATTTTCCAATTGGACACCTTACTCATAGAATTTCTTAATGAAACTTTAACACATGCATATTTTCATATTCTAGGCCTCGTAATAATCATAAAATAAATATTTTGACATCAGATTTGTGGTCCCAAAACCACTGTTCCGACTAGGCCCCATTTCGAGATGTTATATTTCTCCCCCTTAGGGACTTTCGTCCTCGAAAGTCTTACCAGTAAAAAAGTTCAGATATTGGCTTTTCATGGTTTCTTTTGGCTCCCATGTAGCCTCTTCCACACCGTGTCAATGCCGTAAAACTTTTACCAAGGCTACACCTTTGTTTCTCAACTGTTTAACCTCACGAGCCAAAATCTTGACCGGTTCCTCACCATAGGTCATGTCCGGTCTAATTTCAATCTCCGTCGGTGAAATAACATGAGAGGGGTCTGATCGATATCGCCTTAACATAGATACGTGGAACACATCATGAATCTTTTCTAGTTCTGGTGGTAATGCCAAGCGATAGGCTAATGGCCCAACTCTTTCAGTGATCTCGTATGGTCCGATAAATCGCGAACTCAGTTTGCATTTCTGGCCAAATCTCAATACCTTTTTTCGATAGAGATACTTTCAAGAATACTCTATCTCCAACATGAAATTTGATTTCTTTTATTTTCACATCAACATATGACTTTTGCCTATCCGATGTCGCTTTTAAATAGTCACGTATCAGCTTAACCTTTTCTTTAATTTGCTTGATCAGATCAACTCCGTGAATCTAACACTCTTTGAGTTCTGTCCAATACAATGGAGTTCGGCACTTTCTGCCATACACGGCTTCATAAGGTGCCATCTTCAAACTCATTTGATAATTGTTGTTGTAGGCGAATTCTACCAATGGCAGGTATTTCTCCCAGCTGCCTTGAAATTTAAGGATGCAACATCGCAAGATATCCTCAAGAATCTGAATCATCCGCTCAGATTGACCATCAATTTGCGGGTGAAAAGTTGTACTAAAACTCAACCTAGTACCCAAGGCTTCTTGTAGCTTCTTCAAAAATCTCGAAGTGAATCTCGGGTCTCTTTCTGAAGTTATCAATAGCGGTACCCCGTGTAATCTCACAATCTCAAATATATACAAGTCAGGCAACTTATCAAGTGAATAATCTGTCCTTACCGGGATAAAATGAGCCGACTTCGTCAACTTATCCACCACAACCCATATAGCATCTTTCTTTTTTGGGGTCCATGATAGTCCTCGAAGTCAATAGTAATTCTGTCCCACTTCCATTCGGGGACCATCACAGGCTGTAATAAACCTGAAGGTACTTGAAGTTCAGCTTTGATTTGCTGACATATCAAGCATTTCGATACAAATTTGGAGATGCCTCTCTTCATGTCGTTCCACCAGTACATTTTCTTCAAATCATTATACATCTTGGTACTTCCCGGATGAATAGATAAACAGCTATCATGTGCCTCTTCCAAGATTTTCCATATAATTTCATCGTTCCTTAGTACACAAGCTCTGCCTCTGAACATCAAACATCCATCAGAACCTATCTAAAAATCTGATTCGATACCCGACTCACATTGAGTTCTTTTAGCTTGCAGGTCACTATCATTAGTCTGAGCATCATAAATTTCCTGAAGAAATGTTGGTCTAGCCCTTAACTCTGCCAAGACTGAACCATCATCAAACAACGTCAATCGAGCATTCATGGCCCTCAATGCAAACAAAAATTTTCTGCTTAAGGCATCGGAGACCACATTCGCCTTTCCCGGGTGATAATCGATGATCAGCTCGTAATCTTTAATTAATTCTAACCATCTCCATTATCTCAGATTCAATTCTTTTTGAGTCATCAAATACTTCAAACTCTTGTGATATGTCAATATATGACAAGCCTCACCATATAAATAATGCCTCCAAATTTTTAAGGCAAAAATAATGGCGGCAAGTTCTAAGTCGTGCGTCGGATAATTCTTCTCATGTGGCTTCAACTGCCGTGAAGCATAGGCTATCACTTTGCCATCTTGCATAAGCACACAACCCAGTTCATTTAAGGACGCATCACTGTAGACCACAAACTCTTTTCCTGACTTGGGTAATACTAGAACTGGAGCTTCAGTCAGCAATGTCTTCAACTTCTCGAAACTCTGTTGACACTTTTCTATCCATTCAAACATAACGTCTTTCTGTATTAAGCCCGTCATTGAAGTCGCTATCATGGAGAATCCTTTCCCAAATCTTCGGTCATAATCGGCTAAGCCCAAAAAGCTTCTAACCTCAGTTACATTTTTAGGTGGTTTCCATTCAACGATGGCAGAGATCTTGTTTGGATCAACTCGGATGCCTTCACCCGAAATATCGTCAGACGTTTCGCATGCTCTGTCTTATCCTTGGAATAAATCAAAATGTCGTCAATGAACACAACGATGAACTTGTCCAAGTATGGCTGAAATATCCTATTCATTAGGTCCATAAATACGGTCGGTGCATTCGTTAACCCAAATGGCATAACAAGAAATTCATAGTGGCCATACCTCATTCTGAAAGTTGTCTTAGCCACGTCTGATTCCTTAACTCGCAGCTGATAGTAGTCGAATCTCAGGCCTATCTTAGAGAATACAGTGTCTCCCCTCAACTGGTCGAACAAATCATCAATCCTTGGTAAAAGATACTTATTCTTGATAGTTACCTTGTTCAGCTGCCGATAATCTATACATAGCCTCATTGAACCATCTTTCTTCCTTACAAATAATATGGGAGCACCCCAAGGAGAAAAGCTCGACCTTGCAAAACCTATATCTTTTAGTTCTTGCAACTGTGATTTTAACTCTTTCAGCTCGGTTGGTGCCATCCTATATAGAGCAATAGAAATAGGAGTTGTTTCTGGCACCAGTTCAGTACCAAACTGTATCTCTCTATCAAGAGATAATCCGGATAGTTCCTCTGGGAACACGTCTGAATATTCACATACTATTAGTACAGACTCAATTTTCAACCCCGCTTCCTTAATGTTCAGTACAAAAACAAGGTAGGCTTCATACCTTTTTCTCACATATCTCTGAGCCATCATTGAGGTAATTACAAACGACGGTGTAACCAATTATCTTGAATCAACCCGTAGAATCTCACCATCTGGGCACTTCAATACAATATACTTGCTACCACAATTTACAATTACATCATGCAGGGCTAACTAATCCATACCAAGTATTACATCAAACTCATCAAATGGCAATAACATAAGCTTAGCTGGAAAGCAATGACCCTGAATCGTCAAAGGACAATTCTTACGAACTTTATCAACCAGGACTGACTTGCCTAATGGGTTCGACACTCTGATAATAAATTCTGTAGGTTCAATGGATATATTCATACTAGACACCAATCTCATGCAAATGTATGAATGCGTCGATCTCGGATCAATTAAGGCAACAACACAAGTATTAAAAAGAGAAAAGGTACCAATGATGACGTCAGGCGCAGAGGTTTTCTCTCGAGCTCATATTGCATATGTTATTGCCGGGGCTCGAGCCTCTGATTTTGTAGTGTCTTTAGCCGCAACTTGACTGCCACTAGAACTTCTAGGATATCTCGGAGGTCTACCTCGTGGAATAGGAGTACTCGACTTTGAGACTACTTCCATCTCTTTATCAGTTCGCTTTGGGTAGTCTCTGAGTAAGTGGTCAAGAGAACCACATCTGTAGCACGCACCACTCTTCATTCGGCACTCTCCAGAGTGAAATTTATTATAGCTTTTGCACTTCGGCTTTTTGTCATCTACACTCCCCACACTAGTCACTATCAGGGAAGAAGACTTCTAGTTGCACCGTTTGGAGCTTCTCGCTCTTCCCGAATATCCTACCGATGAAGTGGAGTGTTCATGTTGGCTCCTTGGTTTCTTTGTGGAAAATGGGAGTGCCTTACCGCTGGATCTCTTGCTCGAAACTCGAGCTTCTCTCTTAGGTTGCTTCCTTTCATTATTGAGCTCATCGGCCTTCTTGGTCTGATTAGCTAATGCAGCAAACTCTCGTATCTCAAGGATCCCAATTAACAACTTGATTTCCTTATTCAGACCTTCCTTGAAGCGTTTACACATTTCTGACTCTATTTGAACCCATTCAGTCACATACTGACTTTGCCTTACAAACTCCCTTTCATATTCTGCTACAGTCTTATTTCCTTGTTTAAGTTCCAGGAACTCCTTTCGCTTCGAGTGTAAGAACCTTTGACTGATGTATTTCTTCTTAAACTCTCCTTGGAAAAATTCCAAAGTGATGTTTTCCTTTGGCACCACTGAAGATACAGTCTTCTACCAGTGGTATGCAATATCCTTTAGAAGAGATACAGCACACTTTAAACACTCCTCAGGTGTACACGATAACTCGTCCAATACTCGTTTAGTGTTCTCGAGCCAGAACTCGACTTGCTCAGTATCATCATCGATCTTAGCACTAAATTCTTTAGCCCCATACTTTCTAAGCTTGTCCACCGGGGCTTTACCAATTCTTATAGGTGCCATACCTCTTTGCATTTCCTCGTCAGGTCGGTTCGGGGGCGGGGGAGGTCGTGGTATATTGGGGCAATTTCTCAAATAATCCCCAAACTACTCATCCATCATGTCAAAGAAGGTGGCTCTGGCCACTTTCCGACCTTCAGACGTAGGCCTTCTACTATTCCTAGAAACAGCTACTTGTATGGAAGCTGGAGCATGGCTCTCGTCACCCTCGAACTCATCTTGTGCTTGATTGGAAGACATTTACTATATTCAAAGACAATTAAGCAGTTAGGAGATATCACACTATCAACGTTCGTATAATGGCATGTATAGAGAAACTCAATACTCTCTACAGTAGTCTTAAAATCAACTAAACCATACTCTGATACCACTAAATATAACAACCCTTACCTATTCTCGAGACTAGGACCAGGCACGAGGCATTACCAGACATATACTCAGACATTTTTGAACAATATGGGTCATAAAATTTCGTTCCAATTTAGAACCAATCAAACAACATCTTAATGTCTCTATTATGGGTCTACATGGCCCTAAACATACATTGAGAATGGTCCAGGACTAAACCGAGAACTTGATAAAGTTCCTGGAAAATTTTCTAAATTAAGCCTCGCACGCCCATGTGGGGGCAATGCACATGCCCATGTGTATTGGGACATGCCTATGTCCCCTACCCGTGTGGAATTAATTGAATTTATTTTCTATTTCGATCCTACAGTGGTTTTCACACGATCGAGCACATGTCCGTGTCCCTGGCACGTGTCCATTACATGGCCTAGACACGCTCGTGTGATTACCCGTACCCAAAAACTTGAGCATTTTATTTATGACGTCAGCATGCATTTTGAGGCACACGGCTAGGACACAAGCCTGTGTGCTGGGCTGTGCCTTCCACACGGTTGAGACACATGACCATGTCTCTACTCGTATGTTTACTACCATGCATTCTAACTTAAAAATTTTAGGTGCAGGGGACACACGGCAATACCACACGCCCATGGGGCTATCCGTGTGTCACACACGGCCTAGCCACACGCCTGTGTGTCTACCCGTGTAGACTCATTTTAGGTATAATTTCAAGCCAATAGTCACCCTCATCATACACTCACATATATGAACCCAAAATGTATTTAAGATAACCTAAATATACTTGAGGGCTATCATCAATGATCCATTGCATGTTAACTTCATCTCATCAGTTATGTACATGTTCAATTATCCTCTTTTTATATTGAGGATTTCCATCCCTTTAGAACACATTTAAACTTGGCTCATCATTATAACTCATTGCCAATTATACTCTAACTAGCTCCAAATGTTTTGGCCACATTCCATATGTCCATTCATGATGAACCACAATCGATCATCACAAGAACATTTTTTTTTAACGTAAACATGCATGGTTAGTAGGTCATAACCTACAACGAAATGAGCCATGCCTTATGGCCATATACAAAAAGAATAAGTTTAATATTTAAGCCTTTACATTGGCAAACCAAATGACACATATAACAAAATAACAAAATAAACCAAAGCCCTATACAAGCCATTAAACCAAAGTAAAAGTATCTATGTACCAAAGCTAGACAAGATGATAGTGTGTTGATTCCCAATAGTCTTCCAATCTCTACGAGTCCTCGAGCTCTATAAGACAGGGAAAAAAGAGGGGGTAAGCATTTACATGCTTAGTAAGCCCGAATAACTGGAAAGCAAACTTATTGATTAATTAGCATATAACCATATTAGACAATAAAACCAACAAGCATGGAATGGTTTCCCTATCACATGCACTCAATCAACAAGTTAGTCTCATAACAATACACCATGTAATTTGTCTTAGATGAGATCATCATCTAACATTTTCATTTTTATATCTCATGTTAATCCCATTGACTTTCTTGGAAATCTCAATGGATTATCCATTTACCGTCAAGTCATAAGAGAGATCATCTCATGTACGCACTCTCACAAACATCACAACTTATGGTGGGATTACCAGTACAAGCTGAATCCACCGTAATGTAAACTTATAGGGTGATGTTGGAATTACCAGTCCAGGCTAAATCCCTTGTAGCGACAAACACCCTTAGTGAGCTCGGATCTGAATTACTAATCCAGGCTAAATTCAGACCCTAGTCGGATTACCCATCCGGGCTAAATCCATAATGCACACATATTCTTCAGGAGGCTCGATCACTCAAGGAACACCCGTCTGAGCTAGATCCTTTCTATATTGAGATCAACAGATTACCCGTCTAGGGTAAATCATTTTCTGCAACACACGCAGGATCTTAAGTCATGTAAGCCATGGTTTATCCATCGAATTTCCCTTTTTGACTTCAACCGGGACATTTATTATCATGTCGTTATTATTAACACTTTCATGGATTTTCATACCATCATTATAACCAATTATCATACATTCATAATACATGCAATTAGGCATATTAAGAGTTTACTTTAAGTTATTCGAACTTACCTGGCACTCGTTTCAGTTTCGCGTTTCGGTTATTTCGAAACCTTTCGTTTTCCTCTATCGACCTCTGGAATTTGTTCCTCGGGGTCTATAACAATAAAAAATGAATTATTAATACCTCACATTACTCTTTTCGAGTCTAAATTTCACCCCAGACAAAATGACTTTTTTTCCCCTAACCTTTTACATTATTTACGATTTAGTCCTTAAGATCGTATAATGAAATACATGAAATTCCTTGGTTACCCAAGCCTAGCCAAATGTACTATGAACTCATACTAGCCCATATTTTCCTCCATTTCACATTTCTACCACATATTTTGTACCTTTTGCAAAAAGGTCTTTTTAGGGGTTTTTCATGAAAATCACTTAGGAAAAGATGTTTAACACACATCCAACTTTCATATTCCTCCATAAATCATCAAACAATAAACATGTCACACATGGGTCACTTTACATACATGAATCCTAACTCAAAATATGGGTAGAAATGGAGAGAGTAAGTTACCGGGATTTCAATAATACGAAAAACATTAAAAACGGGGCTTGAGAGCACTTACTATTGAGCTTGAAAATATTGAAAACCCTAGCTATGGACTGTTTGAGAATTTCAGCTACAAGAGGGAGAAGAATAGCTGATTTTTTCCTACGTTTTTCCTTTTTATTTCATTTATTGCCAAATGACCAAAATGCCCTCCCTTACTAAACTTCCAAAATTTTTCATGCATGCCCATTTTTGTCCAAAAACTTAGAAATTGGGAAAATTTATCTTTAATACCTTCTAATTAATAATCTAAAGCAATTTCAAGCAAATTTCTTCTAGAATCCAAGTTTTGCAATTTATTCAATTTGGTCATTATTTTCCAATTGGACACCTTACTCATAGAATTTCTTCATGAAACTTTAACACATGTAAATTTTCATATTATAGGCCTCGTAATAATCATATAATAAATATTTCGACATCGAATTTGTGGTCCCAAAACCACTGTTCCGACTAGGCCCTATTTCGCGATGTTACATTTGTCCCTCTTTTGGGACTTTTGTCCTCGAAAGTCTTACTAGTAGACAAGTTCGGATATTGGCTTTTCATGGTTTCTTCTGGCTTCCATGTAGCCTCTTCCACACCTTGTCGATGCCATAAAAATTTTACCAAGGCTACATCTTTATTTCTCAGCTGTTTAACCTCACGAGCCAAAATCTTGACCGATTCCTCACCATAGGTCATGTCCGGTTTAATTTCAATCTCCGTCGGTGAAATCACATGAGAGGGGTCTAATAGATATCGCCTTAACATAGATACATGGAACACATCATGAATATTTTCTTGTTCTGGTGGCAATGCCAAGCGATAGGCTAATGGTCCAATTCTTACAGTGATCTCGTATGGTCTGATAAATGGCGGACACATTTTACCTTTCCAGCCAAATCTCAATACCTTTTCCATGGAGATACTTTCAAGAATACTCTATCTCCAACTCGAAATTCGATTTCTTTTCTTTTCAGATTAGCATATGACTTTTACCTAT
Organism: Gossypium longicalyx; assembly: GCA_025698465.1. Taxonomy (NCBI): domain Eukaryota; kingdom Viridiplantae; phylum Streptophyta; class Magnoliopsida; order Malvales; family Malvaceae; genus Gossypium; species Gossypium longicalyx. The sequence goes on from CM047006.1 coordinate 30,816,477, forward strand.
CCGATACCGCTTTTAAACAGTCACGTATCACCTTAACCTTTTCTTCAGTTTCCTTGATTAGATCAATTCCATGAATCTGACTCTCTTTGAGTTTTGCCCAATACAATGGAGTTTGGCACTTCCTGCCATACAAGGCTTCATGAGGTGCCATCTTCAAACTCGTTTGATAACTACTGTTGTTGGCGAATTCTACCAATGGCAGGTATTTTTCCCAACTACCTTGAAATTCAAGGATGCAACATCGCAATATATCCACAAGAATCTGAATCATCCGCTCAGACTGCCCATCAATCTGCAGGTGAAAAGTTGTACTAAAACTCAACCTATTACCCAAGGCTTCTTGTAGCTTCTTTCAAAATCTCAAAGTAAATCTCGGCTCTCTGTCTGAAAGTATTGATAGCGGTACCCCGTGTAATCTCACAATCTCAGATATATACAAGTTGGCCAACTTATCAAGTGAATAATCTGTCCTTATCGGGATAAAATGAGTCGACTTCGTCAACTTATCCACCACAACCCATATAGCATCTTTCTTTTTTGGGGTCAATGGTAATCCTGTCACGAAGTCCATAGTAATTCTGTCCCACTTCCATTCAGGGACCATCACAGGCTGTAACAAATCTGAATGTACTTGATTTTCAGCTTTGACTTGCTGACATATCAAGAATTTCGATACAAATTCGGAGATGTCTCTCTTCATGCCGTTCTACCAGTACATTTTCTTCAAATCATTATACATCTTGGTACTTCTCGGATGAATAGATAAATAGCTATCATGTGCCTCCTACAAGATTTTTTGAATAATTTCATCGTTCCTCGATACACAAACTCTGCTTCTGAACATCATCATCCATTAGAATTGATCTGAAAATCTGATTCGATGCCTGACTCACATTGAGTTCTTTTAGCTTGTAAGTCACTATCATTAGTCTGAGCATCATAAATTTCCTGAAGAAATGTCGGCCTAGCCCTTAACTCTGCCAAGACCGAACCATCATCAAACAACGCCCGTCGAACATTCATAGCCCTCAATGCAAATAAAGATTTTCTGCTTAACGCATTGGCAACCACATTCGCCTTCCCCGGGCAATAATCAATGATCAGCACGTAATCTTTAATTATTTCTAACCATCTCCACTGTCTTAGATTCAATTCTTTTTGAGTCATCAAATACTTCAAACTCTTGTGGTCTATGAATATACAACAAGTCTCACCATATAAATAATGCCTTCAAATTTACAAGGCAAAAACAATGGCGACATGCTCTAAGTCGTGCGTCAGATAATTCTTCTTGTATGGCTTCAACTGTCGTGAAGCATAGGCTATCACTTTGCCATCTTGCATAAGCACACAACCCAGTCCATTTAAGGACGCATCACTGTAGACCACAAACTCTTTTCTTGACTCAGGTAAAACTAGAACTGGAGCTTCAGTCAGCAATGTCTTCAACTTCTTGAAACTCTATTGACACTTTTTTGTCCATTCAAACTTAACGTCTTTTTGTAGTAAGCTCGTCATTGGAGTCGCTATCATGGAGAATCCTTTTACAAATCTTTGGTAGTAACTGGCTAAACCCAAAAAGCTTCTAACCTCAGTTACATTTTTAGGTGTTTTCCATTCAACGATGGAAGAGATCTTGCTTGGATCAACTCGGATGCCTTCACACGAAATAATATGACCCAAAAACCCTAGTTTATGGAGACAAAACTCCCTCTTGCTAAACTTAGCATACAATTGTTTTTCCCGTAAGGTCTGCAACACAGTTCTCAGATGTTTCGCATGCTCTGTCACATCCTTGGAATAAATCAAAATGTCGTCAATGAACACAATAAAAAACTTCTCCAAGTATGGCCGAAATATCCTATTCATTAGGTCTATAAATACGGCTGTTGCATTCGTTAACCCAAATGGCATAACAAGAAATTCATAGTGGCCATACCTCATTCTGAAAGTTGTCTTAGCCACGTCTGATTCCTTAACTCGTAGTTGATAGTAGCCAGATCTCAGGCCTATCTTAGAGAATACAGTGGCTCCCCTCAACTGGTCGAACAAATCATCGATCCTTGGCAAAGGATACTTATTCTTGATAGTTACCTTGTTTAGCTATCGATAATCTATACATAGCCTCATTGAACCATCTTTCTTCTTTACAAATAATACGAGAGCATCCCAAGGTGAAAAGCTCGGCCTTGGAAAACCTTCATCTGTCAGTTCTCGCAATTGTACTTTTAACTCTTTTAGCTCGGTTGGTGCCATCCTATACGGAGTAATAGAAATAGGAGCTATTCCTGGCACTAGTTCAGTACCAAACTCTATTTCTTTATCAGGAGGTAATCCGGGTAGTTCCTTCGGGAACACGTCTGAATATTCACATACTATTGGTACGGACTCAATCTTCAACCCCGTTTCCTTAGTGTTCAGTACAAAAGCAAGGTAGGTTTCATACCCTATTCTCACATATCTCTGAGCCATCATTGAGGTAATTACAAACGGCGGTGTACCCAATTCTCTTGAATCAACAAGTAGAACCTCACTATCTGGGCACTTCAATACAATATACTTGCTACCACAGTTTACAATTACATCATGCAGGGCTAACAATACATACCAAGTATTACATCAAACTCATCAAATGGCAATAACATAAGGTTAGCCGGAAAGCAATGACCCTGAATCGTCAAAGGACAATTCTTACAGACTTTATCAACAAGGACTGACTTGCCTAATGGGTTCGACACTCTGATAATAAATTTTGTAGGTTCAATGGATATATTCATACTAGACACCAGTCTCATGCTAATGTATGAATGCGTCGATCCCGGATCAATTAAGGCAACAACACAAGTATTAAAAAGAGAAAAGGTACCCGTGATGACGTCAGGAACAGAGGCTTCCTCTCGAGCGCGTATTGCATATGTTCTTGCCGGGGCTCGAGCCTTTTATTTTGTAGTGTCTTTAGCCGCAACTCGACCGCCACTAGCACTTTTAGGATATCCCGGAGGTCTACCTTGTGGAATAGGAGTACTCGAGGGCTAATTCCATCTCTTTATCGGTTCGCTCTGGTTAGTCTCTGAGCAAGTGGTCAAGAGAACCACATCTGTAGCACGCACCACTCTTCATCCGACACTCTCCGAAGTGAAATTTATTTTAGCTTTGGCACTTTGGCTTTTCGTCATCTACACACCCTATACTAGTCACCATCGGGGAAGAAGATTTCTGGTTGCGCCATTTGGAGCTTCTCGCTCTACCCAAATATCCTACTGATGAAGTGTAATGTTCATGTTGGCTCATTGATTTCTTTGTGGAAAATGAGAGCGCCCTACTGCTGGATCTCTTGCTCGAAATTTGAGCTTCTCTCTTAGCTTGCTTCCTTTCATTATTGAGCTCCTCGGCCTTCTTGGCCCGATCAGCTAATGCAGCAAACTCTCGTATCTCAGGGATCCCAATTAACAGTTTTGTAATATCCCGAATTAGGGCCTAATCAGAATAGTGGTTTCGTGACCACAAATCTGAGATAGAAATAATTATTTTATAATTATTTTGAGGTTTATGATATGATTGCATGATTGTGTGAAAATTTCGTGACGAAATTCTATGCATAAAGTGCTTAAGTTGAAATTAGGGATTAAATCGAATAATTTACAAAACTTGCATTCTAGAAGTTTTTAGTATGAAATTACTTTGGAATATTAATGAGGGGGTCTTAAATTGCAATTTTACAAATTTCTAAAATTTTGGACAAAAATGGGCTTGTACATGAAAATTTTCAAAGAAATGTATTAAGGGTATTTTGATCATTTGGTAATTAAAAGATTAAAAAAAGGAAAAAGATGGCAAAATATGTCCATCTTCTTCATTAGAATGAAAATTAAAGGGTTCTCTATAGCCAGGGTTTTTTTCAAGCTTCCAAGCTCCATAGTAAGTGATTCCAAGCCCCGTTTTTAATGTTCTTTACGTTTTTGGAGTCCTGGTAACTTGATTTAGCTTATGCTAGCAATAATTCAACCTAGGGTTCATATTTGGAAAAATACCCATAGGTGAAATTTGTGTATTTTGGTGTTTTATGATAGAATATGAGGTTTTAAATTATGCTAGACAACTTGTGCTACTCGGTTTTAAGTGAAAACGAGTAAAAGGGCTTAATCGGTAAAAATACCTAATATTCATAAGTACATGTTAGAGTGTGAATTTGATGTTTCTATAGAAGGGGAAAATGATCAGCATGTCATAAAAACATAAGAAAATTGGATGAGGTTTAATTTACGAGCCTTGGGGAAAAAGTGTAAATATGTGAAAGTTTAGGGGCAAAATGGTAATTTTGCCAAAGTTCGTACTAAGGGCTGTTTTGATGAATGTATGTATTAAATAAATTAATTTGGTATTATAGATCAAGATAAACAAGATTCAAGTCGTGATCTAGGGAAAAATAAAGTTTACGAGGAATAGGCTCGATTGCTAATATTTTGTATCGAGGTAAGTTCATATGTAAATAAGGTAACATAATTTTTATTTTAAGTGATTTAATGTTATTTATATGATATGATACTTATTATCATGAAATATTATGCTTTGTGATTATTATTTGGTAATATGCAAATTATGTGAACAACTTGATAAGTATGATATGCTAGCAAGTATCGGTTTCTACATTTCGAAGAAGGCGATCAAAATGTATAATTGAGAAGAATCCCGTTTGAACCTTGGGAATAGATTAGGGTACAAGTGACATGTCACTAGGATGGTTGAGTTCCGAACTCGTTGAGTTGAGTCCGAGTTTATGAGATGTAACTAGGCATCCGAGCTCGTTGAGTTGAGTCCGAGTTCACTTATGGATGCGAACGCCCGAGCTCGTTGAGTTGAGTCCGAGTTCGTTTATGGGCGGGTTACATGGTAGCTTGGCTATATATATTTCAAAAGCTATTGAGCTTGTTTAGCTATGAGTATAGCACTTATGTGCACACTATCCGCGTATCCGAAATTATATTCCGATGTGTTTAACGGGAGAATCCTAAGAGAATAAGGAGAGTACTTAAAACGAATGTGATTGACGATGAATGTGTTGAAGAGGTGAAAATGGACAGGTATGAGTTTAATCCTTGGATTGAGAATTTGGTAAGACAAAATTGTGGTAAGATAGTAAGTATTCTTATGACATGAGTGTCTTAATGATGTTTATGTTGGATTGCATGATCATGTTACTTGCTATTTGCATGTGAACTTACTAAGCATTTATGCTTACTCCCTCCTTTTCATTCATTGTAGTTTTGACAAGCCGGCTTGAGAATCGGGATAGGTCGAAGGCTCGTTCACACTATCCGAAGACCTAAATTGGTAAAATGGCTTGTATATTTTGAGTGTGGCATGTATAGCACTATACTAACTTTGTGTAAATAATCTTATGATATGGTTATGGTTTGGTAAGAAAAGGTTTGGAAATGATTAGCCATTGGAATGGCCAATCTAGATCATATTTGATGTCATGTATGTTTAATGTGTTACTTAGTCCATGGAAAACCATAAAATGGTGAAATTGGTTATAAAACAGAATCACACAAAGCAGACGAGTGGCGTGAAATTGGAAAAATCACTAAAACTAGTAGAAATAGAATTATATGATGAATAAAATATTTAATTGAAGCCTAATGAATCTATTTTCATGTGGAAGAAACAAAATAGGTAAAATAGTTGTATTTTATAAGATATTTATATTTTTGTGAAACAGGGCCAGAGCTATTTCTGAATCCTCTGTTCTGACTTTGGAATTTCATCAAAAATTGTACAAAAATAATTAGAAGTTATTCTTTATATGTACAGATTCCTGATTGAGTCTTTGAGTTCTGTACAAAGGGAAAAGTGGTTCGTAGTGAACAGAGGTCAAAGCAGTCTAATGCTGAAATAGGGTAAACTTTAACTAATAAACTGTACTAATTGGATCGACCAAAAATTCTAGAAAAAAATTAGTAGTTAGATATATGAGACTAGTTTTAGAAAAAATTTACAGATCTTAATTTTGAGTTTCGGAACTCAAGATATGAATTTTTAAGCGACTGTGACACAGTTAACCAGCTTGTCTGAAAATTTCTAAAATAAATTGTTCGAGTTGTTTAATTAATGAATTAAGCCCGTTAACACCTCGTGCTCGACTCCGGCGACGGTCTCGGGTACGGGGGCGTTACAAGTTTGATTTCCTCATTCAGACCTTCCTCGAAGCGTTTACACATTTCTGACTCTGTTTGAACTCATTCAGTCGCATACTGACTTTGCCTTACAAACTCCCTTTCGTATTCCGCCGCAGTCTTATTTCCTTGTTTGAGTTCCAGGAGCTCATTTCGCTTCGAGTGTAAGAACCTTTGACTGATGTATTTCTTCTTAAAATCTGCTTGGAAAAATTTCCAAGTGATGTTTTCCTTTGGCACCACTGAAGATACAGTCTTCCACCAATGGTATGCAGTATCCTTTAGAGGAGATACAGCACACTTTAAACACTCCTCAGGGGTACAAGATAACTCATCCAATACTCGTGTAGTGTTCTCGAGCCAGAACTCAGCTCGCTCAGTATCATCATCGATCTTAGCCTTAAATTCTTCAGCCCTATACTTTCTAAGCTTGTCCACCGGAGCTTTACTGATTCTTACAAGTGTCATACCTCTTGGCATTTCCTCGTCAGGTCGGTTAGGGGGCAGGGGAGGTCGTGGTATATTGGGGCGATTTCTCAAATAATCCCCAAACCACTCATCCATCATGTCAAAGAAGGTGGCTTTGGCTTCTTCCCAGCCTTCAAACATAGGCCTTCTACTACTGCTAGAAACAGCTCGTTGTACGAAAGCAGGAGCATGGCTCTCGGCTCCCTCGGACTGATCTTGTACTTGATTGGAAGACATTTACTATATTAAAAGACAATTAAGTAGTTAAGAGATGTCACACTATCAACGTTCGTATAATGGCATGTATAGAGAAACTCAATACTCTCTACAGTAGTCCTAAAACCAACTAAACTATGCTCTGATACCACTAAATGTAACACTCCTTACCTGTTCCCGAGACTAGGACCAGGCACGAGGCCTTACCAAACACATACTCGGACATTTTTGAACAATATGGGTCATAAAATTTTGTTCCAATTTAGAACCAATCAAACAACATCATAATGTCCCTATTATGGGCCTACGAGGCCCTAAACATACATTGAGAATAGTCTGAGACTGAACCGAGAACTTGAGAAAGTTCTTGGAAAATTTTCTAAGTTAAGCCTCGCACGCCCTTGTGAGGGCAATGCACACACCTGTGTGCATTGGGACACGCCCGTGTCCCCTACCCGTGTGGAGTTAGTTGAATTTATTTTCTATTTCGAACCTACAGGGGTTTTCAAACGGCCGAGCACAAGCCCGTGTCCCTAGCCCGAGTTCTTTACACGGCCTAGACACGCCCATGTGATCGCCCGTGTCCAAAAACTTGAGCATTCTGTTTATGACGTCAGCATGCATTTAGGGGCACACGGCTAGGACACACGCCTGTGTGCTGGGTCGTGCCCTCCACACAGTTGAGACACACGGTCGTGTCTCTACTCGTATGTTTACTACCATGCATTCTGACTTAAAATTTTTAGGTACAGGGGACACACGGCAATACCACATGCTCATGGGGCTATCCGTGTATCACACACGGCCTAGACACACGCCCGTGTGTCTACCCGTGTGGACTCATTTTAGGCTATAATTTCAAGCCAATAGTCACCCTCATCATACACTCACATATATGAACCCCAATTGTATTTAACATAACCTAAATATACTTGAGAGTTATCATCAATGATCCATTGCATATTAACCTCATCTCATCAGTTATGTACATGCTCAACTATCCTCTTTTTATATTAAGGATTTCCATCCAATTAGAACACATTTAGACTTGGCTCATTATTATAACTCATTATTATAACTTATGGCCATATACAAAAAGAATAAGTTTAATATTTAAGCCTTTACATTGGCAAACCAAATGACACATATAACAAAATAACAAAATAAACCAAAGCACTATATATGCCATTGAACCAAAGTAAAAGTATCTATGTACCAAAGCTACACAAGATGATAGTTTGTTGATTCTTCAACTGTCTTCAAATCTCTACGAGTCCTCGAGCTTTGTAAAATAGGGAAAAGAGAGGGGGTAAGCATTTACATGCTTAGTAAGCCCGAATAACTGGAAAGTAAACTTACCGATTAATTAGCATACAACCATATTAGGCAATAAAACCAACAAGCATGGAATGGTTTCCCTATCACATGCACTCAATCAACAAGTTAGTCTCATAACAATACACCATGTAATTTGTCTTGTATGAGCTCATCATCCAACGTTTTCATTTTTATATCTCATGTTAATCCTGTTGAGTTTCTTGGAAATCTCGATGGATTATCCATTTACCGTCAATTCATAAGAGTGATCATCTCATGTACGCACTCATGCGAACCTCAAATCTTACGGTGGTATTACCAGTCCAGGCTAAATCCCTCGTAATGTAAACTCATAGGGTGATGTCGGGATTACCAGTCCAGGCTAAATCCCTTGTAGCTACAAACACCCTTTGTAACATCTCGAAATAGGGCCTAAATGGAATAGTGGTTGCAAAACCATAAATTTGAGATAGAAAAGTTTATTTCGATTAATTTTTATGATTTACCGAGTGATTAGATGCATGTGTTAGAGTATTGATAAGAAATTTTATAGATTGCATGTTTAATTTGCCTATTAGGGCTTATTTGCAAAGTTGTCTTATATGTGACCGATTTAGGGCCTAAACGGAACGATGGTTTTAGAACCACGAATTTGAAGTCGAAAAATTTATTCCGATTAAGTTTTAAGGTTTATTTATTGATTAAAATATTGTGTAAAAATATCGTTAAGTAATTTTACTGATAAAGTGCTTAATTGGACTTTTAGGACTAAATTGCAAAAGTTGCAAAATATGTGTTCTAATTCAGAAGTACTTGATTGAAATCAGGGTTTAGAGAGGAGTTCCTTAAATGGTAATTTTACTATTATATTTTGTTTGGACAAAAATGGGCATGAATAGGACAAAAATGTAAAGAAAGACCTTAAGGGCATTTTAGTCATTTGGTAATTAAAAGAAATAAAAAGGGAAAATAAAGCCAAAATTGACTCATCTTTTTCATGGAGGCCGAAATTAGCATGGGCGAAGCCATGGCTAGGGTTTTCAAGCTTTCCAAGCTCAATAGTAAGTTCGTTCTAGCCCCGTTTTTCAAGTTCTTTACGTTTTTGGAATCCCAGTAACTTGATTAAGCTTATTCTAGCAATAATTTAAGCTAGGGTTCATATTTGGAAAAATACCCATAGGTGAAATGTGTTTATTTTGATATTTTATGGTATAATATGAAGGCTGAAATTATGTTAAACAACTTTTGCTAAGCGGTTTTAAGCAAAAATGAGTAAAACGGCTTAATCGGTAAAAATTATTATTCATAACTATGTGTTAGAGTGAGAATTTGATGTTTCCATAGAAGGGAAAAATGATCAGCATGTCATAAAACATAATAATAATGGATGAAGTTTAATTCCCGAGCCTAGGGGCAAAAGTGCAAATATGCAAAAGTTTAGGGGCAAAATTGTAATTTTTCCAAAGTTTGAGTTAAGGACTGTTTTGAAAATTAAATTAATTAAATAAGTAAAATATGATGTTTTAGATCCCGGAAAATGAGATTTGAACCTAGAATGGGAGAAAAATCGAAAATCGGGAAAGTTGGTAAAATTGCCGTTTTAGTATCGAGGTAAGTTCATATGTATAATAAGCATTAATTTATGCATGTTTCAATGTAAAATTGATATATTTACTGTGATTTCCAAGGTGTTGAAAGTAAGTATAATTATGATGATTTAAATATTCAAAATTAATTCGACATGAAAATGTGAAAGTATGTAAGTTTGTATGTAAATAATACATTATCTTTATTATGTTTTTATATTTCAGCATATTTTATGTACTGTAGCTGATTTTTGAATCATAATTGACTATTGGAAGTATGGAATCAAGTATTAGAAAGAGAGAGAAATCCCGGTTGAACCTTCGGAAAGATTGGATGATACAGATGGTATGTAGCTAGGTCACATGTATGGTGCTGAGTGCACATCATGTGTACAAGAGAGTTACGAGACATTATGATGTAGCTAGGTCGCATGGGTGATACTATGTGTACACCATGTAGACAAGAGAGTTCTGAGATATATGTAGCTAGGTCGCATGTGTGGTTCCAGTGAAGGACACCATGTAGACAAGAGAGCTACGAGATAAATCAAGCTAGGTCACATGGGTGGTACTAAGTGTTCACCATGTGTACAAGAGAGCCAAAATTATGTATACAATCAAGCTAAGTCACATGAGTGGTGCTAAGTGAAGGCCACTATGTGTACAAGAGAGCTTCGATTTTAAAGGTGGGTTGTGTGCGATACCATCACAGATCTCATATTACTCAAGCGTTCAACTGGGGAAATTGATTAAATGAAATTGTGTATGACTTTGTGATGATAAGTGTAAGTATATACGTGTGTAACTTATGAGCAATATGCTCGATATGTGATTGGAAATTGGAAAGATTGTTATGGGTAAGTGGTGAATACAATTGAAGTGTGAAAGATCAAAATTGACAATAAAATTGTTATGGATAGTTGCAGTGATGTGAATCTAAATATTTACCAAAAATAGTAGAAATTGAATCAGAGACTGAATGAGATATCAAATTTAATCTTAATGAGTCTATTTTCATATAACAGAAATAGAGCAAGTAAAGGAATTCTATATTATGAGATATTTAAGTTTTTGAGAGACTGGTTCAGAATGACTACGTGATCCCCTGTTCTGACTTGGAAAAATCATTAAAAATTTTACAAAAATAATTATGAGATATAATTTATATTCTTGAAATCCTTAATGAGTCTAGTTTCAAATGAAATAAACGATAACATCCTTTGAATTTTGTACGAGGAGAAAACTGATTCGTAGTGAAGAGTGGTCAGAATAGTTGAGCAGTGAAATAGGGGTAACTTCAATGAATAAACTGTACTAATTGGCTAGACCAAAAAATCTGAAAATTTTATGGTAAGAATACATGTAAATCTAGTTTCAAGAAAAATTAACGGTTTGTAATTTTGAGTTCTGTAGCTCCAGAAATAAATAATTTAGCTGTTGGTACTCTGCTAGACAGCTTATTTTGAACCTGTTTATGATTGTAATAGTGAAAGTATGTGTGTGTTTGTGATGGTAATATTCCGGGAACATGTTGTGACTTCATTTAAAGTATGATAATGTATTGTTTATTAATATTTACATACTTACTTACTAAGCTATAATGCTTACTCCCTTCCTTTCCTTTTTTTCCTATAGTGTCTCAGATGTTAGCTCGAGTTGGAGGTCGTCGGAGGTTAAATCACACTATCAAACTATTGATCGATATATAAAGGTTTTAAAGTATTTTTAAGTCTTTGTCATGTATGGAGACTCATTTAATTGTTACTAAGTTGCTAGGAATTGCCTAAAATACTGACCTATGTTATTCGAAGGTCTCTATTGTATAAAGTCATTTAATGTAGATAGTGTTGATTATGTTATTAATTAAATGATGCAATTTATGAATGTGCATGCTTGCCTATGTGTGTGGTTGAATTAAATCATGATATGGGCCTTGTAAGCTCTTTTTAAGGGACAACTTGAATGTGTTTGAAAAATTTTTTAAATTAGAGTGAAATTATGAATCGGTTTTTATACGATGATTAGTGATTAAGTCCGGTAATGCCTCGTACCCTGTTCCGACGTCGAACACGGGTAAGGGGTGTTACACCCTTAATGAGCTCGGATCTGAATTACTAGTCTAGGCTAAATTCAGACTCTAGTGGGACTACTCGTCTGGGCTAAATCCATAATGCACACATATTCTTCGGGAGGCTTGATCACTCAAGGAACACCCATTGGGGCTAGATCCTTACTATATTGAGATCAACGGATTACCCGTCCGGGCTAAATCCTTTTCTGCAACACATGCAGGATCTCAAGTCATGTAAGCCATGGTTTATCCATCGAATTTCCCTTTTTGACTTCAACCGGGACATTTATTATCATGTCTTTATTATTAACACATTTCATAGATTTTCATACCATCATTATAACCAATTATTATGCATTCATAATACATGCAATTAGGCATATTAAGAGTTTAAGTTATTCGAACTTACCTGGCACTCGTTTCGGTTTCGCGTTTCGGTTATTCCGAAACCTTTCGTTTTCCTTGATTGACTTCCGGAATTTGTTCCTCGGGGTCTATAAGAATAAAAAAATGAATTATTAATACCTCACATTACTCTTTTCGAGTCTAAATTTCACCCCCAGACAAAATGATCGTTTTGCCCCTAACCTTTTACATTATTTACTATTTAGTCCTTAAGCTCGTATAATGAAATACATGAAATTCCTTGGTTACCCAAGCCTAGCCAAATGTACTATGAACTCATACTAGCCCATATTTTCCTCTATTTCACAATTCTACCACATATTTTGTACCTTTTACAAAAAGGTCCTTTTAGGGGTTTTTCATGAAAATCACTTAAGAAAAGATGTTTAACACACATCCAACTTTCATATTTCTCCATAAATCATCAAGTAATAAACATGTCACACATGGGTCACTTTACATACATGAATCCTAACTCAAAATATGGGTAGAAATGGAAAGAGTAAGCTACTGGGACTTAAAAAAAATGAAGAACATTAAAAACGGGGCTTGGGAGCACTTACTATTGAGCTTGAAAATATTAAAAACCCTAGCTATGAAAGGCTTGAGTATTTCGGCTGCAAGAGGGAGAAGAATAGCTAATTTTTGCCTTCATTTTCCCTTTTTATTTCATTTATTACCAAATAACCAAAATACCCTTCCTTACTAAACTTCCAAAATTTTCCATGCATGCCCATTTTTGTCCAAAAACTTAGAAATTGGAAAAATTGCTCTTTAAGACCTTCTAATTAATAATCTAAAGCAATTTCATGCAAATTGCTTCTAGAATCCAAGTTTTGCAATTTATTCAATTTGATCCTTATTTTCCAATTGTACACCTTACTCATAGAATTTCTTCAAGAAACTTTAACACATGCATATTTTCATATTCTAAGCCTCGTAATAATCATAAAATAAATATTTTGACGTCAAATTTGTGATCCCAAAACCCCTGTTTCGACTAGGCCCTATTTTGGGATGTTACACTCTGTTATTACTTTTTCCCCAGCAATCTCTAAAATGCCGTCTTCCACAATGTTTACACTCAGGCTTTACATCCTTAACGTTACCAACACTCGATATTAAGGTAGTTTGAGCTTTAGGGTTGGTATATTGCTTTCCACGATCTCTATTCTGTTATCCCGCTGAAGCTATCGATCAATCAATAAAATCTCTAGATTTGTTTGACGAGGAATGATAAGATTTATTCATTGATCTCTTTCTCGAATCTCTAGCCTCTGAGTCATCTTTTCTCTTTTCTTTACTGAGATCCTCGGCTTTACAGGCTCTTTCAACAATACTACCAATTCTTTCAGTTCAAGTATCCCGACTAATAATTTTATGTCTTCGTTCAATCCATCAACAATTTTTTTACACATGATCTCTTCAGTAGACACATGATCTATTACTTCTGGCACAACTGGGACTTGTTGAGGAACAGGTGGGGGTGGAGGCTGTTGAGCAACCGGATTCGTTCGAATGAACTCCGTGAATCACTCAGTCATTATTTGGAAGAAGGCTTGCTTAGCCTCTCCTCTCTGACTACTAGATATCGGCCTAAATTTAGCCGACGCTGCCTCTTGAGTGGGAGCAGGTGCATTGCTCTCAACATCAGCAGCTATCGCTCGTACGGGATCCATTTGCTATATGAAAAACACATTTTAACTGGCAGGAATCATCACACTATCGCAGTTCATATATATAGTCTGTATAGCTAGACTCGCATACGCTACATTAGTCCTAGAATCGACTAAACTGTAGCTCTGATACCAATCAAATGTAACACCCCTAACCCGTATCCATCGCCGGACTAGAGTTAAAAGGCATTACCAGACATATCAAAACATTTAGCATTCATTTCGCAATCATCATAGCATCATAGTCATACATCAATACAGAGTCCCTCACATAAATCAACGAGACCTTAAACATGTTTTAGAAAGGGGTTGGGACTAAACCGAATGCATACAAAATTTTTCAAAACTTAAACATTTTTTAAAGTTATACAGGTCACACGTCCGTGTGAACAGGCCGTGTGCCCCACATGGTATTAGACACGTCCGAGTGTCTGGGCCGTGGTAAAACAGGGCATACATACTGACTTCACCACACAACTACAAGACACGCCCGTATGACTTCACTACATGGCCACAAGACACGCCCATATGCCTTAGCCGTGGTCAAGATTGACTTGGGTCACACGGCCGATCACACGCCCGTGTGTCTAGCCATGTACCCTTCAAAATGGCCACACACGCCTATGTGCCAAGGCTGTGTGCCTCACACGGCCACCAGACACGCTCGTGTGTCTAGCCCGTGCTCGGGACTGACTTGTATAACTAAGCTATAGCAGGCACACAGTCAAGACACACGCTCGTGTGCTCAACCGTGTGAGGTGAAATTAAGCTTGGTTTAAGCCATATTTCCCACCTAACTCAAGCATACCAAATCACAACATTTTTGCATCATTTATAGGCAGCCAAATCAACCATTTGATACATATTCCATAACATCCAAATAACATCCAATTCACTACTCAATTCCACAACCTAATTATACCAAAATCATTAAAACTCACATAAGTTTCAAAAGTATAATCTCATCATCTTATCACCTATTTCATACCACAAAATTTACCAATTCAGCATTCCATATTCAAACCATCACATAAGCATTATATACTTCATATGACTTACCTATCAAACACATTATTTAGGCCAACTCAAAAGGTCATACATACCAATATTTATAAGTCAAATCTCATAGCTAGATATTCATATCACAAAACCTATCAAAATAACTCTAGCCTATACATGTCATATACCATATGTACAACTCTCAAAATGGTACCAAAATAGATGTCCGATAGTGTGAATGAGTCGCTGACAATCCCCGGATTCGAGCTAGCTTTATAACACTGTAAAACAAAGAACATTTCACACAATAAGCTTTAAAACTTAGCAAGTTCGTACAAAAAATAATCAATAGTTTATATAATACGAAACATCAACTAATAATCACTTAGTAGTTCACAATTCATCCATCAATTCTATTCCATCTCATTTAATAAGTTCATACAAATTCATCAAGCTTCATACACATAGTATCATCTACCACATAGGTATCAAACATACCTAAACTTTCCCGTGTTTATTCATTTCATTCTCACCTCTTATTCAAATACATTAATTCATTCAGAAGTTTTTCCAAGCTTTAAGAATTTGTACACTTAGTGTATTAATCATTAGCCGAAATTATAACGATCTCGCACACTTAGTGCCATCTCAACTAATCGAAGTTATCTCGGTATCGCACATTTAGTACCTCATATAGTCAAAGCTATTCCAAATCGCACACTTAGTGTCGAACATAGTCGATTTATCATCATGTTCAAAACAAGCTCAAATATATACAATTTATATATATTATCAAAACATTAAAACATAAATTTTAATATCATTTATCATGTACGAACTTACCTCGTACTTGGAATTGACAATTCGGATCGTTTACTCGATAATCTTCGATTTTCCTCGATCTAAATTCGAGTTCCTCTTTTCTTTATCTATGTGTATTCAAAATTAACCCTTTTATTCAAAAAATCATTCAATTTAAT
This sequence comes from Gossypium longicalyx, assembly GCA_025698465.1. Classification (NCBI taxonomy): domain Eukaryota; kingdom Viridiplantae; phylum Streptophyta; class Magnoliopsida; order Malvales; family Malvaceae; genus Gossypium; species Gossypium longicalyx. Next base: position 30,832,371 of record CM047006.1, read on the forward strand.
CCATATACACATCTTTAGGGCATTTTACAAATTAACCTTCACATTTTCACATTTTAACACTTTAGTCTCTAATTCATAAAATCACAAAATACACATAATTTCAACAAACCCATATATGGACGAATATCATAGGGTCCTCTAGCAACCCAAAAATTTCATTTATTTTACATTTCAACCCCTCAATTTTACACTTTCCTTAATTTAATCCCTAATATGCATTTTTACTCAAAATCACTTTACAAAACATGTATATTAAGCACCGAGCTATCATAATTCATCATTAAACATCATAAAACACATGAATTCATCAATGGCATCTTTCAAAATCATCAACAAATTCAAAAATCAAGACATGCGCTAGCTAGAACTCAAAGAAACGATTACAAAAATATAGAAATTATCAAAAATTGAACAAAAATGAACCTTTAATCAAGCTTAGTAGTAGCCGAACCCTAAAAGATCTCCCTTGGTTTCTTTTCTTCTAATTTCGGTTGACATTCAACAAAGATGAAGTTTTCATCTTTTGGTTTTATTTAATATATATTATTTATTTAATTACTAAATTAACCTTGATTAATAACTTTAAAATTCCACTATCCCATGTCCATCTATGTCTATTCATGAATTCAATGGTCTATTTAAAACATAAGGACCTCACATTTAAAAAGACACAACAATTCGACACTTAATCGAATAGAATGCCGCTTTTGCATTTTCTACAATTAAGTCCTTTTTCAAAATTAAGCACACAAATGATAAAATTTTCACACGAAACTTTCACACATGCTTAAACACATACTGGAAAAATGGAAAATAATATTTAAATATTTTTTTGACTCAGATTTGTGGTCTCGAAACCACTATTCCGACTAGGGTCTAAACCAGGCTCTTACAACGACCACCTGCCTATCTATTTGCTCAATGGGTATATTGTAGAACCCATGTTCATGTTGCAATGAATATTTTCACGGCAACTTGGTAATTTGTTAACTACTACACATACATACTTACTAAATTAACTAATCTCTTGAACATTTCTCAATGCCAATTCAAACAATTAATCAATCTTCATAAGCACATATGAGATTAAGTGAGGTAACAATATATTTCTATATTGTAACAGTTTAATCACAATAATCTTGCAAGTTTTGCAAGGCTAATGTATTGTTTAATACCGTCGCTAATTTAACCTTTAGCTACATCAGAAGATTAAACATGTACCAATTATATACTGTGTCAATTAATTACAATTTCAATATGTTTAATAATTAATTCATTCGTTACCTTAAATTTTATAATGCAAGTATAACATAAGCATGATTTTATTTAATTGAACAACTTACCAAGATCTATAACAACACAAACATGATTTTAATAATTTAAGTGGACAGAATGCAATCAATCCAACACGAATTAAATTTAATTCATTTTAATTAAAACAAGAACAACAACACAACAATTATTCATATTCATAATCACAACATAAATAAGAAAATTAAAGCGAAGGGAACTAGGAAGCAAATCCAGTGTTTCCCTAAAGATAGACTAGTGCGCTCCTTTTATTCTCTGCTCTATCTATTGAATCGAGGCCTCTACAAAAAATAGAATGCTTCTATTCCAAGGTGGAAGAAGGCCATTTTTCAAGATGGAAATCGGCAAGGGAATGAACAAGAACAGGGGGAAAACAAAGGAGAGAAAGTAAGTGAAAGAGAGAGAAATGTGTCGGAATGAATGGTGTGTTGAATGAAGTAGCAAAGAGGGGTATTTATAGATGGGAGTGGCTGCTGAAAATAGCAAATAATTAGCAGCCTTGAACTCTCCCTTGGCCGGCCACAAAAGGAGCAAGTTTGAATAATTCATACTTTGCTAAATTTAGCTTGGGGCAAATATTCAACGGCACAAAAAGTGGAGGGGTTTAAATGGAGTTTAAGAAAACTTTGAGGGCTATTTTTCAAGTAATTAAATCAGCTAAATAAGCTGATTGGGTCAACCTATTGGGATGGTTTTGGGCTGTCAATTTGCTTGTTGGATCAGTCTTCAATGCTTAGCACACTGGACTGCTTTCTCCCTCAGACTTTATATTAATTTTTAACCCAATTTAAGTTGGATAAAAATTAAATATAAAGTATATAAAATTATCATCATTTGGACCATCCTTGGCTGGAAAAATATTCATCCTTGCTCTTGGTTCACTTGATGCAAAAATTTCTCTCACGGTTCAAGCCTTTCTAGGTGTTTGCCAAGTCAATTTTTACCTTTTGTGCAAAACTATCGAAAATAAACTAAATTTGTGAAAATTTATTATAAAAATAATTAAAATTTAATATGTTAATAATGTAAGTACAAATTAATTATTTTATAATTAAGGTATGAATTTCGACAAAATTTACTACGAAACTGCATGAACTAGAGCTCAAAAGGTGTTGAAAAAGTCTATATATTTGTAACATCCCGAAATAGGCCCTAGTCGAAATAGTAGTTTCGGGACCCCAAATTCGACATAAAAAAATTCATTCTTATTATATTTTTATGGTCTAAAATTTCATGGGATGATTTCGTGAAAATTTCGTTCAAAATTTTTGACGTTTGGGCACTCAATTTGGTCAAAATGACTAAAGTGTAAAAAGTGCAAAAGTTGAGTTCTACATGCTAGAGGTGCCCACTTGTTATGAAATTTTAAATTGAAGGTCCTTATATGGTAATTAGACCATTGGTTGATTTGTTGGACAAAAATAGACATGAAATGGGTGAAATAGAGTATTTTTAAGTTAGGGGCATTTTGGTCTTTTGGTAATTAAAATAATAAAAAGGGAAAATAAGCCAAATTCATGTCCATCTTCTTCATCCAACCAAAATTTACATGGAAGCCATGGCTAGGGTTTGGTTCAAGCTTCCAAGCTCATTTGTAAGTGATCCCGAGCCCCGTTTTTAATGTTCTTTACATTTTTGAAGTCCCGGTAACATGATCTACTCATTTCTACCATTATTTTGAGCTAAGGTTTATGTTTAAAAATTGACTCATGAGTGACATGCTAGTATTTTGAGGTTTAATGGTAGATTATGCATGTTTATGGTTAGAGGAACGACTTTTACTAAGTGATTTTCGATGAAAAGGTCTGAAAGGATCGTTTTGTAAAAGTTGTAAAATTGGTCATAAAAGGGTGATTTAGTGAAAATTGGGGACTACCATAGTTATGAAAATGATTTGGCTAGGCTTAAAATGCAAGGAAATTGAATAAAAATCATTTTACGAGCCTAGTGGCCAAAGCGTAAATAAGTGAAAGTTTAGGGGTCAAAATCTAAATTTTTAAAAGTATGATTTATGGGACCATTTGAATAATGTGAGTAATAAATGAGCTATATTTGTAATGTTAGATCAAGGAAATCGAGATTTGAGCTTAAATCGAGAGAATACAAGGTTATGGACTAAAATGGTAAATTGTCGTTTCCGGGTCAGAGGTAAGTTCGTGTGTCAATAATAATACAATGCTTGTTTAAATTAAAAATCCCTTATTGTTATTGTATGAATGGAATGAGTGAATACATTGAAAGGTGCTGGACTGAGTTCATGCTATGAAAATATGATATGAAACAATGATGCATGGAATTCAAGAGAATAATGATTCATGATTAGTAAGTACATAATTAATGTGACAATGTATGATATTTTTAATGCCTTGATAGTATGCGAAATGTAAATGTTTCATTTCTACCATGTATTATGTGTCTCGATGTTTCATGTATTATATGTTAATTGTTACCATGAAAACATGATTGATATTATGAAACTATTACATTGATGAAAAGATGGTAAAATGTCCCAGTTGAATAAAAATGCCATCTGATGGATACGCCATTCTTACATGATACGAGATCCTGCATGTGTTGCAGAAAAGGATTTAGCCCGGACGGGTAATCCGTTGATCTCGGTATAGAAAGGATCTAGCTTGGACGGGTGTTCCTAAAGTGATCTATCCTCCTAAAGAATATGTGTGCATTATGGATTTAGCCCGGACGAGTAATCCAATTACGGTCTGAATTTAGCCTGGACTAGTAATTCAGATCCGAGCTCATTAAAAGTGTTTGTCATTACAAGGGATTTAGCCTAGACTGGTAATCCCGACATCACTCCATGGATTTATACTACGAGGGATTTAGCTTGGACTGGTAATCCCGCCATAAGATGTGAGGTTCGCGGGAGTGCGTGCTTGAAAATGATCACTTGTATGATTTGATGGTAAATGGGCTATCCATCGAGATTTTGAGAAACTCATTGGGAATTTAAATGAGAAATGGAATGGAAATACATGAAATGATAAACTCATCTATGCTTAGATGATACTAGTATGAGGCATATGATTGTCATGTTTGGTTAAATAGATGTGCTAAGAGATAGCACAGGTACGTACTCAAAATCCATGAGCATGAGTTTGACATGAGAAATGAAATGTACTTGTGATAAGAATGTAAATGAATGATTGATATTTATGAGAATAACTTCTATGAAAAATTTGTGATGATTATCATTAAGTTACACTAAAATAGATTAGGACAATAGCAGTGGTCCGACTTTGAAAATCCACCATAAATAGTGGAAATTGAGTTAGAGACTGAATAAAATATGATATTAAATCTTATTGGGTCTAGTTTTATATAAAGGAAATGGTGTAAGCAAAGAAATCTCATATGATGAGATATTTGAACTTTTGTAAAATAGGTTCAGAGTGATCTTAGACTCCCCTGTCTTAACTTTGGGAAATCATTAAAAATTTACAAAAATGATTATGGGATATAATTTATATGATTAAAATCCTTAATGAGTCTATTTTCAAGGGAAATAGACAGAAGCATCATCAGAGTCTCGTACTATGAGATAATTAATTCATAGTGAAGAGAGGTCGGAACTGCCTAACAGCAAAATAGGGGTAACTTTAAAGAATAAATTGTACTTATTGACTAAATCAAAAATTCTAAAAATTTTATGGTAAAAAGATATATGAGTCTAGTTTTAGGAAAAATTAGAAGATCTTAATTTGAAGTTCCGTAGCCCCAGATATAAATAATTTAATGACTGGGACTCGAGAAAATAGCTTATCTGAATTTTGAATAAAAAGAGGGAAATTGAAAAATAGCATATTACCATATTGTTTATTATTTTTCATGCAAGCTTACTAAGGGTAAAGCTTACTTCCTCATTTCCATTTCTTTTAGTGTTATCGGTCAGCTCGGGGTTGGAGAACATCGGAGGCAACATCACACTACCAAGCTATTACCTTGGGATATTGATACATGGGTTGAGAAGTTACAAGTGAGTGGCATGTATAGGGATTAGTTTTTATGATATGTGTCCTATGATTTGGTCAAATGTATTGGCTTATTTTGATTCATTTGTATATGGCCATAGGGTGTGGCTCATATTGAGTATGGTTTGTAAATTTATCTATCCATGCTATGTTATAATGTTTGTAATGAAATGATGTGAACATGATGGTTGGTCATGCATGATTGGTGTAGTGACATGTATGTGTGATGAATGCTTCATGACCATTCGAAGTGGTCATGACCATGGTAAACATATAATAGGGCAAGCAAGATTATAATGCCTTGAACGTGAATGTTGGATGGATAAGTTGATAATCATAGTATAAGAGAATAAGTGGTCAAGTATTTGACTTGGTCAAATAAATGAGTTTTGGTATGCCTAGAATCAATATAATGTGAAGAATATGTAAATGTGTATGATGCCTCGAAAACCTCATGTTGTGTCTTAATAAAGAGTGTTTTAATCATTAAAATGTTGCTATGAATTGTGGTTATGACATATATAAAGATGTAAGAGATTGTGGGTAACATGAAGGCTTGGAAAATAGCCTAAGTGTTGGCCACACGGATTGAGACACAGCCGTGTGTCTCATCCGTGTAAGGGACACGGCCAGGTGACACGGGCGTATGGCCTGGCTGTGTGGTTCAAATTGTGTGCTGATGTCATAAACAGAGAGTTACACAGCCAGAGGACACGAGCGTGTTGATGACACACGGGCATGCCCTTGTGTCCACACGGGCGTGTGACCCTGTTTTATGAGAAAAATTTTTAAGTTTTCCCAAAACTTTCCAAAATTCTCGGTTTAGTCCCAGACTATTTTAAATGCAATTTATAGGCCTCGTAGGCCCATAATAGGGACACTATGAATATATTTGATTGGTTTTAAATTTGGAACGAAATTTTATGACTCAGTTTTGTATGTTTAAGAATTTCTGAGTCCGGTAACGCCTCGTATCCTATCCCGGTGTCAGACACGGGTAGGGGGTGTTACAATATTTTTGTGTTTCCACCACCACTCATGGCGGGTCTAATTTTTGTCCCTATCCCCACCCCACCACCCGTGAAACCTGTACCAATCCCCACCCAATTGGGTGCGAAGTGGAGCGAGACCCGCAAAACCTACCCCATTGACGCCCTACTAACTCACATGCCTTTTATTTTCATAATTAGCAAATGGTTAAATTCTCATTTTGGTCCTTTTAATTTTTAGATTATATTTATAGGTCAAATTTCAATTTCGATCTCTATACAATACTTAAATTTGAGATTTAATTTTTCTACTTTAATACTACTATATATAATAAGGCCTTCCTTTTGTGATACATGTGCATTGCTTTCTCCTTTATATAATGATTAAATTTCAATTTCAGTCCCTTTATTTTTTTAGATTATATAAAAAGATAATATTTTAATTTAGATCCATATTGTACGCTCAGACTTGAGATTTAATCTTTATACTTTAAATTTTACATAATATTGTACCTTAACATTTATAATGTAACTAGTTAGTCTAAATATTTTACTCTAATTAGAATGCTAAAGTAAATTTTAAGAATTGTTAAATCTGTTAAAATTCTTTTTTAAATTTAGGACCATTACAATGCCAATTTTTTGGTGACATGACTATCAAGTAAGATTTTTTTTTTAATATTAGAATGTCAGGACAATGAATTTTAACAAAAAAAAAATTGTAATGATGTTAACAACTAGACTTAAATTTTTAAATTCGAAAAATAGATAAAATAAAGTTTTGAAAATAAAAGTATGAGAAGTAATACAAAGAGTATAAGAACTTTGAGCATATTGTATTCTTTAACTTTTAACTCTAGAATTTGGCCCAAAATATTAACCCAATGCAAAGTGTGGGTTGGAAGCCGTACTAGTAACAATATACAAAAGTAAGGCTTAATCCTCCATTGACACGTTGCTGCACCAATACATTGGTGCTTTTTGTAGACATAATAACAAATTTATCCCTCATCATTTACCTCTTTTGCCAAATTGGCTCTTATTATTTTTTGAGCTAAATTTGACCAATAACCTCACAAAAAGAGTCAAATTGAGTTTTTTTTAATGAAAATATTGACTAAAATATTAATTTTTAATGATGTTGGTGTGACAACCCGCATAATAGTTCTCATTACTTCATGTTGAAATGACACTATTTATATTATATGACATGTCAACAAATAATTTAAAATTTAGAAAAAAAATATTCAAAAGTAAAAATTCAAAATTCAATAAAAATTCATATAAAACATGAAGTACATGTGAATTTCCATGCAAGCGGCTATGTTTAAAAAAAATAATATTTTAGTCATTATTTCCACTAAAAATCAATTCAACTCTTTTTGAAAGGTTGATGGTCAAATTAATTTTTTTTAATAGGTTGAGGGCCAAATATAGCTAAAAATAATAATAAAGGTCAAATTGACAAAAGATGTAAATATTAAGGTCTAAATTTGTCATTATGCCTTTTTTAACATTATAAAAAATAGTTAAATTTCAATTTTGGACTCTCTATTATGCCTAGATTTGAGATTTGATCCTTATACTTTAATAACTAACTTAATTTGGTCCCTATATTTTTATATTGTTATTAGTTAGTCCAAATAATTAATATTGTTAACTTTTCGATTAAAATATTATATGGTTGTCGATTGAGTCTTAACTCGAGTGGCATGAGCATTGTTGCCAATGCAAGAGGACGTGGGTTCGAGTATGCTAAAACACATTATTCTCCTATTTATGGGTTGGGAAGAGGTTATCGGTAGTTATAAGCATTGTATAAAAAAAACAGATATAATTTGAATGTCCTAAGGGTCTTAGCTACTGACATGCGACTTCTCATTTCTTTTAGGTTTACCTTGCTCTTTTTTTTCTTTTTTCTTTTTCTTTCTTCTTCTTCTTTTTTTTTTTTTTTTGCACATAAGATAATGGTCAAATTTTAGCTTTGTCCCATATATTAAGCTAAGATTTTATATTTAATCTATATACTTTAATTTCCAACAAAATTTGGTCCCTTTACTCTTACAATATCATTGGTTTGTCTAAATAGTCAATATTTAAATATTTCAATCAAAATACTAATGTTAATTTTTCTTAACACTATTCAAACGAAAATTATTTTATCATAATGGTTTTCAATGGGCGTTTGTTTTCAATATTTTGTTACTTGACTATTAGGTGAAATTTTAAAATTTTTAAAATATTACACCGACAAATTTAATAAAATAATATTAACAATGGTAATAACTAAACTTAAATTTTTAAATTCAAAAAATAGATAAAACTAAATGCCTAAAAAATTAGGGTTGTAATTTTCTAATATACAAACTGTATAAAAACTTAAACCCTATTTTATTTTGTATTCTATAATTTAACCCAAAAAACAATTAACCCATCCATACTACTAGTAGTAATAATAATAAAGCTATCATTCATAAACCTTTTTCACCAAAAGGTAAGCCAAGTTACTACTCAATACAAAGGGTTATGGATTTTCCATTTCTTTCTCCGAAGAATCAATCTTTATTCTATAAAAGCATAAAACCTTCCGAATAAAAAAGACCATTACTTTCTCAAAAGAAACCCAATTTATTTTTTACAGAACAATATCAATTAAGTCAAAGTTACCATTAAACTACAAGCCAAAAATAGTTATCAGTCTCGCATTAGAAAGTTGTTTGAACCAAGTATAGCTTTTTACCCAAAAAAAAAAAAAAACAAACATAACTTAAAACTTTTACCCCCCCACCCCACCCAAAAAAAAAAAAAAAATCAGTTTTTCCATTTTTTATATAATTAAAGCTGAAAGTGGAACAAAAGGTTAGGTCAAGTTGGACGACAACCCAGACACATGCCAATATCTCCAAATCTTAAAGTTTTAACAGTTTATAACTCAAAACATTAAGCTGAATTTGGTACATCTGCTCTATATGGTTGGACCATCAATAACTATAAAAGATAGTTACAACCCATACGTTGTTTTATATGTTTGTTTTCCTGTAAAAGTTCATAATTTATAAAGAAGTTGTATTTAATGCATTGTAAGTGAATTAGATTTTAACATATCATTCATTGTAAACTAAATAACTTTTATTTATATTTAGAAAATGTTTCAATGCTTTACAAAAAAAAAAATTTAATGACGCATTATTATACAGTGTAGAAAATATAAAACTCATTTATAGATAAGAATGTCATGTTTTAATATAAAAATCCCTATGTGGGTGGATGAAAATTTTTACTTGAAATTTTTCTTAAGAAAATATGAAAAGAAAGAATTAATATTCAATAAATTGATAGTGTATAACCTCTAATACATTTAGTTAACTATTATGTGACATTATATTAATGAAGTAAATAAAATTTTAATGTTAACATACATCCATCCTTCTGATAAGTTTTTATGGTACAAAAAAACTATATTGTAAATAAAAACTTTTAATGGAGTAAATAAAAATTTTAGAAGATCCTAAAAATAAATATCATAATTTTATTTAGGACTAATAAAAAAATTTTAAATTGTTAATATGAAATGCCACTTTTTACTATGATACTATATTGATTTTTCTTTTTATCAATACAATAGTTATCTAGGTATTTAGTAAAAATTCTAACTGTTTCTCCACCCAATTGTTGACACTATCCAAAGTTATATATTATCAATTTATTAAATACTAATTCTATAAAATTTATATAAATCGTTTTAGAAAAAAAAGGAAAAATTTGGATATTGTGACCGAGAAAAGTAAATAATAAAAGAATTTTTTACCTTGTGTTGATTGCACCTAGTTGTCTTATTTCTTTTATGGTGAAATTTTGTTCTGTTTTCTATACGTGTTTTATGGGGACATTGACGTCCTCCAGTTTTGTAACCTTATTTTGATTTTTTTTTTTTTATTAGTAGGATTTATCCGCTTAGAAAAAGTGACGGCAAATACTGGAGGGTATTAGGAAAGAAAAAGAAAAACCCAAATTGTTGGTAAGCCTTTTCTGTTTGAGATTAATAAATTGAATATGAAATCAAAGGGGGCTTTTAGTTTGAGTTCATTTATTGTATTAAAATATTATGAAGTGAGAAAGTGAAACATCAAAGGGAAAGGAATATCCACATCAATCGGAGGGTCGAGATTGAAAAATAAAGCGACAGTAATGCATCCTTATGTGAGCCACAGGTTGATTGAAAACGATGCTAAGTCCAATCAATCCACTGCGCACCAATGGCCCTTACTTGGCTTAGATACCGCCCATACGCTCACCCAAGTTTATTATTATTATTATATACAAAACAAACAAATGGGTAATTTTACAGGCTCAAGCAACTTAAATCAGACATAATAATTAGGTAACTGATTTTGAGAGCCTTCAATGCCACGTCCCTCTCTTTATCTATTTCATCCTTTGTCATTAAGTTACATTCTAATTAATGATATTTTCTATTAGACACGAGGTTAAAAAATAAGGGGAAAAAACATAGCCCTACAGAGCAAGTACATTACGTGCAAACATGGAATACGTGAGGATTCGGATTTTTAGGGTTAGGGTTTGGTTTTGTAGGGTCAAATACAGACCATATATGTATGGACAAAGACTCTTTAATTTTACATTCAACTTTATATTATAAAATTAATTTTTTTTAAATTTTATATAAAAATATTTTTTATAATATTGGTTAAAAGTTTAATAATATTGTTTAGCTACTTCAATAACTATAGCTATCTTTTTCTTTTTTTTTTTATGGTTGCGGAGCGTAGTTACGGTGTTGTTCAACTGATCTTTCTCCTCTTTGTTTCTGCTTTTCTTTTCTTTTCTTTTACGATATTATTTGAAATAATTAAAGTCTGAGAAGATAACAATGCTAGAAAAGCTGCGAATATATATATCGTTATCAGATAAAGTAGAAGATAACAGGAAAATATCATTATTTTCCACATACATTTCAACAAGAGGAAGACTGTAAGATTCTCTGAAGTTCCTCTGAATCAATTACATAATATTAAACCCAGATTATGAATTGTTTTTTATTTCTTTTTTGGTATTTAATCAATGACTAGGTCAAAGGATGTGGCTAGGGAATTTTAATATATATATTTTTCTAATGTTCATTTATTGTTTTTCTTATACCAAATAATCTATGAAGAAATGGATATAAACAGCGCACTTGCACCTTCTTTTCTTTCTGATCATTAAACCTAAGTTACCTAACCAATTTAAACATAAGAAAATACAGGCAGGGGGTTTTTCTTATGGGCTTTGAAGAGCAATCGTAGTGATGGTTGATATCTTATATATACCATTCAACAACCATCTTCACAAATTTGTTTGCTTGCCCACCTCATTACTCCCCAACACCAAAGATTAAAAAGAAAATCTTATAAAAAAATGAATAGTATATAATATGTATTTCTTTAAAAAAGATTTCCTCCCTACAGTACATATTTTTTCTTCCTTTCACACTATGAGGACCGAAACCATAACTTTCTTTTACTTTGACCGGTTGCTTATTATCAAAGCCGTTGGTTTTTCTTTTATATATGAAAAAGAATTTGATTAACGGAGGATGGTGCGTGGTTGTAGAGTATAATTAAAATAGTTATATATTATATATATAAAGAGACATGATAATTTTAACTTGTAAAGTTAAAAATAAAAAAGACACCAAGTAGCAAATAAATAAAAAGGGTAGCGAACCAACTTTTTCTGTCCCTTAATTTCTCTTAAACAGACAAGTATCTTACCCCCCCCCCCCTCCAACCCTCAAAAAATTGAAAGGAACCCTAGCTCTTTTCTTCTTAACCCGCAAGGCTAAAACGCAAAAGGAGGGGGATATGAATAAAAAAGGGGCCTTTCCCTCTTGAAAGAAAGTTTACTTCCGTTTTATCTATCTTCTGCAAACCATTTAGTTTAATTGATGATTCTCTTTAAACTTTGTCAATTCCTTTGTTTAATTTACTACATACCTTTTTGGTGGAAGAGAAAGTAAAAAAGCAAGCCAAAGTACTGTCTTGTTTTTCAGATCAGAGCTTTAAAGACAACATGGGTACTTTCTGATAACTCTTCTTCCAGAAGATCTTTCTCTTTCTTCTCTCTTTTCTTTTCTTTTCTTTTTATATTGCTTTCATGCTTTGTTTTGTAGCTTCCTTCTTAAATGAGTCTGAGTAGTGAAGTAAGCAAAAAATCTCTTCTCTGAAAGAAAAAAAGAAGAAAAAACTCCATATCTGGTCTGTCTTTTGTCTCATGGATTCTGGTAACAGTGGTAGTGTGCAATCTCCGAGTGGTGGCAGTGAAGAGTTTAATTCAGGAGCTAACTCAATCTCATCTTTCTTTAACAATAACCCGTCGAGCCATATTGGTCATGCTCCCTTGGGTAACCAACAATCGCCGCCACTTCTGCAACAGCAACACCAAAGTCCTTCTTCCTCATCTGTGTTGTTTGACCCTTTATCGAACTACTTCGATCATCCCTTATCAAGTGTGACAAACCCAAATTCACAACTCAATCTTGATGTGGTTTGGTCCAGAAATCTAAGATCTGAGCCCAACTGCAATGATCTTGTTGGTGGCTTTATGGCCTCATCATCGCCACCACCAACCCAACAGTTGTTCACCAACCAGCAAGCACAAAGCAGAGCCACTTTTCCTTCTATGCAGATTCCTCAAAGTGGTACAAAAGGTTCAGGCACAAGTGGCCAACCCAACAACAACAATATGGTGCGTAACTCAAAGAAGAGATCCAGAGCTTCCCGGCGTGCACCAACCACTGTTTTGACCACAGACACCACCAATTTCCGAGCCATGGTTCAGGAGTTTACTGGGATCCCTGCACCACCCTTCACCTCCTCACCTTTCCCGAGAACCAGGCTTGATTTATTTGGTACAACTTCATCTCCTAATTATCTTTTAAGACCATTTGCTCAGAAACTTAATTATCCTCCTCCCTTATTTACTAGCTCTTCCATGGTTGATGCTATAGCTTCTACACCTAGCACTAATTCTACTTCTAGTACAACTTCCATTAGCTACCAACTGCCATCTGAGGTAGGCCTTTTAAAACAGCCTCAAAATCCACTCAACATCAACATGCAACAAAACCCAATTCTTAACTTCGTATCACTCCTTCAAGCCCCTCCCAAATACCCACTTTCCAATTCAACAGATATTCCATCAAATGTCTCTCCTCTCAAAATGGGCGCTTTTGAAGGGTTTGGTTTGAGCCAGGGGCATGTCAATCCCAATCTCAGCGGCGTTCAAAACATGGTATCATCATCAGATGGATCATTGCCAAGAAATGAAAATAGTGCTAATCCTCCAAACTGGGGAGAAGCAGGAGGGTCCCGTGAACATGATCACAGTCTCCTAAGGTCCATCAATGGCAGGTACAACAACAGTAACACGCCACGACTTACGAATGGGAATGTAAACAATTTGTCGATGTCTTCATCGGATTTTCATGTCGATAAAGGGCCAGAAAATGTAGCTACAAGAAGTGACGGTATGGTGGAATCATGGATATGTTCATCTGATTAGGATTTATCTAAAATATTATCAACAAAATGATAAACTTTCCACAAAGAATATCAAGGAAATGATGGTGAATATATCACATGATGCATGAAAAAGATGGAATCTTTCTTGTTTTCATATTAACCATGATTTTCAACATATATGTGAATCAAAACACTATTTTTTTTTATCCCTTATTTAAACCCTTCCTTTTGATTTAATTATATGTAAATGATACTAGCCTCCCGATAACACATTTTATCATAGTATTATTACGTTAATCTTACATAGACGATCATGGCCTTTTTCAAAGTTGTCGTATCAATAGTACAAAAACAAATGGTCGTAGTTAAAATATTCAGTATTCTTTTCTTTTATCTTTGGAGAGATTTCTATTTTGTTTCTTTTCCTTTTTTTTGTTTTTTAAAATTTCCCTCTTTTGGGTTTTGATTGTAGTGCAAGAATATAAAAGTAAAATCATCAGATAAGGGAAACCATGAAAATCTGTGTTTTACGTGTATTTTCATTGTGAAAATTTAATGCTAACAATTTGAAAAAAAAAAAAAAAACCCTAATAATTTACTGTTAAAAAGCAAATGGCCTGGAGCTGTCTGGTTCTTTGTTTCATTATTTAGCTGATTTTTATTAAAACATGTCTTTTATTTATTTATATTTAATATTGTTTAAGAATAATATATATGATGCCTAAGATCTAATTCCTGTGGGAAGTTGTGCTTTAATATAGTTCTATATTTTCTTTATATAATTTGATGTTTGATTATTTTTTACTCTTTTGTAATGTAGATAGAAAGATGCCCATAATTTTATAAAACCATATAATAAAATTTCCCAGAATTAAAGAAATGATTAATTTTGCATAAAATAGTTTAGAAACTATTTGGAATTCCAATTATTTAAGTCCAAATCTTTTGGCTTTGGCTCATTTCTCACGTATAATCATATGATTGTACCATTTGGACAAAATACCATTTTTAATGGAATTTGAGGTACAACCAGGATTTTCTTACTGCCATTTGTCATAGGCTATTGGCATTATTGGGACAACTTGCTGTTGGAATCTAAGATCTCATTTCAATAATACTCAACAATAAATTAATAATCACTATTAATTATTAAATATTTATAGTCTTCATATGAGTTCTTGTATTAGAATTAAGGTGTTAATACAGTACAAGTGGATGCATTGTTTTTTTATTGATATTAGTAAGTATTAATTTTTATTTATTTCCGTCTATTATTTCGAATTATTTTTATTTTTTTAAAACATTTGATATATATATATATATAAAAGTATTTATAAATATCAAATAATGAGATTAAATAAATTTTACATATAAAATATTCATTAAAAATAAATATTTGGCTATAAAATATTTTTAATAAGCTTTATAAATATAATCCATAATTAAGCAAATTCAAAATAAACAAGTAAAAATATATACCATAAATTAAACAATAAGATAATCTCATATTATGTATGTAATAATTCATAATTCAACTAATCCATAATAAATAATAAAAATTCTAATTCTAATTCAAAATATATTTTAAAATTATTTTTTAGTATAAATAAATAATAAAAATTTAAATTTAAAATATATTTTAAAATTAATCTTTTTACACTATATTTCAATTAATACGAAGGAAATTAACAATACCAACTAAAATTAACTTAACTGAACCTAAAATTTATAACTTACTACCCAAACGAAACATTTCGGCTAAAAAGTTCATACCAACTACCATTATCAAAACGATGATATTAGTAAATATATAACTTATCAATTTCTAGAAAACACAAACAAATTCATATAATACTATTAAAAAGTTCACTTAATAATTTTTTTTTTTGTCTTTATCTACCTTTAAAAAATTAACATACCATATTGAAGTTATTTCTCACATCTAAAATTCCTTTTTTATTTAATGTGAATTGAACCTTACCTTTATTTTTTGGGTTAATTACAACCTCAATTTTGTTTAAATTTTCCTTTTTTTTCTCACTAATCTTTTAAAACTTATAAAAATATCACTAACATCTTATTGTTACCAAAAAATTACTCCATCATTTTCCACCATTAGGGAGGAAACATGTGTCTAATATGGCATGTTAAATATACCATGTGTTAAAGAAATTATTTCATTTCTTTTTAAATATTTTTAAAAGATTTCATTTCTTTTTTAGTATTAATTTATTTCTTTTTTATATATTAAATATGTCATGCCTTTAAAAAATTTATTCCTTTTATAAAATAAAGAGAGATAGAGAGAGTAAAGAATAAAGAAAATATGAGAAGCAATAGAGAATGTATTTTATTGATTAATAGAATGATTACAATGCTTTTTTAAAGTCTCTATTTATAGGCGTAAGAAGTATAAATGAAGTAGAGATCTAATTCTAATAACTATTAGAATTTAAAGTACATCAAAACTTATCTTGATCTTGAAGGACATCCACTTAATAAGATATTCATAACACTTCCCCTTGGAACCTTATTAGGAAAAACCTTGTGGGACAAAAATCCTAATGAAGGAAAAAAAGTACACAATATTCTATTGGAAAACCTAATGGGACAAAACCTTTGTTAAAGGAAAAGTGTATAACTTGTTTTTAGACTCCCCCTAATGGCAACATTACATTACATCTTTGAGTTAACACATTTCAACCTTGTGCAGTTGTTTTTCAAATGTTGAAGTTGGCAATGCCTTAGTAAAAAGATTTTCTAAATTATCATTAGAACGAATTTGTTGAACATTTATATCATCTCTTTTCTAAAGATCATGTGTGAAGAATAATTTTGGTGAAATATGTTTCGTTCTGTCACCTTTGATGTAATCACCCTTCAATTGAGCTATACATTATGTGTTATCTTCGTATAAGATATTTAAAATCTTTTCTTGTAAAGGCAAATTACATATCTTCTGGATATGTTGGGTCAATAACCTTAGCCAAACACACTCTCGACTTGCCTTATGCATTGCAATTATTTCTGTATGATTTGAAGAAGTGATAGTTAATGTTTGCTTTGTTGAACGCCATGATATGGCGATACCCCTACATGTAAATAAATATCCTGTTTGAGATCGACCTTTATGTGGATCCGATAAGTATCCAGCATCAACATAACCGACTAATAAGGATTTTGAATCATTTGAATAAAATACATGTTTAATTCCATTCCAATGTCTACATGTTGGAGAAGAACTAAATCTTGCTAACAAGTATACAACAAAAGCTAAATCAGGTCTTGTGTTGTTTACGTGATACATCAATGCCCCTATGGCACTTAGATATGGTACTTCAGGACCAAGAAACTCTTCATCATTCTCGTAAAAATGAAATTGATCTTTATTCACATCTAACGATCGTACAACCATCGAAGTACTCAATAGATGTGTTTTATCCATGTAACATTTCTTTAATATTTTTTTTGTATAAGTTGATTGATGAACATGAATTCCATCTTTTAAATTCTTGATCTGTAAGCCAAGATAAAACTTTATTTTTCCAAGATCTTTCATCTCAAATTCTTTCTTTAAACAATTTACTGTATTTTGGAGCTCTTCAAGAGTTCCAATAATATTTAGATCATCAACATAAACAACAATTATCACAAAATCTGATCCAAACCTTTTTATATAAACACATGGACAAATTGGATCGTTTTTGTAACATTCTTTTAACAAGTATTCACTAAGATAATTGTACCACATAGTCCAAATTGTTTTAATCCATATAAACTTTTCTTTAATCTGATCGAGCAATTTTTCCAAGAAACACTATATCCTTCTAGGATTTTAAATTCTTCTGGGATTTTCATATAAATTTCACTATCAAGTGTACCATACAAATAGGCTGTAACAATATCCATTAGATGCATGTCAAGTTTTTCATGTACTGTCAAACTAATAAGATATCTAAACATGATTACATCCACCACAGGAGAATATGTCTCTTCATAATCAATGTCGGGCCTTTACGAAAATCCTTGTACTACAAATCATGTTTTATATCTTACGACTTCATTTTTTTCATTTTGTTTTTGCACAAATACCCATTTATATCCTACCGGCTTTACACCTTTAGGTGTTTGGACTACAGGTCCAAAAACTTCACGTTTAGAAAGTGAATTCAATTCTACTTGAATTGCATCTTTCCATTTTGGCCAATCTTTTCTATTTTTACATTCCTCAATAGAATTAGGCTCAGGATCCTTATTTTCTTTTGTTATTTCAATGGCAACATTATAAACAAAATTGTTTTCGACAACTATATTTTTTTCGGTTCCATCTTTTTCTTGTATTGATATAAGTTATCAAGATCTCTTTATTTTCATTATTTTCAATTTCACTTTTAGGTACTTGAATCTCTTCTTGAGTTTTATATTTAGTTATGTTATGGGTCTCTTCAGTAACACCCACCTCCATTATATGACCATATTGAATGTTTGCTCCTTTTCTTTTACGAGGATTTTTATCTTTGGGACCGACCGGTCTTCCACACTTCATGCATTGATTACTTTCTTTTGCACTAACAGTTTGTCTTATTAGGACATCAATTCGTATTGGAGCATTTTCAACTGGTATGTGATGTAACACCCTGAATTTGGGTCTAGCAGGATTGGGCTTTGAGTTTGGGTTCAGATAGAAGAAAACCTGAATATTGAGAAGTTTTAAATATTACTAGTGTTTAAATATATATATATTGATAAAATATTTATGTTATTACTAATATGTTAATTTTTAAATAAATTTAGAAGTATTTAAAGTGTGGGAAAAATTCGATCCAAGACTCTAGCAAAAATTATTATTTTTGCTTCTTTAGGGGATTTGGGTATTAAGGTTTATTAATTATTTGGGCTAAAATTGGACATATGGAGGAGTCTGGCCTAGTGGTTAGGCGTGTTAAGTAATAGGAAGGGAGCAGGGGTTCGATTTCCTGCGTGCGCAAATGTGGGTTTTTATTTTAGAAAAACTAAGGTTGTCGCAGGTAGGCCTTATTAATTGTTCAGGCTAAATCATGTCACAAGCAGGCATCTGGCCCAGTGGCTAAGGACGCTAGGAGGGCGTGGGATGTGCCTGGGTTCAAGGCGCGGCGTGTGCAATTTGGGTTTTTTTTAATATACAGATCGCGGCTAGAATAAGGGTTAAGAAAAGTTGCGGGTATAATTTAACACAACGAGCGCCTTGGGCGCAGTGGCAACAGTGCATTAAAGGGACTGAGAGGGCACGAGTTCGAATCCAAGTGCTGGCGTTATTTTGGTTTGTTTTTAGGCGGACCAAGACTTCAGCAGGTAAGGTTTAAAGTTAATTGCGACTGTTATATATCGAAGAGCAAGCCATGACGCAGTGGCTAGCTGTGTGCCTATACGTGTGGAAGGCCCAGGTTCGAGCTGCTGAGTGCGCGGATGCCCCTTTTTGCTGTATGCGTGTGGGAGAGTAGTAGAGTTGGACCAAAACTCTTCCCAGGCAGCAGATTGAAGCGGTCAAACGGTGGATAAGGCTGCTAGGTGGTTGGATGAATTTCAAATGCTTAATTCATGAAGCAAATCAAGGGAATTTGAAATTAGAAAGAATTTTTAATAAGCATTGAGTACCGTATTTGTTCTTTTAATTTTGGCTTTTATGAATTATTCCCTTTTTGTTCATCTTTCCTTCATCAATAATAACCGAACCTATCTTCTTCTACTCTTCTTTTTCTTTCTTTTCTTTTATCTCATCTCTTCCTTCTTTAATTTCCTTCAAAGCCGAATCATCTTGTCATCTCCTCTTTTCTATTTTTCTATTTTCTCTTTTTCATTATACTAAAATCCAAACATCCATACTTTAGTGATTCGGGAATTAATTTTTAGATCTATTTCCTACTTGCGATTAAGATAGATTCACAGTGGATCTAAGATTTGAAAAGTGTTGGAAACGCTTCTGACAAGAACGTCTTTGGTGGTAAGCATTCAGATCTTATTTTGTCTTTATTTAGTAATTCGAAGATAAGCTGAAAACCCCTAAATACTTTAGAGAGACTATCGATTTTTGCCAAGATTAAAATTAAGTATTTTTCATTCGGTTTTTTTTATGTGCGCATCGAAGGCTAGAGATCAAGATCTATTTGGAGGCTAGTAAGATCAACAGGTTCAAAGCGGTCGAGATCTAGATCTAGTAGTTAAAGATCAACAAGGTTAATCGTGGGGGAGATCTCGTTAGCGTTTCGTCGAAAAACAGGTGTGTAACTGACACCCTCTCATAGACTAGATCGGCAAAAGCCGAAATGCCGAAAAGTCAGTATTTTGGGAACTTGCGAGTGTGCGAATGCTCGAAAGATAAGTGGGTTAATATTTTTGGTAATCTTAAGTGATAAAACTGCAGTACGTGCAATTTCGTGCATTATTAATATTTTGGGCTTAGTGGGCCGAAATCGGGTTAATGGGCCAACTAGCCCAATTCGGTAAGTATGCGTGGTAAGTGTTTTGATAGTGCGTAAATGGTATAATTATGCATGAAAACCTTAAAATAGTTAAAATACTAAAATATCCCTATGCATGGAAAAATTACCATTATACCCTTAGGTGTAAAATTACCATTATGCCCCTAGGGTTAGTTTTGACTGGAAAGCATGATGATCTAAATCTATACGATGTATGCCATGATTGCATCTCTGTTGCATGGGGACATGGGTTATATTATGGAGGAAGCGTTCTGGTGGCTATGCCATAAATTATCTGATCTGGTGGCTCTGCCACGTATATCTGTTCTGGTGGCTCTGCCACGATTATCTGTTTCTGGTGACTCTGTCACATTATTCGCTCTGCACCATGCGCATATTTCTGTGACGTGTAGCGGTTGGGTGGGTCGAGTAGTCTCCCCATATGGTGAAAGGTTGGTATGGGGGTGCATGTGGTTGGATATGGGTTGGGTTTGCATAAGCATGTAATATCTGCTTACAGTATTTTATGGGCCTATGGGATTATTCTCGATTCTGCTGCAGGCTAAGGCCAACTTATTCTGTTTTCTATGGTTTGAGCGGATATAGGCTATGGTTGGGTTAACTTACACACTGAGTTTCCCAAAACTCACCCCTTTATTTTTCATCCACGCAGGTGATCCCCAACCATAGTGGGCTTGGAGCTGTGAGGGATTCGGAGTGGCCAAGCAAGTCTGCAAATTCGGTTTCTTTCTGATGAACTGGATGTCCTATTTATCTTTGTTTTTTTGGTTTTGGGTTTTTAAATGTAATAAGGCCGCTCTATTATTTTTTTATGGGTTTGATTTATATTTTATTATGATTAACTTAATTTATATTAACTATCAAAATGGGCTAGATCTAGGGTTCGTTTTCAAAAACATAAATTGATTTCAAAGTAACACGATTACAAACAAGGCTTTTGCTATGATAACGTTTTCCAAAATTAAATATGTTTTCTTTTAAAATGAACATAATTACAATAGTAACCTAAGAATATACACGATGTTAGAGTGTGGCAATGGCGGTGTGCATGTCTAGGATTAGATCCGAAAGAGCTTGGTACTTAAGCAGTCCGATGGACTCACCTCCTCTTTTTTCTGGTTTCCTACCTGGTGCACAGCTTCCATTCACTTTAACCTATAACAAAAGTATCTTTTTAACACACCAAGTAAAGATTTTTAAACCAACAATATAATATGTTTTGAACGCTTCAATGTGGCACGTCGGATTCGGTCGTAACGTCTAGGCCAGGTTTGGAGTGTTACATGTGAGATTTAATGAATCTGGCAGTTGATTTGTAAAATGAATTATCTGTTGAACTTCTTGTTCACATTGCTTTGTACAAGGATCTTAGGCATTGATAATTCATTTCAAGTACTTTATTAATCCAGCTTTTTATTCTCTTCCCCTAATGTTGGAAAAACTGACAACTCATGTCATAACTAAATCTCGAATTAATAGCTCAAAAATATTTAATAATATAAGAGACTCATATAAATATATGTTCTCAATCTCTTATGATGACCCATCTTTGTGCGTTGTGGTGGAGCAGTTGGAACATATACCGCACATCCAAAAGTTGTAAGATGGGAAATATTTAGCTCTTGACCAAAAATCAATTGTAGTTGAGAGTATTTATAATTTATTGGCTTGATACGTACAACATGTAAATCAATACAATCTCATGTTGAAATAGGAAGTTTTGTTCTCATAAGTAATGATCTAACTATTAGTTAGAGGCATTTGATAAATGATTCAGCTAAATCATTTTATGTGTAAACATGAGCTATAGGATGTTCAAATTTTATCCCGATTGACATACAATAATTATTGAAAGCTTGGGATATAAACTCACCAACATTAGTAAGATGAATTGATTTAATTGCATAATCTGAAATTAATCATTTAAACAAGCAATCTCGCAAATGACAGGTTACGAGTTGATAACGCGTGTGATTAATTTATAGATGCATCTACCAAAATCATATAATATCAAAATCATCCACATGGTGGATGAATGAGCCTATATTCATTTCAGAAATGCAAGACATTAAATATCAACTTTAGCCAGTGAGTTTGTAATAATCAATTATTATTGAGAACAAGCAATACATGAGAATTCTTTAAATTAAATAATCTTCTGGTTATTTAATAAATGTCTATATGAATTCTCAGTTAATTTTCGCATCATATATAATCCAGGATAATCTAACTGGTCATGCCAAATAGTAAATGTATTTGTATCAGTAAACTTCTAGTTTACTTTAACATATTTTTCAATTGTACTAATAATATCAATATAAATTTTGACAATTGATAATTTTATTGTCATTCTTTTTATTTTGTATCCACATATAAGCAATATTGTGATATTTAATTCTGGAAATGTCTACATCAATGTAAAGTTCATAATGTTATTAACTCAATAAAAGAAATACAATTTGCAAACAATTATTTGCAATATTCACTTCAGGGAATATGTCAAAATCTTCAAATGTTCAAATTGACATTAATTATCAAAAGTGATTAACAATTTGTTATTTATTGCAAACATTCACTTCAAGGAATATGCAAAAAAAAAATAAAAATTCAGACAAAATGTAAGCATATATCATATTCCTTACCAATAAGATTATATAGATATCATTCGTTTCAAGGAATGATTAATTAATATGAATCATTGGTCAGTTTATCTTAAGAATGAACAATTAGCAACATTTCGAATCATCTATCTTCTTTTCATCTATTTTTCAATAATGACAAGAGGTTCCATTTTATAATTATTATGTATTGCTACATCCACTTCGAGGAATGGAGCAAAATCAGTGGAACAAACAATTCATTATTTTGTTTGGCCTTAAGAAGGCATTAGTTCAATCCAAAATACTTTTAAAGCCCTTTCACAAGAGTTTTTCATCATCAATTAACTAGAAAGAAATAACCAAGTCATGCATGGAGTTTATTGCAAATCAAATGTACAGATAAAATTGACATTTAAAATATCAAACCTGATATAATGCTAGTGCCAACAAAAAATTCATATACCGTTGCAGACATGTATGAAATTTACTCAAAATCATACATCTCATGGTCACTAAAACTTTTCCATTTATAATTGCTCATGTAATTTCTCTAAATAATTAACAAATATAAAGTGCATGAACTACCTTTAACAACTTTACAAAAGTAACAAGTTTCCCAAGGTTGTATAGTAAGAAAATATAAGGCATTTATAAAATCAAATCACACGAGTTGTTTTAATGCTTCTTGTCAAACAACAATTGGTTAATACAAACAAGATTCATAGAAACGCAAACGGTCAAATTAATATAGTAATTCTCATTTTTTAAGTGTGTGAAAATGTTTTCAACCAAGATAATTCAAGAATTAAAAATGACAACAATTAAACTTGAAATTCAATATTAGAACCAACCCAAAAATCAATTTAGACATTCCTCAAAAATTATCTTTAGAACTACGCATGTATGAGTGTTGAAAAATTTTAAAATTGTTTAACCAAAATAATAAGAGACATTAAAGGAACGTAATTTATATTCGAACTAAATCAAATCTGAACAATCATAAATTTCATAGGTTTATCAACACAAATTTACAGACTAATATGTTTTAAGCCAAATACATTATTTAATTATAAAACTTACTATAGCAACATAAAAAGTCAATTAATATTCATTTTCATGAACAAATAAGATGTTTGAAGCCATAAGTAACCCATGAAACCAAACCTTAAAATAAAATCATCTCAAATATTTAAACCATATATCAAATTAATTTTGTAACATCCCGAAATAGGGCCTAAACGGAATAGTGGTTGCGAAACCATTAATCCGAGGTCAAAAAAAAATTATTCCGATTAAGTTTTAAGGTTCATTCATTGATTTAATAATTGTGTGAAAATTTCGTGAAGAAAATTTATGTATAAGTGCCTAATTTGATAATTAGGACTAAATTGTAAAATTAGCAAAATATGTGTTCTAGATAATAAAGGGGATTTAATTGAAATGGGTTTGTAAAGTGGAGGTCCTTATTTAGTAATTAGACCATTATATTTAAGTTTGGACAAAAATGGGCGAGAATAGGACAAATTTGAAAGAAAAGCCTTTAAGGGCATTTTGGTCATTTAGTAATTAAAATAATTAAAAAGTGAAAATAAAGCCAAATTTGGTCCATCTTCTTCATGGAGGCCAAATATAGCATGGGGGAAGCCATGGTTAGGGTTTCCAAGCTTTCCAAGCTCAATAATCCGAGAAAGTGAGATTTGGACCTAGAACGGGAGAAAAATTGAAAATCGAGAAAGTTGGTAAAATGGTTGTTTTGGTATCGAGGTAAGTTCATATATTTAATAAGCATTTAATTATGCATATTTGAATGATAAATTGATATTTTGGCCATAAATACTTTAGTATTGTGTTTCAGATATAATGATTAATGTTCGATAATAATTCGATATTGGAAAGAGAACTTGTATAATTTATATGTAAGACCAAATTTTGTATTATGGCTTTGTATGATAACAAGAAAGTATTGAATAGCATAGTTTGATGAGAATAAGTTAAGTTGATGATATGATGAGATTGAGAATGTAAGTATGTAAGTTGAGTAGCATTTTATTATTATACAATTATTGTTATTAGTATTGCTATTATTTAGTTATGCGACTAACCTTGAGAATTTGAGCAAGTATGTTTTAGCTATGACTTGACAAGGCATTGATATCTCAAAGTCCATGGTTGTACCATGGCAATTAAGGAAGAATTGATGGAAAAGTCCATGTTCATAACATGGCATTTAAGGAGGAATTGACGATTAAGGATACCATGTAAGACCATGTCAAGACATGGCATTGGTAAGGCAAGGATCCCGTGTAAGACCATGTTAAGACATGGCATCGGCATTGATTAAGGACTCCATGTAAGACCACATCAAGATGTGGCATTGGCACTAAGACAAGGATACCATGTAAGACCATGTTTGGAACATGACATTTGGTAAGATAAGGATATCATGTAAGACCATGCCAAGGCATGACATTGATAAGTTCTATAAGGCAAGGAAATCATGTAAGACCATGCCAAGGCATGGCATTGATAAGTTCTATAAGGCAAGGAAATCATGTAAGACCATGTCAAGACATGGCATTGATGGGTTACTATAAGGCAAAGGTCCCATGTAAGACCATGCCAAGGCATGACATTAGTGAGTTCATAAGGCAAGGATACCACATAAGACCATGTCAAGACATGGCAATGGTAAGTTCAAAAAGGAAAAGGTTCCCGAGTAATCCAAAGAGTAAGTCAAAGAAACAACAAGGTTAGAACATGAAGAAAGAGTACATGTATGCATTTAAGGCTTATTTAATATTGAGATTGTAAGTAATTGAGATTATCAAGTATTAAGTAAGTGATAAGTTTTCAGTTATGCTTGTGACACTTTATGACATGATTGGCAATATGCCTATATTATGAAAGAGTACTCATGTGTTAAGTGAGATGTTGTAGGTATGTAAGCAAGCTATTAAGTAAGGTGCCTTTTGTATTCTGAGCCTTTGGTAAGGTTACCGATGAGTAAGATAGAAAAGTAAGAACTAAACATTATTTAAGCAAATTATGACATCATAGTAGTAAGCTAAATTGAATGCTAATGCTTATTATTTTACATGTGAACTTACTAAGCTTTATAAGCTTACTTCTTTCACTTTTCCATGTTCCAAAGTACTTAAAAGCAAGCTCGGGTTGGAGGTCGTCGGAGATCACTACACACTATCGACTATCAAGTTACCAAATGGGTATTTTCGTTTACAAACATTCTAGTTTATGGCATGTATAGGCAATAGCTAATCATTATCAAATATTTACATACCATTCTTTAGCCATATCATAAGGATAGCATTAAAACAGTATTGAACAGTAGTAGTGACGTGATCTTGAAAAATCACCAAGAATAGTAGAAATGGAATTATATGATTAATGAGATATAGAATTAAATATTATTGAGTCTATTTTCATATGAAAGAAACAGAGTAAGCAAAAGAAATGTATTTTAAGAGGTATTTGAATTTTAGTGAGACAGGGTCAGAGCAATTTCTGAATCCCCTATTTTGAATTTATAAATTCACTAAAAATTTTACAAAAATAATTAGGATTTATAGTTTATATTTATAGATTCTTAGTGAATCTACTTTCAAGAGAAACAAACATCATGGTTATTTGAATTCTATACTGGGAGAAAATTGATTCATAGTGAGAAGAGGTCAGAGTAGTCGAATAGTGCAACAAGGGAAAATTTAACTAATAAACTGTACTAATTGGCTAGACCAAAAATTCTGGAAAAAATTTAATAAGAAGATATATGAGTCTAGTTTTAGGGAAAATTCGCAAATTTAAATTTTGAGTTTTTTGATTCGAGTTATGATTTATTTAGTGACTATGATGCAGGTGGGCAGTTTTATAAGGAATAATGAAATAAATTGTTTTGATTTGTCTAAGTATTCAGAAAATTTTTAATGTTTTCGGTTTGGTCTCGAACCGTTTCAATTTCTTGTTTTAGGGTCTCGAGGGCCCTTTTTAGGACATATTGAATGAATGTAAATAAATTAATTTTAAAAGCAAATTTTATTCCCCGAATTAGTAAGTTAAGTCAGGTAAGGCCTCGTGCTCGACTCCAGTGACAGTCTCGGGTAAGGGGTGTTACAAAATTATTATCTAAAGATGCTATTATTAAGAAAAATTGTAAAGATAAAGGTCTAATTAAGTTGATGTACCTTGTTCAACGAAATCTTGATGATTTTATCAACAAGTAAGCAAATTTAAACTCCAATAGTAGACTTTGAATCCAAACAAAATTTATCAATAGTAAACTTTGAGAATAATCTTATTTCACAATTTCATAAAAATAACGATATCAAATCCTTCACCATCATTAATAACATAAAAGTAAAATAAGTTAATCAAAATAATTATAGTTGATCATGAATTAGCTAAAAATAATCAAATATGAAACATTAAATAAAAGAAACTTCCTATAAAAACTTTACATCTTGCCATCGAAGATTTTGGAAATCATGGAGAATAAATTTGATTTTCGATAAAAAGAACTATCACTTTGAGCAAGATCGTGCTGATAACGTGTTATAAAATAAAGAGAGAAAGAGAGAGTAAAGAACAAAGAAAATATGGGAAGCAATAGAGAATATATTTTATTAATCAATAGGATGATTACAATACTTTTTTAAAGTCTCTATTTATAGGCATAAGAAGTATAAATGAAGTAGACGTCTAATTCTAACGACTATTATAATTTAAGGTACATCAAAACTTATCTTGATCTTGATGGGCATCCACTTAATAAGATATTTTATAACAATTTCATTTCTTTTTTAATATTAAATTCTTTATTTTCTTTTTTCTCTTTTTTCAACAATTTCACAACCTCACTACTACCAACACTCACCACCATCATCAGTCTCATAATATCACCATCTCTAAACTTAAACTAGCAATCACGCTCACTGAGCTTTCCACCACCATTGCTTCAACCAATACCACAAGTACTCTCAACCCCAACTCTTATTAAGTTTACTAGCCATAATAACACTCATAAAATTTAGTCTCTTTTTACCAACCAAATCAAACTTCCTTTTGATTTAAGCTTACTCAAAGCTAAAGAAATTTGGGTGAGTTCAATTTTTTTTCTTTTTGAAGTTATTTTCAGCTAACTCTTTAAACCATAGAATTTTAATTAAAATTTACACGAACTGGAGATAAATTAGATTAAAGAGAAACAAAGTATAATCTCCCTCTATATATATATATGTATGTATGTATATATAGATTTAACAACAAAAATGGAAAGATTTTCAAATAAAAAAACTAAACAAAGGAAAAAAAGAGAAAAAAACCTGTGGAAAATCTTGAAAAAAAGGAAAAATAAAGGATTAAAATAAGGAGTAAACTTTCAACAGAACCAAAAGTGAACATTCAAATACTAATCATTTAGCTTATTGTCAAAGGGTATCTAATGCCTCAAAGGCTTCACATAGACGATAACTACAATGATGAGGTCTATGCGATCATGTGGATGATAGAAACTTGTGGCGCTAGATAGAAAATTAGGAGAAATAAGAACTAGACTTGAGGTGTGAATCACTTTCCTTAAGGCTTTAATTTTGCTTCTAAGATACAATAAGTTATAAAGTAATAAAGCGGAATTATGAAAATGGCTTGGGTCACATTGAATGGTTGAAAACCAAAGTATGTGTCCCTTGGTACATACTTTATAGCACAAGGTGTAACACCTCTAACCCGTCTCTGTCGCCGAATTAGAGTTATGAAGTATTACCATACAATACAAAACCTTTAACTTCAAAACAAAGATCAACATGCAATTTACATTGACAACATTATTTAACTATGAATAAATACTTTTACGGGTCTTAAATTGGACTTACGTGACCCTAAAAATAGTTTGAAATTAATCAAGGACCAAATCGAGACAAATTAGAAATTTTAGGCAAAATACGAAAAATTGTAAAATAAGGGTCACACGGCCGTGTGGGCATTCGAACTATGGGACACATGGCCGTGTCCCAACTCATGTGTCAAACCGTGTAACTCACTAACTTGTGTCACATAGCCATGTCGTGGGGCGTGTGAAACCTATACCTAAAATTTATTTAAATCACGGCTGTGTAGAGTGATTGTGTATGGTACACGACTATGCAGCAGCTTGTGTCCCAAGCCGTGTGCAGCACAAATTGCCCCAAAACTAGCCATTACAAACCCTATTCTTACACACCAATATACACCATTTCCACAAGCATTCATATGACCAAAACACAGTCCACACATACTCAAAATATACCAAATCAGTAGTCTTATAAGTTCTAACCAATTACCCACATTGAGTACCACAATCACAATCAACCTTAGACCTATTCAACAGTAAAGTTTCTATCACTTAGCATACTTTATACACACCAAATGACCATATAACAAACATATAAAACAACTAAGTTATTTCTAATTACATGAGGGCATGCAATATTAACTATCATCTCATATAGATACACATCATTTACAAGACTTCATCAAAAGGCATAAACATAAGGGAACTTGGCACCATTTCAAAACAAACCAATCACTAAGCCAACACTTAAAAACTCTATTACAAGCCAAAGCACATAGATTGTTTAACCACTTTGGTGAATCAAGGGTTATCTAAATCGCAAGGCATACACAAGTGATCAAAATTCATACTTACATATATACATTTGTAAACCAACATCAAGGCATATGGGCAAATAAACTTAAACCACATCGCATTGGTAAATAACACAAACTCAACTCCTAATACATGTAATGCCCCAATTTTCGGGATTTTCGGGATTTCTGTGATTTTTAATGAATTTTAGAATTTCTGTGTTTTGACTGTACAATGTAGGTCTGAGTATGTTAGTGGGCCTTTAGAAGGCCCAAGAGTAAATTTAACCCGAGGCAATTTCAGAAGTTTTTTTTAATTTTAGAGAGAGAGGGTTCTAGCGTTGTGGGCTTTTAAAATAAAGGTGGTAAAATAAGCCACAAGAAGATCTGTGGTAAAGTGGCATGTGACGCCACATAGGTGCTTGAGGAGTGGCGTGGTAGGTGCCTGGGTTCGAGGCACGGCGCACGTAACGTTTGGTTTTTTTTTTAGTAAACGGGTTGCACTAAAATAGGCTTTAAAAGAAGTTGCGAATGAAGTTTGTCATAGAGAGCGCCTGTGGCGCAGTGGTTCAAGGCAGTGGCAAGCAGCGTATATGGGTGCCTGGAGGTCTCGGTTTCGAACTGCTGTACGCGCAATGGGCTACCTTTTTGCTACACGCGTGGGGGAGTAATTCAATTGGACCGAAACTCTTCCAAGCAGCAAATTGAGTCGGCCAAGCGGTGGGAAAAATGGTGGCTGCTAATCGGTAGGAAGGATTTGGATGGAATTCAAATTAGGTGGTGGCTAAAATTAAGGAGAAAAACATGGAATTTGAACTTGGGAAGGATTTTATGCCAAAATAGGACTCATGGTAGTACCAGTTCGGCTATAGGCAATTAAGTGCCGAAAAAGCTCTTAAAAGTTTGGCTTGTATGGGTTGTTTTTCTTCTTTGTTTAGTTTTGGGTATTTTTAAGTGTTAGTCGATTTAAGTTAGGGCCATTCACATCTATTATTATTTTTGAGATTGACCTTCATTCATTTTGTTCATCTTTTCTTCACCAAGCTTAATCTTCTACCTACTCATAAGTCCTTTCTCTTTGATTCTCTTCTCATTATTGTCGAATATAGAGACTTTTCTCCGTGCCAAAATGTCGAACCTCACAACTCTCTTATCCTTCTGCCGACATCTCCCCTCTACTTCACAAATTTCTATTCTCCATCTCGTTCCTTCAAAAGCCGAATCACCTAGATCTATTCTCTATTCGTATTTTGGGTTAGATCTACAACAAATCAGGAATAGGATGGTACTTGGGAACATTTTCGGCAAGTAAATCTTTGGTAAGTGCTCGGAATCCCTTCTCTATCCATTATTTGGTGATTCAAAGAAAAGCCGAAAACCCCTATATGCAAAGGGTGCCTGTCGACTAAACTAAAAGGGTTTAGTGGTGTTATTTGATTTATTTTGCTCTAGTTTGGATTAAAGGCCACTGATCGAGGGCTTGGATAATTGGAACGACTAGATTTAGATCTAGTCCATATTCCGGCAAAGGTAAGAACTTTAGTGCCTAAGGTGTTAATGGCCGATTATTGGTAAGGGGATTTGTATATAAGTTTTTATGAATTCATAGTTTAACGTGTTAGTAACTGATTGTAGGCAACTCATATGTGGAACTCGTCAGCGTTTCATCATAAAATAGGTGTGTAAACGACACCCACTTATAGACTGGATCGGCAAAAGCCGAAAAGCCGAAATGCCGAAGAGCCGGCATTTTGTGAACTTGCGAGCGTGCGAGCGCTCGTGAGATAGCTGTTGTTAATCCTGGAAATCTCAAGCGGTAAGATTGCAGAGTGCGCAATTTCGTGCACTACAGTATATTTGGGTTTAATGGGCCGAAATCGGGTTAATGGGCCAGCGGGCCCAATTCGGTAAAAATGCTCGATAAGTGTTTCTGTTAGTACGGTAATGGCTGTAATATGCATGAAAACCCTAAAATAGTAAATTTACTAAAATACCCCTAAAGTATGAAAAATTACCATTATACCCCTAGGTGCAAAGTGACCGTTATACCCCTAGGGTTAATTTTGACTGGAATGCATGATACTCTAATTCTGTATGTTGTATGCCATGAAATGTTTATTTGTTGCATGGGATATGGGTTATATTGATGGGGGAAGCGTTCTGGTGGCTATGCCACAAATATCTGTTCTGGTGGCTCTGCCACAATATCTGTATCTGGTGACTCTGTCACAATATCTATTCTGGCAGCCATGTTGCAAATTCTGTGGTGTGTAGCAGATGGGTGGGTCGAGTTGTCTCCCCACATGGTGTAAGGTTGGTACGAGGGTGTATACGGATGGATATGGGTTGGGTTTTCTGCATACATGATATTTCTGTTCTGTACCTGTTATGGGCCTATGGGCTTCATTCTAAATTTTGTATAGGGCTAAGGCCCAACGTAATCTGTTTCTGTGGTTTGAACTGCTTCAGACTATGGTTGGGTTATTTTACACACTAAGTTTTCCAAACTCACCCCCCTTAATTTTATCCATGCAGGAAATCCCCAACCATAGTGGACTTGGAGCTGTGAGGGATTCGGAGTGGCCACATGTTCTGCAAATTCGATTCTCTTCGGGTGTTTTGACCAGTCTTTACTTACTTTAATTGTTTAAGGTTTTTAAGTTTTAATAAGGCCGCTCATAAATTTTATGGTTTTCTTAATTGCTTTACTTATACTCGATTTAAAATGTTAGATTTAGGCTGTGTGGGTTTTATTTAAAATTAATAAACGATTTCAAAACACAACTAGCGTAACAAATGGATAACCTAAAGACTTAATTAATCGGTGTTCTTTTCTTAGTCAACAATTAACCATTGTTTTGCAAAATCACCCTGATTACCATAAACAAAGAACACAATCAACCGTAAGTTAATGTGACACGTCAGACTTGGCCAGAACGTCTGGGCCGGGTTTGGGGTGTTACAATACATGCCATTTTTAACCATTAGCCAAAATAATCAAAACTACCAACATGATGAATGGATAGTGTGATGGTGTTCCGATAAGACTCCAATCGATCAAGCTTTCCAATGATATACAAAACAGATAAAACACATACATAAGCAACTAGTGGCTACTAAGCTTGTATTAGGAACTTAAACTCACCGTGTACATTAAGTTAAACAATCAAAGATAAATTTCATTTTCTTATAGGCCAAACATCCTTTCTTATATACAAAAATTCACAAGGTTAGTTAGTGAAACAGTGTACTTATAAGATCAAATAAGGCATGACAATAAACACATCAACATCTCAATTTCACCAACTAACATTTGTACTTATACCATGCAATTTCATTGTAACACCCTATACCCGTAACCCACGCCGGGGCAGAGTACAAGGCATTACCTAACTTGATCTCATGCATACAACCAATCTCAAGTCACCGAGACTCGGTCCAAAATTAAAACTTTTTCATTTTCTACTTTAAAATTCTTATTATAGGCCTACAAGCCCCAAATCAATCGTTGAAAACTATTCGGGACCATCCCAGGTCCTTAAACCAACCTTAAGAAATTTGCCTCTAAAACATGGCACACGTCCGTGCGGAAGGGTAATACGCCCGTGTGACCATTTCGACATGGTCGTACTGATAGCTTGTGTGGCTCACATAGCCTAAGCACCCTGGGACACGCCCGTGTCCTACACCCGTGTAGAATTAATTTCTAATTCACACCTACAGGGGTTTTCACATGACCTGACACACGCCCGTGTCCTTCACACGGTCATGACACGCTCGTGTCCTAGCCCGTGTGTAAAAACATGGACATTCTATTTCTGACGTAAGCAATTCTTAAGGGCCACACGGCCAAGTCACTCGCCCGTGTTCTAGGTCGTGCCCTCTACACGACTGAGACATACAGTCGTGTCTCTGCCCGTGTGTTTACTACTATGCTTACTGACTTTAAATTTTTACATGCAGGGGACACACAGTCGGACTATACACTTATGGGGCAGACCGTGTGTCACACACGGTGTAGACACTCTCCCGTGTGTCTACCGATGTGGACAATATAAGACTATTTACCAAGCCTCATTGCCACCCTTACATACATATTTTCATAGAAATGCCAACCAATACCAAAACGAGCACAATTTCTATAATCAAATCAGCCATAATAGACATTCATTCAACCATGATAATGCATCTTTTATAAATTCAAAATGAATATTAGCCATCATTCAAAGCTTAATACAAATTGAAGGGTTTCCAACCCAAGCCAACACATTTGGCCAATTCTCAATGACACAAAATACTAAAGTCTAAGTCCTATACATGCCATATTCAAAAATATAAATCCAAATATACCAAATGCTTCGATTGATAGTGTGATTGATATCTCTGACTTCTGGTGATCCTTGAGCTAGTTAGGTGACACTAAAAGGAAATGGAAAGGAATGGGAGAAAGCATAAAAGCTTAGTAAGTTGCATATAAGTAAGTATACAACAACAACAATTTATCAATAATCCACAAGCTCATAATACCAAGGTAGGTATAAGCATACTTACTCATTACCATCCATACAAGTAACATATTATACAATGAGCTCATATCTCATACGTACCAATTAGGTACCTGTGCCACTCATAACACGGTTATACTTTCCTCATTAGCTTAAGAACATATCATTCACCGTTGAACCACTTGGAACACTACTGGATATTTATTAAGCCTCAAACGTGGGTAAGGTGTTGATGCCATGTCCTAGACACAGTCTTACACTAGCTCATATTTCAAGTCGATGCCATGTCCCAGACATGGTCTTACACTGACTATCATCTCGTAGCCGATGCAGGTCCTAGACATGTCTTACA
Organism: Gossypium longicalyx; assembly: GCA_025698465.1. NCBI lineage: Eukaryota > Viridiplantae > Streptophyta > Magnoliopsida > Malvales > Malvaceae > Gossypium > Gossypium longicalyx. The sequence goes on from CM047006.1 coordinate 30,866,758, forward strand.
CTGGCTTACGTCTCGAGGCCGAAGCATGTCCCAAACATGTCTTACACTAGCTCTCGTCTCAATGCCGATGCCATGTCCTAGACATGATCTTACATTGGCTCTCAAAATGTGGCCGATGCATGTCTCAGATATGTCTTACACTGGCCAACAATAACCCATATGTCATGGCATGAACATCCGATTTATTTCCTAGGTTCAAATGGGAACTCTACTATCTCTATTATCATCATACCTTCTCAATTTCACAATCAAGCAATTCATGCTATATTAATTCAATACCAACATTAGCAATGTAGTTGTATTATTTACATACAACTTACCTCGAATTACAAAATGTGACGACTAGTCGGTTTAGTCAATTTCCTTGGCTTTCCCCCGATCTAGGTTTGGATTTGGCAATTCTTGATCTAAAATAGCAAAACGCACTCATTTAATCTCTAAATAAAATTAAGCAATTAAAAATTCACATCTTCGATAAAATGACCATTTTTCCCCTAGACTTTGGCAAAATGACCATTTTACCCCTATGCTTGAAAATCGATTGTTATCAAATTTCTTCACATCTCAAGCCTAGCTGAACTCTTTTTTTACTCTTATAGCAACCCCAAATTCTCTCTATTTCACACATTTATCAATTATTTTACAACTTTTGGAAAATAGTCCCTTTAGGTGTTTTCATGGTAACACCTTTCACAAAAGTTGTTTATTACACAACTAAGACTCATATTCTTCCATAAAATTTCAGAAAACACCCTAAATGCTCTCATGGAAAAACCCTAGTCTTTCAAAAATTTTGCAAGATAGTCCCCTCATTTGAAAGCTCATGCTTCAAGGGTATCAAAAATGTAAAAATTATCAACAAAGGGTATGGAAATCACTTACTTGTGAGTGCTTCAAGTTGCTGAAAATTTTAAGCTCTCAAACCCCCTTCAATGGCTAATTTTTGGTGGAGAAAAGAGATGAGAAAGGGATGATATCATCCTTCCTTGATTTATTTCTATTTTAGTAAAAAATAAGCCACCTAACTCACCAAATTTTAAGATTTCGTCCCCTCTTTGATCTATGGCCAGCTATACCCTTTAAAAGGATCTAATTGCCCTTTAAAATCCCCCAATTTTGATTTTCTAGTAAAATAACACCTTTAGCTATCAATTTAAGACTTTTAAACTTTATGCGATTTAGTCATTTTTCACAATTGGGCTCACAAACGTTAAAATTAGCCCACCAAATTTTTCATGAACTATTATAAACATGCTATGACTCTATTTTAATAATAAAATAATTTCTCCAACTTCGAATTTGTGGTCTCAAGACCACTATTTTGACTAGGCCCAAAATCGGGCTATTACATTTCTCTCCTCTTTAGGGATTTTCGTCCTCAGAAATCTTACCGTTGAATAAGTTTGGGTATTGATCTCTCATAGTCTCTTCGGGTTCCCATGTGGCTTCCTCGACTCCATGTCTATGCCACAGAACTTTCACAAGTGTTATACTCTTATTTATCAACTATTTGACTTCCTGGGCTAAAATCTTGACCAGCTCTTAACCATAAGTCATGTCCGGATGAATCTCAACCTCTGACGGCATAATCACATGCGAAAGGTCTGATCTATATTGACGTAGCATGAACACATGAAATACGTAGTGAATCTTTTCCAACTTTGGTGGTAAAGCTAATCAATAGGCAACCGGTCCTACTCTCTCGATAATCTCATAGGGCCCTATGAAACGAGGACTCAATTTACCACTTCTACCAAATCTGAGGACTTTCCTCCACGAGGACACTTTTAAAAATACCTTATCACCGACTTGAAATTCAATTTCCTTTCGTTTCAAGTTCGCATAGGATTTCTGTCTATTCGAGGTGGCCTTCAAGCAGTCACGAATCACTCTAACTTTCTCTTTAGTCTCCTTGACTAAATCGATCCCGTGAATTTGACCCTCTCTAAGCTTGGTCCAATATAAGGGCATTCAACACTTTCGCCCATACAATGCCTCATAAGGCGCCATTTTCAGACTTGTCTGGTAACTGTTATTATAGGCAAATTCAACCAATGCTAGATACTTTTTCCAACTGCCTTGGAACTCAAGGACGCAACACCGTAACATGTCCTCTAATATCTGAATTACTCTCTCTGACTGACCATCTGTTTGTGGATGGAAATTTGTGCTAAAACTCAACTTTGTTCCCAAAGCCTCTTGTAACTTTTTCCAAAACCTTGAGGTAAATCCTGGGTCCCTATCCAAAATAATCGACAAGGGCACCCCGTGTCGTCTCACAATCTCAGAAACATACAAGTCGACTAATCTCTCAAGGGAGTAGTCGGTACGAACAGGTATGAAGTGTGCCGACTTTGTTAGCCTATCCACAACAACCCAAACAACATCCTTTTTCTTTGGGGTCACCTGTAACGCCCCAAAAATTGGGCCTAGAAAGTATTGGGCCTTGACTCTGGGTTCGGGTAGAAGACGGCCCGAATAATTCGGATGTTCTAGTTAATTATTATTATTATGTTTATCTTCGTTTAGTAACTAAATAAATAACGAAGGGCTTATAGTGTGGGAAAAGTCTGGGGCTCGGCCTATAGCTTTAGCAAAATTCTCAGATTTTGCCTTTTAAGAGAATCTGGGCAGTAGGCCTTATTAATTTGGGCTGAGTTTTAGCATAAAGGAGCACCTGGCCCAGTGGCTAAGCACGCTAGGAAGGCATGGGAGGTGCCTGGGTTCAAGGCACGGCGTGCGCAAATGGTTGTTTTTCTACAACCAAGGATTACCGTAAGGAGGCCTTATAAATATCTCGGGAGGAAAGGTGACACAAAAGAGGCACGTGGTCAAGTGGCAATGAGGCGTTAAGAGTGTGCATGTGGTTAGGGGTTCGAGTCTGGTAAGTAGCGATATTTTGTTTTATTTTTAAACGAACCGGGACTGCTGCAGATAAGTCCTAAAATTAGTTGTGAGTAGATTATATCATGAAAAGAGCTTCAGTGCAGTGGCAGCAACGTGCTAGGCTTGCCAAGAGGTTATGAGTTCGATTCTAGGGGAAAGCGAATTCTGTTTTATTTTTTTGAAACGGGCCAAAACTGAAGCGGGTTAAAGGTTAAAATTAATTGTGACCATATATTAGTAAAGGAAGAAGAATGGTACAGTGGCCAGCAGCTCGGGCGAAGGCGCAAGGGGGCAAGGCGGACAGAGGTCTGGGGTTCGAGCCTCATCTCACGCACGTAAGGTTAGGATTTTTGATGCATGCATAGGGAAGGAGTTAGGGTCTGATCAGGACTCTTGGCAGCGTGCTGGAGTGGTGCAAGCGGTGGGCTGATCGGTTAAGAGTTTGAATGAAATTCAAACATTGAATTTGGCCAAAAATCAAGGAGCAATTCGGGGAATTAGAATTTAGGAAGAATTCCTATGCTGAAATACACTCATTTGGCCATAGCTAATAAGTGCCATATATCTTTGGCCTTTAGGATTTATTTCATTTTTTTTTGGGGTAGGGGGTGCCGTTTCTGACAATTCTTTTCTCCTATCTTCATCTATTTTCTCTTCTTCTTCTTTTCCTCTATAGCCGAATCTTTCTACCATTCTACTCAACTCCACTTCCTTACCATTTGTTTCTAAGCCTTATAGCCGATTGCCATAAAAGCCGAAATCCCGAAAGCCTATTTTTCTTCTGTGCTGATTTCTCCTAACCAAACCCTCTGATTCTTCTCCATCTTTTTGGCCGATTCTCTCATCCTCTGAACCCCAAAGTCTTGTCGACAAAACCATCGCAAAACCCTCATATTTTATCTTTCTCTTCACTATTTCAAAAAGCCGAAAACCCCATAGTCTTAGGGGCATAGTCGAATCTTTAAGACCTTTAAAGATTGGATTCCTGCTAACGTTTGAAGGGGATAGATCTGCATCAAAATCAAATAGAAACTGAAGTGGAATCGTTGACGAAAAGAATCGGTGGTAAGTTTTCGAATCTATTCTTTATTTCGGGTTTTAGAAAAGCCGAAACCCCTAATGGCTTAGGGAGGCTGTCGATTGGGCCCTATGGCTCTAAGGGTTGTGACAATTGTTTTATTATGATGTTAGTGTGATCTAGAGGCTGCTGATCGAAGGCTTGGACAAGTGGAACGACTGGATCTAAACCTAGTCGCTAGTTTCGACAAAGGTAGGATCTCTAGTGTCTAAAGTGTTAATGGCCAACTATTGGTAAGGAGATTTGTATACAAGTTGTTATGGATTCATAGTTAACGTATTAGTAATTGACTGTAGACAACTCGCGTGTGGAACTCGTCGCCGTTTAAATCATAAGCGGTGTGTAACTGACACCCTCTCGTAGACTAGATCGACAAAAGCCGAAAAGCCAAAATGCCGAAAAACCAGTATTTTGTGGACTTGCGAGTGTGCGAATGCTCGTGAGGTAGATCAATTAACGTATTTGGTAAAATACAGTGTTTAGACTGCAGAGTGCATGATTTTTGTGCCTGAGATATTTTTTGGGCTTAATGGGCCAAAATTGGGATAATGGGCCAACGGGCCCAATTCGGTAAGAACACTCGATAAGTGTTTTTGTTAGTACGTGAATGGTGGAAATATGCATGAAAACCCCCAAAATAGATAAATTACTAGAATACCCTTAAGTATGAAAATTACCATTATAACCCTAGGTGTAAAATGACCATTATACCCCTGGGGTTAATTTGACTGAAAAGCATGATGATCTGACTCTGTATGATGTATGCCATGATTTGTATATCTGTTGCATGGAAATATGGGTTATATTTATGGAGGAAGCGTCCTGGTGGCTATGCCACAATTATCTGTTCTGGTGGCTTTGCCACAAATATCTGTTCTGGTGGCTCTGTCCACAAATATCTGTATCTGGTGACTCTGTCACACTATCTGTTCTGGCAGCCATGCTGCAAATTCTGTGGGCGTGTAGCGGTTGGGTGGGTCGAGTAGTCTCCCCACATGGTTAAGGATGGTACGGGGGTGTATACGGTTGGATATGGTTGGGTTTCTACATAAACATGTAATTTACTTACTTTACATTATGAGCCTATGGGCTTCATTCTGAAATCTGTTCTGGGCTGAGGCCAATTTAATTTGTTTCTGTGGTTTGAACTGGTTTAGACTATGGTTGGGTTATTTTACACACTGAGTTTCCCAAACTCACCCCTTATTTTCATCAACACAGGTAATCCCCAACCATAGTGGGCTTGGAGCTATGAGGGATTCGGAGTGGCCACTCGTTCCACAAATTTGGTTTTCTTCTGGTGAATTGGACATCTTTTTATTTACTTTTATGATTTGTGTTTTAAGTTGTAATAAGGCCGCTTTAATGATTTGTAAATGATTTTAATATGTTCTACTAGAATAGGTATGATATTATCTTAATCACTGAAACTGATTAGTCTTAGGGCGCGTTTTCAAAAACAGTAACTAATTTTAAAATATCACGACAACAAAGCAAAACTTCTGCAACGAAAATGTTTTCCAAAATTAACCACTTTTCCTTAAAACTGAATTTAAGTGGCAATGGTGGTGTGCATGTCTAGGAATGGATCCGAAGGGAGCTTGGTACTTAAGCAGTCCGATGGACTCACCTCCTCTTTTCCGGTTTCCTACCTGGTGCACAGCTTCCATTCACTTTAAACCATAATAAAAGAATCCTTTAAACACTAAGCCCGATTTTCTGGACTAAAAATAGAAAATGTTTTTGCACCTCGATGTGGCACGTCAGATCCGGTCATAACATCTAGGTTGGGTTTGGGGTGTTACATTACCGGCAAACTCGTCACAAAATCTATAGTAATCCGATCCCACTTCCACGCGGGGACCATGACAGGCTGAAGTAGACCCGAAGGTACTTGGTGCTCAACCTTCACTTGCTGACATACTAGGCACTTAGACACAAACTCTGAAATGTCCCTTTTCATACCCGACCACCAATACATTTTCTTAAGGTCGTTGTACATTTTCATGCTGCCTGAGTGGACGGACAAACGACCACTATGTGCCTCTCTCAGAATCTTCTGAATAAGCTCATTGTCCTTGGGTACACAAACTCTATCTTTAAACATTATACATCCATCGGTACTAATACGAAAATCTAATTCAACTCTCGACTCACACTGGGTTCTCTTGGCTTGCAATTTCTCATCACTTTTCTGAGCTTCCCGGATCTCTTGAAGAAACGTTGATCTAGCTCCCAACTCTGCTAGAACTGAACCATCTTCGAACAGGGCCAAATTGGCATTCATTGCTCTCAATGCAATTAACGATTTTCTACTCAATACATCAGCGACCGCGTTCGACTTTCTCAGATGGTAATCTATTACCAACTCGTAATCCTTTAACAACTCTAACCATCGGCGTTGCCGTAAATTCAACTCCTTTTGAGTCACCAAGTACTTTAAGCTCTTATGGTCAGTGAATACCTGACATTTCTCGCCATATAAATGGTGTCTCCAAATTTTCAACATGAATACAATTGTAGCCAACTCTAAATCATGCGTCGGGTAGTTCTTCTCATGTGGCTTTAGTTACCTAGAAGCGTAAGCTATGACCTTACCTTCTTGCATAAGCACGCACCCCAAACCATTCAAGGAGGCATCGCTATATACCAAAAACTTCTTGCCCAACTCCGTTTGTACTAACACTGGGGCTTCGGTCAACAAAGCCTTTAATTTTTCGAAACTCTATTGGCACTTTTCTGTCCATTCAAACCTGACATCCTTTTGTAGTAGCCTTATCATCACCGTAGCTATCATACATAATCTGTTTACAAACCGTTTGTAGTATCCAACCAAACCCAAAAAGCTTTAGACCTCAGTCACATTCCTCGGCGGTTTCCACTCTACAATAGCCAAGATCTTGCTTGGGTCAACTCGGATCCCGTCTCCCGACACAATGTGTCCTAGGAATCTGACCTCCTTAAGCCAAAATTCACTCTTACTGAACTTGGCGTATAATTGCTTGTCTCTCAAGGTTTGCAGCACAACTCTCAGATGCTCCGCGTGCTCACTCTCATCACGCGAATAAACTAATATGTCATCGATAAAGACGACGACAAACTTATCTAGATACGATCAGAAAATGCAGTTCATCAAATCCATAAACACCGCTGAGGCATTAGTCAAACGAAAGGGCATGACGAGGAACTCATAATGACCGTATCTTGTCTGAAACGTAGTTTTCGGCACATCTTGTTCTTTTACTCTTAACTAGTAGTATCCGAATCTCAAGTCAATCTTGGAAAATACAATGGCTCCCTTTAACTGATCAAACAAGTCGTCGATCCTTGGAAAAGGATACTTGTTCTTCACTGTTAGTTTATTGAGCTGTCTATAGTCGATACATAACCTCATCGACCCATCTTTCTTTTTCACGAAGAGTACTAGAGTACCCCATGGTGAAAAACTCGGTCTCACAAAGCCCTTGTCCATTAGTTCTTGCAACTATGCTTTCAACTCTTTTAACTCTATTGGAGCCATCCTATACGGAGAAATCGAGATGGGTGTCGTATCGGGGACCAACTCAATTCCAAGCTCTACTTCCCTCACCGGAGGTAATCCGGGTAATTCTTCTGGAAACACATCTGTAAACTCACAAACCACTGGTACCGATTCAATCTTTAACTCAGACACTCGAGTATTCAACACAAAAGCTAGATAAGCCTCATATCCTTTCCTTAAATATTTTTCGGTAGTCAAAGACGATATTACTACAGGCAGATTATTTGACTCATCTGATCCAACTCGAATAACATTCCCGTCTTAAAATTTAAACTAATTATCTTTTTTCCGCAGTCCACTACAACACTATGAGCAATCAACCAATACATCCCAAGGATTACATCAAACTTATTAAATGACAATAACATCAAGTTAGCTGGAAAACAATGACATCTAATTGTCAAAGGGAAATTTCTACATACTTGGTCCACTAGCACATATCTGCCTAAGGGATTGGACACTTTTATTACAAACTCAGTGGACTCTACTAGCATACTCATACGAGGTTTCAATTCCTTACAAATATAAGAGTGGGTAGATCCCGGGTCAATTAAAGTGACAACAAATATTTCATGGATAGAAAAGGTACCCGTGATCATGTCGGGAGACTCTGCCTCTTCACAAGCACGAATAGCGTAAGTCCTTGCAGGCGCTCTACCCTCGGACCTCACTGCAGCATCTCTTGGTGCACCTCTACTAGTAGCCCCACTTTCGGGGTTCTTCTATGGTCTACCGCTCAAAGAAGTACTACTCGCTTTCACATCTTGTTTTCTCTCTCTCTCATCCAATTTAGGACAATCACGGATGAAGTTTTCCAATGATCCGCACTTGAAACAGCCCCTTTCATTCCCTCAGCACTCGCCAAAATGACACCTACCACATTGTGAGCATTCTGGCCTATTTGGCCGAGTGCTACCAACGCTTGCGACCGAAGTGGTTTGGGCGTTAGAAGTTGTGTTCTTAGTTTGGGCTTTAGAAGTTGTGTTCTTACTGTTCTTGTTCCTATTCGAATACCCCACCAAAGCATTCGATCGGGTAGTGAACTCTCTCGATCTTTTGGATGAGGAATGATGTGATTTCCCCATCTGTCTCTTATTTGAATCCCGCGACTCAAAAGCCATTTTCCTCTTTTCATTAATCAGCTCTTCGACCTTACAGGCTCTTTCAACAAGTGCTACAAATTCTCGCAGCTCTAAGTTTCCAAGAAACACTCGGATATCTACATTGAGGCCGTCCTCAAACCTTTTACACATGGTGGCTTCTATAGATATGCAATCTTGCGCATACTTGCTAAGCCTCACAAACTCACGTTCATTTTCCGTCACTGATGTTCGGCCTTGCTTTAGCTCTAGGAATTCCTTCCTCTTTTGGTCTATGAATCTTTGGCTAATACACTTTTTTGGGAATTCCTCCTGGAATAATTCCAATATGATCCTCTCTCTCGATACGACAGACACGAGAGTGTTCCACCACTGATAAGCCGAATCCCGTAGAAGTGACACTGCACATTTCACGCACTCTTCAGGTGTGCATGATAGTTCATCAAATACCCTAATGGTATTTTCTAGCCAAAACTCTACTCTCTCCGGGTTATCATCTATGCTAGCCCAGAATTCTTCAACCCCTTGTTTTCAGATCTTGTCTACCGGAGGCTTCTCTCTTTTAAACATGTCCACGCCTTGTGGAGCTACCGGGGAATACTAAGGAATCAGAGGAGGTGGGGGAGGTGGAGTGTTTGGATTCACATGAACAAACTCCGTGTACCAAGGGTCCATCATACGAAGGTAGGTTCTCTAGCCCCTCCACCTTGGCCTATAGTTCCAGGCTCACTCTCTACTAGAGCGGTCCCTTCAGCAGGAGCTGGCGCGTTACTTTCCACGTCATCCGTCGTGGCTCTATCAAGATCCATTTACTAAATAAAAACATAGTTTATAATCGTCAGAAATCATCACACATAGTTTATAATCGTCAGAAATCATCACACTATCAACATACAGTTATGGCATGTATAGCTAGGCTCTTACTCTCGCTAGGTTAGTCTTAGAACCGACTAAATCATAACTCTGATACCACTAAATGTAACACCCTATACCTGTAACCCACGCCGAGGCGGAGTACATGGCATTACCTAACTTGATCTCATGCATACAACCAATCTTAAGTCACCGAGATTCGGTCTAAAATTAAATCTTTTTCATTTTCTACTTTAAACTTCTTATTATGGGCCTACGAGCCCAAAATTGATCATTGAAAACTATTCGGGACCATCCCAGGTCCTTAAAACCAACCTTAAGAAGTTTGCCTCTAAAACAAGGCACACGCCCGTACGGAAGGGTAACACGCCCATGTGACCATTTCGACATGGTCGTGTTGATAGCCCGTATGGCTCACATGGCCTAAGCACCCTGGGACATGCCCGTGTCCTACACTCGTGTAGAATTAATTTCTAATTCAAACCTACAGTGGTTTTCACATGGCCTGGCACATGCCAGTGTCCCTGGCCCGTGTCCTTCACACGGCCATGACACGCCCGTGTCCTAGCCCGTGTGCAAAAACATGGAGATTTTGTTTCTGATGTCAGCAATTCTTAAGGGCCACACGGCCAAGTCACATGCCCGTGTTCTAGGCCGTGCCCTTCACACGGTTGAGACACACAGCCGTGACTCTGCCCGTGTGTTTACTACTATACTTACTAACTTTAAATTTTTACATGCAGGGAACACACGGCCGGACTACACGCCTATAGGGCAGACCATGTGTCACACACGGCGTAGACACTTGCCCTTGTGTCTACCGGTATGGACAATATAAGGCTATTTACCAAGCCTCATTGCCACCCTTACATACCTATTTTCATACAAATGCCAACCAATACCAAAGTGAGCACAATTTCTATTATCAAATCAGCCATAATAGACATTCATTCAACCATGATAATGCATCTTTTATAAATTCAAAATGAATGTTAGCCATCATTCAAAGCTTAACACAAATTGAAGGGTTTCCAACCTAAGCCAACACATTTGGCCAATTCTCAAAGACACAAAATATTAAAGTCTAAGTCCTATATATGCCATATTCAAAAATATAAATCCAACTATACCGAAAGCTTTGATTGATAATGTGATTGATATCTCTGACTTCTGGTGATCCTTGAACTAATTAGGCGACACTGAAAGGAAATGGAAAGGAAAGGGAGAAAGCATAAAAGCTTAGTAAGTTGCATATAAGAAAGTATAAAACAACAACAATTTATCAATAATCCACAGGCATAAGCATACTTACTCATTACCATCCATACAAGTCACATATTATACAATGAGCTCATATCTCATGCGTACCAATTAGGTACCTGTACCACTCACAACACGGTTATACTTTCCTCATTAGCTTAAGAACATAACATTCACCGTTGAACCATTTGAAACACTACCGGATATTCATTAAGCCTCAAACGTGGATAAAGTGTTGATGCCATGTCCCAGACACGGTCTTACACTGGCTCATATCTCAAGTCGATGCCATGTTCCAGACATGGTCTTACACAGACTATCATCTCGTAGCCGATGCATGTCCCAGACATGTCTTACACTGGCTTACGTCTCGAGGCCGATGCATGTCCCAAACATGTCTTAACTAGCTCTCGTCTCAATGCCGATGCCATGTCCCAGACATGGTCTTACATTGGCTCTCATAATGTGGCCAATGCATGTCCCAGACATGGTCTTACACTAGCCAACAATAACACATATGTCCTGGCATGAATATCCGATTTATTTCCTAGGTTCAAATGGGAACTCTACTATCTCTATTATCATCATACCTTCTCAATTACACAATCAAGAAATTCATGCTATATTAATTCCATACCTACATTAGCAATGTAGTTGTATTAGTTACATACAACTTACCTCGGATTACAAAATGTGGCGGCTAATCTGTTTAGTCAATTTGCTATGCTTTCCCCCGATCTAGGTTTGGATTTGGCAATTCTTGATCTAAAATAGCAAAATGCACTCATTTAATCGCTAAATAAAATTAAGCAATTAAAAATTCACATCTTCGATAAAATGACCATTTTGCCCCTAGACTTTGGCAAAATGACCATTTTACCCCTATGCTCGAAAATTGATTTTTATCAAATTTCTTCGCATCTTAAGCCTAACTAAACTCTTTTTTTTTTTACTCTTATAGCAACCCCAAATTCTCTCTATTTCACACATTTATCAATTATTTTACAACTTGTGCAAAATAGTCTCTTTAGGTGTTTTCATGGTAACACCTTTCACAAAAGTTGTCTATTACACAACTAAGACTCATATTCTTCCATAAAATTTTAGAAAATGCCCTAAATGTTCTCATGGAAAAACCCTAGACTTTCAACCATTTTGCAAGATAGTCCCGTTATTTGAAAGGTCATGCTTTTCAAGGGTCTCAAAAATGCAAAAATCATCAACAAAGGGTATGGAAATCACTTACTTGTGAGTGCTTCAAGTTGCTAAAAATTTTAAGCTCTCAAACCCCCTTCAATGGCTAATTTTTTGTGGAGAAAAGAGATGAGAAAAGGATGATATCATCCTTCCACCTAACTTATTTCTATTTTAGTAAAAAATAAGCCACCTAACTCACCAAATTTTAAGATTTTGTCCCCTCTTTGAATCTATGGCCGGCTATACCCTTTAAAAGGGTCTAATTGCCCTTTAAAATTCCCCAATTTTCATTCTATAATAAAATAACACCTTCTTTATACGATTTAGTCCTTTTTCGCAATTAGGCTCACAAACATTAAAATTAGCCCACCAAATTTTTCAGGCACTATTATAAACATGCTATGACTCTATTTTAATAAAAACATAATTTCTCCAACTTTGGATTTGTGGTTTCGAGACCACTATTCCGACTAGCGCAAAAAATTGGTTGTTATGTTCATCTTCTTTAAATTATGCATATCCAAATTCCTATATCATGTATTTAATACCATTGTTTAATACATACATGTTTTTCCATTTGAACCTTCACTACCCATTGAACTTAATAGAATAACATTGGATACTTGTAATAATATTTTCAGTACAAGTTACCTGATACAATACACCGGCATGAAGCTTCCTAAGCTCAGGGCCTGATGCAATACACTGACACGAAGCCTGTTAGGCACTAAGCCTGAATCAATACACTAGCACAAAGCATGCTAGGCACAAAGCCTGAATCGCTATCCCCAATTCAATTCAATCTCATTATTAATTTTTCATCAGTAAACATTCAAAATAACAAACACTACAATTATTTGAATAACTCAATTAGTAAGCAATTTAACTTAACATATTACATATAGTACAAACTTATCTAAACTTGTAAACGACTTCTAACTCGAATTGACCACATTCTGCTACTTAGACTTTTTCGTGATTTATGTCCGTTTGAGTTGTTTTTTATCTAGATAAATATTTTTATTCAATTAATCCCATCCCATAATTTAAAATAATTAAATTTACACAATTTAACCTTTCCATAAAATTTACAAAATTTTCCCTAACATTTTACCATTTTTGTAATTTAGTCCCTATACCTGAAACTTGCAATTTAAGCACAATTAAAGAAAAATCATGCTAACCAATTTTTACTTAGTCCCTACTCAACCCACTTTTATCAAAATTTCACAATAATTTTATATAATTTCACCATTTTAACAACTTAGTCCCTAATTACAAAATTAACAAAATTTACTTAATCAAATAGTCCCTATACATTTTACTTAATCAAATAGTCCCTATACATTTCATAGCTTCAAAATCTAACAATTTCTATCACAACATCTAATATTCATCAATGGAAAGTTTTAAAATCTTAAACATTTTTTAAAACGGAGATACAAGTTAGCTAGACCTAGTTGCAACAATCTCAAAAACATAAAAATTACGAGCAACTGGTGAGAAGATGGCTTACATGCAAGGAAGAGCCAAGGACGAAGCTTCCAAAGTCCTCCCATGGTGGTTCAGTGATAACAAGAATGGAAGAAGAGAAAGATAGATACAATTTCTTAAGGTTTATTATTTTAATATACTTCATTTAATTTTATTATTTAAACACATATTTTAGTAATATAATGAAATGTATAATCAACCATGCACATAAAAATAGCTTATTTTCCTTATAAATCCATCCACTTATTATTAAATCATTTAGTCAACAAAGTTCAATAGCGATTAAGTTTTACACCTTTTATGATTTAGTCCTTTTTTCTTTAATTAACTAGTCAAACAATAAAATTTCCTTACCAGACTTTAATATGATCCTAATAGCACTCTGTAAATATTTAATAAAATATTTCTAGGCTCAGTTTATAAAAATAAGGTCCCAATACATCCTTTTCAAAAACCACTTGACTTTAAGGATTTACCACTTAAACCTAATTACTCATTCAAATAACATAATTTATCAAATCAAAATTTTTATAATACTATATTTGACTCGTAAATATTAAATAATAATATTTACGAACTCACTCGTCGAATTTGTGGCCCCAAAACTATTTTTTTTGACACCACTAAAAAACGGGTTGTTACACAAGGAATGTTTTTCTATAACATTAAAACTTTTCAATAGAAAATTATGATTCTTCATTTTGAAAATTTTCAAGAAAGTTGTGTTATTCTAATATATATTAATTTAGATGAAAATTTTGATAAAACCAAATAAGTAAGCCCAAATACTTAGTGGGCTAGGCACATAACTCAATTACACAAATCAAAATTGCGACCAAAGTGATGCATAGATCAGATAAGGAAACCATCAAATTGTGGTGGTTTTTTCTAGGTTTGAGTTTTAGACTTGGTGGCCTTTGGGGAACTTTCTTGGAGATTTAATCCAAAAGGATGAAAAAGGGAAAGGAAATGGTTATTTTTGTGCTTCGATTTTCAAGGAAAACCACTGATGGTGTTGGAATCAACGACAGCTAGGGGTTGTTAGGGAAAGGAAATAAGTTAAGAAGAAGAAGAAGAAGGAAAAAAGAAACAGAGAAAAGAGTGAAAATGTGAGGAAATTTGTGCTACAAGAGGAAAAAAGAAAAGAAAATCTCATATTCAAAAAAGGAAAGGAAATAATTTTCTAAAATATGTGGCATACTTAATGTGCCAAATCATACACACATTACCTCTATAATGATAGAAACTAATGGAATGACTTTTTTGTTACAACCCGAAAACGTTACTGACATTTTTGTAAATTTAAACAAAAACGTTAATAACAGAAAAAGGTTGATGAAAAAAATAAAAATTTAATTAAGTTAGGGGATTGTTGATTTAGTTTACCCATAGTTTTAAATATTGCTTGAAATTGTTATGAATGCTATTAAGTGGATGTTCAACCTTTCATCTTCCTTAAAATAAATTACACATTTACTAATGTTATATGATAAAATAATATTTTATTACATGCTCCTGAAGAGCTAATGAATATTGCATTAGATTGTCAAAGCTCTAGAAGAGCTAATTTTGCACCTCCTTATGATGCAAAATTTTGTAAAACATAATATTATTATTTTTAGATCATGAAGATATATGCTAAAGGTAATCTTTATAAAATCATGGATAGAAATGACATGAGATACTAGTGTTTTTTATATGATAAATATTCCCTAAAGGAATACATTACACATATATGATTGACATATAAGATGGTGAAAAGAAGTTCATAGTGTTGGTATGACCAGTTAGACCATCCCGAGTCAATGATAATGAAAAACAATTTGATGAAAATTTATATGATTTTATTGAAGAATTTGAAGTAGTATTTTAATAATTTTCATCAATACTAGTTATTTTGACAACATCCTTAACTAACACCAGCTAAAGTTAGAGGTCGATTGCATTTTTGGATGATAACCAAATAATATATGAGCTCATGTATCACATTTATACAACCCGAAGTTTGCGATTTTATTTTTTGAAATAATTTGATTGTGGACAATCTCTATAGTATGCAATTTTTGCTAACAATGCTTGTAACACCCCTAGCCTGAATATGTTGCCGAAACAAGGTTACAGAGCATTACCAAAATTTACAGACCAAATAACAGATATTCTATTTTATACAATATTCATATCAGAAATCAATCATAAAGTCACTTATATGAACCTTCGAGGTCCAAAATATGCATTAGAAACTAGTCGAGACTAAACCGGGTACTCAGAGAATTTTTCGCAAAATCTCAAAAAAAAATTCTAGGTGCAGGGGTTACACACCCGTGTGGTCAGACCGTGTGGTTCACATAGCCAGGGACACATCCATGTCTCAGGCTGTGTAACTCTCTAACTTGGGTCATACTATCAGGTCACACACCCGTGTGCTAGACCGTGTATAGGTGCAGGGGTCACATGGCCAAGTCACACGCTCGTGTGTCGGGCCGTGTGATCAATTCTGGGCATTCTATTTTGGCATTTTAAAGATGCAGGGGACACATGGCCAGGCCACATGCCCATGTGCTAGGCCATGTGTCACACACGACTAAGACACACACCCGTGTCTCTGCCTATATGGATAAAAATAGGTTATTTTCCGAGCCACATTTCTTACCCATCTTGTCTTTCACCTACACCAACACTTAACCATATTCACAAACCATATCAAAACATTCAAAACAAGTCCAAATCATGTCTTAAACATGACATAATATCACATACAACCAATGTACCCTTAGGTACCTCAAATGACAATTTATTATCATGTTAATCTATCATTCATACTTATTTAGTTACCAAATGCATATATGCATGATTACATTCATTCTTCAAACATGATAGATCCATTTATAAACATATCAAAATATGTTAAAGACAAGCCATTCCAATGGCTAGTTTCATTCAAAACATTTACATGTCATTATTGGTTAAATAACCTATACATGCCATTATAACCATAATTAATTTACCATATATATACCAAAATGGGTTGATGGATAGTGTGAGTGATCTCCGCCAAGCTTCCAATCTAACGAGCTTCCGAATTGCTATAGAACAGGGGAATATAAAATAGAGTAATTATGAAATGCTTAGTAAGTTCGTATAACATGGTAAATAACTTACCATATATTTATGTCCAAAATAAACATGCAAGGCACTATCAACCAATTTAGTTATAAGCCCTAAATACATATCCTCATTATGTTAATAAAGTAATCACATATAATAGTCCTTAATCATAAATGGAAAAAGTCATCAAGCATGTTTCACATTCATGTAACAACCAATTCATGCATCATTTTATCAGGTAATGCCATTTCCATGTACTTCATGTACATACGAGTAATAGTTCATTTCTAAGTCATACTATTTCATATAAACATCAAGAATCATGTATGGGCTCAATAATAACCAATTTCCCATATACATATACTTTTCACATCATGAATTCAAATAACATATACAAATCATAGCCATGCATTTCAAGTACATTTTCATAATATTTTGTTTCAAGTTCAGATTATTTCATGTCAGAATTATGCTCATTAAATCAATTAAAATATTAATGGAAATTCGGGAAAATACACTAGTAGTGTACAAATCTATAATCTTAGATGAACATATTCATCAAACAAGTTCCATGTTCATATATCACCATCTCATACTTTGATATATCATGTATCATCATTTTCATGTGTTTCAGGCAAATACATGTAATAATTCTTTTCATGTTCATATTTTCTCATGTCAGGATTTTGTCCATTGAATTATTGAAAACATCGATGGATACATAAGTAGTACACTCGCAGTGTACAAATCAGAAACCATCAATTCATATTTAGGGGTACTCAATTAAGGCACATAATCGGGAAGCACACTCTCGAGCCTTATAACGGGAAGCTCACGTAGAGCCATTTCGGGAAGCTTATTCGAGCTATATAACAGGAAGCTCATAAGAGCCATAATCGAGAAGTTCACAAAGAACCATATCGGGAAGCTTCGGATAGCCAATATCAGGAAGTTCAAGTGAGCACTATCGGGAAGCTCACAATGAACCAATTTAACGGGAAGTTCACAAAGAACCTTTAATCGGGATGCTCATAAGAGCTAAGGTGTGTCCACAACAAATGTAGGATCACAACCTATCGGGACGCTCCGAAGAGCTATTATTGGGAAGCTCGCAAGAACCTTATACGGGAAGCTCGAGAGGGCCTATAACTAGACGCTCATAAGAGCTGTGATGTGTCCGTAACATATGCTGGACTACAACCAATACGGGAAATCCTATATCCATCGACTTTCATTTATTTAAACGGGATTTGACACTTTTCTGGAATTGTCGGATATGTGATCATTTCATATATTTATAACATTTATACAATTCACATAAATAAATGTAATACAAGCATATAAATATACATAATTTAGTTACACGAACTTACCTCAATAAATGTTGGTGTATGTAAAATCTACTAATTCAACATTTTCTCTTTTCCTCGCTCCAACTCCGAATTTGGTCTATCTGGATCTATACGAGTAAATTTAACATCAATTTAATACAATTCATACTCAATTCAGTCCAATTCACATCTTAGGAAAAATTACCATTTTGCCCCTAAACTTTTAATTAATGACTACTTCGTCCCTAGGCTCGGAAAATGAAATTCATGCAATTTAATCCTTATCCCAAGCCTAACAAAATTTTACATGTAACATTTTCAGCCCATGTATTTCATAAAAATTTAGAATTTTCCATGAATTTTACAACTTTACAATTTAGTCCTAAAATCATAATTTCATCAAAATTCACTTTACAAAAGTTGTTTATCTATCAAAAACCTTTCACTTTCTACCATAAATTCCAAAATTTCAGCATTTACATCCATGAAAAAATTTCTATACTTTGATATCTTTACAAATTAATCCCCAAAATAGATAGATTAAGCTATCTCGGTCTCAAAAATATAAAAATTACTAAAAACGAGACTTGAATACTTACCTATTTTGGCCAAATAAGTTTTCACTTTCTTCCATTCCCCATAGCTAGGGTTTCCATGTTTTATTTGGGAAAGATGATGGTAAAATGATGATATTTCTTTATTTTATTATTTATCATATTTATTTTTCATCTTTCCAATTTTGTCATTTTCTTAATTAATTTTCCATGGATGAATCATCATCCTTAACAACTAAGCATTTTTTAATGGTCTAATTACCATATAAGGACCTCAAATTTTGAATTCCATAGCTATTTGATCCTTTTAGCTATTAGAACTCAACTTTTGCATTTTATGCAATTTGGTCCTCTATCAAATTAGACATGTAATCGGTAAAATTTCCTTACGAAATTTTATACGACATTACTATTGTACTTTAGACCATAAAGTAATATTAAAATAAGTTTCTTTTCTGAAATCTGATTTGTAGTCCCGAAACCACTATTCTGATTTTACTGAAATCGGACTATTACAACGCCAGTGCACTATATCCCAAGCTTGATTTTCATAGTTTTATCTGGAATAATATTAAGTTGTCTATGCCTATATATGTTATACTTAATAGTTAGCAAAACTATGCCTCCATTTATTTTCTTAACTATTAATATCAGAACAACTTTATAATAAGCATGTATTATTTGCATCATGGCCAACATGTAAGAAATATTTGTCTCATGAGAATTGATTTTCATTTATAAACTAATAGGTTTCATATAAGAATATTTGGATGTGCAATATCTATTTTATGTTCTACCATAAAGCACTGAGATGGATCATCAAGTATGAAGTTGATAAAATTTAGAATTTTCATTAGACGTGAAAAAGTTGAAAGGAGATATATTTATAATTTTGAAAAAGTATTGTCATGATACAAATTTTCTTAAAGATAGACAAATTGGTTAAATAATTATGTCATCATTTTCTTATGATCCTCACTAATATTATGTGCACAAAGTTTGAATGATAAATTTATTTGCCAGACATGTTTAGTAATGATATTTAGAGATTGCATATACTAGATGATACATATACAAGCTAAAATGCTCCAAATAATTATATGTCTCAGAAGGAAAATGTGATAAAAATAAGTCTTGGGCATGCTAGAAGCATGACAAACTAGTCGATTCCATAAAATGAAAAATTCTTGAAAGAAATGATAAAGAAATGAAGATGGTCATATGCTAAAAGAGAAGGGTACTCATGAAGAGACCCAAAGCATAACTCTTGATAAAACCCCAGAAGAGGTTCATGTACCTAAAATTATGAATATAATAGGATATCCCAATCAGTTATGTCATAACTAAATATGATGGAGCTAAAAAAAAGGAAATTGTCGTTGATAATGATAATATGCATAGAATACTTCAATATTATGGAAAAGTGGGGATCTTGAATGAAAATATATTTGAAAGCATTGAGATGAGAACAAGTCATCAAAATAAAAAAAAATACTTCTATTATAACTTATGAAATGCATCTCGAACAAGAAGTCCAAACACCTGGAAGGTGTAAAGCTAATAGGAGTATATGTTAGCATAAATAGCGAAAAAAATGCAAGTTATAATATATTGAATTGACTTGTAACAAGAACATCCACAAGACACTTGGTTTTGGTTATGAAAAATGATTAATTTGTGGTGAATGCAAAAACCAAATAAAGTTATTTATTTACATGTAGTGAATTTGTATTCAACTAATATAAATGATTTGATAATATTGATGTGTTTCATGAGAAAATCATTAGAGTTTCTGACAAATTTCCAACAGAAATACTTATTCGATAGATAAACTTTATAATGAAAGTATATCTAAAAAATGAAAATTTGTCTCAACATGTAGATCAGATGTTCAATAAGGACAAATTGTTACACAATGATATTATAAAGAATTGCTATTGAGTATCCAATAGTGTTTATATAATCAAAATTAATCAGGCTACTTTTTCGTGTAGATTGGAGATATTGAAAAGGGATACAAATGGTCAAACAATAATGTTATACAACGATGGTCTTGAAGTACCATTTCTTTATGTGCTCAATGCACTCATTGTATTGGTAATAGTTAATGATACAATATATCATGCTTTATAAAGTTGTTTGCAATATCTAAAGCATGAGAATGCAATTGAATTTTATTGCTATATTGATATGCATCAATAAATTTTTTTTGTATATGTTGATGATTTATTATTGATAAATAATATTGAATGACTCAATATTGAGTTATAAAATGATGTTCAAATAAGGGGAGCAAAATATGCACTATTGTAACACTCCTCACCCAATGTAAAGAATAATCGAAAATTCAATTTGGCACTCCCTATCGCTACACTTGAGAAGTTAATTTTCAGCATTGGATTGTGTTGTTTCAAAGACCTTAAGTGATGCTTACTTGAGTTTCGCATTATATTTTTTCTTTGAAGGTTGTGACAAGTTGTGTATTAAAGGATTATGTACTTTTTTTCCTTCACTAGGTTTTTGTCCCACGGTGTTTTTCCTATTAAGGTTTTTATGAGGCATATCCTGTATATAATGAACATCCAAGGGGAGTATTCTGAATGCTATTAAGTGGATATTCAACATTTCATCTTCCTTAACTTTTCACCTTTGATCTTCTTGTAACCCCTTTCATATTTATGTATTAGAAAATGAGGAGTCTAATCTCCCAATATATATAGGAATATATTACTTATAATGATGATAGACTAGAAGAGAAATGCAATAAAAATCCCTCTTATTCTTATATATTATTCTTGTGTTCTTTGCATTATAATTACTATTTTATAACAGAAATGACTTTTTTTAAAATATTACAATGTGTATATTAATAAATTATATTTAAATATTAACTTTTGATGTTGTACAAATTTTATTCGTCGGTTCTAGCTAGATGTGTTCATGGGTCGAGTTATGTCACGAAATTAATCTAATGATGTGCAAGTGTACATAGTCGTCAACAAGTAATAAAATAGAGTAAAAAGTATTGTCTCCACAAGGACTGTATATGTAAGTTAAAAATTGTGAAATTATTGCATAACAAGTTGGTGGAGGAAATAAATAAAAGTGAATTTAGTAACTAATTTACCTAATTTAAAATCCCTATATGTGAAAAGACAAATGAAAGTAAATAACATAGAATAAAAATTAGCAAAACAAAAGATTAAATTAATATGACGTGAAAGAGCTTGATTAATTACTTTCCTTTAATTTAAAATTATTCCAAGCAATGTTAATGATGTTACAGTCAATCCATTGGCAAATTGGCTAATTACTAACCCATAATTAGAAGTTATGAAATCAAACTTTTCAACCCTAAAGTCTCTTTAGTATATTTCTATGATCAATTAACCTCAAAATCTCACAGGCAGCTATCATGGTTATACAAGGTAACAATATTGTTAAATATCATTACTAATTTAATTTTCAAGAAATCAAACATGCACCATTCAAATATTGTGTCCACTAATTATCATCTAGTTCGAATTAAATAATTAGTTCAAATGTTTCTCAACATTAATTATGCATGAGTGAACATAAGCATGAGTTTATTTGAATGAGTAAACAAACCAATACACAAAACAAAATTAACAAAGTATAAATAAAATAAATCAAGGAGTTGCAACTAAACTGGCATCAATAAAATTAAGCCATAAACATTAAATTTGAAAGCAAAATAATAAATTGCAATCATGTTTATCAACTTGAACAAAAATAAAAGAGTAGAAGAAAGAAGATAGAAGCCGATTTTTTTGACTTCTTTGACACTATTAGTATTACTCCTCCTTTGCTCCAATGCAAAAATACTCTCAATGTCGATTCTGGCAACTCTCAAAATCTTACTACTTTGCTTCTCTCAAATTTATGTTGCTTCTTCCAAATGTAGTGCTAGAGAAGTGGGATAAAAAAATACATATGATATCTCATAAATGAATAATGGAATGATGCCTTATTTATAGTGGAGAAAGCCCCAATGTCCCTCGCTAAAAATAACAAGGGAAATCCTTAAAAATCTCCCTTCTATGGGTGACCCTTGATTAGTGGAAGAGAGGTGGACAATTTACTATTTTTGGAGGAGGAAGTTGCCGTCCCCTTTATTCCCTCCATTTGGTGGTTGCCTTCGCCTTTTATCTCTATTAGTGGTTCATTGATTCAAGGAACAAGGGAGGAGAAAGGGTATTGTGGCAATTCTACCCTTGGATTGTAACAGTCCGATTTAAACCCTAATCGAAATGGTAGTTTTGAGACCACGAATTCGAGTCAAAAAAATATTTAAAAATTATTTTTTGTGTTTATTTTGTGTGAATTTATATCTGTGAAATTTTCGTGATTTAATTTTGTCGTTTAGGTGTCCAATTAAATAAAAGGACTAAATCGCCTAAAATGAAAATTTAGTGGGGTTAAATTGCTAGTGGCTTTTTAAATTGAAGCCTTAAAATGGTAAATAGGCCATAATTAATGTTGGTGGATGGTAGTGGCCATAGTTTATAATAGTTATATGTTATAATAATAAGGTTATATAGGTAATTTAGTCAATAAACTTATATTTAATAAAACCAAAGTTAAAAATACATGTTATTTCATTTGCTCATCCACCAAAACTTAAGAAAAGAAAAGAAGAAAGAATAAAAGCTAGGGTTCGGCCTATTTGGAGCTCAATTCAGGTTCATTTTCTTGTTGGTTTTTGATAATTTCTACGTTTTTGAGATCGTTGCTTAGTAATCTTTAAAAACCAAGCTTTAATTTTTTATATTGATAAATATTTTGAGTCGTGCCATTTTGATAGTTTGTGATTTTTGTTGTTTGATGATGAAAAATGAAAGATATGTTTCAATTAACATATTTTGTATTGAAGTTTTTGATGATTTTGAATAATTAGGACTTAATTGCAAAAATAATAATTTGAGGGATTAAAATGTGAAATTGATAAAATATATGGACTTGTATAGGCATGGGTACCATTCGGCCTAACATGGGTGTTTTGAAATTTTGTGTATTTTGTGTTTTGTGCAATAAGGACTAAATTGTAAAAATTGTAAATGTTAGGGGTAAAATGGTAATTTTCCCATTTATGTGTTTTTGGACTAAATTGAATGAAAATATGTTTGAATGAGCTTAATTTGAATATGTTTAGATCAAGAACCAAAGAAATCATATTTGGATTGGGAAAAAACGAAAGTTGTCGACTAGCAGCCCCTCCCATTTTACGACGTCTGAGGTAAGTTTATAAGCAAATAGGCGTGTTTATTGATAATTAACTGTTATATTTACTTGCTGTTATGAAATATTAAGATTAAATTATGCTATAGCCGAATGTGTTTGAATATGGTTACCACACTTCCGAGTTTGATTTGACCGAGAAACGAAGTCCGAAAGCACCGTATGAACCTTAGGAATAGCTAGGATACATATGTCATGACATAGGATTCCGATATATGTGTGTGAGTAAGTCCATGGCATCGATTTGTGATTACGATATGTGTTTACGAGTAAGACCAAGTCTGGGACAGTGGCATCGATATGTGGCTACATGTAAGACCACGTCTAGGACGTTGACATTGTACAATTTATGTGATTATCCGAGTGTCCTATCCAATTCTAAATGGTTCATCGGGCAAAGGTAAAACGTGACCGGATGTGTTATATGAGTAAAAAAGGACATGTATGATTTAGTTATTTAGTTATCAATGATAAGGTAAATATGTGACTTGTTGATAAAATGTGTTATGTATGATATAAAGAATAAACTTCCATAGTTTAAATATGTGGATTCATCCTTGAACAAATAGTGTACTTATTATAGAAATGATTATTGGATTTGCATTTATATGTACCCATGTATATTCGGCTATGAAAGTAATTCATGTATATGATGTTATAACTAGATTTTTTGAGCTTATATAAATGTGTCTATTGGTAAATTTTATTGCATAATGACAATTTAACTTAGAAAGCAAATTGTTACTTGGTAATAAGATTATGGGAGCATTCGACTAAAGTAGTATTGTGTATGAGATTGTAGTATTTATCTCAATTGTTGGTTTAAGGTTATGCTTTGATAATGATAATATAATCCGGCAAGTTTAAATCAATTTGAATACAATTTTAAGTTGTTTATTTGCTTATGACTTACTAAGCTTTGATAGCTTACTCTCTGTGTTATGTTTACTTTGTTTTATAGATTTTGAAGTCAAGCTACAAGCTCGGGGACTGTCAGCCAAGCTCATCACACTATCTACTGCTTTGGTACCTTTAAGCTAAACTTAAATTATGGCATGTATAGGCTGGTTTTGGAGTTATTTATTTTGGAAATGAATGTATATTCAAGCCATGCGAAAATGGCTAAATTCTTAAATTAATTTTGGATGTGTTTTGATTGTGGTTATTTCTCTCTATTTGAAGTCGATTATGTATGATCATGGTATGTGCCCTTTAGGGTTAGCTAATATGTTATGGGCGAATTAAACTTTAGTTAAGTTTATGTGTGTTTTGTGCGTTGAAATGGTTGACGATTTGGGCAGCATCTATGTTTAATTTGATTATAGCTTTTGCATGAGTTTAAACATATATATGGAAACGGTTGATACATTTTGCTAAAGTGTTGTTATATGCATTGGTGCTAGGGAATATATTCGACTATGTTCTAGTGTGATTGGGATTGATTTTGTTACAGGTATTATATGTTATGTTTGGTTGTTTGGTATGGTTTACTAACGATTCATTATTTTGACAAATAGTTTGGAGTATGAGTTGAATTAAAAAAAATAATGTCTAGGTTGGATATATTCAGCCTTAATACTTAAAATGTTTTGGGAACTATGTTATACATTTATGTGATTATTTGCGCATATAATGAAGCATATACATATGCTATGATATGATGTTTATGGTTCGGTAGTTAAGAGACAAGTTGATAGTAAAATGATTGAGTTATTATATGTGCTCGAAATTGGTTTAAGTCAATATGGTGAAATATGTTTGGGCTTGGTGGAACGTAGTTGCATCTTTTTGGTTTGATTGCTGATTAAACCATAAATGTGACTTGCGATAAAACCTTTCTCAAATGTGATTAAGTGCCTATGTATACATGTATATTCGAATGGATGTATTAACTTATATTAATGTATTAAACATGTAAATTCGTGTCAACTATGAAATCATGCTGCATAAATTATGAATTGAAATCCGTGTTGTCTGACATGTAATTTGCATATATGCAATTCTTTTATAATAAAAGAATATGATATGAATGATGTTAAATTAATAAAGTTGTAGGTTAGTTTTATATATTCCGTATACATATATAGTTTGTGTTGACATATATTGGATTATGTTTTTAATTATGTTGTATTATAAATGATAAGATTTTAAGCTTGATATTAGATTAAGTTACGAGTAATCATGTCATTCTAAATTTTGAATTGTAAAATATGATGCATGATTATATGAACTGTGATATGATCGGTAATGCCTCATAGCTCTACTCCGGTGATGGATATGGGTTAGAGGTGTTACATTTTATTGGTATCAGAGCTACGGTTTAGTCAGTTCTAGGACTAACGTAGCGTGTGTGAGTCTAGCTATACATGCCATAATTATATATTGTGATAGTGTGATGACTTCTGACATTTGAAATGTATTTTTATATAGTAAATGGATCCCAACAGAGCTGTAGCTGATGATGTCGAGAGTGTAGCATCTGCTACTGCGCAAGGGACAGCGCCAGTTGATTCTTAACCGACTTCGAGTAATCAAGAAAATGAGGCTAAACAAGCCTTCTATCAAATGATGAATGACTGGTTTACCCAATATATCTGGACTAACCCGGCTGCACAACAACCTCCACTCCCGAGTAATCCATCTTCGAGGCCTGCTATACCTGAAGTAAGTGATCCGTTGAGATTGTATAAGCCACCTGATGTGCGTGATAAGTTTTAAATTTATGATTGATCATACTTGAAAACTAAATATTATCACGATAAAGGCAAGCGCACCTATCGAACAATAGTATAGCTTATAGCAGGACCGGAATGTCGAACCCATAGGAACTAAAAGTACTAGTATTAACCTTCTTTTTATTATCTAGCCTAAAAATAAGGGGATTTGCTTTATCTAAACTAATAAACTAAACTAAGAATGCACAGGAAGTAAATTGGGGAAATACTTTTGGGAAAACTAATTGATTTGGACAATACCCAAAGAAAAATCCACCTAGACTTCACTTGTTATTTGACTATGAATTAGACGATTTATTCACTTGACTCGATCTGTAGAAATCCCTAATTTATATTATTATCTCTCTCGAGACTAACAACTTCTAACCCTAGGTTGATTAATTGAAATCTGTTTCTAATTAAAACCCCTAGTGTTGCATTAACTCGATCTATGGACTCCTTTATTAGGTTTGACCCTAATCCGGCAGATTTATGTCGCCCTATGTCTAGGGGTGCAATCAACTCCGCTTAATTATGCTAAATCTACTCTTAGACAGGGACTTTTGCTCCTCTAACTAAGCACATCAATCCTTGAATCAATATCCTGGAATATTCAAGCAAGAATTAAGAACACATAATTAAGAACAAATCAAGTATTTATCATATAATTCAGAAAATAGTAACAAGATCCATCTTAGGTTTCAATCCCCTTAGGTATTTAGGGGATTTAGTTCATATGTGTAAAAGAAAACATCTCAGAAGAATAATAATAATGACAAAACATAAAGAAACCCAAAAACCCCTGAAGGAAATTTAAGGAAGATCTTCAGTCTTGAAGGAGAATCCAGCTTCTGAGATGGATCAATCAGCTTTCTTCGAGTAATTCCTTGCCTCCCACTCCGTGTGTCCTTCTAATCCTCCTCTAGGGTGTTTATATAGGCTTTAGAATGCCTCAGAACCCTCCAAAGTGCCCTTTTCTGAATAGAACTAGTCTTGGGCCTGACAGGGACACGGCCATGTGCCACGCCCGTGTGAGTTGGCTTAGGCCGTGTTAAAGCCTATTAAATAGACACGGGCGTGTGGTCTACCCGTGTGAGGAAGTCTAGGCCGTGTTGATTTCCCACGTTGACTCATTTTCTTCATTTTTGGCCCGTTTCTCGCTCTTTTTACTTTCCTATGGTCGTCTAAGTATAAAACATGAAATTAAAGGATTAGGAGCATCAAATTCCAAAAATCTAATGATAATTCATCCAAAAATGTGCTAAGCATGGGATAAAAATATGTATAAATTATGACTTACCACCACCTGTTGATAAAATCAGAAAATATGGGGATGAAGAGTTTAAAACTACTGATGAGGATGATGCTGAGCGGGCTGAGTTCTGGCTTGATAATACCATCCGTGTGTTTGATGAGCTGTCATGTGCACCAGATGAGTGCTTGAAATGTGCCATATCTTTACTTCGAGACACAGCATATCACTGGTGGAATACCCTAGTATCAGTGGTTTCGAGAGAGCAGGTGACTTGGGAATTCTTTCAGACTAAGTTTCGTAAGAAATATATCAGCCAGAGATTTATTGATCAGAAGCGTAAAGAATTTCTAGAGTTGAAACAGGGTCGGATGACCGTGACAAAGTACAAGCAAAAATTCGTGAGACTCATTCGGTATGCCAGAGAGTGTGTTTCCAGTGAAGCCATAATGTGTAAAAGATTTGAAGATGGGCTGAATGAAGACATCAAACTGTTAGTTGGCATACTTGAGATAAAAGAGTTCATGGTACTGGTTGAGCGAGCTTGTAAAGCTAAAGAGCTTGGAAAAGAGAAAAGAAAAGCTGACTTTGAAGCTAGAGATGCACACAAAAGAACATCCGGTAAGTCATTTTAGTCAGCATCAAAGATGTTTCGAGATGATTTCAACCGTTCTAAAGCCACTTCAGGTTACTGCAGACGGGATCAGAGTAGACCACCAGTGAGCTCGAGAGCTACCTCAGTAGCGAGTGTGGGTAATGTCAGATCAAATCAATCTGAGTGTAAGCACTGTGGTAAACGACATCCCGGCAGTTGCAGGTTGCATGATCAGGCTTGTTTTAAATCTTGATCGATAGATCATTATATTCGAGATTGCCCAATGTTAGCTGAGGAAAATCCAGTACAGAATACGAGATCTGGTAATACTTCAGCATGAGGTAGACCACCCAGGAATGCTGGTAATATGAGTGGTAGTCAGAGAGGGACTAAAGATACTGCAGTCAGATCTGAGGCTCGTACACCTGATAAAGCCTATGCTATACGTGCACGAGAGGAGGCTTCATCCTTAGATGTCATTACTGGTACATTCACTCTTTATGATACTAATGTAATTGCATTGATTGATTCTAGTTCTACTCATTATTATGTGTGTGAGACATTAGTATTCAACAAGACTCTACCTATTGAGTCTACTGAGTTTGTGATTAGAGTGTCAAACCTCTTGGGCCGTTATGTTATGGTTGATAAAGTGTGTAAGAATTGTCCCTTGATGGTTCGAGATCTGTGCTTTCCGGCTAATTTGATGTTGCTGCCATTTGATGAGTTCGACATATTTCTAGGTATGGACTGGCTGACTTTACATGATGCTGTTGTGAACTGCAAAAGAAAGACCATTGATCTACGGAGCCAGAATGATGAAATTATCCGGATTGAATTTAGTGATTTGTATGGTTTACCAGCAGTGATTTCTTCAATGTTAGCTCAAAAATATGTGAGAAAAGGGTGTGAAGCTTATTTTGCCTACGTGCTCGATAGTAAAGTGGTTGAAAGAAACATTGAATTAGTACCTATTGTATGTGAGTACCCAGATGTGTTTCCTGAAGAATTACTGAGTTTGCCACCTATTCGGGAAGTAAAGTTTGGTATTGAGTTAATGCTTGGGATGACTCCGATATCCATAGCTCCGTATAGGATGACACCTACAGAATTAAAAGAATTGAAAGATCAATTGCAAGAATTGACAGACAGAGGTTTCGCGCGACCGAGTTTCTCTCCGTGGGGTGCACCTGTGTTGTTTGTGAAAAAGAAAGATGGAACTATAAGAATGTGCATCGATTATAGACAGCTTAATAAGTTGACTATAAAGAATAAGTATTCGTTGCCACGGATTAATGATCTGTTTGACCAGTTGAAAGGGGCTACAATATTTTCGAAGATAGATATGAGATCAGGCTACTATCAGTTGCGAGTTAAAGACTCCGATGTGCTAAAGACTGCTTTCCAAACGAGGTACGAACACTATGAGTTTTTGGTTATGCCTTTCGGACTCACTAATGCACCTACTGTTTTCATGAATTTGATGAATCGAATCTTCAGACCGTATCTGGATCGGTTTGTAGTTGTGTTTATAGATGACATTTTGATCTACTCTCATGGTGAAGCTGAACATGCTGAACATTTGATACTTGTGTTGCAGACATTGCGAGATAAGTAGTTGTATGCAAAATTCAGTAAATGTGAGTTCTGGTTAAGTGAAATTAGTTTTCTAGGTCATGTGGTATCAGCATCATGTATTCGGGTTGATCCGAGTAAAATTTCAGCCATACTTGATTGGAAACCTCCGAAGAATGTTTCTAAAGTCCGAAGCTCTCTAGGATTTGCTGGTTATTATAGACGGTTCATGAAAGGTTTCTCTATGATCGCAGCCCCGATGACAAAGCTATTGCAGAAAGATGTAAGTCCGAGTGGTCAGAGAAGTGCCAATAGAGTTTTGATCGGTTAAAAACCCTTTTGACCAAAGCTCCAGTGCTAGTTCAGCCAGAATCGGGTAAAGAATTTGTTATTTATAGTGATGCGTCTTTAAATGGTTTGGGCTGCATTTTGATATAGGAAGGCAGGGTGATAGCTTATGCCTCGAGACAGTTGAAGCCACATGAAAAGAACTATCTGACACACGACCTAGAATTGGCAGCCATTGTGTTTGCATTAAAAATTTGGTGTCACTATCTGTTTGGGGAGAAATGTCATGTTTATTCTGATCATAAAAGCCTGAAATATTTGATGACTCAGAAAGATCTAAATTTGAGATAACGCTGGTGGTTAGAATTGTTAAAAGATACGAGCATTTGATTGACTACCACTTAGGGAAGGCTAATGTTGTTGCTGATGCTTTAAGCCAAAAATCACTGTTTGCTTTGTGTGCAATGCATGTGCATATGGCTATGTCTGATGATGGTTCAATAGTACCTGAATTAAAAGCAAGACCGCTATTCATTCAACAAATTTGTGATGTCGAGAAGGTTGATAATGAGTTTATTGCAAAACGAGCTCAGTGTGAGACAGATGCTGATTTAGAGTTCAAAGTTGATGCTGATGACTGTTTGAGATTCAGAGACCGAATATGTGTTCCGAGGAATTTAGAGTTAATTCAGATGATTTTGAATGAAGCTCATAGTAGTCGGTTATCTGTTCACCCGAGTAGTACAAAGATGTATAATGATCTGAAACAGCTCTATTGGTGGCCTGGCATGAAATGAGACATCTCTAACTTTGTTGCAAGATGTTTAGTCTGTCAATAAGTAAAAGTCAAGCATCAGGTACCTTCAGGGTCACTTCAGCCGATTATGATACCAGAATGGAAGTGGGACAGAGTTACGATGGATTTTGTATCTGGTTTACCGTTATCACTGAGCAAGAAAGACGCAATCTGGGTTGTTGTTGATAGATTGACTAAATCGACTCATTTTGTCCCAATACTTACAGACTACTCACTTGATAAGCTGGTTGAATTGTATGTTTCTCAGATTGTGAGACTACATGGTGTGCCTATATATATTGTTTCGAATAGAGATCCGAGATTTACATCGCGATTTTAGAAGAAATTACAAGATGCACTAGGTACGAAATTACATTTCAGTACTGCTTTCCATCCGCAAACAGATGGCTAGTCTGAGCGAATCATTCAGATACTTGAGGATATGTTGAGATGTTGCATTCTTGAGTTCGAAGGCACGTGGGAAGGATACCTGCCTCTGATTGAATTTGCGTATAATAACAGTTATCAATCGAGTATCAAAATGGCACCTTATGAGGCTTTGTATGGTCGTAAATACCGTATGCCATTACACTGGACTGAGCTCAGTGAAAATAAGATACACGGGGTTGACTTGATCAGAGAAACTGAACAGAAGGTGAAAGTGATCCGTGAAAGTTTGAAGGCAGCGTCAGATCGACAGAAATCTTATGCAGACTTGAAACGTAAAGATATAGAGTTTCAGATCAGAGATAAAGTCTTTTTGAAAGTCTCACCATGGAAGAAAATACTCAGATTCGGTCGTAAAGGCAAATTGAGTCCAATGTTTATTGGGTCGTATGAGGTAATAGAGCGTATTGGGCCAGTTGCTTACAGATTATCGTTGCCACCTAAGTTAGAAAAGATCCATAATGTATTCCACGTTTCAATGCTTCGGAGGTATCGATCTGATCCTTCACATGTGATTTGTCCATCTGAGATTGAAATTCAACCTGATATTACTTACGAGGAAGAACCGATTTGCATTTTGACTCATGAGGTTAAAGAGTTGCGAAATAAGAAGATTCCGTTAGTTAAAGTATTGTGGCATAAACACGATGTTGAAGAAGAAACATGGGAACTAGAGGATGCAATGAGAGAACGCTAGCCGAACCTATTCACTGGTAAGATTTTCGTGGACGAAAATCCCTGAGGGGGGAGAGTTGAAACAGTCCAATTTAGACCCTAATCGGAACGGTGGTTTCGAGACCACAAATCTGAGTCAAAAAAATATTTAAAAATTATTTTATGTGTTTATTTTGTGTGAATTTATATCTGTGAAATTTTTGTGATTTAATTTTTTCGTTTAGGTGTCTGATTAAATAAAAGGACTAAATCACGTAAAATAAAAATTCAGTGGTTATTTCTAAAAGGGGTTGAATTGCTAGTGGCTTTTTAAATTGAAGATTTAAAATGGTAAATAGGCCATAATTAATGTTGGTGGACGGTAGTGGCCATAGTTTATAATAGCTATATGTTATAATAATAAGGTTATATAGGTAATTTAGTTAATAAACTTATATTTAATAAAACCAAAGTTAAAAATACATGTTATTTCATTTGCTCATCCACCGAAACTTAAGAAAAGAAAAGAAGAAAGAATAAAAGCTAGGGTTCGGCCTATTTGGAGCTCAATTAAGGTTCATTTTCTTGTCAGTTTTTGATAATTTCTACGGTTTTTAGATCGTTGCTTAGTAATCTTCAAAACCCAAGCTTTAATTTTTGATATTGATAAATATTTTGAGTTGTGCCATTTTGATAGTTTGTGATTTTTGTTGTTTGATGATGAAAAATGAAAGATGTGTTTTAATTAACATATTTTGTATTGGAGTTTTTGATGATTTTGAATAATTAGGATTTAATTGCAAAAATAATAATTTGAGGGATTAAAATGTGAAATTGATAAATTATATGGACTTGTATAGGCATGGGTACCATTCGGCCTAACATGGGTGTTTTGAAATTTTGTGTATTTTGTGTTTTGTGCAATAGAGACTAAATTGTAAAAATTGTAAATGTTAGGGGTAAAATGGTAATTTTCCTATTTATGTGTTTTTGGACTAAATTGAATGAAAATATGTTTGAATGAGCTTAATTTGAATATGTTTAGATCAAGAACCAAATAAATCGAATTTGGACTGGGAAAAAAATGAAAGTTGTCGACTAGCAGCCCCTTCCATTTTACGACGTCTAAGGTAAGTTTATAAGCAAATAGACGTGTTTATTGATAATTTAATGTTATATTTACATGCTGTTATGAAATATTAAGATTAAATTATTCCATGGCTGAATGTGTTTGAATATGGTTACCACACTTCCGAGTTTGATTTGACCGAGAAACGACGTCCGAAGGCACCGTATGAACCTTAGGAATAGCTAGGATACATATGTCATGACATAGGATTCTGATATATGTGTGTGAGTAAGTCCATGGCATCGATTTGTTATTACGATATGTGTTTACGAGTAAGACCTTGTCTGGGACAGTGGCATCGATATGTGGCTACATGTAAGACCACGTTTGGGACGTTGGCATTGTACAATTTATGTGATTATCTGAGTGTCCTATCCAATTTCGAATGGTTCATCGGGCAAAGGTAAAACATAATCGGATGTGTTATATGAGTAAAAAAGGACAAGTATGATTTAGTTATTTAGTTATCAATGATAAGGTAAATATGTGACTTGTAGATCAAATGTGTTATGTGTGATATAAAGAATAAACTTCCAAGGCTTTAAATATGTGTATTCGTCCTTGAACAAATGGTGTAATTATTATGGAAATGATTCTTGGATTTGCATTTATATGTACCCATGTATATTCGGCTATGAAAGTAATTCATGTATATGATGTTATAACTAGATTTTTTGAACTTATATAAATGTGTCTATTGGTAAATTTTATTCCATAATGAAAATTTAACTTAGAAAGCCAGTTGTTACTTGGTAATAAGATTATGGGAGCATTCAGCTAAAGTAGTATTATGCATGAGATTGTAGTATTTATCTCAATTGTAGGTTTAAGGTTATGCTTTGATAATGATAATATAATCCGACAAGTTTAAATCAATTTGAATAAAATTTTAAGTTGTTTATTTGCTTATGACTTACTAAGCTTTGATAGCTTACTCTCTGTGTTATGTTTACTTTGTTTTATAGATTTTGAAGTCAAGCTACAAGCTCGGGGACTGTCAGCCAAGCTCATCACACTATCTACTGCTTTGGTACCTTTAAGTTAAACTTAAATTATGGCATGTATAGGCTGGTTTTGGAGTTATTTATTGTAACACCCCTTACCCGTGTTCGACGCCGGAACAGGGTACGAGGCATTACCAGACTTAATCACTAATCATCGTATAAAAACCGATTCATAATTTCACTTTAATTTAAAAAATTTTCAAACACATTCAAGTTGTCCCTTAAAAAGAGCTTACAAGGCCCATATCATGCTTTAACTCAACCACACACATAGGCAAGCATGCACATTCATAAATTTCATCATTTAATTAATAACATAATCAAGACTATCTACATTAAATGACTTTATACAATAGAGACCTTCAAATAACATAGGTCAGTATTTTAGGCCAATTCCTAGCAACTTAGTAACAATTAAATGAGTCTCCATACATGCCAAAGACTTAAAAATACTTTAAAACCTTTATATATCAATCAATAGTTTGATAGTGTGATTTAACCTCCAGCGACCTCCAACTCGAGCTAACATCTGAGACACTATAGGAAAAAGGAAAGGAAGGGAGTAAGCATTATAGCTTAGTAAGTAAGTATGTAGATATTAATAAACAATACATTATCATACTTTAAATGAAGTCACAATATGTTCCCGGAATATTACCATCACAAACACACATATACTTTCACTATTACAATCATAAACAGGTTCAAAATAAGTTGTCTAGCAGAGTACCAACAGCTAAATTATTTATTTCTGGAGCTACAGAACTCCAAATTACAAACCGTTAATTTTTCTTGAAACTAGATTCACGTATATTCTTACCATTAAATTTTCAGAATTTTTGGTCTAGCCAATTAGTACAGTTTATTCATTGAAGTTACACCTGTTTCACTGCTCAACTATTCTGACCACTCTTCACTACGAATCAATTTTCTCCTCATACAGAATTCAAAGAATGTTCTCATTTATTTTATTTGAAACTAGGCTCATTAAGGATTTCAAGCATATATTATTTTTGTACAATTTTTAATGATTTTTCCAAGTCAGAACAGGGGATCACGTAGTCATTCTGAATCAGTCTCTCAAAAACTTAAATATCTCATAATATAGAATTCCTTTGCTTGCTCTGTTTCTGTTATATGAAAATAGACTCATTAAGATTTAATTTGATATCTCATTCAGTCTCTGATTCAATTTCTACTATTTTTGGTAAATTTTTAGATTCATATCACTGCAACTATCCATAACAGTTTTATTGTCAATTTTGATCTTTCACACTTCAATTGTATTCATCACTTACCCATAACAATCTTTCCAATTTCCAATCACATATCGAGCATATTGCTCATAAGTTACACACGTATATACTTACAATTATCATCACAAAGTCATACACAATTTTATTTAATCAATTTCCCAGTTGAACGCTTCGGAATAATAATAGATACGCGATGGTATCGCACATAGCCCACCTTTAAAATCGAAGCTCTCTTGTACACATAGTGGCCTTCACTTAGCACCACTCATGTGACCTAGCTCGATTGTACACATAATTTTGGCTCTCTTGTACACATGGTGAACACTTAGTACCACTCATGTGACCTAGCCAGTTTATCTCGTAGCTCTCTTGTCTACATGCTGCCCTTCACCTAGAACCACGCATGCGACCTAGCTACATATATCCCATAGCTCTCTTTTCTACATGATGTACACATAGTATCACCCATATGACCTAGCTACATCATAATGTCTCGTAACTCTCTTGTACACATGATGTGCACTCAGCACCATACATGTGACCTAGCTACATACCATCGTATCATCCAATCTTTCCGAAGGTTCAACCGGGATTTCTCTCTCTTTCTAATACTTGATTCCATACTTCCAATAGTCAATTATGATTCAAAAATCAGCTACAATACATAAAATATGCTGAAATATAAAAACATAATAAAGATAATGTATTATTTACATACAAACTTACATACTTTCTCATTTCCATGTCGAATTAATATTAAACATTTAAATCATCATAATTATACTTACTTTCAACACCTCGGCAATCATAGTAAATATATCAATTTTATATTGACACATGCATAAATTAATGCTTGTTATACATATGAACTTACCTCGATACTAAAACGGCCATTTTACCAACTTTCTCGATTTTCGATTTTTCTCCCATTCTAGGTTCAAATCTCATTTTCCGGGATCTAAAACATCATATTTTACTTATTTAATTAATATACTATTCAAAACAGTCCTTAACTCAAACTTTGGAAAAATTACAATTTTACCCCTAAACTTTTGCATATTTACACTTTTGCCCCTAGGCTCGGGAATTAAACTTCATCCCTTATTCTTATGTTTTATGACATGCTGATAATTTTTCCCTTCTATGGCAACATAAAATTCTCACTCTAACACATAGTTATGAACAATAACAACTTTTACCGATTAAGCCGTTTTACTCATTTTTGCTTAAAACCGCTTAGCAAAAGTTGTTTAACATAATTTAAGCCTTCATATTCTATCATAAAACATAAAAATAAACACATTTCAACTATGGGTATTTTTCCAAATATGAACCCTAGCTTAAATTATTGCTAGAATAAGCTTAATCAAGTTACCAGGATTCCAAAAAACGTAAAGAACTTGAAAAACGGGGCTAGAACAGACTTACTATTGAGCTTGGAAAGATTGGAAACCCTATCCATGGCTTCCCCCATGCTAATTTCGGCCTCCATGAAAAAGATGAGTCAATTTTGGCTTTATTTTCCCTTTTTATTTCTTTTAATTACCAAATGACTAAAATGCCCTTAAGGCCTTTCTTTAAAATTTTATCCTATTCATGCCCATTTTCGTCCAAACAAAATATAATGGTCTAATTAAAATTTAAGGACCTCCTCTTTAAACCCGCA
Organism: Gossypium longicalyx; assembly: GCA_025698465.1. Taxonomy (NCBI): domain Eukaryota; kingdom Viridiplantae; phylum Streptophyta; class Magnoliopsida; order Malvales; family Malvaceae; genus Gossypium; species Gossypium longicalyx. Next base: position 30,903,812 of record CM047006.1, read on the forward strand.
TTTCAATCAAGTACTTATGAATTAGAACACATATTTTGCAACTTTTGCAATTTAGTCCTAAAAGTCCAATTAAGCACTTTATCAGTAAAATTACTTAACGATATTTTTACACAATATTTTAATCAATAAATAAACCTTAAAACTTAATCAGAATAAATTTTTTGACTTCAAATTCGTGGTTCTAAAACCATCGTTCCGTTTAGGCCCTAAATCGGGTCATATAAAGAACTTCTCTGCAAATAAGCCCTAATAGGCAAATTAAACATGCAATCTATAAAATTTCTTATCAATACTCTAACACATGCATCTAATCACTCGGTAAATCATAAAAATTAATTGAAATAAACTTTTTTATCTCAGATTTTTGGTTTTGCAACCACTATTCCATTTAGGCCCTATTTCGAGATGTTACATTTATTTTGGAAATGAATGTATATTCAAGCCATGCAAAAATAGCTAAATTCTTAAATTGGTTTTGGATGTGTTTTGATTGTGGTTATTTCTCTCTATTTGAAGTCAGTTATGTATGATCATGGTATGTGCTCTTTAGGGTTAGTTAATATGTTATGGGCGAATTAAACTTTAGTTAAGTTTATGTGTGTTTTGTGCGTTGAAATGGTTGACGATTTGGGCAACACCTATGTTTAATTCGATTATAGCTTTTGCATGAGTTTAAACATATATATGGAAATGGTTGATACATTTTGCTAAAGTGTTGTTATATGCATTGGTGCTAGGGAATATATTCGACTATGTTCTAGTGTGATTGGGATTGATTTTGTTACAGGTATTATATGTTATGTTTGGTTGTTTGGTATGATTTACTAATGATTCATTATTTTGAAAAATAGTTTGGAGTATGAGTTGAGTTAAAAAAATAATGTCTAGGTTGGATATATTCGGCCTTAATACTTAAAATGTTTTGGGAACTACGTTATATGTTTATGTGATTATTTGCGCATATAATGAAGCATATACATATGCTATGATACGATGTTTATGGTTCGGTAGTTAAGAGACAAGTTGATAGTAAAATGATTGAGTTATTATATGTGCTCGAAATTGGTTTAAGTCAATATGGTGAAATATGTTTGGGCTTGGTGGAATGTAGTTGCATCTGTTAGGTTTGATTGTTGATTAAACCATAAATGTGACTTGCGATAAAACCTTTTTCAAATGTGTTTAAGTGCCTATGTATACATGTATATTCGAATGGATGTATTAACTTATATTAATGTATAAAACATGTAAACTCATGTCAACTATGAAATCATGCTACATAAATTATGAATTGAAATTCGTGTTGTCTGACGTGTAATTTGCACATATGCAATTCTTTTATAATAAAAGAATATGATATGAATGATGTTAAATTAATAAAGTTGTAGGTTAGTTTTATATATTCCGTATACATATATAGTTTGTGTTGACATATATTGGATTATGTTTTTAATTATGTTGTATTATAAATGATAAGATTTTAGGCTTGATATTAGATTAAGTTATGAGTAATCATGTCATTTTAAATTTTGAATTGTAAAATATGATGCATGATTATATGAACTGTGATATGATCGGTAATGCCTCATAGCTCTACTCTGGCGATGGATATGGGTTAGGGGTGTTACATGGATGGACAATTTGGGCCTCATTGTGGATGGTTTGGGCCTCCATCTCCCTTAGTGGGCTGTCCATGGATGTTAACTTCTTTCAAAGTTGAGCCTAATATGAATTCTGAAACCTAATAAATATTTTTAATGCTTTTAAAGATGTTAACAAATCAACGCAACACTTGACTTTCCCGACTATTTTCCCAATGAGTCAATTTATTTCCTAAAAAAATATGGAAATGAAAGTATTTAGCATAAAATAAATTAAATAACACATTTTCATAGTATTAGATTTATATAACAAAATTTTAAATAAAAACTCCAAGGAATGTTATCAACTACAAAAAAATTGCATAATTTATATATTAAAAACTACTAAAAATATCTCTATATTATAGAGTTATCACACCCTCAAACTTAAATCATTACTCGTCTCGGGTGTTGAAAAATACTAAAAACCTATCAAACCAAAGAGAATTAATTTCCTCATATGGTTATGTATTAACGAAATCGAGTCCTTAAATTAATTTTGCAAATATGCAACCCGTATACAATTATTATCTAAATTTCCTCAAATTTCAAAGTGTTAATAAAATCATTATTTTAATGTTCCTTTTATTGATATGCACTTGATTTCCCTCCACTTAATTTTAATTCCCTAGATTAAACTAAGCATCATTCATTAGGTTTAATACATGTCTTCATATGTTGAATTCAATAACTTCTCTCCACTAATGTTGTAACACCCCTTACCCATATACAAAGCCGGAACAGGGTTCGAGGCATTACCAGACTTTAACACAAGCACATATACTAAATCGGGCCATAAAATTTTCGTTCAAAACAATTTCATTCATACATTTGCAAATTGTCCCTTATATGGACCTATAAGGCCCCAAACATACATCGAATGTGTTTCAGGACTAAACTGAGAACTTTAGAAAACTTTGGGATAACTTAGAAAATTTTCATACTTTGAAGAGTCACACGCCTGTGTGGTCTCACACGCCCATGTGGCTTGGACCCGTGTAACTCTCTGACTATGATGTCATCAACCAAATAAGGTCATACGACCAAGTCACACGCCCGTGTGCCTGGGCTTTGTGGCGAATTAAATTCCAAAAATTAAGTGCAGACTTCACACGGCCTGGGTACACACCCATGTCCTAAGATCGTGTCCTTCACATGGCTGAGACACACGGTCGTATCTCTGCCCGTGTGTTTACTACTAAGAAATTTGTTTTGCATGATTGGGGTGCAGGGGACACACGGCCGGATCACACGCCCATAAGGCAGACCGTGTGTCACACACGACCAGGACACATGCCCGTGTGTCTAACCGTGTGGACAATTTCTAGGCTATTTTCCAAGCCATTTGTCACCCTTAAACACTCACATACTTACACACACCTCATGGCATGCAACATGGCACATTTGATTACTCAAGCATTCACATTCATGGTTAAATTATACTTGGTGGTGTCAACACATCACCTATTCAAACTATAATGTTTTCATATAGCATTCCACACCAATTTCATATTTATCTATCATCTTTACTAACCTACTTTCAAGTTACCCACTTGCATCACCTTTATTGACATACACATTAATCATTTCTCATACACCAAACACACATGCCATCCATCACACTCATTATCCATAGTAACCATAACCACATTAAAGCATAAGCACATTTTGCATGCATGCGCCAATAATTAGGGTTACAACCCAAATAATCAATATGAGCCACCTCTCATGGCCATATACAAAATAATCATAATACCATCATGAGCCAACACATTTGGCTAACCAATATGACACATAACAAAAAGACCCCTATACATTCCATATACAAAATGATAAGACTAGCTATACCCAAATGTTAAATTGATAGTGTGATCGAGTCTCCGACGTCTCTCAATCCCTGAGCTAGCTTGGCGAAACTATAAGAAAAGGAAAGGAAATGGGGTAAGCATTAAAGCTTAGTAAGTTCACATGCAAATAAAAAGCAACTTAAACAAGCATTAATCATACATTTAACATAATGAACATAACATTGCATATTATCAAAATTTTTAAACTTATTCTTAATATACATATACACATGTTCTTACCACAAGTTCATCATATCTCATGTCATTCTCATAAGTTCAATGTACATACCTGTGCCACTTGCACATGATAACATACTTTCTCGTTTTTGGCGTATTCATCAAGATTACTCATTGAACTTCCTTAAGAACTACCCATTGAACACTCAGAATACTATCGAATACATCAGAAGTTTGCACACAAGTGCCTTATATGTAGCCAATGCTACTTCATATCTCAAATCACATGTTGCTCATTTACGAGCTACTCACGGGTCTGCTCATGCAGGTTGTCAGGTATCCACAACACATGCCGAACTACCTCGCCGTCAATAATGTAACACTCCATACCCGTATCCTAAGCCGAGACGGAAAACGAGGCGTTACCTAACTTGAACTTGTACTTACAACCAATTCCGAGTCTTCAAGACTTGGAAAAATTTACAAGTTTTTCAACTTATCATCACTCAAAATGGGCCTATGATGCCCAAAGCACACATTGGAAATCATTCGGGACCAATCTGGGTCCTTTAGTCAACTTTAGAAAATAACACTTGACATAAGGGCACACACTCGTGTCCTTCACCCGTGTGGTATTAATTCTAAGTTCACACCTACAGAAGTTTTCACACGGCCTGGAACACGCCCGTGTCCCTGGCCCGTATCCTTCACACGGCCATGACATGCCCGTGTCCTAGCTCGTGTGCAAAAACCTGGACATTCTATTTTTTATGTCAGCAATTCTTGAGGGTTGCACGGCCAAGGCACACACCCGTGTGCTAGGCCATGCCCTTCACACGGCTGGGACACGCGACTGTGTCTCTGCCTATGTGTTTACTACCATGCATTTTGACTTGAAATTTTTACGTGCAGGGGACACACGGCCGGACCACACGCCCATGGGGTAGACAGTATGTCACACACGGCCTAGACACACGCATGTATGCCTACCCGTGTTGGTAAAATAAGGCTATTTACCAAGTCTCTTTGCCTCCCTTACTTACACATCCTGCACAATAGCAACCAAAACAAATACAAGACTATTTCATGCAACCAAATCAGCCACAATAGACAACATTTTATTTGTGCATTTTAATCATCCATGAAAATAACATCCTTTGCATATATCAAAATAAATATTAGCCATCATTGAAGGCTTAATACAAAATGAAGGGGAATCACCCATACCAGCACATTTGGCCAATTTTTTTTTCGAAGACTCAAAACATCAAAGTCTAGCCTTATACATGCCATTCTCAACAACAAATAGTCTAACTATACCGAGTGCTTCGACTGATAGTGTGATCGTTGCCTCCGACATCGATGATCCTCGAGTTAGCTAGGCGGCACTATAAGAAAAAGGAAAGGAAAGGGAGTAAGCATAAAGGTTAGTAAGTTGCACATAAATAAATATACAACAACAATTTTTACCATTCATCAACATGCTCGTAACACAAAAGTGAGCATAAGCATAACTTACTCATCACTATCCATATAAATCTCATAGCATGTATTGAACTCATTTCTCATACATTTCAATTAGGTACTTGTACCACTCACAACACGGTTATACCTTACTCATTAGCTTAAATTGTACCTCTCACCATTAAACTGTTTGGACTTTACAAGATATTCGATAAGCCACAAACATGGGGTAGGGTGCCGATGCCATGTCCCAGACATGGTCTAACACTGACTAGTCCCAGACATGTCTTACACTAGCTTACATCTCGAGGCTGATGCATGTCCTAGACATGTCTTACACTAGCACTCATCTCGATGCCGATGCCATGTCCCAGACATGATCTTACACTGGCTCTGATAATGTGGCCGATGCATGTCCCAGACATGTCTTACACTAGCCCATAATAACCCATATGTCATGGCATGAATATCCGATTTATTTCCTAGGTTCAAACGGGAATTCTACTATCTCTATTATCATCATACTTTCTTAATTCCACAATCAAACAATTCATGCTACATTAATTCAAATACAATTCAGCACATACATTAGCAATGTAGTTGTATTATTTATGTACAACTTACCTCGGATTATAAAATGTGGCGGCTAGTCGATTTAGTCGATTTGCTTGGCTTTCCCCCGGTCTAGGTTCGAATTTGGTAATTCTTGATCTATAATAGCAAAATGTACTTATTTAGTTACTAAATAGAATTAAGCAATCAACAATTCACATCTTTGGTAAAATGACCATCTTTCCCCTAGACTTTGACAAAATGACCATTTTACCCCTAGACCTGAAAATCAATTTTTATCGAATTTATTCATATCTTAAGCCTAACCGAACCCTTTTTACTCTTATAGCAACTCTAAATTCCCACTATTTCACACATTTGTCATCTATTTTACAACTTATGCAAAATAGTCCTTTTAGGTGTTTTCATGCTAACACCTTTCACAAAAGTTGTTTATAAGACACCCAAGACTCATTTTCTTCCATAAAAACTCAACAAAAATTACAAATAATTTCATGGAAAAACTCTAAAATCTTAATCATTTTGCAAAATAGTACCCTCATTTGAGAGCTTATGCTTCAAGGGGTCCAAAAATGTAAAAATCTTCAAGAAAACTCATGAAAATCACTTACTTACAAGAGGAATGAGTTGCTGCATTTTTTAAAGCTCAAAACCCCTAACAATGGTTGAAAAATTGGTGGTAATGAAGAAAGAATGAAATAAAAAGATGATAGCTAGGCTTAGGGCATCATTATACTATACATTATGTCATCAAATTACCTAATGTTGACTTTTCAACATTTTTTATCTCCCATGGCCGGCCAGCTAAGATTTAAGGGTCTTTTTGCCCATCAAAGACCCCCAAATTAAGATTCATAACAATTTAACACCCTTAGCTATCAATTTAGGACTTTAACACTTTATGCAATTTAGTCCTTTTTCGCAATTAAGCAAGCAAACGTTAAAATTATTTCACCAATTTTTTCATGCACTCATATAAACATGCTATAATCCCATAATAACAATAAAATAATTTTTTTCAACATTCGAATTTGTGGTCCCAAGACCACTGTTCTGACTAGCCCCAAAGTCGGGCTGTTACAAATAACATATACGAGACCAGTACCCGGATGCCAAAACATGTGTCACATATATCACGAACTCAGACTACAACTCAATGAGTTCAGATGTCACATATATCATGAACTCAAACCACAACTCAATGAGTTCAGATTACATAATTCCTAGTGACATGTCACTTGTATCCTAAACTATTCCTAAGGTTCAAACGGGATTCTTCGATACCACATTTCTGTCGAACTTGCTCATAACGTCGAGTTCAATATTCATAGCACCAATCACATATTCATGGAATTATCAAGCATAATTCATAATACAATTTAGGCAATAAACACATGATACAATGTCACATTAAATATGTATGTACTTACCATACATGCAATATTAAAGCATTTAAAGTATGGTACATGTTGCATTATTTGCAAATGAACTTACCTCGGTACAAAAATGATAGAAACGAGCCTAATCCTCGTAAACCTTGTTTTTCCCCCGATCAAAACCCGGATCACGTTTTTCTTGATCTATAATGCCAAATTTAACTTGTTCAATACACACATTGGTCAACTCGACCCATAACACATACTTTGGTAAAATTACTATTTTACCCCTAACTTTTTGCTTATTTACACTTTAGTCCGTAATCCCGTAAAATGAAATGCATGCAATTTCTTGGTTACCTAAGCCTAGTCGATTCATATTCTAACTCATATCAGCCCACATTTTTCTTCATTTCACATTTCTACTACTCATTTTTTACACCTTTTTCAAACAAGTCCTTTTTATGTGCTTCCATTAAAAATCACTTAGCAAAAGATGTTTATCACACATCAAACAATCATATTCCTCCATTAAACATCAAAATACAACAATGTCACATATGGGTCAAATTTCATACATGAACCCTAGCTCAAAATAATGGTAGAAATAGCTAGATCAGTTGATGACAATTTCAAAAATGTAAAGAACATTAAAAACGGAGCTTAGGAGCACTTACAATCAAGCTTGAAAAGTTGAAAACCCTAGCTATGGAGAGCATGTAATTTTTGGTTAGCACTTGGAGAATATGGACAGGATTTTTGCTTGATTTTTCCCTTTTTATTCTTTTATTAACCAAATGACCAAAATGCCCTTAAGGCCTTTCTTTCAAAATTTTCCTATTCATGCCCATTTTTGTCCAAAATTTTAGAACTTGGTGAAATTGCTATTTAAGGACCTCTAGTTAATAATCTAATGCAATTTCATGCTTGAAGCTTCTAGAACACAAGTTTTACAACTTATTCAATTTAGTCCCTAAAGTCAAATTAGACACTTTAGGCATAGAATTTCTTCATGAAAATTTCACACAAACGTGAGATCATATCATGGATCATCAAATAATCATAAAATAATTATTTCTATTATAGATTTGTGGTCTCGAAACTACTATTCTGACTAGACCCTAATTTGGGATTTTACAAATATAGTCAGCTTAGTGATTTAAATCTATAGGTCTTTACAGGGTTATAATGGGGCTAGGTTTAAGGTGTGGATTGGATTTGACATGTCTAGGCTTACAACCTCAAACCCAACTTGCCTCGGACTGACGCAATTCACCTTCTATTGGGGTGTTTTCCTAAAATCATCCAATTGAAATGCTCATAACTTTTTTCTTTTTTTTTTAACAATGACTACTCGAAGAAATAAATTTTTGAGCATGTTCCCCCCTCTTATTTCCACCAAACTTGTTCTCAAAACATATCCAAGACAAGCAAGGTTAAGATTTGGTGGTATAAAAGGTCGAGAAATTTTTTTAGGGAAAGCTACTTAATTTAGTGGTTAAATAGAAAAAAAAATACGACCATATAGCTCAAATTGGGCTTTCAAGGGATATCAATTGATAAGGTGGACTTGAAAGGTTCAATCGATTCAAAAAAATTATCTAAATCATTTTTAACCTACTACAGTTCCTAGGTTTTCACCTGAAAGAAATTATCAAATCAATTCTAATGGCTAAACCCTCATTCATACTTAGATTTTTCTAAGGAAATTTCAAAAATTTCAAAGTGAAATCTATAAATACCTACTAAAATTAACATTCATCTCATAATTTAATCAACATAAAATACTTGAAGTAAATAAAATATTTATACTTGTACTCGAACTACACATTATGCAAAATTAACTGGTGTTGAGAAACTTTTCGCTTACATACCTCCATGGGAGAACCAATTTCCCAAAAACCTCCTAAGACATGTCCCCTTACACTTAAGAGAAACAATATCCTCATTGCTTAAAAAACCATACATCAAAGAAAAGATTGATATGGAAACTCAAAATAGTATAAATAATAAGCTTTTCCAAAATAAATTTATAATTTCAACCATGTCTTAAACCAAGTCAAAAGAAGACTCCCTTATTTATTTTTGGAGCCATCACTGTCTGAATCTGTCTCCATTTCAACATCTTCATTATCTTGCCTCAATGTTTCTGAATCTTCCTGTTCTGCCCTACAAGTTGGCTTACATGGCTAAAAAAAAAATCTGGAAACTCATGTAAAAATTCAAATAGACTAATTAAATTCTTTTGGAAGGTAGCCTGATTGGAATCATCTCGAATTTTAGCATATCTCCAGTATGCTTGTTTTGCCTATGCATGTGCTGCAAAAAAACCATTATAGTCAATTGATCTAACTATGTTACTTGACTAGTAGAAGGTTGATTCGGTGTAGGATGAGGTGGTTCTGCATTACTTGGATCTTCTATCGGTTCTACTAAAGATGGTTCTTATATTGGTTCTTATATTGGTTCTGCTATTTCTAAATCGTTAGTTGGCTTTGTTGTTTCATCCTCATCAATTTGAATTGTTTGCCTTTGCTGAGTCATGTTACCTACTACTCTTGTAATATCATGAGCAGTAATCATACCTTTGCTAAAATGTTCTTCTGTAGTATCTTGCATCCGTACTTTCACTCAGCGACATAACGTGGTGATAAGTGATGGAAAATAAGCACAACCTGTCTTTCTTACTACAGATTCCCAAATTTCTTAGAGAATTATCTTCCCTACATTAATTGATCTTTTGATTATTATGCAATATAAAAGAAGCATTTGTTCCATCAAAATAGAGCTACTATATGTTAAAGGCATAAAACTCAACTAAATAAAATAGAACCATACATTTTCCACTCGGGTCAGAAATTCTCTCTAACAAGAATGAGTACCATGGAACTGTAATTACTTTTAATATATCTTGAATCGCCTCCTCATCAACATCTTCACACATGGTCAAGTAATTGTCATTATCAATGTTAGGAAAATCAAACATGTCATTGATAACGGATGATGTTAAAGACAACTCCTTTTCTCGCACCCAGAGTGTTGTTACTGTGGATGGATTAAGATGAGAATAGAATTCCCAAACAAAGTTTTCACTTAAACAGGTCAAACATCACAAAACAACTTCCAACTCAGTTCTTCAATGGTTTTCTGAATGAATGTTGGCACAACAACATTGTCATTTCTAGCAAGCATGAAACCTTTATCCAAGAACATTGGTTTTTTCTTAAAAATTGTGATAAATCATGCTTTTACGCCCAAAGTTCGAAACCAAGGCTGGAATTCATCAATCTAAATAGCCAAACTTTTCCTTTTTCGAGACATATCACTTAACAAAATTGTTAACACTTAAAGAGGAATGAACAATGAAATCCAGTGCACTATCAATTAACCAAACAGGTAGCATGTAGAAGTAAAAAAAAAACTACCCCAGTTACCTTGTTAATGTGCATAGAAGCTTTATGCACAAAGATGGGTTGCCATGAATTGCTAGCGTAGATGACTTGTTGCTACCATGAGTCACCGAAGGTTGTTGGCTGCTGGACGTTAATAGTTGTTGCTGATGGTGGCGTGAGATGGTGGGAGGGAATAGAGTGGTGGATTGGGATGAAAAAGAAAGGCGGTGGCAATGGAGAAGGAATGGAGGAGCGGCGACGATGGAGAAGGAATAAAGGGTGGTGACAAGCTGTAAAAATTAAAAAATAGGAGGGAAAGAAAAAAAATGTAATAGTAATATAAGAGTAAGCCCTAATTCAACCTAGGTTAAATTTAATCTCTTATTAAGTAGGGTTTCAACTTTTTATTACTATTATGATTATTATTTTATTTCCGACAGCTCATAAAATTCTCATCTTTTGAAAGATTGTAGCTGTTGATCATAAAATTTCTCATAGATCAAGTAAAGTGAGTGAAGTTTTATTTCGCTCAACTTCACCATCCCAATAGTGTTTCAACCATTGACCATTTACCTTAAACCTATCTCCCTTACCATCTTGTAGCTTGACCACTCCATATGGAAATACCTGATTGATAGTTAAAGGTCTGGGCCATCCAGATTTTAATTTTCCAGGAAACAATCTCAACCTAGAGTTGAACAATAGGATTTGCTAACCTACTTCAAACTTATGATATTAGATGTGTATATCATGTCACTTATTTATTTTTTCTTTAAATATTTTGGCATTTTTTGTAGGATAACATTTCGAGTTCCTTTAATTCATCAAGTTGCAACATCTATTTCTCTTCAGCATACTTTAGACCCAGATTAAGCTGCTTGAGAGCCTGATAATATGTATGCTCAAGCTCTACGGGTAAATGACAAGCTTTTTTGAACACTAACTGATAGGGTGACATACCTAAAAGAGTTTTGAATGATGTTTTCTAAGTGTATAGAGTATCATCAAGTCTTCTAGACCGATCTCTGTGCCTTAGACATACCATATTTTCTAGTATCCCTTTTATTTTTTTGTTTGCCAACTCAACTTGCCTATTTTTTTTTACAGATTATAGGCCATAGCAATCTTGTGTCTCACATGATATTTATCGAGTAATCATTTTAACCACTTATTCATAAAATGAGATCCCTCGTCACTAATTATAGACCTCGAAGTCCGAAACCTTGTGAATATTTGCTTATGTAAGAATCGCATGACCACTTTGGCATCATTTGTTGGATATGCCTCAGCCTCTACCCATTTGGACACGTACTCAACCACCACTAAAATGTACCTGTTACCATAAGAGGGAGGAAATGGACCTAAAAAGTCAATGCCCCAAACATCAAATAATTCTACCTTAAGGATATTGTTTAGGGCATCTTGTTTCTTTTTTAGATATTTCCCACTCGTTGGCACTGATCACAATTCTTTACATAAGCGTACGTATCCTTAAACAAAGTTGGCCAATATAATCTAGCTTGCAAAAACTTGGTTGCAGTGCATGACCCTCCAAAATGTCCTCCCACTTAGGCATGAATGACAATGGAAAAGAATATCAACTACCTTACTCTTAGCAACACACCTTCTGATCGTTTGATTTGCACAATGCTTAAACAAAAATGACTCTTCCTAGAAATAATATCGCGTTTCATGAAGGAATTTCTTCCTTTTTTGCTATGACATTTTGGGGGGCATTATTCCACTAGCTAAAAAGTTAACAATGTTAACAAACCAAGGAATTTCACGAATTTGGCTTACCTCGAAGATATGCTCATCCAGAAAATATTCATTGATAGGAACAGTGGAGTGATTTTCCTCTTGTTGTTCCAATCTTGATAGATGGTTTGCCACTTGATTCTCAACCCTTTTCCTATCTTAGATCTCATGTAATAGCCTGTTATCTAATAATGTCAAAAATAGTGGTTTTGGGACCACAATTCCAACATTTGAGTCCATTTATTTAATATTTATAAGGTCATTAGTGTCATATTGAAATTTGGTCCAATAATTTTGATGTTTGATTTGTTAATTAAAGAAAAAGGACTAAATCGTAAAAGCTGCAAAAGTTAATCGCTATTAGTTTTTATGGGCTAAATGGTCTAAAAGTATGTTTGGATGGATTTATATGGAAATTAAACCATTTTTAAAGCTAGTGGTCGGTTTTAAGCTTAATTATCTAAGTTTTATAAATAAAAATGTTAATTAAAATAATGTTAAAGTAATAATAATAATAAAACATAATAAAACAAGGTCATCTTCCCCATTTCATTTTATTTTTCATCTGAAACTCCATTGAAGTAGCTAAGGAAGCTTTGGCCTTGCATATGTCCTTGCATGTAAGTTAATTCCACACCCATTTTTCATGAATTTTATGTTTTTGAGATAATTGTAGCTTAATCTGGCTAGCCCAATGACTATTTTGAAATAAGTTTAAAGTTTTGAAAACTTACCATTGATTTTCTTGAAGTTTTTTAGTTGTCAATGGTTGAACTTGAAGCTTGATGATGAAATAGAACTATTTTGTAAAGTGATTTTGAATAGTTTTTAAATTTAGGGATTAAATCAAAAGTATGTTAAATTTGGCATGGTTTTCTTGTAAAATTTTAGTACTTGAGGGCGTAATAGGTTTGTATAAAATTTTGCATGTTATTCTAAGGCTTAATTGTGAAAAATAAGTTTGTTTCGATTTTAGGGACTAAATTGAACAAAATGCAAAACTTTAAGAAAATTATGAAAAATATTAATATGAGGTCATATGCATCAAATTAGATGTTGTACTATAATAAGGATTGATAAATTGAAATAAAAATTACTACTTAGATCAAGAACCGGTAAATAATCGTGGAAAAAAAATTACAGACCAGTCCCTAATACTGCTATCTTTGCTGTTTGGCCCTGGTAAGTTCATACATTATTGTTTTGTGTATTTTGGTAATGTTTTATTGAAATATGCATATTGTGAATGTTGAATGTAAATTTGAATGTTAAAATTGGGACAAAGTGAGAAAAATAGATTGAAATGGAAATTATTATAGGATATATGTATCGAGCCCAAATGAACATAGAATAGGATAAATTGGCATACTAATAGGTTATTATGCACGTTGTACGGGATTGATATGTGATAAGATGATGATATATGACATGATACTATACACTAAATGTACTAGAATCCAACATTTGTTGTGAATTATCGAGATATATTAACTGTAATCCTTGCGTGTTTTGGGGGGTGGATGTAAAGCATATGTGCTTAACACTTGGTGCCCAGGTGTTTCTGGAAGGACGGTAGCCTTCAGGCTAGGCATTCAATGCCTAGGCGTGTTCTTGGTTAGATTAGCTCGGTTGAGCATTCTGGCGTGTTTTGGGTGGATAATTGTGTATCCGTATATGTTATTATTAGTTCATCGGGCTGACTCGTGACTGTTAAACGATTTAATGAATTGTATGGATGTAAGGTGATAATAAATTTTTGAATGACTTAAAAATGTACTCATATCTATAGATGTTATATAATGTGCTGGTATTGAATGAACTTGTTTACCTGAAACATTCATATGATTTGAAGTGTGAGACACTCACCTCTTGATATGGTTGTGGTGATAGGGTTAATACAGTTAATTGTTTGTTAATAAAATTTCAATATAAGGTATGTATATTGCTTTGACCTATGAACTTACTAAGCTCAATTGTAGCTTACTTTGTTGTTTTCCTGTTTTCTTTATATATTATTTTACAGAATCGAGCAATCAGATCAACTAGAAGATCACACTATCCAGTCTCTTTTTGGTAGATTTTGAAATCGTTATATTTTAGTTTTGTGGTATGTAATAAAAGTAACTTGTATATGTATATAAGTGTTCACTACAAGTGGTATGTTTTGTGCTTGTATAAAAGTTGTATACTTGTTAGCTAATAATGTGGTTGATCATAGCTTAGTATGGGATTTGAATGTGGTATAAAGCTTGATATGTGATGGAATATTTGTGTTGGAATGAGATACATATAGATGAGTTATAATGTGATATTGAATACTTGGATAGGTAAAACCTTGGTTGGATATTTTCTTTGAATGTCATGAAAATGATATGTGCATTGTTATTTTTTATGGCAATGGTGTTAGGGATTGTACCTTGATAAATGATCGCTGGTTAGTGATAGAAATTATAGCATTTTGATACCTTACATGAAATTGTTTGGTTAAGTGTAAATTTGATAGAAATTGGAGTTGAACATTAGGTTTGAATGTTGTTTGTGATGGTGCCCTATGGTATATTGGTTAGAATTAGGAAAATGACATGTTTTGGTACGTTTTTTGATGTGACTTGAATAGGTTGATTGAATGGTTAATGGTATGCTTAAGGCTTACGTAAGCAAATACATACATGACTTGCTTCTAAAGGTATTTTATGACATACACGAGCTGTCACAGGGTTGGACACATAGCCGTGTGCCACACATGGGCATGTGGCACAATCGGGTGGTTCTTAGGTTTTGGGAGTCACACACAACATCAGCGAGTTACATAGCGTGGGCACACGGCTGTGTACCTCTAGCTTACACGGCATTAGTTTGTTACACGGTCCAGGACACAACCGTGTGACTTTTGTTAGGAATTTTGCATTTAGGTCCACACAGCCTCAACCTGTCATAAGGCTTGGCCACAGGGCCGTGTGACCCCTATTTTCTATTTTTATCCTACTTTTATGTTATGTTTCGAATTAGTCCCTGCTTGTTTCTAAATTAATTCTAAGGCTTCATAGGCTCGATTTAAGCCCCGTCTTTGTATGAATGTTATGACTATTGAATGATTATCTATTAATATTTGTTTTGAAGTAAATTTTGAATTGAAATAACATATTCCTATTTTGTTAATTATTGTGGCATCCTATAGCCCTAATCCGATGACGAATATAAGTGAGGGGTGTTACATCTTAAGATCAAATTCTTGGAGTAGAATACCCATCCAATTAATCTTGGCTTGGCATCTTTCTTTGTAAGCAAGTGTTTGTTTGCCAAATGGTCCATATAGGCTGTCACTTTAATAGATACAAGAGAAGATCGAAATTTATCAAAAGCAATAACAATAGCAAGTAGTTATTTTTCAATTATCGTATAGTTTAATTAGGCTCCAGTCAAAGTTTGACTTGTATAGTAAATTAGATGAAAGACATTTTTCCTCCGCTGACCCATTACAACTCCTATTGCAAAGTTGCTAGCATCACACATCAACTCAAAAGGAGAACTCCAATCTGGTGTAGTGATAATGGGTGCCAAGAATAATCGTTATTTCAACTCATCAAAGGCTCCCAAGCACACTTCATCGAAATTGAATGTTATATCCTTTTCTAAGAAAGGACATAGTAGCTTGGAAAACTTCGAAATATCTTTGATGGACCTCCAATAAAAACTGACATGTGCTAGAAAACTTCTAATGCCTTTTACAGACACTAGAGGTGACAACTTTTCTATCACCTCAATTTTTGCTTTATCAACTTCGATTCATCTTCTTGATATTATGTGCCCCAAAAAAATACCTTCCCTAACCATAAAATGACATCTCTCTCAGTTAAGGAGCAGGTTCATCTCTTCACACCGTTTTAGCACCTTAGCTAAATTATCTAGACAATAATCATATTATCTCCAAACACTGGAAAATCATCCATGAATACTTCCAAGAAACACTCAACCATGTCAGTGAATATCGCCATCATGCATCTTTGAAAAGTTACAGGTGTATTACATAAACTAAAAGGCATTCACCAAAAGGAAAACATACCATATAGACAAGTGAAAGTGGTTTTATGTTGGTCCTCTCTGGCTACAACTATCTGATTGTACCCCGAATATCTATCTAAGAAATAGTAGTCTCTACCTGTAACACTCCTAACCCACATCCATCGTCGAAATAAGGTTTCAGAGTATTACCGGAACATTCGGAACATTTTTCAAATAATTCCTATAATTTATTATTCATCTACTTAGATCATTCAAAACATACCTTAATTGGACCCTCGAGGCCCAATTCGAGCATTACAATCAAGTCGGGACTTAATCAGAAACTCATAAAATTTTCACGACATTTCAAAAAAAATTTCCAAGGTGTAGGGCTCACATGCTCGTGTGGTCTAGGGACACGCCCGTGTGGTCGGGCCGTGTACTACAGACGCCCGTGTCCCTAACCTGTGTAATTCTCTAACTTTTAAGGCATGAAGAAATTGAAGTCACATGGCCAAGTCACACGCCCATGTGCTAGGCCGTGTGGCGAATTTTATTCTCAAAATTTAGGTGCAATTTTCACACTGCCGTATAACACGCTCGTGTTCAAGGCCGTGTTAACCACACGGCTGAGGCACACCCCCATGTCCCTGCCCGCGTGCCCAATTCTGAGCATTCTGTTTCTCATTTTTAAGATGCAGGGGACACATGGCATGTAACACTCTTAACCCGTATCCGTCATTCAATTAGGGTTACGAGAGATAACCAATCAAAACACAAATCCAAACATTCACATGAGTACACTTGCATAAACTTTTATGAACAATTAATTAACATTAATAGTTGTTGCAATACTAATAACTCATAATATAATATACTTTTAATTTAACTTATAAAAATATGCAGACATTCAAACTTTACTACACTTTAAGCGTATACAGTATTCTATACACAATGGAATATATAAAATCTGTTACATTTAATCATACCAATAAAGTCATAACATATTCGGAATTCATTTAATAACAAGTTGGACACTTATATTTCACATCAAAACACATACTATTTCATGATTTACCATTGCACAAGTTGCTATTCATTTGGTTATTAATCAGTGTATTAGCCGAATGCAAGTTTAATTTAACAATTACTCACTTACAGTTTGACTTAATCATTTTACAGATTTGAGCACTTCAAACATTCAAATCATTATTCATATTATATAATACAATAATGACAACATTTAACAAGGCATGACCGAATACAACTTATTAAAAATTTACCTATTTAATTACATTTGCCATGTCATAATGTAATATAACTTAATAAAATCTAATAACATATACAAATTATCATTATTTGATCCATACTTTAGGTACCATCACAACCAAATTGAGACAAATAAAACCCATCCAAATACATGCATGCCTAGGATGTTTGTTTCAGTACTAAGCTGAAACTAGTTTATTATTTCCAAGAACCAAACATAGCAAATAACACACACATCCTACCATTAATCCTAACCATCCTGAAACATAGTCGGCTATTCTTTAAAACCTATGCAAAACACATATCATACATGCTGTGTATTAATCATACCAAATAAATTCATCTCATGTTTGATTATAACCAAATAAACATTAGTACTATATCACATTTTAATATTTTAATAGCATGTCAGCTGAATTTTCATACATACTTTATTTTAATACGAATCACATTTAAAACAACCAAACACACCTAAGAATAAATGCATATATATATATATATATATATATATATATATTACAGCTAAAATATTCATATCTCATCCCAAGTCATTAATCAACTTCCATGCTCAACACATGTCACTATTCAACCATTTCCAAATCATATTTCATATATCACCTATGTCATTCATTCACAACACATAGCGTCATCACCAAACAGATTAAACCATAAACAAATATAATCAAAACCAAACCTAGAAATAAATCCATCTTCGCATGGCTTTAGTTACACATAACCAAAATACAACATTTCAAAACACATTACAACCTATACATACCATAATTCAAGTTTCATTATTTAAATACCGAAGACGGTTGATAGTGTGATTGACTTTGCTGACGATCCCCGAGCTTGTAACTTGAATCCAAAATCTATAAAACAGAAACAAATATACACACAGTAAGCTATTATAGCTTAGTAAGTCATAAGCAAATAACAATCCTAAGGTATTATCAACTCATTTTAAGCTAACTGAATTACATGATCATTACCAAGCTTAATCTCAAACCTACAAGTGAGATAAATAATACATTTTCATGCACAATTCTACCTTGGTCGAATGCTCACATAATCATATTAATCAAGTGTCAATATATAATCAAACACACATATACATATTTACATAAGCTCAAGAATCCGATTATAATATCATGTACATAAACTACTTTCATGGCCGAATATACATAGTCATATATAAATGCATATCCAAGAATCAAATCCATATTATCATACCATTTGTTCAAAATCGAATACACTTATTTAAATCATGTATGTTTATTCTTTGTATCACATATAACTTATATCATCATACAAGTCACATACTTACCTTATTATTAGTAGCTAACAAGCTAGATCATACTTGGCCCTTTTAGCTCATTTTTCACATCTGATCACAATTACCTTTGCCCGATGAACCATTCGGAATTGGATAAGACACTTGGATAATCACACATATCATACAATGCCAACGTCCTAAACGTGGTCTTACATGTAGTCACATATCAATGCGACCGTCCTAGACAGGGTCTTACTCGTACACATATATCGGAATCACATATCGATGCCATGGCCTTATTCGCACACATATATCAGAATCCTATGTCATGACATATGTATCCTAGCTATTCCTAAGGTTCATACGGGGCTTTTGGACATCGTAACTCGGTCGAAACGAATGCTCGAACATGATTACCAAGCTTATACACATTCGGCAATAGCATATATAAATTCATATTTCACATACCAGCATATATATTTAGCATTTAACTATAATTAGACACATCTATTTGCTTATAAACTTACCTCAGATGTTATAAAACGAGACAGGGCTTCTAGTTGACAACTTTCATTTTTCCCCAATCCAAATCTGATTTCTTTGGTTCTTGATCTTGATTGAGCTTTACAAAATGCCAAACCCTAGCTTTTGTTATTTCTTTTTCTTTTTTTTTTAGTTTCGGTGTAAGAACAAAAGAAATAATATGAATATGTTAACTTAATTTTAGTTATTATATGTTTATTAACTAAATTACCTTTTTAACCTTTATAATATAATATAAAATCATTGTTTCCTTGGCCATACTGTCCACTTATTCGTTCAATGGGCTAATTGCAACATAAAGGCTTCCATTTATAAAGCCAAATGCAATTCGGCCCTTTTTAGAAATAACCACCAAATTTTCATTCTACGCGATTAAGTCCTTTTATTAAATCGGACACTTAAACAACAAATTAAATCACGAAAATTTCACAAACATAAATTCACACAAATTAAACACATAAAATAATTTTTAAATATTTTTCTGACTTGAATTTGTGGTCTCGAAACCACCATTCCGATTAGGGTCTAAATCGGGCTATTACACGGCAGGACCACACCATGGGATAGGTCGTGTGTCACATACGGCCAAGACACACGCCCGTGTGTCTATCCATGTGGAAAAAATAAAGCCATTTCCTAGCCTCATTTTTCATCCAAAACTTACCATTTTCCTGCACCAAAACTCATAAACATATATCCACCAATCCAATATCATATTCACATAAATTTAGCCATCAACCATGTGGTATTATATCATGCATCAAAGGATATAAACTTACTCTTATCATACACTTATATGCTAACATAATTCCAACAATCTAACACATAATAAACACTTATGTGATTACCAAAATATTACTTCGAAAATAGCCAAACTTAGACCACCACTAGCCACTCTAATGGCTAGATTACAAAACAAAAATTACAAGCGATCATGGCCAAATAAGCTTATATATGCCATTATACCAAAATGAGATTTCTATTTGTACCAAAATGAGATAGTGGATAGTGTGATGATTGCTCCAACCGACTTCCAACCTTCATGAGCTTTGAGCACTATAAAATAGGGAAAATTAAACAGAGTAAGCATTTTATGTTTAGTAAGTTTGTATAAAGGAAAATAAACTTACCGGTCATATTTATTAATGCAAGCATACATAAATTTACATTCCATCGATTTTGGATAAGTTACCTAAACACATAGACTTATTCAACAAGTTAGTCACATAACCTCATATGAATATCAAGTAAACATAGATGAGCTCATTACATTAAAGCTTCCAGTAATTTCACCTTTCCACACTTTAAAAGTCTTTTTCGTTGAACTATTGAAATCTTGATGGATGTTCGGGTAATATACACATATGCAAAAGTACCTATTAAGGTACATAATAAAAAGGCACACTTTTGAGCCGTACATTTTACAGTAGGATTACTAGTTTAGGCTAAATCCTATTTGAAGCATATGCTCTGGACTGGTTAATATGGGTTACCTGTCCGGGCTAAATCCAATTTACAACCTAAGCTCAAGAGGGCTTCCATTAGAATTATCCTTCCGTGCTAAATTCTATCTGTAACATATGCACTATTATTCTCAACCCATTGAAATTCAACATTCAACCAAAACATGATAATTTGTCCATATTATACAATTTAAGACTATTTCATTATGTATATATCATCTCACACATATCAACACAATCATACAATTCAATTTAAGCATATTAACATACATTTTTAAGTTACACGAACTTACCTTGAAAATAGTTCGTATTTGAATTTCAACTAATCCGTAACCTTTTGCTTTCCTCGATCTAGTTCTGTGGTTGGTCTTTTCAGATCTATATGGGTAAATTTAACTATTAATCTATCACATTTCATATACATTGGCATCCTATTACATCCTAGGAAAAATTACCATTTTGTCCCTATCTTTTTCAAAAATTTCGATTTCGTCTCTAGGCTCGGAAAATGAAATTCATGAAATTTAACCCTCTTTCCAAGCCTAGCCGAAATTTATATACTACATTTACAGCACTTACATTTCACAAATTTCAAAATTTTTCATGGGTTTTACCACTTTTTCATTTTAGTCCCTAAATCATGTTTTCATCAAAAATTGCTTTGTAAAAGTTGTTTATCTATGAATAACTTTTCATTTTCTACCATAAATTTCAAATATTCAGCATATTCATCCATGACCCAAATTTCATACCTTGATAACTTTTCAAATAAATCCCTTAAATAGAAAGATTAGGCTATCTCGATTCTAAAAATATAAAAATTACTAAAAACGGGACTTGATTTCATACCTTATTAAGCTTGAAAAGTTTTTTTCCTCTCTCCTAGGGTTCCATAGAAAAATGGGGAAGATGATATGAAAATAGATGATTTTTTTTCTTTTTAATTAATTATCATCTATTAATTTTATTGATTTCCAATTTAATCCTACCCTTTTCTAATTTTTCCATGGATGAGTCATTAAAATATCTACTAACTACTCTTCAATGGTCTAATTACCATATAAGGACCTTAAGTTTTGAATTCCATAGCTATTTGATACCTATAACTACTAGAACCCAACTTTTGCATTTTATGTAATTTAGTCCTTTCCATAATTAAACACACAATCGGTAAAGTTTTCGTACCAAAATTTTCATGTGACCTTCCTATCATAATACCAACCATAAAATAAAATAAAATAAAATATTATTTTTGGCCCAGATTTGTGGTCCCGAAATCACTATTCTGATCTCACCGAAAATGAGCTGTTACACTACCAGCAAGTCTATCCAGCATTTGATCTATGAACAATAGCAGAAAATGGTCCTTCTGGGTTTCTTTGTTCAATTTTCTATAATCTACACAAATTCACCAACCTATAACTGTTCTTGTTGGAATCATCATTATTCCATTCTCCACAATCGTGATTCCCCTTTCTTTGGAACACATTGGATTAAACTTACACACAAGCTATCAGAAATAGGATAGATGATCCCCACATCCAACCACTTAATGGTTTCCTTCCTGATGCCTCTTTCATGATTGAATTTAACCTCATTTGCCCATCAATTGATGCTTTCTCCTCATCTTTTAGTAGAATTTTATGTATGCTAAGAGATGGACTAATTCCTCAAATATCAGCTATAGTCCACCCGATTTCCTTTTTGAACTTCTCCAGAACATCAATCAATTTCTCTTCTTGGCTCTTGGTTAACTTAGTTGAAATTACGACAGGCAAAGTAGAAAAGTTACCCAAATAAACATATTTCAAATGGGATGGGAGTACCTTTAACTCCAATTTAGGTGGCTCTTCAATTGACGCCTTTGGCTGAATATGCTCATGGTTTGTCAACTCCAATGGTTCGTGTCCTAGCCTAGACGTTATGGTTGAATTCGAAAAACAACATTGGCTACCAGAATGGCCGAAGTAAACTTTTGGAATTCCAAACGTACTTTTTTAAAAACATTTACTAATTTGTTCAAATTTTATGAAAAACGAACATTTATCTTTATTTTCAATCATATTGGAAAACCATTTTGTCCCCGAAAAATGGCCTAAAACAAACTTCTGTAATTTGAACATATTTTAAAATCATTAATTTATCAATTCAAAACAAGTGAAATCAAATGTTTATCTTAATTTCGTAAAAACTTATTAATTTTAGAAATTGAAATAGATAATATTTCATTTTTAAAAATTCAATCATTTATTCAAATCTATTTCAAATTTTATTAAAAACCTCATTTTTTGGTATTTGTAGCCAAAAATGTACTATTGACAGATTCTATTTAAAAATCAAGTTCTATGCGAAATCATTTTTGGCAGCCCAAATTAGGTCTTTAATATGTCCTAAGTCTTTTTATAAGTTTGATTGCGCGAACGAAAATAACCTCGATGAACTTGGGCAGCATGTCGACGTGTGTCGCGCCACACCCCTTATATGGCTTGATAAAACACCAAAGATATGCATTGTGTCGTCGATTTGGTACTTTGACGTCTTAAGAAGCCAATTAGCACAACCTAAGGCTCGTGTCGGCCTATTAGGTCACAACACCTACAAAAATGTGTTAAAAAACACTTATTTTATTAGCTTTCTATCTTAAGACCTAATTATTGAAACGTAATATAAAATCCTAATTGCCTAGAAAGCAAACTCCTTAAGTTCGGAATTAAACCGAATTGACTACTACATTTGATGACATGTCACACCTCTGTTGAGTGATGTACCTCCACCTCATGTATAGCAAAACCACCGCCATTGCTAAAGACCCTTATCAATAAGACCTTCATCCTTTATCACTAGCTCAACCTATAACGTCACATCACTATCCTATAAAGTCACACTGTCGCCTTCACTAAAAGATCATAAGGTAACCCATCTACCAATAGGATGCTTCCATGTGGCACCTCAATCCCCTATATAAATGCCCATCGAAGACAAACATATGGGCATAAGAACATCCCTCTTCTCTCTCTTCCACTTTTCTTCTCCGTCCTACAGCTCTTTACCCACTTGGGTGAACTAATATTGCACCTCCACTTGTATCCCTCTCCTGTTAACACTTGATATCAACAATCTGTAATTTTTTCCTATATTTTAAATATTGGAAAAATATAAAAAAAAAATTCTTAGAGTTCTTGAAAGAAGAAGAACACTAAGAGAAAATTTGATATGGAAGAAAAAAAATTCTTGGTTTCTCATTGGCAAAAAATAAACATAAAGAAAAAGATTTGAAATATTTAATTTGAGTTTTTGAATATAAAAGAAAAAGAAAAAATTGGAATATTTAATTTAGGTTTATGGGAAAATATTTGGTACATCACGAGTAAATTTTTAGATTTTACAAATAGAGTCAAAGAATTGATAAGTATCTTATAAATGTATAATAAAATATAAAAATAAATATTTAAAAAAGAGGTGTGATAATTTTTTAAGAGTGCTTATGAAAAAAATACACTACCACTATACTAAAACTAACCTTAAGTTTATTATTAAATTGTTTCCTTTAAAATAGAAATTGGTATAGTTATTTCTAGATCCTTTGACTTTAAAGATCAATTTTTCTCTTACACATAGTGCCACATGGAAGAATAATAGCGATCCATGTGTTAAACGATTTCAAGTATCATAATAAAAATTTTAAAAGTAGAGACACCACATTGAAAGATTTGTTAAAGAATAGGGAGAAAATTTGTCATTATCCCTATTAACTTTTATACATAAGCCTACTTTATAATCTCTGCTAATAAAATTCAAAATCACATTTCAAATCCCCATGCTTCCCGCCCTCACCAAAACAGCAAAACACAAAGTTCTTGTTCATTAGAAATTAAAACCCTTACTTAAAAAAAAAAAAAATCTCGCCCAGTTTTTTGTTTCTCCTCATGCATTTTCATTTTCCGTTCATTTTAGCTTCTCAACTCGATATATTTTTAGTATCTGATATCCCATTTGTTTTTTTTTTTTTTAATTTTCATTTCTTTTGTATGAACCTTATTTGTGTTTTAGAAATTTTCTTTTGTTTTCAACCGATTTTAAGCTGAATTGAGGATTTTATTTTTGATATATTTCATAATGAGCGGAGACAATTTTACGGACGGGATACCCAAAGTCCGTCCGGTTTTGGGTGACATTTCAAATCGATCAGTTAAAAGAGGGTTTTCGTCGATTTCGGAAAAGTTAGGGTTTGATTCTCAAGAAGAAGCAGATTCGCAATTTGCAAAGCAAGTTCGTATAGGTGTAGAAACATTTATCAAAGAGAAATCTCAAAAACCCGAAATTGAACCAAACCCTAATTTTTTGCCTACTTGTTGTGGTGACATTGACATATTAAAAGAGGATTTAGTGTCGGTCAATGACAAATTTAGTGAGGCTAAAGAAGGGTTTGAATTGTCTGATAGTGATGATACGTTAGAAGAAGGTCAAGGTGTTGCGGAAGTAGGGTGTACATCGAATGAGAATTGTAGGAATGAGGGTGAGGATTTGGGCTTCGGTAGACTGGCATCGAGTGAAGGTGGGTGTATTGAGTGGTCGAGGTTGCCGAAGTCGTCCTCGCAGCGTTCTAGATCATTTGAGTTGGAGAGGTGTTTGGGACTCAAGATTGGTGGTGTGAATTTGAATGCCGATAGCATCCTCAAAGCTTGCTCTTGTTCTTTTTGCTTGAAAGGTAACTACTTTAGCATCTTATCTTGGATTTGTTGTTTGCTACATTTGTGGATAAGAACGTTTTATCTTGTAATGTATTATCTAATGGGTTATGCCTGTTTTACACTGATTATCAGCTGCTTACATTTGGTCGGACCTTCATTATCAGGATATCAAGGGTCGAATAGCTGGTAAAGTTGAACAAGTGCTTTGCTCTAGTTTCCTTAGGTTTCTTTTGGTTGTAGCGACAGAACTTGTTCCTTTCTGTATTAATGGTTTTGACATTGTCAGTTTTGAAGAAAAGTCAGAAAGAAGCAAGAATTTTAGTTCAGAAAAGTGGCAGGGGGAAACAGACTGACATGAATAGCCAGGGAAATGCCAATAAATCTTCAAAATTAGAATCTGACCTCACTAGTCAGTGGAGATCACTCTTTCTTAACATGGAGGATATATTTGTCCATGAAGGCAACCAGCTTGTAAGTTTGATATATCTTCTTTAGCCTGGATCTTAATTGTTCACCTCTTGTTGTACAGGTTCTGCCTTTCCTTTTTCCTTGTTCACCATATTGCTTGAATGATCTATAAAAGAAGCCTGATTCGTACTGTTTGATGCAAGTCACATTTGACTCTTTGTTCATTCTGATTTCTTAGTTTTTGGACCCTGTTGAGAATCTTTATTTGATGCTTCATTGCTAGAGTTATTGGCTATAACAGGATACATTCATATGATATCTAATTTTCATTATCCTGAGTATGAATTTTTATTTATGTTCTCATGTGTGATGGATACAATTGAACTTTGAGTGGCAGCAAGCCAGTTACACTGCACTAAAAGATTTGAGGGAGGATTGTAAGATGGATCTGGAGCGAATAACAGGGATGCCTTCAGAGAAATAGGAGTGTGCTTGTGACGCATTGTCGATTGTTTGTACTCCAAATTCCAGCCATTTGTATTTGTATGTCTGTGCCTTTGTGTCTATAACAGATTCTATGTTATTGTTTGGTAAACTCTAATGTGTTTGCAGTTGTCTAAAAGTATAAAATGTATGATCTCATTTTGTAATGACTGTTGTTTCTTAGTATGTGCTTAAAAGTATTATCCATTTAGTGAATCTCTCATCTTATAAGTTTGTTATGCCTTCTACTTTGTCCTGAATTCTGTGCGGTTAGAGGTGATAAATGTTGAATTGATCTATCCAGTTTTCTTGGTACCTATCCGATCCTTCTAATTTACTAGAATAATCAATTATAATGAACTCAAACCTGCACTTGAAGTGGACTAAACCAAATTTGATTTTGAATTGAATTACTATCTACTTTTTCAGTAAAATGTGCTAAAATTCAACCTAAACACAAAAGATGTTCCAACTTGCTTGAAACCCAACTCGGTTTGATTGTAAACACCAATAACTTAAGCGAAAGAAATTTTAAAACTCAATGAGATCTGCACCACCTAATGGTAACCACTACATGTGGTTGAGCCTATGACTGGTTTGGTTGGATTTCTTTGCTACCGAGTACCATTAATGTCTTATATGCCTCTTGTCTTGGTTGATTATGCATTATTGTACTTCTTGTGGATTAGGCAAGTAAGTATAGACTATAGAGTGGCATCTTTTTAGTGGTGAAAAAGCAGGAAAGATTAATTGTTTGGCTAACCATGATACTTAGTACTTAATGGTGAAGCCAATATTTTACGGTAGAAGTAATTTAAGCATTATGATTCTAAGGTTAAAAGTTGGGGAGCCGATTTTAAAAAGACTAGGAATCCAAAAATATGCCCTATATTTGTTGAATTTTAGTATGAACTATATCTGTTGGCTGCTTATTTATTCAGATTACCAAATTGAAGAGTTGAGACATTTGTTGGCTTCTTTGTATATTATTATTGATGAATATTGATTCAGTCTGACACTTGATTATTAAGCTGTTAGATCAGATGTAATTGAGCTTCTCTTTTATGTTACTAGTCTATAGTGTTTCCCTTGAGCTGCTTTGTTACATTGCGTACTTTCTTGATAACTTGCTTCTCTGCAATACCAAGGAATAGATAATGCTGATATCATTTGCAGCAAAAGTGCAAAACATAAACAATAAACATCTCTGATCTCCCCTAGGGCACGTGCAGCAGTATTTTTAATTTTTATTCCCTTTTCAATGTAAAATCGAAATTTGGGTCCTTTTTGGCACATAGGAAAATGCAATTTATTTTTGTGTCATCAGATATCCACACAGGTTCTTCATGATTTCTAACTTTCTGTCAGTGTCAAAAATATTTAAGCCTGTTTGGATGCTTAAACAGCCTTGTAGTTAGAGTCGTCCATCCTAGCAAGGTAGGTATTAAAGTGAAGGGGGTACCAGTCTTAGTAGTCAAATTTTAGCATTGAATAAAAAAGTTTGGTTACCTAGGTGGTTAGGCCATATAAGCCTGGTAGAACCTTCTCTGTCTAGATTGCAAGTTGGGTTATTTCTTCAGGTTTAGCCTCTTCTGCAGCAGATGGTGCTAAAGTTGGTTTTGCTTTGCTTGAGGGTGGTCCAGTAGGAGATATAAAGCAGCTCTGCCATATTGAATTTTCATTTTTTGGAGTTGTTGTGTTTGAAACGTGTTTGATAGAGATTGGGATATTATAAATACAAGAAACTTTAAAAAGTTGAACTTATTAGTGTCAAACACGTATCTATATCCAACATTTACCTGATGGAGGTACGAAATGGAGACCATCATGCATTTTACTTGAGGTCAAGGGTTAATAAAGATGTTTTGTTAGGAACATGCTTGTCCCAAAACGAGAGGACATGCTAATATGCTATGCTATACACAGTTGAGATTGGATATCAATCATTGTGAATTATATATAAAAATTTTACTCTTTGCAGTTAGGTGTGGTTTGGATATTTATAATTTTTAAATATTTAAATTTAAATGTTAAATATCCAACATTTTTAAGTAAAAAAAATTCCAGAATGAAAATTTTAAAAGTACAGTTGATATTGGATTCATATGTTTGAATTCAAATATATTACCCACAAAAGTCGAGAAGATTAGGATAATAGATATCTTAATATGAATATGGTATTTTTAAAAGTAAATTTAATTCAAGTAATGAATATTCGTCTGTTAATATATTTATCTGTTTCAAAGCAGTAGATAATAATTAAAATATTTAAATTTAAATGATTTGAATTAGATGTCATGGCAAAACATCCAGCTAATGTTTTTGAGATCTTTGGCTGCCAAATAAGCATTATTAACTATTGGATTATGGCACATTCGTAGTGTGCGTGAAAAAGAATCTATATAAAATATATTTATAAAAATGTTATGTAAAAGATAAATAAGATTTTTGTTTAAATAGAAAATTGAGACTTGAGAATTATGATGTTGTAAGTTTAAATCACAATATTAAAAGTATAAAAAATATTTTAATAATAATAAATTAATTATTTTTAATTAAATTAATATTCAATTAACTTTCAACACTAATTTAATAATTTTTTTATTTAATTCAATCATCAAATTTTTTTTTTTTTTGGAATTGATTCGAAAATACATTATATTTTTTTTTGAAAATGCTCTCGTCTTCCTCTGTTGGTCTTGCGAATGAAAATGGAGATGTTATCTCTACTGCTGAGGACTCCATCACTAAGAAGGTTCGTTTTAAGGATCCGGATGTGACTCTGGATGATGTGATGATTGAGGACCCAATACCAGTGCCTTCAGTGTCGTGGAAGGATATGTTGGTTGGTAAGGAAACTCTGGATCAGAGAAATAAGAACGACGATCAACTCTTTGCTGATAGCCTCTCCCTTACAGAACAGGATGTAAAGAAATATATTGTTGATGGTGTGCCCTCCATTGATTTCTCGGTGAGAGTGTATCAGATTTTAGAGAAAGAAATGTCTACCTCTGTGGTTCTTAAGATGCTTGGAAGAAATCTCGGTATCACGACTTTACAAAACAGGTTATATGGAATTTGGAGACCGACTAAGCCTTTTCAACTAATGGACATCGAAAATAGTTATTTTCTTACAAAATTCCAGAATACCGAAGACTATGACAAGATTCTCTCTCAGGGTCCGTGGGTTATCTTCAGTCACTATCTCACGGTTCAGCCGTGGACGATCGATTTTAATCCCCATCTACCCTATCCGAATTTGGTCCTCGCTTGGATTCGCTTCCCCGGTCTACCTAGTCACTTGTACAAAAGACAAATTCTCTTAGAAATAGAGGGTTTGATAGGTAAAGTTACAAAACTAGATTTTAACACGGATAGTAGTGCAAGGGGACGATACGCTCGTATGGCTGTGTTTGTTGATTTGGGGAGGCCTTTGGTCTCTAAGATCCTTATAAACGGCTATCCGCAAAGAATCGAGTATGAAAATTTACCAGTAGTGTGTTTTAAGTGTGGTTGTTACGGCCATACTAAAGAGACCTGTCTGTTGGTTACACAAACATCTGGCGAGCCAGAGAAGGGTGAGCTGTCGAGAAAGATTTCTGAATCTATTGCGGCGGCCGGAGAAGGAGAGTATGGACCTTGGATGCTGGTGGAGCGGAAGTCCAGGTGTGCCAACACGGAAGGAGCCAAAAAAGGAAACAACTTGAAAGGGGGGAAATATTGGGATCACGTTTTCAATCCTTAGCTGATTTGGAGGCGGATCACTCGGGGGAAGGAATGAATCAAAAATTCCAAGCCGAACCGAAGAATAAAGGGAAAACATCCCTAAATGATTTGGGCAATAAAGTCATAACGGGTAATAAAGCCACTTATTCTGGAAAAAAAAACGCAACAATGGGTCTGTCGGGGGGAAACGCAAAAAAGGCTCTGGCCCGCGTCTCTAAGTCCAGCAGCGGTAATGATGTCCAATCCGTAGGTGGGACCAAGGTAGGCCTGGATGCACCGGTGGGTTTGGGTGAGAATAATCTTATTTCTTTTGCTACTAATGAACCTATCCATGGGCATAAAAGAGATGGACCACATAAGCAGGCCCAACTTTCGGAGGAGCTGGCAGCAGACCCATCTAAAGATCCAATTGTCTTACACACGTCCTTGCCGAATGTGGAAGGAAACTCCGGGCAGTTTAACCCAGGTACCTCCAGATCGAATTCTTCTTTATTTTTAAACTCATAAAATGGTTCTGTTTCAGGTCATATTCAATTGGAGCCAAAATTTTCTATTCAAAATCAAGGAGACCATGTGGTGCATTTCAACCCGGCTTTTGAAGAAAATTCGTTTGTGAATGTGGAGGTCAAGGAAGGTGTCTTAGAAGCACTCGGCAGTTGTGTTTAATATTAAAAGGCCTCTGGAAACTGTGGTTGAGGATTTGGGAGATAGTCATTCGGCTGGTAGAAATTTGATTAAGGAGAGTTCTAAGAATCAATTTGTTAAAGGGGGTGGTTCCAAAGGAGGCTGGAAACTTAATAAAACCTTAAAAGGCTCAGGAAACCGATTCAAAAATTTTGAAAACTCTCGAGTTTCAATTGTCGAATCTATGAAAAGGCAGCGGATCTTATTGCCTCTGAATTTGATGGGAACTCTCCTATAGATTTGTCGAGGCATCAAGGAGAGGAAGCGGAGTCTTTATCTCCTGATCGTCAGTAAGATAAGTTTTCGTAACCACTTTTCTTTAAATTTTATTATGAATTTGTCTATTCTATCTTGGAATGTATAGGGTTGTGTGTTGGATAAATTTATGCGGGCTTTTCGTGAGTATAATAATCAGCATAAGCCTGATATTATTAGCCTCCTTGAGCCGAGAACTAGCGAGAACAAAGCTGATTTAATTATTGCGAAGCAGGGTTGGAAAAAGTCTCATCAAGTAGAAGCTGTTAGTTTTTCAGGGGGTATATGGATCGGATGGAAGAAATCGATCTACCTCCAGGTGGTTGGGAACCACCCTCAATTCATTCTGACTCGCGTCTGTTCTGATCTGTTTCCTAGGCCGATCCTTGTTGCTTTAGTGTATGGGAGCCCTAATAAAACGAAAAGGAAGGTGTTGTGTGATCAAACATACTACTAATACCACCATTGTAATTATATATAGCCACCAAATCACATACACATTTTATAACTTAATAATCCATAATACATATCTTAAACCATATACATATGCAGCTTAGGTCATAATCAATTTGAACTTGCATGCTTTACAGTTGAAATACTAATCGAAACATTTAAATGACATATAAACTTGTTTTGACTTAATTCATAAATGGATACCAAAATTTCTATCACTTATGTATCTTCCTCTTTACCTATTAATTCAATTACAAGACCAAACATTTATATACAACCTAATCAAGATAAATATGTATATATGCATGATATGCTTTTACCCTAAAGCCGAAACCACACTTCACATTTGAGCACCAAAAGTATGTATACCAAACAGACAACCAAAATATTCAAGAAACACATGCATTATTTACCATATAATCACTGAATTAATCAAATTAAATCATAAACACCTATCACCTAAATTATAATTCAATTCATATTATCCATCACAACTAATTGACACACCAAAAACATATTATAATATTTTACTTTCATAGCCAAATCTTGCTACCTAAAATCACATACAGATTCCAAACTTTTATCATCAAGTACCAATGAACATGTTCATTAAACGTTTTTACTAAGAACTTTCAAGACCAAATTTAAACATAATAAGCAAGCCATTTTCAAACATATAGTGCTTAATACATATATTATACATTCATGGCACATAGTATATTAATCAAAATGGACTTGAAACATTATCATACTAGAACCAAATTCAAGCATAGAAATAAGCCATTTTCGCATGTTTTTTATACAAAACCAATATTCAGCAATTTTAAATTATGTTTCAGCCTATACATGCCATAGTTCCATAATGCATTATATCAAATACTAAAAACGACCGATAGTGTGATAGACTTTGCTGACGATCCCCGAGCTTGTAACTTGAATCCAAAATCTATAAAATAGAGTAAACATGAACACACAGAGTAAGCTATTATAGCTTAGTAAGTCAAAAGCAATCAACATCTTAATGATATAATCAACTCGATTAAAGCTAATCCAAATTTCATTATCATTATTAAACTTAACCTCAAATCTACAAATGAAATAAATAACACATTTTCATGCATAAAATCTACCTTGACCAAATACTCATTTACTCAATTTGACCTAATAATATTCAACTTTCAAAGCCAAAATGGCTGAATATAAGTAAACATGCACATACTCATTTATATATGCTCAAGAACCATTTTATATCATTATGAACATATACCATTTACATGGCCGAATATTCATGATCACAAATATGCACATATACAAGAATCAATCCTTCAATATTCATGCCATTTACTCACAAGGTCGAATACACATACTAAATTCACATGTAATCTTCATTTGTATCACACATAATTAGTAATAAGTATCAAACTACTTATTTATCTTATCTCAAATAAACATCAAGCTAATTCGTACTTGATCATTTAGCTCGTTAAATGTATTTAATAACCACATTAGCCTAAAGTCTTTTTAGCATACATTTATGTTAATTCACCGGTATAAAGCCTGCTAGGCCAAAGCCTGTATTACACACCAGTACAAGGCCTGGTAGACTCAAAGTCTGATTTTATACACTGGCAATAAGCCTGCTAGGCATCAAGCCTGAATAAATTCACCAGCACAAGGCTTGCTAGGCTCAAAGCCCGAATATCACTATTATAAAGTCATTTCATAAACGGTTCATATATCGAATCGTCCAGATATTCCATGTAGTTCATACAAACTTTCAGAGGTTTTAACTCAGTCGAATAAAACTCAACCACATTAATTCCATGATTAACCACATTCGGCTACTCTACTATAAATCTATAAAATTCGAATCATCATATTAAACCATTTTATATTCAAAATAGACGATGTCTAATTGCTTAAAGACTTACCTCGGATATCGACAAACGTTGTAAATCGGCTATTCGACTATTTTTGCTTTTCCCCGATCCAAGTCACATTTCTTTTGTTCTTGATCTATATAATTTCAAATTAGCCTCCTTCAAACACAATTTCATTCAATTTAATCCAACTACACATAAATGGGAAAATTACCATTTTACCCCTAATATTTCATACTTTTACAAATTAGTCCTAATTGCACAAAACACAAAATACACAAAATCTCACTACATCATAGTTAAGCCAAATCTTCCTTATACTCATATTGGTCCATATATTTCATTTATTTTGCATTTTAGTCCTTCAATTTATTATTTTTGCAATTTAGTCCTAATAATTCAAAATCATCAAAAACTCTAATACAAAACATGTTAATCTAAAACATATCTTTCATATTTCGTCATCAAACAACAAAAATCACAAGCTCTCATCAATGGCATAACTCAAAATATTCATCAAAATAAAAAATTCAAGTATGGGTCGGGTAGTATTCGAAGCAACAATCTCAAAAACGTAAAAATCATCAAAAACCGAGCTAGATACATACCTTAATCAAGCTTGTTAATGGCCGAACCCTTTAGAACTCTTTTTCATTTCTTTTGTTTCTAATTTTGGTGGATGAACCATGAAAATAATGAATTTGATAACTTTTATTTTAATTATTATAAGTTTATTAACCAAATTACATATATAACCTTCATAATATAATAACAAAACCATATAATGGTTGTCTTTTACCGTCCATCACAATATATCATGGGCAATTTGTAACTTAAAGCCTCCAAATTAAAAGAACAACCACTATTCGGCCCTTTCACAAATAACCACTAAATTTTCATTTTACGCGATTAAGTCCTATTATTAAATTAAGCATACAAACAATCAAATTTTCATATGAAACTTTCACACATGCAAATTCACATATAACAAACACAAGAAATAATATTTAAAATTTTTTGATTCGGATTCGTGGTCCCAAAACCACCGTTCTGATTAGAGTCAAAATCTGGCTGTTACATAACACCCCTAACCTGTGTCCGTATCCGGAATGGGGTTACGAGGTATTACAAAACGAGACACAACTTCCAAACATTCATGGATACACATAGGAATTAATCATTTTATTCACCACATATGAATGTATACTAAACCAAACCAAAACATTACATGTTGCACGGAAATCAACAAACATACAACCATAAATCATTATCAACTGGCTGAATATAAGCATAGGAATTAAACAACTCATTACTTATTATTCAAGACCAAATTTACATGCAACCTTATTATAAATTTTGACTAAACCAAGCTTACTTATTTGCTATTCCATTAATGCACACAAAAACGTCATATAACATATACTTAATAATTAAAGCACAATTAACAAAGCCACTTACTAAACTTGCATCAAACCATCTTGTTTAATAAAAGCATAAGTTACTATTCATATGGTCAATTTCTAAAGCTTTAGCCTAATGAAAATATGCTTAATATTTATGCTTTAACAAATGTCCACTTTCAACTTTATTCAATCATTTTACACACCTAAACATTTCAAAGAACTAAACCAATATATCAAACATAGTTTTCCTTTCACATCAACACTTTAACATTCCAAAACCGAATCTAAACATGCTAATATTACTTATCATGCAATGTAACAAAGGTCATATTCAAGACTAATTCAATGATCACATATTCGGCTAAGTCCATAAATATACATATAACCAAAATTTATGTCATGTCAAACATATTACAAATATATCTCAATTAATGTATAATTATTAAACCAATACATCATATACCTATATATATATAAATGCCGAATCATGATTAAATTACTAATATGATTCATATAAATTTCTTCTATATACCAATACCGAATTCACTAAAATACCAAATCATAAATCCAAGTATTATCAAGCTTATCAAACCAATTTCACCTATATTCACTTATATACAAGTCATAGCCGAATCATCCAAAACCAAAACCAAGCATAACCACCATTGGATTTAAACTCAAATGCCAAATTTCAATCAACTTACATCTTTTACCTATATTTAATATCATAGAAGAATTTATTGATCAATCAAATATATATATTATTAGCAACTTCACTTAATCTATATATATCACAACCGAATTTACCTTGATGCTAAATCACATAACGAAACATAATGTAATATCCCGAATTAGGGCCTAATCAGAATAGTGGTTTCGTGACCACAAATCCGAGATAGAAATAATTATTTTATAATTATTTTGAGGTTTATGATATGATTGCATGATTGTGTGAAAATTTTGTGAAGAAATTCCATGCATAAAATGCTTAATTTGAAGTTAGGGGCTAAATCGAATAAGTTGCAAAACTTGCATTCTAGAAGCTTTTAGTATGAAATTGCTTTGAAATATTAATTAGGAGGTCTTAAATAACAATTTGACCAATTTCTAAAATTTTGGACAAAAATGGGCTTGTACATGAAAATTTTCAAAGAAAGGCATTAAGGGCATTTTGGTCATTTGGATACTTAATGAAATAAAATGGGAAAAATAACACAAAATAGTCATCTTCCCCATTAGTTGCTGCCAAATGCTCCATGTCTCCATAGCTAGGGTTTCTTCAACTTTCAAGCTTCATAGTAAGTGATTCCAAGCCCCGTTTTTAATGATTTTTATGTTTTTGAGATCCCGATAACTCGATAAAGCTTATGTTAGCAATAATTTAACCTAGGGTTTATATTTGGAAAAATACCCATAGGTGAAATTTGTGTATTTTGATGTTTTATGATAGAATATGATGTTTTAAATTATGTTAGACAACTTGTACTACTCGATTTTAAGCAAAAACGCAGTAAAGGGCTTAATCGGTAAAAATACCTAATAGTCACAAGTACATGTTAGAGTGAGAATCTGATGTTGCCATAGAAGGGAAAAGTGATCAGCATGTTGTAAAACATAAGAATAAGGAATAAAGTTTAATCTCGAGCCTAGGGGCAAAAATGTAAATATGCAAAAGTTTAGGGGTAAAATTGTAATTTTTTCAAAATTTGAATTAAGGATTAATTTGATAATGTGAGTATTAAATAAGCTAAATGTGTTATTTTAGATCAAGAAAGACGTGGAAACGACTCCAATCGAGGAAAAGAAAAGATTGTGGATTAAATTGCAAAACCTTTGTATTTTGGTACCAAGGTAAGTTCATGTGTAAATAATGTAGCATAATTGTTATTTTTAAGTCATTGATGTCAATTATGTGATATGCTGATTTTTATCATGAAATATATGCTTTGTGGTTAATTTTGAATAAAATGCAAATTATGTGAATTACTTGTTAAACATAATTGTTACCGAGTATTGGTTCCGGCATTCTACGAAAGACGACAAGGATATGTGTTCGAGGAAAATCCCGTTTGAACCTTAGGAATAGATTAGGATACAAGTGACATGTCACTAGGATGGTTGAGCATCCGAGCTCGTTGAGTTGAGTCCGAGTTCACTTATGGATGTGAATGTCCGAACTCGTTGAGTTGAGTCCGAGTTCGTGACATGTAACTAGGCATCCGAGCTCGTTGAGTTGAGTCCAAGTTCGCTTAAGGGCGGGTTACATGGTAGCTTGGCTACATATGTGGCACTTATGTGCAAACTTCCTACATATCCGAATTATATTCCGATGAGTTCAACGGGTAAAGTTCTACTCAAATGAAGGAATACTTGAGATGAAAAGAGACGTATTGGTAAGTGATGTGAAATGGATACTTCGGACAGGTATGTACTTAACCCTCGGGTTGAAAAATCGATATAACAACAATATGGTGAGATGATAAATGAAAATATGATATGAATGTCTTGGTGATGATTATGCAAATGATGTTTTATGTTTGCTTATATGGTTATGTTACTTGCTATTTGCATGTGAACTTACTAAGCATTTATGCTTACTCCTCTTTCTTACTCATTGTAGTTTTGGACAAGCCACTTCGAGAGTCGGGATTGGTCGAGAGGATCACCACACTATCCCTAAGAACTTTTCGGTAAAATGGCTTGTAAATTTAAGTATGGCATGTATAGCAAAATACTTATTTTGTGTAAATGATCTTATGGTATGGTGATGAAATGGTTGAGGAAGTGCTTGATAATGATAAATTATGGAAATGGTTAGTTTAGAATATGTTTGATGTTATGGAAAGTTAATAAGTTACCTAGTTCATGAAAATTCATAAAAAGGATGAAATTTGCCATAAACAGAATATTACAGCAACACTGATGTGAGTTTGAAAATTTACTAAAAATCATAGAAATTGAATTTGGTGATGTATTAAATATCAAATTGAAGCTTATTATGTCTAGTTTCACATGAAACAAACTAAACTGGTAAAAGAATTATATGTTAGAAGATATTTGAATTTTAGTGAAACAGGGTCAGAGCAGTTTCTGAATCCCCTGTTCCAACTTTATACATTCACCATAAATTGTACAGATATAATTAGGTGGCTTATTTTATATCCTCAAAATTATTATTGAGTCTAGTTTCAGGAGAAATAAACCTCATATTCATATGAATTTTATACAGAGAGAAAAGTGGTTCGTAGTAAACAGAGGTCAGACCAGTCAAGCCTTGAAACAGGGGTAACTTTAACTAATAAACTGTACTAATTGGCCCAACCAAAAATTCTAGAAAAAAATTAGTAGATAGGCATATGAGTCTAGATTCAGAGAAAATTTACGGATCTTTATTTCGAGTTTCGTAACTCGAGATATGATTTTTCTTGTGACTGTAATGCAAGTAGCTAAAATGCTGTGAATGTAGAAACAAATAATCTAAAGTTCTTAAAATGTTAAATTAAGTTTAGTAACACCTCATACTCGACTCCGGTGACGGTCTCGGGCGTGGGGGCGTTACATTTAGTGGTATCAGAGCAGGTTTAGTCGGTTCTCGGACTACGTGTTGTATGCACGGATTTTGCTATACATGCCATATGTATAAATTGTGATAGTGTAACGACTTCCGACCTTTTAAATGATTTTTAGTATAGTAAATGGATCCCGATCCAGTGTGTGGCGGATGAAGTAGAGAGTAATGCGCCACTCAGGCTGAAGGAGCAGCAGCGCCGACTGAAAATCCACCTCCTATCGTTGGTCGTGAGGAGGAGAAAGGGTCGGGAAGCCTTTCTCCAAATGATGAGTGCATGGTACACCGAGTTCGTTAAATGCGAACCCAAATGTACAACCTCCCCACCTCCCCAATTCCTCAACCTGCACCCCGATGCCTCAAGGTATGGATCTGATGAAATTTCATAGAAATCCGGTTGATGAATCCAAAGCAAGGGTAGAAGAATTTAAAGCAAATATTGATGATGATGCCGAGAAAGCGAGTTTTGGCTTGAAAATTCTATTCGGGTATTTGATGAATTATCTTGTACACTGAAGAATGTTTGAAATGCGCTATATCTTTGTTGAGGGATTCACTTACAATTGGTGGAAGACTTTGATTTCGGTGGTACCGAAGAGAGAGTAACATGGGAATTCTTTCAAGAAGAGTTTCGAAGAAATATATTAGTGAAAGATTTATGGATCGAAGCGTAAAGAATTTCTTGAATCAAGCAAGGTAATATGACTGATTCTGAGAATATGAAAGAGAGTTTGTTCGATTAAGTAAATATGCCGAGAGTATGTTCCTACAAAGGCCAAGATGTGCCGACGATTTGAAGACGGGCTCAATGAAGACATCAAAGTATTTGTTGGAATTCTTGAATTAAAAGAAATGGTAGTATTGGTTGATCGAGCTTGTAAGGTCAAGAATTACTTAAAGAGAAGAAAAAGGCGTAGATCGAGACTAGAAGTCGGAAGAAAAGACTGATGAGCGCTTCATTCTCACAACAAACTGAAAGTCAAGAAATATGAATCCTCGTTCTCAAACTTCAGTTTGGGCAATCATATGGAAACTATAAGAAGCAAAATGTGGGTCCTAAGTCCCGCACTACTTCAAGAAACCAAAGTAGGGAATTTGAGATTTGTTAAACCGGAGTGCCAGCGTGTGGTAGAAATCATTTTGGTCCATGCAGAGCAAATGAATGTTTTCGATGTGGTTCTCCTGGATCATTTTATTAGAGATCGCCAGGAGAGCTGAAAAAAAAAAATTTCAGAATACAAAAACAAGTGGGGCGGATTCGAGAGGAAGATATCTAAGAAAAGCTGGGAGCGAAGCAAAGCAAGCGGTAAGAATGTAGCCAGAGATGCACCAGTTAGACTGAAGGAAGGGCTCCGGCTAGAACTTATGCTATTAAAGCACGCGAAGATGCTTCCTCGCTTTGATGTGATTACTGCAGTACATTTTCTCTCTATAATGTTAATGTTATTGCTTTGATTGATCCTGTTCTACTCATTCATATGTGTGCATGAAATTGGTGTCTAGTATGAATATACCGTTGAGAACACGTAATTTATGATTAGAGTGTCGAATCCGTTAGGCAAATGTGTGATTGTTGATAAAGTATGTAAGAAATGTCCTTTAATGATTCGGGATCATTACTTTTCGACCGACTTGATGTTGTTGCCGTTTGATGAGTTTGATGTTATTTTGGGCATGGATTGGTTGACACTTTGCATGATGCTAAAATAAATTGCAAAGAAAAAGTTATAGAATTAAAGTGTGAAAATGGTGAAACACTGCGGCTTGAATTAGATAAATCAGAGGCATTGCCTAGTGTGATTTCTTCAATGTCGGCTCAAAGATATTTAAGAAAGGGTTATGAAGCTTATTTGGCGTATGTAATTAATACAAAAGAAGTTGAAAAGAAAGTTGAATCAATGAATTGATTGTGTGTGAATTTGCGGACGTATTTCCGTAAGAATTGCTTTGGTTTGCCTCCGCTTAGGAAGTAGAATTTGGTATTGATTTGATACCGGGAACAACTCCGATTTCGATTGCTCCATACAGAATGGCACCAGTAGAGTTGAAAGAATTAAAGTCGCAGTTGCAAGAATTGACTGATAAAGGTTTTGTGAGACCGAGTTTTTCACCTTGGGGTGCTCCTGTTATTTGTGAAAAAGAAGGATGGTTCTATGAGATTGTGTGTTGATTATCGGCGATTAAACAAGGTGACAATCAAAAACAAGTATCCATTGCCAAGAATTGATGATTTTTTGATCAGCTAAAAGGAGCGACATGGTTTTCAAAGATTGATTTGAGATCCGGATATTATCAATTGCGGGTAAAAGAGTCGATGTGCCTAAAATCGCTTCTAGAACAAGGTACGGTCATTATGAATTTTTAGTTATGCCATTTGGGTTGACAAATGCTCTCTCTTGTGTTTATGGATTTAATGAATCGCATATTCCGACCATACTTGGACAAATTTGTTGTGGTGTTTATAGATGATATTTTAATTTATTCAAAAGATGAGACAGAGCATGCTGAGCATTTGAGGATAGTTTTGCAAACTTTGAGAGATAAACAACTATATGCTAAGTTTAGTAAAAGTGAATTTTGGCTCAGGAAGTTGGATTTTTGGGTCATATTGTTTCGTGATGGTATACGGGTTGATCCTAGTAAAATTTCAGCCATTGTTGATTGGAAACCACCGAAAAATGTAACTGAAGTTAGAAGTTTCTTAGGGCTAGCTGGGTATTATCGACGGTTTGTAAATGGATTTTCTATAATTGCTGCTCCTATAACTAGACTACTCCGAAAGGATGTTAAATTTGAATGGACGGAAGAGTGTCGTGAGTTTTGAAGAATTAAAAAGTTATTAACAGAGGCACCAGTGTTAGTACAGCCCGAATCGTAAAGAATTTGTGGTGTATAGTGATGCTTCTCTAAATGGTTTGGGGTGTGTGCTTATGCAAGAAGGAAAAGTGGTGGCTTATGCTTCGAGGCGCTTAAAACCTCATGAGAAGAATTATCCTACTCACGATTTAGAATTGGTCTGCAGATGGTGTTTGCTTTGAAAATTTGGCGACATTATTTGTATGGTGAAAAGTGCCGGGTATATACCGACCATAAAAGTCTTAAGTATTTGATGTCACAAAAGACTTGAATTTAAGACAATGAAAATGGTTGGAGTTCTTGAAAGATTACGAGCTTGTTATTGATTATCATCCGGAAAAGCGAATGTAGTAGCCGATGCTTTGAGCGAGAAAGTTGTTGTTTGCATTGAGAGTTATGAACACTCGATTGAAAATGTCGATGATGGTTCGATTCTAGCAGAGTTAAGAGCAAAACCGATGTTTTTACAAGAGATCTCTGAAGCTCGGAAAGATGATCAAGATTTGCAAGCCAAAAGAAAGCGTGTGAAGTTGATACAGAGTCGATTTGAGAATCGGTTCGATGGGTGCTTAATGTTTAAAGATCGGATTTGTGTACCAAAGAATGAGGAATTGATTCAAAAGATCCTACAGAAGCACATAGTGGTTGTTTCTCGATTCATCCGGGTAGTACGAAAATGTATAATGACTTGAAGAAAATGTATTGGTGGAATGGAATGAAAAAGGATATATCGAGTTTGTGTCCAAATGCTTGATTTGTCAACAGTGAAAGTTTGAACACCAAGTGCCTTCTGGATTACTTCACCTATTATGGTTCCTGAATGGAAATGGGATCGGATTACTATGGATTTTGTTTTAGGATTGCCATTAACTCTAGGAAAGAAAGATGCCATCTGGGTAATAGTTGACAGACTAACTAAGTCGGCTCATTTTATCCCTGCGTGCGGATTATTCTCTTAACAAGTTGGTTGAATTGTATGTTAGAGAAATTGTTAGACTACATGGAATACCATTGTCGATCATTTCGAGATAGAGATCCAAGGTTTACCTCGCGGTTTTGGCAAAAATTGCAAGACGCGTTAGGTACAAAGTTAAATTTCGATCTTGCTTTTCATCCACGGTGATGGACAATCGAGAGAGAGTAATTCGATTCTTGAAGATATGCTCGGATGTTGTGTATTGGAATTTCAAGGAAGTTGGGAAAAATACTTACCGTTGGTAGAATTTGCTTACAATAATAGTTATCGACGAGCTTGAAAATGGCACCTTATGAAGCATTGTATGGTCGTAAGTGTCGAGCGCCTCTGTATTGGACTGAACTCAAGGAAAATAAGATTTATGGAGTTGATCTAATAAAAGAAACCAAAGAAAAAGTAAAGGTAATTCAAATTGTTTGAAAGTCGCTTGGATAGACAAAATCTTATGCGATTTAAAACGAAAGGACATTGAATTTCAAGTTGGTGATAAAGTATTTTTAAAGGTGTCTCCGTGGAAAAGATTCTCGATTTGGACGGAAGGGCAAATTAAGTCCACGTTTTATTGGGCGTATGAGGTAATTGAAAAAGTTGGACCCAGTAGCATATCGGCTAGCTTTACCACCGATTAGAGAAGATTCATGATGTGTTCCACGTATCTATGTTACGTCGGTATCGTTCGGATCCTTCACATGTGATTTCACCGACGAGAAATTGAACTACAACCAGATATGACCTATGAAGAAGAACCGATTAAGATTTTAGCTCGAGAGGTCAAACAACTAAGGAATAAAAATATTGCACTTGTGAAGGTGTTGTGGCAAAAGCATGGAGTAGAAGAAGCTACATGGGAATCAAAGAAACTATGAGAAATCAATACCCACATCTCATTTCTTGGTAAGATTTTCGAGGACGAAAATCCTTAAAGGGGAGAGTTGTAATATCCCGAATTAGGGCCTAATCGGAATAGTGGTTTCGTGACCACAAATCTGAGATAGAAATAATTATTTTATAATTATTTTGAGGTTTATGATATGATTGCATGATTGTGTGAAAATTTTGTGAAGAAATTCCATGCATAAAATGCTTAATTTGAAGTTAGTGGCTAAATCGAATAAGTTGCAAAACTTGCATTCTAGAAGTTTTTAGTATGAAATTGCTTTGAAACATTAATTAGGAGGTCTTAAATAGCAATTTGACCAATTTCTAAAATTTTGGACAAAAATGGGCTTGTACATGAAAATTTTCAAAGAAAGGCATTAAGGGCATTTTGGTCATTTGGATAATTAATGAAATAAAATGGGAAAAATGACACAAAATAGTCATCTTCCCCATTAGTTGCTGCCGAATGCTCCATGTCTCCATAGCTAGGGTTTCTTCAACTTTCAAGCTTCATAGTAAGTGATTCCAAGCCCCTTTTTAATGATTTTTATGTTTTTGAGATCCCGATAACTCGATAAAGCTTATGTTAGCAATAATTTAACCTAGGGTTTATATTTGGAAAAATACCCATAGGTGAAATTTGTGTATTTTGATGTTTTATGATAGAATATGATGTTTTAAATTATGTTAGACAACTTGTACTACTCGATTTTAAGCAAAAACGAGTAAAAGGGCTTAATCGGTAAAAATACCTAATAGTCACAAGTACATGTTAGAGTGAGAATTTGATGTTGCCATAGAAGGGAAAAGTGATCACCATGTTGTAAAACATAAGAATAAGGAATAAAGTTTAATCCCGAGCCTAGGGGCAAAAATGTAAATATGCAAAAGTTTAGGGGTAAAATTGTAATTTTGTCAAAATTTGAATTAAGGATTAATTTGATAATGTGAGTATTAAATAAGCTAAATGTGTTATTTTAGATCAAGAAAGACGTGGAAACGACTCCAATCGAGGAAAAGAAAAGATTGTGGATTAAATTGCAAAACCTTTGTATTTTGGTACCAAGGTAAGTTCATGTGTAAATAATGTAGCATAATTGTTATTTTTAAGTCATTGATGTCAATTATGTGATATGCTGATTTTTATCATGAAATATATGCTTTGTGGTTAATTTCGAATAAAATACAAATTATGTGAATTACTTGTTAAACATAATTGTTACCGAGTATTGGTTCCGGCATTCTACGAAAGACGACAAGGATATGTGTTCGAGGAAAATCCTGTTTGAACCTTAGGAATAGATTAGGATACAAGTGACATGTCACTAGGATGGTTGAGCATCCGAGCTCGTTGAGTTGAGTCCGAGTTCACTTATGGATGCGAATGTCCGAACTCGTTGAGTTGAGTCCGAGTTCGTGAGATGTAACTAGGCATCCGAGCTCGTTGAGTTGAGTCCGAGTTCGCTTAAGGGCGGGTTACATGGTAGCTTGGCTACATATGTGGCACTTATGTGCAAACTTCCTACGTATCCGAATTATATTCCGA
The DNA here is from genome assembly GCA_025698465.1 of Gossypium longicalyx. Taxonomy (NCBI): domain Eukaryota; kingdom Viridiplantae; phylum Streptophyta; class Magnoliopsida; order Malvales; family Malvaceae; genus Gossypium; species Gossypium longicalyx. The sequence continues at coordinate 30,948,400 of CM047006.1, forward strand.
TGAGTTCAACGGGTAAAGTTCTACTCAAATGAAGGAATACTTGAGATGAAAAGAGACGTATTGGTAAGTGATGTGAAATGGATACTTCGGACAGGTATGTACTTAACCCTCGGGTTGAAAAATCGATATAACAACAATATGGTGAGATGATAAATGAAAATATGATATGAATGTCTTGGTGATGATTATGCAAATGATGTTTTATGTTTGCTTATATGGTTATGTTACTTGCTATTTGCATGTGAACTTACTAAGCATTTATGCTTACTCCCTCTTTCTTACTCATTGTAGTTTTGGACAAGCCACTCAGAGTCGGGATTGGTCTGAGGATCAGTCATACTATCCGGAAGAACTTTTCGGTAAAATGGCTTGTAAATTTAAGTATGGCATGTATAGCAAAATACTTATTTTGTGTAAATGATCTTATGGTATGGTGATGAAATGGTTGAGGAAGTGCTTGATAATGATAAATTATGGAAATGGTTAGTTTAGAATATGTTTGATGTTATGGAAAGTTAATAAGTTACCTAGTTCATGAAAATTCATAAAAAGGATGAAATTTGCCATAAACAGAATATTACAGCAACACTGACGTGAGTTTGAAAATTTACTAAAAATCATAGAAATTGAATTTGGTGATGGATTAAATATAAAATTGAAGCTTATTATGTCTAGTTTCACATGAAACAAACTAAACTGGTAAAAGAATTATATGTTAGAAGATATTTGAATTTTAGTGAAACAGGGTCAGAGCAGTTTCTGAATCCCCTGTTCCAACTTTATACATTCACCATAAATTGTACAGATATAATTAGGTGGCTTATTTTATATCCGCAGAATCCTTATTGAGTCTAGTTTCAGGAGAAATAAACTTCATATTCATATGAATTTTATACAGAGAGAAAAGTGGTTCGTAGTAAACAGAGGTTAGACCAGTCAAGCCCTGAAACAGGGGTAACTTTAACTAATAAACTGTACTAATTGGCCTAACCAAAAATTCTAGAAAAAAATTAGTAGATAGGCATATGAGTCTAGATTCAGGGAAAATTTACGGATCTTGATTTTGAGTTTCGTAACTCGAGATATGATTTTTGTTGTGACTGTAACGCAAGTAGCTAAAAAGCTGTGAATGTAGAAAAAAATAATCTAAAGTTCTTAAAATGTTAAATTAAGTTTAGTAACACCTCATACTCGACTCCGGTGACGGTCTCGGGCGTGGGGGCGTTACACATAACCTAAACATCGAAACCAAACATATTCATAATTTGATCAAGACATAAAATCCAACACAGCAAAATAATAGTTCATTTTCGCATGGCATATTATATACATAACTTCAAATATATTCAAAAAGTAGTATAAGCTATACATGCCATAGTTTCAAAATTTAGCTTTTAAAAATACTAATAAACAGAGGATAGTGTGATAAAATTCGCTGACAATTCCCGAGCTCGTAACTAGTCTCCAAAATCTATAAAACAGAGGCAAATATACACACACAATAAGCTATCATAGCTTAGTAAGTCATAAGCAAATAAATTACTAAAATACACATATCTTATACATGATTTCGCATTTCATTATAAATTCATTAGCATTAAATATCACATAGCCGAATACACAATTAACCTTTAATACAAATAAATAATTTGTATCACATACCAGATAGCCAACTTACCTTATTTTCAATGAACATTTATCTATCACATACCTGATCACTTTAGCTCGATTACACATTCGATCACAACTTATCATTGCCCGTTGAACCATTCGAAATTGAATAGGATAATCGAATAATCACACATATCGTACAATGCCAACATCCCAGACGTGGTCTTACATGTAATCACATATCGATGCCACTGTCCCAGACAGGGTCTTACACGAGAACACATATCGATACCAACGTTCTAGACATGGTCTTACACGAGAACACATATTGATGCCAACGTCCTAGACGTGGTCTTACACGAGAACACATATCGAAAATCCTATGTCATGACATATATATCCTAGCTATTCCTATGGTTCATACGGGCTTTCGGACGTCGTAACTTGGTCGAATCGAATTCGTAAACATAGCTCCCAAGCATATACACATTCAGCTATCACATGTATACTCTCACATAATTAATTTAAGCTTATAAACTCGTATTTATTTAAAATTAACAACATCTATTTGCTTATAAACTTACCTCGGACAACGATAATCGGAACGGGACGATTATTTGACAACTTTGGTTTTCCCCCGATCCAAAGCCGATTTCTTTGGTTCTTGATCTAAACATATTCAAATTAAACTCATTCAAACATAATTTCATACAATTTAGTCCAAAAACACATAAATGGGAAAATTACCATTTTGCCCCTATCATATCACACTTTTTACAATTTAGTCCAAATTGCACAAAACATAAAACATGCAAAATTTGAGTACACCATGCTTAGGCCGAATATTCCTTATGCTCATACAAGTCCATACATTTCATTTATTTCACATTTTAGTCCCTCAATTTATTATTTTTGCAATTTAGCCCTAATTACTCAAATTCATTAAAAATTCCAATACAAAATATATTAATCCAAAATATATCTTTCATAATTCATCATCTAAAATCACAAAGCTCATAAACACATCAATGGAATAACTCAAAATATTCATCAAAATAAAAAATTAAGGCATGGGCTTTGTACATTACATTGCAACGATATCAAAAACGTAAAAATTATCAAAAACTGAGCTAGTTACATACCTAATTAAGCATGCACATGATCGAACCCTTAAACTCTCTATTTCTTTTCTTTTTTACAACATTCGGCAATTAAAAAGATGAGTGCATGGCTTTTACTTATTTTATGTTTTATTATATCTTATATTATTCAACATATTACAAAATTAACCTTTGTAAAATTATTCCCATTCCACTAACTAATGGCCGAATTTTTCCATGCTAAAATTCAAAGGTATAATTGCATTGTAAATGCCCCACATTAGAAGAACAAAGCAATTAGACACTTTAACAATTAGCATGCAAATTTTACATTTAATGCGATTAAGCCCTTTTATTAAATCGGGCACTCAAAAGATAAAATTAAAACACGAAAATTTCACAGATATAAATTCACACATAATAAACACAAAAAATAATTTTTAAAAATTTTTCTGACTCAGATTTGTGGTCCCGAAACTGCCGTTTCGAATAGGGTCTAAATCGGGCTGTTACAAAGAGCCCAATACTATGCTACGTATGGTAAGAGGCATCCATGTGAAAGCTAGAGGAGCTTGGTTACATACCTTATATGTGGATTCTTGGATCATAAAATTAAGGATTTTTTACTCTAAAACGAATAGATGCAACCACCGGATCAAAACTGAGCTTGGATATAAAGAATTGGATAGTATCCTTAGAGAGGTCAAGGTCGGGATATTTGTGGGAATGTTGGTCAATGTGTTGAATGAGTTGATGCTAAACAACCTACACTGGTCTATGCAACTAGACGTAGAGAAGACCATGATGCCTAACAGGTACCTTTACTATTAACTCTTTACCGTATTGTGCTCTGATTGATATTGGATCAACTCATTCTTATGTTTCATGCTTAATGGCTAATAAAACTAGGAGTTGATGTAACAACCCGTTTTTGGTCAAATCGAAACAGTGGTTTCAAAACCACAAATCCAAAGTCAAAATATTTATTTTATTAATATTTTAATGTTTACAACATGATTGAATAATTGTGTGAAAGTTTTGTTAAGAAATTTTATCTTTTGGTTACTCAATTTGGTAAAAAGGACTAAATTACGTAAAGTACAAAACTGGAGTTCTATTAGCTAAAAGTATCTAATAGTTATTGAACTTTAAAGTAGCCTAGACGTTATGGTCAAATCTGGCGGTGTCACATTGAAGTGTTTTTCGAAAATATAATTCTGTTAAAAAACCCCATTCTATATTAAACCTCTTTGTGATCTTAATGAATGTTTAGATTGTCTTGTTCATTGTTAAAACTCTAGTTGTTTAGCAAAATGTTAATCATATTAAATCGTAGTTACTTTTTAAAACATTGTTGCGGAAGCATTTTGAAATATGTTGCGTAACCGTGGTGTTTTTGAAAAATAGTTACCTTTTTGAAAACCCGTCTTTTTCCTACAACTAGCAGTTTATATCAATCCAAGTAAAAATCCCAAATTAAAAGTTAAAACTTTAAAGAGGCCATATTACATAAAAATACCCAAATCAAATTACTTATAAAATAAAAAGTCAAATATGGAAGCATGTGCGGTTGTTTGGCCCCCTTTGAGTCCATCGCAGCCTCGATCCGCCTAAGATTAGGGATTACCTGAACAAATAAATAGATGGGTGAGTATATAAAAACTCAGTGTGTAATCCCTTAATAAACAATCAGTCAAACATGCAGTAACCAAATACAGTCTGGGCCTAAGCTTGAATTAGTAACAGTTCAGTTTCAGTTAGGGTCTTAGCCCATTACAGTATCAGTATCAGTGTGGGCCCTAGCCCATTTCAGTGATAGTAACAGTAATTAGTGCAGTAACAGTAATCACAGTATGCAAGTCATACCCATCCAGCCTCTGCACTCCACTCTGTCTAGCCTTACACTCCATGTGGGGATAAAATCAACCCACCCATCCCTACACTCCAAAATAGCACCGGTTGCGGCACTAAACAATATTTGTAGCAGAGCTGCCAGTACAGTACACTTCCTCCAATCATAATAAACCCATCCCCATGCAATATGTCATGCGTCATGGCATAATATCATACGTGTATGCAATATATATAATGGCATGGTCGAATACAATCATACATATCATAGGGGCATATCAGTCATTTTACCACATAAGGGCAAAACAATCATTTTACCACATAAGGGCAAAACAGTCATTTTACCACATAAAGGCAAAACAATCATTTTACCACATAAAGGCAAAACAGTCATTTTACCACATAAAGGCAAAACAATCATTTTACTATATAAGGGTAAAATAGTCATTATACTACATAAGGGCAAAACAATCATTTTACTACATAAGGGCAAAACAGTCATTTTACTACATAAGGGTAAAACAGTCATTTTACTACATAAGGGAAAAATAGTCATTTTATCGATTAAGGGTCCAGGTACACTTACTGACCCAACAAAAGGTCTACAGTCGTCTCGGGCAACCCGTACAACCCTAACATACAAACAGTGAAAATGAGTCCAAGACTCATAATGCGGGCCTATGTGGGCTCACACGCCCATGTGGCCCATAAAGCCCAGATGTGGCCTTATCCATGTAGATTACATGGCCTGGCCCAATATTCTCCACACGCCTGTGTGGGGCCCACACGGCCCAGTTTGGCCCAAAATGGCCTCGGCCCATGAAATCGCTCATGGATGGCCTCCACGTTCATACACCCATGTTTAGGCATTCAGACTACCACACGAGCGAGCGCACGCCTGTGTAGCGTCAACGGTAACCTATTCAGCTTTTGTCGATCTACGATTAGGGGCAGTGTTGTTACACACCTGGTAGGATTCTAGGTTCGCAACCCCTCCTGAGATAAACCATACCTAAAACACATGAAAAATCCATGACCAATGTTAGAACTAATCATACCAAAAATAATCCCCAAACGATAGCATTTAATATTACTTACCTACCACTGCTTCAACCGATGTAGCCTATCACTATTCAAGTAAACAAAGTTCAACATGATTTGGTACTATCAAAATAACATTTGACATAACAAAGGATTAGAACCTTATCAGATTAACAAATGCAATGTTACTCACAACGCTTGAGATATAACTTCTACCATTACCAAAATACTTACCAACCGACAACAACTTGTGTTGGACAGAACTAACCACTTAGGAGAAGAAAATTTGACAGAAGAGGGAGAATTGGAAAGACCCAATATTCGGCCAATGGAACAGAGAAACGCCACAGTTGATCCCCCTATTTGAGAGAAACCGCAAGATGGTGAGGGAAAAGAGGAAGGTATTCGGTCAATGTACAAAAAAAGGTGGTGACTGCTCAAAAATCGATAGAGGCAAAAATGAGGAGAAATATTCAGAAAGGTGCAAGGAGAGGGAAATGATGGAACTTGAAAGAGTTGATAAGAGGGAGGAGAAGAGTATTCGGTCAAAGAGGAAATTACTTGAGAAAGAACAGAGAAGAAAAACAATCGGTCAATAAGAGGTCAGGGGAGAACAATCTTGATCTAAACCAAAATGGGAAAACCCAAACGATTCTTTGCTAGAATCGACCCCAAGAAGAGAAAATGAAAGAACCCAAAGCAAAGAAAATAACACTAGAGGCAGAATTTGGTACGAAAGGAAAGAAAAGAGCCAAAAACTGAACATAAAACTGGAGAAAATAGAGAGAGAACAAGTGCCTAGCTGAATTCTTGAAAAGCAGAAGTTCACAATCGGCACAGCTCTCCCACTCTTCTTCAAATCTTGAATTTTCCTCCCCAAATTACTCAAACCATCCACCAATCCCTTGATCCCCTCCCCGAATCTCTCCTCCAATCTCTCAACCTTTCCATTTGAAACTCTTCAAACTCTTCAGAGTTTCGGTCAAGGTAGAAGACTCCTACGGCATTGGCAGCAAAATAAAGCCCATCTTGCGCGTCGCAGGATTCGAACTCCAAACCTTCATCTTATTTACACTCCACTTAACCACCAGACCAATAGGCCTATTCTGTCATATTTTTCCCATATTTATTTAAAAGCCTACTACCTAGAGACAGTGCTTATTCATTTAAAAACAAAACTTTTTGCACCTACCCAGACTTGAACCCCAGACTTCTAAGACACTTCCCAGGACACTTAACCACTAAAGCAAATAGATATTTGTGTCACTTTCTTGCACAACTAGACATTTATGAATAGTCTCCTAACTGTTCCCATGCTTAAGACCTAATACTTCTAGGCCCAAAATCAGGGTGTTATATAAGGTGTTTTAAATGGTTTATAATAAGGTTAATTAAGTAATTTAAAAATTTAAGTTAAAATAAGTAAAACAAAATAAAGTATCATTTTTGTTTCTTCTTGTTTCAATCGAAACTAGGGCTAAGAAAACACCATTGTTGTGTTCTTCATTCGGCCAAGCTTGAATAGCTAATTAAGGTATGGTTTTTGTCCTATTTTTAATGATTTCTATGTTTCTGAGATCGTTGCAACTAGGTCTAGCTAGCCCAGGGTCTAATTTGCAAAAATTTTAAAGATTTTGAATGTTTCCATTGATGAATAAGCATGCATTTTGAAGTTTCTTGATAGATTATGAATGCTTGTTGATAGATATACAAGTTTTGTTAAGTGATTTTTAGTGAAAATGCAAAGTAGGGATTAAATTGTGAAATGTGTAAAGTTTGTGGTTAAAATGTGAAATAAATGAAAAATATGGGTTGCTAGGGGCATTATGGTAATTTGGCTAGCATGGGTTTATTGTGAATTTCATTAATTTGTGATTTTATGAAATAAGGACTTAAATATGAAAAATGTGAAATATTAGGGGTAAAAGTGTAAATGTGATTTAATGTGTGTTTTGGACTAAATTGAATAGAGAGATGATTAAATGAGTTAATCTTGATTATATATAGATCAAGAAAAGAGGAATTCAGACTTAGATAGGGGAAAAAGCAAAATAATTGAATAGTCTGTCCGTTCCGTCATTTCCATATATAAGGTAAGTTCGTATAATTGAACTTAAATGTGCATTTATTTAATTGATGAATGGAATTGAGATTGTATTTATTCTATTAGTTGAATTTGGATATCTTAAATTAAATGTGCGGTTTAAATAAGACAAGTTGATGTATAAGACTATAGCTGAGCTATGGCAATTAGAAAATAAGACCATAACCGGGTTATGACATGTGAATGTAAGACCACGGCAGGGTCATGGCAATGTGTAACAGCCCGATTTTGGGCCTAGTTGGAATGGTAGTTTCGGCTCCACAAATCCAACGTAGAAAAATTTATTTTTTTTATGTTTTTATGGTCCACAACTTTGTGGAATGATTTCGTGAAAATTTCGTTTGAAAATTTTGACATTTGGGCACTCAATTTGGTCAAAAGGACTAAATTGCAAAAAGTGCAAAACTTGAGTTCTATAAGCTAGAGGTGTCCAATTATTATCAAATTTTAAATTGGAGGTCCTTAAATGAGAATTAGACCATTGGTTAAGTTGGTGGACAAAAATGGACATGGTTAGGTATGTTTTTAAAGTTTTTCATTAAGGGCATTTTAGTAATTTCGTAATTAGATGAATTAAAAAGCCAAATTTTATCCATCTTCTAGTGGATAGGGTTTTTCAGGCTTCCAAGCTCGATTGTAAGCCTGTTCTAGCCCCGTTTTTAATGATTTTTACGTTTTTGAAATCCTTGCAACATGATCTATCTATTTCTACCACGAATTTTAGACATAATCAAAGTCTAAAATTTTACCCATGATGGATATTTGTGTATTTTGATGTTTAATGGTAGATTATACAAGTTTGATGTTTGATAAACGACTTTTGCTAAGTGATTTTCGATGAAAATGCCTAAAGGACCTATTTGTAAAAGTTATAAAATAAGTAGTAAAAGTGTGATTTTATGAAAAATATGGGCTGGTATGAGTACAATTGTAACACCCCAAACCCGGCCCAGAAGTTAGAACCGAATCTGGCGTGTCACATTGAAGTGTTTTTCGAAAACCATGTTGTCATTAGAAACCCTTCTTATTTAAAACGTAGTACATTGAAAACTTCTTAATTTTACTTCCAAAATTCTTTTCTTAGTTTGCGGAAGCTAATTCTAAAAGTAACCGATTTACGAAAACGTGATGTTAAAAAGTTAAGTTGTGAAAACGTAGTGTTTTGAAAACAGTTGTTGGTTTGGAAAACCGCGATCTACTTCAAACCATTATAAAACATAGTAAATAAAATTCCAAAGTAAAATAAAAACCAGAATTAAGAGAGAGGCCTTATTACAATAACATTTGAAAGAAATACGCAACAGTAAATAAACAAATCTGAAAACATAAGCAGTGTGTGGCCATCTTCGAGTTGGGAATTACCTACACAGTTAATAAACGGGGTGAGTTTACGAAAACTCAATGTGTAATCCCCTTATTAGAGTAACAGTCAGTATACAAAAACAAAAACAGAAAGCTTTGGGGTAGAGCCAGTTAACGATATAACGATGATACCCGATTCGAGCATACGTGGGCCAAAGCCTATTACAATGTCATTTGGGTCACAAACCATACTAATCAAATCAATTGGGCCCAAATTTCAAACCAATAACGAGCAGAATGTGTGAATGCATGGATGCATGCTATACCATCCCAATAATCCAACCGTTACACATCAACTCCGTCCCCCGGTACACATCATGTGGGGATATAAATATCGACCCACCCATCCGATACACATCAATGGTAGCCCGGTTGTGGTACTACCTTCATTACAGCAAAGCTGCTAATCATATACAGGGCTTAAAAAGCCTTCAGTAGCGGTATTATAATTGGCACAAAGCCATCGGTAACTGTACTATGTTTGGCACATAGCCATCAGTGACGGTAATATAATTAGCACACAGCCTTGGGTAAATATGATCCACACAGAGTCATCCATAAGTATGTTATGCACATAGCCACAGGTAAATACGTTTAGCACAAAGCCATAGTTAAGATGGCATAGAGCCATTTTTAGGTTAGCACAAAACCACAATCAGATTAAGCGGCACTAAGCCGTCATCAATAATCATATATTGGCACATAACCTTAGGCAAATACGTTTGGCACACAACCATAATCAGGTTGGCACAGAGCCATATGTAGGTTGGCGCAAAGCCATAATCAGAATAATTGGCTTTAAGCCATCGGTAGTTGTATCATGTTAGGCACATAGCCATCAACTAGAGTAACATAACCGGCACATAGCCTTAGGTAAATGTGATTGACACAGAGTCATCAATAATCATATATTGGGCTTAAAAGCCACCAGTGAATCCACAGTCGTTAAGCAACCATGCGATCCTTAATCGGTGGATCCACGGTCGTCAAGCAACCATGCATTCCTCAATTTCTTCCTCCGTTTCATAATCCCAGCCATGTGCAACACCATAATATATGAATGCAACAAATGTACACACGACATACAAAATCATACAAATCACAGTCACAATAGTCCAATCACAGTCATACATTCTCAGTCAAAACATAGTCAAATCAATCAAATTGGGGGTATTTCGATAATTTTACAAATCGAGGGTATTTCGATAATTTTACAAATTAGAGGTATTTCGATAATTCTACAAATTAGGGTATTTCAGTAATTGTACAAATCGAAGGGATTTCGATAATTTTACAAATCAGGAGTATTTCGGTAATTTTACTAACTGGGGGTATTTCAGTAATTTTACAAATCAGGGGTATTTTGGTAACATTACAAATCGGGGGTCTTAACGACCTAACAGATGGTGCACCATTGCCTCGAGCGACTTAAGTAACCTAAACAGACCTAACGGTGCAAATGGGCCTAAGGCCCATTACTTAGCCCAAGTGGGCCCACATGCTCGTGTGGCCCATTTAGCCCAAATTTAGTTACGGCTATGTGGCCCAATTACTTCCCACCTAACAGTTAGATTTACACAAGTGGGCCCGTGGGCCCATTTGGCCTAGAACAGTCCCATCACATGAGAACGCTCGTGGCGGCCTCTACAGTCTATCGCCCATGGTTTGTGGGCTCGGTTTACCACACGAGCGATCACACGCTCGTGAGGCCTGAAATGCCGAAGTTTTAGCTTTTTGGATTTTGCTGACTTTTAACAAAGAAGGGCGCGAATACACAACTATTTATGAGAACGCGCCGAAGTCCACGATCACCAACCTTGGCACATCCTGCATTGAGTTTTCCTCCTCACCTCATCTGGTTCGCTCTATTTAAAGCTAGCTTCTCACCAATTCTCATGTTAGCTTCCTGATGTTGGATTACTTTCAACCATTAGGAAAATTCCTTATTTTTCTTTTATGACCACTTCAACCACAGAGTTCCAGTCCAACTCCACCTCCTTCACAGCTCAAATTGCAAAATAAATACTCTACTGTGCATCCCAAGACTTGAACCTCAGACCTCACAGTTACACAACATGCCACTTTGCCACTCCACCACAGGCTATTTCTGTGATAAAAATGTCCATAATTAACTTTAAGACATATGTGCCAGCGTCTAGATTCACTTAAGAGAAAAACCAAAATGAATTGTAAGAGCTAAGACTTGAACCCAGGCTCCTCTTGCAACCTTAATGACGCCACAACCACTAGACCACATGCTTCCTTGTGTCATTTATTTAACACAATAATTTAAAAGGCCATCATCCAAGCATCCAGGCTTTTATTCACTTAATACAAAAAATTTTGCTAAAGCCCAAGTTTGAACACAAGATTTCTCCAACACTTCTCAGAGCCATTAACCACCAAAGTAGACATTTAATTGTGTCATTTCCTTGTACAATTAAATACTTATATACAACATCCTTACAGACCCATACTCAAGGCCCAATATTTCTAGGCCCAAATTCGGGGCGTTACAACAATAAAGATTTGACTAGGCTTAGGTAATGAAGAAATTTGATGAAAATAATTTTACGAGCCTAGGGAGTGAAATGTAAAAATGTGAAACTTTAGGGGCAACAATGTAATTTTTTCAATAATGTGATTTTGGGCTGATTTGAATACTATAGTGATTAAATAAGTTAAATGTGATATTATAGATCAAGAAAAACAAGGTTTAGAATTATAATGGGGGAAAAACGCGTATTTGACGGTCAGGTCCTATTCGCCAATTTTAAGCCGAGGTAAGTTCGTATGTTTAATAAGCATTAAATTATATATGTATAATTTCTTAATTGATATGATTGTGTTAAATGCTATATTATTGAAATAAAATGTGAATGTTATTGAGTACGACACTACGAAAATGACCGATAGAGGTTCGATACAGTGAAAGTCTCAGTTGAACCTTATGAATAGATAGGATACAAATGTCATGACATTAGGGTTACTAAGTGATAAACCGTCATTTATACATATTTTTACTCCATGCTTTGTGCATTTTATGGATGATTTTTTCTTAGAATTGGTGAATTCGATACTCCTAATGCCTTAATTTCATGTTTTATACTTAGGTGAGTTTAGGAGAGCGAAAAGAACGAGGAAAGGGCCAAAAACGGAGAAAATGGGCCAACGTACGAAATTAACATGGCCTGGACTTCCTCACACGGGCAGACCACACGGCCGTGCCATTCTAACAGGCTCAAACATGGCCTGAAGCAATCGCACACGGGCATGTCCCCGCCGAACCCAAGTTGAGTCCAATTCGGAAAAGGCTAATTTTGAGGGCTCTTAGGCATTCCAAAACCTATAAATACACCTTAGAAGAGGAGAAAAGGAGGAGGCACAGGGAGGAAGGAATGAATTACTTGAAGAAAGCCAATTGACGCATCTCAGAAGCCGGATTCATCCTCAAGACTGAAGATCTCCCCTCAATTTCCCTTCAGGAGTTTTGAGTTTTCTTTATGTTTTGTATTCATTATTCTTCTGAGATGTTTTCCTTTTTAGTTATGAATTAAATCCCCTAAATACCTAAGGGGGATGAAACCTAAGACGAATCTTGTTATTATTTTCTGAATTGTATGATAAATATTTGACTTGTTCTTAATTATGTGTTCTTAATTCTTTTTTTGATATTCCTGGATATTGATTCAAGTTACGCTCTATTTTCTAAGAGTACAATTGTCATAATTAAGCGGAGTTGATTGCGTGCCTAGAGATAGGGTGACAAGATTTTGGCAGATTAGGGTGAAACCTAATAAGGGGATCCATAGATCGAGTTAATGCAACCGTAGGGTGATAATTAGAGAAAAGTCTCAGTTATTCAATCTAGGGATTAAATGTTATTAGTCTTGAATAGGGATAATAACATAACTTAGGGATCTCTACGGAACAAGTTAAATGAATAAATTGTCCGATTCAGAGTCAGAATAACAGGTAAAGTCTAGGTGGATTCTTCCTTAGGTATTGTCTTAATTCAATCATTTTCCAAAAGTAATATCCCAATTCTATTTTCTGTGAATTCTTAGTTTAGTTAATTAGTTAGTTAAAACAAACCCCCTTATTCTTAGGCTAGATAATAAAATGATAGTCATTACTAGTACTTTTAGTTCCTTTGGGTTCGACAATCCGGTCTTGCTAAAACTATACTACTGTTCGATAGGTACACTTGCCTACATTGTGATAATAGTTAGTTTCAAGAACGATTAATTATAAATATTTAAAACCTGTCACAAAATCACGATCAAGTTTTTGGCGCCGTTGCCGGGGAGCTAAGATATTAGGAACACTCAATTTTTATTACTTTAGCCATTTATTTTCCTTGCAAGTTAATTTTATTATTATTATTAATTTACTTTTTTTTCTCTTGGTAGGTTTTTATAGTTTATAACTAGAAGAAACCCGTTAGGACCACTACTTTTTGACGAAGAAATCGATTGCACAGTTTGCAGAAACCGAAGAGAAATAAGGCGAAGCCTAAGATACACAGAGGAAGACCAAGAGGACGATATCTCAACTATGACTGAGGAGATGGCTGAAAATTAAGATAATCAGCTATCTCCTGCGATACCCACTGAACTAGCAAATCAGAATCCTGCTCCTCGTACTATGTATGATTATGCTAAACCTACTTTAACAGGAATTGAGTCGTGTATAGTTAGACTTGCTATTGCTGCGACTAATTTTGAACTAAAACCTAACACTATTCAAATGATACAACAATTTCTTCAGTTTGATGGTTTGCAGGACGAGGGTCCAAACACTCACTTTTTAAATTTCCTGGAATTCTATGATACATTTAAAATTAATGGCGTTTCTGACGATGCCATTTGTCTTCGGTCATTCCCTTTTTCATTGGGGAACAAAGCTAAACAGTGGTTGAACTCGTTACCACAAGGGTCAATTACTAATTGGGAATAAATAACTGAAAATTTTTTATTAAAATATTTTTTGCCGGCTAAAACGGCCAAATTACGTAATGATATCTCTTTGTTTGTCCAGATGGACTTAGAAACTCTTTACGATGCATGGGAGAGATACAAAGACCTACTGCGAAGGTGTCCTCACCATGGATTACCTCTATGGTTGCAAGTTCAAACATTCTACAATGGTGTGAACCCCTCAACAAGACAGATGATTGATGTAGCAGCCAGAGGAACCATCAATAACAAAACACCTGAAGTGGCTTACGAATTTATTGAAGAGATGTCACTGAATAACTATCAGTGGCAAGTCATGAGGACTAAGCCAACTAAAACAGTAGGCGTTTATAACATCGGTTCGGTTACTATGCTATCAAATCAGGTAGAACTTCTAAATAAAAAGATTGATGGTTTACTTGGTTCTACGCAGGCTCATCCAGTAATGCACTGTGAAGTCAGTGGAGGTGGATCAAGCAATTCATAATATCAATCCTATGGCCACAGCATGGAGAACGAACAATTAAATTACATGGGTAATAATCCTCGATCGCAAAATAATCCTTATAGCAATACTTATAATGCAGGTTGGAGGAACCACCAAAATTTCTCCTGGGATGGTCAAAGGAATCAAAGGCCACAGAATCTTCTAGGTTTTCAACGACCACCTTATCAACTCGGTGTCCGAAACTCATTTCTAGAACACTGAGACAACACTTAAAAATCAACAAGCATCGATCCAAGGGCTCGAAACTCAGATAGGCCAGCTGTCCAAACTAATCTCTGAACGACCACAAGGTAGCTTGCCAAGTAATACTGAACCCAACCCAAGGGAATAGCTCAACGTAATTAATGTTCAAGATGAAGAAGGATTCGTTGAGCCTAAGCTAGAACCAAGGCAAGAAACTGTGGTGAGCAGAGGTCAAGGAGACGTAGGTCATGATAAAAACAAATCAGTGAATGTCGAATATAAACCTCGTGTGCCATACCCCAACGCGACAAGGAAAGACCGCTCAGATGAACAATTTGGTAAATTCCTTAGACTCTTAAAAAAATTACACATTAACTTACCGTTTATTGAAGCTCTATCACAGATGCCAAACGCAATGAAATTTTTAAAGGAGCTTTTAGCAAATAAGCGAAAGTTGGACGAGGCGTCGCATGTGGAGCTAAATGCAGTTTGCTTAGCTATTCTACAGAGTAAGCTACCCAACAAATTAAAAGATCCAGGGAGTTTTACAATTCCTTGCTTAATTGGTAGTTTAGATGTTAATAATGCATTGGCTGATTTAGGGGCTAGTATTAACGTCATGCCCTACAAAATGTTCAAACAATTAGGTCTTGGGAAACCCAAACAGATTAGGATGAGCATACAATTAGCAGATAAAACTATAAGATTTCTTAGGGGTATTATTGAAGATGTGCTAGTTAAAATCGATAAATTTATATTTCCCGTTGACTTCATTATTCTAGACATAGAGGAGGATAGCAACACTCCTTTGATTTTAGGAAGGCCATTTTTAGCAACTGCTAAAATGATTATTGATGTTGGCACAGGTGAGCTCACATTTCGTGTGGGAGACGAAACAATCACCCTTCAAGCTCGCAATTCTGGCAACACATCGGAAATTGAAGGTGATTGTCTAAACCATTCTACTAAAACTGACAATATGGTGCAACCTACTTTGCAGGAAATGAGTTTGAAGGAAGTACATGAGCCATTCCCAAGAAATAGTAGAGGACCTATTCATGAAGATCGAAGGCTACAAATCGAGGAACTAGATGAATGGCGGATGCATAAACCAAGAACACCTGATAAACCAAAACTACACCAAAACGAGCTCTATACCTTTCCAAATCAACTTAAAGTTGGAGATAAAATTTTATTAGAAGCCACAGATCCTCACATTGTCACTACCAAACCGAATGAAGAAGTCCCTCTTACGGTACTTATCATTTTCCCATTCAGTACAATCGAGGTAATTCATCCCAAGTTTGGCACTTTTAAGGTAAACAACACCCGTCTAAAACCTTATTTTGATAAGATGGGTAGCAGGAATGAGGAGTATAAACTCCTCGAACCACCATGACCATTTAATGGAGAGGAAAGTCGAGTTTAGACTATAAATAAGCGCTTCTTGAGAGGCAACCCGAGCACTAACAATATTAATTTCTTTAAATTTTAGTATTTAACATCTAACTTACTAACAGAGATCTTGAATACAGGTTTTCCACATAGACACGTCCAGGCACAAGGGCGTGCTGAGGACCGTGTGGAAACAGGGCAGAGATTTTTCCCAAACACGGGCTACGATAAAATGCCACGGCCGTGTGACATTTTCGTGGGTGAACCTGCTAAAATAACACGGGTGTCCGCCATGCCCATGTTGCAGAACCGTGGTTGAACCTGAGAAAATAGCACGGGCGTGCGACACGCCTGTGTCTAGCAACCATGGTCGAACCTGTTAAATTAACACTGGTGTGGGCCTACATACACGGGCGTGGGAGAAGCGAACGAAGCCAGACACAGTCATGCGACACGGTCGTGTGCACCCACACGCACAAGGAACAAGGGTGTGGACTAAATGTCAGACGCACCCAAAATTCAAAATTCACGAAACACACAGGCTGAAATTGGGGAACACGGGCGTGTTCCCTGGCCGTGTGCCCCAAAATCTATAAATAAGTTGCACTATTCATTGTCTCCTTCACCCAAAAAAACCCTAACCCTAGCCGCTGCAAGTCTACATGCCCTCCCCACCACGCCCGTGCGCCGCCTCCAACTCCATTTTTGACACTTATTCTCCCCTTCCTAGCGTATACAATGTCGTCTTCATGAGGAAGGAAAACCACTGTCCCGGCTTCAAAGAAAAGGAAGGGAGCGTCATCTTTCTAGGGTCCTACTGTAAAAATTCGTCATCCTTTTCTGCAGTTCCCCATCGGGCCTCAAGAAGAACTTTTCCCAATTCTACGGGCCTGACCTTTAGGTGTGGGCCACTGCATTGACTGGACAGCTCTTGAACAAGTCTAGTTGGCTGACGATGTACGAGCACTCTTGACAACCGATCCATGAGACCTCTTCTTTGTGATCATCGAACCAACGTACCTTGAGCTCACACTTGAACTTTGCTTGACATTCCATGTTCAAGACGTCATGACCAACTTTGATGATCCTGGAATAGTTCAGTTCCATTTCGGCGGTTTAGTTCGCCAGTTGAGTGTACCCGAGTTTAGTATAGCTTTGGGCCTATACACAGAGTAGTTCATGGATGAGAACGACCTCGACACTCTCTGTCGCCACATCCACTACTCTCTCTCGAAGTGCTGGTACGCTTTAGTCCCCAGTTCAGCCTCTTACGACCCGAACCACTCTCCTACGACCCGAACCACTCTAAGGCATCAGCTCTCTCTCCCTCCTTGAGGTACCTATACGCCATCTTGGCACACACTTTGATAAGAAGTTGAGAGAGCACCGACGTCGTCAACACTCACGACGCCTACTTTCTATGGAGCATGGCGAACGGACATGTACTCGACCTTGCCTACTTTATTGCCCTCACCATTCACCACCAAACAGAGCGGCACTGGAGGGGGGTCATCTCCGTTGGCCCCTATGTGACTCGACTGGCACAGCACTTTGGGCTCCTCAACACAGCAGCCTAATCATCCTCCCTTACTCTTATGGGCCGGATGTCCCCACAAGGCATTTCGAGCATGCTTAGTATGAGGATGATTAAGAAGCGCCGAGGAACCCACCCTCCTTAGTATCGCCTTGCCCAATCCACCAAGGAGGAGGCCCCCGAGGACATTACTGATGATGTCCCCCCACAGCACGAGGACCCACCGTCTCAGCCACCACCACCCTCTCGTCTAGTTCATGCAGCGGCTTCATATGCTGACATTTCTGAGCGCCTCACTCGATTCGAGCAGTAGTGTTTTCAATGATTTGACAACATTGATGCTATTCTAAAGCAGATTTGTCACCACCTCCACATCTCATCGCCAGTCCCACCTCGCGAACCATCTAGTGATGAAGACAATTTCTTATTTTATGATTTTAATTTTTATCAAAACTACTTTTTATTTTTATTAGATTTTAGAATTTTATTTTATAATTATCAATTTCAGTTATTCTATTAAGAGTAATTATTCTTATTTATATCTCCTAAAAAGTTCCTGATTTTGTCACAGTTATATAGAGCTCCTAAGCTCATCATCGCATAGGAACTAAAAACTCCACCGGGAAAGGTTCTCCACGACTGCCATGTCTTGCTCGACCACGACCGTAGCTATCACTAGATATAATATTCTTTTGGCGCAGGACTTATGGTCTAGCGAACCTCTACTCCCCATCGGAGTATCCTCCTCCACTCTCGCGCTGATTACTCTCCAAAACTCCAGTTCAAGAAATTCATTCATCATTCAGGAAGTTTCACTTCTCTCCCTACCTTATGATTACAAATTTATCTTTTTCCTATCTATCTTTGTACATTGAGGATAATGTACATCTTAAGTGTGGGGGGTATTCATTTCACTATCAGAAAAATCCCTGAATGATTGCCTTGTTCTCTTAAAAAGCTCTCATATCATGTTTAGAATAAATTTTGATTGATTTATGATTTTTATTGATATATCTTATATTAAAACATAGACATTCATGCACTGAGTATTTAAACTTTAAGACATTAGGGAAGCAAGCATGATAAGTTGATTTTCTTTAAAAATTTAAAATTTTAGGTTGTTTCCCCAAGTCTAGGTATTCTCTTGATTTGAAATTCACAAATTTAAACATCAAAAAGCCATAATTTTGTGAGATCTTGAGCCTTCAAGAGAATCTATTGATTCCTTTATGCTCACTTTCATTATGAAGGCGTCAGTATGGAACTGTTGTTCTAGAACTTGCTTGATTATGCATGTCAAGACCACACTATTTGATTTGATATGTTAAGATGATAGAGGCACTTAGGATTAACCCACTCATGCCATGAAAAGCCTAACTCCACGATTAACCCTTAGTAAACCCCGTTGAGCTAACAAGCCATTTCTTGTATTACCCTTAACACTAACCCTTAACCCATTATTGTTGAAATCCCCTCAATTAAATTGATCCCTATTTTTGTCGAGATTTGAATTGAATAAATTGCTTAGCTATGTCCTGTTCTAAATAGTTAGTTATTTGACTTGTTCTTAAAAAAAATTTATACATATAGGTAGTACTGATCTTTTGAGCTAAAGTAGTTAAATTCCATATTTTGAGAAAGCTCTCATTGTATGCATAGCTCGATGACTAGTCATTTTTCTAGTTAGGCAATTTTTCAATTCAATCTCGATTCTAACCCTTTCTTTCAGCTTGTGACCACACCCTTTAACTAAAGCCACGTTACAACCCTCTAAATACCTTTTGATTGATGTTTCATCTCAATTTATAGTGGTGGAGATTTGATTTTCATGCAAGCCTATGGTAATGACTTTTCATTATTGACTATTCAGTGCTTCATTTATTATCCTTAAACACCTCGAGTAATTTGAGTGAATCTTTAGTAAGGATGTGAAACTTTGTGATATTTTGAATAAAAGGTAATTACTTAGATGAGGGGAGACACCTATGTTTTCATGATAAAATGCTCAACTTGGAATGTTTGAAACATTGATGTACTTTTAGTCAAATTTTCAATGTTTGATTACTTATGGATTATTTTGAGGTATTATCGATAGAAATTATAAGTTGAGAAGAATTTGTTTTGATTATGAGATAAGGATTTTGCTTGAGGACAAGCAAATGCTTAAGTGTGGGGGTATTTGATAAACTGTCATTTATACATATTTTTACCCCATGCTTTGCACATTTTATGGATGATTTTTCCTTAGAATTGGTGAATTTGATGCTCCTAATGCCTTAATTTCATGTTTTATACTTAGGTGAGCTTAGGAGAGCGAAAGGAACGAGGAACGGGCTAAAAATGGAGAAAATAGGCCAACGTACGAAATCAACATGGCCTGGACTTCTTCACACGGGCAGACCACACGACTGTGCCATTCTAACAGGCTCAAATACGGCCTAAAGTAATCACACACGGGCGTGTCACACGGGCATGTCCCTACCGAACCCAAGTTGAGTCCAATTCGAAAATGGCTAATTTTGAGGGCTCTTAGGCATTCTAAAGCCTATAAATACACCCTAGAAGAGGAGAAAAGAAGGAGGCACAGGAAGGAAGGAAGGAATTACTTGAAGAAAGCCGATTGATCCATCTCAGAAACCGGATTCATCCTCAAGATTGAAGATCTCCCCTCAATTTCCCTTCAGGAGTTTTGGGTTTTCTTTATGTTTTGTATTCATTATTCTTCTGAGATGTTTTCCTTTTTAGTTATGAACTAAATCCCCTAAATACCTAAGGGGGATGAAACCTAAGACGAATCTTGTTATTATTTTCTGAATTGTATGATAAATATTTGACCTATTCTTAATTATATATTCTTAATTCTTTTTTTGATATTCCAGGATATTGATTCAAGTTACGCTCTTATTCAGAGGAGGAATAGACCCTGTCTAAGGGTACAATTGTCATAATTAAGTGGAGTTGATTGCGCAACTAGAGCTAGGGTGGCAAGATTTTTTTGGATTAGGGTGAAACCTAATAAGGGGATCCATAGATCGAGTTAATGCAACCCTAGGGTGATAATTAGAGAAAAGTCTCAGTTATTCAATCTAGGGATTAGAGTTATTAGTCTTGAATAGTGATAATAACATAACTTAGGGATCTCTACGGAACAAGTTAAATGAATAAATCGTCCGATTCGGAGTCAGAATAACAGGTAAAGTCTAGGTGAATTCTTCCTTAGGTATTGTCTTAATTCAATCATTTTCCAAAAGTAATCCCCCAATTCTATTTTCTATGAATTCTTAGTTTAGTTAATTAGTTAGTTAAAACAAACCCACTTATTCTTAGGTTAGATAATAAAAAGACAGTCATTACTAGTACTTTTAGTTCCTTTGGGTTCGACAATCCGGTCTTGCTAAAACTATACTATTTTTCGATAGGTACACTTGCCTACATCGTGATAATTGTTAGTTACAAGAATGATTAATTATAAATATTTAAAACCTGTCACAAAATCACAATCACTAAGCCTATATGTAAGACCATATCTGGGATATGGCATCAATATGAGACTACGTGTAACACCATATCTGGGCTATGACATCGATATGAGACTTCGTATAAGACCATAGCTGGGCTATCGGCATCGATACGAGTTTACATGTAAGACCATATCTGGGATATGGCATTGGTACGGTACTATAAGTATGGGATACCCGAGTATCCTTTAGTATTCCAAGTGGTTCAACCGGAAATTCAATGTGTATGTCAAAGAAGAGAAAGAGCATGTAAGTATTATGAATTTGTACAGGTATGTACATAAGTTTATAAGCATTGATTTCATGATATTGTGAGTTCATGGTTTCAATGAGAATGATTTTGTGAAAGCCTTGTGATTATTGGTCTATACTTGTGGTGGACAAAATTCATGATAAATTTGGTTGAAAATCATGTGATTGGCTTTCGGGCCAAATTGGGTTACTATCTAGCATGCTTGATTCACACAAATTATGATTTATCAGATATGAGAAAAAGGAAAGATTGACATAATTGCCTATTAAAATGATTATGAGATGATATGTGCTTTAAACAATTGAAAGATGTTAGAATATATGCTTGAAAAGTAATCACACATAATTAATGAGTATGTTTATTATGAAGTTTGAAATGATTGGTTGATTGTGGTAATTGATTATAATGAAGAGATTACGGTTGTTAGGCTAATGCCTAGATATGTTAAATTATGCTTATAAGTTGTTAGAGTAAACATTGTGACTGATTAAAATTAAATATATGAGTTTTAATGAAGTTTATATTATCTTGTGTTTATATTATTGGACTTGGTAAATGATTGATAAGAGTTGCTTATTATTTTCAAATAAGCTATATAGCTTACCCCCTTCCTTTCCCATGTTTTATAGTACCGTGAAGCTAGCTCGAGTTAGAGATCGTCGGAGATCCTATCACATTATCAAGATATCAATTAGGGTATTTATAAATTCAATTATTTTGAGTTATGGCATGTATTGGTACTTGGTCTTTTGGTCATATGTGTCATTATGATTTTAGCCAATGTAATGGCTTATAATCGTCAAAGGCTTGTTTTGCTATTTGACCATGTAAGTTGGCTTATATTAGCAACATGGTTGTAAGCCTAAGTATATTCGTATATATGTCAATGTCTATGGTGATATGATCATGGTATGCTTGGTGAATGTGAAATATTTGGAAATGTGATTTATGGCATGAATGTGAAATGTTCGATAATGTGGTCATTGATGAGATGATAAATTTGTGTGTATAATAAGGTAACTAGAGAGTAGTTAAATGAAGCCTAATGAGGATGAAATAGACATGGATGGTTCATGGCATGATAAATGTTGTGTGTATGATAGATATTGATATGGTATTAGTAGGTTATGGCCATAATAGTGAATGGTTTGGTAGCTCTTACATGATTAAAATTGTGCCATGTGAGTTGTGTAGATGTGTATAAGTGAGGGTGGAAAAATGGCTTGGTGAATAGCCTTGTTTTTGTCCACACGAGTAGACACACGGGCATGTGTCTAGGCCGTTTGTGACACATGGTTAGCCCCATTGGCGTGTGATCTGGTGTGTGTCCCCTGCACTTGAAATTTTGCAAAATAAAATGCTCAACATCGACCACACGGGCATGAGGCACGGCCGTGTGAAGGACACGGCCTCAGGACACGAGCGTTTGTCTTGGCTGTGTGACTTTAATTTGTTCTTGGGAAAAAATAGAGAGTTACACGGGTTAGGTACATGAGCGTGTGTGACCACACGGCCTACCCAGACGAGCATGTCCCAAGCTATACGAGCGTGTGGCCCTTAAAACATGAAAAATTTTTCTATGTCTTGTAAAATGTTCTAAATTCTTGGTTTAGTCCCGAACACTTCTAAAGCATGTTTTGGGCCTCATAGGCTCGTGTTAGGTACTTTATGCTCGATTTCAAAAAGTTTAATTTGTACAAAATTTTATGACTCGAAAATGTATGTTTCCTTGTGTTTAAGTCTGATAATGCCTCGTACCCTGTTTCGGCGTCGAACACAGGTAAAGGGTGTCACATTTAGTGGTATCAGAGCTATGGTTTAGTTTATTGTCGAACTAACCTAGCATGTGTGAGAGTCTAGCTATACATGCCATATTACTACCAGTGATAGTGTGATATCTCCCGACTTTGATGAAATTGTTTTGTTGAGACAGAGATGCTTTCCAACCGAGCTACTTTCAAAAACGCTGAAAGTGATACTAAGATATTTGAAAATGTGTTTGTGATAAGTTGAAACTTGGAAAGGTATGAATAAGATTTCATGATATGCATGTGATGATGTACAAAATGAAATAACCATAAGTTGAGAAATATGGGTAAAATGTCATTGTTTTGGTTAAACATTGTGTTTCGATGGATTATGGTGATTTTATAAAATGAAATAAAAGTTTATATTGTGATCAACATCCATGTTTGTTTGGCATTCATATGATGTGATGTGCTTGACTTGTTTGATTAAGTGAATGCGATAAGTAAACTTACTCAAAATTTATGGAATATATGCATAAGTGCACTTGTTTGAATAAGAGAATCGAAAAGTTTGTGTAGCATAAATATGTATGTTAAAATTGCCTGAAGTGACTTATATAACTGTGATGATATTATGATGATGATGAATGTTAAGTCACATGTGTGTATATATGAGAGTCTTGTTAGAGGCTTTACGACCTCACCCCCTTACTAATGTGGTATTTTATAACGAAACTTCACAAGATTTATGTTGAATGAGCTTACAAGTGAGAGACTAAAGAGTTCAGTATCGAAATAACTAATAATATGGTCAGATTTGAGAATAGTTTGCCAAATGAATACAGTTCTGGAAAAGATGCCAGGTTAATCTAAAGATTATTCGGATTTCTCAATGTTACGGTTAAAGAAAAAGCTAATCCCGGCTAATCGACTCATCCAGGTATGATGTCTAAATTATGCATTTGCTAGAATTTCTTTCGAATTGATTTTTTCATTAGTGAATGGAATAATATAGGATTAGTGATGACAAAATTAGTCAGGGAAATGATGTTTGAATCGTAAAGATGTCTGAGTGTAACGGTTGTAATTAAATAGATTATGACGATCCCTCATGGGTATTTTATATATTCATTTATCCTCAGAGATATGTGATTGTCCGTTTTCTGATGAAATTCTTATCGTATGAGAATGTTAGCTGATTATAATGTTAGATGAAAGTCCTATTGGTCTGGTTGGTTGATGATCAGTATATCTTATCTCATTCTTTAGGGTTCTATTCCATTATGTTAGGAAAAGAAGTTGATGGTGAAAATTTATGTGAGGCTATTCTTCTGTTTCTACTGGATGTTGTTTCATTTTATATATATATTTGGAAAATATAATTCCTCTGTTACAATTGATTTCAGAGCATGTAAGCATTATTTTTCTTCTGGTTTTCTCCGAGGAATCATCAAGATCTTTATTATTTCGTATGAGTTATGTTCTCAGACTTCCAGTATGGTCTTCGTATCTTGGATTTCTTTATCTCAGTTTTCTTATTATCATTATTTCATAAATTATCAATAATGGCTCATCTTTAAAGTGTGTTCTTTGGCTTGTGATAACTATGTCTATTATGGGTGTATTTCAAGTTCGATCATAGGAACGTGGTGCTTCTGGTATCAGAATTTCTCTAATTTTCATGAAAGGAATTGATATCGGCAAATGTATAGATAGTGGTAGCTCAAACTCAAATTGTATGATGGTCTTCTTTTATCAGGTAAGTTTGATTAAGGTCAATGAGTTCAATCAGGATATTTTGTTTTCTTGAGCTAATGCAGTTGTAAAGATCCTTGATTAGAATGTTAAGGGAATTATAAAATATTGCATGTTTGAGTTATTTAACAGCATGAAGAAAGGAGTATTTTGGTATGTTATTATTTGATAGATGAGATCAACTCAGTTGTTTTTATCTGAGCAAGCTGGTTAGTTGAAAGGTAATTTGAGTTATATGCATTTAAGTTTATCCTCAGGTAAGAAAATAAAATCTTGTACATTCCTGGGTGAATAGACGGATAGTTTGAAGAAAGAATTCATATTCTTGAAAGTACGATACAAAGATATACTTATTAGATTTGTTCTAATCAAATGATGTCGTTATGAGTTAAATTTGTTCCGATTGATAAGTTATCACTTTTGTGAAAGTTTGAATAGTCTATTTCATGTTAGCAAAGTTGAAAACAGTTGAAGGTGTTATTAACCGAAGCACTGGTTTTGGGTTTTGTTTGAATTGAGTAAAGAATTCATGATTTTTCAATGATGCACTATCTAACGGATTGGAATGTGTTTTAATACAAGAATGTAAAGTGACAGTTTATGCTTTCAGACGATCAAAGTCTCATTAAAAGAATTATTCGACGAGTGACTCAGAATCGGCCGCAAATATGTCTGTGTTGAGAAACTAATGACATCATTTGTTCGATGAAAAACATCATGTGCTTCTTGTTTCCAAGAGTATAAAGTGTTTAGTGTTACAGAAAATTTGGAATTAAGACAACGTTGATGGCTTGAACTATTGAAAGATTGTGAATAGTTAACGATTAACTTTTGGGGAAGTAGATATAGTTGCAGATGCTTGAATGAAAAACCTTTGTTCATTTGATAAGTGTTGGTTACATGATGAATATTATTTGATGGAAGTCTGAATCTAGCTATCTTAAAAAGCTAAAGCGATGTTTTCTTTACAAGATTGAGAACCTCAAGATTGTGATAGTAAGTGGTAAACTAAACAAGTATAGTGTGAGACGACTTATGATTCTGATTTCTATTATTATTACTCAGAGTTAAAATTCATACAATGAATTATCTAGAGCTTATACAGAAAATGTTGTACGAGACTCAGTAGTAGCTCGTTTCTTCATTCAGGGAGAAATATATATACAATTATTTGAAGAAGAGGTTCTGATGATCGGGAATATAATCTGAGTATACAGTTGCATCTTGGCAATGTAATTCATCTTTAGATTGAAGGTAAGCCTGAGAGAGTAATTCGGATCTTTAACGATATGCTCCAACACTGTGTTTTAGAGTTCAAATGCGATTGGAAAGAGATGTACGAGTTGAAATTGATTTGTGATTCTGAGTATAAAGGTGGAAGTGATTCATGAAAGTTGAAGGCAACTGCAGACTAACATTAGTAGTATATAGATTTGAAAGTTTAAGATATTGGATTCTAGATAGATGACAGAGTGCTTCTGGAAGTATTGCCCTCGAAGAGGACACTTTGGTGAGGTAGAGGAAACTATGAGAACGTTACCCTAATCTTTTTCTGGTAAGATTTTCGGGGACGAAAATCCCTAAAGGGGGGAGAGTTGTAACAGCCCGATTTTGGGCCTAGTCGGAACAGTGGTTTCGGGACAACAAATCTAATGTAGAAAAAATTATTTTTATTATTTTTATGGTCTATAATTTTATGGAATGATTTCGTGAAAATTTCGTTCGAAAATTTTGACGTTTAGGCACTCAATTTGGTCAAAAGGACTAAATTGCAAAAAGTTCAAAACCTGAGTTTTATAAGCTAGAGGCATCTAATTTTTATGAAATTTTAAATTGGAGGTCCTTAAATGGTAATTAGACCTTTGGTTAAGTTGGTGGACAAAAATGGATATGGTTAGGTATGTTTTTAAAGTTTTTCATTAAGGATATTTTAGTAATTTGGTAATTAAATGAATTAAAAAGCCAAATTAAAAGCCAAATTTTTTCCATCTTCTACCCCATGGCTGAATGTACCAAGGAGAAACCATGGCTAGGGTTTTTCAAGCTTCCAAGCTCGATTATAAGTCCGTTCTAGCCCTGTTTTTAATTATTTTTATGTTTTTGAAATCCTTGCAACATGATCTATCTATTTCTACCACTTATTTAAGACATAATCAAAGTCTAAAATTTTACCCATGATGTATATTTGTGTATTTTGATGTTTAATGGTAGATTATACAAGTTTGATGTTTGATAAATGACTTTTGCTAAGTGATTTTCGATGAAAATGTCTAAAAGGACCTATTTGTAAAAGTTATAAAATAAGTAGTAAAAGTGTGATTTAATGAAAAATGTGGGCTAGTGTGAGTATAGTAAAGATTCGACTAGGCTTGGGTAATGAAGAAATTTGATGAAAATCATTTTAAGAGCCTAGGGAGTAAAATGTAAAAATGTAAAACTTTAAGGGCAATAATGTAATTTTTTCATAATATGATTTTGGGCTGATTTGAATAGTATAATGATTAAATAAGTTAAATGTGATATTATAGATCAAGAAAAACGAGGTTTGGAATTAGAACGGGGGAAAAACGCGTATTTGACGGTGAGGTCCTATTCGCCAATTTTAAGCCAAGGTAAGTTTGTATGTTTAATAAGCATTAAATTGTATATGTATAATTGCTTAATTGATATGATTGTGGTAAATTCTATATCATTGAAATAAAATGTGAATGTTATTGAGTACGACACTATGGAAATGACCGATAGAGGTTCGATACAATGAAAGTCCCGGTTGAACCTTATGAATAGCTAGGATACAAATGTCATGACATTAGGGTTACTAACTCTAAGTGTAAGACCATATCTGGGATATGACATCAATATGAGACTACGTGTAACACCATATCTAGGATATGGCATCGATATGAGACTTTGTGTAAGACCATAGTTGGGCTATTGGCATCAATACGAGATTACATGTAAGACCATATCTGGGATATGGCATTGGTATGGTACTATAAGTACGAGATTATCGAGTATCCTATAGTATTCCAAGTGGTTCAATGGGAAATTCAATGGGTATGTCAAAGAAGAGAAAGAGCATGTAAGTATTATGAATTTGTACAAGTATGTACATAAGTTATAAGCATTGACTTCATGATATTGTAAGTTCATGGTTTCTATGAGAATGATTTTGTGAAAGCCTTGTGATTATTGGTCTATACTTGTGATGAACAAAATTCATGATAAATTCAGTTGAAAATCATGTGATTGGCTTTCATGCCAAATTGGGTTACGATCTAGCATGCTTGATTCACACAAATTGTGATTTATGAGATATGAGAAAAGGAAAGATTGTCATAATTGCCTATTAAAATGATTATGAGATGATATGTGCTTTAAACAATTGAAAGATGTTAGAATATATGCTTGAAAAGTAATCACTCATAATTAATGAGTATGTTTATTATGAGGTTTGAAATGATTGGTTGATTGTGGTAATTGATTATAATGGAGAGATTATGGTTGTTAGGCTAATGCCTAGATATGTTAAATTATGCTTATAATTTGTTAGAGTAAACATTGTGACTGATTAAAATTATAAATATGGGTTTTAATGAAGTTTATATTATCTTGTGTTTATATTATTGGACTTGGTAAATGATTGATAAGAGTTGCTTATTATTTTCATATAAGCTATATACCTTTCCCCCTTCCTTTCCCATGTTTTATAGTGCCGTGAAGCTAGCTCGAGTTAGAGATCGCCAGAGATCCTATCACACTATCAAGATATCAATTAGGGTATTTATAAATTCAATTATTTTAAGTTATGGCATGTATTGAGACTTGGTCTTTTGGTCATATGTGTCATTATGATTTTAGCCAATGTAATGGCTTATAATCATCAAAGGCTTGTTTTGCTATTTGACCATGTAAGTTGGCTTATATTGGCAACATGGTTGTAAGCCTAAGTATATTCGTATATATGTCAATGTCTATGGTGATATGATCATGGTATGCTTGGTGAATGTGAAATATTTGGAAATGTGATTTATGGCATGAATGTGAAATGTTTGGTAATGTGGTCTATTGATGATATGATAAATTTGTGTGTACAATAAGGTAACTAGAGAGTAGTTAAATGAAGCCTAATGAAGATGAAATCGACATGAATGATTTATGGCATGATAAATGTTGTGTGTATGATACATGTTGATATGGTATTGGTAGGTGATGTTCATAATTGTGAATGGTTTGGTAGCTCTTACATGCTTGAAATTGTGCCATGTGATGTTGTGTAGATGTGTACAAGTGAGGGTGACAAAATGGCTTGGTAAATAGCCTTGTTTTTGTCCACATAGGTAGACATATGGGCGTGTGTCTAGGCTGTGTGTGACACACGGTCAGCCCCATGGACGAGTGATCCGACCCTATGTCCCCTGCACCTGAATTGTGGCAAAACAGAATGCTCAGTATCGAGCACACGGGCATGAGACACGGCCATGTGTCTCAGCCGTATGAAGGATACGGCCTCAGGTCACGGGCGTGTGTCTTGGCCGTGTGACATCAATTTGTTCTTGGTTGACAAAAAGAGAGTTACACGAGTTAGGGATATAGGAGGGTGTGACGACACAGCCTACCCACACGGGGGTGTCCCAGGCCACACGGACGTGTCCATAGCCACACGGGCATGTGGCCTTTAAAACATGAAATTTTTTTTCTAAGTGTTGTAAAATTTTCTAAAGTTCTAGGTTTAGTCCCGAACCGCTTCTAAAGCATTTTTGGGCCTCATAGGCTCGTGTTAGGTACTTTATACTCGATTTCAAAAAGTTTTAATTTGGACAAAATTTTATGACTCAGAAATGTATGTTTGCTTGTGTTTAAGTCCAGTAATGCCTCGTACCCTGTTCTGGAGTCGAACACGGGTAAGGGGTGTCACATTTAGTGGTATTAGAGCTATGGTTTAGTCTATTCTCGAACTAACCTAGCATGTGTGAGGGTCTAGCTATACATGCCATATTACTACCTGTGATAGCGTAATATCTCCCGAATCTGATGAAATTGTTTTGTTGAGACATAGATGCTTTCCAACCGAGCTACTTTGAAAAACATTGAAAGTGATACTAAGATATTTAAAAATGTGTTTGTGATAAGTTGAAACTTGGAAAGGTATGAATAAGAGTTCATGATATGTATGTGATGATGTACAAAATGAAATAACCATAAGTTGAGAAATATGGGTAAAATGTAATTGTTCCGGCTGAACGTCGTGTTTTGATGGATTATGGTGATTTTATGAAACGAAATAAAAGTTTATATTGTGATAAGCATCCATGTTTGTTTGGCATTCATATGATGTTATGTGCCTGACTTGTTTGATTAAGTGAATGCGATAAGTAAACTTACTCAAAATTTATGGAATGTATGTATAAGTACACTTGTTTGAATAAGATAATCGAAAAGCTTGTGTAACATAAATATGTATGTTAAATTGCCTGAAGTGACTTATATAACTGTGATGAAATTATGATGATGATGAATGTTAAGTCACATGTGTGTATATATGAGAGTCAAGTTAGAGGCTTTACGACCTCACCCCCTTACCAATGTGGTATTTTATAACGAAACTTCACAAGATTTATGTTGAATGAGCTTACAAGTGAGAGACTAAAGACTTTAGTAGCGAAATAACTAATAATGTGGTCAGAGTTGAGAATAGTTTAGCAACTGAATACATTTCTGGAAAAGATGCCAAGTTAATTTAAAGATTATTCAGATTTCGCAATGTCACGGTTAAAGAAAAAGCTAATCTTGGCTAATCGACTCATCCAGGTATGATGTCTAAAGTATGTATTTGCTGGAATTTCTTTCGGATTGATTTTTTTCGTTAGTGAATAGAATAGTATGGGATTAGTGATGACAAAATTAGTCAGAGATATAATGTTTGAATTGTAAAGATGTCTCAGTGTAATAGTTGTAATTGAATAGATTATGATGATCTCCCTTGGGTATTTTATATATTTAGTTATCCTTAAAGATATATGTGATTGTCCGTTTTCTGATGAAATTCTTATCCTTTGAGAATGTTAGCTGATTACAATGTAGTAAAATTTTCTAAAGTTCTCGGTTTAGTCCCGAACCACTTCTAAAGCATGCTTTGGGCCTCGTAGGCTCGTGTTAGAGACTTTATGCTCGATTTCAAAAAGTTTTAATTTGGACAAAATTTTATGACTCGGAAATGTATGTTTGCTTGTGTTTAAGTCTAGTAATGCCTCGTACCTTATTTCGGCATCGAACACGGGTAAGGGGTGTCACACATCTCGAATTTGATTTACACACAATTCATCTTTGACATACTCGCTAAATTACCCATTGAACCACTTGGAATATTAAGGATACTCGGGTGTCCTATACACATAGTACCATACCAATGCCATATCCCAGATATGGTCTCACATGGGATCTCATATCGATGCCAATAGCCCAGCTATGATCTTACACGAAGTTTCATATTGATGCCATATCCCAGATATGGTCTTACGTGAAGTCTCACATTGATGCCATATCCCAGATATGGTCTTACACATAGTCTTAGTAACCCTAATGTCATGACATTTGTACCTATCTATTCCTAAGGTTCAACTGGGATTTCACGCTTGTCAAAACTTTGTCCAATACATTCAAGGATCAATCACAATTCATATAATAATAAAGCATTTAAAACATAATTAAAATAATGCATTATTTACATAAGAACTTACCTCGGTACAAAAATAGTAGGAAATGAACCTAATCGTCAAATACTTTGTTTTTCTCCCGATCTAGGTCCAAACCTCGTTTCTCTTGATCTATAATAGAAAATTTAACTCTTTGATTAATCACATTACTCAATTCATTCCAAAACTTACACTATGGCAAAAATACATTTTTTCCCTAAACTTTGACATATTTACATTTTAGTCCCTAGGCTTGTAAAATGAAATCTATTCAATTTTATCAAGACCCAAGCCTAGTTGAACCTCTTTCATGCTTATAAAAACCCACATTTTCCATTTAATCACACTTTTATACACATTTTGATATCTTTTTACAAATAAGTCCTTTTGACATTTTCATCAAAAATCACCTAGCAAAAGTTGTTTGTCTAACATTAAACTTGCATAATCTACCATTAGACATCAAAATACACAAATATCTATCATGTTTCAAACCCTATCCCTCAATCATCTCTCAAATTAATGGTAGAAATAGATAGATCGAGTGATAACGACTTAAAAAATGTAAAGAGCATTAAAAACGGGACAAGAATGGACTTACAATTGAGCTTGAAAAGTGGCAAAACCCTAGATATGTCCTCCTTATAATTTTTGACTCCAAGGGAAGAAGATGGACTAAATTTTGGCTTGATTTTTGGTTTTTAATTCATTTAATTACTAAATGACCAAAATGCCCTTTTCTCAAAACACTAAAATTCTCTTGCCTCATGTCTATTTTTGTCCAATTTAAAGAAAAATGGTCTAATTACCATATAAAGACCTTCAATTTAAAATTTCATATCAATTAGACACCTCTATCATGTAGAACTCAACTTTTTCACTTTTTACAATTTAGTCCTTTTGGCTAAATTGAGTGCCCAAATGTCAAAATTTTCGAACGAAATTTTCATGAAATCATTCCGTAAAACTATAGACCATGAAAATGTAATAAAAAAAGTTCATCTACATCAGATTCGTGGCCCCGAAACCACTATTCCTACTAGGCCCAAAATCAGTCTGTTACAGAATCGAAGAGCTTTTTTCCACGATGACACCTTTAGAAACACTCGGTCCTCAACTTGAAACTCAATTTCTTTATGTTTCAAATCCACATATGATTTCTGTCGATCTGAAGCTGCTTTTAAACTGTCGTGAATTATTTTCACTTTTTCTTCAGTTTCTCTGATCAATTCAACCCCGTGAATCTTTTTCTCACTTAGTTTAGTCCAGTATAGCGGAGTTCGGCATTTGCTACCATATAAAGCTTTGTACGGTGCCATCTTTATACTCGTCTAAAAATTGTTGTTATATGCAAACTCAATCAATGGTAAGTATTTTTCCCAACTACCCTCAAACTCTAAAATACAATATCTCAACATGTCTTCGAGAATCTGAATAACTCTCTCGGTCTGACCATCGGTCTAAGGATGAAAAGTAGTACTGAAATTCAACTGTGATCCCAGATTTTCTTGTTGTTTCTTCCAGAATCGTGACGTAAATCTTGGATCTCTATCAGAAATAATAGATAGTGGCACCTCATGCAATCGAGCAATCTCAGAAACGTACAATTCAGCTAGTCTATCAAGTGAGTAATTTGTACGTACCGGTATGAAATGAGCAGATTTTGTAACACCCCTAACCCGTATCTGTCGTCGGATTAGGATCACAAGGCATTACCGAACAAAAGAACATAATTCCATTCATCCATACATTTGTACAAGTCATGTTCATATATATATAACATAAGACTATTCACGTGTTAATAATGATTATATTAATCTTAAAATATATACAAATCACATATTCAACTCTTTAATGGTATTCGAATACCTAATAAAAAGACAAACATTTTATTTCATATTTCAATACAAATATAAATATAATCAATTAAATCATTACATATGGTATTGTTCATTAGCATAAATGGCTTTAACGATTTCATTAACAGGTTAGGGATATTTCACATAACAATATAAACTTTATACATGATTATCCATATCAAAATTTGAATCATTTTCGAACATTGATAATGAAATATCTCAAGCTTAAAATGCACTTACACGACCAAACTACTTAATTTCTATTCGGTCATTTAGTTCATCCTTCATATGTCATTTAAATATAAGTCAAAATAAACTTCAACCAAAACACATCGAACAACCATTTTTACTTCACTCAAATCAAGTTCATATATCCAACACCTTCTTTGTATATACCATAAGATGAGATATTTATATATATAACAAGTCAATTCATCATATTCAATAAACATTTATACAAGCAAATGCCAGATTACAAGTTGATTATAACTATCTCATATAATTTCATTTTATAACTGAAATCTCAAACACATTATTTTAATAATCTTCAAACCAACTCATATTACAAATTATATTCACAAGAATAAGGCATTATTCAAAAATAGACATATAATCAAAACATGAACCTTACATGTCATGTAATAACCGTATCAAAATAAACTTATATCATGTTCGAATTTAGCCAAACAACCTGTTACGTCAAGTCACATATAACATATTGCCCAAATACAACCACACATTCACATATACTTTACTTTATGCTTACCATAGCCGAATCAACCATATACTTATCCAAAATTATTAACCATTTCCAAAACATAAAACACCTAACACGAACATCATTCATTCATAACACATAACTTCATAACCAAGATAAACACAAACCATACTAAGCATAACCGAAGTCAAACATAAAAGATTAAAGCCATTTTTGCATGGCTCAAATTATACAAAACCAAAATCCAACATTTCAAAACACATTCCAGCCTATACATGCCATAATTCGAGTTTAACTTATAAAGGTACCAAAATAGTATATAATGTGATGAACTTTGCTGACAGTCTCCGAGCTCGTAGCTTGACTCCAAAATCTATAAAATAGAGTAAACATGAACACACAAAGTAAGCTATCATAGCTTAGTAAGTCATAAGCAAATAAACAATCCAATGATATAATCAACTCATTTAAAAGTAAACCAAATTACATTAACATCACTATGCTTAGTCTCAAACATACAAATTTCATAAGTAATACTTTTTCATACAAAATTTCTACCTTGGCTGAATGCCGACATAGTCAAGTTAACATATTATTATTCAACTTCCAAAGCCAAATAGTCACTATAAAACTTGGTCCACAAACACTCAAATACATAAACTCATGTATCAGAATATAACTTCATATACATATACTAATTGTGTGACCGAATACACATGATCATATATGCACATAATTAAGATTCATTTCAATAATATACACAAGGCAGAATACACTTACCAATTTCATATATATTCTTCATTTGCATCACACACAATTTGTAACAAATATCAAGTTATTTACTTACCTTATTTCAAGTAGACAACAAGCTAATTCATACCTGGCCATTTAGCTCATATTACACTTTTGATCACAACTTATCTTTTCCCGTTGAACCATTCGAAATTGGATAGGACACTCGGATTATCACACATATATCGTACAATGCCAACGTCCCAGAGGTGGTCTTACATGTAATCGCATATCGATGCCACTGTCCCAAATAGGGTCGTACTTGCATACATATATCAAAATCACATATTGATGCCATGGTCTTACTCGCACATCACATATCGGAATCCTATGTCATGACATATGTATCCTAACTATTCCTAAGGTTCATACAGGTCTCTCGGATGTCGTAACTGTAACACCCCAAACCCGGCCTAGACGTTACGACCGAATCCGACGTGCCACATTGAAGCGTTCAAAACATATTATATTGTTGGTTTAAAAATCTTTACTTGGTGTGTTAAAAAGATACTTTTGTTATAGGTTAAAGTGAATGGAAGCTGTGCACCAGGTAAGAAACCAGAAAAAAGAGGAGGTGAGTCCATCGGACTGCTTAAGTACCAAGCTCTTTCGGATACAATCCTAGACATGCACACCGCCATTGCCACACTCTAACATCGTGTATATTCTTAGGTTACTATTGTAATTATGTTCATTTTAAAATAAAACATATTTAATTTTGGAAAACGTTATCATAGCAAAAGCCTTGTTTGTAATCGTGTTACTTTGAAATCAATTTATGTTTTTGAAAACGAACCCTAGATCTAGCCCATTTTGATAGTTAATATAAATTAAGTTCATCATAATAAAATATAAATCAAACCCATAAAAAAAATAATAGAGCGGCCTTATTACATTTAAAAACCCAAAACCAAGAAAACAAAGATAAATAGGACGCCCAGTTCATTAGAAAGAAACCGAATTTGTAGACTTGCGTGGCCACTCCGAATCCCTCACAGCTCCAAGCCCACTATGGTTAGGGATCACCTGCGTGGATGAAAAATAAAGGGGTGAGCTTTGGGAAACTCAGTGTGTAAGTTAACCCAACCATAGCCTATATCAGCTCAAACCATAGAAACAGAATAAGTTGGCCTTAGCCCAGAACAGGAATCAGAATAAGCCCATAGGCCCATAATGTTTCTGAATGTATATTACATGCTTATGCAAACCCAACCCATATCCAACCACATGCACCCCATACCAACCTTTCACCATGTGAGAGACTACTCGACCCACCCAACCGCTACACGTCACGAAATATGCAAAGATGGTGCGGAATAGATAATGTGACAGAGTCACCAGAAACAGATAATCGTGGCAGAGCCACCAGAAGAGATATACGTGGCAGAGCCACCAGATCAGATAATTTGTGGCATAGCCCCCAGAACACTTCCTCCATAATATAACCCATGTCCCCATGCAACAGAGATGCAATCATGGCATACATCATACAGATTTAGATCATCATGCTTTCTAGTCAAAACTAACCCTAGGGGTATAATGGTAATTTTACACCTAAGGGTATAATGGTAATTTTTCCATGCATAGGGATATTTTAGTATTTTAACTATTTTAAGGTTTTCATGCATAATTCTACCATTTACGCACTATCAAAACACTTACCGCGCATACTTACCGAATTGGGCCAGTTGGCCCATTAACTCGATTTCGGCCCACTAAGCCCAAAATATCAATAATGCATGAAATTGGACGTACTACAGTTTTATCACTTAAGATTACCAAAAATATTAACCCACTTATCTTTCGAGCATTCGCACACTCGCAAGTTCCCAAAATACCGACTTTTCGGCATTTTGGCTTTTCGGCTTTTGCCGATCTAGTCTATGAGAGGGTGTTAGTTAACACCTGTTATTCGACGAAACGCTAACAAGATCTCCCGCACGATTAACCTTGTTGATCTTTAACTACTAGATCTAGATCTCGACCGCTTTGAACCTGTTGATCTTAGTAGCCTCTAAATAGATCTTGATCTCTAGCCTTCGATGCGCACATAAAAAAAACCGAATGAAAAATACTTAATTTTAATCTTGGCAAAAATCGATAGTCTCCTTAAAGTATTTAGGGGTTTTCAGCTTATCCTCGAATTACTAAATAAAGAAAAATAAGATCTGAATGCTTACCACTAAAGACGTTCTTGTCAGAAGCGTTTCCAACACTTTTCAAATCTTAGATCCACTGTGAATCTATCTTAATCGCAAGTAGGAAATAGATCTAAAAATTAATTCCCGAATCACTAAAGTATGGATGTTTCAGATTTTAGTATAATGAAAAGAGAAAAATAGAAAAATAGAAAAGAGGAGATGACAAAGATCTGATTTGGCTTTGAAGGAAATTAAAGAAGGAAGAGATGAGATAAAAGAAAAGAAAGAAAAGAAGAGTAGAAGAAGATAGGTTCGGTTATTATTGATGAAGGAAAGATGAACAAAAAGGGAATAATTCATAAAAGCCAAAATTAAAAGAACAAATACGGTACTTAATGCTTATTAAAAATTCTTTCTAATTTCAAATTCCCTTGATTTGCTTCATGAATTAAGCATTTGAAATTGATCCAACCACCTAGCAGCCTTATCCACCGTTTGACCGCTTCAATCTGCTGCCCGGGAAGAGTTTTGGTCCAACTCTACTACTCTCCCACACGCATGCAGCAAAAAGGGGCATCCGAGCGCTCAGCAGCTCGAACCTTGGCCTTCCACACGCATAGGCACGCTGCTGGCCACTGCGTCACAGCTTGCTCTTTGATATATAACAGTCGTAATTAACTTTAAACCTTACCTGCTGAAGTCTTGGTCCGCCTAAAAACAAACCAAAATAATGCCAGCACCTGGATTCGAACTCGTGCCCTCTCAGTTCCTTTAACGCACTGTTGCCACTGCGCTCAAGGCGCTCGTTGTGTTAAATTATACCCGCAACTTTTCTTAACCCTTATTCTAGTCGCGATCTGCATATTAAAAAAAAACCCAAATTGCGCACGCCGTGCCTTGAACCCAGGCACATCCCACGCCCTCCTAGCATCCTTCGCCACTAGGCCAGATGCCTGCTTGTGACATGAATTAGCCTGAACAATTAATAAGGCCTACCTGCGACAACCTTGGTTTTTCTAAAATAGAAACCCACATTTGCGCACGTAGGGAATCGAACCCCTACTCCCTTCCTATTGCTTAACACGCCTAACCACTAGGCCAGACTCCTCCATATGTCAAATTTTAGCCCAAATTATTAATAAACCTTAATGCCCAAATCCCCTAAAGAAGCAAAAATAATAATTTTTGCTAGAGTCTTGGATCGAATTTTTCCCACACTTTAAATACTTCTAAATTTATTTAAAAATTAAAATATTAGTAATAACATAAATATTTTATCAATATATATATTTTTAAACACTAGTAATATTTAAAACTTCTCGATATTCAGGTTTTCTTCTATCCGAACCCAGACTCAAAGCCCAATCCTGCTAGACCCAAATTCAGGGTGTTACAACTCTACCCTCCTTAAAGAAATTTCGTCCTCGAAATTTACCTGGTCCAAACAGATGAGGGTATTGCTGCTGCATCGCCTCTTCTGGCTCGCAAGTAGCTTCCTCTCTGCCATGATTACGCCAAAGCACCTTCACTAAGGGGACAGATTTCCTTCTCAAGACCTTAACATCTCGTTCCGATATTTGCACCGGTTCTTCCTCAAATGTCAAATCAGTTTGCACTTTAATTTCTGCAACCGGCACGACATGAGTAGGGTCAGAACGATAACGCCTTAACATGGAGACGTGAAAAACATCGTGAATCTAGTCTAGTTTTGGAGGTAATTCCAATTGATAAGCCACTGGGCCTACTCGCTTCAAAACCCGATAAGGCCGAATGAACCGCGGACTCAACTTGCCCTTCTTACCAAACCTTAGTATCTTCTTCCAAGGAGAAACCTTTAAGAAGACCATATCACCTACTGAGTACTCAATCTTCTTACGCTTCAAATCCGCATACGACTTTTGTCTATCAGATGCTTCTTTTAACCGATCCCTAATTATTCTGACCTTATCCTCAGTATCAGCCACCAACTCTGGTCCAAGAACTTGTCGCTCTCCTAGTTCAGTCCAACAACTAGAGGTACGACACCTTCATCTATACAGTGCTTCATACGGTGCCATTCGAATACTCGCCTGATAACTGTTATTGTACGCAAATTCTGCCAACGGCAAGTAATCCTCCCAACTACCTCGAAAGTCAATCAGGCATCCCCTCAGCATGTCCTCCAGAATCTGAATAACCCTCTCCGATTGACTACCAGTTTGGGGATGGAAAGCCGTACTAAAGTTCAATCGCGTCCCCAACGCCTCATGCAACTTTTGCCAAAATCGAGATGTGAATCTAGGATCCCGGTCAGAGATAATGGAAACTGAGACTCCATGAAGTCGCACAATCTCCGCCACATACAACTTGGCTAACCTTTGAAGTGAAAAGTCAGTACGTACATGTATGAAATGGGCTGATTTGGTCAACCTATCCACAATCACCCACACCGAGTCTTTCTTTGATGTTGACAAAGGCAACCCACTCACAAAGTCCATGGTTACCTTCTCCCACTTCCAAAGTGGTATCTTCTCTGGCTGTAGCAGTCCAGAAGGTAATTGATGCTCCGTTTTCACTTGTTGGCATGTCAGACATTTCCCCACAAACTCCGTTACTTCTCGCTTAAGTTTAGGCCACCAGTACAATTCTTGCAAGTCGTGATACAACTTATTCCCTCCAGGATGCATGGTGCACAGTCCCCCA
Source organism: Gossypium longicalyx (assembly GCA_025698465.1). Lineage (NCBI taxonomy): Eukaryota > Viridiplantae > Streptophyta > Magnoliopsida > Malvales > Malvaceae > Gossypium > Gossypium longicalyx. Next base: position 30,988,208 of record CM047006.1, read on the forward strand.
TGAGCTTCCTTCAATATTGCCTGTCTCAAGTTAGAGTCCTTTGGAACACAAATTCTTCCTCGGAAACACAGAACTCCTTCGCCATTTAACCCAAATTCAGAAGTTTCCCCTTCCTTAACTTGTTGAAAGTGAGTGACCAAAGACTCATCGTTCAACTGCTTTTCCTTAATCTGATCCACCCAGGTTGGCCTCACTTGCAACTCAGCCAACAGACTTCCATCATCATACGCACTCGCATTTGAGCAAACATCGCTCTCAAATCGAATCTGATTCTACGACTTAGAGCGTCGGCTACCACATTAGCCTTGCCTGGGTTGATACTCGATCAAACAGTCATAATCCTTAAGCAACTCAATCCATCTCCTTTGCCTAAGGTTCAGCTCCTTCTGAGTCAACAAATACTTAAGACTCTTGTGGTCTGTGTATATAATACACCTCTCTCCATACAAGTAATGTCTCCAAATCTTAAGTGCAAATATCACTGCCGCCAACTCCAAATCATGAGTAGGATAGTTCCCCGGTGAGGCTTAAGTCGTCGTGATACATATGCAACCACCTTACCCTCCTCGCATTAACACGCAGCCCCAAGCCTACATGTGATGCGTCCATCAGACACACAAAAAATCCTTCCCGCCTCTGGTTGAATTAACACAGTGCTTGATGTAACTTTCTTCAACTTCTCAAAAGCTTCCTGCTGGGTCTCAGTCTATACAAATGGTACCCCTTTCCTTATGAGTTTTGTCAGAGGTGCTGCCATCACAGAAAAGCCTTCCACAAACCTTCTGTAGTATCCTGCCAATCCTAGAAAACTCCGTATTTTCGACACTGACCTAGGCGGCTTCCACTCCAAAATTGCGTCAACCTTCCGAGGGTCCACCTTAATCCCCTCAGCAGATACCACATGTCCTAAGAAGGTTACTTCTTTCAACCAAAATTCACACTTGCTGAACTTCGCATAAAGTACATTCTCCCTTAACACTTACAGCACTATACGGAGATGCTCATCATGCTTCATTTTCGTTTCAGAATATACCAGGATATCGTCAATAAAGACGACTAAGAACTGATCCAAAAATGGTTGGAACACCCGATTCATCAGATCCATAAATGCTGCAGGAGCGTTCGTCAGTCCAAATGGCATAACCAGAAACTCGTAATGACCATACCGAGTCCTGAATGCCGTCTTATGGATATCTGCCTCCTTGACCCTTAATTGATGATATCCAGATCAAAGGTTGATCTTGGAAAATATAGACGCTCCTCTAAGCTGGTCGAACAGATCGTCAATCCTTAGCAGTGGATACCTATTCTTAATCGTCAGTTTGTTCAACTGGCGATAATCGATGCACATCCGCATCGTACCATCCTTCTTTTTCACGAATAGCACCGGTGCTCTCCATGGAGACACACTTGGCCTAATGAAGCCCCTATCCAACAACTCTTGAATTTGAGCTTTTAGCTCCACCAACTCCTTCGGTGCCATCCTATACGGTGTGATGGAAACTGGTGCTGTTCCAGGCAATAAGTCGATTCCAAACTCAACCTCTCGGTTTAGAGGTAATCCCGGAAGCTCCTCCAGAAATACATCTTGGAATTCCTTCATAGTCCTAACCTTGTCCACTGTCAGCCCCTCCTCCTTCAACTGACTTACAAATGCCAAACAAGCCTCACAACCCTTACGAATCCACTTTTCTGTCCTCAATGCCGACACCACATTGGACAAATAGTCCCTTCGTTCACCTATCATGATAACCTCCTCACCCTCCGGGGTCCTTAGCACTATTCGCTTAGCAGCACAATCCAAAGTCGCCTATGCTTAACAAGCCAGTCCATTCCCAGTATGAGGTCAAATTCTCCAAATAGTAATTCCATCAAATCCCCAGAAAAAATCCTACCTTGAGTTTCTAAGGGTACATCCCTATACAGCTTGTCTACCCTAACCGAGTGACCCAAAGGACTTAACACAGATACCCCACTCACCATCTTCTTAGAGTGCACACCCAACGACCCAGATATGGCACATGCAACATAGGAATGAGTAGATCCAATATCTACTAAGGCAATATACGGCATGCTAGAAACCAAAAACGTACCAGTTATGACGTCAGGTGCGTCGCCCTCCTCTCGACGTCGAGCTGCATACACCAATGCTGGTTGTTGAGCTTCAGCATTTTCGGCACCCCTGCCAGGTGCCCCTCGACCTCGACCATTCCTATTTCCATTTCTACCTTGCCCACGTCCTCTCGGTGGTTGTGGTCCACCTCTCATGGGTTGAGCAACCCTCTGTACAGCAACCTGAGCCTGATCAGCTCTCTGAGGACAGTTCTTAACTCTATGCTCCATAGATCCGTATCGGAAACAAGCACCAGAACGTTTCCTACACTCGCTCAAATGTACCTTACCACAGTCTCCACAGATTGATGGTCTAACCATATTCATCGGCACTGCTCGAACTGGTTCCTCTACTCTTGCTCTCTTAACATTCCTATTAGCACCACCCGAGGGTCCTGAATCCCTCCGAAAATGGTTTCGATCCTTCTCCTGATTCTGCTTTTCAGCCCGCTTAACCTCCTCAGCTATCTTTGCCTTCTCCACCAAGACCGCAAAGTCCCGCTCCCTCTGCGGAGCAATCAACACCCTCAGGTCATCCCTAAGACCATCCTCGAAGCGTACACTTCTCTCATATTCCGTAGTGACTATGCCTACGGCATACTGACTCAGCCTTAGAAACTCGGCCTCGTACTCAGCAACTGTTTTACCTCCTTGCACCAGATTCAAGAATTTCTTCCTGCGAGCGTCCACATAACTTGCCCCAACGTACTTCCCTTTAAAGGCCGTCTTAAACAGTTCCCAAGTGACCCTATCAGCTGGGGTCCCTTCTCTCACAGTGAGCCACCACTGATAGGCCTCGTCTCGCAGCAACGATATGGCTCCTTTCAGCTTCTGCTCCACCGAGCAGTCCAAGTCGTCCATAATCCGTTCCGTGGCCTCCAACCAATATTCCGCTACATTTGGGGCTACACCGGACACGCCCTTAAAAATCTCCGCTCCATTAGCCTGAAGCCGTTCAGAAATTGATCCTCGAATTCCGTTGCCCGAACTTGCCCCGGTAACCCTCTCTAGAAAACGAAGCATTGCCTGCGACAGAGCGTCATCCCCGACACCACGATCATGAGACTCCACTTCTGTTGCCGATGGTACCGGTGCATCTGCTGCCGGCATATGTCCCAAAGACGAAGATACCGCTCGAGCCCTTCCTCGGCCACGTCCATGGCCTCTTCCACGAGTGGCTCTTGTACTCATATCGTATTATCTGTTTGCAAATTTTATGCATTAACTCAGTATTCCAATGATTATTACAGATGTTTTATTAATCAGACAGTATTTTAGAGTTTGTTCTCGTAGAATCGAAGCCTAGCTATAGTTTCAGTCTCCTATCATACCTTCCTATGATTTCAGTATCATCCTATCTAGAGTATCCTTGTAGGGTTCCAGTACAGACAGATAATTCAAAAAAATATTCAGAGAAGTTTAGGGTAATACTTACAAGCTTGAGCCGGAGATTCGGAATGCCACTTCAAGATCCAGATTTTGAAAACAGAGTTTTTATAAAACTTTCATTTTTGAAAAATCCCTTTTTTACAAACCCATTCCACAGCCGGGTTGTTGCAACTTGGCTCTGATACCACTAAATGTAACACCCCAAACCCGGCCTAGACGTTACGACCGAATCCGATGTGCCACATTGAAGCGTTCAAAACATATTATATTGTTGGTTTAAAAATCTTTACTTGGTGTGTTAAAAAGATACTTTTGTTATAGGTTAAAGTGAATGGAAGCTGTGCACCATGTAGGAAACCAGAAAAAAGAGGAGGTGAGTCCATCGGACTGCTTAAGTACCCAGTTCTTTCGGATCCAATCCTAGACATGCACACCGCCATTGCCACATTCTAACATCGTGTATATTCTTAGGTTACTATTGTAATTATGTTCATTTTAAAAGAAAACATATTTAATTTTGGAAAACGTTATCATAGCAAAAGCCTTGTTTGTAATCGTGTTACTTTGAAATCAATTTATCTTTTTGAAAACGAACCCTAGATCTAGCCCATTTTGATAGTTAATATAAATTAAGTTCATCATAATAAAATATAAATCAAACCCATAAAAAAAATAATAGAGCGACCTTATTACATTTAAAAACCCAAAACCAAAAAAACAAAGATAAATAGGACGTCCAGTTCATCAGAAAGAAACCAAATTTGCAGACTTGCGTGGCCACTCTGAATCCCTCACAGCTCCAAACCCACTATGGTTGGGGATCACCTGCGTGGATGAAAAATAAAGGGGTGAGTTTTGGGAAACTCAGTGTGTAAGTTAACCCAACCATAGCCTATATCACCAAACCATAGAAATGAATAAGTTGGCCTTAGCCTGAGCAGAGAATCGAGAATAAGCCCATAGGCCCATAAACACTTTCGAATGTATATTACATGCTTATGCAAAACCCAACCCATATCCAACCACATGCACCCCCATACCAACCTTTCACCATGTGGGGAGACTACTCGACCCATCCAACCGCTACACGTCACAAAAATATGCAGCATGGCTGCCAGAACAGATAATGTGACAGAGTCACCAGAAACAGATAATCGTGGCAGAGCCACCAGAAGAGATATACGTGGCAGAGCCACCAGATCAGATAATTTGTGGCATAGCCACCAGAACGCTTCCTCCATAATATAACCCATGTCCCCATGCAACAACAGAGATGCACTCATGGCATACATCGTACAGATTTAGATCATCATGCTTTCCAGTCAAAACTAACCCTAGGGGTATAATGGTAATTTTACACCTAAGGGTATAATGGTAATTTTTCCATGCATAGGGATATTTTAGTATTTTAACTATTTTAAGGTTTTCATGCATAATTCTACCATTTACGCACTATCAAAACACTTACCGCGCATACTTACCGAATTGGACCAGTTGGCCCATTAACCCGATTTCGGCCCACTAAGCCCAAAATATCAATAATGCACGAAATTGCACGTATTGCAGTTTTATCACTTAAGATTACCAAAAATATTAACCCACTTATCTTTCGAGCATTCGCACACTCGCAAGTTCCCAAAATACCGACTTTTCGGTATTTCGGCTTTTCGACTTTTGCCGATCTAGTCTGTGTGAGGGTGTCAGTTACACACTTGTTTTTCGACGAAACGCTAACGAGATCTCCCCCACGATTAACCTTGTTGATCTTTAACTACTAGATCTAGATCTTGACCGCTTTGAACCTGTTGATCTTACTAGCCTCCAAATAGATCTTGATCTCTAGCCTTCGATGCACACATAAAAAAAAAACCGAATGAAAAATACTTAATTTTAATCTTGGCAAAAATTGATAGTCTCCCTAAAGTATTTAGGGATTTTCAGCATATCCTCGAATTACTAAATAAAGAAAAATAAGATCTGAATTCTTACCACCAAAGACGTTCTTGTCAGAAGCGTTTCCAACACTTTTCAAATCTTAAATCCACTGTGAATCTATCTTAATCGCAAGTAGGAAATAGATCTAAAAATTAATTCCCGAATCACTAAAGTATGGATGTTTCGGATTTTAGTATAATGAAAAAGAGAAAATAGAAAAATAGAATAGAGGAGATGACAGTACAGATTCGACTTTGAAAGAAATTAAAGAAGGAAGAGATGAGATAAAAGAAAAGAAAGAAAAGAAGAGTAGAAGAAGATATGTTCGGTTATTATTGATGAAGGAAAGATGAACAAAAAGGGAATAATTCATAAAAGCCAAAATTAAAAGAACAAATACGGTACTTAATGCTTATTAAAAATTCTTTCTAATTTCAAATTCCCTTGATTTGCTTCATGAATTAAGCATTTGAAATTCGTCCAACCACCTAGCAGCCTTATCCACCGTTTGACCGCTTCAATCTGCTGCCTGGGAAGAGTTTTGGTCCAACTCTACTACTCTCCCACACGCATACAAAGAAAGGGGGCATCCATGCGCTCGGAAATCGAACTGGGCCTTCCACATGCATAGGCACGCTGCTGGCCACTGCGTCATAGCTTGCTCTTCGATATATAACAGTCACAATTAACTTTAAACCTTACCTGCTGAAGTCTTGGTCCGCCTAAAAACAAACCAAAATAACGTCAGCACCTAGATTCGAACTCGTGCCCTCTCAATCCCTTTAACGCAGTGTTGCCACTGTGCCCAAGGCACTCGTTGTGTTAAATTATACCCGCAAATTTTTTTAACCCTTATTGTAGCCGCGATCTGCATATTAAAAAAAACCCAAATTGCGCACGCCACGCCTTGAACCCAGGCACATCCCACACCCTCCTAGCGTCCTTAGCCACTGGGCCAGATGCCTGCTTGTGACATGAATTAGCCTGAACAATTAATAAGGCCTACCTGCGACAACCTTGGTTTTTCTAAAATAAAAACCCACATTTGCGCACACAGGGAATCGAACCCCTGCGCCCTTCCTATTGCTTAACACGCCTAACCACTAGGCCAGACTCCTCCATATGTCCAATTTTAGCCCAAATTATTAATAAACCTTAATGCCCAAATCCCTAAAAGAAGCAAAAAAATAATAATTTTTGCTAGAGTCTTGGATCGAATTTTTCCCACACTTTAAATACTTCTAAATTTATTTAAAAATTAAAATATTAGTAATAACATAAATATTTTATCAATATATATATATATATATATTTAAACACTAGTAATATTTAAAACTTCTCAATATTCAGGTTTTCTTCTATCCGAACCCAGACTCAAAGCCCAATCCTGCTAGACCCAAATTCAGGGTGTTACAGTAACTCGGTCGAATCAAATTTCAGAAATACAGTAGCCAAGCTTACTCACATTAGGCTATTATATATATAAAATCACATATTTCATTTCAGCATATATAATTTGTATTTAATTAAAATTAAGTACGTCTATTGGCTTATAAACTTACCTCGAATGATATAAAATGGAACGGGACAGCTAGTCGACAACTTTCATTTTCCCTCGATCCAAATCTGATTTCTTTGGTTCTTGATCTAAACATATTCAAATTAAGCTCATTCAAACATATTTTCATTCAATTTAGTCCAAAAACACATAAATGAGCAAATTACCATTTTACCCTTGACATTTACACTTTTTACAATTTAGTCCCTATTGCACAAAACACAAAATATGCAAAATTTCACTATACCCTGTTAGGCCGAATCTTACCCGTATTCATACAAGTCTATATATTTCATTTATTTCACATTTTAGTCCCTCAAATTATTATTTTTGCAATTTTGTCCTAATTACTCAAAATCATCAAAAACTCCAATACAAAACATGTTAACCCAAATCATATCTTTCATATTTCATCATCAAACAACAAAAATCACAAGCTTTCAACAATGGCATAACTCAAAATATTCACCAAAATAAAAAATTCAAGCATGGGTTTATTAGTACTCGAAGCAACGATCTCAAAAATGTAGAAATTATAAAAAACCGAGCTAAACACATACCTTGATTGAGCTTGAAAGTAGTCGAACCCTAAGTTTCTTTTCTCTTTTCTTTTGTTTAAGTTTCGATTAAGAAGAAAAATATATGAAAGCTTATTTTAATCATGGTATATTATAACATATATATTAACATATTATTTAATTTACCTAATTAACCTTATTATATAATATAATTTCTTTATATTGGTTGTCTACAACCGTCCAGCATTTATTATGTTGGTCTAATTGCAACTTAAATGCCTACATTTAAAAAGACATCAATAATTTGGCCCTTTTACAATTAACCATCAAATTTTCATTTTACGCAATTAAGTCTTTTTATTTCATTAGGCACTCAAACGACAAAATTAAATCACGAAAATTTCACACACACAAATTCACACATAATAAACACAGAAAATAATTTTAAAATATTTTTCTAACTCAGATTCATGGTCCTGAAACCACCGTTCCGACTAGGGTCTAAATCGGGCTGTTACAGATTTTGTTAGTCAATCAACGACAACCCATATAGCATATTTCTTTTTCGGAGTTAGGGGTAATCCCGACACAAAATCCATTGTAACTCTATCCCATTTCTACTAAGGAATCATCACAGGCTGCAGTAAACCCGATGGTACTTGATGTTCAGCTTTGACTTGCTAACAAATCAAACGTTTAGAAACAAACTCTGAGATATCTCGTTTCATGCCTTGCTGCCAATAAAACTGTTTCAAATTGTTGTACATTTTGGTACTCCCCAGATGAATAGATAAGCAGCTATTGTGCGCTTCGTACAAAATCTTCTAAATGAGTTAGGAATTTTTTGGTATGCAAATTCTATTCAGGAACCTTAAACAATCATCGATTCCAATCTGAAACTCTGAATTAGGGATAGTCTCACTTTGAATTTGTTTAACTTGCAATTCACAATCATCTTTCTGAGCTTCACAGATTTGTTAAAGAAATACTGGTTTAGCTTTTAATTCAGTTAAAATAGACCCATCTTAACAAATCATCAACTGGGTATTTATTTCTTGTAATGCAAACAAAGATTTTCGGCTCAGGACATCAACAACAACATTAGCTTTTCCCGGGTGATAATCAATCACCAATTCATAATCTTTCAATTACTCGAGCCATCTTTGTTGTCACAGATTCAAATCCTTCTATGAAATCAGATATTTTAAGCTTTTGTGATCCATATAAATGTGTCATTTTTCACCGTATAAGTAGTGTCACCAAATTTTCAATGCGAACATAATAGTAGCCAACTCTAAGTCATGCATCAGATAGTTCTTTTCATGCGGTTTCAATTGTCGGGAAGCATAAGCTATAACTTTTCCTTCTTGCATTAGAACACATCCTAGACCGTTTAACGATGCATCACTATAAATCACAAACTCTTTTCCCGATTCAGGTTGAACCAGAACCAGTGCTTCAGTTAACAGTACTTTCAACTGTTCGAAACTCTACTGACATTTTTCTGACCATTCAAATTTCACACCTTTTTGAAGCAGTCATGTCATCGGTGTCGCAATCATCGAAAATCCTTTCATGAATCATCGGTAATAGCTCGCTAAGCCCAGAAAACTATGGACTTCAGACACATTTCTCAGAGGTTTCCAGTCAATAATAGCAGAAATCTTACTCAGGTCAACTCTAATACCTTCAGCTGAAACAATATGCCCCAAAATCCAACCTCTCGGAGCCAAAACTTACATTTGCTGAACATTGCAGATAATTGATTATCACGTAGAGTTTGTAACACAATTCTCAAGTGCTCGGTATGTTTAGATTCATCTCGCGAATAGATCAGAATGTCGTCAATGAATACAACAATGAATCTATTCAAATACAGTCTAAATATTCGGTTCATCAAGTCCATAAAAATTGCAGGAGCATTAGTTAATCCGAAAGGCATAACAAGGAATTCATAATGTTTGTACCCCATTCTGAACGCGGTTTTCGGTACATCCGACTCTTTAACTCGAATTGATAATAACCCAATCTCAAATCAATCTTTGAAAATACTGTAGCCCCTTTCAACTGATCAAATAAATCATTAATCCACGGTAGAGGGTATCTGTTATTTATAGTCACTTTATTCAGCTGTCTGTAATCGATACACATTCTCATCGTGCCGTCTTTCTTCCTTACGAACAATACCAGTGCACCCCAGGGAGAATAACTTGGTGATGCAAAACCTCTGTCTGTCAATTCTTGCAACTGAGCTTTCAACTCTTTTAATTCTGTTGGAGCCATTCTGTACGGAGCTATCGATATCAGGGTTGTTCCAAGTACTAATTCAATTCCAAATTCAACCTCTCTGATCGGTGGAAAACCCGATAATTCTTTTGGAAATACATCCAAAAACTTACAAACAACAGGTATAGATTCAATCTTTGATTCAGACACCTTTGTATCCAGTACGTATGCAAGATATGCATCATAGCCCTTTTTCATACATTTTTGAGCTAACATAGACGATATCACAGTAGGTAATTCACTCGAATCATCAAACTCAATCTGAAGAATTTCACTGTTCTGACATTTCAATTTGATAATCTTTCATCTACAATTCACAACTGCATCATGCATAGTCAGCTAGTCCATACCCAGAATCACATCAAACTCATCCAACGGTAGAAGCATTAAGTTAGTTGAAAAATAGTAACCCTGAGTCATTAAAGGATAGTTCTTACAAAATTTGTCAACTAAAACAGACTTGCCTAAGGGGTTTGATACTTTAATTTCAAACTCTGTAGACTCGACATGTAAACTCTTTTTAAATACTAAATTCATACAGATATATGAATGGGTTGATCCAGGATTTATCAACTCAACTATATCAGTATCGAAAAGAGAAAAAGTACCGGTAATAACATCTGGCGATGATACCTCCTCCCGTGCACAGATAGCATAAGCTCAGACAGGTGCTCATGCCTCAGATCTCACAGTAGAATCTCTCATAGTACCTCGGTTACCACTCGTATTTCCAGTGTTTCAAGGAGGTCTCCCTTTAGTAGCTGCATTACTTGCTTTCACCAGTTGATCTCTTTCAGCTATAGACTTTTCTAGATAGTCCCAAAGATAATGATCAAGAGATCCACATCTAAAACAAGCTCTGCTCATTATTCTACATTCACCGTAATGTTGTTTATTGCAGTGCTTACATTCAGGTCCAACATTTTTAACACTACCCACACTGGCAACATATGTCGTCTGAGGTTTAGAGCTGAAATGTCTCGTATTTCTATCTTTGATTGAAATCCCCACAGAAGCAGTAGAACAAGGATGATATTCTCTAGATTTCTTTGATGCTGACTGATGTGATTTGCTCGAAAATCTCTTTCTAAAGTCTCTAGCCTTAGAATCGGATTTTCTTTTCTCTTTGCTAAGCTCTTCAACTTTGCAAACTCTATCAACTAGAACGACAAACTCTTTCAGCTCAAGAATCCCAACTAACAGTTTGATTGCTTCATTTAATCCATCTTCGAACCTTTTACACATTATAGCCTTAGAAGAAACACATTTATGAGCATATTTGTCGAGTCATACAAACTCTCTTTTGTGTTCTGTTATTGACATATGACCCTATTTTAGTTCAAGAAATTCCTATCATTTATGATCAATAAACTGTTGGCTGATGTATTTCTTTCTGAATTCAACTTGAAAGAATTCCCAAGTAACTCTTTCTCGTGAAACTATGGATAATAAGGTATTCAACTACTGATACGCAGTGTCTCTCAACAGTGATACAACACATTTTAAACATTCTTTAGCTGTGCAAGAAATTTCATCAAATTCCCGAATCGTGTTCTCAAGTCAAAATTCGGCTCTCTCAGGGCCATCAGTAACAGTGGCTCTAAATTCTTCAGCCCCTTATTTACGTATCTTATCAACAGCTGGTTTATTTAATCGTAATGGATCCATACCTTAAGGAACTACAGGGATCGATTGGGGAATAGGTAGGGGTGGAGGTTGTTGAGCAGCCGGGTTCGTACGAATGTATTGAGTGAACCACTCGTTCATCATTTGAAAGAAAGTTTCTTTAGCCTCATCTCCATGACTACTCGATACGGGTCTAGATTCAGAAGGTGTTGTCCCTTAAGCGAGAGCTAGCATATTACTCTCAACATCATCTGCTACAGCTTGTTCGAGATCCATTAGTATACAAAAACATAGTTTACAATGTCAGGATTCATCAGACTATCACAGGTTATATATATGGCATGTATAGCTAGACTCTCACACATGCTATGCTAGTCCTAAAATTGACTAAATCGTAGCTTTGATACCAATAAATGTAACACCCTTCACCCTTATTCAATGCCAAAATAGGGTTACAGAGCATTATCAGACTGTAACGCCCAAAATTTGGGCCTAGAAGGAATAGGCCTTGAGCAGGGGTGCAGTTAGGAGACTGCACATAAAAATTTAATTGTGCAGGAAAGTGACACAATTGAGTGTTTGGCTTAGTGGTTGAGTGCTCTAGAAGTGTCTGAGAAGTCATGGGTTCAAGTCCTGGCTTCCACAAAATTTTAGTTTTTAAGGATAAAACCCCTATCTTTGGTCAGTAGGGTTATAAATAAAATTTGTTAAGGTATGACATAAAAAGCCTGCTGGTCTAGTGGATGTGGCGTGTGGATGTTTCTCTTCAGGTCTATGGTTCGAGTCATGGCAAGATAAAAAGAGTATTTATTTTGCTATCTTTCCATGTGAGAAGCAGAAGCCGACTGAAACTCTGCAAGGTAGAATTTGAATTGGTCAAAGAGAGGATGGTGGTGTAAATCAAGGAGGAGATAAAAGAGGATTTTAAGGGAGAAATATTTGAAGGAAATAGTGGAGATTGTGGTGTGGGGGTAGTTGTACCAAATTTGAAGTCTTGTGGAGGGAGTTAGTGCCGTTTGAGGACTCTAGTTGCATGAGGGAATTCGACTATAGGCTTTTGGGGTGCCGATTTGGTGTTAGCTAGCCATAGGTCATTTTTGTTTCAATACCTCGGGTTGGCAATTTTACTTCTTTTGTTTTGTGTTGGCTCTAGTCGAAGACTCCTGAAATCCTCTTAGCCTTTTGTTCATTTTTTTTGGTCGAATACCTTAAGTGACATCTTACTTTTCATCTTTCTTTCTTCTTTGTCCTCACTTCTCAAAAGCCAAATACTCCTTTTCCTGATTTCATTCTTCCTTCCTCTATTCTTTGGCAAGCCAATTCATTCCCTCTCTTTCTTTATTGGCTGAATACCCTAAGTAGTGTTCACTTCTTCTTCTTAGTTCTCCAAATCAGTTACCCTCTGTCTTTGGATAGCCGAAATTGTCAAGGACTTGTTATTTTCTCCCTTCTCTTTTTATCTTTCCCTTGACCGATTCTTATTGAAGTGCTGCCGAAATTCCTTTGACTTGTTGGGTAAGCGTTCTATGGTTTGTTTTCCCCCTTAGCCGAATCTTTGTTGGTTTCTTCTCAAAGATTTAGTTTTTGGTATCTCTTAGGCCGAGTGTTTGCTTTCTCTCTTTCCTACCATGGGGTTGTTTTCATCTAACACCTTTTTAATTCCTTGTTCGTGCGATTGTTACTAGGGGCTCGATTTTTATAAGTAAGGTGTTAGGTCGATTACTTTTCCTTTTCAAGGGATAATTCCTCTACGGGTAAGGGTTCAAGTTTTAGTCATATCTGTATGGATTATAGATGTTTATGAGTTAGTTAACTGTTCTTGTGAAGGTAAAGCTTTTGGAAGGAATACGTTGCGATTATTGTTTGGTAAGTAGATGTTTTGGTTGCAGCGGTTTCAATAATATGCTATTGGATTAACAAGGGTTTGAGAATAATGAGGGGTTGTGGTCGATCATAGGTTCTCGTATTAGAAGTGGTTCGGTTGCAACTCCATAGCAGGTGTGTATTCACACTGAATAGACTGTAGAACAGCAAAAGCCGAAAAGCCGAAAAATTGAAAGAATGGCCTTTTGGCCACATGGGTGTGCGAACGCACATATGGTGAACCGAGCCCACGAATCATGGGCGTAAGACTGTAGAGGCCACCATGGGCGTTCTCATAGGCTTAGGATGTTATGGGGCTCGATGGGCCGTGTGGGCCCAATGGGCTTGTGGGCTCCACACGGATACATTCACTGGTATGTTGTAATTACTGGATTAGGCTGTGTAGTTCACATGGCTATGGTAATTTTTGGGCTTAATGGGCCACACGGGTGTGTGGGCCTACATGGGCTGCATAATGGGCCCTAGGCCCATTTACTCTGTTAGGACCGTTAAGGTTACACGAGTCGCTCGAGGTGACTGTAGACCTTCTGATAGGTCGATAAGAGTACCTAGACCCCAGGGCAAGTAAAATGACCAAAATACCCTTATAGGGTAAAATGACTATTTTACCCTCAAGGGTAAGTGACTGATTTGTGCTATGATTTGACTGTTCTTTCTGAGTATGGCATTCTGCATATATGTATGATTTATGACATAACACTTTGCGTGGGGATGGGTTTATATATTTTGGAAGAAGTATACTGTACTGATATGGTCGCACGGGTCGCACAAGACTACTGTGGACCTAATGATAGCTTAATGTAACACCCCGTACCCGAGACCGTTGCCGGAGTCGAACACGAGGTGTTAACAGACTTAATTCATTGCTTAAACAGCTCAAACAATTTAATTTTAGAAATTCCAGACAAACTAGCAATCTGCATCATAGTCGCTTAAAAATTCATATCTCGAGGTCTGAAACTCAAAATCCAACTCCGTAAATTTTCCCTGAAACGAGACTCATATATCTATTTACTAATTTTTTTCTAAAATTATTGGCTTGGCCAATTAGTACAGTTTATTAGTTAAAGTCTCCCCTGTTTCAGGGTTCGATTGCTCTGACCTCTTTGTATTACAAATCAGATATCTCTCTGTACAGAATTTCAATGACTATGAAGTTTGTTTCTATTAAAACTAGACTCAATAAGAAATCTATACATATAAATTATGACTTCTAATTATTTTTATACAATTTATGGTGAATTTCAAAATTCAGAATAGGGAATCCAGAAATTGCTCTAGCCCTGTTTCACAAAAATTTAAACATCTCATAAAATATAACTCATATACCTGTTTCGTTTCTTCCATATGAAAATAGACTCATAATTCTTCAATTCCATATTTTATTCAGCATCTAATTATATCTCTACTATTTTTAATGATTTTTCAAATTCACGTCACTACTGCTGTCTGAATCTATTTTATGGTAAATTTTACCTATTTCATGGTTTCCATGGATTAACTAGCAATTTGACATACATAACACCAAATATGATCATAATTAGCCATTCCAATGGCTAATCATTACCAAGCATTTTTATACTACTCAATAACCATATCATAATACCATATATACAAAATGATTATAATGCTATACATGCCATACTCAAAATATACAAGCCATTATGCCAAGATGGTATACGGATAGTGTGAGCGTGCCTCCGACCGTTCTCGATTCCCGAGCTGGCTTGTCAATGCTACAAGGAATGAAAAGGAGGGAGTAAGCATAAATGCTTAGTAAGTTCACATGCAAATAGCAAGTAACATAACCATATAAGCAAACATAAAACATCATTTGCATAATCATCACCAAGACATTCATATCATATTTTCATTTATCATCTTACCATATTGTTGTCATATCGATTTTTCAACCCGAGGGTTAAGTACATACCTGTTCAAAGTATCCATTTCACAACACTTACCAATAAGTCCCTTTCATCTTGAGTATTCTATTTGAGTAGAACTTTACCCGTTGAACACATCGGAATATAATTCGGATACATGGAAAGTTTGCACATAACTGCCACATATGTAGCCAAGCTACTATGTAACCCGCCCATAAGCGAACTCGGACTCAACTCAACGAGCTCGGGCGTTCGCATCCATAAGTGAATTCGGACTCAACTCAACGAGCTCGGATGCCTAGTTACATCTCACGAACTCGGACTCAACTCAACGAGCTTGGATGCCCAAATATCCCAGTGACATGTCACTTGTATCCTAATCCATTCCTAAGGTTCAACGGGACCTTTTTCCCAATCATCTGTCTCAACCATCTTCTACGGAATACCGATACCAATACTCGGTAGTATTTCACATTTTCCAAGTATGTCACATAATTTGACATATTATCAAACAATTATCACGAGTATAATATTTCATAATAATTATCATATCATTTAAATAACATAAAAACATTTAAAATAATAACTATGTTACCAACATTTACATATGAACTTACCTAGTATGCAAAAATGGCTACTTTTACCATTTCGTCCACAACTTGGTATTTTCCCCATTTTAGCCCGAATTTTAGTTTTCCTTGCTCTATCATTTAAAATATAGTCTAATTAGGACTCACATTATTCAAATTGACCCAAAATCATATTTTGGAAAAATTACAATTTTGCCCCTAAACTTTTGCATATTTACACTTTTGCCCCAAAGCTCGTAAATTAAACTTCAGCCTATTTTCTTATGTTTTATGACATGCTGATCATTTTTCCCTTCTATGGAAACATCAAATTCTCACTCTAACATGTACTTATGACTATTAGGTATTTTTACCGATTAAGCCCTTTTTGCTCGTTTTCACTTAAAACCGAGTAGCACAAGTTGTCTAACATAATTTAAAACCTCATATTCTATCATAAAGCACCAAAATACATAAATTTCACCTATGGGTATTTTTCCAAATATGAACCCTAGGTTTTAATCGAGCTACCGGGACTCCAAAAACGTAAAGAACTTGAAAAACGGGGCTAGAATGGACTTACGATCGAGATTGGAAGCTTTAAAAACCCTAGCCATGGTTTCTCCTTGCTATATTCGGCAATGGGGTTGAAGATGAGCAAAATTGGCTTTTAATTTTGTATTTTAATTCATTTTACCCCTAAATGACCAAAATGCCCTTACTACTAAACTTTCCAAAAATTCCATCCATGTCCAATTTTTGTCCATAAACTTAGAAATTGGTAAAATTGCTATTTAAAACCTCCTAATTAATATTTCAAAACAATTTCATACTAGAAACCTCTAGAATGCAAGTTTTGCAAATTATTCGATTTAGTCCCTAATTTCAATTTAAGCACTTTATGCATAAAGTTTATTCACGAAAATTTCACACAATCATGCAATCATATCATAAACATCAAAATAATTATAAAATAATTATTTCTATCTCGGATTTTGTGGTCACAAAACCACTATTCCGACTAGGCCCAAAATCAGGATATTACAACTCTCCCCCCCTTTAGGGATTTTCGTCCTCGAAAATCTTACCAGAAAAGTGGTCTTCACTTTTAATCTCATATTCGGTGCCAAAGAACTTTCACTTAGACTGTACCTCCAACACATCTCTTTAATTTCTCATATGATCTCAAAGCTTACATCTCAACTCTCAATTGTTTCTTAAATTTTCAACCCTTCTCGCTTTCCCATGATATCATGACATAAAACCCGGATCTTAACTTGATTAATGGAGACCGAATTCCAAGAAATCCAACAATCAAAGAGACACAATTTCCATGAATCGATGAGTAGGAATTCATTCAATACTGAGATATGATTTATAGATCTTGCCAAACATTTAACAATAGAATACATCACATTTTCCTCTTTCTGCCATGGAAATAATTCTGATATGGCCTCAAGAATAATCCTTCTAATTTCCATCCCAATATCAACACTGACGAGGATAATTTTGATAGATCCCAATGCTCGGCTTTAACCCCTTTAACAACTCCAATTTTATGTAACATCGAATGCTCTAAACTATCACATTACCTCACCGTCTTGAAACACATCACAATTCATACAACAGTATATTACTGAAAGTCAGGAAGTCTTTACTCAATGTAGACTAGTCTAGTTCAGATGCTTCGGCTACCAATATTCTCATCTATCCAAACTTTGTCAACATGTAATAAACTTTTCAGCTTTCACAAAATGAAAACCTTATCATTCGTAGTGACTTTAACTAATATCAAACTTTTTCTAATAAATATACACTTCTCGTTCAGACTATTTACTCTTTTATCCGTACAAAATGAAATTCTATTATCAGACTTGGGAAAAATAATCCTGAAATAATTGTCACATGAAATCTTTCAAATATATAATTCACCATACCGACTGAAACTCGCGCTTTTATCACTTATGCCTTTACTGATGTCAAATCCTTACACAGAAATTAGAAAAAAAAACCCCAATACTAAAATCACCACATTACCAAGATCAAATTAGAAGTATAGTCATGTTTGACATGATTATCACGAGCTGAAGAACGCACTTCGAACACGAGTCATAATTGACAAATTATGGAACAAAGATAACAAGAAAACAGAATAAAGAAATCCAAAATAGAGAAATCCAGAATAAAGAAATCCAGAATAAAGAAACCCAAGATACGATACTATGCTGGAGAATCGAAAACCAAACCGGAGAATCGAAAACCAAACTCATAGAGAAAATACGGAATACCCCGATAATTCTTCAAAGAAAGAAAGTCCAAAAGAAAACATCATTTAATCCCACTAGAATCAAATATAATAAGAACAATATATCTTCCCATACATATATATCAGATAAAGCATCAAGTAGAAGAAACAGAATCATAATATCATATGTATTCTCTCATCAATTCTTATCAGACGAAATGAAATAGAATACCCGATGAAATAAAGCAATATAAATTATAAACCAGTCAGACTACCAATGCTTTCATCCAACACTAGGATTAAAAGACATTCCCATATAACAAGAATTTCTTCAGAAGATCAATAGCCATAGAAATATTTCTGAGAACGGGTGAACACATAGAACATCTCAAAAAAGACTGCTAAATCTGTCCAGTCATAACTATCACACTCAGATAGTTCACATTTCAAATATCATTTCCCTAACTAGTTCTGCCGTCACAAATTTCATATTAAACCATTCACTAAAGAAGGCGATTCAATAAATTTCGATTTACACTTTTCTCGACCTTGCACTGAGTAATTCGGTTTACCAAGGAGAATTCCTTTTCTAACTGGAACAGTGCATAATTCCAATAATCTTTACGTCAATCCGATACTTTACTAGCTCTGACTTTACTTATCAGCTCATTTTCAATCTCTGATCATACTTATAATTATTCTATCACTAAACTCTTTGGGTTCTCAACCGGAAATTTATTCAATACAAATCTCATGAAATTCCATTATAAGTACCATTTCGGTAAGGGGGAGGGGTTGTAGGACCTCTGACTCGACTTTCTTATACATACACATATGACACAACTTCCATCATCATAGCAACATCATCAAAATCATGTCATTCATTCATGTTGGCTTATACCAATTTTCCTATTGTCCCATTTAGACAATATACTTATGTATACATTCTATGTTTTCTAGATAGCTTTACTTATCCATTCATTTAATTAAATTAAGTCATGCTTATGACATCATATAAGGCCAAACAAACATAGATATTTTGCACCACAATCACAACTTTCATTTCATGCATCATCATGTATATATCATTACAATCATATAATTCAGTCCAACAATTTAACATAGATAAGTTCATTTCATTATAATCCTTTATCTCATAAAAATTATATATCATTAGCATTCATCATCATTCGACGTCCAAATCAAAACAAGGGCACTTTCATTCGTATCATAATATTATGACTTTTACTCATACCTCTACTACTTTCTATTTATTCCGTTCATCTTATCAAGTAAGCCATATACACTACATCATATGAGCATTAAGCAAATATGAATATTTATCACATATGTATCATAAACCTTTATTCATACTTTTCTGAACCGATACTTATCATAATCATAATTTTACTCAAATACCTTCACATAACATTGAACATGGTCGGCGCAGCTCGGTTGGAGAGTACCCTGTCTAAATAAGACTGTACTCATACGCGTCGGAAGACATCACACTATCACAGATCAGTGGCTCGTATAGCTAAACTTTTACACATGCTAGGTTAGTCCGAGAACCGACTAAACCTGCTCTGATACCACCAAATGTAACGCCCCATACCCGAGACCATTGCCGGAGTCGAACACGAGGTGTTAACAGACTTAATTCATTGCTTAAACAGCTCAAACAATTTAATTTTAGAAATTCCAGACAAACTAGCAATCTGCATCACTGTCGCTTAAAAATTCATATCTCGAGTTATGAAACTCAAAATCCAATTCCGTAAATTTTCTCTGAAACTAGACTCATATATCTATTTAATGATTTTTTTATATAATTTTTGGCTTGGCCAATTAGGACAGTTTATTAGTTAAAGTCTCCCCTATTTCAAGGTTCGACTGCTCTGACCTTTGTGTATTAAAAATCAGATATCTCTCTGTAAAGAATTTCAATGACTATGAAGTTTGTTTCTCTTAAAAATAGACTCAATAAAAAATCTATACATATAAATTATGACTTTTAATTATTTTTATACAATTTATGGTGAATTTCCAAATTCAGAACAGGGAATCCAGAAATCGCTCTGGCCCTGTTTCACAAAAATTTAAACATCTCATAAAATATAACTCATATACCTGTTTCGTTTCTTTCATATGAAAATAGACTCATAATTCTTCAATTCCATATTTTATTCATCAAGTAATTATATCGCTACTATTTTTAATGATTTTTCAAATTCACGTCACTACTACTGTCTGAATCTATTTTATGGTAAATTTTACCTATTTCATGGTTTCCATGGATTAACTAGCAATTTGACATACATAACACCAAATATGATCATAATTAGCCATTCCAATGGCTAATCATTACCAAGCATTTTTATACTACTCAATAACCATATCATAAGACCATATATACAAAATGATTATAATGCTATACATGCCACACTCAAAATATACAAGCCATTATGCCAAGATGGTATACGGATAGTGTGAGCGTGCCTCCGACCGTTCTCGATTTCCGAGCTGGCTTGTCAACGCTACAAGGAATGAAAAGGAGGGAGTAAGCATAAATGCTTAGTAAGTTCACATGCAAATAGCAAGTAACATAACCATATAAGCAAACATAAAACATCATTTGCATAATCATCACCAAGACATTCATATCATATTTTCATTTATCACCTTACCATATTGTTGTTATATCGATTTTTCAACCCGAGGGTTAAGTACATACCTGTTCAAAGTATCCATTTCACAACACTTACCAATAAGTCCCTTTCATCTTGAGTATTCTTCCATTTGAGTAGAACTTTACCCGTTGAACACATCGGAATATAATTCGAATACATGGAAAGTTTGCACATAAGTGCCACATATGTAGCCAAGCTACTATGTAACCCGCCCATAAGCGAACTCGAACTCAACTCAACGAGCTCAGGCGTTCGCATCCATAAGTGAACTCGGATTCAACTCAACGAGCTCGGATGCCTAGTTACATCTCACGAACTCGGACTCAACTCAACGAGCTCGGACATTCGCATCCATAAGTGAACTCAGACTCAACTCAACGAGCTTGGATGCCCAAATATCCCAGTGACATGTCACTTGTATCCTAATCCATTCCTAAGGTTCAACGGGACCTTTTTCCCAATCATGTGTCTCAATCATCTTCTACGGAATACCGATACCAATACTCGGTAGTATTTCACATTTTCCAAGTATATCACATAATTTGACATATTATCAAACAATTATCACGAGTATAATATTTCATAATAATTATCATATCATTTAAATAACATAAAAACATTTAAAATAATAACTATGTTACCAACATTTACATATGAACTTACCTAGTATGCAAAAATGGCTACTTTTACCATTTCGTCCATAACTTAGTATTTTCCCCATTTTAGCCCGAATTTCAGTTTTCCTTGCTCTATCATTTAAAATATAGTCTAATTAGGACTCATATTATTCAAATTGACCCAAAATCATATTTTGGAAAAATTATAATTTTGCCCCTAAACTTTTGCATATTTACACTTTTTCCCCAAAGCTCGTAAATTAAACTTCAGCCTATTTTCTTATGTTTTATGACATGCTGATCATTTTTCCCTTCTATGGAAACATCAAATTCTCACTCTAACATGTACTTATGACTATTAGGTATTTTTACCGATTAATCCCTTTTTGCTCGTTTTCACTTAAAACCGAGTAGCACAAGTTGTCTAACATAATTTAAAACCTCATATTCTATCATAAAACACCAAAATACATAAATTTCACCTATGGGTATTTTTCCAAATATGAACCCTAGGTTGAATTATTGCTAGCATAAGCTTAATCGAGCTACCGGGACTCCAAAAACGTAAAGAACTTGAAAAACGGGGCTAGAATGGACTTACGATCGAGCTTTGAAGCTTTAAAAACCCTAGCCATGGTTTCTCCTTGCTATATTCGGCCATGGGGTTGAAGATGAGCAAAATTGGCTTTTAATTTTGTATTTTAATTCATTTTACCCCTAAATGACCAAAATGCCCTTACTACTAAACTTTCCAAAAATTCCATCCATGTCCAATTTTTGTCCATAAACTTAGAAATTGGTAAAATTGCTATTTAAAACCTCCTAATTAATATTTTAAAACAATTTCATACTAGAAACTTCTAGAATGCAAGTTTTGCAAATTATTCGATTTAGTCCCTAATTTCAATTTAAGCACTTTATGCATAAAATTTATTCACGAAAATTTCACACAATCATGCAATCATATCATAAACATCAAAATAATTATAAAATAATTATTTCTATCTCGAATTTTGTGGTCACAAAACCACTATTCCGACTAGGCCCAAAATCAGGATATTACACTTAAAGCCTATTACTGGCAGCTTTGCTGCGATATTATTACTGGTAGCTATGCTGCTATACTGGTGTGCTAGCTGGGTGGGTCGACTTTGTCCCCACATGGTGGTACAGAGTGGTGTGTTGGCTGGTTTGGGTTAGGTTGCATGATTGTACTGTATTGTTACTGTATTGGGCTAAGGCCCACATTGTTAGTGTTACCATAATGGGCTCAGGTCCAGTCTGTTACTGATATGGGCTTAGGCCCAGACTGTCTTGTTCACTGTTTGTTTATTATTGGGACTACGCATTGAGTTTTCATAAACTCACCCATCTGTTTTAACTGTTCAGGTAATCCTTAGGCGGATCGGTGCTGCGAGGGACTCGGAGATGGCCACACTATTACTTCTATTTCTTTTATTTGCTATTAGATTTCGTTTTGGGTTTTAGTTTATGTAATAAGGCCTCTCTAATTTTCTAGCTTTTAATTTTGGATTTTTGCTTATTATGTCTTGTATCTGCTAAGAGTAGAACGCAGTTTTCCAAAACGATAACTGGTTTCAAAACATTACGTTTTCGCAACACTTTTGAAATGCTTCCGTAACAAACAATGTTTTAGAAGTAATGACAATTTAAAATGAATAACGAATAGTTAAAATGATTTGAGATCTAACAAAGAAGCTTTAAATTTCCAAACGGGTTTACATCAGTAAGAGCAAGTTTTTGAAAAGCACTACAATATGACACCGCCAAATTCGGCCATAACGTCTAGGCCGGGTTCAGGGTGTTACACGGACTTACAAAATAATTAAACATCCATTTAGCATACATTTTCTCAATTCAAGCATTCATCTTTCAATCTCATCAATTTGTCCCTTATATGAGCCTAGGAGGCCCTAAACATGCTTTGGGAGTGATTCGGGACTAAATTGGTAACTCAAGAAACTTTCACAAAACTTTGAAATTTTTTCTCAAAATAGGGGACACACACCCGTGTGGCCAGACCGTGTGTCTTACACGGCCACCAGACACGCCCGTGTCACAAGCCATATGGACATTCGAAATGGGAGCACATGGTCGTGTCCCAGTCCTTATCTGACCCCGTGTAACTCTTTGACTTGGGTCACAAGGCCGACACATATGCCCGTGTGCCCTAAAAATGGCCATACACGCTCGTGTGCCAGGCCATGTACTAGGCCATGTCAAACTTGTAGGGTATACTGACTTATGCCACACGGCCCAGTCACACGCCCATGTGTGAGGCCGTGTGGAGCATACTGACTTGATTTTAATTTCAACAATAGGGAACACACAGCCGTGTAACATAACCGTGTGTTACACATGACTGAGACACACGCCCGTGTCTTTGCTCGTGTGGACAAAAATAGGCTATTTACTAAGCCAATTTGCCACCCTATTTTTACATACTTACATAAGCATAATTTTCAATATTTTATAACTCAATAAGCAGCTAATCCATAACATTTCAAACACATATTATCCCAAGTTAAGCCAAATCACATGGCTTTATCTTATACCACAACATGTGCCAAAATCACTAGCTCAAGTAACCATAACTATCATCTTTATAACTATCCTATACATGTCATATGTATATATATCCATGAGTTCAAAGGTACCAATTGGAAACTAGATAGTGTGATGCGTATCTCCGACTTTATCCAAATCAAGCGATCTATCGAACCACTATAAAACACGGAAAAGAAACAGAGTAAGTTTTATGGCTTAGTAAGCCCGTATAATTTAGAATTAAACTTACCATTTATACATAATCAAGACAATAAATAAGGTATACTCAATTCAATTACCAAATGCCTAAACACAAGTATTCATCAACAAGCTAGTCACATAAGTGCATGTAATCATCCATTATCTCAATTTAATACTCAATACATTGTATCATATCAAATTCATATATCACGTACATCATTTGTAACATTTCACTCTCAATCATATAAACAATAATTCATTCGATAACAGTAACTTATTCATATAAACAAATAGCTTTTTCACATAACCAATAACAGAATTTATGCCCGTTGAACCTATTAGAATATCGAGGATACTCAGATGATATACATTACTTGTATAAATTAGTAATCTGTCAATTCATTAACATTTTTGCTCTTTCAAGCTATGATCAATAAGCTCCTCCTGAGCTAATGGACAGTAAGCTCTATTGAGCTAAAACGGTAAGCTCTGACGAGCTGAAAGTAGTAAGCTCTTACGAGCTGATATATCAGTAAGCTCATAAGAGCTGTGGTGAGCCTGCAACACATGCAGGATCTTGACCAAAACGGTAACCCTAGTGACATGTCACTCGTATCCTACGACTTTCTACGATTCAAACGAGACTCGGCATTCAATAATTCTCATCAATTAGGCATTCAAACTCAGTAATACCATTTACTCAATTATACTTTCATTTAAAATAATTTACAAGTATTTAAAAATTCGATTCTAATTATACGAACTTATCTCGAGTTGCTCGGATGGAAATTATCGACTATTTGTCCACTTTTCTTTTTCCCTGATCTAATCACGACCTTGGCTTATCTTGATCTATATATTATCAGATTTAGCACATTCAGCATTCGGTCTATTCAATTTAGCCTATAATTAACAATTTGGCAAATTTACACATTTGCCCCTAATGTTTCACATTTTCACAATTTAGCCCTTATCACATAAAATTGAAAATTCATGCAATTTAGTACAAACCCATGCTTAGTCGAATTTAATACATGTTACTAGCATCCCATATTTTCAATTTATTTACACTTTTAACCACCACATTTCACATTTCCTCAATTTAATCCCTTTTTGACATTTTTGTCAAAAATCACTTTCCAAAAGCTATTAATCTAACATTAAACCTTCCAAATCCATCATAAATCATCAAATTACTCAAGCATTCAACAATGGCAACATGATAATTCTTTAACAGTTTCAAAATCTAGGGTACGAGCTAGCTAGAATACGAAGCAACGATCTCAAAAACATAAAAATAATTAAAAACCGAGCTAAAACCATACCTTAATCTAGCCGTCAAAGTGGCCAAATGTTCAAACCTATTTAATGGCTTTCTCAAGCTTTAGTTTCGGTGGAGAATATGAACATTTTCATGCATTTTCATTTTTTGTTTTTATTTAATTAACTATAATAACCATTTTACAATTTTAACCTTTGTAATTTAATATAAAAATCACATAATCCATGCCCATTACCATCCACTAATGCTACAAATGGCTAATTACCATGCAAGTACTCATTCATTTCATTTCTATAGTCATTTGGTTCATTTAACTTATAGAACTCATATTTTATGCTTTACGTGATTTAGTCTTTTTTACCGAATTAAACACTGAAACGGTAAAATTTCTTTACTAAACTTTCACCCAATAATTCTATCATGTTGTATACCTTAATAAAATAATAAAATAAATATTTTTACTTTAGATTTGTGGTCCCGAAACCACTGTTCTGATTTGACCAAAAACGGGCTATTACAGATAGGCAGTAGTAATTTTCTGCTTCACATCATATTTGTCAAGCAACCACTTAAGTCATTTGTTCACAAAGTGAGAACCTTCATCATTAATAATAGCTCTTGGTGTCCCAAATCGTGTAAACACATGCTTATGTAGGAATCACATGACTACCTTAGCATAATTTGTAGGGTATGCTTCAGCTTTAACCCACTTGGATACATAGTCCATAGCAACTAAGATGTATTTGTTCCCATAGGAAGAAGGAAATGGGCCTAAGAAGTCAATGCCCCATACGTCAAATAATTCAATCTCCAAAGTGTTTGTCAAGGGCATCTCATTCCTCCTTGATATATTTTCGATCCTTTGGCATTTATCACAATTCTTGTAATAGCCCGATTTAGACCCTAATCGGAACGGTGGTTTTGGGACCATGAATCTAAGCCAAAAAATATTTTAAAATTATTTTCTATGTTTATTCTGTGTCAAATTATATCTGTGAAATTTTCGTGATTTAAGTTTGTCGTTTAGGTGTCCGATTAAATAAAAGGACTTAATCGCGTAAATTGAAAATTTGGTAGCTTAAATGGTAAAGGGCCGAATGGTTAGTGGTTCATTAAATTAAGGTATTTATGTTGTAATTATACCTTTAGATTGATTCTTGGACAGTAATGGGAATAGGTTATAAAATTCTATTATTATTTTATAAAGGTTAAATAAGAAATTTATCAAATAACATATAAAAAGCTAATATTAAAGTATGAAATTCATTTTATTATATCATCATCTTCCATTGTCGAAACTTAAAAGAAAAATAAAAGAAAATAGAGCTAGGGCATTCGGCCATTGTAGGAGCTCAATCAAGGTATGAAACTAGCTCAGTTTTTGATAATTTCAACGTTTTTGAGATCGTTGCTTGGAGTACTACAAAATCCAAACTTTAATTTTTGATTTTGATGAATATTTTGAGTTGTGCCATTTTTGATGCTTGTGATTTTTGT
Source organism: Gossypium longicalyx (assembly GCA_025698465.1). Lineage (NCBI taxonomy): Eukaryota > Viridiplantae > Streptophyta > Magnoliopsida > Malvales > Malvaceae > Gossypium > Gossypium longicalyx. Next base: position 31,015,071 of record CM047006.1, read on the forward strand.
TGTTTGATGATGAAAAATGAAAGATATGTTTTAGATTAACATATTTTGTATTGGAGTTTTTGATGATTTTGAGTAATTAGGACTTAATTGCAAAAATAGTAATTTGAGGGACTAAAATGTGAAATTGATAAAATATATGGACTTGTATAGGCATGGGTACCATTCGGCCTAACATGGGTGTTGTGAAATTTTGTGTATTTTGTGTTTTGTGCAATAGGGACTAAATTGTAAAAATTATAAATGTTAGGGATAAAATGGTAATTTATCTATTTATGTGTTTTTGGACTAAATTGAATGAAAATATGTTTGAATGAGCATAATTTGAACATGTTTAGATCAAGAACTAAAGAAATTGGATTTAGACCGGGGAAAAACGAAAGTTGTCGACTAGTAGCCCCTTCCCGTTTTATGACGTCCAAGGTAAGTTTATAAGCAAATAGACGTGTTAAATTGTAGTTAGATGTAAATATTATATTTTGTTATGTAATGTAAAATATACATATGTTATAGTCGAATATGCTTAAGCTTGACTATCACAATTCTGAATTGATTTCAATCGAGATACGACGTCCGAAAGCCCCGTATGAACCTTAAGAATAGCTAGGATACATATGTCATGACATAGGATTCTGATATATGTGTGCGACTAAGTCCATGGCATCGATTTGTGATTTCGATATGTGTTTACGAGTAAGACGCAGTCTGGGACAATGGCATCGATATGTGGCTACATGTAAGACCACGTCTGGGACGTTGGCATTGTACGATTTATGTGATTGTTCGAGTGCCCTATCCAATTTTGAATGGTTCATTGGGCAAAAGTATATCGCGATCGAATGTGTAAATGAGTTAAAAGCCAGGTATGATTTAGCTTGTTAGCAAAAGTTATTAAGGTATGTGTGAGACTTGAAATTTAACAAGTTTTATGAGATGCAAAAGACAAATTTATGTAAAATGAACAAGTGTATTTGATTCGCAGGAATGTTATGAATATTATGAAATAAATTTTGGATATAAATATAATCATACTTATATTCGGTCATACTAGTAGTAAAGGTACATGATATTAATAATTGGATTCTTGTGGTTATGTGAATAAATATCTATCTATATATGATTGATCCTATAGTGATAACTTAATCTAGAAAGTTGATTTTACATTCGGTTATTATGGTGTCATAGCATTCGGCTATGGTAGTTTTATGGAAGAAAATTTATTATTTATTTCATTTGTAAGTTCAAAGTTAAAGTTGGCATTATTAATACAATCCGGCTTAAAATGAAATGAATTGACTATATCTTGAAATTGTTTAGTTTCTTTAAACTTACTAAGCTATAATAGCTTATCGTGTGAATGTTGGTTTCTGTTTTATAGATTTTGAGAAGTCAAGTTACAAGCTTGGGGATCGTCTGCGAAGCTCATCACACTATCCTCTATTTTGGGTACTTTTATAAGTTAAATTAAAGATTATGGCATGTATAAGCTAAAGTATATTTTGGAAATGTTGAACTTTTGGTTATGTATAAAGCCACGCGAAAATGGCTAAATTCTTAAGTTGGTTTTGAAGTGTTTTGGTTGTGGTTATTTCTCTCTATTTGAATTCGGTCATGTATGAACATGGTATGAGCTCATTAGGGTTAATATGTTGTGAGTGAATTAAACTTTAGTTAATATTTTGTGTGTTTTGTGCGTTGAAATAATTGATGAATTGGACAGCATCTATAGTTAATTCGATTATAGCTTTTGTATGATTATAAACATATATGGAAACGGTTGTTACATTTGTTTAAATTTTTGTTATATGCGTTGGTACTAGGGAATATTTGACTATGATCTAGTGTGGTTGAGATTGATTTTGTTACATATATTATATGTTATGTTTGGCTGGTTGGGGTGTATTCAGTCTTGATGCTTAGATTATTTTGGGAACTATGTTATATATCTATTAAATGATTATAATGGATATTGGGTAAGAGTGATTTCGGTTTGTTAGATATGTGGTATATGTATGGCAAATTATATAAGTATGATGCATTGAAGTTACCCTTGGTGGCCGAACAGGTAATTAAATTATTGGTTGTGTATGTATTTCTATTCATGGTAACTTGGCATGTGAAATGGGTATACTTTAGTCATTATATGCGCCTAAGGTTATAAATTAAAGTAGCTAGGTATATGTTTTGGTTCGGTCATTGAGCATAAGGGTTGGGTGCTTCAAAATGTCTTTGATGTTCAAAATGACTAAAAAAATTTATAGTGGATTACTTATGAATTAATTAAGCACATGAATATTAACGTGTGGGAATGTTTCATGTATGCATGTTTTATAAACTATATGATATGTATTATTTAAACTTATAATTCGAATGTATATAAGTATTTTTAATTGTGCATTGGCTAATTAATTAATGTAATAAATCGTGATATTGTTTGGTTTTAATTTTGCATGTGCTTAAAATTTTATTATGTATAACTTGAGTTTTTAATGACTCTGTATTATGATTTAAATTATGCGTCTAATGGTTAAACAGGTTCATGATTTAATTATGTGAATATAACATATGTGTATATGTAAGTGTCCTAAATTTGGTGTCTCATCCAGTAATACCTCGTGACCCCCATTCCGGCGACAGATACGGGTTAGGAGTGTTACATTTTATTGGTATCAGAGCTACGATTTAGTCGGTTCTAGGACTAACGTGTGTGAGTTTAGCTATACATTCCATAATTATATACTGTGATAGTGTGATGACTTCTAACATTTGAAATGTGTTTTTATATAGTAAATAGATCCCGATAGAGCTGTAGCTGATGATGTCGAGAATGTAGCGCCTACTCCCGCGCAAGGGACAGCACAGGCTGATTCTCGACCGACTTCGAGTAATCCAGAAAGTGAGGCTAAACAAACCTTCTATCAAATGATGAATGACTGGTTCACTCAATATATCCGGACTAACCTGGCTGCAGAGCAACCTCCACCCCTGATTAATCCATCTTCCGTGCTTGCTGTACCTCAAGTAAGTGATCCATTGCGAATAAATAGACCACCTGTTGATAAAATCAGAAAACATGGAGCTGAAGAGTTTAAAGCCACTGATGAGGATGATGCTGAGCGGGCTGAGTTCTGATAATACCATCCGTGTGTTTGATGAGCTGTCTTGTACCCCAGATGAGTGTTTGAAATGTACCATATCATTACTTCGAGACACATCATATCATTGGTGGAATACCCTAGTATCAGTAGTTCCGAGAGAGCAGGTGTCCTGGGAATTCTTTCAGACTAAGTTCCATAAGAAATATATCAGCCAGAGATTTATCGACCAGAAGCATAAGGAATTTCTGGAGCTGAAACAGGGTCAGATGACCGTGACAGAGTACAAACGGAAATGTGTGAGACTCAATCGGTATGCCAGAGAGTGTGTTTCCACTGAAGCCATAATGTGAAAAAGATTTGAAGATGGACTAAATGAAGATATTAAACTATTAGTTGGCATACTTGAGATAAAAGAGTTTCTGGTACTTGTTGAGCGAGCCTGCAAAGCTGAAGAGCTTGGGAAAGAGAAAAAAAAGCTGACTTTGAAGCTAGAGATGCACGCAAAAGAACATCCGGTAAGTCATTCCAGTATGTATCAAAGAAGTTTCGATATGATTTTAGCCGTTCTAAAGCCACTTCAGGTTACTCCAGACGGGATCAGAATAGACCACCAGTGAGCTCCAGAGCTACCTCCGTAGCGAGTGTGGATAATGCCAGATCAAATCAACTCGAGTGTAAACACTATGGTAAATGACATCCCGACAGTTGTAGATTGTATGATCAGGCTTGCTTTAAATGCGAATCGACAGATCATTATATTCAAGATTGCCCAGTGTTAGCTGAGGAAAATCCAATGCAGAATACAAGATCGGGTAATACTGCAACTCGAGGTAGACCACCCAGAAATCCTGGTAATGCGAGTGGTAGTTAGAGAGGGACTAAAGATACGATAGTCAGATCTGAGGCTCGTGCACCTGCCACATCCTATGCTATACGTGCACGAGAGGAGGCTTCATCCCCAGATGTTATTACTGATATATTCACTCTTTATGATACTAATGTAATTGCATTGATTGATCCTGGTTCTACCCATTCTTATGTATGTGAGACATTAGTAATCAGCAAGACTCTGCCTATTGAGTCTACTGAGCTTGTGATTAGAGTGTCAAACCCCTTGGGCTGGTGTGTTATGGTTGATAAGGTATGTAAGAATTGTCCCTTGATGGTTCGAGATTTGTGTTTTTCGGTTGATCTGATGTTGTTGCCATTTGATGAGTTTGACATAACTCTGGGTATGGACTGGTTGACATTACATGATGCTGTTGTGAATTGCAAAAGAAAGACTATTGATTTACGGGGCCAGAATGATGAGACTGTTCAGATTGAATCAAGTGATTTGAAAAGGTTACCAGCAGTTATCTCTTCGATGTTAGCTCAGAAATATGTGAGAAAAGGCTGCGAGGCGTACTTTGCATATGCGCTTGACAGTAAAGTGGCTGAAAAGAACATTGAGTTAGTGCCAGTTGCATATGAGTACCTAGATGTGTTTCCTGAAGAATTATCGGGATTGCCACCTATTCGGGAGGTAGAGTTTGGTGTTGAGTTAATGCCTGGGATGACTCCGATATCTATAGCTCCGTACAGAATGGCACCTAAAGAATTAAAAGAATTGAAAGCCCAGTTGTAAGAATTAATAGATAGAGGTTTCGCGCGACCGAGTTTCTCTCATTGGGGTGCACCTGTGTTGTTTGTGAAAAAGAAAGACGGAACTATGAGAATGTGCATCGATTATAGACAGCTTAATAAAGTGACTATAAAGAATAAATATCGTTGCCACAGATTGATGATCTATTTGACCAGCTTAAAGGAGCTATAGTATTTTCGAAGATAGATTTGAGATCGGGTTACTATCAATTGCGAGTTAAAGACTCCGATGTGCCAAAGACTGCTTTTCGAATAAGGTATGAACATTATGATTTTTTGGTTATGTCTTTTGGACTCACTAATGCACCTGCTGTTTTCATGGACTTGATGAATCGGATCTTCAGACCATACTTGGACCATTTTGTGGTTGTGTTTATAGATGACATTTTGATCTACTCTCGTGATGAAGCTGAACATACTGAACATTTGAGACTTGTATTACAGATTTTGCGAGATAAGCAGTTGTATGCGAAATTCAATAAATGTGAGTTCTGGTTAAGTGAAGTTCATTTTCTGGGTCATGTGGTATCAGCATCAAGTATTCGGGTGGATCCGAGCAAAATTTCAGATATACTGGATTGGAAACCTCCAAAGAATGTTTCTAAAGTCCAGAGCTTTCTGGGACTTGCTGGTTATTATAGACGGCTCGTGAAAGGTTTCTCTATGATTGTAGCCCCGATGACCAAGCTACTGCAGAAATATGTTAAGTTCGAGTGGTCAGAGAAATGCCAGCAGAGTTTTGATCAGTTGAAAGCCCTTTTGACAAAAGCTCCAGTGCTAGTTCAGCCAGAATCGGGTAAAAAATTTGTTATTTATAGTGATGCATCATTAAATGGTTTGGGCTATGTTCTGATGCAGAAAGGCAGAGTGATAGCTTATGCCTCGAGACAATTGAAGCCACATGAAAAGAACTATCCTACACACGACCTAAAATTGGCAACTATTGTATTCGCCCTGAAAATTTGGCATCACTATCTGTTCGGTGAGAAATGTCATGTCTATTTTGATCACAAAAGCTTGAAATACTTGATGACTTAGAAAGATCTGAATTTGAGACAACGTCGATGGTTAGAATTGCTAAAAGATTACGAGCTTGTAATTGATTACCACTCGGGGAAGGCTAATGTTGTTGTTGATGCCTTAAGCCAGAAATCACTGTTTGCTTTACGTGCAATGAATACGCATATGGCTATGCCTGACGATGGTTCAATAATAGCTTAATTGAAAGCACAACCGTTATTCATTCAACAAATTTGTGATGCCCAGAAGGTTGATAATGAGTTGATCGTAAAACGAGCTCAGTGTGAGACGAATACTGATTTAGAATTTAGAGTTGATGCTGATGACTGTTTGAGATTCAGAGACCGAATATGTGTCCCGAGGAATTCAAAGTTGATTCAGATGATTTTGAATAAAGCTCATAGCAGTCGATTATCTGTTCATCCAGGTAGTACCACGATGTATAATGATCTGAAAAAGCTTTACTGGTGGCATGGTATGAAACGAGACATTTCTGACTTTGTTGCAAGATGTTTAGTTTGTCAACAAGTAAAAGCTGAGCATCAAGTGCCTTCAGGATTGCTTCAGCCTATCATGATACCTGAGTGGAAGTGGGATAGAGTCACGATGGATTTTTTATCTGGTTTACCGTTGACACCGAGCAAGAAAGATGCAATCTAGGTTGTTGTTGATAGATTCACTAAATTGACTCATTTTGCTCCGATACGTACAGACTACTCACTAGATAAGCTAGCTGAATTGTATGTCTCTCAGATTGTGAGATTACATGTGTGCCTATATCCATTATTTCAGATAGAGATCCGAGGTTTACATCGCGGTTTTGGAAGAAACTGCAAGATGTACTAGGTACAAAATTACATTTCAGTACTGCCTTCCATCCGCAAACAGATGGCCAGTCTGAGCGAATCATTCAGATACTTGAGGATATGTTGAGATGTTGTATTCTCGTGTTTGAAGGTACGTGGGAACAATACCTGCCTCTGATTAAATTTACATATAATAACAACTATCAGCCGAGTATCAAAATGGCACCCTATGAGACTTTGTATGGTCATAAATGTCACACGCCATTATACTGGACTGAACTCAGTGAAAATAAGAGACACAGGATTGACTTGATCAGAGAAACTGAACAGAAAGTGAAAGTGATCCGTGAAAGTTTGAAAGTAGCATTGGATCGTCAGAAATCTTATGCAGACTTGAAGTGTCAAGATATAGAATTTTAGATCGGAGACAAAGTCTTCTTGAAAGTCTCACCATGGAAGAAAATACTCAGATTCGGACATAAGGGCAAATTAAGTCTGAGGTTTATTGGGCCGTATGAGGTTATAGAATGTATTGAGCCGGTTGCTTATAGACTATTGCTACCACCTAAATTAGAAAAGATTCACAATGTATTCCATGTTTCAATGCTTCGGATGTATCGATCTGATCCTTCACATGTGATTACTCCATCTAAGATAGAAATTCAGCCTGATATGACATACGAAGAAGAACCGATTCGCATATTAACTCAGGAGGTTAAAGAGTTGCGGAATAAGAAGATTCCATTAGTTAAAGTATTGTGGCATAAGCATGGAGTTGAGGAAGCAACATAGGAGTCAGATGATGCTATGAGAGAACGTTATCTAAACCTATTCACCGGTAAGATTTTTGAGGACGAAAATCCCCAAGGAGGAGAGTTGTAACAGCCCGATTTAGATCCTAATCAGAACGGTGGTTTCGGGACCACGAATTCGAGCCAAAAAATATTTTAAAATTATTTTTTGTGTTTATTCTGTGTGGAATTATATCTGTGAAATTTTCGTGATTTAATTTTGTCGTTTAGGTGTCCGATTAAATAAAAGGACTTAATCACGTAAATTAAAATTTTGGTAGCTTAAATGGTAAAGGGCTGAATGGTTAGTGGTTTATTAAATTAAGGTATTTATGTTGTAATTATACCTTTAGATTGATGCTTGGACAGTAATGGGCACAGGTTATAAAATTCTATTATTATTTTATAAAGGTTAAATAAGTAATTTATCAAATAACATATAATAAGTTAATATTAAAGTATGAAATTCATTTTATTATATCATCATCTTCCATTATCGAAACTTAAAAGAAAAAGAAAAGAAAAGAGAGCTAGGGCATTCGGCCATTGTAGGAGCTCAATCAAGGTATGAAACTAGCTTGATTTTTGATAATTTCTACGTTTTTGAGATCGTTGCTTCGAGTACTAAAAAACCCAAGCTTTAATTTTTGATTTTGATGAATATTTTGAGTTGTGCCATTGTTGATAGCTTGTGAATTTTGTTGTTTGATGATGAAAAATGAAAGATATGTTTTAGATTAACATATTTTGTATTGGAGTTTTTGATGATTTTGAGTAATTAGGACTTAATTGCAAAAATAATAATTTGAGGGACTAAAATGTGAAATTGATAAAATATATGGACTTGTATAGGCATGGGTACCATTCGGCCTAACATGGGTGTTGTGAAATTTTGTACATTTTGTGTTTTGTGCAATATGGACTAAATTGTAAAAATTGTAAATGTTAGGGGTAAAATGGTAATTTATCTATTTATGTGTTTTTGGACTAAATTTAATGAAAATATGTTTGAATGAGCTTAATTTGAACATGTTTAGATCAAGAACTAAAGAAATCAGATTTGGACCGGGGAAAAACAATAGTTGTCGACTAGCAGCCCCGTCCCGTTTTACGACGTCCAAGGTAAGTTTATACGCATATAGACGTGTTAAATTATAGTTAGATGTAAATATTATATGCTGTTATGTAATGTAAAATATACATATGTTATAGCCGAATATGTTTAAGCTTGACCATCACAATTCCAAATTGATTTCGACCGAGATACGACGTCCGAAAGCCTCGTATGAACCTTAGGAATAGCTAGGATACATATGTCATGACATAGGATTCCAATATATGTGTGTGCAAGTAAGTCCATGGCATCGATTTGTGATTTCGATATGTGTTTACGAGTAAGACCCTATCTGGGACAGTGGCATCGATATGTGGCTACATGTAAGACCACGTCTGGGACGTTGGCATTGTATGATTTATGTGATTGTCCGAGTGTCCTATCCAATTCTGAATGGTTCATCGGGCAAAGGTATATCGCGATCGAATGTGTAAATGAGTTAAAATCCAGGTATGATATAGCTTGTTAGCTAAAGTTATTAAGGTATGTGTGAGACTTGAAATTTAACAACTTTTATGTGATGCAAAAGACAAATTTATGTAAAATGAACAAGTGTATTTGATTCGAACGAATGTTATGAATATTATGAAATAAATTTTGGATATATATATAATCATACATATATTCGGTCATACTAGTAGTAAAGGTACATGAGATTAATATTTGGATTCTTGTGGTTATGTGAATAAATATCTATATATATATGATCGATCGTATAGTGATAACTTAATCTAGAAAGTTGATTTTACATTCAGTTATTATGGTGTCATAGCATTCGACTATGGTAGTTTTATGCAAAAAAATGCTATTATTTATTTCATTTGTAAGTTCAAAGTTAAAGTTGGCATTATTAATACAATCTGGCTTAAAATGAAATGAATTGACTATATCTCGAAATTGTTTATTTGCTTTAAACTTACTAAGCTATAATAGCTTATCATGTGAATGTTTGTTTCTGTTTTATAGATTTTGGGAAGTCAAGTTACAAGCTCGGGGATCGTCTGCGAAGCTCATCACACTATCCTCTATTTTGGGTACTTTTATAAGTTAAATTAAAGATTATGGCATGTATAAGCTAAAGTATATTTTGGAAATGTTGAACTTTTGGTTATGTATAAAGCCATGCGAAAATTGTAACACCCCCTCACCCGAGACCGTCGCTGGAGTCGAGCACGAGGCGTTAACAGACTTAAAATATCACTTAAACAATTTCAAACAATTTATTCCATCTTTCGTAATAAATTGCCCATCTACGTCACAGTCGCTAAAAAATTCATATCTCGAGTTACGAAACTAGAAATTCAAATCCATAAATTTTCCCTGAAACCAGACTCATATATCTATTTACTAATTTTTTTCTAGAATTTTTGGTAAGACCAATTAGTACAGTTTATTAGTTAAAATTTCTCCTGTTTCAGTGTTTGAGTACTCTGACCTCTATTCATTACGAATCACTTTTCTCTCTGTACAGAATTCAGATGACTATTCCATTTGTTTCTATTAAAATTAGACTAAAAAATGATTCTATAAATATAAAGTATGACTCCTAATTATTTTTGTACAATTTTTAATGAATTTCTAAAGTCAAAACAGGGGATTCAGAAATTTCTCTAAAACTGTTCCATCAAAACCTAGATATCTCATAAAATACAACTCATTTACCTATTTTGTTTCTTCCATATGAAAATAGACATAATAAGCTTAAAATTCATATTTTACTGACCATCTAGTTCTATCTCTACTATTTTTAGTGATTTTTCAAACTCACGTAATTGTTGCTGTATGATACTGTTTTATAACAAATTTCACCTTTTTATGAATTTCCATGGATTAGATAGCACATTCAGCAAACATATCACCAAATATGATTTTTGATTAGCCATTCCAGTTGCTAATCTTTACCAAGCATTTCATTGCCAATCAATAGCCATATCATAAGATTATATACACAAAATGATTATAATGCTATACAGGCCATACTTAAAGTATTCAAGCCACTATACCAAATGATCCATGGATAGTGTGAGCGAGTCTCCGACTGTTCCCGATTTCCGAGCTGGCTTGTTAAAACTACAAAGAATGGAAAGGAGGGAGTAAGCATAAATTCTTAGTAAGTTCACATGCAAATAGCAAGTAACATAATCATGCAATCCAACATAAAACATCATTTACATAAACAACACCAAGACATTCATGTTACATTTACATTTAATATCTTACCACGATTTCATCATACCAAGTTTTCAACCCGAGGGTTTAAGCACATACCTGTCAAATTTTCTCATTCACCACACTTACCAACATGTCACCTGCGTTTTAGGTATTCTCCTTATTCACTTAAGATTCACCCGTTGAATACATCGGAATATAATTGGAATACGCGGATTGCATGCACAGAAGTGCCATACTTGCAGCTAGACAAACTGAATAGCCTGCGGAAATTATGTAGCCAAACTACCATGTAACTCGCCCATAAGTGAACTCGGACTCAACTCAACGAGCACGAGCATTCATATCCATAAGTGAACTCGGACTCAACTCAACGAGTTCGGAACTCAAATATCCTAGTGACATGTCACTTGTATTCTAATCTATTCCCAAGTTTCAAACGGGCTTTTCCTCGATTACACATTTTTACCGTCTTCCACGGAATGTCGAAACCGATGCTCGGTAGCAATTCATATTTATCAAGTAGCATACATAATTTGAATATTACTCAATAATATCCACAAAGCATAATATTTCATAATAATAATCATCATATCATATCAATATCATTAAATTACTTAAAATAACAATTATGTTACCACAATTACACATGAACTTACCTCGGTACAAAATGTTAGAAATCGAGCCTATTCCTCGAAAACTTTATTTTTCCCTCGGTCACGACTTGAATCTCGTTCCTCTTGATCTATAATAAAAAATTTAGCTTATTTAATACTCACATTTATTAAAACAGTCCTTGACTCAAACTTTGGCAAAAATACATTTTTGCCCCTAAACTTTTACATATTTACACTTTTTCCCCAAGGCTCGGAAATTAAACTTCATCCTATTTTCTTATGTTTTATGACATGCTGATCATTTTTCACTTATATGGCAACATTAAATTCTCACTCTAACATATACTTATGAACATTAGGTATTTTTACCGATTATGTTGTTTTACTCAGTTTCACGTAAAATCGCTTAGCAAAAGTCGTTTAACACAATTTAAAGCTTCATATTCTACCATAAAACATAAAAATAAACACATTTCACCTATGGGTATTTTTCGAAATATAAACCCTAGGTTAAATTATTGCTAGAATAAGCTTAATCAAGTTACCGAGACTCTAAAAACGTAAAGAACATTAAAAACGGGACTTGGAATCACTTTCAATCAAGGTTTAAAAATGTTGGACACCCTAGCTATGGTGATAAGAAAATTTTGGCAGCCCCTTATGAAGAAGATGAGTCCATTTTGTGTTATTTTTCCCTTTTTAATGACTATATTTACCAAATGACAAAAATGCCCCTAATGCCTTTCTTTGTAATTTTTCATGTACAAGCCCATTTTTGTCCAAAATTCAAAAATTGGTTAAATTGCTATTTAAGACCTCCTAATTAATATTCCAAAGCAATTTCATACTAAAAACTTCTAGAATGCAAGTTTTGCAACTTATTCAATTTAGTCCCTAATTTCAAATTAAACACTTTATGCATAGAATTTCTTCATGAAATTTCCACACAATCATGCAATCATATCATAGATCTAAAAATAATTATAAAATAATTATTTCTATTTCAGATTTGTGGTCCCAAAACCACTATTCTGATTAGGCCCTAATTCGGATTTGTGGTCACCAAAAATCTTACCGGTAAACAGGTGTGAGTATTGATTCCTCATAGTTTCCTCGGGCTCCCATATAGCCTCTTCTACTCCCTGCTTTTTCCATAATACTTTCACAAGAGCGATACTTTTATTTCTTAGTTGCTTGACCTCCCGAGCTAAAATATTAATCGGTTCTTCATTGTAAGTCATATTCGGTTGTAGCTCAAGTTTCGTCGGTGAAATTACATGTGAAGGATCCGAACAATACTGACGTAACATAGATACATGGAACACATAATGAATCTTCTCTAATTCAGGTGGTAATGCTAACCGATATGCTACCGGTCTAACTCTTTCAATTATCTCATATGGTCCGATAAAACATGGACTTAACTTGCCTTTCCGACCAAATCTAAGAATTTTCTTCCACGGAGATAATTTTAAAAATACCTTATCACCGGCTTGAAACTCGATTTCTTTTCGTTTCAAATTCGTGTAGGACTTCTATCTATCTAAAGCCGCTTTCAAACAATCTTGAATCACTTTCACTTTTTCTTTGGTTTCTTTAATTAGATCAACTTCGTAAATCTGATTTTCTTTGAGTTCAGTCCAATACAATGGTGTCCGACACTTACGACCGTACAATGCTTCATAAGGTGCCATCTTCAAACTCGTCTGATAACTATTATTGTAGGTAAATTCTACCAACGGTAAATATCTTTCCCAACTACCTTGGAATTCCAATACACAACATCTGAGCATGTCCTCAAGAATCTGAATTACTCTTTCTGATTGCCCATCAGTCTGTGGATGGAAAGCAGTGCTGAAGTTTAACTTCGCACCTAATGCCTCCTGCAACTTTTGCTAAAACCGCGATGTAAATCTCGGATCTCTATCCGAAATGATCGACAAAGGTACTTCGTGAAGTCTAACTATCTCACTGATATACAATTCAGCCATCTTATTAAGAGAATAATCAGTACATACCAGAATAAAATGAGCCGATTTAGTCAAACTGTCGACTATTACCCAGATAGCATCTTTCTTCCTCAGAGTTAATGGCAACCCTGATACAAAATCCATAATAATTCGATCCCACTTCCACTCGGGAACCATGATAGGTTGAAGTAGTCCCGAAGACACTTGGTGTTCAGCTTTCACCTGTTGACAAATTAAGCATTTCGATACAAACTTAGAGATATCTCTTTTCATTTTGTTCCACTAATACATTTTCTTCAAGTCATTATATATTTTTGTACTGCCCGGGTGAATTGACAAACAACCATTATGTGTTTCATGCAAGATCTTTTGAATCAACTCATCATATTTTGGTACACAAATCCGATCTTTAAACATCAAGCAACGATCAAAACTGATTCTGAAATCTGATCCTGTATCAGCCTCACATTGCTTCCTCTTAGCTTGTAAATCTTTGTCACTTTTCTGAGCTTTACAAATCTCTTGTAAAAACATCGGTCTTGCTCTACACTCTGCTAGAATCGAACCATCATCAGACACCGTCAACTGAGTATTCATAGCTCTCAAAGCAAACAACGATTTTCTACTCAAGGCATTGGCAACCACATTCGCTTTCCTCGGATGGTAGTCAATCACAAGCTCGTAATCTTTCAATAATTCTAACCATCTTATTTGTCTCAAATTCAAGTCTTTTTGTGACATCAAGTACTTGAGACTTTTGTGGTCGGTATATACTCGACACTTTTCACCATACAGATAATGTCGCCAAATCTTCAAAGCAAACACTATAGTAGCCAGTTCCAAATCATGAGTCGGATAATTCCTTTCATGAGCTTTCAACTGCCTCGAAGCATAAGCCACAACTTTTCCTTCTTACGTAAGTACACATCCCAAGCCATTTAGAGAAGCATCACTATACACTACAAATTCTTTACCTGACTCGGGTTGTACGAACACTGGTGCTTCAGTTAGTAACTTTTCAATTTCTCAAAGCTCTGTTGACATTCTTCCATCCACTCAAATTTAACATCCTTTTGGAGTAATCTGGTCATAGGAGTAGCAATTATAGAAAATCCGTTTACAAACCGTCGATAATAACCAGTTGGACCCAAGAAACTTCTAACCACAGTTACATTCTTTGGTGGTTTCCAATAAACAATAGCCGAAATTTTACTGGGATAAACCCGTATACCATCACCTGAAACAATATGGCCCAAAAATCCTACTTCTCGAAGCCAAAACTCAGTCTTACTAAACTTGGCATACAACTGCTTATCTTTCAAAGTTTGTAAAACTGTCCTCAAGTGCTCAGCATGCTCTGTCTCATCTTTTGAATAAATTAAGATGTCATCAATAAATGCCACAACAAACTTGTCCAGGTATGGCCGAAATATGCGGTTCATTAAATCCATAAACACAGCAGGAGCATTTTTCAAACCGAATGGCATAACTAAAAATTCATTATGGTTGTACCTTGTTCTAAAAGCAGTTTTAGGCATATCTGACTCTTTTACTCGCAGCTGGTAGTATCCAGACCTCAAGTCAATCTTTGAAAACCATGTCACTCCTTTCAGCTGATCAAACAAATTGTTAATTCTCGGCAATGGATACTTGTTCTTGATTGTCACCTTATTTAACTGCCGATAGTCTACACATAATCTCATAGAACCATTTTTCTTTTTCATAAATAATACAGGAGCACCTCAAGGTGAAAAACTCGGTCTCACAAAACCTTTTTCAGTCAACTCTTGCAACTCCGACTTTAATTCTTTTAACTCTGTTGGTGCCATTCTATATGGAGCAATCGAGATCAGAGTTGTTCCCGATATCAACTCAATATCAAATTCTACTTCTCTAATAGGAGGTAAACCCGACAACTCTTCTGGAAATACATCCGCGAATTCACATACAATTGGCACTGATTCAATTTTCTTCTCAAATTCCTTTGTATTCAACACATACACCAAATAAGCTTCATAACCCTTTCTCAAATATCTCTGAACCGACATCAAAGAAATCACACTAGGCAATGCCTCTAATTCGTCTGATTCAACCCGCAGAATTTTACAATTTTCACATTTTAATTCAATAACCTTTGTTTACAATTTAATATAGCATCATGCAATGTCAACCAATCCATACCCAAAATAACATCAAATTCATCAAACGACAACAACATCAAGTCGGCCGAAAAATAATGACCTCTAATCATCAAAGGACATTTCTTGCATACTTTATCAACTATAACACATTTGCCTAACGGGTTTGACACTGTAATCATAAATTTCGTAGACTCAACAGGTATACTTATATTGGACACCAATTTCATGCACACATATGAATGAGTAGAACCGGGGTCAATCAAAGCAATAACATTAACACCATAAAGAGAACCGGGGTCAAATTGTGAAAGTGTGAGGGCTAAATTGTAAAATGCCCTAAATATGTGTTTTTGGATTGAATTGAATGGTTTGGTGAATAAAAGGGTTAAATTTGAATTTGTTTAGATCAAAAACCAAAGAAAACGAAATTAGATCGGGAGAAAACGAAAGTTGTTGAATAGTTGCTCGTTTCTGTTCATTTCCGTATGAAGTAAGTCAGTATACAAATAAATGTGTTTGAGTTGATTTATTTCTGTTTATATGACATTGAATTATGTTGAATTTCTATATGAGAGCTTAATATGTGATATCCGAGAAAGTTCTGATAATGTGACGACGTCTGAAAAGTCTCGTACAGACCATAGAAATAGTTAGGATACATATGTCATGACATAGGATCCGATATGTGTTCTCGTGTAAGACCACATCTGGGACGTTGGCACCAACTTATGATTTACGTGTAAGACCATGTCTGGGACATTGAAATCGTATTTGATTTTATGTATGACCTTGTCTGAGACAGTGGCATCGATATTTGATTACATGTAAGACCACGTCTGGGACGTTGGCATTGTACGAGCTTTCTGAGCTATCTACGTATCCTTATGATTCCAAACGGTTCAACAGGCATTCCGAGAAACGAATGATAATATGAAATGTGTATTCGATTTAGGTACGTTTGAAGTTGTATATCATATTTGATGTTGAAAGGTAAGTATATGTATCTTTGTGATCAAGTGATTATATGTGACAATAGTATGATAAAATATGTAGTATGTGCAAATGAATGGGGAATATGTGAAATGTATTTGAGCTATGTGTTTTGTGATAGCATTTGGTTAAGAAGTATATGTATATTATGATGCTTATATGTTTATATTGTTAAGTTTATTTGTATATGGCTTACTAAGCTTTTGAAAGCTTACTTTGTATGTCTTTCAATTGTTTTGTAGATATCGAAGCTATCAGAAGCTCAGGGATCATCGAGGATCATCACCACACTATCAAACTTCATTTTGGTACCTTTTGAAAATGTGTATATTGAAGTATGGCATGTATAGGCTAGAAGTAATTGTATATGTTTTGGTAATGTGTATATCTAGCCATGTGATTTGGCTTGGTTTTGGTAATGAATATGAATGAGTTTTTGGTATGAATTATGTGATGCAATGTTGTCTTTATGATATGTTCTTGAATGGCCAAAAGAATTGGTTAATTTGGTAAGTTTTGATATGTGCCTATTATGGAATTTGGTAAGAATTTGGCATGAGATTTTGATTGTGTAGAGATTATGAAACCTATGTTTTGGTATGATTTTGGCTTAGGATTTGGGTATGTTTCAGTTTATATATGAATAATGTTATGGCATGAATGGTACATGTTTTGGTTGAGAAATGGTTGAGAATTTGGTATAAAATGATGTGGTTTTAATGCTTGCAGGGGACCCTTAAAGGGGTGGCAAAGTGGCCTTCTAAATGTACTATTTTTGCCTACACGGGCGTGTGTCTCAGTCATGTTGCTCAAGGGCCATTTCGAAATGAGCCTGAGCGAACCACACGGTCGCACACATGGGCATGTGCTAGGCCGTGTGGCCAAGTCAGTTTTGACTACAGGCTAGACACACGGGCATGTGGTCAGCCGTGTGGCCAAGTCAGTAGCCTCCCTAATTTTCACACGGCCTGACACACGGGCGTGTCTTGTGGTCGTGTTCAAGTCAGTATGTATGCCCTGTTTTGACACGGCCTAGACACACGGGTGTGTCCAAAGCTGTGTGAGGCACACGGCCTGTTCACACGGGCGTGTGACCTGCACAACTTTGAAAAATGTTTAAGTGTTGAAAAATTTTGTATCAGCTTGGTTTAGTCCCGACCCCTTTCTAATGCATGTTTAAGGTCTCGATGACCTAAATAAGGGAATCTATGGTAACCAATATAACACCATTTCAATACATCTTTAAGTAACCAAAAACCTATCAATTCATGCACATATCATGCTATCTATTCACAACCATTTCTACTATTCAATTTCCACAACAAAAACATACCATTTCACTACACCCAAATCATCAAACATACATAACTTTTAACTGCATTTAATCATCGACTCATCACCTATTTTATACTTCAACATTTACCATATAGTCATACACATCAACATTTACAAGCCAATTCATATAGCCAAATCATAACTCAAAACATCTCAAATTGACACTAGTCTATACATGCCATATACCAATATATACAATGTAACACTCCTAACCCGTATCTGTCGCCATAAGGGTTACGGAGTATTACTAAAAATTTCATGAGCGAATAGTTGAACAAAATTAAATAGTGGATAATTATTTTACCGATCTTTGCAATTAAAACAAAACCGAATTTACAAGGTATTAATTTATCATAATTACACAATTTCAAACCCAACCATATATTTGATGTGCAACATGCCTTGCACACACCCATGCATCATAAAAGAGGATCACTATTCATTTCGTGATTTGCCGTAATAGTCGAATGCATAGCAAAATTTAAATACATATAGTATTTAGCTCATACTAACAATTAAATAACCACATTCCATAAGCCTAACTTTGACCTATTAATATAATAATTTAACCACCCATTTAGTAACATTTTACTTAATCAAAAAAGTTGTATTATAAAAACAAACATAGCCATTTTTTTTAAATATTAAAGGTTAAGCCATATTCGTATGGCCAGGATTACAAAATTTAGTATTATAACATGGAAATCCCAAATATAATACCTATACATGCCATAATGTTATACTTAAGATTAACTAAGAAGGAGTACCAAAATGTTGCAGTGTGTGTGATGACTTCTTGACGATGGTCCCGAGCACACAAAATGGATCAAAAGAAAATCTAAATAAGAGACAAGTAAACACACCAAATGAGTATTCAACTCATGAAGTCGTAAGCAATATAATGCACTCCATTAACTTGAGATCATAAAAAAATAAAGTATATCCACTATTTCAGCCATACCGAGCTATGCCATATATTACTTAGATTATTAATCCAACTACAAGTCAAGTCTTGCTATTTAATCAAATATCAAACAACCAGATGGCTTAAATCCTTTTCTCAAAGTATTAAACAATGATGAACTAGATGGATCCATGCATATACATTTCATGTCTCCAATTTTCTTATTTCAATCAATAGCTCTAACCTTTCATTCATTTCCTGCACTTATTATATTATCAACCGATTTTGCACACATAGTGCTATTCAAATCCGCACACTTAGTGCCATGCTAACCCGCACACATAGTGCCTTAGAAATCCACACACAAGTATTGACATTCAAATCAGCACACATAGTGCTATTCAATTCCGCACACTTAGTGCCATGCTAACCCGCACACATAGTGCCTTAGAAATCCACACACACGTATTGACATTCAAATCAGCACACATAGTGCTATTCAATTCCGCACACATAGTGCCATTCAAAATCCACACACTTAGTGCCAATTTCATTTCATTATAGCAAAGCAAATGATTTAATTCAAAAATATATATACGGCCACATATATTTATCAATCAAAAGAATATCTAAACAAAAGAAATTCTTTCATGATATGCGAGCACCGTTTATGTATAAAATAACCAATCTTATAATTGTTTATGGACTTACCTTATGTTGGATGAAACGATTCCAATCGACTACTCGATACTCTTTGTTTTGCCCTTGCTTGATTCCCCTCCGTTGGGTTCTTGAGCTAGAATAAATAAATTTAATAATTTAGTTACCTTGTTAGTTAATTATATCCCATACTATTAATAGTTTCATATCACAAGAATCACACGGCATAAATTTGATTTTTATCCACCTTATGCTTTTATCAAAACTAAGCCATTCGGCTATTGACCACCTAATATACAATTACTATCGATAACCAATCAATACTTCAATGAAACACATCTATATACATATATATATGTCTATACGGCAACCACCCCTGGCTAAATACTCACATATGCAAATTTAATGATTTCCACTTCATCTTACAACCATCCTTGTTCAAGACATTAAAACCTCAACTAATGCTTATCTATTGTCTCAAGGCCGAATGCATTATCACTACCAAAATAACAATTGCACATCACTTTTTCATTTAACACATAGTTTCACCACATAAACATTTTGACCGAATACTTCTAACTAGCAAAAACTCCACATTTATTCATACCATCATTCAAATGCACATATATCTATTAGCTAACTCATTCTTCACCTTTCTAATATTTCCATCCAAAGCATCAAAACACTATCCTCTTAACATTTAACCATTATAACCGTATGCACATTTTGTCACCAAATAAAAAAAATCAACATATGGGTTATAATAAGAGTTTGACTACTAACTAAATTTTCATAAAATTTAATGAAAATGACATGAAATCCTACCTTAATGAACCCTTAAGATAGCCGAATGTCTTTAACCGATTTCCTTCTTCTTTCACTTAAGTTTTGACTTTGCAAGAAGAAGATGAACACTCTCTCTCTCCTTCCATTTCTTCTTTTATTCATCTTTTTCTTATTAATTCATTTTTTTAGATTATTTTAATCATTTGTCAATATGAAATTATAATTAATTAAACCTAGTGGAGGAACATCATTGCTTGGCTGGCCACTATATGTATTTTGGGCATTTTGACATGCAAACCCAAGCTTTCACACTTTGTAGTTATTATGTCCTTATATATTTACCTATCACATTTTCTAATTTTCTCAACTAAGTCCTTTCAAGAAAATTCACATTCAATAAACTAAATTAAAACATCAATTTTTCACACATGCAATATCACACATAAAAGATATGCAAAGAAATTTTAAATAAATTTTATGACTCGATTTTGTGGTCCCGAAACCACATTCTGACTAGGGTCAAATTAGGGCTGTCACATACAAAGCTTCCAAAAATACCAACGAGATGATCGATAGTGCAATTATGTTTCCCGACGATCCCAGAGTCCGAGCTAGCTTCGATGATCTAAAAAAATAAAGAATGAACACATAAAGTAAGCTTTAAAAGCTTAGTAAGCCATATACAAATAAATCTATCATATAAATCACCACATTTACATCACTAAGCCAAGTACAAGTAACATACATATATATATACACAAACCTTTCTCTTTGAATACATATTCATTCTCTCATGTACTGGGTCATTTAGCTCATTAACACATTCTTTCTCAACTTATCTTTCCCCGTTGAACCATTCGGAATCGTTAAGGATACTCGAAAATCACATAAACTTGTACAATGCCATATCCAAGATATGGTCTTACATGTAAATACATATCGATGCCACTGTCCTAGACAGGGTCTTACACAAAATCAATTAACAATGCCAATGTCCCAGACACGGTTTTACACATAATCTCAATACAATGCCAATGTCCCAGACATGGTCTTACATGTAATCACATCTCGATAACCTAATGTCATGACATCTGTATCCTATACTATTCCTAAGGTTTGTATGGGACTTTCGGATGTCGAAACTCTGTCGATTCTTGCTCGTAAGTGCTCGTTCAACATTTATAACAATTCAATGGCAAGTAAACACATGTAATTCAATTTAAATACATTTATTTGCATATGAACTTACCTCGTAGTCGGAATAGACAAATTGGATAGTTTACTCGATAACTTTCGATTTTCCGCGATTCAAATTTGATTTCTTTCGTTCTTGATCTATATACATTGAAAATTAACTCTTTTATTCCTCAATTCATTCAATTTCATGCACAAACACATATTTAGACATTTACACTTTAGCCCTAAACTTTCACATTTATTATAATTTAGTCCTTATTTCAGAACAACACAAAATACTCAAAATTTCCTTATACACATGCTTGACCAAATATTCCTTTAGTTCATATAAGCCCATATCTTTCATTTATTTTACATTTTTACCCCTCAATTTTCAAATTTTACAATTTAATCCTTAATAAGCATTTTTGTCAAAAATCACTTAATTAAACATAATAATCTATCATCGAAGATTTATTTTTCATCACCAAACCAGAAAAGATCTCAAGTTATCAACAATGAGAAATCAAAAAATCCACAAGAAATTCAAAAATTCAAGCATGGGCTAGCTAGTATTCGAAGTAACGATCTCAAAAACGTAAAAATCATAAAAAAATGGAACAAAAACGAACCTTCAATTGAGCTTTAACAAGGCTGAACCCCAAAGCTTCCTATTTGTTTTCTTTTCTTTTGATTTCCGGCTAGGAAGGTTAAAAGATGATAGGAAATTTGATTTTTTTTTTACTAATATTAACTTAATAACTAATTTACAAAATTAACCCTAATTAAAAGCCACCATATTCCATCTTATTAGACCCATTTATGTCAATTTACACTTTCAATGGTCTAATAAAAACATAAGGACCTTTCATTTAATAAGCCATAGCAATTAGATACATTTATTAATTAGGATGCAACTTTTGCATTTTATGCGATTAAGTCCTTTTTCTCAAATTGAGCTATTAAATGATAAAATTAGCTCATGAAATTTTCACGCATACATATTCACATGTTGTAAACATATAAAATAATATTAAAATAATTTTAAAACCTTAGATTTGTGGTTCCCAAACCACTGTTCTGATTTAGCTAAAATCGAGCTGTTACAAGGCAACAGTCTCATACTCACTCAGTCGTTTCTTCTTGGATAGTATATCCTTTATAAACTTCACATAATTTGGCATTTGTTCTAAAGCCTTCATCAATAGAATATTGATGTGTAACTGCTTTTGAACATCCAAAAACTTCTTCAATTGCACCTCTTGTTTCTACTTGTGTTGCTGCAATCTTTGTGGATATGGAGGTGATGGAAATTTCGGTTGAATCGAATAACTCTTCTGAATAGGTAAATTTTGATCCAAAGAAGATGTTAAAGTATTTGAATTCACTAAGGTAGGATTTTCCTTGTCAGTCTTTGTAGAGTTTAACTCTTTTGGTGTAGGAATTTCAACAGTTGGTTGATTCTTCTCAACAGGCTTATCTTCGACATCAATCAATCAGGGTTCCAGAATTTTACCACTTCGCAAGGTCACTGCCTTGATATGTTATTTACCCAAATTTCTTGGATTCTCAGTATTGCTCGACAAGGTTCCTTGCGATCTATTATGAAGCTCCGTAGCTAACTAACCCATTTGTTTTCCAATTTTTTCAATGTTGCTGCTTGGCTTTGGATCAAAGTGTCATTCTTTGCCATGTACGCTTTTAACAAGTTCTCCAAACTGTTTGATGCCTTATCTTGAGGTGGTTTTAGAGCTTCTTGATTAAACCCTTGAGATTGGTTGGGTCTATGCTGCAATAAGTTGTTGTTCGGTCCATTTCCTTAGTTGCTCCAAGAAAAATTAGGATGATTACGCCATGAAAGATTGTAGAAGTTGGACTGGGGTCCTTGTCCACTCCTATTTTGATGTTGGTTCCCCACATAGTAACTGACTTGGGATTTGACGGACAATTCTCACAATGATGACCTTCCCCACAGTGCAAACGTGAAACTACTTCAAACGGACTTGGTGGCTGAGCTACAAAATTATTAGTGTAACACCCCAAACTCGGCCCAGAAGTTAGACCCGAATCTGGCGTGTCATATTGAAGTGTTTTTCAAAAACCATGTTTTTATTAGAAACACTTCTTATTTAAAACGTAGTACATTGAAAACTTCTTAATTTTATTTCCAAAACGCCTTTTTACTTTGCAAAAGTTAATTCTAAAAGTAATCGATTTAAAGAAAATGTGATGTTTTAAAAGTTAAGTCACGAAAACGTAGTGTTTTGAAAACAATTGTTGTTTTGGAAAACTGTGTCCTACTTCTAACAGATATTAGACATACTAAATAAACTTTCCAAATAAAATGTTAAGGACATAAAGAGGCCTTATTACAACCCAAATCAGAACCAAAGTGCTTAACTAAATAAACGAAATAGAAAAACATGTGCAGTTGTGTGGTATTCTCCAAGTCCTTCTGAGACACCAATACACCTAACACTGGGGATTACCTGCACGTTTAATAAACGGGGTGAGTTTACG
Source organism: Gossypium longicalyx (assembly GCA_025698465.1). Taxonomy (NCBI): domain Eukaryota; kingdom Viridiplantae; phylum Streptophyta; class Magnoliopsida; order Malvales; family Malvaceae; genus Gossypium; species Gossypium longicalyx. The sequence goes on from CM047006.1 coordinate 31,038,809, forward strand.
AAAACTCAGTGTGTAATCCCCTTACTAGAGTAACAATCAGTATACAAAAACAAAAATAGAAATAGTCTGGGCTATAGCCCGTTAACAGTGACAGTACAGTCTAGTTCAGATCATACGTGGGCCAAAGCCTATTACAATGTCATTTGGGTCACAGCCCATAATAGAATCAATTGGGCCCCGCCCAAACCAATAACAGAACAGAATGTGTGAATGTATGGATATATGCTATCCCATCCCAATAATCCAACCGTTACACATCAACTCCGTCCCCCGGTACACATCATGTGGGGATATAAATATCGACCCACCCATCCGATACATAGTAGCTCGATTGCGGTACTACCTTCATTACAGCAAAGCTGCTAGTCATATATTGGGCTTAAAAAGCCTTCAGTGGTGGTAGTATAATTGGCACAAAGCCATCGGTAACTGTATTATGTTTGGCATATAGCTATCAATGACGGTAATATAATCGGCACACAGCCTTGGGTAAATATGATCCACACAGAGTCATCCATAAGTATGTTAGGCACATAGCCACAGGTAAATACGTTTGGCACAAAACCATAGTCAAGATGGCATAGAGCCATTTTTAGGTTGGCACAAAGCCACAATCAGAATAATTGGTTTTAAGCCATCGGTAGCTGTTTCATGTTAGGCACATAGCTATCAGCAACAGTAATACAGTCAGCACATAGCCTCGGGTAGATATGATCGACACAGAGTCGTCAATAATCATATATTGGGCTTAAAAGTCACTAGTGGATCCACAATCATCAAGCAACCATGCGATCCTCAATCGGTGGATCCACGGTCGTCAAGAAACCATGCGATCCTCAATTTCTTCCTTCGTTTCACAATTCCAACCCCATGCAATATGCCGTGTATGTCATGCTCAATCATCACACGTGTATGCAAAATGGCATGCTCAGTAACAATCATTTAAACATATATTAAAAACATATCAATTTTACAACCACAGTCAAGTTAGTTAAAACACAATCATGCAATCACTGTCAATCAGTCAAATTCATAGTCCAAGTCAATAATTTACCCACAAGGGAAAAACAGTCATTTTACCCTATAGGGGTATTTCAGTAATTTTACACTACAAAGGTAATCCGATAATTTTACAAATTGAGGGTATTTCGGTAATTTTACAAACTGGGGGTATTTCGATAATTTTACAAATAGGCGGTATTTTGGTAATTTAACAAACTGGGGGTATTTCGATAATTTTACAAATCTAGGGTATTTCGATAATTTTACAAACCAGGGATATTTTGGAAATTTTACAAACCGGGGGTATTTTGGTAATTTTACAAATCGGAGGTATTTCGATAATTTTATAAATCGGGGGTATTTAGATAATTTTACAAACCGAGGGTATTTTTATAATTTTACAAATCGAGGGTATTTACGACCCAACAGAAAGTCCACCGTCGCCTCGCGCGACTTAAATAACCTAAATAGTCCTAACTGTGTAAATGGACTATGTGGCCCAACTACTTCCCACCTAACAGTTAGATTTACACAAGCAGGCCCACAGGCCCATTGGGCCTATTTGGCCCATCGAGTCCTAGTACACGAGAACGCTCGTGGCGACCTCTACAGTCTATCGCCCCTGACCTGTGGGCTCGATTTACCACACAAGCAATCGCACGCTCGTGAAGCCTCAAATGTCGAAGTTTCGACTTTTCGACTTTTGCTGACTTCCAACAAAGAAGGGCGCGAATACACACCTGTTTATGAGAATGCGCCAAAGTCCACGATCACCAACCTTGGCACATTCTACATTGAGTCTTCCTCCCAACTCATCTGGTTCGCTCTATTTAAAGCCAGCTTCTCATAAACTCTCATGTTAGCTTCCCAATGTGGGATTACTTTCAACCATTAGGAAAATTCCTCATTCTTATGACCACTTGAACCATAGAGTTCCAGTCCAACTCCACCTCCCACATAGCTCAAATAGCAAAATAAATACTCCACTGCGCATCCCAAGACTTGAACCTCAGACCTCACAGTTACACAACACGCCACCTGGCCACTCCACCACATGCTCTTTCTGTGATAAAAACGTCCACAATTAACTTTAAGACATATGTGCCAGCGTCCAGATTCACTTAAGAGAAAAATCAAAATGAATTGTAAGAGCCAAGACTTGAACCTAGGCTCCCTTACAACCTTAATGACGCCTCAACCACTGGACCACATGTTTCCTTGTGTCATTTATTTAACACAATAATTTAAAAGGCCATCCTCCAAGCATCCAGGGTTTTACTCACTTAATACCAAAATTTTTCTTAAAGCCTAGGTTTGAACCCAAGATTTCTTCAACACTTCTCATAGCCATTAACCACCAAAGTAGACATTTAATTGTGTCATTTCCTTACACAATTAAATACTTATATACAACCTCCATACGGACCCATACTCAAGGCCCAATACTTCTAGGCTGAAATTCGGGGTGTTACAATTAGCAATATTAGCGGTAAACTATTTTAACATAGAAGAAATAGACGATACCTATGCTGATAACAAAGTGAGGGTGTCAACTTCATGAACTCTGGCTACACGTCTTCTTGAAGCTGTTCAATTTGTTGACCATTGATAGTTATTACTCACGATCCTCTCAATGATCTCATAAGCCTCATTATAAGACTTAGACAAAATTGCACCATTCGTAGAAGCATCTACCATCAATCTTGTATGTGCATTGAGACCATTATAGAATGTCTCCAACTGGATACAATGAGGAATCCCATGATGAGGACACTTAAGAAGCAACTCTTTGAATCACTCCCAAGCCTCATACAAAGACTCATCATCAAATTGTTGGAAAGTTGTGATCTCGTTCCTCAACTTAGCGTTTTTGGTAGGAGGGAAATACTTAACCAAAAATCTCTTTGCTAATTCTGGCCATGTAGATATGGAACTTGGTGGCAATGAATTCAGCCATGCTCGCGCTCGATCTCACAACGAGTACGGAAACAACTTCAACCTTAATACGTCTTCAGTCACATTGGATATCTTGAATGAATCACCAACCTCTATAATCAATCAATGGTGGAGATGTGGATCTTCTATAGGCATACCATTGAATTGGCCTACTGTTTGGAGCATTTGAAACATCACTGGTTTCAATTCAAATTGGGTTGCCTCAATATCTGGCCTTCTAATTCCTGGATTTAACTCACTAAAAAGTGGCATAGCATATTGTTTGATGCATCGATCCCTATCATCAGCAATGAGGATGGGATTTCGTACATGATCGGCTTCATTACCTTGGTCTTGATTCTGATTTCCAATGTCCATCTCGACTTGTCTTTGAGCTGTTCGTTCACATCTTCTTTGTCTGAAAGTTTGCTCAATTTTAGGGTCTACAGGGAGTAAATCGATAATTTGATCTATGCTCATAAACACCTGAAAAGAAAATTACAAAATTAAAAAGAATAAGTTAGTAATGTTAGAAATAAACCAAATTAGAAGTAAATAATTTCACAAAAAAATGAATATGGCAATAGTTAATAATCCCCGACAATGGCGCCAAAAACTTGTAACGTGTAGGTTTGTGAAAGTGTACACAGTTGTTATCAAGTAATAAGTAAGTATAGAGTTATGTCTCCATAGGGATTGTATTTGTGTTAAATCACTTAATTGTAAAATTATATTAACAACTTGGTAAATAACAACACAATATGATTGAGAAGTGATGATTAAAATTAAATATATTAAACTAAATGCAATGATCCCCAATGCAAATTATCCTAAATATGCAAACTATATGAAGGAAATAGATTTTAGCAAAATTAAACATAATTTGCAACAATTATAACATAAATAGACTAGGAAAATTACTTTAATCAAACTCAATTTATTATCAACATGCTTAATAACATTCAAAAAAACATTTCATGGCAACTCGATCTTTCATGAGTTTGGAAACCACATTAGGTCCTGTCAGAATCTTTTACTTAGTAAATATGCATTTTACTGATCCTTATTTACTAAGGGTTTCTTAGCATTCGTGCGAGGTAACAGGGACATATTAGGTTTGAAATAGTTTAATCACACAAATCCAACAACTATGCAGATAATAGAGCTTGGCTAGAGTTGTTATGCAACCTGCAATTTAATCGGGTTAGGATCTAAATTGAGCATGCACATTTCAATTATGTGTCCACTAGCCGTCATCTGGTTAGGACGGCTTAGCTAATTCAAGTACATTTTTGTAACGCCCCATACCCGAGACCGTCGCCAGAGTCGAGCACAAGGTGTTACTAAACTTAATTTCATCAATTAAACAACTTAAACAATTTATTTTTCAAATTTTCAGACAAGCTAGCTAACTACGTCACAGTCACTTAAAAATTCATATCTCGAGTTCCGAAACTCAAAATCCAATTCCGTAAATTTTTCCTCAAACTAGACTCATATATCTATTTACTAATTTTTTTCTAGAATTTTTGGCTGGGTCAATTAGTACAGTTTATTAGTTAAAGTCTCCCCTGTTTTAGGGTATGACTGCTCTGAACTCTGTGTATTACGAATTAGATATCTCCCTGTACAGAGTTTCAATGACTATTCCATTTCTTTCTATTAAAACTAGACTCTATAAGGAACCTGTACATATAAATCATGATTTCTAATTATTTTTATACAATTTATGGTGAATTTCCAAAGTAAGAACAGGGGATCCAGAAATCACTCTGGCCCTATTTCACAAAAATTCAAACGTCTCATAAATTATAATTCATATACCTGTTTTACTCAATCCATATGAAAATAGACTCATTAAGCTTCAATTTAATAACTTACTCATCATTTAATTTAATTTCTACTATTTTTAGTGATTTTTCAAATTTACATCACTGCTGCTGTCAGATTCTGTTATATGGCAAATTTCACTTTACTAAGGATTTTCATGGACTAAATAGCATTTTAAACGTACATGGTATCAAATATGATTTAGATTGGCCATTCCAATGGCTAATCATTCACAAACTCTTTTCTTGCCAAAGCATAATCATATCATAAGATCATTTACACAAAGTGAGTATTTTGCCATACATGCCACATTCAAAATATACAAGCCATTTTACCGATTTAAGCCTTCGGATAGTGTGAACGAGTCTTCGACCTATCCTGATTCTCAAGACGGCTTGTCAAAACTACAATGAAAGAAAAGGAGGGAGTAAGCATAAATGCTTAGTAAGTTCACATGCAAGTAGTAAGTAACATAATCATGCAATTCCACATAAAAACATCATTTGCATAAACAACACCAAGACATTCATGTTACATTTGCATTTAATATCATGCTACGATTTCATCATACCAAGTTCTAAACCCGAAGATTTAAGCACATACTTGTCAAATTTTCTCATTTACCACACTTACCAACATGTCACCTTCGTTTTAGGCATTCTCCTTATTCTCTTAAGATTCACCCGTTGAACACATCGGAATATAATTCGAATACACGGAAAGTTTGTACATAAGTGCCACATATGTAGCCAAGCTACCATGTAACCCGCCCATAAGCGAACTCGGACTCAACTCAACGAGCTCGGGCGTTCGCATCCATAAGTGAACTCGGACTCAACTCAACGAGCTCGGATGCCTAGTTACATCTCACGAACTCGGACTCAACTCAACGAGTTCGGACATTTGCATCCATAAGTGAACTCGGACTCAACTCAACGAGTTCGGATGCCCAACCATCCTAGTGACATGTCACTTGTATTATAATCTATTCACAAGGTTCAAACGAGCTTTTTCCTCAATTACACATCTTTTCCGTCTTCCACGGAACATCGAAACCGATACTCGGTAGCAAATCATAATTTACATATTATTCAATAATAACCATAAAGCATAATATTTCATGATATTAATCATCATATCACATAAATAACATTAAATTACTTAAAATGACAATTATGTTACTACATTTACACATGAACTTACCTCGGTATAAAATTATTAGCAATCGAGCCTATTCTTCGTTAAACTTTTTTTTTCCTCGATCACGACTTGAATCTTGTTTCTCTTGATCTATAATGCCAAATTAATCTTATTTAATACATACATTCATCAAAACAGCCCCAAATACGAACTTTGGAAAAATTACCATTTGCCCCTAAACTTTTGCAAAATTACACTTTTGCCCCTAGGCTCGGGAATCAAACTTCATCCCATTTTCTTATGTTTCATGACATGCTGATCATTTTTCCCTTCTATGGCAACATCAAATTCTCATTCTAACATGTACTTATAACTATTAGGTGTTTTTACCGATTAAGCCCTTTTTCTCGTTTTCACTTAAAACCGAGTAGCACAAGTTGTCTAGCATAATTTAAAACCTTATATTCTATCATAAAACACCAAAATACACAAATTTCACCTATGGGTATTTTTCCAAATATGAACCCTAGGTTGAATTATTGCTAGCATAAGCTAAATCAAGTTACAGGGATTCCAAAAACGTAAAGAACATTAAAAACGGGGCTTGGAATCACTTACTATGGAGCTTGGAAGCTTGAAACAAACCCTAGCTATGGAGAACCCTTTAATTTTCGTCCTAATGAAGAAGATGGACAAATTTTTCCATCTTTTTCCTTTTTTTAATCTTTTAATTACCAAATGACCAAAATACCCTTAATACCTTTCTTTGAAAATTTTCATGTACAAGCCCATTTTTGTCCAAAATTTTAGAAATTGGTCAAATTGCTATTTAAGACCTCCTCTTTAATATTCCAAAGTAATTTCATACTAAAAACTTCTAGAATGCATGTTTTGCAAGTTATTCGATTTAGTCCCTAATTTCAACTTAAGCACTTTATGCATAGAATTTCGTCACGAAATTTTTACACAATCATGAAATCATATCATAAACATCAAATTAATTATAAAATAATTATTTCTATCACGGATTTGTGGTCACAAAACCACTATTCTGATTAGGCCCTAATTCGGGATATTACAACTCTCCCTCCTTTAAGGATTTTCGTCCTCGAAAATCTTACCGATAAACAGGTATGGGTATTGATTTCTCATACTTTCCTCAGGTTCCCATGTAGTCTCTTCTACCCCGTGCTTTTTCCACAATACTTTCACGAGAGCGACACTTTTATTTCTTAGTTGCTTGACCTCTCGAGCTAAAATCTTAATCAGTTCTTCTTCATAAATCATATCCGGTCGTAGTTCAATTTCTGTCGGTGAAATTATATGTGAAGGATCCGAACGATACCGACGTAACATAGATACGTGGAACACATCATGAATCTTCTCTAATTCAGGTGGTAATGCTAGCCGATATGCTACCGGTCCAACTTTTTCAATTATTTCATACGGCCCAATAAAACGCGGACTCAACTTGCCCTTCCGTCCAAATCTAAAAACTTTCTTCCATGGAGACACTTTTAAAAATACCGTATCACCAACTTGAAACTCGATTTCCTTTCGTTTCAAATCCACATAAGATTTTTGTCTATCCGAAGTAGCTTTCAAACAATCTCGAATCACTTTCACTTTTTCTTCGGTTTCTTTTATTAGATCAACTCCATAAATCTGATTTTCCTTGAGTTCAATCCAATACAATGGCGTCCGACATTTACGACCATACAATGCTTCATAAGGTGCCATCTTCAAACTCGTCTGATAACTATTATTATAAGCAAATTCTACTAACGGTAAATACCTTTCCCAACTACCTTGAAATTCCAATACGCAACATCTGAGCATGTCTTCAAGAATCTAAATCACTCTATCTGACTGTCCATTAGTTTGTGGATGAAAAGCAGTGCTGAAATTTAACTTTGCACCTAATGCCTCTTGCAATTTTTGCCAAAATCGCGAAGTAAATCTTGGATCTCTATCCGAAATAATCGACAAAGGTATCCCATGAAGTCTAACAATCTCACTGATATACAATTCAGCCAACTTATTAAGAGAATAATCCGTACGCACCGGAATAAAATGAGCCGATTTAGTCAATCTGTTAACTATTACCCAGATGGCATCTTTCTTCCCCGGAGTTAATGGCAATCCTGATACAAAATCCATAGTAATCCGATCCCATTTCCATTCAGGAACCATGATAGGCTGGAGTAATCCCAAAGGTACTTGGTGTTCAAATTTTCACTTGTTGACAAATTAAGCACTTTGATACAAACTCGAAATATCTCTTTTCATTCCACTCCACCAAGACATTTTCTTCAAGTCATTATACATTTTTGTATCGCCTGATGAACCATCAAACAACCATTATGTGCTTCATGCAGAATCTTTTGAATCAACTCATTATTTTCCGGTACACAAATCTGATTTTTAAACATCAAGCAACCATCAGAATCGATTATGAAATCTGACCTTGTATCAACCTCACATTGTTTTCTTTTGGCTTGCAAATCTTGATCATTTTTCTGAGCTTCACAAATCTCTTGTAAAAACATCGATCTTGCTCTTAACTCTGCTAAAATCGAACCATCATCTGATACCTTTAACTAAGTATTCATAGCTCTCAAAGCAAATAGCAACTTTCTGCTTAAAGCATCAGCAACCATATTCGCTTTTCCTAGATGGTAGTCAATAACAAGCTTGTAATCTTTCAATAACTCCAACCATCTTCGCTGTCTCAAATTCAAGTCTTTTTGTGACGTCAAGTACTTAAGACTTTTGTGGTCGGTATATACTCGGTATTTTTCACCATACGATAATGTCGCCAAATCTTGAAGCAAATACTATAGCAAAATGCAATTCCAAATCATGAGTCGAATAATTTCTTTCGTGAGATTTTAACCGCCTCAAGCATAAGCCACCACTTTTCCTTCTTGCATAATTACACATCCTAAGCCATTTCGAGAAGCATCACCATACACCACAAATTCTTTACTCCGATTCGGGTTGTACCAACACCGTGCTTCAGATTAATAACTTTTTCAATTCTTCAAAACTCGTTGACATTCTTTCGTCCACTCAAACTTAACATCCTTTCTGAGTAGTCTAGTCATAGGAGCAGTAATTATAGAAAATCCATTTACAAGCAGCCGATAATACCCAGCTAGCCCCAAGAAACTTCTAACCTCGGTTACATTTTTCAGTGGTTTCCAATCAATAATGGCTGAAATTTTACTAGGATCAACCCGTATACCATCACCTGAAACAATATGACCCAAAAATCCAACTTCTTGGAGCCAAAATTCGCTTTTACTAAACTTAGCATACAGCTGCTTATCTCTCAAAGTTTGCAAAACTATCCTTAAATGCTCAGCATGCTCTGTCTCATCTTTTGAATAAATTAAAATATCATCTATAAACACCACAACAAATTTGTCCAAGTATGGCCGAAATATACGATTCATCAAATCCATAAACACAGCAAGAGCATTTGTCAACCCGAATGGCATAACTAAAAATTCATAATGATCGTACTGCGTTCTAAAAGCAGTTTTAGGCACATCTGACTCTTTTTCTCGCAGCTGGTAATACCCAGATCTCAAGTCAATCTTTGAAAACCATGTTGCTCCTTTTAGCTGATCAAATAAATCATCAATTCTCGGCAACGGATACTTGTTCTTGATTGTCACCTTGTTTAATTGCCGATAGTCAATACACAATCTCATAGAACCATCCTTCTTTTTCACAAATAACACGGGAGCACCCCAAGGTGAAAAACTCGGTCTCACAAAGCCTTTATCAGTCAACTCTTGCAACTGCGACTTTAATTCTTTCAACTCTACTGGTGCCATTCTATATGGAGCAATCGAGATTGGAGTTGTTCCCGGTATCAAATCAATACCAAATTCTACTTCCCTGACTGGAGGCAAACCCGACAATTCTTCTAGAAATACTTCCGCAAATTCACACACAACCGGCACTGATTCAACTTTCTTTTCAACTTCTTTTGTATTAATTACATACGCCAAATAAGCTTCCTAACCCTTTCTCAAATATCTCTAAGCTGACATTGAAGAAATCATACTAGATAATGCCTCTGATTTGTCTGATTCAACCCACAGAATTTCACCACTTTCACACTTTAATTGTATAACCTTTTCTTTGCAATTTATTATAACATCATGCAATGTCAACCAATCCATACCCAAAATAGCATCAAATTCATCAAACGGCAACAACATCAAGTCGGCCGGAAAGTAATGACCCCGAATCATTGAAGGGCATTTCTTGCATACTTTATCAACTATCACACATTTGCCTAATGGATTCGACACTTTAATCATAAATTTTGTGTTCTTAACAGGTATATTCATACTAGACACCACTTTCATGCACACATATGAATGAGTAGAACCGGATCAATCAAAGCATTAACATTAACATCATAAAGAGAAAATATAGCAGTAATCACGTCGGGTGATGAAGCATCTTCACGTGCCTTTATAACATAAGTTCTAGCTGGAGCTCTTGCTTCAGATTTAGCTGCTGAATCTCTGGCTACATTTTTGCTGCTTGCTTCATTTTCAGCTTTTCTCGAATATCTTCCCCTCGAGTCTGCACCACTAGCTTTTACATTCTGAAATTTTTCTTTCTCAGCTCTCTTTGGGCAGTCTCTAATGAAATGATCCAGAGAACCACACCGAAAACATTCATTCGCTCTACATGGGCCAAAATGATTTCTACCACACTGCTGGCACTCAGGCTTAACAAATCTCGATTTCCCACACTAGCCATGGAAGTAGTCTGAGATTTAAGACCCATATTTTGCTTCTTAACATTTCCATATGATTGTCCAGCCGAAACCTATGAACGAGGATTCATATTTCTAGATTTTTTGGATTGCTGTGAGAATGAACTGCTCGTTGGTCTTTTCTTCCAATTTCTAGTCTCAGCCTCTGCCTTTTTCTTCTCTTTCGGTACCACTGAAATCAATGTCTTCCACCAATGATAGGCTGAATCCCTCAACAATGATATAGCACATTTCAAGCATTCCTCAGGTGTACAAGACAATTCATCAAATACCCAAATAGAATTCTCAAGCCAAAACTCTGCTTTCTCGGTATCATCATCAACATTTGCCCTGAATTCTTCGGCACCTTGCTTGCGGATTCTGTCAACTGGAGTTCTGTGAAATTTTATCAGATCCACACCTTGAGGCATCGGGGATACAGGTTGAGGAATCGGGGGAGGTGGGGGAGGTTGTGCATTCGGGTTCGCATTTAAGCGAACTCGATGATACCGTGCACTCATCATCTGGAGAAAGACTTCTCGAGCCCCTTCTCCTCCTACTTGACCAATAGTAGGAGGTGGATTTTCGGTTGGCACCGCCCCTTCAGCCGGAGCCGATGCATTACTTTCTACATGATCAGCCACAGCTGGATCGGGATCCATTTACTATAAAAAAATCATTTAAAAGGTCAGAAGTCGTCATACTATCACAATATATCTATGGCATGTATAGCAAAACCCGTACATACAACACATTAGTCTAAGAACCGACTAAACCTACTCTGATACCACCAAATGTAACGCCCCGTACCTGATACCATCACCGGATTTGAGCACAAGGTGTTACTAAACTTAATTTCATCAATTAAATAGCTTAAACAATTTATTTTTAAAATTTTCGAGACAAGTCAAGCTAATCTGCACAACACAGATCACTTAAAATTCATATCTCGAGTTCCGAAACTAAAAATCCAATTCTGTAAATTTTTTCTCAAACTAGACTCATATATCTATTTATAATTTTTTTCTAGAATTCTTGGCTGGGCCAATTAGTACAGTTTATTGGTTAAAGTCTCCCCTGTTTCAGGGTATGACTGCTCTGACCTCTGTATATTACAAATTAGATATCTCCCTGTACAGAGTTTCAATGACTATGCCGTTTGTTTCTATTAAAACTAGACTCTATAAGGAACCTGTAAATATAAAGCATGACTTTTAATTATTTTTATACAATTTATGGTGAATTTCCAAATTCAGAATAGGAATCCAGAAATCACTCTAGCCCTATTTCACAAAAATTCAAATGTCTCATAAATTATAATTCATATACCTGTTTTGCTCAATCCATATGAAAATAGACTCATTAAGCTTCAATTTCATAACTTACTCATCATTTAATTCCATTTCTACTATTTTTAGTGATATTTCAAATTTACATCACTGCTGCTGTTAGATTCTGTTTTATGGCAAATTTCACTTTACTAAGGATTTTCATGGACTAAATAGCATTTTAAACATACATGGTATCAAGTATGATTTAGATTGGCCATTCCAATGGCTAATCATTCACAAACTCTTTTCTTGCCAAAGCATAATCATATCATAAGATTATTTACACAAAGTGAGTATTTTGCCATATATGCCACATTCAAAATATACAAGCCATTTTACCGATTTAAGCCTTCGGATAGTGTGAACGAGTCTTCGACCTATCCCGATTCTCAAGACGGCTTGTCAAAACTACAATGAAAGAAAAGAAGGGAGTAAGCATAAATGCTTAGTAAGTTCACATGCAAATAGTAAGTAACATAATCATGCAATTCCACATAAAAACATCATTTGCATAAACAACACCAAGACGTTCATGTTACATTTGCATTTAATATCATGCTACGATTTCATCATACCAAGTTCTCAACCCGAATATTTAAGCACATACCTGTCAAATTTTCTCATTTACCACACTTACCAACATGTCACCTTCGTTTTAGGCATTCTCCTTATTCTCTTAAGATTCACCCATTGAACACATCGGAATATAATTCGAATACATGGAAAGTTTGTATATAAGTGCCACATATGTAGCCAAGCTACCATGTAACCCGCCCATAAGCGAACTCGGACTCAACTCAACGAGCTCGGGCGTTCACATCCATAAGTGAACTCAGACTCAACTCAACGAGCTCGGATGCCTAGTTACATCTCACGAACTCGGACTCAACTCAACGAGTTCGGACATTTGCATCCATAAGTGAACTCGGACTCAACTCAACGAGTTCGGATGCCCAACCATCCTAGTGACATGTCACTTGTATTCTAATCTATTCACAAGGTTCAAACAAGCTTTTTCCTCGATTACACATCTTTTCCGTCTTCCACGGAACATCGAAACCGATACTCAGTAACAAATCATAATTTACATATTATTCAATAATAACCATAAAGCATAATATTTCATGATATTAATCATCATATCACATAAATAACATTAAATTACTTAAAATGACAATTATGTTACTACATTTACACATGAACTTACCTCGGTATAAAATTATTAGCAATCGAGCCTATTCTTCGTAAACTTTGTTTTTCCCTCGATCACGACTTGAATCTTGTTTCTCTTGATCTATAATGCTAAATTAATCTTATTTAATACATACATTCATCAAAACAGCCCCAAATACGAACTTTGGAAAAATTACCATTTGCCCCTAAACTTTTGCAAAATTACACTTTTGCCCCTAGGCTCGGGAATTAAACTTCATCCCATTTTCTTATGTTTTATGACATGCTGATCATTTTTCCCTTCTATGGCAACATCAAATTCTCATTCTAACATGTACTTATAACTATTAGGTGTTTTTACCGATTAAGCACTTTTTCTCGTTTTCACTTAAAACCGAGTAGCACAAGTTGTCTAGCATAATTTAAAACCTTATATTCTATCATAAAACACCAAAATATACAAATTTCACCTATGGGTATTTTTCCAAATATGAACCCTAGGTTGAATTATTGCTAGCATAAGCTAAATCAAGTTACCGGGATTCCAAAAACGTAAAGAACATTAAAAACGGGGCTTGGAATCACTTACTATGGAGCTTGGAAGCTTGAAACAAACCCTAGCTATGGAGAACCCTTTAATTTTCGTCCTAATGAAGAAGATGGACATATTTTGCCATCTTTTTCCTTTTTTTAATCTTTTAATTACCAAATGACCAAAATACCCTTAATACCTTTCTTTGAAAATTTTCATGTACAAGCCCATTTTTGTCCAAAATTTTAGAAATTGGTCAAATTGCTATTTAAGACCTCCTCTTTAATATTCCAAAGTAATTTCATACTAAAAACTTCTAGAATGCAAGTTTTGCAAGTTATTCGATTTAGTCCCTAATTTCAACTTAAGCACTTTATGCATAGAATTTCATCACGAAATTTTCACACAATCATGCAATCATATCATAAACATCAAAATAATTATAAAATAATTATTTCTATCTCGGATTTGTGGTCACGAAACCACTATTCTGGTTAGGCCCTAATTCGGGATATTACAATTTCAATCACGTATGAATGAAATACAGACTTGATTTTAATTGAAAACATGATCGATTGAGGCATAAACATTATAAGTATGAATCAAATAAATATTATTTAATCAAAGCCATCATCCTAGATTAAATAAAATTAAGCTAACATTGTTGTAACAAGATCAAAGAACACGTAGCAAACATTTTCAGATTAAATCAAAGAAAAGAAAGATTAAACCCAAATCAAAGTGGCTGTCCCCCAAGACTCTGACCGACGAGGCTCCTTCGCTCCTTCACTTTGCTCCTTTGTTGATGGCTCTCCATGGTGGCCGACCAAGGGCTCTTTAAGAGGCTTAATTGCTAAAATCTATATGAAGAGATGATGCTAGGCGTGGGGAATGGAAAATGCTAAAGAGAATTGGGAGAAAAGAGAGAATGATAAGGGATTAGGGATGGTTAGGAATGGTGAAATGAAGTCTTATCTATAGGTGAAGAGAGGAGAGTAGTTTGCTAAAAATAGAGAGGTTAAGTCTCTTCAAGCTTCTTCAATGAGTGGTCAGCCATGATTAGTGGATTTTGAGTTGAATTTTGCTTGATTTTTAATTAATTTAAATGCCATAACAACTCAGGACTGAGACTCGGTCAAATGTAAATCTTCGGGCAAATTTCTTCAACATTGCAAGGACCTTGTGTAATTAAACTAGAAAGTGGTCTATGTTGACAGCCATGTGTAGCCGAAATTGGGTTGACTTGGTTTTTAATTTGGATGCCAGACCTGTGCAAAATAAATCAATAAATTAAAGGACCAAAGAATAAAATAATTAATTAATTAAAACCCAAATTATTAATGAAATATTTTAAAATTAATTATTAAATATAATTTTATATTTTATTATTTAATTTAATCATGCATGGCCCATTTTATGTCTTAAACATATAATATGTTCAAATAAATATAAAATAAGTCATTTTATGCATGAAAACTATATAATAAAGCATACAATCACATTTTAATAATTTCAATGTCCTAATTTCATATTTTCACATATTTCATTAATTTATTAAACAATTACTTAGTTTTAACATCGAATTTAAGTAAAAAGGTAATAAATTGTATAAGAAAAATCCTATATATTTTTTAGTTTACACATAGTTCCACGTTGTGGTGTGTAGGGTGGATGAACCTATTATGGTTCTATGTGGTGTGCATGGTGGACGGGCCTACCATAGCCCTTATGTGGCGTGTTGGATGGACGAAGTGGTGTTTGGTTGGTGGGGTGAGATTTTGACTTGTACATCCATTCGTAACTGAATATACGTCTGTTTGTCAGAACATTTTGTATGTTTGTGCGATCTTTTGGTTATTGACAATATAGTTAATGTCATGTAATATGTCTGATTATTGCGTATGATTGAAATATCATTTCTATGGTTCGATATTGCATTTGACATACTGATTGAGACTTTCGTAAGTGATACTTTTATGCATATGCTTGTCTGTAGTATTTTTTTTGCTTTGTCTTTTGCCATCTGTTCATGTTTCAGACTCACACTGAGCTTGCATAGCTAATATCTGTAGTGTTTTTCCTTTCAGGTACATTCCGTGTTTTGGATCTCGACTCGGCATACCGGAGGTCTCAGAACGATATGGTTTGATTCAATTTAAGTAAAACCTCATGAGTTTTATACGGCTAATTTTAAGTCGGTTTGTAAAACGATTATATAAACTGTGGTACAAGTTTTTATAGTGGACTTTCGTAAGGTGTTATTTGGACTGAACTTTAGAAACTGTGAATTTTATTTCTGAATGTTTGATGTCGATTCAATATTGTTTCAAACCTAATGAACAAAAAGGCTTTCTTGGTTTGAAGTAAAGTTTTTGTTTCCGCCACTTTTGGTGGCCAATGTAATCTCCAAGATTCAGTCAAAACTTCTAGGCTAGGTTTTGGAGTGTTACACAACTAATCAGTTAAGTTACTTAGAGTGGAGAGGTAATAATTTTCTAAAGCGATGACTAATCTACTCTAGAACCCCAATCTAAAGTTAGTTGCAAACCTTGAAGCGAGTTAATATTCCTGATTAGTTTATTGTTTTAATTCATTTGTTTATATTTACTTATTTATTTATTTTTGTTAGATATTTATTTTTAATCCTCTTAATCTATTTCATGATCCATCAGAATATATGATTAAACTATTACTACTTAGACTTAGTATTGTAAAAAGTATTTTCATTATTTGTTACATACTTGGGTACGATTTTCGAAATACTTATAGTATTTCGTTGTACAACTATATTACAATTTGACACGTGCACTTGCAGACACCGCTGTTGTAACACCCCTAACCCGTATATGTCGCTAGATTAGGGTTATGAGGCATTACTGAACCAAACACAACTTAAGAAAGTCACTTGTTACTATTCATGTTTAAGATAATATAAACTTAATTATATGAAACATATGTACATCTCCTTTATACCATTCAAATTGTTGAATTATAACGTAACTAAAATACATTACAAATTTAATACACACATCTTAATACAGTTAATCATGTTTATCAAATGCATGTCATTATATTTATTTAATTTAATAAATAGCAACAAGTCATTACTTTAGCTCTACCTGTATGCATATTAGAAACCAAACATATTATTACACACAGAGTAATGTTCAAATGCATTTATAAACTTAATATCATTACCATATGACAGAACTTGACTTTAATGCAATATATATATTGTACACATTTTAACATATTACAATGAACCATTAAAAGAGTACAAAATAAAGACCATCATTTATCCTGTTTACGAACTAATTATCATACATAAATAGCAATCACATAGCCAAGTACACATACTTATACCAATGGATACGTACATTTATTTTACTTATAACTACCCAATTTTAAACATTAACTTATCATTTTAATGAATCAAATGGTCAAAATTTCAGTCACCAAATATATATATAACAATCATACTATTCTATCACATAAATTAGGTCATAAAAACACTTCTAAATAGTTTAGTCACATAGTCGAATATACAATATGCTTATCAATAACCCTTTACCAAAACATATAACCAATATAGCATACCTATGCACTTTGTAATAAGCTTACTAAATTAAACTAATTTTATAATACAAATCGTATATTTCAAATAAGCTAATATTAATCCATAATCAAAATATATATATCCATCAACCATGTTTACCTCATTTAAGCTAATTCATAACAATATGCATATACAAAACATACCATTATACAAACTTGCCAAAAATAAACGGTCATAAGCTAACCATATCATTACTTTAAATAATGAGCATATACCAAGCGCATTATATATGTATATAACATACATATTTATCTTACAAGAAGATCTATCCACAACATTTCATATCATACCTAATTTACCTTTCAATTATATCATGAAACATATTTACCATAATATACCCTGTTAACATTCTTATGCCAAAACCGAATGCATGAAAGCATTACTATTAAGTCAGATAACAAACTTTATCAAAGTATATCAACCAAGATTCACATATATATGCATATATATATAGGCAATAGCCGAACACCAAAATCAAACATGACCATCATCAAAATGAAGCATTAAATCCAAACTTAACAAAGTAATAAGCCATTTCGCATGACTCATGATTACATAAACCAAAATCCAACATTTAAAAATATAACCCAGCCTATACATGCCATAGGTTCAAAAATTCAGCTTATAAAATACTGAAGACAGTCGATAGTGTGATAGACTTTACTGATGATTTTTGAGCTCGTAACTTGACTCCAAAATCTATAAAACAAAGGAAAACATATACACTCACAGTAAGCTATCATAGCTTAGTAAGTCATAAGAAACTAATAATCAAATGAATGTTTTTATTTAATCAACTAAACCAAATTAAATAATCTTTAATCTAATACAGATTTTTCATACTTGAAACTCATATACAATCACATGAATGATATTTAATTATATTAACTTGGCCGAATACACATAAGTTCATAACCTTACATAATTCTCACATTCATAATGCATATTTCATTTGTTCATCTCAAATATATACTTACCTTATCTTTCAAATCAACTAACTTAGCACATACTTGACATTTTAGCTCGATTTCACATTCGATCTTAACTTGATATTTCCCGTTGAACCATTCAGAATTGAATAGGATATTCGGATAATCACATTTATCATACAATGCTAACATCCCAGACGTGGTCTTACATGTAACCTCATACCGATGCCACTATCCTAGACAGGGTCTTACTCATAAACACATATCGATGCCAACTTCCTAGACGTGGTCTTACACATAATCACATATCAATGCCAACATCCCAAACGTGGTCTTACACGTAATCACATATCGATGCCAACGTCCCGGACGTGGTCTTACACGTAACCACATATCGATGCCAACGTCTCAGACGTGGTCTTACACGTAATCACATATCGACGCCGACGTCTCGGATGTGGTCTTACACGTAATCACATATCGATGCTGACGTCCCGAACGTAGTCTTACACGTAATCACATATCGATGCCGACGTCCCTGACGTGGTCTTACACGTAATCACATATATATGCTAACGTCCTGGACGTGGTCTTACACGTAATCACATATCGATACCGACGTCCCGGATGTGGTCTTACACGTAATCACATATCGATGTTGACGTCCCAGACGTGGTCTTACACGTAATCACATATCTATGCCAATGTCCTAGACGTGGTCTTACACGTAATCACATATCGATGCCAACATCCTAGACGTGGTCTTACACGTAATCACATATCGATGCCAACGTCCCAAATGTGGTCTTACACATAATCACATATCGATATCACATATACATCCATGTGTCAACTTTAACTTGGCCAAAATACACATACACATATGTTCATTAACAAAGTTATCATTCAGTTCCAAGGTCACAATATCATCATATAGTCGAATATATATATTCTCATGATTCACACTTTAATATCACATACATATATCATTTATCCGAATATAGATTTGCAATTAATATACATATAATCAACACTTTAACATGTATAGTTCATGTCATCACTTCAAATACCAAAACTTATTTATTACTTTATCATCAAACATAAATTATTTTTCATTACTCAATGCCAATTTGTAATTTAATACTAATTACTACAATTATTTATAGATCATCTATATTGAAATTTAACAACATCTATTTGCTTATAAACTTACCTCGGACAACGGTAATCAGGACAGAATGACTAATTGACAACATTAGTTTTCCCCGATCCAAATCTGATTTCTTTGGTTCTTGATCTAAACATATTCAAATTAAACTCATTCAAACATAATTTTATTCACTTTAGTCCAAAAACACATAAATGGGAAAATTACCATTTTACCCTTGACATTTTACACTTTTTACAATTTAGTCCAAATTGCACAAAACACAAAACATGCAAAATTTGCACACACCATGCTTAGGCCGAATGCTACCCATGTTCATACAAGTCCATACATTTCATTTATTTCACATTTTAGTCCCTCAATTTATTATTTTTGTAATTTAGTCCTAATTACTCAAAATCATAAAAAATTCCAATACAAAGCATATTAATCCAAAATGTATCTTTCATAATTCATCAACTAACATCACAAAACTCAAATATTCATCAATGGCATAACTCAAAATATTCACCAAAATAAAAAATTCAAGCATGGGCTTTGTAGATAACATAGCAACGATCTCCAAAACGTAAAAACTATTAAAAACTAAGCTAGTTACATACCTTAATCAAGCTAGTCTTTGGCTAAACCCTTAAAGCTTTATTTTTCTTTCTTTATTTTTGTTATTCGGTCATAATAAGGAAGATGAACTGATGGCTTTTAACTTTATGTTTTATTATATACATATTATTATATATTTTACTAAATTAACCTTTAAACTAAAATATAAAACCATTATGTTATAATGTCACAACCGTCCATCACATTTAACTATGGTAATATTGCAACTTAAACACCTCAATTTAAAAAGACAACAACAATTTGGCCCTTTCACATTTAACCATCAATTTTTTATTTTACGCGATTAAGTCATTTTTATTAAATCAGCACTCAAACGATCAAATTAAAATACGAAAAATTTCATGGATATTAATTCACACATAATAAACACAGAAAAAATTTAAATATATTTTTTTAACTCGGATTCGTGGTCCCAAAACCACCGTTTCTAACAGGGTCTAAATCAAGCTATTACAACTCTCCCACTTAGGGATTTTCGTCCCCGAAAATCTTACCGATGAATGAATTTGAATAATATTCTTTCATTACATCTTTCTTACTTGTTGACAACGGCTAACCAGATACAAAATCCATCATGACTTTGTCCCATTTCCACTCAGCTATCATGATCGGTTGAAGTAATCCAGAAGGTACCTGATGTTCGGCTTTTACTTGCTAACAGACTAAACATTTTGAAATAAAGTCAGAAATATCTCATTTCATACCATGCCACCAGTAAAGATGTTTTAGATCATTATACATTTTCGTACTACTCGGCTAAACAGATATTCGACTATTATGAGCTTTATTCAAAAATCATCTGAATCAACTCTGGATTTCTTGAAACAGATATTCAATTTTTGAACATCATACAATATTCAGTATCAATTCAAAACTCTGAATCAACATTCGAATCGCATTGGCCCCACTTTGCTAACAATTCATTATCAACTTTCTAAACCTCATAAATCTGCTGAATCTATAACAATCTTACTTTTAACAGCTCGTAATCTTTTACCAGCTTTAACCATTGACGTTGTCTTAAATTCAGATTTTTCTTAAATTCAGATCTTTCTGAGTCATCTAATTTTTCAATAAACATGACATTTTTCACCGAACAGATAGTGATGCCACATTTTCATTGCAAACACAATAGCTGTCAATTCCAGATCGTGTGTCGAATAGTTCTTTTCATGTAGATCTAACTGTCTCGATGCATAAGCTATGACTTTGCTTTCCTGCATTAATACATAGCCCAAACCATTTAAAGATGCATCACTATAGATAATAAATTCTTTACCTAATTCTGGCTAAACTATTACTAGAGCTTCGATCAAAAGGGCTTTCAACTTATCAAAACTTTTCTGACACTTTTCTGACCTCTTGAACTTAACATCTTTATGTAATACCTTTGTTATCGGGTTTGCAATCACAGAGAAACCTTTCACGAATCGTCTATAGTAACCAGCAAGTCCTAGAAAACTTCAGACTTTAGAAACATTTTTTTGGAGGTTTCCAATCAAGTATAGCTGAAATTTTACTCGGATCAACCCGAATACCCTATGTTGATACAACATGTCCCAAAATCGCATAATCAGAACTCGTATTTGTTAAACTTCGCATACAACTGTTTATCTCGCAAAATCTACAACACAAGTCTCAAATGTTCAGCATGTTCGGATTCATCATGGGAATAAATCAATATGTCATCTATAAATTGTAACACCCCAAACCCGGCCCAGACGTTATGGCCGAATCTGGCATGTTACATTGAAGTGTTTAAGCGAAAATTGTGTTTTCATTGAAAACCCTTCTTAAAATAAAAGAAACTTTAATTAACTTTAAAAAATACACACCTTTCAGTTGTGAAAGCCTGGTTTAAAACATTTGATTTAAGAAAACTTATCATTTAAAGATTTAGTTGCGGAAACATAGAAAACATACTATAATTTAGGAACCCATGTTCAACTTTTCGTATTTACAATAAAAGTAATAATAATTCAAGTAACAATAACATAATGAAAACCTTGTTACAATCTGGTCTGAAACATACTTAATAAAATAAAAACTTATATGCTTGAAAAAACAAGTCCAAATTATCTTGCTAGCTGGCCACCCAGAGTCCCTCCAAACATCGAACCTTCTACTGAGCATCACCTAAAAATAAAATAAAAGAGGGGGTGAGTTTTCACAAACTCAGTATGTACAACCTTAGATGAAAACAAGCATTCAAAAAAAAACACCATTCATCAAACGTGCAATGCAATCCCATCCAAATTATCCATCCGCTACACACCAACTCCGTCCCCCGTCACACCATGTGGGGATATAAATATTGACCCACCCAACTGACACACCAATGGTAGCACGGTTACGGAACTACCTTCATTTACATATAAGGCTTTAAAAGCCGTCGTTGGATCCACGATTGTCAAGCAGCCATGCGATCCTCATATACTTCCTCCATTCCATAATTCCCAACCTATATGCAACCTAAGCAGAATATTATATGTATGCATGTCACATCCATAAAATTTACATTTAACACATAGGGGTATTTTGGTCATTTTTTCCTGTAGGGGCATTTTGGTAATTTTTCCTTAATTATGGCTTTCACTTACCTTGGCCCGTTAACAAGTCCTGTGAGCTAAGATGAACGAATACTATGCACCAGGTAGGATTCTAGAGAAGAGGAGGTGGGTCATTAAGACTGCTTAAGTACCAAGCTCTCCCTAGATCCAATCCTAGACATGCATATACCCATTGCCACACCTTAATCCTATGACTCATCCGCGGTCGCAATATATTAATCGAGTTTTATGTAGTTATCATATACTAGGCCCAAAACCCCTTGCAAAGCCCAATCAAATTCACATACCTTTATTTGGCCCATTAAGCCCAATCATATTCATATGGCCCATTAGGCCCAAATCACTTGTATATGGCCCATTAGGCCCAAATCACATTTATATGGCCTGTTAGGCCCAGTCACATTCATATTCAGGCTCACATACAAATTCCTATCACATAGCATCAATATTCAATTTTTGCCTATTATGGACCCAACAGCTCATCGGGCCCATTTAGCCTATTCCGGCCCATATGGCCAAATCAGAACCCAAGTCCACGGAATCGCCTGTGGGCCTCAGGCAACCTATCGGTTTCCTTCTCACGAGTGTTCTCGCACTCGTAAGACTACTGCAGCCAAGCTTTCAGCTTTTCGACATTTCAGCATTTCGGCTTTTTTCGATCTACTTGTGTGTGTAGTGTATGTACACACCTGGTAAGCAAGCATGCTGCAATTCTTTTAGTCACCAACCTACAAATGATATCACCCTTCCATTAATCGCATGCTTAATACATATCCTTACTAAAACCGAAACCTCACGTTAACCTTACCTTGCGCGATAAGTATAACAACCCCTTCTTTAATCACTAACCACGATCAACTCCTAGATCTGCACCAATCTTAACTATTAAATCTAGAATAATAGGTGACTCGTATCCAACACAAGCCCCCTTACCTTAACTATGAACATTCGGCCACTTTAACCAATGGGAGAGGAATACTTACCAAAATCGCAACACCTAAGGAGCAATTCGGCAATGAGCTAAGATTCAAGATTCGATACTAAATTCCTACCACAGTTGATTAGAAATAGTGAGGGAAAATAATCGATACTTAGCAAGAAAAATTGATGGGAAGAGCAACACTTACACTAGATTTGGTCAAAGAGTATTCGACCCTTGGGAGATTCAGCTTTTCGGCTTTCAAACTTAGTGTGGTGAATAAGGTTTATTTGGCACAGATTAAAGAAGAAGAGTAGAAGAAGAAATTAGCTAAGTGAAACAACAACAAAAAAAATTGTATAGAGAAGAATAGAAATCGGCAGAAAGAAAAGAAAGAAAACAAAAGGTTTTCGACTTTTGGAGAAAAGGGTTTCTGGCAACAAGGTGAAGAAGAATTTCGGCAATAGCCTGGAAAACTCCCACTCGGCACCTATTTATAGCCTTATAGCCGAATTCCTCAAGCCCAAGTTCCCAATTCAGCTACATCACTTCCCCCTTCTCATCTCCTCGTTTTTCTCCCTGATAACCCCTTGATCCTTTCCTCAGATTTCTCTTCAGAACACTTCCCTTGGAGTCCATTTTCACGCCACTTCCAACCTTCTAGAAGGTCAAAATTAAACTTCTAAAAATACTAAGCTAGGATTCGAACCATGGATCTCCTTGCTAGCCACTAACGCCACCTCCCTACACTCTAAGTGGTGTCACTTAGCCACTCCTCTACAAGGCTTTTTGATGCCATTTTCCCTTACCTTTATTTAAAAGCCCAACTACTTGCCAACAAGGTCCTTTTAATTATTAAACTATAAATTCTTCTACCCCTAGATTCAAACTCAAACCTTGACCAAGACCTGCCATCGCGTAATTAACACTTAACCAGAATTGCTAAGCGTAATAAAGAAAAATTCAAGATTTCGAGATTTTTGGATTTCGGGATTTTTGGGGCGTTACATAAATACAACCACAAATCGATCCAGATATTGTCTGAGGATCCGGTTCATCAAATCCATGAAAACAACAAAGGCATTAGTAAGTTCGAAAGGCATAACCAAAAACCCATAGTGTCCGTACCTCGTTTGGAAAGTAGTCTTTGGCATATCGGTGTCTTTAACTCTCAACTGATAGTAGCCTAATCTCAAATCTATATTTGAAAACATGGTAGCCCCTTTTAGCTAATCAAATAGGTTATCAATCCTTGGCAACGAATATTTATTCTTTATAGTCACTTTATTGAGTTGTCTATAGTCGAT
Organism: Gossypium longicalyx; assembly: GCA_025698465.1. Taxonomy (NCBI): domain Eukaryota; kingdom Viridiplantae; phylum Streptophyta; class Magnoliopsida; order Malvales; family Malvaceae; genus Gossypium; species Gossypium longicalyx. Next base: position 31,063,665 of record CM047006.1, read on the forward strand.
ACACATTCTCATAGTTTCGTCTTTCTTTTTCACAAATAAAACTGGTGCACCCCAGGCAGAGAAACTTAGTCATGTGAAACCTCTATCAGTCAACCTTTGCAACTGAGCTTTCAATTCTTTTAATTCAGTAGGTGCCATTCTATACGGAGTTATCGATATCGGAGTCTTCCCCGACACTAACTCAATACCAAAATCTACTTCTCAAATAGGTGGCAAACCTGACAATTCTTCAGGAAACACATTCGAATACTCGCACACAATTGGTACTGATTTGATCTTTCTTTCAGTCACTTTACTATCAAGCACATATGCAAAGTAAGCTTTGTAACACCCCAAACCCGGCCTAGACACATATGCAAAGTAAGCTTTGTAACACCCCAAACCCGGCCTAGAAGTTAGGCCCGAATTCAGCGTGTCACATTGAAGCGTTACTGTAAAAGTCATGTTTTAACTAACATCTTTCTTAGTGTTTAAAGAGTATTTTTGTTATAGATTAAAGTGAATGAAAGTCAGACACACGTAGGATGCCGAGAAAGAGGAGGTGAGTCAATTAGACTGCTTAAGTACCAAGCTCTCCATGGATCCACTCCTAGAGATGCACACAACCATTGCCACACTTTAACTGAATGATTGTTTAGGAAAAACCATTTCGTTTTAAGCCATTGAAAGCACTTGTTAATTTTTTTTTAAAACATTTTCGTTGCGGAAGCTTTGTCTTGTTTCACAATATTTTGAAATTAGATAATTTCTTTTAAAAACGTGCCCTAGAGCTATTCAATCTGAAACCTTTAAATCCATATCATGCCTAAGCTAATAATCATACTAAAGCAATTAAAAATAATTAAAGCGGCCTTATTACAACTTAAAACCCGAAAACATAAAGGAAGTAATCTAGAATAAAAGTGAAGGCAGAAACACTTATTTTAAACAGTCCACATGGCCACTCTGAATCCCCTCCAGCTCCAAGTCCACCGATCTAAGGCTCACCTGCAAAGATAAAGAAAGGGGGTGAGTTTGGAAACTCAGTGTGCAACAAGCCCCTTTCAGAGCCCAAACTAATATTAGCATAATGGGCCTAAGCCCTAATTCAGTCTCGACATATACTGGGCCGAAGCCTTTCGTTTAATAGTTACTGGGCCGAAGCCTTTTCATAAATCATATCACTGGGCTGAAGCCTTTACTGTAAGCGGTATGACCCATAGGCCCATTTCAATATTACATGTAATACCAATGAATATATCCAAGCCCATTTGGGGAGACTACTCAACCCACCATTCGCTACTCTCCACTCGTACCAACCAAGCTCTCCATGTGGGGAATAACTCAACCCACCCAACCAAACTCTCCACTGGTAGCATAGCTGCTTTATCATATAACTGGAGGCCTAGCTTCTTTTAATAACTGGGGCAAAGCCCTTTTTGATAAACTGGGGCAAAGCCCTTTTCGGTAAATTGGGGCAAAGCCCTTTTTTGCACTTCCTCCATTTATATCAAACCCAACCCATGCATATAATGAGTATATCATATGCATCTCATAACATATCATGTGCATATCATGTCATATCATGTATATCAAAATCTCATGCATCATATTCATAATTAAACCCTAGGGGTATAATGGTCATTTTTACCTAGGGCACAACAGTCATTTTTCATATTTTAGGGGTAATTTTGTAAATTTACCAAATATTATGGGTTTTCCACGATCATTAACAATTATCAATATCCTCAAGTGTTTCAACAGTGATTTTAACGCACTTTATCAAATTAGGGCTTTTGGGCCCAAAACCTCTAATGGGTCCTACGAATGCCGATTTAGCCCATTAAGCCCACATAATCCAAATTTTACAACAGTACTAATTGTGTTAACATGCAACCTTTCCAAATTCCATTTTCTATCAATTTTACCCAAATGGGCCCGAAAGCCCATTGGGCCTAATTTCAGCCCATTGAGGCCCAACTTACCGTCGTGCACAAAATTGAGCTCTTACTTGTTCCATCGATCCAAACATCAATCATATCGTTTTTATCACATCTAAAACCACATGCAAAATCTCAAGTTCCCGAAATGTCAGAATTTTGGCATTTCGGCTTTTCTGCGAATATTAGCCTAAGCTACTACGAGGGTTGTTACACACCTATTTTGTGACGACTGCCACTAAGATCCCTTACGATGTCCTACAATTGATTACCATAATTCTTAGATTGCAAACCACAATAACCAATCCCAATATTCACCTACCATATTCGAACCATGCCCTTAAAGCCTTTAGAATCTTACCTTTTTGCCAAAAACCGATGACTAGATCTAAGTCCAGTTGTTCCAAAGATCCAAGCCTTCGATCCAACCTCTAGAAGACACTAAACACCAAAAGAAATCGTCGATTAAAGACCTTTAAAGCCCTATGCCCAAATCGACAGCCTACCTAGATTCTAGGGACTTCGGCTTTTTTCTAAATTGTAAAATAAGACTAGATCTGAGGTGATGAGCACTTACCTCCTATTCCTTTTTTATTTCTATGTAGATCTGATGCAGATCTATCCTCTAAACGATAGTAGAACTCGAATCTAGGAGATCTGAAGTTTTGGCTATAAGTCCCTAAATCTATGGTACTTCGACTTTTTAAGTGATGAAGAAGATGACGATTTGATGCTATAACTTTGAAGTAATGTTGCCGACAGATACTAAGGGTTTAGAGAAGATGAAAGTTAATCAAAAGGAACAAAAATAACTAAAGGATTTTGGCTTGGAGAAATCGGCACAAGAAGTGAGTTTTCGGGATTTCGGCTTTTATGGCGATCGGCTCTGAAGGTTTTGTGGAGGATTGGATCGATAAAGGAGGTGAGTAAGGTGATTAGAACGTTTCGGCTAGAAGAAAAAACAAAAAGGAAGAAAGAAAATGAAGGAAAAAGAGAGGAAGAAGAACTCGGCACCAAGGAGAAGCAATTTGCGTTTTCGGCTTTTGTGAGAACTCAGAAAGGATGAATGACAGTGAAAGCTTTCAGATGGCTAACCCTAATTCTCCAAGATAGAAAAAGAAAAGAACCTAACCCTAATATCAACTAAAACAACAATACTTTTATAAATATATATATTTTTCCTATCTAATAATAATTATAATAATAATAATTTTATAAATATATCTAATAATAAAAATTTCAAATATCAATAATACAGTAAATAATAATAAAAATTTTCATAAAAATTTTTCAAACATACATACAGTAATATTTTTCTAATAATAAAAATTTTATCTCATAATACTAATTAAAATTTCATAAAAATTTAAAATATCCATAATAATAAATACAGTAAAAATTTTCTAGTAGTAATTTAATTCAAATTTTTTTTCTTCAACGATAATATTTAAAGCTTCTTAATTATTCAGGTTTTCTTCTATCCGAATCCCAGACTCAAAGCCCAACTCTTCTAGGCCCAAAAATTGGGGCGTTACAAGCTTCACAACCGTTTCTCACATACTTTTGCTAACATCAAAGATATCACTACCGGTAAACCATTTAGATCATTAGATTCAATCCGAATAATCTCATCATTCTGGCACCGTAAGTCAATAGTCTTTCTTTTGCAATTTATGACAGCATCGTGCAAAGTCAACTAGTCCATACCCAGAATTATATCAAACTCGTCAAACGGCAACAACATCAAATCGACCGAAAAACACGAGTCTGGAATCATCAAAGGACAATTCTTACACACTTTGTCAACCAATACACACCGACCAAGGGGTTCGATACTCTAATCACAAACTCAGTAGAATCCACAGGCAAAGTCTTACTGGATACTAAGGTCTCACACACATAAGAACGAGTCGAACCAGGATCAATCAATGCAATTGCACTAGTATCATAGAGAGTGAATGTACCAGTAATAACATCTGCGGATGAAGCCTCCTCACGTGTACATATGGCATAAGCTCTAGCAGGTGCACGGGCCTTAGATCAAACTGTTGTATCTTTAGTTCCTCTCTGACTGTTACTCATATTACCCGTATTTCTGGGCGATCTACCTCAAGCTGATATGTTACTTGGTCTCACACTCTATACTGTGTTTTGTTTAGCTAACTCAGAACATTCACAAACAAAATGATCCGTCGATCCACATTTAAAACAGGTCTGATCATGTAATCTACAACTGCCAGGATGTCGTTTATCGTAATGTTTGCACTCAGGCTGGTTCAGTCGGATGTTACCAACACTAGCTACTGAGGTAGCTCTCGAGCTCATAGGTGGTCTATCTCGATCATGTCTAGAATAACTCAAAGTAGCCTTAAAACAGATAAAATCATCTCGGAACTTCTTTGATGCCGACTAAAATGACTTACTCGATGATCTCTTACATGAATTTCTAGCTTCAAAGTCAGCTTTTCTTTTCTCTTTCCCTAGCTCTTCTACTTTGCATGCTCGCTCAACCAATACTATGAACTCTTTTATTTCTAGTATGCCAACTAGCAGTTTAATGTCTTCATTCAATCCGTCTTCAAATCTTTTACACATTATAGCTTTGGCTGAAACACACTCTCGGGCATATTGACTGAGTCTCACAAATTATCGTTCATATTCTGTCACAGTCATTCGACCCTGTTCTCGAGAAATTCTTTGCGTTTTTATCAATGAATCTCTGACTGATATATTTCTTATGAAACTCAGTCTGAAAGAAGTCCCAAGTCACCCATTCTTTTGGAACCACCGATACTAGTGTATTCTGCCAGTGATATGTGGTGTCTCGTAGCAAAGATATAGAACATTTTAGGCATTCATCCGGGGTACGAGATAGCTTATCAAACACACGGATAGTATTACCAAGCTAGAATTCAGCTCACTCAGCATCATCATCATTAGTAGCTCTAAATTCTTCAGCCCCTTGTTTTCTAATTTTATCAATAGGAGTCTTATGTAATCTCAACGGATCACTCACTTGAGGCATAGCAGGTATCGGATAAGGATTAATCGGGGGTGGAGGTTGTTGTACAGTCAGATTCGTCCGGATATACTGAGTAAACCAATCGTTCATCATTTGATAAAAGGCTTGCTTAGCCTCTCCCTCTTGGTTACTCAAAATCGATCGAGAATCAACCGGTACTGTCCCTTGCACGGGAGCAGGCACTATACTCTCGACATCATCAGCTACAGCTCTGTCGGGATCTATTTACTATACATAAACACATTTTCAAATGTCAGAAGTCATAACACTATCGCAGTATATAATATGGCATGTGTAGCTAGACTCACACGCGCCACGTTAGTCCTTGAATAGACTAAATCGTAGCTCTGATGCCAATCAAATGTAACATACCTAACCCGTATCTGTCGCCAGATTAGGATTATGAGGCATTATCGAACCAAACACAGCGTAAGAAAGACACTTATTACTATTCATGTTTAAGATAATATAAACTTAATTATACGACGCATATGTACATCTCCTTTATAGCATTCAAATAATTGAATTATAACATAACTAAAATACATTACAAATTTCATACACACATCTTAAGACACTTAATCATGATTATCAAATGCATGTCAGTATATTTATTTAATTTAATAAATAGAAACATGTAACACCCTGAATTTGGGCCTAGAAGTATTGGGCCTTGAGTATGGGTCCGTAAGGAGGTTGTATATAAGTATTTAATTGTGCAAGGAAATGACACAATTAAATGTCTGCTTTGGTGGTTAATGGCCTTGAGAAGTGTTGGAGAAATCTTGGGTTCAAACCTGGGCTTTAACAAAAATTTTGGTTTTAAGTGAATAAAACTCTGGATGCTTGGATGATGGCCTTTTAAATTATTATGTTAAATAAATGACACAAGGAAGCATGTGGTCTAGTGGTTGTGGCGTCATTAACGTTGTAAGGGAGCTTAGGTTTAAGTCTTAACTCTTGCAATTTATTTTGGTTTTTCTTTTAAAGGAACCTGGACTTTGGCCTATAGACCTTATAATTAATTGAGAATGAAATATGACACAGAAAGAGCCTGTGGTGGAGTGGCAAGGTAGCGTGTTGTGTAATTGTAAGGTCTGAGGTTCAAGTCTTGGGATACGCAGTAGAGTATTTATTTTGGCTGTTTAAGCTGTGTAGGAGGTGGAGTTGGACTGGAACTCTGTGGTTGGAGTGGTCATATAAAAATAAGGAATTTTCCTAATGGTTGAAAGTAATCCCACATCGGGAAGCTAACATAAGAATTGGTGAGAAGTTGGCTTGTAACAGCCCGTTTTTGGGTCAGATCGAAATAGTGGTTTTGGGACCACAAATTTGAAGTTAAAAATATTTATTTTATTATTTTAATAAGGTTTACAGTATGATGTAATGTTCGTGTGAAAATTTTTAAAGAAATTTTACCGTTTGAGTGGTTAATTCAGTAAAAAGGACTAAATCGTGTAAAGCGTAAAAGTTAAATTCTATAAGGTAAAGGTATTAAATGGCTATGGAATTAAATATAGAAGGTACTTATGTGGTAAATATCCCATTTATGAGATAGTGGAGGTTAGTGGAGTGGGATTTGGTGTATTTAGTAATATTTTTAAAGGGTTAAAAGGTAAATAGGTAATTAAAGTTAATAATAAATAAAATAAAAGCCAAAACCATGTTATATTCCTTCATCTTCCACCGAATATAGAGAAAAGAAATAGCCATGGTTGTGTTTTAGGGTCCGACATCTTCATGGCTCAATTTGTAAGTGTTTTGAGCTCAATTTTTGATGATTTTTATGTTTTTGTGATCGTTGCCTCGTGTTCTAGCTAGCCCGTACCCTAATTTTTGAATTTTTTGATGAATTTGTAAGTTGACATTGATGATAGCTTGATGTTTTTGAGTGTTGATGATGGAAAATAAATCATTGTTGTTAGATTAACAAGTTTTATAAAGTGATTTTGAGTGAAAATGTCAATCTTGGACCAAATTATATAGGGTGGAAATTTAGTGGTTAAAATGTGAAATAAATTGAAAATATGGGATGATAGTAATATATGGAGAATTTTGCTAGCTTGGGTTTGTGTTTAATTTCATGAAATTGTGATTTTAAGTGATAAGGACTAAATTGCAAAAATGTGAAATAATAGGGGCAAAAATTTAATTTTTCCAAAATGTATAAATTGTGTTAAATTGAATGAAATGTTGATTAAATAAGTAAATTTTGATATTATATAGATTGAGATAATCGAGAATTGGATCTAGAACAGGGGAAAAACAAAGTACCGGACTAATTGATCCGTTCCGTCGTTTTAGCGATCGAGGTAAGTTTGTATGTAATAAGTATTGTTAAATTTATGCTTTTAATGCTTTGATATTATATAAATTGTATATACGTGACTATTGTTATGTTTAACGACATATCGGCTAAAAGAAATGGCACTTAGTGTGCGATTGGAGATAGCTTCGGCTAAATGTGGGACTTGGTGTGCAATTGGAGATAGCTTTGGCTATATATGTATATGGCACTTAGGATACAAAACATTAAGAATGGAACTTGGTGTGTGAGATATTGAGTATGGCACTTAGTGTGCGAGACATCAAAGATGCAACGGTATTACGTGTATGTATGAAATGGTAAGGATCGGTACAAGTATGTACATGAGTTATGATGCATCTTTGTAACGAAGTAAATAAGTAAGTCATGTTTATGAGAATGATTTTGTGATGACCTTGTGATTATGGGTTCATTCTTATGTTGTATAAATATGTATTTATACCATGATGGTTGAAATGATTGGTGAAGGTGTGATGAGCTTAATTATCATCATTTTTGTACTAAAACTGTTTTGGACAGTAGTTGTAGTCAAATTTGAAAGTTCACCAAAAATTTTGGAAATTGAGTTAGAGGATGAATAAAATATTAAATTAGATCTTATTAAGTCTAATTTTACATAGAATAAATGGTGTACACAAAAGAATTTTAGATTATGAGATTTGAATTTTCGTGAGATAGGGTCGGAATGATCTCGGAATCCCCTGTTCTGATTTTGGAAAATCATTAAAAATTGTACAAAAATGATTAGGGGTTATAGTTTATATGATTAGAATATTTGATGAGTCTATTTTCTAAAGAAACAAACAGGACCATCATTCGAATTCTTTATAAGGATATAATTAATTTTTAATGAAGAGGGGTCGGAACTGTCAGACAGCAAAAAAGGGGTAAATTTGAAGAATAAAATGAACTTATTAGCTAAACAAAAAATTATGTAAATTTTATGGTAAGAATATATGTGAGTATAGTTTCAGGTAAAATTAACAGATCCCAAAAATAAATAATTTAGCGACTATGAATCGAGTAGACAGCTTGACTGGAATTTGAACAAATAGTGGAATAATATGCAATTATAATTGTGATACCTTGGGAACATGTTGTAAGAATTTGGAAAAAGCATATTAATAAATTGCTTATTATGTTCATATGAACTTACTAAGCTTTATAGCTTACCCCCTCCCTTTTCATCTCTTATAGGTTTATATAGCTAGGTCAAGTTGGAGATCGTCGGAGATTCAATCACACTATCAAGCTATCATTTGGGGTATAAGTATTCAAATACTTAAGTCTATGGCATGTATAGGGGCTCTATCTTTTTAATTATGTCAATGCTAATGTGGCCAAATGTGTTGGCCTATAATGGTTATAGTCTAATTTATATATAGCCATGAATGCTGGCTTATGCTAATCATATGATTGTTCATGTGTATTTGCCAATGTTTCATGGTGTGATCATGTTTTTTGATATGGATGAATGTGTGCATACGACTTAAGTACTCGATGATTGATTTTGGCATAATTGGCATATGGATAGATTATAGCATAAGTGTGAAATGTGAAAATGTATTAATGATAATCTCGGTATGAAAGTTATTATGATTAATCTTGATAAAGTATGATGCCTTGTTTATACGTAAGTTGTTATGAGAATGTCATGCATAAGCCATATTTATGATTACTAAGTGTTCATTTATGCCATGTTTGATGCCATTGAGATATGTGAGTGTGCATGTGTTGTGAGGGTGGCAAAATGGCTTGGAAAATAGCCTAGCATTTGTCCACACAGGTAGACACGGGCGTGTACTTTGGCCTGTGCCCCTACTTTGGTGATGACGTCATAAACAGAGAGTTACACGGGCTAAGGCCATGGGCGTGTCTCAAGCCACACGGGCGTGTGACCTTGTTTCATGATGAGATTTTCTAAGTTTTCCCAAAAGTTTTTAAAGTTTCTTATTTAGTCCTGAATCATCTTCAATGCGTTTTTAGGGCCTCATAAGCCCGTTTAAGGGACGTTATACATATGTATGAATGTTTTTTTATTTGAATGAAATTTTATGGCCCGATTTTATGTGATTGTGTATGTTTAAGTCCTGTAATGCCTCGTATCCTGTCCCAGCCTCGAACATGGGTAAGGGGTGTTACATTTAGTGGTATCAGAGCTATAGTTTAGTTGATTCTCGGACTAACCTAGCATATGTAAGTCTAGCTATACATGCCATATTACTACTCTTGATAGTGTGACATCTCCCAGCTCTAACAAAATTGTTTTGTAAGACAGAGATGACCTCCAACAGAGCTATTTTCGATAATTGTGAAAATGATATTGAGATGATTGAAATGTGCCTATGATGTGTCAAAATTTAGAAAGGTATGAATAGAAGTTCATGATATGTATGTGTTAATATACGAAATGAGATAACTATAAGTTGAGAAATGTAGAAACGTGGAATAAAATAGAAGTTTATGTTGTAATAAGTTTATGCATGTGTGATGGTATTTGTATGATGTTATGTGCCCAACCTATCTGATTAAGTGAATATGATAAGCTAATTTACTCAAGTTGACGGAATGTGTGTTTATGTACATTTATCGAATAATCTATAATTAGTATGTTCATATGGTTGACTCTTATGTTTAAATTGATAAATTAAAGGTATTATAATGTTATGGTTTATGGTTTTGATATGGAATCATAAATAATATGATAATATGAAATTGAGTTGGAACATCAAATTGAGTAGAACACAGGAAATGAGTACAATCATTCGATGATGAATTGACGGATAAGACCATGGTTGGACCATGGCAATACATGTGGTACGTGTAAGACCATAGCTAGGCTATGGCATCGTAATAGCGTGTAAGACCATAGTTGGGCTATGGCATCGTGATGACATGTAAGACCATAGCTGGGCTATGGCATTGTGATACGTGTAAGACCATAGCTGGGCTATGGCATCGTGATGACATGTAAGACCATAGTTGGGCTATGGCATTGTGATACGTGTAAGACCATGTTTGGGACATGGCATTGATATGAGATCCTGTGTAAGACCATATCTGGGATATGGCATCAGCACCGATATGAGATCCTGTGTAAGACCATATCTGGGATATGTCATCAGCATCGATATGAGATTACGTGTAAGACTATATATGGGATATGGCTTCGGTATGAGATTTCGTGTAAGACCGTGTCTGGGATGCAGCATCGATATGTGATTTCGTATAAGACCATGTCTAGGACATGGCATCGAAGTGAGACTTTGTGTAAGACCATAGTTGGAATATGGCATCAAGTAAACGACGTACTCAGACCCGTAAGACGTTCTCTAATTTGACAAATGTTGGAAAGTAAAATTGAAGTTAAATGTTGAAATTTAATTAGGTACTGATATTGGGCTCAAGTAAGTAAATTTGCTATTTGAAATTGTGGATGACAGAAACAATTGTAAAATAAATAAGTATGTTAATTTGCTTGGAGTGAATTATGTGATTATGATGATATTATATTGACGAAGAATGTTGATTCATATGTGTGTATTTATGAGAGTCAAGTTAGAGGCTTTACAACTCCCCATTACCAGTGCTGCTTTTGTGACGAAAAATTTACGAGAATTATGTCGAATAAGTTCATAAGTGTGAAAACTAAAGAGTTTGACGGTGAAATAATTAGTAATGCATATAAAGATGAGAATAGTTTGGAAAGTAAAAATAGTTTGAGTGAAATATCAGAATGTTTTAAGGATTATACGGATTACGTAATGTTATGGTTAAAGAAGAAAATTAGTCTCGGCTATTTGACTCAATCGGGTATGGGGTCTAAAGATATGTTTGCTAAAATTTCCTCCGAATTGGTTTTCATTACTGAATGGAATACTACGGTGTTACATTTCTATCTGTGATGATTATGTTTATTGTGATGGTATTTCAGGATTCGGTATTAGGAATGTGGAAAATTCTAGTATCTAGATTTCTCTGATTTTTAGTGTAAAGAATTATCATTGGCAAAGGAATAAATGAAGGAAACCCAAGCTTGAAATGTGTAGTGGTTTTCTTTTCACGAGTAAGCTTGACTAAGGTTAGTAAGTTTAATCAGAATATCTCCGTTTTCTTGAGCTAATATGGTTGTGAGATCTTTGATTTGCACGATAAGAGAATTATGAACGAGTGCATGTACTTGGATTGTAGTAGCAGAATGAAAAAAATATATACCTTGATATGTTATTATTTGATAGTGGAAATCAACTTAGTTGTTTATATCGGCGTGAACTGATTTGTTGAGATGTGAATTGAGTTATGTGTATTTAAAGGATTCTCTAGTATGGTAATGAATTTTTGTGTAATCATGAGTATATAGATAGACCGATAATCTGAATAAAGAAATTATATTTTCGAGAGTATGATACGGAACTATGCTTATTGGATTGTTCTAACCGAATGATGTTGTTATGAGTTAAAGTTGTTCTAGTTAATGAGATTATCATGTTCGTGAAAGTTGAATGATTGATGCAAGTTAGCAAAGTTGGAAACAGTTGAAAGTATTATTAACTGAAGCTTTAGTGCTGAGTTCAGTTTGGATTAAGTAAAGAATTTATGATTTTTAGTAATGTACTATTGAACTGATTAGAATATGTTTCATTACGAGAATGTAAAGAAGCAGTTTGTACTTCCAGACGGTTAAATTCATAATAAAAGAGAAATGTTCGATTAGCAATTTAAAGACGACCACTTCTATGTCTATGTTGTGAATTCGATGATATCATGTGTTCGACCGAAAATGTCATATGCTTCCTGAATCTTAATGGGTTAAAGTATCTAATGTTACTGGAAAAAGATCTGGAATTAAGACAGTATCAATGATTTAAGATATTGAAAGACTTTAAATAGTTGTTGATTAATCTCTGAGAAAACAGATATAGTTACAGATGCCGAATGGAAAGATCTTTGCTTATTTTGTGCGAGTGATTACTCGATTGATCTTATTTGATGATGATCTGATGTTAGCTAAATAAAAAGCTAAAGTGATGTTTTCCTTGCGAGTTTGAAAAACTCAGAAACATGTTAGTGAATTGCAAGCTAAAGTGAATTACACGTCTGTTCATCCGAGAGTAACAAAATGTACAGTTATATGAAGTAAATGTTTTGGTGTACGGGTATGAAACCCGATATTTCTAATTCTGTGCTCAGATGTCGAATTGTCAACAGGTTTAATCTGAATATCAAGTGTATTCAGGTCTAATACAGTCAATGATGGTAAGGGTGTGATAAAGAGATAGAGTCACTATATAGACTTCGTATTGGGGTTGTCATTATCACCAATAAAAGAGATGTTATTTGTATTGTGGTTGATCGTTTGGCAAAAAATTCGCATGATTGATTTAGTATATACTGAGTTCCTATTTGACAGATCAACTGAGCTATGTGTTCTGAGTGAGTAATTCAAAATTTTAACAATATGCTCCGGCACTGTGTGTTAAAGTTCAAAGGCTATGAGAAAAAGGTATGCGAGGCTGAAATCGATTTGTGAACCTGAGAAATTAGTGAAAGTGATTCATAAGATTTGGACGCAACTTCTTCTGGTAAGATTTTCGGGGACGAAAATCCCTAAAGGAAGGGAGAGTTGTAACAGCCCGTTTTTGGGTCAGATCGGAACAGTGGTTTTGGGACCACAAATCTGAACTAAAAAAAAATTATTTTATTATTTTAATAAGGTTTAAAATATGATATAATGTTCGTGTGAAAATTTTTTAAAGAAATTTTACCGTTTGAGTGGTTAATTCGGTAAAAAGGACTAAATCGCGTAAAGCGTAAAAGTTGAATTATATAAGTTGAAGGAATTAAATGGCTATGGAATTAAATAGAGAAGGTAATTATGTGGTAAATAGCCCATTTATGAGATAGTGGATGTTAGTGGAGTGGCATTTTGTGTATTTAGTAATATTTTTAAAGGGTAAAAAGGTAAATAGGTAATTAAAGTTAATAATTAATAAAATAAAAGCCAAAACAATGTTATATTTCTTCATCTTCCACCGAATATAGAGGAAAGAAACAACCATGGTTGGATTTTAGGGTTCGGCATCTTCATGGCTCACTTAGTAAGTGTTTTGAGCTCGATTTTTGATGATTTTTATGTTTTTGTAATCGTTGCTTCGTGTTCTAGCTAGCCCTACCCTAATTTCTGAATTTTTTGATGAATTTGTGAGTTTCCATTGATGATAGCTTGATGTTTTTGAGTGTTGATGATGGAAAATAAATCATTGTTGTTAGATTAACAAGTTTTATAAAGTGATTTTGAGTAAAAATGTCAATTTTGGACCAAATTATATAGGGTGGAAATTTAGTGGTTAAAATGTGAAATAAATTGAAAATATGGGCTGATAGTAATATATGGAAAATTTTGCTAGCTTGGGTTTGTGTTTAATTTCATGAAATTGTGATTTTAAGTGATAAAGACTAAATTGCAAAAATGTGAAATAATAGGGGCAAAAATGTAATTTTTCCAAAATGTATAAATTGTGTTAAATTGAATGAAATGTTGATTAAATAAGTAAATTTTGATATTATATAGATTGAGATAATCGAGAATTGGATCTAGAACGGGGGAAAAACAAAGTACCGGACTAATTGATCCATTCCGTCGTTTTAACAATCGAGGTAAGTTTGCATGTAATAAGCATTGTTAAATTTATGCTTTTAATGCTTTGATATTATATAAATTGTTTATACGTGACTATTGTTATGTTTAATGACATATTGGCTAAAAAAAATGGCACTTAGTGTGCGGTTCGAAATAGCTTCGGCTAAATGTGGCACTTGGTGTGTGATTGGAGATAGCTTCGGCTATATATGTATATGGAACATAGTGTTCAAAACATTAAGAATGGAACTTGGTGTGCGAGATATTGAGTATGGCACTTAGTGTGCGAGACATCGAAGATGCAACAACATTACGTGTATGTATGAAATGGTAAGGATCGGTACAGGTATGTACATGAGTTATGATGCATCTTTGTAACGAAGTAAATAAGTAAGTCATGTTTATGAGAATGATTTTGTGATGACTTATGTTGTATAAATATGTATTTATACCATGATGGTTGAAATGATTAGTGAAGGTGTGATGAGCTTAGTTATCATCATTTTTGTACTAAAACTGTTTTAGACAGTAGTTGTAGCCAACTTTGAAAATTCACCAAAAATTGTGGAAATCGAGCTAAAGAATGAATAAAATATAAAATTATAGCTTATTGAGTCTATTTTTATATAGAAACGATGTACACAAAATAATTTTAGATTATGAGATATTTGAATTTTCGTGAGACAGGGTTAGAATGATCTTGAAATCCCCTATTCTGATTTTTGAAAATCATTAAAAATTGTACAAAAATAATTAGGGGTTAGAGTTTATATGCTTAGAATATATGATGAGTCTATTTTCTAAAGAAATAAACAATAACATCATTATAATTCTTTATGAGGATATAATTAACTTTTAGTGAAGAGGCGTTGGAACTATCAAACAGCGAAAAAGGGGTAATATTGAAGAATAAACTGTACTTATTAGCTAAACCAAAAATTATGTAAATTTTATGGTAAGAAGATATGTGAGTATAGTTTCAGGTAAAATTAACAGATCTTAATTTGAAGCTCCATAGCTCCAGAAATAAATAATTTAGCGACTATGACTCGAGTAGACAGCTTGACTGGAATTTAAACAAATAGTGGAATAATATGCAATTATAATTGTGATACCTTGAGAACATGTTGTAAGAATTTGGAAAAAGCATATTAATAAATTTCTTATTATGTTCATATGAGCTTACTAAGCTTAATAGCTTACCCCCTCCCTTTTCATCTCTTATAGGTTTATATAGCTAGCTCGGGTTGGAGATCGTCGGAGATTCAATCACACTATCAAGCTATCATTTGGGGTATAAGTATTCAAATACTTAAGTCTATAACATGTATATGGGCTCTATCTTTGTAATTATGTTAATGCTAATGTGGCCAAATGTGTTGGCCTATAATGGTTATAGTCTAATTTATATATAGCCATGAATGATGGCTTATGCTAATCATATGATTATTCATGTGTATTTGCAAATGTTTTATGGTGTGATCATGTTGTTTGATATGGATGAATGTGTGCATACGACTTAAGTACTCGATGATTTATTTTGGCATAATTGGCATATGGATATATTATAGCATAAGTGTGAAATATGAAAATGTATTAATGATAATCTCGGTATAAAAGTTATTATGATTAATCTTGATAAAGTATGATGCTTGTGTATGCGTAAGTTGTTATGAGAATGTCATGCATTAACCATATTTACGATTACTAAGTGTTCATTTATGCCATGTTGGATGCCATTGAGATATGTGAGTGTGCATGTGTTGTGAGGGTGGCAAAATGGCTTGTAAAATAGCCTAGCATTTGTCAACATAGGTAGACACGGGCGTGTACTTTGGCCTGTGCCCCTACTTTGGTGATGACATCATAAATAGAGAGTTACATGGCCTGAGGACATGGGCGTGTCTCAAGCCACACAGGTGTGTGACCCTGTTTCATGATGAAATTTTTTAAGTTTTCTCAAAAGTTTTCAAAGTTTCCAGTTTAGTCCCGAATCATCTTCGATGCGTGTTTAGGGCCACGTAAGCCCGTTTAAGGGATGTTATACACATGTATGAATGTTTTTGCTTTGAATGAAATTTTATGGCCCGATTTTATGTGATTGTGTATGTTTAAGTCTGGTAATGCCTCGTATCCTGTCCCGGCCCCGAACATGGGTAAGGGGTGTTACATGGCTTTAAATAGAGCGAACAAGATGAATGGTGATCACTGGTTTTAGGAGGGATTATTTCATACCTGCTTAACTAAGGTTTGTGATTGTGGACTTCAATGCGTACTCATAAACAGGTGTGTATTCACCCCCCTCGTTATTGAAAATCGGGAAAAGCCGAAAAGCCAAAACTTCGACATTTGAGGCCTCAAGAGCGTGCGATCGCTCGTAAGGTAAACCTAGCCCACAAACCATGGGCAATAGACTATAGAGGCCGCCACGAGAGTTCTCATGTACTGGAACTGTTTTGGGCCCCGATGGGCCCCGTGGGCCCGCTTGTGTAAATCTAACTGTTAGGTGGGAAGTAGTTGGGCTTGTCATGTCATGTGCATGGCATAGGCCGTTAAAGGCTTCGTTGGGCCGAAATTGGCCGTGTGGCCCCAATGGGCTCGTGGGCCCCATACAAAAAAATCTATGGTAAGTAACTATTAATGAATCGGGCTATGGTGTACACATAGCCGTAGCTAATTTGGGCTGAATGGGCTACACGAGCATGTGGTCCCACTTGGGCCAAGTATAGGTCTTAGGCCCATTTACACCGTTAGGTCTGTTTAGGTTACTTAAGTCGCTCGAGGTGTTGGTGGACCTTCTGTTAGGTCATTAAAACCCCCATTTTGTAAATTACCGAAATACCCTTGTAGTGTAAAATGACCAAAAGGGTAAAATGACTATTTTGCCCCTCGAGGGTAAATGACTGATTTGTCTGTGATTTGTATGACTGCTTTTGTGCATGACATTCTGCATACATGACATACTGCTTGGGATTGGGATATTGTTATGGAGGAAGGAACCGTATTGGTGGCTATGCCACATATCTGATATTAGCAGCTTTGTTGCGATTCTAGTTAGTGCCGCAACCGGTGCTAACACTGTAAGTGTAGGGATGGCGTGGGTGATTTATTCCCCACAGGTAGTGTAAGGTTGGACGGAGGCAAGTGCAGGGTTGGATGGGTTATCATGCATTATTCATATAGGTTGGGAATTGAAATGAGCTATGCCCAACTTATATTGGTTCTGATATGGGCTAGGCCCAACTGATATTGATTCTGAGATAGGCTAGCCCAATTGATACTGTGATGGCTTGAGACCCAAATGTTAATGAATCAGGCTTTGGCCCACATATATTCTAAATTGGACTATTTTGTTACTGAAAAGGGCTCAAGCCCAGATTGGTTCTAAATTCTATTTTTGACTGACTGTTTGGATGCCAGGGGATTACACATTGAGTTTTTGTAAACTCACCCCATTTTTAATTGGGCAAGTAATCCCCAGCGTTAGGTGGTTAAGTGCTGCAAGGGACTCGAAGATGGCCACACACTGCTTATGTTTTCAGATTTGTTTATTTACTATTGTGTATTTCTTTTTAATTGGGTTGTAATAGGGCCTCTCTTAATTCTGGTTTTTATTTTACTTTGGGATTTTATTTACTATGTTTTATAATGGTTAGAAGTAGATTGCGGTTTTCCAAAACAACAATTGTTTTCAAAACACTACGTTTTCGCAACTAAACATCACGTTTTCGTAAATCGGTTACTTTTAGAATTAGCTTCCGCAAAGTAAAAAGGAATTTTGGAAATAAAATTAAGAAGTTTTCAATGTACTACATTTTAAATAAGAAGGATTTCTAATGAAAACATGGTTTTTGAAAAACACTTCAATGCGACATGCTAGATTCAGGTCTAACTTCTGGTCCGGGTTTGGGATGTTACACAACAAGTCTTTACTTTAGCTCTACCTATATGCATATTAGAAACCAAACATATCATTACACACTGAGTAATGTTCAAACGCATTTATAAACTTAATATCATTACCATATGATAGAATTTGACTTTAATACAATATATATATTGTGCACATTTTAACACATTACAATGAACCATTAAAAGAGTACAAAATACAGACCATCATTTATCCTGTTTACGAACTAATTATCATACATAAATAGCAATCACATAGCCAAGTACACATACTTATACCAATGGATACGTACAAATATTTTACTTATAACTACCCGATTTTAAACATTAACTTATCATTTTAATGAATCAAATGGTCAAAATTTCAATCACCAAATATATATATATATAACAATAATTCTATTCTATCACATAAATTAGGTCATAAAAACACTTCTAAATAGTTTAGTCACATAGCCGAATATATAATATGCTTATCAATAACCCTTTACCAAAACATATAACCAATATAGCTTACATATGTACTTTGTAATAAGCTTACTAAATTAAACTAATTTTATAACACAAATCGTATATTTCAAATAAGCTAATATTAATTCATAATCAAAATATATATATCCATCAACCATGTTTACCTCATTTAAGCTAATTCATAACAATATGCATATACAAAACATACCATTATACAAACTTGCCAAAAATAAACGGTCATAAGCTAACCATATCATTACTTTAAATAATGAGCATATACCAAGCGCATCATATATATATATAATATACATATTTATCTTACAAGAAGATCTATCCACAACATTTCATATCATACCTAATTTACCTTTCAATTATATCATGAAACATATTTACCATAATATACCCTGTTAACATTCTTATGCCAAAACAGAATGCATGAAAGCATTAATATTAAGTTAGATAACAAACTTTATCAAAGTATATCAACCAAGATTCACATATATATGCATATATATATATATATATATATACATATAGGCAATAGCGGAACACAAAATCAAATATGACCATCATCAAAATGAAACATTAAATCCAAACTTAACAAAGTAAGAAGCCCTTATGGATACCTGTTACATGGCTCATATGAGCATCTTGATATATAGCTCGAGACTGTGCTTCCTGATTATGTGCCCTTATGGATACCCCTGAACATGAATTGTAACACCCCTTACACGTATTCAACGCCGGAATAGGGTACGAGGCGTTACCGGACTCAATCATAAGCAAGCATATAAAACTGAGATATAAATCTCCATCCAATTTAAAAATTTCACATACATTCTTATCATCCCTGTAACGGGCTTACAAGCCCAAAACATGCATTAGGGGTGGTTCGGCACTAAACCGTGAATTTTAAAAAAAATTCATTAACTAGGGTCACACGCCCATGTGCCCTTGACACGCCCGTGTCCCCAGGCCGTGTAACTCTCTATTTATGATGTTAGCATCAATTTAAGATCACACGGCCAAGTCACATGCCCGTGTGCTAGGCCATGTGGCAAATTTAATTTTGGCATTTAAGGTGCAGACTTCACACGGCCTGGGCACACACCTATGTCCTAAGGCTATGTCCTCTACAAGGCTGAGACACACGGCCGTGTCTCTGCCCGTGTGTTCACTACCATGCATACTGTCTTGAACAATTTGGGTGCAAGGGACACACGGCTGGACAACACGCCCATGGGGTTGGCCGTGTGTCACACACGCCCGTGTGTCTACTCGTGTGGGCAACTTTGTGGCTATTTTCCAAGCCCTCTTGTCTCCTTCAACAACCCATACACACATTCATGTGACAATGGTGATTACCATAGCATAAATGGTTACATAGACATCCATAACTTTAACTCATGCATCATAAATTTATGTCAAGTATACATAACTGGGACTCCATGACTTATTAGGTTCATTCAATCCAATCCATCTCTTTGCCTTTATTCATATTATGACCATGCCAATTTACACCCTTTATCCATCGAGCATAAATTCCACATTTCATCATCCATGGTTAATAACCAATTAGGCACACACCACAAGAATAATAACACTTTCATACATGTACCAATATTTAGGGATTCCAACTCCATAATCAACATGAGCCATATTTCTTGGCCATATACAAAATGGAATAATATACCAAAATGAGTCATCACTTTGGCTAACAAATATGGAACATATAACAAAATACTAAGTTCCCTATACATGCCATACTTAAATGTATTAAGTCAAATATACCCCAAAAGAGTCATTGATAGTGTAACTTGAACTCCAACATCCACGATCCGTGAGCTAGCTTGGCGATGCTATAAGAAAGAGGAAAAGAGAGAGGGGTAAGCATATAGCTTAGTAAGTCGTGTGCAAATAATAAACAACTTAGGTCATGAAACTCATGGATTACATAGACTATCAATTACCATCACATTATCATACTACACATAATGAACATATTGAGAATTGATAATAAATGTATTTGAACATCATGCTTATCTTACTCTTTCATACCCATTCCAAATTTCCCAACATGAATCGAGTCCAAAACTTATCAGGTTTACGTACATACCTGTACCATACATTATTACTCATTCTACCTCATATTCTTAATCATAATCTTGAATGGCTCATTGAATTACCCGAAATACTAAAGGATGTTTGGAATTATCACACACCACATAAAATGCCAAAGCCATTTCCCCGACATGGTCTTACATGGGTCTACATACCAATGCCATATCCCATATATGGCCTTATACAAAGTCTCATGTCAGTGCCGATGCCATGTCTCAGACATGGTATTATACGGGACCTCATATCGATGCCAAGTCCCAGACATGGTCTTACACGAAATCTCATATCAACACCATATCCCAGATATGGTCTTACATGAAATCACATACCGATGTCGATGCCATATCCTAGATATGGTCTTACACTGGCTCACATATCAACGCCAATGCCATGTCCTAGAAATGGTCTTACACTGGCTCTCATCTCAAATTTCGATGCCATGTCCCAGACATGGTCTTACACAGGATCTCATTAACCATGGTGTCATGATTTCCGAATCCTAAGCATTCTTCAAGGTCACCTAGGACTTCCGATATGTAAAGCTATCACCAAACTTTCATTAAATCATCACAAGCCATTTTGATTAGGGCATACATACATACATATATCATAGAATGTCAATTATTAAATGCATAATAATGGAATTGTTGAATTACTTACACACAACTTACCTCGGTGCAAAATATGACAATTTGCGATTTAATCCACAACCTTGCCTTTTCCTCGATCAAGGTCTATCCCTCGTCCCTCTTGATCTATAATAGCACATTTAGCTTATTAAATACAGGCACTATCTAATTCAGCCCAAAAATCACGATATGGAAAAATTATAATTTTGCCCCTAAAATTTCACAAAATTACGAAATTGCCCCTAGGCTCGTAAAATGAAAAGTACTCATTTTTCTCATTATTCAAGCCTAGCCACATCATTTTCTTTCTTATACCAACCCACATTTTTCATTTATTCACACATTTACACAGTTTTTATAACTTTTACAATTAGGTCCTTTTTATCAATTTCACCAAAAACCACCTAGTAAAAGTTGTTTATCACCCATCAAACTTTCATATTCTTCCATTAGACATCAAAGCACAAGCATGTCACTCATGGGTATATTTTTTCACATGAACCCTAGCTCAAATTAAGGGTAGAAATAGCTAAATCGAGCTACAAGGATTTCAAAAATATAAAGAACATTAAAAACGGGGCTAGGATGCACTTACTTTTAAGCTTGAAGATGAAAGAAACCCTAGCTATTGCTTCCTTATGATATTCGGACAAAGGGGATGAAGATGAACACAAATTTTGACTATTTTTTCCTTTTTAATTCTTTTAATAATCAATAGACCAAAATGCCCTTCCATTAAAACTTTGATATTTTATCCCTCCTATGTCCATTTTTGTCCATAATGACATATAATGGTCTAACTTCCAAATAAGGACTTCAAATTTCAAATCTCATCATAATCAAGCCCTTAAATAAACTAGAAAAAATGTTTTTCACTTATTGCAATTTAGTCCTAATAACTCAATTGGACACCTTATCGGTAAAATTTCTAATCGATATTTTCACACAGGCATGAATATATATCATGGACCTCATAACAACCATAAAATAATTATTTCTATCTTGGATTTGTGGTCTCAAAACCACTATTCTGACTAGGCCCTAATTCGGGATGTTACATGAATTGACAGATTTCAGATTTGTACACTTCAAGTGTACTACCTGTATATCCATCAATATTTCAAATAAATTCAACGGGCAAAATCTTGACATGAGAAAATATGAACATGAAACTGATGATACATGATATATGGAATATGAGATGATGATATATGAACATCGAAATTGTTTGATGAATATGTTTATCTATGACTATAGATTCGTACATCTCGAGTACAAGTATACTTTCCGTGTTTTCATCGATATTTAAATAGTTCAATGGGAAAAATTTTGATATGAAACAATCTGAATTGTGACAAAATATTATGGGTACATACTTGAATTACATGGACATGAATTATACTTGATATTAGAATACGTGATGTGGAAAGTATGAGCATATGGAAAAAGGATTATTATTATTAAGCACATACAAGTTTATTGATATTCATATGAAATATATATGACTAACATGCTTTGCACATGCTACATGAACACATGATGAGAGAAGTATTTGAACATATAAATGATATCACTTGATATACTGAAGCATGGTATGCTTGATACACAAATGTGGAACATGATTAATGACTTTGTTCATCTATAATTCGGTATATGCCTAAAATACATGAAATTGATATTACAAAACATGTTGAAATGTGAGATGGATGGTACATGTGTATAAAATTTGCTTGATGACTATGTAAATTTGTGATTATGAAATATTATATGGATTACGGTGATTGACATGTTAATGAGGATATGTGTTTAGGCACTTGGCCAACACGATTTGGCAATGAAATATATGTTTACCTTATGTTTATAAAATAGTGGTAAGTTAAATTTTTGGTTATACGAACTTACTAAGCTTAAAATCTTGCTCTATTTTTAATTTCCCTGTTTTAAAGGAATTCGAAAGCTCGTTGGGTTGGAAGCTTGGTAGAGATATTTCACACTATCCATCGACCCATTCGGTGCAAATGGCAAAATTAATTCTGGTTATAATGGCATGTATAGGTTAATTTGGCCAATTTGGCATGATAATGCTTTGGTTGTAACTAGCCATTGGAATGGCTAGTATTAAACATATTTTGATGAAATTGTATAAGGTCTTATTGTGTTTGATGTGTTTGAAATGGTTATGTGATGAAAAGCATATAAACCTAATGATAAATGGCTTTAAGTAAGCATAATTGAGAAAATATACTTATATGTATATATATGTGTATTTGATAAGTTTAAACACTTGAACATGGGTAATGATAAGTCATGCATAAGACTCGATTCTGGCTTGATTTGAACATTTTGTATTGACTTGGGAATGTATTAAAATGTCAATGTAAGTGGAAGACATATTTGGGTGAGAAATAAGGGTTAGAATTAGCTTTATTTTGTCCACACGGGTAAAGACACGGCCGTGTGTCTCAGTCGTGTATGACACACGGCCATGCGCGCAGGCATGTGGTTTGGCCATGTGTCCCTGCATCTTAAAAATTAAGAAACAAAATGCTCAGGTATTATCACACGGGCAGAGACACGGGCATGTGTCTCAGTCGTGTGTGTCACACGATCCAGTACACGGGCATGTGTATTGGCGGTGTGACCCCTGCACCAAATTATAGAAAATTAAATTGTCCATCCGGCCTAGCACACAGGCGTGTGGCTGGCCTTGTGGCCCAAGTCAGAGAGTTACATGGGTAGGGACACAGGCATGCCATTTGGCCACATGGGCGTGTGTCCCCTGTACTTAGGAAAATTTTGTAATTTCGTGAAAAATTCTCTGAGTTTGCGATTTAGTCCCGACTTACTTGTAATGCATATTTTGGACCTCAAGGGCTCTTATAAGGGACTTAATGATTGATTTCTTATATGAATACTGTATAAATATGAAATGTTTTTTATCTGATCTATAATCTTTGGTAATGCTCTGTAACCCTGTTCCGACGACAGATTCGGGTTAGGGGTGTTACACACAATGTCTAAAAGTAATAGTAATTATTGTCTTTCTATTATTTAACCAAAAAATTGGAGGGAGATTAAAACTAAAATTAACTAAAGAACACGACAAAGAACGAATTAAGAAAACAAATGATTAACAACCAAGAAGTGAAACAATACCCAGGAAAGAATCTACCTAGGTTTCATTTGTCATTATCAATCTAAATTAAAAAATTTCTTTACTTAGTCAAAGGTTCCTCAATAAGAAACGCAAATAGTTTCTTGGACTGAAACAGGGTTGAATGATAGTGGCCGAGTATAAGAGAGAATTTGTACAAATCAGCAAATATGCTCGAGAGTGTATATCATCTGAGGTTGTCATGTGTACACGATTTTAAAATGGTTTAAATGAAGATATTAAGCTGTCAGTTGGGATTTTTGAGTTGAAAGAATTTGTGGCTTTAGTTGGTAGAGCTTACAAGGTCGAAGAACTTAGTAAGGCTAAAAGAAAAACAGATTCAGAGGCCCATGATTCGGGAAAATAACCTATGGGAAAATCATTCTCGTCTCCATTGAAGAATTCAAAAGAATTTCATACTCGTTCATCAATTTTGGTGGGTTATTTGGGAATACATAAAGGGAAACATCATTCGAGCTCGAAACCTTAGGCTACATCTGTAGTGAGTGTGGGTAGTGTCAAGAACAACAAGCCTGAATGTCAGCAATGTAATAGATGACAGTGAATGAAGAAAAAAAAAACAATTCTATGCGATTGTGTATTGATTACCAACAACTCAACAAAGTCACAATCAAGAACAAATATCCTTTACCATGTATAGATGATTTGTTTGATCAGTTGAATGGTGCGACAATATTCTCAAAGATCGATCTCCATTCTGGATATTATCAGTTACAGGTAAAAGACTCGGATGTGATGAACACTGCATCCAAAACCAGGTACAGACATTATGAATTTCTTGTTTTGCCATTTAGTTTAACCAATGCACCTGTTGTAACGCCCCGTACCCGAGACCATTGCCGGAGTCAAACACGAGGTGTTAACAGACTTAATTCATTACTTAAACAGCTCAAACAATTTAATTTTAGAAATTCCAGACAAGTTGGCTAACTACGTCACAGTCGCTTAAAAATTCATATCTCGAGTTCTGAAACTCAAAATCCAATTTCGTAAATTTTCCCTAAAACTAGAATCATATATCTATTTACTAAATTTTTTTCTAGAATTTTTGGCTAGGCCAATTAGTACAGTTTATTAGTTAAATTCTCCCCTGTTTCAGGGTTCGACTACTCTGACCTCTATGTATTACTAATCAGATATCTCTCTGTACAGAATTTCAATGACTATGAAGTTTATTTATCTTACAACTAGACTCAATAAGAAATCTGTACATATAAATTATGACTTCCAATTATTTTTATACAATTTATGGTGAATTTCCAAAGTCAGAACAGGGGATCCAGAAATCGCTTTGGCCCTGTTTCACAAAAATTTAAATATCTCATAAAATATAACTTATATACCTGTTTCGTTTCTTCCATATGAAAATAGACTCATAATTATTCAATTCCATATTTTATTCATTATATAATTATATCTCTACTATTTTTAATGATTTTTCAAATTCACGTCACTACTGCTGTCTGAATCTATTTTATGGTAAATTTTACCTATTTCATGGTTTCCATGGATTAACTAGCAATTTGACATACATAACACCAAATATGATGTAATTAGCCATTCCAATGGCTAATCATTACCAAACATTTTTATAATACTCAATAACCATATCATAAGACCATATATACAAAATGATTATAATGTTATACATGCCATACTCAAAATATACAAGCCATTATGCCAACATGGTATATGGATAGTGTGAGCGTGCCTCCAAACGTTCCCGATTTCCGAGCTGGCTTGTTAACACTACAAGGAATGAAAAGGAGGGAGAAAGCATAAATGCTTAGTAAGTTCACATGCAAATAACAAGTAACATAACCATATAAGCAAACATAAAACATCATTTGCATAATCATCACTAAGACATTCATATCATATTTTCATTTATCATCTTACCATATTGTTGTTATATCGATTTTTCAACCCGAGGGTTAAGTACATACCTGTTCAAAGTATCCATTTCACAACACTTACCAATACGTCCCTTTCATCTTGAGTATTCCTCCATTTGAGTAGAACTTTACCCGTTGAACACATCGGAATATAATTCGGATACATGGAAAGTTTGCACATAAGTGCCACATATGTAGCCAAGCTACTATGTAACCCGCCCATAAGCGAACTCGGACTCAACTCAACGAGTTCGGATGCTTAACCATCCTAGTGACATGTCACTTGTATCCTAATCTATTCCTAAGGTTCAAACGGGATTTTCCTCGAACACATATCCTTGCCGTCTTCCGTAGAATGCCGAAACCAATACTCGGTAACAATTTATATTTAACAAGTAGCTCACATAGTTTACATTTTATTCGAAAATAACCACAAAACATATATTTCATGATAAAAATCAACATATCATATAATTAACATAAATAACTTCAAAATAACAATTATGCTACATTATTTACACATGAACTTACCTCGTATGCGAAAATGGCTACTTTTACCATTTCGTCCACAACTTGGTATTTTCCCCCATTTTAGCCCGAATTTCAGTTTTCCTTGCTCTATCATTTAAAATATAGTCTAATTAGAACTCACATTATTCAGATTGACCCAAAATCATATTTTGGAAAAATTACAATTTTTCCCCTAAACTTTTGCATATTTACACTTTTGCCCCAAAGCTCGTAAATTAAACTTCAGCCTATTTTCTTATGTTTTATGACATGCTGATCATTTTTCCCTTGTATGGCAACATCAAATTCTCACTCTAACATGTACTTATGACTATTAGGTATTTTTACCGATTAAGCCCTTTTTGCTCGTTTTCACTTAAAACCGAGTAGCACAAGTTGTCTAACATAATTTAAAACCTCATATTCTATCATAAAACACCAAAATACACAAATTTCACCTATAGGTATCTTTCCAAATATAAACCCTAGGTTAAATTATTGCTAGCATAAGCTAAATCGAGCTACCGGGACTCCAAAAACATAAAGAACTTGAAAAACGGGGCTAGAATGGACTTACAATCGAGCTTGGAAGCTTGAAAAACCCTAGCCATGGTTTCTCCTTGCTATATTCGGCCATGGGGTTGAAGATGAGCAAAATTGGCTTTTAATTTTGTATTTTAATTCATTTTACCCCTAAATGACCAAAATGCCCTTACTACTAAACTTTCCAAAAATTCCATCCATGTCCAATTTTTGTCCATAAACTTAGAAATTGGTAAAATTCTATTTAAGACCTCCTAATTAATATTTCAAAACAATTTCATACTAGAAACTTCTAGAATGCAAGTTTTGCAACTTATTCGATTTAGTCCCTAATTTCAAATTAAGCACTTTATGCAAAGAATTTCGTCACGAAATTTTCACACAATCATGCATTAATATCATAAACCTAAAAATAATTATAAAATAACTATTTCTATCTCGGATTTGTGGTCACGAAACCACTATTCCAATTAGGCCCTAATTCGGGATATTACAACTCTCCCCCTCCTTTAGGGATTTTGGTCCTGGAAAATCTTACCGAAAAAGTGGTCTTCCTTTTAATCTCATATTTGGTGCCGAAGAACTTTCACTTAAACTGTACCTCCAATAAATCTCTTTAATTTCTCATATGATCTGAAAGCTTACAGTCTCAACTCTCAACTGTTTCTTAAATTTTCAACCCTTCTCGCTTTCCCATGATATCATGACATAAAACCCAAATCTTAACTTGATTAATGGAGACCGGAATTCCAAGAAATCCAACAATCAAAGAGACCTGAATTTCCATGAATCTGATGAGTAGGAATTCATTCAATACAGATATGATTTATAGATCTCGCCAAACATTTAACAATAGGATACATCACATTTTCCTCTTTCTGGCCATGGAATAAATTCGATATGGCCTCAAGAATAATCCTTCTCATTTCCATCCCAATATCAACACTGACAAGGATAATTTTGATAGATCCCAATGCTCAGCTTTAACCCCTTTAACAACTCCGATTTTATGTAACATCAAATGCTCTAAACTATCACATTACCTCACTATCTTGAAACACATTACAATTCATACAACAGTACATTACTGAAAGTCAGGAAGTCTTTACTCAATGTAGACTAGTCTAGTTCAGACGCTTCGGTTACCAATATTTTTATCTATCCGAACTTTGTCAATATGTAATAAACTTTTCAGCTTTTACAAAATGAAAACCTTATCATTCATAGTGACTTTAATTAATATTAAAATTTTTCTAATAAATATACACTTCTCGTTCAGACTATTTACTCTTTTATCCGTACAAAATGAAATTCTATTATCAGACTTGGGAAAAATAATCCTGAAATAATTGTCGCATGAAATCTTTCAAATAGATAATTCACCATACCGACTGAAACTCGCGCTTTTATCACTTATGCCTTTTCTGATGTCAAATCCTTACACAGAAATTAGAAAAAAAAAACCCCAATACTAAAATCACCACATTACCAAGATCAAATTAGAAGTATAGTCATATTTGACATGATTATCACCAAATGAAGAACGACTTGAACACGAGTCATAATTGACAAATTATGGAACAAAGATAACAAGAAAACCGAATAAAGAAATCCAAGATAGAGAAATCCAGAATAAAGAAACCCAAGATACGATACTATGCTGGAGAATCGAAAACCATAGAGAAAATACGGAATACCCTGATAATTCTTCAAAGAAAGAAAATCCAAAAGAAAACATCATTTAATCCCACTAGAATCAAATATAACAAGAACAATATATCTTCCCATACATATATATCAGATGAAGCATCAAGTAGAAGAAACAGAATCATAATATCATATGTATTCTCTCATCAATTCTTATCAGACAAAATGAAATAGAATACCCGATGAAATAGAGCAATATAAATTATAAACCAGTCAGACTACCAATGCTTTCATCCAACACCAGGATTAAAAGACATTCCCATATAACAAGAATTTCTTGAAAGATCAATAGCCATAGAAATATTTCTCGAGAACGGGTAAACACATAGAACATCTCAAAAGAGATTGCTAAATCTGTCCAGTCATAACTATCACACTCAGATAGTTCACATTTCAAATATCATTTCCCCAACTAGGTCTGCCGTCACAAATTTCATATTAAACCATTCACTAAAGAAGGTCAGTTCTGAATAAATTTCGATTTACCTTTTCTCGACCTTGCACCTGAGTAATTCGATTTACCAAGGAGAATTCCTTTTCTAACTAGAACAATGCATAATTCCAATAATCTTTACATCAATCCGATACTTTACTGGCTCTGACTTTACTTATCAGCTCATTTTCAATCTCTGATCATACTTATAATTATTCTATCACTGAACTCTTTGGGTTCTCAACCGGAAACTTATTCAATACAAATCTCATGAAATTCCATTATAAGTACCATTTCGGTAAGGGGGAGGGGTTGTAGGACCTCTGACTTGACTTTCTTATACATACACATATGACACAACTTCCATCATCATAGCAACATCATCAAAATCATGTCATTCATTCAGGCAATGCAACATTCATGTTGGCTTACACAAATTTTCCTATTGTCCCATTTAGACAATATGCTTATGCATACATTCTATGTTATCTAGATAGCTTTACTTATCCATTCATTTAATTAAATTAAGTCATGCTCATGACATCATATAAGGCCAAACAAACATAGATATTTGCACCACAATCATAACTTTCATTTCGTGCATCATCATGTACATATCATTACAATCATATAATTCAGTCCAACAATTTAACATAGATAAGTTCATTTCATTATAATCCTTTATCTCATAAAAATTATATATCATTAGCATTCATCAACATTCAACGTCCAAATCAAAACAAGGACATTTTCATTCGTATCATAATATTATGACTTTTATTCATACCTCTACCACTTTCTATTTATTCCATTCATCTTATCAAGTAAGCCATATACACTACATCATATGAGCATTAAGCAAATATGAATATTTATCACATATGTATCATAAACCTTTATTCATACTTTTCTGAACCGATACTTATCATAATCATAATTTTACTCAAATACCTTCACATAACGTTGAACATGGTCGGCGCAGCTCGGTTGGAGAGTACCCTGTCTAAATAAGACGGTACTCATACGCGTCGGAAGACATCACACTATCACAGATCAGTGGCATGTATAGCTAAACTTTTACACATGCTAGGTTAGTACGAGAACCGACTAAACCTACTCTAATACCACCAAATGTAATGCCCTGTACCTGAGACCATTGCCGGAGTCGAACACGAGGTGTTAACAGACTTAATTCATTACTTAAACAGCTCAAACAATTTAATTTTAGAAATTCCAAACAAGCTGGCTAATTGCGTCACAGTCGCTTAAAAATTCATATCTCGAGTTCTGAAACTCAAAATCCAATTCCGTAAATTTTCCCTGAAACTAGACTCATATATCTATTTAGTAAATTTTTTCTAGAATTTTTGGCTACGCCAATTAGTACAATTTATTAGCTAAAGTCTCCCCTGTTTTAGGGTTCGACTGCTCTGACCTCTGTGTATTACGAATCAGATATCTCTCTGTAAAGAATTTCAATGACTATGAAGTTTCTTTTTCTTAAAACTAGACTCAATAAGAAATCTGTAAATATAAATTATGACTTCTAATTATTTTTATACAATTTATGGTGAATTTTCAAATTCAGAACAGGAGATCCAGAAATCGCTCTGGCCCTGTTTCACAAAAATTTAAATATCTCATAAAATATAACTTATATACCTGTTTCGTTTCTTCCATATAAAAATAGACTCATAGTTCTTCAATTACATATTTTATTCATTATCTAATTATATATCTACTATTTTTAATGATTTTTCAAATTCACGTCACTACTGCTGTCTGAATCTATTTTATGGTAAATTTTACCTATTTCATGGTTTCCATGGATTAACTAGCAATTTGACATACATAACACCAAATATGATCATAATTAGCCATTCCAATGGCTAATCATTACCAAACATTTTTATACTACTCAATAACCATATCATAAGACCATATATACAAAATGATTATAATGCTATACATTCCATACTCAAAATATACAAGCCATTATGCCAACATGGTATACTGGATAGTGTGAGCGTGCCTCCAACCGTTCCCGATTTCCGAATGCTTGTTAACACTACAAGGAATGAAAAGGAGGAGTAAGCATAAATGCTTAGTAAGTTCACATGCAAATAACAAGTAACATAACCATATAAGCAAACATAAAACATCATTTGCATAATCATCACCAAGACATTCATATCATATTTTCATTTATCATCTTACCATATTGTTGTTATATCGATTTTTCAACCCGAGGGTTAAGTACATACCTGTTCAAAGTATCCATTTCACAACACTTACCAATACGTCCCTTTCATCTTGATTATTCCTCCATTTGAGTAGAACTTTACCCATTGAACACATCGGAATATAATTCGGATACATGGAAAGTTTGCACATAAGTGCCACATATGTAGCCAAGCTACTATGTAACCCGCCCATAAGCGAACTCGAACTCAACTCAACGAGTTCGGATGCTTAACCATCCTAGTGACATGTCACTTGTATCCTAATCTATTCCTAAGGTTCAAACGGGATTTTCCTCGAACACATATCCTTTCCGTCTTCCATAGAATGCCGAAACCAATACTCGGTAACAATTTATATTTAACAAGTAGCTCACATAGTTTATATTTTATTCGAAAATAACCACAAAGCATATATTTCATGATAAAAATCAGCATATCATATAATTAACATTTATAACTTCAAAATAACAATTATGCTACATTATTTACACATGAACTTACCTCGTATGCGAAAATGGCTACTTTTACCATTTCGTCCACAACTTGGTATTTTCCCCATTTTAGCCCAAATTTTAGTTTTCCTTGCTCTATCATTTAAAATATAGTCTAATTAGAACTCACATTATTCAAATTGACCCAAAATCATATTTTGGAAAAATTACAACTTTGCCCCTAAACTTTTGCATATTTACACTTTTGCCCCAAAGCTCGTAAATTAAACTTCAGCCTATTTTCTTATGTTTTATGACATGATGATCATTTTTCCCTTCTATGGTAACATCAAATTCTCACTTTAACATGTACTTATGACTATTAGGTATTTTTACCGATTAAGCCCTTTTTGCTCGTTTTCACTTAAAACCGAGTAGCACAAGTTGTCTAACATAATTTAAAACCTCATATTCTATCATAAAACACCAAAATACACAAATTTCACCTATGGGTATTTTTCCAGATATAAACCCTAGGTTAAATTATTGTTAGCATAAGCTAAATCGAGCTACCGGGACTCAAAAAACGTAAAGAACTTGAAAAACGGGGCTAGAATGGACTTACAATCGAGCTTGGAAGCTTGAAAAACCCTAGCCATGGTTTCTCCTTGCTATATTTTGTATTTTAATTCATTTTACCCCTAAATGACCAAAATGCCCTTACTACTAAACTTTCCAAAAATTCCATCCATGTCCAATTTTTTTCCACAAACTTATAAATTGGTAAAATTGCTATTTAAGACCTCCTAATTAATATTTCAAAACAATTTCATACTAGAAACTTCTAGAATGCAAGTTTTGCAACTTATTCGATTTAGTCCCTAATTTCAAATTAAGCACTTTATGCATAGAATTTCACACACGAAAATTTCACACAATCATGCAATCATATCATAAACCTAAAAATAATTATAAAATAATTATTTCTATCTCGGATTTGTGGTCACGAAACCACTATTCTGATTAGGCCCTAATTCGGGATATTACACCTGTTATGTTTATGGATTTGATAAACATAATATTTAGGCCGTATTTAGACAGATTTATTGTTGTGTTTATTGATGACATTCTATTCTCGAGATAAGACAGAGCATACCCAACATTTGAGAATTGTTTTTCAGACTTTACGCGAAAAATACTTGTTCGCTCAGTTTAGCAAATGTGACTTATGGCTCTGAGAAGTTGGATTTTTGGGACATATGGTATCGACATACGGTATTAGAGTTGACCTGAGTAAATCTCAGCTATAGTGGACTGGAAACCTCCGAGAAATGTGTCAAAAATCAGAAGTTTTCTAAGTTTAGCCTAGAGGTGTGCATGGGCTGGGCGGCCCGGCCCGGCCCGAAGGCCAGCCCGAAAATGGGAGGGTTTGGGTAAAAATATAGGCCCGAAAAATGGGCTTGGGTAAAAAACGAGGCCCGTTTAGAAAATGGGCCGGGCCTCGGGTAAGATTTTTTTGGCCCGGCCCGATTTTAATATTAAATTATTTTTACATTTTTTTTTATTTTAAATTTTAAGAAACTTTAGTTTTTTTTTCTTTACTTTTTTTTGTTGATTTTAATGTTATTTTGATATTGTAAAATTTTTGTTATTAATATAATTTAGTTCTTAATTTAGTTCTAATTTGTTTTAATTTTTTAATTTTAATATAATTACTTTTTATTATATTTTTAATTTATGTATTATTTTAAGAATTATTTTAGTCCCATTTTTTATTTTTTTTGTTTTAATATTTGTTTTTATGTTTTAAATGCATTTGATTTATTATATTTTAAAATTTTTTATTTAATAAAAAAGTAAAAAAAAAATTTAATATGGCTGGGCCAGGCCGGGCTAGGCTCGGGCCTATCATTTTTTTCTCGGGCTGGGCTTGGACAAAATTCTAGGCCCATATTTCGGGCCGGGCCGGGGCCGGGCCTTGAAAATGGGCCAAAAAATTTTATGGGCCCGGCCCGGCCCATGCACACCTCTAGTTTAGCCAGATATTATAGAAGAATTTCCAAAAGATTTTTTATAAGTACTACGTTGTTGAGGAAACTGCTTCAAAAAGATGTCAAGTTCGAATGGTTTGAAAAGTGTCAACAAAGTTTTAATCAGTTAAAAGCATTATTAACCAAGGCACTTATGTTGGTTCATCCAGAGTCTAGTAAAGAGTTTTTAATTTATAGTGATGCTTCATTGAATGGTTTAGGCCGTGTTTTTATGCAAAAAGGCAATGTGGTAGCATGTGCTTCTCGATAGTTGAAACTACACAAAAAGAATTATCCAACTTACAATTTAGAGCTTGTAGCTATTGTATTTGCTTTAAAGATTTGGCGACACCACTTGTACAAAGAGAAATGTCATATTTTCACAAATCACAAAAGCATGAAGTATTTGATGTCACAGAAAGATTTGAACTTGAGACAGAATAGATGGCTTGAGTTGCTAAAAGATTATGATTTGATCATTGATTATCATTCGGAAGGGCTAATGTCGCTGTTGATGCCTTCAGTAGAAAATCTCTATTTGCTTTGTGAGTTTTGAACACACGGTTGATGTTAATTGATGATGGTTCAGTATTAGCTAAATTAAAGGCTAGACTAACATTTTTGCAATAAATTTGTGAAGCTAAAAAAAGTGACGATGATTTGATTGCTAAACAGAAACAGATTGAGTCAACATCTGATTCAGACTTTCATGTTGGTTCAAACGATAGTTTGTACTTCACAAACAGAATTTATATTCCACAGTATTCTGCTCTCATTTAGAAAATTGTACAGGAAGCTCATAGTAGTATATTATCAATTCATCCTAGTAGTAATAAAATGTACAGTGATTTGAAACAGATGTAGTGGTGGCCAGGTATGCAACGAGAGATTTCAGAGTTCATATCAAAATGTTTGATCTGCCAGCAAGTTAGAGCCGAACATCAAGTACCTTCTAGTTTATTACAACCTATTATGATTCCAGAGTGGAAGTGGGAACGTGTCATGATGGATTTTGTATCAGGATTGCCTCTATCTCTATGAAAGAAAGATGCGGTATTGGTCATTGTTGATCGTTTGATGAAATCTGCACATTTCATTCCAGTGCATACGAATTATTCACTCAAGAGATCAACAGAATTGTATGTTTTTTAGATTGTTAGACTGTACGGTATGTCAGTTTCTATTATCTCTGACAAGGATGCACGATTTACGTATAGATTCTGTAGTAAGTTACATGAAATTTTGGGTACTCAACTACATTTTAGTATAGCGTTTCATCTACAAATCGATGGTCAGTCTGAGCGAGTAATTCAAATACTCGAAGATATGCTACAATGTTGTGTTTTAGAGTTCGAAGGTAACTTGAAGAAATTTCTGTCATTGGTTGAATTTGCATACAGCAACAATTATCAGGTGAGTATTAAAATGCCACCATACGAAGCCTTATATGGTCAAAAACGTCAAGCACCGTTATACTGGACTGAGTTGAGCGAGAAAAAGTTATTCGGAGTTGATTTGATTCGAGAAACTAAAGAAAAATTCAAAGTTATACGTGATAGTTTGAAAACAACTTCTGATTGTAAGAAATCTTATGCAGATTTGACAAGAAAAGATATTGAATTTCAAGTCGGTGATAAGGTATTTCTAAAAGTATTGCCTTGGAGGAAAGTTCTTCAATTTGGTCGAAAAGGAAAGCTTAGTTCGCGTTTCATCGGGTCGTACGAGATCGTTGAGAGGATTGGGCCTGTAGCTTATCAATTGGCTTTACCATCAGAGTTAGAAAAGATTCATAATGTATTTCATGTGTGGATGTTACAACGGTATCAATTAGATCCTTCACATGTTATTTCACCTATAAATGTTGAGAGTCAGCCAGATATGGTGTATAGTGAAAAACCGATCAGAATTTTAACTCGGGAAGTTAAAGAATTGAGAAGTAAAAGTATAGTTTTAGTTAAAGTACTCTGGAAACAACACGAAATTGAAGAGGCTAGCTGGAAACCAGAAAAAGCTATGAAAGTGTAATACCCAAACCTATTTTTTGGTAAGATTTTTGGGGACGAAAGTTCCTTTAGGGGGAGAGTTGTAACAACCTGTTTTTAGTGAAATTAGAACAATAGTTTCGGGACCACAAATTCTATATGTAAATTTTTATTCTATTATTGTTTTAATGTTTACGGGATTTTATTAAGGTTGTATTAAAACTTTGTTAAGAAATTTTAATGTTTAAATGATTAATTAAATGAAAAGGACTAAATCGTAAAAAGGGAAAAAGTTGAGCTCTATTTGTTAAAATGGTCAAATGGCTATAAGATCTTAAATTAAAGGACTTGAATGGTAAATGGACCATTTAGTGAGTTAGTGGATTATTATGGATTAGGTTTTATTGAAGTTTTGATAATTTTTAAAGGGCAAAAAGTTAATTGAGTAATTAAAACTAAACTAACCTAAGAAAACCATGTTCATCTTCTTCATTTCCTCCTACCACCACCGAAAATACTCCATTAAACCAAGCTAAGGCATTCGGTCAAGTTCCTTTACTTGCATGATGAGTTTTTAATCCCCATTTTTAATAATTATTATGCTTTTGAGTTCGTTGTAGCTTAATCTAGCTAGCTCGAGTGTCAATTTGTAAAACTGCTAAAGGTTGAAGGTTATGCCATGAAAGTTCTTAAATAGTTTTTGATGTTAAATGATAGATTATGAATTTTTATTGAGAAATAAACAAGTTTTGTAAAGTAATTTTTTATGAAATTTACATTTAGGGTTTGGTTTGAAAAAATAGTAAAAATTCACGTTAAAATTTATGAAATGATGATTTATTTGGGTTGGTTTAAGTCCCTGAAGAATTTTTTTAGAGAGATTAAAGTGTTTAGATTGCAATTTATGAGCTTAAGGACTAAATTTTGAAAAGTTAAAATGTTAGGGGTAAAATGGTAATTTTACCTAAATATGAAATGTAGATTAAATTGAATACTATAAGTATTAAGTGGATTGAAATTATTTATTTAGATCAAGAAAAACCAGGTACGGACCTAGACTGAGGCAAACCAAAAGCTTCGGATTAGCTCGATTTAACTTCTACGCCTCTAGTTGTCGAGGTAAGTTCGTATAAATGGTTATTGTATTAATGCTATTTCAAATCATATGTTATTATGTTATTTATAATGTGAATTGATTGATATATAAACAAAGTAGCGTTATGGCAGTTATCGAGTCTTGGTTGAACCTTAGGAATTTGTAGGATACAAATGACATGTCAGTAGGGATTTCATGTTTCGGATGCTGGTCTTGAATGCCCTACTGATGGTTGAGCTCCTACATTTGTTGCAGATTCTCCACATTTCATGTGAGTAGCATCGTGTATCTTACATTCCAACCCACAGTTCATGTAAACAATGATGTAAAGGAAAGGTTACGGTTATGTAAAGGCACACTTCGTGTGAGCTTTCTTGAGTATCTGATGAAATTCTAGATGGTTCAACGGGTTTGAAAAGGAAACAAAATGGTAAGTGTTCAGATGGAATGTATCATGAACTTATGAAAAGGAATGGTGATCTAAATTATGTGAATACATGTGTGAATTGCTTGTTTATGGATGAATTCATTTAAACTATGTACAAATGTACTAACTTGTGAATTGATGATGTTGTATAGGCATTATGCCAAGCTTATGGTTTTAGTTGGTATTACACCTATGCTATTTTAGATTATACAAATGAAATGGTAAGTTGTGTTTAAGTTATACGAGCTTACTAAGCATTAATTGCTTACATAGTTTTTTTTCCCTTTTTTTTATAGATTATCAAAAGCTCGATCGGTTTGGAAGCTCATCGGAGATCTATCACACTATCCAGCAAATATATCGGTAGTTTTTGATGTTTTGGCCAAGGTTATAATGGCATGTATAGGTTGAACTGTAAAGGCATTTTGTTGGATGTTTAGTTTGTGTTTGGCTTGTATAAGTTGTGGAAGTTAATTTGGTTAGTACCATTTGATGCCATGTTAGTTTGTGTTAGTTTGGTTAGCTATTGATGCATGTTTTGAATGACTCTTATGGTAAGTTTGGAATGGAATGATAATGGCCATGTTTGTAACATTTTTTGGTAAGTTTTGAACTAGAATTTAATGATTGAAATGTGGTAAAATTAACATGTTTAGGTAAGTGTTCTTTTTTGCATTTGAGGTGCCTTTGAATGGCATATTGGTTAGTTATGTTAGCACTTTGAAAATGGCATTTTGGTGTATCTTTTGGTAATGTTTAGGTTCATTTAATGTGTGCATGAATGGTTTGACATGTTAAGCATGATATGGTATTGAAATGGTTTGATTTTAGGTGAATTTTAAGTCCACATTGCCTGAGACACGAGCGTGTGACTCAACCGTGTGTGGCACATGGCCTGGCAACACGACCGTGTGTCATCTGAGAGTTCTTTTGTATGCAAGTCAGTGAATTACACCACCTAGCACACGGTCTAGAACACAGGCGTGTTGTAACACCCCAAACTGGCTTAGACGTTATGGCCGAATCTGGCAATGTCACATGATAGCGTTTGAAACTAAGTTGTTACGAGTAATTAATTTTTATTTATTTACTCTTGTTGTCTCCAAAATCGTTACTTATTTAGTCAATTGTTTTAACACATTTCATTGCGGAAGCTTTTAAAAGACATTTTGTGTAAATCGTTTGTTTAGAGAAAACTTTGCCTTTTGAAAACTAAGTTTTTAAACGTCAAGCAGCTATAAATCCATAAAAATAAATAACCCAATTTAAGTAAAAGTCTCAGAAAGCCCGCAATTTACATCTAAAATTAAGCCAAAAAATACTTAAAAATTAAATACCAAAATTGAAGTCAAATGGCTTATAATATGTGTGGCCACCATCGAGTCCTCCGCTGCACTGATTCGTCAAGTCTGGGAATTACCTATGCACATTTAAACAAAATGGTGAGTTTACGAAAACTCAGTGTGTAATCCCTATATAGAACAAGAAGACAACATTCAATCACAGTCTGGGCTTAAGCCCTTTCAGTACAGAAGCGGTCATGCATTAGGGCATTTGCCCATTACAAAATCTGTAATCAGTACAGTAACAGATATACAGTCACAAAATCCTACCCATCTAGCCTCTACACACCATCTCTGTCCAACCCTAAACTCTATGTGAGGATATAATCAACCCACCCATCCCTACACTCCAACAAGTACCAAATACGGCACTAAACAGTGGTTTGCAACTAAGCTGCCAGTAAATTAGGCCGAGGCCTTTCAGTACACTTCCTCCAAACAATATCAATCCCCCATCCCAATGTAATGCAACATACAGTAATGACATGCTATCCATGGCAACAGTGCATACAGTATCACTTCATTAAATATCATCATGCTCGATAACATGCAAATATATATACATAATGGTCATACAGTCATTTCAATCAAATAGGGGTCTCAGTAGTGCTTACCGACTCTACAGTAGGTTCACAGTCAACTTGGGCGACCTGTGCAACCTTAGCAAACATTTCAGTAAAATGGGCTCACACGCCCATGTGGCTTGCCCGTGTGGGCCTACACGCCCGTGTGGCCCACGCGACCCAAATTAGCCTTGGCTGTGTGGAACACACGACCTGGCCCAAGTGCTCACATGCCCGTGTGATTTATTCGTGTGGGCCCACATGCCCGTGTAGCCCACACGGCCTAAATTGGTTAAGCCCGTGTGTCGCACAAGGCCAACCTAGCCATCACACGGCCGTGTCTAGTACATACTACCTGGCTTGTCGATCACACGCCTGTGTTTTATCACGCCTACCACACGAGCGACCACATGCCCGTGTGGCATCGACAGTGAGGTTTTCGGCTTTTGCTAAAACCTCGTTTTTTGTACAATCAGGTACACACCTATATCGATTTTGCTGCTAATTCAACCACAAGCACTCCGAAACCGCAGAACTTTGAATCGACTCCCTACGAATCAGCACGAAGGAAGCCTTAAACCCCACGATTTACGGAGAACCAGGATTACGCGCAGCACAACAATAGAGGTGAACTTGAGTAAAACCACACAAAAGAAAACGAGGGGGAGAGAAAGATGGAATTTCGGCAAAGAGAGGGGAGAAGAGAACGAAATTGGGAAAAAGGAAAACTGACAGAAAAATTCTAATAACCACCTATCCTAACTCCCCTTACTTTTCTCCATCCAACACCTCACTACTTGGAGTCCAACCACAGTACAACTCTAGCCGAGAACTAGTCAAAAAAATACTATCCCTTACCAACGCATAGAATCAAACACAGGACCTCCAACACTCCAACACTCCACTTAACCGCCAGACCAGCAGGCCCATTCTGATATAAAATTACCAGTAATTTAATATAAGCCTACCGATTAGTAGTTAAGGCTTAATTCAGGAAAAATACAAAATTTGCAAAAGCTTGGCCTTGAACTTGGGACCTCTCACACACTCCCAGAACACTTAACCATTGAAGCAGAGACATAGTTGTATCAATTATTCGCAAAAATAGAAACATAAAATTTGGGGCGTTACATATATAGGGCAACTCAGAGAGTTACGCGGCCTGGCACACGGGTGTGTGACATAGTCGTGCGACCCTACTCGGAGAGTTACATGGGTGAGGACATAGGCTGGGACACAACCGTGTGTCCCAAGTTTGAAGGTTACACAGCCTGAGACACAGGCGTGTGTCTCAGCCGTGTGAGGCACACGGCCTAGCCACACGGCCGTGTGACCCCTGTTTCCAAATTTTTGTGACTTTTTCCTAGACTTTCCAAATGATTTTAAATTGGTCCTGAATTGTTTCTAAGATGATTCTAGGGCCTCGAGGGCTCGATTTAGAGATGGCATGTATGTTTCTGATTGGGTTATGATATGTTTATGTTATTGAATGAAATTAAGTTTAAATGTTCTAATTGTATGGTAATGCTCCGTAACCCTAATTCGGCAAGGGATACGGGTTAGAGGTGTTACAAAATTCATCATATGGTTCATCTCCCCTAGGTATTGAGAAAATTAGTTCATAATCACAAATAAAGACATCCAAAAGACAATATAACCAAAAGAAATAAAGAAACTCATAACAAACTTCAAAGAGATCAAAAGGAGATTTTCAATCTTGATGAAAATCTACTTCAGAGTCGACTTTAATGGTCTTTTTTGAGTTGTTTTTTTCAATATTCTCTAACGGCTTACTCCCCTCTTCTTATATTTGGTATATATAGGTCTTAGAATTCCTAAAAAACCTAAAAATTTCATTTTTCTACGTTTTTGGATTGCAGTTTGCAATTTTGACACAGTTTAGCACATGGTCATGTGATAGCCTTTGTGGCTTCTAAAACTTGCTTCGATTTTCCCTTTTTTGCTCCTTTTGCTCCCAAATGCACTCCTAAGTATAGAAACATGAATTTAAATTATTAGGAGCATAAAATTTACCATTTTAAATCAAATAATCATCCAAAAATGCATTAAGAATGAGGCTAAAACATGTTACTTTTGGCATTTATCAAATATCCCTACACTTAAGCGTTGGCTTGTCCTCAAGCAAAATCCTCAACCCACAATCAAATTAACTTTTCTTAATTTTTCATTTTCATCAATAATGTTTCAAGATAGTTTGCAAACAATCATGCATTAGAAATTCAACTAAAAAGACCATAAAGATTCAAGCAATCTAAGCCTAAATTTTTAAAGCACAAAAATGTAGGAGTCACCCCTTATCTAAATAATTACCTTAAATTCAAAATTAACAACAATTGACATCCTCACAAAAATTCACTCAAACCACTTAAAGTGTTTAAGGTTAAAATATTGTGCACTCAAAAGTCAAACAAGAAATGCTATTACATAAGCTTGCTTGAAAATCAAATCTCCACCACTATAAAATGAGATGACACACCAATGAAGAGGTCTTTTCAAGGTTGTAACAGGGCTTAGGTTAAAAGTATGAAAAATTTTAGAATAGTTGGTTACAATCGAGATCGAGTTGATAAGTTATCAAACTAGAAAAACAATTAGTTGCTGAGTTAACATAATTTACATTAACAAGATTGATAAAAAAATAAAAACGAGATTTTTAACAGAATATCAAACTAACGATTCAAGCTCAAACAAATATTTTTTTCTTTTGTTTTCTTTTTTTTTTTTTTGAATTTTTTTAAAGTAAAGTAAACTTCACCAATTCCAATAATGAGACATAATTAGGCGAATAACCAAATCAGATCTCGACAAAAAAGGAAGTCAATAAAAAGGATAAGTTTACTACATATGGGTCATGAGTTAGTATTAACGGGTTAGAAAAAATTTGCGTTAGGATCAACGGGGTTTACTAGGGGTTAATTCAATAGGTAAGCTTTTTACAAGTTAAGTGGGTTAAATCCTAAGTGTTTCTATCATCTCAGTATATCAAATCAATAATGTGGTCTCGATATGCATAATCGAAGTAAGTTCTAGAACTCAAAATCAAGTTGACATACTCACAACCAAAAATAAAATAAGCACGAAATAAAATATATGTTTTATAGGCTCAAAAGCTCACAAAAAATTATGGTTTTGATGTCAAACTTATAGATCTAAAATTTCAAAATAATTTTTCAGTTCAGGGAGACAACCTAAAATTATAATTTCTAAAAAACAA
The DNA here is from genome assembly GCA_025698465.1 of Gossypium longicalyx. Classification (NCBI taxonomy): domain Eukaryota; kingdom Viridiplantae; phylum Streptophyta; class Magnoliopsida; order Malvales; family Malvaceae; genus Gossypium; species Gossypium longicalyx. The sequence continues at coordinate 31,106,315 of CM047006.1, forward strand.
CTTAATATGCTTGACTCTCTCATGTTTTAAAGTGTAAATCACACAATGCAAAGAATCCACAAATTATTCCAAAATTGAATCAATTAAAACTCCAAATTAATAGAAATTACTTCAATATTAGGTTCAAGAAAATTACTTAAACACAAATAATAATTCAGGGGCTATATCGAATTAACATATAAAATCCTCCCCACGCTTAAGATGTACATTGCCCTCAATGTACAAATAGTTAAAATCACAAAATAAGTACAATATTGTGAGGAAGAGAACTAAAACTACCCTGAATTTGGATGAATTCGTCGGAATGTTGAAAACCAAAACCGTGGGTGATTCTAAATGAAGTGCATGTTTTTGAGCAAACTAATAAGAAAATAGACAAAAATGAATAAGAAGAGACAAAGATAACAAAATAGAAAAATAGCCGACAAAACAATAAAAATACAATGCATAATAAAATAAAATAATAAAAAAACAAATAAAATAAATAAAATATAAAACTAAATGAAATCATTAGGGTAGGAAAGAAACAAAAGAAAAAAAACCAAAGAAAAAAAACTAGCCTTAAAAAGGGAAAAAAAATGGTACGTGGTCATGTGCCACTCACATAGCCGTGTGGTTAGGCCGTGTGAAATGACCTAGACCGTGTGTGATAAAAAGTAGGTAAAAATAAGCTCAGTAACCACACAGCCAAGGACACGTCCGTGTGTCACACACAACTGTGTGGTAGGCCATGTGCGATACTCCTTCGCTTCTCTCACACCCGTGTACGAGCCCGTGTGAGCCACACTATCTACCACATGCCCATGTGACAGGTCGTGTGTCTCACATGGCCATGTCTCTAACCCATGTAACTCTCTATGCCCATGTGGGTAAAATTAAAATTGAAAAAATTAACTCCAGTATACATAAGGCTTGAGACACACACAAGTGTCCAAGTCATGTGTCCCACATGGCCGTGTTGATCACTCCAGACCATGTTGACCACTTTTTTTTTAAGAAAAAAATCTCAAAAGTTTTTTTTTTCAAATTTTTTTCTTTTTTTTTCAAGTAATAAAAATAAAAATCAATGTAATTTTTTTTAAACTTATTTTTCAATTTTTTAGAATTTTTTTAAGAAAGTAAAATAAATAAATAACACAAAAACACTCGGGTTGCCTCCTGAGAAACGCTTATTTAGAGTCAAAGCTTGACTTCCCTTTTTAAGCTCAAGATTAAGGCAGATCCTGGAGTCGAAGCTCCTTTCTCTCGTTATCAATTTTACCACCAAAATAAGATTTGGAATGAGTATTGTTTACCTTGAATGTGTTGAATTCAGGACGTGTTACCTCAATTGTACCATATGGAAAAATGATTTTACCACACATGGGTTGGACCTTCTTGACTAAAACTCTGAATGAAAAATTCGTTGCTCCGATTTGTCTAACAGCACTTTGTTCCTAAGTTTGAATTGGTTCATTCTCTTTTCGTGGATATCATGGTGTTGCATTGTTTCTTTCTTGTGTTTTCCCGGTTTCTCATCAACCTTTAGTCTCCATTCATCTAGTTCATTGAGCTACACCATTCACTCTTCACTTGTCCCTCGAGTTCTATCACTCTGAATAAAATATGGCTCCAACACATTTTCATGATGGATTTCCTGTAAAAAACGTTGAGCCATATGATTACTAACATTAACAGAACAATTAGTATCATATCACTCACTAGGGACTCTTACAAAATCACATGCTTGAAGAGTAATCTTTTCATACCTACACAAAGAACAAGTTCACCAGCACTCACATCAATAACAGTTCTAGTAGTGGCTAAAAAGGGTCGACCTAAGATCATAGGTACCTCAATATCCTCATCCATGTCTAATACAACAAAATCAACAAGAAATATAAATTTATCGACTTTCACAAGTACATCCTCAATAATACCCCTAGGATATCTTATTGATCTGTTAGCTAAATACTTATCCTAGTAGGTTTTGGTTCCTTAAGACCAAGTTGTTTGAACATTTTATAAGGCATAACATCTATGCTAGCCCCTAAATCAACCAAAGCTTTTTTTAACATTTAAACTACAATGAAACAAGGAATGATAAAACTCCCTCGATATTTAAGTTTGTTGGGTAGTTTGTTTTGGAGAATGGTCAAGCAAATTGCATTGAGCTCCACAGTCGACAAGTCATCTAACTTCCTTTTATTTGTTAATAGCTCTTTTAAAATTTTACATACTTTGGCATCTGCGAAAGGGCTTCAACAAACGGTAAGTTAATGTGTAATTTTTTTTAATATTTCAAAAATTTTACCATATTGTTCTTTTATGTGGTCTCTCTTCAATGCTACTGGATATGGAACTCGTGGTTTATAGTCTTTGATTACCGGCTTATGCTCTTTCTTACTCTCTTCAACCTTATCATTTTTCACAACAGCTTCTAGCTTCGACTTCTATTTAGGCTCGACTAACCCTTCCACATTTTGAACAGTGGTTGTATGGACTTGTTCCTTTGGGTTAGTTTTAGGTTTGCTAGGTAAACTACCTTGTCGTCCAATTTAATTTTCAAGCCCTTGAATCGATGCTTGCTAATTTTTCAGAGCTGTTTCAATGTTTTGAAATTGAGTTTCTGATATCGAAATAAATTTCGCTAACATCTCCTCAAGTTTTGATTTATTCTCTTGTTGATAAGGTTGCTGAAAACCAAGAGGGGGTTGTGACCTTTGATTTCCTTGATCACCCCAAGAGAAATTTGGATGGTTTCTCCAACCTACATTATAATTATAGCTATAGGGATTATTTTAAGGTTTAGAATTATTACCTGAAAAGTCAACTTGCTCATACTCCATGTTAGACTTAAAGGGTGAATATTCTAAATTAATCATCCCCGTTCCATTCGCATCACATCGCATTATCGAGTTCACCTGCGTAGAAAAATTTAAACCATCAATTTTCTTTTTCAGAGCTTCCACTTGACCTGTTAACATAACAACTACATCTAGATTAAAAAAACCAGTTGCTTTCATTGGTTTTGTTCTCATGACTTGCCACTGATAATTATTTAGTGCTATTTCCTCAATAAACTCTTGAGCTGCCTCGAGTGTTTTATTATTCAATGTTCTACAAACTGTTGCATCAATTAATTGTCTAGTTAAGGGATTCAAACCATTGTAGAAAGTTTAAACTTGCAGCTAGAAAGGTAATCCATGATGATGACACCTTTTCAAAAGATCTTTAAATCTCTCTCATGCATCATATAATGTCTCCAAATCAATTTGAGCAAAACAAGAGATATCATTCATCAACTTAGCTATTTTAGCAGGTGGGAAGTACTTCAAAAGAAACTTCTCAGTCATCTGATCCCAAGTCATGATAGAACTTCATGGTAATGAATTCAATCACTGTTTTGTCTTGCTCCTCAAAGAGAATGGGAACAACCTTAAGCGTATGGCATCATCAGTAGCACCATTAATCTTGAAAGTGTCAAAAATCTCTAAAACGTTAGCCAAATGAATATTTGGATATTCATCCTACAAACCATCAAACTGAACATACTATTGTACCATCTGAATTGTGTTCGACTTAAGCTTAAAATTGTTTACAGCAATAGTCGATCTCACAATACTCGATCCAGCCTCAATTAGAGTGGGCTTAGCATAATCATACATAGTACGATGAGTAGGATCTACAGGAGGTAGCTGATTATTTTGATTATCACCCATCTCCACAGTAATATCATTTTCATCTTGATCATCTACTATATTCTGTTGACCTTGCTTTGCTTCTCTAACTTTTGTACAATTTCTATGAGCAGTCTTTTCAATCTCACTGTCAAAAAGTAATGGATCCAATAGGTTTCCTCTAATCATAAGCCAGAAGAGCCAGCCATAAGCAAACAAACGAAAAATTAGATTATAAAAATTAAATTAAAAACAAAAATTTTTAAATAAAATAAAAATGGCTCAATTAATCTAAACAAAATTCTCCTAATATTTTAATCCCCGACAACGGCGCCAAAAACTTGATTGCAGTCGTAAACTAACTAAAAATCTGACTAAGGCAAGTGCACCTATCAATTAATTGTATAGCTGCATTGAGCAAAGATATCGTTCCCACGATGACTAAAAATACTACTAACTATTGTCTTTTTATTATTTAACCGACAAATTGGAGAGATTGATTAAAATTAAAATTAACTAAAGAACATGACAAAGAACGAACCAGGAAAACAAATGAATAACAACCAAAAAGCGAAACAATATCCAAGAAAGAATCCACCTAAATTTCATTTATCATTATCAATCTGAATTAAACAATTTCTTCACTTAGTATCTTGATTCGTAAAAATCCCTAAATTATGCTAATATTTCTCTTCAGGACTAAGAGCAACTGACTCTAGGTTGATTATCTGAATTTTTTTCTAATTAAAACATCTATTATCGCATTAACTCAGTTTATGGATCCCCCTATTAGATTTAACTGTAATATGGTAAATTTATGTCATCCTATTTCTAGGATTGCATACAACTCCACTCAATTACACTAGATCTACTCTTAAACAGGGTCTGTTCCTCCTCTGATTTAAGCACATCAAACATGGATTAATAGTCTAGGAATATTAAACCAAGAATTAAGCACATAACTGAGAACAATATCCAAGAATTTATTGCGTAAAACAGAAATCAAAAGACATAATTCATTATAGGGTTCATCTTCCCTAAGTATTTAGAAAATTAGTTCATAATCGCAAATAAAAACATTCAAAAGACAGTATAGCCACAAGAAATAAAGAAACTCATAATAAACTTTAAAGAAATCAAGAGGAGATCTTCAATCATAATGGAAATCTACTTTAGAGTCTACTTCAATGGTGTTTTTCGAGTTGTTTTCTTCAATATTCTGACGGCTTACTCACCTCTTCTTATATTTTGTATATATAGGACTTAGAATGCCCAAAAAACCTAAAAATTGAGTTTTTTCGCGTTTCCGGAGTGTAGTTTGCAATCTTGACACGACTTGACACATGGTTGTGTGGCAACCTGTGTGACTCACACGGCCTTGTGTCCAGCTCATGTGGCTCCTGAAATTTGCTCCGATTTTTCATTTTTCGCTCCTTTTGCTCTCAAATGCACTCATAAATATATAAACATGAATTTTAAAGGATTAAAAGTATAAAATTCACCATTTTAAATCAAATAATCATCCAAAAACACATTAAGAATAAGGCTAAAATATGTTACTTTTGGTATTTATAAAAGGCTCAAATAAGAATTATTAGAATCCATAATTTTCATGTTAAAACAATTTTCAATTTTTTTCTTTTCCGTATAAGATGTGTTCGGAGAGAAGAATAGGGCGGATTTAGTGAAATTAATTCTTTGTCCGATAGCTCTTTGAAAATCATCCAGAATTTTTTAATTAAAAGCAAATTATTGACTTTTAGAGTGGTGAAAATAAGACAATCATCGTAAAAAAAATAAATGATTGATAACCGGACAATTTTTGCGTTTATTTATTTGTTCGACTTTGACGAAAAAATTTTCCTAATCATGTTAACAGGAAATTAGATACACTACCGTAATTTTAACATCTCCAAACTATTGAGTCTAACATGTGACTTGGTCTGACATGTGGCTGAAATCCATGAGATGGGAGTCAACAATGCAATGTATTCAACGGGGCAGAACTGCAAGGTTGGTTTTACTGTGAACTCCAAAAAGTATACCAAATTTTTTTATTTATACTAATACTAAAATTTCTAACAAATATTAAAAATTTTAATAAAAATTAGAAATTTTGATGTAAGCTTAGAGTTTAGTATATATCAAACAGTTCCCACAGCTCTGTGACTGCTTCCTTCAATACGGCTGTATAACCACGAATTGTAAAGCTTCATTTCATGTTAAATGAAAAAGTAAAAAATTAAAGCATGAAAATGTTCCTTTATCTCTGCGTTTACTTACCCGGCTTCTCTTAATCTCTCAGAAAGTGGGGACCAGAGTGGATCCCGAAGAAAATATTTAAACAGGATATTGGTCGGTCCCATAGTTTTAAGAGTTTGGGGCAGAGGGGGCATTAGTTGGTTTCGTCGGTTAGTGTTCGGTTTCCTATAAAATGGGCTTCAATGATCAAACCCCGTGTCTCTCTCACATACATTCCCTTCACTTCTATGTATAATTTCTCTGCCCTCTGCCTCCGTTCGTTAAAATATCTGTAAATGTTTTCTCATTTTTAGCCTTGCAATCTGATTTCGTTTCCTTAATCTTTCAGGCTTCCTCAAAACAAAACAGAGTACTCTGTAAAATTCCTCTGTTTGAAGTTATCTTAACATTAGCATCCAAACACTTGTTCTTTTAACTACCTTAATTTACCAAAATGGGTAAGTTTTGTTTTTGGAGTTTGGAGGCTCGAGGTCTTTAGTTTTCATGCTAAAAGCTTTACCGAAAATGTTTATATGGGTTTTATTTTTCCTTTGAAGTGAGTTTCTTTGAAGATAGTGCAAAGAATATTGCTGGTCAAAATGTGATGATCACTGATGCAAAATCTGGCCTCAACATGTCGATCACAGTAACCGTATCAGCGCAAAATCCGCTAGCGTCTCCAGGACATAATATCTCCATTAAAACAAAGAAGTTGCTGCAAAACCATGAAATCAGCGCTGGAGCAAGAGTTAATGCATGGGTTGATTCCATGAGAGCTTCTTCTCCAACTCATACAAAATCCACATCTTCCGTTACAGATGACCAAGTTACCTGGAATGTAAGTGCTAAGCTATCCGGCTGGTGCCTTTGGTATTTACAACAATCAAAAGATTCTGAAAATTTTATGGTTTATGAAAATATTCAGCTCCATCATCCATCTGCCCTTGAGATGTTCGAACAAATAATAGATGCATCAAAAGGGAAACAAATAGTAATGTTTCTTGATTATGATGGCACTCTTTCACCAATTGTTGAGGATCCAGATCGAGCTTTCATGTCCAAGAAGGTTGGCTATTTGTTTATATGAAACAGACAGTGTTTAGCCCTTTCTATAATTAGTTTCCGGTTAACAAACTTTTCATGTTTGTGTAATAAATCAGATGAGAAAGACTGTGCAAAAGCTTGCCAAGTGTTTTCCTACTGCTATAGTGAGTGGCAGATGCAGAGACAAGGTACATTTTCATGCCTTAGATCTTGAGAATAAGCAATCGCCATTTTTTTTTCCTTGTTGTCCATTTAGGTATTCACATTTGATAACTGTTTCCTTGTTTTGCAAATTACAGGTGTATAAATTTGTCAAATTAGCTGAGCTGTACTACGCTGGAAGTCACGGCCTGGACATTAAAGGGCCAGAGAAACGTTCCAAATCTAAAAACGTAAGTGAGATGCATTGGTAACCTTTTCTTTTTCTTTTTCACTGCAGGGAAAGAGTATGTTCGCTCGTAAAAGTGATGGTATGAACTACCTAGATTAACTCGCTCGTGCGTTTCAGTGCTTGTACCTAATGGTTAAAAGGAACATAAACTTTTCCCAACTCTTTCAACTCGTTTATCCTGTGCTTTTGCACTTACAGGATGGTGAGTCTGTTCTCTTCCAACCAGCTAGTGAATTTCTTCCCATGATTGATGAGGTTGGTGTTCTTCACAGTCTTGATTAATTCAACCACTCCATGGAAATTAAAGCAAAGAGCTTAATTTCCATTTTTGTTTGTGAACTTTCCAGGTTTACAAACAATTGGTTGATACTACAAAATCAACTCCAGGAGCTAAGGTTGAGAACAACAAGTTTTGTCTTTCAGTACACTTCCGTTGTGTTGATGAAAAGGTAAAACCCCAATAGCAATTACTATTATCATCATATTATCAGAAATCACTGTTTGCTTACACAGAAATTTTCTTTATTAAATATACAGAAATGGAGTGAACTAGCACAGCAGGTTAGGTCAGCTTTAAAGGAATACCCCAAACTTCGGTTAACTCAAGGCAGAAAGGTAGGAACGGGGATGCAATCTGATCTTTTTTTTCCTCACCTTCGATGATATTCATATATAAGTTAGCGATATCTGAGTTTGAATGATATTTGCTGCGTGCTGCAGGTTTTGGAAATTCGTCCTACAATTAAATGGGACAAAGGGAAAGCCCTTGAATTTTTGTTAGAATCTCTTGGTAAGTACTACGTAATTTATTACATGTTGTTTGATTGTTGACCATCTCCACTTCATGTCTGCAAATATATATTATATATAACTCATAAAGTGTTAAAACAGCAGCCACCTCCACTTGAATACTTTATTTCCCATAAAATTGTTAATGCTAGCAAAATAATGACATGATATTCTCTGCTCACTAACCATGATTATAAAATGTTTTTCTATAGGATTCGCTAACTGTACCGATGTTTTTCCCGTCTATATTGGAGATGATCGCACAGATGAAGATGCATTCAAGGTATCCAATGCTCAAAATCAAAGCCAAGGCATCTCTTTAATTTATAAACTAGTGGATCTTGCTAATACTTTAATTTTTATTATTTTTATAGATATTGAGAGACAGAGGACAAGGCTTTGGTATTCTTGTGTCCAAGTTTCCCAAGGAAACCAGTGCATCATATTCTTTACAAGAACCAGACGAGGTGAGTTCTAAACCAGTGCATCAATTTACATTTACTGCATTTGACCAAAAATGTTATTATGGTCAATTGCAATAAATATCGGACGTAATATCATAACAGAAATAGTAAATCTTGTTTCTTTTTGCAGGTGATGGATTTTTTACGGCGCTTGGTTGAGTGGAAACAATTATCTTTACAAGCTCAATCCAGAATGTAAAGACAGAAGATATGGGTAAAATAATACTAGTCCACCACCCTAGGAAGAACCTTAAAAGGGCAGACTTAGATTATGTTGTAAATTTGTGTTCATGATAATTAAGAAAGGGTGAACAAGAACGGAGGAAAAATTATTATACAGATTTCTGCCTTGATTTTTGGCTTGAAAGTCTTGTACAGCTTGTAACTAGTTGATTACAAGGGAAAAAGACTTGTAGCTTTCACAACTTGTCTATCATGCATAGAAATTTTACTCCGTCTCTTTTACCTCTCATCAAAAAAGAAACAAAACAAAGCTATTTGAGCTCAAAGCCTGACTTTATTCTTTCATGCATTTACCCGTAAGATATGACAGGGTTGGAATTCCATCAGCTTCAATCCTCTACCTACCCAAGTTGTTGCCAAGAAAATAAAAAACTATATATTCATTTTGACCGTAAACATAACTATGATGAATCCAAAACCTTCTTGTGGTAGGAAATTATTAAAGCAGGTTCACATCATGTGATTCTAGAATTTTTTTTTTTTTTTACAATAAATTTGATTTCAGATTATTCTTAAATTTTTTTACTAAATTTCGGGTAGTTTGCATATCCATCAGCTAAATTGATTTGAGTTATTGCTTTAATTGTTTAACTCAAGAAGAGAACAAGAAAGAAAGTTAAACCAATATTTCTGTTTCCTTTTCCTTTTCCACATGATACGTGTTTTTTCTTAAATATCTATTTTAAATATTTTATTATACACTTATTAACTCCTTAATCCTATTTGTAGAGTCAAAAAATTTTATTAGTGTACCAACTATTTTCTCAGTATATATACATATATATTGAAAAAAACATTCAACCATTAATATTGGGTAAACTATCAAAATAGTCACTTCTATTTACTTCAAGTTACATTTAGTCACTTATGTTTGAAATGTTACGTTTTAGCCACTTACATTATTGAGTTGTAATATTTTAGTCATTGAGTGATTAGTTGCCGTTAATAGTTTAATGGTAAGTTGACATGGCATGTTAAATCACTATTTCAACCAAAAATTTTAGATTAATTTATACAATCGGTCCCCATATTTTTATTATTTTGAGCAATTTAATTTTTTCTTTTATGTTTTTTTATCTTTCCTTTTTTTTTTTTCCATTTTCTTCTACTTCTCCCTTTATTTTCCTCCATTCTCCATTTTAGTTTTTCTATATTTTCCATTTGTTAAAACTAGCTCGCCTCACTCGAAAAAATTAAGTTGTTCAAAAAAAATAAAAGTATAGGGATTAGTTTTAACAAATGGAAAACATAGAAAATACTATGTTAAGAGAAATGAATAAGGGAGGAAAACAAATGGAGAAGCAGAAGAGAATGAAAAAAAAAAATTAAAAGAGCATAAAAGAAAAAAAATTAAATTGCTCAAAATGAAAAAAAATATAGGGACCAATTGTACAATTTAACCTAAATTTTTTGTTTGAAATGATGATTTAACGTGCCACATCAGCTTATCGTTACACTGTTAATGACAATTAACGGTTCAATGACTAAAATGTTACAACACGATAACATAAGTGACTAAAACGTAACATTTCAACCATAAGTAACTAAAATGTAACCTGAGGCAAACAAAAATGACTATTTTGATAGTTTACCCCTTAATATTTGGTACACTGGTGGCAGTGTACCAAATATTACACAAATAGTTTTAAAAATTTGATCACTCTAATCCTATTTGTGAAATTTAAAAACTTCAGTAACGATATACAAAATATTTTCTCCATATATATAATACATATAATAACATATTTAGATATTATCAAATTATAATAAAATAATCTAATTGAATAATTTTTATTGAAATATAAATAAAATAACTTATTTTATTTTATTTTAAAAGTGTTATAAATAGAATACAAATACATGTTTGAATGACCACAATTATCAATTTATTACAATATGGAACTGTCTATCCAAGTATTCACAAAGAAAAATCAAACAATTACAAGCACAAACAAATTAAGAATTGCTACAATCCAAATTAAAGATAGCAAGTTGAACTAACTGGACTAAAACATAAAATATATAATATTTTTTAAATTTTACATTTTTATCCTTAACTGTACATGAATTATTTAAGATGTGAATATTATAATATTTTATTAATTAAAATTGATGTATTTTCGTTAGAACTCGTTTTCAATTATGTATTAAAAAGTAATAATATGTATAAAAACTATACAGTTTCTACTTAATTAATAAGTTATAAAATTTCTTACAATTATAATTATAATGTTTGCTGTTATCTTCTATTAATTATTTAGTTTTATATTATATATCATTATTTATTATATATTCGTTTACCATAATTTATATAGAAACACTATCAAAATAATATTCATTATATTACACTAATAAAAAATTCTACATTTAAATTCAAAATATAAATAAATATAACAAAAAAAAATATTAAAGCATAATATCAATTAAAAATAAATATCTAGTCTTCAGGGGCGAAGCCAAAACAAACTTTTAAGGGGGCCGAATGAAATTTTAATTTTTATAGTCTATATCTTTATAATTTTTAAAAAATTAAATCAAATTTTTATAATTTTAGGGAGGCTAAAATGTAATTTTACCTTTATTAATTTAAAATTTAAAAAAAAATTCAAAAGCTTAAATATAAAATTTTCATTTTAGGGGGGCCAGGGTCTCTGCCAGCCCCCATGTATCCGCCTCTACTAATCTTTCTTTATTATGTATTTACACTTGAATTATTTAAAATATGAGTTCTTTTATGATAAAATTTTATTAATTAATTTGATGTAACAAATTTTAAAACATAAAATTTACAATTTAATTGTAAGTTGATTTTTCAAAATTATATTTTTAATATAATTAAATATATTTTTTGAATTAAATATTATATTATATATAACCCTTTCACTAATAATTTTGTTTCAAATTTTTAGCATCTAAAAGAATATAAATCGAAAATTATTATGAGTTAACGCATTAGTAAACTTTTTAATCTAAAAATATGCAATTTAATAAATCAAACTATTAAATATTATATTAGAAGCATTAAAGTATAGCTACACTTTGGAATTATAAATATTATGGTTTATAATCAATAATTTATTTATATACTATGACTTCTTTACTACAATTTATTAGTATTATTGTGTTATTATTCATTTACTATTATTCATCAATCATTTATTATTTTGTTATTTATCATATGTAGTACTATATTTTATTTTAATTAATTTATGTTTTTTTTTATGTTTTTAAGTTAATATCACATCATCAGTGATAAATTGGACTCATATTTCAGTGTTTCTTTACCCAATGTAAGCCTGACATAATATAGAAAGATGATAGCTTGACATATGCAAGTAAGGTAGTTTTTTGCTCTAGCAAAATATTCTCCCTCTCTAGTGTACGTAAGCAAACAACTAGAGAGGCGCAAGTACCTGAACAAAAGAGAGACCTAAAACTCGAGGGAAGGAAAGGAAGAGAGGAGTTGCCAAAGCCTTCATGCATCAAGTGTAACACCCTAACTCATATCTGTCGTCGAAATAGGGTTACGGAGCATTACCGGACTTATTTTATAAACGATCATACATTTCTCATACAATTATCAATCCAAATTTAAATCATTCACAATCATTCATATCATCCCTAATACGAGCCTACGAGGCCCAAAACATGCTTTACAAGTGGTTCGGGACTAAACTGATATCTTAAGAAATTTCTAGAACACTTAGAAAATTTTACAAAATAGAGGGACACACGCCTGTGTGGCCCGGCCATGTGTCTCACACAGCCAAAGACACGCCCGTGTCACAAACCGTATGGAAATTCGAAATGGGATCACATGGCCATGTCTCTGCCCATGTCCCTGGGTCACACAGCCAACACACGCGCCTGTGTGACTAGCCCGTGTGCCCTTCGAAATGGCCACACACGCCCGTGTGCCAGACTGTGTGCTAGGCCGTGCTAAACCTGTAGAGTATACTGACTTATGCCATGCCCGTGTGCTGAGCCGTGTGGAGCATAATGATTTGATTTCTAATTAAACACCAGAAGGCACACGGCTGTGTCACCTGACCGTGTGTCATACACGGCTGAGACACACATACATGTCTCTACCCATGTGGACAAAAATAGGCTATTTACCAAGCCATTTTTCTCACCTTAAATTTCATTCACTTACACCAAACCAAAAGGCATATAACATGGCATAAATAAGTATTCAAACCAATATCAACCAAGCCTAATTCATTCTATTTTCATACCAAGAACTATATGACTCATTACATCATATTTTGCCAATTCAAAACATACCAAATCCACATTCTCAAATCATCAATATGATCACTTTCAATAATGCATCACTTTACCTAAAACCACAAACATACTAATCTCAAATTCAACCATTTGATACTCAAAATACTAATTCACAACAAGCATATAAATGGAAATTATAAACAACATATAAAAAGGCCTTTTTCACATATATACATACATCACCAAACATGCCAAAATGAGCCAAATCACATGGCTATACACTTAACAAACCATTCATCATTTACAAGCCAACTCAAATGGCTAAATCCATCACTAACATATACTAAAATGACCATAACTCCTATACATGCCATATAACCAATTACATAAGTTCAAAAGTATCAAAATGAAAGCTTGATAGTGTGATGAGATCTTCGACAACACCCAATCCAAGCTAGCTTCGATAAACACTATAAAACACAGAAAAGTAAACAGGTAAGATATAAAACTTAGTAAGCTCGTATGAATTAATAATAAAAAAATCACCACTCATTCACCATTCAAGTAATATGAACATAATATACTACAAAATCATTAAATCATAAGGTTAACTTATATTCAACCACATAAGTAATCATGAACTCACAACTTCCATAGCTTCAACGCTTAAATAGTTTCCGTACATACTTATCTACTTCTCACCATTTCATATTTTTAATATACCTATTGAACCATATGGAATAATATCGGATACTCGGGAATCTCGCACCTTAAATGCCAAATACATAGCCGAAGCTATCTCAATCTCATATCTCATATAATGCTCACTCTCAAGCTATCAACGGGTCTGCTCACACAAGCTGACGATCATGACATAGCTACACAGTGCTGCTCACACAAGCTGACAAGAATCCACAACATATGCCGGATAACTCAGCCATCGGTAGAACATACGAACCAGCACCTAAACACATAACCCTTAATGACATGTCATTTGTATCCTAATCTATTCTTAAGGTTCAATCGAGATTTCACATTGTAGAATCTTCGTCGAACATATCCATAAGGTCGTATTCATAATTAATTAAATAATAAAGCATTTAAAACACAATTATAACAATGCTTATTAACATACGAACTTACCTCGATCGCAAAAACGACGAAATAGATCGACTAATCCAATACTTTATTCTTTCCCCGATCTAGATCCGAACTTCGCTTTTCTTAATCTATATATAATCAAATTTAACTTATTTAATTATCATTCTATTCAATTTAACCCAAAATGCATATTATGGAAACTTTACTCTTTTGCCCCTAATATTTCAAAATTTTTACAATTTAGTCCTTAACTCATAAAAATACAAATTCATACAATTAGATCCCTACCCATGCTAGCCGAATTTCTCTTATTACCAAAGCAACCCATATTTTTCATTTATTTCACATTTTTACCACAAAATTTCCACATTTCACAAATAAATCCCTAATTGACAATTTTACCAAAAATCACTTTACAAATGTTGTTTATCTAACAACAACCATAAATTTTCTATCATCAAACATCAAAATACACATACATTCATCAATGGAAAAACCCTAAACCTTTCACAGTTTTGCAAATTAGTCTCTAGGCTAGCTAGATTAAGCTGTAACGATCTCAAAAACATAGAAATCATTAAAAACTGAGCAAAAATGCAATTACATGCTCTAGTAAATGTTGGACATTCGAAATGGGATCAGATGGCCATGTCCCAGCTCGTGTCTGATCCCGTGTAACTCTCTGACTTGGGTCAAACGGCCAACATACACGCTTGTGTGACTAACCCGTGTGCCCTTCGAAATGGCCACACATGCCCGTGCTCCAGGTCGTGTGCTAGGCCGTACTAAATCTGAAGGGTATACTGACTTATGCCACATGGCCAAGTCACACGCCCGTGTGCTGAGCCGTGTGGAGCATAATGACTTTATTTCTAATTAAACACTAGGGGACACACGATCGTGTAACCTAACCGTGTGTCACACATGGCCGTGTCACCTGACCGTGTGCCACACACAGCTGAGACACACGCATGTGTCTCTGCCCATGTGGACAAAAATAGGCTATTTACCAAGCCATCTTTCTCACCCCAAATTTCATTCACTTACACCAAACCAAAAGGCATATAACATGGCATAAATAGGCATTCAAACCAAACTCAATCTAGACTAATTCATGCTATTTTCATACCAAGAACTATATGACTCATTACATCATATTTTGCCAATTCAAAACATACCAAATCCATATTCTCAAATTATCAATATGATCACTTTACCTTAAACCACAAACATACCAATCTCAAATTCAACCATTTGATACTCCAAATACTAATTCACAACAATTATATAAATGGAAATTATACACAACATATCAAAAGGACTTTTTCACATTTATACATACATCACCAAACATGCCAAAATAAGCCAAATGACATGGCTATATACTTAACAAACCATTCATCATTTACAAGCCAACTCAAATGGCTAAATCCATTACTAACATATACTAAAATGACCATAACCCCTATACATGCCATATAACCAAATACATGAGTTCAAAATTATCAAAGTGAAAGCTTGATAGTGTGATGAGATCTCCGACGACACCCAATCCGAGCTAGCTTCGATAAACATTGTAAAACACGAAAAAGTAAATAGAGTAAGCTATAAAGCTTAGTAAGCTCGTATGAATTAATAAACAAAAAATCACCACTCATTCACCATTCAGGTAATATAAAAATAATATACTACAAAATTATTAGATCATATGGTTAACTTATATTCAACCACATAAGTAATCATGAACTCACAACTTTCATAGGTTCAATGCTCAAATAGTTTTCGTACATACTTGTACTGATACGTATCTACTTCTTACCATTTCATATCTTTAATATACCCATTGATCCATTTGGAATAACATCAGATACTCGGGAATCTAGCACCTTAAGTGCCAAATACATAGCCAAAGCTATCTCAATCTCATATCTTATATAATGCTCACTCTCGAGCTATCAACGGGTCTGCTCACACAAGCTAATGGTCATGACGTAGCTACACGGTGATGCTCACACAAGCTGACGAGAATTCGCAACACATGCCGGATAACTCAGCCACCAGTAGAACGTACAGACTAGCACCCAAATACATAACCCCTAATGACATGTCATTTGTATCTTAATCTATTCCTAAGGTTCAACCGGGATTTCACATTGCTGAATCTTCGTCGAACATATTCCTAAGGTCGTATTCACAATTAATTAAATAATAAAGCTTTTAAAACACAATTATAACAATGCTTATTAACATATGAACTTACCTCGATTGTAAAAACGACGAAATGGATCGACTAATCCAATACTTTATTCTTTCCCCGATCTAGATCCGAACTTCACTTTTCTTAATCTATATATAATCAAATTTAACTTATTTAATTATCATTATATTTAATTTAACCCAAAATGCATAATATGGCAACTTTACTCTTTTGCCCCTAATATTTCAACATTTTTTCAATTTAGTCCTTAGCTCATAAAAATACAAATTCATGCAATTAGATCTCTACACATGCTAGCCGAATTTCTCTTATTATCAAAGAAGCCCATATTTTTCATTTGTTTCACATTTCTACCACAAAATTTCCACATTTCACAAATAAATCCCTAATTGACAATTTTACCAAAAATCACTTTACAAATGTTGTTTATCTAAGAACAACCATACATTTTCTATCATCGAACATCAAAATACACATACATTCATCAATGGAAAAACCCTAAACCTTTAATAGTTTTGCAAATTAGTCCCTGGGCTAGCTAGATTAAGCTGCAACAGTCTCAAAAACATAGAAATCATTAAAAACCGAGCAAAAATGCACTTTCATGCTGTAGTAAATGTGGGTCGAATGCTCTCTCCCTTTTTCAACAATGGTGGACGGTTCTTAGGGTAAAAATATGAAGAAGATGATATTTTATTTCATCATTTATTATTTACACTAACTTATTTTATCTAATTACAAAATTAACCTTAAAAATTAATTCAATTTACAACATTACCAAGCCATTATCATCCACTATCAAATTATTGGGCTATTTACCATATAAGGACCTCCATTTTAAGGTTCTATAGCTATTAGACACCTTTAGCTAATAGAAATCAAGTTTTGCACTTTACGCAATTTAGTCCTTTTTATCGAATTAAGCATTTAATCGATAAATTTTCTTAACAAAATTTTCACACAATCTTACTATCATACTGTAGACATTAAAATAATAATAAAATAATTATTTTAACCTCAAATTTGTGGTCACGAAATCACTGTTCTGATTTGACTAAAAATGGGTTATTACATCAAGGATCGATAGATTTCATCGATAACACCAAGTTTCTGCATCAATTTTCTTCTTATTTCCTTTTTCTTAGACTAATTATTGTTTTTATTTTAAGATGTTTTTCAAATCCTCCTTGAACTAAACTCTCTTTTTGGGATTGTAATAGGTTCCATATTTAGTTAATTGAATAGTTTTCTATTTCCATCTATTTTATTTTTAATAGAGAATTGATTATTCATTCATTCTTGTTCCTCAATGATAATAGTCTGATCAACTATTAATTTGACAAAACCTAAAGAAATTGGAAAAGAACTTTTCGTTTTTCGTTTAAAGTGAATAACTCTTAGTCTAAATTAGATGGGCCAATTCGTAATTCATAACTAAGATAGGAATATACCTGATTACTTGGGGTAGCCATAGTTGGAGTATGTTCTTAATCAATTTGGTCTAAATTATTGGCATATGAATATAACCCAATGGTTAGATTAAATTAATTCTTTATTTGATTAGAAAAAATCAAGGAAATTTTAGTACATCATGTTAGGAACAAACTCTATTCGGATAAATTGGGTGGAGATAGAATCATTAGTTAATACAGTGGATGAAGTTGTAATCCTAGATTTTTATTATTGATTGATTATTTCATTTTAATTTGTTTTGTCTATTTCTATTTATTTGATCTTATTTGAGAAATTATATTATCGATTTATTTGGATAAGTATCAGAGTAAGAATTCGTGATTAGTGGATTAAGAGCAAACTACATCAATTGTCCCTAAACTTTATATAAAATTGTAACACCCCTCGCAGTATCCAACGCCGGAACAGGGTTTGAGGTGTTACCGAACTTAAACTCAACTCATCTTAAGAAATTCGGCCATAAAATTTCGATCAATTTTAAAACTTTTCATTTCATAAACAATTTGTCCCTTAATAAGGCTCACAAAGCCCAAAACATATATTCGGGGTGGTTCGAAACCAAACTGAGGGCTCAAGAAAAACTTAGAAATTTTTATGCTTTAGGGCTCCACATACCTGTGTGGGTATAGAGCACACGCCCGTGTTTCATACCCGTGTGGCCAATTTAATTCTACAATTTCCATGAATCAATATCAGACTTCACATGGCCTGGACACACAACCTTGTCCTTTGCCCATATCCTTTCACAAGGCCACGACATGCCCGTGGCGCAGCTCGTGTGCAAAAATCTGGGCATTCTGTTTCTGACATCAGCATTACACAGCCATGGCACACGCCCGTGTACTAGGTTGTACCCTCCACACGGTTGAGACACACAGCCGTGTCTCTACCCGTGTGACAACTACCATGCATTCTAACTTAAAATTTCTAGGTGCAGGGGACACACGGCCTTCTCACACGCCCAAGAGGCTATCCGTGTGTCACACACGGCCTAGACACACGCCCGTGTGTCTACTCGGGTGGACAATATGAGGCTATTCATTACCACCCTTGTATGCCCATTTTCATATCAATACCAACCAATACCAATTCAAGCATGATAGACATTTATTTACTCATGAAGATGCATCTATTATAGACTCAAAATGAATGTTATCCTCAATCAAGGCTTAACGTGAACTGTGGAATCTATTCCAAGCCAACACTTTTGGCCGATTCTTAAAGACACAAAACAATAATATCTAGTCCTATACATGCCATAATAAAAAATATAAATCCTACTATACCGAGTATTATGGCTAATAGTGTGATCGATATCTCTGACTTCAAGGGATCCTTGAGTTAACTAAGCGGCACTGAAAAAAAAAAGGAAAGGAAAGAGAGTAAGCATAAAGCTTAGTAAGTTGTATATAAACAAATATACAACAACAATTTCACCATTAGTCATCATGCTCATAGCTCAAAGGTAAGCATAAACTTGACTTACTCATTACCGTCTACTCAAGTCACATTTTCTAATTTGAGCTCATTACTCATGCATACCAAATAGGTACCTATACCACTCACAAGATTATTATACTTTCTTTATTAAATCACTTTCGTAACCTTTAAAGTTAAACCTTTCGGAATACTACCGGATATTCTATAAGCTTCCAACATGTGATAAGTTGTCGTTCCTATGTCCCAGACATGGTCTTACACTAGCTATCATCTTCGAGGATGATGCCATGTCCCATACATGGTCTTACACTAGATCTCGTATATACGTGCTGATGTATGTCCCAAACATGTCTTACATAATGCTATCATAATGTGGCCGATGCATGTCCCAGACATGTCTTACACTAGCACAACTCTTAGCCGATGCCATGCCCCAGACATGGTCTTACACTGGCTCTCACAATGTAGCCGATGCATGTCCCAAACATGTCTTACACTGGCACACAAGTAATCTAAATGTTAAGGCATGAATATCCGGTGTGTTCCTAGGGTTCCAATGGGATCTTTATACTATCTCAATTATTACTATGCATTCTCAATTCACAATCTAGCAATTCATGCTTTATCAATTCAATGACAATTTGAATACATGTATTAGCAATGTAGTTATATTATTTACATACGACTTACTCCGGATTACTAAATGTACTCGACTAGTCGATTTAGTCGATTTGCTTGACTTTCCCCCGATCTAGGTTCGGATTCGGTAAATCTTGATCTATAATAGAAAAATGCACTCATTTAGTCATTAAGCACAATTAGGCAATCTAAAATTCACTTCATAGGTAAAATGACCATTTTGCCCTTAGACCTTGGCAAAATGACCATTTTGCCTCTATGCTCGAAATTTGATTTTTATCGAATTTCTTCGTATCTCAAGCTTAGTCGAACCCTTTTTACTCTTATAACAACTTCAAATTCTCACTATTTCACATATTCATCAACTATTTTACAACTTATGCATAATAACCCCTTTAGGTGTTTTCATGCTAACACCTTTCACAAAAGATGTTTAGAACTCTTCTAGGACTTATATTCTTCCATAAAAACTCAACAAACCACACAAATCCTTTCATGGTAAAATCCTAAACTCTTGATCATTTTGCAAGATAGCACCCTCATTTGAAAACTCATGTTCCAAGGGTCTCAAAAGTACAAAAATATTTTAGAAAAGCCATTAGGATTACTTACTTGTGACTGCTTCAAGTTGTTGCAAATTTTTGAAGCTCAAAACCCCAACAATGGCTGATATTTTCGGCTAAGAAGAAATGGAAAATAGGGTGATATCATTTTTCTTTTTTTTTTTTTATTTCTATTCTAGTCAAAATTGGTCACCTAATCCCACCAAAAATTAAAATTTTGACCACAGAAGACTCCTATGGCCGGCCACCCTATTTTTAGGGGTTTAATTGCCATATAAAGGCCCCAATTTTAATTCTCTAGCTATTTGGCACATTTGGGTACTAAAATGTAACTTTTGCCTTTTATGCGATTTAGTCCTTTTTCGCAATTGGGCTCACAAACATTAAAATTAACTCACCAAATTTTCCATACACTATTATAATCATGTTATAACCTCGTAATTGTAATAAAATAAAATTTTCTAACTTCAAATTTGTGGACCCGAGACCACTATTCTAAGTAGGCCCTAAATCAGGATGTTACATTTCTCCCTCTTAGGGATTTTTGTCCTCGAAAATATTACCGATGAATAAGTTCGGATATTGCACTCTCAAAGACTCTTCGGGTTCCCATGTGGCTTCCTCGACTCCATGTCTATGCCACAATACCTTCACTAGAGGTATATTCTTATTTCTTAACTGTTTGACATCTCGAGCTAAGATCTTGACCGGCTCCTCACCATAAGTCATATCCGGAAGAATCTCAACCTCAGTTGGCGCAATTACATATGAAGGGCCTGATCTGTACCGGTGTAACATGGACACATGAAACACATTGTGGATCTTTTCTAACTCCGATGGTAAATTCAATCGGTAGGCAACAGACCCTACTTTCTTGGTGATCTCATAAGGTCCTATGAAACGAGGACTCAACTTGCCCCTCATTCCAAACCTGAGGACTTTTCTCTAAGGAGAAACTTTTAAAAATACTTTATCACCGACTTCAAACTCAATTTCCTTTCGTCTCAAATTCGCGTAGGATTTTTGTCTATCCGAGGCGGCTTTCAAGCAGTCACGAATCACTTTAACTTTCTCCTCAGCCTCTTTGACCAAATCGACCCCGTGAATCTGATACTCTCTCAACTCAGTCCAGTATAAGGGCGTTTGACACTTTCACCCATACAAGGCCTCATAAGGTGCCATTTTCAGACTCGACTTATAGCTATTGTTGTAGGCGAGTTCAACCAATGGCAAGTATTTTTCCCAACTTTCTTGAAATTTGAGAACACAACATCTCAACATGTCCTCTAAGATCTGTATTACTCTTTCCGATTGTCTGTCAGTTTGCGGGTGAAAAGCCGTGCTGAAACTCAACTTAATTCCCAAAGCCTTTTGTAACTTTTTCCAAAACCTTGAGCTAAACCTCAGATCTCTACATAACACAATCAACAATGGTACTTTATGAAGCCTTACAATTTCTAAAATATATAAGTTGGCTAATTTCTCGAGGGAGTAATCGGTACGCACTGGTATGAAGTGTACCGACTTAGTTAGTCTGTCGACAATAACCCATACTGCATCTTTCTTTTTCAGGGTTAGTGGCAAACTGGTCACGAAGTCCATGGTGATACGATCCCATTTCCACTCGGGAACCATAATAGCCTGCAGTAAACTCGAAGGTACTTGATGTTCAGCCTTTACTTGTTGACACACTAGACACTTGGAAACGAACTATGAAATGTCTCTTTTCATACCCGACCACCAGTACATTTTCTTAAGGTCGTTGTACATTTTTACACTACCCGGATGGATGGATAAACAACCACCATGAGCCTCTCTCAGAATCTTCTGAATAAGCTCATCGTTCTTGGGTACACAAATTCTGTCTTTGAACATTATACATCCACCGGTATTAATACGAAAATCTGATTCAATCTTTGATTCACACTGAGTTCTCTTGGCTTGCAATTTCTCATCACCTTTCTAAGCTTCACGGATTTCATGAAGAAAATTCGGTCTGGCTCTCAACTCTACTAGGATCGAACCATCATTAGATATAGTCAACTAAGTGTTCAAGACTCTCAAGGCAAACAACGACTTCCTACTTAAGGCGTCGGCGACTACATTCACCTTTCCCAGATGGTAGTCGATAATCAATTCATAGTCCTTTAACAACTCTAACCATCGATGTTGCCTCAAATTCAACTCTTTTTGAGTCATCAAATACTTTAAGCTCTTGTGGCCGGTGAATACCCGACATTTCTCTCCATACAAATGGTGTCTCCAAATCTTCAGCGCGAACACTACGGCCGCTAACTCAAAATCATAGGTCGAATAATTTCTCTCGTGTGGTTTTAGTTGTCTCGAGGCATAGGCTATAACCTTGCCTTCTTGCATGAGCACACATCCCAAACCATTTAAGAAGGATTCGCTAAAAATCACAAATTCCTTGCCCGACTCTGGTTGCACTAACAGTAGGGCTTCGGTCAACAAAACCTTTAATTTCTTGAAACTCTATTGGCACTTTTCTGTCCATTCAAACTTGACATCTTTCTGCAGTAGCCCTGTTATCAGTGTAGTTATCATGAAGAATACGTTTACAAATTGTCTATAGTATCCTGCTAGCCCCAGAAAACTATGAACCTCTGTTACATTCCTTGGCGGTTTCCATTCCACAATAGTTGAGATTTTACTTGGGTTAACTCTGATTCCATCACCTGACACAATGTGTCCTAGAAATCTGACCTCGTTGAGCCAAAACTCGCTCTTACTAAACTTGGAATAAAGTTGCTTATCCCTCAAGGTCTGTAACACAGATCTCAAATGCTCCGCGTGGTCATTCTCATCACGCGAATAAATCAATATGTCATCGATAAAAACGACGACGAACCTGTCCAAGTGCTATCGGAAGATGCAGTTCATCAATTCCATAAATACCGTTGGGGCATTTGTTAATCCAAAAGCCATAAAAAGAAACTCGTAATGCCCATATCTCGTCCGAAAAGCAGTCTTCGGTTCATCTTATTCCTTGACTCTTAACTGGTAGTAACTCGACCTCAAATCTATCTTAGAGAATACAGTGGCTCCTCTCAATTGATCGAAGAGATCATCGATCCTCGGCAAGGGATACTTATTCTTCACTGTCACTTTGTTAAGTTGTCTATAGTCGATACATAACCTCATCGACCCGTCTTTCTTTTTCACAAAAAGTACTAGAGCACCCCATGGTGAATAACTCGGTCTAGCAAAACCCTTATCTGTTAATTCTTGCAACTGTAATTTCAACTCTTTCAATTCAGTGGGGGCTATTCTATACGGTGCAATCGAGATTGGCGTCGTACCAGGAACTAACTCAATACCAAACTCAACCTCTCTCTGGAGGTAATCCGAGCAACTCTTCCGAAAAAACATCTATAAACTCACAAACCACTGGTACTGATTCAACCTTCGACTCGGACACTTGAGTATTCAGCACAAAAGCTAGATAAGCCTCATACCCTTTTCTCAAATTTTTTCAGCGGTCAAAAACGATATTTCCACAGGCAACTTATCCAAGTCGTCTAGTCCAACCCGAAGAATATTCCCATCCTCACACTTTAACTCAATAATCTTCTTTCCACAGTCCACTACAACACTATGGGCAGTCAACCAATCCATCCTGAGGATTACATCAAACTTATTGAACGATAATAACATTAAGTTAGCCAGAAAACAATAACCTCTAACTGTTAAGGGACAATCTCGACAGACTCGATCTACCAACACGTATCTACCCAAGGGGTTGGACACTCTTATCACAAACTCAGTGAACTCTGCTATCATATTCATACGGGGTATCAAATCTATACAAATATAAGAGTGGGTAGACCCCGGGTCAATTAATGCAACAATGGATATATCGTGAATAGAAAAGGTACCCGTGATCACGTCAGGAGACTCTGCCTCTTCACGTGCACGAATAGCATAGGTCCTCACAGGTGCTCTACCCTAGGACCTCGCCACTACATCTCTAGTCGCACCTCTACTGCTAGCTCCACTGCCCGGGTTCTTTTGTGGTCTGCCCCTCAAAGGAGCACTACTCGCCCTCACATCTTGCTTTTTATCCTTGCCATCAATTTCGGGGCAATCTCGGATGAAGTCGTCAAATGATCCACACCTGAAGCAACCTCTTTCATTCACTCAGCACTAGCCAAAATGGCATGTACTGCATTGTGGACACTCTGGTCTAATTGGCCGAGCGCTACCGACACTCGCGACAGAAGAGGCCTGAGCTCTCGATGCTATGTTCTGCTTGTTGTTGTTTCTACTTGGAAACTCCACTGAAATATTTGATCTGGTAGTGAACTCTTCTGGTCTCTTGGATGAGGACTGATGTGATTGCCCTATCTGTCTTTTCTTTAAATCTCACAACTCAATGGCCGCTTTCCTCCTCTCTTTTACCAGCTCTTCCACTTTACACGCTCTATCAATAAGCACCACAAATTCTCTTAATTCCAGGATGCCCACAAACACTTGGATATCATCATTGAGGTCATCCTCAAACCTCTTACACATGGTAACTTCAGTGGATACGCATTCCCGCACATACTTGCTGAGTTTCACAAACTCACGGTCATATTCTGTTACAGTCTTAATATCCTATTTCAACTTTAAAAATTACTTCCTTTTCTGGTTCATGAACATCTGGCTAATGTACTTCTTTCTGAACTCTTCTTGGAAAAATTCCCAAGTTACTCTTCTCTCGGTACCACAGACACGAGAGTATTCCACCATTGATATGCCAAATCCCGTAGAAGTGACGTTGCACACTTTACGCACTCCTCAGGTGTGCATCATAATTCATCGAACACCCTTATGGTATTTTCTAGCCAAAACTCTGCCATCTCCAAGTCGTCATCTAAGTTAGCCCGAAATTCCTTGGCCCTTTGTTTCTGGATCTTGTCAACTAGAGGCTTCTCTCTTCTAAACACGTCCGCACCTTGCGGAGTTACCGGGGCATACTGAGGAATCGGAGGAGGAGGGGGAGGTGGAGTGTTCGGGTTCGATCGAACAAACTCCGTACACCAAGCGTCCATCATTCGGAGGTAGGCTTCTCTAGCCCTTCCGCCTTGGCCCATACTCACGGGCTCGCTCTCTACTGGCGTGTCCCCTTCTGCAGGAGCCGGCACATTACTTTCCATGTCATTCGTCGTGGTTCTATCAGTATCCATTTACTATATAAGGAAAAACATAATTTAATTTTTCAGGAATGTTCACACTATCAAGACATTTTTATGGCATGTATAACTAGACTCATACTCTAGCTAGGTTAGTGTAACACCCCAAACCCGGCCTAGACGTTATGACCGGATCTGACGTGCCTCATCGGAACGTTAAAAACATTTTCTATTCTTAGTCCAAAAAATCGTACTTAGTGTTCAAAAGATGATTTCATTATAGGTTAAAGTGAATGGAAGTCAGACACGGTAGGAAATCGGAAAAAGGAGGTGAGTCTATCGGACTGCTTAAGTACCAAGCTCCCTTCGGATCCAATCCTAGACATGCACACCACCATTGCCACACCTTAACTTAGTGTATGTTCTTAGGAAACAATCAATTTAAGTCCGGTTTAAGAAAAGTGATTAACTTTGGAAAGCGTTTTCATTGCGGAAGTTTTGCTTTGTTGTCGTGATATTTTAAAATCAATTATTGTTTTTGAAAATGCGCCTTAAGACTAATCAGTTTCAATGATTAAGAAAATATTATACCTATTCTAGTAAATCATATTGAAAACAATTAAAAATCATTAAAGCAGCCTTATTACAACTTAAAACCCAAATCATAAAAGTAAATAAAAAGATGTCCAATTCACTAGAAGAAAACCAAATTTACAAAACGCGCGGCCACTCCGAATCCCTCACAGCTCCAAGCCCACTATGGTTGGGGATTACCTGCGTGGATGAAAATAAGGGGTGAGTTTGAGAAACTCAATGTGCAACGAACCCCTTTCAGAGCCCAAACTAATATCAGCATACTGGGCCTAAGCCCTAATTCAGTCTCGACATATCTTTGGGCGAAGCCTTTCGCTTAATGATTCTTCGGGCGAAGCCTTTTCATAAATCATATCACTGGGCCGAAGCCTTTATTGTAAACGGTATGGCCCATAGGCCCATTTCAATATCATATGTAATACCAATGAATGTATGCAAGCCCATTTGGGGAGTCTACTCAACCCACCATCCGCTACTCTCCACCTGTACCAACCAAGCTCACCATGTGGGGAATAACTCAACCCACCCAACCAAACTCTCCACTGGCAGCATAGCTGCTTTATCATATAACTGGAGGCCTAGCCTCTTTTAATAACTGGGGCAAAGCCCTTTTTGATAAACTAGGGCAAAGCCCTTGAAGCACTTCCTCTATTTATATAAAACCCAACCCATGCATATAATGAGTATATCATAGCATATCAAGTGCAGCTCATATCATATCATGTGCATATCATGTCATATCATGTATAACAATATCTCATGCATCATATTCATAATTAAACCCTAGGGGGTATAATGGTCATTTTTACCTAGGGGCAAAATAGTCATTTTTCATATTATAAGGGTAATTTCTTAACTTTACCAATTATCAGGGTTTTTCATGTTTATTAACAATTATCAATATTTCCAAGTGTTTAAACAGTAATCTTTAACCCACTTTATCAAATTCGGGCTTTTGGGCCCAAAACCCCTAATGGGCCCTACGAATGCCGATTTGGCTCACTAAGCCCACTTAACCCAAATTTTACAACAGATCTAACCGTGTTAACATGCAACTTTTCCAAATTTCATTTTATCAATTTTACCCAAATGGGCCCGAAAGCCCATTGGGCCCAATTCTAGCCCATTGAGGCCCAACTTACCATCGTGCACAAAATTGCGCTCTTACCTGTTCCATCGACTCAAACACTGAACTTATTGAATTTATCGCATCTATAACCAAACGCAAAATCACAAGTTCCCAAAATGCCGGAATTTTAGCATTTCGGCTTTTCAGCGAATATTAATCTAAGCTACTCCGAGGGTTGTTACACACCTGATCTGTAACGATACGTTGGCGAGATCCACGCACGAGTTGCCTACAATCGAGTTACTAAAACATCAGTCTACATATCAAAACAACTACATACTAGCCCCTTACCATATTTGGCCAACATTGCCTTAGACCCTAAAATTCTTACCTTTCTGCCGAAATATGGACACCATATTTGGCCAACATTGCCTTAGACCCTAAAGTTCTTACCTTTCTGCCGAAATATGGACTAGATCTAGATGCCCAACCAAGTTAATCTTCAAGCCCTTCGCTGTACGCCCCCTTGTCCACGCTGGCGCATACAAAACCAAAAGAAAGAGGCAACAATGCCCTTAGTCCCAACGTTAGCCACCCTTAAGGGGTTTCGGCTTTTCCTTAAAATATAAGTAACTAAAGAAGGATTCGAACACTTACCTATATCGTTATGACACTACTCCTGATCTACTGTAGATCCAACCACTGTATGAGAAGGGAAGAATTATACTCAAGGATTCGGCTTTTGAAGTACCTCGGTGTAGAAAAGTTTCAGTTTTAAAAGAAATAATAAGAGGTTCGGCTTCAATGGAGTTTTGGCTAACCGATTCTTGATAAGGGTTTATAAGGGAGAGAAAAAGAAATATGAAGGATTTAGGTTCGACCAAACTAAAATACCCCCACTAACCCAAAAAGAAAAAAAAAGAAATAAATCCTAAAGGCCAAAGATATATGGCACTTATTAGCTATGGTCTTCGGCATAGGAATTCTTCCTAAATTCCAATTTCCCGAATTGCTTCTTGATTTTTGGCCAAATTCAATGTTTGAATTTCATTCAAACTCCTAACCGGTCAGCCCACTGCTTGCACCACTCCAGCATGCTGCCAAGAGTCCTGATCAGACCCCAACTCCTTCCCCACGCGTGCAGCAAAAATCCCAACCTTACGTGCACGAGATGAGGCTCAAACCCCAGACCTCTATCCGCCTTGCCCCCTTGCGCCTTCGCTCGAGCTGCTGGCCACTGCACCATGCTTCTTCCTTTAATAATATATGGTCACAATTAATTTTAACCCTTAACCCGCTTCAATTCTGGCCCGTTTTAAAAAATAAAATAAAATATCGCTACTTACCAGACTCGAACCCCTAACCACATGCACACTCTTAACGCCTCCTTGCCACTTGACCATGTGCCTCTTTTGTGTCACCTTTCCTCCCGAGATATTTATAAGGCATCCTTGCGGTAATCCTTGGTTGTAAAAAAAACAAGCCGTGCCTTGAACCCAGGCACCTCCCATGCCTTCCTAGCGTGCTTAGCCACTGGGCCAGGTGCTCATTTATGCTAAACCTCAGCCCAAATTATTAATAAGGCCTACTGCCCAAATTCTCTTAAAAGGAAAAATTTGAGAATTTTGCTAAAGCTATAGGCCGAGCCCTAGACTTTTCCCACACCATAAGCCCTTTATTATTTATTTAATTACTAAACTAAGCTAAACATAATAATAATAATTAACTAGAACATCCAAATTATTCGGGCCGTCTTCTACCCGAACCCAGACTCAAGGCCCAATACTTTCTAGGACCAATTTTTGGGGCATTACAGTTAGTCCTAGAACTGACTAAACCATAGCTCAAATACAACTAAATGTAACACCCCTTGCCCGTATCCAATGCCAGAATAGGGTTTGAGGTGTTACCAAACTTAAACTCAACTCATCTTAAGAAATTGGGTCATAAAATTTTGATCAATTTTAAAACTTTTCATTTCATAAACAATTTGCCCCTTAATAAGGCTCACAAGGCCTAAAACATACATTCGGGGTGGTTCAGTACCAAACCAAGGGCTCAAGAAAAACTTAGAAATTTTTATGCTTTAGGGCTCTACACGCCCATGTGGGTATAGAGCACACGTCCGTGTGCTAGGAACATGCCCGTGTTCCATACCCATGTGGCCAATTTAATTCTACAATTTCCATGAATCAAGTGCAGACTTTACACGGCCTGGACACATGCCCATGTCCTTTCACACCGCCACGACACGCCCGTGGTGCAGCCCGTGTGCAAAAACTTGGGCATTTTGTTTCTAACATCAGCATTACACAGCCATGGCACACGCTCGTGTACTAGGCCTAGCCCTCCACATGGTTGAGACAGACGGCCGTGTCTCTACTCGTGTAATAACTACCATGCATTCTGACTTAAAATTTCTAGGTGCAGGGGACATACGGCCTTCTCACACGCCCAAGGGGCTGTCCGTGTGTCACACACGGCCTAGACACACGCTCGTGTGTCTACCCGTGTGGACAATATGAGGCTATTTATCGAGGCTTATTGCCACCCTAGTATGCCCATTTTCATATCAATACCAATCAATACCAATTCAAGCATGATAGACATTCATTTACTCATGAAGATGCATCTATTATAGACTCAAAATGAATGTTATCCTCAATCAAGGCTTAATGTGAATTGTGGAATCTATTCCAAGCCAACACTTTTGGCCGATTCTCAAAGACACAAAATAATAATATCTAGTCCTATACATGCCATAATAAAAAATATAAATCCTACTATACCGAGTATTATGGCTAATAGTGTGATCGATATCTCTGACTTCAAGAAATCCTTGAGTTAATTAAGCGGCACTGAAAGAAAAGAGAAAAGAAAGAGAGTAAGCATAAAGCTTAGTAAGTTGCATATAAACAAATATACAACAACAATTTCACCATTAGTCATCATGCTCATAGCTCAAAGGTAAGCATAAACTTGACTTACTCATTACTGTCTACTAAAGTCACATTTTCTAATTTGAGCTCATTACTCATGCATACTAAATAGGTACATGTACCACTCACAACATTATTATACTTTCTTTATTAAATCACTTTCGTAACTCACAACATTATTATACTTTCTTTATTAAATCACTTTCGTAACCTTTAAAGTTAAACATTTCGGAATACTACCAGATATTCTATAAGCCTCCAACATGTGATAAGTTGCCATTGCCATGTCCCAGACATGGTCTTACACTAGCTATCATCTTCGAAGTCGATGCCATGTCCCAGATATGGTCTTACACTAGATCTCGTATATACGTGCTGATGCATGTCCCAGACATGTCTTACACTAGCACAACTCTTAGCCGATGCATGTCCAAGACATGTCTTACGCTTGGTAGCATAATATGGCCGATGCATGTCCCAGACATGTCTTACACTAGCACAACTCTCAGCCGATGTCATGTCCCAGACATGGTCCTAAACTGGCTCTCACAATGTGGCCGATGCATGTCCCAGACATGTCTTACACTGGCACACAAGTAATCTGAATGTTAAGGCACGAATATCCGGTGTGTTCCTAGGGTTCCAATGGGATCTTTCTACTATCTCAATTATTACTATGCATTCTCAATTCATAATCTAGCAATTCATGCTTTATCAATTCAATGACAATTTGAATACATGTATTAGTAATGTAGTTATATTATTTACATACAACATACCTCGGATTACAAAATGTACTCGACTAGTCGGTTTAGTCGATTTGCTTGGCTTTCCCCCGGTCTAGGTTCGGATTCGGTAAATCTTGATCTATAATAGAAAAATGCACTCATTTTGTAATTAAGCACAATTAGGCAATCCAAAATTCACTTCATAGGTAAAATGACCATTTTGCCCTTAGACCTTGGCAAAATGACCATTTTTCCCCTATGCTCGAAATTTGATTTTTATCAAATTTCTTCGTATCTCAAGCCTAGTCAAACCCTTTTTACTCTTATAACAACTTCAAATTCTCACTATTTCACATATTCATCAACTGTTTTACAACTTATGCATAATAGTCCCTTTAGGTGTTTTCATGCTAACACTTTTCACAAAAGATGTTTAAAACTCTTCTAGGACTCATATTCTTCCATAAAACTCAACAAACCACACAAATCCTTTCGTGGTAAAATCCTAAACTCTTTATCATTTTGCAAGATAGCACCCTCATTTAAAAACTCATGTTTCAAGGGTCTCAAAAGTACAAAAATATTTTAGAAAAGCCATTAGGATTACTTACTTGTGAGTGCTTCAAGTTGCTGCAAATTTTTGAAGCTCAAAACCCCAACAATGGTTGATATTTTTGGCTAAGAAGAAATGGAAAATAGGGTGATATCATTTTTCTTTTTCTTTTTTTATCTCTATTCTAGTCAAAATTGGTCACCTAATCCCACCAAAAATTAAAATTTTGACCACACAAGACTCCTATGGCCGGCCACACTCTTTTTAGGGGTGTAATTGCCATTTAAAGGACCTATTTTTAAAACTCTAGCTATTTGGCACATTTGGGTACTAAAATGTAACTTTTGCCTTTTATGCGATTTAGTCCTTTTTTGCATTTGCGCTCACAAATATCAAAATTAACTCACCAAATTTTCCATACACTATTATAATCATGTTATAACCTTATAATTGTAATAAAATAAATTTTTATAACTTCAGATTAGTGGTCCCAAGACCACTGTTTCGACTAGGCCCTAAATCGGGATGTTACAAAAATTACATTTCAACCTCCCAACTTTTAGAAACTTACATAATAGCCATTAATGTTATCAAATTGTTACATTTTTACAACTCATCTATTGTCTGAGAGTCGATTCCTAGTTTAGTTAACATCAATCTAATTACTTTTCGCATAGCTCAAATTTCTTTTTATTTTTATTTTCAATTTTTTTTTGTTTTTTAATGCATAGAAGTCTAAATCCAGATTTGGTACCATTTGATTTAGAGATTGAGATAACTCTATGATGACTTAGACAATTAAATATAAATTTTGAGGTTGAATATGAAGAGTCAATAATGGCTAACCCTATGGAGAGTAATTTAACACCCCTTACCCATGTCCAACGCCGATACAAGGTACGAGGCATTACCGGGCTTAAACATACACATATATGCAAAAATCAGGCCATAAAATTTCTTTTAATTCAAAACTTTTCAAACACATGCTTGTCGTCCCTTATTTGGGTTTACGAATCCCAAAACATATATCGAGATTGATTTGGGACTAAACCGAGAACTTTGAAACAGGGTCACACGCCCGTGTGGACATAGGGACACGCTCGTGTGTCTTTGACATGCCCGTGTCCTCAGGCCATGTAACTCTTTGTTTATGATGTCAGCATGCAAATCGAACCATACGGCCAGACCACATGCCCGTATCTCCAGGCCGTGTCCCTCACATGGTTGAGACACACGATCGTGTCTTGGCCCGTGTAGTCAACACTTAGTATATTTTTCAAGCCTTCATGTTACCCATAGACCCTTACAACTTTATACATGTTAAAACCACAAATCACGGCATCGTTTTAGTGATTAAACACTCTTTATTAAGACATATTCATAACATTGACATGTCCTCTTACATGTAACGCACCTACTCATAAAATACCAAGTCTAGATTCCTTAATTCACATTCATAAGACCCGTCATTTTGATGACCACTTTTACCATTATGCTAAGTTACCAACTTATCCCTCGAGCACTCATATTCAACCATTGTCATGTCGTTTTTATAACATACAATTACTACATAGCTATGGTCACCTCAAATGGTCATAGAGTATACATCCTACACACATGTCATATTACCAACCATGCATGGCAAACAAACATAATCACATCATAAACATTAGACATAACATGAATAGCTAGATTTACAAACCGTAAATCAATATGAGCCACATCTCATGGCCATATATATAACTTAATATAAGCCTATACATTTGGCCTAAGCATAATAACACATGTCATAAATTAGATTCCTATACATGCCACTCACTTGAAATTTCTAATATATGCTTCATTATTCCAAAGGTAGTGACTTGATAGTGTGATGCTGCCTCCGACGATCTCCAACCCCAAGCTAACCTAACAAGCTAAAAGAAATGGAAAAGAGGGAGTAAGCTTCACGCTTAGTAAGTCTATATGAAAATAATAAGCAATTTATCAATATTCTTCCACCAATTCTTACAACATGATCTCAAGGTAATACTATCATAATTGCCATTTTACCTATGTTTAGGTCCAGTTGTTTTCTCTAGTTGTAGTCACTAAATTATTTATATCTAGAGTTATGGAACTCCAAATTAAGATCCACTAATTTTCCCAAAAACTAGACTCACATATCTTCTTACCATAAAATTTTCAGAATTTTTGGTTTGGCCAATTAGTACAGTTTATTCCTTAAATTTACCCCTTTTTTGCTATCTGACAGTTCCGACCCCTCTTCACTAAAAATTAATTATCTTATAATACAAGACTCGGATGATGTTCTCGTCTATTTCTCTTGAAAATAAACTCATTAATAATTCTAAGCATATAAATTATACCACATAATTATTTTTTTTACAATTTCTAATTATTTTCCCAAATTGAGACAGGGGATTCTGAAATCATTCTGACTCAGTCTCACAACAATTTAAATATTTCATAATATGAAACTCCTTTGCTTACACTGTTTCTTCTTTGTGAAACTAAACTCATTAAGCTTTAATTTCATATTTTATTCAGCCTCTAAATCTATTTCCACAATTTTTTGTGGATTTTCAAATCCAGACTATGGCTGCTGTCTAAAACTGTTTTAATGTAAATTTACGATACTAAGTTTATCACACCATATTAATTCATTTTCACCACATTGGTAAAGATACATATTCATACATCATAAGTATAGACCTATAATCATAAGGTCATCCCAAAATCATTCTCATAGGCATGAATTGCCTATTTACATCTTCACCAAATGTGTATTATAAACCGAAATCATTTCTCATGAGCTTGGCATACATAGCTGTGTTACTCAACATGTTCATATTCATTCCTTACTAATCATACAACACGAATTGAATTCACATCTCATCAATTTCATGTAAGTACCTGTACCACTCACCACATGGTCATAAGTTCTCTCATTTCGATATAAACCATAAATCTCCCGTTGAACCATTTGGAATACTACAGGAACATGGGATACGATGCCGACGCCATGTCCCAGACATGGTCTTACACGGGCTAGCACATCAAAGTTGATGCCATGTCCCAGACAGGTCTTAAACTGACTTTCATATATCAAGGCCGATGCCATGTCCCAGACAGGTCTTACACTGGCTCTCATCTATCAGTGTCGATGCCATGTCCTAGACAGGTCTTACACTAGCTCTCATCTCAAATTCGATGCATGTCCCAGACATGTCTTACACTGGCTTTCATAATGCGACCGATGCATGTCCCAGACATGTCTTACTATAGCACACATATCATCCAATGTCATGGCATGAATATCCGAATCTATTCCAAATGTTCAACTAGGAGTTTATCACGTTAAGTCTCATCATGCATACTCATATTCACAATCAAACAATTTATGTTATATCAATTTAATCACACATAATAACCATGTAGTTGCATTATTTATAGCCAACTTACTCGTTTCAATGGAATATCATATTCCATCAAATTTCCAAGCATTCAATCATCACATAAATGTTATTAACATTTGGCATCACTTTCTCATATACAATATCATCAACATAAAATTCAATACCATCATAGTAAGATAGATTTCAAGTATATTAACAATAACATGAATAACATGTTTATTCAGTCACACAGGCTTACCTCGAATGCAATTTCGACTAATTATTCTATTTTAGTCCATAACCTTGTACTTTTCGATTTAAGCCCAAATCTAGATTTTCTCGATCTAATATGATGAAATTCATTTATTTAATCATTACATTAATTAAAACATTCTATAATTCACAATTTGGAAAAATGACCATTTTGCCCTTAGACTTTACAAAAATTATCATTTTGCCCTTAGGCTCGTAAATCGATTTTTATCGAAATTTCTCCTTTACCAAGCCTAGCCAAATTATTTTTATAACTATAGCAATTCACAATTTTAATTATTTCACACATTTACAACTTATTGTACAACTTTACAAAATAGCCCTTTTTAGGTGTTTTCATGCAAACTTCTTTCACAAAAGTTGTTTAGTACACAACCATGACTTATTTTCTTCCATAAAAATTCAGCAAACAACATGAATATTGACATGGCAAAACCCTAGACTTTCAACCATTTTGCAAAATAATCCCCCATTAGCTAGATTAAGCTATAAGGGTTCCAAAAATACTAAAATCATAAAAAATAACCATCTAAATCACTTACTTGAGAGAGGAATAAGTGGCTGAAAATTTAAGCTCTCAAAACCCCCACGTTTGCTTCCATTTTTGGTGGAAGAAGAAGAAGAAATGAAAAAGATGACAACCTTTTTCCTTATTTTATTTTATTACCAAAAAAGTCACCTAATGTCCACCAAATTTTGACTTTTCAACTCTCCTTGTCCCTATGGCTGGCCATCACTCCCCAAATGGACTATTTGTACTTTAAAGACCTCCCATTTTGGTTCTCTAGCTATTTAACATATTTGGGTAGTAAAACAAAACTTTTTCCCTTTATGCAATTTAGTCCTTTTTCGCAATGAAGCTCACAAACGTTAAAATTAATTCACCAAATTTTTCATACACTTATAT
This sequence comes from Gossypium longicalyx, assembly GCA_025698465.1. Taxonomy (NCBI): domain Eukaryota; kingdom Viridiplantae; phylum Streptophyta; class Magnoliopsida; order Malvales; family Malvaceae; genus Gossypium; species Gossypium longicalyx. The sequence continues at coordinate 31,142,406 of CM047006.1, forward strand.
AATCATGCTATAACACCAAAATAATATTAAAATAATTTCTATGACTTCAGATTTGTGGTCCCAAAACCACTATTTTGACTAGGCCTAAAATCGGGCTATGACAATAATAATGATAATGAAAAGATTAATGTAAGAGTTCCTCTTGTTGGTCCTTTTCACCTAGTTCTATCAAAGATTATGTCATACCGTATGTTGAAGAGCTCTACACTAGTATTTGCTTTCTAATTGTAGAAGCAAACAATATTAAGATTAAGTCAATGGTGATTCAAATGGTCAAAGATAATCAATTGTCTAGTTTTTCCCATGAAGATCCCAACCAACATCTATAGATGTTCATCAAATTATGCAATACATTCAAATCTAATGGTGTTTCAAAAGAGGTTGTGGAATTAAGTTTGTTTTCATTCTCTTTATCTGGATGAGCTACTAATTGGTTAGATGGCCTACCGAATAAGTCGATTACAACTTGGGTTCAGGTTGTGGAAATATTTTTAACTAAGTTTCTTCGTCTAGCTAAGACAATTAATTTGTGGAACGATATCACTAGTTTCCAATAGGATCAAGAGGAAACATTACATAAGGCATGGGAACAATTCAAGGATATGCAAAAGAATTGTTCTTAGCACCAAGTGCCAGATTGGTTGTTAATCTGAACTTTCTACACTAGTTTGAGAGAGTTCATTATAGGTAATTTGGATGCAATAGCTAATGGGTCATTACTTGTAACACCCCTTACTCAGATTGAACTGATCTTAAGTAAGGGATATTACATTTGAGCAAAAAGACCACATAACTTAAAACATCGTGTTAAACACTTTATAAAAACATATTTAAGATTGTTTGAAGTGATTAGATTTGTCTCTAAGATTATTTTAAAGTTTGGTTGCATTTGAGGGTCATTGGCGACCTTTTCGGAGTAAATATTGTTGGTGTTACGACACTGGAAAATGGGTGTCGTGAAACTGAGAGCAGAATACTCTAATGACTCCAATGTCGTGACACTAACTTGTGGTGTAATGAAATTGAGACCAAAATTGTCCAATGTTACATCGCTGACTAGTGAATGTCACAACACTAGGGAGAAAATTCCTAAAACATGATTTGTGTTGAAAAAAAAGGGTTTGGAAAACATAGAGAAAAATAGATTTGAGGAAAAACCAGAGTTTTAATTTTTTTTACAGAAACAAGAACTTGGTTGTGATATCTAAAGTAATAAACACTTAATCAAAATTGTACCTTTTCATTTGTCTAAGATGAACGTTTTGACCGAGTAGTATTCTTTACTATCCTCAAGCTCACATCTTTGGAGTGTAGGCTCGTTTCGAATCAGAAATTTTTTGCAAAAATTATCAATGGGGAAATTTTCTAATTTCTCTACACTTCTGGGTTAAGTTGTAAATAAGAAAAATATCTTGAGAAATCTTCTAAAATAATTTCTTTAGAGAATTTTCTCTCTACAGCTTTCTCTTGAATTCAAGTGTGTGAAAAATAATGACTCATGACTCTTTTTATATAGGGAGAGTTTAGAGAGTTCAACTATGATTATACTTAATCACTTTAATATTAAATTAATATAATACTTGTCAAGATAACTATTAGATTAAATTTAAAATTAAACCTATTAAATTATTAGAATATTTATCTACAAGATAAATGTAACACCCCAAACCCGACCTGAACCTTATGGCCAAATCTGGTGTTATCACATGAGAGTGTTTTTGAAAATGCATCGATACATTAAAATCGTTTGAGTTATTATCTTTTACTTAGTCCAAAAAAACATGTTCTCACTGATTTGCTTTAAAACATATCTCTTTATCGCGGCAGCTTTAGAAAATCTTCTATTTTAGGAAAACTATTTGCTTTAGAGAAAAGCAGATTTAAATCGTGCTTATCAGTAATAAAAACACCAACAGTTCAAAAGCCAAAATTAAAAGCCAAAAAGTCCAAAGTCCAGAAATTACAACAAAACCCCAAATAAACAAGTAATCCAAAACCGAAAAAACCAATAAAAACAGTCTAAAGTTATTACGTGTGGCCATTGTCGAGTCCTCCGATACACCGATTTGCTAATGCTGGGGAGTACTTGTAACACCCCTCGCCCGTATCCGACGCCGGGATAGGGTTCAAGGCGTTACCGGTAATTCACCTTTACAAACTTACCCAATCGGGTTACTGAATTTTTTTCGTAATTTAAAACTTTTCAAACGTGTACACTTTTTCTCTTATACAGGCCTCTGAGGCCTAAAAGCACTCCTAGGGGTAGTACAAAACAAAACCGAAATTTTTTGATAGATTTGGGGCACTTTAGGAAAATTTCCCCCAGTTGAAGTGTAACACGCCCGTGGGGCTTAGAACACGCCCGTGTCCTTTTTCCAGTATGCAACACGGCCAAGGCACACGTCCGTGGGCTTAGCCTGTGTGCTACACTAACTTGAACCTCATCATTCTGTTAAATAAACACGACCAAGGAACAAACCCGTGTGCTTAGCCCGTGCTCTATGCTGACTTAAAATTTTAGGTGCAGGGGACACATGATCATAGCACACACCTATGGGAGTAGCCCGTGTGTCACACACGGCCTAGACACATGCCCGTGTGTCTACCCATGTGGACCTTGTTAGGCTATTTTCCAAGCCTTAAGTCACCCTTAACTAGCCAATTACACTTATAGATTACTATAGTGCATATTTGGGCCAAATTATCCATTTGTAAATATGAAACTTTGATTAACCTCATTGCACGTGAACCTCATGTCATTGGTTTCATACATGCTAAGTTAATTCTTATCTTGCATTTAATGATTTATATGTCTGCTTGACATGTTAAGATTGGCTCGTTATTATAACTCATTGCCAATTATAACTAAGCCATCGCATATGAATATAAACATGCATAGATTTGTAGGGCATAGCCTACTTCAAAATGAGCCAATTTCTATGGCCATATACAAGAAAAATAAACATATTTTTACATGCCTTAACTAGGCTAATCAAATGACATATATAACAAAATACTCAAAAATCCTATACATGCCATTGGACAAAATAGAAATGTCTTTATACCAAAGCTTGTCTAGTTGATAGTGTGTTGACTCTCTAATTGTCATCCAATCCTTATGAGTCCTTAAGCTCTGAAAAGTAGGGAAAAGAGAGGGGTAAGCATTTACATGCTTAGTAAGCCTGTATAACTGGAAAGTGAACTTATCGATTATTTAGCATACATCCATAATAGATAATGAAACCAACAAATACGAAAATGGTTTCCCTATCACATGTACTCAATCAATGAGTTAGTCATATAACAAAACATCATGTAATATATATTAGATGAGCTCATCATTTACATGTCATTTGTACATATACCTTATGATAGTCCCGTTGAGTTTCTAGGAAATCTCGATGGATTATCCAATCTCCGTCAATTCATACGAATGATCATTTCAGTATGCAGTCCCGTGAACCTCACATCTTACGGCGAGATTACCAGTCCAAGCTAAATCCCCCATAATATAAACTTATAAGGTGATGTTAGGATTACCAGTCCAGATTAAATCCCTTATAACGAAAAACACCCTTAATGAGCTCGGGTTTGAATTACCAGTCCAGGCTAAATTCAGACCCTAATCGGATTACCTGTCCGAGCTAAATCCACAATGCACACATATTCTTCGAGAGGCTCGATCACTCAAGGAACACCAGTCCAGGCTAGATCCTTTTTATACTTGACATCTTCGGATTACCAGTCCAGGCTAAATCCTTTTCTGCAACACATGCAGGATGTCAAGTTTCATGTAAATCATGGTTTATCCATTGAATTCCCTTTCCAACCTCAACCGAGACATTATACAACAATTTATTACTAAAGATGCAATTCATGCATTTTCATGCCATCAACAATGCAATTATCATGCATTCACAAAACATACAAATATGCATGTTATAGGTTTACTTCGAGTTATCCGAACTTACCTGGTATTCGTTTCGGAGCTGTGTTTTGGTTATTCCGAAACCTTGCGTTTACCTCGATCGACTCCAGAATTTGTTCCTCGGGGTATATAACAACAAAATTATATCATTAATTCACTACATTACACTTTTTAAGTTTAATTCTATCCCCGGTCCAAATGACCGTTTTGCCCTTAACCTTTGACATTTTTACGATTTAGTCCCTAGGCTCGTATAATGAAACACATGCAATTTCTATCTTACCCAAGCCTATCCAAACACTTTTCCCTCATATGGCTGCCCACATTTTCCCATTATTTTCACATTTCTACCACATATTTAACAACTTTTGCAAAAAGGTCCCTTTAGGGGTTTTTCATGAAAATCACCTAAGAAAAGATGTTTAACACACCTTCAACTTTCATATCCCTCCATAATCCACCAAAATAAAAGTAACTCATGCATGGTAAATTTTTAAACATGAACCCTAGCATGAAATATGGGTAGAAATGGAAAGATCAAACTACTGGGATTTCAAAAATACAAAGAACATTAAAAACGGGGCTTGGGAGCACTTACTATTGAGGTTGAAATGTTTGAAAACCCTAGCTATGGTAACAAGAGAATTTCGGCATCTTTGGGGAAGAAGATGGCTGATTTTGGCTTGATTTTTCCCATTTTCTTTCATTAAAAAGCCAAATGACCAAAATGACCTTATGCCCTTTCGTTGAAATTTCATCCATGCAAGCCCATTTTTTTCCAAAAACTTAGAAATTGGGAAAATTGCTCTTTAATACCTTCCAATTTATAATCTAAAGCAATTTCATACAAATTGCTTCTAGAATCCAAGTATTGCAATTTATTCAATTTAGTCCCTAATTTTCAATTGGACACCTTACTCAAGGAATTTCTTCATGGAATTTTAACACATGCATAATCTTATCTTCTAGGTATCATAATAATCATAAAATAAATATTTTGATGTCAGATTTGTGGTCCCAAAACAACTATTTCGACTAGGCCCTATTTCGGGATGTTACAGTACCTGAACAGATTAAACAGAAAAGAGTGAGTTTCGCGACTCAGTGTGAATCCCCACAGATATCAAACATACAGAATAATCATTAGAAGTCAGAAATAGATAGTCTGGGGACAGAGCCTTTTACAGAATTAGTTTGGGCCTTAGCCCATTTAGATGCGAAATCAGATATAAATTAGGGCTTTAGCCTAATCAGATACAGATGCAGAACGAAATATTAGACTCCTACCCAACAGCCTCTACACACCATCTCCGTTTAGCCCTACACACCATGTAGGGATATAATTAACCCACTCAACCCTACACACCATACTGTACCAAAATGCGACACATAAACAGAATTATGTAGCTGAGCTGCCAGATAACAGGCTTAAAGCCTTTTAGACATTTCCTCTGAAATATCATCAACCCAATCCCCGATGCAATGCAACATACCAATATGACATGCTATAATGCAACTTAATTGATCACACAATCGGTCAAACACACATGTTAAGAGTAACATGCTTAATACATACATTTCATAATCAGATCACAGAATCAGGGGTGTAAGTAATGCTTACCAACCCTATGGTAGGTTACAATCGACTTGAACGACCCGTGCAACCTTATGGATTATTTCAAAAAATTGGGCTCATACGCCTATGTGGCCTGCTCGTGTGGGCCCATACGCCCATGTGGCCCATACGACCCAAATTGGCCTTGGCCGTGTGGATCTCACGGTCTGCCCCAGAACCCCAAAAGCTCGTGTGGTTCACCCATGTGGGCTCACACATCCGTGTGGCTCACACGACCTGATAAGTCGAGCCTATGTGTCGCACAGGCTTCTCCGGCCATCACACGGTCGTGTCATGCACCCGTGTCTTGCGCCCACAGCCTGGTTCGTCGATCATACACCCGTGTACCATCACACAGCCTACCATACAGGCGACCACACGCCTGTGTGGCGTCGACTGATTCATTTTTTGGCTTTTTCTGTTTCTCATTTTTCATGGTTTCAGGTACACACTTGGTTTGAATTCACTGTTTATAGAATCCTGAGAACACCAACACCTATAATCAGAATATTCAACCCCTTTAGAAACCTAAAAACGAGTCTTAACACAATCCCAAAATAAAAAGTCGACTTACCACTACCAGAACGTTAACCACTTTAAATCAACTCAACGAACTGATGATACCAGCCTTACGAGTGACTCCTAAACAGCAACCAAAACCCAATTAAACACTTAATCAAAGTAACATATGAGTTAGTGAACTAAAAACTTACCACACGCGCCCCAACAGTGAAAAAGCAGGACGATTGCAAGCAAGGAAGAATGTAAAGTCAACAAGGAGGGAACCAAAGGAATTTCGGCAGCACAAGGAGTAAAAGGGAGGGAAATCAGTAGCGAAAAGAGAGGAAAGGGAGAAAGGTAGTCGAATTTTCTAAAAATAAAATAGCATTCAACCATCTATTTCCCCTTAATTCTCTCCACCAACTACCCACTACTCAAACTTTCAGTCAAACACAAACTCTAGCTGAAATTTTGTAGCAAAAATAATACCCTTGCTACAGTAGAGATTCGAACCCCAGACCTCTAACACACCAACACACATCTTAACTACTAGACCAGCCGGCCCATTCTGATACACTTTTACTAACAATTATTTATAAGCCTATTAACCAAAGGTTGAGCTTTATTCATAAAAATATGCCAAAATTTTCCCATGTCAAGCTTAAACTTGGGACCTCTCACACGCACCCAGAACACATAACCACTGAAGCAGACAAATAGTTGTGTCAAATTAACGCAAAAACATATATAGATATTTTTGGGGTGTAACAGCCCGATTTTGGGCTTATTCAGAATAGTTGTTTTGAGACCACTAATCTGAGGTTGAAGGAATTATTTTACTATTATTTTGGAGTCATAGCATGTTCATATTAGTGCATGAAAAATTTAGTGGGTTAATTTTAACGTTTGTGAGCCCAATTGCGAAAATGGACTAAATCGCATAAAGTGAAAAAGTCTTGAATTAATAGCTAAGGGTGTTAAATTTCCATGAAACTTAAATTGAGGGTCTTTAAAGGGAAATTAGACCCTATTGTGAGAGCTTGGCTAGCCATGAGACAAAGAAGAGTAAATGGTCAAAATGTTAGGTAAGTGATGTCATAATGTATGATATAATAATGCCCTAAGCCTAGCTATCATCTTTTTTCTTTCATTCTTTCTTCATTACCACTGATTTTTTAGCCATTATTAGTGGTTTTGAGCTTCAAAAATTTCAGCAACTCATTCCTCTTGCAAGTAAGTGATTGTCATGACTTTTCTTAATGATTTTTACATTTTTGGATCCCTTGAAGCATGAGCTTTCAAATGATGGTACTATCTTGCAAAATTATTAAGATTTTAGGTTTTTTATATTAAAGGATTTGTAATGTTATTGAGTTTTTATGGAAGAAAATGAGTCTTGGGTGTGTTATAAACAATCTTTGTAAAAAGAACTATTTTGTATAAGTTGTAAAATAGATGATAAATGTGTGAAATAGTGGGAATTTGGAGTTACTATAAGAGTAAAAAGGGTTCGTTTAGGCTTAAGATATGAAGAAATCTAATAAAAATTGATTTTCGAGTCTAGGGGTAAAATGGTCATTTTGTCAAAGTCTAAGGGCAAGATGGTCATTTTACCAGAGATGAGAATTGTCAATTTATTAATTATATTTAGTGACTAATTAAGTAAATTTTGCTATTACAGATCAAGAATTACCAAATCCGAACCTAGACCAGGGGAAAGCCAAGCAAATCGAGTAAATCGACTAGCTGCCACATTTTGTAATCCGAGGAAAGTTGTACGTAAATAATACAACTATGTTGCTAATGTATGTGTTGAATTGTATTTGAATTGATGTAGCATGAATTGCTTGATTTTGGAATTGAGAAGGTATGATGATAATGGAGATAGTAGAATTCTCGTTTGAACCTAGGAAATAATCCGGATGTTCATGCCATGACATATGGGTTATTATGGGCTAGTGTAAGACATGTCTAGAACATGCATCGGCCACACCATGAGAGCTAGTGTAAGACCATGTCTGGGATATGGCATCGACATCAGGACGAGTGCTAGTGTAAGACATGTTTGGGACATGCATCAGCCTCGAGACGCAAGCCAGTGTAAGACATGTCTGGGACATGCATCGGCTACGAGATGATAGTCAATGTAAGACCATGTCTAGGACATGGCATGACACCCTACCCCATGTTTAAGGCTTATCGAATATCTGGTAAAATTCTGAACGGTTCAACAGTGAGAGATACAATTTAAGCTAATGAGTAAGGTATAACCGTGTTGTGAGTGGTACAGGTACCTAATTAAAATGTATGAGATATGAGTTCGATACATGCTATGAGGTTTATAGGGATAGTGATGGGTAAGTTATGATTACGCTCACTTTTGTGTTACGAGCATGTTGATGAATGGTAAAAATTGTTGTTGTATATTTATTTATGTGCATCTTACTAAGCTTTATGCTTACTCCCTCTCCTTTCCTTTTTCTTATAGTGCCGCCTAGCTAACTCGAGGATCTTCGGACATCGGAGGCAACGATCACACTATCAGCCGAAGCACTCGGTATAGTTAGACTATTTATTTTTGAGAATGACATGTATAGAGCTAGACTTTGATGTTTTGAGTCTTTGAAAAATTGGCCAAATATATTGGTATAGGTGATTCCCCTTCATTTTGTATTAAGCCTCCAATGATGGGTAATATTCATTTTGATATATGTAAATGATGTTATTTTCATGGATGAGTAAAATGCACAAATAAAATGTTGTCTATTGTGGCTGATGTGGTTGCATGAAATAGTATTGTATTGGTTTTGGTTGCTATTGTGCAAGTTGTGTAAGTAAGGGAGGCAAAGAGGCTTGGTAAATAGCCTTATCTTGTCCACACGGGTAGGCACACGGGCATGTGTCTAGGCCGTGTGTGACACACGGTCTACCCCATGGGCATGTGGTCCGCCCGTGTGTCCTCTACACGTAAAAATTTCAAGTCAGAATGCATGGTAGTAAACACACGGGTAGTGATACAGTCGTGTTTCTCAGCCGTGTGAAGGGCACGGCCTAGCACACGGACATGTGCCTTGGCCATGTGACCATTAAGAATTGCTGACATCAGAAACAGAATGTCCAGGTCTTTGCACACGGGCTAGGACATAGGCGTGTCTTGGCCGTGTAAAGTACACGGGCCAGGGACACAAGCGTGTGCCAGGCCGTGTGAAAACCCCTGTAGGTGTGAACTTAGAATTAGTACCACATGGGTGTAGGACATGGGCGTGTCCCTGTATTGCTTAGGCCGTGTGAGCCACACGTGCCAACAACACGACCATGTTGAAATGGTCACATGGGCGTTTTGCCCTTCCCACACGAGCGTGTGCCTCTATGTCAAGTGTCATTTTTTTCTAAAATTGGCTAAAAAACCCGAGTTGGTCCTGAATGATTTCCAATGTGTGTTTTGGGTTTTGTAGGCCCATATTAAGGATGTGTTGATAAGTCTGAGAAAGTTTTAAATTTGTCCAAGTTTTGGAGACTTAAAAATGGTCATAAGCACGAGTTTAAGTTAGGTAACGCCTTATTTCCGTCCCGACGTAGGATGAGGGTATAGGATGTTACATTTAATGGTATCAGAGCTATAGTTTAGTCAGTTCTAGGATTAACCTAGTATGAATATGAGTCTAGCTATACATGCCATAACTGTATATTGATAGTGTGACGACTCTTGACGATTATAAATTGTATTTTCATATAGTAAATGGATCCTGATAGAGCTACGGCGGATGATGTGGAGAGTAACGCGCCGGCTCTCGCTGAAGGGACCATGCCAGTTGAGAGTGAGCCCATGACTATGGGCTAGGGCAGATGGGATAGAGAAGCCTACCTCCGAATGATGGATGCTTAGTACACGAAGTTTGTTCGTGCAAATCTGAACACTCCACCTCCCCCACCTCCTCTGATTCCTCAGTATGCCCCGATAGCTCCGCTAGGCACGGAAATGGTTAGGAGGGAGAAACCTCCAGTAGACAAGATTTGGAAGCAAGGGGACAAGGAATTCCCAGAGAGAGCAGAGTTTTGGTTGGAGAATACCATCAGGGTATTTGATGAACTGTCGTGCACACCTGAAGAATACGTATAGTATGCGGTGTCACTCCTACGAGACTCAGCCTACCAATGGTGGAATACTCTCGTGTCCGTTGTACTGAAAGAAAGAGTAACTTGGGAAGTCTTTCAGGAAGAGTTCTGAAAGAAGTACATTAGCCAGAGGTTCATAGACCAAAAGAGGAAGGAATTTCTAGAGTTGAAACAAGGCCGTATGATAGTGGCAGAGTATGAACGTGAGTTTGTGAAACTCAGCAAGTATGTGTGGGAGTGCGTATCCACAGAAGCCAACATGTGTAAGAGGTTTGAGGATGGTCTAAATGAGGATATCCGAATATTTATTGGCATCTTAGTGTTAAGGGAATTTGTGGTACTCGTTGAGAGAGCATGCAAAGCAGAAGAGTTGGTAAAAGATAGGAGAAAAGCGGCTATTGAGTCGCGAGATTCAAAGAAGAGACAGATGGGAAAATCACATCAGTCCTCATCTAAAAGATAAAGAGAGTTCATGACTTGGTCAAATGCTTCAGTAGGGTTCTCGAATAGAGCCAAAAGCAAGCAGAACACGGCAATTAGAGCCCAGACCGCTTTTGTCGCGAGTGTCAGTATTTCTCAGCCAAATAGGCCAGAATGTTCACAATGTGGTATGAGTCATTTCGTTGAGTGCCGAGGTAAAAAAAAAAAAAGGGTGCTTGAAGTGTGGGTCACTAGACCACTTCATCCGAGATTGTCCCAAATTGGATGACGAAGAGAAAAAGCTAGATATGAGGGCAAGTAGTGCTCCTTTGAGGGGTAGACCATAAAAAACCCCTAGAAGTGGGGTTAGCAGCAGAGGTACACCAAGAGATGCTGCAGTGAGGTCTAAGGGCAGAGCGCCTGCAAGGACTTATGCTATACGTGCCCGAGAGGAGGCAGAGTCTCCTGATGTGATCACTGGTACTTTTTTTATCCATGATATATCTGTTGTTGCTTTAATTGACCTGGGGTTAAACCACTCTTATATTTGTATAGAATTGATACCCCGTATGAACATGATAGTAGAGTCAACTAAATTCGTGATAAAAATGTCCAACCCTTTAGGCAGACATGTGCTTGTTGACCAAGTGTGTAGAAATTGTCCTTTGACAATTAGAGGTTATTGTTTTCTAGCTAACTTGTTGTTATTGTCGTTTAATGAATTTGATGTAATCATTGGGATGGATTGGTTGACTTCTCATAGTATTGTAGTGGACTGTGGGAGAAAAGTTATTGAGTTGAAATGTGAAGATGGGAATGTTCTTCAGGTTGGACCAGATGAACCGAATGAATCGCCTATGGTGATGTCGTCTACGTCGGCAGTGAAATATTTGAGAAAAGGATATGAAACTTATCTCGCTTTTGTGTTCAATACTTAAGTGCCTAAATTGAATATAGAATCGGTACCAGTTGTTTGTGAGTTCATGGATGTGTTTCCGGAAGAGTTTCCTGGATTACCTCCAGCTAGGGAAGTTGAATTTGGTATCGAGTTGGTCCCTGATACGGCACCTATCTCGATCGCTCCGTATAGGATGGCTCCAACAGAATTGAAAGATTTGAAAGTACAGTTATAAGAGTTAACGAATAAGGGCTTTACAAGACCGAGCTATTCACCGTGGGGTGCTCCGGTACTTTTTGTGAAAAAGAAAGATCGGTCGATGAGGTTATGTATCGAATATAGACAACTCAATTGGTAACAGTGAAGAACAAGTATCCTTTGCCAAGGATCGATGACCTGTTTGATCAGTTAAAGGGAGCCACTGTGTTTTCCAGGATTGACCTAAGGTCAAGATATTACCAATTAAAGGTTAAGGAGCAACATGTACCAAAAACTGCGTTTCGGATGAGATACAGGCATTATGAGTTCCTCGTCATGCCCTTTGGTTTGACTAATGCCCCGACGATGTTTATGGATTTGATGAACCACATTTTTCGGTCGTATTTGGATAAGTTCATAGTGGTCTTTATTGACGACATACTGATTTACTCGTGTGATGAGGGTGAGCACATGGAGCATTTGAGAACGGTTCTACAAACTTTGAAAGATAATTAGCTTTACGCCAGGTTCTTTAAGACTGAATTTTAGCATAAAGAGGTCAGATTTCTAGGACACATTGTGTTGGGTGATGAGATTAGAATTGACCCAAGCAAGATCTCAACTATTGTTGAGTGGAAACCGCCGAGGAATGTGACTGATGTTCGAAGCTTTTTGGGTTTGGCCAGATATTATAGACGTTTTGGAAATGGATTCTCTATGATAGCTACGCCAATGAAAAGGATACTGCAAAAAGATGTCAAATTTGAATGGACAGAAAAGTGTCAATAGAGTTTTGAGAAATTAAAGGCTTTGTTGACCGAGGCCCCAGTTTTAGTGCAACTGAAGTCGGGCAAGGAGTTTGTGATATATAGCGACACCTCCTTGAATGGTTTGGGGTGTGTGCTCATGCAAGAAGGCAAGGTAATAGGCTATGCTTCGAGACAACTAAAGCCACATGAGAAAAACTACCAGACGCGTGATTTAGAGTTGGCTGCCATCGTATTCATGTTGAAAATTTGGAGACACCGTCTATATGGCAAGAAGTGTCGAGTGTTCACCTATCACAAGAGCCTTAAGTACTTGATGACTCAAAAGGAGTTGAACTTAAGAAAACGATCATGGTTAAAGCTAATAAAGGATTATGAGTTGATTATCGACTATCACCCGGGAAAGGCGAACGTGGTCGCCGATGCATTGAGTAGAAAATCGTTATTTGCGTTAAGAGCATTGAACGTCAATTTAGCTTTGTTTGATGATAGTTCTGTTCTAGAAAAGTTGAGAGCTAGACTGATGTTTCTATAAGAGATTCGAGAAGCTCAGGATAATGATAGTCATTTGCAAGCCAAGAGAACTCAGTCTGAGTCGGGCATTGAGACAGATTTTTGTATTGGTACCGATGGATGTATAATGTTCAAAGAGAGAGTTTGTGTACCCAAGGGAAATGAGCTTATTCAGAAGATTCTACTGGAGGCACATAGTGGTTGTTTGTCTATCCACCTAGGTAGTGTGAAGATATACAACGATCTAAATAAAATGTACTGGTGGTCGGGGATGAAAAGAGACATTTCAGAATTCGTTTCCAAGTGCCTTGTGTGTCAGCAAGTGAAGGCTGAACACCAAATACCTTCAGGTCTACTTCAGCATATCACGGTCCCCGAGTGGAAGTGAGATTAGATTATTATAGATTTCATGACGGGTTTGCCAGTAACCCCGAAGAAAAAGAATGATGTTTGGCTTATTGTGGATAGGCTAACAAAGTCGGCACATTTTATACCAGTGTGTATCGACTACTCCCTTGAGAGATTGGCTGACTTGTACGTTTCTGAGATTGTGAGACTACACGGGGTGCCCTTATCGATTATTTTCGATAGATATCCAAGATTTAGCTCAAGGTTTTGGAAGAAGTTACAAGAGGCATTGGGAACAAAGTTGAGTTTTAGCGCGGCCTTTCACTCGCAAATCGACGGTCAGTCGGAAAGAGTGATTTAGATTTTAGAGGACATGTTACGGGGTTGTGTTCTTGAGTTTCAGGAAAGTTGGGAAAGATATTTACCATTAGTTGAATTCACTTACAACAATAGTTATCAGACAAGTCTGAAAATGGCGCCTTATGATGCTTTGTATGGGAAAAAATGTCGAACGCCCTTATATTGGACTAAGCTAAGAGAAAGTCAGATTCACGGGGCCAATTTAGTCAAAGAGACCGAAGAAAAAGTTAAAGTGATTCGCAACTGTTTGAAGGCCACTTCGGATAAACAGAAATCCTACTCGGATCTGAAATGGAAAGTGATCGAATTTCAAGTCGGTGATAGAGTGTTTTTGAAAGTATCCCCGTGGAGGAAAGTTCTCAGATTTGGTAGAAGAGGCAAGTTGAGTCCTCATTTCATAAGACCTTATAAGGTTACCGAGAGAGTAGGATCGGTTGCCTATCGATTAGCTTTGCCACCAGAATTGGAAAAGATTCACGACATGTTTCATGTGTCCATGCTTCCCCGATATAGGTCATGCCCTTCGCATGTGATTGTGCCAATAGAGATTGAGATACATCCATACATGACTTATGGCAAAGAGCCAGTCAAGATATTGGCTTGCGAAGTCAAACATTTAAGGAATAAGAGTATAACACTCGTGAAAGTTTTGTGGCACGGACATGGAGTTGAGGAAGCCACATGGGAACCCGAGGAGACCATGAGATATCAGTACTCGAACTTATTCACTGGTAAGATTTTCGAGGACGAAAATCCCTAAAGGAGGGAAAATTTTAACAGCCCAATTTTGGGGTTAGTCAGAACAATGATTTCGAGACCACTAATCTAATGTCAGAGGAATTATTTTACTATTATTTTGGAGTCATAGCATGTTCATATTAGTGCATGAGAAATTTGGTGGGTTAATTTTAACATTTGTGAGCCCAATTGCGAAAAAGGACTAAATCGCTTAAAGTGAAAAAGCCTTGAATTTATAGCTAAGGATGTTAAATTTCCATGAAACTTAAATTGGGGGTCTTTAAAGGGAAATTAGACCCTATTGTGAGAGCTTGGCCTGCCATGAGACAAAGAATAGTAAATGGTCAAAATGTTAGGTAAGTGATGTTATAATGTATGATATAATAATGCCTTAAGCCTAGCTATCATCTTTTTGTTTCATTCTTTCTTCATTACCACCGATTTTTCAGCCATTTTTAGTTGTTTTGAGCTTCAAAAATTTCAACAACTCATTCCTCTTGCAAGTAAGTGATTTTCATGACTTTTCTTAATGATTTTTACATTTTTGGACCCCTTGGAGCTTGAGCTTTCAAATGAGGGTACTATCTTGCAAAATGATTACGAGTTTAGGGTTTTTCCATGAAAGGATTTGTAATTTTTTTGAGTTTTTATGGAAGAAAATGAGTCTTGGGTGTGTTATAAACAACTTTTGTAAAAGATGTTAGCATGAAAACACCAAAAATGACTATTTTGCATAAGTTGTAAAATAGATGATAAATGTGTGAAATAGTGGGAATTTGGAGTTGCTATAAGAGTAAAAAGGGTTCGTTTAGGCTTAAGATATGAAGAAATTTGATAAAAATCAATTTTCGGGTCTAGGGGCAAAATGGTCATTTTGTCAAAGTCTAAGGGCAAGATGGTCATTTTACCAAAGATGAGAATTTTTTATTTCTTAATTCTATTTTGTGACTAAATAAGTACATTTTGCTATTATAGATCAAGAATTACCAAATTCGAACCTGGACCAGGGGAAAGCCAAGCAAATCGACTAAATCGACTAGCCGCCACATTTTGTAATCCGAGGTAAGTTGTACGTAAATAATACAACTACGTTGCTAATGTATGTGTTGAATTGTATTTGAATTAATGCAGCACGAGTTGCTTGATTTTGGAATTGAGAAGGTATGATGATAATAGAGATAGTAGAATTCCCATTTGAACCTAGGAAGTAATTCGGATATTCATGCCATGACATGTGGGTTATTACGGGCTAGTGTAAGACATGTCTGGGACATGCATTGGCTACGAGATGATTGTCAGTGTAAGACCATATCTAGGACATGGCATCAACACTTACCCCATGTTTGAGGCTTATCGAATATCTGGTAAAGTTCTGAACAGTTCAATGGTGAGAGATACAGTTTAAGCTAATGAGTAAGGTATAACCGTGTTGTGAGTGGTACAGGTACCTAATTGAAATGTATGAGATATGAGTTCGATACATGCTATGAGATTTATATGGATAGTGATGGGTAAGTTATGATTACGCTCACTTTTGTGTTACGAGCATGTTGATGAATGGTAAAAATTATTGTTGTATATTTATTTATGTGCATCTTACTAAGTTTTATGCTTACTCCCTCTCCTTTCCTTTTTCTTATAGTGCCGCCTAGCTAGCTCGTGTAACAGCCCGATTTTGGGCCTAGTCAGAACAGTGGATTCGGAACCACTATTTTGAGGCCAGAGAAAATTTTTTTGATGTTATTTTATGTGTTGTAATGTGATTTTATAAGTGCATGTTAATTTTGGTATATTAATTTTAGCAATTTCTAGTCCAATTTCGAAAAAAGACTAAATTACGTAAAAAGTAAAAGTTGTGTTTTGATGCCTAAAGGTGTTAAATTTCTTTGTATCTTAAATTGGGGGTCTTTAAAGTGAAATTTTTCCATTGAAAGTGTGATGGCCGGCCAAGGGAGACAAATTGGTCAAAAAGCCAAAATTTGTGGCTTTTAGGTGACTAAATTGACTAAAAATAGAATAAAATAAAGAAATGAAAAATCTCATCTTTTCTTCATCTTATCTCTACCGAAAATGGCAGCAAAGAAAGGGTTTTGAAGCTATAAAATTTCAGCAAAGAAACTCCCATGCTAGGAAGTGATTTTTAATGTCTTTCTTGATAATTTTTACATTTTTGGAACCCCTAAAGCATGAGCTTTCAAAAGAGGGGACTATTTTGAAAAATGACTATCAGTCTAGGGTTTTGCCATGAATGTATATGTGTTTTTTGCTGAGTTTTTATGTAATAATATGAGTCTTGGTAGTGTTATAAACAACTTTTGTGAAAGAAGTTTGCATGGAAACACCTAAAACGGGGTATCTTGCAAAGTTGTAAAACAAGTTGTAAATGTGTGAAATAGTAAAATTATGAATTGCTATAGTTAGGAAAATGGTTCATCTAGGATTAAGGAGTAAAGAAATGTGATAAAAAAATCATTTTACGAGCCTAGGGGCAATTTGGTAATTTTGGCAAAGTATAGGGGCAAAATTGGAAATTTTTCCAAAATGTGTCATTGGACTAATTTGATTAGTATATTGTTTTAATAAGTTAAATGTGATGTTATAGATGATGAAAAATGAGATTCGGGTTTAGAACGAGGAAAAACGAAAAATTGATGTTTAGGCCTCTTTTACCAATTTGGTGTCGAGGTAAGTTCGTATGGTAATAATAATGCAAAGTTATGTTTTAATTACATTCCTAATTAATATTGCATATATTATATGAATTAATATATTGGAAGATTGATGGAATATGTTGTTCCTTTGAAACGAGTAAATTTGTATGAAAGTAATTTATCAACTTCATTATCATGTGCTTAATACTTGATATTGTACAAAATATGGATATATGCCTTTATTGGAATTGTCTTGTGATGATTTGATGAAAATGTGATGATATGTGTGCAAGTATAAGACCATGTCCGGGACATGGCATCGGCACTGACATGAGACCTTGTATAAGACCATATCTAGGATATGGCAACGATATGTGGATCCATGTAAGACCATGTATGGGACATGGCTTTGGCATTCTATTTGGTGTATGATAATTCCGAACATCCTTAAACATCCCGAGTGTTCCACGGGTATTGTAATGGTTGATGTGATGAAAGCCCTAAGGAGGGCATGTTAAAGAAGGTATAATTATATACTTTATTACGAAGTGGTACAGGTATGTAAACTAAAATTATGAGTAATGGCTTGATATGTGACAATCTATGATGTATATAGTATTGGGTGAATACTATGAAAATGACATGATTTGGACTAAGTCTTTGATACTTGATGACATTGAGATTATGGGTCCATGCTTATGATATATAGCTATGTGTTCTTACCATGATAGATGAAATGATGATGTATTAATTTGGTGAACAATAATTGTGAATGAGTAAATTAGCCTGGACAGTTTTGGGCTACTGTAGTGGTGTAACTTTGAAAATACACTAAAAATAGTGGAAAAATTTAGAGGCTGAATAAAATATAGAATTAAAGCCTATTGAGTGTAGTTTCTTATAAAAGAAACTGTGTAAGCAAAAGAATTTCCTATAATAAGATATTTGAAGTTGTGTGAGACAGAGTCAAAATGACTTCGAAATCCCCCGTTTTGATTTGAGAAAATCATTATAAATTGTAAAAAAATAGTTATGAGTTATAATTTATATGTTTATAATCCTTAATGAGTCTATTTTCAAGAGAAATAGATGAGAACATTATTCGAGTCCTGTTCTATGATGTAATTGAACTTTAGTGCAGAAGGGTTGAAACTGTCAGACAGTGAATCAGGGGTAAATTTGAGGAATAAACTGTACTATTTGGCTAAACCAAAAGTTTTTGAAATTTTATGGTAGAAAGGTACATGAGTCTAGCTTCAAGGAAAATGAACATAATTTAATTTGAAGTTTTGTAGCTCCAGATATAAAAATTTTATTGACTATTGTACAGTAAGACAGCTTATCATGAACTTGAGAATATGTTGGGAACATTGATAAAACATGTTAATGAGTTGCTTATTGTTTTCATATGAACTTAATAAGCGTAAAGATTACCCCTTTCCTTTCTATGTTCTCTAGTGTTGACAAGTTAGCTCGAGTTGGAGTTCATCGGAGATATTATCATACTGTCAAGCTATCGTTATTGGTGTAAGTGATTTGAAGCACTTTGGGTCTATGGCATGTGTAGGAGTTTAAATATTCAAGTATGTGATATTTCTTTAGCCAAATGTATTGGCTTATTTTGGTTATGGGGTTGTAAACCCATTTTAAATATGCATGCATGTGCTATGGTCTTACGTGATGAGTTTATAATGATTATGGCATGAATGTAGTAAAGATGTGAGTAAAATCTATAATATCTATTGCATGTGAAATTGTCATGGTCATGACATATTAGGAATGTTTAAGTGCCTAATCTTGCCATGTTGTATGCTATTGTATAAGTATGCGTGCATGTGTTGTGAGGGTGACAAAATGGCTTGGAAAATAGCCTTGTATTTGTCCACACGGGTAGACACACGAGCGTGTGTCTAGGCCGTGTGTGACACACGGTCCGCCCCCTTGGGCATGTTGTCCAGCCGTGTGTCCCCTGCACCTAAGTTTTTGAAGTCAGTATGTATGGTAGTGAGTACACGAGCAAGAGACATGGCCATGTGTCTCAGCTGTGTGAAGGACACGGCCATAGGACACAGGCGTGTGCCTTGGCCGTGTGGCTTCAATTTGTTCATGACCAAATTAGCAGAATGTCTAGGTTTTTAGACACAGGTTGGGGACACATGCATGCCCCTAGCACACGGGCGTGTGGATCCTTAAAGCATGAAATTTTTTCAAGTTTTTCTTAAGTTCTCGGTTTAGTCCCGAACCGTCTCTAATGCATGTTTTGGGCCTCGTGAGCCCGTTTAAGGGAAATATGTATGTGAAATGAAAAGTTTTAAATCGATCAAAATTTTACGGCTCGATTTTATATAGTTGGTAGAGTTTAAGTCCGGTAGCACCTCGAACCCTGTCCGACGTTGGATACGGACGAGGGGTATTACAACTCAAGGATCTTTGGACATCGGAGGCAACGATCACACTATCATCCGAAGCACTCGGTATAGTTAGACTATTTGTTCTTGAGAATGGCATGTATAGGGCTAGACTTTGATGTTTTGAGTCTTTGAAAAATTGGCCAAATGTGTTGGTATAGGTGATTCCCCTTCATTTTGTATTAAGCCTCTAATGATGGCTAATATTCATTTTGATATATGCAAATGGTATTTTTTCATGGATGAGTAAAATGCACAAATAAAATGTTGTCTATTGTGGCTGATTTGGTTGCATTGTATCGGTTTTGGTTGCTATTGTGCAGGTTGTGTAAGTAAGGGAGGCAAAGAGGCTTGGTAAATAGCCTTATCTTGTTCACACGGCTAGACACATGGGCGTGTGTCTATGTTGTGTGTGACAC
The DNA here is from genome assembly GCA_025698465.1 of Gossypium longicalyx. Classification (NCBI taxonomy): domain Eukaryota; kingdom Viridiplantae; phylum Streptophyta; class Magnoliopsida; order Malvales; family Malvaceae; genus Gossypium; species Gossypium longicalyx. The sequence goes on from CM047006.1 coordinate 31,162,286, forward strand.
ACGGTCTGTCCCATAGGCGTGTGGTCCGGTCGTGTGTACCCTACACGTAAAAATTTCAAGTCAGAATGCATGGTAGTAAACACATGAGTAGAGACACAGTCGTGTGTCTCAGCGGTGTGAAGGGTACGGCCTTGCACACAGGCGTATCCATTGGCCATGTGGCCATTAAGAATTGCTGATGTCAGAAACAAAATGTCCAGGTTTTTAGACATGGGCTAGGACATAGGCGTGTCATGGCCGTGTGAAGAATAGGGGCCAGGGACATGGGCGTGTTCCAGGCCGTGTGAAAACCCCTGTAGGTGTAAGACATGGGTGTAGGACACGGGCATGTCCTTGTATTGCTTAGGCCGTGTGAGCCACATAGGCCACCAGCACGACCATGTTGAAATGGTCACACGGGCGTGTGCCCCTTTGTCAAGTGTCATTTTTTTCTAAAATTGGCTAAAGAACCCGAGTTGGTCTCAAATGATTTCCAATATGTGTTTTGGATTTTGTAGGTCCACATTAAGGATGTGTTGATAAGTCTGAGAAAATTTTAAGTTTGTCTAAGTGTTGGAGACTCAAAAATGGTCGTAAGCACGAGTTTAAGTTAGGTAGCGCCTCGTATTCCGTCCCGATGTAGGATGCGGTTATGGGCTGTTACATGGTGCGTTATAATTCTACCCCCTAAAAGATAATATCGGCCTCAAACTTTTACCTTATCAGAAAAGGTGAGGATATTGCTGACGCATCGTATCCTCAGACGTAGCCTCTTTAGTGCTATGATTAAGCCATAGAACCTTAACTAGTGGAATAGATTTCCTCCGTAGAACCTTTACATCGCGATCCAGAATCTAAACCGGCTCCTCCTCGAAGGTCAGATCTGGCTGAACCTCAATTTCCTCTACGGGAACAATATGCGTGGGATCAGAGCGATAATGTCTGAACATCGAGACATGGAAAACATTATGAATGCGATCCAACTCTGGAGGCAATTCCAACTGAACAGCGACTGGTCCCGCTCGTCTCAAAATATTGTACGGCCTAATAAACCGAGGGCTCAGGTTGCCCTTACAACCAAACCTTAGTACCTTCTTCCATGGCGAGACGTTGAGAAAGATGAAGTCTGCCACAGAATACTCTATCTTTCGACGCTTCAAATCTGCATATGACTTCTACCTATCCGAAGCTACTTTCAGTCGATCTCAAATCAAATGGACCTTGTCCTAAGTCTCAGAAACCATCTCTAAACCCAGAATATGTCTCTCACCCAACTCAGTCTAGCATAAGGGAGTGTGACACTTATGACCATACAATGCCTCGTAAGGTGCCATCTGTATACTAGACTGGTAGCTGTTATTATAAGCGAACTCTGCTAAAGGTAAGTACTCCTCCCAACTGTCTCGGAAATCAATAATATAGCCCTTCAACATGTCCTCCAGTATCTAAATCACCCTCTCCGAGTGACCATCTGTCTGAGGATAGAAAGCAGTATTGAAGTCTAACCTTGAACCTAGAGCCTCATGAAGCTTCTTCCAAAAACAAGACGTGAAACGTGGATCCCTATCAGAGATGATCGACACAGGTACCCCATGAAGTCTCACTATTTTCGGTATTTAGAGCTTAGCTAATATCTATACAGAGAAGTCTGTCCTGACCAGAATGAAGTAAGCAGACTTGGTCAATCGATCCAAGATGACCCATATAGAATCCTTCTTAGTGGGTGTTAGAGGCAACCCACTAATGAAGTCCATCGTTACTCGCTCCCATTTCCACATTGGTATATTAATCGGCTATAGCAAACCCAAAGGTAGCTAATGCTCAGCCTTAACCTGCTGACAAGTCAAACAGCGAGCAACAAAGTCAGTAACCTCATGCTTCAACCCTAGCCCCCAGTATACATCTCACAGATCTCGGTACATTTTATTTTCACCGGGATGCATAGCATAGGGGCTACTATGTGCTTCTCTCATAATCGACTATCTCAAATCCTCATCATTTGGTACATAAATTCGACCGCGAAAACACAATACCCCTTCCTTATTAATCCTAAAATCCGTAGTAACACCACTCTCCATCTGACGAAAACGTAACTCTAGAGACTTGTCCCCCATCTGTTTATCTCTGATCTGATCAATCCATGTTAATTTCACTTGAAGTTCAGCTAGCAGACTCCCATCATCGAAAAGAGTCGAGTGAACATCGCTCTCATGTTGGCCATAGCCCTACGGCTTAACGCATCGGCCACCACATTGGCCTTACCTGGATGGTACACGATAGTGAAGTCGTAATCCTTAATCAGTTCAACCTATCTATGTTGCCTAAGGTTTAAATCCTTCTGAGTAAGGAGATATTTGAGACTCTTATGATTAGTGTAGATAGTACACTTCTCCCCTTACAGATAATGCCTCCAAATTTTCAGAGCGAAGACTACCGCTGCCAACTCCAAATCCTGCGTCGGGTAATTAGCCTCATGCGTCTTGAGCTGTCGAGATGCATAAGTAACCACCTTTCCGTCTTGCATTAGACAAAACCCAGACCCACATGTGACGCATCACTGTACACCATGAAGTCTTTAGCAGGCTCAGGCTGAATTAGAATAGGAGCTTGAGTTAAAATAGTCTTGAGCTTATTAAAGCTCTCCTACTGTGCATCAGTCTATACGAAAGGAACTCCTTTTCGCAGTAGTTTAGTCATCAGAGCCACGATCAAAGAGAACCTTTCTATGAAACGTCGGTAGTATCCTGTCAGCCCTAGAATAGACACATTCTGTAGCTGTTTCCAATCCAAAATAGCCTCATTCTTAAGAGGATCGACTCGCACCCCCTCAGTAGAAACTACATGTCCCAGAAATGTCACTTCTCGAAGCCAAAACTCACACTTGCTAAACTTAGCATACAATTGTTTCTCACGAAGAATCTATAAAACCACTCTAAGATGCTCATCGTGCTCGTCCTCAAACTTCGAATACACCAAAATGTCATCGATAAATACCACCACAAATTGGTCCAAATAAGGCTAGAACATACAGTTCGTCAAGTCTATAAATGCTGCAAGAGCATTAGTCAACCCAAAAGGCATAACTAGGAACTCGTAATGTCCATATCGAGTCCTAAATGCCATCTTATGCACGTCGGCCTCCTTTAACCTCAACTGATGATACCCGGAATGCAAGTCAATCTTGGAGAACACAGAAGCCCCTCTAAACTGGTGGAATAAATCATCAATCTTCAGAAGTGAGTACTTATTCTTAATTGTTAGCTTATTCAGCTGTCGATAATTGATGCACATCCTCACTGTCCCATCTTTGTTCTTTACAAATAGAATAGGTGCTCCTTTTGGAGACACACTGTGACGAATGATCCCACGATCTAACAGTTCTTGAATCTGAGCCTTAAGTTCTGTCAGCTCTTTCGATGCCATTCGGTAAAGGGTGATAGACACCAGAGCTGTGCCAGGAATCAACTCAATCCCAAATTCCACCTCACTGCTCGGAGGCAACCCCGGTACCTCCTCAAGAAACACATCTGGAAAATCCCTCACTGTTTTGATCTCTCTAACCGAGGAGTCCCTAGAATCATAAATACTAGCATAGGCCAATAATGCCTCACACCCTTTCTGAACCAACTTTTTCGCTACCAAAACAGAGATCACATTAGTCAGGTAGTCTCTTCGTTCCCTAATCACCACTACCTCACTATCATCCTCGATCCTCAAGATAACCCTTTTCGTTGCACAATCCAGACTCACCCGATGTTTAACCAGCCAGTCCATTCCCAGAATCAAGTCGAACTCCCCAAATGGAAGCTCCATCAAATCATCTAGAAACACTGTCCCTTGAACCTCTAATGGGACATCTCTAAACAGTTTACTCACTTAAACTAACTGCCCCAATGAACTCACCACAATTACCTCATTGGAAGTACTCTCAATCAAAATCCCCAAGGTTTCAGACACAGTACTAGCTATGTATGAGGGTGTACAGCCTATTTGTATCAATGCCAAATAAGGTACATTAAATATTAAAAACATACCCGTAATGACATCTAGAGCATCTCGATCCTCACGATGATGAGCAGCATAAACCAAAGTAGGTTACCTTGCCTCAATCGATCCAGCACCTCTACCCAGTGCCCTCTATCCTCAACCCATGCCGTTACCACCCCTGGCCTGACCTTGGCCCCTAGATGGCTGCTGAACTACTCACGGCAGCTATACAGTACTAGAACTCAGAGCTTGCACCTGATCAGTTCTCAACAAATAATCTCAAACACGGTGCTTAGTCGACCCACATCTCAAGCACACGCTAGTAGTCCTCCAACACTCGCCCGGATGGCGTCAACCATAGTGCCCACATAGCGCCACCCCAGTAGGTGCAACAGGAGGCCCAACTCTCACGGGCCCATCAGTTCTGGCCTTTTTCTTAGGCCTCATCCCACAACTCGAGGGCTCTAAATCCCTCTTGTTTTTACCCCTCTCGCGATCCCTATTCTGCGCTTCGTGCGCTTAACATCCTCAGCAATCTTGGCCTTCTCGACCAAAACAACAAACTCACGCTCCCTCTGCAGAGCTATCAGCACCCTCAGGTTATCCCTGAGGCCGTCCTCAAACCAGACACATTTCTCATATTCAGACGCTACCATGCCTCGGGCATAACGGTTCAGTCTCAGAAATTCAGCCTCATATTCGGCCACTAATTAGTCTCCTTGCGTCAGATTCAGAAACTCCCATCTCCTGGCATTAATATAACTGGCCCCCACGTACTTGCCCTGGAAGGCAGTCTTAAAGATATCCCATGTCAATTGGTCGGGCTAGGTGCCCTCCTTAACCGTCAACCTCCACTGATATGCTTTGTCGCAAAGCAGAGAAACAACCCCCTTAAGCTTCTACTCAGCAATAAAATCAAGGTCATCCATAATTCTCTCCGTGGCCTCCATCCAATACTCGGCCACGTTAGGGGCGATTCCAGTGACCTCTCTAAATAACTCAGCCTCATTGGACTGGAGCCATTCCGTAACAGACCCACAGCCCCTAGATCCAGTGTTGGGCCCAACGACCCTCTCTAAAACTCATAGCATGGCTTGGGATAGTGCATCATCCCCAGCCGCACGATCATGAGTCCCAAACCCAATCTCTATCGTAGGTGATAACAACATCTCACTAGTATCCAGATTTAAGATAGTATTAGATGCCAAGGACTCAGCACGAGCCCCTCTACGGCCCCTACCACGGCCTCTTGTACCCTGTCTACGAGCACCATGTGCGCTCATCATAAATTTTAGAATTTATCTGTTTGAACAGTTTTATGCATTAGTTAACAGTTCTAATATTTTATTAACAGATATTTTATGCAGTACAATATTAGAATATTCAGAGTCGGTTATCGCAAGTAGTAGTTTTACTACAGTTTTCAGTTTACCCTGCCTAGAGTGTTTCCAGTGTAATATACTACCTAAAGTAGTTTTAGCATATTCTAATCATGCTTTCAGACAATTCTAAATAGAGTTTTAGTAACTTACAGGACCAACGTCAGAGACCCAGTGTACTACAAACTTATTTCAAAAATATTTCAAATTATTTACAAGTCATTTCTTTAAAACCAATCTTTAAAACCCAAATCCACAGCTGAGTTTTACAACGTGGTTCTGATACCACTAAATGTAATACCCCAAACCTGGCCTGGACGTTATGGTTGGATCTGGCATTGTCACATGAGAGTGCTTTTGAAAATGCATCGATACATTAAAATCGTTTCAGTTATTATCTTTTACTTAGTCCAAAAAAATGTGTTCTCACTGATTTGCTTTAAAACATATCTCTTTATCGCGGAAGCTTTAGAAAATCTTCTATTTTAAGAAAACTGTTTGCTTTAGAAAAAACCAGATTTAAATCGTGCTTATCAATAATAAAAACACCAATAGTTCAAAAGCTGAAATTAAAAGCCAAAAAGTCTAAAGTCCAAAAATTACAACAAAACCCCAAATAAACAAGTAATCCAAAATAATAATAATAATAACCAATGAAAACAGTCTAAAGTTATTATGTGTGGCCACCATTGAGTCCTCCGATACATCGATCTGCTAATACTGGGGAGTACGTGAACAGATTAAATAGAAAAGAGTAAGTTTCGCAACTCAGTGTGAATCCCCACAGATATCAAACATACAGAATAATCATCAGAAGTCAGAAATAAATAGTCTGGGGTCAGAGCCCTTTACAAAATTAGTTCAGGCCTTAGACCATTCAGATGCAAAATCAGATATAAATTAGGGTTTTACCCAATCAGATACAGATGCAGAACGAAATATCAGACTCCTACCCACCAGCCTCTACACACAATCTCTGTCCAGCCCTACACACCATGTGGGGATATAATCAACCCACCCAACCCAACACACCATACTATACCGAAATGCTGCACATAAACATAATATGCAGTTGAGCTACCAGATAACAGGCTTAAGGCCTTTCAGACACTTCCTCTGAAATATCATCAACCCAATCCCCGATGCAATGCAATAGACCAATATGACATGCTATAATGCAACTTAACAGATCACACAATCAGTCAGATACACATGCTAAGAGTAACATGCTTAATACATACATTTCATAGTCAGATCACAGAATCAGGGGTCTAAGTAATGCTTACCGACCCTACGGTAGGTCACATTTGACTTGGGTGACCTGTGCAACCTTACAAATTATTTCAGAAAATTGGGCTCACACGCCTATGTGGCCTGCCCGTGTGGGCCCACACGATCGTGAGGCCCACACGGTCCAAATTGGTCATGGCTATTAGATCACACGGCCGGGCACAGAATCCCACATGCCCTTATGGTTCACCCGTATGGGCCCACACGCCTGTGTTGTAACATCCCGATTTTGGTACTAGTCAGAACAGTAGTTTCGGGACCACAAATTCGACGTGATAAAATTCATTTTTATTATATTTTTATGGTCTACAATTTTAAAGAATGATTTCATGAAAATTTCGTCTGAAAATTTTGACGTTTGGGCACTCAATTCAGTCAAAAGAACTAAATTGTAAAAAAAGTGCAAAAGTTGTGTTCTACATGTTAGAGGTGTCAAATTTTTATGAAATTCTAAATTGGAGGTCCTTAAATGGTAATTAGACCATTGGTTAATTGTTGGACAAAAATAGATATGAAATGGGTGTAATAAAATATTTTTAAGTCAGGGGCATTTTGGTAATCAAATAATTTAAAGAAATAAAAAGCCAAAATACGCCAAAGTTGGCCACCATCTTCTACATCCAGCCGAATCTACCATGGAAGCCATGGCTAGGGTTTGGTTCAAGCTTCCAAGCTCATTTGTAAGTGATCCTGAGCCCCCTTTTTAACGTTATTTACATTTTTGAAGTCCCGGTAACATGATCTACTCATTTCTACCATTATTTTAAGCTAGGGTATATCTTTAAAAATTTATCCACGAGTGTCATGCTTGTATTTTGATGTCTAATGGTAGAAAATGAGTGTTGGGTGTTAAATAAATGACATTTACTAGGCGATTTTCGACGAAAACGTCCTAAAGGACCGTTTTCTAAAAGTTGAAAAAATGGTATACAAGGGTGTTATGATGAGAATTGTAGTTTTCTATAGTTATGAAAATGGTTCAGCTAGGCTTAAAGACTGAGGAAATTAGATAAAAATTATTTTACGAGCCTAAGGGCAAAAGTGTAATTTTGACAAAGTTTAAGGGAAAAATGTAATTTTGCAAAAATATGATTTTGGGTCTATTTCAAACAATGTGAGTCCTAAATAGGCTATATTTGAAATTATAGATCAAGGAAATTGAGATTCGGGCTTAAATCGGGAAAATACATGTTTTGGACTAAAATGGTAATTTTGTTGTTTTCGTATTCGAGGTAAGCTCACGTGATTTAATAAGCATATTATTCATGTTATTAATGTTATTATTGTTATACATGAAATATATCTTGCTAAGATTGTATTGAATTTGACGTTAATGAACATTTGATGGAAATTGACATTTTAAATGAAAAGAATAAGTTTGTATGAAAACTAGGTGATATGTTATTTTTATTGTATGGACTAATGCCCAAATAAACATGAAAATGTGTTGAATTTAATGTACATTGCATGATCATCTAAGCATATTGATATACTTGATGAAAAGAGAAAATCCCGGTTGAATAAAAAGGGATATCTGATGGATAAATCATTGTTTACATGACATGAGATCCTGCATGTGTTGCAGAAGAGGATTTAGCCCAGACAAATAATCCTTTGATCTCAATACAGAAAGGATCTAGCGCGGACGGGTGTTCCTTAAGTGATCGAGCCTCCGGAAGAATATGGGTGCATTAAGGATTTAGCCCGGATGGGTAATCTGATTAAGGACTGAATTTAGCCTGGACTGGTAATTCAAATTCGAGCTTATGAGAGCGTATGTCATTGTAAAGGATTTAGCCTGGACTGGTAATCTCGACACACTCTGTGAGTTATGATACGAGGGATTTAGCTTGGACTGGTAACCGCCGTAATAAGTGAGGTTCGCGGGAGTGCGTATTTGAAATAATCACTTGTATGACTTGACGATAAATGTGATATCCATCGAGATCCCGAGAAATTCAATGGAAATTAATATGAGAAATGGAATTGAAATACTTGAAATGACAAACTCATCTTTGCTTAGATGATATTAGTATGATGTATATGATTGTCATATTTGGATGAGTGGTTGTGCTAAGAGATAGCACAAGTACGTACTCAGAACCCATGAGCATGTGTTTGCCATGTGAAATGAAATAGACTTGTGATAAGAGTGCAAATGAATGAGTGATATTTATGAGAACAATTTCTATGACAAATTTGTGATGGTTATCATTATGTTGCACTAAGATAGATTAGTACAATAGCACCTGTCCGACTTTGAAAATCCACCAAAAATGGTGTAAATTGATTAGAGGCTGAGTAAAATATGAAATTAAATCTTATCAAGTCAGTTTTAGATAAAGGAAATAATGTAAGCAAAGGAATCTCATATGATGAAATATTTGAATTTTTGTGAAACAGGGTCAGAGTGATCTCAAACTCCCCTGTCTTAATTTGGGAAAATCATTAAAAATTTTACAAAAATGATTATGGGTTATAATTTATATTATTAAAATCCTTAATGAGTCTATTTTCAAAAGAAATAGACAAAAGGGTCATCTGAGTCCCGTGCTATGGGATAATTAATTCATAGTGAAGCGAGGTCAGAACTGTCAGACAGTGAAATAGTGGTAACTTTAATGAATAAACTGTACTTATTGGCTAGTCCAAAAATTCTGAAAATTTTTTGCAAGAAGATATGTAAGTCTAGTTTCAGCCAAAATTAACGGTTCTCAATTTGCAGTCCCGTAGCTCTAGATATAAATAATTTAGTGACTGTGACTGAGGAAAACAGCTTGACGGGACTTTGAATAAATAGAAAGAATTTGAAAATAGCATGTTATCACATTGCTTATTATTTTTCATGCGAGCTTACTAAGCGTAAAGCTTACTCCCTCCTTTCTATTTCTTTTAGTATTCTCAGGTCGGCTCGGGGTTGGAGATCGTCGGAGGTAGCATCACACTATCAAGCCAATACTTTTGGAGTATTGATACATATGTTAGAAATATCAAGTGAGTGGCATGTATATGGACTTATTTCTATGACATGTGTTATTATGATTTGGCTAAATGTATTTGGCCTATATCAAGCTATTGTATATGGCCATGACATGTGGCTCATATTGGTTATGGTTTGTAAATCTACCTATCCATGTTAAGTTTTAATGCTTGTGATGTGATGATATGATTATGCTTGTTGGACATGCATGATTGGTGTTATGACATATGTGCATGATGGATGCTTCATGACTAGTCGAAATGGTCATAGAAATGAATTAATTGTATGATATGGAAATAAGATGAAAATGTTTGAGTATGCATGTTTGATGATTAAATAAGATCACTTGATAAGTTGACGATTATGAAAATTGGTAAAGGTGGTCATCAAATGACAAAGTAAATGAATATGGACTGTTGCGTCTAGATTAATACTATACGAGTGTGTGTATCACATGTATGATAACATGCAAATGCTATTTTTTGACCTAATTAAAGATGTTTAAGCGTTAAATGGATGCCATGTTGTATGTCCTTGATGTTGTATAAATGTGTGAGGGTTTATGGTTGACCAAGGCTTGGAAAATAGCCTAAGTGTTGGCCACACGGGTAGAGACACGGCCGTGTGTCTTAGCCGTGTGGGGAGCACAGCCTTAGCACACTGGCGTATGACTTGGCCGTGTGAACCTATTTCGTCGCTAACGTCATAAATAGAGAGTTACACGGGCCGAAGACACGGGCGTGTCCCAAGCCACACGGGCGTGTGTAACCACACGGCCTAACCCACACGGGCATGTGACTCTCTAAACATGGAAAATTTTCTAAGTGTTTTAAAATTTTTGGAAGTTCTTGGTTTAGTTTCGAACCACCCCCGATGTATGTTTTGGGCCTCGTAGGCCTGTATAAAGGACGATATACATGTATTTGAATGTTTTGAATTGGTTGAAATTTTGTGACCCGATTTTACATGTATGTGTATGTTTAAGCCCAGTAGTGCCTCGTATCCTATCCTGACATCAGACACGGGTAAGATGTGTTAAGTTTAGTGGTATCAGAGCTATAGTTTAGTTAGTGCATAGACTACCTAGCATATGTATGAGAGTCTAGCTATACATGCCACCAATCTGTGATAATGTGATGTCTCCTGATGCGTATGAGAGCCATTTTGTTTAGACAAAGGTACTCTCCAACCGAGCTACACTGACCATGTTGAATGTGATACTAAATTGTTCGAGTAAAGTACAGTCGTGATGAACTGAAACTTGGAAAGGTACGAATGAGAATTCATGAAATGTGTACATGGTTGAATGAGCCTATCTATGATTAATAGATAATTCTATGATATATATGGTCGAATTTCTTGAGTGAAAGCATGTGTTTAGATAACTTGCCAAAAATATTGATAGGATGAATATTCATGTATATCTATTTGGATGATTATGGTTGATAAGCTCGCATAGTTAAGTAATTGTGTTAAATTAATTGGATTGATTTATATGACTGTAATGACATGCATATGAAGATGTGTGAAGTAAAAGTTTTGATGTACTATGCTCATCCATGTTTGTTGGTTTTCATATGTTGTATGGTGCTTGACATGTTTGATTAAGTGAATGTGACGAGAAAGGTTATCCAGAATTCATAAAAATGTGCGCATAAGTGAACTTCATTGGATAAAATAAGCGAGAAATTTGTGAAATACATGTGTGAATGATAATTTGCCTGAAGTGAATGTAATGATTGTAATGATATGTACATAATGATACATGAAATGAAAGTTGCAATTGTGATGTAAGTACCCATATTTGTTTGACCCTCATATGATGTTGCTATAATGATGAAAGTTGTGTGGCATGTATATGTATATGAGAGTCAAGTCAAAGGCCCTACAACCCTTCCCCCTTACCGGAGTGGTGTTCATAATGGAATTTCATGAGATTTGTGCTGACTAAGTTTCCGGGTGAGGAACCAAAGATTTCAGTGATAAAATAATTATAAGCATGATTAGAGATAGAGAATTGGTTGATAAGTAAAGATAGAGTTAGAAAGAAATTTACTTTGGTAAATCGAATTACGCAGGCACGAGGTCGAGAAAATGTAATAATTGGGACCTCCTCTGAACTGGTTCTCTTAGTGAAAGGAATATTATGAAATTTGTGATGGTAGAAATAGTTAAAGGAATAATGTTCGAAATATGAAATGTCTAAGTATGGTAATTATAGTGAACAATTTGTGACTGTCTCTATTGAGATATTGTATGAAATTATTTGACCTCGAAAATGTTATTGGAGCTATCTAATCTCTGACGAATTCTTATATTATGAAAACATTCTCTGATCTTAACGTTAGACGAATGCATTGTCAGTCTGATTGGTTTATGATCTGCATGGCTCTATTTTTCTCTGGTATTCTGTTATATTCCGCCTGTTGGGAATCAATGAGAAATTGTGTATGGTGCCATGATTCTGTCTCTACTGATCATTGCTATGTATGATTATATATATACATGAGAAGTATATCGTTCTGGTCGTATTCATTTTCAGTGAGTTGGAATGATGTCTTTCTGGATTTCTTTTCCCTGAGGAATCATCGAGATCTTTCATACCTTATTATGAACTTTGTTCTCGATTTTTCAATACGATATTGTGATTTGGATTTATATATTCTAGATTTCTCCGTATTAGGTTTCTCTATCTTGGTTTTCTGGTTATTTTTATCTTGTAACTTATCAATCATAGCTTGCATTTAGAGCATGACCTCCAGCTTGTGATTGATATATATATACATAATAAATATGACTATACCTCCGAATTGATCCTGATAATGTGGTGAAACTTCAAGTCCCCATTTGTATGGTGGATTTCTTTTCTCAAGTAAGTTAATCAAAGTTAATGTATTCAATTTAAGTATCAGTATTACTTATGCTAATGCATTTGTTATGGTCTTCGATTAGCATGATAAGTGAATTTGGAATGATGCATGTTGAATTGTTCTGTTGACTAGAAGAGAGGATTTCTTGAAATATCAATTACGAATGAATAAGGTCGATTAGATTGTTCTATCTGTGTGGAATATATGTTTAGAATTTAATGAGATGTTCATGCTTGAGAATAAGACTTTATTTCTTCACGAGCAAAAAGACGAATAGTCTGATTGAGAAGTGTATGTTTCTTAGAAGACTTGGATACAATAGAAAGATATAAGTATAAAAAGATGATGAAACGATCATTGTTGATCATTGAGTATAAATTCTTGAAATGTTGAAAGTTTGAAGATGTATAGCAAGCATCATCAGAATTATTTTTGCCATTTGGGCATTAGAATGGAAATAGAGAAAGTTAATATGGATTTTCTTGTCTGGATTATTCCTGACCTTGAAAGAGGAAAGTGATATGTAGCATGTTGTTAAATGTTATGAGATTTGTAAATTATACTGGTATGCCCGAATGTCTGCTCACCAGATCCATGGAATTCCGTGTCTTTATGATTGTTGGATATCTTGGAGTTCTAATCTTCACTAATCGGATTGAGATCTGGGTTCTACATCTTGATATCTTGGGAAAGCTAAAGGAGGTTTTGGAATTTAAAGTTGGAAAATAAATGAATTGTAAAAAAAGTCTTAGAGAGTATAAGGCCAAGATGAACTGACTAGTTCATTATTCGAAATCAAAAAGATTCAAGCATGTGAGTAACTGAGTTGTGATGGCATAGATTTGACCTTTGTGTATTTGAACACTCTCGGATAGAGGTTGAAATTTAGCCGATGTGTGGTATAGCAATAAGACGCCTATGATTCTAGTATGAGAAGATAAAGAGAGACGTATTGAAGGCACGACCTGAATGAAAGTTCTTTGGCATCAATTATGAGATTGAGGAATCTAAGTGAAAACCAAACCCACTTTCCCTAGTAAGATTTTCGGGGACAAAAATCCCTAAAGGATGGGAGAAATGTAACATCCCGATTTTGGGCCTAGTCGAAACAGTGGCTCCGGGACCACAAATTTGACGTGATAAAATTCATTTTTATTATATTTTATGGTCTACAATTTCACAGAATGATTTCGTGAAAATTTCGTCTGAAAATTTTGACGTTTGGGCACTCAATTTAGTCAAAAGGACTAAATTGTAAAACAATTACAAAAGTTGTATTCTACAGGTTAGAGGTGTCAAATTGTTATGAAATTATAAATTGGAGGTCCTTAAATGGTAATTAGACCATTGGTTAATTGTTGGACAAAAATAGACATGAAATGAGTGTAATAAAATATTTTTAAGTTAGGGGCATTTTGGTAATCTAATAATTAAAAGAATTAAAAAGCCAAAATAAGCCAAATTTGGCCATCATCTTCTACATCCAACCAAATCTACCATGGAAGCCATGGCTAGGGTTTGGTTCAAGCTTCCAAGCTCATTTGTAAGTGATCCTGAGCCCCGTTATTAATGTTATTTACATTTTTGAAGTCCCGGTAACATGATCTACTCATTTCTACCATTATTTTGAGCTAGGGTTTATGTTTAGAAATTTACCCATGAGTGACATGCTTGTACTTTGATAATGGTAGAAAATGAGTGTTGGGTGTTAAATAAATGACTTTTAATAAGCAATTTTTGACGAAAACGTCCGGAAGGACCGTTTTGTAAAAGTTGTAAAAATGGTATAAAAGGGTGTTATGATGAGAATTGTAGTTTGCTATAGTTATGAAAATGTTTCGGCTAGGCTTAAAGAGTGAGGAAATTTAATAAAAATCTTTTTACGAGCCTAGGGGCAAAAGTGTAATTTTGACAAAGCTTAAGGGCAAAAATGTAATTTTGTAAAAATATGATTTTGGGTCAATTTCAAATAATGTGAGTCCTAAATAGGCTATATTTGAAATGATAGATCAAGGAAATCGAGATTCGAGCTTAAATCGGGAAAATACAAGTTTTGAACTAAAACGATAATTTTGCTATTTCCGTATTCGAGGTAAGTTCACATGATTTAATAAGCATATTATTCATGTTATTCATGTTATTATTGTTATACATGAAATATATCTTGCTAAGATTGTATTGAATTTGACGTTAATGGACATTTGATGGAAATTGACATTTTAAATGAAATGAATAAGTTTGTATCAAAACTAGGTGATATGTTATTTTTATTGTATGGACTAATGCCCAAATAAACATGAAAATGTGTTGAATTGAATCTAAATTGCATGGTCATCTATGCATATTGATATACTTGATGAAAAGAGAAAATCCCGGTTAAATAAAAAGGGATATTCGATGGATAAATCATTGTTTACATGACATGAGATCCTGCATGTGTTGCAGAAAAGGATTTAGCCCGGATGGGTAATCCGTTGATCTCAATATAGAAAGGATCTAGCCCGGACAGGTGCTCCTTAAGTGATCGAGCCTCCCAAAGAATATGGGTGCATTAAGGATTTAGCCAGGACGGGTAATCCGATTAAGGATTGAATTTAGCCTGGACTGGTAATTCAGGTCCGAGCTTATGAGAGTGTATGTCATTGTAAGGGATTTATCCTGGACTGGTAATCCCGACAACACTCTATGAGTTATGATACGGGGGATTTAGCCTGGACTGGTAATCCTGCCGTAATAAGTGAGGTTCGCGGGAGTGCGTACTTAAAATGATCACTTGCATGACTTGACGATAAATGTGATATCCATCGAGATCCCGAGAAATTCAACGGGAATTAATATGAGAAATGGAATGGAAATACTTGAAATGATAAACTTATCTATGCTTAGATTATATTAGTATGATGTATATGACTGTCATGTTTGGATAAGTGGTTGTGCTAAGAGATAGCACAAGTACGTACTCGAAACCCATGAGCATGTGTTTGTCATGTGAAATGAAATAGACTTGTGATAAGAGTGGAAATGAATGAGTGATATTTATGAGAATAATTTCTATGACAAATTTGGGATGGTTATCATTATGTTGCACTAAGATAGATTAGTACAATAGCACCTGTCCGACTTTGAAAATCTACCAAAAATAGTGTAAATTGAGTTAGAGGCTGAGTAAAATATGAAATTAAAGCTTATCGAGTCTAGTTTTAGATAAAGGAAATGGTGTAAGCAAAGGAATCTCATATGATGAAATATTTGAATTTTTGTGAAATAGGGGCAGAGGGATCTCGGACTCCCCTATCTTAATTTTGAAAATCATTAAAAATTCTAAAAAAATGATTATGGGTTATAATTTATATGCTTAAAATCCTTAATGAGTCTATCTTCAAGGGAAATAGATAGAAGGGTCATCTGAGTCTCGTGCTATGGGATAACTAATTTCATAGTGAAGAGAGGTCAGAACTACTAGGCAGTAAAATAGGGGTAACTTTAAAGAATAAACTGTACTTATTGGCTAGTCCAAAAATTCTGAAAATTTTTTGCAAGAAGATATGTGAGTCTAGTTTCAGTGAAAATTAATGGTTCTCAATTTGGAGTCCTGTAGCTCTAGATATGAATAATTTAGTGACTGTGACTCAGGAAAATAGCTTGACGGGACTTTGAATAAATAGAAAGAATTTGAAAATAGCATGTTATCACATTGCTTATTATTTTTCATGCGAGCTTACTAATCGTAAAGTTTACTCCCTCTTTTCCATTTCTTTTAGTGTTCTCAGGTCGGCTCGGGGTTGGAGATTGTCGGAGACAACATCACACTATCAAGCCAATACATTTGGAGTATTGATACATATGTTAGAAATATCAAGTGAGTGGCATGTATAGGGACCTATTTCTATGACATGTGTTATTATGATTTGGCTAAATGTATTTGGCCTATATCAAGCTATTGTATATGGCCATGACATGTGGCTCATATTGGTTATGGCTTGTAAATCTACCTATCCATGTTAAGTTTTAATGCTTGTGATTTGATGATATGATTATGCTTGTTGGACATGCATGATTGGTGTTATGACATATGTGCATGATGGATGCTTCATGACCAGTCGAAATGGTCATAGACATGAAGTAATTGTATGATATTGAAATAAGATGAAAATGTTTGAGTATGCATGCTTGATGATTAAATAAGATCACTTGATAAGTTGATGATTATGAAAATTGGTAAAGGTGGCCATCAAATGACAAAGTCAATGAATATGGATTGTTGCGTCTAGATTAATATTATACGAGTGTGTGTATCACATGTATGATAACATGCAAATGCTATGTTTGTGACCTAATTAAAGATGTTTAAGTGTTAAATGGATGCCATGTTGTATGTCCTTGATGTTGTATAATTGTGTGAGGGTTTATGGTTGACCAAGGCTTGGAAAATAGCCTAAGTGTTGGCCACACGCGCATAGACACGACCGTGTGTCTCAGCTGTGTGTGGAACACGGCCTTAGCACACGGGCATGTGCCTTGGCCGTGTGAACTTACTTCGTCGCTGACGTCATAAGCAGAGAGTTACACGGGCAGAAGACACGGGCGTGTCCCAAGCCGTACGGGCGTGTGTGACCACACGGCCTAACCCACACAAGCGCGTGACTCTCTAAACATGGAAAAATTTTCTAAGTGTTTTAAAATTATCAGAAGTTCTTGGTTTAGTCCCGAACCACCCCAATGTGTGTTTTGGGCCTCGTAGGCCCGCATAAGGGACGATATACATGTATTTGAATGTTTTGAATTGGTTGAATTTTTATGACCCGATTTTACATGTATGTGTATGTTTAAGCCCAATAATGCCTCGTATCCTGTCTCGACATCGGACATAGGTAAGGGGTGTTACATGTGTGGCCCAAACGGCCCAATAGGTCGAACTCGTGTGTCGTACACGGCCTTTTCGGCCATCACATGGCCATGTCATGCGCCCGTGTCTGGCGCGCATGGCCTGGCTCGTCGATTACACGTCCGTATACCGTCACACGGCTTACCACACAGACAACGACATGCCCGTGTGGCATCAATAGATTCACTTTTTGACTTTTGCTGTTTCTCGTTTTCTGTAGTTTTGGGTACACACCTGGTTCGAATTCATTGTTTATAGAATCTAGGGAACACCAGCACCTATAATCAGAATATTCAACCCCTTTAGAAACCCAAAAATGAGTCTTAACACTAATCCCGAAACGAAAATTTGACTTTCCACTACCAGAACGTTAACCACTTCAAATCAACTCGACGAACCGTTGATACCAGCCTCACGAGTGACTCCAAAACAACAACCAAAACCCCATTAAACATTTAATTAGAGTAACATACAAGTTAGTGAACCGAAAACTTACTACACGCGCCCTAACAGTGAAAAAGCAGGACGATTGCAAGCAAGGAAGAATGTAAAGTCGAACAAGGAGGGAACTAAAGGAATTTTGGCAGCACAAGGAGTAAAAGGGAGGGAAATCAGCAGCAAAAAGAGAGGAAAGGGAGAAGGGTAGCTGAATTTTCTAAAAAGAAAATTGCATTCAACCAAACTGTTAACGCCCCATCTATTTCCCCTTAATTCTCTCTACCAACTACCCACTACTCAGATTTTCGGTCAAACACAAACTCTAGTCGAGATTTTGTAGCAAAAATAATATCCTTGCTACAACAGAAATTTGAACCCCAGACCTCTAACACACCAACACACATCTTAACCACCAGACCAGCAGACCCATTCTGATACACTTTTACTAACAATTATTTATAAGGCTATTAACCAAGGGTTGGGCTTTATTCATAAAACTATGCCAAAATTTGCCTAAGTCAGGCTTGAACTTGGGACCTCTCACACACACCCAGAACACATAACCACTTAAGCAGACAGATAGTTGTGTCAAATTAACGTAGAAACAGATACAGATATTTTTAGGGTGTTACAATAAATATTAAATTTAATTTAATATTAAATCTATTAAAATAATATTATTTTTGAAATAGTTAACCTGAATCAAATTATCCAGTAGGGTCCTAGTAGGAGTGTGATTCCTCCACAGCTAAACTGCTGAAGGACCACCCGTCGACCACCAGAATGCTGTCGTCACCACCGCCAACACCTTCGTGTTTAGTGGTGCCATCACAAGTGCGACACCCTCACGGCACCTCGAGCCGTTTTGACTATTGTCGATTCGATCCAGGCCAGTAATAGCCCGACAGTTTTGGTCCAACCACCGATTGGACCGTCGGCCTGGTTTCACATACTTGACCCAATTTAACCAATTTTTGGATCTCGATCTCGGTTTCAGGTTGTTGGACCCAATTTTCGATCTCAATTCCAAAAACCCATTGGGTCAATTGTCTAACTTGAAAATTAATTTCCAAAAATATCATATTAATTTTAGTTAATTTGATTAATTTAATTTTAGTTGATGGAAATTAATTTTCTCAAAAAACACTTAGATTTTACAAATTAATTTTTCAAAAAAATTTCTTTAATCAAATTCTCTAGTTGAACAATTCTCACGACCACTTAATTTAATTCCACATCGAATAAATCAACTCAATTAAATTATTTACAAAGTCGTAAAATTTTTTTCTGATTCAAATACAGTCCAATCGAGCTTTTGTTAAGCTAGCAAATGAACCAATTGAATATACACAATTAGGCTCGAGTAATTGTAATTATGTCAAGAAGCATCGTTCAAATAATTCGCAATTTACTTAATCATGGAGTCAGTCCACAAGAAGTACCATGATTAAAAACTATTTATTGTATATTATTTATGAAAGCAATTCATTCAACTGTTTTATCCAATGACCTCGTCATGTATGTGTTACACTCATATGATATCCTTGATTCCTTTAAGTTAAATCTATTCACTCAATACAATCCTATTTTATCTCATTGTCACCATTGTGTCTTCTTAATGATTAATATTATTACTGTCAACAAATGGATGTGATAAATTGCTCGTTCGAGAATAAGCAACCCGTGGCCACGTTCCATATTTATCAATCCACACAATATCAATGAAAGTATATTGTTAACTCTTTAATCGAGCTATGAATTCCATTGTTGCTATTAAATCCATGGCATACACAAGTCATGTACCCAACATATCGATCATGGGCTCGATTATCTTTAGAGCATAAGCTTCCACTTATATCAAAGCACATGAGTTACATAAGCATGGTTAGTGACTGTGTCGGGATTTAGGTAAATCACACCATGAACATCACAAGTGAATTAATTCACAAACATATTCAAAATTAATTCAACTTGGGTTTGGTCCAATATATCATTCTTCCAATGAGTACATCTATGTCTCTACTAGTAGAGTCAACTGCTCCGATAGCCAAGACTAGCCATCTCCCCAATTGGAATTGTAGACGACATAATAATCTTTCTAAGTATTTGAATGAAACGGTCACTTTGATTCTTTTAGGGTTTACAGACTTGTTTATATTATCTACTGAAGTAAGTTGTCTTTCTCTTAATGTAAACGTTCTTACAATGCCACTTATCATCAGTTTAAACTTAGACAATCAATGAGCTAATATTTGCTTGTCACAATTTTGCTATGTATACAAAACATGAAAGACAGAAACACAAAAGATATAACAGTGAAATGTGAAATTAATTAATTAATTTATTCATTATTCAAATATATAAAAAGTAGTTACATGTTTACTACAATATGTGCACATTTCCCAATGACTTAAACACCTAAAACTAAGTCAAAACTTTCTTCAATCATTCTGTAACATTTCTAAACAATTTTAAATTTTAAATATATCAAAATATCATTCAAAAATCTTATATAACACACATATATATATCCACCTAAGAAAGATCATCTCAAGGTACAAAATGATGTTAAACATGCATGACATAGCTTTGGAACCACCTAGCTAATTTACTAGAGATATTCTAATGATTCTAATCCTATTTACCTGCCATTCAATTACCAAAATACAAGTTCGATACAATTCAATCCTTGCTTAGTGATGAGATGAGGATGAGGATGGCCATTTCAAAAGATATCTTCAAAATGATCTTTACCTACGCGTTCAAAACAATACATTAAGCTTGTGAAAGTTTAGTAAGTACTCAAGAATTCAAATTTTACCATTGAGTTCAATTACAATTTAATGAATAAATAAATATAGTTAACATGATTACAAGAACTAAACTAAAGATAAATTACACAATAGCAACAAGGTTAATTAATACATTTTCATTTACCATACTTTCATCATTCACTTATAATTCATGTACCACTCACTTTACCCATTGTAGACTTGAGTGAACAAGGACTTACGAAATGTAATCACAGAGTAGATGAGTACGTAAGTGGTAGACTTTCACGAGTAGTAAAAGTGTTAAAACACAAGCAACAAAGTGTTAATTCACGAGCGTGCTACAGAATTCCTAATGGCATTCCATCTATATCCTACAAGATCAAAACTTATGTACAAGAGCTTTAACATTTTATAAATACAATATTTATCACTAGCACAATCAAGTTTCATAATTTCATAGTCATATATAACTTTTCAACA
This sequence comes from Gossypium longicalyx, assembly GCA_025698465.1. NCBI lineage: Eukaryota > Viridiplantae > Streptophyta > Magnoliopsida > Malvales > Malvaceae > Gossypium > Gossypium longicalyx. The sequence continues at coordinate 31,183,348 of CM047006.1, forward strand.
TTTTGAAATTTAGTCATTTTCTTTACACATATAATCACTGTAACGCCCCAAATTTCTATAATTTCGGCTTTTGTAAAGTGTTGGGCTTGGAAGTGTCGGAATCTGTGTTTCGAGTTATTTGAGGCTTAAATATATGTGGGTTAAGTGATAATGTGCTCTGAGGTGTGTTTAGGAGGTCCCAAGTTCAAGTTTTAACTTGGGCTAATTTTTGGGTTCCTTTTGAATAAAGCCTTACTCTTGTCTAATGGGCTTAAGTTTTAATGTTGGAAAGGTTATATCAGAATAGGTCCGCTGGTCTACTGGTTAAGTGGCAAGAGATTACGCTTAAGGTCGGGAGTTTAATTCCCTGCAGTAGCATTAGGATTATTTTTGCTGCTAGTTTTGGCTAAGAGTTGGGCTTCGTCAGAATCTAAGTTAGGGTTAGGAAAAATTAGGGCTTATTCCCTTCTTTTTAAAACAAAGGTTTTTGCTCTCCACCTTTCTTTTTGTTTTTTTTCTGAAAATCCCTCTTCTGTGCTGCCAAAATTTTGGTTTTTTTCCCCTTTTTCTCCGTTTTTCTCCTCCTTCGTTTTTTTTTTCCTTTGAGTAGTGTTGGCGTAAATTCGGTAAGTATGGTTTTGCTAAATTGTGTAATTTCCGTTGGACATTATTAAGAGTGATTTATTTACTGTTTAGGGGATATTCAAGGTTTTGAGGATCACTGATCGAGTTTTTAACAGTGAGGAATCAAGTTCTTCGTGGAAGGTAAGAAGATCTCACATTTTGAGATTTGTTCATTCTTATGTAAGTCTATTTAAGTGACTGATTTGGGCTCGATATTGTCAATCTTAGGCTTTGGAGTGCTCATGGTTGGATTAGCAGCGAAAACAAACCAGGTGTGTACTTCGATCGCGTAGAAAATGAGTTTAGGTGAAAGCCAAAACGTAGTCTGTCGATGCCACACGGGCTTGTGGTCTGCCCGTGTGGTAGCCTGCGTCGCGAGACACAAGCGTGTAACTGAAAAGCTAGGCCGTGCGCACACCATACGGGCGCGACGGACACGGGCGTGTGAGGTTGATGAGGCCGTGTGCGAGGCACGGGCCCAGGTAATTGGGTCGTATGGGCCCACACGAGTGTGTGGGAATCTAGGCTAGGCTGTGTGATCCACATGGGCAAGGCCAATTTAGGCGGTGTGAACCACACGGGCGTGTGGGCCCACACGAGCAGGGCATACAGGCGTGTGAGCCCAATTAATATGAAATGTTTTGTAAGGTTGCACGGGTTGTCTAAGTCGATTGTGACCTGATTGTAGGGGCGATAAGTGTTACTTAGACACCATACTCTGATTGATTACTGAGTTGTATGCAAAAGCATGTTATTATAAGCCTGTGTAACTGTCTGAATCTGTATATCTGTTTTGCCATGATATTGATATGATCTGATATCTGCATATAAGCATGCCATGATAAGTATGTTGCATTGCATTGGGTTGAGATTGCTGTGAAGAGAAGGAAGTCTGAAAGGCGATTAGCCTGATATCTGGTAGCTATGCTGCCTTATCTATAGAGTACTGTCTTACGATACCTTTTGGTGTGTAGGGTTGGATGGGTTGACTAGATCCCCATACTTGGTGTGTAGGGTTGGGTGGGTCAATTTTATCCTCACATGGTGTGTTGGGTTGGTCGGAGATGGTGTGCAGGGTTGGTGGGCGTGATTTCAGATATCTGATCTGTTATGCATGTGATATCTATAGGCTAAGGCCGAATATCTATACTTTGTTATCTGCTTGCTTGCGTGCTATTTGTAGGGATGTACACACTGAGTTTGCGAAAACTCACCCCTCGTTTATTTTGTTTGTCAGGTAATCCTCAGTAGTAGATGGATCAGTGTGGTGGAGGGCTCGATGGTGACCATTGTTTGACATTTTATGGATTTTCGATAACACTCTATTTCGTTTACTTTATTTAGAAATTCATTTTGGGGTTTATTTCAGAATTTAAAATTGTTAAATTTTTGAATTATTACTAATTGATGTTTTAGCTTCCGCGTAAATGAAATATTTTTATTTAATATTTGGAATAAAGATTTCACGACTTAAGTAACGACAATGAACTGAATAATTTTTAACTTGCTAGGGTTTTTCTGAAAAGCACTCTCATGTGACGCCGCCAGATTCGACCATAACGTCTAGGCCGGGTTTGTAGTGTTACATTTGGTGGTATCAGAGCCAAGTTACAAAACTCGACTGTAGATTTGGGTTTCAAAATTTGGTTTTTGTAAAATGATTTGAAAAATGATTTAAAATAATTTTGATAACGAGTATGTGATACATCGAGCCTCCAACCCTGATCCTGTAAGTTCTCTTAAACTTTGATATGTATTGTTTGAAAGCATGCTTAACATGAAATATTGTCTGTATTTGTTTGAAATACTATGTATGTATTGTGAGATTGCTATAGGTAGTACTTTACTGAAACACTTTAGAGGGTGTGGATTAAAACTGTAGTAAGACTACTTCTCACGATAACTGACTCTGAAATCGTATAATATTGCATAAAATATCTGTTAAAAAACATTGAAACTGTAAACTGATTTGCATAAAACTTTTTAATATAGATTAATTTGAAATTACGATGAGCACACGTGGTACTCGTGGATGGGATACTAGAGGCCGAGATAGAGGCCGTAGAGGGATCCGAGCGGAGTCCTTCGCATCTGATACGATCCCTAATTTGGACACTTGAGAGACACCAGTGTCGCCTGCTACTGAGACTGGTGCTGAGTCTCAGGATCGTGCAGCTGGGGATGACGCATTGTCCCAGGCCATGCTGCGAATCCTGGAGAGGGTTACTAGGGCTAATGCTGGATCTGGAGGTCGTCGGTCAGTTACGGAACGAATCCAGTTGAATGGGGCTGAGATATTTAGGGGCATCGCTGGAGTTGGTCCGAGTGTGGCTGAGTACTGGATGGAGGCCACAGAGTGCATAATGGATGATTTGGATTTTACTAATGAGCAGAAGCTCAAGGGGGTTGTGTCTCTAGTTTGCGATGAGGCGTACCAGTGGTGGTTGACCGTTAAAGAGAGTACTCAGCCTGATAGGTTGACTTGGGATTTGTTTAAGATCACCTATCAGAGTAAGTATGTGGAAGCTAGCTACACTGATGCTAGGCCACTTGAGTTTCTGAATCTCACTCAGGGAGACCGTTTAGTAGCCGAGTATGAGGCCAAATTTCTGAGGCTGAGTCGCTATGCGAGGGGCATGGTGACGAATGAGTATGAGCACTGTGTTCGATTTGAGGATGGCCTTTGTGATAGTCTGCGAGTTCTGATAGCTCTTTAGAGGGAGCGGGATTTCTCAGTCTTGGTTGAGAAGGCCAAGATAGTCAAGGAAGTGAAGCGCTCTGAGCGCCAAAACCGTGAGAAAGGGAAAGTTAAGAGGGATTCTGAGTCTACTGGTTCTGGGATGAGGCCTAAGAAAAAGGCCAGGGCTGACGGGTCCGTTAGAGTTGGGCCTACTGTTGCACCTGCTGCGGTGGCGGTCTGTTTGTTATGTAATAGATGCCATCCAGGTGAGTGTTGAAGATCTACTGGTGCTTGTTTTAGGTGTGGATCGACTAAGCATCGAGTGAAGGATTGTCCACTGAGGAGTAATCAGTTGCAAGCTCTGATTGTTGAGATTGTGCAGCCGCCGAAAGGAGTACAGCAGCCACCTAGGGGCCGAGGCCAGGCTAGGGGTGGTAACGGTATGGGCCGAGGACAGAAAGCACCGGGCCGAAGTGCTGGGCTGACTGAGGCGAGGCAGCCTACGCGTGTGTATGCTGCACGTCGTCGTGAGGATGGAGATGCTCCAGACTTCATCACGGGTACATTTTTTATTCTTAATGTACCTTATGTTGCACTGGTAGACGTAGGCTATACGCATTCTTATGTTGCATGTTCTGTGTCTGAGACCTTGGGGATTTCGCATGAGAGTACTTCTAGTGAGATTTATGTGGTGAGTCCGTTGGGGCAGACCATTAGGGTTAGTAAGCTGTTCAGGGATGTTCCGTTGGAAGTCCAAGGGACAATATTTTTGGCTGATATGATGGAACTACCTTTTGGGGAGTTCGACTTAATTCTTGGTATGGACTGGTTGGTGAAGCATCGTGTAAGTCTAGATTGTACTGAAAAAAGGGTTGTTCTGAGGACCGAAGAGGATAATGAGATAGTCGTTATTGGGGAACGACAGAATTATTTGAGTAATGTGATATCTGCTTTGGTAGCAGAGAAGTGGGTGAGGAAAGGATGTGAGGTGTTTTTGGCCTACATTGTGCTTCTGATTCTATGGGCTTAACAGTTAAGGACATCCATACTATGAGGGACTTTCCAGATGTTTTTCGAGAGGAACTACCAGGATTGCCTCCGAGCCATGAGGTAGAATTTAGGATTGAGTTGATTCCTGGTAGGCTCCATTGTCTATTGCCCCTTACCGAATGTTACCGAAGGAGCTGATGGAACTTAAGGCTCGGATTCAGGAGTTGTTGGATCGTGGGTTTATTCATTCTAGTATGTCTTCGTGAGGAGCACCGGTTCTGTTCGTGAAGAAGAACGATGGCACAATGAGAATGTGTATCGACTACCGTCAATTGAACAAGTTGACGATTAAGAATAAGTACCCACTTCCGAGGATAGACGACTTATTCGATCAATTCAAAGGGGCCTCTGTGTTCTCTAAAATCGATCTGCGGTCAGGATATCATCAGTTGAGAGTAAAGGAGGCCGATGTGCATAAGACGGCATTTAGGACTCATTATGGACATTACGAGTTCTTAGTTATGCCTTTTGGGTTGACTAATGCACCAGTGGCATTCATGGATCTGATGAATCGAGTGTTCTAGCCCTACTTAGATCAATTTGTGGTGGTGTTCATCGATGACATTTTGGTGTACTCTAAGTTTGAAGACGAGTATGATGAGCATTTGATAGTGGTTCTACAGATCCTTCGTGAGAAACAGCTGTATGCGAAGTTCACGAAGTGTGAGTTCTAGCTTAGGGAGGTAACCTTTTTAGGGCATGTGGTTTCTGAGGGGATTCGAGTGGATCCTCATAAGATTGAGGCTGTGTTGGGTTGGAAATAGCCGAAAAATGTGTCAGAGATCCTGGTGGAAACAAGATGTATAAGGATCTCCGAGAGTTGTACTGGTGGCCAGGATTGAAACGTGAGGTTACCGACTTTGTTGCTTGTTGTATGACTTGTCAGCAGGTTAAGGCTGAGAATCAATTACCTTCAGGTTTGCTGCAGCCGGTTAAGATACTGATGTGGAAATGGGAGTGCGTAACGATGGACTTTGTTAGTGGGTTACCTCTAACACCCACTAAGAAGGATTCAGTTTGGGTCATCGTGGACCGATTGACTAAGACCGAGCATTTCATTCCTGTTAGGATAGACTTCTCATTGAAAAAGCTAGCTAAGCTCTACATTTCTGACATAGTGAGGTTGTATGAGGTTTCTATTTCAATCATCTCCGATATGGATCCTCGTTTTACGTCTCGATTTTGGCAGAAACTTCATGAGACTTTGGGTTCTCGTCTTGAATTCAGTACTGCTTTTCATCCTCAGATAGATGGACAGTCAGAGAGGGCGATCTAGATATTGGAGGACATGTTAAGAGGCTGTGATATTGATTTCTGAGGCAGTTGGGAGGAGTACTTGCCTTTAGCTGAGTTGGCTTACAACAACAGTTATCAGGGTATACAGATGGCACCATATGAGGCACTTTATGGTCGTAAGTGTCGCACTCCTTTATGCTGGACTGAGTTGGGTGAGCGGCGTGTCTTGGGTCCGGAGCTGGTTTCTAAGACTAAGGATAAGGTTCGGTTGATTCAGGATCGTCTGAAAGTAGCTTCTGATAGACAAAAGTCCTATGCGGATTTCAAAAAGGAAGGGCGTTGAGTATTCTGTGAGAGACATGGTTTTTCTTAAGGTCTCGCCATGGAAGAAGGTTCTGAGGTTCGGTCGTAAGGGCAAGTTAAGTCCTCGATTTATTGGGCCGTACTGGATTCTGAAGCGAGTGGGGCCAGTCGCATATAAGTTGGAGCTACCTCTAGAGTTGGATCGTATACATGACGTATTTCACTTCTTGATGTTGAGACGCTATCGCTCTAATCCTACTCATACTGCACCTGTGGAGGAGATTGAGGTTAAACCGGATTTGACGTTCGAGGAGGAGCCAGTGCAGATTTTGGATCGCGACGTTAAGGTCTTATGTAAGAAGTCCATTCCCTTAGTGAAGGTGCTATGGCGAAATCATAGCACTGAGGATGTAATATCCCGAATTAGGGCCTAATCAGAATAGTGGTTTTGTGACCACAAATCTGAGATAGAAATAATTATTTTATAATTATTTTGATGTTTATGATATGATTGCATGATTGTGTGAAAATTTCGTGACGAAATTCTATGCATAAAGTGCTTAAGCTGAAATTAGGAACTAAATCGAATAACTTGCAAAACTTGCATTCTAGAAGTTTTTAGTATGAAATTACTTTGGAATATTAATGAGGAGGTCTTAAATAGCAATTTGACTAATTTCTAAAATTTTGGACAAAAATGGGCTTGTACATGAAAATTTTCAAAGAAAGGTATTAAGGGTATTTTGGTCATTTGGTAATTAAAAGAGTAAAAAAAAGGAAAAAGATGGCAAAATATGTCCATCTTCTTCATTAGGATGAAAATTAAAGGATTCTCCATAGCTAGGGTTTGTTTCAAGCTTCCAAGCTCCATAGTAAGTGATTCCAAGCCTCGTTTTTAATGTTCTTTACATTTTTGGAATCCCGGTAGCTCGATTTAGCTTATGCTAGCAATAATTTAACCTAGGGTTCATATTTGTAAAAATACCCATAGGTGAAATTTGTGTATTTTGGTGTTTTATGATAGAATATGAGGTTTTAAATTATGTCAGACAACTTGTGCTACTTAGTTTTAAGTGAAAACGAGTAAAAGGACTTAATCGGTAAAAATACCTAATATTCATAAGTACATGTTAGAATGAGAATTTGATGTTGCCATAGAAGGAAAAATGATCAGCATGTCATAAAACATAAGAAAATGGGATGAAGTTTAATTCCCGAGCCTAGGGGCAAAAGTGTAATTTTGCAAAAGTTTAGGGGCAAAATGATAATTTTTCCAAAGTTCATATTTGGGGCTGTTTTGATGAATGTATGTATTAAATAAGATTAATTTGCCATTATAGATCAAGAGAAACGAGATTCAAGTCGTGATCGAGGGAAAAACAAAGTTTACGAGGAATAGGCTTGATTGCTAATATTTTGTATCGAGGTAAGTTCATGTGTAAATGTGGTAACATAATTGTCATTTTAAGTAATTTAATGTTATTTATATGATATGATGATTAATATCATGAAATATTATGCTTTATGGTTATTATTGAATAATATGTAAATTATGAATTGCTACCGAGTATCGGTTTTGATGTTCCGTGGAAGACGGCAAAGATGTGTAATCGAGGAAAAAGCCCATTTGAACCTTGGGAATAGATTAGAATACAAGTGACATGTCACTAGGATGGTTGGGCATCCGAACTCGTTGAGTTGAGTCCGAGTTCACTTATGGATGCAAATGTCCGAACTTGTTGAGTTGAGTCCGAGTTCGTGAGATGTAACTAGGCATCCGAGCTCGTTGAGTTGAGTCCGAGTTCACTTATGGATGCGAACACCCGAGCTCGTTGAGTTGAGTCTGGGTTCGCTTATGGGCGGGTTACATGGTAGCTTGGCTACATATTTGGCACTTATGTACAAACTTTCCGTGTATTTGAATTATATTCCGATGTGTTCAACGGGTGGATCTTAAGAAAATAAGGAGAATGCCTAAAACGAAGGTGACATGTTGGTAAGTGTGGTAAATGAGAAAATTTGACAGGTATGTGCTTAAACCCTCGGGTTGAAAATTTGGTAAGATGAAATCGTAGAAAGATATTAAATGTAAATGATGTTTTATGTGGGATTGTGTGATTATGTTACTTGCTATTTGCATGTGAACTTACAAAGCATTTATGCTTACTCCCTCCTTTTCTTTCATTGTAGTTTTGACAAGCTGGCTTGAGAATCGGGATAGGTCGAAGACTCGTTTACACTATCTGAAGGCTTAAATCGGTAAAATGGCTTGTATATTTTGAATGTGGCATGTATGGCAAAATACTCACTTTGTATAATTGATCTTATGATATGGCTATGGTTTGGTAAGAAAAGGGTTTGTAAATGATTAGCCATTGGAATGACCAATCTAAGTCATATTTGATGTTATGTATGTTTAAAATGATATTTAGTCCATGAAAATCCCTAGTAAAGTGAAATTTGCCATAAAACAGAATATTGCTGCAGCAGTGATGTAAATTTGAAAAATCACTAAAAATAGTAGAAATGGAATTAAATGATTAGTAAGTTATGAAATTGAAGCTTAATGAGTCTATTTTCATATGGATTGCACAAAACAGGTATATGAATTATAATTTATGAGACATTTGAATTTTTGTGAAACAGGGCCAGAGTGATTTCTGGATCCCCTGTTCTAACTTTTGAAATTCACCATAAATTTTATAAAAATAATTAGAAGTCATAATTTATATGTAAAGATTTCTTATTTAGTCTAGTTTTAATAGAAACAAATTTCATAGTCATTGAAATTCTGTACTGAGAGATATCTGATTCGTAATATATAGAGGTCAGAGCAGTCTTACCCTGAAACAGGGGAGACTTTAACTAATAAACTGTACTAATTGGCTTGACCAAAAATTTTATAAAAAAATTAGTAGATATATATATGAGTTTAGTTTTAAGGAAAATTTACGGATCTTAATTTCAAGTTTCGGAACTCGAGATATGAATTTTTAAGCGACTGTGATGCAGCTAGCCAGCTTGTCTGGAATTTCTAAAATAAATTGTTTGAGTTGTTTAATTAATGAATTAAGCCCGTTAACACCTCGTGCTCGACTCTGGCGACGGTCTCGGGTACGGGGGCGTTACAGAGGAGGCTACTTGGGAGCCAGAGGATTTGATGCGACAGTAGTATCCTCACCTTTTCTAATCAAGTAAAATTCGAGGACGAATTTTCTTTAAGGGGGTAGAGTTGTAACGCCCCAAATTTTTGTAATTTTGGCTTTTGTAAAGTGTTAGGATTGGAAGTGTTTGAATCTATGTTTCGAGTTATTTTTGGCTTAAATATATGTGAGTTAAGTGATAATGTACTCTGGGGTGTGTTTGGGAGGTCCCAAGTTCAAGCTTTAACTTGGGCTAATTTTTGGGTTCTGAATAAAGCCTTACTCTTGTCTAGTGGGCTTAAGTTTTAATGTTGGTAAGGTTATATCAGAATGGGCCTACTGGTCTAGTGGTTAAGTGGCAAGGGATTACGCTTAGGGTCGGGAGTTCAATTCTCTGCAGTAGCGTTAGGATTATTTTTGCTGTAAGTTTTGGCTAAGAATTGGGCTTCGTCAGAATCTGAATTAGGGTTAGGGAAAATTAGGGCTTACTCTCTTCTTTTTAAAATAAAGGTTTTTGCTCTCCACCTTTTTTTTTGTTTACTTTTTGCTGAAAATCCCTCTTTTGTGCTGCCGAAATTTTGGTTTTTTTCCCCCTTTTTCTCCTTTTTTCTCTTCCTTCGTTTTTTTTTCCTTCGAGTAGTGTTGGCGCGAATTTGGTAAGTATGGTTTTGCTAAATTGCGTGATTTCCGTTGGAGATTATTAAGAGTGATTTGTTTACTTTTTAGGGGATATTCAAGGTTCTGAGGATCGCTGATTGAGTTTTTAACATCAAGGAATCATGTTCTTCGTCGAAGGTAAGAAGATCTTGCATTTCGAGATTTGTTCATTCTTATGTAAGTCGATTTAAGTGACTGATTTGGGCTCGATATTGTCAATCTTAGGCTTTAGAGTGCTTGTGGTTGGATTAGCAGGGAAAACGAACCAGGTATGTACTTCGATCGCGTAGAAAACAAGTTTCGGCGAAAGCCAAAACGCAGTCTGTCGGCACCACACGGACTTGTAATCTGCCCGTGTGGTAGCCAGCGTCGCGAGACATGGGTGTATGACTGACGAGCTAGGTCGTGCGCACGCGACACGGGCGTGATGGACAAGGGCGTGTGAGGCTGATGAGGCCGTGTGCGAGGCACGGGCTCAGGTAATTGGGCCATGTAGGCCCATACGGGTGAACCACACGGGCGTGTGGGAATCTAGGCCAGGCCGTGTGGTCCACACGGGCAAGGCCAATTTGGGCTGTGTAAACCACACAGGTGTGTGGGCCCACACGGGCAGGGCACACGGGCGTGTGAGCCCAATTAATTTGAAATGTTCTGTAAGGTTGCACGGGTTGCGTAAGTCAACTGTGACCTGATTTTAGGGGCAGTAAGTGTTACTTAGACCCCATACTCTGATTGATTACTTCGTTATATGCAAAAGCATGTTATTATAAGCCTGCGTAATTGTCTGAATCTGTATGTCTGTTCTGCCATGATATTGATATGATCTAATATCTGCATATAAGCATGCCATGATAAGTATGTTGCATTGCATTGGGTTGGGATTGCTATGAAGAGAAGGAAGTCTGAGAGGCGATTAGCCTAATATCCGTAGCTATCTTTGCCTTATCTATAAATCTTGTCCTTACAGTACCTTTTTGGTGTGTAAAATTTGGATGGGTTGACTAGATCCTCATACTTGGTGTGTAGGGTTGGGTGGGTCGATTTTATCCCCACATGGTGTGTTGGGTTGGTCGGAGATAGTGTGCAGGGTTGGTGGGCATGATTTCAGATATCTGATATGTTATGTATGTGATATCTATAGGCTAAGGCTGAATATCTATATTACGTTATCTACTTGCTTGCGTGTTGTTTGTGGGGATGTACACACTGAGTTTGCAAAAACTCACCCCTCGTTTATTTTGTTCGTCAAGTAATCCTCAGTAGTAGATGGATCGGTGTGGTGGAGGGCTCGATGGTGACCACTGTTGGATATTTTATGGATTTTCGATAACACTCTATTTTGTCTGCTTTATTTAGATATTCATTTTGGGGTTTATTTCAGAATTTAAAATTGTTAAATTTTCGAATTATAACTAATTGATGTTTTAGCTTCCACGTTAATAAAATGTTTTTATTTAATATTTGGAATAAAGATTTCATGACTTAAGTAACGATAATGAACTGAACGATTTTTAACTTGCTAGGGTTTTTCTGAAAAGTACTTTCTTGTGACGCCGTCAGATTCGGCCATAACGTCTAGGCTGGGTTTGGGGTGTGACAATCACATCAACAACAACCACATTCATTTACTACTTCTTTGAATTATTCACATATTTATTAAGTTACAAGTACTTAAATTCATGACATTAACATGTTCATTAGTATATAAATTTCAAAACCTAATTAAGTAAGAAATAACTCTAAAGTATTTACAAATCTTAACTAGGTTATGCTTTCTTTAAACTTTATATACTTGTTTCCCCTTGTCTACACTCATTCCATCTTCTTCCTTGTCTTTCTCTTCTTTTCATATCAATTCCATAAAACATAAGAAATCAATATACTTATTTCACAACACTTTCATGCTCAAATAATTGAAATAAATATGATACTGTTACTAAATCGTGAAAATCTTACCTTAGATCTTTAGTTTCTCATAGTATCTATATTTTCTCTCTCTTCAAGCATGAACACTTCACTTCTAACTTCAATTTTATGCTTTATAACTTCTAGGTAATTTGGTTTAGCTAAGATTTTCAAAGAAAATTTGATGATTAATGACTTGGAATGGTCTTTAAGGGTGATGGAGGACTAAATTGAAAAGAAAAATAATGTTTCTTTCTCCTACAATGGAGAAGACGTGAGAAAGAAGAAAATTATGGGGAAAGTTTTCCATACTCATTTAAAATATTTTTAATAACATAATAATATAAAAAAAATTGATAACTAAAAAAATCTTCCCATAAAATCTCTTCACAATTTCCGAACACATCCTATAGCTAAGATATTTGACAACGTTTGTCCTTTTTTTGTTTAAAAATTTCAATATTTATCCACTCAATTGTTGATAATAATTACATTTCATATCCTTTCATATTTCACCATCAATTCAATTTAATCATTTTATACTTTAAATTTCTCACTTTGACCCCTAATACTTTGCAAAACCTTACGATTTAATGTATACCCCAAATTAATATTCCTTGATATATCAGTCTTTTCAATTTTATTTGGTCTCCTACTACCTTCTCCACTAGCACTAATAAATTACATTTTATTTATTTTGAAAAATTCAACTCGTACTTACTCAAAACAACACTATTACAACCAAAGGGATTTTGAGTTTGTTACATTTCTAAATAAGTTACCTAAAGAAGTTGCCAAGATAATTAAAGACATAGCAAATAAATAATCTGCAATGGATTTTGAGCAGAATTGGTGCAAGCTGAAAGAAATTGATTGGAGTAGTACAGGTTGATGCAATGACCACTATTGTTAATGAATTGGTTGTGTTGAGATGAGATGTAAATGAGAAAATTGGCCTTAATAAGAAGGTACTAATTTATGTTATTTGTGATCAATGTAGTGATATTCATAATTCTTGGCAGTGCACAACTGAGTCAAAACTAGTTGAATATGTTGGGAATTCGAGAAGATAGGAGAATAACCTGTTCCCTAACATATATAATCCAAGATAGAGAAATGCTGGAAAAATCAGTTTTAAAATAGTGGAATAGTGCACAACAAAAGCTAAAATATATTCATTCGAAGTCAACCAATTTTGATGTTTATAGCAAACTTGGACCGTGCCTGTGTTTTATAAAAGGCGGACTAAATCGTTCTTGACTTTCTGCCACTCAATCTTTTTCGCTACTCTCGACCTCGATTTGGTAGAGTGTGGACTCTATATGCAAATCAATGAAACTTTTTATGGAAACTTTAGGTTAGAAATCGAAGGAAAAATTCTTGTCAAAAGATAGAATTTATTTGGACGATAAGCTTTTTTATATTTTTTTTCAGAATATCGACGTATGTAAGGTGAGTATTTGACCTAGCCCATAGTCTCTATTTATAGAGAAAATAATAAGAGTCTTAGTTGAACAAGTAGTGACCGAAAAATAATATTTTAAATAGGGAAATATGACTCTTACAAGAAGTACACTATAGGGACAACGACAACCCCCTCAGGGGACTAGGGTTTGCCACCAGTTGTTGTTAAACTAGGCTTGTTGGGCTTTGCCATGTATCGAGTTAATTATGTGTTATATGGTTTTTTAAACCAACTCATAAAATTTATCCAATACCGATAAATATATTTTCATATCCCCAAAATATTATTTATTCTTTTAATTAAATAAAATAATTAATTAAACTAATTAATTTATTTTCTTAATCAATTCTAATTTCGTTAAAGTCATTACGACTTTACTATACTAGAAGCTATGAGCAAATAAATTTAATTAATTTGTTCTCATGAAACTATGATGAGTTAATTAATTTAATTTCCATTTCAAACTTCAATGATTTAATTTCATATTTAAGTAAATAATAGTTTGAAGATATAAAGTAATTCTTGTGCCATCTCTTGTTTATGACAAGAAAACGTATTCACTACGAATAGTGATACATGCGATCCATTTCTCTTAATTCATCGTTTGAAATTTATCATTTCATAAATTAATGCAAACCATCAAGGTTATATTGAGCTAGCGGAGGGGCCAATTGGACATACATAGTTAGTGCTCAAATAATTTGTAATTAAGTTCCAACTCTTCGTTTGTTAATTACAACATCATATGGTCACAAAGTCATTCCACTAAAGTATCATGACTGAGCTCTCCCCATCATATACCATTACGAAAGCAACATTACTAAGACCTCATCCAATGACCTTGTCATACTGTCATACCTTGTCATAATCTCTTTGGGATAAATTCGTTCTCCTAATATGATCCTCTTTTATCTCACAGTAACCATTACATCTTTCTTCATGAAAAGTCAATTGCTAATAGAGAGTAATTAAATAATTTATCTTAATACAAATGACACATGGCCATATTACTTTCCATCTATCATGTAATGTTGATGAGAGAATATCATTTACCTTTTATCGGGCTATGAATTCTGCTATTGCAAGTTATAACCAGTTGATTTTAGCTAATGTCAAAAAATGTGGTTTTGGAACACAATTATGTAAACCGAGTCTGTGAGATTATAATTTGTGTAGTTAGTATGAAAATATATTAAAGAACGGGTAAGAAATTAAACCGAGAAAATCATTAATTAAATTTTAGGGATTAAATTATAAAATTTTAATCGCTATTGAGTTTTAATTTAAAAAAAGGCTTGAAGACTTAGTTAGCAATTATCCCAAAAACCTAAATTGTTAATAAACCATTACTTTTTTGTGTGATAGTGGAAAATGATAATGATACCCACTGAGTTTTCATAATTGAAATTGGTAAACAAATGTATACCCTAAATAAGTGGATTAACCATGATTACTTAAGTTAATTAAATCATTAATCCTAGAATAAATATTAAATAATGGGGAGAAAGAGATGTGTCTTCATCTTCTTCAAGTCTTTTCCGTCCAAAAAAGGGGAAAAAGAAAGAATTTTCTCTTTTGCTCTCTTTACAGATTGGTCCAAAATCTTAAAATAAACATAATTTTTCTTTTAAATTTTTATGTTTAAACATAATTTTTCTTTTAAATTTTTATGTTTTCATGATCATCTAAGCTTGATTAAGCTTACCCATGTATTAGATTTTTTCAATTACTAAATATTTATCAAGTTAACATTAAAGGGTATTTGATGAAATTAAGCTTGATTTTGATGAGAATTTGAAGTATGAGTTTTGAGTATGTTAGGACTAAGTTGAAAAGTAGAGAAAAATGTTGGAATTGATTAGAAATATAACTAGGCTTGATAATTAATTTTGTGACATTAGGAACTAAATTTAATAAATTGAAAACTATTATGAGATTATACTATATACTAAAAGTACTAGGTCCCTAATGAAAGGACATGAAATCATATTTTGATATGATGTTAAATATAAAAAAAAAATTGACTATATCGAATATAGGGACTAAAATGAAAAATATGTTTAATTATATGTTTTTTCATGTGATTGAGTGGAAATTAATACTATTTTTTAAATTGAATTAACAAACGTAACTAAAGACGATGTTGGACCATCCCGAGAGAAAGAAAGGGCTAAAGTCGTAGACAAGTAACAATTGCAGTTTGTATTTTCATTATTTGAATTCAATATACATATATGTCTTGTTACAAACTAGCTTATTTGAGGTAAGCATCCTACTTGTCTCATGATTCGGATTGTATGTGATGATATGGAATATTGTGAATTGAATTGAGATGAGCATGTACAAACAAGTATTATATGAAACTATGATATGTGATAATGAATATATATGTGTTTGGATCATTGATTACCTTAGCAACTATCTTGGGCAGAGTCAAGTATAGTTGGTATGCCATAGGATTAGTGTATAGGATTATACTTCATTTTTATCGATGGTGCGGAACACAAATTATACTTCAGACGTTTTGATGAGGCATTGGGTGCCAGATATATTGGTGTGATGGTTGGATGATCCGTGTATCCGTCTTGAGTTCGTGTTCGGTTAATAGGGGTCATAAAACATATACCTTACTAAATGATAATTGATATGAAATGTTAATAGAAAATGGTGTATCATGTATATAATTGATAGAGTCACAAAATATAGCATGTGAAAGATCATGCGAACTAGTTAAACAAGCTTGAGGGACAATATGAGTGGAAATGAGAAAAAATGAATGAACCATGTAACATGCTATGATAAATAATTGAATGTGATATGATGATAGAAAATATGGTATGATATTGACCACCTCTAAACGTGTGAATGTTTAGAGTAAAATTGTGCAAATAAAAAATATATAATTAAGTGCGATATCTGCAGTTGAACAAGTCAAATTGTAATATAGTTTTTTGTTACAACAGAACACAGGTAAGTATTTCGAGGATTGTACCCAAGGGATTGCATATTAGAGAATTTTTTATTAAATTAATTACTGAAAATAATTACTAATCTAATCAAGTTACGAATTAGTATTGTGAATCCAAATTAAAGTATTTATTAAACTAATTAAATTACTTAACCTAAATTAACCTAATGGAATTTCCTATTCCTAACGTCGATAATGCGAACTCTCGGTTTATAATTGATTAAATTCCTAATTATCTAATTAAGCCATTAAGTATTCTTAATTGAGTCTTTATCATCCTTAGGTAGAATACTCGTCAGGTCGAATCTTTTCTAAGGATTACCACCTGCATCACCCTTTCAGTCTCTTATTAGGCATACAGTTCTTTGTTAGGTCTCATCGCTTGTGCCAAGTTTGTACTCGACAAGATACCCTTTCGGTCTCACCTATCTAGATATTCTATTAGGGGCATCACTTCCTAATATACTAAGTACTCTTGAATAAACACTCAATTTTAGATAAATACTAACTCAGTTAATTAATTAGTTCCATAACCAAAACATGCCAGACATAAATAAATCACAATAATTTATTCCAATATTCATACAACAGTTAAGTGATCAGGTTAACGAAATATAAATAAAAGAATAAGATATAAGAGAAAGGTCATGAATAAATATAAGCGCAGTTCTAGAGCAATCTCCTCTTGTTATTGTCTTCACATTGAAATAAAAAAGATTCTGATTAGTGGAACATAAAAATAAAACTGAACTAAAATAAAGTAAAATAAAGTTGTTTGTCTAAGTCTAGGTCTCCCATTCTAATGAGGTTATAAAGTTGTTTATATAGGCATTCATTAGGGTGCTATAAGCCTAAAATACCTTTTAAGTGATTAGGGTTCGATTAGAGAAAGTAACTCTAAGTGCTCGTCCAAATTCAGTTGAATATTCCCATTTTTGGTTGTGTTGTCGTGACGTCGGGAAACTCCTCATCGCAACGTTGTCGTGTAGATACTCTTTCTATGTTCATTGCATGGTTGTGATATGGGGAAAGTCCCTTGTCACGATGTGGGGTGATTTTCAACCCTAATAGTTTCAAAGTTTTGTGTTGCAATACAAACCTCCCTATGTCGCGACATGACCATTGTCCATTGTGCTCCTTTTCTAGGTTAGAAAGGAGAAGATGAAGAAAATGAGAGGTGATAAAAAAATAAGAAAAAAAAATGAAAAAAGAGTGTTCTTAAAAGTGGATTTAATGGTGGAAGAGACAAATTTAATGGTTGAGTGACCAGTTTGATTAATTTCTTTAACCGCGATGACTAAAAAAATATTAAATGATCAAATAAAAATACCTAATTTTAGAGTGAGTAACTTAGTACTTTAACCTTTAACTTTTAGTTAATAAGCTTTACTCATGCTATGAATAAATGACATAGATAAAGCATTAAGAACATAAAAAATTGAGTCCATCAAACTATTATAGACTATTGGATGGAGTTGTGGTGTCATGGCATGTGTATCTAATATCTAAATTCATTACTTGATGTATTTGATAGCCAAATCATCAAATTTTTAAGTGTTTACTGCAATTATATCATCCAATCAAAAATTCAAATTGAAATATAAAATTTTAATAATGTCAAAAAATATCAATAATTTTGTAAATATTAATGACCAAATTATAAACCTTTCAAAGTAAAATGACTTGAATAAAAATTTTCAGAAAATTCATCAAAAGTTTATTATAAATAAAAATAAAAACATTTTTAAAAATAATAATGTTATGTGAACATTGACATGTAGCATGTTAAACATTGTGGCAATAGCATTTAACATCCTACAGATGTTGTTAAATTGACATGTTATCCAATCATTTGTAACTAACAACTAAATGATTACAATTTTCAACGTCCTTAAATACCTAAATTATTACTAACATTATTCATCATGCATTATCATTTTACATTTATAAATATTTATAATTACAAAGTTTACATCGATATTTCTCATTATATGTTCTATTAATTACTAATTATAAAAAAATAAACTAATTAGTTTTATTTTAAGATATTGTGCAATATTAATCACAAAAATTAGATGATATGACAATGGTTTATATATAGAACGTTAAAGATTAATTATTAAATTGTTTTAGTAGATACCTTAAGAAATAAAAAAAAATTATACAATATTAAAAACATGTAATTTAATAATGTAATATTTATAAGTTAACTTGCAAAATCAATATAATTTTAAACCTATATTGATGCTATAGGGACGATGCCATTTATAAATGTATAAAAGCTTATTAATAGTTTTTGCAGGTTTTAACATTTTAATAACGTCCTTTATGATTATTATCTTATGTATTATAATATAGTACTTTGTTATGAATTTTAATAGTTGTGACATTTGTTATTTGTTATAATATTATTGATATGTTAATGCAATCTTTTTAATTATTTGTTAATAAGTTAATAATTTATTAGATATTTAGTAATTTAAATTTTGTAGTTTACAATTATTTAACATATTGGTAAAATTGTGAATTACGGTATTAGTTAAAATTAGGGGCGAAACTAGGGGTTAGCAGGGCCCGGTCCCTTAAAATAGAAAAATTTCTATTTATTTAAAAATTTTTATAATTCTAAATTAGTAAAGGTAAATTTGCACTATGACCTCCTTTAAAAATATAAAAAAAAATATTTAATCATTTAAAATTATAAAGATATAGGTTATTAAAATAGTGAAATTACATTTTTGCTATCGTAAAAATTATAGTTTAATTTTGGCCCCCTAAAAAAGATTTTTGGTTTCGCCCCTGATTAAAATAATTTCATAAAATATTATATGAAAAATTTTATATTTATAAATATGAAAGTAACTATATATATTTTATTAATAGCTTATTTAACTTTCACAATAATAATTTTTAAATAAATTGTTATATTGTCAACAATTTAATGTTATTTTATATAAGTTGATTATTAATTGTTTATTTTAATAAGGATTTTTAAGACATACTATGTAGACTTAATTAATTGTGAATTACTTACTTAGCTATTTATATTTTTAAAACTTAAATATTTAATAATACTTGTATACTAAAAAATGATTATATTATTAAATGTGTACAACTTTCTTTTCATTTATATTAATCGCTTATCTAAAATTTTGAAATTATATATGATTTTTATATTATTTATTAATTTACTATAAATTAATCCATAAATTATTAAATGTGCAAAACTTTCGTATAACAAATTTTATTAAAAACAAATTCAAATATTTTGAATAAATTAATAAAAATTACAAAAAAATAAAAATAAATCATTCTAAATATAAATTGATATATATTATAGATTTAAATTTTATTTATTTTAACATAAATTAATATTACGTAAACTCTATTTGCCAATATTTTTAAATTTAAGCATAAAAAAAGTACATATATATAATAAATTATTTCAAAGAGTTTAATAATGTAATGGAGTCCAGTGATTAAACTTTTTTAATAGAGAATTATATATCTCAAAATATTAAAATATTTTAATTTGAAAAAAAAAATTGGTTAATCACTTTTAATATTAAAATATAGAATGGATTCAGATATGGTCTCTAGAAAACTCTCGTGACATTTTCGGTAGTATTACGATTAACACGGACATAACAAATATTGTGGTAATAAGTTATGTGCTTAATTAGGGAGGAAATTCAATGCTTTCTATAGAAATGTTGTCAATTTTTGACATTTGTGAGGAATTGAGAAATGGGAATCATCTTTCGATAGCATAGCGTATAGTTTAGCTAGCTTTTATATTCCTCCATTATTGATCTTACTACTATTTTGCATTTGACAACTTTTTTGGAAAGTTAAAGGTACTAGATAATTGGAATTTGTTAAGTGAGCATTTCTGTATTCTATAACAATATTATGTAATTACATAATGATTTATTCAGTATTTTAATTTTATAAAAAAAATTATTTTATTCTTTCATTTAATTTTTTTTATCTATTTTAGTCATTAAATTTATATTGTTTGTCAAATCACCCCTAAAATAGATGAAAAAGTTAAAATTTGTTAACTTTACTTACGTGGCATCTATGTGAAAATCAATGTGTATGCTACATCCACAATTAACTAATTTTTAAAAAAATTAAAAAAAATTAATTTTTTTATAATTTTATAATTTCTAACTTTTTAATAGCTTTTATTTTTATTTTAAACTTTTTATATTTAAAAAATTAATTAATTGCAAACTTATCATTCATATGACAATCTACATATATGTCACATTAGCAATGTTATTAGATATTAACTTTTTTTATTTATTTTGAAATCATTTGACAAATAATACATGTTTAAGTGTTAAAAGAAATAAAAATTAAATTAATAACTAAATTAATTTTTTATAAAATTAGAAAACTAAATAAATCATTATATTTTATTTATTCATCAAACAGAAAGCCTACAAACCTGCAAACAATCTAGTAAATATTCAAAGGCAACCAGATTAGCTAATTCAATTGTTTTTAATAAGGTGATAAAAGGGGATTGGATAGGATCCAAATTTGAATTTTGGGGTTAATGTCAACAAAAAATTTAATACAACAGTCTTTTTGCCGCTAAACTAATGTCATGGTTGACGCAGATATTTTAAAATTAAACTTTGATTCAATCATTTTTTGATGGATTGGGCTTGAAGATAAATTTAGATGCTCTTAAGTGTTGCGCCCCGAAATGGTAAGTAGAAGGATTGGAGTAAGAAGGAGAATAGAGAAGAATTGAGAGAAGAGAAACTCAGAGAAGAAGATTTCTGATTTTTCATAAAAGTAAAATATGCATAACCGTTTACATCTATCATTCGTACTTAAAAGAGAAATAAGAAGCTGACGTGGATAAGCTGACGTGGACATTTTCTATTGTCAAAACTCCCCGTTTAACTAATGTGCTACGCTCCGTTTTATTAATTCTTTCTCACCCACAACATTAAGTTTCTGCAAAACAAAAGTAAGCTAGAGACTTGTCACACCTTGTGCTCCAGAACACTTTTCAATACTTAAATCAGTGAGGGATCATTGTAATTAAAGATGACAAAAGACTTCAAATCAACAGGCTTCGAGTCGGTCCAACTCGACAAGGTCAGGTTTTTCTGAAATTAGATTTCGAGGTTTGTCAAATAGAATTAATTTAAAAAAAATGGTTAGGTTAGGGCCGGATTTAGCGTGAAACCAGTTTGTCCCACCTTAAAATATTTACAAAATGCTGTTTCATATATTTAATATTAATTAGATAAGAAATCGTTAAAATTTATTATTATCGCACACGAATATCATTTTATCATCTTTACTCTCATATAATACTGGTTTTTTTCTCTCTCTTTTTTATTTATTTCCCCAAGATTCCCTCTCATTTTCGTTCATTATTTTTTTATGCTTTTTTTTTATAAAAAAGATATATTTTTTACTTTTTTTTTATAAAAAAGATATATTTTTTACTTAATCATCTCTAACATGGACTTTTTTTTGGTAAATCACAACTGCTCCAAAAGTAAACTATGAGCATAGCAAATTCAATGTTGACAGAAAGAGAACATAATAAATTCTAATGGGAAGTGATGCCAAAATCTTTTTTTAATTGATCACACTTTCAAAAAAAAAGTTGAATTTAAATCGGATCATATTAAAATTGAGTATACAATTAATTTTTAAATTTGAGATGGACTAAATATTTTTAATATCGAGGCATGATAGTAGAATATCAAGTTGAAGTTAGAATGGGCAAAAATCCGACCAACCTTGCTCTATTGCCATTACTAATGATAATAGAGAAAGTAAATAAACAAAGTTGTAAAATATATGAGATGAGATGAAGAAGATGATCTTGTGAAGAGATTAATACATGTCTTTTACGCTTAGTCCCAAAATTATTTTCTTATTGATTGGTCTGCAACATGGTTCTCATTATACTATTTTTGGGTGAAAAGTGCTTAATGGCTGGAGTTTTAATGATATAGTATAGCGTAGCTGATGTGGAATAACACTATTTTAATAATACCATATCTTTTATATGTCAAATACAAAATATAAAGAAAAAATTAGAAAAATCCGGAGACATACGAACTTACTTTTTTTTTTTTTTTTTGTTCTTTCTAGCTTAAGGATTGATCAACAGTATTGAAGGTAAGATAATCTCAATTAATCTGAATCATCGTTGGTTGGGCCAGGAAAGATTTGGCAGCTTGCAGTTAGGATCAAATAGCCCCAACTTTTTTTAATTCCTTTTTTAAACATGTGCCTCCTTACCAAAAACACTGTTTTTCTTGTTCTATTTAAATCAAACAAATAATAATTGAGATACCATTTGAGATTCTATATTGGTCTCTTTGATTCTTTTTCTTGCACTATGGGATTTAAAGAGTAATTAATGCACGGGACAAGGAACCATATGAAGAAATAAATAACTTTTGGTCAATGTTAAAAGATGTTGAATTCATGTGCAACTTGATACTGGTGAAGTTTGGGACACATTTTCTAGTTAGATAAATAATTGTCGCAAACACAGGGAATAAACTATAAGATTGCATTCTTACTATATTCATCCAGGTCTAGATTGATCCTTTTTGAACAATAAAGACACTAATGTATGATACTTGAAATGATTTAAATGTCCTAATTTTACAGGATGGTTTTTTGGAGAAAAAAAAGGTAAGATATACAAATTTCAAAGAATATTTATATTAAATGAAAGGTAAAATATTGACGTTTGTGAGGTATATTATACATGTGAAGACTAATTTAGTTAATTCAATCCTACATTGTTATTAGTAGCTGCCTCTATTTTGATATATCATAGATCAACACACACCTTTTCTTAGAGAAGGCACAGGGGAGAGAAATAAACAAAAGTTTATTTGATTTATGAGATACTCTTTGATTTATAATCAAAAGCATTGAGTTGGCATCACAATAGTATATTTATAAAATTTAACATTAAAATTCATATAACACAAATCATTTGAATCTATACTTAAAAGCTGGACTGATGAATTTGATTGCTTTCTTGAAAACCCCACAAACAATGTAGATTATTAGTTTATAACATATATAATTGGTCCCTGCGTCGGAGGAGCATAACCATTGCTTACATACAGAAGAACAAGGATGTCCCCATTTGAGTACTTGGATTTGTAGGAACCCCACAAGAGAGGAGAGAGAGTAAAGGAATCTGCTTCTTCATATATATTTTGTTCTTATTTAGGGGCTCTCCTTGTTTTGAAACGAGAAATAATAATCTTTTTGTTTAGGTTTTTGAAAGGGAAACCCACTACTAAGGTTGGGAATCTATGGTTGAAAAAGGAGTTGGAATCCACTTTAACGCTTGTTTGATGTTAAAAAAAAACATTTATTTCTTGAATAAAGATATTAACATGGTTCCTAAGCTTTTCTTTTTTCTTTTTACAAATTAAGTTCTTTCGTAAGTGGAAAGATGGAGTCCACTAGATTGATCATACTCCCATGATTGGTGCCTTAACTGAATTAAACTAATTCTTGTTAAAGCCTCAATTATTGGCAATGTCTAGAGAAGGAGGCACCTCTCTTCTTCTATTCCTATTGTAGAATGCTATCAATAGAAAAACTTAATTTTATTAATTATAACAAAGAAGTTAAATTATATTAATATGATCCTAAAATGTTATTTTTAAGTATTCAATATAAATGTTTCATTTTGTTGTGCGAAAGCGTGTAAAAGAGTAAAATTATTGTACTAAAAAATCGCACTAAGTTCAATTCTCAGGAAAGAGAGGTAGATCATAAGGATCGTTTAAGTACCAGGTCTTTCTTAGTTAGAATATCCCTTTATCGTAATTTAATAGCACAATAAATCACTACAATCACACTCACAAAATATGCAAAATAATACAATAAAGAACACTGGAATTTTAACGAGGTTCAGCAAATTTTGCCTACATCCTCGGGTACTACCAAATATATTTCACTCAAAAATACAAATGAAGATTTACAAAGAGAGAACAATGCCTTAAGTAGAGAATGACAAATGTGGGTTGATAAAATAAGAAATGGTTAGGCCTATTTATAGTTGAGGCTCAGGGATCAACTTGCAAAGTCATTATACAATTATGGACCAAAAATTGCAATTATCTCATGCCAAATCTCAATCCCACTTTTGGTGCCTTAAATCTTAGATTTCTAGTGCCAACATTTTGATACCCATACCTTTGACTTTCCAAAGTATGGATGATTGCCAATAATCTCTACCTTGAAGATTTGATTAAGATAATCTTATCTTCACTCAATTTTTTCTGCCTTTGTCAACAATAATTGATAGTGCCTTCTTTAACTGTTAAACTTGCAGGATATTGATCAAGTTCAAACAATGTCCGAACTTGGTTGTTGTTACCACCTTTGTCATCATATCTGCGGGATTATCTACAGTCTTAATCTTCTTGTAACACCCCTTACCCATGTCCGATGCCAGGACAGGATACGAGGCATTATCGGACTTAAACATGCACATACATGTAAAACTGGACCATAAAATTTCAATCATATCAGAATCATTCGATCACATGCAAAATGTCCCACACATGAGCCTTCGAGGCTCTAAACGTGCATTAAAAGCAGTTTGGGACTAAACCGAGAACTCATGAACATTTTTACAACACTTAGAAAATTTTCATGTTTGGAGAGTCATACACTCGTGTGGGTAGGATGGGTGGTATCACATGCCCATGTCTGCAGCCCGTGTAACTCTCTGTTTATGACGTCGGCAAACATTTAGGGTCACACAGCCAAGTCACACGCCTGCAAAGCTAAGGTCGTGTCCTCCACACTACCGAGACACACTGCAGTCGTGTCTTTTGCTCATATGGTCAACACTTAGGCTATTTTCCAAGCCTTTTTGTTGCCTTAATCTTTCACATACTTAAATACTTTAAAGAAAAATATCATAGCATCATTTTAATGATTTAGCATGCCTCACTAAAGCATATTTTTAACAATCAACCATAACGTATTACCCAATAATTAATCTCTACTTATTCAACAAATGTCCATGTTCAATCATTATCAACTTAATGCCAATTTACGTGTTTATTCCATAGCCATGACCACACCGAATGGTCCTAGGGCATTCTCGTGCACATATTTTATTTTCTATTTATTCATGGCAAACAATTATAATCATATCACAAAGCATCAACACATGGCAAGGATAATTAGGCTTACAAGCCAAAACATTATAAGCCATATCTCATGGCTATATACAATGAATCAATATAAGCCAATACATTTGGCTAAATCATAAGAACACATATCAATAACTAAGCTCCTATACATGTCACTCACTTGAAGATGCTTAAGACTTATCGACATCCCCTATTGATATCTCGATAGTGTGATGCTGCCTCCGACGATCTCCAACCCCGAGCTAACTTGAGAATACTAAAGAAATGAAAAGGAGGGGGTAAGCTATATAGCTTAGTAAGTCCATATGAAAATAATAAGCAATTTATCAACATGATTCCATCAATTCTAGGATTATGCATATACCTGCTCACTATACTAACTGCCTGTGAAATGTCGGGTCTTGTACACACCATTGCATACATCAAGCTACCTACTGTATTAGAATATGGAACTTGTAACATGTATTCTTGTTCCATATTCATCGAAGGAGATAGTTGTGCAGAAAGCTTGAAATGAGAAGCCAACAGGGTACTTATAGGTTTTGTCTGCTTGTTCATGCCAAACCGCTGTAGTACCTTTTTCAAATATTGCTTTTGAGACAAGCTAACTCTTCCATGAGCTCTATCTCTATATATTTCCATGCCAAGAATCTTCTTAGCTTCACCTAGATATTTCATCTCAAACTCAAGGTTAAGCTGAGTCTTCAATCTCTCAATTTCAACTTTACTCTTAGATGCTATCAACATATCATCAGCATATAAGAACAAGTATATGAAAATTCCTTCTTGTAGCTTCTGAAAATACACACAATGATCAAATTTACTTCTTGTGTACCTTTTCCCTTTCATGAACTAATCAAATCACTTGTACCACTTCCTCGGAGATTGTTTCAACCCATAAAACGACTTTATTAGTTTGCAAACCTAATTTTCTTTATCAGCAACCTTGAATCCATCTAGCTGAGTCATATAAATTTTCTCTTCTAAATCATCGTGTAAAAACGCGGTCTTCACATTGAGTTGAACTAGTTCAAGATCATATTGCGCAACCAAGGCTAGCAAAATCTGAATAGACGAATGCTTCACAATTGGAGAAAACACTTCATTGTAGTCTATTCCTTCTTTCTGAGCATAACCCTTTGCTACCAATCTAGCCTTGTATCGAATTTCATTTTTACCAAGAATCCTTTCTTCTTTGCATATACCCATTTGCATCCAATTGCCTTTTTTCCTTTGGGTAGTGTTACCAACTCCCAAGTCCTATTTTTATGAAGAGACTGTATTTCTTCATTCATAGCTTGTTTCCACTTTACACCATCAGGGTTACTTCTTGCTACTGTGTGATTAGAAGGAACATCATCATCTGCAATTGGAAGTGCATAGGCCACCATATCATCAAAGCGAGCAGGCATACAAATATCTCTACTTGGCCTCCTATATACAATTGAATCTTGTTGCTGTAGAAGTTCTTGGGTCGAAACTTCTTCATCATCTGTTCCTTCAATATTAGCTGGATCATCATTAACCTTTTCAAGCTCCACCTGCTGCAAAGTACTACTGGTTGTGTCATCCTTTTGTGAATCCTTGTTCTTCATCATGGTTGATTCATCAAAAGTCACATCTCTACTAAAAACAATCTTCATTATATCAGGACATTAGAGATGGTATCTTTTTACTCTACCAGTTATACCCACGAATAATGTTTTTTTTAACTCTTGGGTCTAACTTAGATTCTTTTACATGATAATATGCAGTGGAACCAAAAACATGTAAAGAATCATAATCAGTAGCAGGTTTACTAGTTCACATCTCCATAGGAGTTTTTCCATTTATTGCAGCTGACGGCAACGGTTAATTAGATGGCACGCATATGTAACTGCCTCAGCCCAAATTCCTTGCCTAATCCAGCATTGGACAGCATATATCGAACTTTCTCGAACTTTCTCCAGTATAGTCCAATTCATACGTTCTGCCACCCCATTCTGCTGTGGTGTATCCCGAATAGTAAACTGTCGCACAATGACCTCATTTTGACATACTTGTAGAAATAGATCATTCTTGTACTCGGTACCATTGTCTGATCGAAGTCGTTTGAACTTTCGACTAGTCTGAGTTTCCACCATCTTCTTCCATTTCAGAAATGCATCCAAAACTTCACTTTTTCTTTTCATTTGATAGAACCATACTTTTCTTAAATAATCATAAACAAAAGTAACAAAATAGTGCATACCTCCCAAAGAAGCCACTTTGGTAGGTCCTTACACATAACTGTGAACGTATTCCAAAATTCCTTTCGTATTGTGAATTGCTAAACCAAATTTTACCCTTGTCTGCTTGCCCAGAACACAATGTTCATAGAATTCCAATTTGTAAGAATTTGCACCTTTCAACAAGCCTTGCTTCGCCAAATTCTGCAAAGCTTTTTCACCAGCATGTCCTAATCTCATATGCTATAACCTGGTAGCCTCTAAATCTACATCTTTCACAGAAGCTGTTTGTATCACACCCCTTCCCCGTACTCGAGACCGGGACAAGGTATAAGGCATTACCATACATAAACTGGGCATCTCCGAAAATTTTAGGTCATAAAATTTCACTCCAAATTAAAACCAATCAAACAAATTCATATTGTCCTTATCATGGACCTACGAGGCCCAAAACATACATTAAAAGTAATCTGGGACTAAACCAAGAGCTTAAGAAAATTCTAAGAAAATTTCTAGGTTTAAGCCTCACACGCCCGTGTGCTAGCAATACACACACTCGTGTGCTTTGGGACACGCCTGTGTCCCATACCTGTATGGAATTTCTAGAATTTATTTTTCATTTCAAACCTATAGGGGTTTTCACACGGCCGAGCACACGCCCGTGTCCCTGGCCCGTGTCTCTCACACGGCCTAGACACGCCTGTGTCATCACCCGTGCCCAGAAAGCTAGACATTCTATTTATGACATCATCATTCATTTAGGGGCACACGACCAAGGCACACGCCTATGTACTATGTCGTGTCCTTCACATGGTTGAGACACACGGCCTTGTCTCTGCCTGTGTGTTTACTACCATGCATACTGACTTGGAAATTTTCAGTGCAGGGGACACACGACCATTCAACACTCCCATGGGGCAGACTGTGTGTCACACACGGCCTAGACACATGCCCGTGTGTCTACCCGTGTGGACCTTTTTGGAGGCTATTTTCCAAGCCAATGATCACCCTCAATCACTCATACATTCAAACACACTTTATAACATGCAACATGACATATTTATGCACAAATACTCCACACCAAAGCACTCTCACATCTTCATAATGTCATCTTATTGCACACTTATTTATTACACCATTTAGAGGCATTCCACACTAATTTCATGCATTATTAAACTTGTTACCATAACTTCAAATTGTGTATTCATACACATAATCATTTTAAGTCATTAGGTCATCCTTTAACCTTTAGCACTTAATCCACACTTTACCATACATTCATCAATCAACAACATATCACATCATTATCATGCACTCACCAAGCAATAACATATCCTACCATCAAAACACTAACACATGCATGCATGGGTAATTAGATTACAACCCAAGCGATCAAATATGAGCCATATCACATGGTCATTACAAAAAGAATCATCATCATCATAGGCCTTCACAATTCGGCCAAATAACATGACACATATCACAAAATAACCAAGTTCATATACATGGCATACTCAAAATAATAATTTCACTATACCCAAAAGTCTTTGATAGTGTGACCTAATACTCCAACAGCTTTTGATCCCCAAGCTAACTTCGCAGAACTACAAAGGATGGAAAAGAGAGGGGAGTAAGCATTAAAGCTTAGTAAGTCCACATGCAAATAATATGCGATAGTGGTAAACAATTAACATGCAAAGACATGATAACATATACATAAAGATTATTCTTCATTCAAACCTCTTTTCTTATTCATCATATGTACATACATACTTGCTCATCTTAAATCAATCTTTATCAAATCATTACTCATATGTTTAGCATACGTATCTATACTCATAGTAGAGTATCGATAACCAAACCTCTTTTATATGCCTTCCTCGGGACTTCAATACAATCATTACATTACCCGTTGAACACATCAGAATACTATTGGATAGGTGGAAAACTTGCACATAAGTGCCTCATGTACATACGTAGCCAAAGCTACCTCATAACATGTAGACATCTATAGTGAACTCGGACCAACTCAATGAGCTCGGATGTTACATGCATCGCATCCATAATGAACTTGGACCAACTCAACGAGCTCGGATGCCCCTAATATATTACGAACTTGGACAAACTCAACAAGTTCGGATTTCTCACGAGCTCAAACCAACTCAACGAGCTCGGATCTCTTATTTTCTAGTGACATGTCACTTGTATCCTAACTATTTCTAAGGTTCAAACGGGATTTTCTTCACCTACATATATTATCTCCATCGTACTTGCTCGTATTGTCATGGTTAACGACCATGATATCATTAATGCTTTTATAACAATCAATAAGCATATAACTCATAATTACAATAAAACATTTATCACAATATATTAAAGCATTAAAACATACTACAACACCACATTATTTGCATATGTACTTAACTCGGTACAAAACGATAATAATCGAGTCTAGTCGTCGTATACTTTATTCTTTCTTCGATCAAGTCCCGATTCACATTTTTCTTGATCTATAATGCCAAATTTAACTTATTTATTATTCACATTATTCAAATGGGTCCATAAATCATACTTTTGCAAATTTACATTTTGACCCCTAATTTTTCAAATATTTACGATTTAGCCCTTAGGCTCGTAAAATGAAATGTATGCATTTGATTGATTACTCAAGCTTAGCTGAACCTTACTATGCTCATATCAGCCCATATTTTCTTTTATTTCACATTATTACTACTCACTTTTACACTTTTACAAACAGGTCCCTTGTTTAGGTGTTTTCACTAAAAATCACCTAATAAAATATGTTCATCATACATCAAACATTCATATTCCTCCATAAATCATCAAAATACAAGTATGTCATGCATGGGTCAATTTTCATACATGAACCCTAGCTTAAAATATAGCAAGAAATGGGTAGACCATGTTACCGGGACTTCAAAAATACAAATAACATTAAAAACGGGGCTAGGGAACACTTACTATTGAGCTTGGAAATGTTGAACAAAACCCTAGCTATGGTGTTGCGTGATTTTTGGTAGCCTAGTAAGAAGATGGACACATTTTTGGTATGATTTTCCCTTTTTATTCTTTTAATTACCTAATGACCAAAATGCCATAAGGGTTTCTCTTTCCAATTTTTCCTATGCATGTCCATTTTTGTCCAAAATTTTAGAAATTGGTCAAATTGCTAATTAGGACCCTCTAATTCATAATATACTGTAATTTCATGCTTAAAGCTTCTAGAATGCAAGTTTTGCATTTTATTCAATTTGGTCCCTAAAATGCAATTAGACATTTTATGCATAGAATTTCTTCATTAAACTTTCACACAAGTATGCATTCATAACATAAACCTCATAAGAATCATAAAATAATTATTTCTATCTCAAATTTGTGGTCTCAAGACCACTGTTCTGACTAGGCCCAATTCGGGATGTTACAACTCTCACCCCTTTAGGGATTTTCGTCCCTGAAAATCTTACCGGTGAAAAGGTTTGGATATTGTTTCCTCATGGCCTCCTTGAGCTCTCATGTAGCCTCTTAAACCCCATGTCTTTGGCATAAAACTTTCATAAGAGCAACACTTTTGGTTCTCAATTGCTTGACTTCCCAAGCCAAGATCTTAACAAGTTCCTCACCATAAGTCATATCCGGTCTGATCTCAACTTCAGTCGGTACAATCACATGTGAAGGGTTGGATATATACCAGCGTAACATGGACACATGAAACACATTGTGAATCTTTTCTAATTCAGTCGACAAAGCCAATCGATAAGCAACAGGCCCTATTCTTTCGGTAACCTCATACGATCCTACAAAACGAGGATTCAACTTGCCTTTTCTACCAAATCTCAAAACCTTCTTCCATGGGGATACTTTCAAGAATACCTTATCACCAACCTGATACTCAATTTCTTTCCTTTTAAATCCGCATATGACTTTTGGCTATCCGATATCGCTTTCAAGCAATCACGTATTACTTTCACTTTTTCCTCAGTCTCCTTAATCAAATCTACTCCATGAATCTTATTCTCCTTAAGCTCAGTCCAATACAACAGTGCATGACATTTACATCCATACGATGCTTCATAAGGTGCCATCTTCAAACTCGTCTGATAGCTATTGTTATAGGCAAATTCAACCAAAGGTAGTTACTTTTCCCAACTACCTTGGAATTCAAGAACACAACATCTAAGCATATATTCAAGTGTCTAAATTACTCTATCAGATTGTCCATCAATCTGTAGATGAAAAGCGGTACTAAAATTCAGCTTTGTACCCAAAGCTTCTTGTAACTTCTTCCAAAACCGCGAAGTAAATCTCAGAACCCTATCCGAAATAATTGATAAAGGTACTCCATGAAGTCTCACAATCTCAGAAATATATAGTTTGACTAACTTATCAATTGAATAATCAACGTGTACCGATATAAAATGAGTCGACTTAGTCAGTCTGTCAACCACTACCCATACGACATCTTTCTTTCTTGGTGTCAACGGCAAGCCTGTCACAAAGTCCATAGCAATTCTGTCCCATTTCCATTTAGGAACTAAGATAGGTTGAAGTAAACCTGAAGGTACCTGGTGTTCGGCCTTTACTTGTTGGCAAATCAAGCATCTCGACACAAATTTGGATATATCTCTTTTCATGTCATTCTACCAATACATTTTCTTTAAATTATTATACATTTTTGTGCTTCCCGGGTGAATTGACATACCTCCGTTATGAGCCTCATACAAAATATACCGAATCAACTCAACATTCTTCAGAACACAAATCCTTCCATGGAACCTTAGACAACCATCAGGATCTCTCTGGAAATTTGATTCACAGCTCGACTCACACTGAGCTTTCTTAGCTTGCAACTCTTTATCGGCTTTTTGAGCATCACAAATCTGTTGAAGAAAAGTCAGTCTAGCTTTTAACTCTGCTAGAATAGCACCATCATGAGATAGGGCTAGCCGTACGTTCATAGCTCTCAAGGCAAATAAAGACTTTCTGCTCAAGGCATCGGCAACCACATTCGCCTTACCAGGGTGGTAATCTATCACAAGCTCATAATCTTTTAACAATTCAAGTCATCTTCGTTGCCTCAAGTTCAAGTCCTTTTGAGTCATCAGATATTTAAGACTTTTATGGTCTGAATAGACATGGCATCTCTCCCCGAATAGGTAATGCTGCCAAATCTTCAAAGTAAATACAATAGTGGCTAACTCTAAATCGTGCGTAGGATAGTTCTTCTCATGGGGCTACAGTTGCCTCGAAGCATAAGCTACTACCTTTCTTTCTTGCATTAGTACACAACCTAATCCATTCAAGGACGCATCACTATAAATCACAAATTCTTTTCCTGATTCCGGTTGTACTAGCACCGGTGCCTCGGTTAACAACGCTTTCTATTTCTCAAAGCTCTACAACCACTTCTCTGTCCATTCAAACTTAATGTCTTTTTGCAACAATCTCATTATTGGGGTGGCTATCATCGAAAATCCTTTCACAAACCGTATGTAATAACCAGCTAAACCCAAAAAGCTCCTAACTTCAGTTATGTTCCTCGATGGCTTTCACTCGACAATAGTAGAAATCTTACTGGGATCAATTCGTATACCATCCTTGAAAATAATATGGCCTAAAAACCCAACCTCTCAAAGCCAAAACTCACTTTTACTGAACTTGGTATATAACTGTTTATCCCTGAGAGTCTGTAAAATAGTTCTCAAGTGCTCGGCATGCTCTGCCTCATCTTTAGAATAAATTAAAATATCATTGATAAACACCACGACAAACTTATCTAAATATGGCTCAAAAATTTTGTTCATTAAATCCATAAACACGGCAGGAGCATTCGTTAATCCAAATGGCATAACAAGAAACTCGTAGTGGCCATACCTCGTTCGAAAGGCAGTCTTAGGCACATCAGACTCTTTCACTCGTAACTGGTAGCATCCGGACCTCAAGTCTATCTTAGAGAACCACGTCGCTCTCTTCAGTTGATTAAACAAATCATCAATCCTTAGAAGAGGATACTTTTTTTTATTGTTACCTTATTGAGTTATCGGTAGTCAATGCATAATCTCATGGAGCCATCCTTCTTTTTCACAAATAGTACGGAAGCACCCCGTGGCGAAAAGCTTGGTCTCGCAAAACCTTTGTCGGTCAACTCTTGCAATTGTGACTTCAATTCTTTCAATTTAGTCTGGGCCATCCTATATGGGGCAATAGATATGGGTGTCGTCCCTGGCATTAGCTCAATACTGAATTCCACTTCTCTAACTGGAGGCAAACCCGGTAATTCCTCTAAAATTACATCCGTATACTCGCACACAACCGACACTGTTTCGATTTTCAATTCGGATTCCTTTGTATTCAATATATATGCCAAATAAGCTTTATACCCCTTCCTCAAGTATCTTTGAGCAATCATTGAAGAAATCATCATTGAGTACTTATCTACATCATCTGATTCAACTCGAACAATTTCACCATTTTCACATTTCAATTCCATAACTTTCTGTCTAAAATTCACTATAGCCTCATGTAGTGTCAACCAATCCATACCTAGTATGACATCAAATTCGTCAAACGGGAACAACATCAAGTCGACCGAAAAACAATGATCTTTAACCGTTAAAGGACATTTCTTACATACTTTATCAACTATCACATTCTTTCCTAACGGGTTAGACACCTTAATTACAAATTCTGTAAACTCGACAGGTATATTCATACTAGATGCCAATTTCATACACACATACGAATGAGTGGAGCCAGGGTCTATCAAAGTAATAACATTAGTACCATAGAGAGAAAATTTACCAGTGATCACATCAAGAGAAGTTGCATCTTTGCGTGCATGTATGGCATAGGCTCTAGCCAGAGCCCTAGGTTTGGACCTCACTGTTGTGTCTCGTATCACATTATTACTATCAAACCCATTGCCGGCATTTCTCGAGGGTCTTCCCTTAGAAGCTGTGCCACTTGGCCTCAAGTTCTGAAATCTTTCTTTCTCAACCATCTTGGGACAGTCTTTAATATAGTGGTCTTGAGAACCACACTTGAAAAAAGATCCCTCACTCGCCCTACAGGTGCCAAAATGACATCTACCACATTGTGGGCACTCAGGCTTGGAAGGTTTAGCGTTACCCACACTTGCTACAAACGTAGCCTGAGATCTAAAACTCAAATTCTGCTTTCTACGATTCCCGTATGAATGTCCAGTCGACACATGTGAATGAGAATACATCTCTCTAGATTTCTTAGACTGGGATGGCAACGACTTACTCATGTACTGTAACAACCCGATTTAGGGTCTAGTCGAAACAGTAGTCTCGGGACCACAAATCTAAAGTTAAAAAGATTATTTTATTTTTATTTTTATTTCGATGTTCTAGCATGAATATATTAGTGCATGAAAAATTTGGTAAGTTAATTTTGATGTTTGTGAGCTAATTTCGGAAAAGAACTAAATCGCATAAAGTGTAAAAGTCCTAAATTGATAGCTAAAGGTGTTATTTTGTTAGAGAATCAAAATTAGGGGATTTTAGAGGGCAATTAGACTTTATTAGAAGAGCTTGGCCGGCCATGAGACAAGAATGGGTAATTGGTCAAAAGGTTAGGTTGGTTGATGTCAAAATATGTATTTTAATAATACCCTAAAGCCTTGTATTCACCTTATTCATCCATTTTCTCCTCTTTGACAAAAAATCAGCCATTGTTGGGGTTTGAAAGCTTCAAAAATTTCAGCAACTTTAAGCCCTCTCAAGTAAGTGATTCCCATACCCTTTGTTGATGATTTTTGCATTTTTGAGACCCTTGAAGTATGAGCTTTCAAATAAGGGGTCTATTTTGCTAAACGATTAAGAGTTTAGGGATTTTACATGATAAAAATTAGGGTTTTTTTTTCTGAATTTTTATGAATAATATGAGTCTTGGGTATGTTAGAAACAATTTTTGTGAAAGGTGTTAACTTGAAAACACCTAAAAGGACCATTTTGCATAAGTTGTACAATAAAGGATAAATGAGTGAAATAATGAGAATTTGGGTTGCTTATAGTTGTAAAATGTATTCGGCTATGCTTAAGATATGAGGAAATTCGATAAAAATCAATTTCTGGACCTAGGGGTAAAATGGTCATTTTGTAAAATTTTAGGGGCGAAATGGGTATTTTGCCAATTATGCATTATCGAGTGTTTAGATTATTGTGCTAATAGAATGAATGAATTTTTTAAATATAGATCTAGAGAAATGTGACTCGAGTTTTGATCGGGGTAAGAACAAAGTATACGAAGATTGAACTCGTTTTCATCATTTTGTGTCGAGGTAAGTACATATGTAGATAATGTGTTATTAAAGTTTATTTTGAAATATATGGAATGATATATATATGTGTAATTGCCCTATAGCATTCATGTGATCGAATGGCATCTATTACCATGATAGCGTAAATGGTGCGTTATGAGAATAAAGTACATTATGAGCAAGTGAAATGCTACCCAGTTATGTAAGAAACCCCGTTAAATCCTAGATTTAGTATCAGATACAAAAAGGGGTCACCATGAGAATAGGAATTTATCTGAACTCATGAGAAATGTCCGAGTTCATGAGATGAATGAAATATGTAGTGTGGGTCCGGGTGCTGACCTAATGTACAGACCCGTGAGTAGCTTAATGAGCGTACATTGGATGACGACACTATGGGGTCCAGGCACTAACTCAATAAAAAGGCCCGTGAGTAGCACGAAATGAGAGCACTTCATAGTGCATGGAAATTTTGACTACTAGACTTGTAAGGCACTTGGGTATAAACTCCATGTGTATCCGTAAGTATCTCGAGCGTTCCACGGGTAACTTGAAAACTTAATTAATGAGGCCTCGATAAGGTTTGTATATTGTAATTTAGGATTTGAACTAAGTATATGATGGGACGTAACGAGCATTTGTGAACAAAGTGAAGAATAGGATAAGTGAATTACATTTTTATTTTGAAGTATGATATATCATCATTAGTATATGATTTACTCACACTTTATTTGCCTATATGTACTTACTAGGCTCCCAAGCTTACCCTCTTTCTTTTCCTTTCTTATAGTGCCATCAAAGTAGATCGAGGATTACCAGTCACGTCGGGAAAGCCAGTCACACTAACATTTTGAAGCCTCTCGGTATAGTTGAAATCTTCTATTTTAATTATGGCATGTATTGGACTTAAGTTTTTGAGTCTTGTGTTACGGTTGATTGGCCAAACATGTTTGCTTAATCTAATACTTGATTTATTTTGTATAAGGTCTTGTGATTAAATGAAATACGGTTTATTGAGGCTGATTTGGTTATTGATATAGTCTAGTATAGGTTTTGGATATTATTGTGTAGGTTATGTGGGTAAGGGCGGCAAATAGGTTTGGTATATAACCTTATTTTGCCCACACGTGTAGGCAGAAGGGCGTGTGCCTTTGGCGTGTGATATTTTGGGTATGCTGACGTCAGAAATAGAATACCAGACTTTTACACACGGGCTTTGAACAAGGGCGTGTTGAGGCCGTGTGAGAGACATGGGCCATGGACATGAGCGTGTGTCCAGGCCGTGTGAAGTCTGCACTTGAATTATGAAAAATTTTGGAAATAAATTAGTCACACGAGCAAGGGACCCGGGCGTGCCCCAAGCCACACAAGCGTGTGCCCTATATTCACACGGGCGTGTGGAACCTTAAAGCATGAATTTTTTTGAGTTTTCTTAAGTCCTCAGTTTGGTTTCGAAATACCCCGAATGTATGTTCAGGGCCTCTAAAGTTCGTATAAGGGTTAGTATTCATGTGAAATGAAAAGTTTTAAATTGATCAAAATTTTACGACCCGATTTTATATAATTGGTTGAGTTTAAGTCCTGTAATACCTCAAACTCTGTTCTGGCACTGGATACGGGCAAGGGGTGTTACATTTAGTGGTATCAGAGCTACAGTTTAGTTGGTTCTCGGACTAACGTAGAGTATGTATGAGTCTAACTATACATGCCATAGATGAATTGTGATAGTGTGACGGCTCCTGACTTTTTTTTTAAAATTATATTTTCATATAGTAATGGATCCTGATCGAACCGTGACAGACAATGTAGAAAGTAACGTGCCAGCTCCCGCTGAAGGGCCAGTGCCATCTGATAATCGACCTCCCACAGTTAGTCAGGGAGGAGGAGAAGGGGCTCGAGAGGCCTTTCTTCACATGATGAATGAGTGGTACACGGAGTTCGTCCGAGCAAACCCGGATGCTCCACCCCCTTTACCCTCACCTATTCCTCGACCTGTTCCTATGGCACCCCAAGGTGTAGACCTTGAGAGGCGGAATAGACCTCTGGTGGATAGGATACTAAAGCAGTGAGCCGAAGAGTTTCGTGCTAGTAAAGACGACGATCCTGAAAGAGCAAAATTCTGGCTTGAAAATACCATCAGGGTATTCGACGAACTATCTTGCACTCATGAGGAATGCTTGAAGTGTGCAATATCCTTATTGAGGGACTCAACATACCACTGGTGGAAGACGTTAGTCTCAGTGGTACCTCACGAAAGAGTTACATGGGAGTTCTTCCAAAAGGAATTCCAGAAGAAATACATTAGTGAGAGGTTCATGGACCAAAAGCGTAAAGAATTCCTTAAAATGAAGCAAGGCCGCATGACGATTATTGAATATTAAAGAAAGTTCGTCAAACTTAGTAAGTATGCTCGGAAGTATATATCTTCCGAGGCAAAGATGTGTCGAAGGTTTGAGGACGAACTTAATGAGGATATTAGACTGTCGGTGGGTATCCTTGAGTTGAAAGAGTTTGTAGTGCTAGTTGACCGAGCTTGTAAAGCCGAGGAGTTGATCAAGGAAAAGAAAAAAATTAAGGTTGAGGCTAGAGATGTAAAGAAGAGGCATGCGAGCAAGTCGTTTCCTTCTTAGTCTAAGAAATCTAGAGACGTCTATTCTCGTTCTCATGCATCAACTGGACACTCATATCGTGATCGTAAGAAGCAAGATTCAGACCTTAAGTCTCGGGCTACATCGGTGGCCAGTGTAGGCAATGCTAGATCTTCTAGGCCAGAGTGCCAACACTGTGGTAGAAACCATTTCGGCAAGTGTAGGATGAATGATATATCCTGTTTTCGATATGGTTCTCAAGACCACTTCATCAAGGATTTCCCCGAGATGAAGGAGAAATAAAAATCTCAAGGTGCAAGGCCAAGTGGTACTAATTCAAGAGGAAGACCCCAGAAGAATGTTGGAGTCGGGGTTAATAGTAAGAATGTGACGAGAGACTCCACAATAAGATCCGGAGTTAGGGCTCCGGCTAGAACATATGCCATACATGCACGTGAAGATGCATCATCTCCCGATGTGATCACCGGTATATTTTCCCTTCATGATTATACTGTTATTGCTTTGATTGACCTTGGTTCTACTCATTCGTATGTGTGCATGAAATTAGTGTTTAGCACGAATATGCCTGTTGAGTCTATAGAGTTCGTGATTAAGGTGTCAAACCCATTAAGCAAACATGTGTTAGTTAATAAAGTATGCAAGAAATGTCTCTTAGTAGTTAAAGGTCATTGCTTTTCGGATGATTTAATGCTATTACCATTCGATGAGTTTAATGTCATATTGGGTATGGACTGGTTGACACTCCATGATGCTGTGGTAAACTGTAGACAAAAAGTCATTAAATTGAATGTAAAAATGGTGAAAACCTCTGGGTTGAATCAGATGAGCCAGGGAACTCGCCTATGGTAATATCCTTGATGTCCGCTCAGAGATACTTGAGGAAAGGATGTGAAGCTTATTTGGCTCTTGTAATGAATATGAAGGAGTCTGAACTGGAAGTGGAGTCAGTACCAGTTGTATGCGAATATGTGGATGTATTTCTGGAAGAGTTGCCTAGGTTACCTCTAATTCGAGAACTGGAGTTCGGTATAAAATTAATGCCAGGGATCTCGCCTATTTCGATTGCTCCGTATCGGATGGCCCCGACCGAGCTGAAGGAACTAAAGTTATAGTTGTAGAAATTAACCGATAAGGGTTTCGTGAGACCGAGTTTTTCACCATGGAGTGCTCCGGTGTTTTTATGAAAAAGAAAGATGGATCTATGAGGTTGTGTATAGATTACTGACAGTTAAATAAGAGAACTATCAAGAACAAATACCCGTTGCCGTGAATTGACGACTTGTTTGATCAACTAAAGGGAGCAGCATGGTTTTCCAAGATAGACTTAAGATCTGGCTACTACCAACTACGAGTGAAAGAGGCTGATGTGCCTAAAACTGCTTTTAGGACTCGGTATGGCCATTATGAGTTTCTCATCATGCCTTTTGGCTTAATGAATGTCCCCACCGTGTTTATGGATTTAATGAATAGGATATTTTGGCCATATTTAGATAAATTTGTTGTCGTATTTATCGATGATATCCTGATCTATTCTAGAGATAAGGAAGAACATGCCGAACATCTGAGAACTGTTCTACAAACTCTACGAGATAACCAGTTGTATTCCAAGTTTAGTAAAAGTGAGTTTTGGCTTTAAGAAGTCGGCTTTTTGGGTCACATTGTCTCGAGTGATGGCATTAGAGTTGATCCTAGCAAGATTTCTACTATTGTTGAATGGAAACCCCCAAAAAATGTGACCGAAGTTAAAAGCATTTTAGGCTTGGCGGGTTATTATAGGTGGTTTGTAAAAGACTTTTCTATGATTTCTACACCCATGACGAAGTTGTTACAGAAAAATATTAAGTTTGAATGGTTTGATTTATGCCAGCAGAGTTTCAAAAAGTTGAAGATGTTGTTAACTGAGGCTCCTGTACTAGTTCAATCCAAATCAGGAGAAGAGTTTGTGATTTTCAGCGATGCTTCTCTAAACGGGTTGGGATGTGTACTTATGCAATAAGGCAAAGTTGTAGCCTATGCCTCGAGACAGCTGAAACCTCACGAGAAGAACTATCTGACACATGATCTAGAGTTGGCAGCTATAGTATTTGCTTTGAAGATTTGGCGACATTATTTGTTTAGGGAAAAATGTCATGTATACACCGATCACAAAAGTCTTAAGTACTTGATGACTTAGAAAGATTTAAATGTGAGACAGTGAAGATGGTTAGAACTGTTAAAGGATTATGAAATAATTATCAACTACCACCTGGGAAAGGCGAACGTGGCCGCCGACTCATTAGGTAGAAAGTCATTGGTTGC
This sequence comes from Gossypium longicalyx, assembly GCA_025698465.1. Classification (NCBI taxonomy): domain Eukaryota; kingdom Viridiplantae; phylum Streptophyta; class Magnoliopsida; order Malvales; family Malvaceae; genus Gossypium; species Gossypium longicalyx. The sequence continues at coordinate 31,223,962 of CM047006.1, forward strand.
TTTGAGAAAGATGAATGCCCAGTTGGTTTTATCCGAGGATGGGTCGGTTATAGTAGAGTTAAAAGCTAGACCGACGTTTCTTCAAGAAATTCGTAAAGCCCAGATGAATGACAGTAAATTGTCAGTTAAGAGAACTCAGTGTGAATCGAATTATCGAATTGGTTCTGAGGGTTGCTTGAAGTTTCGAGAGAGGATTTATGTTCCTAAAGATACCGAGTTGATTCAGAAGATTTTAGGTGAGGCACATAGTAGTTGTTTGTCAGTGCACCCCGAGAGTACGAAAATGTACAACGACTTAAAGAAAATGTATTAGTGGCAGAGGATGAAAAGAGACATTTCAGAGTTCGTATCCAAATGTCTGATATGTCAATAAGTAAAAGCCGAGCACCAAGTACCTTCGGTTTTACTCCAGCCTATCTTGGTCCCAGAGTGGAAATGGGATCGGATTACTATGGACTTTGTAACGGGATTGCCATTGACCCCGAGGAAAAAAGATGCTATATGGGTCGTTATTGATTGACTGACTAAGTCGGCTCACTTTATCCTAGTACGTACAGTTTTTTCACTTGACAAGCTAGCTAACTTGTACATTTCAAAGATTGTGAGACTTCATGGAGTACCCTTTTCGATCATTTCGGATAGAGACCCGAGGTTTACCTTGAGGTTTTGGAAGAAGTTACAAGAATCCTTGGGGACTAAGTTAAGTTTCAGTACGGCTTTCCATCCGCAAACCGATGGCCGTCTGAGAGAGTAATTCAAATTTTGGAAGACATGCTCCGATGCTGTATATTAGAGTTCTAGAATAGTTGGGAAAAGTACTTGCCACTAGTAGAGTTTGCGTATAACAACAATTTTCAGTTGAGTTTGAAGATAGCACCTTATAAAGCATTATATGGGCGTAAGTGCTGGACGCCCTTGTATTGGACTGAGCTCAGAGAAAACCAAATTCACGGGATCGACTTAGTTAAGGAGACCGAAGAAAAATTTAAGGTGATTCGTGATTGCTTAAAGGCCACTTCGGATGGACAGAAATCCTATGTGGATTTAAAACGAAAAGAAGTCGAGATTCAAGTCGGTGATAAGGTATTTTTGAAAGTATCTCCTTCGAAAAAGGTTATCAAATTTGGTAAAAAGGGTAATTTGAGTCTGCATTTTATCGGACCTTATGAGGTGATTGAGAGAATTGGGTCGGTAGCCTATTAGTTAAACTTGCCATCGGAGTTGGAAAAGATCCATGATGTGTTTCATGTGTCCATGCTACGCCGATACCGCTCTGAACCTTCACATGTGATTTCTTTGGCGGAGGTAGAGATTAGACCGGATATGTCGTATGGTGAGGAACCAATTGAGATTCTAGCTCGAGAAATTAAGCAATTAAGAAATAAGGATGTTCCTCTTATGAAAGTGTTATGGCAGAGACATGGAGTTGAAGTGGCCACATGGGAGCCCGAAGAAATCATGAAAAGCCAATATCCAAACCTTTTTGCCTTTAAGAATTTTCGAGGACGAAAATCCCTAAAGGGGGAGAAATGTAACAGCCCGATTTAGGGCCTAATCGGAACAATGGTCTCGGGACCACAAATCTGAAGTTAAAAAGATTATTTTTATTTTTATTTTGATGTTTTAGCATGAATATATTAGTGCATGAAAAATTTGGTAAGTTAATTTTGATGTTTGTGAGCCAATTTCGAAAAAGGACTAAGTCGCGTAAAGTGTAAAAGTCCTAAATTGATAGCTAAAGGTGTTATTTTGTTAGAGAATCAAAATTGGGGGATTTTAAAGGGCAATTAGACCCTATTAGAAGAGCTTGGCCGGCCATGAGACAAGAATGGGTAATTGGTCAAAGGGTTAGGTTGGTTGATGTCATAATATGTATTTTAATAATACTCTAAAGCCTAGTATTCACCTTCTTCATCCATTTTCTCCTCTTTGACCAAAAATTAGCCATTGTTGGGGTTTGAAAGCTTCAAAAATTTTAGCAACTTTAAGCCCTCTCAAGTAAGTGATTCACATACCCTTTGTTGATGATTTTTGCATTTTTGAGACCATTGAAGCATGAGCTTTCAAATAAGGGGTACAATGGTCATTTTGTGAAATTTTAGGGGTGAAATGAGTATTTTTCCCAATTATACATTGTCGAGTGTTTAGATTGCTGTGCTAATAGAATAAATGAATTTTTTAATATAGATCCAGAGAAACGTGGCTCGGGTCTTGATCGAGGTAAGAACAAAGTATACAAAGTTGAACTCGTTTTATCATTTTGTATCGAGGTAAGTTCATATGTAGATAATGTGTTATTAGAGTTTATTTTGAAATATATGGAATGATATATATATTTATGTGTAATTATCTTATAGCATTCATGTGATCGAATGACATCTATTACCATGATAGTGTAAATGGTGCGTTATGAGAATAAAGTGCATTGTGAGCAAGTGAAATGCTACCCAGTTATGTAAGAAACCCCACCCCGTTGAATCCTAGATTTAGTATCGGATTCAAAAAGGGGTCACCATGAGAAAAGGAATGGTCTGAACTCATGAGAAATGTCTGAGCTCATGAGATGAATGAAATATGTAGCGTGGGTCCGAGTGCTGATCTAATGTATAGACCCGTGAGTAGCTCAATGAGCATACATTGCATGACGACAGTATGGGGTCCAGGCACTGACTCAATAAAAAGGCTCGTGAGTAGCACGAAATGAGAGCACTTCATAGTGCATGGAAATTTTGACTACTAGATTTGTAAGGCACTTGGGTATAAACTCCACGTGTATTCGTAAGTATCCCGAGCGTTCCACGGGTAGCTTGAAAACTTAATTAATGAGACCTCGATAAGGTATGTATACTGTAATTTAGGATTTGAACTGAGCATGTGATGGGACGTAACGAGCATTTGTGATCAAAGTAAAGAATAGGATAAAGAACTTTAAGTGAATTATATTTTTATTTAGAAGTATGATATGTCATCATTAGTATATGATTTACTCACACTTTATTTGCCTATATGTACTTACTAGGCTCCCATGCTTACCCTCTTTCTTTTCCTTTCTTATAGTCCTATCAAAGTAGATCGAGGATAACCAGTCACGTCGAGAAAGCCAATCACACTAATATTTTGAAGCCTCTCAGTGTAGTTGAAATCTTCTATTTTGATTATGGCATGTATAGGACTTAAGTTTTTAAGTCTTGTGTTATGGTTGATTGGCCAAACATGTTGGCTTAATCTAATACTTGATTTATTTTGTATAAGGTCTTGTGATTAAATGAAATATGGTTTATTGAGGTCGGTTTGGTTGTTGATATAGTCTAGTATAGGTTTTGGATATTATTGTGTAGGTTGTGTAGGTAAAGGCGGCAAATAGGCTTGGTATATAGCCTTATTTTTCCCACACGGATAGGCACACGGGCGTGTGCCTTTGGTCGTGTGACATTTTGGGTATGATGACGTCAGAAACAGAATACCATGTTTTTGCACACGGGCTTTGAACATGGACGTGTTGAGGCCGTGTGAGAAACACGGGCCATGAACACGGGCTTGTGTCCAGGCCGTGTGAAGTCTGCACTTGAATTATGAAAAAAATTGGAAATAAATTGGCCACACAGGCAAGGAACCCAGGCGTGTCCCAAGCCACACGGGCGTGTGCCCTATATTCACACGGGCGTGTGAAGCCTTAAAGCATGAATTTTTTCGAGTTTTTTTAAGTCCTCAGTTTGGTTCCAAGATACCCCGAATGTATGTTCGGGGCCTCTAAAGTTCGTATAAGGGTTAATATTCATGTGAAATGAAAAGTTTTAAATTGATCAAAATTTTACGGCCCGATTTTATATAATTGGTTGAGTTTAAGTCCGGTAACACCTCAAACCTTATTCCGGCGCTGGATACGGGCAAGAGGTGTTACATGTACCTCTTTCTTGTATCTCTTGCATTAGACTCGGCCTTCTTCCTCTCTTTAACTAAGTCTTCAACTTTACAAGCCCATTCAACAAGTACCAAATATTCTTTCAACTCAAGAATACCCACTAATGTCTTAATATCCTCATTGAGCCCATCTTCAAATCTTCTACACATCTTAGCTTCAGAAGGTACACACTCCCGGGCATATTTACTAAGCTTGATGAATTCTCTCATATTCGCTAACTATCATACGACCTTATTTCAATTCTAGGAATTCCTTGCGCTTCTGTTCGATGAATTGTTTGCTCATATATTTCTTTCGAAATTCCTCTTGAAAAAATTCCCAAGTAACCCTCTCTGGCAGTACTACAAATACCAGTGTTCTCCACCAGTGATACACTATGTCTCTCAACAAGGATATGGCACATTTCAAGCACTCCTCGGGTGTACATGACAGTTTATCAAATACTTGTATCGAGTTCTTTAACCAGAACTCTGCTCTTTTGGGGTCATCATTGGCATTTGCCTAAATTCCTCAGCACCTTGTTTTCGAATTCTATCAACAGGTATTCTAGTAAATCTCATGAAATCCATGTGTTGAGGCATCACATGTGTGGGTTGAGGATTCAGGGGACGTGGAGGAGATTGAGCATTCGGGTTCGTTCGAACGAACTCCGTGTACCATGCATTCATCATGTGAAGAAAGACCTCTCTACCTCTTACTCCTCTACTGACAGTTTCAGGCCTACTTTCAGATGGCACCGCTCCTTCCGCTGGAGTAGGCACGTTACTTTCTACGTCATTGCCATTATTCTATCGGGATCCATTTGCTATATGAAGATACATTTTAATATTGTCAGGAGTCGTCACACTATCATTACTCATATATATACGTATGGCATGTATAGCTAAACTCAAATACGCTAGGTTAGTTTGAGAATCGACTAAACCATAGCTCTGATACCATTAAATGTAACACCCCTTACTCGTACTTGAGACTGGGACAAGGTACAAGGCATTACTGTACATAAACAGGGCATCTCCGGAAAATTCGGGTCATAAAATTTCACTCCAAATTAAAATCAATCAAACAAATTCATATTGTCCCTATCATGGACTTACGAGGTCTAAAACATACATTAAAAGTAATTCGAGACTAAACCGAGAGTTTAAGAAAATTTCTAGGTTTAAGCCTCACACGCCCGTGTGCTAGCAATGCACACGCCCGTGTGCTAGCAATGCACACGCCCGTGTGCTTTGGGACACGCCCGTGTCCCATACCCTATGAAATTTTTAGAATTTATTTTTCATTTCAAACGTACAAGGGTTTTCACACGGCTGAGCACACGCCCGTGTCCCTCACACGGCTTAGACACGCCCATGTCATCATCCATGTCCAAAAACCTGGACATTCTGTTTATGATGTCATCATTCATTTAGGGGCACACGGCCAAGGCACACACTCGTGTGCTAGGCTGTGTCTGTCACACGGTTGAGACACACGGCCGTGTCTCTACCCGTGTGTTTACTACCATGCATACTAACTTCGAAACTTTCAGTGCAGGGGACATACGACCATTCAACACTCCCATGGGGCAGACCGTGTGTCACACACGGCCTAGACACATGCCCATGTGTCTACCCGTATGGACCTTTTTGAAGGCTATTTTCCAAGCCAATGATCACGGTCAATCACTCGTACATTCAAACAGACTTTATAACATGCAACATGACATATTTATGCACTGAAATACTCCACACCAAAGCACTCTTACATCTTTATAATGTCATCTTATTCCACACTCATTTATTACACGATTTAGATGCATTCCACACTAATTTCATGCATTATTAAACTTGTTACCATAACTTCAAATTGTGTATTCATACACATAGTCATTTTAAGTTATTAGGTCATCCTTTAACCTTTAGCACTTAATCCAAACTTTACCATACATTCATCAATCAACAACATATCACATCATTATCATGCACTCACCAAGCAATAACATATCCTACCATCAAAACACTAACACTTGCATGCATGGGTAATTAGATTACAACCCAAACGATTAAATATGAGCCATATCACATGGCCATTACAAAAGGAATCATCATCATCATAGACCTTCACAATTTGGCCAAATAACATAACATATATCATAAAATGACCAAGTTCCTATACATGCCATACTCAAAATAATAATTTCACTATACCCAAAAGTCTTTTGATAGTGTGACCGAATACTCCAACAGCTTTCGATCCCCGAGCTAGCTTGGAGAAACTACAAAGGATGGAAAAGAGAGGGGAGTAATCATTAAAGCTTAGTAAGTCCATATGCAAATAATATGCGATAGTGGTAAACAATTAACATGCAAAGACATGATAACATATACATAAAGATTATTCTTCATTCAAACCTCTTTGCTTACTCATCATATGCACATACATACTTGCTCATCTTGAATTGATCTTTACCAAAGCATTATTCATAGGTTTAGCATACGTACCTGTACTCATAGTAGAGTATCGATAACCATACCTCTTTCATATGCCTTCCTTGGGACTTCATTACAATCATTACATTACCTGTTGAACACATCGAAATACTATTGGATACGAGAAAAACTTGCACATAAGTGCCTCATGTACATACGTAGCCAAAGCTACCTCATAACATGTAGACATCCATAATGAACTCGGACCAACTTAATGAGCTCAGATGTTACATGCATCGCATCCATAATAAACTCGGACCAACTCAACGAGCTCGGATGCTCGCATCCATAATGAACTCGAACCAACTTAACGAGCTCAAATGCCTGCATCTATAATGAACTCGGACCAACTCAACGAGCTCGAATGCCCCTCATATATTACGAACTTGGACCAACTCAACAAGTTCAGATTTCTCATAAACTCAGACCAACTCAACGAGCTCGGATCTCTTATTTCCTAGTGACATGTCACTTGTATCCTAACTATTCCTAAGATTCAAATGGGATTTTCTTCACTTACATATATTATCTCCATCGTACTTACTCGTATTGTCGTGGTTAACGACCATGATAACATTAATGCTTTCATAACAATCAATAAGCATATAACTCATAATTATAAGAAAAAAATTTATCACAATATATTAAAGCATTAAAACATACGACAACACCACATTATTTACATATGTACTTACCTCGGTACAAAATGATGATAATCGAGCCTAGTTGTCGTATACTTTATTCTTTCCTCGATCAAGTCCCGATTCACGTTTTTCTTAGTCTATAATGCCAAATTTAACTTATTTATTATCCACATTATACAAATGGGTCCATAAATCATACTTTTGCAAATTTATATTTTGACCCCTAATCTTTCACATATTTACAATTTAGCCTCTAGGCTCGTAAAATGAAATGTATGCATTCTATTGATTACCCAAGCTTAGCCGAACCTTACTATGCTCATATCAGCCCATATTTTCTTTTATTTCACATTATTACTACTTACTTTTACACTTTTTCAAACAAGTCTCTTGTTTAGGTGTTTTCACTAAAAATCACCTAAAAAATATGTTCATCATGCATCAAACATTCATATTCCCCCATAAATCATCAAAATACAAGCATGTCATGCATGGGTAAATTTTCATATATGAACCGTAGTTCAAAATATAGCTAGAAATAGGTAGACCATGTTATCGGGGCTTCAAAAATACAAAGAACATTAAAAACGGGGCTAGGGAACACTTACTATTGAGCTTGGAAATTTTAAACAAAACCTTAGCTATGATGTTGTGTGATTTACGGTAGCCAAGGAAGAAGATTGACACATTTTTGGTTTGATTTTCCCTTTTTATTCTTTTAATTACCTAATGACCAAAATGCCCTTAAGGTTTCTCTTTTCAATTTTTCCTATGCATGTCCATTTTTGTCTAAAATATTAGAAATTGGTCAAATTTCTAATTAGGACCCTCTAGTTCATAATATAATGCAATTTCATGCTTAAAGCTTCTAGAATGCAAGTTTTACACTTTATTCAAATTGGTCCCTAAAATGCAATTAGACATTTTATGCATAAAATTTCTTCATGAAACTTTCACACAAGCATGCGTTCATAACATAAACCTCATAAGAATCATAAAATAATTATTTCTATCTCGAATTTGTGGTCTCGAGACCACTGTTTCGACTAGGCCGTAATTCGAGATGTTACACTGTTGATGTTGATCCAATAACTATACTTCCATTTAAATAGTACAAGTTATTACTTATTGTGCCTTTCATTACCGTTAAAACCTCAGCTACTACCTTAGTAATCCATCTCTCAAAGTGATTGTGAGCGCTTTAGATTCTAGGACCCCTAATGAGATGATATTTTTCTTTAAGCTAGGTATGTAACGAACATCTGTCAAGACTTGGATTGAGTCGTCGTGATTCTTCAATTGGATTGTACCTACTCCCATTGTCTTACAAGTGCTGTCATTGCCCATAAAAACTTCACCTTCTAGTTCTTTAAGACTAGAAAACCAGTCCTTATTAGGACACATATGGTAAGTACATCCCAGATTCAAAATCCACTCATCTGTATGACATGCCATTGCCATGCCAACCAAGCTAAATTCTGAATCCTCATCATGCTCCACTACACATGCATCAAAAATAACCTTGTGCAACTTAGGACAATTCTTGTTCCAATGCCCTTTCTCACGACAAAGCACATTAATCTTTGGCAGGTTTCCCTTTGGACTTACTCCTTCTACCAGATTTGTTGTTGTGCGAACGACCTCTTACTGTTAAGACTTCGGCAGTTCTATCTCTGTAATCTCTTTTATCTTTCTTTCGAGTCTCAGATCTATACAATGCATTACAGACTGCATCAAATGTGATCGTGTAATATCCCGAATTAGGGCCTAATCGGAATAGTGGTTTCGTGACCACAAATTCGAGATAGAAATAATTATTTTATAATTATTTTGAGGTTCATGATATGATTTCATAATTGTGTGAAGATTTCGTGAAGAAATTTTTGGCATAACGAGTTTAATTTAAAGTTAGGGACTAAATTGAATAAGTTGCAAAACTTGTATTCTAGAAGTTTTTAGTATGAAATTGCTTTGAAATATTAATTAGGAGGTCTTAAATAGAAATTTGACCAATTTTAAGTTCATGGGCAAAATTAGGACATGGAAGGAATTTTTGAAAGTTTAGTAAGGAGGGGCATTTTGGTCATTTGGATATTAAATGAAATAAAATGGGAAAAATAACACAAAATGGTCATCTTCTTCATTTGGTTGCTGCCGAATTTTACACTCTCCATAGCTAGGGTTTCTTCAACTTTCAAGCTTCATAGTAAGTGATTCCAAGCCCCGTTTTTAATGATTTTTTACGTTTTTGAGATCCCGGTAGCTCGATTTAGCTTATGCTAGCAATAATTTAACCTAGGGTTCATATTTGGAAAAATACCCATAGGTGAAATTTGTGTATTTTGATGTTTTATGATAGAATATGAGGTTTTAAATTTTGTTAGACAACTTGTGCTACTCGGTTTTGAGTGAAAACGAGTAAAAGGACTTAATCGGCAAAAATACCTAATAGTCACAAGTACATGTTAGAGTGAGAATTTGATGTTGCCATAGAAGGGAAAAGTGATCAGCATGTTATAAAACATAAGAATAAGGAATAAAGTTTAATCCCGAGCCTGGGGGCAAAAGTGTAAATATGCAAAAGTTTAGGGGTAAAATTGTAATTTTGCTAAATTTTGAATTAAGGATTAATTTGATAATGTGAGTATTAAATAAGTTAAATATGTTATTTTAGATCAAGAAAGACGTGGAATCGACCCCAATCGAGGAAAAGAAAAGATTGTGGACTAAATTGCAAAATCTTTATATTTTGGTACCAAGGTAAGTTCATGTGTAAATAATGTAGCATAATGGTTATTTTTAAGTTATTGATGTTAATTATATGATATGCTGATTTTCATCATGAAATATATGCTTTTTGGTTAATTTTGAATAAAATGTAAATTATGTGAGCTACTTATTAAATATAAATTGTTACCGAGTATTGGTTTTGGTATTCTATGGAAGACGGCAAGGATATGTGTTCGAGGAAAATCCCATTTGAACCTTAGGAATAGATTAGGATACAAGTGACATGTCACTAGGATGGTTGAGCATCCGAACTCGTTGAGTTGAGTCCGAGTTCACTTATGGATGCGAATGTCCAAACTCGTTGAGTTGAGTCCGAGTTCGTGAGATGTAACTAGGCATTCAAACTCGTTGAGTTGAGTCCGAGTTCACTTATGGATGCGAACGTCCGAACTCGTTGATTTGAGTCCGAGTTCATTTAAGGGCGGGTTACATGATTGCTTGATTGCATATGTGGCACTTATGTGCAAATTATCCATGTATCCGAATTATATTCCGATGTGTTCAATGGGTAAAGTTCTACTCAAATGGGGGAATACTCGAGATGAAAAGAGACGTATTGGTAAGTGTTGTGAAATGGATATTTTGGACAGGTATGTACTTAACCCTCGGGTTGAGTATTGATACTACAACGATAAGGTAGTAAGATGATGAATGATGATTAGAAATGTGATTTATGTTTTGGTGATACCATGCTAATGTTGTTTGGTATGATTGCTTTGTTATGTTACTTATTATTTGCATATGAACTTACTAAGCATTTATGCTTACTCCCTCCTTCTTATTCATTGTAGTTTTGGACAAGCCAGCTCAGGAATCGGGATAGGTCGAAGGCTCGATCACACTATCTAGAGGACTTTTTGGTAAATGGCTTGTAAAATTTAAGTATGGCATGTATAGCAATAAACCTATTTTGTGTAAATAATCTTATGATATAGTGATGGATTGGTTGAGAAAATGCTTGATAATGATAAGTCATGGAAATGACTAGTTTAGATTATATTTGATGTCATGGAAGGTTAATAGGTTATCTAGTTCATGAAAACTCATAAAAAGATGAAATTTGCCATAAATAGAACATTGCAGCAACACTAACGTGAGTTTGAAAATTTACTAAAAATCATATAAATCGAATTAGGTTATGGATTAAATATGAAATTGAAGCTTATTATGTCTAGTTTCACATGAAATAAATGAAATAGGTAAAGGAATTATGTGTTAGAAGATATTTTAATTTTAGTGAAACAGGGCCAGAGTAATTTCTGGATCCCCTGTTCCAACTTTAGAAATTCACCATAAATTATAAAAAAATACTTAGGTGGTGTATTTTATATTCTCAGAATCCTTATTGAGTCTAGTTTCAGAAGAAACAAACATCATAGTAATATAAATTTTGTACAGAGAGAAATATAGTTCGTAGTAAACAGAGGTCAGTCCAGTCAAGTCCTGAAACAGGGGTAACTTTAACTAATAAACTGTAATAATTGGACCAACCAAAAATTCTAGAAAACAATTAGTAAATAGATATATGATTCTAGTTTAAGGGAAAATTTACAGAATTAGATTTTGAGTTTCAGAACTCGAGATATGAATTTTTAAGCGACTGTGACGCAGATTGCTAGCATGACTAGAAATTTTAAAATTAAATTTTTTGAGCTGTTTAAGTAATGAATTAAGTCTAGTAACACCTCATACTCGACTCCGGCGACGGTCTCGGGCGTGGGGCCGTTACATTTAGTGGTATTAGAGCAGGTTTAGTCAGTTCTCGGACTACGTGTTGTATGTACGAATTTTGCTATACATGCCATATGTATAAATTGTGATAGTGTGACGACTTCTGACCTTTTTAAATGTTTTTTTTATAGTAAATGGATCCCGATCCAGCTGTGGCAGATGAAGTAGAGAGTAATGCGCCAGCTCCGGCTAAAGGGGCAGTGCCGACTGAAAATCCACCTCCTACTGTTAGTCAGGGAGGAGGAGAAAGGGATCGGGAAGCCTTTCTCCAAATGATGAGTACATGGTACACTGAGTTCGTTCGTATGAACCCAAATGTACGACCTCCCCCACCTCCCCCAATTCCTCAACCTGTACCCCCAATGCCTCAGGCTGTGGATACGATAAAATTTCATAGAACTCCAGTTGATAGAATTCGTAAACAAGGGGCCGAAGAATTTAGGGCAAATATTGATGATGATGCCGAAAAAGCAGAGTTCTGGCTTGAAAATTCTATCCGAGTATTTGATGAATTATCTTGTACACCTGAAGAATGTTTGAAATGCGCTATATCTTTGTTGAGGGATTCAGCCTATAATTGGTGGAAGACTTTGATTTCGGTGGTACCAAAAGAGAGAGTAACCTGGGAATTCTTTCAAGAAGAGTTTCGGAAGAAATATATTAGTGAAAGATTTATTGATCAGAAGCGTAAAGAATTTCTTGAGCTAAAGCAAGGTAATATGACAGTTACAGAATATGAAAGAGAGTTTGTTCGATTAAGTAAGTATGCTAGAGAGTATGTTCCTACAGAGGCCAAGATGTGTTGACGATTTGAAGACGGGCTCAACGAAGACATCAAGGTATTTGTTGGAATTCTTGAATTAAAAGAAATGGTAGTACTGGTTGATCGAGCTTGCAAGGCTGAAGAACTACTTAAAGAGAAGAAAAAAGGTAGAGGCTGAGACTAGAAATTGGAAGAAAAGACCAACGAGCAGTTCATTTTCACAGCAACCTGGAAAGTCAAGAAATATGAATCCTCGTTCCCAAGTTTTTGCTGGGCAATCATATGGGAATTATAAGAAGCAAAATGTGGGTCCTAAGTCCCAGACTACTTGGCGCCAGTGTAGGGAACTCGAGATTTGTTAAACTGAGTGCGGTGGTGTGGTAGAAATCATTTTGGTCCGTGCAGAGCAAATGAATGTTTTCGATGTGGTTCTCCAGATCATTTTATTAGAGACTGCCCCGAGAGAGCTGAAAAAGAAAAATTTCAGAATACAAAAACAAGTGGTGCGGATTCGAGAGGAAGATATCCAAGAAAAGCTGGGAGTGAAGCAAGTAGTAAGAATGTAGCCAGAGATGCACCAGTTAGACCTGAAGGAAGGGCTCCGGCTAGAACTTATGCTATTAAAGCGTGTGAAGATGCTTCCTCACCCGATGTGATTACCGGTACATTTTTTCTCAATGGTGTTAATGTTATTGCTTTGATTGACCCCGGTTCTACTCATTCATATGTGTGCATGAAATTGGTGTCTAGTATGAATATACCTGTTGAGAACATAGAATTTATGATTAGAGTGTCGAATCCGTTAGACAAATGTGTGATAGTTGATAAAGTATGCAAGAAATGTTCTTTAATGATTCGGGGTCATTACTTTCTGGCCGACTTGATGTTGTTGCCGTTTGATGAGTTTGATGTTATTTTGGGTATGGATTGGTTGACATTGCATGATGCTATAATAAATTGCAAAGAAAAGGTTATAGAATTAAAGTGTGAAAATGGTGAAACTCTACGGGTTGAATCAAATAAATCAGAGGCATTGTCTAGTGTGATTTCTTCAATGTCGGCTCAAAGATATTTGAGAAAGCGTTATGAAGCTTATTTGGCATATGTAATTAATACAAAATAAGTTGAAAATGTTAGATGATGGTTTGATTCTAGCAGAGTTAAGAACAAAACCGATGTTTTTACAAGAGATTTCTGAAGCTTAGAAAGATGATCAAGGTTTGCAAGCCAAGAGAAAGCAGTGTGAAATTGATACAGAGTCAGACTTTAGAATCGTTTCTGATGGGTGCTTAATGTTTAAAGATCGGATTTGTGTACCAAAGAATGAGGAATTGATTCAAAAGATCCTACAGGAAGTACATAGTGGTTGTTTCTCGATTCATCCGAGTGGTACGAAAATGTATAATGACTTGAAGAAAATATATTGGTGGAATGGAATGAAAAGGGATATATCAGAGTTTGTGTCCAAATGTTTAATTTGTCAACAGGTGAAAGCTGAACACCAAGTGCCTTCGGGATTACTTCAGCCTATTATGGTTCCTGAATGGAAATGGGATCGGATTACTATGGAGTTTGTTTTAGGGATGCCATTGACTCCAGGAAAGAAAGATGCCATCTGGGTAATAGTTGACAGATTAACTAAGTCGGCTCATTTTATCCCCGTACGTACGGATTATTCTCTTAACAAGTTGGCTGAACTATATGTTAGAGAAATTGTTAGACTACACGGAATACCATTGTCGATTATTTCAGATAGAGATCCAAGGTTTACCTCGCAGTTTCGGCAAAAGTTGCAAGACGCATTAGGTACGAAGTTAAATTTTAGTACTACTTTTCATCCACAAACTAATGGGAAATTAGAGAGAGTAATTCAGATTCTTGAAGATATGCTCAGATGTTGTGTATTGGAATTTCAAGGAAATTGGGAAAAATATTTACCGTTGGTAGAATTTGCTTACAATAATAGTTATCAGACGAGCTTGAAAATGGCACCTTATGAAGCATTGTATGGTCGTAAATGTCGAACGCCATTGTATTGGACTGAACTCAAGGAAAATCAGATTTATGGAGTTGATCTAATAAAAGAAACCGAAGAAAAAGTGAAGGTACTTGAGATTGTTTGAAAGTCGTCAGAGATAGGCAAAAATCTTATGCGATTTAAAACGCGAAAAGACATTGAATTTCAAGTTGGTGATAAAGTATTTTTAAAGGTGTCTCCGTGGAAGAAAGTTCTTAGATTTGGACGGAAGGGCAAATTAAGTCCGCGTTTTATTGGGCCGTATGAAATAATTGAAAAAGTTGGACCGATAGCATATTGGCTAGCTTTACCATCTGAATTAGAGAACATTCATGATGTGTTCCATGTATCTATGTTACGCCAGTATCGTTCGGATCCTTCACATGTGGTTTCACTGATAGAAATTGAACTACAACCAGACATGACCTATGAAGAAGAACCGATTAAGATTTTAGCTCGAGAGGTCAAACAACTATGGAATAAAAATATAGCACTTGTGAAGGTGTTGTGGCAAAAGCATGGAGTAGAAGAAGCTACATGGGAATCTGAAGAAAATATGAGAAATCAATACCCACATCTGTTTACCGGAAAGATTTTCGAGGACGAAAATCCTTAAAGGGGGGGAGAGTTGTAATATCCTGAATTAGGGCCTAATCGGAATAGTGGTTTCGTGACCACAAATCCGAGATAGAAATAATTATTTTATAATTATTTTGAGGTTCATGATATGATTGCATAGTTGTGTGAAGATTTCGTGAAGAAATTTTTGGCATAACGAGTTTAATTTAAAGTTAGGGACTAAATTGAATAAGTTGCAAAACTTGTATTCTAGAAGTTTTTAGTATGAAATTACTTTGAAATATTAATTAGGAGGTCTTAAATAGAAATTTGACCAATTTTAAGTTCATGGGCAAAATTAGGACATGAAAGGAATTTTTGAAAGTTTAGTAAGGAGGGGCATTTTGGTCATTTGGATATTAAATGAAATAAAATGGGAAAAATAACACAAAATGGTCATCTTCTTCATTTGGCTGCTGCCTAATTTTACTCTCTCCATATCTAGGGTTTCTTCAACTTTCAAGCTTCATAGTAAGTGATTCCAAGCCCCGTTTTTAATGATTTTTACGTTTTTGAGATCCCGGTAGCTCGATTTAGCTTACGCTAGCAATAATTTAACCTAGGGTTCATATTTGGAAAAATACCCATAGGTGAAATTTGTGTATTTTGATGTTTTATGATAGAATATGAGGTTTTAAATTATGTTAGACAACTTGTGCTACTCGGTTTTGAGTGAAAACGAGTAAAATGACTTAATCGGCAAAAATACCTAATAGTGACAAGTACATGTTAGAGTGAGAATTTGATGTTGCCATAGAAGGGAAAAGTGATCAGAATGTTATAAAACATAAGAATAAGGAATAAAGTTTAATCCCGAGCCTAGGGGCAAAAGTGTAAATATGCAAAAGTTTAGGGGTAAAATTGTAATTTTGCTAAAATTTGAATTAAGGATTAATTTGATAATGTGAGTATTAAATAAGCTAAATGTGTTATTTTAGATCAAGAAAGACGTGGAATCGACCCCAATCGAGGAAAAGAAAAGATTGTGGACTAAATTGCAAAATCTTTATATTTTGGTACCAAGGTAAGTTCATGTGCAAATAATGTAGCATAATGGTTATTTTTAAGTTATTGATGTTAATTATATGATATGCTGATTTTCATCATGAAATATATGCTTTGTGGTTAATTTCGAATAATATGTAAATTATGTCAGCTACTTGTTAAATATAAATTGTTACCGAGTATTGGTTTCGGTATTCTATGGAAGACGGCAAGGATATGTGTTCGAGGAAAATCCCATTTGAAACTTAGGAATAGATTAGGATACAAGTGACATGTCACTAGGATGGTTGAGCATCCGAACTCGTTGAGTTGAGTCCGAGTTCACTTATGGATGCGAATGTCCGAACTCGTTGAGTTGAGTCCGAGTTCGTGAGATGTAACTAGGCATCCGAACTCGTTGAGTTGAGTCCGAGTTCACTTATGGATGCGAACGCCCGAGCTCGTTGAGTTGAGTCCGAGTTCATTTAAGGGCGGGTTACATGATTGCTTGATTGCATATGTGGCACTTATGTGCAAATTATCCATGTATCCGAATTATATTCCGATGTATTCAACGGGTAAAGTTCTACTCAAATAGGGGAATACTCGAGATGAAAAGAGACGTATTGGTAAGTGTTGTGAAATAGATATTTTGGACAGGTATGTACTTAACCCTCGGGTTGAGTATTGATACTACAACGATAAGGTAGTAAGATGATGAATGATGATTAGAAATGTGATTTATGTTTTGGTGATACCATGCTAATGTTGTTTGGTATGATTGCTTTGTTATGTTACTTATTATTTGCATATGAACTTACTAAGCATTTATGCTTACTCCCTCCTTCTTATTCATTGTAGTTTTGGACAAGCCAGCTCAGGAATCGGGATAGGTCGAAGGCTCGATCACACTATCTGGAGGACTTTTTGGTAAATGGCTTGTAAAATTTAAGTATGGCATGCATAGCAATAAACCTATTTTGTGTAAATAATCTTATGATATAGTGATGGATTGGTTGAGAAAATGCTTGATAATGATAAGTCATGGAAATGGCTAGTTTAGATTATGTTTGATGTCATGGAAGGTTAATAGGTTATCTAGTTCATGAAAACTCATAAAAAGATGAAATTTGCCATAAACAGAACATTGCAGCAACACTGACGTGAGTTTGAAAATTTACTAAAAATCATAGAAATCGAATTAGGTGATAGATTAAATATTAAATTGAAGCTTATTATGTCTAGTTTCACTTGAAATAAATGAAACAGGTAAAGGAATTATGTGTTAGAAGATATTTTAATTTTAGTGAAACAGGGCCAGAGCAATTTCTGGATCCCCTGTTCCAACTTTAGAAATTCACCATAAATTATAAAAAAATAATTAGGTGGTGTATTTTATATTCTCAGAATCCTTGTTGAGTCTAGTTTAATAAGAAACAAACATCATAGTAATATAAATTTTTTACAGAGAGAAATATGGTTCGTAGTAAACAGAGGTCAGTCCAGTCAAGTCCTGAAATAGGGGTAACTTTAACTAATAAACTGTACTAATTGGCCCAACCAAAAATTCCAGAAAAAAATTAGTAAATATATATATGAGTCTAGTTTGAGGAAAAATTTACAAAATTGGATTTCGAGTTTCAGAACTCAAGATATGAATTTTTAAGCGACTGTGACGCAGATTGCTAGCATGACTGAAAATTTTAAAATTAAATTGTTTGAGCTGTTTAAGTAATGAATTAAGTCTAGTAACACCTCATACTCGACTCCGGCGACGTCTCGGGCATGGGGGCGTTACAGATCGTATCCTTCCTATGAAGCAATATGGTAGTAAGATGATCATATTCATCAAGAAGAGAATTCAACAACAATAATGCCTTGTCTTCATCTTCAAATTTCTCATCCAAATTTAGCAAGTCTGCTAAAATTTTATTGAATGAGTTCACATGGTCATTCATCGACATACCGGGTGCATACATTAATCGATAAAGTTTCTTTTTCATATAAAGCCTATTTTCAAGACTTTTCGTTAGAAACTTTTCTTCCAGTGTATCCCGCCAATTCTTCGCTGATGTCTCCCTCATGAAAGAGTGCTTCTGCTCTTTGGCCAAACATAGGCGAATTGTACCACATGTCTGTCTATTGATCTTGACCCACTCATTGTCATCCATCTTGTCAGGTCTTTCTTCAAGGGTTATATCCAGCTCTTGCTGACATAAGACATCTAGGATCTCACATTGCCACATGCCAAAATTATTGGTACCATCAAATTTCTCTACTTCAAATTTTGCATTAGTCACAGTAGTCTTTGCTGATGACGATGCCTTTGTCATTTTTCTCCTCAATCCTAACTACTGTATATGTGAACAGTACCGTCAATGTGAATAGTGTCGTGGATGAACAATATCATATACATAAATAGTATTGTAAACGATCGTATTCTCCAAGTACGAATCTAGCCCTGATACAAATTGTTGTGCAGAAGCGTGTAAAAGGGTAAAATTATTCTACTAAAAAATCGCACTGAGTTCAATTCCCAAGAAAGAGAGGTAGATCACAGGGATCGCTTAAGTACCAGGTATTTCCTAGTTAGAATATCCCTCTATTATAATTTAATAGCACAATAAATCACTACAATCACACTCACAAAATATGCAAAATAATACAATAAAGAACACTAGAATTTTAACGAGGTTCAGCAAATTTTGCCTACATCCTCGGGCACTACCAAATATATTTAACTCCAAAATATAAGTGAACATTTACAAAGAGAGAAAACAATGCCTTAAGTAGAGAATGGCAAATATGAGTTGATCAAATGAGAAATGGTTAGATCTATTTATAGTTGAGGTTCAGGGATCAACTTGCAAAGTCACTATACAATTAGGGCCAAAAATTGCAATTATCTCATGCCAAATCTCAATCCCACTTTTGGTGCCTTAAATCTCAGAAATCTAGTGCGAACATTTTGATACCCATATCTTTGACTTTCCAAATTATAGATAATTGCCAATACATTTTATATTTTCTTAAAAGAATTTTTATTTAGTTAGATAAATTCTACTTAATATTGTTGATTAATTAGATAAAACTAACAAGTAGTAATAGTATCGCAAAATTTATGGTTTTTTTGTTCAACTAGATTTATGGTTTCTGATTTTGTGGGTTAGAATTTAGAATTTTAAGATTTATGATTTTAAGGAAAGGGTTAGATTAGAATTTAAAGCCTACAACGATCTATAATTTAGGGTTTTAAAATTTTATAAAAAAATAGACTAATTTTATTAATTTTAGAGTTAAAAAAATAATAATTAATTTGATATCTGTTAATGTATTATATTATTAATGTAGTCTAAAAAATATAACAATTATTAATCAACACTATAAGAAAAGATTATATAAACTTATAAACACATGATTCTCAAAATCATATTATAGCCCATACAACTTTAAAAATTTTCATTTAAATCTTTTTAAAGTGCGTTTTAAAATGTTTTGTTAATCGAGTGCATTTGGTACTACCGCCACGCACTTGTCACGTCAAGTGCCTTTTTTTTTGGGGTGGTGGTCGGCAATATGCTTAAATTCCACGCCGAAAAGAAAATGGGTGATCTTGGATTAAATAAAACATTGTCTTGCACGTCCAGATAAATTTGATAAATTTATTTCGAAAGAAATGAACATTAATGCAGGCGTAAAAGTGATAAAACTTTGTGAGTGAATTTAACATTATCCTGAATACATTTTAGGCGATGCTCATGACAAATGGTAGCACTTTTTCCTATGAACATTTAAACAAATACGCCATACTCATCATAAATGGTGATACATGTATATGTACTTTTGGATATCGTTCTGTATATAGCTAGATTCATACCCTGTCAAGGGAGAGGAACCTCTGGGGCATTGAATTGTCAGAGATCATGTTAGACCGATGGAGAGGGAATGGTCTTAAAATAATACGTGTCAAATACTTGGCATTACATAAGAAAGAGATTTCCAACACGGTTGATGCACTACAGAATCGGTCCCCACCTTGAGGGTCGAGCCATGGGAGCGTAGTTTATATTGAAACTACGTTATATTATACATATGTTATCATTATATAACTTCAAATGAGGGATGCATATTACCATGCATGATCATTGAATTGGTCATATGGGCGTAACTCTTGGTCTCACATGGATTCCCATATGACCGATATGTGATGGGGAACAAATGAGTAGTGCCGATGTGGAAATTGGGTCATTTCTTCCAAACTGTCAGCATTCGTCCCCCGGGTATATAATGTACAGAAGCCATGAAAGAGATTGGTGATAGAAAAAGAGATGAATAATTGATATTGTGTTGATGAATCGTTGGTCGAACTTCATATTGTCCGGGCAATACAAAGCAGTTACTTTGAGTATTGAGAAAATAAGTTACAACGTGTAAGAGAGTTTGGGGTTCATTTCCTTGCAGTAACTTTATTTCGAAGATACTCCTCGGAAAAATTCTTAAGAGTAACTACTCGCAATCAGTCTTCGACCACATAGTGGAGCCCACACATTAATTATTATCCTTACATACATTAATTATCACATCTCATATGAGCTAATTGATGATAAATCTAATCACCATCTTATCTAAATCTATGATAATAGGTTAGTGGTCAACTTGTTTAAAGACCACCAATACAGACGCAACACATTGCACTTCAGAACCATAGCTATGGATAAATAAGATCTTAGGTTTGCCAATAAGAGGGAGACTGTCTCATTCTCCTTTTGTAACATCATTTACTTGTCGACGTACGATACGAATGAAAGGTGCTACCAAAACATTAACATGGTAAATATCTTTAATTTATTCAATAAATTTTAAAATTTAAAAAATATTTTTATAAAATTATAAAAAATATTTAAATTCTATTTAAAACAAGTTTTATACTTTTTCGAACAAAGTTCAAAAATCTTATATTGTCTATTTGAAAGAAAAGAATTAAGTAATTTGCAAAATATAGGAATCTTAATATGTTAAAGGTTACTTAAATCTTGAAGGGATTATTAAAAAAAATTAAGTGATATTATCAGCAACTTGCCACTTAAGGGGCCAAAGCTTTCGCCTAGACGGTACTGGAGTTATTTTTTTTTCTCTCAAGTTACTGCTCAAGCGGCAATGTAGTTAATACTAATTTTAATAAGATGCCGCCTAGGGGGCACAAGCTATAGCTTAGGAGGTACTGTAACCAATCATAATTTTATACTTCCATAAACATTGTCATATCATCTTAGTGTGTTTCAAAGTACTATATGTAACGCCCTCGACCTAAACCAATGAATCGAATCCGAATCTTGGGTGTTATGCCTTATATAAATGTAACTTGAAACTTTTCTTTCTTATTTATTGATTTAAACATCTATTTTTTTATAATAGAATTTCGTATGGCGTACATTGTTTGACTACATTTACATCTCTCCTATGTACAAACTACTATCTATGGCTACTACAGAGTTTCTTGTAAAAATACAATGTGTGGATATCGTTTCGACTCAATAATATTTCAGACTTTCCTACTTATCTCTTACTCTACTAGGTATACTTTGGGATGCTACTTAATAAAGTTTAGCGCAGACTTAGACATGCCAATTTTTTTCCTGTATGCATAACAGCCCAGCGTGTCGCTTCCTTGGCGTAGCCCTAGCATCGACTTTCGACACTTATTCCTTTACTAACATGAAAACAGAAACAACTTTTGTAAGTTCATAAGAACTTAGTGAGCTAAACTTTAAGATACCTTTTCCATTCATTCTACATTGCATATGTTGTTTTGCACATCCTTGAAGTGTTTATTGACCTTTCTACCTTCTTTGGTAGGTACAATACTAAGGCTACCATCTCTCTTCCTTCAGAACTGTTTTCCTTATCTTGTGCGTACTATACTTAATATCTCTTCACCTTCTATATCCTTACTTAAATCTTATCTTTACATAATCCTTAACCTCTTCCCTTACCTTATTATCAGATTTAATAACTTATTTCATACTTACTAGTCTTATCATTATCTATGGGCGGGGTAGACTATGCCCAATACTTATCTCTTTAGTGCACTCTCTGTACTTACTTTTAGCTAATATCTTTTCCTCGCCATGTACTTTGGCGCACACTAGCCCTTCTATTCATCCCTTGTAACTATACGAGGTTTGCCATGCATTCGGTGTCCACCTAAAAGCCTTGTCTTCAGATGGTCATCATGAGATGCGTTCTTTAGATTCCGCCACGAAGGCACTCTTTTGTAAAGATAGCCACAAAAGCTTTCCTTTTAAAGTCTTGCCACAAAGGTGTCCTTTTTAACAAAGTTTTCCATAAGGTATTCTTTTAACTGAGATAGCCACAAATGTAACAGCCCGAATTTCAGTGATGTCAGAAACTGTGGTTCGAGGCCACTAAATCTGGAAAATGAGCTCGTAAATTTTATTAATTAATATTTATGAGTTAAATGTGGTTTTTAAAAGATTTTTGAATTAGTAAATTTGTGTTTATAAAAAATTTATTAGGTCAATTTTTTATGATTTCACTCAAAATTCTTTAATAAAGTACCTTTACATATCCATTACCATCTCAATTTCATCATCAAATAACTAAAATCATATGAACTTATCAATGGTATCTTCCAAAACTTCCACAAAAAAGAAAAATGAAATAACAAGTTGGAAGTTTTGGAAGATACCATTGATAAGTTCATATGATTTTAGTTATTTGATGATGAAATTGAGATGTTAATGGATATGTAAAGGTAATTTATTAAAGAATTTTGAGTGAAATCATGATTTAAGGATAAAATTGTAAAGTTGTTGAATTTGTAGAAAATTTTGAAATTTCATGGAATTCAAGGGTTGCTATTGTTATATATGAAAATATTTAGGCTTGGAACAAGGAATAAATTTCATGAATTTTATTTTCCAAGCCTAGGGACGAAATCGTCATTTATTAAATGTTTAGGGGTAAAATGGTAATTTTGCCTAAAATATAAATTAGATTAAATTGAGTATGAATTGCATTAAATTGATGTTAAATTCACTCGTATAGATCCGGGTAGTCCGAATATGGATTTAAAGCAAGGAAAGGAGAAAATGTCGAATTAATAGATTTTATGTACACAAATAACTATCAAGGTAAGTTCGTGTAACTTAACTATGTATGTTAATATGCTTAAATTGAATTGTATGAATGTGATGGTATATATATGTGTGTGTGATGATATATAAATCATATATATATTTTATGAAATTAAGGATATTTAATAAAGCCTAATAAATGATAATATCCCATAAATGGTAAGTCCCGGTTGAATAATGATTATCGATGGATAGTGGTGATTTCCCTATATGAAATGAGGTCTTTCATGTGTTGCAGAAAGGATTTACCTCGGACGAGTAATCCATTGATCTCATTAAGGAAAGGATTTAGCCCGGACGGGTAATCCAAAATGGGTCTATCGAGCATATGTTTCAATTAGGATTTAGCCTGGACTGGTAATCCTAATTGACTGGATTTAGTCTGGGTTGGTAATCTAGATTGGACTCTATATATTCTTTGTCATATAAAGGATTTAGCCTGGTCTGGTAATTTGACAAAGCCCTTATAGTATATGCGTTACAGACAAAATTTAGCTTGGACTGGTAATTTTACTGTATAATATGTGGCTCGAGAGTGTACCTAAAAGGTACTACTGGATATGAATTAATGGATTATGATTTGTACACTATGAGTGTACTACATGAGAATCCATCGATAATTTAAATAAATTCAACGGGTGGTCGTGTTATTTTGTGACACGTTTTAAATATTGATAATTAATCGTTCTTAAAACTAACTATTATCACAATGTAGGCAAGTGTACCTATCGAACAATAGTATAGTTTTAGTAAGACCGGATTGTCGAACCCAAAGGAACTAAAAGTACTAGTAATGACTGTCTTTTTATTATCTAGCCTAAGATTAAGGGGGGTTTTTTTTAACTAACTAATTAACTAAACTAAGAATTCATAGAAAATAGAATTGGGGGATTACTTTTGGAAAACGATTGAATTAAGACAATACCTAAGGAAGAATCCGCCTAGACTTTACCTGTTATTCTGACTCCGAATCGGACGGTTTATTCATTTAACTTGTTCTGTAGAGATCCCTAAGTTATGTTATTATCCCTATTCAAGACTAATAACGTCTAATCCCTAGATTGAATAACTGAGACTTTTCTCTAATTATCACCCTAGGGTTTCATTAACTCGATCTATGGATCCTCTTATTAGGTTTCACCCTAATCCGACAAAATCTTGTCACTCTATCTCTAGGCGCGCAATCAAATCTGCTTAATTATGAAAATTGTACTCTTAGACAGGGTCTATTTCTCCTCTGAATAAGAGTGTAACTTGAATCAATATCCTGGAATATCAAAATAAGAATTAAGAACACATAATTAAGAACAAGTCGAATATTTATCATACAATTCAGAAAATAATAACAAGATTCATCTTAGGTTTCATCCCCCTTAGGTTTTTAGGGGATTTAGTTCATAACTGAAAAGGAAAACATATCAGAAGAATAATGAATACAAAACATAAAGAAAACCCAAAACTCCTGAAGGGAAATTGAGGGGAGATATTCAGTCGTGAGGATGAATCCGGCTTTTGAGATGGATCAATCTGCTTTCTTCGAGTAATTCCTTCCTTCCTCCCTGTGCCTCCTCATTTTCTCCTCTTCTAGGGTGTATTGATAGGCTTTGGAATGCCTAAGAACCCTCAAAATTAGCTTTTTTCGAATTGGACTCAACTTGGGTTCGACAGGGACACGCCCGTGTGCGATTACTTTAGGCCGTGTTCGAACCTGTTAGAATGGCACGGCCGAGTGGTCTACCCGTGTGAGGACGTCCAAGCCGTGTTGATTTCATACGTTGGCCCATTTTCTCCGATTTTGGCCCGTTTATCGTTCCTTTCACTCTCCTAAGCTCACCTAAGTATAAAACATGAAATTAAGGCATTAGGAGTACCAAATTCACCAATTCTAAGGAAAAAGCATCCATAAAAAGCGTAAAGCATGGGGTAAAAATATGTATAAATGATGGTTTATCAAATACCCCCACACTCAAGCATTTGCTTGTCCTCAAGCAAAATCTTCATATCATAATCAAAACAAATTCTTCTCAACTTATAATTTCTATTGATAATACCTCAAAATAATCCATAGGTAATCAAACATTGAAAATTTGACTAAAAGAATATCACAGTTTCAAACATTCCAAGTTGAGTATTTTATCATGAAAACATAGGTATCTCCCCTCATCTAAGTAATTACCTTTGATTCAAAATATCACAGAGTTTCACATCCTCACTAAAGATTCACTCAAATCACTCGAGGTGTTTAAGGACAATAAATGAAGCACTCAATAGTCAATAATGAAAAGTCATTACCATAGGCTTGCATGAAAATCAAATCTCCACCACTATAAATTGAGATGAAACATCAATCAAAAGGTCTGTAGAGGGTTGTAACGTGACTTTGGTTAAAGGGTGTGGTCACAAGCTGGAAAAAAGGGTTAGAATCGAGATTGAATTGAAAAATTGCCTAACTAGAAAAATGACTAGTCATTAGTTGCATACAACATAGCTTTTTTCTCGGAATATGGAATTTAACTACTTTAGCTCAAAAGATCACTACTACCTATATGTATACATGTTTTTTTTTTTAAGAACAAGTCAAATAACTAACTATTTAGAACAGGGCATGACTAAGCAATTTATTCAATTCAAATCTCGACAAAAATAGGGATCAATTTAATTAAGGGGATTTCAACAATAATAGGTTAAGGGTTAGTGTTAAGGGTAATACAAGAAATGGCTTGTTAGCTCAACGGGGTTTACTAAGGGTTAATCGTGGAGGTAGGCTTTTCATGGCATGATTGGGTTAATCCTAAGTGCCTCTATCGTCTTGACATATCAAATCAAATAGTGTAGTCTTGACATGCATAATCAAGCAAGTTCTAGAATAACAGTTCCATACTGATGCACTCATAATGAAAGTGAGCATAAAGGAATTAATAGATGCTCTTGAAGGCTCAAGATCTCACAAAATTATGGCTTTTTGTTGTTTAAACTTGTGAATTTCAAATCAAGAGAATACCTAAACTTGGCGAAACAACATAAAATTTTAAATTCTTAAAAAAAATAAACTTATCATGCTTGCTTCCCTAATGTCTTAAAGTTGAAATACTCAGTGCATGAATGCCTATGTTTTAATTTAAGATATATCAATAAAAATCATAAATCAATCAAAATTTATCCTAAACATGATATGAGAGCTTTTCAAGAGAACAAGGCAATCATTCAGGGATTTTTCTGATAGTGAAATGAATACCCCCCCACACTTAAGATGTACATTGTCCTCAATGTACAAAGATAGATAGGAAAAAGATAAATTTGTTATCATAAGATAGGGAGAGAAGTGAAACTTCCTGAATGATTAATGAATTCCTTAAACTAGAGTTTTGGAGAGTAATTGGCACGAGAGTGGAGGAGGATACTTCGGTGGGGAATAGAGGTTCGCTAGACCATAAGTCTTGCGCCAAAAGAATATTATATCTAGTGGTAGCTACGGTCATGGTCGAACAGGACATGGCAGTCGTGGAGAACCTTTCCCAGTGGAGTTTTTAGTTTCTATACGATGATGAGCTTAGGAGCTCTATATAACTGTGACAGAATCAGGAACTTTTTAGGAGATATAAATAAGAATAATTACTCTTAATGGAATAACCGAAATTGATAATTATAAAATAAAATTCTAAAATCTAATAAAAATAAAAAGTAGTTTTAATAAAAATTAAAATAATAAAATAATAAATTGTTTTTAAACATCTTCATTGTTGGATGGTTCGCGAGGTGAGATTGGCGATGAGATGTGGAGGTGGTGACAAATCTGCTGTAGTGTAGCATCAATGTTGTCAAATCGTTGAAAACACTACTGTTCGAATCGAGTGAGGCACTCAGAGATGTCAGCATATGAAGCTGCCGCATGAACTGGATGAGAGGGTGGTGGTGGCTGAGACGGTGGGTCATCATGCTGTGGGGAGACATCATCAGTAATGTCCTCGGGGCCTTCTCTTCAATGGATTGGGTGAGGCGATACTGAGGTGGATGGGTTCCTCGGCGCTTCTTGATCATCCTCATACTAAGCATGCTCGAGATGCCATGTGGGGACATCTGGCCCATAAGAGTAAGGGAGGATGATTGGGCTACTGTGTTGAGGAGCCCGAAGTGCCATGCCAGTCGAGTCACGTAGGGGCCAATAGAGATGGCCCCACTCCGATGCCGCTCTGTTTGGTGGCGAATGGCAAGTGCAATAAAGTAGGCGAGGTCGAGTACATGCCCATTCCCCATGCTCCATAGAAAGTAGGCGTTGTGAGTGTTGACGACGCCAGTGCTCTCTCGGCGTCCTGTCAGAGTGTGTGCCAAGATGGCGTTGAGGTACCTCAAGGAGGGAGAGAGAGCTAATGCCTTGGAGCAGCTCGGGTCGTAGGAGGCTGAATTGGGGACTAAAGTGTACTAGCACTTCGAGGGAGAGTAGTGGATGTGGCGACAGAGAGTGTCGAGGTCGTTCTCATCCATGAACTCCTCTGTGTATAGACCCAAAGCTATACCGAACTCGGGTACACTCAACTGGCAGACTAAACCGTCGAGACGGAACTAAACTGTTCCTAGATCATCAAAGTTGGTCATGATGTCTTGAACATGGAATGTCGAGCAAAGTTCAAGTGTGAGCTCAAGGTATTTTGGTTCGATGATCACAAAAAATAGGTCCCATGGATCGGTTGTTAGGAGTGCTCGTACATTATCAGCCAACTAGACTTGTTCAAGAGCTGTCCAGTCAATGCAGTGGCCCACACCTAAAGGTCGGGCCTGTAGAATTTGGAAAAGTTCTTCTTGGGGCCCGATGGGGAACTGTAGAAAAGGATGACAAATTTTCGCGGTAAGACCCGAGGAAAATGACGCTCCCTTTCTTTTCTTTGAAGCCGAGACAACGATTTTCTTTCCTCGTGAAGACGACATTGTATACCTGCAAGCAAAACCATTATTTCGTCATGAGGAATGTTCAAGGTAAGACAAAAGTAAATCCTAAAAGGCAAAAGTCATAAATTAGAACTAGTAATCTCAGTCACAACTACTGCAAACTAAATCAAAAACAATTTTATGGTGTATCATTAGCATGACAATAGTATGAGTTTTCTAGAAAAAATGACAATTAATTCTATGTTAGTACATTTTATTGTTGGAGAATATCAACCCAAAAGTCATGAGTATTTTCACTTTAAACTAATAAAATGTAGTAGATAAATATGCGACGAGGAAGAACTTCAACATGAGAAGATAATAACTACTCTAGATATAAAATGTGAGTGATAAAGAGACGAAAAGAACATAAAAAAATGCATAGTACTATGATAACTAACATAAAAAATGAGTGCAATTAAAGGGAAAAGAGTAAACAAACGTTAGGAAGGGGAGAATGAGCGTCAAAAATAGAGTTGGAGGCGGCGTACGGAAGTGGCGAGGAGGGCGTGTGGACTTGTAGCGGCTAGGGTTAGGGTTTTTTGGGTGAAGGAGACAATGAATAGTGCAGCATATTTATAGATTTTGGGGTACACGGCCAGGGAACACGCCCGTGTTCCCCAATTTCAGCCCGTGTGATTTGCGAATTTGAATTTTGGGTGCGTCTGACATTTAGTTCACGCCCGTGTTCCTTGTGTGTGTGGGTGCACACAGTCGTGTTGCACGATCATGTCTGGCTTCGTTCGCTTCTCCCACACCCGTGTTAATTTAACTGGTTTGACCATGGGTGCTAGACACGGGCGTGTCACACGCCCTTGTTATTTTCTCAGGTTCAACCATGGTTCTGAAACATGGGCGTGGTGAATGCCAGTGTTATTTTGGTAGGTTCGCCCACGGTAATGTCACACGGTCGTTACGTTTTATCGTATCCCGTGTTTGGGAAAAATCTCTGCCCTATTTCCACACAGTCATCAGCACGCCTGTGTGCCTGGACGTGTCTGTGTGGGAAACTTGTATTCAAGATCTTCATTAGTAAGTTAGGTGTAAAATACTAAAATTTAAAGAAATTAATATTGTTAGTGCTCGGGTTGCCTCCCGAGAAGCGCTTATTTAGAGTCTATGTAACACCCCTTACCCGTGTTAGACACCGGAACAGGGTACGAGGCATTATCAGGCTTAATCACTAATCATCGTATAAAAATCGATTCATAATTTCACTCTAATTTAAAACTTTTTCAAACACATTCAAGCTGTCCCTTAAAAAGAGCTTACAAGGCCCATATCATGCTTTAATTTAACCACACACATAGGCAAGCATCCACATTCATAAATTGCATCATTTAATTAATAACATAATCAAGACTGTCTACATTAAATGACTTTATACAATAGAGACCTTCAAATAACATAGGTCAGTATTTTAGGCCAATTCCTAGCAACTTAGTGACAATTAAACGAGTCTCTATACATGCCAAAGACTTAAAAATACTTTAAAACCTTTATATATCAATCAATAGTTTGATAGTGTGATTTAACCTCCGGCGACCTCCAACTCAAGCTAACATCTGAGACACTATAGGAAAAAGGAAAGGAAGGGAGTAAGCATTATAGCTTAGTAAGTATGTATGTAAATATTAATAAACAATACATTATCATACTTTAAATGAAGTCACAATATGTTCCCGGAATATTACCATCACAAGCACACACATAATTTCACTATTACAATCATAAATAGGTTCAAAATAAGCTGTCTAGCAAAGTACCAGAAGCTAAATTATTTATTTCTGGAGATACAAAACTCCAAATTACAAACCGTTAATTTTTCTTGAAACTAGATTCACGTATATTCTTACCATAAAATTTTCAGAATTTTTGGTCTAGCCAATTAGTACAGTTTATTCATTGAAGTTACCCCTGTTTCACTGCTCAACTGTTCTGACCACTCTTCACTACAAATCAATTTTCTCCTCGTACAGAATTCAAAAGATGTTCTCGTTTATTTTATTTGAAACTAGACTCATTAAGGATTTCAAGCATATAAATTATATCGCCTAATTATTTTTGTACAATTTTTAAATTCACGTCACTGCAACTATCCATAACAGTTTTATTGTCAATTTTGATCTTTCACACTTCAATTGTATTCATCACTTACCCATAACAATCTTCCCAATTTCCAATCACATATCGAGCATATTGCTCATAATTTGCACACATATATACTTACACTTATCATCACAAAGTCATACACAATTTCATTTAATCAATTTCCCAGTTGAACGCTTCTTGAATAATAATGATATCTGTGATGGTATCGCACACAACCCACCTTTAAAATCGAAGCTCTCTTGTACACATAGTGGCCTTCACTTAGCACCACTCATGTGACCTAGCTCGATTTTACACATAATTTTGGCTCTCTTGTACACATGGTGAACACTTAGTACCACCCATGTGACCTAGCCGATTTATCTCTCGTAGCTCTCTTGTCTACATGGTGTCCTTCACACGAACCATGCATGCGACCTAGCTACATATATCCCGTAGCTCTCTTGTCTACATGGTGTACACATTGTATCACCCATGCGACCTAGCTACATCATAATGTCTCGTAACTCTCTTGTACACATGATGTGCACTCAAAGACCATACATGTGACCTAGCTACATACCATCTGTATCATCCAATCTTTCCGAAGGTTCAACCGAGATTTCTTTCTCTTTCTAATACTTGATTCCATACTTCCAATAGTCAATTATGATTCAAAAATCAGCTACAATACATAAAATATGCTGAAATATAAAAACATAATAAAGATAATGTATTATTTACATACAAACTTACATACTTTCTCATTTCCATGTCGAATTAATATTGAACATTTAAATCATCATAATTATACTTACTTTCAACACCTCGGAAATCATAGTAAATATATCAATTTTACATTGAAACATGCATAAATTAATGCTTATTATACATATGAACTTACCTTGATACTAAAACGACCATTTTACCAACTTTCCCGATTTTTGATTTTTCTCCCATTCTAGGTTCAAATCTCATTTTTCGGGATCTAAAACATCATATTTTACTTATTTAATTAATGTGCTATTCAAAACAGTCCTTAACTCAAACTTTTAGAAAATTACAATTTTGCCCCTAAACTTTTGCATATTTACACCTTTACCCCTAGGCTTGGGAATTAAACTTCATCCCTTATTCTTATGTTTTGTGACATGCTGATCATTTTTCCCTTCTATAGGAACATCAAATTCTCACTCTAACACATAGTTATGAACAATAACAACTTTTACCGATTAAGCTGTTTTACTCATTTTTGCTTAAAATCGCTTAGCAAAAGTTGTTTAACATAATTTCAGCCTTCATATTCTACCATAAAAACATCAAAATAAACACATTTCACCTATGGGTATTTTTCCAAATATGAACCCTAGCTTAAATTATTGCTAGAATAAGCTTAATCAAGTTACCAGGATTCCAAAAACGTAAAGAACTTGAAAAACGGGGCTAGAACGGACTTACTATTGAGCTTGGAAAGCTTGAAAACCCTAGCCATGGCTTCCCCCATGCTAATTTCGGCCTCCATGAAAAAGATGAGTCAATTTTGGCATTATTTTCCCTTTTTATTTCTTTTAATTACCAAATGACTAAAATGCCCTTAAGGCCTTTCTTTAAAACTTTGTCCTATTCATGCCCATTTTTGTCCAAACGAAATATAATGGTCTAATTACCATTTAAGGACCTCCTCTTTAAACCCCCATTTCAATCAAATACTTATGAATTAGAACACATATTTTTGTAACTTTTGCAATTTAGTCCTAAAAGTCCAATTAAGCACTTTATCAGTAAAATTACTTAACGATATTTTTACATAATATTTTAATCAATAAATAAACCTTAAAACTTAATCGGAATAATTTTTTTGACTTCAAATTCGTGGTTCTAAAACCATCGTTTCGTTTAGGCCCTAAATCGGTCATTTTATTCTGACAACTTCAAACAAATAAGCCCTAATAGGCAAATTAAACATGCAATCTATAAAATTTCTTATCAATACTCTAACACATGCATCTAATCACTTGGTAAATCATAAAAATTAATCGAAATAAACTTTTCTATCTCTGATTTATGGTTTCGCAACCACTATTCCATTTAGGCCCTATTTCGAGATGTTACAGTCTGAGCTTGAATCTATGTTGTGTGTGTATTTAGGTAACTTCATGGAGCAGTACCTCCTCTTTATCGCCTTTGAAATTCTCACCATTAAACATTTTGAGAAAATGTCCATTTACCTTAAAAGTGCCTTGTGATGGATGACTTACCTCTACTGTACCATATGGAAACACAGTTTGAACTACAAAAGGACCTGACCATCGTGATTTAAGCTTTCCAGGAAACAATTTGAGCCTCAAGTTATATAGCAGGATAAGATCTCCAACTTCAAATTGCCTTCGTTACTTCAAACGGGAGTCGTGGCGACACTTTGTCGCTTCCTTATATAGGCACGAATTTTCATATGCATTGGCTCACCACTCATCTAACTCGTTCAGCTGCATCAACCTGTTTTCACCTGCAAGTTTGGGGTCAAGGTTTAGAAATTTTATAGCCCAAAATGCCTTGTGTTCCAACTCAAACGGTAGGTGACAACTTTTGCCATAAACAAGTCTGTAAGGTGATGTTCTTATGGGAGTCTTAAAAGCAGTTCTATAAGCCCATAAAGCATCATCTACTTTCATCGCCCAATCCTTCCTATTTAATTCTACTGTCTTTTCTGGGATACGTTTAAGCTCTCGGTTCGCTACTTCGACATGGCCACTAGTTTGAGGGTGATAAGGGGTAGCTGTTCTGTGATGAACTCCGTATTTCTTTAGGGTCTTGTCAATTTGGGTGTTGCAAAAATGAGTACCCCTATCACTAATAATTACTTTAGGTGTACCAAATCGAGAGAAAAGTTTCTTAAGGAATCGTACTATTACTCTAGCATCATTAGTAGGTAAAGCTTGGGCTTCAACCCATTTGGACATATAATCAACAGCTACTAAGATGTATTTATTCCCGAATGAACTAAGGAATGGACCCATGAAGTCGATACCCCAAACGTCAAATATTTCACATGAGAGCATATATCTTTGAGGCATTTCAACATGTTTGGATATATTACCTGTCCTTCGACATTTTTCACAAGAAGTAACATACCTGTTGGCATCTTTGAATAGAGTGGGCCAATAAAAACTTGATTCGAGGATTTTGTGTGCGATCTTATTTCCACCGTAATATCCTCCAACCGGTCCTAAGTGGCAATGTTCCAAGATTTTCAATGCTTCTATCCTTGTAACGCATCTCCTAATGATTTGATCTGCACATTTATGGAAAAGAAAAAGGGTCTTCCCAGAAGTAGTTTTTCACATCAGTAAAGAACTGCTTCTTTTGCTGATGTGTCAACCCTTTTGGGATAATGTTAGTGGATAAAAAAATTGCAATATCTGTAAACCAAGGTACCTCAGAATCAGATATAATAAAAAATTGTTCTTCAAGGAACGAATCTTTTATTTCAATGTCACCTGGTTCTATGGTACTTGAGTTTTCAAGCCTGGAGAGATGGTCAGCTGCAAGATTTTTAGCTCCTTTCTTATCCTTAATCTCTAAGTCAAATTCCTACAATAATAAGATCCATCGAATGATTCAAGTTTTTGCATCAATTTTAGTCAAAAGGTGGCGAAGAGCAGAATGGTCAGTATAAATGACAACTTTAGACAATATTAAATATGGCCTAAATTTATCGAAAGCAAAAACCATAGCTAGCAGCTCTTTCACCGTGGTGGTGTAGTTTTCTTGTGCGGCTGTCAAAGTCCTGCTAGCATAATAGATAGGTTGAAAATGTTTATCTCTTCGTTGTCCCAAAACTGCACCTACTGCAAAATCACTCGCATTGCACATTAGTTCAAAAGATGAATTCAAATCAGGTGCAATTATAATTGGAGCTTTAGTCAGTTTATCCTTTAAAGTATTAAATGCTTCTAAACACTCTTGATCGAAATTAAAAGGCACATCTTTTTCTAGTAATTTAGTCAAAGGCTTAGCTATTTTAGAAAAGTCTTTAATAAATCTTTTATAAAACCCAGCATGTCCTAAGAAGCTTCTAATAGCCTTAACCGAATTAGGGGGAGGTAGTTTTTCAATGGTTTCAATTTTAGATTTATCAACCTCAATCCCTCTACTAGAAATTTTATGTCCTAACACAATACCTTCTTGAACCATGAAGTGACATTTTTCCCAGTTAAGCACAAGGTTTGTTTCCTCACATCTTGTTAACACTCGTTTTAAGTTTTTTAGGCAAAGATGGAAAGAGTTACCGAAAATCGAAAAATCATCCATAAATACCTCCATGACGTCTTTTACGAGTTCGTCAAAAATGGCCATCATGCAGCACTGAAAAGTAGCAGGAGCATTACATAATCCAAAAGGCATTCTACGATAAGCAAACGTACCATATGAACATGTAAATGTCGTCTTTTCTTGGTCTTCAGGAGCTATTGGGATTTGGAAATAGCCAGAGAGTCCATCTAAAAAGTAGTAGTGTGTCCTGACAATCTTTCCAACATTTGGTCAATGAATGGTAGGGGAAAGTGGTCTTTTCTCGTGGCATCATTTAGCTTCCTATAATCAATGCACACTCTCCAACTTGTGACTGTCCTTGTTGGGATTATTTCATTCTTCTCATTGGCTACAACAGTCATGCCTCTTTTTTTAGGAACAACCTGCACTGAACTCACCTAAGAATTGTCAGAAATAGGATAAATAATTCAGCATCTAGGATTTTAATAACCTCAGCTTTAACAACTTCCTTCATATTGGGGTTCAGTCGTCTTTGGGCTTGCACGCATGGTTTATATTCATCTTCCATTAAAATTTTGTGGGTACAAAAAGAAGGGTTGATCCCTTTAATGTTAGAAATTTTCCAAGCTATGGCCTTTTTATGCTCTCTTAATACTTGGAGTAATTCTTCTTTCTCCTTGGGTTGCAAGTTGGATGCAATAATTACTGGTAATGTGGAATTATTTCCAAGGAATGCATATTCCAAGTGATTTGGCAATTGTTTAAGTTCCAGTTTGGGGGGTTCGTCAATAGAGGGTTTTTGCTTAAGTTCATCTTTTACCTTAATTCCCTCATATTCTGCTAGTTTTGGGAAGGTTCCATTGGATTTTAGTTCGATTCCTAATTTAGAATCATCATCCATCCCTTCTCCTTGGGCGAGACACAGTTCCATTGTGTCCTTGTGTATGATTTCCTAAAAAGAATCTTGAGTAGCATGATCAATAGAGTCGATAAAATAACATGAGTCATCTTGTTCTCTAGAAAATCTCATGACATCATAAATTTTAAAAATAATCTCTTCGTCACCTACTCTAAGGACCAATTTACCATCACCCACATCAATTATCGCTCTAGCAATGGCTAAAAATGGCCGACCTAAAATTAAAGGCACCTCAACATCTTCTTCCATGTCAAGCACAACGAAATCAACAAGGAATATAAATTTATCTACTTTTACAAGTACGTCCTCTATAATTCCCCTAGGATATTTAACAGATCTATCAGCTAATTGAATACTCATCCTAGTGGGTTTAGGTTTCCCAAGACAAAGTTGTTTAAACATTTTATATGGCATCAAATTAATGTTGGGGCCTAAATCAGCTAGTGCTTTATCAACATTCAAACTACCAATTAAGCAGGGAATAGTAAAACTTCCTGGATCTTTCAGTTTGGTTGGTAATTTATTTTGGAGTATGACTGAGCACTCCTCATTAAGTTCCACTGTAGATAAGTCTTCAAATTTCCTTTTGTTTGTTAGAAGCTCCTTTAAGAATTTTGCATATGTAGGCATCTGCTATATAGCTTCAACAAAAGGTAAGTTAATATGCAGTTGTTTAAAAAGTTCAAGAAATTTACTGATTTGTGTATCCATGCGGTCTTTTTTCAACTTTGCTTGGTATGGGATTGGTGGTTTATGTTCTTATGGCATTAGGTTGTCATTGTTTTCGGGTTCGACCTCCTTTCTATAAGCTTCTTGTGGTGGCTTCTTTTCAGATTCAGCTAACACTCTCCCACTCCTCAGTGTAACTGCTTTCACGTGCTCTTTTGGGTTGTCGCTTGGCAAGCTACCTTGTGGTCATTCAGAAATCAACTTGGCAAGCTGTCCAATCTGAGTTTCGAGCCCTTGGATCGATGCTTGTTTATTTTTAAGTGCTATATCGGTATTCTGGAAATGAGTTTCTGACACCGAGATAAATTTAGATCGCATCTTTTCAAGGTTCAGTTTCTTTTCCTATTGATAGGGTGGTTGTTGAAAACCCGGAAGATTCTGTGGCCTTTGATTCCCTTGACCACCCCAGGAGAAATTTGGGTGGTTCCTCCAACCTGCATTATAAGTATTACTATAAGGATTATTTTGAGATCGAGGATTATTACCCATGTAATTTAATTGTTCGTTCTCCATGCTGTGGCCATAGGATTGATATTTTGAATTGCTTGATCCACCTCCACTGACTTCACAGTGCATTATTGGATGAGCCTGCGTAGAACCAAGTAAACCATCAATCTTTTTATTTAGAAGTTCTACCTAATTTGATAGCATAGTAACCGTATCGATGTTATAAATGCCTGCTGTTTTAGTTGGTTTAGTCCTCATGACTTGCCACTGATAGTTATTCAGTGACATCTCTTCAATAAATTCGTAAGCCTCTTTAGGTGTTTTGTTATTGATGGTTCCCCCGGCTGCTGCATCAATCATCTATCTTGTCGAGGGGTTCACACCATTGTAGAATGTTTGAACTTGCAACCATAGAGGTAATCCATGGTGAGGACACCTTCGCAGTAGATCTTTGTATCTCTCCTGTGCATTGTAAAGAGTTTCTAAGTCCATCTGCACAAACGAAGAGATATCATTACGTAATTTGGCCGTTTTAGTAGGCGAAAAATATTTTAATAAAAATTTTTCGATCATTTTTTCCCAAGTAGTAATTGACCCTCGTGGTAACGAGTTCAACCATTGTTTAGCTTTGTTCCTCAATGAAAAAGGGACTAATCGAAGACGAATGGCATCGTCAGAAATGCCATAAATTTTAAATGTATCGCAGAATTCCAGGAAATTTGCCAAGTGAGTGTTTGGATCCTCATCCTGCAAACCATCAAACTGAACAAATTGCTGTATCATTTGAGTAGTGTTAGGTTTTAGTTCAAAATTATTCGCAACAATAGTAGGTCTAACTATACTTGACTCAGTTCCTGTTGAAGTAGGTTTAGCATAATCATAAATAGTACGAGGAGCAGGATTCTGATTTGCTAGTTCAGCGGGTATCGCATGAGGTAGCTGATTATCTTGATTTTCAGCCATCTCCTCAGTCGTAGTTGAGATATCGTCCTCTTGCTCTTCCTCTGTGTATCTTAGGCTTCACCTAATTTCTCGTTGGTTTCTGCGAATTGTGCGATCGATTTCTTCGTCAAAAAGTAGTGGTCCTGACGGGTTTCTTCTGGTCATAAACTATAAAAACCTGCCAAGAGAAAGAAAAAGTAAATTAATAATAATAAAATTAACTTGCAAGGAAAATAAATGGCTAAAGTAATAAATATTGAGTGTTCCTAATATCTTAGCTCCCCGGCAACGGCGCTAAGAACTTGATCGTGTTATTTTGTGACAGGTTTTAAATATTTATAATTAATCGTTCTTGAAACTAACTATTATCACGATGAAGGCAAGTGTACCTATCGAACAGTAGTATAGTTTTAGCAAGACCGGATTGTCGAACCCAAAAGAACTAAAAGTACTAGTAATGACTGTCTTTTTATTATCTAGCCTAAGAATAAAAGGGTTTGTTTTAACTAACTAATTAACTAAACTAAGAATTCACAGAAATAGAATTGGGGGATTACTTTTGGAAAACGATTGAATTAAGACAATACCTAAGAAAGAAGCCATCTAGACTTTACCTGTTATTTTGACTCCGAATCGGACGATTTATTCATTTAACTTGTTCCGTAGGGATCCCTAAGTTATGTTATTATCCCTATTCAAGACTAATAACGTCTAATTCCTAGATTGAATAACTGAGACATTTCTCTAATTATCACCCTAAGGTTGCATTAACTCGATCTATGGATCCCCTTATTAGGTTTCACCCTAATCCGGCAAAATCTTGTCACCCTATCTCTAGGCGCGCAATCAACTCCGCTTAATTATAACAATTGTACTCTTAGACAGGGTCTATTCCTCCTCAGAATAAGAGCGTAACTTGAATCAATATCCTGGAATATCAAAACAAGAATTAAGAACACATAATTAAGAACAAGTCGAATATTTATCATACAATTCAAAAAATATTAACAAGATTCGTCTTAGGTTTCATCCCCCTTAGGTATTTAGGGGATTTAGTTCATAACTAAAAAGAAAAACATCTCAGAAGAATAATGAATACAAAACATAAAGAAAACCTAAAACTCCTGAAGGGAAATTGAGGGGAGATATTCAGTCTTGAGGATGAATCTAACTTCTGAGATGGATCAATCAGCTTTCTTCGAGTAATTCCTTCCTTCCTGCCTGTGCCTCCTCCTTTTCTATGGTGTATTTATAGGCTTTGGAATGCCTAAGAGCCCTCAAAATTAGCCTTTTCTGAATTGGACTCAACTTGGGTTCAGCATGACATGCCCGTGTGTGATTACTTCAGGTTGTGTTCAAGCCTGTTAGAATGGCACGGCCATGTGGTCTGCCCGTGTGAAGAAGTCCAGGCCGTGTTCATTTCGTACATTGGCCCATTTTCTTCGCTTTCGTCTCGTTTCTCATTCCTTTCGCTCTCCTATGCTCACCTAAGTATAAAACATGAAATGAAGGCATTAGGAGCATCGAATTCACCAATTCTAAGGAAAAATCATCCATAAAATGCACAAAGCATGGGATAAAAATATGTATAAATGACGGTTTATCAACGGGAAAATTTCTAATATGAGCAAATATGAAATTGAGTTAAATGGTTATAGATTGAGACATGATATGTGGAAATATGAAAATATTCTACATGAAATGAAATATGGAAGTGTGAAATGTTTATATATGAACATGGAATGGTTTGATGAATACATTCATCTATGAGAATAGATCAGTACACCTTGATTGTACTACCCGAGTGATTATCAATAGAGTAATTGATTATTGAGCAAAGTCTTGACATGAAATATATCGG
This sequence comes from Gossypium longicalyx, assembly GCA_025698465.1. Classification (NCBI taxonomy): domain Eukaryota; kingdom Viridiplantae; phylum Streptophyta; class Magnoliopsida; order Malvales; family Malvaceae; genus Gossypium; species Gossypium longicalyx. Next base: position 31,263,246 of record CM047006.1, read on the forward strand.
AACTCGAGATGAATTAATATAAAATATATCTGAAATAAATGGAAATAATTTGTATATATGTTATGTGAATACATGTCATGGAAAAACATGTATGTATGAGAATCCAAATATTGATGAATTCATATATGTGTTTCTTGAAGTTTATATGAAATATGTGACTAACAAGGGTGATGAGAATGTATGATAGGGCTTGTGAGATTAAATGGGTTGATTATGCCCTTTATATTGATTTTGATGATGAATGGATGGTAAGTTTATTACTAAGTTATACGGACTTAGTAAACTTTATATGATTACTCCGTTTTATTTTTCCCTATCTTATAGTAAATCTGAATGCTTGCTGGATTGGAAGCTTGGCAGAGATCATTCACACTATCCAATAGTTCATTTAGTGTATAAGGTAAAACAATTACGGTTATAATGGCATGTATAGGCTAATTATACTAAATCTTGTCTTGTAAATTGTGGTTTGAAACTTAGCCATTGGAATGGCTAGTGATGATTGGTTTGGTATATTTATGAATTATGATGTGGTGATTATGTATGTGTTAGCATAGTCTGATTTTGAAAATTTACAAAAAATTGTGGAAATCTAATTAGAGGTTGAATAAATATGAAATTAAAGTTTATTGACTCTAGTTTTTCATAGAAGAAATGGTGTAAGCAATGGAGTTATAAATTATGAGATATAATAAATTTTACGAGACAAGGTCAGAATGATTTCGGGTTCCCCTGTTTTGAATTTGGAAAATCATCAAAAATTGTAAAAAAATAATTAGGGGTTCAAATTTATATTCTTAAATTCTTAATGAGTATATTTTCAATAGAAGCAAATAGAAGCATAGTCCAAACCCCGTATTAAGAGATAATTAATTTTTAGTAAAGAAAGGTCAATGCTGTCAAACAACATAACAGGGGTAAATTTGAAGATTTTACTATACTTATTGGCTGAACCATAAATTCTGAAAATTTTATAGTAGAAAGATATTTGAGTCTAGTTTCAGAAAAATCAAGCTGTTCTTAATTTAGAATTTTTTAGCTTACGATATAAATAATTTAGTGACTATGATTCAAGTGGAGAGTTTTGCTATGAACAGTAATTTACTCGGTTCTGTAATTACTGGTAATGCTCCGTAACCCTATTCCGGTGATGGATACGGGTTGGGGTGTTACAAGAAAGGCATCATTTTAACAATATCACCATAAAGGCTTCCTTTTAATAGAGATCGCCACAAAGGAATCCTTTTAATAGATATCACCATAAAACCTTCCTTTTAATAGAGACCGCCACAAAGGTTTCCTTATAACAGAAATCGCCATAAAGGCTTCCTTTTAACAAAGATAGCCATAGAGGCATCCTTGTATGGAAATTACCACAAAGGCACTTCTTTTTTATTGGTCCAAAAAGGTGTCTAGTTATAGATTACCATAAAGGTATTCCTTATTAGAGATTTGCCACAAAGGCATTCCTTTAACAAAAACAACCATAAAGGCTCACTTTTACGAAAATTGATGTTTTCGACGATAGAGATTTTCTTAAACTCACCGTCGTGAGGTTTGCCCCTCATTGTTGGTACTCACTTAACTGTACTTTACATATTCCATATGATTCCATGGCCCAACCATGGTCTTACATTATATGGTCTTCAGAGTGCCATGGACTTTTTCTTTCAGAGATTCTTGTTTGTAATCTCGATGGACCTGTTTAGACGACTCTAGAGATAGACACAAACACAAATATTTCATGCAAACTCATACTTGATAGACTCATTCACATGTGATTTACTCATGATAGACTCTTTCACAACAGACTTGTTCATATCATCATACACATAGACACTTTACACATTCAAACACATTATCCTCAGAGATCAAATCCATATTCCATACGAATCATTCATGTAAGTTCATCAAACATACATTTCTCACAGAATCATCACATCATGCATTTTTAGCTCATTTTCACAAATGGTTCTAGCATGCATAATATATTTACAAGAGTAGGCTTAGAGACTCACCTGACTTGTGTCTTTAGTAGATCTAAACACTAGATCTGAGCTTCTATCGAGTAGATCATCAACCCTTAATTGACAGAACATTGGAACTCATCAAGATCTGTACACTTAACTCAATTTTTTTCACTTTAAACATCAAAAATCTCTAAATAAGACTTTACCATACTTATTTTACCAAGCTAAGCTAAACTGCTCCTTAACAACTTAGTATGTAAGGTTGCAGATCTTGCCTTAACAAGGGGCATCTCAGAGCCTAGATTCATATCTTCAACTCAGTTTGAAGGATGATAGGTATTCTCTTCATTTCTCCCCCCTTTTTTTATAAGCAGAGATTATTTCTTGAAGAAGAAGGAGAAAGGTCTCCCATTCTTACCCGGGTTACCTTGATATTTTATTTTTATCCCTATGGATATTTGACATGTGTCCAGTCCTTATAGTCCACCTGATAAATGATTGAAAATTGTAAAAATACGTGTACAAGAACACATATATTTACATAACATACCCTTGTTCCTTAATCCATCTTTTGTCCTTAGTCATTACGTTAGAGCATAGCTGGAATCTTAACTAATCACACTTGGCGCGTCATGCCTTTTTAGAGACGACCTTATTATTCGAGTTTTCTTAATATCTTACTAGACTGATTTTGCCTAGTGACTTATTCCTTTCTAAAGCAGTTTCTTGCCTTAGTGCAATTTTGGTTACACGCCTACTTAGCACACCAAGAGCATCAGTGGGGCAGACAACACTTCACCCTTTTAAAACACATTTCCTTTTTCTTTTAAAAGGAAAAAGTATCTAAGAGGTCCTTGTAATATAGGAACTCAATTAAATTAGTCCTATTATTAAATGGATTAATTTAATCCTTATACTATCCAAAGAATCAAATAAGTCAAAATTGTAATAAAGTTAACATTTACTAATGTCTTGAAAATTATTTTTTTCTAATTTTAATTCAATTTCAAATGAAATATTTCATTTACAAAACCATAAAAACTTTAAAAATATTAACTCTATTAAATTGTAAATGATATTTTTTAAACAATAAATGTTAACTCTATTTCAATTTAGCTTTATTTGATTTTTTTAAAGTACAAAGATTAAATCAATCCATTTAATAATAGAGGGAGTAATTTGGTCATATTCCTATAATAGAAGGACCTATAAAGTACATTCACCCTTTTAAAAACATACAATTATAAGAAATGTATATGAATAACTGTAACTAGAATTAAATAGTACTCATATATAATAATATTTGAAACTCCACACACCGTCAAACTTAAACTTAATATATTAAAAGTTTTAAGACATCAATATGAATATTAAGTCAAAACCTCATTAGCAACAACTTATAACAATACGAGTAATTATCGTCAAAATTAATAATTACAATAATTAATTTTGCTTACGCATTTTCTTCTTACCATATTTTTTTGGTGAAAAGATAGTCTAAAGGAAAAACACAAGATTATGAACTTGCCTAATTACTGGGCATTGCCCTACTTTTAAGGAAATCTTGTTCAAACATCATGGTCTCAGACTTAACTTAGAGGAGTACCTCACCTTTATTCTAGTTCTATTATCCCAAGAAAAGGTAGAGAGAAGATATTTTCCCTTTAAGTTATCTTAAACACTTAGTTCAACCCAAATCTATATAGAAACTTGTTAAACATCACATCAGTCATTGAGTGGTCTTATTCAAATCTACAATTTATTGACTATCTACCTTTGGTCCTTAGCTATCTTGGTTCTCATTTGGTTGGTTCTTGACTATTGTTCCTTCCATCTTGACTGGCTTAAAGCCAATCTTATAGGATTCTTTACACTATTGACGTAAGCTCGTAGCATAAAGATCGTTTCCCTTATCTATAACGGAGTCCACCCACTTTATGTACCATCAAAGCTTTTGGATGAATCTTTCCTAACTTGACACACTTCTTGACCACTATGTGCCAACCTAGTGCTCGCCAACATCAAGGCGTCACAGACGTGCTCAAAGGGTTTTTATACTTAAGCTAGTTCTAACACTATACCTATTTGAAACTTATCTCATCTGCCTTATTTACCTAAACCATATCCAAACACTAAGGTTTCGCCAGGTGAGGTGTTACAGTATAAATCAATTTTTGAGCTTATTTGAAACTAAAAAATACATGGTGCACATGAACTTGAAATGAAGAGTAAAATAAAACTACTCTAAGAAAGCCAAAAGGAATTCAAATTAGAAATCAAATTTTCAAATATTATTCAAACCTAAGTCCTTATGTACATGCCAAAATTTTTGTAATGACCCAATTTTAGACAGAGATAGAAATTACAGCTTTGAAAGTCAGTTTCATAAACTGAATAAATGAAAATATGAATTGAAGGATTTATGGAGTTAGTATGAAAATATATTAAAGAATGATAAAGTAATTAAATAGAGAAAATCATTAATTATAGTAAAGGGACTAAATTGTAAAAGTTTAATTGTTATTGAATTTTAATTTGGAAAATGCTTGATGACCCAATTGACAATTAACCAAAGGACTTAATAGTTATTTAACCATTGTTTCTTATGACATAGTGGAAAATGATGATGATGTCCACTTAATTTTCATAATTATGACTAGTAAACAAATATGCATCTTAATTTAGAAAATTAATAATGATTAATTAAGTTAATTAAAACATTAATCTTAGTATAAATATGAATCATTTAAGAGAGAAAGATGAAGTCTTCATCTTCTCCAAGCTTGTGTCATTCAAGTGGGAAGAAAAACAAAGAAATTTCCCTTTTGCTTTCTTTACAAATTTGTTAAAAATCCCTAAGTTAAACATGTTTTTCTTTTGAAATTTCCATGTTTTCATGATCATCTAAGCTTGATTAAGCTTACCCATGCCTTAGATTTCTCAATTGTTAAATGTTTATCAAGTTGCCATTAATGGGTATTGAATGAAATTGAGCTTGATTTTGATCGGAATTTAAAGTACGGATTTTGAGCGTGTTAGGAATAAGTTGAAAAGTAGAGAATAGTGTTTAAATTGATTAAAAATTTCAATTAAGTTATATAGTTGATTTATGACATTAGGGACTAAATTTTATAAATTGAAAGCTATTTTGAGAAAAGTTATAGAGTAGAAGCTCAAGGTCCTTAATGAAAGAATATGAAAGTTTATTTCAATTTTATATTAAATAGTAAAAAATATGAGTAATTTGGATATAAGGACTATAATAAATAAAATGCAAACTATGTTTGATTATGTGTTTTTCATGTGATTAGGTGTAAACTAATATTGTTGCTAAACTTGAATTATCGTACGTAGCTAAAGACGATGCCAGATCGTCCGAAGATAAAAGAAAGGCAAAAGTCATAGACGAGTAACTATTACATTTTGTTCTTTCATTATTAGAATTAAATATATCTATATAACTTGTTACAAACTAGCTTGATTAAGGTAATGGCCTTACTTGTCTCATGATTTGGCATAGTTGTCATGCCATAGGATTAGTGTACAGGATTTTACTTCAGTTTATACCGATGAGGCGCAGAGTGTATATTATACTTTGGACGTTCCAATAAGGTGCTTTGCACATTTATATACTTCAATTTATACCAATGAGGCTCGAAGCACATATTATACTTCAAATATACTGATGAGGCACTAGGTGCCAAATATATTGGTGTGCTGGTTGGATGATCCATGTATTCGTCTTAAGTTTATGTCTGATTAATAGGGATTATGAAACATATACCATGCTATATGATATTGTTATGATATGTTAATATTCAATGGTGTGTCTTGAATGTCAATGTTAAAGTAACAAAATATGGCATGTGAAAGATCATGCAAACCAGTTAAAACAAGCCCTGAGAGCTGATATGGATATAAAACGAATCAATGGATTTGAGATTGAAATGAGAAAATTAAATGGACACTACAAATGTTATGACACATATGCAAATGCGATATGATGATAGAAGAGATTATAAGTTCATATATGATATACTAAATGAAATTTGTAACACCCCTAACCCGTATCCATTGCCGAATTAGTGTTACGAGGCATTACCAAACATATCACAGTTCAAAACAGACATGTACTACATTTCTTACTTTGTAATTCGAACTCATTAGAACACTTATCTTATTCAATTTTGAACTTAAAACTACTATATTACTATCAGTTGCATATTTAAAATTTATTCAAGTATATATATAAATCATTACACAACATATACCTGACATATAACAACTATTTTTCATAAGTTGAATATCAAACATAACATTTCATAATCTAAACATGTTCGCATATTAAAACCAATTGGCATCTACACAAAAATGCAACCTTGATTATTATACATTATGGCCGAATATATTGTTGTTTATTAGCAAACATAGTGTGCATTTATACCCAAACAATATGAACCACAACACAAATTAATTATCACTCACTTATGCGGCATTAGTTGCATTTAAACTAACATAATTTAAGACTAAACATACTTCTTTCCTAATCACAAAACCATGCATATAAAACCTTGATATCTTAAGCCATTTTAAGCACAAATAACAACTAAGAATACACATAATTCATATGCTAATTTTATATGCTTTAATTCATTCCAAAATTTCATTCTCACGATCAAACTAAATTATTTCATATTCGGTCATTCTATATAACATTCAATATGTAATATATCTATATAAATATGCTATAAACAAAATCTCATGCTTATCATTATAGTTCCAATACCTTAACCATATATACAAATACACTTACATTATCATTTCTAAACCAAATACATAAATACCTTATAAGCAATGTTCAAACCAATTCATGTTACAAAATATGCATCTCAATAATAAGTCATTAATTATTTATAACCTAAATTTATTCATCAACCACATATATCAAATTTACCAAATGAACAATCATAAGCTTTACATAACATTACTTTCAACCTTAAGCATATTCCAAACACATCACGCGCACATATAGCATACATATTACTCATCTAATATATCAAACCAAAATTGCAAATCATACCAAGCACTTCACACATATATATATCATAAGCAAAATCACCTAAGCTTAGACATCATTTCTAGCCATTTTCGCATGGCTTTAATATATACAAACTTCAAAACTAAACATATTAACTAGCCTATACATGCCATAGGTTCAAGTTCAAACTTATAAAATACCATAAAAGTGATTGATAGTGTGACGGATTTCCCTGACGATCTTTGAGCTCGTAACTAGCTTCTAAAATCTATAAAAAAAAAACAAAGAACATACACACACAGAGTAAACTGGAATAGCCTAGTAAGTCATAAGCAAATAAATCATTTCAATGACATTCATAATTCAATTTAATTGAACCTAATTATAGTAACCATAACCACATATACAATTATCAAGCTTGCAACTTCATATATCCATACATATACTTTAGCATTATTTTTCCACTTGGCCGAATACACATATATTCCTAGGCATATTTAACTCTCACATTCATAATACACATTTCAAATATTCATATAAAGTACATACTTACCTTACTATTCAATCATTTAACTTAGTACGTACCTGACCTTTTAGCTCAATTTTACATTCGATTTTAACTCGATACTGCCTGTTGAACCATTCAGAATTAATAAGGATACTTGGATAATCGAAAAGCTTATACAACACCAACGTCCTAGATGTGGTCTTACATGTAATCACATATCGATGCCACTGTCCCAGACAGGGTCTTACACGCAAATCACAAATCAATGCCAACGTCCCAGACGTGGTCTTACACGAAATCACATATCGGAATCCTATGTCATGACAAATGTATCCTAACTATTCCTAAGGTTTGTACGGGACTTTCAGACATCGTAACTTGATCGATTCAGGCTTATAAATACTTCTCCACACTTAAACAAATTCAAATTAACATATATATACAAGAAATAGTTTAATTTGACACAAATATAATATATACAATTGAATTTAACTACGTGAATTTTCTTATGAACTTACCTCGTATGAAGACGAATAGACCGGGTTGACTATTCAACAACTTTAATGTAACACCCCAAACCCGGCCTAGACGTTATGGCCGAATCTGGCGATATGACATTGAAGTGTTTTTCGTAAAGCGAGATATCGTTGAAAAAAAACCCATTCTATATTTATCCTCTTTGTGATCTTAATAATGATTTTAGGATGTCTCGTTCATTTCTAAATGTAAGTCGTTTGGCAAAAAGTTAATCATATTTAAACATCATTAATTTTCAAAAATTTATTTCTTGCGGAAGCTTTTAAAACAGGTTGCGTATTTTTTTTAAAAGCATTTTTCTCTTTTGAAAACTCGCGTCTTCCCTTACTGTTATCAGTTATATATCAAAACAAATAAAAACCCAAATTAAAGTAAAAATCCATAAAGGCCTTATTACAATAAAAATACCCAAAATGAAATTACTTATAATTTAAAAATCAAATATGAAGTATGTGCGGTTGTGTGGCCACCTTTGAGTCCCTCGTAGCACGATCTACCTAAGACCGGGGATTACCTGTACAAATAAATAGATGGGTGAGTTTACGAAAACTCAGTGTGTAATCCTATATAAGCAACAGTCAGAAAACAAGTACAGTCTGGGCCTAAGCCCTTTTTAGTAACAGTGACAATATTAGTTTGGGCTTTAGCCCATCTCAATACAGAAATAGTCATGTGTTTGGGCCTTGGCCCATTATAGTAACAATAATCAGTGCAATAACAGTTTAAACAGTATACAAGTCCTACCCATCCAGCCTTTACACTTTAACTCCGTCCAACCCTACACTCCATGTGGGGATATAATCAACCCACCCATCCCTACACTCTAGGTAGTACTGGTTGCAGCACTATACAGTAATGTGCAGCTGGGCTGTCAGTAATTTAGGCTCGAAGCTTTTCAGTACACTTCCTCCGATCAGTGTAAACCCATCTCCATGTAATGCATCATACAATCATGTCATGTCATATCATAGAATCATACATGTATCCATTATAGTTTAAATAGCATGCTAAAATACAGTCATACATGTCCATACATATATATATATATCACATAGGGGCAAAACAGTCCTCTTACCATATAAGGGCAAAATAGTCATTTTATCATATATAGGGGGTCTAGGTAAACTTACCGACCCAAAAGTAGGTCCACAGTCATCTCGGGCAACCCATGCAACCTTGACAGTCAAACAGTGAAATTGAGCCCATGGCTCATCTTACGGGCCCATGTGGGCCCACACGCTCGTGTGGCCCACATAGCCCAGAAATGGCCTTGGCCGTGTGGATTACACTGCTTGGCCCAATATTCTCCACACGTCCATGTGGTTTACCCGTGTGAGGCCCACATGCTTGTGGGGCCCACACGGCCCAATTCGGCCCAATACAGCCTCAGCCCATGAAACCACTCATGGGCGGCCGTGTAGACAACACACCCATGTTTAATTATTCACTACAGCCTCAGCAAGCGCACGCCCGTGTAGCGTCATTGTTTGCTTATTTCGGCTTTTGCCGAATTCCATAGTTTAGGTAGTGTTTACACACCTGGCCTGTTTTATTGTCGCCTAACCCCACGCGAGCACTCTAAGTACCTAATATTTGATCAAACTACCATTCAATTATTAACTACACAACCAATTTAATCTTAAACCAAAACAAGTTATCTAACCTCCAGTGGGACAATCCATACCGTCAATCCAATAACAGAAAAATTTCACTCCCCTAACGCATCAACGACAGTCCCCAGTCCCTTGGTCGACTCTTGATCAAAACAATACACAACCCTTTAAAAACTAACTTCATGTAACCGAGTGGTGAAGAAACGAATACTTACCAAAAAAGTGTTAAAGAACGTGCAACAGATGATAACAACGAAACCAAGAAAGAGAAGGTAACCACAATTTTGGTAGCAAGGATGAACCAAACGGAAATCAATGGGAGACAACAACAATATTTTGACAGGGATGTGGTAAATCGATGTTAGAAGGAAAAGCATAGAGAGCCCAAAATTCAGAAAGGATAAGAGTAAGGGAGGAAGAGAGAAAGTAGACGGTAGCAACTGTTTGAGGGAGAGCATTTTGCCGTAAGGAAGAACAACTTCGGAAAAGAAAAGAGGAAAAAAAAACTAGTAGGAATCCTCAACAATATTCGACCCTCAAGAATGGAAAACAGTCGACAGAAACAAAAATGAAAAGAAAACAAATCCTCAGCTGAAATTTGAGAAAGAAAAAGAAATTCAATTCGACACTAACTCTCTCTTCATATCCCTAAGATTTCTCCATAAAATCCTCACAACTAACCCACCATAATCTTCTCAACAATCGAAACCAACCCTCAGTCAAACTCTTCAGTATTTCGGCTGGACCAAAATACCTACACGGCACAAGAAATTAAATAAGTCCTTTGTTTGCGTAGAGACTCAAACTCTAGACCTCCAGCTTGTTTACACTCCACTTAAGCTCTAGACCAGCAGGCCTATTCTGACATATAATACCCACATTTATTTAAAAGTTTATTGACTAGAGACAGGGGTTTATCCATATAAAACAAAACTTTTGCACAAGCCAAGGCTTGAACCCAAGACTTCTCAGACTCTTCCCAAGACACTTAACCACTAAAGCAGGCATGCATTTGTGTCACTCTCTTGCACATCTAAACATTTATGTGCATCCTCCTAACTGTTCCCATGCTAAAGACCTAATACTTCTGAGCCCAAAATTTGGGACGTTACATTTAGATTTCCCCCGATCCAAATCTGATTTTCTCTTTTCCTAATCTAAATTAATATAAATTAAACTTATTTAATCAAATATTCAATCAAATTCATCCAACCACACATAAATGGGTAAATTACACTTTTGCCCCTAGCATTTCACATTTTTCACAATTTAGTCCCTATTTCACAAAACACAAAATATTCAAAATTTGACTATACCCATTTTAGGCCGAATTTACCCCTAGTCCATATAATCCTATATGTTTCATTTATTTTACATTTTGACCCCTCAATTTGCAAAATTTACAATTTAGTCCTAAATAGACATTTTTATCAAAAATCACTTAATTAAACTTGACAATCTAACAACATACATTTATTTTTCATCATCAAAAACAAAAATCATCAAGCTATCAACAATGGCAATTCATGAATACATCATCAAATTTAAAAATTCAAGCATGGACTAGCTAGTTCTCGAAGCAACGAGCTCAAAAACATAAAAATTATAAAAAATTGAACAAAAACTAACCTTGAATCAAGCTCCCAAAGTGCCGAATGTTTAAAGCTTTCAAAAGCTTTATTTTCTTCTTAGGTTCGGCCAAAAAGGTGAACAACATGCAAAAATTTTACTTATGTTTTATTATATTTACTTATATTACTAATTTACAAAACTAACCTTTATAATTTAATAAGTAAACCATATATTATAAACCAAAAACCGTCCATGCTACCCTTTAATGGCCTAATTTCCTTTTAAGGACCCCACATTATAAAAACAATAACAATTCGACACTTACACAATTAGTTAGCCACTTTTACATTTTACGCGATTAAATCCTTTTAATCAAATCGAACACTCAAACGATAAAATTAAATCACAAAAATTTGACACATATAAATTAACATGCTGTAGACACCAAAAATAATATTAAAATATTTTTCTGACTCGAATTTGTGGTCCCAAAACCACTGTTCTGATAGGGCCTAAACTGGGCTATTACAAAATTTGGTGCGGGACTATGCACATGAGGTATGAAATGCAAGCTTCATTTTTTTTATAGTTAGATCACAAATTGATTCTATTTACTATTTTTTCTATTTGATTGTTGATCTAAATCATGTTAGCACCACTAAGCCTTATTGTTCAACACATGTTTTTTTTTTTTTGTGTAGGTATCGTAGATTTTGAGGTGTTGAAGTAATCAACAACATTTATTCCACTCTCGACTCAAAATTTTTTTTTAGGTGTTGAATTGGCTTTTAGGTCTATTTTGAATGTTTTGGTTCAAATGGTAGGAATATTACATTTTGAAAGTTAGAATATATACTTGATGGCATGTTCATGTTTTAATATAGTAAAATAAGGGTATAAATGTTCATTTTATATGTGAATACTTGGAATTAAGGTATGGTTTGTATGCTAAGAAATAGAGAATAATGCAAATAACTAGAATGAATATGTTTATGCATGTAATTATATGTTCAAGTATGTTTATAGGTGTTAACAATGTAGTTTTGGCATTTGAATTAATGCTTAAAACGAGATGTGTTAAAATTTTGGGTCATTTAGGCCATTTAGCATTGGTGCTTAGTTTGTTGAGGAAAAATGATGTTAAATTAGGAATCTACCTTTATGGTCGCGACACTTCCATCTCAGTGTCGCGACATCAAGCTTCTGTTCTCGTAGTCATGATTCTTCCCTACTACGCCTTCAATGTCCCAACTTTCCTTTGTTGAAGTCGCGAGTCAAGATCCTATTTTCAAGGTTGTGACACACTCTGTATGATGTCATAACATCATGCTTTTGTATTTAAGGTCGTGACATTGACTCATTTGATGTCATTAAGTTGTTTATTTGCTTATGACTTACTAAGCTATGAAAGCTTACTCTGTGTGTGTTCATGTTTTCCTCTGTTTTATAGATTTTGGATTCAAGTTACGAGCTCAGGAATCGTCAGAGAAGCTTATCACACTATCGACTGCCTTCGGTATTTTATAAGCTGAATATTCAAACCTATGGCATGTATAGGCTAGATTATAGTTGAAATGTTGAATTTTGGTTTTGTATAATTTAAGCCATGCAAAAATGGCTAAAACTTCTATGCTTGAGTTTGGTTTAGTTTAACTATGATTTAAGTTCATTTTGGTTATTATCCTATGTGCCATGGATGATTAGAAATTGTGATATGTGTTTGTACATTGAGTTTAGTTGATGATTTCGGATATGGCATGAATGAATAGATTATGATATATATATAACGAAATGAAATATGGTTTTCTGCTACCTTTGGTTAAGATGATTAAATTATACTTTTGTATGTGTTAGTAATGTTTTAAAATAAGTTAATAAGTATATCTGAATAAATGTGACATGAGATGTAGAACATATATGATTATTATTTCAGTATTTATATTTGTATTTATGTGAATTTTGGTTGAATTTAATGCTAATGGTTGTATATATAATTTTTTGGACTTGGTTGAACTTATATTGTGAGTGTATTCAAGGTATATGATGTTTGTGAAGTTTGTTTATGCGTCTCGGCCATATGATATATATAATGATTATAATAATGATATGTATATTTCATGATTTATTGTTATGGTAAGTTTGACATATTATAATTTAGACTTATATTTGGAAAGTGGGTTCTTAGTAAAAGATATGTGCTAATTTATTTAGTTATGCTTTGTTATTTGAGCATATATATTTATATATATGTATGCGCTTACAATAAGGCTGGTATGTGTGTATATCAATTCATTTTCTTGATAAGATATATACATACGAAGTGATAGGGTTAAGTGAAGGAAATGAAACCTTAAACATAACATGGTTATATTCGGTTAATGCAATGTTATAAATGACTATATGAATTGTAAGTTTTGAATTGGTAAATTTCTAACTTAAGATTGAGTGGTGGAATTAGTATGACCTTACGATTATTTTTTTAGCTGAATAGGTAAGTTAATGAATTGAATATGTATTTGTAATTTTGTTATGAAGTTAGCATATTGAATTTGATATGTTTGATTTGAATATATAATAGTTATACATATCGTTTAGCTTGCATATTAAGAGATTTTTTTTTAAGTTTAAATTCAGTCTTGACACTTGTATGTTATGTGAATTAGATCGGATATGCTTCATTACTAATGTATAGAATTAAGAAGTTAAATGTTTAATTTGTATTTAAGTATTTGTTTATCATTAAAGTGATGAATATGTAATTTGTATATGCAATATGATTTATATTGGACTTTTAATATTTATTTAGATATATGCTTTATAAAGATGAATATGACTTGTGCTAATATGAGAATGTTCAAAACTGTGTTTTTTGTTCAGTAATGCCTCGTATCCCATTCCGGCGACGATTACGGGTTAGGGGTGTTACAGATCGAATGGCATTCAACCTACTCAATTATGACACAAACATATCATTTACCTATCAACATGCATGTGTTACACATCCTCACATTAAACCAAGACTAGTCATGCCATAGTTATCTTTGTGCCATTTTAATTCTAGCTTATCATTAAGCATACATATTCTAGCCAAGTTATGTCTTTATAGCGTATCCACATTTCACATGCATAAAACAATATGCTTGACTAAGACATTCTACACCAATTCCATATTCAATTTAACATTATTACTATTTCTCACATTATGCCATTGTATCATGGTTACCAAACTATCCATCAAACGTCTATGTTCAAGGCATTATCATTTTATTTTCATATTACACATTTAATTCATGGTCATGACCACCTCAATTGGTCATAAAAAATGCATTCAACACACATGACATATTACCGACCATGCATGGCAAACAACCATATTTCACTCCATTCCATCTTACCGAAAGTTCGCTCAACTATTAAGCATATTGCTCATAAATTTCCATAAACATATACCTGCACTTATTCATCACATGGTCATGTTCACATGTATTTTCACTTTGTTGATTTCCCGTTGAACTCATCGGAATAATAACAGATACACAGTTGCCTACACATTTTACCACCCTTATAACCGAAGTTATCTGGTACGCATAGCAGCCTACACTTAGTACTACACATGCGACCAACAATCTGGTACATGTAGTAGCTTGCACTTAGTACTACACACGTGATCGAAGTTGTCGGGTACGCATAGTAGCCTACACTTAGTACCACACATGCGACCTAACTATCTGGTACACGTAGTAGCCTGCACTTAGTACTACACACGTGATCGAAGTTGTCGGGTATGTATAGTAGCCTGCACTTAGTACTACACATGCGACCTAACTATCTAGTACACGTAGTAGCCTGCACTTAGTACTACACACATGACCTAAAACTATCTTAAACACATAGTAGCCTGCACATAGTACTACACATGTGTTCTCACAATGGATCGTTCGTATCATTTCTATTCCGAAGGTTCAACCAGGAAATTACTTACTTTTCAAAATTTAAAAAATTCATTCATAGTCTATTTCGATTCGTAATTTACATCAAATGATCATTCTATAGGCAGCCACATCTCATATAATAACAAAATATAATAACATAAAAAGAATCGATATATTATTTACATACAAACTTACCTTCCTTTTCACTCTTTCACAAGTTATCCAACTTAATAAAACATCATGTTATATCAAGTTCTCAAAATATTCAGCTATTATATAGCAAGCCATCAATGATTGATCCATCAAACATTTCATGTGCTACTAGTCATATACCATTGTTCTCTCAAATTTTATATACCATTCTTTCATCACTTTTCAATATATTAAATCATGCCATTCATGCAATAATAATATAGAATTTTCAATTCAAATATAGAATTGCAATATTATTGACACACGAACTTACCTTAGCACCAAAATAGCAAAAAGGAACGTAACCGTCGATTTTCCGTTTTTCACCAGATCTAGGTCCAATCCTCATTTTCCTTGATCTATAATATCACATTTAGTCCAATTATTAGTCACATTAATTAATTTGATCCAAAAATCACATTTTGGAAAAATTACATTTATGCCCCTAAACTTTGTCAAAATTACACTTTTGCCCCTAGGCTCGTAAAGTGATTTTTATTCAATTTTCTCACTCTATATACCTAGCAGAACCATTTTAATAACTATATCAAACTAAAATTCTCATCAAAACACCCTTTTATACCATTTTTACAACTTTTACAAAATGATCCTTTCGGACGTTTTCATCGAAAATCGCTTAGTAAAAGTCATTTATTTAACACCCAACATTCATTTTATACCATTAGAAATAAAAATTCATGCATGTTACACATGGATAAATTTTTAAACATGAACCCTAGCTCAAATTAATGGTAGAAATAGATAGATCTTGTTACGGGGATTGCAAAAACGTAAAAATCATTAAAAACGGGGCTAGAACAGACTTACAATCGAGCTTGGAATCTTGAAAAACCATAGCCATGGTTTATCCATGCAGTTTTTGGACAAGAGGTTGAAGATGGACAAAAATTGGCTTTTAAATTTTTTTTTAATTCATTTTAATAACTAAATGACTAAAATGCTCTTAATGAAAAACTTTGGAAACATGCCTAACCATGTACATTTTTGTCCACCAACTTAACCAATGGTATAATTACCATATAAGGACCTCAAATTTAAAATTTCATAACAATTGGACACTTCTAGCATGTAGAACTAAACTTTTGCACTTTTTACAATTTAGTCCTTTTGACTAAATTGAGTGGCCAAACGTCAAAATTTTCGAACGAAATTTTCACAAAATCATTCTGTGAAATTGTAGACCATAAAAATATAGTAAAAAATAAAAATTTTCTCATCAGATTTGTGGTCCCAAAACCAGTGTTCCGACTAGGCCCAAAATCGGGATGTTACATGATATATGATTTTCGAGCATGAGTATGTATCCTTGGATGAAAATAGGTTGATTCTACCTTGTTATTATAATGTTAATATGTATTCTTAGATATATATTTGCTTTTTACTTACTAAGTTGTGAAAGTTTACTGTGTGTATGTTTATTCTCAGTTTTATAGGTTTTGGATCTAGTAACAGGCTCGGGGACCGTCAGAGAAATCTATCACACTATAGACTGTTCTGGTACTTTTATAAATTGAACTTGAATTTTTGGCATGTACAGGCTAGCCTTTATGTTAGTTTTTTGAAGTTGTGTATATATTAAGCCATATGAAAATGGCTAATATGTTATAAGAGTATATGAGACTTTAGTCAAGTATTATATGTGTTATATGTTTTGATAATAGTTGGTAAATTTGGATGCAGTTTGATTGAATCAGCTTTGGTATATACATGAGTATGAATTAAGTTTGTCTTGTTATCTTTAGTTAAAATGATTTGGATATGTCTTGTATTAGATAGTAATGGTTAAATTTGGTTGATGAATATATTTGGCTAAATGTTGAATTGAGGTAATGGGTATACTTGATTGATGGTTCGGTATTTGTATATATTTATTTATATATGTAAATCATAGTTGATACATGTGGTAATTGTGATAAGGTTATGCTAAAGTATATGTAAATGGTAAATTTGATTTGAAGTGAAATTGTGGATGTATATTTTGTTGAGTAAATTACATGATTTATAAGTGGGATATATTAGGTAAATAACTATGTTTTGAAATGTTGATATTCGGTTGTGGAATGAAATAGATATAAATATTAGTTTATTTCCTTTGATCATTGATTATAAATGAGATGTTAAGCATAATGAATAGCTTGTAAAATGACCATTTTTAAATTTGGCAAACAAGGCGAATTAGCTTTTGGTGGATAATAGATAATTGGAGTAACATGTATTTGTGATTAAAAGTGGTTCTATTCGATTATATATACATGTTTATATATGTACATAGCCAAATATGGTAATAATGAATCAGTTTTAAATATGACGTACATAGCCAAATATGGTAATAATGAATCAGTTTTAAATATGACTTTTGTTACTATGTATAATAAGTGATAATAGCATGTTAAAAATTGGTTTTAGTATGCTAGAATGTTGAAAAAATATTTTTATGTATTATATATATAAATTTGATGTGTTTATGTGAAAGATAAATTAATATGCTTGATTATTTGGTTTAAATCTTTGATATGTTTCATGCTTGTTAAGTGTTATAAGAAAAATGGAAGTTGGCATTAAATAGGTATATGTATATGGCATGTTATATAAATATTCAGCTAAAGTTTTAGTAAATGACTTATTGAATGATAACTTAAGTTATTTTTTAAAAAAACAAGATGATTTGATATAAGTTGATATGTGGCTTTGTTATTGTATATTAATTATTAGATAAATTTTAGATGACAATTATAATTGACCATTTGTTGATGTATGATTAAATTTCTTATATAGATAATTAATAAATTATTTAATATGGTTTTTTTTATTTGATATGTGAATGTACATAAGCTTAATAATAAGCATGCAAAAATAGGTTTACTTTTCATTAGAATATGTGTTTTGTTCGGTAATACCTCATAACCCCATTCCGGCGACGGATACGGGTTAGGGGTGTTACAGAGTTTACGAAAAATCAGTGTTTAATCCCTTAATAAACTATTAGTCAATCATACAGTAGAAAAATATAGTCTGGGCCTAAGCCCATTTCAGTAACAGTTTAGTTTTAGTTAGGGCCTTAGCCCATTACAGTATTAGTATCAGTGTGGGCCTGAGCCCATCTCAGTGACAGTACGGTACAGATATGCAATCAAAAGATCCTACCCAGTCAGCCTCTACACTTCATCTCCGTCCAACCCTACACTCCATGTGGGGATAAAATCAACCCACCCATCCCTACACTCTAAAATAGCACCAGATGCGGCACTAAACAGTATTTGCAGCAGAGCTGCTAGTATAGTACACTTTCTCCAATTATAATAAACTCATCCCCATGCAACACATCATGTATCATGTCATGTCGTGTCATAATATCATACGTGTAATCATTATGTATAAAGTGGCATGCTCAAATATAACCATACATCTCATGAGGGCATAACAATAATTTTACCACCCAGCGGAATAATAGTCATTTTATCAGATCGGGGTTTTAGGTAATCTTACCGACTCAACAGTAGGTCCACAGTCGTCTCGGGCGACCCGTGCAACATTAACAGTCAAACAGTGAAAGTGGGCCGACGGCCCATACGGCGAGCCCATGTGGGCCCATACACCCGTGTGGCCCACATAGCCCAAAATGGCCTTGTCCGTGTGGATTACTCAACTTGGCCCAACATTTTCCACACGTTCGTGTGGTTTACCTATATGGGGCCCACACGGCCTAGTTCGACCCAGAATGACCCAATACGGCCTCAGCCCATGAAATCGCTCATGGTCGGCCTCAACTGTCATACGCCCATGTTTAGGCATACAGACTACCACACGAGCGAGTGCACACCCGTGTAGTGTCGTCGGTCACTTATTCCGGCTTTTACCGATTTACGATTAGGGTAGTGTTTACATACCTTGATGCGAAAGTGTGCAAATAGACCACAAGCGCTCCAACCCTAGATCCAAATACAATACACCATTAGTTCCTTTAACAACAGGATTACACAATCTCTTTCTATAACACTTATTAAAACAGTTTCTTATCACTTGCCTTGCTAGATCGACTGAGGATCATTCACTTAACCCGTTGCAAAAGACTGGTTTCCAACCCCTTTAGAAGTATCCTGCAATCCAACCGAGACTTAACAACCTAAATCATATATTGATCATACCAAAAGATTGTACCAACCGCATAACACTTACCAAATGCACCACACTGAGAAAAGGAAAGGAAGCAATCGGCCTACACCTCAATACAAGCCAAAACCATACGCTACTATAGAGGCAAGTACTAGCACCAACATGTGCCTAGCCATATACGGCAGTAAAGGAAAATGTTAAAAGAATATTACTACATAGAGAGAAAGAGAGAACAAAGAAGAACCATGCACCTACCAATTGGTCAAAGAGTAATTGCAAAAACCGAAAACAAAATAGAGAGAGGGAAGGATGAGGTATTCGGTCAAAATGGCAAGATGAAAAGAGAGGAAATCTGTGAACCCAAAAAGAATCGAAGGAGGGGAAGGAAGGTGTGTTCGGCCAAACAAGAAGGTAAAAGAAAATTAAAGAATTAAGAGAGAGAATAGAATAAGCAGTATTCGGCCAAAGTTTGAAAGAGGGAGAGAAGAAAGCAGTCGGTCAGCAAAGGACTTTAGGGAAGAGCAAACCCAAAATAGACCAAAATGAGAAAAATCCATAATGATCTCAGTAACAATCGATCCCAAAAAGGGAAACACAAAAGATAGAGAAGCAGGAAAAATCAAAAGCAGAAATTTGGCACCAAGGAATGAAAGTGTGCTATTGATCGATTTTGGCACAATGAAACTCCCTAATTTGGCCTACTCCTAAACACTTCCCTTACTTGACTCCATAAAATAATCCAACTACCCCACTATCCAAATCCCACTATTTCCTCCTAAAATTCGGCTACCTAATCCCCATACCCCTCAAACACTCCAACCGCCCACTAACATTAGAGTTCCACTAACATACAACCACTTACATAGCATCCAGCAAAATAAAACACTCCCCTGCATCGCCAAGACTCAAACTCAAGACCTTCTATAACAGTAACACGCCACCTATGCCCTTAGACCATTAGGCCCTTTCTGTCATGAAATCTCCATATTTATTTAAAAGTTGATTGACTAGAGACAGGGTTTATCCCTTAAAAACAAAACTTTTGCACAAGTCAAGGCTTAAACCCAAGACTTCTCAGACACTTCTAGAACACTTAGAACACTTAACCACTGAAGCAGATACACACTTGTGTAACACAACTTACAAAATTAATCATTTAAGATTTGGGGCATTATAGTTATATTTCAAATGAGGAGACAAAATCTTTAGTTCCAATTTAGCTGGCTCTTCAATTAACGACTTTGGTTGCGTATACTCCTAAGATGATAACTCTAATGATTCGAGTGGAACTTCTTGAGTGAATTCTTTCGAATTAGCTTCTAAGCAAGCCAAACATTCCTTGTCTTCATCATCACTCGGTGAATCCTCCAGTAGAATATGTTCTAACGGATCGTCTAAAGAATTGAGCTCTAATTCTGTAGAAGCCAACGATTCCATCTTCGAAATAGCAGAGCAGTCTTCAACTATATCTTGGGATTTAACAACATTGAAGTCATTAAAAGTCACCTCGTCATCAAAGATTTCTTTCAACTGAGTATAATTTTGCTACTTCTGGAATCGTTGGGGATATTACAGTGGTGGAATCTTAGTTTTAACCGGATAACTCTTCTGTGGAAATTTTTCTGTACCCGACAAGGGTGTTAGGTAATCAGAACTAATTGGTTTAGAGTTTACCTCATCAAGGATCACCATATATGACTTTTGTGGAACAGGAGTTTCAACACTCTGTTGAACTTCCTTTTTGCGGTGACCTACAATAGGCTTATCTTCAACCTCGACAGCTTTGGGTTCTCATGTCTTCCCACTTTGTAAAGTGACGGTTTTGCAATGCTCTTTGCCCGTGTTTCTCAAATTTTCTATATCACTCGGCCAAATACCTTGGAGTCTGTTTTTGAGCTCATTCGCTAGTTGTCCCACTTGGTTTCCTAAATTCTTCAATGTTGCTGCTTGGCTTTGGATTAGTTCAACATTATTCGCTATGTATGCCTTTAGCAAATTCTCAAGATTACTTAAAGAGTTAGTTGGTAAGGGTTGTTGCACTTGTTGAGAAGGTCAAAATGACATAGAAGAGTAGCTATGGTCCGCCCATTGATTACTCCATGGAGAAATTGGATGATTCTGCCATGAAAAGTTGTAATAATATGGAACATTCCAATTTTGATTTCCCATGTAATATTTTGACTCTTGATTCGATGGACAATTTTCAAAGAAATGGCCATCTCCCTAGTATTCACAAGAAATATCCTCGAACTGGTTCAAATGCTGACCTATCAGATTACCATTGAAACCATTAGCAGTTACGTTCTTAAGCATAGAAGATATAGAGGATACCTGGGTTGCAAAAGAAGCAAGTGTGTTCTCTTTATGTACTACTGCTGCTCGCCTTTTTAAGGCTGCTCGGTTGGTTAGCCACTAATAGTTATTGCTGGCAATTCTTTCAATAATCTCGTAAGCATCGTTATATGACTTAGAAAGAAGGGCTCCATTTGCTGAAGCATCCACCATCAGTCTAGTATGAATATTGAGACCAATATAGAAAGTCTTTATTTAAATGCAACAAGGAATGCCGTGATGAGGGCATTTTTATAATAACTCCTTGAATCGCTCCCATGCCTCATATAAAGATTCTTCGTTAAGTTGCTGAAATGAAGTGATTTCATTTCGTACCTTAGTGGTTAAAGATGGAGAGATATATTTCATTAAGAAATGTTCAACCAACTCTTGCCATATAGTTATGGAATCAGATGGTTGGGAGTTCAACCACGCTCGTGCTCTATCTCTTAAGGAGTATGGAAATAATCTCAATCTCAAGGCATCCTCGGTCACCCCGACTAGTTTAAATGAGTCACTCACTTCCATAATAGCCGAAGATGAAGACATGGATCTTCAGTAGGAATCTCACTAAATTGACCCATATTTTGCAACAGTTGGAACATGACTGGCTTCAGCTCGAATTGTTGTGCCTTGATTTTGGGTCTCCTAATACTTGGATTGAGCTCGTTGAATAGAGAAATGGCATATTGTTGAATGGCACAATTTCTATCATTGGCAACAATGATCAGATTTTGAGTACTATAAGAGAATGTTCCTCCTGGATTTTGGTTTGGATTTTCAAAATTCATATATTCGATCCTTATTTGGTTCGTTTTTCTTCTCCTTCGTCAGAAAGTCCTTTCAATTTTAGGGTTTACGGGGAGTAAGTCAATGATTTGATAAATACTCATAAACACCTAAAACAAACACACAAAAAAATAGAATTAAAATTTAACAAAAAAGAGTAGACCAAAATGCAAAATTAACAATTTCACAAATGATGTCTTTTAAAATAGTCCCCGGCAACGGCGCCAAAAACTTGGAATGATGGAAATGTGCAAGTGTACACAATCACAACAAGTAATAAAGTGACAAGTAAATGTCGAGTTGTCGTACCCATGGAGACTATGAAAAGAATTATTTATGAATGCAATTTAAAACACTTTGGTGAAGAAAAATATTTTGATTTGAGAAATGATTAAAAACTAGAAAACAAAGTAAAATAAATAAAATAAAGTTCTAATACGCGATTTCAAAAGTTGATTTTAATCAAGGTGACATAATTGTGTTAGATTAATTACATTTCTTAACTTAGAATTTTTAAACTTATGTTTATGTTGTTACGAATAAATTCACGGCAAGTCGGTAATTTGCTAACTTATGAACATACTTACCTACAAAAATCCATTCATCTCTAATAAACAAAATTTAATAGGCAAATGTGTTAATGCACATACATACTTATGAAATTAAAATAATCTTATAACATCCCAAAAATCAGGGGTTAGTAGAATTGGGTTTGTGAATCGAGAGAGAGTGGTCATGCCTTAATTTTTGAAATTTATCTATACAATTTTTGGAAATAAACGAGGTATTGGTTTGTTGGTTAAGTGTTAGTGAAATGTTTCTTAAAACCCAAGTTCTAATCCATTCTTTTTCACCATTTTTATTATTTTGCAAATTTTACCTTAAACCCTAGTATGCGACATACCTTTTTTTAAAATAAATATTGCAAAATTATTTTGAGAATGAGAAAAATGGCTAATGGTTAAAAGAAATATGAGAATGCATGGAAATTAAATGGGGTCCCAAGTTCGAATCCCTTCCCTTGCGAAATAATTAAATTTTGCAAAATCCCTTATTTTTTTAATGTGTGTGCCATCTAGACACTTAAAACCTAGGTATAAATATAAATTTTTATTTTATTTTTCAGCCTTTAATTCAAATTTTACCTACCCAAGCCGTTCACCCTCTTCTTCTCCTCTTTTGTCTTCAATTTTCTTTCTTTCTCCCATTGTTGTTGTCACTTACACCTAGTTTTACCATCTCTTTCTTCTTTTTATTTTTGCCACAAGATTTGTTAGCATATCCTAAACCATATTGCTATCATTTTTCCTCATTGAAATCAGCCCCAAATCTGAAATCTTGAACTCCAAGATCGATCCCGAACATTGCCAAGAAAGTGATATTGCCATTTCTCTCGACTAGCTTGGGTAAGGTCTCTTCTCTCTTCAATTTCTTAATTAATCTTGTTCATTAAAAACATAAATTTCAAGATCTGGAATTTTTGGGATTTCAAATAATTTCAAATGTATTTTTCCAGATTTTAATGAGATCTCAAACCATTTTAAAATTCAGCCCCAATTTGAGTTTCTTGGTTCTTGCCTATATTTTTCCAGCATTAATTTGAGTTCTTTAAACCTACTAATAATCTTTTAAACCAATTTTAATTATGGAAAATGTTTTTCATCGATTGGCCATTCGAATCCCATAAATTGTGAAGCGTAAGTGCAATTAAGGGTAACTAGTTTGTTATTTCGACATAATTGTTGGGTAAAGGTTACAAATTGATTAAATGAAGGAATTTAATCATTAATTAGCTACTTATTTTCCAGTATATTATTGAATTAGGTGCTGACCCAAATGCCCCGAATCATCCGTAAAGGCGAAGAACGATTGTACGTACGGTTTGCATCAATATAGTGTAAGGTATCTAACTAGTTTGGATTCATAAAATAGTTATAATTTCAACGATTGGTTTGAAATCATAAGTGGGTATTTGGGGGATGGTTTAATGGTAAATTGATTTAATTCATACTTAATTTTGGTTTAGGTTCGTTTAAGGAATTATTAAGGAAAATTGGAAGATTCGCTAGTGCGCGCGGGGAAGCAAAAAATAAGGTGTGGGTCCTAAACTCATAAAATTGTTTGAAAATGTTAAATGTCATGTTATATTTGATAAATTAGCTTGCTTATTGGATTGGATTAATAGCCAAATTATTTATTTTGTGAGTGACTGAACCAAGTATGTTTCGAGCCTTAAAAGATTAACATGTTGGCAAAATTGCTAGTTTTATAGTATGGATGTTTGATTGAGTTTGTAATTGCATATTTGAGTTATGAGATATGAGAATGTTTGACTGAATGATATAATGTGTTAAGATATTGAGCTTTTGTATTAGTTAAATCCATGAGATATTTGTTATATTGTGTATTGAAAAGGGTGCTATTTATGTACAATGAAAATCTGTATAGTATGTGAAATTGAACGATATTGATTGATACCAACTCAATGGTAATTTGAAAGATTGGAACACTGTTTCCATTTACTAAAACTATGTGATTATGTATGAGATTGTGTGACATACTGCATATGCATTGGGTTGGGATTTTATGGTAGAAGGAGGAGTTTTGTGGAGTACCGGCGGCATATTAAGTCCGCATTATTCATAGTCAGTGCACTGCACCTGGAGTACCGAGGGAATTGGTGATTTTATTGCATATTATATGTTGTTGGCAATTGTATCGCACTATTTGATATCCGGTAGATTTTTTGCATTTTTGATTATTAGGTGGTTTTACCACATCGAGCTATGCTCATAATGTTTTTGAGTTTGGCAGACAGGTTCTAGGGAACTCGTGGTGTGTAGCAGATGGTATGGGTAGGAACCTTTTCGCATTGCATCATGTGCACGACATATTTGAATGTTATTGTTTTATGCTAGGCAATGTATTTTGTTATATTGGATGGTATCAAAATTAATGATTGTTACTCGAATGAATGATGACCTATACTCATACACTGTTTGACATCAATTTGATAATGGCTATGTAATGACATGAAATTCCTATGATGGTTTTGTTTTCTTCTGTTAATGCTAATATGTTTCATTGTATTTGATGTTTTTGCCCATTTAAATAATTATTCGACTCACACTGAGCTTTTCATAAGCTCACCCCCCAATAGTGTTTAACTTTCTAGGTAAACCTCAAAAATTAGGATCGAACTCGACATTCAGAGAATCGACTTGGACATCGGATTATTATTTTTAATTAAGTATTATTAAGTCTTTATTGGTTTTGGCTTGTAATTTTTAATTATTTCTGGTCTGTGGGTTGGTAACTTTTCTTTTGGGGATTTTTGCATGCATGAATTACTCAAGCATAATTATAGGATAATGCATGATATCGGGCTTAAGTAAAATTTGATACTGCTCCCTAGTTTCCACTACATTGCAAAGTAATTGTTTTTGAAAAAAAATCGATAATGCAACTAATTTTCCAAAATGAATTGAAAAATAGTTTTTCTGCTACATTAGTTTAACTTCCAATTTTCTTTTAAAGAAGAGCGACAAGTAAACAATTTTTAAAAAACAACACTGTCAACAACAAAATGAATGCTTTTAAGGTAACTCAAAGTACAACTACGGTTTTCTCTAAAATGAGTTTTTTTTTTAAGTCTTAAAAAGTAACGTAAGTTAGCTTAGCCATTTTGGCGGCTAATGTAGCCTTCTCAATCTAGCCATAACGTCTAGGTCGGGTTTAGGACGTTACAAATCTCTTGTACATATCTCTATGCCAATTCGAACATTTAATTTAATCACATAAGCACATAAAAGATTACGTGAGGTAACAATGTATTTCTACCTTGAAACAGTTTAATCAGAATAATCTTGCAAGTTATGCAAGGCAATTGTATCACTCGATGCTGTTGCTAATTTAACCCTTAGCTACCTTAGATGATTAAACATGTACTGATTAAGTATCGTGTCAATTAATCACAATGTTAATCCGTTTAAATAATTAATTCATTAGTTACCTTACAATTGTAATGCAAGAATAATTTAGTCATGGTTTTACTTGACCAAACATCTTACCATGGCCTATAATAACACAAACACAATTTTAATAAATTAAGAAGATGAAATGCAATCAACTTAACACAAATTAAATTTAAGCCATATTAATTAAATAAATCATATCAACATAAAAACATTCATAGACATGTTCATCATAACAACAACAAAATTTAAAAGGATAGGGAACAAGAAGCAAATTTGGTGTTTTTCCGTGGCTTGTCTGGGTCGCTCCACTCTTCCTTCTTCACTTGATCTTGTTGAACCAAGGATTCTATTAACACTTGAATGCTGCTCCAAATGATGGATGAACGACTCTTTTTCAAGAGGTGAAATCGGCAAGAGGACAAAGGAAAACAGATGGAAAAATAAAGAGAGAAAGTTGAGAGAAAAGAGAAGAGATGAGAAAGATGTGGTGTGTTGAAATGAGCAGCCAATGGGGGGTTTTTATAGGGTGAGAGGGCTGATAAAAATAGCCAAAATCAGCAGCCAAAGAGCTCTCCCATGGTCGACCACACATGTGGCAAGTTTGATGTTTTCAAACTTGCTATATTATGGCTGGGGCAAATCTAGAAAGGCACAAATAGTGGAGGGGTTTGTTTGCAATTTGAAAAATTCATCTAGGGCCATTTTGCAAGCTAATTAATCAGCCAAGAAAGCTGATTGGATTAGCATGTGGGACGGTTTTGGGCTGCCTAGTACTCAGTCGGTTCGATTTTCTCGGTTCAGCTCAACTAGGCCACTTTTCATAATTAATTAATAATAATTTATTTAACCCAAATTAAATTGGATATAAATTAAAATTAATTATATTATTAATTAATACACATATTTTGGACCGTCTTAGGCTGAAAAATTAATCCTCCTTGATGCTTCAAAATTGTTTCTCAGTTTTGCACTTCTAGCAGTGTCTGTCGAGTTGTTTTTCATCATTTGTGCAAATCTGTCAAAAATAATAAAAAATAATCAAAATTTAAAATAAAATTAATTGAAATTCATTATGTTAATAATTTAAGTCCAGAATAACTATTTTATAATAATTATATATTTTTCGACAATAATTTTATTGAAATTGCATGAATTTGAGTTAAAAAGGGCATGAAAAAGTGTGTATATTTTCGTGTCTCCAATAACGGCCACGTAATCGTTGTTAAACTGCCACATAGCTCCGCCCTTTCACAATCCCACCCCATGCATGTGATATGGCCATTTTAACACATATGTCTCACTTTTCACATTTTTCACATATTCATGCTCATAACTCATATTTCTCAGTTTTTACACATATGCATGTGTCATGTCCAAAATTTTCACATATCACATAGTTTTCACTTTAGCATGCTTTAATATACATACTTATATTAAAACATGTATCTTAACATACACATACATATATCACATGTTTGGATCATCACATATCAATCCAGCCATAAATCACATAACATAGAGTTGAGATCAACATTACATGCATCACATATCGCAAATCATGGATTTTCAGAACATTTAATAGTTTAGGACACTTATTTGGATTCCTCTTTGATTGAGTTTTTCAACTCCACTCGAGTACTTAATGTACTCACAAATTAATTAATTAAATAACATTTTATTAAAGTAAATAACATTATATTTCACTCAAAATGAGAGTTAGATCCCACACCTTAAACAAATCTACACCGTACCCTCCCTTGTAGAAGTCTCGTTTGGATCTAATCCCGATCATAAATCTAATTACACGATTAAACCATTTTAGTCATGATATAATTGAATAACATAACTTTTAATATGAGATCTAATGTGGAAATATCACCTACACTTACCCTTAATTCGAATGCTGGGATTCATCACTCTCACGATGACACACTATTGGTTTCTCAAAAAATTGTTGTTCAGTCCTTCATGTTGACACGAATTAATGTTAGTACTTATGATTTTCAAAATAATAAAATAAAATACAAAATTTATAGGCCCTATACCATTCGACCATATCATAATAATTCTAGGATGAAGGATTTTCAATCCCAAAACTTCACTTACACTTGTTTCGTTACAAGATGATCGAAGGAATGAAAATGGAGTAAAATCGATGGTTGGATAATCTAAAATAATAAAATGAAATGAAATAAGTGTTTTAGTCATTAGGGTAATAACCACATGAGAAAGAAATAAAAAAGCACTGGTGGCTATAGCAATTGCGATGGTTTGACAGTAAGATGTGATGGTTCAATGGTGATGCAAAAATGAAAGTAGGGAGGAGGGTTCGATCACTTTCAATTCAAAGAAAATAGAAAAAAAGAAAAATGGTGGAGGAAGAGATGGCTTGCAGTGGTTACGATGGCAGCTCACAGCGGCGCACGATGAAAGAGGGGAGGGGGAGAGAAAGGAAAATGGAAGTAGATTTTGGTTGTGGATGGTGGTGATGTGTGGTGCAATCAAGCCTACGGTGGAGAAAAGAAGAAGGGGGTGGTGGTGGTTGTCAAAAGAGAGGAACAAAGGGTAGAAAAGAGAAAGACAAATAATAAAATGGTGGAAATGTCAGTATATAGTCGACTAGGGTGTTTTTGGTGGTCAACACTTGCACTTTTGGTAAAGGTGAGGAATGGGAAAGGTAAGGGAACATAGGAGCAATAAGGGGGATGTGTTTCACTTAAAAAGGGATGTTTGACTTGTTAATGGAGAAAAGGTTCTCCTTATATGGCAACATAGGAGGACAGCAATTACTTGAATGCACAAGCTAATAAAGTGCAAAATTAAAATAAAAATAATTATCACATACAGGTTTGAACTAGGGACTTCAAGGATAGCTAAGGAGCTTCATTCCACTGAGCCACAACACTTCCTTGTGTTCAATAATGCGTGAATAATTTTAAGATTTAAGAGCTAGCAGTTCCACCTGCTTTACTAATTTAAATTAATTAAGAAACTTGGATATGACAGGGTGCTTAGGTGGCATTCTCCTAGCCTTTATGGTGTAATATAATATGGCCTTTGTGGTATTCTGCTAACCTTTGTGGCGTAATCTGTATGATGTCTTTGTGGTGTAATTTGTATGTCACCTTTGTGGTGTATCTTTTTTGGCCCTAGTGGCATACTATGGTAAGTTTGTATGAAGAATATGTTATATATGAAGCTCTAGTATGTGAAGTTTGTGGTAAATACGAATAAATCTTAAACGAAGTATGATTTAACATGTTCAATTAGAGTATTTGATATGGTTATCTGCCAACCTATTATATGGGTGTACTCGATATAAGAGTCTGTCAATTCAAGTTACAATTACTATGGTAGAATTCTGATATGTATGACATATTTGTTTAGAGTCATGCCTTTTTCTAAACTCTATTAGAATATATGATGTTTGATATATTGAATATCTAGTGCTCATTACAAAGATGTGTATAATTCTTCTGAATGATCTAAGGAAACTTTCATCTGTATGGTTATGTGTTGGGCTGAATCAGGGTTCAATGTAGATTATGATTCGATTTATCAATATCAGTAATGGTATCCGTAAAAAGTATGACCAGTAAGTGATATCTGCCAATAATAGTACTTGTGATTAACTGTTTGAGAATAACTGTTGAAAGTTGTTTGAAGGGAAATGAAAAGTGTGAAGTTCGAATGTCGAGACCTAGAGCTAGTCAAATAGTTGAATGAATGAGATTATGGTACGAATGGTAAGTGGCGTATAAGGATGATAGTATAGAATTGACACTGTGAATGTATTCGCCAAACACAGATGTGGGAAGTCCAAATATTTAAAATAAAGAAATTATCAAGACAATTCAAAAGGTAAGGTGTGTTCAAAACTCACTAAATTCCTCTGAACATATTGTTTTTGTATTTATGTTTCAGGTATTGTCACGTCAGTGTAAGTAATTGGGGAGACGATGCCAGGAACATGCTAGAGTAGTAGCAAGTTGGGATACTATGCATATAGTAGGTGTGTAGGTAGGGTTGATGTTTAGGAATACCATAACCCTAGAGCTTGTCTTTTATAACTTATGAGTTGTGATAAAATTTTAGCAAGCCCATTACAATATATTAATTGCAAATACTTTCCTTTGTTTTGTTAGTATGAATTTTTAATCAATCTAATGAGAAATGTCTTTAGTAAAGAGTTTTTGTCAATGGTTTTAAGAATTTCGTTAAGTTTTCTACATAGTAATGCCTGAAACCTGGACTTTATGAATCGGGTCAAGTGAGGGCGTTACATAATTGATGTTTGAAATTGAAAAAGGGAATATATACAGTTGAATTCATGTGTAAATGATGATGTTCAAATTTCTTATTAATATAGATATAAATTGAGGCCCATATGAAGCTAGTGAACAACTAGGATATAAATGACATGTCATTAGGGTTATTATCATTTCGAGTACTAGTTTTGGATGTCTTACCGATGACTAAGGTCCTGCATTTGTTGCGTATTCTTCACAACTTGTGTAAGCAGCATCGAGTAGTGTTATCATCCCGCCGACCCACAGCTTATGTGAGCAGGCCCATTTTGCTAACTCATGTGAACATTATCATCTCGCGTATCCAACGTTATTTCATTATAGTTCATCGGGTGGAAACAAGACATATGAAATGGAAATGATATATGATTTAATTACAAAGGAATGGGTATGAATTATGAATAATTGTGTTGTATTTGGTATATAAGCATGGATTATGATTTTTGTTTCAGATGTGAAGAAGCTAACCTTGTTGGGTTGTGATGTGCATAGGACAGATAATGCCATGTTTTCTAATTGTATATATTTATGTGCTCAATGGTTAGGTTATTCTAAGATTGGTAAGTTATATTAAATTTCGTACGAACTTACTAAGCACTGTGTTGCTTATGTTTTCTTTGTTTGATTTCTTATTGATCCTCAAAAGTTTTATAGCCAGTTGGAATCAAGTTAGAGCTCGCCCTATCTGTTCAACAACTCGATAGATTTTTCATCATTTTGTAATAGGTTATAAGTGCCATGTAAATAAGTGTTTTGGTTATACATGTATATATGCAAGTTGTGGTTTGAAATTGTACATGAATGTTAAAATAGTATCCTATTTAAGTTGGTAGCGTTATAGACATGAATGTCTATTTATATATAATGTTTTGGTCTTGCTTCATAGGTTAAATTTTAATGTATTAAGGAGTGGATAGATATGGCATGTATGTGAGATGGATGTTGTATGTTTGAGCTTATATGCAACACTTTGGATGAGGTAGATTTTAGATTGGTTAAGTTAGGTTGTTTGATCCATAAGGTAAGGTTATGGTAAGTGTTTAAAAATACTATGTTTTGGAATTTGAAATGGTAATTATGTTGGAATGTTTTGATATGTGATTTGTGTTAAGAATGATGATGAATGTGTGATTGTAAATGGTTGAATTGAGGTGTCATTTGTGAGGTATATTGGTTAGACACTTAGGATAGATGATTTAAGTTGTGTTTTGGTATTTTTTTTATGTATTTGAATATGTTGCATAAGGGTTTAATGCTTGATTGTGGCATAGGTAAACTTAGGGATATATAACTTGTTTGGAAAGATTCTTATAGGTACACAGAATTTAATACACGGTATGCCACATGGTTATGTAGTCTGTATAATTTAGGTGTTAATTGGTGTGCACTTTCTCAACGAGTTACATGGCCTAACCACATGGCCATATGAAAGTTTGCAAAGTTTTACAATTTAGTCAAACGTGACCACAGTTAGTTACATGGTCGTGTGACTCAATATTACATGACATCAGTTGACAACATGACCATGCCACTTAGCTCCAAACGGCCTCAACCTGTCATACAACTGTGTGATCAGTTAACAACACAACCATGTCACTTAGCTCCAAATGGCCTCAACCTATCATACAACCATATGACCCCTATTTGCTAAAAGTTTTATGTTGTTTGCATAGCTCACAAGCAAGTCCTTACATGTACTCAAGTTGGTTTAATGTTTTTCGTAAGTCCGTTTGGGATCCGAATTGAATATGAATGCCATGAAATCTTGTATGTTTAAGTGTATATACAAATGTTAGATGTTTTGATTTCTATCATAGCATCCTGTAGCTCGGTTCTAGCAATCGAATAGGGTTAGATATGTTACGTCATCATTCTCAGCAAGGTATAAAACCGAAATAATGTTACTTGGAAACCATGGAACATAAAGACATTTTTTTAGTTCCATCTTTAAACCTGTAGGCAAAGGTAAAATGTAAGTCCCAATAGCCTGAACAACTTTTGCACCATTTTCTATTCCAAGAATTGCTCCATTCCTTCCGACACATCTACTATTGCTAAGAAACCTAATGTCATTAAATAAGTGTACTCCACAACCTGAAACAATTATCTAAGTTGTAGTATCAACAATGGATAGGTTTAGCTCAATCATAAATAGACTAATATTAACTACCTTCCTTTCTTTGAGAACGTCTCTAAAGTTATGTCATTTCTAGCATTTTGGACTTAACAAATATCATCGATTAATAAGAAACATGTTTAACATCACACAACAACCTAAGTATGAGAAAAACAAAAAATCAGTATTTGATTGTGTTGTTTATAATAGTTTAAGATGAGATATTAAATCTTTAAATTAGTATTCCCACTATTTTTTTGTAATAATAACCCTCACTATTATACGAAGGTCTTTACTAAGTACCTCTAATGGGCTGAGACTCCTTTCAACATGTTATAATCTTGAGTGACTTAATAAATTGCAATATGCCTATTTGGGTAGGTAACATAGCTTACCAATTGCATCCAATGCAACTCTCAGATTAGTTAGGTGGTAACTCTTTACCTAAGCACATCATATGTGCTTCACTAAATCTTTTCCTCTAAAATCATGTGGTCAAGTTCTTAAGCATTCGAACAACATGACTTTAGATGAGTAAAACCCATTTCAACATAACTCACACAATTCAAACGGAAGAGAAGTCTTAAGTGACTTAACAAACCCCCAATGATATGAATACCAAGGTAGCTTGTTATAGAAATGAATGGCATTTTATCATGCTTGAAAACCATAGACTCAATATTTTTTAGGGATTTTTGTTTTATGGTCTGATAGAATTTACATGCATAACATTTATAATATTGCATAAAATAAATCTACTATCATGCATACTACTATAGACTAATTATGGACTATCTAACTAAATTAATTTCCTTGAGCCACAAAAGGAAATTAGTTGGTCAGTTCGTAAGTAATTACAACCTAATCTTCGCAAGTCTTCATGTAACCTCCTCTTGCTTTCATGGTACCTCACTTCTTTTTACATCATCTTCGAGTTTACAAAAGATTCCTATCTAATCCTAGTTTACATTTATATAACTAATTACATTGAATATAAATAAACCTCAAGCTACATTCGAGGGTATTTAAAGGAGAAGTGAATGTACAACTCGAGAGGAAAAAGTAAGATAAAGGTAAGGTGTGCAAACCCTATTTTAAAAATAAATACCATTAATGTAAAAATAATCATCCATAACCATCCATCTTACATTCACAATATTTATGAACATATTTAAAAACATTTTATTTATTTTAGTTAACTTATGAAATTATTAATATTCCAAGTTAATAAAATAAATAAAGACAACCTCTCTTTATTTGGTGAACATTTTCCTTAATCAAATTAAGGCAAACCCAATCCTATTATGTTTAACCATAATTTAAATATTTTGGATTTAAAACAATTTTAAATCCGAATTATATCAATCTACATTGATATAGTCAAAAACTACTAATATTTCTAAATATTCACGGATTTCAATTTCTAAAATTAAATTCCATAATTTTTAGATATTAATTACAAATTAAACTAAATTCCTAACATTTAAGATTTAATTAAATTCAATTTTAATTCTAATTCTAACAAATCAATAAAAATTTAAACTCTAACTTTTAGGTGTCCAATTTTTGGTAACTCGTTAATTGGAAATCCCAAATATGATCCAACCTCATCTAGAGTTTGGTCAAATACTTGGAAACCATAAACTTCACATGGAAAACAAAATATAGCAGATATCATTACATGACATGGGCATCAAGTAATTGAAAGCAAGTTGCCAGCCCTTTGCCGCCTATCGAACAAGCAAATCATGTAGCAACTTTTGTTGCAATTTAGTTTGATTTTTCATGTCAATGGTGGACTACCATATTGCCCATACAATATATGAATAAATTAGAAATGATTCCTAATCCATAGGCACCAAAAATAGCCCAAAACAGTCTTAAAATCACACAAAACTATTGTTTCAAATATTTAGCAGCTTGACTTTAAATATCAATTTCAGCCCCTACGCGAATCCAAATCGAGTGTATTTTTTTTTTCAATCAATGAGTTAAGATTGCAAAAAAAAATAAAAAAATGTGCACATAAAATTCTGTGGATAAATAAAGAAAAATAAAAAACCAACTGTTGCACAAAACCAAAGAAAATGCCAATTTCCAGATTTTGTAGTTTGATTTCAAAAATTGATTTCAGACCCTAAATGGGTCCAAATTGAGTGTCATTTTCTATATGGATCAATCAGTGAGTTAAGATTGCAAAATAATTTTTGTTTCAAAGAAAATCTCTATAGATAAATGCAGAAAAATTAGAAACCAACCATTGCACAGAACCAAAACATTTTCATTCCAATTGGTTTAGTCCAAAAAATTTCCCAAGGATGAAATGATTTCAATTACAACAATAATTAGATATAAAAAATATAAAAAAAAATAAATGTAAAATAAGGCTTAGATATCACCAAGGATCAATTGAACGATTTTATCTCATCATCTTACAAGAAAATCACCATCCTCGTTCAATGCTTTCTTTGTTTTCGTATGAACATTAGGCTCAGTTCCCCAATTATCTTACCTCTAATGATAGTGCACACTAGGATTTTTGAAAATTTTTGCTAGCTTGATTACGTGGATTCACACTCTTTTTGGTCTCAATCTCAATACCTAAAGAAAACTAGAAGCAACAGTTAAAAAAAATTGTTTTATTTTCTTTTGGTTTGTGTGACTAACTTGGAATATATGGGTTAAGGTTTTAATTAACTTTTAATTAATTGCATTTTAATCCATTAAACGTTATTGAACTATTCAATTTAATCTTTTCTCATTTTCATTTCAAAATTCCATTATCGTGTGTGACCCATTAGGCTTTTAATTCTGTTGGTAGAAAATATAATTTATTTAAATCTAAGATATAATTATATTTATAGATCATAAGCAAGATCTAGCAACCTACATGACCCTCAATTATTGGAAGAGACAAAATATATTTTCAACAAAGCCTTTCAACATTTAGTATCTATGTGTAATTTGATCGTTCCATCATATATCCCAAATAAGCTAAAAGTCATGGCAAAATGTTTACCTTTGCTTAGCCATGTTAGTCTTACAACTCCTTATATTAACCCTGATTAATTGCCTTGGCCAAGGACTTGTGAGTAATACAAGCCAACAACATATGCGATATGTCCCCTCATATCCTTGGGGTGATGGATCCTCTTTAGACCACTCCACCACCTTCGTATGCCTTACATTATATCCAAAACATCCTACCTTAAGCATGTAACAGCCCGATTTAGGGCCTAGTTGGAATAGTGGCCTTGGGACCAGAAATTTGATGTCAGAAAAATTATTTTATTATTATTTAGATGTTATAGCATGTTTTTAAGAGTGCATGAAAAATTTTGTGAAGTAATTTTAGCGTTTGCGAGCTTAATTGCGAAAAAGGACTAAATCGCATAAAATGCAAAAGTCCTAAATTGATAGAAGAAGCTGTCAAATAGCTAAAGAATAAAAATTAGGGGTATTTAAAGGGCAGTTAGACCCTTTCCTAAGAGCTTGACCGGCCATAGGGAGCAAATTGGTCAAAAAGTCAAAAGTTTGGTGGGTTTGGTGGCTAATTTGACTAAAATAGAAATAAAAATAAGAAAAAGATGATATCACATTTTCATCTTCTTCACTACCACTGAAAATATTAGCCATTGTG
Source organism: Gossypium longicalyx (assembly GCA_025698465.1). NCBI lineage: Eukaryota > Viridiplantae > Streptophyta > Magnoliopsida > Malvales > Malvaceae > Gossypium > Gossypium longicalyx. The sequence goes on from CM047006.1 coordinate 31,299,902, forward strand.
GGGGTTTGGAAGCTTCAAAATTTCAGCCACTTATCCCTCTTGCAAGTAAGTGATTTTCATGAGTTTTCTTGAAGATTTTTACATTTTTGAGACCCTTGAAGCATAAGCTTTCAAATGAGGGGACGATATTGTAAAATGGTGGAAAGTTTAGGGTTTTTCCATGAGAGAATTTAGGGTTTTTTTCTGAAATTTTATGGAAGAATATGAGTCCTAGCTATGTTATAAATAACTTTTGTAAGGGAGTTTTCATAGAAAACACCTAAAGGGACTATTTTGCATGAGTTATAAAATAGTTAATAAATATGTGAAATAGTGAGAATTTAAAGTTGCTACAAGAGTAAAAAGGGTTCGGCTAGGCTTGAGATACGAAGAAATTCGATAAAAATCTATTTTCTAACATAGGGGCAAAATGGTCATTTTACCTAAATGTGAACTTTAGATTGCCTAATTGTGTTTAGTGACTAAATGAGTGCATTTTTCGATTATAGATCAAGATTTATCGAATCCGAACCTAGACCGAGGGAAGGCCAAACAAATCGACTAAACCGACTAGTCATGTACGTTTTGTAATCCGAGGTAAGTTGTATGTAAATAATACAATTACAATATGTGCTTGAAATATTATAGCATGAATTGCTTGATTTTGGAATTGAAAATGTGTAACGATAAATGAGATAATAGAATTTCCGTTGGAACCTTAGGAAGTAAATCAGATATTCATGCCATGACATATGGGTTATAGTGGTCTAGTGTAAGACATGTCTAGGACATGCATCGGCACATTATGAGGGCCAGTGTAAGACCATGTCTGGGACATGGCATCGGCATTGAGACGAGTGCCAGTGTAAGACATGTTTGGGACATGCATCGGCCTCGGGACGTAAGCCAGTGTAAGACATGTCTGGGACATGCATCGACTACGAGATGTGTCAGTGTAAGACCATGTCTGGGACATGAAATCGACATGGATATGCGAGAGCTAGTATAAGACCATGTCTAGGACATAGCATCGGCACCTTACCCTATGTTTGAGGCTTATGAAATATCCGATAGAGTTCCGAATGGTTCAACGGTGAAAATTATGATTGTGAGTTAAATAAGAAAGTATAACTGTGTTGTGAGTGGTACAGGTACCTAATTGGTACATTTGAGAAATGAGCCCAATATAGTATATGTGACTTGTATGGATGGTAATGAGTAAGTGTGCTTATGCCTACCTTTTTGTTATGAGCATGATGATCATTGATGAATTTGTTGTTGTATATTTATTTATATGCAACTTAGTAAGCTTTTATACTTACTCCCGTTTCTTTCCGTTTTTCTTATAGTACTGCCTAACTAGCTCAAGGATCACCGGAAGTTAGAGATATCGATCACACTATCAACCGAAGCCTTCGGTATAGTTGAATTTATATTTTCGAATGTGGCATGTATAGGGCTTAGACTTCATTACTTTGTGTCTTTGAGAAGTTGGCCAAATGTGTTGGCTTGAGATAGATCCCACAATTTGTATTAAGCCTTGAATGATGGCTAACATTCATTTTGAGTTTATAAAAGATGCATTTTCATGGTTGAATGAATATCTATTATGGCTGATTTGATTATAGAAATTATAGTCGTTTTAGTATTGGTTGGCATTTGTATGAAAATAGGTATGTAAGGGTGGCGATGAGGCTTGGTAAATAGCCTTATATTGTCCACACAGGTAGACACATAGGCGTGTGTCTAGGCCGTGTGTGACACACGGTCTGCCCCATGGGCATGTAGTCTGGCCGTGTGCCCCCTGCAACTTAAAAATGAGAAACAGAATGTCTAGGTTTAGGCACACGGCCTAGCACAAGGGCGTGTGGCTTGGCCATGTGACGCACATGGACTTTAATATGGTCGTGTGATACGGCCATGTGAAGTCTGCACCTTAATTGTGAAATTAAATTACCACACGGCCTAGCAACACGAGCCTGTACTCAGGCCGTGTGACTCAAGTTTCTTCTGGAATGTAAATCAGAGAGCTCCACGGGCTTAGGACACGGGCGTGTGGCCCAGTTTCAAGATAAATTTTTCTTAAGTTATCTCAGAACTCTGAAAGTTTTCAGTTTGGTCCCGGATTATCTCTAACAAATATTTTAGGCCTCGTAGGCCTATATAAGGGACTTTAATCATGTGTTTGAATAATATTTAATTTGGAATGAAATTTTATGATCACAATTTATGTATGTTTAATTGTGTTTAAGTCCGGTAATGCCTTGTACCCTGTTCCGGCATTGAATATGGGTAAGGGGCGTTACAAAGCATCCATGGATACAGGTCCATTTCATGATGAATCAAAGTCAATGTTACAAGTCTAAGGATTATTTACACTACCAACACGTGAGAGTATTTCCATAGCCACTTGATTGAAATACCAAATGGAAATCTCATAACAGATTATTTTCAATGTATTTGTCTCATAACAATCACCCGCATGTTATGCTGAACTATCCTATACTTCAACTCATGAAATCAATTGCATGCATCATATGCATGGAAGCTCGTGCTGACCTTTGAGCATAACCAATACTCTATCTCGATAATACAATGGCTAGGAACAATTTAGGAATTAAGGCTTTAATTCATAGAAATCTTGTAATTATAACTCTTTATAATTCCTTTGTATAACTTAATGTGTCCCATGAAATTTATCCACATAAGTATTAAATATCATATACTTTACTCATGAGTAAAGAAATATCTCATTTTATTATAAAACTATAATAATATCAATATAATTAAATATTGTTCAATACTTACAAGTGAATCACGATTGACTTATAAGACTTACACTAACTATCAACTCCATAGCAATTAGTCTAATTCTAATCTTAAACAAATTTTAATTATTTTAACGAATTTTATTAAACCACTTGTCAATTTCAAATTAAACTAATCTAAATTTTTTTTTTGGACAAGTTTTACCTTGCATTAAACTAAATTAGTCTCCATCAATCAAATCATAAAAAGAAAATAGCTTGATCAAATAAGACTTAAATAACATGAAATTACATAAGTTAAAGTAACAAGTTGTGGCAACTTGGCCAATGATCACAACAAAATATTGGTCCACTTAGCTACTACTGTGGTCGACAAAATATCAATCTTTAAGGCCGATTAGTAGCACGAATTTGCAGCAAAAAGGACCAGCAAACAACAACCAAATGGCAGTTAAAGTCTGAAATGTCAGTTAATTTAAAAGCTAATCAGCAACTATTTATGTGAAAAAAAAAAAAAAGTATCCATTTGGCCAACATTGGCAGCACCTATTTGGACGACAAGACCAACAATGAATTTGGGACAAACGGTGAAACAAGTACGGGACCTGTTTGGATGGTTTGCAACAAGGAAAATTGAAGCTAACAACAGTGACGTGGAATAATAGCAATTGGTGCAGTTGGTGTGGATGGTAGGTAGCGAAATTTTCAATCGGCTCAACAATGAAAATTACAGTAGCTTTGACGGGGATGATAATAAAGTTGTAGGCTGACTTGTAACCTATAGAAGGCAGGGATGATCGGTGCACCAATTGGCAAAGAAGGCAGCAATGTTTTGGAGCAAATTAAAGGAATTTGGTGTTGCAAATTCAACCAGCTTATTGGACGACTAAAGTTAAAAGATTAATTTGCAGCAAGGAATTTAAAGAATGGGAAACAACTTAGATCAAATTGAAGACCGTAATAAATGGAACATAACTTGAAGGTTTGTAAATTAAAAGGCCACGATCACCTGGAGTAATAAGGAGAAGCAATCGATGGCGGTGACAGAGTAAAGAAAAAAGAAGAAGAAGAGAATTCTGGTGAAGAGGACTTATAGTTCTAGGTGACTTCTAATTATCAATAAAATCAAATTATCTTAATAATAGTTCAAGTAAAAATAAACAATAACAACGACAACAAATCATAACACTCATGTTACTAACATTTAAAAAGAAATAAAACATGGTTAATTACAATATAAGTCTTCCATTAAATATTGAAAATTCAATTTAATCCTTAAAACAAAATCAAAATTCAATTTAGTCTCAAAATTAAAATAAATTTTCAAATAAGTCTGCAACCAATAAAAATATTGAAAATGAAAATGTTATCATTTCATTCAAAATTTCTAAAATAATTTATTATAAAAAAATTACCAATATGTCCAAATTTGACAAGAAATCTGAAACCAAAATATTTGGAGTGTTACAAATAAGCTCATAGAATGAGAATGGCATGTTATTGAGTAGGAATCTCCTTTTAAAAATTTTCCAATATTTTTTTTTTATAATTTTCATGTAAATTTCTCTTTTTATATAATTTGTTCAAATTTTGTATTTTTTAACATTTATAATTATTATTTTCTTGAATTTTTAGAATGAAGACCATATTGATATTATGTAAACATTGAGGTATGAATTTGCTAGGGATGTAATGGTGGAGTGATCAAATTATTAAAATTTTCTAACATATTGGATAAATTAAAGAAAAAAAAAAGCATACTAATACTTAGGTGATTATTGGTGTAGTTCTCAACAAATAATGGTTTTTTTCATTTTATATTTATATTTTTTCATCATTTTATATTAAAAATATTTTTAAAGAACTTTTTTTAAAAGTAGGAATTAATTATTTAAATGATAATTATGATACAAAATGCATCAAAATCAAAACCTTTTCATTTTGAAGAGGCTACAAGTACAATCATAATCACATTTACAATTATAATCAATATATTTGAATAACTACAATAAAAATAAATAAGCAATTATGGTAGGGGTGAAGCTTGAAGATTCGAACTGTTTTTGTCTTGGTTATAGCATTTTGTGGCTTCTTGTTGATTGTCTAATGGAGCTTTGGTTTTGTTATTTCATTCCATGGTGTTGCTCATGGAGCTGGTATTTTATTGCTCCGGTTTAGCTATTGTTTGCTATTTCTTCTCCCTGCATTGAAACTCTTTTTCTAATAAAGTCACTCGTTTGGCTGAGGGAAAAAAAACGCAATCAAAATATATCCTAATAAAAATTTAAACAAATTCTACACTTAAATCTGAATGCAAGTGTTGAAATTCAATATCCAATTACATGCATTTTACTTCAATCTTAAAATGCAACAGTTCAAGTCAAATATCCCATTACTTGTTACGAAAAAGAAACTAAACTTAAAACATTTTTAATGCAACGAAAAGAATCTAATATGACCCATAGATTTCGAAAATTTCCAACCTATGAAAATATTTACATCAAACTAATAAATCTATTGACAACATTTTGTTTTACATATGAAATCTTTTTGTATGCAAATATGCCAATAGTAGAAGAAACTGAATTAAAAAAATAAAAGAAATTCTTTTTTACAGTTCCGATTAGAAATCAAAATACCTTTGTTCTGAACGTTTAGGCCAATTTGGTGTTACATGCATCGCTGAGAATTTTGGTTCCTTCCCCCATGGAGCTTACCCTAAACTTACACTTCACTTCCATGGTTCTGCGCCACATCTTCAATATCCAAACATTGAACACCAATGGAGTTTCGACGTTCATCTCTAAAGATATTGGACGTTTGCCACTCATGCTCTTCTTGACATTCTGCGGCAACGGTTTGTCTTTAACACCGTTTACTTTAATATTTACTTCGTTGGAATTACCCTTCTTTTGTTCCAAGCTTGGAAATTCTCCCCAACCGAGTGTTTTCTTCCAGTATGTTAGTTTTAAATCATCTTCCTCCGATGCGTATGTGATCCCCATTTTTTCATTAGGGTTTTTGATCTTCAATTTAACATCGTATGTAGGGGGACTTCCCTTTTGTTGCTTGACGACTAGACTTGAAATAGAGAAAACCGGACCTTTAGGACTAAAGCAAAAGTAAACCACAAGTATGGCAGTACCAATTATTAAACCAATCACAAGCAAAACAAGAAGAAAGCATATGAAGTACTTCAAGCATGGTAACTTTCGCTTTGGCTTCTTGGCTGCCATACGATATTTTTCTTGGATTTGGGCATTTTCAGGAGGCGGAACGCGGTATATTTGGTTTTTAGGGACTTGGACGACGAAGGATGACAATGGATGGCCTGGAGGAGGAGGGAGAGGCAACTGCGGGGAAACGCCATCATCATTAGAGTTGTGCTTGGGATTTAAATGTTGCAACTGAGGATCCTCTGCCGAATACGCAACCCGCTTCTCCATTTGGGAGATGGGGTGCGAAAGGTAGGAGTAGGTTCCAAAGGTGAAAAAAATTGAAGGTTCGGGAGAGGAATTCAGGGTTTGCGTGGGATCCAAGCGGTTATTTTGATTTTTTGGGTAAATAAAGCTATTATTCCGTTGATGATGATTAATTTGGTTCCATCGTTGGAGTGAAGGGCGGTTAGGATTTGACTAAGACAACGCAAGTTTTTTAGTTAATGTAGTAAATGAAGAAATTCAATTGCTATTTTCTCTGTGTGTCAAAATATTGGACTCTATTTTTGGACAACGGTCATTTCTTTAACCGTATTGTACTATGCATTACGGTAATTAACTAACCATATATTATTAACTTTAGCAATTAAAGGTTTGTAAGATCTATCGATTTTGTTTCCATGGGAATTTTAAAATAAATAGTTTATTTTAATTAAGATTTTTCAAAATTAAAAAAATAACTTGCAAGAATAAAAATTAAAAGTTAAAAAGAGAATTTTAAATTTTAAGAAATTTCATGAAACACTTCACTTTGGTAATAATATGACGTCTAAAAGTACTATTTCATATGTTGCCTCATTCTATTCGAACGTGACCAATTATAAAATTAAAAAAAAAACTATATTAATAGTAAAACATCTTACTGTGCTGGTGCTACATACCTACACACCATTTCAGTAGAGGAAAGTCCAAAAATAACTTTTTTTTAAAACAATGAATATTATATATAAATTTTTGTTTTAGAAAACTACATCCAAAAAGCTACTCCTCTAAACCAAAAAATATATAAATAAAATTGTACCCTTTCTTTTTGGTAAAAAATTATCTTTAATCTTAATATAAATATATCGTTTTTCATTTTTTTCAGCCGGCACATAATCTAGTAAATTATAAATTTATTTAACTACTATACATACTCTTTATTTATTTTATAATTCTAAGATTTATTAATGAATAGTTTGACGCATAACCCTTATACATAATCTAAGCTCAAACAAATAGAGATCCCTACAACCAAAAATTACTTCATCTCGATTGTAATAGGCTCATTTCGCTCAGGCTTATACCAGAACCAAAAATAAAAAAATAAAATAAAAAAACAAAAAAAACCAAAAACAACAAAATGTTCACAGTCCGAAAATACAAAATGTTAATCGAGGCCCGATTGAAACCCCAAAATAAAACCTAAGTCTATTGGCCTAGACTCTAACCCAAAATTCCATTACACCCAAAACCCCCCAACTTAATCTCTAGCCCAAGTTACAACAGCCCACTGCTAAAACAATCCCAAACGGCCCAAAGGTGCCCAACAATTTGAGAGTACTAGAAACTCTAGAGGTTTCTAGAACATGCTAGCGCCCCAGCTAGCCAGGGAATCGGGCTCCCACGAGGGGTTTTCCACGCACGGCCTCCACATCACCAGGGCCTCTTCCTCCGTACGACACTTCTCGCGTCCATAGAACCTGTGAGAAGAACAAAATAACACAACAAAGCAATAATAGAAAAAGAAAATTTGTATTTACATTTTTATTTACATTTTTATTTGTATTGTTTTTTTTTCTTTTTCCTTTTCTCTTGGTTTGGCTATAAAAAGGCCGATTGTATACTATAAACGGGATTACGAACGCATATTGAATACAAAGAAAGCAATCCAAATTTTTAAAAGGTGATTTCTGGTTCAAGTTTCCCTAAATTTTTGAGTTTTCTTTCGGTTTATTTCTTTGGGTCTTTCATTATTGCATTCGAAAACAAAAAAAGAAGTCTTACCTTACGAATATGCCATGGGTTTCCTTTTTCTTTGTTGAAATCGAGGCTAAAAAGGGATCTTAAGGCTGAAAAACTATCCCTCAAAGCTTGATTGCACTGGTCATCGTTTATGGTAGCAGATTGGTGTTCGAAGGAAGGGATTTAAGGTCTGCCAAGTGAGGAGAAAAGGGGGCTAGGGTTGGTTCAGCCGAATGAGTTTATTTGGCTTTGTTTTAGCCTTTATAAGGGACAAAAAAGGTACCGTTTTGAGCCTGTTTTAGTGGCTCAAAACGGTGCCGTATAGATCATAACAGATCTGACCCGACCTGGTTACCCATGAGGATCTGCGCGTTTTGCTTAAAAGGAATATTTGCACAATAAATCCTTCCCTTTTGCACTGTCATTCAATTGAGCCTTATTTGTTTTTCTTTGTTTTTTAATTTATCTCTGTAATTTGGGCATAAATCCAATTTGGTCCGCGTCTAAACGCTGTGTTTTGGGATCTGGAATATTTCCAGTTTTGATGATTGTACATTCGCGCGTATTGCTCTTTGGTCATTATTTCAATTTCAATAGTTTATTTCATTTATTAATTATCCCTCTAGTTTAATTTTATTTCAATTGGTTTTTTTTTTTCATTTTTTTACTTCAATTTGTTTAATTCATTTTTTTAATTCATTTAGCATTAATCTTTTTAAATTTTTTTATATACATTTTAAATTACTTTGATAATTTACCTTGTTTTTTATTTTTGCTTAAATTATAAAATTGTTATTGTATAATTACCTTGTATATCATATTGTTTTTTAAAATTTTGTATGATATTTAAATTACTCTTATATTAATATATATATATATATATAGTTTATGTTAAAATTAGTTTTATTCTATGTATATTATCAATTTCATGTCGTTTTATGTGTATTTTTTTAGGAAAAAAATCATTCTAGATATATATATTTTAAAATCTATTATGCATATAGTTTATTCCCTAATAACATATTTTGTAATATATTTTTGTTATTTAAAAACCTTTCATATTTTATATATTATTTAAATTATTTTTATTGTATGTATATTGTCAACTTTAAATAGGTGTTTCATTTTAAAAATATTTTGTACATTATTTGATCCAAACTTCTTGTTTTATAACATCTATTTTAATAATCATTTATATATTATTAGTTTTTTTTATACATGTAAATTATTTCAAATTCTAGTATGTGCAAATTTTTCATATAGTTTTTAAATTGTTTTATATTATATTGGCTCCTAGTTTCCATATTGTTTTGTATATTATGTGTAGTTTTTGGTTTTCATATTGTTTCATATATTATCGTCTATTAGTCTTTTGTGTTACTTTCTTAATTTTATTTATCTATGTTTGAAAGCATGCTATAGTTTTATTCTGATTTGTTTCTTTAATTAGCTATATTTCTAGTTTTCATTATTTTGATTATTAATGCTTGGATGTGAGCTCATTGTTATTGTATGTTTGTTAATTTGTTCTTTTTATTTTTATGTCTATACTATTTTCACTCATTAGTAGGACACTTTATCCATGTATATTGTTCCTTATAGTTTCAAATGAAATTTTCAACTGACCAATCCAAAATTAATTATTCCATTTTATTTCAAGTCAAGCTAATGTGTTTTGAGCCGTTTTTATAATTGCTTATTTGAAAATTTCCCAAAACAAAGGCAATATTTGATGTTTGGAAATTCGAGAGATCATGCCCTAACGTGCTGGGTTTTGATTTTCCGTTTGTCCAAATAATCAAATATCTCTTTAAAATTTCGTCTGTGTTTTCTAAACTTCAAAACAAGGAAATGTTCTATGTTTAGAAATCCGAGAAATTGTGTCCAAACATGTTGGGTTTCGATTTTTCGTTGGACCAAATAATCGAATATCCTTTTGTAATTTTCAAATGTATGAGCTTTTGGAAATCAATACTCGATCGTGGTTTCGAGGGTTTAAAAGGTCATGTCCTAACGTACTGGATGTGATATTTTATTCCTTCGTAACAAGAGAATTTAGACATCCAATTCAAGTTATTCAAATGTTTTAAAAGAAACTGTATTTCAAAATCTTTTTTAAATTTTAGACATAAGGACATTATTCAATCAATTAGGAACCAATTCTGGGCGTAACGAGGGTGCTAATCCTTCCTCTTACGTAACCGACTCTCGAACCCGTATTCTTGATTTTCGTAGGCCAAAATTGATATTTTAATGAAATAAAATGTTTTATTAGGTGATCCGATCACACCTAAACAAAAAAGATTGGTGGCAACTCCATACCTTGTTTTAAAGTCGATCCCCGTTTTTTCAAAATAAAAAATTAGTTTCGACAGCTTGGCGACTCCACTGGGGACCAATGAGAGAGTCAAGCCGTAAAATTGATTATTTTCTATCTTGTTGTCGAAAATTGAAATTTTGATTTGAAAAATCATGATTCTTTTGTCGCATTTGTTTACGATCTCCGTGATTGCTGTTGTTTGAGTCTCATAGAATACTCTTGCATTGCATTACATGACCGTTGTGGTCACACCTTTTAAGTGGGAGTGAGAAACTATGCCTTTGTGAGGTTTTCACATCCGCATGGGCTAGTGGACTGCTTCCGGGATACATCCGTACCTATGTCTTCGTGAGGTTTTCATCTCCGCATGGCCATAGGGAAATGTATTCCCCTGAACTGAACTCGATCCATATAAGCCTATAATGGGTGAGGATTGGGGAATCTGCTGGTTCAGGTACCCTTCCTTTAGAATCAAACTTCATATAGTGAACCTTAGGAACTCACCCTAGGTAGAGCTATGCTGAACCTTAGTGATTACCCAGATAGCTGTTTGATTATTTATTACTTTGAATTTTATTATATGATACTGACTTGTGGTGTTTTGCTTTGTTTGTATTTTGCATGTCATTGCATATTTAAAGAGGAGTCGATTCACATTTAATTACTAAGTTAGAAGGCTTGCTATGGAGAATGAATTTCTTAATAAAATGGAGGATAACGCAGTTGTCTGCACATGGTTAGAGAAAGTACAATTAGAAAAAGGGGATAGTCTAGTCGAGGGGTATACATCAGAGTTGTGGGACTTTACCCATATCTGTGTGATGCAAAATGAGCTTCAAGAATTGAGAGATATATGAGCCTAGTGGGATGATGGGACTAAGTAGTTGTTCTATCATAACTATGGTGATCTACCCTATTTGCTCGATATCAAGGTGGACAAGTATCTGTTTCGGGATATGACAAAGTTTTGGAACCCTGCTTATAGCTGTTTCACTTCCGAGGAGGTGGACTTGGTGCCCACTGTGGAGGAATACATGACTTTGCTTCGTTGTCCAAAGATCCTAGTCGACAAAACTTACTCTAGGGCCGCAAATGTCCCGAATTTTGTGAAGAAATTGATAAATATTACTTGGATGAGTGAATAGTGGGTTATGGCACGAATTCAACAAAAGGGGGATAGCAAATGCGTTCCTTAGGTAAGTTTGAGGAACTTAATCCTAGCACTTTCGAATGTAAAGAAGAAAGTTGATGTCTTTGCCTTGAGTATTTACAGGTTGATCATCTTTCGTAAAGATTTAAGGCATATAGATGAGGCAGTCACTGATTTATTTGATTGTCTTGATAAAAAGGTCACACCTGTGTCTGCAATTCTAGCCGAGACTTTTGGATATTTGAATATGTGTAGAAGGTTAGCCAAAGGCAGATTCATTGGATGCGCCCAGCTATTATTGGCATGGTTCCATTATCATTTTTGGAAGGTGGATAAGGTTTCTTACTAAGTCTTCACTGAGAATTATTCCCCATTAAGGGATGAAGTAACTATTCAAAGGAGGGACGACATTTCAGAAGAAAGGTGGATGGCAATTCTTCAAAATCTCAAAGAGGAAGATTTTGAATGGAGGGCCTTTTGGATGGTTCCCGACGAGATCCTTTATCGATGTGGAAGCTTTGATTAGATACCTTTCCTTGGAATTTGGGGAGCCATTGGATATGCCCCTTTGCTTGTATTAAGGCTGTATAAGTCAAGCCAGTTTATACCGGCGATGTACGGAATAGCTTCATGTGAATTCTTGTATAAGGGTGACAATTATACAAAAAAGGTTCGAGAGATTTTTGATGCTTGGAAACAAACCTGTCGGATGAAGAGATTGGTTGTTGGTTCAACGACGACTCCTGAATATAGCAGATTGTTCAGTAAAAGGGTTAATGATAATATTCTTGGGCCGAGTTTAGACGGCACTCGATCAGTGGAAGAATACTTGCAAGTAGTCCCATCAGAGGTAGAGATTATAAGGCAAGAATTCGAAACGAAGAATTCAGAGCTCAGTAAAAATATAAAACAACTTAAAGAAGAAAAGATGCACCTGAGGCTAGATGTTGATGTTTAGAAGTAGGAAACGGAGAAATTAAGAAAAGGAAAGAATAAAGCCAAGGAGGATTTGGATAGTTTGAAGACGGATTACAAAAAGCTACGTCTATCAATGAGAACTGCTGGGTTGGGAAAAACTTTAGAACAGTGGCATCAAGAGTTTCGAGAGGAAAAGATCAAAGTGGATAGGTGGGAAAGGAAATTTCAAGAGGCTCAAGCACGAAGCGAGGACCTAGAGAAGAATCTGTAGGAAGCCCAAGATGAGAAGATCGGGTTGACGGCCAGAGTAGTTGAATTGGAAAAATTGCTTCATCAATATCGTAGCCGCAATTCTGTAATAGAGCTAAGGGCAAGCTTGGATAGGATTGAAGGATTAAAAAGGAAGGTTCAAGAACTTGAAATTGCGCTGCAAAATAGTGAGATCCAAATTGAGTTTTTTAAAGCAAGTAATGAGCAGTGTAATAAGCAACTTTATCGATCTCAGAGTCAAATTAAGGATAAAGACTACATTGTGGGTGAGGCTGTGGCCCAGATTCGGGAGGTGGCTGACCATCTTCAAACTTTAGCAGTTCAAGCAGATGTATTGAGTGTAAAATACGAGCTAGAATCAGATCGAGATTGAGAATTGGCTTGGTTGCTTAGGAAAGTAAAATCTTTGAGCATTAGGGCTAGGTTGTATCTATAATCCAATTCTATGTAAAGAATTTTGTTTTCTAATAAAGTTTTCTAAATGGAATTGAATTAGAATCGACACCTTTTTGCATCCATGCATTTGCATTACATTACATCATATGCATTAAAGTCCATCAAAAGATCCTAATTAATTAAAAATTATTTCAGGAATCTAGAAATCGACAAAAACCTACCAAGTAAGCAGCCTTACGGTACACGAAAAAAGACCAAAGCAATGGATAAACGACTTGAGAGGTTGGAACAAATACAAAAGGAGATGCAAGAACAGATGCAAGCACAGATGTAAGCACTGATGCAAGAACAAATGACTAAGATTCAGCAGGATATGAGGGACCAAATGCTGGAGTCCTAAAGAAACATGATGGACCAGTTAACACAGTTACTGACCAATGGACTAGACAAAGGAAAGGGGCCCGTGGTCAATACTAAGAATGACAAAGAAGAACCTCTCTACCCCCTAGTTTCATCCCAATAAATGCTCAAATGCCACCTGATATGCAAACGAGAAGGCCATCCGTTACTGAAGATCCTCTTTACCCTCCTAGTTTCACACCGACAAATGCTCAAGCACAACCCGAGATGTACATGCGAAGGTCGTCTATTACGATCCAGCCCCAACAATTTCAGGCTGGGGTTTCAAGGCCAATTAATTACCAAGTCGACTCAGGTTCTAACCCAGGAAATAACCCTATTAATCCAATGGTTCCTGATTTGGATGAAGTTGCGAAAGAAAGGACAAGGACAGAATCACAAAAATAATTAGAGGAACGGTGTAAATGGCTAGAGGAAAAAATTAGGGCAATGGAAAGCGCTGATAGTCATCATGGGATCGATGTTAAAGATCTAAGTCTAGTTCCAGACTTGGTACTTCCTTACAAGTTCAAAATGCTAGAATTCGAAAAGTACAATGGGACTAGTTGCCTTGAAGCTCATATTACCATGTTCTGCAGAAGAATGACTGGGTATGTTAATAACGATCAGTTATTGATCCATTGCTTCCAAGATAGTTTGGTGGGGACAGCATCTAAATGGTACAATCAGCTGAGTCATAGCAGAATTGGTTCATGGAGAGATCTGGCACAAGCATTCCTAAAGCAGTACAGTCATGTAACGGATATGACCCCTGATCGGATTACTCTATAGAATATAGAGAAGAAATCAAATGAGAGTTTCATACAATATGCGCAGAGATGGAAGGAAGTGGCCATTCAAGTTCAGCCGCCGCTCTTAGAGAAGGAAACTACCATGCTCTTTATTAACACTTTAAAGGCTCCGTTCATCACCCACATGCTGGGAAGCACCACAAGAAGTTTTTCAGATATGGTAATGACCGGAGAAATGAATGAGAATGCAATAAGAAGCGGAATGATAGAGGTAGGAGAGAATACCAAAAGGTCAGCCCCGCGAAAAAAGGAAAATGATGTGAAAAATAAAAATATGGGGTACGCAAAATCAATTACTATAAGTCAACCAAAGGGCTCATTAAGACAAGAACCTATTTCGAAGCAAAACATTGAGAAACTCTAATTTACGCCAAACTCAATGACATATAAGGAGCTATACCAAAGTTTATTTGATGCACATATGGTGGCTCCTTTTTATTTAAAGCCATTACAGCCCCTATACCCCAAGTGGTATAATGCAAATGCTCAATGTGAGTACCATGCAGGGATCATAGGGCATTCAATAGAAAATTGCACTACCTTTAACAAGTTAGTTGAAAGATTTATTCAAATGGGCATTGTGAAGTTTGATAATGCACCCAATACAGAAAACCCGTTACCCAATCACACTGATAATGGGATAAACACCACAGGTGAAAGTATGGAGAGAAGGATCAAGGCAGACATTACAGAAGTGAAAACTCATTTGAAATGGGTCTGGAAGGAGATGGCAAAGAGGGGGTTAGTTATTTCAAATCTAGAGGAGAATTGTAAAGAGATAGGGAACTACTGTGAGTTCCATCATAAAGAGGGGTATGAAAAGAAGCTAAAGAAGAAGGGAGTATATGTGCCTCAGAATCAACAACGAAGGTCCCAAAAGTCAATTATCATGTGGTCATTATTTTGCGTCCTAAAAATGAAGCCAGAGTTTAGATGACACCAAAGATCATAATCCAGAAACCATCAGTCTTTTCTTATAAGGATAGCAAAAGGGTCCCTTGGAATTATGATTGTAATGTGACAGTTCCAGGAATAGAGAGCTCAGCTAGTGTTTTAAAGGAGGATCAAGATGTAGGTTCTCATACGCGTAATGGAAGACGCTATGATTTGATAAATGCCCGAACAGAACCTGTAAAAGGAAAAGCTCCGACAGTGGAACAAAAGAAGGGAAAAGCAGTTGAACCTATGTTGATTATTAATGAACCAGTAAAAGAGGAGGAGGCTAAAGAGTTCTTGAAATTTCTGAAGTATAGTGAGTATAGTGTTGTGGAATAGTTGAACAAACAACCCACTGACATATCTATACTAGCTTTGCTCCTAAGTTCAGAGGCACACCGAAGTGCATTAATAAAGGTGTTGAACGAGACATACGTGACCAATGATATTTCTGTCAATAAATTGGGCACTGATAACTTAATTTTCTTTAATGATGATGAGATACCACCAGGAGGTATGGGATCTACTAAAGCTCTACACATAACCACCAGATGCAAATGATACACATTGCCTAGAGTTTTGATCGACAATGGATCGGCATTGAATGTATTGCCCCTATCCACACTTAGTAGGTTACCTGTGGATAGCTCCCACATGAAGGGGTGCTAGAATATAGTGTGGGCATTCAATGGCACGGAGAGAAGGGTCATGGGGAGAATAGAAATACCCTTGCTGATTGGCCCAACTACATATGAGGTGGACTTCTTGGTAATGGATAGTAAGCCCTGTTACAATTGCCTGTTAGGGAGACCTTGGGTACATTCGGCAGTGGCAATACCTTCATCGCTACATCAGAAATTAAAGCTAGTATCAGAAGGATGTTTGGTGATGATAAATGCCGAAGAAGATATTATTGCAACTATAACCAATGATGCACCGTATTTGGAGACAAATGATGAAGCAATTGAGTGTTCTTTTCAGTTTTTAAAGTTTGTAAATGCAACATTCATCACTGAAGGGAGCAAGATTCCAGCACCGAAAATATCCAAAATCACAAGAATGGGTTTACAGTTGATAGTAGAAAATTGAGCTTTACTAGGAAATGGACTGGAGAGATGTCTTCAGGGAAGAATTGCAGTTCCAATGATGAAAGACAAACATGACCACTTTGGTTTGAGGTTCAAGCCAGATATGAGACAAAGAAAGAAGGAATTGGAAAAAAAGGCAGGAAAGAAGAAGAACATGTTTACGTGGTGAAGAATTCAAGTGTGAACCCATGATAATCCCTCATATATCCAAGATTTTCGTATCAGGAGGGATTATTTATCAATAAAGGAAGCCAAAAGAAGAAAACATTGAAGAAATGCTAGAGAACATACATATCAATGCCATATCCGAAGAGATAGCTGAAGAAAGGACTACGTCAGATATCTGCCCTTATGAGCCTGTGAGTGTTCTAAATAATTGGACTGCAGAAGAAATTCCAGTAGTTTTTTGAGCTTATTCAGAGTAATGTTCAAAACACACTTGTTGCTTTAAGCCTAGAGGCAATAAGGATTTCTTTGTGAAATAGGCTCATGTTCAAACATCATTATTTCAATGAAGCACATTTTTGCTATCATTTCAAATGAATATTCTTTCATTCTTTCCATTCAAATAATTATTATTTATTTTATTCGAGCAATTATTTCAGATTCTTCCAAATCATTCTTTCATTTCATTTATAATTATACCATACCAATAATTATTCTTAATTTTATTTGATTCTTTGTACCCACAATAGGTCCCCAGATATCAATAACGTAAGTGACGCTGATACTAACTCAGAGTCTCCTTTTGAACAAGACTTGTGTTTAGAGGAATCTCAGGACTTTGAAGATGACAGACTATGGTTTATCCCCAGACTTGTTAAAGATGGTAGAACAAGAGGAGAAACAAATTCTACCTCACAAGGAGACAGTGGAGACTGTGACTTTGGAAGAAGGAAAGGTAGTGAAAATAGGAACGTGCATAACTGAATAAACAAAGCAAGACCTTGTTGAGTTACTTAAAGAATTTAAAGATGTCTTCGCATGGTCATATCAAGATATGCCTGGGTTAAGCACTGATATTGTAGTACATCGCCTTCCCATAAAAGAAGATTGCAAGCCAGTTTAGTAAAAACTTCGGCGGATGAGGCCAGATATTGTGCTTAAAATAAAAAAAAAAGAAGTTAAAAAGCAATTTGATGCTGGGTTCCTGCAGGTGGTCAAGTACTCAAAATTGGTAGCCAATATAGTGCCCGTTCCTAAGAAGGATGGAAAGGTGCGAATGTGTGTGGATTACAGAGACTTAAATAAGGCTAGCCCAAAGGACAACTTTCCCTTGCCTCACATTGATACTCTAGTGGATAATACGGCAGGCTACTCGTTGTTTTCCTTTATGGAAGGATTCTCGGGATATAATTAGATAAAAATGCATCCTGAATACATGGGAAAGACTACTTTCATAACCTTGTGGGGAATATTTTGTTGTAAGGTGATGCCATTTGGGTTGAAGAATGCAAGAGCGACGTATCAAAGGGCCATGGTGACCTTGTTCCATGATATGATGCACAAAGAGATTGAAGTTTATGTCGAAGATATGATTGCCAAGTCTCAAACTGAAGAGGAACACATCTAAGTTCTGAGAAAGTTGTTCCTGAGATTGAGAAAATTTCAACTAAAGCTCAATCCAACGAAGTGTACTTTTGGAGCTAGATTGAGAAAATTGCTGGTTTTTGTAGTTAGTGGAAAGGGAATTGAGGTCGACTCAGAAAAGGTTCGGGCTACACAAGAATTGCGTCCACCGCGTACTCAAAAAGAAGTTCGAAGTTTCCTTGGAAGGTTACATTACATTGCTTGGTTCATTTCACAATTAACTGAGAAGTGTGATCCCATATTTTGTCTTCTCAAAAAGTACAATCCAGGTGTATAGGATAATGAATGCCAAGAAGCTTTAGATAGGGTTAAGCAGTACTTGTCAAGTCCTTAAGTGCTGTCACCTCCAAGCTCAAATAGGCGGTTAATACTGTATTTAACAGTGTTCAATAACTCTATGGGATGTGTGCTTGGTCAACATGATGAATCGGGAAGAAAAGAAAGGGCGATATATTACCTCAGTAAGAAATTCACTGAGCGTGAGTTGAGATATTCGCCGATTAAGAAATTGTGTTGCGCTTTAATTTAGACAGCTCGGAGGTTGAGGCAATACATGCTGTACCATACGACTTGGCTAATCTCAAAGTTGGATCCTTTAAAGTATATGATGGAGTCAAATGCTTTGAATGGAAGGATGGCTAGAGGGAAAATTTTGCTTTCTGAATTTGACATAGTCTATGTGAGCCAAAAAGCCGTAAAAGGAAGTGCAGCAGCAGATTTTTTGGCCAACAGGGCTCTAGAAGATTATGAGCCCCTGAATTTTGATTTCCCCAATGAAGAGTTAATGTATGTGGCAGCTACTGAAGAAGACACTATAGAAGATTGTCATTGGAGATTGAACTTTGACGGAGCCTCAAATACTGTGGGTAATGGAATTGTGGCAGTCCTGGTATCCCAAAATAGAGATCATTATACATTCACATGTAAATTGGATTTTGATTGCACAAATAATATGGCGGAATATGAAGCATGTATCATGGGACTCCGTGCAACCATAGAATGCAGGATCAAAACACTAGAAGTATATGGTGATTCCCCGCTAGTGATTTACCAACTTAAAGGTGAATGAGAGACGAGAGACCCCAAATTGATCAATTATCAAAGAGTGGTTTTGGGTTTAATTGAGGAATTTGATGATATCACTTTCAATTATCTACCGTGGGATGAAAACCAAATGGTAGATACTTTGGCTACTTTGGCTTCCATGATCAAAGTAAGCAAACAAGAATATGTAAATCCCATTCGAATGAGCATTTACGAAGCCCCAGCTCATTGCTGCAACATTGACAAAGAAGAGGAAAAAGATGATCACCATTGATATCACGATATATTATGATATGTGAGAAATCGTGAGTACCTGTGTCAAGCAACAAGGAATGATAAAAGAACATTGAGAAGACTAGCCATTGATTATATCTTGGATGGGGAGATACTATACAAGAGAAGGAAAGATCATGTGTTACTGAGATGCGTGGACACTGTTGAAGCTAAAAAAATCTTGGAAGAAGTTCACGAGGGAATTTGTGGAACGCATGCCAATGGTTTCACAATGGTGAGACAAATTATGAGATTTGGATATTACTGGTCCACCATAGAGGGGGACTGTATCAATTATGCCAAGAGGTGTCACAAATGTCAAATTTATGGTGATAAAATTCATGTACTTCCTTGGCCTTTGCATGTAATGACTTCCTCATGACCTTTTTCCATGTGGGGCATGGATGTCATAGGGCCAATCTTACCGAAGGCTTCGAATGGGCATTGGTTCATCTTTGTGGTCATTGACTATTTCACCAAGTGGGTGAAGGCTACTTCATATGTCAATATGACTAAAGCGGCAGTTAGCAGTTTTTTAAAGAAGGAAATCATATGTCGATATAGAATGCCGGAGAAAATCATATCTCATAATGCATTGAACTTGAACAATAGTACAATAGTGGAGGTTTGCAGTCAATTCAAGATTAGACACCACAACTCGTCACCGTATCGCCCGAAAATGAATGGGTTAGTGGAAACAGCTAATAAAAATATTAAGAAGATCATGGGCAAAATGGCTGAGACTTATAAAGATTGGCATGAGAAATTACCATTTTCCCTCCTTGCTTATCGAACGTCGATTAGGACCTCTACTGGGGCAACGCCTTTCTCCTTGGTTTATGGAATGGAGGTGGTTTTGCCTATTGAAGTTGAGATTCCTTCCTTACAAGTTTTGTTAGAGGTGAAGTTGGATGAAGCAGAATGAGTCAAGTCTCGATATGGTCAGTTGAATTTGATCAAAGAAAAGAGGCTAAGGGCTATCCAGCATGCTCAAATTTGTCAAAAACGAATGATGCGGGCTTATGACAAAAAGGTTCACCCTAGAGAATTCCATATGGGGGACCTGGTTTTGAATAAGATCTTTCCTATACAGAAGAATTTCAGAGGGAAATAGATGCCAAACTGGGAAGGACCTTATGTGGTAAAGAAAGCATTCTCCCGAGGAGCATTAATTTTGGATGAAATGGATGGGAAAAATTTGCCCAATCCTGTGAATTTTGACTCCGTCAAGAAATATTTTACTTAAAAAAGGAAAGAGGCCAAGGTGAAAACCCGCAAAGGGCACTTTGAGACCTTCTAAAAAAAGGGGGGGCCAAGGTGAAAACCCACAAAGGGCGCTTTAAGACCATAAAAAAATATAATAAAAATAAAATAAAAAAAGATAAAAAAGAGAGGCCAGGGTGAAAACCCGCAAAGGGCGCCTTGAGACCAAATGGGATTTAAGTTGAAAACCCGAAAAGGGCAGCTCAAATTTTGATCAAAGATAGGGGGGCAATAATCTTGCTATATCTGAATTAATAAGGGAAAGGGGTATGCTACATCTTGGGGCACTGACAAAGTACTTCTGATTTCCTAAACACATGACAAGCTCAAATCGGTCTTCAAGAAGTTCATGCTGAAAAACTCAGTTGGCAATATCAGGGGTACCTAGTCTTCAACTTATTCATAATAAATAGGCTATCTTTGAAATATTCTTTCTTTTTCAAGATATGCATTCCCAATAAATTGTCATTTTTATATTTTTGATAATTTTTTTCACTTTGAGCTCCAATTCAATTCCATTATTATCCATTATTATGATTTGTTGCAAGTATGTTGCATACTTTCACAAAAGGAGTTTCACATATTACTTTGAAAGCTACTAAATAATACAGGAACCCAAAACAAGACTATTGTTTAGAATTCACCAAATTTAAGGAAATATCTGAGAAGGGAGTCTAAATTAAGACTATCTCTTTGGATTTGTGATCGAACAAAATGGCAAGATATTATGTCAATGACAAAGCTTCGATGAATAATCAAGCAATGTTCACTAAGCATTAAGAGGGGATTAATCTTGGAGAAGAAAAATCTACATTCATAAATGTTTGGCCATGATACTCGAGAATGTTGCAATAGACCAAACTAATTAAAAAAGTTTCAAATCATACCCCTGAGTTGTAGTGGGAGGGTTTGGAGATGGTACAAACCTGGGGTCCTAGAGGTACAGTAAAGAAGACTCTAAAGTTATAATGGGGCAAGCTTTCTAAGTAGAATATGATTTTTTCTTTGGGAATACCAGCTGAGCGAAATGGCAGCATAATACATCAGTGATAATGCCCTGATGAACAACAAGTGATGACACCTTAAGTTTAAAAAAATAGTTCATTCTCATTGCTGCATTTATAAATCATTCATAACACATCTAGATAGGAGCATTTGATTCATTTCGATCATAGCATCCTAATCATTTGGCATAAACATAGGCATATAAAACCGAGTCTACAGGATATGTCCCAGAGGATTGTATCAGTGAATTCAGATCTTATCTCCCTAAGTAGTTGTGGAGCAGATCGAAGATGGTGAATCTTATCTTTCAAAGGTAGAATGGGAGCAGATTTTAGCCACCAACCTTATCTCTCTGAGGTAGCAAGAGAGCAGGTTGGTGATTGTAGTCTTATCTTTCAGAGGTAGCAAGGAAGCAGACTGAAGATTAAAGATCTTATCTCCCTAGGCAATTATGGAGTAGATCGAAGATGATGAATCTTATCTTCCTGAAGTAGCAAGGGAGCAGATTTTAGCCACTAACCTTATTTCTTTGAGGTAGCAAGATAGCAGGTTGGTGATTGTAGTCTTATCTTCCTGAGGTAGCAAGGAAACAGACTGAAGATTGAAGATCTTATCTCCCTAAGCAGTTGTGGAGCAGATCGAAGATGGCGAATCTTATCTTCTCGAGGTAGCAGGGGAGTAGATTTTAGCCACTAGCCTTATCTCTCTAAGGTAGCAAAAGAGCATGTTGGCAATTGTAGTCTTATCTTCCTAAGGTAGCAAAGAAGCAAAATGAAAATTGAAGATCTTATCTCCCTAGGCAGTTGTGGAGCAGATCGAAGATGGCGAATCTTATCTTTCCGAGGTAGCAGGGGAGTAGATTTTAGCCACCAGCCTTATCTCTCTGAGGTAGCAAAAGAGGAGGTTGGCGATTGTAGTTTTATCTTCCCGAGGTAGCAAGGAAGCAGACTGAAAATTCAAGATCTTATCTCCCTAGGCAGTTGTAGAACAAATCGAAGATGGCGAATCTTATCTTCCCGAGGTAGTAGGAGAGTAGATTTTAGCCACCAACCTTATTTCTCTGAAGTAGCAAGAGAGTAGGTTGGCGATTGTAGTCTTATCTTCCTGAGATAGCAAGGAAGCAGACTAAAGATTGAAGATCTTATCTCCCTAGGTAGTTGTGGAGCAGATCAAAGATGGCGAATCTTATATTCCCGAAGTAGCAGGAGAGCAAATTTTAGCCACCAGCCTTATCGAGGTAGCAAGAGAGAAGGTTGGCGATTGTAGTCTTATCTTCCTAAGGTAGCAAGGAAGCAAACTGAAGATTGAAGATCTTATCTCCCTAAGAAGTTGTGGAGCAAATCGAAGATGGGTAATCTTATCTTTTCGAGGTAGCAGGGGAGAGATTTTAGCCACTAGCCTTATTTCTCTAAGGTAGTAAGAGAGCAGGTTGACGATTCTAGTCTTATCTTCCTGAGGTAGTAAGGAAGCAGACTAAAGATTGAAGATCTAATCTCCCTAAGCAGTTGTGAAGCAGATCGAAGATGGAAAATCTTATCTTTTCGAGGTAGCAGGGGAGTAGATTTTAGCCACCAGCCTTATCTCTCTGAGGTAACAAGAGAGTAGGTTGACGATTCTAGTCTTATCTTCCTGAGGTAGCAAGGAAGCAGACTGAAGATTGAAGATCTTATCTCCCTAAGCAGTTGTAGAGCAGATCAAATATGGCGAATCTTTTCTTCCTAAGGTAACAGGAGAGTAGATTTTATCCACCAGCCTTATCTCTCTGAGGTAACAAGAGAGCAGGTTGATGATTGTAGTCTTATCTTCCTAAGGTAGCAAGGAAGCAGACTGAAGATTGTAGATCTTATCTCCATGATGGGGAAGTGGAGCAGATCGAAGACGGCAAATTTTATCTTCCCAAGGTAGTAAAGGAGCAGATTAAAGCCACCAGCCTTATCTCCCTGAGATTGCTGTGGAGCAGGTTGAAATCACTGATTCTTATTTCCTTGAAGTTCTAGTAGAGTATACCCTTGAAAACAGTGGGATCGAATGGGGCTATTTATAGAAAAAGAGTGCCAAGAAGCCAAGATTCAGTAAGATCGGGCAAAATTGGCCCTTTTAAAGTCTTTGCTCCATTCCCGTTACACGACAATGAACAAAGAAGGGCAGCTATAATAGGCTCATTTTGCCTGGGCTTATACCAGAACCAAAACCAAAAATAAAACAAAAAAATAAAAAAACCAAGAACAATAAAATGTTCACAGTCCGAAAATACAAAACGTTAACTGAGACCCAATTGAAGCCACAAAATAAAACCTAAATCTATTGGCCTAGACCCTAATCCAAAATCCCATTACACCCAAAACCCCCAACTTAATCCCTAGCATAAGTTACAACATCCCATTGCTAAAACAATCCCAAACAGCCCAAAGGGGCCCAAAAATTTGAGAGTACCAGAAACCCTAGAGGTTTCTGGAACATGCTAGCGTCGCAGCCAGCCAGGGAATCGGGCTCCCACAAGTGGTTTCCCACGCACGGCCTCCACGTCAGCAGGGCCTGTTCCTCCGTACGGCACTCCCCGCGTCCATAGAACCTACGAGAAGAACAAAATAACACAGCAAAGCAATAACAGAAAAAGAAAATTTGTATTTACATTTTTATTTTTATTATTTTTTTCCTTTTTCTTTTTCTCTTGGTTCGGCTATAAAAAGGCCGATTGTATACTATAAACGGGATTGCGAACGCATATTGAATACAAAGAAAGTAATCCAAATTTTTAAAAGGTGATTTCTGGTTCAAGTTTCCCTAAATTTTTTAGTTTTCTTTCAGTTTATTTCTTTGGGTCTTTCATTATTGCATTCGAAAACAAAAAAAGAAGTTTTACCCTGCGAGTATGCCATGGGTTTCCTTTTGCTTCATTGAAATCGAGGCTGAAAAGGGATCTCAAGGATGAAAAACTATCCCTCAAAGCTTGATTGCACTGGTCGCCGTTTATGGTGGCGGATCGGTGTTCGAAGGAAGGGATTTAGGTTCTGCCAAGTGAGGAGAAAAGGGGGCGAGGGTTGGTTCAGCAGAATGGGTTTATTTGGCTTTGTTTTAGCCTTTATAAGGGACCAAAAACCATACCGTTTTGATCATAACCGATCCGACCCGACCCAGTTACCCATGAGGATCTGCGTGTTTTGCTTAAAAGGAATATTTGCGCGATAAATCCTTCCCTTTTTGCGCTGTCATTCAATTGAGCCTTATTTGTTTTTCTTTGTTTTTTTAATTTATCTCTATAATTTGGGCATAAATCTAATTTGGTCCGCGCCTAAACGCGGTGTTTTAGGATCTGAAATATTTCTAGCTTTGATCCTTGTACATTCGCGCGTATTGCGCTTTGGTCATTATTTCAATTTCAGTAGTTTATTTCATTTATTAATTATTCCTTTAGTTTAATTTTATTTCAATTGGGTTTTTTTTCTTTTTTTTCACTTCAATTTAATTTGTATAATTCATTTTTTTAATTCATTTAGCATTAATCTTTTTTAAATTTTTTTATATACATTTTAAATTAGTTTGATAATTTACCTTGTTTTTTATTTTTGTTTAAATTATTAAATTGTTATTTTAAAATTACCTTGTATATCATATTGTTTTTTAAAATTTTGTATAATATTTAAATTACTCTTATATTAATATATATATATAGTTTATGTTAAAATTAGTTTTATTCTATGTACATTATCAATTTCATGTCGTTTTATGTGTATTTTTTAGGAAAAAAATCATTCTAGATATATATATTTTTAAAATCTATTATGTATATAGTTTATTCCCTAAGAACATATTTTGTTATATATATTTTTATTTAAAAACCTTTCATATTTTATATATTATTTAAATTATCTTTTATTGTATGTATATTGTCAACTTTAAATGGGTGTTTCATTTTTAAAATATTTTGTATATTATTTGATCCAAACTTCTTCTTTTATAACATCTATTTTAATAATCATTTATATATTATTATTTTTATACATGTAAATTATTTCAAATTCTAGCATGTGCAAATTTTTCATATAGTTTTTAAATTGTTTTGTATCATATTGGCTCCTAGTTTCCATATTATTTTGTATATTATGTGTGGTTTTTTATTTTCATATTGTTTCATATATTATTGTCTATTAGTCTTTTTTGTTACTTTCTTAATTTTATTTATCTATGTTTGAAAGCTTACTATAGTTTTATTCTGATTTGTTTCTTTAATTAGTTATATTTCTAGTTTTCATTATTTTGATTATTAATGCTTGGATGTGAGCTTATTGTTATTGTATGTTTGTTAATTTGTTCTTTTTATTTTTATGTCTATACTATTTTCACTCATTAGGAGGATACTTTATCCATGTATATTGTTCCATGATTATAGTTTCGAATGAAATTTTCAACTTACCAATCCAAAATTAATTATTCCATTTTATTTCAAGTCAAGCTAATGTGTTTTGAGCCGTTTTTTATAATTTTTTATTTGAAAATTTCCCAAAACAATGGCAATGTTTGATGTCTGGAAATTCGAGAGATCGTGCCCTAACATGCTGGGTTTTAATTTTTTGTTTGTCCAAATAATCAAATATCCCTTTAAAATTTCGTCCGTGTTTTCTAAACTTCAAAACAAGGCAATGTTCTATATTTGGAAATCCGAGAAATCGTACCCTAACGTGTTGAGTTTCGATTTTTCGTTGGACCAAATAATCGAATATCCTTTTGTAATTTTCAAATGTATGAGGTTTTGGAAATCAAGACTCGATCGTGGTTTCAAGGGTTTAAAAGGTCGTGTCCTAACGTACTGGATGTGATATTTTATTCTTTCGTAACAAGAGAATTTAAACATCCAATTCAAGTTATTCAAACGTTTTAAAAGAAACTGTATTTCAAAATCTCTTTTAAATTTTAGACATAATGACATTATTTAATCAATTAGGTACCAATTCTGGGCGTAACGAGAGTGCTAATCCTTCCTCGTACGTAACCAACTCCCGAACCCATTTTCTTGATTTTCGTAGGCCAAAATTGATATTTTAATAAAATAAAATGTTTTATTAGGTGATCCGGTCACACTTAAACAAAAAAGATTGATGACGACTCAATACCTTATTTTAAAGTCGATCCTCATTTTTTCAAAATAAAAAAATGGTTTCGACATCGATAAATAAAAATATGCGTGTTTTCAAAGATAATATGAGTGTAAGTTACAAGTTAATTTATGGTAATTGTTTTTAAATAAAAGAGTGGAATTTTTAAAACATAAGTAAATAAAATTGTATTTTATTGCTAAATTATAGAAATATCATTAATATATTCGTTAATATTTTATTTTTCCTTTTTTTTTTATTTTTCTTGATTATGTTGCTTTTTATTACCTTAAATTACTCTAAATTGAATTCAGATTTAACAAAATTATATATATATATATATATAATACTACAATTTTCATAATTTCAATTTCCGTTGCCTTTATTTGAATTTTTTCATTTTTGACAAAATGTTAAATGAATATTACTATATTAATTCGATTTAATTACTTCTAATTTTATTATTAACCAACCAACCATCATTACTTAGCATATACATTTTATCTTATCAATAATTATTACGTAAAATTTATATATTTACTCATCTCAATAAATAATCATCAAAGGAGGAATTACTAGAAATTTTGAGTTCATAGTGCCACTTAATTCCAAGGAGGAATTACTAGAAATTTTGAGTTCATAGGTTTATACCTCATAATATACGAGTTTATATATATTTATTTTGATAAGTTAGTTTTATTTTGAATTTATTTGTTAAGTCCATTAAGTTTAGTACTTTTAATTATTTATACAAATTAAAATAATCACGTCAAAATATTAACAATTGACATTATGTAAAAACATTTTAAGAAAAGTCTGCCATATTGGCACGTGGCACGTTTCTAAGTCTGCCCTATTGGCATGTTTCTCAGGTTTTGTTTTGAGATTTGAGTGGTTTGCGTTGTGGTGGTTTTGTCAAAGTGGTTGATCGATGGAGGGTGGCGGTGATAATACAGCAAAGGAGAGAGGGATGGTAGAGCTTTCACTTAAAGAGGGAAGGAGGAAGTTGGAAGGTCAATTTGGAAGGAGAGGAGAGCATTGAGGTGGATGATCTCTGTGTGGTGGGTAGTTTCTTGACTACCAAAGTTATTCAATTTCAGGCTATGAAGTTGACTTTGGCAAATTTGTGACATTCATATGGTGGGGTTACGATTTCAAATCTAGTAGATAAGCGTTTCTTGTTCATATTTTATTATGAAATAGATTTTGATAGATTCCTAGAAGGTAGCCCTTGGACTTTTAATGGTCATTTATTAGTTTTTCATAAACTACAAAAAGGGGAAGATTCGATGGTAGTGTCATTAGTCTTTGTTGATTTTTGGGTTCAGATCCATGATCTACCATTAAGGTTAATAACATATAATATGGCAAGGTAGTTTGAAAATTTTATAAGGCAATTTCTGGAATATGATATGGAAGATATGGGTAACGACTATCGGGGTTTTATGCAAATCAGAGTTTGTATCGATATCAGGGGCCATTGAAATAAAGAAAGAAGAGTATTTTATCCCAAACGAATAACTGGAACGATGAAAATGTGCAAGTGTACACAATCGCAACAAGTAATAAAGTGACAAGTAAATGTCGAGTTATCGTACCCACAGGGACTGTGAAAAGAATTATTTATGAAAGTAATTAAAAACACTTTGGCGAAGAAAAATATTTTGATTTTGAGGAAGTAATTAAAAACTAAAATTTAACTAAGTAAAATAAAATAAAAATAAAAATAAAAGTTCCAATGCACGATTTTAAAAGACGATTTTAATCAAGATGACATAATTGTGTTAGATTAATTACATTTCTTAACTTAGAATTACTAAACTCATGTTCATGCTGTTACGAACAAATTCACGGCAACTTGGTAATTTGCTAACTACTGCTCATACATATTAAATTAACTAATCTCTTGAACATTTTCCAATGCCAATTCAAACAATTAATCAATCTTCATAAGCACATAAAAGATTAAGTGAGGTAATAATGTATTCCGACCTTGAAATAGTTTAATCACAATAATCTTGCAAGTTATGAAAGGCTAATGTACCGTTTAATACCGCCGCTAATTTAACCCTCAGCTACCTTAGAAGATTAAACATGTACTAATTAAGTATTGTGTCAATTAATTACAATTTCAACACAATTAAATATTTAATTCATTAGTTGTCTTACAATCATAATGCACAATCATAATGCAAGAATAACATAATCATGATTATACTTAATAAAAGAACTTACTAAGACCTAGAAGAACACAAACATAATTTTAATAAGTTAAGTGGACGAAATGCAATCAACCTTACATGAATTAAATTTAAGCCATATTAATTAAATTAAACATATCGACATAAAAAGTATTCATAGACGTGTTCATAATAACAACAATAAAAATTAAAAGATAGGGAACTAGAATCAAATTCGGTGTTTCTCCGAAGCTTGACTAGTTTGCTCCACTCATCCTTTTCTACTTGTTCTTGTTAAACTGAGGCTTCTATGAGCACTTGAATGCTGCTACCATTGACGGTTGAAGGGCTATTTTCCAAGAGGGGAAATCTATAACACCCCATATGTAACATCCCAAAATAGGGTCTAGTTGGAATAGTGGTTTCGAAACCATAAATTTGACGTTGAAATATTTATATTATGATTATTATGAGGTCTAAAATATGAAAATATGCATGTTTTAAAGTTTTATGAAGAAATTCTATGAGTAAGGTGTCCAATTGGAAAATAAGGACCAAATTGAATAAATTGCAAAACTTGGGTTCTAGAAGCAATTTGTATGAAATTGCTTTAGATTATTAATTAGAAGGTCTTAAAGAGAAATTTTCCCAATTTCTAAGTTTTTGGACAAAAATGAGCATGTATGGAAAAATTTAAAAGTTTAGTAAGAAAGGGCATTTTGGTCATTTGGTATATTAATGAAATAAAATGGGAAAATAAGCCAAAAATCAGCTCATTCTCTTCATGTTGCTGCCGAAAATTGGGGTTCTCCATAGCTAGGGTTTTCAAGCTTTCCAAGCTCAATAGTAAGTGCTCCCAAGCCTCGTTTTTAATGTTCTTCGTATTTTTGAAATCATAATAACTTACTCTATCTATTTCTACCCATATTTCATGCTAGGGTTCATGTCTAGAAATTTACCCATGCATGAGTCACATGTATTTTAATGATTTATGAAGGAATATGAAAGTTTAAAGGATAGTAAACAACTTTTACTAAGTGATGTTTCATGGAAATGGCTTTAGGCACTATTTTGCAAAAGTTGTAAAAGTGGGTAAAAAGATGAGAAATAATGGAAAATGTGGGCTGCCATAAGAGGGAAAAACATTCAGCTAGGCTTGGGTAATGTAGAAATTTTATGCATTTCATTATACGAACCTAGGGACTAAATCGTAAATAGTGTGAAATGTTAGGGGCAAAACGGTCATTATGTTTGGGGGTGAAATTTAAACTCGAAAAGAATAATGTGAGGTATTGATAATTCATTTTTATTGTTATAGACCCCGAGGAACAAATTTCGGAGGCCGATTAAGGAAAACGAAAGGTTTCAGAATAACTAAAACGCGAAACCGAAACGAGTACCAGGTAAGTTCGAATAACTTAAAGTAATGCTTAATTACATGTATTATGAATGTATGATAATTAGTTGTAATGATGCTATGAAAATCCATGTAATGTGTTAATAATAATGACATGATATTAAATGTCCCGGTTGAAGTCAAAAAGGGAAATTCGATGGATAAACCATGGCTTACATGACTTGGGATCCTGCATGTGTTACAGAAAAGGATTTCGCCCAGACGGGTAATCCATTAATCTCAATATAGAAAGGATCTAGCCTGGACGGGTGTTCCTTGAGTGATCAAGCCTCCCGAAGAATATGTGTGCATTATGGATTTAGCCCGGACGAGTATTCTGATTAGGGTCTGAATTTAGCCTGGAATGGTAATTTAAATCCGAGCTCATTAAGGGTTTTTGTCACTACAAGGGATTTAGCCTAGACTGGTAATCTCGGCATCACCCTATGAGTTTACATTACGGGGGATTTAGCCTGGACTGGTAATCTCGCCGTAAGAGGTGAGGTTCATGGGAGTGCGTATACGAGATGATCGCTCTTATGACCTGATGATAAATGGATAATCCATCGAGATTTTCAAAAAGCTCAACAGGATTAACATGAGGTATAAAAGTAAAAAAATGGGATAATGAGGTCATCTAAGACAAATTTCATAATATATTGTCATGAGACAAACTTATTGGTTGAGTGCATGTGATAGGGAAACCATTTCATGCTTGTTGGTTATATTGCCTAATATGGTTGTATGCTAATTAATCGGTAAGTTTAGTTTCCTGTTATTCAGGCTTACTAAGCATGTAAATGCTTACCCCTCTCTTTTCCCTGTCTTACAGAGCTCGAGAACTCGTAGAAATTGGAAAACGATTGGAGATTCAACACACTATGATCTTGTCTAGCTTTGGTATGTAGATGCTTTTATTTTGTTCAATGGCATGTATAGGGCTTTTGCTATTTTGCTATACGTGTCATTAGATTTGCCAATATGAAGACTTGTAAAGGTATACATATTCACATGAAGATGGCCATGGGAATTGGCTCTTTTTTATATAGGTTATGACCTACAAATGTGTGCATGTTTATGTTCAATTGTTCTTGTGAGGATGAAATATGGTATATCACATTTAGATATACGTAATGTGACCAAATCACATGGGATGGTTAGGCCATAATTGGCAATGAGTTATAATAATGAGCCAATCTAAAAAGTGTTATAAGATATAGCAATCTTTAATACAAAGGGGATAACCTAGTATGTGTAAAACTGATGAGATGAGGTTTACATGTAATGAGGTTTATCAAGGTCGTTTAAAATTATAATTAGGTCATGTTAAATATTAGTAAAACCTATAAATGTGTATGGATGATTAGAGGGTGACTAAGGGCTTGAAGAATAGCCTAATAAGGTCCATACGAGTAGACACACGGGCATGTGTCAAGGCCGTGTGTGACACACAGATAGTTCTATAGGTGTGTGGTATGGCCGTGTGTCCACTGCACCTAAAATTTTTAAGTCAGAGTGCATGGTAGTAAATACACGGGTAGAGACACGGCCGTGTGTCTCCACCGTGTGGTGGACATGGCCTAGCACATGGGCGTGTGTCGTGGCTGTGTGCCCCTAAATGCATGCTGACATCATAAATAGAATGCTCGAGTTTTTAGACACGGGCGACCACATGGGCGAGTCTAGGCCGTGTGAAGGACACGGGCTAGGGACATAGACGTGCGCTCGACCGTGTGAAAACCCTTGTAGGTTCAAAGTAGAGAATAAATTCAATTAATTCCACATGGGTAGGGGACACGTGTGTGTCCCAAGGCACACGAGCATGTGCAATGTCTCCACATGGGTGTGTGAGACATTAACCTAGAAATTTTCTTAAATTTTCCTTAGGACCTCGGTTTTGTCCCGAACCATTCTCAATGTATGTTTAGGGCCTCATAGGCCTATAATAGGGACACTAAGATGTGGTTTGATTGGTTTTAATATGAAATGAAATTTCATAGTTTGTATTTTCCAAAAATGTTCGAGTACATGTATGGTAATGCCTCGTACACTATTTCGGTGTCAGATACGGGTAAGGGGTGTTAAATTCATTTAGTGGTATCAGAGTTATGGTTTAGTCGGTTCTAGGACTACTGTAGAGAGTGTTGAGTTTTGCTATACATGCCATTATACGAGCATTGATAGTGTGACATCTCCTAACTACTTCATTGTCTTTGAATATAGTAAATGTCTTCCAATCAAGCACAAGATAAGTTCGAGGGAGCCAAGAGCCATGCTCCAGCTTCCGTACAACGAGTTGTTTCTCGTAGTAGTAGAAGGCCTATGTCTAAAGGCCGGGAAGAGGCTAGATCTGCCTTCTTTGACATGATGGATGAGTTGTTTTTGAGATTATTTGAGAAATCGTCCCAACATACCACGACCTCCCTCGCCCCCTAACCGACCTAATGAGGAAGTGCCACGAGGTATGGCACCTGTAAGAATTGATAAAGCCCCTGTAGATAAGCTTAGAAAGTATGGGGCTGAGGAATTTAGAGCTAAGATCGATGATGATGCTGAGCGAGCCGAGTTCTGGCTCGAAAACACTACACGAGTATTGGATGAGTTATCTTGTACATCTGAGGAGTGTTTAAAGTGTGTTGTATCTCTCTTCTAAAGTATATTGCATACCACTGGTGGAAAACTGTATCTTTAGTGGTGCTAAAGGAAAACATCACTTGGGAATTTTTCTAAGCAGAGTTTAAGAAGAAATACACTAGTCAAAGGTTCTCAGAATCAAAGCAAAAGGAGTTCCTAGAACTAAAACAAGGAAATAAGGCTGTATCGGAATACGAAAGGGAATTTGTGAGGCTAAGTCAGTATGCAACTGAATGGATTCAAACAGAGTCAGAAATGTGTAAACGCTTCAAGGAAGGTTTGAATAAGAAAATTAGTTGTTAATTGCAATCCTTGAGATAGGAGAGTTTGCTGTATTAGCAGATCAGGCCAAGAGGGCCGAGGAGCTCAATAATGAAAGGAAGCAAGCTAAGAGAGAAGCTCGAGTTTCGAGCAAGAGATCCAACAGTAGGACGCTCCCATTTTCCACAAAGAAGTCAATGGGCCAACATGAACACTCACTTCATCGGTAGGATATTCGGGTAGAGCGAGAAGCTCCAAATGATGTAACCAGAAGTCTTCTTCCTCGATAGTGACTAGTGTGGGGAGTGTAGATTACCAGAAGCCGAAGTGTAAAAGTTGTAACAAATTTCAGTTCAGAGAGTGCTGAATGAAGTGCGGTGCGTGCTATAGATGTGGTTCTCTTGACTACTTCCTTAGAGACTGCCTAGAGCGAACTGATAAAGAGGTGGAATTAGCCCCAAAGTCGAGTGCTCCTATTCCACGAGGTAGACCTCTGAGATATCCTAGAAGTGATGGTGGTAGTCGAGTTGCAGCCAAGGACACTGCAAAATTAGAGGCTTGAGCCCCGACAAGAACGTATGCAATACGCGCTCGAGAGGAAGCTTCTGCTCCTGACGTCATCACGGGTACCTTTTCTCTTTTTAATACTTGTGCTGTTGCCCTAATTGATCCGTGATCGACGCATTCATACATTTGCATGAGATTGGTGTCTAGTATGAATATATCCATTGAACCCATAGAATTTATTATCTGAGTGTCAAACCCATTAGGCAAGTCAGTCCTGGTTGATAAAGTCTGTAAGAATTGTCCTTTGACGATTCAGGGTCATTGTTTTCCAGCTAACCTTATGTTATTTCCATTTGATGAGTTTGATGTAATACTTGGTATGGATTGGTTAGCCCTACATGATGTAATTGTAAACTGTGGTAGCAAGTATATTGTATTGAAGTGCCCAGGTGGAAGATTCTACGGGTTGATTCAAGAGAATTGGGTACACCACCGGTAGTAATTACATCAACGGTTGCTCGAAGATATGTAAGAAAAAGGTACGAAGCCTACCTTGTTTTCATACTGAACACTAAGGAAACAGAGTTGAAGATTGAGTCTATGCCAATAGTATGTGAATATTTAGACGTGTTTTTGGAGGAATTACCTGAATTACCTCCTGACAGAGAGATAGAGTTTGGTATTGAACTGGTGCCAGGAACAGCTCCTATTTCTATTGCTCCGTGCAGGATGGCACCAACCAAACTGAAAGAGTTAAAAGCACAGTTGCAAGAGCTAACAGATAAATGTTTTACGAGGCTGAGCTTTTCGCCTTGGGGTGCTCTCGTATTATTTGTAAAGAAGAAAGATGGTTCGATGAGGTTTTGTATAGATTATTGGCAACTGAACAAGGTAACTATCAATAATAAGTATCATTTGCCAAGAATCGATGATTTGTTAGACCAGCTGAGGGGAGCCACTGTATTCTGTAAGATAGACCTGAGATCCGGCTACTATCAGTTGTGAGTTAAGGAATCAGACATCCCTAAGACAGCTTTTAGAACGAGGTATGACCATTATGAATTTCTTGTCATGCTATTTGGGTTGATGAATGCACTGGCCGTGTTTATGGACCTAATGAGTAGGATATTTCGGCCATACTTAGACAAGTTCGTCGTTGTGTTCATTGATGACATTTTGATTTATTCCAAGGATGAGATAGAGCATGCGAAGCATCTGAGGATTGTATTGCAAACCTTACGAGAAAAAGAATTGTATGCTAAGTTTAGCAAGAGTGAGTTTTGGCTCCATGAAGTAGGGTTTCTGGGTCATATTGTTTCGGGTGATGGCATCTGAGTTGATCCAAGTAAGATCTCTATCATCATTGAGTAGAAACCACCTAAAAATGTAACCGAGGTTAGAAGCTTTTTGGGCTTAGCCGGTTACCATCGAAGATTTGTGAAAGGATTCTCCATGATAGTGAATCTAATGATGAGGTTGCTACAGAAAGACGTTAAGTTCGAATGGTCAGGAAAGTGTCAACAGAGTTTTGAGAAGTTGAAGACATTATTGATGGAAGCTCCAGTTCTAGTATTACCCGAATCGGGAAAAGAGTTGTGTACTTATGCAAGATGGCAAGGTGATAGCCTATGCTTCACGGTAGTTGAAGCCACACGAGAAGAATTACCCGATGCACGACTTAGAGCTTGTCGCTATTGTTTTTGCCTTGAAAATTTAGAGGCATTATTTATATGGTGAGACTTGTCGTATATTCACAGACCATAAGAGTTTGAAGTATTTGATGACTCAAAAACAATTGAAATTGAGACAACGGAGATGGTTAGAATTAATTAAAGACTATGAGCTGATCATCAATTACCACTCGGGAAAGGCGAATGTGGTCGCCGACGCATTAAGTAGGAAATGTGACAGCCCTAATTTGACCCTAGTCGGAAAGTGGTTTCGGGACCACAAAATCGAGTCACAAAAATAATTAATTGTTATATTCTATGCTTATTGTATGTGTACATGCATGTGTGAAAGTTTCATGCTTTAATTTTTTTCAATTGTATGTGAAATTATTAAATATGACTTATGTGAGATAATTGTGAAAGGTGATAGGTAAATTTAAAAGTGGTCTATTAATGCATGTCATAAAAAGTTTGGACTTGCATGTCAAATATCTATTTTTTGATTATGGTGGCCAGCCATAATGATGGTTGATGGATAATATATGTTTATTTAAGTATTATAATAAGAAATGGCATTATTTTGAAATATAAATAATTAGTAAAATAAGGTAAGGATAATAAAAATTAAGGGATGCTCATCTTTCTTTCTTCATTGCCGAAATTGAGAAAGAAAATATTGAAGAAGAAACCAAGGTATTCGGCCATGGCTATCCCAATTTAAAGGTATGCATTGTGATTTTTATTTTAATTGATTATGAGATTAAATTGATAAGTGCATAGTTTAGTTAACCCATGGTTTAAATTCATGAATCCTTGAACATATAACCATTCGGCAAGTTGATAAATTTATGTTAATTTGATGAGTTTTTCGAAGATGTTATTCATATGCTAAAGTAGCTTAAATGAATAAGTTGAATTCATTGTTGGGAGGTATGAATTTGAGGTTGCCGTATGTATATATATATATGCACTTTGGAAAGAATTTTTTTTTTTGTTATTTGAGTTTTAATGTATATATGTGCATTCGGTCATTGGGGGTAATAAGATGAATTTAAAATGTTGTGGTTTGTTTTTAAGGTTGGTTAAATGGTTGTGGTCATTGCCGAATACATTTCTGTTAGGGGAAATAGGATTAAGTATCGGTTTGATGAGCTAAATATATATTCGGCTATATGGATTTGATGTGTACTTGAAAATATAATAAGCCTTAAGAGATTGTGTTTGTGTATGTGAACTAGATGTTTAATGGATATTCGGCTAAAGGCTTTAGGTGTTAGCAAAAATTTGGTAAAAATGTTTAGATGTTTTGCATTTTGTATTGGATGTCTTGATGAATGAATTCAATTGAAATGAATGTATAAACAATGTATGTAATTGTATCTTATATTGGAATGATTAGCTAAAGTGGCTCGTTAATAAATAAAAAAAAGAGACTAAAATGTTAGGTTGGTGCCTAAATTGTGGTTCGGCAAGAATGTATATTAGGTCATTGGGTTCATTTCTATGATAAGGCTATAATTGTAGTAATGAATAACTATAGACTTTGTTGGACTTTGGCATTTCAGTGATGCATCTGACTTTTGTGCCGATCTTGGATAATATAGGTTATTATATAAAATGAACTGAAGTATATGGAATTATGATAAGAGATATATTTTGATTTTATTACAAATTGTAATTCGGCACTTACTCCATGATAAAATACGTGAAATTGTATGCAAATTAGTTTATGAAATTCGATTACGCAAGGTAATAAGTTAGTAAAATGTTCCTTGATAGTTTTAGTTTATTAATTGGGAATAAATTTGATTGTCGGTTGTAGCCTAATAATATGTTCAATTGTGCATGAGTACGGCATATAAATAATGTTTAAATAGCTAGCTAGTAAGGTCATTTGTACCTTAAATATATGATATATACGTATTAAATTAAATTGCTTAATTGATAAGTAATTAAACAAATTCTTTTGTTTAAATTAAGCTCAAGAGCAAAGAAGAACTAATTCAGATAGGGGAAAGGAGAAAGCAATTGAGTAGCTTATCCACAACTGTTCAAAACATCCGAGGTAAGTTTTGAGTAGTCTCCTTTATTATATAATTGATGATGTCTCTATACGAGTATATTAGGTGAAATGCGATCTTTTGGTTTGTACTTGAACTAGGTTGTGAAATAAATAATTCATGTATATGACTTATAGTCTAATGGTCACTTTGGGTTTAAGCTTGAATGTTGAAATGAATGTGTGATATTATGTATGACTCATGAGCCGAATTGTAAATGATGATGTGCATATTGAGTTTATATCCGAATGTATCAAATGATTACTAAAGTGATAACTTGAATAAGATGTGTTCAAATATGACTAAGTATGCATGATATTTAGAAACATATCCGGACTTGAGGTCCGCAGGCTATGTGCTGGAAACATATCCGAACTTGAGGTCCGCAGGCTACTTGCTGGAACATATCTAGACTTGAGGTCCGCAGGCTACATGCTGGTAATATATCCGGGCCTAAAGTCCCGCAGGTTTTGTACTAGTAACTGGACTCGGGTTTTAAAACCTAGCAGGCTTAACGCCGGTGATTCGAGTAAGATTATGAATTCGAATATTCGAGGAAACCGCTATTGATTATGTATGATACATTAAGATGACTAGGTACGTATTATGTACTCATATGTAAATTAATTTTTTTAAAGCAAGCTATTATTACCAAAGAATGATATATATATATATCAATATATATATGTGGATGATTACCGTATCTACGAATAAGAGAATGGCCTATTCGGTTGATGTTCATTATTATATGAAAGTATATGTCTAAATTTAATTGTATGAGCCAAATAGTATAGTAAAAAAACAAAATGTGCTGAAAATCTCTTGAGTATTTATATATATATTCGGCTAATAAGTCCTATAACTAGTGTGCTTGTGTATAATTGGCCAAATGATTTACAATTTGAATATGAACTTTGTGATACTTAATGCTTGATTTTAATGACAAGCTTTAATTGTTTGAAATGCTTAAAACTTACTAAGCATAGAAATGCTTACTTTGTTGCTTTAATTTTCTGTTTTATAGATCTTGTTCGTTAGCTACGGTCTCGGGGATCTCAAAGTCGAAGTCACCCACACTATCTAAGCCCATCCGGTACTCTAGTAGTTAAACTTTGATAATGGCATGTATAGGCTTGACTTTTTGTTGTTAAATATGTATCTTTTTGATGATGTATATAAGTATAGCCATGCGAAAATGGCTTGTTAAGTTACTATATGTATTCCACATAGTTAATGTGAATGTGTGGTTGATATTCGATTAATGTTTTCAATGTTTTGATGTGAATTGAACTTAAGAATGAATCAATATACTCATTATCTCGAGATGACTCTTTTATAGGTGTGCCAACGGAAGTTATTCAAATAAAGTAACTGGAATTTTGTGCTTGTTTGGTAATAGTCTTTAACCCTCCGGCGACGGGTACGGGTTAAGGGTGTTACATTTTATTGGTATCAGAGCTACAGTTTAGTCGATTCTAGGACTAACGTAGCACGTATGAGTCTAGCTATACATGCCATTAAGTGTTAATACGATAGTGTGATGATTTCTGACAGTTAAAAACGTGTTTTCGTATAGTAATGGATCCCGATCCCAATCGAGCAGTAGCTGATGATGTTGAGAGTGTAGCGCCTGCTCCTGCGCATGGGACCGCGCCGATAGACTCTCAACCTAACACAAGCAATCAAAATGATGAGGCTAGACAAGCCTTTTATAATGTGATGAATGATTGGTTCAACCAATACATTCGGACAAATACGGCTGCTCCACAACCCCCACTTCCAACAAATACACCCCCTCCACCTATGATACCTCTAGTGATTGATCACATGAGGATGAATAAGCCCCCGGTAGACAGAATTAGAAAACATAGGGCTACTGAATTTAAAGCTACAGATAGTGATGATGCCGAGCAAGCTGAGTTTTGGTTGGACAATACTATCCGAGTATTCGATGAACTATCTTGCACACTTGATGAATGTCTGAAATGTGCCATATCTCTGCTACGTGATTCTGCCTATTACTGGTGGACTACATTGGTTTCTATTGCACCTGAAGAACAGGTGACGTGGGAATTCTTCCAGACTGAGTTTCGAAAAAAGTATATCAGTCAGAGGTTCATCGATCAGAAATGAAAAGAATTTCTTGAGCTCAAACAGGGTTCTATGTCAGTTACTGATTATGAACGGAAGTTTGTCAGACTTAGTAGATATGCTCGAGAATGTGTATTGTCTGAGGCTATTATGTGTAAACGTTTTGAAGATGGGCTGAATGAAGATATAAAAATGTTCGTTGGCATTCTTGAAATACGAGAGTTCGTAGTACTTGTCGAGCGAGCGTACAAAGCCGAAGAACTTAGTAAAGAGAAAAGAAAAGCTGATGTCGAAGCTGGAGAATTTCGTAAAAGATCTTCAGGAAAGTCTTTTCAGCAATCATCGAAGAAATTTCGAGATGATTCAGGCCGATCAAAGAACACTTCGGGTTTTTCCAGACAAGACCACGATCGACCCCCTGTGAGTACACGAGCCACTTCAGTTGCCACTGTTGGAAATGATCGACGAGATAGGACCGAGTGCAAGTATTGTGGAAAATGGCATTCGGGGGGCTGTAGATTTCATGACTGCTCTTGTTATAAATGCGGATCAGCCGACCATTTTATTAAAGATTTCCCGAGATTATCCGAACAAAATGTGAACCAGAGTGGGAAACCGAATACTAATACAGCACGAGGTAGACCACCTAGGAATACGGGGAATGCTAGCGGCGGTCAGAGAGGGTCTAGAGATGCTACAACCAGATCCGAGGCTTGTGCTCCTGCTAGAGCTTATGCTATAAGTGCACGCGAGGATGCTTCTTCACCTGATGTTATTACCGGTACTTTCATTCTCTTTGATACTGATGTGATTGTTTTGATTGACCCTGGTTCTACTCATTCATATGTATGTGAGACTTTAGCATCCAGTAAGACTCTAACTATTGAGTCTACTGAGTTCATGATCCGAGTGTCAAATCCATTAGGTCGATATGTGCTAGTCGATAAAGTGTGCAGGAAATGTCCCTTGATAATCTGAGGTTCCTGTTTTCCGGCCGATTTGATGCTTTTACCATTTAATGAATTTGATGTTATTCTCGGTATGGATTGGTTGACTGTGCATGATGCAGTTGTGAATTGCAAAAGAAAGACTATTGATTTGAGATGTGCAAATGATGAGATAATCCGAATTGAGTCTACTGATATGAACGGGTTACCAGCAGTAATATCCTCGATGTTAGCTCAAAAGTATGTAAAAAAGGGGTACGAAGCATATCTTGCGTACGTACTTGATAGTAAAGAATCGAAAAAGAAGCTTGAATCGAGTACCGTGGTTTGTGAGTATCCGGATCTTTTCCCAAAGAATTACCGGATTACCACTGCTCGGAGGTAGAGTTTGGTATTGAACTCGTACACAGGACTACACCAATTTCGATAACTCCATACCGTATGGCGCCAACGGAATTGAAGGAATTGAAAACTTCGATTGCAAGAGTTGACGGATAGAGGTTTTGCTCGACCGAGTTTCTCACCTTAGGCACCACGTATTGTTTGGGAAAAGAAAGACGGAACCATGAGAATGTGTATCGACTATTATCAATTAAATAAAGTGACAATAAAGAACAAATATCCGTTACCGTGTATTGATGATTTGTTTGATCAGTTGAAGGGAGCATCTGTGTTTTCAAAGATAGATTTGAGATCGGGTTATTATCAGTTGCGAGTTTGAGATTCAGATATACCTAAAACTGCTTTTAGAACGAGATACGGTCACTACGAGTTCTTAGTGATGCCGTTTGGGCTCACTAATGCCCCTACGATATTTATGGATTTGATGAACTGAATTTTCAGACAGTATTTGGACCGGTTTGTAGTTGTGTTTATAGATGACATCTTGATTTATTCACGCGATGAAACTGAACATGCCGAGCACCTGAGAATAGTATTGCAGATTTTACGGGATACGCAGTTATATGCTAAGTTCAGTAAATGTGAGTTCTGGTTGAGAGAAGTTAGCTTTTTGGGACATGTAGTATCCGCATCGGGTATTCGAGTTGATCCGAGCAAAATTTCAGCCATACTTGATTGGAAGCCCCCGAGAAATGTTACTGAAGTTCGGAGCTTTTTGGGACTTGCCGGTTACTACAGACGATTTGTAAAGGGTTTCTCGATGATAGCCACACCAATGATGAAGCTACTTCAGAAAGATATTAAGTTCGAATGGTCAGAAAAGTGCCAGAAAAGTTTCGACCAACTGAAAACTTATTTGACTGAAGCTCCAGTGTTAATGCAACCCGAATCCGGTAAAGATTTTGTCATTTACAGTGATGCGTCCTTACATGGGCTGGGTTGTGTAATGATGCAAGAGGGTCGAGTTGTAGCTTACGCGTCGAGGCAATTGAAGCCACATGAGAAAAACTATCCGACCCATGATCTTGAATTAGCTGCCATCGTATTTGCTTTGAAAATATGGCGACATTACTTGTTTGGAGAGAGATGTCATGTATATTCGGATCATAAAAGCCTCAAATATTTGATGACTCAAAGAGATCTGAATCTGCGACAAAGACGTTGGCTTGAATTGTTGAAAGATTATGAGCTCGTCATTGACTACCACCCGGGAAAGGCTAACGTGGTTGCCGATGCTTTAAGTCGCAAGTCACTATTTGCTTTGTGAGCGATGAATGTACACTTGTCCGTTTCATCCGATAATGTGTTAGTAGCAGAATTAAAAGCCAAACCGTTATTGATTCATCAAATATGTGAAACTCAGAAAGTCGATAATGAATTGGTTGCTAAATGAGCTGAATGTGTTTCGAGTGTGGATTTAGAGTGTCAAATTGATGACAATGATTGTTTGAGGTTCAGAAGTCGATTGTGTGTTCCAAGAAATTCAGAACCTATTTCGATGATTTTGAACGAAGCTCATAATAGCCGAATTTCGGTCCATCCTGGTAGCACGAAAATGTACAACGATCTGAAACGTCAGTTTTGGTGGCCTGGTATGAAACGAGACATTTCTGACTTTGTTTCGACATGTTTGGTATGTCAACAAGTGAAAGCAGAACATCAAGTGCCTTCAGGATTATTTCAGCCGATCATGATACCTGAATGGAAATGGGATCGGGTCACGATGGATTTTGTATCTGGGTTGCCATTGTCGTCAAGCAAGAAAGATGCGATTTGGATTGTTATTGATAGATTGACAAAGTCGGCTCATTTTATTCCCGTACGTACGGATTATTCACTTGACAAGCTAGCTGAGTTGTATGTTTCTCAGATTGTAACGTTACACGAGGTACCTATTTCTATTGTGTCGGATAGAGATCCGAGATTCACATCGCGATTCTGGAAGAAATTGCAAGAAGCATTGGGTACCAAGTTGCATTTTAGCACCGCTTTTCATCCCCAGACTGATGGTCAATCCAAGCAGATCATTCAGATACTTGAGGATATGTTGAGATGTTGCATCCTTGAGTTTAGTGGTTCATGGGAACAGTATTTGCCTTTGATTGAATTCGCTTACAACAATAGTTTTCAATCAAGCATTAAGATGGCACCTTACGAGGCTTTGTACGGTCGTAAATGCCGTACACCATTGTTTTGGATGGAGATTAGTGAAAGTAAAATCGTCGGGGTTGATTTGATTAAAGATACTGAGCAGAAAGTAAAAGTAATCTGTGAAAGTCTGAAAGCAGCTTCAGATCGTCAGAAGTCGTATGCAGATTTAAAACGAAAAGACATTGAATATCAGGTCAGAGACAAAGTGTTTCTTAAAGTTTCACCTTGGAAAAAGGTGCTCAGATTTGGTCGTAAGGGCAAATTGAGTCCGAGGTTCATCGGGCCGTATGAAATATTCGAACGAGTTGGGCCGGTCGCTTACAGATTGATTTTACCACCTGAGCTTGAAAGGATTCACAACGTTTTTCATGTTTCGATGCTTTGACGTTATAGATCCGATCCATCACACATAATTAATCCATCAAAGGTCGAGATTCAATCTGATTTGAGTTACGAAGAAGAACCGGTTCGTATTTTGACTCGTGAAGTAAAAGAACTACGAAATAAGAAAATCTCATTAGTAAAGGTACTGTGGCTTAAGCATGGGGTTGAAGAAGCTACTTGGGAACTGGAAGACTCTATGAAGGATCGATATCCTAACTTATTCACCAGTAAGATTTTCGGGGACGAAAATTCCATAAGTGGGGGAGAGTTGTGACAGCCCTAATTTGACCCTAGTCAAAAAGTGGTTTCTATAACGCCCCCACGCCCGAGACCGTCGCCGGAGTCGAGTATGAGGTGTTACTAAGCTTAATTTAACATTTTTAGAACTTTGGATTATTTGTTTTTACATTCACAGTTTTTAAGCTACTTGCGTCACAGTCACAAGAAAAATCATATCTTGAGTTACGAAACTCAAAATCAAGATCCGTAAATTTTCCCTAAATCTAGACTCATATACTAACTTTTTTCTAGAATTTTTGGTTTGGCCAATTAGTATAGTTTATTAGTTAAAGTTACCCCTGTTACAGGACTTGACTAGACTGACCTCTGTTTACTACGAACCACATTTCTCTCTGTACAAAATTAATATGATTATGAAGTTTTTTCCCCTGAAACTAGACTCAATAAGGATTCTGATAATATAAAATACACCACATAATTATATCTGTAAAATTTATGGTGAATTTTTAAAGTTGAAATAGGGGATCCAGAAACTCCTCTGACCCTGTTTCACTAAAATTCAAATATCTTCTAACATATAATTCCTTTTCCTGTTTCATTTGTTTCATGTGAAACTAGACATAATAAGATTAAATTTGATATTTAATCCATCACAAAATTCAATTTCTATGATTTTTAGTAAATTTTCAAACTCACATCAGTGTTGCTGCAATATTCTGTTTATGGCAAATTTCACCCCTTTTTATGGGTTTTCATGAATTGGATATCCTAATAGCTTCCCACAACATCAAACATAATCTAAACTAACAATTTCCATAATTTATCATTATCAAGCATTTTCTCAACCATTCCATCACCATATCATAAGATCATTTACACAAAATAGGTATATTGCTATACATGCCATACTTAAATTTACAATCCATTTACCGAAAAGTTCTTCCGGATAGTGTGACTGATCCTTCGACCTATCCCGACTCCTGAGCTGGCTTGTCCAAAACTACAATGAGTAAAAAGGAGGGAGTAAGCATAAATGCTTAGTAAGTTCATATGCAAATAATAAGTAACATAACAAAGCAATCATACCAAACAACATTAGCATGCATCACCAAAACACATATCAC
This sequence comes from Gossypium longicalyx, assembly GCA_025698465.1. NCBI lineage: Eukaryota > Viridiplantae > Streptophyta > Magnoliopsida > Malvales > Malvaceae > Gossypium > Gossypium longicalyx. The sequence continues at coordinate 31,344,415 of CM047006.1, forward strand.
ATTTCTAACCATTTTTCATCATCTTGTTACCGTATCGTGATTGTATCAATACTCAACCCGAGGGTTAAATACATACATGTCCAAAATATCCATTTCACATCACTTACCAATACGTCTCTTTACATCTCGAGTATTCCTCCATTTGAGTAAAACTTTACCCGTTGAACACATCGGAATATAATTCGGATACATGGAAACTTTGCACATAATTGCCACATATGTAGCCAAGCTACTATGTAACCCGCCCATAAACGAACTCAGACTCAAATCAACGAGCTCGGGCGTTCGCATCCATAAGTGAACTCAGACTCAACTCGACGAGCTCGGATGCCTAGTTACATCTCACGAACTCGGACTCAACTCAACGAGTTCGGACATTCGCATCCATAAGTGAACTCGGACTCAACTCAACGAGTTCGGATGCTCAACCATCCTAGTGACATGTCACTTGTATCCTAATCTATTCCTAAGGTTCAAATGAGATTTTCCTCGAATACATATCCTTGCCGTCTTCCGTAGAATGCCGGAACCAATACTCGGTAACAATTTGTACTTAACAAGTAGCTTACATAATTTACATATTATTTGAAATTAACCACAAAGCATACATTTCATAATAAAAATTCAGCATAACATATAATTAACATCAATAACTTAAAAATAACCATTATGCTACATTATTTACACATGAACTTACCTTGGTACCAAAATACAAAGATTTTGCAATTTAGTCCACAATCTTTTCTTTTCCTCGATTGGGGTCGATTCCACGTCTTTCTTGATCTAAAATAACACATTTAGCTTATTTAATACTCACATTATCAAATTAATCCTTAATTCAAATTTTGGCAAAATTACAATTTTACCCCTAAACTTTTGCATATTTACACTTTTGCCCCTAGGCTCAAGGATTAAACTTTATTCCTTATTCTTATGTTTTACAACATGCTGATCACTTTTCCCTTCTATGGCAACATCAAATTCTCACTCTAACATGTACTTGTGACTATTAGGTATTTTTACCGATTAAGCCCTTTACTCGTTTTTGCTTAAAATCGAGTAGTACAAGTTGTCTAACATAATTTAAAACCTCATATTCTATCATAAAACATCAAAATACACAAATTTCACCTATGGGTATTTTTCCAAATATAAACCCTAGGTTAAATTATTGCTAACATAAGCTTAATCGAACTCTACCGGATCTCAAAAACGTAAAAATCATTAAAAACGGGGCTTAGAATCACTTACTATGAAGCTTGAAAGTTGAAGAAACCCTAGCTATGGTGAGATAGAGCATTCGGCAGCAACTAAATGGGAAGATGACTATTTTGTGTCATTTTTCCCATTTTATTTCATTAAATATCCAAATGACCAAAATGCCCTTAATACCTTTCTTTGAAAATTTTTATGTACAAGCCCATTTTTGTCCAAAATTTTAGAAATTGGTCAAATTGCTATTTAAGACCTCCTAATTAATATTTCAAAGCAATTTCATACTAAAAACTTCTAGAATGCAAGTTTTACAACTTATTCGATTTAGTCCCTAACTTCAAATTAAGCATTTTATGCATAGATTTTCCTCACAAAATTTTCACACAATCATGCAATCATATCATAAACCTCAAAATAATTATAAAATAATTATTTCTATCTCGAATCTATCTCGGATTTGTGGTCACGAAACCACTATTCCGATTAGGCCCTAATTCGGGATATTACAGTTTCGGGACCACAAAATCGAGTCACAAAAATAATTAATTGTTATATTCTATGCTTATTGTATGTTTACATGCATGTGTGAAAGTTTCACGCTTTAATTTTTGTCAATTGTATGTGAAATTATTAAATAGGACTTATGTGAGATAATTGTGAAAGGTGATAGGTAAATTTAAAAGTGGTCTATTAATGCATGTCATAAAAAGTTTGGACTTGCATGTCAAATATCTATTTTTTGATTATGGTGGCCGGCCATAATGATGGTTGATAGATAATATATGTTTATTTAAGTATTATAATAAGAAATGACATTATTTTGAAATATAAATAATTAGTAAAATAAGGTAAGGATAATAAAAATTAAGGGATGCTCATCTTTCTTTCTTCATTGCCGAAATTGAGAAAGAAAATATTGAAGAAGAAACCAAGGCATTCGGCCATGGCTATCCCAATTTAAAGGTATGCATTGTGATTTTTATTTTAATTGACTATAAGATTAAATTGATAAGTGCATAGTTTAGTTAACCCATGGTTTAAATTCATGAATCCTTGAACATATAACCATTCGGCAAGTTGATAAATTTGTGTTAATTTGATGAGTTTTTTGAAGATGTTATTTATATGTTAAAGTAGCTTAAATGAATAAGTTGAATTCATTGTTGGGAGGTATGAATTTAAGGTTTCCGTATGTATATATATATGCACTTTGGAAAGAATTTTTTTTTTTGTTATTTGAGTTTTTATATATAAATGTGCATTCGGTCATTGGGTGTAATAAGATGAATTTAAAATGTTGTGGTTTGTTTTTAAGGTTGGTTAAATGGTTGTGGTCATTGCCGAATACATTTCTGTTAGGGGAAATAGGATTAAGTATCTGTTTGATGAGCAAAATATATATTCGGCTATATGGATTTGATGTGTACTTGAAAATATAATAAGCCTTAAGAGATTGTGTTTGTGTATGTGAACTAGATGTTTAATGGATATTCGGCTAAAGGCTTTAGGTGTTAGCAAAAATTTGGTAAAAATGTTTAGATGTTTTGCATTTTGTATTGGATGTCTTGATGAATGAATTCAATTGAAATGAATGTATAAACAATGTATGTGATTGTATCTTATATTGGAACGATTAGCTAAAATGGCTCGTTAAAAAAAAAGAGAGACTAAAATGTTAGGTTGGTGCCTAAATTGTGGTTCGGCAAGAATGTATATTAGGTTATTGGGTTCATTTCTATGATAAGGCTATAATTGTAGTAATGAATAACTATAGACTTTGTTGGACTTTGGCATTTGAGTGATGCATCTGACTTTTGTATCGATCTTGGATAATATAGGTTATTATATAAAATGAAATGAAGTATATGGAATTATGATAAAAGATATATTTTGATTTTATTACAAATTGTAATTCGACACTTACTCCATGATAAAATACGTGAAATTGTATGCAAATTAGTTTATGAAATTCGATTATGCAAGGTAATAAGTTAGTAAAATGTTCCTTGATAGTTTTAGTTTATTAATTGGGAATAAATTTGATTGTCGATTGTAGCCTAATAATATGTTCAATTGTGCATGAGTAGGGCATATAAATGATGTTTAAATAGCTAGTTAGTAAGGTCATTTGTACCTTAAATATATGATATATACGTATTAAATTAAATTGCTTAATTTATTAGTAATTAAACAAATTCATTTGTTTATATTAAGCTCAAGAGCAAAGAAGAACTAATTCAGATAGGGAAAGGAGAAAGCAATCGAGTAGCTTATCCGCAACTGTTCAAAACATTCGAGGTAAGTTTTGAGTAGTCTCCTTTATTATATAATTGATGATGCCTGCATTTAGTATATTAGGTGAAATGCGATCTTTTGGTTTGTACTTGAATTAGGTTGTGAAATAAATAATTCATTTATATGACTTATAGTCTAATGGTCACTTTGGGTTTAAGCTTGAATGTTGAAATGAATGTGTGATATTATGTATGACTCTTGAGCCGAATTGTAAATGATGATGTGCATATTGAGTTTATATCCGAATGTATCAAATGACTACTAAAGTGATAAGTTGAATGAGATGTGTTCAAATATGACTAAGTATGCATGATATTTAGAAACATATCCGGACTTGAGGTCCGCAGGCTATGTGCTGGAAACATATCCGGACTTGAGGTCTGCAGGCTACTTGCTGGAACATATCTGGACTTGAGGTCCGCAGCTACGTCTTTGGTAATATATCCGGGCCTAAAGTCCCGCAGGCTTTGTGCTAGTAACTGGACTCGGGTTTTAAAACCTAGCAGGCTTAACGCTGGTGATTCGAGTAAGATTATGAATTCGAATATTTGAGGAAACCGCTATTGATTATGTATGATACATTAAGATGACTAGGTACGTATTATGTACTCATATGTAAATTGATTTTTTTAAAGCAAGCTATTATTATCAAAGAATGATATATATATATATGTGGATGATTACCGTATCTACGAAAAAGAGAATGGCCTATTCGGTTGATGTTCATTATTATATGAAAGTATATGTCTAAATTTAATTGTATGAGCCAAATAGTATAGTAAAAAAAAAAAGTGCTGAAAATCTCTTAAGTATTTATATATATATTCGGCCAATAAGTCCTATAACTAGTGTGCTTGTGTATAATTGGCCAAATGATTTACAATTTGAATATGAACTTTGTGATACTTAATGCTTGATTTTAATGACAAGCTTTAATTGTTTGAAATGCTTAAAACTTACTAAGCATAGAAATGCTTACTTTGTTGCTTTAATTTTCTGTTTTATAGATCTCGTTCGTTAGCTACGGTCTCGAGGATCTCAAAGTCGAAGTCACCCACACTATCTAAGCCCATTCGGTACTTTAGTAGTTAAACTTTGATAATGGCATGTATAGGCTTGACTTTTTGTTGTTAAATATGTATCTTTTTGATGATGTATATAAGTATAGCCATGCGAAAATGGCTTGTTAAGTTACTATATGTATTCCACATAGTTAATGTGAATGTGTGGTTGATATTCGATTAATGTTTTCAATGATTTGATGTGAATTGAACTTAAGAATGAATCAATATACTCATTATCTCGAGATGACTCTTTTATAGGTGTGCCAACGGAAGTTATTCAAATAAAGTAACTGGAATTTTGTGCTTGTTTGGTAATACTCTTTAACCCTCTGGCGACGGGTACAGGTTAGGGGTGTTACAGGAAATCTTTGTTTGCATTGAGGGCCATGAATGCTCGATTTGCATTGTTTAATGATGGTTCAGTCTTGGAAGAGTTAGAGGCTAGGCTGACATTTCTTCAAGAAATTTATGATGCCCAGATTAATGATAGTGACCTACGAGCTAAAAGAATTCAATGTGAGTCGGGTATCGAATCAAATTTTCAGATCGGTTTTGATGGATGCTTGATGTTCAGAGGCAGAGTTTGTGTACTGAAGAATGATGAAATTATTCAGAAAATCTTGCATGAAGCACATGATAGCCGTTTATCTATTCATCCGAGAAGTAAGAAGATGTATAATGATTTGAAGAAAATGTACTAGTGGAACGACATGAAGAGAGACATCTCTGAATTTGTATCGAAATGTCTGGTATGCCAGTAAGTCAAAGCTGAACATCAAGTACCTACGGGTTTATTACAGCCTTTGATGGTCCCCGAATGGGAGTGGGACAGAATTACTATGGACTTCGTGACAAGATTACCATTGACCTTGAAAAAGAAAGATGCTATATGGGTCGTGGTGGATAAGTTGACAAAGCTGGCTCATTTTATCTCGGTAAGGACAGATTATTCACTTGATAAGTTGGTCGACTTGTATATATATGAGATTGTGAGGTTATACGGGGTACCATTGTCCAATCATTTCAAATAGAGACCCGAGATTCACTTCGAGATTTTGGAAGAAACTACAGAAAGCCTTTGGTACCAGGTTGAACTTTAGCACAACTTTTCACCTACAGACCGATGGTCAATCTGAATGGATGATTCAGATTCTTGAGGATATGTTGCGATGTTGCATCCCCGAATTTCAAGGCAGTTGGGAAAAATATTTGCCATTGGTAGAGTTTGCCTACAATAACAGTTTCCAAAGGAGTTTGAAGATGGCACCTTATGAAGCCTTGTATGGTAGAAAGTGCCGAACTCCATTGTATTGGACAGAACTCAAAGAAAGTCAGATTCACAGAGTTGATCTGATCAAGGAAACTGAAGAAAAGGTAAAAATGATATGTGACTGCTTAAAAGTGGCATCGAGTAGACAAAAGTCCTATGTTGATCTAAAAAGAAAAGAGATTGAATTTCAAGTCGGAGATAGAGTATTCTTGAAGTTATCTCCATGGAAAAAGGTATTGAGAGTTGGCCGGAAAGGTAAACTAAGTCCGTGATTTATCGGACCATACGAGATCATTGAAAGAGTTAGACCATTAGCCTATCGCTTGGCATTGCCACCAGAACTGGAAAAGATTCATGATGTGTTCCATGTATCTTTGTTAAGGTGATATCGTTCAGGCCCCTCCCATGTGATTTAACCGACAAGGATTGAAATTAGGCCGGACATGACCTATGGTGAAGAACCAGTTAAGATTTTGGCTCATGAGGTTAAACAACTAAGAAATAAAGATGTAGCCTTGGTAAAAGTTTTATGGCATCGACATGGTGTGGAAGAGGCTACATGGGGGCCAAAAGAAACCATGAGAAGCCAATACCCAAACCTGTTTACTGGTAAGACTTTCAAGGACGAAAGTCCCTAAGGGGGAGAAATGTAACATCCTAAAATAGGGCCTAGTTGGAATAGTGGTTTTGAAATCACAAATCTGACATTGAAATATTAATTTTATGATTATTATGAGGTCTAAAATATGAAAATATGCATGTGTTAAAGTTTCATGAAAAAATTCTATGAGTAAGGTGTCTAATTGGAAAATAAGGACCAAATTGAATAAATTGAAAAACTTGGGTTCTAGAAGCAATTTGTATGAAATTTCTTTATATTATTAATTAGAAGGTCTTAAAGAGCAATTTTCCCAATTTCTAAGTTTTCGGACAAAAATGGGCATGTATGGAAAATTTTGAAAGTTTAGTAAGGAAGGGCATTTTGATCATTTGGTATATTAATGAAATAAAATGGGAAAATAAGCCAAAAATCAACTCATTCTCTTCATGTTGCTGCAAAAAATTGGGGTTCTCTATAGCTAGGGTTTTCAAGCTTTCCAAGCTCAATAGTAAGTGCTCCCAAGCCCCGTTTTTAATGTTCTTCGTATTTTTAAAATCCCGGTAACTTACTCTCTCTATTTCTACCCATATTTCATGCTAGGGTTCATGTTTAGAAATTCACCCATGCATGAGTCACATGTATTTTAATGATTTATGGAGGAATATGAAAGTTTAAAGGATAGTAAACAACTTTTACTAAGTGATTTTTTATAGAAATGGCTTTAGGACCATTTTGTAAAAGTTGTAAAAGTAGGTAGAAAGATGAGAAATTATGGAAAATGTAGGCTGCCATAAGAGGGAAAAATATTCAGCTAGGCTTGGGTAATGTAGAAATTTCATGCATTTCATCAGACGAGCCTAGGAACTAAATCGTAAATAGTGTGAAAGGTTAGGGGCAAAATGGTCATTATGTTCGGGGGTGAAATTTAAATTCGAAAAGAATAATGTGAGGTATTGATAATTCATTTTTTTGTTATAGACCCTGAGGAACAAATTTCAGAGGTCGATCGAGGAAAACGAAAGGTTTCGGAATAACTGAAATGCGAAACCGAAACGAGTACCGGGTAAGTTCAAATAACTTAAAAGTAAACTCTTAATATGTTTAATTGCATGTATTATGAATGTATGATAATTAGTTGTAATGATGCTATGAAAATCCATGAAATGTGTTAATAATAATGACATGATATTAAATGTCTCGGTTGAAGTCAAAAAGGGGAACTCGATGGATAAACCATGGCTTACATGACTTGGGATCCTACATGTGTTGCAGAAAATGATTTAGCTCAGACGGGTAATTCGTTGATCTCAATATAGAAAGGATCTAGACCAGACGGGTATTCCTTGAGTGATCAAGCCTCCCGAAGAATATGTGTGCATTATGGATTTAGCCCGGACGGGTAATTCAAATTCGAGCTCATTAAGGGTGTTTGTCACTACGAGGGATTTAGCATGGACAGGTAATCCCGGCATCACCCTATGAGTTTACATTACGGGGAATTTAGCCTTGACTGGTAATCCCGTCGTAAGAGGTGAGGTTCGCGGGAGTGCGTATACGAGATGATCGCTCTGATGACTTGACGTTAAATGGATAATCTGTCAAGATTTTCGAAATGCTCAACGGGATTAACATGAGGTATAAAATTAAAAATTTGGGATGATGAGCTCATCTAAGACAAATTTCATAATATATTGTTACGAGACTAACCTATTGATTGAGTGCATATGATAGGGAAACCATTTCATGCTTATTGGTTATATTGCCTAATATGGTTGTATGCTAATTAATCGGTTTACTTTCCACTTATTAGGGCTTACTAAGCATGTAAATGCTTACCCCTCTCTTTTCCCTATCTTATAGAGCTCGAGGACTCGTAGAAATTGGAAGACGATTGGAGAGTCAACACACTATCATCTTGTCCAACTTTGGTATATAGATACTTTTATTTTGTTTAATGGCATGTATAGGGCTTTTGTTATTTTGCTATACGTGTCATTTGATTTGCCAATATGAAGGCTTGTAAAGGTATACATATTCAGTTGTAGATGGTCATGGGAATTGACTCTTTTTGATATAGGTTATGACTTACAAATGTGTGCATGTTTATATTCAATTGTTCTAGTGAGGATGGAATATTGTATATCACATTTAGATATATGTAATGTTACCAAATCACATAGGATGGTTAGGCCATAATTGGCAATGAGTTATAATAATGAGCCAATCTAAAAAGTGTTATAAGATATAGCAATCCTTAATATAAAGGGGATAACCTAACATGTGTAAAACTGATGAGATGAGGTTTACATGCAATGAGGTTTATCAAGGTCGTTTAAAAGTAAAATTAGGTCATGTTAAATATTAGTAAAACCTATAAATGTGTATGGATGATTAGAGGGTGACCAAGGGCTTGAAGAATAGCCTAATATGGTCCACACGGGTAGACACACGGGCATGTGTCAAGGCCGTGTGTGACACACGGATAGTTCTATGGGCGTGTGGTATGGTCGTGTGTCCCTTGGACCTAAAATTTTTAAGTCTGAATGCATGGTAGTAAACGCACAGGCAGAGACACGACCGTGTGTCTCCACCGTGTGGTGGACACAGCCTAGGACATGGGCGTATGTCTTGGCCCCTAAAAGCATGCTGACATCATAAACAGAATCCTCGAGTTTTCGAACACGGGTGACCACACGGGTGTGTCTAGGTCGTGTGAAGGACACGAGCCAGGGACACGGGCATGTGTTCGGCCGTGTGAAAACGCCTGTAGGTTCGAAGTAGAGAATAAATTCAATTAATTCCACACAAGTAGAGGACACGGGCGTGTCCCAAGGCACACGGACGTGTGTAATGTCTCCACATGGGCGTGTGAGACATTAACCTAGAAATTTTCTTAAATTTTCCTTAGGACCTTGGTTTTGTCTCGGACCATTCTCAATGTATGTTTAGGGCCTCGTAGGCCCATAATAGGGACACTAAGATGTGGTTTGATTGGTTTTAATTTGAAATGAAATTTCATAGTCCGTATTTTTCAAAAATGTCCAAGTACATGTATGGTAATGCCTCGTACCCTGTTCTGGCGTCGGATACCAGTAAGGGGTGTTACACTATACCCGTATCCTTCACTGAGATGGAATACGAGGCATTACCTCACTTGAATTCATGCTTACAACCATTGCCAGGTCCCCAACACTTGGACAAATTTAAAACTTTGTCAGACTTATAGACATATCCTTATTATGGGCCTACGAGCCCCAAAACACACATCAGAAATCACTCGGAACCAACTCGGGTTCTCCAGCCAACTTTAGAAAAATGTCATTTGATATAGGGGCACACGCCCGTGTGACCATTTCGACGTGGCAGTGCTGATTGCCGGTGTGGCTCACATGGCCTAAGCAATGCTGGGACATGCTCGTGTCCACCAGCCGTGTGTAATTAATTCTAAATGCACACTTACAGGGGTTTCTACACGGCCTGGCATACACCCGTGTCCCTGGCCTGTGTCCTTCACACGGCCATGACACGTTCGTGTCCTAGCCCGTGGGCAAAAATATGGACATTTTGTTTATGACGTCAGCAGTTCCAAAATGTCACACGGCCAAGGCACATGCCCATGTGCTTGGCCGTGTCCCTTACACGGTTGAGACACACGGTCGTGTCTCTGCCCGTGTGTTTACTACCATGCATGCTGACTTGAAAATTTTACGTACAGGGGACACACGACTGGACCACACGCCCATGGGGCTAGCCGTGTGTCGCACACGGCCTAGATACACACCCGTGTGTCTACCCGTGTGGACAAAAATAAGGCCATTTACCAAGCCTCTTTGCCACCCTTACATACACAACCTACACAATAACAACCACAACAAATACAAAACTATTTCATGCAATAAAATCAACCACAAAAGGCAACATTTCATTTGTGCATTTTACTTATCCATGAACATAACATCATTTGCATATAGTGAAATGAATAATTAGCCATCATTCAAGGCTTAATACAAAATGAGGGATTTATCCCAAGCCAACACATTCGGCCAAATTACAAATACAAAACGCACAAGTTTAATCCCCTATACATGTCATATTCAAAAATATAAATAAAACTATACCGAATGCTTCGATTGATAGTGTGATCGATATCTCTGACTTCCTTTGGTCCTTGAGCTAGCTAGGCGGCACTATAAGAAAATGGAAAAGGTGAGGGAGTAAGCATATAGCTTAGTAAGTTGCACATAAATAAATATACAACATGTATTCACCATTTATCAACAAACATCAAAATACACAAGTGGGCATAAACAAAACTTACTCATCAATATTCAATACACACCATATATCATATAATAAGCTCACATTTCACACATACCAAATAGGTACCTATACCACTCATAACTCGGTTATAATTTCCTCGTTCTCTTGAAATTAAAGTTTTCACCGTTGAACCATTTGGAATACTGTTAGATATTCATTTAGCCTCAAACATGGAATAAAGTGCCGATACCATGTCCTAGACATGGTCTTACATAAGCTCTAGTATATTTGTACCGATGCCATGTCCCAGACATGGTCTTACACTAACACATCTCATAGCCGATGCATGTCCCAGGCATGTCTTACACTAGCACTTGTCACAATGTCAATGCCATGTCCCAGACATGGTCTTACACTGGCTCTCATAATGTGGCCGATGATGTCCCATACATGTCTTACACTAGCTTACCCAATTGACCAAAGAGTCATAGAATGAATATCCGATTTATTTCTTGAGGTTCAAACGAGAATTCTACTATCTCTATTCTCATCAAATTTTCTCATTTCTACAGTCAAGCAATTTATGCTATAACAATCTCAATACAATTCAAACACATATATTATCAATGTAGTTGTATTATTTACATACAACTTACCTCGGATTTCAAAATGTGATGACTAGCCGATATAGTCGATTTGCTTGGCTTTCCCCTGTTCTAGGTTCGAACTCGATAATTCTTGATCTATAATAGCAAAACACACTTATTTAGTCACTTTATCAACCTAGGCATTCAACAATTCATAATTGGGCAAAATAACCATTTTGCCCCTCGGCTCTTACAAAATGACCATTTTACCCCTCGGCCCGAAAATCGATTCTTATCGAATTTCTTCGTATACTAAGCCTAGCCGAACCCTTTTTACTCTTATAGCAACTCCAAATTCCCACTATTTCACACATTTATCCACAAACTTCTAATTCATGCAAAGTAGTCCTTTTAAATTTTTTCATGCTAACACCCTTCACAAAAGTTGTTTATAAGACACCCAAGACTCATTTTCTTCCATAAAAACTCAACAAACATTGAAAATCCTTTCATGTAAAAACCCTAAACTCTTAATCATTTTGCAAAATAGTACCCCCATTTGAAAGCTCATGCTTCAAGGGTTTCAAAGGTATAAAAATATTCAAGAAAAGCCATTAAAATAACTTACTTGTAGAGATGCTAAGTGTTTGAAATTTTTGAGCTTTAAAACCCCTCTAATGGCTGATATTTTCGGTAGGAAAGAGATGAGAAAGAAATGAAAATGGCAATTTTTTTTCTTTTTGTTATTTTCTATTCAATTAAGCCACCAAATATCTCGTAATCTTTGACTTTTCTCATCTTTCTGTCCCTATGGCCGGCCAACCTATCACAATAGGGTCTAATTCCCTTTAAAGACCCCCAATTTTTATTCTCTATCTATTTGACACCTTTAGCAATCAATTTAGGACTTTTACATTTTATGCGATTTAGTCCCTTTTAGCAATTGGGCTCACAAACGTTAAAATTAGCTCACCAAATTTTCCTTACACTAATATAAACATGCTATGACTCCATATTAATAATAAAATAATTTTCTGACTTCAGATTTATGGTCTGGAGACCACTATTCTGATTAGGCCCTAAATCGGGCTGTTAAAAAATCAGCAAAGGAATGGAAGGGAAAAAGAAGAACAAAGGAAGGGTTTTAAAGAAAGAAAGTGAAAGAGAAGTGAAGAATGAAAAGATGAGAGGTGTGCTTGAATTGTGCAGCCAAGGGGGTATTTATAGGTTGTATAGGCTCCTAAAAATAGCAAAAATTAGCAGCCATAGATGTAACACCCCTAACTCGTATCCGTCGCTAGAGTAGGGTTACGAGGCATTACTAGACATATCGAAACATTTAACATTCATTTCACAATCATCATAGCATCTTATTCATACATCAATATAGAGTCCCTTCTATAGGTCTACGAGACCTTAAACATGCTTAGAAAGGAGTCGGGACTAAACCGAGCTCATACAAAATTTTCAAAACTTAAACATTTTTCAAAGTTATAAAAGTTACATGCTTGTGTGAACAGGTCATGTGCCTCACACGGCATTAGACACGCCCGTGTGTCTAGGCCGTGACAAAAAAGGGCATATATACTGACTTGTCCCACACAGCCGTAAGACATGCCCATGTGCCATGCCGTGTGAAAATTAGGGAGGCTACTGACTTGGGTCACACGGCCGACCACACGCCCATGTGCCAGCCCGCGTGCCACCCATGGCCAATAGACACACCCGTGTGTCTAAGCCGTGTCAAAACTATAGGGTATACTGACTTTAAATCGTAGGGTACCCTAGGGGAGACACGATTGTGTATCATAACCGTGTGCCACACACGACTGAGACACACGCCCGTGTTTCTGCCCGTGTGGACAAAAATGGGCTATTTGCAAAGCCAATTTGCCACCCATTTTGGGTCATCCCTACAAAAATAAAACCAAGCACATTTCATACCAATTTCCAGCCAATTCATACACCATTCATTCCATATCATAAACAACTAAATTCATGCTTATAACCACAACAAAATCACGCCAAATAATAATTCAAAGTCATACCAAAACTTAAGTTTCATAACTTCAATTTACTTCATTCAATCATGCGATAAACTTACCAATTTCGCAATTAAGCACATACCAAAACTTACCAAAATTGAAGATTTCATTTGGTCATTCAAGAGTGCATCAAAACATACTATTTTTGAACACAAAGTAAATGCCAAAATTTATTCATAATCACATACATAACCAAGCCATATCACATGGCTAGATACACATTACAAAACATATTCACACACTTCTAGCCTATACATGCCATACTTCAATATATACATTTTCAAAATGTACAAAATATTGTTCGATAGTGTGGTGATGATCTTCGATGATCCCCGAGCTTCCAGTAGCTTCAATATCTATAAAACAGTTAAAAACACACACAAAGTAAGCTTCCAAAAGCTTAGTAAGCCATATATAAATAAACTTAACACATAACATCAATCTAAATCAGTTCATTCATATAATTCAAGGAAAAATACATTGACATAGTCATATATCTCTTATAGTATATATCTCTTATAGTTCATTTGATCATGATTCACATATATATCATATCTCATTCTCATAGCAACTCATAATTATATCATATGTTCACCAAGGTACATGTACTTACCTTTCATTGTCAAACATGGTATACAATTCAAACATACCTGGATTGGATACAAATTCACATAGTCATCTATTTTCTTGGAATGCCCGTTGAACCATTCGGAATCAATAAGGATATTCGGATAGCTCAGAAAGCTCGTACAATGCCAGCATCCCAGACGTGGTCTTACATGTAATCAATATCGATGCCACTATCCCAGATAGGGACTTACATGAGATCAAATACAATGCCGATGTTCCAGACATGGTCTTACACGTAAATCAAAATTCGATGCCAACGTCCCAGATGTGGTCTTACACAAAAACACATATCGGATCCTATGTCATGACATATGTATCCTAACTATTCCAATGGTTCATACGGGACTTCTCGGACGTCGAAACTTTATCGATACTTTCTCGGATATCACATACTCAACTCATATAATCATTTATAAATTTTCAAAAGCATATAAACAATAATAATTCAATTCAAAACACATTTATTTGTATATCGACTTACCTTATACGGGTTTGCACGAACATATTTGACAATTCAACGACTTTCGTTTTCCCCTAATCTAATTCCATTTTCTTTGGTTCTTGATCTAAATTAATTAAAATTTAACTTATTCAAGCTCACATTCGTTCAAATGAATCCAAAAATACATAATTAGGGCATTTTACAAATTAGCCCATATATTTTTATATTTTGACAATTTAGTCCCTAATTCATAAAATCACAAAATACACCAAATTTCCATACACACTTGATTAGCCAAATATACATGGTGTTCATATAAGCCCATATGTTTCATTTATTCCACATTTTAGTCCCTCAAATCTCATTTTTACAATTTAGCCCAAATTACTCAAATTCATCAAAAATCATAAGACAAAACATGTTAACCCAACATCAAGCTTCCATATACTATCATCAAACTTCACAAAACTCATAATTTCATCAATGGCGTAACTCAAAATCATCAACAAAGTCAGAAATTGAGACATGGGCTTGATAGTACACTAAGCAACAATCACAAAAACGTAGAAATTATCAAAAACCGAACAAAACACATACCTAAATCAAAGAAATCAATGGCTAAACCCTAGATTGAGTTTTTCTTTCTTTTTCTTTGATAATTTTGGCAAGGATGATGAACATAATGGCTAATGCCATTTTTTTTATTAATAATAAGTTTATTTAATCATTTACTATATTAACCTTAATAAATCATTAATATATAACATATAAACCATGGATATAAATGTCCACTAACCTTTACAATGGTTAAATATCAACATAAGGACTTCTTAATAATAAAGACACATCAATTAAGCCATTATTCAAATAGTCGGCCCCTTTTACATTTTATGCGATTAAGTTCTTTTATCAAATTAAGCACAGAAATAATTAAATTTTCATACGAAATTTTCTCACATACTAATTCACATATAATAAGCACGAAAAATAATATTAAAATATTTTTTAGACTCGAATTTGTGGTCTCAAAATCACTATTCCGACTAGGGTCTAAACCGGACTGTTACAATAGACTCCCCCCATGGCCAGCCACACATGTGGCAAGTTTAAAGCTTTCAAACTTGCTAAATTTAGCTAGGGGCAAATCTATAAAGGCTTGATAAGTGGAGGGGTTTGAATGCAATTTTAAGGAAGCTTCAAGTGTTGTTTTGGAAGCCAAATAATCAGCTAAATAAGCTGCTTGGGTCAGCATGTTGGACGATTTTGGGCAGCCCAGTTGCTCAATTGGAACAATCTCTCGATTTAGCACAATTGGGCCTCTTTTCATAACTTAATTAATAATAATTATTTAACCCAAAATAAATTAGATTAAAATTAAAATTAGTTATATTATATGGCAAGTTCGTTCGAACGAATTCAACTGCTCAACAACCTCCACCCCCACATTTTCCTCAACAAGTCCCAATTGTGCCACAAGTAATAGATCCGATTCAATTAAGTAAGCCACCTATTGATAAGATTCGTAAACAAGGGGCGGAAGAGTTTCGAGCTATAGTAGATGATGATGCCGAGAGGGCTGAGTCTTGTCTTGAGAATACTATCCGAGTATTTGATGAATTGTCCTGTACTCCAGAATAATATATCAAATGCGTAGTATCTTTGCTTAGAGATAATGCATATCACTGGTGGAAAACATTGACATCGGTGGTTCCTAGGGAATGAGTTACCTAGGAATTTTTTCAGATCGAGTTTCGAAAAAAGTAAATAAGCTAGAGATTCCTCAATTAGAAAAATAAAGAGTTTATGGAGTTGAAATAGGGTCGGATGATTCTAACAGAATATGAAAGAGAATTTGTACATTTGAGCAAGTATGCTCGAGAATACGTGTCTACTGAAGAGATCATGTGTAAAAGATTTGTTGATGGATTGAACGAAGACATAAAACTGTTAGTCGGGATACTTAAACTGAAAGAATTCGTAGTATTGGTTGAGAGAGCCTGCAAAGCCGAGGATCTCAGCAAAGAAAAGAGAAAAGTTGATTTAGAGGTTAGAGATTCGAGAAAGAGATCAATGAATAAATCTTATCATTCTTCGTCAAAGAAATCAAGAGATTTTATTGATCGATCGATAGCTTCAGCGGGATATCAGAATAGAGATCGTGGAAAGCAATATACTAACCTTAAAGCTCAAACTACCTTAGTATCAAGTGTTGGTAACGTAGAGGATGTAAAGCCTGAGTGTAAACAATGTGGAAGACGATATTTTAGAGATTGCTAGAGAAAAAGTAAGAACAGAGCTTGTTACAGATGTGGTTTACGAGATCACCTTATAAAAGATTGCCCAGAGTTAGCTGAAAAAGATAATGCTCAAAACATGAGGCTAAGTAACACTGCTGCTAGAGGTAGACCACCGAGAAACACGGGAAATGTGAGTGGTGGCAAAGGTGTGACGGAGACGCTACAGCGAGATCTGATGCTAGAGCACCTGTACGAGCCTACACTATTCGAGTACGTGAAGAAGCGTCATCTCCAGATGTTATTACCGTTACTTTTACTCTCTATGATACTAAAGTTATTACATTGATAGATCCAGGGTCTACTTATTTGTATATATGTGTGAATTTAGTATCTAGTAAGACCTTGCCTATAGAGTCTATTGAAATTGTAATTAGAGTATCGAACCCCTTAAGCAAGTGTGTATTGGTTGATAAAGTATGCAAAAATTGTCCATTGATGATTCGGGGAAATTGTTTTCCGGCCAATTTTATGTTGTTACCATTTGACGAGTTTGATATAATCTTGGGTATGGATTGGTTAATGTTGCATGATGTTGTTGTGAATTGCAAACGAAAGATGATTGATTTGAGATGTCAGAGTAACAAGATTATCTGAATTGAATCAGATGATTTGAATGGATTGCCGACAGTGATTTCAATGATGTTAGCTCAAAAATATGTGAGAAAGGGTTACGAAGCTTATTTAGCTTATGTGTTTGACACGAAAGTAACTGAAAAGAAGATTGAACCAGTGCCAGTTGTTTGTGTATATCCAGATGTGTTTCCTGACGAGTTATCGAGTTTACCTCCGATCCAAGAAGTTGATTTTGGTATTGAGTTAATGCCGGAACTACTTCGATTTCAATAGCTTCATATAGAATGGCTTTGACCGAATTAAAAGAATTAAAGTCTCAGTTGCAAGAATTGACCGATAGTGGATTTGTACGACCGAGTTTCTCACCTTGGGGTGCTCCTATTCTGTTTGTGAAAAAGAAAGACGGCACGATGAGAATGTGTATTGATTATCGTCAGTTGAACAAAGTGACTATCAAGAACAAATATCCACTGCCCTGAATTGACGATTTGTTTAATCACTTGAAAGGAGCTACCGTGTCTTCAAAGATAGATCTCAGATCGGGATATTATCAGTTGCGAGTAAAAGATTCAGATATTCTGAAAACTGCTTTTCATGTAACACCCCCTTACTCGAGACCGTTGCCGGAGTCGAGCATGAGGCGTTAACAGACTTAAGTTATCACTTAAACAATTTCAAACAATTTATTTCACCTTTCGTAATAAACTGCCCATCTATGTCACAGTCGCTAAAAAATTCATATCTCAAGTTACGAAACTGGAAATTCAAATCTATAAATTTTCTCTGAAACTAGACTCATATATCTATTTACTAAATGTTTTTCTAAAATTTTTGATTAGGCAAATTAGTAAATTTTATTAGTTAAAGTTTCCCCCATTTCAGTGTTTGACTCCTCTGACCTCTGTTAGCTATGAATCAATTTACTCTCTGTAAAGAATTCAAATGACTATGATGTTTGTTTCTCTTAAAACTAGACTCAAAATGTAATCTTTACATATAAATTATGACTCCTAATTATTTTTGTACAATTTTTAGTGAATTTCTAAATTGAGAAAAGGGGATTTAGAAATCACTCTAATCCTATTCCACTAAAACCCAAATATATCATAAAATACAACTCATTTAACTGTTTTGTTTCGTCCATATTAAAATAGACATAATAAGATTCAACTTAATATTTTACTCACCATCTAACTCTGTCTCTACTATTTTTAGTGATTTTTCAAACCCATGTTAGTGCTATTGTATGATACTATTTTATAACAAATTTCACCATTTTATGAATTTCCATGGAATAAATAGCACATTAAGCATACATAACACCAAATATGATTTTTTATTAGCCATTCCAATGGCTAATCTTTACCAAGCATTCCCTTGCTACTCAATAGCCATATCATAAGATTATATACACAAAATGATTATAATGCTATACATGCCATACTCAAAGTATACAAGCCACTGTACCAAAATAGTCCTCGGATAGTGTGAACGAGTCTCTGACCGATCTCGATTTCCAAGCTGTCTTGTCAAAACTACAAAGATTTGAATGAAGGGAGTAAGCATAAATGCTTAGTAAGTTCACATGTAAATAGCAAGTAACATAATCATGCAATCCAACTTAAAACATCATTTGCATAAATATCATCAAAACATTCGTGTTACATTTGAATTTAATATCTTACCATGATTTCATCATACCAAGTTTTCAACCCGAGGGTTTAAGCACATACCTATCAAATTTTCTCATTCACCACACTTACCAACATGTCACCTTCGTTTTAAGTGTTCTCCTTATTCATTTAAGATTCACCCGTTGAACACATCGGAATATAATTCAAATACACAGATTTCATGCACATAAGTGCCATACCCGTAGCTAGACAAACTCAATAGCCTGTGGAAATTATGTAGCAAAGCTACCATGTAACCCGCCCATAAGTGAACTCGGACTCAACTCAACGAGCTCGGGCGTTCGCATCCATATGTGAACTCGGACTCAACTCAACAAGTTCAGAACTCAAATATCCTAGTGACATGTCACTTGTATTCTAATCTATTCCCAAATTCAAATGGGCTTTTCCTCGATTACACATCTTTGCCGTCTTCCACGTAATGTCGAAACCGGTACTCGGTAGCATTTCATATTTTTCAAGTAGATCACATAATTTGCATACTACTCAATAATAACCACATAGCATAATATTTCATGATAATAATCATCATATCATATAAATATCATTAAATTACTTTAAATGACAATTATGTTACCACATTTACATATGAACTTACCTCGGTACAAAATATTAGAAATCGAGCCTATTCCTCGAAAACTTTATTTTTCCCTTGATCAGGACTTGAATCTCTTTTCTCTTGATCTATAATAACAAATTTAGCTTATTTAATACTCACATTTATTAAAACAGTCCTTGACTCACTTTGGCAAAATTACATTTTTTCCCCTAGGCTCGGAAATTAAACTTCATCCTATTTTCTTATGTTTTATGACATTCTTATCATTTTTCCCTTCTATGGCAACATGAAATTCTCACTCTAACATATCCTTATGAACATTAGGTATTTTTACCGATTATGTCGTTTTACTCGTTTTCACATAAAATCGCTTAGAAAAAGTCATTTAACACAATTTCAAGCTTCATATTCCACCATAAAACATAAAAATAAACACATTTCACCTATGGGTATTTTTCCAAATATAAACCCTAGGTTAAATTATTGCTAGAATAAGCTTAATCAAGTTACCGGGACTTTAAAAATGTAAAGAACATTAGAAATTGGTTAAATCACTATTTACGACCTCAAATTAATATTACAAAGAAATTTCATACTAGAAACTTCTAGAATGCAAGTTTTGCAACTTATTCAATTCAGTCCCTAATTTCAAATTAAGCACTTTATGCATAGAATTTCTTCACAAAATTTTCACACAATCATGCAATCATATCATAGAACTAAAGGTAATTATAAAATAATTATTTCTACCTCAGATTTGTGGTCCCGAAACCACTATTCTGATTACGCCCTAATTCGGGATATCACATTTCGAATGAGGTACGACCATTATGAGTTTTTAGTTATGCCTTTCAGATTGACTAATGCACTTGCTGTTTTTATGGATTTAATGAATAGAATTTTTAGACTGTATTTAGATCGATTTTTGTCATATTCATTGATGATATTTTGATTTATTCGCGTGATGAAACTGAGCATGCCGAATATTTAAGAATAGTGCTACAAACTTTGCGACATAATCAGTTATATGGAAAGTTTAGCAAATGTGAACTTTGGTTATGAGAAGTTGGTTTTCTAGGACATGTTGTGTCAGCATCTGGTATCCGAGTTGATCCGAACAAGATTTCAGCTATTTTAGATTGGAAGCCTCCGAGAAATATTTCTGAAGTTCGCAGTTTTTTGAGACTTGCTGGTTATTACCACTGGTTCGTAAAAGGCTTTTCTATGATTGTGACTTCGTTGACAAAATTTATTTAGAAAGATGTGAAATTTGAATGGTCTGAAAAGTGTCAGAAAAGTTTTGATCAGTTGAAAGCTCTATTAACCGAAGCTCCAGTGTTAGTTCAGCCAAAATCGAGTAAAGAATTTGTGATCTATAGCGATGCATCTTTGAATGGTTTAGGCTGTGTTTTGATGCAAGATGGAAAAGTCATAGCTTATGCCTCGAGACAGTTAAAGCCTCATGAGAAGAATTATCCAACACACGATCTGGAATTGGCAGCTATAGTGTTTGCGTTCAAGATTTGGCACCGTGATCTGTTTGGTGACAAATGTCATATTTATTCCAATCACAAAAGCTTAAAACATCTGATGACTCAAAAAGATTTGAACTTGCGATAGCGAAGATGGTTAGAATTGTTAAAAGATTACGAGCTTGTAATTGACTACCATTCGAGAAAGGCCATTGCTGTTGCTGATGCTCTAAGTCGAAAATCTCTGGTTGCTTTGCGTGCAATGAATGCACATATGGCTCAATCTAATGATGGCTCGATTGTAGCTGAGTTGAAACAAGACCGTTATTTATTCCACAGATTTACGAAGCTCAGAAGGTTGATAATGAATTGTTAGAAAAACGGGCTTAGTATGATCTGAATAGTGATTCAAAGTTCCAAGTTGATGCTGAGGGTTGTTTGAGATTCATAGGTCGAGTATGTGTTCCGAGAAATCCAAAGTTGATTCAGATGAGTTTGAACAAGCTCATAGCAGTTGATTATCTATTCATCCGAGTAGTACTAAAATGTATAATGATCTAAAACAGCTTTTTTGGTGGCATAGTATAAAATGAGATATCTCAGAATTTACTTTGAAATGCTTAATTTGCCGGCAAGTTAAAGCTGAGCATCAGGTTCCGTCTGGGTTACTTCAACCGATTATGATTTTGGAGTGGAAATGTGACAGAATCATAATGGATTTTGTATCGGGTTTACCTTTGACACTGAGTAAGAAAGATGCAATCTGGGTTGTTGTTTATAGATTAACTAAATCGGCTCATTTCATTCCGGATCATATAGATTATTCACTTGATAAACTTGCTGAGTTGTACATTTCTCAGATTGTGAGATTACACAAAGTACCTATTTCTATTATTAGATCCGAGGTTCACATCACGATTTTAGAAGAAACTGCAAGATGCATTAGGTATGAAACTACACTTTAGCACTACTTTTCACCCACAGACGGATGGTCAATCTGAGCAGATTATTCAAATACTCGAGGATATGTTAAGATGTTGTATTCTTAAGTTTGAAGGTACGTGAGAATGATATTTGCCATTGATTGAATTTTCTTATAATAATATTTTTCAATCGAGCATTAAAATGGCATCATATAAAGCCTTATATGGTTGCAAACGCCGTACACCTTTGTATTGGACTGGGTTCGATGAGAATAAGATTTATTGGGTTGACTTGATAAAAGAGACTGAATAGAAAGTAAAAGTAATTCGAGATAGTTTGAGAGCAGCTTCTGATCGTAAGAAATCGTACCCAGATTTAACAAGAAAAGATATTAAGTTTCAGATTGGAGACAAAGTGTTTTTGAAAGTATCTTCGTGGAAGAAAATACTTTGAATCTGTCGTAAAGGCAAATTGAGTTCGAGGTTCATCAGACTTTATGGAATCATAAAGCTAGTTGGGACAATTGCGTATAGATTGCTATTACCACCTGATTTAGAAAAGATACATAATGTATTTCATGTATTGATGCTACGAAGATACAGATCAGATCCTTCACATGTCATTTCTCCGACTGAGGTTGAAATTCATTTTGATATGTCTTATGATGAAGAACCGATACAGATTTTAGCTCATGAGATCAAAGAGTTGAGAAATAAGAAAATTGCATTAGTGAAAGTCTTGTAGCATTGACACGGGGTTGAAGAAGCCACATGGGAACCCTAGGATGCTATGAGAAAACAAAATCCAAACTTATTCACTGGTAAGATTTTTGGGGACGAAAATCCCTAAGGGGGGAGAGTTGTAACAGCCCGGTTTAGACCCTAGTTGGAATAGTAGTTTTAGGACCACAAATCTGAGTCAAAGAAATATTTTAATATTATTTTCATTGCTTATAATATGTGGATTGATGTCTGTCAAAATTTCGCGTGAAAATTTTATCGTTTGTGTGCCCGATTTCATAAAAGGACCTAATCGCATAAAATGTAAAAGTTGCATGCTATATGTTAAAAGTGTCTATTTGCTATGTTTTTATACAATAGAGGTCCTTATGATGTAATTAGACCATTTAATGTGATAATGGACATTTATGGACATCCATTATAAGTTTTTAAAGGTTATTTATTAAAGGCGAAATTGGTATTTGGTAATTAAAGTTATGTTAAATAAAACAAAACATAAAATCACCCATATTATCATTTTAGACCGAAAATTAGAAAAGAAGAAAGCCAAAGGCTAGGTTTCCATTCGGCTATGGTTGAAGCTTGATTAAGGTATGAGTTTTGTTCCATTTTTTATGATTTCTACGTTTTTGTAATCGTTGCTTAGTAATCTATCAAGCCCATGTCTCAATTTTAAAATTTGATGATGATTTTGAGTTATGCCATTAGATGATTTTGAGTTATGCCATTATTGGTTTTGTGAGTTATATAAAGTTAGTTGATGAAGTATGGAAGCTTGATGATAGATACATATGTTTTGTATTGGGATTTTTGATGAATTTGAGTAATTTGGGCTACATTGTGAAAATGAGATTTTGAGGGACTAAAATTTGAAATAAATGAAATTTGTAGGCTTGTATGAGCTAAGCGAATATTCGGCCTAACATGTGAAAAAGGTAATTTTGTGTATTTTGTGATTTTATGAATTAGGGACTAAAGTGTTAAAATGTGAAAAATGAGGGCTAAATTGTAAAATACCCTAAATATGTGTATATGGATTGAATTGAATGATTTTTTGAATAAAAGGGTTAATTTTGAATACATATAGTTCAAGAAAAGAGGAATTCAAAATTAGACCGAGGAAAATCGACGATTATCGAGTAAACGATCCGAATCGTCAATTCCGAGTATGAGGTAAGTTCCTATGTGATAAATGATGTTACAATTTATGTTTTAATGTTTTGATAATAGATAAATTGTATATATTTGAGCTTGGTTTGAACATGATGATAAATCGACTATGTTCAGTACTAAGTGTGTGATTTAGACAGCTTTGGCTATAAATAGCACTAAGTGTGCGAGTTGGTATAGCTTTGGCTATATGAGGCACTAAGTGTGCAATACCGAGATAACTTCAGTTAGTTGAGATGGCACTAAGTGTGCGAGATCTTTATAGCTTCAGCTAATCATTAATGCACTAAGTGTGCGAATTCTTAAAGCATGGAAAGACTTCCGAATGAATTAATGTATTCGAACGAGAGGTGAGAATGAAATGAATAAATACGGGAAAGTTTAGGTATGTTCGATACCTATGTGGTAGATGATACTATGTGTATGAAGCTTGATCAATTCGTATGAACATATTAATGAGATGAATAGAATTGATGGATGAATTGTGAACTACTAAGTGTTTATTAGTTGATGTTTCGTATTATATAAACTGTTGATTATTTTTGGTACGAACTTACTAAGCTTTAAAGCTTACAGTGTGAAATGTTCTCTGTTTTACAGTGTTATAAAGCTAGCTCAGATTCGGGGATCGTCAGCGACTCATTCACACTATCGAAAATCTATTTTGGTACCATTTTGAGAGTTGTATATTTGGTATATGACATGTATAGGCTAGTGTCATTTTTGTATGTTTTGTAATGTCAATATTAGCCATGAGTTTTGGCTTGTAGTTTTTGATATGTATGGCCTCTTAAGTTGGCCCAAATGGTGTGTTTGCTAAATAAGTTATATGATGTATGTATTGCTTATGTGATGGTTTAATTATGAAATGTTGAAATGGTAAATTTTATGGTATGAAATTGTGATAAGATGATAAGTTTATACATTTGAAACTCATATAAGTTGTAATGATTTTGGTATATTGATTTGGTATAATTTGGTTGTGGATTTGAGTAATAAATTGGATGGTATTTGAATGGCTTGGGATATGTATGAATTGGTTGATTTGGTTGCCTATAAATGTATGCAAATGATGCAAAAATGTTGTGGATTTGGTGTGCTTGAGATAGGTGGGAAATGTGGCTTAAACCAAGCCTAATTTCACCCCACACGGTTGAGCACATAGCCTTGGCACATGGGCGTGTGTGGCCATTTCGAAGGGTACATGGGCTAGACATAAGGGCGTGTTGTCGGCCGGGTGAGCCAAGTCAATTTCGACCACGGCCAAGGTACACGGGCGTGTCTTGTAGCCGTGTGGTGAAGTCAGTATGTATGCCCTGTTTTGCCACGGTGTAGACACACGGGTGTGTCTAATGCCGTGTGAGGCACACGGCCTGTTCACACGAGCGTGTGACCTGTATAACTTTGAAAAATGTTTAAGTTTCTAAAAATTTTGTATGAGGTCGATTTAGTCCCGATCTCTACCTAAAGCATGTTTAAGGTCTCGTTGACCTAAGAAAGGGACTCTATATTGATGTGTGACTATGATGCTATTATGATTGTGAAATGAATGCTAAATGTTTCGATATGTCCGATAATGCCTCTTAACCCTAGTCCGGCGACGGATACTGATTGGGGGTGTTACATTATTTCATCATTTACTATATTAACCTTACTAAATCATTAATATATAATATATAAACCATGGATATAAATGTCCACTAACCTTTACAATGGTTAAATATCAACGTTAGGACTTCTTAATAATAAAGACACATCAATTAAGCTATTATTCAAATAGTAGGCCACTTTTACATTTTATGTGATTAAGTCCTTTTTATCAAATTAAGCACACAAACAATCAAATTTTCATACGAAATTTTCACACATAATAAATCACATATAATAAGCTCAAAAAATAATATTAAAATATTTTTTAGAGTCGGATTTGTGGTTCCGAAACCATTATTCTGACTAGGGTCTAAACCGGGCTATTATAACTCTCCCCCCTTAGGGATTTTTGTAATAGCCTGATGTAGGGCCTAGTCGGAACAGTGGTCTCGGGACCAAAAATTCAAAGTTTGGAAAATTATTTTTATTATTATTATAAGGTTATAACATGATTATATTAGTGTATGAAAAATTTGGTGAGTTAATTTTAATATTTGCGAGCCCGATTGCTAAAAAGGACTAAATCACAAAAGGGAAAAAGTTGTATTTTAGTACCCAAATGTGTTAAATAGCTAGAGAACTAAAATTGGGGGCCTTTAATGAGCAATTAGACCCCTAGAAACAAGGTGGCCGGCCATAGGAGACAAGTTTAGTTAAAAAGTCAATATTGGGTGACTTGATGACATAATTTTGTGATAAAATAATGCCTAAAAGCTTAGCTATTATTTTCTCTCTTCTCCACACCTTCTCTCCACCGAAAATATCAGAAAAGGAGGGGTTTTTGAAGCATTAAAATTTCAGCAACTTATCACCATTTCTTTTAATTCAAGAATTCCAACAAATACTTTGATGTCTTCATTGAGCCCGTCTTCAAATCGTCGGCACATCTTGGCCTCTGTAGGAACATACTCTCTGGCATATTTACTTAATCGAACAAACTCTCTTTCATATTCTGTAACCGTCATATTACCTTGCTTCAGTTCAAGAAATTCTTTACGCTTCTGATCCATAAATCTTTCACTAATATATTTCTTCCAAACTCTTCTTGAAAGAATTCCCATGTTACTCTCTCTTTCGTACCACCAAATCAAAGTCTTCCACCAATTGTAAGCTGAATCCCTCAACAAAGATATAGCGCATTTCAAACATTCTTCAGGTGTACAAGATAATTCATCAAATACCCGAATAGAATTTTCAAGCCAAAACTCTGCTTTCTCGGCATCATCATCAATATTTGCTTTAAATTCTTCGGCCCCTTGCTTGCGGATTCTGATCAACTGGATTTCTATGAAATTTCATCAGATCCATACCTTGAGGCATCCGGGTACAGGTTGAGGAATTGGGGTGGTGGTGGGGA
Organism: Gossypium longicalyx; assembly: GCA_025698465.1. Lineage (NCBI taxonomy): Eukaryota > Viridiplantae > Streptophyta > Magnoliopsida > Malvales > Malvaceae > Gossypium > Gossypium longicalyx. The sequence goes on from CM047006.1 coordinate 31,371,260, forward strand.
GGTTGTACATTTGGGTTCGTCTGAAACGAACTCGAGTGTACCATGCACTCATCATTTGGAGAAAGGCTTCCCGACCCCTTTCTCCTCCTCCCGACCAACAGTGGGAGGTGGATTTTCAGTCGGTGATGCTCCTTCAGCCGGAGCTGGCGCATTACTCTCTACTTCATCTGCCACAGCTGGATCGGGATCCATTTACTAAAAAAAAAATCATTTAAAAAAGTCAGAAGTCGTCACACTATCACAATTTATACATATGACATGTATAGCAAAATCCGTACATACAACACGTAGTCCAAGAACCAACTAAACCTGCTCTGATACCACTAAATGTAACGCCCCCACGCCCGAGACCGTCACCGGAGTCGAGTATGAGGTGTTACTAAACTTAATTTAACATTTTAAGAACTTTAGATTATTTGTTTCTACATTCACAGCTTTTTAGCTACTTGCGTTACAGTCACAAGAAAAATCATATCTCGAGTTACGAAACTCAAAATCAATATCCGTAAATTTTCCTGAATCTAGGCTCATATGCCTATCTACTAATTTTTTTCTAGAATTTTTGGTTGGGCCAATTAGTACAGTTTATTAGTTAAAATTACCCCTGTTTCAGGGCTTGACTGATCTAACCTCTGTTTACTACGAACCACTTTTCTCTCTGTATAAAATTCATATGAATATGAGGTTTATTTCTCCTAAAACTAGACTCAATAAGAATTATGAGTATATAAAATAAGCCACCTAATTATATCTGTACAATTTATGGTGAATGTATAAAGTTGGAACAGGGGATTCAGAAACTGCTCTAAAACTGTTTCACTAAAATTCAAATATCTTCTAACATATAATTCTTTTACCAGTTTAGTTTGTTTCATGTGAAACTAGACATAATAAGATTCAATTTGATATTTAATCCATCACCAAATTCAATTTCTATGATTTTTAGTAAATTTTCAAACTCACGTCGATTGTTGCTGTAATATTCTGTTTATGGCAAATTTCATCCTTTTATGAATTTTCATGAACTAGGTAACTTATTAACTTTCCATAACATCAAACATATTCTAAACTAACAATTTGCATAATTTATCATTATCAAGCACTTCCTCAACCATTTCATCACCATACCATAAGATCATTTACACAAAATAAGTATTTTGCTATACATGCCATACTTAAATTTACAAGCCATTTTACCAAAAAGTTCTTCCTGATAGTGTGATCGATCCTCCGACCAATCCCGACTCTGAGCTGGCTTGTCCAAAACTACAATGAGTAAGAAAGAGGGAATAAGCATAAATGCTTAGCAAGTTCATATGCAAATAATAAGTAACATAACAAAGCAATCATACCAAACAACATTAGCATGGTATCACCAAAACATAAATCTCATTTCTAATCATCTTTCATCATTTTACTACCTTATCGTTATTGTATCAATATTCAACCCGAAGGTTAAGTACATACCTGTCCGAAGTATCCATTTCACATCACTTACCAATACGTCTCTTTTCATCTCAAGTATTCCTTCATTTGAGTAGAACTTTACCCGTTGAACTCATCGGAATATAATTCGGATACGTAGGAAGTTTGCACATAAGTGCCACATATGTAGCCAAGCTACCATGTAACCCGCCCATAAGCAAACTCGGACTCAACTCAACGAGCTCGGGCGTTCGTATCCATAATGAACTCGGACTCAACTCAACGAGCTCGGATGCCTAGTTACATCTCACGAACTCGGACTCAACTCAACGAGCTCGAACATTCGCATCCATAAGTGAACTCCCTGGACTCAACTCAACGAGTTCGGATGCTCAACCATCCTAGTGACATGTCACTTGTATCCTAATCTATTCCTAAGGTTCAAACGGGATTTTCCTCGAACACATATCCTTGCCGTCTTTCGTAGAATGCCTAACCAATACTCTGTAAACAATTATGTTTAACAAGTAATTCACATAATTTGCATTTTATTCAAATTAACCACAAAGCATATATTTCATGATAAAAATCAGCATATCACATAATTGACATCAATGACTTAAAAATAACAATTATGCTACATTATTTACACATGAACTTACCTTGGTACCAAAATACAAAGGTTTTGCAATTTAATCCACAATCTTTTCTTTTCCTCGATTGGAGTCGTTTCCACGTCTTTCTTGATCTAAAATAACACATTTAGCTTATTTAATACTCACATTATCAAATTAATCCTTAATTCAAATTTTGACAAAATTACAATTTTACCCCTAAACTTTTGCATATTTACATTTTTGCCCCTAGGCTCTGGATTAAACTTTATTCCTTATTCTTATGTTTTACAACATGCTGATCACTTTTCCCTTCTATGGCAACATCAAATTCTCACTCTAACATGTACTTGTGACTATTAGGTATTTTTTTCTACCGATTAAGCCCTTTTACTCGTTTTTGCTTAAAATCGAGTAGTACAAGTTGTCTAACATAATTTAAAACATCATATTCTATCATAAAACATCAAAATACACAAATTTCACCTATGGGTATTTTTCCAAATATAAACCCTAGGTTAAATTATTGCTAACATAAGCTTTATCGAGTTATCGGGATCTCAAAAACATAAAAATCATTAAAAACGGGGCTTGGAATCACTTACTATGAAGCTTGAAAGTTGAAGAAACCCTAGCTATGGAGACATGGAGCATTCGGCAGCAACTAATGGGGAAGATGACTATTTTGTGTCATTTTTCCCATTTTATTTCATTAATTATCCAAATGACCAAAATGCCCTTAATGCCTTTCTTTGAAAATTTTCATGTACAAGCCCATTTTTGTCCAAAATTTTAGAAATTGGTCAAATTGCTATTTAAGACCTCCTAATTAATATTTCAAAGCAATTTCATACTAAAAACTTCTAGAATGCAAGTTTTGCAACTTATTCGATTTAGCCCCTAACTTCAAATTAAGCATTTTATGCATGGAATTTCTTCACAAAATTTTCACACAATCATGCAATCATATCATAAACCTCAAAATAATTATAAAATAATTATTTCTATCTCGGATTTGTGGTCACGAAACCACTATTCCGATTAGGCCCTAATTCGGGATATTACATTTAGCACGATCACTACTCAAATGCCCCACATTAGCCTTTGAATTGCTAAAATCATCTCGGAATTTCTTTGACATAGACTGAAATGATTTGCTTGCAGATCTCTTTCTCACATCTCTAGCTTCTGAATCAGCTTTTCTTTTCTCTTTCCCGAGTTCTTCAGCTTTACATGCTCGCTCAACAAGCACAACAAACTCTTTTATTTCTAAAATCTCGACTAATAATTTGATGTCTTCATTCAAGCCATCCTCGAATCTATTGCACATAATTGCTTCAGTCAAAACACATTTCTGTGCATACTGGCTCAGTCTCACAAATTCTCGCTCGTATTCTGTAACAGACATACAGCCTTGTTTAAGCTCAAGAAACTATTTTTGTTTCTGATCAATGAATCTCTGACTAATATATTTCTTCTGGAATTCAGCTTGAAAAAAATCCCAGGTGACTCGTTCTGTCGGAACCACATATATCAACGTCTTCCACCAAAAGTGAAACGACACATTTTATGCATTTATCCGGAGTCAAAGACAATTCATCAAACACTCATATCATGTTCTCTAACCAAAATTCAGCTCTCTCAGCATTATCATTAGTACTAACTTAGAATTCTTCAGCCCCATATTTTCTAATTTTATCTACCAAAGACTTATTCAACTGAATTGGATTAGCTTGTGGCCTAATAGGGACTTGCGGAGGATTGAGCGGGGGTGAAGGTTGTGGCACAGCCAAATTAGTTCGGATATATTGGGTGAACCAATCATTCATCATTTGATAAAAAGCTTGCCTAGCCTCTCCCTCATGGCTACTAATAGTAGGTTTAGAGTCGGATGACGCTGTCCCTTGAGCGGGAGTAGGCGCATTGCTCTCGACATCGTCAGCTACGGCTCGTTCGGGATCCATTTGCTATATAAAAACACTTTTTCATTGATAGGATTCATCACACTATCGCAATTCATAAATATGGCATGTATAGTTAGACTCACATAGCTACGTTAGTCCTAGAATCGACTAAACTGTAACTCTAATACCAACCAAATGTAACACCCCTAACCCGTTTCCATCGCTAGAGTAGGGTTACGAGGCATTACTAGACATATCGAAACATTTAACATTCATTTCACAATCATCATAGCATCTTAGTCATACACCAATACAGAGTCCCTTATATAGGTCTACGAGACCTTAAACATGCTTAGAAAGGAGTCAAGACTAAACCGAGCTCATAAAAAATTTTTTAAAACTTAAAACATTTTTCAAAGTTATAAAGGTCACACGCCTGTGTGAATAGGCCGTGTGCCTCACGCGGCATTAGACATGCCCATGTGTCTAGGTCGTGGCAAAACAAGGTATACATACTGACTTGTCCCACACGGCCACAGGACACGCCCGTGTGCCATGCCGTGTGAAAGTTAGGGAGGCTACTGACTTGGGTCACATGGCTGACCACACGCCCATGTGCCAGCTCGTGTGCCTCACACGGCTAATAGACACGCCCATATGTTTAGGCCATGTCAAAACTATAGAGTATATTGATTTATATCGTAGGGTACCCTAGGGGACACACGATTGTGTATCATAACCGTGTGTCACACACAATTGAGACACATGCCCGTGTCTCTGCCCGTGTGGACAAAAATAGGCTATTTGCAAAGTCAATTTGCCACCCATTTTGGGTCATCCCTACAAAAATTAAACCAAGCACATTTCATACCAATTTCCAGCCAATTCATACACCATTCATGCCAGATCATAAACAACCAAATTCATGCTTATAACCATACCAAAATCATGCCATGTCATAATTCGAAGTCATACCAAAACTTAAGTTTCATAACCTTAATTTACTTCATTCAATCATACCATAAACATACCAATTTTGAACACAAATCAAACACCAAAATTCATTCATGATCACATACATAACCAAGCCATATCACATAGCTAGATACACATTACAAAACATATTCACACACTTCTACCCTACACATGCCATACTTTAATATATACAATTTCAAAAGGTACCAAAATATAGTTCGATAGTGTGGTGATGATCCTCGATGATCCCCGAGCTCCCAATAGCTTCGATATCTATAAAATAGTTAAAAACACACACAAAGTAAGCTTTCAAAAGCTTAGTAAGCCATATACAAATAAACTTAACATATAACATCAATATAAATCAATTCATTCATATAATTCAAGGAAAAATACATTCACATAGTCATATATCTCTTATAGTTCATTTGATCATGATTCACATATATATATCATATCTCATTCTCATAGCAACTCATAATTATATCATATGTTCACCAAGGTACATGTACTTACCTTTCATTCTCAAACATGGTATACAATTCAAACATTCCTGGATCGGATACAAATTCACATAGTTATCTATTTTCTCGGAATGCCCGTTGAATCATTTGAAATCAATAAGGACACTCGGATAGCTCGAAAAGCTCGTACAATGCCAACGTTCCAGACGTGATCTTACATGTAATCAATATCGATGCCGCAGTCTCAAACAGAGTCTTACACGAGATCGAATACGATGCCGATGTCTCAGACATGGTCTTACACGGAAATCATAAGTCGATGCCAACTTACCATACATGGTCTTAAATGAAAACACATATCGGATCCTATGTCATGACATATGTATCCTAAGTATTCCTATGGTTCGTACGGGACTTCTCAGACATTGAAACTTTATCGATACTTTCACGGATATCTCATACTCAACTCATATAATCATTTATAATTTTTCAAAAGCATATAAACAATAATAATTCAATTCAAAACACATTTATTTGTATATCGACTTACCTTATACGGGTTTGCACGAACATATTTGACTATTCAACGACTTTCGTTTTCCCCTAATCTAATTCCATTTTCTTTGGTTCTTGATCTAAATTAATTAAAATTTAACTTATTCAAGCTTCCATATACTATCATCAAAAATCATAAGACAAAACTCATAATTTCATCAATGACATAACTTAAAATCATCAACAAAGTTAGAAATTGAGACATGGGCTTGACAGTACACTAAGGAACAATCACAAAAACGTAGAAATTATCAAAAACTGAACAAAACACATACCTAAATCAAATAAACCAATGGTCGAACCCTAGCTTGAGTTTTTCTTTCTTTTTCTTTGATAATTTCAGCAAGGATGATGAACATAATGGCTAATTTCATATTTTTTTATTAATAATAAGTTTATTTAATCATTTACTATATTAACCTTACTAAATCATTAATATATAACATATAAACCATGGATATAAATGTCCATTAACCTTTACAATGGTTAAATATCAACATAAGGACTTCTTAATAATTAAGACACATCAATTAAGCCATTATTCAAATAGTAGGTGACTTTTACATTTTATGCGATTAAGTCTTTTTATCAAATTAAGCACACAAACAATAAAATTTTCATAGAAAACTTTCACACATACTAATTCACATTTAATAAGCACGAAAAATAATATTCAAATATTGTTCAAGTTCGGATTTGTGGTCCTGAAACCACTATTCCGACTAAAGTCTAAACCGGGCTGTTACAGTAGACTCCCCCCATGGTTGAAGCTTTCAAATTTGCTAAATTTAGCTTGGGGCATATCTACAAAGGCTTGATAAGTGGAGGGGTTTGAATGCAATTTCAAGGAAGCTTAAAGGGTTGTTTTGGAAGCCAAATAATTAGCTAAATAAGCTGCTTGGGTCAGCATGTTGCACGGTTTTGGGTAGCCCAGTTGCTCAATTGTATCAATCTATCGGTTTAGCATAATTGGTCCTCTTTCCATAATTTAATTATTAATAATTATTTAACCCGAAATAAATCGAGATTAAAATTAAAATTAGTTATATTATGAATTAATATTCATAATTTGGACCGTCTCAGGCTGAAAATTTAATTTGCCTCGATGCTTTAAAATCACTTCCCAGTTTTGTGCTTCTAGTAGTGTCTACCAAGCCATTTTTCGCCCTTTGTGTGAATCTGTCGAAAATAAATCAAAATCAATCAAAATTTATTATAAAATCAATTAAAATTTAACATGTTAATAATTAAAGTACAATTTAATTATTTTATAATTATTATATATTTTTTGACAAGAATTACTACGAAATTGCATGAATTTGAGTTAAAAAGGGCATGAAATAGTGTGTATATTTTTGTGTTTCCACACCCCCAAACTTAATTCATTACTTGTCATGAGTAATGCACAAATTGAAAAGAATTTCTCGAAAACATCTTTGAAAAATTCCTTCAGAATAACATTCTTCCCAAAATTATGAATTTAGTATAATTACGCTCAAGAACAAGAAATTTGATATTTATGCTACTTAAGTATGCGTATCATTCAAATTAATCTCAGTTATTATTATGATAGCAAAAATAGACAAAATGCTTACTCAATAAAGACATGTTAAATCCCTACCAATTTGATTTTATTTGCTTATTTAAGATTAAGCTTCAATCATTAAGTTTAACTTATGCCTTCATATGTTGAACATAGCAATTTCTCTCCACTAATGCAGATAACATAGAAACTTGAATCAATAGGTCTTTTAAATAGGTTGTAATGTGGCTAGGCTAGGGGTAGGTAAAAGATAGATAATTTTAGGCTAAAAACCCTAAACTCAACTTGAATCGGACCTTTGAAATAATTACCTTCAATAAATCAACTTTTTTGCTTTCACATGCTCTTTTGTACATCTATTTTCCTTCAAGTACATATGCTTTCTCTCTGTTTTTTTCACGAACATTTTGCTATATGTACTATAATTTTTGAGCATTTGATACTTCTTTTCAACTCCCCCAAACTTATTTTCAAAGAATATTCTAAATTGTACCGAGTCTAGTGTTCAAGACAATTTAAAAATAATTAAGAGAGAAGTGATGGCTAAATATTGCATAGGTTCAAAAAAAATTAGGCCATATAGTCTCAAAGATAGATTTCAAAGGATTATAATTCATTAAGGTTGGCTTGAAAGCCTTAAACGGTCCAAAGAAAAGTTGCCTAAATCATTTTCAACATTCTGTGCTTCCTAGGATATCGGCTCGAGAAATTACTAAGTCAATTCTAGTGACTTAAACCTTCATGCATGCCTAGCTTTCCTAAGGAACTAAAAGTTTTATGGTATGATTTACACACTTTATTAAGAGTACATTTATGTCATAATTCAACTAACATAACAATTATTGAAATAATAGAACTTTATTTATACTGAAGTTTAGCATACTTAGAAAAATTTCAAATTTTTGAACAAAATATAACTTAATCATAATTAAAAGAAAATTTTATCCTAAGAGGAAATAATTTCAATTTTTTGGTCCCCCTTACTTAGGATGAATAATTTCCTCATTAACAGAAGTGAATAGATACTATACACCAGGTAGGACTCTAGAAAAGAGGAGATGAGTCCATTTGACTACTTAAGTACCAAGCCCTTTCTAGATCCAATCCTAGACATGTATATATCTATTGCCACACTTCTTATTAGAAAAACTTGTTCATTTTTATTCATGATTACCATCTCTTGTTTTATTATCAAAAAAATTTAAAAATCCTAATAGATCCTAATCTTAAAATAACCTAGGAAAGAAAATAACATAAGGTAAATATCCCCCATTTCTTATTTATTTGCAGATCCCTCAGAATTTGACTTATCTTTTACTCTATTATATTTGTTTTTGCATGAATCACTCCGTTCCCTCTTCGATAATGGACTTCATGGTTCAAATATAAAATTTGGAAACTCAGGCACAAAAATAAATAGGTCATTGATTATTTTCGTAAGAGCACTTCTCATTGAGTTATCCCGTATTTTTGAGTATCTCCAGTAAGCTTGTTGTTGCCATTGCATATGTTGCATCATGTCCTGTAACACCCCTAACCCGTAACCATCGCTGGAATAGGTTAAGAGGCATGACTAGACTTGCAACTCAATTCAGTACAATCATTTATCAATTATCATCTCATTTTAGTAACTATCATTCAATCACATTAATATGTACTTAAAACGAGCAAAAGAAGCATAAAACATGCATTCGGGACTAAATCGCTAACATATTAAAATTTTGGAAACTTAGAAAAATTTCAACATGTCAAGTATCACACGCCTGTGTGAACAGGCTATGTACCTCACACGGCTAAAAGACACGCCCGTGTGAAAACATGGCATACATACTGACTTGTGTCACAAGGCCGAGGACACGCCCGTGTGCCATGGCTGTGGAAAAACTAGAGAGGTTACTGACTTGGGTCACATTGCCGGCCATACACCCATATGTTAGCCCGTGTGTTACACATGGCCAGTAGACACGTCCATGTGTCTAGGCCATGCCAAACTTGTATGGTATACTGACTTAATTCGAAAGGGTACCCCAGGGGACACACGGTAGTGCAGCATGACCGTGTGTCGCACACGACTGAGACACACGCTCGTGTCTCTGCCTGTGTGGACAAAAATAGGCTATTTGTAAAGCCATTTTGCCACCTTAAAAACTCAAACAATTATAAGCATAGATAACAACATTTTTACAATTCAACAGGCAGCAAATATAACCATTTGAATACACATTATTTGCCATATCAAAACCTAACAATTACATGCCCAAATACCTATTTAACATCATGCATAATCCATTTATCTAACAAATACATATCAATACCTCACTTGCATATTTTCATTCAAACATTACCTTACCAAAACATACCATAATTGAACACATAATTCAACCAAAACAAAGTACCAAAATAAGCCAAATCTCATGGCTTAACTTATACACAAAACATACCAAAGCCATGATTTCAAGTAACATAACTAACATCTTTTAAACTAGCTTATACATGCCATATTTACAAATATCCAGAAGTTCAAAAATACCAATCGGAATTTGGATAGTGTGAAGTGCAACTCTGACTTGTTTGAAACGAGCGAGCTATCAAGCCTCTATAAAACATGGACAAAGAAACAGAGTAAGCTTTATAGCTTTGTAAGCCCGTATAAATCAGAATGAAACTTACATTTTATTCATAATCAAAGCAACATTAAAATACCAACAATTCAATTAACCAACACCTAATCACAAGTATCCATCACATGTTAGTCATATGACGAATACATAAAACCATCCATTCATACAATACTTTGCATCAATTCATAATTCATATATCATTATATAGCATTAGTAACATTTATAATTCGTAACTTATTTGTATAAACAGTATTTAGGCCCGTTGAACCTATTAGAACTTCAAAGGATACTCGAGTGAACAATGTCAGTAATCTGTCAATTCATTATTATATATGCTCTTTCAAGCCATAATCGGTAAGCTCCTCCTGAGCTGATGAACAGTAAGCTATAATGAGATGTAACGATAAGCTCTATCGAGCTGAACAGTAAGCTCTATCAAGCTGAACAGTAGGCTCTATTGAGCTGAACAGTAAGCTCATATGAGCTGAAACGGTAACCTTCAATGAGTAGAATACAGTAAGCTCTTACGAGGTAATATATCAGTAAGCTCATACGAGCTGTGGTGAGTCCGCAACAAATGCAGGAGCTCAACCAAAATGATAATCCCAGTAACATGTCACTCGTATCCAATGACCTATACAGTTCAAACGGGGTTCAGTAACAAATACATTATAATACATATCAACAATACATTTTTAATTCAAGTATATCCAATTCTCAATTACAATATTAATTTCAAATATTTTTAAATATATATATAGACATTCAATTCTAATTATACGAACTTTCCTCGTAACCTCAGATAAAATTATCAGCTATTCGTCCACTTTTCGTTTCCCCCGATCTAGTTCCGATATTTGCTTATCTTGATCTATATAATATCAAATTAACTCATTCAAACTTTCACTCAATTCAATTCAATTTAGCCTAAAGCATTCATTTTGGCTAATTTATAATTTTACCCTTAGACTTTTGACTACTTTGTAATTTAGTCCTTAACACATAAAAATGCAAAATTGCACAATTAAGCCATAACCCATGAAAATCGAATTTCCTATATACTACTAGCAGCCCATACCTTTCATTATTTCACATTTTTAACTACCATATTTTACATTTTCACAATTTAATCCCTATTTGACATTTTTGTCAAAAATCACTTTATAAAACTTGTAAAACTATCATCAAGCTTCCATAATCTATCATTAAACATCAAAGAACTTAAGTATTCAACAATGGCATCATTCAAAATCTATATAAATTTCAAAAACGAAGGTACGGCCTAGCTAGATTAAGCTACAATAAGCTCAAAAACGTAGAAATCATTAAAAATCGAGTCAAAACTGTACCTTAATTGACAAAGGAAGCTTGGCCGAATGTCTATCCTAAAAATGGATGTTTTTCTTTCTAAATTTTTGGCACGAAGATAAATGGAATGAAAATTTTGGTTTTTTTTTTATTTTAACTTTAATTGCCAATTTACTAATTTAACCTTTAAAAATATTTAAAACTACACCATTTGCCATGCTATCATCATCCACTAACAATAATTGGCCTATTTAACACTTAAGGACCTTTACTTTAATGTTCCATAGCTATTTGACACTTTTAGCTAATAGAACACAAGTTTTACGCTTTACTCGATTTACTCCTTTTTACCAAATTAAGCATTTAAACAGTAAAATTCCTTAACGAAACTTTCACATAATAATTCTATCATGCTGTAAAATAATAAAATAAATATTTTGACTTCAAATTTGTGGTCCCAAAACCACTGTTCTGATTTGACCTAAAAACGGGCTGTTACAACTCTCCCCGTTAGGGATTTTTGTCCCCGAAAATCTTACAGGTAAAAAGGTTAGGGCACTATTTTCACATAGCTTCTTCGGATTCCCATGTAGCTTCCTCAATTCCGTGTTTATGCCAAAGAACCTTCACTAGAGCTATACGTTTATTTCTCAACTCTTTGATTTCACGAGCCAAAATCCTAATTTGTTATTCGTTATACGTCAAATCAGCTTGTATCTTAACACCTATCGGTGAGATAACATGTGACGAATCAGATCTATATCGACGTAACGTAGAAATGTGAAAGATATTATGAATCTTTTCAAGTTATGACAGTAACAACAATTGATATGCTACAAGCCTTATTCTTTCAATGATCTCATACAGCCCGATGAATCGTAGACTTAACTTCCCTTTACGGCCAAATAGAGGAACCTTTTTCCATGGTGACACTTTTAAAAATAGTCGGTCCCCGACTTAAAACTCAATTTCTCTACGTTTCAAATTTGCGTATGATTTCTGTCGATCTGAAGCTACTTTGAAATTGTCACAAATTGTTTTCACTTTTTCTTTAGTTTCTCTGATCAGTTCAATCCCGTGGATATTTTTCTTACTTAATTCAGTCCAGTATAGTGGAGTTCGACACTTGCGGCCATATAAAACTTCATATGGTGCCATCTTTATACTCGTTTGGAAGCAGTTGTTACACGCAAATTCAATCAAAGGTAAGTATTTTTCCCAACTGTCTTCAAACTCTAGAATACAACATCTTAACATGTCTTCGAGAATCTGAATAACTCTCTCGACTTGACCGTCAGTCTGAAGATGAAAGCAGTACTAAAATTCAACTTTGTTCCCAAAGCCTCTTGCAATTTCTTCCAGAATCGCGACGTAAATCTCTGATCTCTATCAGAAATAATAGATAATGGCACCCCGTGTAACCAAAAAATTTCAGAAATGTACAATTTAGCTAATCTGTCAAGTGAGTAATCTGTATGAACCGATATGAAATGAGAAGATTTTGTTAGTCGATCTACGACAACCCAAATAGCATCTTTCTTTTTTGGAGTTTGAGGTAATCCCGACACAAAATCCATTGAAACTCTATCCCATTTCCACTCCGGAATCATTACAGGCTGTAGTAAACCTGATGGCACTTGATGTTCAGCTTTGACTTGTTGACATATCAAACATTTTGATACAAACTCTGATATATCCCGTTTCATACCTGACACCATTAGAGCTGTTTCAGATCATTATACATCTTGGTACTACTCGGATGAACTAAGAAACGACTACTATGTGCTTCACACAAAATTTTTTGAACAAGCTCTGTATTTTTCGGTACACAAATTCTATTTCAAAACATTAAGCAGTCATCAGTTCCAATATGAAAGTCTGAATCAGAAATAGACTCACGTTGAATTCGTTTAGCTTCCAATTCACGGTCATCTTTTTGAGCTTCACAAATTTGTTGAAAAAATACCAGTTTAGCTTTTAATTCGGCTAAAATAGACCCATCATCACAAACCATCAACTAGGTGTTCATTGCCCGTAATGTTAACAAAGACTTTCGACTCAGGCAACAACATTAGCTTTTCCAGGGTGATAATTAATCACAAAGTCATAATCTTTAATTAATCACAAAGTCATAATCTTTCCATAACTCGAGCCATCTTCGTTGTCGCAGATTCAAATCTTTTTGTGTCATCAGATATTTCAAGCTCTTGTAATTCGTATAAATATGGCATTTTTCACTGTATAAGTAGTGTCTCCAAATCTTCAATGCAAATACAATCACATCCAGCTCTAAATCATGCATCGAATAATTCTTTTCGTGCGGTTTCAACTGACGAGAAGCATAAGCTATAGCATTTCCTTCTTGCATCAGAACACATCCCATATCATTTAATGATGCGTTGCTATATATGACGAACTCTTTACTCGATTCAAGTTGTACTAAAACTGGTGCTTCAGTTAACAATACTTTCAACTGTTCAAAACTCTGCTGACATTTTTTTGACCAATCAAACTTTACATCTTTTTGTAACAGTCGTGTCATCAGAGTCGCAATCATCGAGAATCCTTTCACAAATCTTCGGTAATAGTCTGCTAAGCCCAAAAAACTACGGACTTCATATACATTTCTCAGAGATTTCCAATCAACAATAGCAGAACTCTTGTTCGGATCAACTCTAATACCATCACCTAAAACAATGTGCCCAAAAAATCCAACCTCTTTGAGCCAAAACTCACATTTACTGAACTTTGCAAATAACTGCTTATCACGTAGAGTTTGTAACACAATTCTCAAATGCTCGGTATGCTCAGATTCATCTCTTGAATAGATCAAAATATCACTAATAAATATAACAACAAATATGTCTAAATACGATCTAAATATCCGATTCATTAAGTCCATAAAAATGGCAGGAGCATTAGTTAAACCGAAAGACATAACAAGAAATTCATAATGTCCATACCTCATTCTGAATGTAGTTTTCGACACATCTGACTCTTTGACTCTTAGCTGATAGTAACCTGATCTCAGATCAATCTTTGAAAATATTGTAGCCCCTTTCAACTGATGAAATAAATCGTCAATCTGCGGTAAAGGGTATTTGTACTTTATAGTCACTTTATTCAACTGTCTGTAGTCGATACACATTCCCATAGTGCCATCTTTCTTTTTCATGAACAAGACTAGAACACCCCAGGGAGAATAACTTAGTTGTACAAAACCTCTGTCTATCAATTCTTGTAACTGAGCTTTCAACTCTTTCAATTCTATTGGAGCCATTTTATACGGAGCTATCGATATCAGTGTTGTTCCCAGTACTAATTCAATACCAAATTCAACCTCTCTGATCGGCAGTAAACCTGATAATTCTTCTGGAAATACATCTGAAAACTCATAAACAATAAGTACGGATTCAATCTTTGATTTTGACACTTTCGTATCCAATACGTATGCAAAATATGCATCATAGACCTTTTGAAATATTTCTAAACTAAAATAGATGATACCACAACTGGTAATTCACTCAAATCATTAGACTCAGTCCGAATAATCTCACCATTTTGACATTTCAATTCAATAGTCTTTTGTTTACAATTCACAACTGCATCGTGCATAGTCAGCCAATCCATACCCAGAATCACATTAAACTCATCGAACGGTTGAAGCATCAAGTCAGCCCAAAAACAGTAACCCTAGATCATTAGAGGACAATTATTACAAATTTTATCAACTAGAACAGACTTGCCTTATGGGTTCGATACTTTAATTACAAATTCTGTAGACTCGATATATAAACTCTTTTTAAACACTAATTTCATACAAATATAAGAATGGGTTGATTCAGGATCTATCAACGCAACTATATCAGTATCAAAAAGAAAAAAAGTACCGGTAATAACGTCTGGCGACGATGCATCTTCTCGTGCACGTATAGCATAAGCTCTAGCAGGTGCTCCTGTCTCAGATCTCACAGTCGAATCTCTCGTAACACCTTGGTTATGACTCATATTTCTAGTATTTCGGGGTGGTCTCCCTGTAACACCCCTTACCCTTGTCTAATGCCGGAATAGGGTATAAGGCATTACCAGATTTAATCATTCACAAACATGCAAAAACTGGGTTACAAAATTTCATTCGTATCAAAACTTTTCATACACATGCATAATGTCCCATACACGGCCTACGAAGCCCTAAACATGCGTTGAAAGTAGTTAGGGACTAAACCGAGAACCGTAAAAAGTTTTGGGAAAACTTAGAAAATTTTTCCATGACACAAGGTTACACGCCCATGTGGACACAGGGACATGCCTGTGTGCCTTCAACACGCCCGTGTCCTCAAGCTATGTAACTCTCTGGCTATGACATCAGTGAATAATTTGGACCACACGGCCAAGCCACACGCCCGTGTGCTAAAGTCGTGTCCCCCAAACGGTTGAGACACATAGTCGTGTCTCAGCCTGTGTGGCCAACACTTAGGCTATTTTCCAAGCCTTTATGTTACTCTTAATCTTTCACATCTATATACACACCAAGGACACATATCATGACATCATTTCAATGATTTAGCATCCCATATTAAGACACATTCACAAGCATTAGAACATAGCATAGATAGATAGGTTCACAACAATAATCCATATGTGCCACACCTCCTGGCCATATACAAATAATTCAATATAGATTAATACATTTGGCTAATCATAATTACACATGTCCCTATACATGCCACTCACTTGAAAACACTTAATATGTATATCAATATTCCAAAGGTGATAGCTTGATAGTGTGGTGTTGCCTCCGATGATCTCCAATCCCAAGCCAATCTGTCAACACTAAAGAAAAGGAAAGGAAGGGAGCAAGCTTTAAAGTTTAGTAAGACCGTATGAAATCAATAAGGAATTTATCAACTTACTTCTCAAGGTAATACCACAATATTTGCGCTTTTGCTATGTTCAATTCAAGCTATTTTCTCAAGTTGCAGTCACTAAACTATTTATATCTGGAGCTACGAAACTCTAAATTAAGATCTGTTAATTACTAGATTCACATATCTTCTTACCATGAAATTTTCAGAATTTTTGGTCTAGCCAATAAGTACAGTTTATTCTTAAAAGTCACCCCTATTTCGCTGTTTGATAGTTCTAACCCCTCTTCACTAAAAAATAACTATCTCCTTGTACGAGATTCAGATGATGTTTCCTTTTGTTTATTTTGAAAATAGACTCATTAAGGATTCTAAGCATATAAATTATAACCCATAATTATTTTTGTACAATTTTTAATGATTTACCCGAATCAGAATGGGGGATTTCAAAATCATTCTGACTCTATCTCACAACAATTCAAATATCTCATAATATGAACTTTTTTTTCTTACACCGTTTCTTCTATATGAAACTAGAATAAATAAGCTTTAATTTCATATTTTATTAAGCCTCTAATTCGATTTCCACAATTTTTGGTGGATTTTCAAAGTCGGACTGTTGCTGCTGTCCAAAACTGTTTCAATGCTAATTTTACCCTTTCATAATTATCTTTACATAGGCTTTTATACTAATCAATTTCTCTTTTCATATTCATTAGGCCATAAGATGAAGGGATAAACATATCATGTCCCAATTTAATTCAACCTAAAAGCCTCATACATAATCATCCATCAAATTTACCACATAATTACACACCATAAGTATCGACCTAATATTTACAAGCCTTTTCAACATGATCATAAACATAGCTTACTCATTTTCATTGCTAGAACTTACTCGTATCATTCTTATCATCAAGGTAACATAATTAGACTCATATCTCATGAGTTCGAATACGAATCTGCACCACTCACAACATGATTTTATCATTTCACATCATTATCATAAGCCTTAAAATAACCCGTGAACCCTTTTGGAATACTAATGAATATCCGATAAGCCTCACATAAGAGGGTGAATTGCCAATGCCATGTCCCAGACATGGTCTTACATTGGCTCACATGTCGAGACCGATGCCATGTCCAACATGGTCTTACACAGGCTCACAATCAACACCAATGCCATGTTCAACATGGTCTTATACTGGCTCACAGTCAACGCTGATGCCATGTCTAACATGGTCTTACATTGGCTCACAATCAACGTCGATGCCATGTCCAACATGGTCTTACACTGGCTCACATGTCACCCAAATGTCATGGCATGAATATCCAATCTATTCCTAGGTTTAACTGGGAATTTACCACATTAATTTTCATCATAAATTATTCAACCATATTATGAAAAATAATTCATTCAAAACATAATAATGATAAAGTTACCTTACTTATGTACAACTTACTCGTTTCAATGGAATATCATATTCCATCAAATTTCCAATGTATTCAATCATCACATAAATGTTATTAATATTTGGCATCACTTTCTCATACTCAATATCATCAACATATAGTTCAATACAATCATAGCAAGATAGATTTCAAGTATATTAGAAATAACATGGATAACATGCTTATTTAGTCACACGGACTTACCTCAAATGCAAATTTCGGCCAATTATTCCATTTTAGTCCATAATCTCGTGCTTTCTGATTTAAACCCAAATCTCAGTTTTCTTGATCTATAATGATAAAATCCATTACTTTAATCATCATATTAACCAATACATTTCATAATTTATACTTTGGCAAAATGACCATTTTTCCCCTATACTTTTACAAAATTTATGATTTTACCCTTAGGCTCGTAGATGAATTTTTATCGAATTTCCTCATTAACCAAGCTTAGCCAAATTCTTTTTATACCTATAGCATCTCAAAATTCCAATTATTTCACACAATTCTCATACATTTAACAATCTTTACAAAATGGTCCGTATTTGATGTTTCCATGAAAATCCATTCACAAGAGTTGTTTATTTAACAACCAAGATTCATTTTCTTCCATAAAAATTCAGAAAAAAACAAGAATACTCTCATGGAAAAATCCTAGCCTTTCAACCATTTTGCAAAATAGTCCCCTCATTAGCTAGATTATGCTATAAGGGTCCCAAAAGTACAAAAATTATCAAGAAAGGCCATCAAAATCAGTTACTTGTAAGGGATATAAGTTGCTAAAATTTTGAAGCTCCAAAACCCTTATTTTTGCTGGTATTTTCGAAGGAGAAGAAGGAAAGAAAAAGATGAAGTCTTTTGTTTTATTTTAATCTTATTTCTAGTCAAAATAGGTCACCAACTTCACCTAATTTTGACTTTTCTATTTCCTTTATCTCTGTGGCCGGCCAAGCCTTTCTTAAAGGTCTATTTGTTCCTTAAAGACCCCTAATTATGATTCTCTAGTTATTTAACACATTTAGCTAGCAAAACAAAACTTTTGCCCTTTATGCAATTTAGTCATTTTTCTCCATTAAGCTCACAAACACTAAAATTAGTGCACCAAAATTTTAATGTATCCATATAATCATCTGAAACCACTGTTCCGACTAGGCCCAAAATTGGGCTGTTAGACTACCGCTAGAAGCCATGTTACTCATGTTCACTGGTTGATCTCTATCAACTGTAAACTTTTCTGGACAATCCCGGAGATAATGATCAAGCAATCCACATTTAAAGAAAGCTCCACTCACTAATCTACATTCACCATAATGCTTCTTATTGCAATGTTTACATTCAGGTCCAGCATTTCTAATGCTTCCCACACTAGCAACGGATGTCGCCTAAGGTTTAGAACTGAAATGTCTCACATCTTTGTCCCTAATCGAAATTCCCATAGAAGTTGTAGAACGAGGATGATAGTCTCTAAATTTCTTTGATGCTGACTGATGTGATTTGCTCGCAAATTTCTTTCTAAAATCTCTAGCCACAGAATTAGCTTTTCTTTTCTCTTTGCAAAGCTCTTCGGCTTTACAAGCTCGATTAAACAAAACAACAAACTCTTTCAGCTCAATAATTTTGACTAACACTTTGATTTATTCATTCAATTCATCCTCGAATCTCTTACATATTATAGCTTCAAAAGAGACGCGTTCACGAGCATATTTGCTAAGTCGTACAAACTCTCTCTCATATTCTGTGACTGGAAAACAACCCTACTTCAATTCAAGGAATTCTTTTCTCTTCTGATCGATGAACTATTGTCTGATGTATTTCTTTCTAAATTCAACTTGAAAGAAATCCCAAGTGACTTTTTCTTATGGAACTATTGGTATCAAGGTATTCCACCATTGATACACAATGTCTCTCAACAATGATACTACACACTTTAAGTTTTCTTTAGGGGTGCAAGATAATTTATCGAATACCCGAATCATGTTCTCAAGCCAAAACTCGGCTCTCTCAGGGTCATCATTAACAGTGGCTCTAAATTCCTCAGCTCCATGTTTCCGTATCTTTTCAATAGGTGGTTTATTCAATCACAAAGGATCAATTTCTTGAGGAACTACAGGGATCGGTTGGGGAATAGGTGGGAGTAGAGGTTGCTGAACAGTTGGGTTCGTACGAATGTATTGTGAAAACCACTCATTCAATATCTAAAAGAAGGCTTCTTTAGCCTCACCCTCGTGACTACTTGTCACGAGGTCTAGATTCTGTAGGCGTTGTCTCTTAAACGGGAGCTGGCGCGTTACTTTCTACGTCATCTGCTATAGCTCGTTCGGGATCCATTACTATATAAAAAACACATTTGGAAACGTCAGGAGTCATCACACTATCATAGTTTTATATATGGCATGTACAGCTAGACTCACATAAGCTACGCTAGTCTTAGAATCAACTAAATCATAGCTCTGATACCAACTAATGTAACACCCTACATATAATCGTCACCAAAATAGGTTAAGAGGCATTACCGGACTTGTAACTCAATTTAGAACAATCATTTATCAATTATCAGCTCATTTCAGTAACTGTCATTCAATCACATTCAATATGTATTTAAAACGAGCATATGAAGCTTAAAATATGCATTCAGGACTAAATTGCTAACATATTAAAATTTTGAAAACTTAGAAAAATTTCAACATGTCAAGTATCACACGCCTGTGTGAACAGGCCGTGTGCCTCACACTGCTGATAGACACTCCTGTGTCTAAGACCGTGTGAAAGTAGGGCATATATACTGACTTGTGTCACACCGCCTACGACACGCCCGTATGCCATGATCGTGGAAAAACTAGAGAGGTTACTGACTTGAGTCACACGGCCGGCCACATGCTCATGTGCCTGCCCGTGTGTTACACACAGCTAGTAGACACGCCTGTGTGTCTAGGTCGTTCCAAACCTATAGGGTATACTGACTTAATTCGAAAGGGTACTCCAAGGGACACAGGGCCGTGCAGCATGACCGTGTGTCGCACACGTCTGAGACACACGCTCGTGTCTCTGCCCGTGTGGACAAAAATAGGCTATTTGTAGAGCCATTTTGCCACCCTAAAAACACAAGCATCCATAAGCATAGATAACCATATTTTTACAAGTCAATAGGCAGCCAAGATAACCATTTCAATACACATTATTTGTCATATCAAAACCTAACAATTACATGCCCAAATACCTATTTAACATTATGCATAATCCATTCATCTAACAAATACATATCAATACCTCACTTGCATATTTTCATTCAAACATTACCCTACCAAAATATACCATAATTGAACACATAATTCGACCAAAACAAAGTACCAAAATAAGCAAAATCTCATGGCTTAACTTATACACAAAACATACCAAAGCCATGATTTCAAGTAACATAACTAACATCTTTTAAACTAGCCTATACATGCCATATTTACAAATATCCACAAGTTCAAAAATACCAATCGGAATTTGGATAGTGTGATGTGCAACTCTAACTTGTCTGAAACAAGCGAGCTATCGAGCCTCTATAAAATATGGAAAAAGAAACAGAGTAAGCTTTATATCTGAGCAAGCCCGTATAAATCAGAATGAAACTTACCATTTATTCATAATCAAAGAAACATTAAAATACCAATAATTTTATTAACCAACACCTAATCACAAGTATCCATCATATGTTACTCATTTGACGAATACATAAAACCATCCATTAATACAATACTTTGCATCAATTCATAATTCACATATCATATATATAACATTAGTAACATTTATAATCTATAACTTATTTTTCATCAATTCATAATTCACATATCATATATATAACATTAGTAACATTTATAATCCGTAACATATTTGTATAAATAGTATTTAGGCCCGCTGAACCTATTAGAACGTCAAAGGATACTCGAGTGAACAATGTCAGTAATCTGTCAATTCATTATTATATATGCTCTTTCGAGCGATAATCAGTAAGCTCCTCCTAAGCTGATGAACAGTAAGCTCTAATGAGCTAAAACGGTAAACTCTATCAAGCTGAGCAGTAAGCTTTATCGAGCTTAACAGTAAGCTAATACGAGCTGAAATGGTAAGCTCCAATGAGCTGAATACAGTAAGCTCTTACGAGCTATATATCAGTAAGCTCATACTAGCTATGGTGAGTCCACAACAAATGCAGGAGCTCGACCAAAACAGTAATCCCAGTAACATGTCACTCGTATCCAATGAATCTATACAGTTCAAACGGGGCTTAGTAACAAATACATTATAATACATATCAACAATACATTTGTAATTCAAGTATATCTTGCACAATTAAGCCATAACCCATGATAGCCAGATCTCCTATATACTATTAGAAGCCCATATCTTTCATTATTTCACACTTTTAACTACCACATTCTACATTTTCACAATTTAATCCCTATTTAACATTTTTGTCAAAAATCACTTTATAAAACTTGTAAAACTATCATCAAGCTTCCATAATCTATCATTAAACGTCAATGAACTCAAGTATTCAACAATGGCATAATTTAAAATCTATAAAAATTTCAAAAACGAAGGTACGGCCTAGCTAGATTAAGCTACAACGAGCTCAAAAACGTAGAAATCATTAAAAATCGAGTCAAAATCTTGCCTTAATTGAAAAAGGAAGTTTGGCTGAATGTCTAGCCATAAAAATTGTTGTTTTTCTTTCTAAATTTTTGGAAAGAAGATGAATGGAAAGAAAATTTTGGTTTTTGTTTTATTGATTTTAACTTTAATTACCAATTTACTAAATTAACCTTAAAATTATTTAAAAGTACACCATTTGCCATGCTATCATCATCCACTAACCGTAATTGGTGTATTTATCACTTAAGGACCTTTAATTTAAAGTTCCATCGCTATTTGACACTTTTAGCTAATAGAACACAAGTTTTACGCTTTACGCAATTTAGTCTATTTTACCGAATTAAGATTTTAAACAGTAAAATTCCTTAACAAAACTTTCACATAATAAGTCTATCATGTTGTAACCCTTATTAAAATAATAAAATAACTATTTTAACTTTGGATTTGTGGTCTCAAAACCATTATTTCTATTTGACCTAAAAACGGGTTGTTACATGTCTATCAACTTTGACAACTCATCTCAAAGATCTAGGCGAGGCGATTGAGTTCTGAACATTGAGGTTGTCATGTTAGGTTCAGTTCCTAGTTCTATTGGTTCTGCGTTATCTGGGATTTCAGCTACTGTATTGGTTCGATTTCTATAGGATTTTTTTTTCCTCTTCTTCAGGATCTTCGTTCTTTTCAACTCGTTGCTACAGAACAGAATCTCCAGTAATTTGGTAGAGGTCCCAATCTATGATTGTGCCTTGGCTGATGATAGCATGCCAATTTAACCTAAGAAAAACACCATTTTTTGGCATCCAAGCATTCAGCCAACTACTTCTCTTGCATGTAAGTATATTTTTGTCCCATTTTTAATGATTTCTGTGCTTTTGGAGTCGTTGTAGCTTAATCTAGCTAGCCTAGAGGCTAATTTGCAAAACTAT
Organism: Gossypium longicalyx; assembly: GCA_025698465.1. Lineage (NCBI taxonomy): Eukaryota > Viridiplantae > Streptophyta > Magnoliopsida > Malvales > Malvaceae > Gossypium > Gossypium longicalyx. The sequence goes on from CM047006.1 coordinate 31,394,556, forward strand.
TAAAAGTCTAGGGTTTTTCCATGAATTTATATTTTTTTTATGTTTAATGGAAGAAAATGTATGGTTGTTGTTATTTACACAACTTTTGTTAAGTGATTTTTGATGAATTTATCAAATGGTGATTAAATTGTGAAATGTGTAATATTAATGGTAAATTGTGAAATTAATGAAAAATATGAGCTACTAAAGACTTAAGTGAAATTCGACTAGTGGGTTGGCATTAAAATTTCATGAACATTATTTTGTAAGCTTAAGGACTAAATTGTATTGAATTCAAAATTTTAGGAGCAAAAGTGTAATTTTGCCAAATTATGATTTTTGGATTAAATTGAATAAAGTGAAAATTGAGGAGCTATATTTGATTATATAGATCAAGCAAAGCAACGTACGAATTTAGATCGGGGAAAGGAAAAAGTATTAGATTAATCAATCGAATTTCTCCGTTCGTGTTTGAGATCAGTTTGTTAATTTAAATAACATTGAATTATGTACTATTTAAATGCTTTTATGTTATATATATTACGACTTTACGAAAATATGCAACAAATTTTTGGTGACTTTCAGATCCCATTTGAACCTTAGGAATATATAGGATACAAATGACATGTCATTAGGGGTTACTGTGTTTTGGGTGCTTGTCCTGTACGTCCCACCGGTGGTTAAGTTTCTGGCATGTGTTGCGGTTACTTGATAGCTTGTGTGAGCAGCACCGTGTAGCTATGTGTTGATTGACAGCTTATGTAAGCAGATCCATTTTTGGCTTAAGAGAGAGCATGTATATGAGATATGAGATTTTAGTGGTTTTGACCACATGTTGGCACATAGTGTGCAAGATTCCTGCATATATGATATTATTCTAGTGGTTCAACGGGTATACAAAAAGGGAAGGTTCGGTATAAGCTTCGATTTATAATGTCATAAAAGTATGAGAAAGGTATGAGATGTTAATGATTAAAGATTTTTAGTATGTTCTTAATAGTATGAATGTTTATATTGAAAGCTTAAGGAAGCTCTTTGTTGTGTAATAAATTTGATTAAGTTATGTGCTAATCACTATTGAGAATTATTGTTGGTGCTTAGGCTTGTGCCAAGCAATGTTGGATATGTTTATTAATTGCCTTTAAGCTTTTATAATGAAATGGTAAGTATTATTTATGATTTACAAACTTACTAAGCATTATATGCTTGCTTGTATGACTTTTCTCCTATGCCTCTAGATAAGTGGATGATCATACGAGTTGGAATCCTTGCTGAGATCCATCAAACTATCTTTCGGCCAAATCGGTGGATTTTGATAATTTTGAGTCATGGTTATAATGGCATGTATAGGTGTCTTGTTTAATGAATTTAGCCATTATGTGTGGCTTGTATATATGTTATTGTAACATCCTGATTTTCGGGTTTTCGTAATTTCCGAGAACTTGGTAAGTTTTTAAAATTTGGTATTTTGTAGTGAAAATTCATAGCTGGAATATGTAAATGGGCCTATGGAAGGCCCACGTGCTGGCCAAAACCCGGAAGAATTTTTGAATTTTGGACTTAAGGAGTTAGGGGCATTGGATAGGTGGTCTTATTAAAAGACGAGGGTTAAATGTAACACAAAAGGGCCCTTGGCAAAGTGGCTAAGTGACGCCACTAAGGAGCTAAAAAAGTGGCGTGTAAGTGGTTGAGGAGAGCCAAGGTTCGATTCTCTAAGCTGGCAATTGTGGTGTTCTTTTTATGTCTTGAGCAGGCAAGAGTTGGAAGTTGAATGAAACTCTGTTGGAGAGAGTTTGAATCAGTCAAATGCATGGATTAAGGAGTGATAAGGGAATAGATTTTGGGGATTTGGAGAGAAGCTAAGAGTTGGCCGAATAGTGGGAATTGGAGAGGGGATTTCGGCAGAGGAGTATTTGGCTAGTATTTCGGCATTTAAGGGCTTAGTTGTGCCATTTTTCTTCTGTTTAAACATCATAGGTTTATTCTTTTCTTCCCTTTTTTTCTCTAGCCGAAATCACCACTCTCATCATCCAGTTTTCTTTTTTTTTTTTATTGCCAAAATCAAACCAATACTTCCTTTCTTTTCATCTACTACTTCCTTTCTTTTCATCACCTTTGCCGAATAGTCACAAGAACCGAAACCTTTGAAGATTGGTTGTGCCGTTTACTTTTAGACCATCATCTTTCCTGTTCTTTTTATTTGTGGTGACTGATCCCTTCATCTGGTAAGTACTCAAAACTTTCGTTTTATTCATTATTTCAGGATTTAGAAGCCGAAATCTCTGAAGGCATAGGGAGGCTGTCGACTTGTCTAGATTGATTATAACTTTGGATTGATTCGTATGTGTGTGTTAGTTTACAAAAGAGGTGATCAACGAGGAGCATTGGATTAAAGATGGGGGCGCAGCTAGATTTAGATCTAGTGCATCTAAGTCGACAAAGGTAAGGTTTCATGGCCATTAAGGTATTGGCCGAGTATGGTAAAAGAGTTCTTGCATTAGTATTCATGGATTCATAGTTTAATCGGTTAAGTGGTGGATTGTAGAAATCATTGCATAGATGATCTCGTGGTGGTAGTCGCAAATCAGGTGTGTAACAAACCCTCTTTCGTAGCTTAACTCGATATATGCCGAAAAGCCGAAATGCCAAAAATTCTGGCATTCTGAGGACTCGTGAGCATGCGAATGCTCATAGGTTAGTTAGATACGCTAAGTTTGATGATCAGGATTGTTGGAACAGGTAAGGGCACGATTTCCTGCATCACGGTAAGTTGGGCCTCGAGGGGCTGAAATCGGGCCCAATAGGCTTTCGGGCCCATTTGGGTAAGTTTGGTAGGAAATGGAATCCAGATAAATTGCACATTAAGACAGTTAACACCGTTATGGAATATAGGCTAAATAGGCCTAGATGACTAAATCGACTATGTAGGGCCCATTAGGGGGTTTTTGGCCCAATAACTCGGTTTTGCTATAATGGGCTAGAATCGCTGTTTAAACACTTGAAATTGTTGATAATTGATAATGAGCATGGAAAACCCTAATAATTGATAAAATAATGAAATTACCCTTATAATGTGAAAATGACCATCTTGCCCCTAGGTGGAAATGACCATTATACCCCTAGGGTTATGTTATAATTAAGATGCATGTGATATTGTTTTCATACATGATATACCATGATATGCACATGATATGCCATCATATATTCATATATGCGTGGGATGGGTTTTATATGAACGGAGGAAGTGCTAAAAGGGTTTTGCTCCAGTTTACCGAAAAGGGCTTTGCCCCAGTTTACCGAAAAGGGCTTTGCCCCAGTTATTAAAAGAGGCTAGGCCTCTAGTTATATGATAAAGCAACTATGTTGCCAATGGAGAGTATTGGTTGGGTGGGTTGAGTTATTCGCCACATGGAGAGCTTGGTTGGTACGAGTGGAGAGTAGCGGTTGGGTGGGTTGATAGTTTCCCCACATATGGATATGGGTTTGCATACATGCATTGAGATTTACATATTTGATTGTTATGAAAATGGGCTAGTGGGCCATACTGTTTACAGAATAAGGCTTCGGCCCAGTGAGTTTATATTTGAACAAGGGCTAAGGCCCAGTAACCGTTAAACGAAAGGCTTTGGCCCAGTAACATGATTAATGAGAAGGCTCCGGCCCAGTATGCTGGCATTAGCTTGGGCTCTGAAAAGGGATTTATATGATTAATGGGTTGGGTTTTATATGAACGGAGGAAGTGCTAAAAGGGCTTTACCCCAGTTTACCGAAAAGGGCTTTGCCCCAGTTATTAAAAGAGGCTAGGCCTCCAGTTATATGATAAAGCAGCTATGCTGCCAGTGGAGAGTATTGGTTGGGGGGGTTGAGTTATTCCCCACATGGAGAGCTTGGTTGGTACGGGTGGAGAGTAGCGGTTTGGTGGGTTGGTAGTTTCCCCACGTATAGATATGGGTTTGCATACATGTATTGAGATTTACATATTTGATTGTTATGAAAATGGGCCAGTGTGCCATACCGTTTACAGAATAAGGCTTCGGCCCAGTGAGTTTATATTTGAACAAGGGCTAAGGCCCAATAACCGTTAAACGAAAGGCTTCGGCCTAGTAACATGATTAATGAGAAGGCTTCGCCCAATACAGATTAAAGGAAAGGCTTCGCCCAAAGATGTCTTTGGTATTAGTTTGGGCTCTGAAAGGGCTTGTTGCACACTGAGTTTCCAAACTCACCCCCTTTCCTTATCTTTGCAGGTGAGCCTTGATGTGGAGACTTGGAGCCGGAGGGGATTCAGAGTGGCGATGATGATCGCTTTTGAACTTTGAAATTAGTAAACGGTTTTATATTATAGTATTATCTTAACTGTTAATATTATTTGTTTTTGGGTTGTAATAAGGCCATTTTAACTATTCTTCTGGGATTATTTTTATTTTTAATAACTCTATATTTTTCTGATAATAATTCAAAATGGGCTAGACTTAGGGCGCGTTTTCAAAATGATACTCGTTTTCAAAATAGTGCAACGATACAATGAATTGATTTATCAAAAATATCTACTTGAATGAACTTCAACTCGTTTATCAAAGTGTGGCAATGGTTATGGGCATGTCTAGGATTGGATCCAATCGAGAGCTTGGTACTTAAGCAACCTTCATGGCTCACCTCCTCTGTTTCGGATACCTACCTGGTGCACAGCTTCCACTCACTTTGATTACTTAGCAAAAACTATCTTTTAAAACACTAAGAAGGACATTGAAAGAGGCATGGGTCTTCTAAAAAACTTCAATGTGACACGTCGGATCCAGCCATAACGTCTGGGCCAGGTTTGGGGTGTTACAGTTATCTTGGTTGAGGAACTAGTTAGTATGACATTAAGATTATATGGTATTTTGTGTGGTTGTTAATTTGATGTTGCATTGGTTAAGATGATGGTAAGGGAATGTGGATAGAAATGGTATGGTAGCAATGAATGGTTGGTGTGGAATGAATGTAGCATGATGTTGAAAATGACTAGTTTTGGTAGTTTGGAAGTGATCATCTTTTGATCAAATTGGTATGGTATATGTTTGTTGGGAAAATGGTCATTTTGTATTGGTTGTACATGAGTTTTGGTATATGATCATTATGGGAAATGTGATAGTGAATTTGTTCAATTGGTAGTTTAAATGATGAATGAATTGGATGGTTGCTTAGGTAAGTTTGAATGTGAAGGTGGTGCCATTTTGGCCTATTGGTTGAATGAATAGTTTTAGGTTGTTAAAGCTTGAATTTGCATATGTTAAGTGAGTTTTGAATGATTGTTTATAAGTGTATTTGGCTTGTACAGGTGGTAGGAAATTGGGTGAGAAAAATGGCTTGATAATGGCTTATTTTTCGTCCACACAAGTAGAGACACGACTGTGTGTCCTCTATAGGTTTAAAAAGGTTGTAAGTCAGGCTGTTACACGGCCTAGCACACAGCCTGGCACAGGGGCGTGTGGTTTGGCTGTGTGACACAAGTTAGTGAGTTACAAGGGTACGGACACGGGCTAGGACACAGCCGTGTGTCCCTATTTCGAATCCCCACATGGGCTAAGACATAGGCGACTCACACGGCCGTGTGTGCCCTGTAAATTGAAAAATTTTACCTTTTTCTGAAAAATTTTATATGTTTCCAATTTAGTCCCGAATTGTTTCCAATGTCTTTTTAGAGCTTTGAGGACTCATATAAGAGACCATATGAATGTTTTTGATTGATGTTTCCATGATTTAAATTTTGATTTGTTTATGGTAATAAATTGTTCATTGTATGATGTTATGCTTCGGTAATGCTCTGTAGCCCTAATCCGGCGACAGATACGGGCTAGGGGTGTTACATTTATTGGTATCAGAGTGAGGTTTAGTCGATTCTCAGAGTAAGAGTTTAGATAGACATGCCATTATATAACCTTTGATAGTGTGATAACTCTTAACACGTTTTGAACTATATTTTCATATAGTAATGTATTCCAACTGAGCTAACTCCAATGATGTAGAAAGTAACGCGCAAGCCTCCGTTACAGAGTAGCATCGTCTAGTTCGAGGCTCGTATTTGAGGGTCAGAGAGGAAAGCCTGAAGAAGCCTTCTTCCAAATGATGAATGAGTGGTTCACAGAGTTTGTCCGAACAAATTTGGCTATTTAACGACCTCCACCCCCACCTGTTCCCCCAACTGGTTCCTATAGTTCCTAAAGGTTTGGAACCTTTATGTATGAATAAGCCCCTATTGATAAAATCTGCAAATATGGGGTTGAAGAATTCAGGGCTATAGTGATGATGATCTTGAGAGAGCTGATTTTTGGTTAGAAAATACGATCCGAGTCTTTGATGAGTTATCTTGTTTACCAACCGAGTGTGTTAAATGTGTCGTATCATTATTGAAAGATTCAGCATATCAGTGGTGGAACACGTTGATTTCTGTAGTATCGAGAGAGCGGATCACATGAGAATTTTTCCAAATCGAGTTCAAGAAGAAATATATAAGTCAAAGGTTTCTCGATCAAAAGTGCAAAGAATTTCTTAAGCTTAAACAGGGTTGTATAAGAGTATCTAAATATGAAAGAGAATTTGTAGCAGCTCGTTTTTGGGTCAAATCGGAGCAGTGGTTTTAAGACCACAAATTTGAATTTGAAATATTTATTTTATTATTATTTTATGGTTTACAACATCAATATATGATGGTGTGAAATTTTTGTTAAGAAATTTTAGCATTTGAATGCTCAATTAGGTAAAAATGACTAAATCGCGTAAAATGCAAAAGTGTTGTTCTATTAGCTAAAGGTATTAAATAGCTATAGAACCTTAAAGTAAAGGTCCTTAAGTGGTAATTAACTCATTTGAGAGTTAATGGATGATAGTGGAGTGGTATTGGGTGTAGTTATTAAATAATTTTAAGGTTAGTTTGGTAAATTGGTTATTAAATGATAATTTTAAAAAGTAAAAGCCATTTTTATTCATTGTCATATTCATCTAGCCGATTTTACAAAGGTAAGAAGCCATTTTCTTAGCTCCAGTATTCAGCCATGCTCTCTATGTTCAATTAGGTACGGTTTTTGTCCCTTTTTGATAATTTTTATGTTTTTGAGATCGTTGTAGCTTAATCTAGCTAGCCCGTATCTCCAATTTCCAAATTGTTAAAGTATTTGAATGTTGTCATTGTTGAACGCATGAGTATTTTGTTAGTTGATGATGGAAAATAAATCATTTTTGTTAGATGTACAAGTTTTGCAAAGTAAATTTTGGTAAAAATGTCAATTTTGGATTAAATTGTGAAATATGAAAATTTTGTGGTCGAATTGTAAAATAAATGAAAAATATGGGCTGATATGAGAATGGGTAATATTCGGCCAGCATGAATTTCTATTAAATTGAATATTTGGTCGGTGACACGGGCGTGTCTAGTGTGAGACACACGTCCAGCCCGCACAGGCATGTGTCCCTTGTGTGAAGCAAAATTTTCTAAGTTTCCCAAACTTGTTCTGAATTATCGATTTAGTCCCGAACCATTTCCAAAGCATGTTTAAGGCCTCGTAGGCTATTATAAAGGAAAATTTGATTAAGATTGAATAAAAATTTTATGAATTGATTGAATGTATGAGAAAAGGACAGTTATATGTGTTATAAGTCCGATAATGCTCTGTAACCCTATTCCGATGTTGAATACGAGTAAGGGGTGTTACATTTATTGGTATCATAGCATAGTTTAGTCGATTCTAGGACTAACATAGCATGTGTGAGTCTAGTTATACATGCCATATAGAACCTATGATAATGTGATATATCCTGACTCTGGCGAAAATTGTTTTAATTAGACAGATATGCTTTCCAACTGAGCTAATTCTGATAGTGCAGAAAGTGGTACTGAAATATTTGAGTGAAAATGTGTTTATGATGAGTTGAAATTCATAAAGGTATGAATAAAAGTTCATAATATTATGTTATTGATAAATGTTATGTTACGTGCATGTATATGTAAGAGTTAAATTTGAGGCTTTACGACCCTCACCCCCTTCTCAGTATAATGTTACAATGAAATCCGTAAGGTTTAGATTGAATAAGCCTACAAGTGTGGAATTACAGAGTTTCGTGATTGAAGGATTAATACTGTGGTCAAATAAAAGAATGAGTCAACAGTAAAGACAGTACTAGAAGAGATATCAGATCGTTTTGAAGGCTATTTGGATTATGCAAAGTTACTATTAAAGAAGAAGTTGAATTCGATGAAACAAAATAATTGATTTCTATTAGTGATGGGATAAAGAGGAATCATTAATGGTAGAATTAGACAATGAAATAATGTTTGAATTATAAAGATACCCAAGTACAGTAGTATAGTCAAATAGCTTATAATGATCTGTTCTTGGTATTCTATGTGATTAATTATTTTTAGAGGTATATGTGGCTATTTATTTTCAAATAAAACTCTTATCGTATGAGAACGCTAGCTAAACATACTGATAGACGAAAGCATTGTTGGTTTGTTTGGGTTATGATCGGCATTACTCTATCTTTCCCTCGTATTCTATTCCATTGTGTTGATAGAAAAGTCGATAGTAAAATCTGTATGATGCTAGTATTCTTTTTCTACTGGTTATTGTTTTGTTGAATATAAATGAATATTATATTACTTCTATCACAATTGATTTCAGTGCTTGTGAGTGATGTTTTCTTCTGGAATTTCTCTAGGATTTCATTGAGATCTTTATCATTCTATATGGGTTGTAATTTTCAGAAATTCTGTATAGTTCTATACTTTGAGATTTTGCTACCTCAGTTTTATTATAATTCTGTGATTATCTGCAAGAGATATTCTTTTGACAGAGATAAATATATCTATTATGATTATAATTTCTGGTTTGATCATAGGAGTACATTGGTATTATTATCAGATTTATAGAGGTTATGTTTTTTGCATTTATTTCTGTTAAAACCATATTTGATTTTATTTTGAGTTCAAAATACATTATTGACGGCTGGGATATTATCTATTTATACAGTTGAGATGTCGGTCTTATTATGGCATGATGATTTTTTTACCTGACGGAGGTGGCTTCAGTATAGTACAACGCTTCAATGATTAATAGTTGAGATAGTTTTATTATATAATCCTTTCCAGTTTTCTTGAAAGAGAATTGACATCGCCAAAAGCATAGATGATAGAAGATCAAGTTCAAATATGTATAATAGTTATCACTTCCAGGTAAACCTTGATATATGTCAATGAGTAAAGACAGAATGTTATGTCATATTCGAGTTATACAGTTTTTAAGAAGATCTTTGACTATTATCCTGAAGAAATTGTGATAAATTGTATGTCCGAGTTATCTTGACAACAAGAAGAAAGGTTTTCTTTGAAAAGTTATTGTTTGACAGCCAAGATTGATTCAGTTGTATAGTTTGATTGGGTTATTTGTTTGAAAGGTTAATTGAGTTATATGCGTTTGAGTTTATCTGTAACAACCCTATTTAGACCCTATTCGGAACAGTGGTTTCGGGACCACAAATTCTAGTCAGAAAAATATTTTTAAAATTATTTTCTGTGTTTATTATGTTTGAATTTATATCTATGAAATTTCCGTGATTTAATTTTGACGTTTGAGTGCCCGATTTAATAAAAGGGCTTAATCGCATAAAATAAAAAATTGATGGTTAATTGTAAAAGGGCCAAAATGAATGTGTCTTTATAAGTTGAGATATTTAAAATGCAATTAGACCATTAATATATGGGAAAGATGGTTGTAACCTATTGTTATAATGGTTTCATATTTTATAATAAAGGTTAAATATGTAAATTAAATAATATGTTAATATTTGTTATAATATAACATAATTAAAAGCCATTGTTCATACTTTATCTTATGACTGAATAATAAAAACAGAAAAGAAAAGAAAGAAACAAAGCTTAGGGTTCGGCCATTTGTTAAGCTCAATCAATGTATGTAACTAACTCGGTTTTTAATAATTTTTAAGTTTTTGAGATCGTTGTAGTGTAATTTACAAAGCCCATGCTTGAATTTCTAATTTTGATGAATATTTTGAGTTATGCCATTGAAGAATATTTGAGCTATGTGATGTTAGTTGATGAAATATGAAAGATATGTTTTGGATTAACATGTTTTGTATTGGAATTTTTGATGATTTTGAGTAATTAGGATTAGATTGCAAAAATAATAAATTGAGGGACTAAAATGTGAAATAAATGAAATTTATGGACTTGTATGAACACAAAGAACATTCAGCCTAAGCATGGTGTGTGCAAATTTTGCATGTTTTGTGTTTTGTGCAATTTGGACTAAATTGTAAAAAGTGTGAAATGTCAGCGGTAAAATGGTAATTTTCCCATTTATGTGTTTTTGGACTAAATCAAGTGAAAATATGTTTGAATGAGTTTAATTTGAATATGTTTAGATTAAGAACCAAAGAAATCGGATTTGGATCGGGGGAAAACTAAAGTTGTTGATTAGCCGTCCCGTTTCGATTTTCATCGTCCGAGGTAAGTTTTTAAGCAAATATATGCTGTTAATTTTGAATATATATAAGTTTTAAATGCTGAATCAAATTTTATGACTATATATACATAATGACAGAATGTGTATATGCTCGGGAATTAAGCTTACAAGTTCGATTCGACTGAGTTACGACGTCCGAAAGCCCTGTACGAATCTTAAGAATTGCTAGGATACATATGTCATGACATAGGAATTCCGATATGTGTTCTCATGTAAGTCCACATCTGGGATGTTGGCATCGATATATTTGGTTACGTGTAAGACCATTTCTAGGACATCAATATTGTATTTGATTCGTGTAAGAACCTGTCTGGGATAGTGGCATCGTTATAAGATAACATGTAAGACCATGTCTGGGACGTTGGCATTGTTCGATATATGTGATTATCTGAGTATCCTATTCAATTTTGAATGGTTCTACGGGCAATGATAAGTTGTGATTGAAGATGTAAAATAAGCTAAAACGATCAGGTATGAGTTAGTTGATTACCTAATTGAAAATAAGGTAAGTTGGCCATTTGATATGTGATATAAATTATATTAGATACTAATGTGAATATATGTGCTTTGGTGAAGTATGTTCGGCCATATGTTATTTATATGCATATGATGTTATATTTTGATTCATGAGTATATGTATATGTGTGTAAATATATTCGGTTATACAATGATATTATGTCTTTGAAATTGAATGATATTTTGTCATTATATATATATGTACATTCGGCCAAGGTAAAGTTCATTTATGAAATTATATGATGTTTATGAAGCTGTAAAGTTGAGATTAAATGTGATTGTGTTATTGTAAATTGGTTTAATTAAATTGAGTTGTTTATTTATTTATGACTTACTAAGCTATGATAGCTTACTGTGCATATATGTTTGCCTCTGTTTTATAGATTTTACAATCAAGTTAAGAGCTCAGGGATCGTCAGCAAAGTCCATTACACTATCGACTATTTTTGGTACATTATATGTTTAAACTTGATACTATGGTATAAGCTAGGTTGTTTTTGGTCAATTTTGAAGTATGTATATATTAAGCCATGTGAAATTGGCTAATATGTTATGTGAGTGTATAAAACTTTAGTCAAGTTTATATGTGTTATATGCTTTGGAAATGGTTGATGATTTTGGATGTATATGTGGTTGATTCGGCTATGGGTATGCATAGATAAAAGTATATATGAATTTTGTTGTTATGTTTGATTAAGGTGTTATTATGTGAATTGGCATTAAATGATATTTGGTTATGCTCGAACATGGTAAGAGTTTATTTTGATATGTTTATTATATGGTATGTAAGTTTTGTGTTTTGGACATATATATATTTGGTTAATGACTTAATGTTGAGAAGTATAATATGTAATATGAAATGGTTTGGAAATTGTTTATAATGTACTTGTGTATTCGGTTATATAATGAAAATATATGTGATGGTTATAATCAACTTTGTGATTCGGCAATGATGGATATGTATATGATTCAATATTTGCTTTATATGTTTGGTTGCTAAATGGTAAGTAATGAATATGTTTTATAATTGTTTTGGTTGATTATATTATTACTTATGTGCATTCGTTTATGTTTAGACCAAATGTGCAAATAATGTTTCATGGTATACATGTGATGTTTTAATATGTATTTCGGTTTGAGAAATGATATAACTTGGTATAGTCATATTGAAATTATTTTCTAATAACCGAATGTTGGCTAATAGTTTGATAGTGAATATATAATTATAAGCATAATAATAAGCATGCAAAACAAGAGTACTTTTGGTTGATATTTGTACTCAAAATGGTTCATTTTGTTTTAGTAATATACGCATGAATTATGAATTATAAAAGAAGTGTATTTGACTATGTTTTGATATTAACTATTATCTTTTATAATAATGAATATTTTGCCATGTTATAAGGTGATATGGTATAATATGTTAAAGTATATTGATTTACGATTTCAAAGCCAATGTCGCATACATTATTATTAAATAAATCTTGTTATATGATATGTTTGGTTATTAAGCACATGTATATCACTGGGATAGTAAATGTTGAATTCTTTTGAGATATTTGGTTTCTTTAATGATAAGAATAATACATGAATTTTTGTATGTGTTTAAAAGTATATTATTTGTTACCTGAGATTTCATTTATATTTGTATTATGATTTGAATTTTGTTTTTAATGTTTAAACCGATTTACGTTTTAGTTATGCGAATATAACATATGTGTATATGTGAATGCTTGGAATTTGTGTCTCGTCTGGTAATGCCTCATAACCTTAATCCGGCGACGGATACGGGTTAGGGGTGTTACATTATCCTAGGGTCCAAAAATAAAATTTGTGCGTTCACGGGTAAATAGATGGATACTCTGAATGAAGAATTCATATTTTAGAAGACCTGATGCAAAATTATATACATCAGAACTGTTCTATTTTATAAATATTATTGTAAATTAAAGTTGTTTCGATTGTTGAAGTTTTCATTTGTCCGAAGTCTAATTTAGTTTAATATATGTTAATAAAGTTATAAACAGTTGAAAACACTGTTAACTAAAGCATCAGGTTTGGTTCAGCCTGAATCGAGTAAAGAGTTTATGATTTTCAGTCATGCGTCATTGAATGGTTTGGAGTGTGTTTTAGTACAAGAATGTATAGTGATGGCTTATGCTTCCATACAGTTAAAGTTGCATGAAAAGAGTTATTCGACGCACAAATTAGAGATGGTTGACATTGTAATTGCACAGAATAGTTAGTGACATTGTTTGGTGAGTAATGTAACCTATTTGATGACTTCAAGAGTTTAAAATATTTGATGTTACAGAGAGATCTAAATTTGGGACAGCAAAGATGGCTTGCACTGTCAAAAGATTTTGAGTCAGTAATTGGTTATCATCCTAGACAAACGATTATAGTCAAGGATATTTTGAATAAGAAATCTCTATGTGCTTTACAAGCGATGAATACGCGATTGATCTTATCTAATGATGGATAGATATTAGCTGAGTTAAAAGCTAATTTGATGTTTATTCTGTTATTTTGTGAAGATAAGAAATGTATCAGTGAATTGCAAGTTAAAAGAGTTCAACATGAATTGACTTCTGATTTAGAGCTTTAGATTGGAACTGATGATTATTTGTTGTTTCGAGACAGAGTTCGTGTATCGAGAAATCCAAAGATTATGCAACAATTGTTATATCTAACTCACAGTGGTAATTATCTGTTCATTCGGGGAATACTATGATGTAAAATAATCTGAGACAGTTTTATTGGTGAATGAGTATGAAACGTGATACTTCTAACTTGTATCCAAATGTCTGATTTATTAACAGGTTAAAGCTGATTATCAAGTACCTTCAGGACTATCACAGTCTATGTTATTATTTGAGTGGAGATGAAATAGAATTTCATTGGATTTTGTAAAAGGAAGATGTTATCTAAACTATTGTTGATTGTTGAAGAAGTTTGTACATTTTATCTTAGTACGTATAATTTCTCTCTTGATAGACTAGCTAAGTTATACATTTTTGAAACTGTCAGTTTTTATAGAGTGCCAGTCTCCATTATTTCGGATAGAGATTCGAGGTTTATATAGTGTTTTTATAGAAAACTACTGTAAGCTTTGGGTATGAGGTTGCATTGTAACACCGTATTTCATTCTCCAACTGATGGATAATTTGAGAAATTGATTCAGATTCTCGAAGATACGATTTGTTATTGTATTTTAGAATGTGAAAGAAGACAATTATTGTTGGTTGAGTTTGAGCATATTAATAGTTATTATATGAGTATAAAGATGGCATTGTATGAAGTTTTATATGATTACAATTACTGAACTCCATTGTTATTGGATCGAGCTTTGTGAGAAAAAGATTCACGGGATTGATTTCAACAGAGAAATCAAAGAGAAAGTGAAAGTAATTCGTAATAGTTAGAAAGCAGTTTCAGATTGACAAAAAACATATGCAGACTTGATATGTAAAAGCATTGAATTTCGATTAGTGAACTGAGTGTTTGTGAAAGTATTGCTGTGAGAATATAATTTCTCGAATTAGCTATAAAGAGAAATTGAGTTCGTGATTCATCGAGCCGTATGAGATTATTGAGAAAATAAAGTCAGTGGCTTATTCAACTTATATTATTGTCAGAACTTGAGTAGATCCATAATGTCTTTCTTATATCTATGATGCGACAATTCAAATAAGACCATTTGTAGATAATATCTCATTTAGAAGTTGAAATTTAGTTTGATATGACGTATAGCGAAGGACAGATCAGAATCTTAGCTCATGAGATTAAAGAGTTGAGAAATTTGAGGCTATGTGAGAAATGGATAAGGTTATAAGAAAGCAAATCTTTAATTTATTCTCTGATAAGATTTTCGAGGACGAAAATCTCTAAAGGGGTAGAGTTGTAACAGCCCGTTTTTGGGTCAAATCGAAGTTGATGAGTTGAGGAGCCAAGCAAAAGAGTTCCAAGAGATTTGGGCTTGATAGAGACTTTATTACACGTTTTAGATACTATAATTGGGCATTGTAGAACTCCCAGGAATTAGTTTAATTTTGGTTGTAATTGGACTTTGGACATTGAACATTTCATTTTGGATGATTTTATAATAATTTTGAGGCATGTTTGACTTTAATTATTGAATGATTTACACTGTATTGTTGCTTGATAACACAGTGATTGATAACACAATGTGTAAGGCATGAAACTTGTAGTAACCATTGTTTAAATAAAGCTTCCCTAGAGTGGTTTACTAGGGACTAAGTTATGCCACTTGTTTAATTTATTCGGTGTTTGTTATGCATGAAATTGATTGCCTAATTAGATATAATTGAGGCTTAATTGATGTCAATAAACTCAACTGAAGGTGTATGTATATGTATGTTAATTAATTGTAGTTAAATCGGGTTTAATTGTCCATTAAATATGCAAATTTGGGTTTTAAAATGAGTTTTTCACAAAAATAGTTGCAGTGGTTTTCATATTGGCGTGTGAAGGGTTTGGACACAAGCGTGTGGGTAAGTGACATGGGCGTGTACGATCGGTCTAAAAGTTTTTCACGACACGAACACGAACGTTTAGTGACACACGGTCTAGGGGAAACGGCCGTGTGGGTTTTGAGGGGTTAGAAGTTTTGTCTCTTTAAATTGGTATTCTAATTTGTTTAAGTTACAATTTAGTCACTAATAATAAAACTTGAATTAGACATAGTAAATGAACTCAATTTAAGCTGAAATTTTTACGTTTGCATAATTTGACTAAAAGAAGGCTGTTAAATACTTAGATCTAAAATTGGGTTAGTTTTACCATAAGTTGTAAAATAGCAAAAATGCCCTTAGGTTAAATTAGCAAGGAAAAGTTTTAAATTGGATCAGAATTTGCTTCTGGATTAATAAACAACTAGTAATTAGATAAAATTGATGTGTTATAAGGTCGAGGTGTGTCTTGGGTGGTCGATAGCCGGAGAGTCACTTACATGACTAATGTAATGCCTCAAATTCGAGACGGTCTGTCCGGGTCGGGTTTAGGGTGTCACATTTGGTGCCATCAGAGCCCTAGTTTTAAAGCCTTTGTGTAACAGCCCGTTTTTAGTGAAATCGGAACAGTGGTTTCAGAACCAAAGAGTCTGTGTTAAAAAGAAGATTTATTTTAATATTATTGCATAGTTTGCATTATGATAGGAATGTTATATGAAAATTCTGATAAGGAAATTTTACCGATTATGTGTTTAATTATGGAAATGACCAAATTACATAAAATGCAAAAGTTGAGTTCTAGTAGCTAAGAGGATCAAATAGTTATGGAATTCGAAATGAAAGGTCCGTATATGGTAATTAGACCATTAAATAAAAGTTAGTAGATAGTTTTGGTGGTTCATCCATGGAAAATGAGAAAATGAAAAATGATGAAATTGGAAAGTTGAAAAATAAAAGATGATAAATAAAATAAATATCAAATAACATCATTTTATATCATCTTCTTCCCCAAAATTTACTTGGAAACCCTAGGAAAGAGAAAGGAAACTGATCAAGCTTAATTAGGCATGAATTCTTGTCCCATTTTTAGTAATTTTTATATTTTTGTAATCGAAATAGTTTAATCTATCTATTCTAGGGATTAATTTGTAAAATTATCAAAGTATCAAACTTTTTCCATGGATGAATATGCGGAAATTCTGAAATTTACGGTAGAAAATGAAAAGTTGTTGATAGATAAACAACTTTTGTAAAGTGAACTTTGATGAAATTATGATTCAGGGACTAAATTGTAAATATGTAAAAGTTATAGAAAAATTTTGAATTTTGTGAAATATATGTACTGTAAATGTTATATGAAAATTTTAATTAGGCTTGGAATAATAATTAAATTGCATTAATTTCATTTTCCGAGCCTAGGGACGAAATTGAAGTTAATAAAAAGTATAGGGGTAAAATGGTAATTTTGCCTAGGATATGAATTGAATGTAAATGAGTATGATTTGGATTAAATTGATGTTAAATTCATTTATATAGATTTGAATAACTCAAATTTGAAGCTAGATCGAGGAAAAGAAAAGGTGCTAGATTAGTGGACTTTAAAATACGAACAAGTGTCGAGGTAAGTTCGTGTAACTAAATTGTGTTTATTTTATACTTGAATTGAGTGTGGTATGTAATTATTTGAATTATATGAATGTTATAAATTTATGAAATAATCACATGTTCGAAAATATCTTTAATATGTTAAGTTCTGTTTGAATAATGAAATTCGATGGATACATAATTTTCTGTATTGATTATACTCCTACATATGTTGCAGACATTATAGTTTAGATGAGCATCCTGTTAAAAGCCTTCTCGAGCATCCTGTTATATAGTTCCTGTGAGCATCCTGATCGGTAGTGATCCTACATGTGTTGCGCACTTCTGCAGCTCTTTCTAAGCATCCTGTTACACGATTCGATCGGTCGTTATCCAGCATTTTCTGCGGACACAAACACAGCTCTACGTGTGCATCCTAATATAGGCTCTTATGAGCTTCCTAACATGGCTCACTTGAACTCCCTATTAAATAGCAATCTAGTGCTTCCTGATAATAACTCTTCGGAGTTACTTGTTAAGCTCTATGAGCTCCCTTATTAAAACTCTTATGAGTTTCCTATTTAGCTCAGATAAGTGTCCTGTTACATGACTCATCTAAGCATCATGATATATGTGGCTCAAGAATGTGCTCCATGATTATGTGCCCTATCGGGTACCCTTGAACATGAATTGATGGATCGCTGAGTTGTATACCTCGCGTATACTACTTGAGTATCCACTGAAATTTCAATAATTCAATAGATAAAACTCCTAACATAAGAAATTAAGAGATTCGAAGTATTATGTCTCAAATGCTTCTAAAATACCTGAAAGTTTGTAGCATGATGAGCTCATCCATGTTTATTTGATGTACATGTCAAATATGTGACTAACTTGCTTAATTTAGTATATGTGATTTGGCAAACTTGTCAATTTGTTGGGAAGCATGTTATTCTTATGCTTATTTAAATGAATATGATTGGTAATTTTAATTCTTGTTATACGAACTTACTAAGAATGAAATGCTTACTAGGTTTTATTTTCTCTATTTTATAGTGTTCAGAAGCTCGCAAAGGTTGGAGATCGGTTGGAGCATCATCACACCATCCACCAGCTCGTTTTGGTATAAATAGTAAACATATTTAGTATAATGGTATGTATAGGTTAACGTGGCCAATTGTTGACTTGTAAATGGTTGTTTGTAATCTAGCCATTGGAATGGCTAGAGAAGGTTTGATTTGGTATATTTATAAGATTACATCATGGTAATTACTTATGTGTTTAGTATGGTTTGATTAAGTTGTGTTAAACAAGTATGTCTATAAAAAGTAAAATTATAAACATGAATGCATGTGAAGATATATCATGTTAGATGTTAGTGTTGGCTTGGTTATAATGCTTGAATTGGTTGGTATATGTTTTCAAGTGCTAGTGTAGGTTGTTGGCAAATTTTGGGTGAGAAATAAAGCTAAGAAATGAATTGATTTTGTTCACATGAGTAGACACCCGAGCGTGTATCTTGACCGTGTGTGATACACGGCCTGGCACATGGGCATGTGGTTTGGTCGTGTGTCCCCTTCATCTTAAAATTTAGAAACATAATGCTCAGAATTAGGCAAATTGGCAAAAACACGGGCGTGTGTCTCAGCCGTGTGTGACACATGGCCTAGAACACGGTCGTGTGTCTTGGCCGTGTAAATTCTGCACCTAATTTTTGAAAATTAAATTGACCACATGGCCTAGCACACGGGCATGTGGTTGGCTGTGTGACTCAAGTCAGAGAGTTACAAGGGTAAGGACATGGGCTAGAACACGGTCGTGTACCTCACATCGAATGCTCACATGGCTAGAGACATGGGCATGTCACTTGGCTTTGTAAGCCACACGGCCTACTCACACGGGAGTGTGACCCCTGTATATAAGAAAATTTTTGAAATTTTGCAAAAAAATTCTCTAAGATTTCGATATAGTCTCTACTTGTTTCTAATGCTTAAATTGGGCCTTAAGGGTCCATTCAAGGGATGATATGATTAGTTTCGAATATGAATAGTAAATGATATGAATTATCTGTATTTGTTCTATAAACTCTGATAATGCTCTGTAAGCCTATTTCGGCAACGGCTACGGGTTAGGGGTGTTACATTTATTGGTATCAGTGCTACAGTTTAGTCTATTCTCAAACCAGTCTAGCAAGTACAATTTTATCTATACATGCCATTATATAATTTATGATAGTGTGATATCTGCTGACCATTTTTAAATGTGTTTTTCATATAGTAATGTCATCCAACCAAGCTAGAGCTGAATCTGATGAAGCTGAGCTGAGAGCACTGCTCAAGCTTCTGTTCAACAAGTTGTATCTAGAGACAAAAGAAGCCTTCTTTCAAATGATGAATGAGTTGTTCACTGAATACTTGAGAACAAATCCTACTGTACAAAAACCTCCCCCACCTGCTCCTCAACTGATTCGAGGGATGTCAGAAGGTGCTGAACCTATTAGAATCAGTAAGCCTTCGGTAGATGAAATTTGTAAGTATAGGGCAGAGGAATTTAGGGCTACTATCGATGATGATCTGGAGAAAACCATGTTTTGATTGGAAAATACCGTCAAGGTTTTAGATGAATTATCATGTACACCAGTCAAATGCTTGAAATGTGCAGTATCTTTATTAAAAGACACAACTTACCGTTGATGGAATTCTATAACTTCTGTTGTACCGAGAGAAAATGTTACATGGGAATTCTTCTAGAAAAAATTTAAAAAGAAGTACATTAGTCAGAGATTTTTGGTTTAGAAAAAGAAAGATTTTTTAGAGCTCAAATAGGGAAACATGACAGTATCTGAAAACCAAAATTTGTTAGATTGAGCAAGTATGCCAGAGAATGGATTCCGACCGAGGATGATATGTGTAAACATTTTGAAAAGGGCTTAAATAAATATATCAAGCTGTTGACTAGAATTCTTGAACTAAAGGAATTTGTGGTATTGGCTGATTGAGCACACAAAGTCAAGGAATTAAGTAAGGAAAAGAAACAAGCAGAGAGAGAAGCCCGGATTTCTGGCAAAATATTTATTTGCAAGTCACAATCATCTGCTTCCTAGAAATCAAAGAAGTACCATGATCATTTTACTGCTTCTGTGGGATATTCCGAAAAAGAGCAGGGCTCTCAACGCTCTAACTCGAGATCTTCGTCTCCATCTGTAACAAGTGTTGAAAGTATTGGTAACCCCAAACCAAAATGTAAACATTGTAATAAATTTCATTTTGGGGAGTGTCGTCTGAGAAGTGGGGCTTGCTATAGACGTGGTTCTCTTGATCATTTTCTTAAAGATTTTCCAAAAATAATTGAAACAGATACTGATCAGACTTCGAAGCCGAGTAATCCCTCCTTGAAAGGCAGACCACCCCGTCACCCCGACAATTTCAGTGGTAGTCGAGGTATTACAAAAGATTCAATAGTTAAATCTAAGGCACGAGCATCGAAAAGGACGAATGCTATACGTACAAGAGAAGATGCCTCTGCACCAGATGTCATTACTGGTACATTTTCTCTTCTTGATACTGATATTACTGCTTTGATTGGTCCTGGTTCAGCATATTCATACATATGCACAAAATTAGTGTCTGTTAGAAATTTACCTATTGAATTCTTTGAATTAGTGATTAAAGTTTCAAACCCCCTGGGCCAGTATGTTATGGTGGATAAAATTTGTAAAAGCTACCCATTGATGGTAAAGGGTTATTGCTTTTCGGCTGATCCAATGTTGTTGTCCTTTGATGGATTTGATGTGATTTTGGGAATGGATTGGCTAACTCAGCATGATACAGTGGTGAATTGTAAATAGAAATACATTAAGTTAAAGTGTTAGGATGGTGAATTACTTTATGTTGAATCTGATAAACTGGATAGGTTATGTAATGTAATCTTAGCTATATCAGCACATAAATATGTCAGAAAAGGATATGATGCCTATCTTGCATATGTGTTGGGCACTAAAGTATCAGAATCAAAGATTAAATTAGTACCGGTTATTTGTGAGTTTCCTAATGTGTTTCCAGAGGAATTACCTGGTTTACCACCAGTTAGAGAGGTAGAATTTTCTATAGATCTTGTTCCAAGAACAACATCGATATCTATAGCACCCTATAGAATGGCTCCTACTGAATTGAAAGAGTTCAAAGCATAGTTGCAAGAGCTTACTGACAGAGAGTTTGCGCGACCTAGTTTCTCACCTTGAGGTGCACCGGTTTTGTTTGTAAAGAATAAGTATAGACTACAGGCAGCTTAACAAAGTCACAATAAAGAATAAGTATAGAATAAGTATCCACTAAAAGGTGCCACATTATTTTCGAAGATTGATCTTCATTTCGGTTACTATAAGCTACGGCTAAAAGATTCAGATATGCCAAAGACAACTTTTAGAGCCAGGTATGGACACTATGAGTTCCTTGTGATGCCATTTGGTTTGATGAATGCACCTACAGTATTTATGGATTTGAGGAATTGAATTTTCAAACCGTATTTCGATAGATTTGTGGTGGTGTTTATTGATGATATTCTAGTATACTTCCGAGATGAAAATAAACATGCAAATTATTTGAGAATAGTGCTGTAAACACTACGTGAGAAACAATTCTATGCCAAATTTAGTAAATGTGAATTTTGGCTGTGGGAAGTTGGTTTTCTTGGACATATAGTACTTGTTGAAGGCATCAAAGTGGATCCGAATAAAATTTTAGTTAATTGGAAAATACCTAAAAATGTGTCTGAAATCAAAAGTTTTCTAGGACTAGCTGATTATTATTGGAGGTTTGTAAAAGGGTTCTTAATGATAGCTTCTCCGATGACTTGTCTGTTGCAAAAAGATGTAAATTTTGAGTGGTCTGATAAATGCCAGTAGAGTTTTGACAGATTAAAAGCCTTGTTGACTGAAGCACCTGTGTTAGTTCAACCTGAATCAGGTAATGAATTTATAATTTATAGTGATGCATCATTAAATGGTTTAGGCTGTGTATTGATGCAAAAAAGGTAAAGTAATAGTCAATGCTTATAGACAACTAAAACTACATGAAAGAAATTATCCGATACATGATTTGGAGTTGGTAGCCATTGTTTTTGCATTGAAAATTTATGACATTACCTGTTTCGTGAAAAATGTCACATTTTCACAGATCATAAAAGTTTGAAGTATTTGATGTCACAAAAAGACTTGAACTTAAGACAGCGTAGGTGGCTTGAATTATTGAAAGATTATGATCCCATTATTGACTATCATCCGGGAAAAGCTAATGTGGTTGCTAATGCCCGAAGCAGAAAGTCTTTATCTGCCTTGCGAGTAATGAATAGTCGATTGTCATTATCAGATAATGGTTCAATTATAGCTGAGTTAAAAGCTAAACTGACATTTTTTGCAATAGATCTGTGAAACTCAGAAATGTGATGAAGAATTACAAGCTAAACAAGAATAGTGTAAGTTGAATTCTGATTCAAAATTTCAGATTGGGTCTGATGGTTGTTTGTTATTCAGAGGCAGAATATGTGTACCGAAGAACTCGAAACTGGTACAGAAGATTCTACATGAAACTCATAATGGTACCATGCCTATTCATCCTGGTAGTAACAAAATGTACAATGATTTGAAAAAGATGTACTGGTGGCCGAGAACGAAATGGGATATTTCTGAATTTGTATCTAAATGTTTGATACGTCAGCAAGTAAAAGCTGAACATCAGGTGCCTTCAAAATTATTACATCTAGTTACGATTCCGGAATGGAAATGGGAAAGAATTACTATAGATTTTGTATCGGGATTACCCCTGTCTCTGATGAAGAAAAATGCCATTTGGGTAATCGCCGACCGGTTAACAAAGCCTGCACACTTTATTCCGGTACATATTGATTTTTCCTTGGATAGATTGGCTGAATTATATATTTTTGAGATTGTCAGATTGCATGGAGTGCTTGTTTCTATTATTTTAGACAGAGATCCTCGATTTACATCTCGATTTTGGAATAAATTGCAAGAAGCTCTAGGTACACAGTTACATTTCAGTACCGCATTCCATCCTTAGACTGATGGACAATCCGAACGTGTTATATAGATTTTGAAAGATATGCTTCGATGTTGTGTATTAGAATTTGAAGATAACTGGGAAAATTATTTATCTTTAGTCGATTTTGCCTATAATAACAGTTATCAATCCAACGTTAAAATGGCACCGTATGAGGCTCTATATGGTCATAAATGTAGAAATCCATTGTATTGGACAGAGCTCAGTGAGAAAAAGATACACGGAGTTGCCTTGGTCCGTGAAACTAAAGAAAAGGTAAAAGTAATTTAAGATAGTTTGAAAGTAGCCTCTGATCGTCAAAAGTCTTATGCTAATCTTAAATGAAAAGAGATAGAATTTCAGGTCGGTGATAAGGTATTCTTGAAAGTATGACCTTGGAAGAAAATTCTCCGATTTGGTCGAAAAGGAAAATTGAGTCCATGATTCATCGGGCCATATGAGATTACTGACAGAATCAGACCTGTTGCATATCGGTTGGCATTACCAGCAGAATTCGACAGAATTCATAATGATCTTCATGTGTCTATGTTGCGACGGTATCAGTCAAATCCTTCACATATTATTTCTCAGACAGAAGTTGTGATTTAACCTGATATGACTTACAGTGAGGAACCGATCAAAATCCTACCATGTGAAACAAAAAAACTAAGAAATAAAAAGGTAGCATTAGTAAAGGTTCTCTGCCAACGAAATGGTATAGAAGAAGCTACTTGGGAACCGAATGATACCAGGAGAAAGCACTATCCAAATCTCTTTACTGGTAAGATTTTCGAGGATGAAAATTCTTTAAGGGGGAGAGTTGTAACAGCCCATTTTCAGTGAAATCAGAACAGTGGTTTCATGACCACAAATTTTAGTAGTTAAAAGGATCAAATAGCTATAGAATTCAAAACGAGAGGTCCTTATATGGTAATTAGACCATTAAATAAAAGTTAGTAGATCTTTTTGGTGATTCATCCATGGAAAATTATAAAAAGAAAATGATGAAATTGGAAAGTTGAAAAATTAAAGATGATAAATGAAATAAATATCAAATAACATCATTTTATATCATCTTCTTCCCCAAAATTTACATGGAAACCCTAGGAAAGAGAAAGGAAACTAATCAAGCTTAATTAGGTATGAATTCTTGTCTCGTTATTAGTAATTTTTATATTTTTGTGATCGGAATAGTTTAATCTATCTATTTTTGGAATTAATTTGTAAAGTTATCAAAGTATCAAAGTTTTGCCATGGATGAACATACTAAAATTTTTAAATTTATGGTAGAAAATGAAAAGTTGTTGATAGATAAACAACTTTTGTAAAGTGAATTTTGATGAAATTATGATTTAGGGACTAAACTGTAAAAATGTAAAATTTATGGAAAAATTCTGAATTTTGTGAAATATATGTATTGTAAATGTTTAATGAAAATTACGATTATGCTTGGAATAAGGATTAAATTGCATGAATTTCATTTTCTGAGCTGAGGGACGAATTTGGAATTAATAAAAAGTATAGGGGAAAAATGGTAATTTTTCCTAGGATCTGAATTGAATGTAAATGAGTATGAAATGGATTAAATTGATGTGAAACTCATTTATATAGATCAGAATAACTCAAATTCAAAATTAGATCGAGGAAAAGAAAAGGTGCCGGATTAGTAGACTTTTAAATACGAACAAGTGTCGAAGTAAGTTCGTGTAACTAAATTGTGTTTATTTTATACTTGAATTGAGTATGGGATGTGATTATATGAGTTATATGAATGTTATAAATTTATGAAATAATCACATGTCCGAAAATGTCTTTAATATGTTAAGTTCCGTTTGAATAATGAAATTCGATGGATACATAAATTTTTTGTTTTGATTGTAGTCCTGCATATGTTGCGGGCATTATAGCTCAGATGAGCATCCTGTTAAAAGCCTTCTCGAGCATCCTGTTATATAGTTCTTGTGAGCATCCTGATCGGTAGTGATCCTGCATGTGTTGCGCACTACTGCAGCTCTTTGTAAGCGTCCTGTTACATGATTCGATCGGTTGTGATCCATCATTTATTGCAGACACAAACGCATCTTTACGTGAGAGTTCTAATATAGGCTCTTATAAGCTTCCTGACATGGCTCGCTTGAACTCCCTATTAAATGGCTATTCGGTGCTCTGTGATGATAACTCTTCGGAGTTACCTGTTAAGCTCTATGACCTCCCTGATTAAAACTCTTATGAGTTTCCTATTTAGCCTGGATAAGCATCCTGTTACATGGTTCATCTAAGCATCATGATATATGTGGCTCGAGAATATGCTTCCTGATTATGTGCCTTATTGGGTACCCCTGAACATGAATTGACGGATCACTGATTTGTATACCTCGCGTATACTACTTGAGTATCCCTTGAAATTTCAATAATTCAACACATAAAACTCCTGACATTAGAAATTAAGAGATTAGAAGTATTATGTCTCGAATGCTTCTGAAATACTTGAAAGTTTGTAGCATAATGAGCTGATCCATGTTTATTTGATGTACATGTGAAATATGTGACTAACTTGCTTAATTGAGTATATGTGATTAGGCAAACTTGTCAATTTGTTGGGAAGCATGTTATTCTTATGCTTATTTAAATGAATCTGATTGGTAAGTTTATGTAACACACATAACCCGTATCCGTCATCGGATTTGGGTTACGATACATTACCGATCATATTACAGTTTATACTTTTAAGCATTACATTTTACAATTCAATATTTTAAATACATCAGTACTCGCGACATTAACAAAAATTAGACCTCAAAAAAAATTTGTATCATTTATATGATAACATATTTAAAACATAATTCAACATATAGTATACCAAGTTATTTATTTTATTATATTTTTTATAGATAGGACTTATAACAAACCAAAAACTTCGTTAAAGGAATTTCAACCTAATTTTTATAAAAAGTCCTGCACACGAGTATGTGGTACTGGAAATGAAACAAATTTCAATACCAAAACTTGACATTCAATTGCACAACATTATCATATTAATCAATGTGAATTTCGTATTTCATGCATTAGTATAGTTTAAACACATCCCTTCGATCAAATGTATATATGCAATTAAAGGCATTAAATATGTCCGAATAAAACTTTATAGCAATTGATGTTTACTATTTAATAAACAACCAATGTATAAGAGATACAACATATGTCACCAAGCTCAACACATTTTACCATTTAACCTGAAACATTTTCGAACCCTAATAATAATTTAATACCAAATCATGCATAATTCACTATATCATCAAGCTACCATTTAATCACAAATAATAACCTTTGAACACGCTCATAAATAAACTAGTAGAATTCATAGTACATAATTTAATAAGAAATCACATGTGCATCATTGGTGCAATATAACATGGCTATACCTGCTATTAATACATATATATATCTAATGCTCATTTACCCAAAAAATTTAAGGCCACACTTAACATATGTATATGTGCCAAATAATTGACCAAAACAATTATGGAACATATTCAATACTTGTTACCCTTCATCACCGAATTATAATACTTAAATATAAGCTCACTGAACATTATATCTATGAACATACGAGACTAAGTCAAAGCATATTAAGCAAATTCACATATGTATACTTTATCTTAATACAAACACATCCAAACCTATTAAACATGCTTATGACCAAAACAACCATGCCACACACAAGGTCATAAACCAACCTTAATATACAATCACATAACATAATTTATAATTATTCATAGCACACGGCACCTTGACCAAAATAGACTTAAACCATAACTAAACCAAAACCAAAATCAAGCAAGGTAGTTAAGCCATTTTCACATGGCTAATATACATACATTTTTCAAAATAACTAACCCCAAAGCCAGCCTATACATTGCATAATTTAAGTTTAGTTTATAAGGTACCAAAACAGTAGATAGTGTGATGAACTTGGCTGACAGTCCCCGAGCTTGTAGCTTGACTCCAAAATCAATAAAACAGAGTAAACATAACACACAGAGTAAGCTATCAAAGCTTAGTAAGTCATAAGCCAATAAACAACCCAGTGATGTTATCAACATAACTAAACTAAACCAAATTATTTTATCATTACACATGTAGATCCATGCACATATATATTCATATTATGTATAAATAAACATAATAATTATATTCATGTATATTATCACCTTGACCGAATACTTATATAGCCAAAATTAACATATTATCATTTAACCTTCAAGGCCAAATATTCATTATATACCTTGTTCACATACACACAAATACATAAACTTATATGTCACAATATAATTTCATGTACATATATTAGTCATGTGGCCGAATACACATAATCACACATACATATAATAAAGACTCATTCAATAATATTCACAAGACCGAATACACTTACCTTATTTTTAGTAAACATCAAGCTAATTCATACCTGGCCATTTAGCTTGTTTTACATACTCGAACTCGACTTATCTTTCCCGATGAACCATTCAGAATTGGATAGGACACTCGGATAATCACATATATATCGTACAATGCCAACGTTCCAGATGTAGTCTTACATGTAATTACATATCAATGCCACTGTCCTAGATAGGGTCTTACATGAACACATATATCAGAGTCACATATCGATGCCATGGTCTTACTCGCACACATATATCAGAATCATATGTCATGACATATGTATCCTAACTATTCCTTAGGTTCATACGGGGCTTTCGGACGTCGTAACTCGGTCGAAACGAATTCAGAAACTTAGTAATCAAGCTTATTCACATTCGGCTATTGCATAAATAAAATCACATATTTCATTTCAGCAAGTATGATTTACATATAATTATAATTAAGTACGTCTATTTGCTTATAAACTTACCTCGGATGATACAAAACGGAACAGGGCAGCTAGTCGACAACTTTCGTTTTCCCCCGATCCAAATCCGATTTCTTTGGTTCTTGATCTAAACATATTCAAATTAAGCTCATTCAAACATATTTTCATTCAATTTAGTCCAAAAACACATAAATGGGCTAATTACCATTTTGCCCCTAACGTTTACACTTTTTACAATTTAGTCTCTATTGCACAAAACACAAAATATACAAAATTTCAATATACCCATGTTGAGTCGAAGTTTACCCATACTCATAAAAATCCATATATTTCATTTATTTCACATCTTAGTCCCTCAAATTATTTTTTTTGCAATTTAGTCATAATTACTCAAAATCATCAAAAACTCCAATACAAAACATGTTAATCTAAAACATATCTTTCATATTTCATCATCAAACAAAAAAAATCACAAGCTCTAAACAATGGCATAATTCAAAATATTCACCAAAATAAAAAATTTAAGCATGGTTTTTGTAGTACTCGAAGAAACGATCTAAAAAACGTAAAAATCATCAAAAACCGAACAAAACTCATACCTTGATTGAGCTTTAAAGATGGCCGAACCCTAGCTTTGTTATTTCTTTCTCTTTTTGTTATGTTTTGGCAATTAGAAAATAAAATGATGAGCATGGCTTGATTTATTTTTTATTATATCTTATATTAACTTTTTAATTAATTACTTTTATAACCTTAATGAAATAATATAAAAATCATATATTATATGCCTATTACCATCCAACCAATATGCTAATGGGATATTTACAACATAAATACTCCAATTTAGAAAGCCAATAACAATTCGACCCTTATGTTTTAAACTATCAAGTTTTCAATTTACGCGATTAAGTCCTTTTATTTAATCGGATACTCAAACAATAAAATTAAAGCACGAAAATTTCACAGATATAAATTCCCACAAAATAAACACATAAAATAATTCTAAAGTATTTTTTGACTCAAATTCGTGGTCCAAAAATTACCGTTCCGATTAGGGTCTAAATCGGGTTGTTACAACTCTCCCCCCTTAGGGATTTTCGTCCCCGAAAATCTTATCGGTGAATAGGTTTGGATAACGTTCTTTCATTGTATCCTCTGATTCCCATGTTGCTTCATCAACTCCGTGTTTATGCCACAGTACTTTAACCAACAAAATTTTCTTATTTCGTAACTCTTTAATCTCACGGGCCAGAATGCAAATTGGTTCTTCCTTATACGTCATATCAGACCTAATCTCAATCTCAGACGGACTAATCACATGTGAAGGATCAGATTGATATCTACGAAGTATCGAAACATGGAATACATTTTGGATCTTTAATAACTCAGGTGGCAACAATAGTCTGTAAGCAACGGGCCGATGTGTTCTATTACCTCATACAGCCCAATAAACCTCCGTCTTAATTTGCCTTTGCGACCATATCTGAGTATCTTCTTCCACGGTGAGACTTTCAAAAAGAATTTATCTCTGATCTGAAACTCTATATCTTTACGTTTCAAGTCCGCATATAATTTGTGACAATCTGATGCTGCTTTCAGACTTTCACAGATCACTTTCATTTTTTGTTCAGTTTCTCTAATCAAGTCAACCCTGTGTATCTTATTTTCACTGAGCTCAGTCCAATACAATGGCATACGACATTTACGACTGTACCAAGCTTCATAAGGTTCCATTTTAACACTCGATTGAAAGCTGTTATTATACGCAAATTCAATTATTGGTAGGTATCATTCCCACATACCTTCAAACTCGAGAATGCAACATCTCAATATTTCCTCAAGTATTTGAATGATTCGTTCAGACTGGCCATCAGTTTTTGGATGGAAAGAAGTGCTGAATGTAATTTCGTACCTAGTGTATCTTGCAGTTTTTTCCAAAATCGCGATGTAAACCTCAGATCTCTATCCAAAATAATAAATATAGGCACACCATGTAATCTCACAATCTAAGAAACATACAATTCAGCCAACTTATCAAGTGAGTAGTCTGTACGTATCGAAACAAAGTGAACCAATTTAGTTAATCTATCTACAACAACCCAGATTGCATCTCTCTTACCCGGTGTCAACGGTAAACCAGATACAAAATCCATCGTAACTCTATCCCATTTCCACTCAAGTATCATAATCGGCTAAAGTAATCTAGAAGGTAACTGATGCTCGACTTTTACTTGTTGACAGATTAAGCATTTCGAAACAAAGTCAGAAATGTCTCGTTTCATACCATGCCACTAATAAAGCTATTTCAGATCATTATACATCTTTGTACTACCTGGGTGAACAGATAACCGACCGCTGTGAGCTTCATTCAAAATCATCTAAATCAACTCTGAATTCCTCGGGACACATATTTGGTTTCTAAATCTCAAACATTCATCAGCATCAACTCGAAACTCTAAATCAGCATTTAAATCACATTGAGCTCGTTTTGCTATCAACTCATTGTCAACCTTATAGGCATCACAAATTTGTTGAACAAATAACGGTCTTACTTTCAATTCAACTATTATCGCACCATCATCAGACATGGCCATATGTGAATTCATTGCATACAAAGCAAATAGTGATTTTTGGCTTAAAGCCTCAGCAACAACATTAGCCTTTCCCGGGTGATAGTCAATCACAAGCTCGTAGTCTTTTAGCAATTCTAACCTTCGGCGTTGTCTCAAATTTAGATCTTTCTGAGTCATCAAGTATTTTAGGATTTTTTTATCAGAATAAACATGACATTTCTCACCGAACAGATAGTGATGCCAAATTTTTAAAGCAAACACGATAGCTTCCAATTCTAGGTCGTGTGTCGGATAGTTCTTTTCATGTAGCTTTAACTGTCTCAAGGCATAAGCTATAACTCTGCCTTCCTGCATCAAAATACAGTCCAAACCATTTAAAGATGCATCACTATAGATAACAAATTCTTTACCCGATTTTGGATGAACTAACACTGAAGCTTCGGTCAAAAGGGCTTCTAACTAATCAAAGCTTTTCTGACACTTTTCTGACCACTCAAACTTAACATCTTTCTGTAATAGCTTTGCCATCAGGGCTGCAATCATAGAGAAGCCTTTCACGAACCGTCTATAATAACCATCAAGTCCTAGAAAACTTCAGACTTCAGAAACATTCTTAGGAGGTTTCCAATCAAGTATAGCTAAATTTTTACTCGGATCAACCCGAATACCCGATGCTGATACAACATGGCCTAGAAAACTGACTTCACTTAACCAGAACTCACATTTACTGAACTTTGCATACAACTGTTTATCTCGTAAAGTCTGTAACACAAGTCTCAGATGTTCAGCATGCCCAGTTTCATCATGGGAGTAGATCAAAATATCATCTATGAACACAACCACAAACCGATCTAAATACTGTCTGAATATCTGATTCATCAAACCTATAAAAACAACAGGTGCATTAGTAAATACGAAAGGCATAAACAAAACTCATAGTGTCCGTACCTCGTTCAAAAAAATAGTCTTTGGCACATCAGAGTCTTTAACTCGTAACTGGTAGTAACCTGATCTCAAATCTATCTTCAAAAACACTATAGCCCCTTTCAATTGATCAAACAAATCATCAATTCGCGGCAACGGGTATTTTTTCTTTATAGTCACCTTACTAAGCTGTCTATAATCAATGCACGTTCTCATAGTTCCGTCTTTCTTTTTTACAAATAACATTGGCATACCCCAAGGTGAGAAACTCAGTCGCGCGAAACCTCTATCTGTCAAATCTTGCAACTGAGCTTTCAATTCTTTTAATTCAGTAGGTTCCATTCTGTACGGAGCTATAGATATCAGACTCGTCCCAGGCATTAACTCAATACCAAACTCTACCTCTCGAATAGGAGGCAAACCCGACAATTCTTTAGGAAACACATCTGGATACTCGCACACAACAGGTACTGATTCAATGTTTCTTTCGGCCACTTTATTATCAAGCACATATGCAAAGTAAGTTTCACATCCTTTTCTCACATATTTCTGAGCTAACATCGAAGAAATCACTACTGGTAACCCATTCAAATCATTAGATTCAATCCGAATAATCTCATCATTCTGGCACCGTAAATCAATAGTCTTTCTTTTGCAGTTTACAATAGCATCATGCAAAGTCAACCAGTCCATACCCAAAATTATGTTGAACTCATCAAATGGCAAAAACATCAAATCAGCCAGAAAGCACGAATCTCGAACCGTCAAGGGACAATCTTATATACTTTATCAACCATAACACACTGGCCCAAGGGGTTTGACACTCTAATCACAAAGTCAGTAGACTCAACAAATGAAGTCTTATTGAGTACTAATGTCTCACACACATAAGAATGAGTAGAACTAGGATCAATCAATGCTATTACATTAGTATCATAAAGAGTGAATGTACCAGTAATGACATCTAAGGATGAAGCCTCCTCTCGTGCGTGAATAGCATAGGCTCTGGCAGGTGCACGAGCCTCAGATCTGGCTGTTGTATCTTTAGTCCCTGTTTGACTGCCACTCGCATTACTTACATTTTTGCATGGTCTACCTCGAGCTATAGTATTTCTCGATCTCATATTCTGCACTAGATTTTCTTCTGCTAACACTGGGCAATCACGAATATAATGATCCATCGATCCACATTTAAAACAAGTTTGATCATGCAACCTACAACTATCGGGATGTCATTTTCCGCAATGTTTACACTCAGGTTCATTTGATTTGACATTCCCTATACTAGCTACTAAGGTAGCTCTCGAGCTCATGGGTGGTCTACTCTGATCCCGTCTAGAATAACCCAAAGTGGCTTTGGAACGGCTGAAATCATCTTGAAACTTCTTTGGTACCGACTGGAATGACTTACTGAATGTTCTTTTACGTACATCTCTGGCTTCAAAGTCAGCTTTTCTTTTCTCTTTTCTGAGCTCTTCAGCTTTGCAGGCTCACTCAACTAGTACTACGAACTCTTTTATCTCAAGTATGCCAACTAGCAGTTTAATGTCTTCATTCAACCCACCTTCAAATCTTTTACACATTATGGCTTCGGTAGAAACACACTCTCGGGCATATCGACTGATTCTCACAAATTTCCGCTCATACTCTGTCACGGTCATCCGACCCTGTTTCAACTCTAGAAATTCTTTATGTTTCTGATCAATAAATCTCTGGCTGATATATTTCTTATTGAACTCAGTCTAAAATAATTCCCAGGTCACCCGCTCTCTCAGAACCACCGATACTAGAGTATTCCACTAGTGATATGTTGTATCTCAGAGTAAAGATATGGCACATTTCAAACACTCATCTGGGGTACAGGATAGCTCATCAAACACACGGATAGTATTATCAAGCCAAAACTCAGCCCGCTCGGCATCATCATCATCAGTGGCTTTAAATTCTTCGGCCCCATGTTTTCTGATTTTATCAACAGATGGCTTATACAATCTCTTCAAACACATGGCTTGATTTATGTTTTATTATATCTTATATCAAAATTTTTAATTAATTACTTTTATAACCTTAATGAAATAATATAAAAATCATATATTATATGCCTATTACCGTCCAACAAATATGCTAATGGGATATTTACAACACAAGTACTCCAATTTAGAAAGCCAATAACAATTTGACCCTTATCTTTTAAACTATCAAGTTTTCAATTTACGCGATTAAGTCCTTTTATTTAATCGGATACTCAAACAATAAAATTAAAGCATGAAAATTTCACAGATATAAATTCACACAAAATAAACACAGAAAATAATTTTAAAGTATTTTTTCGAGTCGGATTCATGGTCTCAAAATCACCGTTCCGATTAGGGTCTAAATCAGGTTGTTACGTTTTAATTCCTGTTATACGAACTTACTAAGAATTAGATGCTTACTAGGTTTTCTTTCTCTGTTTTATAGTGTTCAGAAGCTCGCAAGGTTAGAGATTGGTCGGAGCATCGTCACACTATCTACCAGCTCATTTTGGTATAAATAGTAAACATATTTTAGTATAATGGCATTTATAGGTTAACATGGCCAATTGTTGGCTTGTAAATGGTTGTTTTCTAATCTAGCCATTGGAATGGCTAAAGATGGTTTAATTTGGTATATTTATAAGGCTATATTATGGTAATTACATATGTGTTTAGTATGGTTCGATTGAGTTATGTTAAACAAGTATGTCTATAAAATGTAAAATTATAAACATTAATGCATCTGAAGGTAAAATTATAGAAATAGGTACTCCGTGAAATCACACAATCTGCGAATTATAAAAATCAACAAGTTTATCAAGCGAGTAATCTGTGTGAACCGGAATGAAATGAGTCAATTTAGTCAATCTATCAACAATAACCCATATTGCATCTTTCTTACTCAGTGATAGAGGCAAACCTGATAATAAATCCATCGTGATTCTATCCCATTTCAACTCGGGAATCATAATCGGTTGAAGTAACCCACACAAAACTTGATGCTCCGCTTTAACTTGCTGACAAATAAAGCATTTCGAAACAAATTCGGTGGTATCTCATTTCATACCATGCCACCAATAAAGTGATTTTAGATCATTATACATTTTAGTACTACTTGGATGAACATATAACAAACTACTATGAGCTTCATTGAAAATCATCTGAATCAACTCTAAATTTCTCGGAACACATATTTGGCCTCTAAATCTCAAACAACCTTCAGCATCAACTCAGAATTCTGAATCAGTATTCAAATCACATTGAACCCGTTTTGCTAACAATTCATTATCGACTTTCTGAGCTTCGCAAATCTGCTGCATAAATAACGGTCTTGTTTTTAACTCAGTCACAATTGAGCCATCATCCGATAGAGCAATATGTGCATTCATCACACGCGGAGCAACTAGAGATTTTTGAC
This sequence comes from Gossypium longicalyx, assembly GCA_025698465.1. Lineage (NCBI taxonomy): Eukaryota > Viridiplantae > Streptophyta > Magnoliopsida > Malvales > Malvaceae > Gossypium > Gossypium longicalyx. Next base: position 31,429,476 of record CM047006.1, read on the forward strand.
TTAGAGCATCAGCAACAACATTGGCCTTTCTCGAATGGTAGTCAATTACAAGCTCATAATCTTTTAACAACTCTAACCATCTTCACTGTCGTAGATTTAGATCTTTTTGAGTCATCAAATATTTTAAGCTTTTGTGATCAGAATAGACGTGACATTTCTCACTGAACAGATAGTAGCACCAAATCTTCAATGCAACACAATAGCTACCAATTCTAGGTCGTGTGTCGAATAGTTCTTTTCAGGCATAAGCTATGATTTTGCCTTCTTGCATCAAAATATAGCCTAGACCATTCAAAGGTGCACCACTATAAATGACAAATTCTTTACCCGACTCTGGTTGAACTAGCACCGGAGCTTCAGTTAACAAAACTTTCAGCTGATCAAAACTTTTCTGGCACTTTCCTGACCATTCGAACTTAACATCTTTCTGAAGCAGTCTCGTCATCGGTGATACAATCATAGAGAAACCATTTACAAGCCGTCTGTAATATCCAACAAGTCCTAAAAAGCTTCATACTTCAGAAACATTTCTAGGAAGCTTCCAATCTAGTATTGCCAAAATCTTGCTTGGATCCACTCTAATACCCGATGCTGACACAACATGTCCCAGAAAACTGACTTCTCATTACCAGAACTCACATTTACTAAATTTTGCATATAATTGCTTATCATGCAAAGTCTGTAACACTATTTCCAAATGCTCAGCATGCTAGGATTCATCACGGGGATAGATCAAAATGTCATCTATAAACACAACCACAAATCGATCCAAATACTATCTGAAGATCCGATCCATTAAATCCCTAAAAATAGTAGGTGCATTAGTAAGTCTGAAAGGCATAACCAAAAACTCATAGTGTCCGTACCTCGTTCGGAAAGCAGTTTTCGACACATCGGAGTCTTTAACTTGCAGCTGATAGTAACTTGATCTCAAATCTATCTTTGAAAACACTATAGCCCCTTTCAACTGATCGAACAAGTTGTCAATTCATGGCAAAGGATATTTATTCTTTATACTCACTTTATTGAGCTGTTGGTAGTCGATGCACATACTCATAGTCCTGTCTTTCTTTTCAGAAACAAAACCGGTGCACCCCAAGGAGAAAAACTCGGTCGCGTGAAGCCTTTATTAGTCAATTCTTACAACTGAGATGGTGCCATTCTATATGGAGCTATTAAAATCGGAGTTGTCACTGGCACTAACTCAATGCCAGACTCTACCTCTTGAATCGGTGGCAAACCCAGTAATTCTTTAGGAAACACATCCGGATACTCACAAACAACTGGTACTGATTCAATTTTCTTTTCGATCACTTTAGAATCAAGCACATAGGTAAAGTAAGCTTCACAACCTTTTCTCACATATTTCTGAGCTAACATCGAAGATATCACTGCCGGTAAACCATTCAGATCATTAGACTCAATCCGAATAATCTCATCATTCTGGCATCGCAAATCAATAGTCTTCCGTTTGTAGTTCACAATAGCATCATGCAACGTTAGCCAATCTGAACCCAGAGTTATATCAAATTCAACAAATGGCAACAACATGAAATCGGCTGAAAAACATGAATCTCGAATCATCAACGGACAATTCTTGCACACTTTATCAACCAAAATACACCGGCCTAAGGGGTTCGATATTGTAATCACAAACTCAGTAGACTCTACAGGCAAAGTCTTACTAGATACTAAAGTTTCACATATACAAGAATGAGACAATCCAGGATCAACCAATGCAATAACACTAGTATTATAGAGAGTGAAAGTGCCGATAAACACATCTGGAGACAAAGCTTCTTCACGAGCGCGTATAGCATAAGCTCTGGCAGGTGCGCAAGCCTCAGATCTAATAGTCATGTCTTTAGTTCCCCTTTGGCTGCCACTCACATTACTCATGTTTTTGGGTGGTTAACCTCGAGCAGTCGTGATACTCAGCCTCGTATTCTGCACTGTGTTTTGCTCAACTAACTCAGGGCATTCACGAATGAAGTGATCCATCGATCCACATTTCAAACAGGCCCGATCATTTAATCTACAGCTATCGGGATGTCATTTAGCTCAATGTTTGCACTCAGGTTGGTTCGATCGAACGTTACCAACACTAGCTACTGAGGTAGCTCTCGAGCTCACAGGTGGTCTATCTTGATCCTGTCTAGAATAACAAGCATTAGCCTTTGAATGGCTAAAGTCATCTCGAAATTTCTTTGACGTCGACTGAAATGTTTTACCCGACGACCTTTTTCATGAATCTCTAGCTTCAAAGTCAACTTTTCTTTTCTCTTTCCCGTACTCTTCAGCTTTACATTCTCGCTCGACTAGTACCACGAACTCTTTTATTTCAAGAATCCTGACTAACACCTGAATGTCTTCATTCAACCCGTCTTCAAATCTTTTACACATTATAGCTTCAGTCAAAACATATTCTTGGGCATATCTGCTGAGTCTCAGAAATTCCCGTTCATATTCTGTTATGGTCATACGACCCTGTTTCAACTCGAGGAATTCTTTGCGTTTTTGATCAATGAATCTCTGACTGATGTATTTCTTACGAAATTAAGCTTGAAAGAACTCCCAAGTAACTCATTCTTTTGGAACCACCGAAACCAGTGTATTACACCAGTTGTAACACCCCTTACCCGAGATCATCACCGGAATCAAGCACGAGGCATTACCTGACTTCACTTACTAATTCGAGGCATAAAATTTGCTTTTAAAATTAATTTATTTACATTCATTCAATATGTCTCTAAAAAGGGCCCTTGAGACCCTAAAACATGCAATTGAAATGGTTTGGGACCAAACCAGGAACATTAAAAATTTTCCGAATACTTAGACAAATCAAAATAATTTATTTCATTATTCCTTATAAAACTGCCCACTTGCATCATAGTCACTAAATAAATCATAACTCGAGTCACAAAACTCAAAATTTAAATTCATGAATTTTTCCTAAAACTAGACTCACATATCTTCTTACAAATTTTTTTCCAATTTTTTTAGTCTAGCTAATTAGTACAGTTTATTAGCTAAAGTTTCCCCTATTGCACTATTCGACTACTCTGACCTCTCTTCACTACGAATTAATTTTCTCCCTGTACAGAATTCAAATAAGCATGCCGTTTGTTTTTCTTGAATGTAGATTCTCTAAGGAATCTCAAAATACAAACTATAAATCCTAATTTTTTTTACAATTTTTAGTGAATTTATAAATTTAGAATAGGGGATTCAGAAATTGCTCTGACCCTGTCTCACTAAAATTCAAATATCTCTTAATATACACTTCTTTTGCATACTTTGTTTCTTTCATATGAAAATAGACTTAACAAGCTTTAATTCAATATCTCATTCATCACCTAATTTCATTTCTACTATTCTTGGTGATCAAGATCACGTCACTGCTGCTGTTCAATACTGTTTTAATGCTAATTTCACTTTTTCATGATTTCTTTGTATTAACTACTATTTAGGCATACATAACACCGAAACATGTTCTTCATTAGCCATTTCAATTGGTAATCATTATAAAATATTTACATACCATTCTTTAGCCATATCATAAGGACATACACACAAAATGGCTAAGTCCCTATACATGCCATAAACTAGAACGTTTATAAATCAAGATACCCATTTGGTAACTTGATAGTCGATAGTGCGAAGTGATCTTTGATGAACTCCAACCCGAGCTTGCTTTTAAGTACTCTGAAACATGGGAAAGTGAAAGAAGTAAGCTTATAAAGCTTAGTAAGTTCACATGTAAAATAATAAGCATTAGCAATCAATTTAGCTTACTACTATGCTGTCATAATTTGCTTAAATAATGTTTAGTTCTTACTTTCCCATCTTACTCATCAGTAACCTTACCAAAGGCTCAGAATAAAAAAGGCACCTTACTTAATAGCTTGCTTACATACCTGCAACATCTCACTTAACACATGAGTACTCTTTCATAATATAGGCATATTGTCAATCAAGTCATAAAGTGTCACAAGCATAACTGAAAAATCGTCACTTACTTAATACTTGATAATCTCAATTACTTACAATATCAATATTAAATAAGCCTTAAATGCATACCTGTACTCTTTCTTCATGTTCCCATCTTATCGTTTCTTTGACTTACTCTTTGGATTACTCGGGAACCTTTTCCTTTTTGAACTTACCATTGTCATGTCTTGACATGGTCTTATGTGGTATCCTTGCCTTATGAACTCACCAATGCCATGCCTTGGCATGATCTTTTACATGGGACCTTTGCCTTATAGTAACTCATCAATGTCATGTCTTGACATGGTCTTACATGATTTCCTTGCCTTATAGGACTTATCAATGCTATGCCTTGGCATGGTCTTACATGATATCCTTATCTTAGGAAATGCCATGTTCCAAACATGGTCTTACATGGTATCCTTATCTTACCAAATGCAATTGTTCCAAACATGGTCTTACATGGTATCCTTATCTTAGTGCCAATGCCACATCTTGATGTGGTCTTACATGGAGTCCTTAATCAATGCTGATGCCATGTCTTGACATGGTCTTACACGGGATCCTTGCCTTACCAATGCCATTTCTTGACATGGTCTTACATGGTATCCTTAACCGTCAATTCCTCCTTAAATGCCATGTTATGAACACACTATAGCAAAATAGGTTTTTAGCGGCGTTTGAATGAAAAATGCCGCTACAGATCGAGTATTAGCGGCACCTTTTAAAAAATGCCGCTAATGCTCGATCTTTAGCGGTGCTTTTTTAAAAACGTCGCTATATGTACACCTTTAGGAATTTTGCAAAACGCCGTCGTTTTGTATTGAGCTTTTAGTGAAAAAGTGCCGCTAAAGATCGAGTATTAATGGCACTTTTTTAAGAAACGCCGCTATAGGTACACCTTTAGCGGCACTTTCTGAAAAATACCGCTAATGCTCGATCTTTAGCGGACAAAAGAATTTTGCAAAACTCCATTGTTTTGTATTGAGCTTTTGGTGGCTTTAGCGACGCTTTTTGAAAAGCGCCACAAAAAATGAAAAAAATTAAAATACTATTATTTAAAATAATTTTAAAGATTTTTGGTATATGACTAATTGTTTTTTAATTTATATGTTAAATATTTTCTTATATAATTGTAAAAGAGATAGTATTAATTTTAAAATATTGAATTAATTATCATTATAGTTTAGGGTTTACGGTATATGGTTAAGGGTTTAATGTTTATGAGTTGCTATTTTAAGGTTTATGAATTATTGGTTTATGGATTATGGTTTAAGGGTGGTTTAAGGATTGCAGTTTAAGGTTTAGGTGTTAGGGGTTAAGGGTTAAGGGTTAGTGGTTCTTGGTTCAGGGTTTATGTTTTAGGATTTATGGTTAAGGTTTAGGGATTAGAAGTTTAAGGTTTAGATTAATTAGTGTTTTTAATTTATATGATAAAATATTTTCTTATATAATTATAAATGAGATTGCATTAAGTTTAAAATATTGAATTAATTATCATTATAGTTTAGGGTTTATGGTTTAGGGTATATGGTTTAAGGTTTAAAGTGTATGAGTTACTATTTTAAGGTTTATGGATTATGAGTTTAGGGATTATGGTTTATGGTTTAAGGCTTAGGGGTTAGGGGTTAAGTGGTAGGTTTTTAGGGTTTAGATATTATGTTTATGATTTAGGGTTTAGGGGGTAGGAGTTAGGGGTTTAAGGCTTAGATTAATTAATGTTTTGTAATTTATATATTAAATAATTTATTATATTGATGTATTTATTTTTTCAAATGTGTATAAACAACTAATGCGGACCATACATAAAAGAACAATGCTTGTATTGCTGTGTCATTTTGTATTTTTTTTAATTCATCGATTCCATTTTGTTTCTCTTAAAGTTTCCTCTTGTATTTTATATGTTAATTTAAAAATTATAAAAATCTTCAAAAAAAATTTAAATTTTAAAAATAAAAATAAAAAATAAAAAACTTAAAATTTTAATATTTAATATTTAATATTTAATATTTTAGTCCATATTTCAGTTAAAAAGTTCAATATTCAAAATTAAAAAAAATTGCAAAAAATAATAATCTCAGCACAAAAATTTTAAAAGAAAAAATTAAAAAAAATGTTAAAAATGAAAAAAATTTAAAATTAAGCAATAGTGGCATTTTTAGGTAAAACGCCACAAAAAATTGAGCTATAATGGTGTTTTTATAAAAAACGCCGTAAAAAGTTGATCTGTAAGGGCGTTTTTAGTGGAAACGCCGCAAAAAGAGGAAATCGAAATCCCCACTTTTTGGTTACCCTCTCGTTACTCCCTCTTCTTCTCATCTCCATCGCGTGCCCTAAATCCCCCTAATAACTCTCAAAATTTGCCCCTAAATTTCCCATTTCCAGCAACACCAAGTCAATACACCTACACCAATCACACTTCTTTTTCCTTTTCATTTCACTGCACTAAATTCACCCACCATAGCTACTCCTTTTCTCTCGATCTGTTAGGGTTTCTTTCAATTCTAGGCTTTCAAGGGAACGTACAGTTTTCTTTTAATTTTATCGGTGATTTCTATGGTGACGAAAACCCTAAATGATGAGAAACCGAAGGAAGAGGAGGTGATAGATAAAGAAAATGAAGAGGGAAGTAAGGAGGTTCTAAAGGAACAAGTGAAAGTTGAAGAGAAGGAGAACGAGGAAGAAGAAAAAGAAGAAGAGGACGAAGAGAAGAGGGGGGAGGAGGAAGAAGAAGAAAGTAAATATGAAGGGACTAAAATGGTCAAAGTAGTAGTAGAAAGGGGAGTTCTAGGAAATCTGGTTGAGATTCGGCTGAGAAGAAAAAGCCAGTGACGCCTAGTAGTGATAGGCCTACAAGGGAAACGAAAGTCGTAGAAAGGTATTCAGCTCTTTCTGTTGCAAGGTCTTCCTCGTTTAAAACTCTATCAATTGAAAAGGTATGCTTTCTTTTCTGGGGTTAAGGATTTGGTTTCATTCAAGTCATTTTCTTTGTGTTATGATTGTTTTTTGAACTTTCATTTGCTTTTCAGGGTCGTGGTACTCAGCTTAAAGATATTGCCAATGGTATGCGTCTGTTCTCTTGCTTATTTGTTCCCCCTAAGGTTCTACTGTATGTTTTCTTTGAATTTCATGGGATTGGATTGATTGTGATTCTATTTGTATTCAATTTTGGGTCCTTTGAAGTAATGTAGTCTACGTGATAAATTGAGTACTTTCTATTCGTTTAAAACCTATCTTGTTTTGTTGTAGAAATATGAAACATAATACTGATATGTTTTGTAAACAATGATAAGTTGATTCTTTGTTGAGAAGTTCAATATATTAAGTATGGGAGAAAAATCTATTTGATCATTTGTGTGGATTGAAGCTGGTGATCTAATGGTAAAGTTATTTTATAGATTGGTCCTTTGAGATGTTGACCTAGAGGCTTGTGTCTTTCACGATCCATTGGTGATATGGATGTTGGGGAGTTCATTGTTCCTGTTCCATACGTAAAGCAAGTAAAGGTTTGTCTTACTCTTTCATAATCTACTTGCATAATGAAATTTATATCTTTTAGTTTGCCTGTCCTCATATCTTGATTTAACTTGTGCACTTAATAGCATTGGATATCAATATTTTATTTGAAAGGGCCAACTAAAATTATATATTTTTCTATTTTTGTTTTTGGTATTTCTTCAAAATTGTATATATAAAAGATATATGCAAACAATATATCAATTAAAAAATAAAAATCTCATGAAATGCACTAGTTCTAGCGATTCATAAATTTCAAATCTGTTATCAATTTATTCTTCATTATAAAATCTCAATAAGAAAAAGTATCTAGTTTTAAGTTTTGTAAAAAGAAAAGTTTTTCATAAGCGGTTAAGATAAGCTGATTTATCTAGCACTAAACAGAGACATTAAAAAGAACATCTGAATTTTGAGAAAAAAATAGAACTTTTAAGATATTCATATGAAGGCAAGAATATATGTATATATATTTGAATAAAAGCTTCTTAACAAAAAAATTGGCTTCCTTTACAGGTCAGTTTCTGTTTCTTTGTCATGGATAGATGTATTTATTGGAATATGGGACTAAGTAACTTAATACAAAGAAATTTTGCATTTGTTTTTCTATGCCTTTTAGATCACCTCTAATTTTAGCATGACAAAGACCCTCTCTCACTGGTTTTTTCACCATTATTATTCTGCTTATCGCTTTCATTTAGGTGTCAACTTTATTTTAACAGATGTTATGCTTATATGATGCTATATGAGACAAATATATTCCATAGTTTTTCTTATCCTTCTATTTTTGTGCCGTTATACTCTCTAATCACATGATTTCCCTAAGCCATCCCCTGTCAATAATGATTGATTGCTGATGTAACAATGTTTGATTGCTAATCACATGATTTTCACTTTTGTTTTCTCTTCAATAATGATTGATTGCTAATGTAACAATGTTTTTTTTACTAGGATGCTGTCTAATAATTGCATAACCGAGCCATCTTTTTAAGATTGATTGCAAATGACTGATATTGTAAAATAACACTTACATAAGATAAAGTAGTAACTCTGGCTTTGGTATGCAAGATGAACTGCTTTGGTTGGAATTGTTTGATAATTAATGTTGTGGTATTTTTTTATCCGAGAGTAATTTGGATGTGAATGCAACATTAAATGTAATAACCCTATGTATTGCATTAACAAAAACCACTGCCTTCATCTAGCATATGATTTCAGTTCAGGGTGATATTGGTGATTTTGGGTTTTATTTATGTTTTATGGCATATTCAAAGTCTGCAGTTAAGTTTACAGTGAGCCAGTTGACTGTATTTTTTTTCATTTTTTACAACTTTTTTTGACCAATAATTTATTTGTTACATATATGTTTTATTTTATTTTAATTGTTAGTTGTATGTCACTAATGCTTAATTGTTATAATTTTTTACATAAATGTTGTTTTTTTTACTCGAGGCTAAGAAGTTAGCATCACAATATCAAAATGAAGCGGACAAATGCAATTCGGGTATGGAGACGTGCGAAGAAGTAAGGGAGAAAGCTGAAGAAGTATTGTCAGCTCAAATGAAATTGACAGCAATGTGGGAAAGAAGAGCTTCTCGACTACGAAGAAGAAGATGAAAAAGCCCCTGACTCTGCCTCCGTTAAGGCTGCTGATTCTGCTAAGAAGTTATTCATTTTAATTTATACATATTTTTAAGGAAGACAATTTTCTAATATAATCTGCTAGTTTTAGTGTAAAGTAATTTGATTTTAATTTGTTTCATTTCTTTTTTATGTGGTGTAGGGGGTATGTTGGAATTCACAGTTTGGGATTCAGAGACTTTCTGCTTAAACCGGAGCTGCTTCGATCTATTGTGGATTCTGGTTTTAAACATCCTTCCGAAGGCAAAGTTTTAAACTCATGTCTGATTTTAACATTCGTGAATTCCATGAATTAAGTCATTTTGTTTTTCTTGCTTTTAGTGACTTATAATGGTGGGCAGTATACAAGTTTGGTGCTTTATTCTTTTGATTTACTGTTTTGGATGAAGCATTTGTTGTTACAGGATATGCTTTGTAGTAATCTTTGAAATACTTTGCCTTGAAATTATATTTTCTCTACTTAATTTATCTAGGCATGAAAGTCTTCAAAATTATCATAGCTTTTCTTTTCTATTGATTCAAACTGTTCATTTAAACTCTTTTATTATATATTAGTAGTAAATATAATAAAATTTAAAGTGCAGAAAGTAGTATTTGAGTTAATGAATCCTAAAAATCAAAATAATGGATTGAATATAGAAATTAAAGTGCAGAAATTAGTATTTGAGTTAATATAATCGTTAGTTATTTTGTTTTTTTTCCTGTCTAGATGTTGCGACTACTGAAGGACTTTTATTTGCTGAATAACTATTGAAGCTATAATAGATATACAAATCAAAACTTATGGATTTTATTCCTCATTGTTGTTTTCTACTTTCCTTTTGTTGCATTCTGGTATCAATAGTGTCAAAGACATAGTTCATAAGTTAAGAAGTGATGCCAGGCAAGAGTCTAAGACAAAATTAAATATGGAGGATTGTATGGTTCCTTACAGAGGTAATTTATCTGTTGCATTTATTATCTATTTTCCTTTTCTTTTTCTCCTTTGCAACTCTTGCCTGTTCTTTACATGTGTCGATCATTAAATGGCTTTTGTGATATTTTAAATTTATAGAAACATTATTTAATTTTATGATCCAGAGAAGAAAAAGAAAGAGAGATCCAAAAATTCATCATCAGTATCAGAAGTTATGAATATAGATGAAGATGCTGTAAGTGCCCCATTTATAAATTTTCTTCCATTCGCTTTCTAATATAGGAAATCTTGAAAGACCATTTCTTAGTATTTTCATTCCAAGGAAATATTACCTTATTTTCTAAAATATTGGCTGCACCATTCACTGCACACAACATTTATTGTCAAATAAAAGATTGGGTTTTTTTTGGGATTGTTTTAGGTTGCAAGAAGAACACGGGGTAGGAAGGTATAAAGTGCAATCGGAAGGTGTAGTAATTGAGGAAAGAGCAACTGAAATGGCAAGTGATTTTACTCACTCTTGCCTGTAATCCCTTCCTACGAATTGGTTTTTTATATAATATATATAGTGTTGTTTTATATATTAGCTGTAAAAATGGATCATAGTGTCACCATCTGTAATTATCCTTTTAATTTTTATGGTATACATGTTTTTTGAGGTTCTGTTAAAGGAATTCGGCTGTGGTATACTTGATTAATTAAAATGGAAGAAGATGAAGGCCAGTGGAAACTTGAGCGTCAGAAAACATCCAGCTTTTGATCTTGTAATTTCATAAATTGAAAATGATACGAAAGTATATATTTCAAAATTAGTTAAGACATGTGAACTTTGGCTATTTTCAGAATTAAGACATCTATCTCCAATCTTGAACAATCTTGAACAATGTTGTTTTATTAAATATAATAAAATTTAAAGTGTAGAAAGTAGTATTTGTACTGACTTAGTTTTTTTGTTCCGAGGATTCAGTGTCACCAGCATTTAGAACTATTGCTTGAAAACATCCCAACAATGTTTCAGAGTAGTACAACTGCTGAGTCATGTTTTGGTGCGGCAATCAAGGAAAGTCATTACAAGGTTATACCTTCATAATCTGTTTGAGGTGTTGAGTATATGTAACTTGGTTACTTGAAGAAAACTGAGGTTAAGATAATGATACATCAATCCTTATCTTAAACAATTTGTATGTAGTTTTCATATGTAGTTTATTTGAGTGTTGGAGTTTTTGGACTGCTTTCTCAAAATTTTTATTGACTAGAAGTTTTCTAGGAAAATTTGACATGGTCCTGAATTCAATTTATAATTTGTTGCTAATATTCTTTTATTTTTAGCTGAATTAACTGACCAAATTCGGTTTGTTGGTTAACCATAAAAAATTCAGCTTGGTTAACAGAAGAGATTTTAAGAAAATTTGATATTTGAATGTTATTTTGGTTATTAGTTAGGATTAGTCCTGTTAAGTTTTTATACCTTCATTTTATTTGTTTTGAACTTTTAGTATGTGTTAATTTAACATCTAATGGTGATTAATATCTTCATTGTATTGTGCTTCTAGATTTTGATTTGTTCTGATATTTTGGTTGGATATGTAGAATTATCCATTGAAAAAATGTTGAAGGTTAATTTTGTTTCGTTAACAAAAACCAACCAAATTAACCGAAATATTAAGTTGTTCTCTCTTTTCCTGCAATTTTGTAGTTAAAGGATTTGGGTTTCACGTTACATTATTTTGTATGTTGTAGGTACATATTATGCATAGCCTTTTCAATGACTTCTACATTAACAAACTGGAGTAGTGTATAAAAATCCTTTAGACTCTTGCAGACTATTCAAATCTATAATATTTTTTCTCCTCTATTTGTAGGTTCATTGGCATCTTGTCCTGATGAGAGTGTAGTTTATGAAGCTTTAAACTTTGCATTGTCCTCCGAGGTATCAAAATTCCTAGATCAAAACTTAGCAATTTGTCTTTTTATAAAAGACCAAATTTCCAATTTTCAATGTTGTTTAGGTTCGCAAACAAGATGTTGTATTTGGACTTGCTGTATTTTATTTATATCTTTATACTTAATCTAATTTTTATTATTTATTTTAGTTTTAATTCTATATTTTTATTTTTATTTTAATATTTAAGATAACTTGAGTTCTAACTTTTAAATTTTAATTGTGTTATTAATTTATTATTTTAAATTCTAAATTTAAATTCATCAATTTTTATATTTAGTTTTAAAGTGAAAATTTTCATAGAAAATTTAATTTAAACAGTATTTTTTTATTTATCCTTAAAAATATATAGTTTGAAGTTCAAATTTCAAAAATAAAGCATAATATAATATTTATCATAGAAATAAATGTTTATTTAATTAAAATAATTTTTTTAAAGGTTATTTTTTTAGCGGCGTTTGTGGTAAAAGCGCCGCTAAAGGTCATGTGTTTAATGGCGTTTTAGATAAAAGCACCGCTAAAGGTCATGTTCTTTAGCGGCGTTTGTGGGAAAAGTGCCGCTAAAGGTCATGACCTTTAGTGGCGTTTTTCACATAAACGCTACAAATTTTAGCGACGTTTTTTGCGGTGCTTATAAAAATGCCGCAAATTATTTTAGCGGCGCTTATAGGCCTAAAAAACGCAGCTAAAAGTCTGTGTTGCTTTAGTGACATGGACTTTTCCGTCAATTCTTCCTTAATTTCCATGGTACAACCATGGACTTTGAGATATCAATGCCTTGTCAAGTCATAACTGAAACATACTTGCTCAAATTCTCAAGGTTAGTCGCATAACTCAATAATAACAACACTAATAACAATAATTGCTTTATAATAAAATGCTACTCAACTTAGATACTTACATTATCAATCTCATCATATCATCAACTTAACTTATTCTCATCAAACTATGCTAGTCAATACTTTCTTGTTATCATACAAAGCCATAATACAAAATATGGTCTTATAGATAAATTATACAAGTTCTCTTTCCAATATCGAATTATTATCGAACATTAATCATTATATCTGAAACTCAATACTAAAGTATTTATGGCCAAAATATAAATTTATCATTCAAATATGCATAATTAAATGCTTATTAAACATATGAACTTAACTCGATACCAAAACAACCATTTTATCAACTTTCCTGATTTTCGATTTTTCTCCCGTTCTATGTCCAAATCTCACTTTCCCGGATCTAAAACATCATATTTCACTTATTTAATTAATGCACTGTTCAAAAAATTCCCTAACTCAAACTTTTGCAAAATTATAATTTTGCCCCTAAACCTTTGCAGAATTACGATTTTGCCCCTAGGCTCGGAAATTAAAATTTAACAATTTTTCTTATGTTTTATGACACTCTAAACATTTTTCCCTTTTATGGCAACATCAAATTTCCACTCTATCATGTACTTATGAACATTAGGTATTTTTACCGATTTTGTCATTTTACTCGTTTACACTTAAAATCACTTAGCAAAAGTTGTTTAACATAATTTAAAGCTTCATATTCTACCATAAAACATCAAAATAAACACATTTAACGTATGAGTAATTTTCCAAATATGAATCCTAGCATGAATTATTGCTAGAATAAGCTAAATCAAGTTTCCGGGACTCCAAAAAACGTAAATAACATTAAAAACGAGGATAGAACGGACTTACTATTGAGCTTGGAAAGCTTGGAAACCCTAACCATGGCTTCCCCCATGCTATATTTGGCCTCCATGAAGAAGATGGACCAATTTTGGCTTTATTTTCCCTTTTTAATTCTTTTAATTACTACATGACCAAAGTGCCCTTAAAGGCTTTTCTTTCAAATTTGTCCTATTCTTGCTCATTTTTGTCCAAACTTAAATATAATGGTCTAATTAATAAATAAGGACCTCCACTTTAAGAACCCATTTCAATTAAACCCCCTTTATTATCTACATTTTGGTAATTTTACAATTTAGTCCTAATTATCAAATTAGGCACTTATACATAAAATTTCTTCACGAAATTTTCACACAATTATTCAATCAATGAATAAACCTTAAAACCTAATCGAAATAAATTTTTTTGACCTTAGATTCATGGTTTCACAACCACTATTTTGTTTAGGCCCTATTACGGGATGTTACACTAGTGATATGCAGAATCTCGAAGCAAGGATACAACACATTTAATACACTCGTTAGGGGTACAGGATAGCTCATCAAACATACAGATAGTATTATCGAGCCAGAATTCAGCTCACTCAGCATCATCATCAACAGTGGCTCTGAATTCTTTAGCCCCATGTTTTCTGATTTTATCAACTGGGGCTTATTTAATCTCATTTGATCAATAAATTGAGGTATTACAAGTATCTAAGGAGGATTAGGCGGGGTTGGGGGTTGTTGAGCAGCTGGATTAATTCTAATATATTGAGTGAACCACTCATTCATCATCTGGAAGAAGGCTTGTTTAGCCTCTCCCTCATGGCTACTCTTAACAAGTCTAGAGTCAATTGCACTTCCCCTTGAGTGGAAGTGGGTGCATTACTTTCCACGTCATCTGCTATGGCTCGATCGGGATCCATTTAATATATTAAAACACATTATAATTGTCAGGAATTATCATACAATCGCAGTATATAAATATGGCATGTATAGCTAAACTCACACACGCTACATTAGTCCTAGAACTGACCAAACTGTAGCTCTGATACCAATCAAATGTAACACCCTAACCCGTATCCGTCGCTGGATTAGGGTTACGAGGCATTACCAAACATAAGCATAGTTCATCACAATCACTTATTACAAATCAAGCATAAATTTATATCTACTTCTTTATAATAATTTTGTACTCAATTAGCAACCAATCACTCATCCTTTTAAGTCAAGTCTACATATACAAAGCACATGACCAATATAATTCAAACATACATTATTAATCATATTACAAAATTAATCCATGGTATAAAATTTACCCATATCAATATCATCATCTTTTGTTAAATTAAAATTTCAATTCAATTAATATGTATCAAACCTTACCACATGCGTTTCATAAAATATTCATACATGAGACATTTTTAAACAATACCAATTAATCAAATATAATCATCTGCATTACTAATTCAAGTGCAATCCACTATAATATCTTTAATCATTTTCAAACATCAAAGACATTTCATAGCATACCTAATCCGAATGCTCAAAAACCAATCCAAACCAAATATGCCTAGCCATTTTAACTCATCAAAAGACTATGCGCATAAGACCATATTAATTTAAACCATATAGTTCTCAACTTATAATATTCACACATTTGCATTAATTTACCAAACAAAAACCAACATGATTTTTACCACTTATAAAACATATACTAATCATGCTTTAGAAATTAAACATATCAATAATATTTATTTCATCATTTTACCGATCTCATTAACATAAAACATATCATATCACATATACGTTATATTTCTATTAGCCTAACATATTAACTAAATCACATGGCATTTGAACTCTTAAAATAATAATTAATCATAATTCATTTTCATGTACTCAACTTACAACAATACATTCATTTATAAGCTTTCCCACATGCGCATATTATCCAAAGTTGAACTATACCTCATGGTTAACTAAGCAAGATTTTACAAATACATACAAGCATATCTAAATGACCGAATTTCACTTGCCATATAACCAATTCATACAATGCTCACTTGACTAACATTAATCATTTTTCATGTAATTTAGCCAAATCAAAACATGTCAATTTCATATGCTATAAATCATGCCAAAATTTCATATACACAACTAAATCAATTTTTATATATATTCGGTCATTTATTATGACTTTCATATAACAGTTAAAACATATCCATTCTTGCCATTGTAAACCGAACATAAATAGTCAAATATCATAGACGAACATACAATAACATATATATTTCACAATTTGACCTTTACATCCCAAATCACCAAAATTCATGGTATAGGTACATATGTATTCATTTATCTATCATCAACCAAATATAACAGCTCATCACTACCATTTCCCAAACTAATAAATAAACAAATTATAGTCAAAATGTAATTCAATAATAACCATACCCAAAACACATCCAACAACCATACTTAATTCACTTGAGCCGAATTATAACAACCACAAATGCATATCATACCAACTATCAATCTTACAAAGATGAGCTAATTATAAACCATACTTATCATTACTTCATACCAAATCATATATCAAGCACACCACAAACATGTTTCATGAAACATAAATCTCAACATGAACTTATACCATGACTGAAAATGCATAAACATAAGCATCATTACTAGCAATTTTCGCATGGCTTTACATTTACAATTTCAAAACTAACCAAAACATAAGCTAGCCTATACATGCCATAGATTCAAAGTTCAACTTCAAAAAAATACCGAAATAGTGATCAATAGTGTGACGAATTTCTCTAACGATCCCCAAGCTCGTAACTGGCTTTCAAAAAAATCTATAAAATAATGAACAAACACTCACACAGTAAGCTTAAATAGCTTAGTAAGTCATAAGCAAATAATTTATTTTAATGACATATATAATTCAATTAGACTAGACTGAACCAAACAAAATTTTAACCAAATGTACATGTATTATGGTTACAAACTAAATCATTATCTCATAAACATTAACATTATAATATTAATGACCGAATGTACATATACTCATAAATATAAATAATTCTCACTTTTATAATGCAAATTTCATATATAAATCACAAGTACACATTTACCTTATTTTCCCAATCATATAACTTAGCACATACCTGACCTCTTAGCTCGATTTCACATTCGATCATTACTCAATATTACCCGTGGAACCATTCGGAATTAATACGGATACTCAGATAGTCGAAAAGCTCGTACAATGCCAACGTCCTAAACGTGGTCTTACATGAAATAAAATACGATGCCAATGTCCCAGACATGGTCTTACATGTAAATCACAGATCGATGCCAACGTCCCAGACATGGTCTTACACGAAAACACATATCAGAATCCTATGTCATGACATATGTATCCTAACTATTCCTGAGGTTCGTACGGGGCTTTCGGACGTCGTAACTCGATCAATTCAGATTCGCAAATACTTCTCCCATACTTATACAAATTCGCTTGAACATATATATAAAAGTAATAATTCAATTCGGTACAAATAAAATATATACAATCAAATTTAATGTCATTTATTTACTTATGAACTTACCTCAAACAACTACGAAAGAACTAGGACGATTATTCGACAACTTTAGATTCCCCCCGATCCAATTCTGATTTCCTCTTTTCTTCATCTAAATTAATACAAATTAACTTGTTTATTAACATATTCATTCAATTTAGTCCAAAAACACATAAAGAGGCAATTTACTCTTTTGCCCCTAAAATTTCACATTTTCTACAATTTAGTCCCTATTTCACAAAATACAAAATATTCAAAATTTCACCACACCCATGATTGGCCGAGTTTCACTAAGGTCCCTAGCAGCCCATTTCTTTCATTTATTTCACATTTTGACCACTCAATTTACGAAATTCACAATTTAATCCCAAATAGGCATTTTTACTAAAAATCACTTAATTAAACATGAAAATCTATTAACATATATTTATTTTTCATCATCAAACACAAAAGTCATCAAGATTTCAACAATGGAAAAATACAAAATCATCATCAAATTCAAAATTTCAAGGATGGGTTAGCTAGTATTCAAAGCAACGATCTCAAAAATGTAAAAATTATCAAAAATCGAGTAAAAACGAACCTTGAATCAAGCTTCAAGAGTGTTGAATATTCAAAGCTCAAGAACCCTATTTTCTTTTCTAATTATTGGTGAGAAGATGATAAATAATGGCTTTCATTTCTTTTGTTTTAATTTTATTAACTTATATTTCTTGTTTACAAAATTAAACTTGGTTAAAACATTATAAAATCATATATATTAAGTCCATTACCGTCCGCTAACCTTAATAGTGGCCTAATTTCATTTTAAGGACTTTACAGTTAATAAACCATAGCAAATAAGTACTTTAACAAATAGAAAGCCACTTTTACGTGATTAAGTCCTTTTTATTAAATCGAGCAGACAAATGATAAAATTTTCACACGAAACTTTCACATGTATCAATTCACATACTATAAACACCAAAAATATTTTTAAAATATTTTTTTGACTCGAATTTGTGGTCCTAAAACCACAGTTCTGAATAGGGTCTAAACCAGACTGTTACATAAGGACTTAAGATAGTCCATGCTTCGAGAAGTGTATGCTAGCCCTTATTCCATGCAGCCTAGAGGAAATAATATGTATCGAGATTTAAGGGAACTATACTGGTTGCTTGGACTAAAAGGTGAGGTGGTAGAATTTGTAACTAAGTGCCTGACGTGTCAGCAAGTAAAAATTAAAAATCAGTTCCCCTAACATCCACTAAGAAAGATACAATATGAGTAATAGTATATTGATTAACTAAGTTAGCTCAATTCTTACCTGCCCATACTGATCATTCTTTATAAAATCTAGTTAAGTTATATATTTTGGAGATTGTAAGGTATCATAGGGTACCCGTGTAACACCCCAAAATAGGGCCTAGGAGTTTTAAGGGTATTTTATGAATTTTAGCCTTAGAGTGTTTGAAAATTCGTGACATGGTATATCGATAATGTTCTTGATTATAGTTTTTAGAAAGTCAAATCAATTTTTTAAAATGTGCTTTGTAATGGAGTCAAAACTGCGAGCATTTATGTTGCAATTTCGCCAATTTTTAAAATTGAACGTATTTCTTCCCCTACCAACATGTTTTCATGTCAGTTTTTCTCCTTTCGTTGTGCTTACCATCCCTTTGATCTCCCTAGCTCTCCCCACTCAATTTTGACTCCTAAACCGTGATTGTTTGATTTCTACTATTATCTAAGCCTTAAACCTCCATAAAATCTCTTCAAAATGCCCAAGAACCCCATTAATTTCACAATTTTCAAGTTACAGGGTATTCTTGGGTTTGCATCAAAAATTCAATTTTCGTCAATCAAAGGTAATGTACAGTGATTTTGAAATTGTTTGATATAGTTGTCATGCAATAGGATTGTAAGTACTCACCGATATGTATAGTGATTTTGGGCGTTGAAGCCTTGGGACTTGTGAGGGGAAATAAGGAGAGCATTAGCTATATGCTTTGGTTTTGGGACATGTTTGACTCTATAAGTCATTTGGCGTGATTGAAGATCCATGTATTCGATATGTGATGATAGAGCTCACTATATGTTTCATAACTCAAGTGCCAATGTAACACCCCTCTATAACACCCCTTACCAGTATTTAACGCTGGAACAGGATACGAGGTATTACTGAACTTAGAAAGCAAGCAAACATACAATTTTGGGTCATAAATTTTTCATCCAAATTAAAACCATTCGCATTCAACCATAAAGTCCCTAATATGAGCCTACGACGCCCGAAACATGCTTTGGAAGTGGTTCGGGACTAAACTGAGCACTTAGGAATTTTTTACAAAACTTAGAAATTTTTTGCTATGAACAGGGGTCACATGCCTGTGTGGCTTGGGACACGCCCATGTGGGTAGGCCGTGTGGTCACACACACCCGTGTCCCTAACCCGTGTAACTCTCTATTTTGCAATGCATGAACAAATTGATGTCACACGGCCAAGTCACACGCTTGTGTGCCATGCCTTGTGGTAAATTATATTTTCATAAAATAGGTGCAGACTTCACACGGTCAGGACACACGCCTGTGCCTGAGGCTGTGTCCCTCACACGGCTGAGACACACGCCCGTGTGTTCAAGTCTGAGTATTCTGTTTCTCAAAATTAAGGTGCAGGAGACACATGGCCAGAACATATGCCCATGGGGCAGACCGTGTGTCACACACGACCTAGACACATGCTCGTGTGTCTACCCGTGTGGACAAAATAAAGGCTATTTACCAAGTCATTTTTCACCCTCATTTACACTTACACACATAAAATTTCAATGGCATAATCCATGGTATGTTTAAGCAACCAAAACATCCATAATCAAGGCTAAATCATATTATTCATTACCAACACTTAACATCTATACTATAGCATAATTTGCCAATTCAATTCATACCAAACTCACATTCACAAGTATCAACATGAATACTTTCACCATGTATAATTCAACTTAGATTTCCTAGCACACCAAAGGATCCATCTAATCCATTTCACAACAAGTCATTTAACCATAATAAACACATAGTAACCCATTACAAAACACAAAAACAATAAGGCATTAACATACATACTTATATAAATGGGCTTACAATCACCTTAAACAAATATAAGGCAATACATTTGGCCAAATCAAATGACACATATAACAAAATGACCAAGTCCCTATACATGTCATACTCTCAAAATGTTTTAAAATTGTCGGTACCCAAAAGATAGTTTGATAGTGTGATGCAACTTCCGATGATCTCCAATCTCGAGCTAGCTTGGTGACACTATAAAACATTGAAAACAAAACGGAGTAATCTATATAGCTTAGTAAGCTCATATGAAGAAATAAGCAACCTTACCATACGTTAATCATGCAAGTAATATAATATAAGATAACATAATTTGCCATAATCTCATGATCATAATTCACTTCCATCATAACCTACCTTGAAATCATCATTTAACGAATTAATAATCATAAGCTTCGA
Source organism: Gossypium longicalyx (assembly GCA_025698465.1). Lineage (NCBI taxonomy): Eukaryota > Viridiplantae > Streptophyta > Magnoliopsida > Malvales > Malvaceae > Gossypium > Gossypium longicalyx. The sequence goes on from CM047006.1 coordinate 31,450,250, forward strand.
GTACATACCTGTACCATTTCGTAACAATTTACACTTGTTCTTATCTTTGACATACCCGTGAGCCAATCGGAATAATAATGTTGGATACTTGGTATGTAGTGAATGCTACCATAATCTCATATCACATAATTGCTCGCTCTTGAGCTAATCAATGGGCCTACTCACACAAGCTTTTAGTCAAGACGTAGCTACTCGGTGCTGCTCACACAAGCTGTCAAGTAACTGCAACGTATGCCGATATACTCAACCACTAGTAGGATGTATGAGACCAGCACCTAAATCACATAATCACATAACACATGGTAACCCTAGTGACATGTTACTTGTATCATAATCTATTCCTAAGGTTCAAACGGGATTTCTTACTTATTGAACCGCCTTCGAACTCGTCTGTAAAGTTAAACTCGTCCACAGAATCAATCATACAATGCATGCAATATTAAAGCATTTAAATACAATTACATTAAAGCTTATTTAACATATGAACTTACCTCGATTACAAAAATGCCTATTAGTTCGATTTAGTCCACAACCTTGTTCTTTTCCCGGTCTAGATTTGAACTTCGTTTTTCTTGATCTATAATATCAAATTTAACTTTTTTAATCATCACATTATTCAATTCAGCCCAAAAACACACTATGGTAAAAATTACATTTTTGCCCCTAAACTTTTAACATTTTACATTTTAGTCCCTAAGCTCATAAAAATGATTTTCATTCAATTTCATCACACCCAAGCCTACCCAAACCTATTCCTTGTGCATAACAACCCACATTTTTCATTTATTCACATTTTTACACACATTTTACAACTTTTACAAATATGTCCCTTTTTGACATTTTCATCAAAAATCACTTGGTAAATGTTGTTTATCTAACACCCAACATGCATTTTCTACCATTAAACATCAAAATACATACATGTTCAAATGGATAAAATTTTAAACTTTACCTTTCTTTCAGTCCTTGAAATAGCTAAATCAAGTTACAACATTCACAAAAACGTAAAAATCATTAAATTGGACAAAGACAGACTTACAATCGAGCTTGGAAGCTTGGCCAAAACCTTAGCTATGGTCACCCTTGAAATTCGGCTATGGCAAATGAAATTAGAAAGATGAACATCTTTTATTTGTTTTATTTTGTCTTTACTAACCAAATGACTAAAATGCCCTTAATGCCAAGCTTTGAAATTTAACCCTACCATGTCCATTTTTGTCCAACTTAGAGTATAATGATCTAATTACTATTTAAGGACCTCCAATTTAAAATTTAATAGCAATTAGACACCTTTAGCTTCTAGAACACATATTTTGCACCTATTGCAATTTAGTCCTATTAGTCAAATTGGACACTCTATCTATAAAATTCCTTAACGAGATTTTCACACAATCATTCAATCAGACTGTAGACCTTAAAGAAATAATAAAATAAATATTTCTACTTCAGATTTGTGGTCCTGAAACCATTGCTCTAATTTGACCCAAAAACGGGCTGTTACACCCTCACCCATATCTGTTGCCGGAATAGGGTTACAAAGCATTATCGGACTTATTACACAATTAAACATGCATTTCTCATACATTTTTTCATTCCAAAAATAAATCATTCACAATCATTCATCAATTCCCTAATACGAGCCTACGAGCCCAATGCATGCTTTAGAAGTGGTTCGGGACCAAACTGATATCTCAGGAAATTTTGGGCATACTTAGAAAATTTTACAAAATATAGGGGACACACACCCGTGTGGCTCAGCCATGTGGACATTTGAAATAGGATCACATGGCCGTGTTTTATCTCGTGTCCGACCCCGTGTAACTCCTTGACTTTATTTCTAATTAAACATCAGAGGACACACGACCGTGTCACTTGACTGTGTGTTATACACGGCTGAGACACATGCCCGTGTCTCTGTCGGTGTGGACAAAACTAGGCTATTTACCATGCCATCTTTCTCAGCCAAATTGCAATCACCTACACCAAACCAAAAGGCATATAATATGGCATAAATAGGCATTCCAACCAATCTCAACCAAGCCAAATTCATGCTAAATGTAACACCCCTTACTAGTATCCAACACCGGGACAGGGTTCGAGGCGTTACCAGGCTTAAACATTCACAAACATGCAAAATTGGGTCACAAAATTTCGTACAAAATTATAACATTCCAAACACATGCATATCATCCCTTATACAGGCCTTCGAAGCCTAAAACATACATCGGGGTGGTTCAGGACTAAACCGAGAACTTTCACTAAACTTTGGACAACTTAACAAATTTCTTGCTTTGGAGAGTCACACGCCCATGTGGGTTAGGCCGTGTGGTCACACACGCCCGTGTGGCTTGGGACACACTCGATTCCTCAGCTCATGTAACTCTCTGTTTGTGATGTCAGCAAAATAATTTGAACCACACGGCCAGGCCACACACCCGTGTGCTGGGCCGTGTCCTCCACATGACTGAGACACATGGCCATGTCTCTGCCCATGTGACTAACATTTAGGCTATTTACAAAGCCTTTTTGTTGGTTTAATCCTTCACATACTTAAATACATTAAGACACATACAATGTAGCATCAAGTAAATGTTTAAACATCCTCCATTAAGACTCAATTGTATTATTCATATATCATCATATATGTGTTTTTCTTACTCATTTTATACCAAGTCTAAACACACCAATTCACAATCAATTGAACATGTCATTTTGATTATTACTTTTACATTTATACCATGCTTGCCTAAGTCATTCCACACCAATTTCATGTTCAAGCATTATTGACTTATTGCCATATCAAACTTTTATTTTCTGATTATGACCACTTCGTTTGGTCATAAGACATTCATCAAGCATACATACCGTAATACTAACCAGTCATATCAAACAAATATCATCACATGACCACATCACCGGGCATCAATACGTAACTTGGATAAATAGGCTTTCAAGCCATAACCATCATAAGTCACATCTCGTGGCTATATACAATGTACTAATATAAGCAAACATCTTGGCCAAAACATAAGAATGCATATCAATAATTAAGTCCCTATACATGTCACTCACTTGAAGAAATTAAAATTCATCAATTCTCCAAAGGAGGTAGCTTGATAGTGTAAGGTTGCCTCCGGCGATCTCTAACCCCGAGCTAACCTGTCAACACTACAGAAATGGAAAGGAGGGAGTAAGCTTAAAGCTTAGTAAGTCCATATGAAAATAATAAGAAAATTATCAACATGATTCCATGGAAATATAATCATAATTACACTTTTAGTTGTTTTCTGGTCATGTTGTTTTCTCGAGTCATTGTTACTAATTTATTTATATCTAGAGCTATGAAACTCCAAATTAAGATCCGTAAATTTTCCCTAAAACTAGACTCATATATCTTTATACTATAAAATTTACAGAATTTTTGGTCTAGCCAATAAGTACATTTTGTTTTCTAAATTTACACCTATTCTGTTGCTTGACATCTTTGACTTTTCTTTACTAAAAATCGATTATCTCATGGTACTGGTTTCGATTAATGTTCCTGTCTATTTCTATTGAAAATATACTCATTAAGGATTTAGTCATATAAATCCTAGCTCATAATCATTTTTGTACAATTTTTAGTGATTTTTCCAGATTTGAGACAAGGAAGCCCCAAATCACTCTGACTCTATCTGACAAAAGTTCAAATATCTCATAATATGAAACTCTTTTGCTTACACTGCTTCTTCTATGTGAAACTAGATTCAATAAGATTTAATATCTTTAGCATGCCTATAATGATTATTCATCATTCAAACCCTTTTGGCTTACCTATCATATATACATATATATACTTGCTCATTATAAATTGATCTTTACCAATGCATTATTCATAAGTTTAGCATACATACCTGTACTCATCATAGTATATCATATAACCATACCTCTTTAACATACCCTCCTCGGGACTTTCATCACATTCATTACATTATAATACTAGTTGAACACTAGGAATACTATTGGATACAGGAAAACTTGCACATAAGTGCCACATAAACACATGTAGCCAAAGCTACCTTATAACATGTAGGCATCCATAGTGAACTCGAACCTCTCAACGAGCTCGGCTGTTACATGTATCGCATCCATTATGAACTCAGAACACTCAACGAGCTCAAATGCTCACATCCATAATGAACTCGAATCACTCAATGAGCTTGGATGCTATATATATCACGAACTTGGACCACTCAACAAGTTTGAATTCTCACATATATCACGAACTCGGACCACTCAACGAGCTCTGATTTCTTAATTCCTAGTGACATGTCACTTGTTTCCTAAACTATTCCTAAGGTTCAAACGGAATTTTCTTCACTTGCACATAGCATCCTTATCGCACTTGCTTGTCATTTTGTGAACAACGACCATAATATCATTCATGCTTACCAATTCACTATTCTCATATTCATGAAATAAACATGGCATTGCTCATAATAACATTTAGACACTTATCACATAATACAATCATCATATCAACTATATAAATATTCATCACATAATGTTAACACATCAATTTAAGTTCAAGCATAAACAATGATATTATTGCATTATTATTGACATACGAACTTACCTCGAATGCGAGCACGACTTTTTATTCCGATTTAGTCCATATTCTCATTCATTTCCAATCTATGCCTGAATCTCATTTTCCTTGATATATAATATTACATTTAGCTTACTAATTAGTCACATTACTCATATGGGTCCCAAAAATCATATTTTTACAAATTTTCATTTTGACCCCTAAACTTTCACATATTTGCACTTTGGCCCCTAGGTTTGATTGGACGTTACCAACACTTGCTACTGAGGTAGCTCTCGAGCTCATAGGTTGTCTATCTTGATCCCGTCTAGAATAACCCTCAGTAGCCTTTGAATGGCTAAAGTCATCTCAGAATTTCTTTGATGCCGACTGAAATGTTTTACTCGATGATCTTTTTCGTGAATCTCTAGCTTCAAAGTCAGCTTTTCTTTTCTCTTTCCCGAGCTCTTCAACTTTACCTACTCGCTTGACTAGTACCACGAACTCTTTTATTTCAAGAATCCCAACTAACAGCTTGATGTCTTCATTTAACCCATCTTCAAATCTTTTACACATTATAGCTTCAGTCAAAACACATTCCCAGGCATATCTGCTGAGTCTCACAAATTCCCGTTCATATTCTGTTACGATCATATGACCCTATTTCAACTAGAGGAATTCTTTGCATTTTTTATCAATGAATCTCTGAATGATGTATTTCTTACGGAATTCAGTTTGAATGAACTCCCAGGTAACTCGTTCTTTGGGAACCACCAAAACTAGTGTATTCCACCAGTGATATGAAAATCTCGAAGTAAGGATACAATACATTTAATACATTCGTCAGGGGTACAGGATAGCTCATCAAACACACGGATAGTTTTATCGAGCCAGAATTTAGTTTGCTCAGCATCATCATCAACAGTGGCTCTGAATTCTTCAACCCCGTGTTTTCTGATTTTATCAACTGAGGGCTTATTTAATATCATCGGATCAATAACTTGAGGTATTATAGGTATCTGAAGAGGAATAGGCGGGGGTGGGGGGATTAGTTCTAATATATACAGTGAACCACTCATTCACTATATGGAAGAAGGCTTGTTTAGCCTCTGCCTCATGGCTACTCGTAACAGGTCTAGAGTCAGATTACACTTCCCCTTGAGTGGGAGCGGGTGCATTACTTTCCACGTCATCTGCTACGGCTCGATCGGGATCCATTTACTATATGAAAACACATTTTAATTGTCAAGAATCATCACACTATAGCAGTATATAAATATGGCATGTATAGCTAAACTCACACGTGCTACGTTAGTCCTAAAACTGACTAAACCGTAGCCCTAATACCAGTATAATATAACACCCCTAACCCGTATCTATCGTTGCATTAGGGTTACGAGGCATTACCAAACATAAGCACAGTTCATCATAATCACTTATTACAAATCATGAACAAATATATATCGACTTCTTTATAATAATTTTGTACTCAATTAGCAACTAATCACTCATCCATATAAATCAAGTCTGCATATACAAAGCACATGACCAATATAAATCAAACATACATTATTAATCATATTACAAAATTAATCCATGCTATAAAATTTACCCATATCAATATCATTATCTTTTGTCAAATTAAAATTTCAATTCAATTAATATGTATCAAACCTTATCACATGTGTCTCATAAAATATTCATACATGAGACATTATTAAACATTACCAATTAATCAAATATAATCATGTGCATTACTAATTCAAGTGCAATCCACTATAATATCTTTAATCGTTTTCGAACATCAAAGACATTTCATAGCATACCTAATCCGAATGCCCAAAACCCAATCCAAACCAAATATGCCTAGCCATTTTAACTTATCACAAGGCTATGCGCATAAGACCATATTAATTTAAACCATATAGTTCTCAACTTATAATATTCACACATTTCCATTACTTAGCCAAACAAAAACCAACATGATTTTTACGACTTATAAAACATATACTAATCATGCTTTAGAAATTAAACATATCAATAATATTTATTTCATCATTTTACCGATCTCATTAATATAAAACATATCATATCGTATATACTTTATATTTCTATTAGCCTAACATATTAACTAAATCACATGGCATTTGAACTCTTAAAATAATCATTAATCATAATTCATTTTCATGTACTCAACTTACAACAATACATTCATTTATAAGCTTTCTCACATGCGCATATTAGCCTAAGTTGAACTATACCTCATGGCTAAGCAAAATTTTACAAATACATACAAGCATATCTAAATGACTGAATTTCACTTGCAACATAACCAATCCATACATTGCTCACTTGACTAACATTAATCATTTTTCATGTAATTTATTCAAATCAAAACATGTCAATTTCATATGCTACAAATAATGCCAAACTTTCATATACACAACAAATCAATTTATTTATATTCGGTCATTTATTATGACTTCCATATAACAGTTAAAACATATCCATTCTTGCCATCATAAATCGAACATAAATAGTCAAATATCATAGCCGAACATATAATAACATATATATAACAATTTGACCTTTACATCCCAAATCACAAAAATTCATGACATAGGTACATATGTATTCATTTATCTATCATCAACCAAATATAACAGCTCATCACTGCCATTTCCCAAACTAATAAATAAACAAATTACAGTTAAAATGTAATTTAATAATAAACCATACCCAAAACACATCCAACAACCATACTTAATTCACTTGAGCCGAATTATAACAACCACAAATGTATATCATACCAATTAACAATCTTACAAAGATTAGCTAATTATAAACCATACTTATCATTACTTCATACCAAATCATATATCAAGCAAACCACAAACATATTTCATGAAACATAATTCCCAAAATGAACTTATACCATGACTAAAAATGCATAAACATAAGCATCATTACTAGCCATTTTCTCATGGCTTTACGTTTACAATTTCAAAACTAACCAAAACATAAGCTAGCCTACACATGCCATAGATTCAAAGTTCAACTTTAAAAAAATACCGAAATAGTGATTGATAGTGTGACATATTTCTCTGACGATCCCCGAGCTCGTAACTAGCTTTTAAAAAAATCTATAAAACAATAAACAAACACTCACACAGTAAGCTTAAATAACTTTGTAAGTTATAAGCAAATAATTTATTTTAATGACATATATAATTCAATTAAACTAGACCGAACCAAACAAAATTTTAACCAAATGTACATGTATTATGCTTACAATCTCAATCATTTTCTCGTAAACATTAACATTATAATATTAATGGCCGAATGTACATATAGTCATAAACATAAATAATTCTCACTTTTATAATGCATATTTCATATATTAATCACAAGTACAGATTTACCTTATTTTCCTAATCATTTAACTTAGCACATACCTGACCTGTTAGCTCGATTTCAAATTCGATCATTACTCAATATTTCCCGTGGAACCATTCGAAATTAATAAGGATATCCGGATAGTTGAAAACCTCATACAATGCCAACGTCTCAGATGTGGTCTTACATGAAATCAAATACGATACCGTTGTCCCAGACATGGTCTTACACGTAAATCACAGCTCGATGAAAACGTCCCAAACATGGCCTTACACGAAAACACATATCGAAATCCTATGTCATGACATATGTATCCAAACTATTCCTGAGGATCGTAGGGGGTTTCAGACGTCGTAACTCGATCAATTCAGATTTGTAAATACTTCTCCCATACTTATACAAATTCAGCTTGAACATATATATAGAAGTAGTAATTCAATTTGGAACAAATAAAATACATACAATCAAAATTAAAATGACATTTATTTACTTATAAACTTACCTCGGACAATGACGAAAGAACCGGGACGATTATTCGACAACTTTAGATTTCCCCCGATCAAATTTCAATTTCATATTTTCTTGATTTAAATTAATACATATTTAACTTGTTTATAAACATATTCATTCAATTTAGCCCAAAAAAAACATAAATGGGTAATTTACACTTTTGCCCCTGACATTTCATTTAATAGTCCAATTTAAACCCTAGTCAAAATAGTGGTTTCGAGACCACAAATTCGAGTTAGAAAAATATTTTAATATTATTATTTTTGCTTATGTTATATGAATTAGCATGTGTGAAATATTCGTACGATAATTTGATCAATTGTGTGCTTAATTTGATAAAAGGACCTAATCACGAAAAATGTAAAAGTTGTCTCCTCTTTATTAAAAGTGCCTATTTGATTTGGCTTATTATTTGAGAGGTCCTTATGTGGTTAATATGCCATTTATAGAAATTCATGACCTTGATATTCATGTTTTAATAGTTTTATAACAAAGGGTAAAATGGGAATTTAATTAATATGTTAATAATAATAAAACAAATGCATGAAAATGGATCATTTTATGTTCGTCCTTGGCTGAAAATAAAAGAAAAGAAAAGAGAAAAGTTTTCTTAGGGTTCGGCACTTGTAATCTTTGATTAAGGTATGTGTTTTGATCGATTTTTGATCATTTCTACGTTTTAATAATCGTTGCTTCGAATACTATCAAGCCCATGTCTCAGTTTTTGATTTTGTTGATGATTTTTAAATGTGACATTGATGAAGCTATGAGTTTTGTGAAGTTAGTTGTTGATAAATGGAAGATATGTTTTTGGTTAACATGTTTTGTCTTTGGATTTTTGATGAATTTGAGTAAAATGGGCTAAATTGTGAAAATTATAAATTGAAGGACTAAAATGTGAAATAAATGAAATGTGTGGACTTGTATGAGAGCTATGAATATTTACCATGTACATGTCTAATAAAATTATTTGTATTTTGTGATTTTGTGAATTAGGGACTAAAATTTCAAAATGTGAAAATGTGAGGGTAAATTTGTAAAATTCCCCAATTATGTGTATATGGATTGATTTGAATGATTTGGTGAATAAAATTATTAAATTTGAATACATATAGATCAAGAAAACAGGAATTCAAATTTAGACTAAGGGAAGTCGAAGGTTATAGAGTAGACAATCCGAGTCGACAATTCCGAATACAGGGTAAGTTCATACGTGATACATGATGTTACAAGTATATTTTTTTGATGCTCTGGTTATACGTAAATTGTGTATATATTTGATTATGGTTTGAATACGATGATAAATCAACTACATTTTGCACTAAGTGTGCGATTCAAAATAGCTTCGGCTATAAATAGCACTAAGTGTTCGAATTGGTATAGCTTCGGCTATAAATAGCAGTAAGTATGCGAAATGGTATAGATTTGGTTGTATGAAGCACTAAGTGTGTGATACCGAGATAGCATTGGTTCATTGAGATGGCACTAAGTGTGCAGAATCGTTCTAGCTTCAGCTAAACCTTAAAGTACTAAGTGTGAGGATGCTTAAAGTATGAATAATCTTTGGAACCTCTTAAAATATCTGGACGAGAGGTGAGAATGAAAATGAATAAGTACGGGAAGGTTCAGGTATGTACGATACTTTTGTGGTAGATGATATTACGTATATGAAGTTCGTGGATTGGTATAAACATATGAATTATTTTGGCATAGAATTGATAGATGAATTGAGAACTAATAAATGTTTATGTGTTGATGTTTTATATTTTATAAGCTGTTGATGATATTTAATATGAGCTTACTAAGCTTTGGAAAGCTTACTTTGTGTGTTTGCATTGTTTTATAGATATCAAAGCTGCTGTGAGCTTGGGGATCGTTGAGGATCGTCATTACACTATCGATATGATTTGGTAAGCTTGGTAAGTTTTGGTATGAGATTTGGCGATGAGTTTAGAGATTATGAAACCATATGTTCGATATGATTTGGTCTTATGTTTTGGCACAATTGAGTTGAGTTTATGAGCATGTAAATGGTTGATAATGTTATGGCATAAATGATGTATGATTTGGTATTGAAATAGGTTGAAGTTGTTGGGTATATGTACTTGGTTTGGTGCTTGCAGGTTTGACCTAATTGGGTGGTAAGTTGGCTTTTCAAATAGCCTATTTTTGTCCACACGTGCAGAGACACAGGCGTGTGTCTCAGCCGTGTGTCCTTTGGGGTACCCTACAATTGTAAGTCAGGCTCGAGCACAGCCAAGGCACACAGGCGTGTGCCTAGCTGTATGGCCTAAATTAGGCTCGACCATGGCCCAGGTACACGGGTGTGTCTTGTGGCCGTGTGAGCAAGTCAGTATGTATGTCCTGTTCTAACATGGTCTAGACACACGGGCGCATCTAATACCGTGTAAGGCACACAACCTGTTCACACGGGTCTGTGACATGTACTTCTTTGAAAATGTATAAGTGTAGCAGCCCTAACCCGTATCCATCGCCGGACTAGGGTAACGAGGCATTACCGAACATAAGTACAACTCCGAATATTCTCATGTTAACACAGTTCATATTCATATATATTCAGGTATATCATTAAATCAACTAATCACATTAATCTTTTACTTATTCGACTGCCCAAAATTTACCTATACAAACTTATTGATTTCGGTTAATTAACAAGCCACATAATCAAGCGTATTTTTATTTTATAACCAAAACATATGTTCAAAGAATATTATATTCATATATATCTAAAAGTCATGCACTTATACATATCATTGCCAGGCCATGTACAAAAGCATACCAAAATTATACATTAATAGAACCCACAAAACCATAAACACATAATCACTCAATTTGATCAACTTATATTCGGTATTTGTACATTATAACATGTACAATCAATTTTTATAATCGTAATTAAAGTACTAACATACACATTATACAACTTTCATTTAACATCAAATAGGTCATTTATACATCATACTAAAACTCATATAATTCCTATGGTTTAATATTGCTCAAACAACTATTCAATTGGTCATTTATTATTGTTTCACTTACAAACCATAATAAACAAAACAATCTCAATAAGTAATCATTATTTAACTTCATTAACCATACTTATTTATTTAACCCTTAAAAACACTTTAAGTACACATACATTTACCATGCACACCAAACCAACATAATCAATTCATATTCGAACATACACGTACATCATTAACATTTTTAAACTGTTAATAACCAAAACCAAGTTTCATTCATTAAAACATAACATAACCTATATCATGCGCATCTAAATATACCCTAAACAAGCTTATTCCAAATCATAAAATACATAACTCAAACAATACTTATTTAAATCACATATCATCTAAACCAAAATAAACTCAATCCATAAGCAAACTTAACCAAAATCAAACATGGAAATTTAGCCATTTTCGCATGGCCTTAAACAAACCGTAGTCAACATTTCAAAAGTATATTCCAGCCTATACATGCCATAATTCGAGTTCAGCTATTAAGTACTGAAACAGTGGATAGTATAATGAACTTTGCTGATGATCCCGGATTTTGTAACTTGAATCCAAAATCTATAAAATAGAGTAAACATGAACACACAGAGTAAGCTATTATAGCTTAGTAAGTCATAAGCAAATAAACATCTTAATGATATAATCAACTCGATTAAAGATAATCCAAATTTCATTGTCATTATCAAACTTAACCTCAAATCTACAAATGAAATAAATAACACATTTTCATACATAAAATCTACCTTGGCCGAATACTTATTTACTCAATATGACTTAATATTATTCAACTTTCAAAGCCAAAATGGCTGAATATAATTAAACATGCACATACACATTTATATATGCTCAAGAACCATAATATAACATCATGAACATATACCATTTATATGGCTGAATATTCATGATCAAAAATATGCACATATACAAGAATCAATCCTTCAATATTCATGCCATTTATTCACAAGGACGAATACACATACTAAATTCATATGTAATCTTTATTTGTATCACACATAATTAGCAATAAGTATCAAGCTACTTATTTACCTCATCTCAAAGATACATCAAGCTAATTCATACTTGATCATTTAGCTTGTTAAATGAATTTAATAACCAGATCAGCGTAAAGTCTTTTAAGCATAAACTTGTAATAATTCACTGGCATAAAGCCTAGTAGGCCTAAGCCTAAATAACACACCGGCACAAGGCCTGCTAGACTTAAAGTCTGATTTTATACACCGAAAATAAGCCTGCTAGGCATCAAGCCTGATTAAACTCACCAGCACAAAGCTTGTTAGGCTCAAAGCCCGAATATCATTATTAATAAGTTGTCTCATAAACAATTCATATATTGAACATTTCAGACATTTCATATAATTCATACTAACTTTCAAATATTATATCTCAATTGAATAAAACTCAAATATGTTATTTCTATGCTTTATCACATTCAGCTATCTTTACTATAAGTCCTTGAATTCCAAATAAGTAAATTAAACTAAGTTACATTCAAAATTAACAATGTTTAATTGCTTAAAAACTTACCTCAGATGATGAAAAACCAATACGAATTGGCTAGTCGAGAACTTTATTTTTCCCGCGATCTAAATCTGATTTTCTCTTTTCTTGATCTAAACATATTCAAATTAAGATCATTCAAACATATTTCCATTCAATTTAGTCTAAAAACACATAAACGGGCAAATTACCATTTTACCCCTAAAATTTACACCTTTTTACAATTTAGTCCCTATTACACAAAACAAAAAATATACAAAATTTCAAGACACTCATGTTTGGCCGAATCTTACCCATTACCATACAAGTCCATATATTTCATTTATTTCACATTTTATTCCCTCAAATTATTATTTTTGCAATTTAGTCCTAATTACTCAAAATCATCAAAAACTCCAATACAAAACATGTTAATCTAAAACATATCTTTCATTTTTCATCATCAAACAACAAAAATACAAGTTATCAACAATGACACAACTCAAAATATTTATCAAAATAAAAAATTAAAGGATGGGTCTTGAAGATTACTAAGCAACGATCTCAAAAACGTAAAAATTATAAAAAAACCGAGCTAGTTTCATACCTTGATTGAGCTCCAACAATCGCTGAATGCCCTAGCTCTCTTTTCTTTCTTATTCAGTTGATGAATAAAGGTAAATAATGAATATGATAACTTTGGTTTTAATTAATATAAGTATATTAACTAATTTACATATATAACCTTTATAATATAATATAAAACCATTATAAACTTGGCTATTACCGTCCACTCTATATGTTAATGGTTTAATTGCAACATAAAACCTCCATATTAGAACAAAAATCACTATTCGTCCCTTTTTAAAAATAACCACCAAATTTTCATTTTACGCGATTAAGTCCTTTTATTTAATCAGACACCTAAACGACGAAATTAAATTACGAAAATTTCACAGATATAAATTCATACAAAATAAACACAGAATATAATTTTTAAATATTTTTTGACTCAGATTCATGGTCCCGAAACCACAGTTCCAATTAGGGTCTAAATCGGGTTGTTACAACTCCCCGTTAGGGATTTTCGTCTCCGAAAATTTACCAATGAATAGGTTCGGATAACGTTCTCTCATTGTATCCTCTGGTTCCCACATTGCTTTTTCAACTCCGTGTTTATGCCAGAGTACTTGAACTAACAAAATCTTCTTATTTCTCAACTATTTAATCTCGTGAGCCAGAATACAAATTGGTTCTTCCTCGTATGTCATATCGGGCTTAATCTCAACTTCAGTCGGACTACTCACATGTGAAAGGTCAGACCGATATGTACAGAGCATCGAAACATGGAATACATTGTGGATCTTTTCTAACTCAGGTGGCAACAATAATTTGTAAGAAACTCGCCCGATATGCTCTATTATCTCATACGACCCAATAAACCTAGGACTAAATTTGCCCTTGCGACCAAATCTGAGTATTTTCTTCCAGGGTGATACTTTCAAGAAAACTTTATCTCCCATATGAAACTCTATATCCTTGCGTTTCAAGTCCGCATAAGATTTCTGACGGTCCCATGCTGCTTTCAAAATTTCAAGGATTACTTTCACTTTCTGTTCAGTTTCTCTGATAAATCGACCCCGTGTATTTTATTTTCACTGAACTTAGTCCAGTATAACAGTGTACGACATTTACGACCATACAAAGCCTCATAAGGTGCCATTTTGATATTCGATTGAAAGCTGTTATTATACGCAAATTCAATCAGAGGTAAGTACCATTCCCACGTACCTTTGAACTCGAGAATGCAACATCTCAACATATCCTCAAGTATCTAAATGATTCGCTCAGACTAACCATCTGTCTACAGATGGAAAGTAGTACTAAAATGTAATTTTATACCTAGTACATCTTGAAGTTTCTTCCAAAACCGCAATGTAAACCTTGGATCTCTATCCGAAACAATAGATATAGGCGCACCATATAATCTCACAATCTGAGAAACATACAATTCAGCCAGTTTATCAAGCGAGTAATCTGTACGTATCAGAATAAAGTGAGCTGACTTAGTCAATCTATCCACAACAATCATGATTGCGTCCTTCTTGCCCGGTGTCAACTGTAAACCAGATACAAAATACATCTTAACTCTGTTCCATTTCCATTCTGGTATCATAATCGGCTGAAGTAATCCTGAAGGTACCTGATGCTCAGCTTTTACTTGTTGATGGACTAGACATCTTGCAACAAAGTTAGAAATGTCTCGTTTCATACCATGCCACCAATAAAGTTGTTTTAGATCATTATTCATCTTTTTACTACCTGGGTCAACAGATAACTGACTACTGTGAGCTTCATTCAAAATCATTTGAATCAACTCTGACGGAACACATATTCGATTTCTGAATCTCAAACAGTCATCAGCATCAACTCTAAATTCTGAATCATCATTCCTATCACACTGAGCTCGTTTTGCTAGTAATTCATTATCAACCTTTTGGGCATCACAAATTTGTTGAACAAATAACAGTCTTGCTTTCAATTCAGCTATTATTGAACCATCATCAGACATAGCCATATGCGCATTCATTACACGCAAAGAAAATAGTGATTTTCGGATTATAGCATTAGCAACAACATTAGCCTTCCCTGGGTGATAATCAACCACAAACTCATAGTCTTTTAGCAATTCTAACCATCGACGTTGTCTGAAATTCAGATCTTTTTGATTCATCAAGTATTTCAGGCTTTTATGATCAGAATACACATGACATCTCTCACCAAACAAATAGTGACGCCAAATTTTCAATGCGAACACAATGGCTGTCAATTCTAGGTCGTGTGTCGAACAGTTCTTTTCATGTGGCTTCAATTGTCTCGAGGAATAAGCTATAACTTTTCCTTCCTGCATCAGTACACAATCCAAACCATTTAAAGATGCAACACTATAAATAATAAATTTTTTAGCCGATTCTGGCTGAACTAGCACTGGAGCTTCAGTCAAAAGGGCTTTTAACTGATCAAAGCTTTTCTGGCACTTCTCTGACCACTCGAACTTAACATATTTCTGCATAACTTTTTCATCGGGGCTGCAGTCATAGAGAAACCTTTCACAAACCGTCTATAATAACTGGCAAGTCCTAGAAAACTTCAGACTTCAGAAACATTCTTCGCAGGTTTCCAATCAAGTATAGCTGAAATTTTGCTCGGATCAACCCGAATACCCGATGCTGATACCACATGACCCAGAAAACTGACTTCACTTAACCAAAACTCACATTTACTGAATTTAGCATACAACTACTTATCTTGTAAAGTCTATAATACAAGTCTCAAGTGTTCGGCATGTTTGGCTTCATCACAAGAATAGATCAAAATGTCATCTATAAACACAACCACAAACCGGTCCAGATACGGTCTGAAGATCTGATTCATCAAATCCATGAAAACAACAGGTGCATTAGTGAGTCTGAAAGTCATAACCAAAATCTCATAGTGTCCGTACCTCGTTCAAAAAGCAATCTTTGCTACGTCTGAGTCTTTAACTTACAGCTAATAATAGCCTGATCTTAAATCTATCTTCAAAAACACTGTAGCTCTTTTCAATTGATCAAATAGATCATCAATCCGTGGTAACGGATACTTATTCTTTACATTCACTTTATTAAGATGTCTATAATCAATGCATATTCTCATAGTTCCATTTTTCTTTTTCACAAACAACACAAGTGCACCCACGAAGAAAAACTCAGTCGTGTGAAACCTCTATCTATCAATTCTTGCAACTGAGCTTTCAATTCTTTCAATTCTGTAGGTGCAATTCTATACGGACCTATAGATATTGGAGTCGTCCCAGGCATTAACTCAATACCAAACTCTACCTCCCGTATCGGTGGCAAACTCGGTAAGTCTTCAAGAAACACATCTGGATACTCACGTACAACTGGCATTGATTCAATGTTCCTTTCCATCACTTTACTGTCAAGCATATATGAAGAGTAAGCCTCGCAGCCTTTTCTGACATATTTCTGAGCAAACATTGAAGAAATCACTACTAGTAACCCTTTTAAATCATAAGATTCAGTTCAAACAATCTCATCATTCTGGCTCCGTAAATCAATAGTCTTTCTTTTGCAGTTTACAACAGCATCATGCAAAGTCAGCAAGTCCATACCCAAGATTATATCGAACTCATCAAATGGCAACAGCGTTAAATCGACCAGAAAGCACAAATGTCGAACCATCAAGGGACAATTCTTACATGCTTTATCAACCATAGCACACCGACCCAATGGGTTTGACACTTTAATCAAAAACTCAGTAGACTTAACAGGCAGAGTCTTGCTAAATACTAATGTCTCACACACATAAGAATGAGTAGAACCAGGATCAATCAATCCAATTACATTAGTATCATAAAGAGTGAATGTACCAGTAATGACATCTGGGGATGAAGCCTCTTTTCATGCACATATAGCATAGGCTCTAGCAGGTGCACGAGCCTCAGATTTGACTGCTGTATCTTTAGCCCCTCTCTGACTGCCACTCACATTATCAGCATTTATGGGTGGTCTACCTCTATCAGCACTGGATTTTCCTCAACTAACATTGGGCAATCTCAAATATAATGATCTGTCGATCCACATTTAAAGCATGCCCGATCATGTAATCTATAACTATCGGGATGTCATTTACCATAGTGTTTACACTCGGGTTGATTTGATTTGACATTACCCACACTCGCAACGGAGGTAGCTCTCGTGCTCACTGGTAGTCAATTCTGATCCCGTCTGGAGTAACCTGAAGTGGCTATAAAATGGCTAAAATCATCTCAGAACTTCTTTGATGCCGACTAGAATGACTTACCAGATGTTATTTTACATGCATCTCTAGCTAAAAAGTCGGCTTTTCTTTTCTCTTTCCCGAGCTCTACAGCTTTGCAAGCTCGCTTAACCAGTACCACAAACTCTTTTATCTCAAGTATACCAACTAACAGTTTAATGTCTTCATTCAGCCCATCTTCAAATCTTTTACACATTATGGCTTAAGTGGAAACATACTCTCGGGCATACCGACTGAGTATCACGAATTTCCGCTCGTACTCTTTCACTGTCATCCGACCCTGTTTTAGCTCCAAAAATTCTTTACACTTTTGATTGATAAATCTCTGACTGATATATTTCTTATAGAACTCAGCCTGAAAGAATTCCCAGGTCACCTACTCTCTTGGAACTACTTATAACAGGGTATTCCACCAGTGATGTAACAGCCCGATTTAGGGCCTAGTCAGAACAGTAGTCTAGGGACCACAAATCCAAAGGTAGAAAATTTATTATTATTATTATTATGAGGTTATAGTAATATTTCATTAGTGCATGAAAATTTTGGCAAGTTAATTTCGACATTTGAGAGCTCAATCGCGAAAAAGGACTAAATCGCATAAAAGGAAAAAGTTACATTTTAGAACCCAAATGTGTTAATTAACAAGAGAATTGAAATTAGAGGTCTTTAAAGGGCAGCTAAATCCTTTTTAAAATGCTTGGCCGGCCATAGAGTCAAAGAGGGGACAAAAATCTTAAAATTTGCTAAGTTAGGTGGCTTATTTTGACTAAAATAGAAATAAATCAATGAACGATGATATCGTCCCTTTTTCATCTTATTTCTCTACCAAAAATTAGCCATTGAAGGGAGTTTTAAGAGCTTAAAATTTTCAGCAACTTGAAGCACTCACAAGTAAGTGATTTCCATACCCTTTGTTGAAGATTTTTGCATTTTTGAGACCCTTGAAGCATGAGCTTTCAAATGAGGGGTCTAGGTTGCAAAATGATTAAGAGTTTAGAGTTTTTCCATGAATGTATTTATGATAGTTACTGAGTTTTTATGGAAGAATACGAGTCTTAAAAGAGTTCTAAACAACTTTTGTGAAGGGTGTTAGCATGAAAACACCTAAAGGGACTATTTTGCATAAGTTGCAAAATAGGTGATAAATGTGTGAAATAGTGGGAATTCGGAGTTTCTTTAAGAGTCAAAGAGGTTTGAAAAACCTTAATAAATAAATAAATTCGATAAAAATCAAATTTCGAGCATAGGGGTAAAATGGTCATTTTGCCAAGGTCTAGGGGCAAAATGGTCATTTTACCCAATAAGTGAATTTATGAATTCATAATTGTATTTAGTTATTAAATAAGGGTATTTTGTTCTTATAGATCAATTTTTTCCAAATTCGAGCCTAGACCAGGGGAAAGCTAAGCAAATCGACTAAATCGACTAGTCGAGTACATTTTGTAAACCGAGGTAAGTTGTATGTAAATAATATAACTACATTGTTAATACTTGTATTCAAATTGTCATTGAATTGATAAAGCATGAATTGCTAGATTTTGAATTGAGAATCATAGTAATAATTGAGATAGTAGAAAGATCTCATTGGAACCTTAGGAAACAAACCGAATATTCCTGCCTTAACATTTAGATTTCTTGAGTGCCAGTGTAAGACATGTCTGGGACATGCATCGGCCATATTATGAGTGCCAGTGTAATACCATGTCTGGGACATGGCATCGGCTTAGAGATGAGTGCTAGTGTAAGACATGTCTGGGACATGCATCGGCCTCGACGATGATCGCCAGTGTAAGACGTGTCTCAGACATGCATCAGCTAAGAGTTGTGCTAGTGTAAGACATGTCTGGGACATGCATCAGCATGTATATACGAGAGCTAGTGTAAGACCATGTCTGGAACATGGCATCGGCCTCGATGATGATAGCCAATGTAAGACCATGTTTGGGACATGGCATCGACAACTTATCCCATGTTTGAGGCTTATAGAATATCCAGTAGTATTTCGAAAGGTCCAACTTTAAAGGTTACGAAAGTGATTTAATAAGGAAAGTATAATAATGTTGTGAGTGGTACAGGTACCTATTTGGTATGCATGAGAAATGAGCTCAAATTAGAAAATGTGACTTGAGTAGACGGTAATGAGTAAGTCAAGTTTATGCTTACTTTTGCGCTATGAGCATGATGACTAATGGTGAAATTGTTGTTGTACATTTGTTTATATGCAACTTACTAAGCTTTATACTTACTCTTTTTCCTTTCCTTTTTCTTTCAGTGCCGCTTAATTAGTTTAAGGATCCTTTGAAGTCAGAGATATCGAGCACACTATCAGCCGTACTACTCGGTATAGTTGGATTTATATTTTTGATTATGGCATGTATAGGGCTAGACCTTAATATTTTTGTGTCTTAGAGAAGTGGCCAAATGTGTTGGCTTGAAATAGTTTCCACATTTTACATTAAGCCTTGAATGAGAGTAACATTCATTTTGAGTCAATAATAGATGCATCTTCATGGTTATCTAAATGTCTATCATGCTTGTTTCAGTATTGGTTGGTGTTGGCATGAAAATAAGCATGCTAGGGTGGCAATGAGGCTTGGTAAATAGCCATATATTGTCCACACGGGTAGACACTCGGGAGTGTGTCTAGGCTGTGTGTGACACACGGACAGCCCCATGGGTGTGTGAGAAGGCCGTGTGTCCCCTGCACCTAGAAATTTCAAGTCAGAATGCATGGTATTTATCACACAGACAGAGACACGATTGTGTGTCTCAACCGTGTGGAGGGCACAGCCTAGTACATGGGCATGTGCCATGGTCGCGTAAAGCTGACGTCAGAAACAGAATACCCAGGTTTTTGCACACAAGCTGCCCCATAGGAGTGTCATGGCCGTGTGAAAGGATACAGGTAAAGGATACGGGCGTGTGTCCAGGCCGTGTGAAGTCTGTAGTTATTTTATGAAAAATTGTAAAAATCAAATTGGCCACACGGGTGCAGGACATGGGCGTGTCCCTAGCACACGGTCGCGTGCCATATACCTACACGGCTGTGTGGGGCTTAAAGCATAAAATTTTCTAAGTTTTTCTTGAGCCATCGGTTTGGTCCCGAACCATCTCGAACATATGTTTTGGGCCTCGAGAGCCCAATCAAGGGACAATTTGCCTTTAAGATAAAAAGTTTTAAGTTGATCAAAATTTTATGACTCGATTTTCTAATATTGGTTGAGTTTAAGTTCGGTAGCACCTCAAACCCTGCCCCAACATTGGATACGGGCGAGGGGTATTATATTTAGTGGTATCAGAGCTATGGTTTAGTCTGTTCTAGGACTAACCTAGATAGAGTATGAGTCTAGCTATAAATGCCATAAAAACGTATTGATAGTGTGAAGATTCCTGACAAAATAAATTATGTTTTTCTTATTAAGTAAATGGATCCTGACAGAACCATGGTAGATGACGTGGAAAGTAATATGCCAGCTCCCGTAGAAGGGACCGCGCCAGTAGAGAGTGAGCCCGTGAGTGTGGGCTAAGGTGGAGGGGCGAGAGAAGCCTACCTCCGAATGATGGACGCTTGCTATAGGGAGTTTGTTCGTGCGAACCCGAACACTCTACCTCCCCCACCTCTGTCAATTCCTCAGTATGCTCTGGTAGCTCAGCAAGGTGCAGACATGCTTAGAAGAGAGAAGCCTCCGGTTGACAAGATCCGAAAATAAGGGGCTGAGGAATTTCGAGCTAACTTAGATAATGACCCAGAGAAGGCAGAGTTTTTGTTAGAAAATGTCATAAGAGTATTCGATGAATTATCATCCACATTTGAGAAGTACATGAAGTGTGCGACGTCACTCCTACGGGATTTGGCTTATCAGTGGTGGAATACCCTCGTGTCTGTGGTATCAAGAGAAAGAGTAACTTGGGAATTTTTTGAAGAAGAGTTTAAAAAGAAGTACATTAGTCAGAGCTACATAGACTAGAAAAGGAAGGAATTATTAGAGTTGAAGTAGGGCAATAAGACTGTGACAGAATATGAGTCTGAGTTCATGAAACTTAGTAAGTATGCGCGGGAATGCGTATCCACTGAAGCTACCATATGTAAGAGGTTTGAGGATGGCCTCAATGAAGATATCCGAGTGTTTATGGGCATTTTAGAAATAAGAGAATTTGTGGTGCTCGTCGAGAGAGCGTGCAAGGCAGAGGAGCTGGTAAAAGAGAGGAAGAAAGTGGCCATTGAGTCACGGGATTTAAAGAAAAGAAGATGGGTAAGGCACATCAGTCCTCATCTAAGCGATCAAAAGAATTTATTACCCGATCGAATGCTTCGGTGGGGTATTCGAGGAGAAACATGAATCAATAGAATATGGCATCTAAAGCCTAGGCTACTTTGGTCGCTAGTGTTGGTAGTACTCGACCAAATAGATAGGAGTGTCCATAACGTGGGAGACGTCACTTAGGTGAATGTTGAGTAAACGATAGGGGATGTTTCAAGTATTGGTCACTTGACCACTTTATTCGTGATTGTCTTGAGATAGATGAGAGTGGGAGAAAATAAGAAATGAAGGCAAACAGTGCTCCGTTGAGGGGTAAACCACAAAAGAATCCTGGGAGTGGGACTAGTGGTAGAAGCGCGTTAAGAGATGCCACGACAAGTTCTGAAGGTAGAGCGTCAGTGAGGACATATGCTATACGTGCCCGAGAAGAGGCAGAGTCTCCTGAGGTGATCACAAGTACCTTTTCTATCTATGATATAACTGTTGTTACTTTGATTGACCCGGGATCTACCCGCTCTTACATTTGTATGGAATTGATGCCTTGTATAAACATGTTAGTAGAGTCCACTAAGTTTGTAATAAAAGTGTCCAACCCGTTAGGCAAGCATGTATT
This sequence comes from Gossypium longicalyx, assembly GCA_025698465.1. Taxonomy (NCBI): domain Eukaryota; kingdom Viridiplantae; phylum Streptophyta; class Magnoliopsida; order Malvales; family Malvaceae; genus Gossypium; species Gossypium longicalyx. The sequence goes on from CM047006.1 coordinate 31,472,972, forward strand.
AGTGGACCAAGTATGTAGAAATTGTCCCTTGATGATTAGATGCCATTATTTTCAGGCCAACTTGATGTTGTTTTCGTTTAATGAATTCGATGTAATTCTTGGGATGGATTGGCTGACCTCCCATGTTGTCATAGTAGACTGTGGAAGAAAAGTAATTAAGTTAAGATGTGAAGATGGGGATGTTCTTCGAGTTGGACCAGATGAGTCAGATAACCTGCCTATGGTAATATCGTCATTGACTATTGAGAAATATTTGAAAAAGAAGTATGAAGCTTATTAACTTTTGTGCTGAATACTCAAGAGTCAGAATTAAAGATTGAATCAGTGTCGGTAGTCTACGAGTTCACAGATGTGTTCCCAGAAGAGTTACTTGGATTACCTCCAATGAGGGAAGTTGAGTTTGAGATTGAATTAGTTCCTGGAATAGCACCCATCTCGATCGCCCCGTATAGGACGGCTCCAACAGAGTTGAAAGAGTTGAAAGCACAGTTGCAAGATCTGACAAACAAGGGCTTTGCGAGACCAAGCTATTCTCCATGGGGTACTCCGGTACTCTTTGTAAAGAAGAAAGATGGGTAGATGAGATTATGCATCGACTATAGGCAACTCAACAAGGTAATAGTGAAGAACAAATACCCTTTACAAAGGATTGATGATTTGTTCAATCAGTTAAAGAGAGCTACCGTGTTTTCTAAGATCGACCTGAGGTCTGGCTACTATCAGCTAAGGGTTAAAGAGAAAGATGTATCGAAGACAGCATTTCAGACAAGATATGAGCATTATGAGTTCCTCGCCATGCCTTTTGGTTTGACTAATGACCCGGCGGTATTTATGGATTTGATGAACCGTATATTCAGGCCATATCTAGATAAGTTTGTTGTCGCCTTTATCGATGACATACTGATCTACTCGCGTGATGAGAGAGAGCACGCAGAACATCTAAGGGTTGTGTTGCAAACCTTGGAAGACAAGAGATTATACGCCAAGTTCAGCAAGAGTGAGTTTTGGCTTAAAAAGGTTGGGTTTCTAGGACATATTGTGTCAGGTGATGGAATCCGAGTCGATCCAAATAAGATTTTTGCTATTGTGGATTGGAAACCACCGAGGAATATAACGAAGGTTCGAAGCTTTTTGGGTTTAGCCAGATACTACAGACAATTTTTAAATGGATTTTCTATGATAGCCACCATGATGACTAGGCTGCTGCAAAAAGACGTCAAGTTTGAATGGACCGAAAAGTGTCAACAAAGTTTTGAGAGATTAAAGATCTTATTAACGGAAGCCCCAGTGCTAGTGCAACCAGATTCGGGCAAGAAGTTTGTGATTTATAGCGATGCCTCTTTAAATGGTTTAGGGTGTATGCTCATGCAAGAGGGCAAGGTTATAGCCTACGCCTCGAGACAGTTAAAACCACACAAGAGAAATTATCCGACCCATGATTTGGAGCTAGCGGCTGTAGTGTTCACCTTAAAGATTTGGAGACACCATTTGTATGTAGAGAAATGTTGGGTATTCACCGACCATAAGAGCTTAATGTACCTGATGACTCAAAAGGAGTTGAATTTAAGGCGACGCCGATGGTTAGAGCTGTTAAAGGATTATGAATTGATTATCGACTGCCATCCGGGAAAGGCGAACATAGTCGCCGACGCCTTGAGTAGGAAGTTGTTATTTGCCTTACGAGCCTTAAATACTCAGTTGATTGTAGCTATTCATGGTTCGATTCTAGCCGAGTTGAGAGCTAGATCGACTTTTCTTCAAGAGATCCGAGAAGCTCAGAGAAGTGATGAGGAATTCCAAGCTAAGAGAACTCAATGTGAGTCAGAAATTGATTCAGATTTTCATATCGGTACCAATGGATGTTTAATGTTCAAAGACAGGGTTTGTGTACTCAAGGACAATAAGCTTATTCAAGAGATTTTGAGTGACGCTCATGGTGGTTGCTTATCTGTTCACCCGGGTAGTATGAAAATGTACAATGACCTTAAAAAAATGTATTAGTGGTCGGGTATGAAAATAGACATCTCAGAATTTGTTTCCAAGTGCCTAGTGTGTCAACAAGTAATGGCTGAACATCAAGTACTTTCGAGTTTACATCAACCTATTATGGTCCTTGAGTGGAAATGAGATTGTATCACTATGGACTTTGTGACCAGTTTGCCAGTAACCTCGAAAAAGAAAGATGCAGTATGGGTTATTATCGACAGATTAACTAAGTCGGCACACTTCGTACTAGTGCGTACCAACTACTCCCTTGAGAAATTAGCCAACTTATATATTTTTGAAATTGTAAGGCTTCATGGAGTGCCATTATCGATTGTGTCAGATAGAGATCCGAGGTTTACCTCAAGGTTTTGGAAAAAGTTACAAGAGGCTTTGGGAACCAAGATGAGTTCCAGCATGGTATTTCATCTGCAAACTGACGGACAGTTGGAAAGAGTGATACAGATCTTAGAGGACATGTTGAGATGTTGTGTTCTCAAATTTTAAGAAAGTTGGGAAAAATACTTGTTATTGGTTGAATTCGCCTACAACAACAACTATCAGTTGAGTTTGAAAATGGTGCCTTATGAGGCCTTGCACATGTGAAAGTGTCAAATGCCCTTATACTAGACTGAGTTGAGAGAGAATCAGATTCATGGGGTTGATTTGGTCAAAGAGGCTGAGGAGAAAGTTAAAATAATTTGTGACTGTCTAAAAGCCGCATCGGATAGACAAAAATCCTAAGTGGATTTGAGACGAAAGGAAATTAAGTTTGAAGTCGGTGATAAAGTATTTTTGAAAGTTTCTCTAAGGAGGAAAGTCCTCAGGTTTGGAAAGAGGGGCAAGTTGGGTCCTCGTTTCATAGGACCTTATGAGAATACCGAGAAAGTAGGACCTATTGCCTACCGATTAAATTTGCCGCCGGAGTTAGAAAAGATCCACTATGTCTTTCAGGTGTCCATGTTGCATCGGTACAGATCAGACCCCTCACATGTAATTGTGCCAACTGAAGTTGAGATTCTTCCGGATATGAATTATGGTGAGGAGCCGATCAAGATCCTAGCTCGAGAAGTCAAACAGTTAAGAAATAAAAAATACCTCTAGTGAAGGTTTTGTGGCATAGACATGGAGTAGAGGAAGCCACATGGGAACCCACGGAATCTCTGAGAGAGCAATATCCGAACTTATTCACCCGTAAGATTTTCGAGCACGAAAATCCCTAAAGGGAGGAGAAATGTAACAGCCCGATTTAGGGCCTAGTCGGAACAGTGGTCTCGGGACCACAAATCTGAAGTTTGAAAATTTATTTTTATTATTATGAGGTTATAGTAAGATTTCGCTAGTGCCTGAAAATTTTGGTAAGTTAATTTTGACATTTGAGAGCTCAATTACGAAAAAGGACTAATTGCATAAAAGGAAAAAGTTACATTTTAGAACCCAAATGTGTTAATTAACAAGAGAATTAAAATTCAAGGTCTTTAAAGGGCAATTAGACCCTTTTTAGAATGCTTGGCCGGCCATAGAGTCAAAGAGGGGACAAAAATCTTAAAATTTGGTGAGTTAGGTGGCTTATTTTGACTAAAATAGAAATAAATCAAGGAAGAATGATATCATACCTTTTTCATCTTCTTTCTCTACCGAAAAGAGCTTAAAATTTTTAGCAACTTGAAGCACTCACAAGTAAGTGATTTCCATACCCTTTGTTGAAGATTTTTGCGTTTTTGAGACCCTTGAAGCATGAGCTTTCAAATGAAGGGTCTAGGTTGCAAAATGGTTAAGAGTTTAGAGTTTTTCCATTAATGGATTTATGATAGTTACTAAGTTTTTATGGAAGAATATGAGTCATAGAAGAGTTCTAAACAACTTTTGTGAAGGGTGTTAGCATGAAAACACCTAAAGGGACTATTTTGCATAAGTTGCAAAATAGGTGATAAATGTGTGAAATAGTGGGAATTTGGAGTTGCTTTAAGAGTTAAGCAGTTTGGCTAGCCTTAGGAAATAAAAAAATTTCATAAAAATCAAATTTCGAGCATAAGGGCAAAATGGTCATTTTACCAAGGTCTAGGGGCAAAATGGTCATTTTACCCAAGAAATGAATTTATGAATTCCTAATTGTATTTAGTGATTAAATAAGGGTACTTTGTTGTTATAGATCAATTTTTTCCAAATTCGAGCCTAGACCGGGGGAAAGCTAAGCAAATCGACTAAATCGACTAGTCGAGTACATTTTCTAAACCAAGGTAAGTTGTATGTAAATAATATAACTAAATTGTTAATACATGTATTCAAATTGTCATTGGTTTGCTAAAGCATGAATTGCTAGATTGTGAATTGAGAATGCATAGTAATAATTGAGATAGTAGAAAGATCTCATTGGAACCCTAGGAAACAAACCAGATATTCGTGCCTTAAATTCGAATTTCTTGAGTGCCAGTGTAAGACATGTCTGGGACATGCATCAGCTATATTATGAGTGCCAGTGTAATACCATGTCTAGGACATGGCATCGGTATAGAGATGAGTGCTACTGTAAGACATGTCTGGGACATGCATCGGCCTCAATGATGATAGCCAGTGTAAGACGTGTCTGGGACATGCATCGGCTAAGAGTTGTGCTAGTGTAAGACATGTCTGGGACATGCATCAGCACGTATAAATGAGAGCTAGCTCAAGACCATGTTTGGGTCATGGCATCGACAACTTATCCTATGTTTGAGGCTTATAGAATATCCGGTAGTATTCTGAAATGTCTAATATTCGGTAGTATTCCGAAATGTCTAACTTTAAGGGTTACGAAAGTGATTTAATAAGGAAAGTATAACAATGTTGTGAGTGGTACAAGTACCTATTTGGTATGCATGAGTAATGAGCTCAAATTAGAAAATGTGACTTGAGTAGACGATAATGAGTAAGTCAAGTTTATGCTTACCTTTGAGTTATGAGCATGATGACTAATGGTGAAATTATTGTTTTATATTTATTTATATGCAACTTACAAAGCTTTATGCTTACTCTCTTTCCTTTCCTTTTTCTTTCAGTGCCGCTTAATTAGCTCAAGGATCCCTTGAAGTCAGAGATATCGATAGCACTATCAGCCGTACTACTCGTTATAGTTGGATTTATATTTTTCATTATGGCATGTATAGGGCTAGACCTTATTATTTTTGTGTCTTAGAGAAGTGGCCAAATGTGTTGGCGTGAAATAGTTTCCACATTTTACACTAAGCCTTGAATGAGGCTAACATTCATTTTGAGTCAATAATAGATGCATCTTCATGGTTATATAAATGTTTATCATGCTTGTTTTGGTATTGGTTAGTGTTGGCATGAAAATAGGCATTCTAGGGTGGCAATGAGGCTTGGTAAATAGCCTTATATTGTCCACACGGGTAGACACACAGGCGTGTGTGACAAACGGACAGCCCCTTGGGCGTGTGAGAAGGCCGTGTGTCCCCTGCACCTAGAAATTTCAAGTTAGAATACATGGTATTTATCATGTGGGCAGAGACACGACCGTGTGTCTCAACCGTGTGGAGGGCACGACCTACTACACGGGCGCGTGCCATGGTCGCGTAATGCTGACGCCAGAAACAAAATAGCCAAGTTTTTGCACAGGGGCTACGCCACGGGAGTGTCAAGGCCGTGTGAAAGGACATAGGCAAAGGACACGGGCGTATGTCCAGGCTGTGTGAAGTCTGCACTTATTTTATGAAAAATTGTAAAAATCAAATTGGCCACACGGATGCAGGACATGGGCGTGTGCCATATACCCACATGGGTTTGTAGGGCCTTAAAGCATGAAATTTTCTAACTTTTTCTTGAGCCCTCAGTTTGGTCCCGAACCACCTCTAACGTATGTTTTGGGCCTCATAAGCCCAATCAAGGGACAATTTGCCTTTGAGATAGAAAGTTTTAAATTGATCAAAATTTTATGGCTTGATTTTCTAATATTGGTTGAGTTTAAGTTCAGTAGCACCTTAAACCCTGTCCCTACATTAGATACGGGCGAGGGGTGTTACAAGTGATATGCTGCATCTCGAAGCAAGGATATAGCACATTTCAAACATTCATCTAGGGTACAGGACAGCTCATCAAACACACGAATGATATTATCAAGCCAGAACTCAGCCCGCTCAGCGTCATCATCATTAGTAGCTTTAAACTTTTCAACCCCATGTTTTCTGATTTTATCAACAGGTGGCTTATACAATCTCAACGGATCACTTACTTGAGGTACAGCAGGCATCGAAAATGGATTAATCAGGGGTAGAGGTTGTTGTGCAGCCGAATTAGTCCAGATATATTGAGTAAACCGGTCATTCATCATTTGATAGAAGGCTTGTTTAGCCTCATTTTCCTGATTACTCGAAGTAGGTCGAGAATCGGTCGGCACTATCCCTTGCGTGGGAGCAGGCGCTATGCTCTTGACATCATCAGCTACAGCTCTGTCGAGACCCATTTACTATATAAAAACACATTTTTAGATGTTAGAAGTCATCACGCTATCACAGTATATAATATGGCCTGTAGAGCTAGACTCACACACGCTATGTTAGTCCTAGAACTGACTAAACTGTAGCTTTGATACTAATAAAATGTATAAGTGTAACACCCCTAACCCGTATCTGTCGCCAGACTAGGGTAACGAGGCATTACAAAACATAAGTACAAGTCCGAATATTCTCATGTTAACACAATTCATATTCATATATATACAGGTATATCATTAAATCAACTAATCACATTAATCTTTTACTTATTCGACTGCCCAAAATTTACCTATATAAACTTATTGATTTCAGTTAATTGACAAGCCACATAATCAAGCGTATTTTTATTTTATAACCAAAACAAATGTTCAAAGAATATTATATACATATATATCTAGAAGTCATGCACTTATACATATCATTGCCACGCCATGTACAAAAGCATACCAAAATTATACATTAATAGAACCCACAAAACCATGTACGCATAATCACTCAATTTGATCAACTTATATTCGGTATTTGTACATTATTACATGTATAATCAATTTTTATAATCGTAATTAAAGTACTAACATATACATTATACAACTTTCATTTAACATCAAATAGGTCATTTATACATCATACTAAAACTCATATAATTCCTATGGTTTAATATTGCTCAAATCACTATACAATTGGTCATTCATTATTATTTCACTTACAAACCATATTAAACAAAACTATCTTAATAAGTAATCATTATTTAACTACGTTAACCATACTTATTTATTTAACCATTAAAAACACTTTAAGTACACATACATTTACCATGCACACCAAACCAACATAATCAATTCATATTCGAACATACACGTCCATCATTAACATTTTTAAACCGTTAATAACCAAAACCGAGTTTCATTCATTAAAACATAACATGACCTATATCATGCGCATACCCTAAAAAACCTTATTCCAAATCATAAAGTACATAACTCAAACAATACTTATCTAAATCACATATCATCTAAACCAAAATGAACTCAATCCATAAGCAAACTTAACCAAAATCAAAAATGGAATTTTGGCCATTTTCGCATGGCCTTAAACAAATCGTAGTCAACATTTCAAAAGTATATTCCAGCCTATACATGCCATAATTCGAGTTCAGCTATTAAGTACCGAAACAGTGGATAGTGTAATGAACTTTGCTGACGATCCCCGAGCTTGTAACTTGAATCCAAAATCTATAAAATAGAGTAAACATGAACACGCAGAGTAAGCTATTATAGCTTGGTAACTCATAAGCAAATAAACATTTTAATGATATAATCAACTCGATTAAAGCTAATCCAAATTTCATTATCATTATCAAACTTAACCTCAAATCTACAAATGAAATAAATAACACATTTTCATACATAAAATCTACCTTGGCCGAATACTTATTTAATCAATATGACTTAATATTATTCAACTTTCAAAGCCAAAATGGCTGAATATAATTAAACATGCGCATACACGTTTATATATACTCAAGAACCATAATATAACATCATGAACATATACCACTTATTTGGCCAAATATTCATGATCACAAATATGCTCATATACAAGAATCAATCCTTCAATATTCATGCCATTTATTCACAAGGCCGAATACACATGCTAAATTCACATGTAATCTTCATTTGTATCACACATAACTAGCAATAAGTATCAAGCTACTTATTTACCTTATCTCAAGTATACATCAAGCTAATTCATACCTGATCATTTAGCTCGTTAAACGAATTTAATAACCACATCAGTGTAAAGTCTTTTAAGCATAAACTTATAATAATTCACTGGCATAAAGCCTACTAGGCTAAGCCTGAATCACACACCGACACAAGGCCTGCTAGACTCAAAGTCTGATTTTATACACCGGCATTAAGCCTGCTAGGCATCAAGCCCGATTAAACTCACCAGCACAAACCTTGCTAGGCTCAAAGCCCGAATATCATTATTAATAAGTTGTCGCATAAACAATTCATATATTGAACATTTCAGACATTTCATATAGTTCATACTGACTTTCAAATATTATATCTCAATCGAATAAAACTTAAATACATTATTTCTATGCTTTATCACATTCGGCTATCTCCACTATAAGTCCTTGAATTCCAAATCAGCATATTAAACTAAGTTACATTCAAAATTAACAATGTTTAATTGCTTAAAAACTTACCTTGGATGATGAAAAATTGGTATGGATCGGCTAGTCGACAACTTTATTTTTCCCTCGATCTAAATCTGATTTTCTCTTTTCTTGATCTAAACATATTCAAATTAAGCTCATTCAAACATATTTTCATTCAATTTAGTCCAAAAACACATAAACGGGAAAATTACCATTTTACTCCTGACATTTACACCTTTTTACAATTTAGTCCCTATTGCACAAAACACAAAATATAAAAAATTTCAAGACAGTCATGTTTGGCCGAATCTTACCCATTACCATACAAGTCCATATATTTCATTTATTTCACATTTTAGTCCTTCCAATTATTATTTTTGCAATTTAGTCCTAATTACTCTAAATCATCAAAAACTCCAATACAAAACATGTTAATCTAAAACATATGTTTCATTTTTCATCATCAAACAACAAAAATCACAAGCTATCAACAATGGTACAACTCAAAATATTCATCAAAATCAAAAATTAAAACATGGGTCTTGAAGATTACTAAGCAACAATCTCAAAAACGTAAAATTATCAAAAACTGAGCTAGTTTCATACCTTCATTGAGCTCCAACAATGGCCGAATGCCCTAGCTCTCTTTTCTTTCTTATTCAGTTGACGAATAAAGGTAAATAATGAATATGATAACTTTGGTTTTAATTAATATAAGTTTATTAACTAATTTACATATATAACATTTATAATATAATATAAAACCATTATAAACTTGGCTATTGCCGTCCACTATTTATGTTAATGGTTTAATTGCAACATAAAACCTCCATATTAGAAGAACAATCGCTATTCGGCCCTTTTTAAAAATAACTACCAAATTTTCATTTTACGCAATTAAGTTCTTTTATTTAATTGGACACCTAAACGACGAAATTAAATCACGAAAATTTCACAGATATAAATTCACACAAAATAAACACAGAATATAATTTTTAAATATTTTTTGACTCAGATTCGTGGTCCCGAAACCACCGTTCCGATTACGGTCTAAATCGAGCTGCTACAATAAGTTTTGGAAAAAAACTATATCTGTTCAGTTTAGTCCCGACCACTTTTTGATGCATGTTTAATGTCTCGATGACCTATATAAAGGACTCTTTATTGATGTTTAATCTCAAATGTTAATGTCAAATATTATGATTTGTCCGGTAATGCCTTTAACTCTAGTCCGGTGACGGACACAGGTTAGGGGTGTTACATTTTATTGGTATCAAAGCTATGGTTTAGTCAGTTCTAGTACTGCCATAGTGTATGTGAGTCTAGATATACATGCCATATTTATAAACTATGATAGTGTGATGAATCCTGACATTGAAAATGTTCTTTTATATAGCAAATGTATCCTGAATAAGCTGTAGCGGATGATGCCGAAAGCAATGCGCCTACTCCCGCACAAGGGGCAGTGCCATCTGATTCAAGACCTGCTACGAGTAGCCGTGATGGTGAGGCTAGACAAGCCTTCTATCAAATGATGAACGATTGGTTTAGCCAATATATTAGAACCAATTCGGCTGTACAACAACTTCCACCCCCGGTTAATCCTCCACAAGCTCGTACTATGCCATCAGTGTATCTGGTTCAGTTAAGTAAGCCTCCGCTAGATAAGATTAGAAAGTATGGGGCTAAAGAGTTCCGAGCTACAACAAATGATGATACTGAAAGGGCCGAGTTCTGGTTAGAGAACACAATAAGAGTATTTGATGAATTATCATTAAATCCTGATGAATGCATAAAATGTGCCATTTCACTTCTGAGGGATACGGCGTACCATTGGTGGAAAACTTTAATATCGGTAGGTCTGACTGAGCGAGTTACCTGGGATTTCTTTCAAGCTGAAATCTGAAAGAAATATATCAGTTAGAGATTCATCGACCAAAAACGTAAAGAGTTTCTCGAGCTTAAACAATGTCGCATGTCTGTCACAGAATACGAGCATGAATTTGTAAGATTGAGTCAGTATGCTCGTGAATGTGTATTTACTGAGGAAATAATGTGCAAATATTTGAGGATGGTTTGAACGAAGATATCTATTTGTTAGTCGGGATTCTTAAGATTAAAAAATTCATTGTGCTTGTTGAACGAGCATGTAAAGCCGAAGATCTCGAGAAAGAGAAAAGAAAAGCCAATTTTGAAGCTAGAGAAATGCAAAAGAGATCATCGGGCAAATCATTTCAATCTAAACCAAAGAAATTTTGAGATGATAATAGCCATTCCAATACTAATGTAGGACTTTCAAATAGAGATCGTGCCAGATCGCATTCGAATTTCAAAGCTCCAGCTACGTCTTTTACTAGTGATGGTAATGTAAAGAATGAAAAGCCTGGGTGTAATCAATGTGGAAGATGACATTTTGGAAAATGTTGGGGAAAAAGTAATAATCAAGCTTGTTACAGTTGTGGTTCACGAGATCATTTAATAAAAGATTGCCCAGAGTTAGCTGAAAAAGATAATGTTCAGAAATCGAGGCCAAGTAGCAACGCTTCTCGTGGTAGACCTCTCAGAAATACGGGAAATGTAAGCAGTATTCAGAAAGGAACAAAAGATACAGTTGTTAGATTCGAGGTTTATGCACCTGCCAGAGCCTATGTTATCTGAGCTCGTAAGGAAGCTTCGTCGCCAGATGTGATTACGGGTACATTTACTCTTTATGATACTTCTGTGATTGCTTTGATAGATCCTGGATCAACACATTTATATATATGCATGAACTTAGTGAACAATAAGACTTTGCTTGTAGAGTCTACTGAATTTGTAATTAGAGTTTTGAACCCCCTAGGAAGATGTGTTTTGGTTGATAAAGTTTGCAAGAATTGCCCGTTAATGTTTCGAGACACTTGTTTTTCGGCTAATTTGATGTTGTTACCTTATGATGAGTTTGATATAATTCTGGGTATGGATTGGTTAACTTTGCATGATGCTGTTGTGAACTGCAAATGGAAAACTATTAATTTGAGATGTAAGAATAATAAAATAGGCAGAATTGAATCTAGTGATTTGAATGGATTGCCTGCTTTGATATCTTCGATGAAAGCTTTGAGTATTATGAGAAAGACCGGCTAATTTGAATTGAATCTAGTGATTTCGATTAGTGCCGCAATTGGTGCTAACATTGGTGTGCTGGCTGGGTGGGTCGATTTTATCCCCACGTAAGTGTAGGGTTGGTACGGGTGGTGTGTTGGCTGGATCGGGGTGGGATGCATCCTCATACTGTTGCATATCTATTTATGAGATCTGTCACTCTATTGGGCTTAGGCCACTTGTTCTGTTATCGGTTTGAGCTAGGCCCAATTGATTCTATTATGGATTGTGACCCAAATGATATTGTAATGGGCTTTAGTCCACGTATGCTCTAAACTGGACTATTCTGTTACTGTTAAAGGGCTCTGGCCCAGACTGTTTATGTTTCTATTTTAGTATACTGATTGTTACTCTAGTAAGGGGATTACGCATTGAGTTTTCATAAACTCACCCTGTTTATTAACTGTGCAGGTAATCCCCAGCATTAGGAGGATCAGTGCTGCAACGGACTCGAAGATGGCCACACGGCTGCCTTTGGACTTTATTTATGTTTTAGATTCTGTTATGGGTTTTCAACTTTTGTAATAAGGCCTCTTAAAGTTTCTGGATTTTAACTTTGGATTTTATTTCCTTCGATTTATAACTATTTTTAAACAACACTACATTTCCGTAACATTCTCGGAACGGTTTCGTAATTTAGTTTTTAACATCACGTTTTCGTAAATCAGTTACTTTTAAAATTAGCTTCTGCAACTTAAAAGAAATTTTGGGAATAGAGTTAATAACTTTTCAATGTACCACTTTATAAAATAAACTAACATAACTGGGATTTTACTCAAGTTTTCAAATAAGAAGGGTTTTCAATGAAAACATGGTTTTCGAGAAACACTTCAATGTGACACATCAGATTTGGGCCTAACTTCTAGGCTGAGTTTGGGGTGTTACAAAAAATCAAAATACATACATGTTCAACATGGGTATAATTTTAAACTTCACCTTTCTTTCAAATTAGTCATTGAAATAGCTAAATCAAGTTACAACATTCACTAAAATGTAAAAAAACATTAAAAATGGGACAAAGACTAACTTACAATCGAGCTTGGAAGCTTGGCCAAAAACCTAGCTTTGGTGACCCTTGAAATTCGGCTATGGGTGATGAAATTAGAAAGATGAGCATATTTTAGTTGTTTTATCTTGTCTTTATTAACCAAATGACCAAAATGCCCTTAATGCCAAGCTTTGAAATTTCACCCTACCATGTCCATTTTTGTCCAACTTAGAGTATAATGGTCTAATTACTGTTTAAGAACCTCCAATTTAAAATTTCATAGCAATTAGACACTTCTAGCTTCTAGAACACATATTTTGCACCTATTGCAATTTAGTCCTATTAGTCAAATTGGACATTCTATTTATAAAAGTCCTTAACAAGATTTTAACACAATCGGTCAATTAGGCTGTAGACCTTAAAGAAATAAGAAAATAAATATTTCTAGTTCAGATTTGTGGTCCTGAAACCACTACTCTGATTTGACCAAAAAATGGGCTATTACACCCTCACCCGTATCTATTGCTGGAATAGGGTTATAGAGCATTACCAGACTTATTACACAATTAAACATACATTTTTTTATTCCAAAAATAAATCATTCACAATCATACATCATGTCCCTACTACGAGACTACGAGGCCCAATGCATGCTTTAGAAGTGATTCGGGACCAAACCGATATCTCAGAAAATTTTTTGCATACTTAGAAAATTTTAAAAAATACAGGGGACACACACCCATGTGGCCAGACTGTGTGGACATTCGAAATAGGATCACATGGCCATGTCCCAGCCCGTGTCCAACCCCGTGTAACTCCCTAACTTGATTTCTAATTAAACATCAGAGGACACACGGCCGTGTCACTTGACTGTGTTTCACACACGGCTGAGACACACGTCCGTATCTCTGCCCGTGTGGACAAAAATTGGTTATTTACCAAGCCATCTTTCTCACCCAAATTGCAATCACCTACACCAAACCAAAAGGAATATAATATGGCATAAATATTCATTCCAACCAATCTCAACCAAGCCTAATTCATGCTAAATCCATACTATAATCCATATGACATACAAGTATCACAAATAGTCATTAAATTTCATACCAAATTTACATTCTCAAATCACCTAAATGGTCACTTTCTTTTATACATCACTTTGCCTAAAATCAAAAGCATACAAATTCTCAATTATCAACTATTTGATACTCAAATTGCCCATTCATAAAGAATCTTTCACCACAAGCATTTACATGAAAATTATCAAATGCATAATAAAGGCCATTTGCACATATATTTATACACAACCAAATCAACCAAAATAAGCCAAATCACATGGCTATACACATAACAAACCATTCATCATTTACAAGCCAACTCAAATGGCTAAATCCATTACCAAACTATATACCAAAATGACAATAACTCTTATACATGCCATATAACCAATTACATAAGTTCAAAAGTACCAAAGTGGAAGCTTGATGGTGTGATGAGATCTCAACGACTCCCAAATCTGGGCAAGCTTCGATAACATTATAAAACACGAAAAAGTAAACAGAGTAAGCTATAAAGCTTTGTAAGCTCGTATAGTTAATAAGTAAAACTCACCATTTGTTCACAAATCAAGTAGTATGAATATAATATACTACAAAATCATTAAAGCATAATGTTAACATATCTTCAATCACATAAGTACTCATGAACTCACAACTTTAATAGGTTCAATGCTCATATAGTTTTCGTACATACCTATACTGATACGTATCTATTTCTCACCATTTCATATCTTCGATATACCTGTTGAATCATTTGGAATACTATCGGATACTCGGGAATCTCGCACTCTAAGTGCCAATCCATAGTTGAAGCTATCTCAATCTCATATCTCATATAATGCTCCCTCTCGAGCTATCAACGGGTTTGATTATACAAGCTAACGGTTATGACGTAGCTACATGGTGCTGCTCGCTCAAGCTGACGAGAATTCGCAACACATGACGGATAACTCAACCATCTGTAGGAGATACGGACTAGTACCCAAATCACATAACCCCTAATGACATGTCATTCGTATCCTAGTCTATTTTTAAGGTTCAACAGGGATTTCTCATTACCGAATCATCGTTGAACATATCCGTCAGGTCGTATTTACAAATAATTCAATAATAAAGCATTTAAAACAAAATTATATTACTGCTTATTAAAATACGAACTTACCTCGATTCACAAAAACAACAGAATGAATCGATTAATCCAACACTATAACAGCCAGGTTTAGACCCTAGTCAGAATAATGGTTTCAGGTGTAACACCCCAAACCCGGCCCAAAAGTTATACCCGAATCTGGCGTGTCACATTGAAGTGTTTTTCAAAAACCATGTTTTCATTAAAAACCCTTATTTAAAATGTAGTACATTGAAAACTTCTTAATTTTATTTCCAAAACTTCTTTTTACTTTGCAGAAGCTAATTCTAAAAGTAATCGATTTACGAAAACGTGATGTTAAAAAGTTAAGTTACAAAAACATAGTGTTTTGAAAACAGTTGTTGTTTTGGAAAAACGCAATATACTTCAAACCATTATAAAACATAGTAAATAAAATTCCAAAGTAAAATAAAAACCAGAATTAAGAGAGAGGCCTTATTACAATAACATTTGAAAGAAATATGTAACAGTAAATAAACAAATCTGAAAACATAAGCAGTGTGTGGCCATCTCTGAGTCTCTCGCAGCACCGAACCACCTAACGCTAAGGATTACCTGCACAGTTAATAAACAGGGTGAGTTTACAAAAACTCAGTGTGTAATCCCATTACTAAAGTAACAATCAAGATATCTGAAACAAAAATGAAATGCAGTCTAGGCGAGCCCATTACTTGAATAAAGATGCGGTCTAGTTCAGAGCATACGTGGGCCAAAGCCTATTACAATATCATTTGGGTCACAACCCATAACAGAATCAATTAGGCCCAGCCCAAACGAATAACAGAATAGAATGTGTGAATGCATGGATGCATGCTATCCCATCCCAATAATCCAACCGTTATACATCAACTCCGTCCCCTGGTACACATCATGTGGGGATATAAATATCAACCCACCCATCCGATACACATCAATTATAGCCAGGTTGTGGTACTACCTTCATTACAGCAAAGCTGCTAATCATATATTGGGCTTAAAAAGCCTTCAGTAGTGGTATTATAATTAGCACAAAGCCATTGGTAACTGTATTATGTTTGGCACATAGCCATCAGTGATGGTAATATAATCGACACAAAGCCTTGGGTAAATATGATCAACACAGAGTCATCCATAAGTATGTTAGGCAGATAGCCATAGGTAAATACGTTTGGCACAAAGCCATAGTCAAGATGGCACAGAGCCATTTTTAGGTTGGCACAAAGCCACAATCAGATTAAGCGGCACTAAGCCGTCGTCACTAATCATATATTGGCACATAGCCTTAGGCAAATACGTTTGGCCCACAACCATAATCAGGTTGGCACAGAGCCATATGTAGGTTGGCGCAAGGCCATAATCAGAATAATTGGCTTTAAGCCATCGGTAGTTGTTCCATGTTATCCACATAGCCATAAGCGACAGTAATACAATCAGCACACAGCCTCAGGTAAATATGATCGACACAGAGTCGTCAATAACCATATATTAGGCTTAAAAGCCACCGGTGGATCCACGGTTGTCAAGCAATCGTTGGATCCACGGTCGTCAAGCAATCAGTTAATCCTCAGTCGATGGATCCACAATCGTCAAACAACCATGTGATCCTCAATTTCTTCCTCCGTTTCACAATTCCAACCCCATGCAATATGTCCTGTATGTCATGCTCAATCATCACACGTGTATGCAAAATGGCCATGCTCAATAACAATAATTTAAACATATATTATAAACATATCAGTTTTACAACCACAGTCAAGTTAGTTAAAACACAATCATACAATCACAGTCAATCAATCAAATTCATAGTCCAAGTCAGTCATTTACCCACAAGGGCAAAACAATCATTTTATCCTACAGGGGTATTTCAGTAATTTTACACTACAAGGGTAATTCGATAATTTTACAAACCGGGGGTATTTTATTAATTTTACAAATCAGGGGTATTTTGGTAATTTTACAAATTGAGGGTATTTTGGTAATTTTACAAATCAAGGGTATTTTGATAATTTTACAAATCGGGGTTATTTTAATAATTTTACAAAGCGGAGCTATTTCGATAATTTTACAAATTGAGGGTATTTCGATAATTTTATAAATCGGGGTTATTTCGGTAATTTTACAAATCGAGGGTATTTCAATAATTTTACAAACTTGAGGGTATTTTAGTAATTTTACAAATCGGGGGTATTTTGATAATTTTACAAATCGAGGGTATTTCGGTAATTTTACAAATCAGAGGTATTTCGATAATTTTACAAATCGAGGGTATTTCGGTAATTTTACAAATGGGGGTATTTCGATAATTTTACAAATCGAGGGTAATTCGGTAATTTTACAAATCGGGGGTCTTAACGACCCAACAGAAGGTCCACCGTCACCTCGAGCAACTTAAGTAACCTAAACAGACATATCAGTGCAAATGGGCCTAAGGCCCATTACTCGGCCCAAGTGGGCCCACACGCTAGTGTGGCCCAATTAGCCCAACTATTTTCTACCTAACAATTAGATTTACACAAGCAGGCCCACGGGCCCATTGGGCCCATTTGGCCCGTCAAGGCCCAGTACACGAGAGCGCTCGTGGTGGCCTCTACAGTTTATCGCCCATGGTTTCTGGGTTCGATTTACCACACGAGCGATCGCACGCTCGTGAAGCCTCAAATGTCAAAGTTTCGGCTTTTCAGCTTTTGCTGACTTCTAACAAAGAAGGGCACAAATACACACTTGTTTATAAGAACGCGCTGAAGTCCACGATCACCAACCCTGGCATATCCTGCATTGAGTCTTCCTTCCAACTCATCTGGTTTTCTCTATTTAAAGCCAGCTTCTCACCAATTCTCATGTTAGCTTCTCGATATGGGATTACTTTCAACCATTAGGAAAATTCCTCATTCTTATGACCACTTCAACCACAAAGTTCTAGTCCAACTCCACCTCCCATACAGCTCAAATAGCAAAATAAATACTCCACTGCACATCCCAAAACTTGAACCTCAGACCTTACAGTTACACAACACACCACCTTGCCACTCCACTACAGGCTATTTCTGTGATAAAAACGTCCACAATTAACTTTAAGACATATGTGCCAGTGTCTAGATTCACTTAATGAATTGTAAGAGCCAAGACTTGAACCTAGGGTCCCTTACAACCTTAATGACGCCACAACCACTAGACCACATGTTTCCTTGTGTCATTTATTTAACACAATAATTTAAAAGGCCATCCTCCAAGCATCCAGGGTTTTATTCACTTAATACCAAAATTTTTGCTAAAGCCCAGGTTTGAACCCAAGATTTCTCCAACACTTCTCAGGGCCATTAACCATCAAAGTAGACATTTAATTGTGTCATTCCCTTGCACAATTAAATACTTATATACCACCTCCTTACGGATCCATACTCAAGGCCTAATACTTCTAGGCCCAAATTTGGGGTGTTACATCAGGACCACAAATCTAAATTAGAAAAATATTTTATTATTATTTTTCGTGTTTATAATATGCAAATTGATATATGTGAAAGTTTCGTATGAAAATTTAATTGTTTGTGTGCCGATTTGATAAAAAGGACCTAATCGCGTAAAAAGTAAAAGTTGCTTGCTATATGTTAGTGTGCCTATTCGTTACGACTTTGTAAATGAGAGGTCCTTATGTTGTTAATATGCCATTTACATGGTAAGTGGAAAATAATGGCCTTAATATTAATGATTTATATGTAAATTATTAAGGTTAAAAATGGTATTTGATTATTTAATGAATTATAACTAAACAAAACATGAAAATTAAGCCACTACTGTTCATATTGCTGAAAATCAAAAAGAAAAAAAGGAAGAAAATTCAAGCTTAGGGTTCGACTAGGAGATTTGGTGATTAAGGTATGTTTTGAGCTCAGTTTTTTTTTTTTATGATTTTTACGTTTTTGAGATCGTTGCTTAGTAATCTATCAAGCCCATGCTCTAATTTTTTAATTGGTTGATGATTTTGAAAGATGCCATTGATGAATTCATGTGTTTTATAATGATTAATGATGAATTATGAAAGCTTAGTGCTTGATATACATGTTTTGTAAAGTGATTTTTGAGTAAAAATGCATATTAGGGATTTAATTTAGAAAAGTGTAAAATGAAGGGTTGAATTGTAAAATAAATGAAAGTTTTGGGCTCCTAGAGGTCCTTAAGATATTCGGCTGTGCATGGGTTCATTGAAATTATGTGTATTTTGTGTTTTTGTGAAAGAGGGACTAAAATGTTAAAATGTAAAAATGTGAGGGCTAATTTGTATAATGCCCTAAATATGTGTTTATGGATTAAAGTGAATGATTTTCTGAAGAAAAGGGTTAATTTTGAATACATATAGATCAAGAAAAGAGGAATTCAAATTTAGACCGGGGGAAGTCTTAGGTTATTAAGTAAACGGTCTGAATCGTCAATTCCAAGTATGAGGTAAGTTCGTACATGATAAATAATGTTATAGTTATGTTTTAATGCTTTGATAATGCATAAATTGTATAAATATTTGATTATGGTTTGAGCATGATGATAATTGACTATGTTCGGCACTAAGTGTGCGGTTCAAAATAGCTTCGGCTACAAATGGCACTAAGTGTGCAAGTTGGAATAGCTTCGGCAATATGAGGCAATAAGTGTGTGATATCGAGAGAGCTTTGGTTTATTGAAATTGCACTAAGTGTACGAGATTCTTACTGCTTCGGCAAATCACTGTTGCACTAAGTGTGTGAATTCTTAAAGCATGGAAAGACTTTCGAATGAATTAATGTATTTGAACGAGAGGTGAGAATGAAATGAATAAATACGGGAAAGTTTAGGTATGTTCGATACCTATGTGGTAGATGATACCATGTGTATGAAGCTTGAAGAATTCGTATGAACATATTAAATGAGATAGAATAGAATTTATGGATGAATTGTGAATTACTAAGTGTTTATTAGTTGATGTTTTGTATAATATAAACTGTTGATTATTTATGGTACGAACTTACTAAGCTTTAAAGCTTACTGTGTGATATGTTCTCTGTTTTACAGTATTTTAAAGCTAGATCGAATCCGGGGATTGTCAGTGACTCATTCACACTATCGGACATCTATTTTGGTACCATTTTGAGAGTTGTATATATGGTATATGGCATGTATAGGTTAGAAGTATTTTAGTATGTTTTGTGATGTAAATATCTAGTCATGAGATTTGGCTCGTAAATATTGGTATATATGGCCTTTTAAGTTGGCCTAAATGATGTGTTTAATAGGTAAGTCATATGGTCAATATAAAGTTCATGTGATGGTTAGAATATGGAATGTTGAATTGGCAAGTTTTATGGTATGAAGTATGTGATTAAATGATTATTTTATGTATTGGAAACTTATGTAAGTTGTGATGAATTTAGTATATTAATTTGGTATGTTTTGGATGTGAAATTGAGTAGTGAATTGAATGGCATGTAAAATATACAAAATGGTTGAATTTATAACACCCCAAAACCGGCCTAGACGTTATGGTCAAATCTACTATGTCACATTGAAGTGTATTTTGAAAAAATGTAGTTTCGTCGAAAAATCCGTTCTATATTAAAACCTCATTGTGATCTTTATGAAAATTTTAAGGTATCTTGATCATTATTAAAACTCATGTTGGTTTAGCAATGTGTTTATCATATTAGTTTGTTATCGCACTTTAAAAACATTGTTTGTTTGTGGAAGCTTTAAATTATGAGGCAATAGCGAGGTTTTTTGAAAGCATATATCTTTATGAAAAACTGTAGCCTACTTCTAACAGATATGATTCAATGTAATTAAATCTCAAACCAAAAATAAAACTTCCAGAGGCCTTATTACATAACAAATACCCAAAATAAACTGCTTATAAAATAGAAGTTAAAAAGTGAAAACATGTGCGATTGTGTGGCCACTGTTGAGTCCCTCGCAACACCAGCCCGTCTATGGATTACCTGCGCAGAGAAACAGAAGGGCGAGTTTATGAAAACTTAGTGTATAATCCCTTCTCAACAATAAATCATTTAGTAAACAATTACAATCTGGGCCTAAGCCCGTTTTAGTCGCAATTCAATCTCAGTTAGGGCCTTAGCCCATTTCAGTAATAGTAGCAGTGTGGGCCTTAGCCCATTTCAGTAACAGTAACAGAATGATGCAATGCAATCAGAAATCCTACCCATCCATCATGTACACTCCACTCCGTCCAGCTCTACACTCCATGTGGGGATAAAATCGACCCACCCATCCCTACACTCCAAAAATATAGCACCGGTTGCGATACTAAACAGTATTTGCAGCAAAGATGCCAGTACAGTACACTTCCTCCAAATACAATAGCCCATGGCCATGCAAAATGTCATGTCATAATATCATACGTGTATGCAAAACATGTCATGCTTGAATACAGTCATACATATCATAGGGGCATATCAGTCATTTTACCTCATAGGGGTATATTAATCATTTCATCAGATTAGGGTCTAGGTATACTTACTGACCCAACAATAGGTCCACAGTTGTCTCGGGCAACCCGTGCAACCTTAACAGCCAAACAGTGAAAATGGGCCCAAGCCCATAATGCGGCCCATATAGGCCCATATGCCCGTGTGGCCTGTAAAGCCTAAAAATGACCTTGGCCGTGTGAATAACACAGCCTGGCCCAATAATCTCCGCACGTCCGTGTTGTTTATCTATGTGAGGCCCATGGGCACACAGCCCATTTCAGCCCAACGTGGCCCAAAACGGCCTAAGCCCATGAAAACACTCATGGAAGTCTCTACGATCTAACACCCACATTTTATGCGTTTGGATTGCCACATGAGCGAGTGCACGCTTGTGTAGTGTCAGTAGACAAACTTTTTCAACTTTTGCCGATCTACATTTATAGCAGTGTGATTACACACCTGTTTGTGAAAAGTGCTAGAAGTCCACGAGCACCAATCCAACATTCATTCAAGGCATTCAATTAACCGTTTGATAATAAGGTAAATCACCCTCCTCTTTATTACTTAATCCCAAAACATTAGATACCTGCCTTGAATAAACAAAAGTGGTTGAATGCACTTAAACTGTTGAATAAGATTGATCACCCAATACTCCTAGCAAATCAACAGTAAAAGAATGTGCTAGCTATAGGATTAACACAGTAGAGAGGGAAAGTAATAGAAAGCCGAAAGAGTAGAAACCAAGCAAGGACCTACTGAAAACGCAGAACCAATTCAGAGAAAAGAGTAGTCGATCTACACCCAACTCGAAATCTGGAAGCACCCACTTTGGCAGAGACAACAAAGGCACAACTACCCTCCTATTAGAAATCGATAGCACAAGAATATGATAAGTATAAGACTAAAAAGGCAAGGAGGGAGAAAAATATAGAAAGAGCAAAATCGAGTAGATGCATTACCACCAAAGCCAACAGAAGGTAAAGAAGAATTAACACAGAGAGGGAGATGAGCAATTGATCAATAAGAAACCGATTGGGGAAAAAGAGTGAGAAGAAATTTGGCCAACAAAACAGAATGGATTTTAGAGAGGAAGAAAAGTATTCGGCCACAAGAACAACAAGAGGAAAAACAATTCGTTAAGGAGTAGTGGTAGAAGGACAAAAACTGAAATAGGAAAAAAGAAAATACCCCAAAGAACCCCTAGTAGAATTCAGCTATTAGCAAAATGCAAGAGAGAACCCAAAAACAAATGTTGCAAAGACAAAAAGTGAGGAGCGAAAAAGAACAAAAGTGTACAGCCACCGAACTAAACTCACCTAAAGCTGAATCCCCAACACAAATCGATTCCTTGAGTGCCTAGAGTCAAAATTTGGCACTCCACTCTCTCTCACCTCAACTCCCCCTAATCCTCTCCCCAAATCTCTCCATAATATCCTCCTAGAATTCAGCTACACACTTCCCACTCCCTTCGAAACTCTCAACCGCCCATGAGCATCAGTATCCCACTGACATACAACCTCTTATATGGCACAGCAAAAAAAAGACACCCCTTGCGCGTAGTAGGAGTCGAACTCAAGTCCCCTAGCATTAGAAACAAGCCATTAACCCTTGGACCAGCAAGCTTTTTATGACATATCTTACCCTCAATAATTTCAAAGTCTACCAACCACGACAAAGGCTCATTCCTTAAAAACAAAGTTTTTTCTCAAATGCCCAAGCTTGAACCCAATACCTCTCAGGCACTTACCAAGACACTTAACCATTGAGACAAGCATGCATTTGAGTTACACAGTAGACAGAAAATAAGTACCTATATTTTGGGGCGTTACAGAATTGGTTGCCTATGAATGTATACAAATAATGCTAAAATGTTGTGATTTTGAAATGCTTGAGATAGGTGGGAAATTTGGCTTAAACCAAGCCTAATTTCACCCCACACGGTTGAGCATACAAGCGTGTGTCTCAACCATGTGTCTGTTGTAATTTAGCTATTCAAGTCAGTCTCCAGCACGGCCTAGACACACAGACATGTCTGGTGGCCGTCTGAGGCACACAACCTTGAAACATAAGTGTGTGTGGCCATTTTGAAGGGTATACGGGCTAGACACACGAGCGTGTCATTGGCCGTGTGACCCAAGTCAGTTTCAACCATGGCCAAGGCACACAGGCTTGTCTTGTGGCCATGTGGTTAAGTCAGTATGTATGCCTTGTCTTGCCACAGTTTAGACACACAGGCGTGTCTAAAGCTGTGTGAGGCACACAGCCTAATCACACGGGCGTGTGACCTTTGAAACTTTGAAAATTTTGTTAAGTTTCTGAGAAAATTTGTATGTACTCGGTTTAGTCCCGACCCAAGTAAGAGACTTCGTAATGATGTGTGATGATGATGCTATGATGATTGAGAAATGAATGCGAGATGTTTAGATTTGTCTGGTAACGCCTTTAACCCAAGTCCAACAAAGGATACGGGTTTGAGGTGTTAAATTTTATTGGTATCAGAGCTACAATTTAGTCGATTTTAGGACTAACGTAGCACGTATGAGTCTAGCTATACATGCCATATATATGAACTGCAATAGTGTGATGATTCCTGACAGTAAAAATGTGTTTTTCATATAGCTAATGGATCCCGAATGAGCGATAGCTGATGATGTTGAGAGCAATGCGCCCGCTCCCACTCAAGGGGCAACACCGGCCAAATCTAGGCCGATATCTAGTAGTCAGGAAGGAGAGGCTAAGCAAGCCTTCTTCTAAATGATGACTGAGTGGTTTACAAAATTCGTACGAATGAATCTAGCTGCTCAACAACCTACACCCTCAGTTGTTCTGTAATGCCCCGAATTTGGGCCTAAAAGTATTAGGTTTTGAGTAGGGGTGCAGTTAGGAGATTGCAGATAAAGATTTAATTGTACAGGAAAGTGGCACAATTGAGTGTTTGGCTTAGTGGTTGTGTGCTTTGGAAGTGTCTGGGAAGTCATAGGTTCAAGTCTTGGCGTCTACAAAAATTTTGGTTGTTAAGGATAAAACCCCTATCTTTGGTCAGTAGGGTTATAAATAAAATTTGGTAAGGTATGACATAAAGAGCCTATTGATCTAGTGGGTGTGGTATGTGGATGTTTCTCTTGAGGTCTAAGGTTCAAGTCATGGCAAGGCAAAAAGAGTATTTATTTGGCTCTCTTGCCATGTGAGAAGCAGAAGCCGACTGAAACTCTGTAAGGTAGAATTTGAATTAGTCAAGGAGAGGAGGGTGAGTAAATCAAGGAGGAGATAAAGGAGGATTTTTAGGGAGAGATTTGTAAAGGAAAAGGAGTTTGAATTGTTGTGAGAATTTGGCCGAATGGGGACTCTAGGCACTGATGAATTCGGTCTAGGGGTCTTACACCTCATGTGGTCAGTTTAGCACTCTCGTTTTCTTTTTGCATTTTGGGTTTTTTTCCTTTGTTTTCTGAATAGCTGATTTTTGCTAAGGGACTTGGGGAATTTCTCATTTTGACCATTCGGGCACTTACCTATTTTCATTTTTGGTTCTCTACAAACTGCAACTGAGTTTTCTTCCTCTCTTTCTCAATTTTTGAGTTCTTGCTTGATCGATTGTTTCCTCCTCTTCCTACCGATTTCCTTTACTTCTCTACTGTGTTGGCCAAATCTATTCCACTTCCCTTCTTTCTTCTCTTGGCTAGATTGTTTTTGGCTGAATATCCATTTACTATTCGGGTGACTTCTAGGCTTGGGCCTTGGCTAGGTATTGGCAAGTCTTCTTCTTAGGGTTCGTCGTCTTCTTCTTCTGGGGGCTCAATTTGTATAAGCAAGGTGTTGGGCCGATTACTTTTCCTTTACAAGTGATAATTCCTCTACTCGTAAGGGTTCAATTTTTAGACATATCCGTATGGGATTATAGATTTTTATGACTTAGTTAATTGTTCTTGTGAAGGTAATGCTTTTCGAAGGAGTACTAGGGTTAGGGCAAATGAAGGTTGTGATTATTGTTTGGTAAGTAGATGCTTTGGTTGCAATGGTTTCAGTATTATGGTATTGGATTAACAAGGGTCATGACTAATGAGGGGTTGTGGTTGATCATAGGTTCTCATTTCAGAAGTGATTCGGTTGCAACTCCATAGCAGGTGTGTATTCACACACTGAATAGACTATAGAACGACAAAAGCTGAAAGGCCGAAAGAAAGGCCTTTTGGCCACATAGGTGTGCGAACACACATATGGTAAGCCGAGCCCATGAATCATGGGCGTAAGACTATAGAGGCCACCATGGGCATTCTCATGGGCTTAGGCTATTTTGGGCCTCGATGGGCCAAAATGGGTAGTATGGGCCTAATAAGCTCGTGAGCTCCACACGGATAAAATTAACGATACATGGAAAATACTGGACTGGGCTGTGTAGTTTGCCTAGCAATGGCTAATCTGCGCTAGATGGGCCACACGAGTGTGTAGGCGGCCCTCTTGGGCTGAATAATGGGCCTTGGGTCCCATTTACACCGTTATGACTGTTAGAGTTGCTTGAGTCGCTCCAGGCAACTGTAGACCTTCTGATGGGTCGAGAAGAGTACCTAGACCCCAAGGCAGGTAAAATGACTAAAATAACCCTATAGGATAAAATGACTATTTCACCCCTCGAGGGTAAATGATTGATTTGTGCTATGATTTGATTGTACTAAGTATGACATTCTTCATACAGGTATGATTTATGACATGACATTCTGCATGGGGTTGGGATACTATTATGAAGGAAGTTTACTGTTACTGATGGCTTTGCTACATATACTAATACTGGTAGCTTTGCTGCATTACTGTTATTGCTAGCTTTACTGCGATATTGGTGTGTTGGCTGGGTGGGTCGACTTTGTCCCGACATGGTGTGTTGGTGGTACGGAGTGACGTGTTGGCTAGATTTGGTTGGGTTGCATTATTATACTGTATTGTTACTGCATTGGGCTAAGGCCCACACTGTTACTGTTATTGTAATGGGCTCAGGCCCAGATTATGTTGATCACTGTTTGTTTGATAATGGGATTACACACTGAGTTTTCGTAAACTCACCCATTTGTTTTAACTGATCAAGTAATCCTTAGGTGGATCGATGCTGCGAGGGACTTGGAGATGGCCATACTATCGCTCCTGTTTTCTTTTATTTGGCATTTATTTGCTATTAGATTTCATTTTTGGTTTTAAGTTATGTAATAAGGCCTCTCTAATTTTCTAGATTTTAATTTGAGAGTTTTATTTATTATGATTAATATCTGTTAGAAGTAGAACGCGCTTTTCCAAAGCGATAACTATTTTCAAAACACTACGATTCCGCAATACTACTAAAATGCTTTCACAACAAACAATGTCTTAAAAGTAATGACAACTTAAAATGAATAATGAATAGCTAGAATGATTTATGTTTTAACAAAGAGGCTTTAAATTTCCAATCGGGTTTTTGTTGACAAGAGCAAGTTTTTGAAAAGCACTCCAATGTGACACCGCCAGATTCGACCATAACGTCTAGGCCGGGTTTGGGGTGTTACATGTTCCTCAACAAGTCCCAGTTGTGCCACCAGTAATAGATTCAATTCGACTGAGTAGTTGATAAGATTCATAAACACGAGGCGGAAGAGTTTCGGGCTACGGTTGATGATGATGCCGAGAGGGCTGTGTTTTGGCTAGAGAACACTATTCGAGTATTCGATGAGTTGTCTTGTACTCTAGATGAATGTAATAAATGTGTAGTATCTTTACTAAGAGATAACATATATCACTGGTGGAAAATGTTGACATCAGTGGTTCCTAGGGAACGAGTTACCTGGGAATTCTTTCAGATTGAGTTTCAGAAGAAGTACATAAGCCAGAGATTCCTAGATCATAAAAATAAAGAGTTTCTAGAATTGAAACAAGGCCAGATGACCATTACTGAATATGAATGAGAATTTTTACATTTAAGCAAATATGCTCGAGAATATGTGTCTACTGAAGAGATCATGTGTAAAAGATTTTTTGATGGATTAAATGAAGATATAAAGGTGTTAGTCGGGATACTTGAGCTGAAAGAATTTTAGTACTAATTGAGAAGGCTTGTAAAGCCGAGGACCTCAACAAAGAAAAGAGAAAAGTTGATGCAGAGGCGAGAGATTTGAGAAAGAGATCAATGAATAAATCTTATCATTCCTCGTCGAAGAAATCAAGAGATTACATTAATCGGTCGACAGCTTCAATGGGATATCAGACTAAAGATCGCAGGAAATAATACACTAATCTTAAAGCTCAAGCCACATCGGTATCGAGCATTGGTAACATAACACATGTTAAGTCTGAGTGTCAACAATGTGGAAGACGACATTTTGGAGATTACTGGGGAAAAAGTAATAATTGAGCTTGTTACAGTTGTAGTTCACGAGATCAATTTATAAAAGATTGCCCAAAGTTAGCTGAAAAAGATAATTTTTAGAACATAAGGCCGAGTGATACTGTAGCTAGTGGTAGACCACCAAGAAACACAGGAAATGTGAGTGGTCGTAGAGGTGTGATGCGAGACACTATAGCTAGATCTGATGCTAGAGCACCTGCACGAGCCTACGCTATTCGAGCACGTGAAGAAGCGTCATCTCTAGATGTTATTACCGATATTTTTACTCTCTATGATACTAAAGTTATTGCATTAATAGATCCAGGGTCTACTCATTCATATATATGTGTGAATTTGGTATCTAATAAGACTTTGCCTGTAGAGTCTACTGAATTTGTAATTAGAGTATCGAAACCCTTAGGCAAGTGCGTATTGGTTGATAAAGTGTGCAAGAATTGTCCATTGATGATTCGGGATAATTACTTTCCGGTTGATTTGATGTTGTTACCATTTGACGAGTTTGACATAATCTTGGGTATGGATTGGTTAACATTGCATGATGCTGTTGTCAATTGCAAATGAAAGATGATTGATTTGAGATGTCAGAGTAATGAGATTATTTGAATTGAATCAGATGTTTTGAATTGATTGCTAGCAATAATTTCAATAATGTTAGCTCAAAAATATGTGAGAAAGGGTTGCGAAGCTTATTTAGCTTATGTGCTCGACACGAAAGTGACTGAAAAGGAGATTTAATCAGTGCCAGTTGTCTGAAGATCCAAATATTGTTTGAAGATTCGGTTCATTAAATCCATAAAAACAGCAGGTGTATTAGTAATCCCAAAAGGCATAACCAGAAACTCATAGTGTCCGCACCATGTTCAGAAAGCAGTTTTTAGCACATCAGAATCTTTAACTTGCAGCTGATAGTAACCTGATCTCAAATCTATTTTTGAAAACACTATAACCCCTTTCAACTGATCGAACAAGTCATCAATTCGTGGCAAAGGATATTTATTCTTTATAGTTACCTTATTGAGCTATCGGTAGTCAATGCACATTCTCATAGTTCCGTCTTTCTTTTTCACAAACAAAACCAGTGCACCCTAAGGAGAAAAACTCAGTCACGCGAAGCCTCTATTAGTTAACTCTTGCAACTGAGCTTTCAACTCTTTTAATTCAGTTGGTGCCATTTTGTATGAAGCTATCAAAATCGGAGTTGTCCCTAGCACTAACTCAATGCCAAACTCTACCTCTCAGATCGGTGGCAAACCCGGTAATCTTCAGGAAACACATCTGAATACTCACACATAAATGGTACTAATTCAATCTTCTTTTCTGTCACTTTAGAATCAAAAACATAGGAAAAGTAAGCTTCACAACCTTTTCTCACATATTTCTGAGGTAACATCGAATATATCAGTGCCGATAAACCATTTAGATCATTAGACTCAATCCGAATGATCTCATCATTCTGGCATCGTATATCAATAGTCTTCCATTTGCAGTTCACAATAGCATCATGCAACATTAGCCAATCCAAACCCAAAATTATATCAAATTCATCAAATGGAAACAACATCAAATCAGCCAGAAAACATGAATCTCGAATCATCAACGGACAATTCTTGCATACTTTATCAACCAAAACACACCGGCCTAAGGAGTTCGTTACTGTAATCACAGACTCAGTAGACTCTACAGGCAAAGTCTTAATGGATACTAAAGTTTCACATATATAAGAATGAGTCGATCCAAGATGAATCAATGCAATAACACTAGTATCATAGAGAGTGAAAGTACCGATAATCACATCTAGAGATGAAGCTTCTTCAGAGCACGGATAGTATAAGCTATGGCAGGTGTGTGAGCCTTAGATCTAACAGCCATGTCTTTAGCTCCCCTCTGGCTTCCACTTACATTACTTGTGTTTCTGGGTGGCCTACCTTTAGCTGCCGTGATACTCGGCCCCGTATTTGTCACTGTGTTTTGCTCAACTAACTTAGGGCATTCACGAATGAAGTGATCCATCGATCCATATTTAAAACAGGCCCAATCATTCAACCTATAGCTATCGGGATGTTGTTTACCGCAATGTTTGCACTCCGGTTGGTTTGATCGGACGTTATCAACACTAGCTATTGAGGTAGTTCTCGAGCCCACAGGTGGTCTATCTTGATCCCGTCTAGAATAACCTGCAGTAGCCTTTGAATGGCTAAAGCCATCTCGAAATTTCTTTGATGCTGACTGAAATGTTTTACCCGATGATCTTTTTCGTGACTCTCTAGCTTCAAAGTTAGCTTTTCTTTTCTCTTTCCTGAGCTCTTCAGCTTTACATGCTCGCTCGACTAGTACCACAAACTCTTTTATTTCAAGAATCCCGACTAACAGCTTATTTTCTTCATTCAACCCATCTTCAAATCTTTTAAACATTATAGCTTCAGTGAAAACACATTCCCAAGCGTATTTGCTGAGTCTCACAAGTTCTCGTTCATATTTTGTTATGGTCATATGACCCTATTTCAACTCGAGGAATTCTTTGCATTTTTGATCAATGAATCTCTGATTGGTGTATTTCTTATGAAATTTAGTTTGAAAGAACTCCCAGGTAACTCGTTCTTTTGGAACCACCAAAACCAATGTATTCCACTAGTGATATGCAGAATCTCAAAGCAAGGATACAACATATTTAATACTCTCGTTAGGGTACAGGATAGCTCATAAAACACACAAATAGTATTATCGAGCCAGAATTCAGCTTGCTCAGCATCATCATCAATAGTGGCTCTGAATTCTTCAGCCCCGTGTTTTCTGATTTTATCAACTGGGGGATTATTTAATCTCATCGAATCAATAACTTGAGGTATTACAAGTATCTGAAGAGGATAAGGCGGGGGTGGGGGTTGTTGAGCAGCCAGATTAGTTCTAATATATGGAGTGAACCACTCATTCATCATCTAGAAGAAGGCTTGTTTAGCCTCTCCCTCATGGCTACTTGTAATAGGTCTAGAGTTAGATTGCACTTCCCCTTGAGTGGCAGCGGGTGTAACAGTCCGATTTCGACTCTAGTCGGAACAGTGGTTTTGAAACCATGAATCCGAGTCAAAAAAATATTTAAAAATTATTTTCTATGCTTATCTTGTGTGACTTTATATTTATGAAATTTTCGTGATTTAATTTTGTCGTTTGAGTGTTTGATTAAATAAGAGGACTTAATAGCGTAAAATGAAAATTTTGTAGTTTAATGTTTAAAGGGTTGAATTGGTATTGGTTTTATAAATGGAAGCCTTTAAGTTGTAAATAGTCCATTGACATATTGAATGGACGGCATTAGGCTTATTTTATATGGTTTTGTTATAAATTCATTAAGATTAATTTAGTAAACTAATAATAAAAGCCATTATAATATAAAATATATCATAAAACATTAGTGTTCATTTTATTTTTTCACCATTGCCAAAACTAAATAAGAAAGAAAGGAAAATATTCCTAGGGTTCGGCCATTTCTAAGATCAATCAAGGTATGTGTTTAGCTCGATTTTTGATAATTTCAACGTTTTTCAGATCGTTGCTTCGAGTTCTAGTAAAACCATGCTTGAATTTTTTATTTTGAGTTATGCCATTGTTGAGAGCTTGTGATTTTTGTTGTTTGATGATGAAATATGAGAGATATGTTTTAGATTAACATGTTTTGTATTGGAGTTTTTGATGATTTTGAGTAATTAGGACTAAATTACAAAAATAATAATTTGAGGGACTAAAATGTGAAATAAATGAAATATATAGACTTGTAAGAATATGGGTAAGATTTAGCCAAACTTAGGTATAGTGAAATTTTGTATATTTTGTGTTTTGAGCAATAGGGACTAAATTGTAAAAAGTGTAAATGTTAGGGGTAAAATGGTAATTTGCCCATTTATAAGTTTTTGGACTAAATTGAATGAAAATATGTTTGAATGAGCTTAATTTTAATATGTTTAGATCAAGAACCAAAGAAATTGGATTTGGATCGGGGGAAAAAGAAAGTTGTCGACTAGCTATCCCGTTCCATTTTATATTGTCCGAGGTAAGTTTATAAGCAAATAGACGTACTTAATTTTAATTAAATACAAAGTATATATGCTGAAATGAAATATATAAATTTATATATGCTATTCTCGAATGTGAATAAGCTTGGTAATGATGTTCATGCATTCATTTCGACTGAGTTACGACGTCCAAAAGCCTCGTATGAACCATAGGAATAGTTAGGATACATATGTTATGACATAGGATTTTGATACATGTTTGCGAGTAAGACCATGGTATCGATATGTGACTTCGATATATGTGTACGAGTAAGACCCTATCTGGGATAGTGGCATCGATATGTGGCTACATGTAAGACCATGTCTGGGACGTTAGCATTGTATGATATGTGTGATGATCTGAGTGTCCTATCCAATTTCGAATGGTTCATCGGATAAAGATAAGTTGTGTATTGAATGTGTAAAACGAACTAAATGGCCAGGTATGAATTAACTTGATACCTACTTGAGATAAGGTAAGTAAGTACTTTGAATATTTGTTTTAAATCATGTACTACGCAAATGAAGAATATATTTATGTGTTGTATGTGTATTCGACTTGTTAACGAATAACTTGTGTATCATTGAAATGTTTCTTAAATATGTGTATAAATGATTTGGTATATTAGGCCATATGGGTAATATATATATGTGATTTATACTATGACTCTTGAGCTTGGATATATGAGTAAATGTATGTATGGTTTATTATGACTATTGGGTTTGGAAGTTGATTAATAATATGTTAAAATGACTATGTGAGTATTTGGCCAAAGTGGGTAATTGTCTATGAAAATGTATTAGTATGGAATTTTTAGGTATGAGGTCAAGTATGGTAATGTTAATGTAATTCGTTTAGTTAATATAAGTTGACTATATTATTGAATTGTTTATTTTCTTATGACTTACTAAGCTATGATAGCTTACTCTATGTGTTCATGTTTACTCTATTTTATAGATTTTTTTGATTTCAAGTTACGAGCTTGGGGATCGTCAGCTAAGCCTATCACACTATCGACTGTTTTCGGCACCTTTATAAGTGAACTATCAAATCTATGGCATGTATAAGCTATCTTTGGAGTTGGTTTATTTTGAAAAGTGTATGTATAAAGACCATGCAAAAATAGCTTAACTTCCATGCTTAAATTCGGTTTGTTGGACTATAACTTAACTTCTTTTGGTTATTATGCAATGTGTCATGGTTGACTATAATTTATGTTATGTGTTTGTATTTTATGGTTCGTTGTTGAAATCGGATGTGGCATGAATGAATCGACTAGGTTATATATAAGTTTGGTCTTGTTTTGAACCTATATTGAAAGTGTAACTAAAATATATGATGTTTTGTGAAGATGCTATGTAGTCGGTCATATGGTTCATAATGGAAGTTAAATGAACTAAGGTAAGTCACGTATTTGTTAGGTAAAAATCAGGCCATATGCATGATGTAAATTTGGTGTTTATTTATGGATTATATTAAGATATGTGTACATAATATTCGACCTTGTTATATTAGTTGAATTTTTATATGCTTTATATGTGTATAAAGATGTTTATGATGTGGATGTTATATGTATAGGTATGGCAATATAAATTTTTAGCTACTTGTGAGTTTGCGATTATGTACAATTCACCTATGTTAACTGAGTAGAAAAAGGAATGAGATGAGATTAATTATGACCGAATGCTAGTTTTTAATTTATGTTCATATGCAAGAATACGAGTTTCATATAGATTACTATATTAATGTCGCATATATATAAAAAAAAAGTTGGTAAGGAAATTTATTTCAATTGATGTTAACTTGTCTATGCGCATGTCTTATATAAAAATAGGCTTAATATTCAAATATGAAGTTGTTGATGTCTTATATGGTCAGTATATTATAAGTTGTTTTGATATATTTTGGATTATATTTCATTTATGCTATGTTGTGAATGATATAATTTCTTTTTAAGTTTCGATATTTGATTTTGTTATAAACATTGATGTGATTATAAATCTCGAGTTGTATTATAATGCGTGTTTGTATGAATTGTAATATTATCGGTAATGCCTCATAACGCTAATCTGGCGATGGATACGGGCTAGGGGTATTACATTTAATTGGTATCAGAGCTATAGTTTAGTTGATTCTAAGACTAACTAGCGCGTGTGAGTCTAGTTTTACATGCCATATTATATACTGCGATAGTGTGATGACTTTTGACATTTTAAAATGTGTTTTCATATAGTAAATGGATCCCGACAGAGCTGTAGGTGATGATGTCAAGAGTGTAGCACCTGCTCCTGCGCAAGGGACAGTGCTGGTTGATTCTCGATCGACTTCGAGTAATCAAGAGAGTGAGGCTAAACAAGCCTTCTATCAGATGATGAATGCCTGGTTTGCTCAGTATATCCAGACTAACTCGGCTGCACAACAACCTCCACCCACGACTAATCCATCTTCGATGCCTGCTATACCTCAAGTAAGTGATTCGTTGAGATTATATAAGCCACCTGTTGATAAAATCAGAAAACACAGGGCTGAAGCGTTTAAACCTACTAATGATGATGATGCTGAGGGGGCTGAGTTTTGTCTTGATAATACTATCCGTGTGTTTGATGAGCTGTCCTGTGCCCCGGATGAATGTTAGAAATGTGCCATATCTTTGTTCGAGACATAGCCTATCACTAGTGGAATACCCTAGTATCAATGGTTCTAAGAGAGCGGGTGACATGGGAATTCTTTTAGAATGAGTTCCATAAGAAATATATCACCAATAGATTTATCAACCAGAAGCGCAAAGAATTTCTAGAGTTGAAACAGGGTCGCATGACCGTGATAGAGTATGATCAGAAATTCGTGAGACTCAGTCGATATGCCCGGGAGTGTGTTTTGACTGAAGCCATAATGTGTAAAAAATTTGAAGATGGGCTGAATGAAGACATTAAACTGTTAGTTGGCATACTTGAGATAAAAGAGTTCGTAGTACTGGCTAAGTGAGGCTGCAAAGCTGAAGAGCTCGGAAAAGAGAAAAGAAAAGCTGACTTTGAAGCTAGAGATTCACGTAAGCGATCATTCAGTAAGTCATTTCAGTCGACATCAAAAAAATTTCGAGATCATTTCATCCGTTCTAAGGCTACCTCAGGTTATTCTCGACGGGATCAGAATAGACTACCCGTGAGCTTGAGAGCTACCTCAGTAGCTAGTGTGGGTAATGTCAGATCAAATTAACCTAAGTGTAAACACTATGGTAAACGACATCTCGAGAGTTGCAGATTGCATGATCGGGCTTGTTTTAAATGTGGATCGATGGATCATTACATTCGTGAATGCCCAGTTTTAGTCGAAGAAAATCCAGAGCAAAATACGAGATCAGGTAAAACTGCAGCTTGAGGTAGACTACCCAAAAACCCTGGTAATGTGAGTAGCAGTCAAAGAGGGACTAAAGACACAGCAGTCAGATCTAAGGCTCTTACATCTACCAGAGCATATGCTATACACGCGCGTGAGGAGGCTTCGTCCCCAGATGTCATTACTGGTACATTTACTCTTTATGATACTAATGTAATTGGATTGATTGATCCTGTTTCAGCTTATTCTTATGTGTGCAAGACTTTAGTACTCAGTAAGACTCTGCCTATTGAGTCTACTGATTTTGTGATTAGAGTGTCAAACCCCTTGGGCCAGTTTGTTATGGTTGACAAAGTGTGTAAGAATTGTCCTTTGATGGTTCGAGATTCGTGCTTTCCGGCCGACTTGATGTTGTTGCCATTTGATGAGTTCAACATAATTCTAGGTATGGATTGGTTGACTTTGCATGATGTTGCTGTAAACTGCAAGAGAAAGACTATTGATTTACGATGCCAGAATGATGAGATTATTCGGATTGAATCTAATGATCTGAATGGGTTACCAGTAGTGAATTCTGTGATGATAGCTCAAAAATATGTGACAAAAGGTTGCGAAGCTTACTTTGCATATGTGTTTGATAATGAAGTGGCCGAAAGAAATATTGAATCAGTACCTGCTGTGTGCGAGTATCCAGATGTGTTTCCTGAAGAATTGTCGGGTTTGCCACCTATTCGAGAGGTAGAGTTTGGTATTGAGTTAATGCTTGGGACGACTCTGATATCTATAGCTCTATACAGAATGGCACCTACTGAATTAAAATAATTGAAAGCTTAGTTGCAAGAGTTGACAGATAGAGGTTTCACGCGACTGAGTTTTTCTCCTTGGGGTGCACCAGTGTTGTTTATGAAAAAGAAAGATGGAACTATGAGAATGTGCATTGATTATAGACAGCTCAATAAGATGACTATAAAGAATAAGTACCCGTTGCCACGAATTAATGATTTGTTTGATCAACTGAAGGGAGCCACAGTGTTTTTGAAGATAGACTTGAGATTAGGCTACTATCAGTTGGGAGTGAAATACTCCAACGTACCAAAGACTGCTTCCCGAACGAGGTACAAACATTATGAGTTTTCGGTTATGCCTTTCGAACTTACTAATGCACCTGCTGTTTTTATAGATTTGTTGAATTGGATCTTCAGATAGTATCTGGATCGGTTTGTATTTGTGTTCATAGATGACATTTTGATCTATTCCTGTGATGAAACCAAACATATCGAGCATCTAAGACTGGTGTTACAGACTTTGCTAGATAAACAGTTGTATGTGAAGTTCAGTAAATGTGAGTTCTGGTTAAGCGAAGTCAGTTTTCTGTGCCATGTTGTATCAATATCAGGTATTCGGGTTGATCCGAGTAAAATTTTAGCTATACTTGGTTGGAAACCTATGAAGAATGTTTCTGAAGTCCGAAGATTTCTGGGACATGTAGGTCACTATAGAGGATTTGTGAAAGGTTTCTTTGTGATTGCAACCTAGATGACAAAGCTATTGCAGAAAGATGTTAAGTTCGAGTGGTCAGAAAAGTGCCAGAAAAGCTTTGATAAGTTGAAGGCCCTTTTGACCGAAGCTCCAATGCTAGTTTAGCCAGAATCTGGTAAAGAATTTGTTATCTATAGTGATGCATCTTTAAATGGTTTGGGTTGTGTTTTGATGCAGGAAGGCAGAGTTATAGCTTATGCCTCGAGACAGTTAAAGCCACATGAAAAGAACTATCCGACACACAACCTAGAATTGGCATCTATCATGTTTGCATTGAAAATTTGGTGTCACTATCTGTTTGGTGAGAAATGTCATGTTTATTCTGATCACAAAAGCCTAAAATACTTGATGACTCAAAAAGATCTAAACTTGAGACAACGCCGATGGTTAGATTTGCTAAATGACTACGAGCTTGTGATTGACTATCACCCGGGAAAGGCTAATGTTGTTGCTGATGCTCTAAGCTGAAAATCATTGTTTTCTTTGCATACAATGAATATGCATATGACTATATCTAATGATGGTTCGATAATAGCTGGATTAAAATCAAGACCGTTATTTGTTCAGCAAATTTATGATGCCTAGAAGGTTGATGATGATTTCTTAGCAAAACTAGCTCAATGTGATTCAAATGTTGATTCAGAATTTCGTGTTGATGCTAATGGTTTTTTGAGATTTAGAAACCGAATATGTATACCGAGAAATTCAGAATTGATTCAGATGATTTTAAATGAATCACATAGCA
The DNA here is from genome assembly GCA_025698465.1 of Gossypium longicalyx. Lineage (NCBI taxonomy): Eukaryota > Viridiplantae > Streptophyta > Magnoliopsida > Malvales > Malvaceae > Gossypium > Gossypium longicalyx. Next base: position 31,510,408 of record CM047006.1, read on the forward strand.
GTCGGTTATCTCTTCACCCAGGTAGTACAAATATGTACAATGATCTGAAACACCTTTACTGGTGGCATGGTATGAAATGAGACATTTCTGACTTTGTTTCGAAAAGCTTAATTTGTCAACAAGTAAAAACCCAGCATCAGGTACCTTCTGGATTGCTTCAATCGATCATGATACCTGAGTGGAAATGGGACAGAGTTACTATGGATTTTGTATCTAGATTACCGTTGACACCGAGCAAGAAAGATGCAATCTGGGTTATTATGGATAGATTGACTAAATCGGCTCATTTTGTTTCAATACATACAAGCTACTCGCTTGATAAGCTAGTTGAATTGTATGTTTCTCAGATTGTGAGATAACATGGTGTGCCTATTTCAATTGTTTTGGATAGAGATCCGTGGTTTACATCGCGATTTTGGAAGAAACTGCAAGATGCATTAGGTATAAAATTACATTTCAGCACAGCTTTTCATCTGCAAATAGATGGTCAGTCTGAATGAATCATTCAGATACTTGAGGATATGTTGAGATGTTTCATTCTCGAGTTCAAAGGTATGTGGGAACGATATCTACCTCTGATTGAATTTTTGTACAATAATAGCTTTCAATCGAGTATCAAAATGGCACCTTATGAGGCTTTGTACGGTCGTAAATGTCATACACCATTGTTTTGGACTAAGCTCAGTGAAAACAAGATACATGGGGTCGATTTGATCAGAGAAACTAAATAGAAAGTAAAAGTGATCCGTGAAAATTTGAAAGCGGCATCAGATCTTCAAGAATCATACGTAGACGTGAAACGAAAAGAAATAGAGTCTTAGATCGGAGAAAAAGTCTTTCTGAAAGTCTCACCATGGAAGAAAATACTCAGATTCGGTCGTAAAGGCAAATTGAGTTTAAGATTTATTGGGACATATGAGGTTATAGAACGTATCGGGCTGGTTGCTTATAGACTATTGTTGCCACCTGAGTTAGAAAAGATCCACAATGTATTCCATGTTTCAATGCTTTGTAGATACTGATCGGATCCCTCACATGTGATTAGTCCATCTAAGATTAAGATTAAGTCCGGTATGACATATGAGGAAGAACCAATTCGAATTTTGGCTCGCGAGATTAAAGAGTTGCAAATAAGAAAATTTCGTTAGTTAAAGTACTGTGGCATAAACACGGAGTTGAGGAAGCAACGTGGGAGCTAGAGGATGCAATGAGAGAACATTATCTGAACCTATTCACTGGTAAGATTTTCAGGGACGAAATCCTTAAGGGGGAGAGTTGTAACAGCTCGATTTAGACCCTAGTCAGAATGGTGGTTTCGGAACCATGAATCTTGGTCAAAAAAATATTTAAAAATTATTTTCTGTGTTTACTTTGTGTGAATTTATTTTTATAAAATTTTCATGATTTAATTTTGTCGTTTGATTGTTTGATTAAATAAAAGGACTTAATCATGTAAAACAAAAATTTAGTAGTTTAATGTTTAACGGGTCGAATTGCTATTGGCTTTATAAATGGAAGACTTTAAGTTGTAAATAGTCCATTGACATATTGAATGGATGGCATTAGGCTTATATTATATGGTTTTGTTATAAATTCATTAAGGTTAATTTAGTAAACTAATAATAAAAGCCATTATAATATAAAATATATCATAAAACATTAGTGTTCATATTATTTTTTCACCATTTCAGAAACTAAATAAGAAAGAAAGGAAAAGAGTCCTAGGGTTCGACCATTTCTAAGCTCAGTCAAGGTATGTGTTTAGCTCAGTTTTTGATAATTTCTATGTTTTTGAGATCGTTGCTTCGAGTACTAGTAAACCCATGCTTGAATTTTTTATTTTGGTGAATATTTTGAGTTATGCCATTGTTGAGAGCTTGTGAGTTTTGTTGTTTGATGATGAAATATGAAAGATATGTTTTAGTTAACATGTTTTGTATTGGAGTTTTTGAAGATTTTGAGTAATTAGAACCAAATTGCAAAAATAATAATTTGAGGGACTAAAATGTGAAATAAATGAAATATATAGACTTGTAAGAATATGGTAAGATTCGGCCTAACTTAGGTATAGTGAAATTTGGCTTATTTTGTTTTTTGTGCAATAGGGACTAAATTGTAAAAAGTGTAAATGTTAGGGGTAAAATGGTAATTTGCCTATTTATATGTGTTTCGACTAAATTTGAATGAAAATATGTTTGAATGAGCTTAATTTTAATATGTTTAGATCAAGAACCAAAGCAATCAGATTTGGACCGGGGGAAAACGAAAGTTGTCGACTAGCTATCTCGTTTCGTTTTACATTGTCCGAGGTAAGTTTATAAAAAAATAGACGTACTTAATTTTAATTAAATACAAAGTATATATGCTGAAATGAAATATATGAACCTTAGGAATAGTTAGGATACATGTGTCATGACATAGGATTCCGATACATGTGTGCGAGTAAAACCATGGTATCAATATGTGACTCTGATATATGTGTGCGAGTAAGACCCTGTCTGGGATAGTGGCATCGATATGTGGCTACATGTAAGACCACGTCTAGGACGTTGGCATTGTATGATATTTGTGATGATCCGAGTGTCCTATCTAATTCCGAATGGTTCATCGGGCAAAGATAAGTTGTGTTTCGAATGTGCTAAACGAGTTAAATGGCCAAGTATGAATTAACTTGATACCTACTTGAGATAAGGTAAGTAAGTACTTTGAATATTTGTTTTAAATCATGTACTATGCAAATGAAGAATATATTTGTGTGTGGTATGTGTATTTGGCTTGTGAATGAATAACTTGTGTGTCATTGAAATGTTTCGTAAATATGTGTATAACTGATTTGGTATATCCGACCATATAGGTAATATATATGTGATTTATACTATGATTCTGGAGCTTGCATATATGAGTAAATGTATGTATGTTTTATTTTGACTATTGTGTTTGGAAGTTGATTAATTATATGTTAAGATGACTATGTGAGGATTCGACCAAGGTGGGTAATTGTCTATGAAAATGTATTAGTATGGAATTTTTAGGTATGAGGTCAAGTGTGGTAATGTTAATGTAATTCGTTTAGTTAATATGAGCTGACTATTTTATTGAATTGTTTATTTGCTTATGACTTACTAAGATATGATAGCTTACTCTATGTGTTCATGTTTACTCTGTTTTATAGATTTTTGGATTTCAAGTTACGAGCTCGAGGATCGTCAGCTAAGCCTATCACACTATCGACTATTTTCGGTACCTTTATAAGTGAACTATCAAATCTATGGCATGTATATGCTATCTTTGGAGTTGGTTTATTTGGAAAAGTGTATGTATAAAGGCTAGGCGAAAATGGCTTAAGTTCCATACTAAAATTCGGTTTGTTTGACTATGACTTAACTTCTTTTGGTTATTATGCAATGTGTCATGGTTGACTATAATTTATGTTATGTGTTTGTATTTTATGGTTCGTTGTTGAAATCGGATGTGGCATGAATGAATCGGCTAGGTTATATATAAGTTTGGTCTTGTTTTGAACCTATATTGAAAGTGTAACTAAAATATATGATGTTTGTGAAGATGCTATGTATTTGGTTATATGGTTCATCATGGAAGTTAAATGAACTAAGGTTAGTCACGTATTTGTTAGGTAAAAATCAGGACATATGCATGATATAAATTTGGTGTTTATTTACGGATTATATTAAGATATGTGTACATGATATTCGGCCTTATTATATTAGTTGAATTTTTATATGCTTTATAGGTATTGCAATATAAATTGTTAGCTACTTGTGAGTTTGCGAATATGTACAATTCACCTATGTTAACTGAGTAGACAAAGGAATGAGATGAGCTTAATTATGACCGAAAGCTGGTTTTTAATTTATGTTAATATGCAAAAATATATGATTTTCATATAGATTAATATATTAATGTCGCATATGTAAGAGTATGCCCAAAGATCAATCACGAGATGGTTGTAATAACATACTTGGTTTATCATGTTTATTAATATAAGACGTTGCCATTATTATTCCAGTTTCTTTTCTGTGTGCATAAATAAACTGTTTTATAATAATGTCCTGAGAATAATATGATTATTCTCAAAAGATCCTTAGTCAAGTATTGTTATTGGCTAGGACAATAATAATGCATCAAGACTAGCATGTAGTTGATTGATGATAAAGAGTTGTCATTGATATGGAGTGTCAGAATCAATGCATGAAGATGTGTGTTAGAGAACAACATATTGGACTGACCCGCTATGAGTATGTTTCTTAGATTATTATGTAATTGTCACAACACTACTCATAGTGATTAATATGTATATGATCCTCATACTTGAGATCATCTTTATCCCAACATCGTGAGTTGTATATTTTGATACAGTCAAACAAACACCGTAACTGGTTGTTCTATAAAGACTGATGTTGGATATACCACAATCTATGTTGAGGGATATAGTTGATCAATATAGGATAAGTCCCTCCTACACAATGGGAGTAATATCTCAGGCCACTTGATTAAGTGAGGCTAGAAATGCATGGCCATGCTCAAATAAGTTGATATGAGATGTCATACTTATTTGTGTATCATAGTCTACTCGAGGTATCAAGAAACATGGGATGGACTATGCAAGTGTGACTATTCCATGACTTGTGTCCATTCCAAAGATATAGGACTTAAGGATGAATGCATGAAAGGTTAATCACAAAAGGTTATGTCGAATCATGACTTCTTGTAACTTAGGTAGCATTGATGCATTGCTAGATGCCACTCATTGTTTGTAACATTAGAATCATTCTAATATTATTGCTAACATTACAAGAACCTATAGGGTCACACCCTATGGTTGAAATGAACAAGGTAAAACATAGTTGGTATATTGCTTGGTTGTCACATGAATTAAATTAATTATAGAATTAATTTAATTGGGCAATCAAATTGTTGAACATACTATTTATGTACAAGGATGTTGTACACATAATCAGAACATAATTTTATTGATATATGAATTTAGTTCATATATAAGTTTAAATAAATATAGTTTACGAAATCTTTATTATAATTAATGTAATTATAATTTTTCGGGTTAAACATTATTATATTTATTTGAATGATAATTATTATGTTCGGATTAATTTTAATGAATTAAAATTCATTATAAATATATACCAATTAAGAGGGAGTTATATATAGCAAGGGTAAAAAAACCCTAAAAAGGATATATATATAACTAGCCCGAAAATATGAATGTGGTCTAGCAGCTGTTTTAGCAAAATACTCTCTGAAAATAGTTTTCTGGGATTTCTACCGTTCATTGTCAATCGGGTGGACTGCGTAGAGGCCGACATCAGAAAAGGTTGCGGCTTGGTTCGATAGTGGTTCAGCATTCCTGTTGCCTAGGCGTCGCTGTCTACTCAGATTGAAGTTTTGGTAAATTCGAAACCTTTTTATCACTCCGATTCATTCCTTACACATGGATCCTTGGTTTGGATCGCCGGTTTTTTAATTTTTCGCTGCCCTTGGAGGCACCGGTGTTCCAACAGCATATATATAAAAAAAAAGTTGGTAAGGAAATTTATTTCAATTGATGTTAACTTGTGTATGCGCGTGTCTTATATAAAAATAGGCTTAATATTCAAATATGAAGTTGTTGATGTCTTATATGTTCAGTATATGTATAAGTTGTTTTGATATATTTTGGATTATATTTCATTTATGTTATGTTGTGAATGATATAATTTCATTTTAAGTTTTGATATTTGATTTTGTTATAAACATTCATATGATTATATATCTCAAACTGTATTATAATGCGTGTTTGTATGAATTGTAATATGACCGGTAATGCCTCATAACCCTAATCTGGCTACGTATACGGGCTAAGGGTGTTACAGCGGGTGCATTACTTTCCACGTCATCTACTATAGCTTGATCGGGATCCATTTACTATACGAAAACACATTTTAATTATCAGGAATCATCACACTATCGCAGTATATAAATATGGCATGTATAGCTAAACTAACATGCGCTACGTTAGTCCTAGAACTGACTAAACTGTAGCTTTGATACCAATAAAATATAACACCCCTAACCCGTATCTATCGCCGGATTAGAGTTACGAGGCATTACTAGACATAAGCACAGTTCATCACAATCAGTTACTACAAATCATGCACAAATTTATATCGACTTCTTTATAATAATTTTGTACTCAATTAGCAACCAGTCACTCATCCATATAAGTCAAGTCTGCATATACAAAGCACATGACCAATATAAATTGAACATACATTATTAATCATATTAAAAAATTAATCCATGCTATAAAGTTTACCCATATCAATATCATTATCTTTTGTCAAATTAAAATTTCAATTCAATTAATATGTATCAAACCTTACCACATGTATCTCATAAAATATTCATACATAAGACATTTTTAAACATTACCAATTAATCAAATATAATCATGTGCATTACTAATTCAAGTGCAATCCACTATAATATCTTTAATCGTTTTCGAACATCAAAGACATTTCATAGCATACCTAATCTGAATGCTTAAAAACCAATCCAAACCAAATATGCCTAGCCATTTTAACTGATCACAAGACTATGCACATAAGACCATATTAATTTAAACCATATAGTTCTCAACTTATAATATTCACACATTTGCATTACTTAACCAAACAAAAACCACCATGATTTTTACCACTTATAAAACATATACTAATCATGCTTTAGAAATTAAACATATCAATAATATTTATTTCATCATTTTACCGATCTCATTAACATAAAACATATCATATCGCATATACTTTATATTTCTATTAGCCTAACATATTAACTAAATCACATGGCATTTGAACTCTTAAAATAATAATTAATCGTAATTCATTTTCATGTACTCAACTTACAACAATACATTCATTTATAATCTTTCCCATATGCACATATTAGCCTAAGTTGAACTATACCTCATGGTTAACTAGGCAAAATTTTACAAATACATACAAGCATATCTAAATGACCGAATTTCACTTGCAACATAACTAATTCATACATTGCTCACTTGACTAACATTAATCATTTTTCATGTAATTTAGCCAAATCAAAACATGTCAATTTCATATGCTATAAATCATGCCAAAATTTCATATACACAACTAAATCAAATTATATATATTCGGTCATTTATTATGACTTCCATATAACAGTTAAAACATATCCATTCTTGCCATCATAAACCGAACATAAATAGTCAAATATCATAGCCGAACATACAATAACATATATATAACAATTTGACCTTTACATCCCAAACCACCAAAATTCATGACATAGGTACATATGTATTCATTTATCTATCATCAACCAAATATAACAGCTCATCACTGCCATTTCCCAAACTAATAAATAAACAAATTACAGTCAAAATGTAATTCAATAATAAACCATACCCAAAACACATCCAACAACCATACTTAATTCACTTGAGCCGAATTATAACAACCACAAATGCATATCATACCAATTAACAATCTTACCAAGATGAGCTAATTATAAACCATACTTATCATTACTTCATACCAAATCATATATCAAGCACACCACAAACATATTTCATGAAACATAATTCCCAACCTGAACTTATACCATGATTGAAAATGCATAAACATAAGTATCATTACTATCCATTTTTGCATGGCTTTACGTTTAGAATTTCAAAACTAGCCAAAACACAAGCTAGCCTATACATGTCATAGATTCAAAGTTCAACTTTAAAAAAATACTGAAATAGCGATTGATAGTGTGACAGATTTCTCTCACGATCTCCGAGCTCGTAACTGGCTTTCAAAAAAAATCTATAATACAGAGAACAAACACTCACACAGTAATCTTAAATAGCTTAGTAAATCATAAGCAAATAATTTATTTTAGTGACACACATAATTCAATTAAACTAGACCGAACCAAACAAATTTTTAACCAAATGTACATGTATTGTGCTTACAAACTCAATCATTATCTCATAAACATTAACATTATAATATTAATGGCCTAATGTACATATACTCATAAACATAAATAATTCTCACTTTTATAATGCATATTTCATATATAAATCACAAGTACACATTTACCTTATTTTCCTAATCATTTAACTTAGCATATACCTGACCTCTTAGCTCGATTTCACATTCGATCATTACTCAATATTGCCTGTGGAACCATTCGGAATTAATAAGGATACTCGGATAGTCGAAAAGCTCGTACAATGCCAACGTCCTAGATGTAGTCTTACATGAAATCAAATACGATGTCGATGTCCCAGACATGGTCTTACACGAAAACACATATCGGAATCCTATGTCATGACATATGTATCCCAACTATTCCTAAGGTTCGTTCGGGGCTTTTGGACGTCGTAACTCAATCAATTTTGATTCGTAAATACTTCTCCCATACATATACAAATTCGGCTTGAACATATATATACAAGTAATAATTCAATTTGGCACAAATAAAATATATACAATCGAATTTAATGACATTTATTTACTTATGAACTTGCCTCGGACAATGACGAAAGAACCGGGACGATTATTCAACAACTTTAGATTTCCCCTGATACAATTCTGATTTCCTTTTTTCTTGATCTAAATTAATTCAAATTTATCTTGTTTATTAACATATTCATTCAATTTAGTCCAAAAACACATATATGGGCAATTTACACTTTTGCCCCTGACATTTTACATTTTTCATAATTTAGTCCCTATTTCCCAAAACACAAAATATTCAAAATTTCACCACACCCATGCTTGGCCGAATTTCACTAAGGTCCCAAGCAGCCCAATTCTTTCATTTATTTCACATTTTGACCACTCAATTTACAAAATTCACAATTTAATCCCAAATAGGCATTTTTACTAAAAATCACTTAATTAAACATGAAAATCTATTAACAAATATTTATTTTTCATCATCAAACACAAAAATCATTACGCTTTCAACAATGGCAAAACACAAAATCATCATTAAATTCAAAAATTCAAGCATGGGTTAGCTAGTATTCAAAGTAATGATCTCAAAAACGTAAAAATTATCAAAAATCGAGTAAAAACGAACCTTAAATCAAGCTTTAAGAGTGTTGAATATTCAAAGCTCAAGAACCCTATTCTCTTTTCTAATTATTACTGAGAAGATGATGAATAATGGCTTTCATTTCTTTTGTTTTAATTTTATTAACTTATATTTTTAATTTACAAAATTAACCTTGGTTAAAACATTATAAAATCACATATATTATGTCCATTCCCATCCACTAACCTTAATAGTGGCCTAATTTCATTTTAAGGACTTTAAAATTAGTAAACCATAGCAGATAAGTACTTTAACAAATAGAAAACCACTTTTACATTTTATGCGATTAAGTCCCTTTTATTAAATCGAGCACACAAACGATAAAATTTTCATACGAAACTTTCACACATATCAACTAACATACTATAAACACCAAAAATATTTTTAAAATATTTTTTTGACTCGGATTTGTGGTCCCAGAACCACTATTCCGAATAGGGTCTAAACCAGACTATTACATAAGGACTTAAGATAGTCCATACTTCGAGAAGTGTATGCTAGCCCTTATTCCATGCAGCCCAGAGGAAAAAAGTTGTATCGAAATTTAAGGGAACTGTACTAGTTGCTTGGACTAAAAGGTGAGGTGGCAGAATTTGTAGCTAAGTGCCTAACGTGTCAGCAAGTGAAAACTATACATCATTTCCCTTCCAACTTATTAAAACAAATTAAAATACGTCAGTAGAAGTGAGAATGAATAAAAATGGACTTTGTAAGTGGGTTCCCCTAACATCCACTAAGAAAGATTCAATATGAGTAATAGTATATTGATTAAATAAGTTAGCTCATTTCTTACCTACCCATACTGATCATTCTTTATAAAATCTAGTTAAGTTATATATTTTGGAGATTGTAAGGTATCATAGGGTACCCGTGTAACATCCCAAAATATGGCCTAGGAGTTTTAGGCGTATTTTATGAATTTTAGCATTAGAATGTTTGAAAATTCCTAACATAGTATATTGATAATGTTCTTGATTGTAGTTTTTAAAAAATCAAATCAATTTTTGAAAATGTGCTCTGTAGTAGAGTTAAAACTATGAGCATTTATGTTATAATTTCGCCAATTTTTAAAATTGAACCTATTTCTTCCCCCACCAACATGTTTTCATGTCAAATTTTCTCCTTTCGTTGTGCTTACCATCCCTTTGATCTCCCTAGCTCTCCCCACTCAATTTTGACTCCTAAACCGTGATTGTTTGATTTCTACTATTATCTAAGCCTTAAACCTCCATAAAATCTCTTCAAAACTCCAAAAAACTCCATTAATTTCACAAATTTCAAGTTACAAGGTATTCTTGGATTTGCATCAAAATTTCAATTTTCGTCAATCAAAGGTAATGTATAGTGATTTTGAAACTGTTGGATATAGTTGGCATGCCATAGGATTGTAAGTACTCATCGATATGTATAGTGATTTTGGGCGTTCAGGCATTGGGACACGTGAGGGGAAATAAGGAGCGCGTTAGCTATATGCTTCGATTTTTGGACATGTTTGACTCTATAAGTCATTTGGCGTGATTGAAGATCTGTGTATTCGATATGTGATGATAGAGCTCACCATATGTTTTATCACTCAAGTGCCAATGTAACACCCCTCTGTAACACCCCTTACCCGTATTCAATGCTGGAACAGGATATGAGGCGTTACTGGACTTACAAAGCAAGCAAACATACAATTCCGGTTCATAAATTTTTCATCCAAATTAAAACCATTCACATTCAACCATAAAGTCCCTATACGAGCCTACAAGGCCCGAAACATGCTTTGAAAGTGGTTCGGGACTAAACTGAGCACTTAGGAAATTTTTAAAAAACTTAGAAAGTCTTTGCTATGAACAGGGGTCACACGCCCGTATGGCTTGGGACACACCCGTGTGGGCAGGCCGTGTGGTCAAACACACCCGTTTCCCTAGCTCGTGTAACTCTTTGTTTTGCAATGCATGAACAAATTGATGTCACACAGCTAAGTCACATGCCTGTGTGCCATGCCGTATGGTAAATTATATTTTCATAAAATAGGTGCAGACTTCACACGGTCAGGACACATGCCTGTGCCTAAGGCTGTGTCCCTCACATGGCTGAGACACACGCTCGTGTCTCTATCCGTGTGCTTAATTCTGAGCATTCTGTTTCTCAAAATTAAGGTGCAGGGGACACACGGCCAGAGCACATGCCCATGGGGCAAACCGTGTGTCATACATGGCCTAGACACACGCTCGTGTGTCTACCCGTTTGGACAAAATAAAGGCTATTTACCAAGCCATTTGTCACCCTCATTTACACCTATACACACAAAAGTTCAATGGCATAATCCATGGTATGTTTACGCAACCAAAACATCCATAATCAAGGGTAAATCATATTATTCATTACCAACACTTAGCATCTATACTATAGCATAATTTACCAATTCAATTTATACCAAACTTACATTCACAAGTATCAACATGAATACTTTCATCATGCATAATTCTACTTAGATTTCCTAGCACACCAAATGACCCATCTCATCCATTTCACAACAAGTCATTTAACCATAATAAACACATAGTAACCCATTACAAAATACAAAAACAATAACGCATTAACACATATACTTATATAAATGGGCTTACAATCATTTTAGCCAAAATAAGCCAATTACATGGCTAAATACCAATCACCTTAAACAAATATAAGCCAATACATTTGGCCAAATCAAATGACACATATAATAAAATGACCAAGTCCCTATACATGTCATACTCTCAAAATGTTTTAAAATCATCGGTACCCAAAAGACAGTTTTATTGTGTGATGCGACTTCCAACGATCTCCAATCCCAAGCTAGCTTGGTGACACTATAAAACAAAGAAAATAAAACGGAGTAAGCTATATAGCTTAGTAAGCTCATATGAAGAAATAAGCAACCTTACCATACGTTAATCATGCAAGTAATATAATATAAGATAACATAATTTACCATAATCTCATGATCATAATTCACTTCCATCATAACCTACCTTGAAATCGTCATTTCACAAATTAATAATCATAAGCTTTGAGTACATATCTATACCATTCCGTAACAATTTACACTTATTCTTATCTTTGACATACCCGTGAGCCAATCAGAATAATAATGTCGGATACTTTGGAATCTTGCACACTAAGTGCCACATATATAGCAATGCTACCTCAATCTCATATCGCATAATTGCTCGCTCTCGAGCTAATCAACGGTCCTGCTCACACAAGTTGTCAGTCAAGACGTAGCTACTCGGTGCTGCTCACATAAGCTATCAAGTAACCGCAACGTATGCCAGTAAACTCAGCCACTAGTAGGATGTACGAGACCAACACTCGAATCATATAATCACATAACACATGGTAACCCTAGTGACATGTTACTTGTATCATAATCTATTCCTAAGGTTCAAATGTAATTTCTTGCTTATCGAACCGTCCTCGAACTCGTCCGTAAAGTTAAACTCATCCACACAATCAATCATACAATTCATGCAATATTAAAGCATTTAAATACAATTACATTAAAACTTATTTAACATACGAACTTACCTCGGTTACAAAAACGGCTATTAGATCGATTTAGTCCACAACCTTGTTCTTTTCCCGATCTAGACATGAACATTGTTTTTCTTGATCTATAATATCAAATTTAACTTTTTTAATCATCACATTATTCAATTCAGCCTAAAAACACATATGGCAAAAATTACATTTTTTCCCCTAAACTTTTAACATTTTACATTTTAGTCCTTAGGCTGGTAAACATGATTTTCATTCAATTTCATCACACCCAAGCCTAGCCGAACCTATTCCTTGCTCATAACAGTCTACATTTTTCATTTATTCACTTTTTTATACACATTTTACAACTTTTACAAATAGGTCCCTATTTGACATTTTCATCAAAAATCACTTGGTAAATGTTGTTTATCTAACACCCAACATGCATTTTCTACCATTAAACATCAAATTACTTACATGTTCAACATGGGTAAAATATTAAACTTCACCTTTCTTTCAAATTAGTCCTTGAAATAGCTAAATCAAGTTACAACATTCACAAAAACATAAAAAACATTAAAAATGGGACAAAGACGGATTTACAATTAAGCTTGGAAGCTTGGACAAAACCTTAGCTATGGTGACCCTTGAAATTCGGCTATGGGGGATGAAATTAGAAGGATGAGCATCTTTTATTTGTTTTATTTTGTCTTTATTAACCAAATAACCAAAATGCCCTTAATGCCAAGCTTTGAAATTTCACCCTACCATGTCCATTTTTTTTCGACTTAGAGTATAATGATCTAATTATTGTTTAAGGACCTCCAATTTAAAATTTTATAGAAATTAGACACCTCTAGCTTCTAGAACACATATTTTTCAACTATTATAATTTAGTCCTATTAGTCAAATTGGACACTCTATCTATAAAATTCCTTAACGAGATTTTCACACAATCATTCAATCAGACTGTAGACCTTAGAAAAATAATAAAATAAATATTTATACCTCGGATTTGTGGTCCTGAAACCAATATTTTGATTTGACCAAAAAACGGGTTGTTACACCCTCACCTGTATCCATCGTCAAAATAGGGTCACCGGACTTATTACATAATTAAACATACATTTCTCATACATTTTTTCGTTCCAAAAATAAATTATTCACAATCATACATCAAGTCCCTAATATGAGCCTACGAGGCCCAATACATGTTTTAGAAGTGGTTCGGGACCAAACCGATATCTTAGGAAATTTTTGGCATACTTAGAAAATTTTACAAAACACAGGGGACACACACCCGTGTGGTCCGACTGTGTGGACATTCGAAATAGGATCACATGGCTGTGTCCCAGCCCGTGTTCGAACACGTGTAACTCCCTGACTTGATTTCTAATTAACCACCAAAGGACACATGGCCTTATCCCTTGACTGTGTGTCACACACAGTTGAGACACACGTCCGTGTCTCTGCCCGTGTGGACAAAAATAGGCTATTTACCAAGCCATCTTTCTCACCCAAATTGCAATCACCTACACCAAACCAAAAGGCATAATATGGCATAAATAGGCATTCCAACAAATCTCAACCAAGCCTAATTCATGCTAAATCCATACCATCATCCATATGACATACAAGTATCACAAATAGTCATTAAATTTCATACCAAATTGACATTCTCAAATCACCTAAACGGTCACTTTCATTTATACATCACTTTACCTAAAATCACAAGCATACAAATTCTCAATTATCAACTATTTGATACTCAAATTACCCATTAATAAAGAACCTTTCACCACAAGCATTTACATGACAATTATCAAATGCATAACAAAGGCCATTTGCATATATATATACACAACCAAAACAACCAAAATAAGCTAAATCACATGGCTATACACATAACAAACTATTCATCATTTACAAGCCAACTCAAATAGCTAAATCCATTACCAGACTTTATACCAAAATGACCATAACTCCTATACATGCCATATAACCAATTACATAAGCTCAAAGGTACCAAAGTGGAAGCTTGATAGTGTGATGAGATCTCGACGACTCCCAAATCCGAGAAAGCTTCGATAACATTATAAAACATAGAAAAGTAAACAGAGTAAGGTATAAAGCTTAGTAAGCTTGTAAAGTTAATAAGTAAAACTCACCATTCGTTCACAAATCAAGTAGTATGACTATAATATACTACAAAATCATTAAAGTGTAATGTTAACATATCTTCAATCACATAAGTACTCATGAACTCACAACTTTAATAGGTTCAATGTTCGTATAGTTTTCATACATACATGTACTGGCTCGTATCTATTTCTTACCATTTCATATCTTCGATATACCTGTTGAACCATTTGGAATACTATCGAATACTCGGGAATCTTGCACCCTAAGTGCCAATACATAGTCGAAGCTATCTCAATCTCATATCTCATATAACGCTCACTCTTGAGCTATCAATGGGTCTACTCACACAATCTAATGATTATGACATAGGTACAGGGTGCTGCTCACACAAGCTGATGAGAATCCACAATACATGCCAGATAACTCAACTACAAGTATGACATACGGACCAGCACCCAAATCACATAACCCCTAATGGCATGTCATTCGTATCCTAATATATTCATAAGATTCAATAGGGATTTCTCATTACCAAATTGTCGTCGAACATATCTTCAAGGTCGTATTTACAAATAATTCAATAGTAAAGCATTTAAAACACAATTATATTACTGCTTCTTAACATACGAACTTACCTCGATTCACAAAAATGACGGAATGAATCGATTAATCCAACACTGTAACAGCCCTATTTAAACTCTAGTCAAAATACTGGTTTTGGGACCAAAAATCTGAATTAGAGAAATATTTTAATATTATTTTCCATGTATATAATATGCGAATTGATATCTGTGAAATTTTCATATGAAAATTTAATTGTTTGTGTGCCGATTTGATAAAAAGGACTTAATCGCGTAAAAAGTAAAAGTTGCTTGCTATGTGTTAAGTGTGCCTATTTGTTATGTCTTTGTAAATGAGAGGTCCTTATGTTGTTAATATGTCATTTACATGGTAAGTGGACAATAATGGCCTTAATATTAATGATTTAAATGTTAATTATTAAGGTTAAAAATGATATTTGAGTATTTAATGAATTATAACGAAACAAAACATGAAAATTAAGCCATTTGTGTTCATATTGCTGAAAATCAAAAAGAAAAAAAATTCAACCTTAGGGTTCGGCTAGGAGATTTGGTGAATAAGGTTTGTTTTGAGCTCGATTTTTGATAATTTTTATATTTTTGAGATCGTTGCTTAGTAATCTATCAAGCCCATGCTCTAATTTTTGAATTGGTTGATGGTTTTGAAAGATGTCATTGATGAATTCATGTATTTTATGATGTTTAATGATGAATTATGAAAGCTTAGTGCTTGATATACATGTTTTGTAAAGTGATTTTGAGTAAAAATGCATATTAGAGATTTAATTTAGAAAAGTGTAAAATGAGGGGTTGAATTATGAAATAAATGAAAGTTTTGGGCTCCTAGAGGTCCTTATGATATTCGACTATGCATAGGTTCATTGAAATTATGTGTATTTTGTGCTTTTGTGAAATAGGGACTAAAATGTTAAAATGTAAAAATGTGCGGGCTAATTTGTAAAATTCCCTAAATATGTGTTTATGGATTAAATTGAATGATTTGTTGAACAAAAGGGTTAATTTTGAATACATATAGATCAAGAAAAGTGGAATTCAGATTTAGACCGAGGGAAGTCGAAGTTATTGAGTAAACGGTCTGAATCGTCAATTCCAAGCACGAGGTTAGTTCGTACGTGATAAATAATGTTATAGTTATGTTTTATTGCTTTGATAATGCATAAATTGTAAAAATATTTGATTATGGTTTGAGCATGATGATAATTGACTATGTTCGGCACTAAGTGTGCGGTTCGAAATAGCTTCCGCTACAAATGGCACTAAGTGTGCGAGTTAGAATAGCTTCGGCTATATGAGGCATTAAGTGTGCGATACTGAGATAGCTTCGGTTTATTGAAATGGAACTAAGTGTGTGAGATTGTTACGGCTTCGAAAAATCCCTGATGCACTAAGTGTTCAAATTCTTAAAGCATGGAAAGACTTTCGAATGAATTAATATATTTGAACGAGAGGTGAGAATGAAATGAATAAATACGGGAAAGTTTAGGTATGTTTGATAACTATGTGGTAGATGATACTATGTGTATGAAGCTTAAAGAATTCGTATGAACATATTAAATGAGATAGAATAGAATTGATGGATGAATTGTGAATTACTAAGTGTTTATTAGTTGATGTTTCGTATATTATAAATTTTTGATTATTTATGGTACAAACTTACTAAGCTTTAAAGCTTACTGTGTGAAATGTTCTCTGTTTTACTGTATTTTAAAGCTAGCTCAGATCTGAGGATCGTCAGTGACTCATTCACACTATCGGACATCTTTTTTTGTAACACCCCAAACCCAGTCTAGACGTTATGGCCAAGCCTGGCATGTTACATCGAAGTGCTTTTCGAAAATTGATCTTTTCGGTAATAACCCGTTACTAAAATTAAATCCCTTTTTAATAGTTAAAAAGTGCTCGTCAAAGCGGTTACCTTATTAATCTTCAGTGTTATAATAAATTGTTTTTTTTTAAAACGTGGAAGTTTTTTATAATTCAAGGAAGTTTAAATCGCGTGTCTTAGAAAATAGTTATTGTTTTATAAACTCATCTCTTCCTAGTCTAGCAATATAAGGTAAGAAATCAAAATCCAAATAAAAGTTAAAACCACAAATGTCCTTCTTACATAAACGAAAACCCAATATGAAATTTGAAATAAATAAAGTCTGGTTGCAGATCAACTGCGACCGTGTGGTCACTTCCGAGTCCCTCGCAATTCCAAATCGTCTAAGACTAGGGATTACCTGCGCAGTTAAAAGAAATGGTGAGTTTACGAAAACTCAATGTGTAATCCCTTTACGGATAGACAATAAACAGTGCATGCGGTATCAATTTGGGCCTTAGCATTATACAGTACAGTGTGGGCCTAAGCCTAATACAGTATCAGTGCAAATATGCAACAAATCCCAAATCCATCCAGCACACCACCTGTACCAACCAACACAACCTGTGGGGATTTAAATTGACCCACCCAACCAGCACACCAATATCGCAGCAAAGCTACCAGTGACAGTATTGTGGCAAAGCCACCAATATCACTAATTGTGGCATAGCCACCAGTAACAGTGAATGTGATATAGTCACCAATACAGTACTTCCTCCATATCAAAATCCCAACCCCATGCAGTATGTCATGTCATAAATATCATGTGTACACAAGGTCATACTCAGTACAATCATATATGTACATCATAAGCACATCCGCCATGTGGAACATAAGGGCATAATTGTCATTTTATCGTACAAGGACATTATGGTCATTTTACCCATCAGGGGTATTATGGTCATTTTACCTATTTCGAGGTTTTAGCTCAGATATCGACCTTACCAAAGGTCTACAGTCGCCTCAAGCGACCCAGATAACCTAAATGATCACTACAGTGTAAATGGGCCCAAGGCCCACACTCGGTCCAAGTGGGCCCACACACTCGTATAGCCCATTTAGCCCAAATTCAGAGACGGCTATGTGACCTACATAGCCCAGTCCATTAATTATCACTTACAGTGGATTTAATCTGTATGGGGTCCGAGAGCCTATTGGGCCCACACAGCCCATTTTGGCCTAACGTGGCCCATAACGGCCCAAGCCCATGAGAATACTCATGGCAGTCTCTACAGTCTGTCGCCCTAGACAAGTGGGCTCGATTTTCCACATGAGCATTCGCAGACTCATGTGGCCTCAAATGGTGAATTTCAGCTTTTCGACTTTTCGGCTTTCGTCGGTTTGCAGTTAACAATAGGGGTGTGATTACACACCTATTCCGATTTCCTGACAGTAATGATTCACGGCGTACAGTTACACACCTGTTATGGATTGTAGTTGAACTGCTTCCAAGATTAAGCACCTATGATAACAATAACCCCATCCATAGTCTCAGCCCCTCATTAATCTATCACCAAAATATTGAAAACGTTTTAACAAACTAATGTTACTTACCAGTCACCAACCGCAACCACTTCTAGCCCCCATGACCCCGTACTCTTTTTAATGCTATAACCTTCGCAAGAACCGTTAATCGACTTATAAGAATCCACAATCCCAAAAGAATACATGAATGTTATGCTAAAATGACTTACCACAAATCGAAAGATCCCTTGCTGAAGAGAAGTAATCGGCCTACACCCTAGTTAAGGAAAACAAATCCCTAGCATCATTCGAACGAGAAAGAAAGGTGTTAGATGAACTTATTCTTATGGAAAACAAAAAGAAAATAGCCTTTCGGCCCATGAGAAACCAAAAACCAAGCATGGAAAAAGAAGCCACCCAAGATCGGCTAGAGTAACCACTTACCCAAAAATCGAAGAGATGAAGCAACGGTTTAGGAACATAGAGTATTCGGCTTCTTTGAAAAGAAAAGAAACAATGAAAGGGCACGAAGTAGTTGTGTTTGGCTTAATCAATCTTTAGAAACAAAAGAAGAAATATGGAAGACAAAAGAGTAATAGGTTCGGCTAGAAAGAAAAGAATAGGTAGTCGATATTCGGCCAACGAGTGATTCGGCAGCTTTAGAAACAAAGAAGAGAGGAAAAAGGTATGAGTAGAACAACACAAGACTTTCGATATGTTGACACGAAAGACTTGCATTAAACAAATCCCGAAGTAACACAAGTGATAGCCAAGGAAGTCGCTACTAGAGAGAAAAGAAGTTAAAAATGGAGAACCCCAAAATGCCTAAAAGGTAATTCGACCACTACTCAATACCATTTTCTGAAAATGCACACCCCCAAACCCCTTAGCCAAATTTTGCACCATCTAGCTGCCCATTTCGGCTACAACTCTTCCCAACTCAAACTCCTTGAAAATATCCTTGATTCTCTCCCCTTATCTCTCCTTGATATCCTCCACAACCACCCACAAGACCAATTCAAACTTTCCATCACCAGAGTTCAAATCCAACACTAACTCTTGTCGTCCCCTAGTAGCAAAATAGAAGCTCCTTGATTGCCATGAGATTCGAACCCTTGCTCATACAACAGCCATGAAATGCCACCACCACTAGACTACAAGCCCACTTGTGACATAAAATTACAGACACTCAAACATAAGCCCTAATTACTAACTGCCAATTTCACTTAAGAGCAAATTTAAAAATTCTACGATGGCCTAGACTCAAACCCAGGATTCTCAAACACTCCAAACACACCCAAACCATTAAGCCTTTAAAGCAAACATGAAATTTGTGTCAAAACATGCAAAATTACAGACCTTAAATTTTTCAGTGTTACAACTCTACCCCCTTAAAGAAATTTCGGCCTCGAAATTTACCTGATCAAAATAAATGAGTGTATTGATGTTGCACTGCCTCCTCTGGTTCACACGTTGCTTCTTCTGAACCGTGATTACGCCAAAGCACTTAAACCAGTGGAACAGATTTCTTTCTCAGTACTTTAACGTCACGATCAAGTATCTACATCGGTTCCTCCTTGATAGTCAAATCAGGCCTAATCTCAATTTCCTCAACTGGCACTATGTGAGAGGGATCAAAGTGATATCGCCTCAACATAGAGACGTGAAACACATCGTGAATTCTGTCTAAATTAGAAGGCAACTCGAGTTGATAGGCGACCGGTCCCACACGCTTTAATACTCAATAAGGTCCGATGAATCTAGGGCTCAATTTGCCATTCTGTCCAAATCTCAAAATTTTTTTCCATGGTGAGACTTTAAGAAAAACATAATTCCCCAGAGAGTACTCGATCTCTTTACGCTGTAAGTCTACATAAGACTTTTGCCTATCAGATGCTTCCTTTAACCGATCTCGAATTAGTTTAACCTTGTCTTCAGTATCCGAAATTAATTCTAGCCCCAGAATTTGCCGCTCACCCAACTCAGTCCAACAGGTAGGAGTATGACACCTACAACCATATCACGGCTTGTACGGTGCCATTTGAATACTGGACTAGTAGCTATTATTATACGTAAACTCTGCCAGCGGCAAATAATCCTCCCAGCTGCCTTTGAAATCAATTACACAACTTTTTAACATGTCTTCCAGTACCTAAATCACCCTCTCTGTCTGCCAATCTGTTTGAGGGTGGAATGCAATGCTGAAATCCAGCCTTGTACCCAAAGCCTTATGTAACTTCTTCTAAAATCGAGATGTGAATCTAGGATATCTGTCAGATATGATAGAAACTGCTACACCATGCAGTCTTACAATCTCAGCCACATACAACTTAGCCAATTTCTGCAACGAATAATCAGTGCAGACTGGTATAAAATGGGCAGATTTAGTCAATCGGTCTACAATCACCCATACCGAATCCTTCCTAGTAGGCTTCAAGGGTAGCCCACTAACAAAGTCCATGGTTACCCTCTCCCATTTCTAGAGTGGAATCTTAGTTGGCTGCAATAACCTAGAAGGTAGTTGGTGCTCAGCTTTCACTTGCTGGCACTTACTCACATAGTCAATAATTTCGCGTTTCAACCCTGGCCACCAATACAACTCACGAAGATCTTGGTATAACTTGTTTTTCGCCAGGGTGCATAGCATATAAACCACCATGTGCTTCTTGCATTATAGATTGTCTCAAATTAGAATCCCTCGGTATACAAACTCTCCCTCGAAAACATAGCACTCATTCATTATTCAGGCAAAAATCCATAGTCTCACCATTCTCGACTTGTCGAAAACGAGGAACTAGCGACTCATCCAACAACTGTTTCTCCTTAATTTGATCAGTCCAATTTGGTCTCACTTGCAGCTCAGCTAACAACCTACCATCATCGAATAGGCTGAGACGAGCAAACATTGCTCTCAAATCAGATACAACCCTACAGCTCAGTGCATCAACTACTACATTAGCTTTACCAGGGTGGTAGTTAATCGAGCAGTCATAATCCTTAAGGAACTCTATCCATCTTCGTTGACTAAGGTTTAGCTCCTTCTGCCATCCTATAAGGGGCGATGGATATTGTAGCGGTTCCAGGTAGGAGTTCAATACCAAATTTGACCACATGGTTCAGAGGCAACCCAGGGAGCTCTTCAGGAAAAATATCCAGAAACTCCCTAACACTTCTGACATCTTCAACTGAAGGACCTTTAGAATCAGATTTATTGATATAAGCTAAAAATGCCTCGCAACCCTTGCGAACCAGTTTCTCGGTCCTCAATGCTGAGATTACATTAGATAGATAATCCATTCGCTCCCCCATCACGACCACCACTTCACCCCTAGCAGTCCTCAACACCATACGCTTAGCAGCGCAATCTGGACTCGCACGATGTTTCACTAGCCAATCCATACCTAATATAAGGTCGAATTCACCAAATGGTAATTCCATCAAATCTGCCAGAAAGACTACCCCTTGAACCTCTAAGGGCACATCCCTAGATAACTTATTTACCCTAACCGACTATCCCAATGGACTTAATATAGTCATCTCACTAACAGTGCTTTCCAACTAAATACCCAACTTCCCAGACACAGTGCATGCAATATACGAGTGTGTAGACCCAATATCAATTAAGGCTGTGTATGGTACATTATAAATTAGGAACGTACTAGTTATGACGTCAGGAGCATCACGATCCTCTCGACGACGAGCATCATAGACTAGTACAGGCTACCTCGCCCCAGTGTTACCAACACCTCTGCCTGGTGTTCCACGACCTCTTCCAATACCATACCCATCCTGGCCTAACCATGACCTCTCGGTGGATGACTATCTCTCGCTAGCTGAACATAACCCTGACTTGTAGCTTGTACCTGAATAGGCCTCTGAGGACAACCCATAACCTGGTGGTCCATGGACCCACATCTAAAACACGCCCCAATTTTTTTCTGACACCCACCCAAATGAGATCTCCCACAATTAGCACAAGGTTGCGGTCTAGGTGCAACGTCAGGAACTCCAGCTCGCACTGGCCCAACAAACCTGGCCTTCTTTATAGGCCTTCTAGAAGACCCTGAGGGCCCAAAATCCCTCTTAACTCTACCCCTATCTTTCTCGCGGTTCTGGCGCTCAGAGCGCTTCACGTCCTAAGTAATTTTTGCTTTCTCAACAAGGACAGCAAAGTCTTGCTCCCTCTTCAGAGCTACCAACACACGTAACTCATGTCAGAGGCTATCTTTGAATCGCACACAATGTTCATACTCAGTTACGACTATCCCGTGAGCATACCGACTCAGCCGTAGAAACTCTGCCTCATACTCTGCCATAGTCTTATTCCCCTGAGTCAAATTTAGAAATTCCTTCCTTCGAGCGTCCATATAACTTGCGCCCACATACTTCCCTGTAAAGGCCACTTTAAAGAAATCTTATGTCACACGGTCGGCCTGCGTACCCTCTCTCATGGTGAGCCACCATTGGTAGGCCTCATCTCGCAGTAAAGACACTACTCAGCCAATACTCAGCCACATTACAGTCAGCCACATCACAATACAATCAATGTCATCCATTATCCGCTTGGTAGCCTCCAACCAATACTCAGCCACATTTGGGGTACACCAGAAACACCCCCGAATATTTTCGTTCCATTAGATCAGAGTTGCTCAGAAATTGACCCTCGGCCCACTGACCTAGTACTCGCTCCAGCAACCCTTTCAAGAACATGCAACATTGCTTGGGATAGAGCATCATCCCCAGCTGCTCGGTCATGACACCCTATCTCAATTATTGGTGAGACTGGTGCCTCCCTAGCAGGCATGTAACCCGACACTGAAAACTCAGCCCTAACACTTCCTCGACCTCTACCGCGGCCCAGTGTGTAATGCCTCAAATTTTGGGCTTAGAAAAATTGGGCCATGGGTTTGGGAGCGCCTAAAATTCTTGAGAGTAAGAAAATGGAACAATTACATATTAGTCATGTTAGGTTAGTTATTTCAGATGTTAGGGGGGTCTATGAAGTCCCGGGTTCAAGCCTTGACATAGAAAAAAATTTGGTTTTTAGCATTAAGGGAACCCTGACTCTAGGTTGAATGCTTCTTAAATTTTGAATGTAACACCCCAAACTCGGCCCAGAAGTTAGGCCTGAATCTGGCGTGTCACATTGAAGTGTTTTTCGAAAACCATGTTTTAATTAGAAACCCTTCTTATTTAAAACGTAGTACATTGAAAACTTATTAATTTTATTCCCAAAATTCCTTTCTGGGTTGCGGAAGCTAATTTTAAAAGTAACCAATTTACGAAAATGTGATATTTAAAAGTTAAGTTGCGAAAACGTAGTGTTTTGAAAAAAATTGTTATTTTGGAAAACCTCGACCTACTTCTAACAATTATAAAACATAGTAGATAAAATCCCAAAGTTGAAAATAAAAACCAGAATTAAGAGAGGCCATATTACAACCCAAATAAAAAAATACGCAATAGTAAATAAACAAATCTGAAAACATAAGTAGTGTGTGTGGCCATCTCCGAGTCCCCCATACGTCGAACCGCCTACTAAGGATTACTTGAAAAATTTAAAAGAGGGGGTGAACTTATGTAAACTCAGTGTGTACGACCCTCATTGATCATCACATTAAAATGCTTTTTCGAAAAACTTTGTCTTATTAATAAATCTCACTTGAAAGAGGAAAGCCCTTTTGTTTAATTCTAAAGTCAACTTAATTATTTGTTAACCATTTAAAACCAGCCTGACTTTTAAAAACATGTTTGTTGCGGAAGCATTTCAACAATGTTGTGAAAACGTGATGTTATGAAAACAGATATCATTTTGGAAAACCGCGCTCTACTTTTAACAGAAATAAATCATAAATCCCCAAATTAAAAGCTAGATAATTAGAGAAAAGGCGTTATTACATCAAAAACCCAAAGAGAAGTAATTTAAGTAATGTAAAAGAAAATACAAAAATTTAAAGTTGTTTGTAGTGTGGCCACTTCCGAGTCCTCCAATATGTCGAATCGCCTACTGAGGACTACCTGAAAAATTTAAAAGAGGGGGTGAGTTTACGAAAAATCAGTGTGTACAACCCTCATCGATCATAAAGCATGCATCACATCAATTTGGGCCTAAACCCATTTCAATAACGGTGGCACTTGGGCCTTAGCCCATAGTAGCCTTAGTTGGGCCTTAGCCCACGTCACAATCAGAATCAGATTATGCAATGCACAAAAACCTAACCAACCCTACACTCCGTATCCCGTCCAACCCTACACTCCTGTGGGAATTTAATAGACCCACCCATCCCTACACTCATGTTGTAGCACTGGTTACGACATTAACCAATTTTGCAACAGAGCTGCCAATCACATAATGGCTTTAAGCCGTCAGTGGATCCACAGTCGTCAAGCGACCATGCAACCCTAACAAATCAGTTACTTCCTCCAAATCAATGATCCCATCCCCCCTATGCAGCATCATATCACATGAATGCAAACATATCATAAAAGGCATACAATAACCATCATATAACATATAGGGTCATTTTAGTTATTTTCCCTTTGAGGCATAGCAGTCATTTCATAAATTGAGATCTAAGTACACTTACTGACCCATCAGTAGGTTCACAGTCGTCTCGCGTGACCCGTGCAACCTTTAGCAAACAAACAGTGCGATTGGGCCGAAAGCCCATTTAAGTAGGCTTACCATTGGCCCACCAAGCTTGATTCTGATCCAAGCCATGTGAGTGACACGGTCGATCCAACATTTTCCCACCATTTTGGTGAGTTTTACACATCTAGGGCCTTCGAGCCCATTGGGCCCTTACGACCCAACGTGGCCCATTACGGCTACAGCCCATGAGTTCGTTCATGGTGGCCTTTACTATTGCATCAGATTTTTCACACTTGCATTCGCGCACGTGTGTAGTAATCGTTGTCGTTCTTTTAGCTTTTTGGCTTTTCGGCATTTCGGGATTTGCTGATCTAGAGTTAAGGTGGTGTATGTATGCACTTGGTTTATGAAACGTGCTACAAATCCCTTAGCAGCGAACCTTAAATGATAAAGCCTTGCTAATCTCCTTATTCGATATCAAAGTTTACACCCCTAGACAGATTTGCGTTTACAAAAGCCTTGTTAAAAGGTATTGTTAAAACATGTGGTTCAATCCACATTTGGCAATTCATAGGGTCATTCCACTCATAATAAGGTAAAAACACTTACTTGACCAAAACTAGAAGTGGGTTGTTGAATGCTTCACATCACTTGCCCCACTATCAACCCTTGAGCGAACCTAGGTACCAACCAATATCAGACTAAGAGAGATAGGGAAGATTCAAAAATAGGGAAAATAAGAACACTAACAATGAAAACCAAAATAAAGAAAATGATTCACCATGACTTACATTTGATCCTGGCAAAAGAGGAGAAGAACGCAGCCTTATGATAGGAGAATAGAAGGGAGAAGGATTCGGCAATAGCTGACAGAGAGAGAGAGAGAGTAGGGAGTATTCGACTTTACACAACTTAAGATCAAAGAAAATAGCGTTGTGACAATGGAATCTGGCTCACAAGAAGATGGTTGAGAGAAGATGGATTTCGGCTATGAGCTACTAGTGGGAAAATAAAAGAGAAAGGCCATGGTTTAGAAAAGGAAGAGAGTTAGCATTCAGCTCAAGCTAGAAGGAAAAAAGAGAGGTAAAAGGACTAGAAAAGAAGGGAAAGGACTAGAAGATGAGAAATGGGGGAGAAATCGGCTAATAGATGGCCTAAATAGTAATGTACTTTCGGCTAAAATAAAATGGCGGACAACCCGGAGTTAGAGAGTCTTGAAAAATAAAGGAAAAAGTACCAAAATGAGTGAACAAAACAAAAAAAAACACCCAGAATTCTTCGAGCAAGATTCGACTATATCAAAACAATACCCCAAATACAGAAAATGAACCAAATCCCCCCTTGTCGAATTATTGTGCAACCCAAAGTCCCCATTCGGCTAGACTTCCTCCTAATTCAAATCCTCCTTGATTTCCTCCAACAATCAGCTCTAACCCTTAACTTCCTCCTCATATCCCACTAAGACTCATTCAACCTTTATCCTATAGAGTTTTGATCAAAATCTACCACCTACATGTCCTTGAAGAAAAATAAAACATCCAGTGCACCTTCCAAGCCTCGAACCCCAGTCCTCACTCCCTTATGAGGCGTCAGTTACCACTTAAACCACCATGCTTCTTTTGTCAAATTTTACCATTCAAAATTTAAGAAGCATTCAACCTGGAGTCAGGGTTCCCTTAATGCTAAAAACCAAAATTTTTCCTATGCCAAGGCTTGAACCCGAGACTTCAAAAACCCCCTAACATCTGAAATCACTAACCTAATAGAACTAACATGTAATTGTGCCATTTTCTTGCTCTCAAGAATTTTAGACGCTCCTAAACCCAAGTCCCAATTCTTCTAAGCCCAAAAGTCGGGACGTTACAGCTCTACCCACTTAAAGGAATTTCATCCTCGAAATTTCCAACTATCCAATAGTCGCACAACCCAGGTTACACCACTATGCTTCTACTGCGCACTTTAACTCTAATTTCAAAATAGATAAATAGTATACTATGGATAAAATACGTACCAGTATTCACATCTGGAGCGTCTTCGTCCTCTCGTCGGCGTGCTGCATAGACCAAAGTTGGCTGCCTCGCCTTAGTATGATCAGCACCTCTTCTTGGTGCTCTACGACCCAAACCATTTCCATCTCTGGCTTGACCACGGCCTCTAGGTGGCTGCTAACCACCTCTTGGTGGCTGTACATTATCTGTACCAAAGACTTGCATTTGATCCGGTCTTCTGGGACACTCTCTGAAATTATGCTCCATGGAACCACAACTCAGACAGGCTCCTGTTCTCCTCCAGCACTCTCCTGCATGACCTTTTCCACAAATAGCACAAGGTGGTAACCCAGTAGTAGCAGCAAGGGGCCCCACTCTGACTAGCCCATCTACTCTGGCCTTTCTTGTAGGCCTCTGATCGCAATTGGAGGGCTCAGAATTCCTTTTATTCTTGCCCCTTTCTCTTTCTTGGTTTAGGCACTCAGCGCGCTTTACATCTTCAGCGATTTTTACTTTTTCCACCAATACTGCGAAATCCCGCTCCCTCTGAGGAACAATCAGTACTTGAGGACTGTCTCTAAAGTCGTCTTCAAACCGAACACAATGTTCATAATCTATTGCCACTATTCCTTTAGCATACCAACAGAGTCATAAGAACTCTACCTCGTACTCTGCCACAGATCGGTCTCCATAAGTCAAGTTCAAGAATTCCTTCCTCCGGGCATCCACATAGCTTGTGCCCACATATTTCCCTTGAAACGTCGATTTGAAGAACTCTCAGGTTATCCCGTCAGGTTGAGTGCCCTCTTTTAGGGTAGGCCACCACTGGTAAGCTTCCTCTCGCAACAGTGACCCTACTCCTTTCAGTTTTTACTCAAAAGTGCAATCCAGGTCATTTGTTATTCTTTCGGTGGCCTCCAACCAATATTCGGCCACATTCGGTGCGACTCCCGCGATACCCTTGGAGATCTCGGCTCCATTCCATCGGAGTCTCTCAGAAATCGACCCTTGGCTCCAAATACCAGTATTGGGCCCAGCGACCCTTTCTAGAATCCTTAACATTACTTGGGACAATACGTCATCCCCAGCTGCTCGATCATACGACCCTATCTCGGGTACCGGTGAAGCCGGTGCTTCTCTCGTCTTAACATTGGGCATATGACCTGATGCCGAAGATCCAGCCCTAGCACTTCCACGGCGTCTACCGTGGCCTCTTGCACCCCTTCTAGTGCTCATTATCACTTCGCGTATAATCTGGTTTAGAAATTTTATGCAATTTAGCTCATAGTTTCAATAATTAAGCATATTTTTTATGACAGTAGTAGTTAAGAGTTGTTTTTGCAATCCCAGGTTCGCTACAGTTTTAGTTTCCTATAGTTTTTCAGTTTACTCTAGCTAAACAGTCTCAGTATAGTCTATCATCTAGAGTAAGCCCAGTAACTATCTATGGTATAGCAGTTCAAAATAGATTTCAGTATCAGGAGAACTTATTTAGTTCGACGCCGGAGACTCGGTGAACGAAAAAATAAAAATCCTTCGAAATGCTTCAGAATTGTATGTAAATAACTTTAAAATCCAAAAACTAAGGCCCATTTCCCAGCCGAGTTTTACAACCTGGCTCTTATACGACTAAATGTAACACCCCAAACTCGGCCTAGACATTATGACTGAATCTGGCGTGTCACATTAAAATGCTTTTTTTAAAAACTTTGTCTTATTAATAAATCTCGCTTGAAAGAGGAAAGCCCCTTTGTTTAATTCTAAAGTCAACTTAATTATTTGTTAACCATGTTAAACCAGTCTTACTTTTAAAAATATGTTTGTTGAGGAAGCATTTTAATAATATTGCGAAAACGTGATGTTATGGAAACAAATATAATTTTAGAAAATCACGCTCTACTTTTAACATAAATAAATCATAATAGTTAAAAACTACCAAATTAAAAGATAGAAAATTAGAGAAAAGGCCTTATCACATCAACAGCCTTTAATTTGGGGGTTTTTAACTATTATGATTCACTTTGTTAAAAGTAGAGAGCGGTTTTCTAAAATGATATATGTTTCCAAAACATCACGTTTTCACAAGATTGTTTAAATGCTTCCGCAACAAATATGTTTTTAAAAGTAAGGCTGGATTAAAATGGTTAACAAATAATTAGGTTGACTTTAGAATTAAACAAAGGGGCTTTTATCTTTCAAGTGAGATTTATTAATAAGACAAAGTTTTTCGAAAAAGCATTTTAATGTTACATGCCAGATTCGGCCATAACGTTTAGGCTGAGTTTGGGGTGTTGCACCGTGTACCCCTTCCTCGAGTTTCTCTTGTGCCCATTTTGACAGTGAATTATCTGTTTAAAAGTCTTACGTATCAGTTTATAGTTTCAGTGATTATTAACAATGTGTTATGAGCGACAGTAAGTAGGGTTTGTTTCCGAAAAACAAAATCTTACTACAGTTTTCAGTCTTCAGTAGTCTTAGTTACTCTAACTAAAGAATTTTAGTGTAGCCCTACTACCTACAGTAGTCACTCAGTATGACATTTCAATCCCTAGCAGTAGATAATGGTAGAGAACTTACAAATTTGGCACCAGAGACTCGGTGTGCCACGCTTCCAGTAACATTGTTTCAAAACCATTCAAATTCCTTTGAAACCATCTTTTTCAAAAACCAAATTTTAAGAAAACCGTTTTTTTAAACCCTAATTTTGAGAAAAACTCTCAGAAACCCATTCCACAGTCGAGTTTTACAACCTGGCTTTGATACCACTAAATGTAACACCCCAAACTCGGCCTAGACGTTATGGCTGAGCCTGGCATGTCACATCGAAGTGCTTTTCAAAAAGTTATCTTTTTGGCAATAATCCGTTACTGAAATTAAATCCCTTTTTAATAGTTAAAAAGTGCTCGTCAAAGCGGTTACCTTATTAATCTTCAGTGTTATAATAAATTGTTTTTTTTTTAAAACGTGGAAGTTTTTTATAATTCAAGGAAGTTTAAATCGCGTGTCTTAGAAAATAGCTATTGTTTTAAAAACTCATCTCTTCCTAGTCTATAAGTATAAGGTAAGAAATCAAAATCCAAATAAAAGCTAAAACCACAAATGGCCTTATTACATAAACGAAAACCCAATATGAAATTTGAAAAAAATAAAGTCCAGTTGCAGATCAACTATGACCGTGTGGTCACTCTGAGTCCCTCATAGCTACAAATCGTCTAAGATTGGGGATTACCTGCGCAGTTAAAAGAAAGGGTGAGTTTACGAAAACTCAGTGTGTAATACCTTTACGGAAAGACAGTAAATAGTGTATGCGGTATCGGTCTGGGCCTTAGCCTTATATAGTACAGTGTGGGCCTAAGCCCAATATAGTATCAGTGCAAATATGCAACCCATCCCAAATCTATCTAGCACGCCACCTGTACCAACCAACACACCATGTGGGGATTTAAATCGACCCACCCAACCAGCACACTAATATCGCAAGTGTGGCAAAGCCACCAGTATCAAAAATTGTGGCATAGCCACCAGTAATAGTGAATGTGACATAGTCACCAGTACAGTACTTCCTCCATATCAAAATTCCAACCCCATGTAGTATGTCATGTCATAAATATCATGTGTATGCAAGGTCATACTCAGTACAATCATATATGTAGATTATAAGCACATCCATCATGCGGAACATAAGGGCATAATCGTCATTTTACTGTACAAGGACATTATGGTCATTTTACCCATCAGGGGTATTATGGTCATTTTACCTATTTCAAGGTTTCAGCTCAGATATCGACCTTACCAAAGGTCTACAGTCACCTCAAGCGACCTAGATAACCTAAATGATCACTACAGTGTAAATGGGCCCAAGGCTCATACTCGACCCAATTAGGCCCACACACTCGTGCAACCCATTTGCCCAAATTCAGATACGACTATGTGAGCTACATACCCCAGTCCATTAATTATCACTTACCGTGGATTTAATCTGTGTAAAATGGCCCTAGCCCACGAGAATACTCGTGGCAGTCTCTATAGTCTGTCACCCTAGCCAAGTGGGCTCGATTTACCACACGAGCATTCGTACACTTGTGAGGCCTCAAATGCCGAAGTTTTAGCTTTTTGGCTTTTCGGCTTTTGCCGATTCGCAGTTAACCATGGGAGTGTGATTACACACCTATTCTAATTTCCTGACAGTAATGATTCATGGCGTATAGTTACACACCTGTTATGGATTCTAGTTGAATCGCTTCCAAGATTAAGCACCTGTGATAACAAAAATCTCATCCATAGTCTCAGCCCCTCATTAATCTATCACCAAATTATTGAAAACGTTTTAACAAACTAATGCTACTTACCAGTCAGCAACCGGAACCACTTCTAGCCCCCAAAACCTCGTACTCTTTTTAACACAATAACCTTCGCAAGAAACATTAATCGACTTATAAGAATCCACAATCCCAAAAGAATACATGAATGCTATGCTAAAAGCACTTACCATAAATTGAAAGATCCCTTGCAGAAGAGAAGTAATCGGCCTACACCCTGGTTAAGGAAAATGAATCCCTAGCATCATTCGAACGAGAAAGAAATTCTTACGGCAAAAAAAAAAAGAAAACAACCTTTCAACCCATGAGATACCAAAAATCGAGCATGGAAAAAGAAGCCACCCAAGTTCGGCTAGAGTAACCACTTACCCAAAAATTGAAGAGATAAAGAAACAGTTTAGGAACGTAGAGTATTCAGCTTCCTTGAAAAGAAAAGAAACAATGAAAGGGCAAGAAGTAGTTGTGTTCGGCTTAATCAATCTTTAGAAACAAAAGAAGAAATATGAAAGACAAGAGAGTAATAGGTTCGGCTAGAAAGAAAAGAATAGGTAGTCGATATTCGACCAACGAGTGATTTGATAGCTTTAGAAACAAAGAAGAGAGGAAAAAGGTTTGAGTAGAACAACACAAGACTTTCGGTATGTTGACACAAAAGACTTGCACTAAACAAATCCTGAAGTAACACAAGTTATAGCCAAGGAAGTCGGTACTAGAGAGAAAAGAAGTTAAAAATAGAGAACCCCAAAATGCCTAAAAGGTAATTTGGCCACTACTCAATACCATTTTTCGAAAATGCACACCTCCAAACCGCTTAGCCAAATTTTGCACCATCCAATTTCCCATTTCGACTACAACTCTTCCCAACTCAAACTTCTTGAAAATATCCTTGATTTTCTCCGCTTATCTCTCTTTGATACCCTCCACAACCATCCACAAGACCAATTCAAACTTTCCATCACCAGAGTTCAAATCCATCACTAAATCTTACTGTCCCCTGGTAGCAAAATAGAAGCTCCTTGCTTGCCATGGGATTTGAACCCTTGCTCACTCAACAGCCATGACACGCCACCACCACTAGACTACAAGTTCACTTGTGATATAAAATTACACACACTCAAACATAAGCCCTAACTGCTAACTGCCAATTTCACTTAAGAGCAAATCTAAAAATTTTGCCAAGGCCCAGACTCGAACCTAGGCTTCTCAAACAGTCCAAAACACACCCAAACCATTAAGCTAGTAAAGCAAACATGAAATTTGTGTCAAAACATGCAAAATTACAAACCCTAAATTTTTGGGGCATTACAATTTTGGTACCATTTTGAGAGTTGTATATATGGTATATGTCATGTATAAGCTAGAAGTATTTTAGTATGTTTTGTGATGTGAATATCTAGTCATGAGATTTGGCTCGTAAATTTTGGTATATATAGCCTTTTAAGTTAGCCTGAATGATGTGTTTGATAGGTAAGTCATATGGTGTATATAATGTTCATATGGTATATATAGCCTTTTAAGTTAGCCTGAATTGGCAAGTTTTATGGTATGAAGTATGTGATTAAATGATGAGTTTATGTATTGGAAACTTATGTAAGTTGTGATGAATTTAGTACATTAAATTGGTATGTTTTAGATGTGAAATTGATTAGTGAATTGAATGGCATGTAATATATACAAAATGGTTGAATTGGTTTCCTATGAATGTATGCGAATAATGCTAAAATGTTGTGGTTTTGGAATGCTTGAGATAGGTGGGAAATGTGGCTTAAACCAAGCCTAATTTCACCCCACACGGTTGAGCACATGGGCATGTGTCTCGACGGTGTGCCTGTTGTAATTTAGCTATTCAAGTCAGTCTCGAGCATGGCCTAGACACACGGGCGTGTCTGGTGGCCGTGTGAGGCACACAGCCTTGACACATATGCGTGTGTGGCCATTTTGAAAGGATTGTAACATCCCGAAATAGGGCCTAGTCAGAATAGTGGTTTTGAGACCACAAATTCAACATCGAAATATTTATTTTATGATTATAATGAGGTTTAAAATATGATTAAATGCATGTGTTAAAGTTTCATGAAGAAACCCTTTGAGTAAGGTGTCCAATTGTAAAATAGGGACCAAATTGAATAAATTGTAAAACTTGGATTCTAGAGGCAATTTGTATAAAATTTCTTTAGATTATAAATTAGAAGGTCCTGGAGAGCAATTTGTCCAATTTCTAAGTTTTTGGACAAAAATGGGCTTGTATGGATGAAATCTAAAAGAAAGGGCTTAATGGCATTTTGGTCATTTGGCATTTTAATGAAATAAAAATGGGAAAAATAAGCCAAAATCAGCTCATTTTCCTTCTTGTTGCTGCTTAAATTCTAGTATTCTCCATAGCTAGGGTTTCCAAGCTTTTCAAGCTCCATAGTAAGTGCTCCCAAGCCCTATTTTTAATGCTCTTTGTATTTTTGAAATCTCAGTAACTTACTCTCTCGATTTCTACCCATATTTCATGTTAGGGTTCATGTTTAGAAATTTACCCATGCATGAGTTACTTGTATTTTGATGATTTATGGAGGGATATGAAAGTTGGATGTGTGTTAAACATCTTTTCTAAGGTGATTTTCATGAGAAACCCCTATAAGGACCTTTTTGAAAAAGGTGTAAAATGTGTGGTAGAAATGAGAAATAATGGAAAATGTGGGCTGCCATAGGAGGGAAAAATATTTGGCTAGGCTTGGGTAAGGTAGAAATTGCATGTGTTTCATTAGACGAG
This sequence comes from Gossypium longicalyx, assembly GCA_025698465.1. NCBI lineage: Eukaryota > Viridiplantae > Streptophyta > Magnoliopsida > Malvales > Malvaceae > Gossypium > Gossypium longicalyx. The sequence goes on from CM047006.1 coordinate 31,544,800, forward strand.
CCTAGGGACTAAACCGTAAAAATGTGAAAGGTTAGGGGCAAAACTGTCATTTGGACCGGGGGTGAAATTTAGGCTCAAAAAGATACAATGTGAGTTACTAATAATTTATTCTTATTGTTATAGACCCTGAGGAACAAATTCCGGAGGTCGATCGAGGAAAATGAAAAGTTTTGGAATAACCGAAACATAATACCGAGACTAGTACCAAGTAAGTTCGAATAAGTTAAGTAAACTCCTAATATGCCTAAATGTATGATTCAAGAGTGTATGGTAGTTGCATTTAATGATTGCATGAAAATACATGAAATGTATTCTTTAATAATAACTTGATTATAAATGTCCCGGTTGAGGTTGAAAAGGAAGTTCGATGGATAAACCATGAATTATATGTGATTTGAGATCTTGCATGTGTTGTAGAAAGGATTTAGCCCGAACGGGTAATCCGTGGATCTGAAAGATAGAAAGGATCTAACCCGGACGGGTGTTCCTTGAATGATCTAGTCTCCCGAAGAATATATGTGCTTTAAGGATTTAGCCCGGACGGGTAATCCGATTAGGGTCTAAATTTAGCCTGGACTGGCAATTCAGATCCGAGCTCATTAAGAGTGTTTGTCGCTACAAGGGATTTAGCCTTGACTGGTAATCCCGACATCACCTTATGAGTTTACGATATGAGGAATTTAGCCTGGATTGGCAATCCCGCCGTAAAATGTGAGGTTCGCGGGAGAGCATACTTGAAAAGAATCATTCTTATGAATTGACAGAGAATGGATAATCCATCGAAATTTCCTAGAAACTCAACGGGATTAATACGATATATGATGAATAGTGAGCTCGTCTAAGATAAATTACATGGTACCTTATTATTGTGACTAACTTGTTGATTGAGTGCATGTGATAGGAATACCATTATTATGCTTGTTGATTCTATTGCATAACATGGTCTTATGCTAATTTATCGGTAAGTTTACTTTCCAGTTATTCGGGCTTACTAAGCATGTAAATGCTTACCCCTCTCTTTTCGCTGTCTTACAGAGCTCGAAGACTCATAAAGGTTGTTGGAGAATCAACACACTATCAACTAGCTCAGCTTTGGTATATAGATACTTATGTTTTGTTCAATGGCATGTATAGAACTTTTGAGTATTTGGTCATATGTGTCATTTGATTTTCCAAGATGAAGGCATGTAAAAATATACATATCTTTTTGTATATGGCCATGGGAAGTGGCACATTTTGAAGTAGGCTATGACCTACAAATCTATGCATGTTTATGTTATTATGCGACAGCTTGGTTTTTAATTGGAAGTGAGTTGTAAGAACGAGCCAATCTTAAATATGTCAAGGAGACATGGAAATCCTTAAATGCAATATGAGAATTAACATAGCATGTATGAAACCAATGACACGAGGTTTACATGCAGTGAGGTTAATCAATGTTTTATATAAGTGTATAATTTGGCCTTAACATGTACTAAAGTAACCCATAAGTATGTCCGGTTGATAGAGGGTGATCAAAGGCTGGGAAAATAGTCTAATAAGGTCCACACGGGTAGGCAAACGGGTGTGTGTCTATGTCATGTGTGACACACGGCTTGCCCCCATGGGTGTGTGGCATGGTCGTGTGTCCCCTGCACTTGAAATTTTAAGTCAGTATAGCATACGGGTTAAACACACGGGCGTGTGTCTTGGCCGTGTGTCACTAGATACGTATCGATGTCATAAACAGAGAGCCATACGGGCTGAAGGCACGACCGTGTCCCAAGCCACATGGATGTGTGTGACCACACGGCCCCACCCACACTGGCGTGTGACTCACCAAGGCAAGAAAATCATTAAGTTGCCCAGAATCGATCGAATGTTCTCGGTTTTGTCCCGAACCATTTCGATATATGTTTTAGGCCTCGAGGGCCTGTATAAGGGATAGTATGCATGGGTATGTGTAAATTTTTAAATTTTAGACGAAATTTTGTAAACTGGATTAGTATGTCGTGAAATTTTAAACCCGATAATGCCTCGAGCCCTGTCCCAGTGCCGGATACGGGTGACAGGTGTTACAGGTACATGGGCTAGACACACGAGTGTGTGGTTGGCCATGTAACCCAAGTCAGTTTCGACCACGGCCAAGGCAAACGGGCGTGTCTTGTGGCCGTGTGATTAATTTAGTATGTATGCCCTGTTTTGCCACGGTCTAGAAGCACGAGCGTGTCTAAAGCCGTGTGAGACACACAGCCTAATCACATGGGCATGTGAGCTTTGAAACTTTGAAATTTTTGTTAAGTTACTGAGAAAATCTGTATGTGCTCGATTTAGTCCCGACCCCTTTCTATATCATGTTTAAGGTCTCATTGACTTATGTAAGGGACTTTGTAATGATTTGTGATGATGATGCTATGATGATTGTGAAATGAATGCGAGATGTTTAGATTTGTCCGATAACGCCTTTAACCCTAGTCCGGTAATGAATACGGGTTTGGGGTGTTATATTTTATTGGTATCAGAGCTACAATTTAGTCGATTCTAGGACTAACGTAGTGCGTATGAGTCTAGCTATACATGCCATATATATGAACTATGATAGTGTGATGATTCTTGACAGTTAAAATGTGTTTTTCATATAGCTAATGGATCCCGAACAAGTGATAGTTGATGATATTGAGAGCAACGCGCTCGCTCCCCTCAAAGGGCAGCGCCGACATGATTTAGGCTGATATCTAGTAGTCAGGGAGAAGAGGCTAAGCAAGCCTTCTTCCAAATGATGACTGAGTGGTTCACAGAATTCGTACGAATGAATCTGGCTGCTCAACAACCTCTACCCCCACCTTTTCCTCAACAAGTCCCAGTTGTGCCACCAATAATAGATCTGATTTGACTGAGTAAGCCACCTGTTGATAAGATTGGTAAACACGAGGCTGAAGAGTTTCAGGCTACGGTTGATGATGATGCCGAGAGGGCTGAGTTCTGGCTTGAGAACACTATCTGAGTATTTGATGAGTTGTTCTGTACTTCAAATGAATGTATTAAATGCATACTATCTTTGTTTAAAGATAATGCATATCACTAGTGGAAAACATTGACATCGATGGTTCCTAGGGAACGAGTTACCTGGGAATTATTTCTGACTGAGTTTCGGAAGGAGTACATAAGCCAGAGATTCCTCAGTCAGAAAAATAAAGAGCTTTTGGAATTGAAACAAGGTCGGATGACCGTTACTGAATATGAAAGAGTATTTGTACGTTTAAGCAAATATGCTCAAGAATATGTGTCTACAGAAGAGATCATGTGTAAAAGATTTGTTGATGGATTAAATGAAGATATAAAGTTGTTAGTCGAGATACTTGAGCTGAAAGAATTTGTAGTACTGGTTGAGAGGGCTTGTAAAGCCGAGAACCTCAGCAAAGAAAAGAGAAAATTTGATACAGAGGCGAGAGATTTGAGGAAGAGATCGATGAGTAAATCTTATCATTCCTCGTCGAAGAAATTAAGAGATTACTTTAATCGATCGACAGTTTCAACGGGATATCATAATAGAGATCTCGAGAAACAAAACATTAATCCTAAAGCTCAAGCCACATCGGTATCGAGCATTGGTAACATAAAAGATGTTAAGTCTGAGTGTCAACAATGTAGAAGACGGCATTTTGGAGATTGCTGGGGAAAAAGTAATAATCGAGCTTGTTACAGTTGTGGTTCAAGAGATCAATTAATAGAAGATTGCCTAGAGTTATTAGCTGAAAAAGATACTGTTCAGAACATAAGGCCAAGTGACACTGCAGCTAGAGGTAGACCACCGAGAAACACAAGAAATGGGAGTGGTGGTAGAGGTGTGACGTGAGACACTACAGCTAGGTCTGATACTAGAGCACTTGCACGAGCCTATGCTATTCGTGCACGTAAAGAAGTGTCATCTCCAAACATTATTACTGGTACTTTTACTGTCTATGATGCTAAAGTTATTGCATTGATAGAACCAGGGCCTACTCATTCGTATATATGTGTGAATTTGGTATCTAGTAAGACTTTGCCTGTAGAGTTTACTGAATTTGTAATTAGAGTATCGAACCTCTTAAGCAAGTGTGTGTTGGTTGATAAAGTGTGCAAGAATTGTCCATTGATGATTTGGGATAATTACTTTCTAGCCAATTTGATGTTGTTACCATTTGACGAGTTAGACATAGTCCTGGGTATGGACTGGTTAACGTTGCATGATGCTGTTCTAAATTGCAAACGAAAGATGATTGATTTGAGATGTCTGAGTAATGAGATTATTCAAATTGAATCAGATGTTTTGAACGGATTGCCAGCAGTGATTCAATGATGTTAGCTTAGAAATATGTGAGAAAGGGTTGCGAAGCTTATTTAGCTTATGTCCTCGACACGAAAGTGACTGAAAAGAAGATTGAATCAATGCCAGTTGTTTGTGATTATTCAAATGTGTTTCCTGATGAGTTACCGGGTTTAACTCCGATCCGAAAAGTTAAGTTTGGTATCGAATTAATACCGAGAACTACTCCAATATCGATAGCTCCATACAGAATGGCACCGACTGAATTAAAAGAGTTGAAAGCTCAGTTGCAAGAATTGAAAGATAGAGTTTTCGCACGATTGAGTTATTCTCCCTGAGGTGCACCGATTTTGTTTGTGAAAAAGAAAGACTGCACGATGAGAATGTGCATTGATTATTTTCAGTTGAATAAAGTGACTATCAAGAACAAATATCCTTTGCCCCGGATTAATGATTTGTTTGATCAGTTAAAAAGAGCTATCATGTTTTCAAATATAGATCTGAGATCGGGATACTATCAGTTGAGAGTAAAAGATTCAGATATTCCAAAAACTGCTTTTTGAATGAGGTACGGCCACTATGAGTTTGTAGTTATGCCTTTCGGATTAACAAATATACCTAATGTTTTTATGGATTTGATGAACATAATTTATAGACCGTATTTAGATCAATTTTTTGTTGTATTCATTGATGACATTTTGATTTATTCATGTGATGAAATCGAACATACTGAACATCTAAGAATAGTGCTACAGACTTTGCGAGATAAGCAGTTATATGTGAAGTTTAGCAAATGTGAATTTTGGTTACAAGAAGTCGCTTTTCTGGGACATGTTGTGTCAGCATCTAGTATCCGAGTTGATCCGAGCAAGATTTTGGCTATTTTGGATTGGAAACCTTCGAGAAATGTTTCTTAAGTTCACAGTTTTCTTGGACTTGCTAGTTATTATCGAAGGTTTGTAAAAGGCTTTTCGATGATTGCGACTCCGTTGATGAAACTACTTCAAAAGGATGTGAAATTTGAATGGTCTAAAAAGTGTTAGAAAAGTTTTGATCAGTTGAAAGTTCTATTGACTGAAGCTCTAGTGTTAGTACAACCAGAATCAAGTAAAGAATTTGTGATCGACAGCGATGCATCTTTGAATGGTTTAGGTTGTGTTTTAATGCAGGAAGGAAAATTCATAGCTTATGCCTCGAGACAGTTAAAGCCGCATGAAAAGAACTATCCGACTCATGATCGGGAATTGGCAACTATTGTGTTCGCGTTGAAGATTTGGCGCCACTATTTGTTTGGTAAGAAATGTCACGTTTATTCCGACCACAAAAGCTTAAAATATTTGATGACTTAGAAAGATCTGAATTTGCGACAGGGAAGATGGTTAGAGTTGTTAAAAGATTATGAGCTTGTTACCGATTATCATTCGGGAAAAGAAAATGTTGTTGCTGATGCTTTGAGTTGGAAATCATTGTTTGCATTGCAAGCGATAAATACTTTGTTAACTTTGTCTAATGATGGTTCGATTTTAGCTGAGTTAAAAGCGAGACCATTATTTATTCAGCAGATTTACGAAGCTCAGAAGGTTGATAATGAATTATTTACCAAATGAGCTCAATGTGATTTGAATGCTGATTTAGAATTCCGAGTTGATGATAATGATTGTTTGAGATTCCGAGGTCAGATTTGTGTTCTGAGAAATTCAAATTTAATTCAGATGATTTTAAATGAAGCTCATAGTAGTCATCTATCTGTTCATCCGGGAAGTACTAAAATGTATAATGATCTAAAACTGCTTTATTGGTGGCATGGTATAAAACGAGATATCTTAGAATTTGTTTCGAAATGCTTAATTTGTCAGTAAGTTAAAACTGAGCATTAGGTTCCTTCTAGGTTACTTCAACCGATTATCATTCCTAAGTGGAAATGGCACAAAATCACGAAGGATTTTGTATCGAGTTTACCTCTGACAATGAATAAGAAAGATGCAATCTAGATTATTGTTGATAGATTGACTAAATCGGCTCATTTCATTCCGGTTCATTTAGATTGTTCACTTGATAAGCTTGCTGAGTTGTACATTTCTCAGATTGTAAGATTGCACGGAATACCTATTTTTATTGTTTTAGATAGCGATCCGAGGTTTACATCATGATTTTGAAAGAAACTACAAGATGCATTTGGAGCACTGCTTTTCACCCACAGACAGATGGTCAATCTGAGCGAATTATTCAGATTCTCGATGATATGTTGAGATGTTGTATTCTTGAGTGTGAAAGCACGTGGGAATGATATTTGCCACTGATTGATCTTGCATATAATAATAGCTTTCAATCAAGTATCAAAATGGCTCCTTATGAAGCTTTGTATGGTCACAAATTTCAAACACCGTTGTATTGGATAGGGCTTAGTAAGAATAAGATTCACGGGGTTGATTTGATCAGAGAAACAGAAGAAAAAGTGAAAGTAATACAAGATATTTTGAAAGCAGCAGCGGATAGTCAGAAATCATATGCCGATTTAAAAAGAAAAGATATTGAGTTTCAAATCAGAGACAAAGTGTTTCTGAAAGTATCTTCGTGGAAAAAAATACTTCGATTAAGTCGTAAAGGCAAATTGAGTTCGAGATTCATCGGGCCGTACGAGGTTATAGAACGTATCAGGCCGATTGCTTATAGATTGTTGTCGCTATTGGAATTGGAAAAGATCCACAATGTATTTCATGTATCGATGCTACGAAGATACAGATCAAATCCTTCGCAGGTTATTTCCCCGACTGAGGTTGAAATTCAGCTTGATATGTCTTATGAAGAAGAACCGATCCATATCTTAGCTCGCGAGGTTAGAAAATTGCAAAACAAGAAAACTCCATTAGTAAAAGTAATGTGGCATCGTCACGGTGTTGAAGAGGTTATGTGGGAGCCTAAAGATACCATGAGACAGTAGTATTCGAATCTATTCAATAGTAAGATTTTCGAGGACGAAAATTCCTAAGGGGGAGTGTAATAGCTAGATTTAGACCCTAATCGAAATGATGGTTTTGGGACCATGAATCTGAGTTAGAAAAGTATTTAAAAATTATTTTCTGAGTTTTTTTTGTGTGAATTTATATTCATGAAATTTTCGTGATTCCATTTTATCGTTTAGGTGCTCAATTAAATAAAAGGACCTAATCGCGTAAAGTGAAAATTTAATTGTTTGATGTGTAAGGGTCGAAATGTGTTTGTCTTTGTAAATGGAGGTATTTATGTGATAATTAGCCCATGATAACATGCAATGGACGGTAATGGCCTTATTATACCATGATTTTATATTTTAAGTCAAAGGTTAATTAGGTAAATTAGTTAATAAGTTAATATATAACAAACATATCATAAATTAAAGCCATATATTAATGTTTATATTTGTTCTTGCCGAAAATAAAAGAGAAGAAAGACAAGCTAGGTATTCGGCAATTGTTGATTCAAATTCAAGGTTATTTTGGTTTCGATTTTGGATAATTTTTATGTTTTTGAGATCGTTGCTTCAAATACTATCTGACCCATGCTAGAATATCTGATTCTGATGAATATTTGTGTTTTGTGATGTTTAATGATGATTTATGAAAGATATGTTTTGGATTAATATGTTTTGTATTGGAATTTTTGATGAATTTGAATAATTAAGGCTAAATTGTAATAATAAGAATTTGAGGGACTAAAATGTGAAATAAATGAAATGTAAGGACTTGTATGAATATAAGGAAGATTCGGCCTACCTATGTTGTTGTGAGATTTTGTATATTTTTTGTTTTGTACAATAGAGACTAAATTGTGTGTTTTGCTCATTTGTGTGTTTTTTGATGAATTTGATTGAATATTTGATTTAATAAGTTTAGTTTAAATTAATTTAGATCAAGAAAAGAGAAAATCGAATTTAGATCGGGGGAAAACTAAAGTTGTCGACTAGCCGATCCGTTCCGAATTTTCATCGTCCTAGGTAAGTTTATAAGCAAATGTTCGTACTTAATTTTAATTAAATGCAATGTGTATATGCTGAAATGAAATATATGAATTTATACATGCTATTTTCGAACGTGCATAAGCTTGGTAACCATGTTCAAGAATTCGTTTTGACTGAGTTATGATGTCCGGAAGCCCCGTATGAACCTTAAGAATAGTTAGGATACATATGTCATGACATAGGATTCCGATATGTGATGTGCGAGTAAGACCATGGCATCAATATATATGTGCAAGTAAGACCACCTTTATACGTTGGAATCGATATATGACTTCGATATGTGTGTGCGAGTAAGACCCTGTCTGGGACAGTGGCATCGATATGTGACTACATGTAAGACCACGTCTGGGACGTTGGCATTGTACGATATGTGTGATTATTCGAGTGTCCTATCTAATTCCGAATGGTTCATCGGGCAACAATAAGTGTGATCGAATGTGTAAAACGAGCTAATTGGCCAGGTAAGTTAAGGTAGGTGAATAACTTGATTATTTGTTATAAATTACATTTGATGCAAATGAAAGACATATGTGATTACAGTATGTGTATTCAGCCAAATAAGTAATATATGTACATGATGTTATATTATGATTCTTGAGTTTGTGTATTTGAGCATATTCACATTTGGTTATTTAATGACATTTTGATTATGAAAGTTGAATAACATTTGGTAAGTTTGATTACTTAAGTATTCAGCCAAGATGGAAAATTTGAGTATGAAATGTATTGTATATCAAATTTGTAGTTTGAGAATAAGGAATGATAATGTTAATATAATTTGGTTAGCTTAGAATGAATTGATTATATATTTGGATTGTTTATTTGCTTACGACTTGCTAAGCTATAAAAGCTTACCCTGCAAATATGTATGTGTCTGTTTTATGGATTTTGGATCAAGTTACGAGCTCGGGGATCGTCAGCAAAGTTCATCACACTATCCACTGTTTTGGTATTTAAATAGTTGAACTTGAACAATGGCATGTATAGGTTGGACATACTTTTTAAATGTTGAATTTGGTTATGTATTTAAAGCCATGCGAAAATGGCTTGCTAGTTACGCTTAGTCTTGGTTTTATATGTACGATTAGTTATAATGTTTAATAAGCTTGGTATTGATAATTCAGTTATGTTTAATTGTGATTTGAAATCCTTTTGGTTATATTGTTTTGAAACATGAACAAAAGGAGTTTGAGATATGTATTATATGTTTTGGATTTGGGTAATGTTTTGGTTGATTGTGTGGCTAGTTCGACTGTGATATGTATGAATAAAAGTGTATGTGCATTAGGTTGTTGTATTTACTCAATGTGCTATAAGTGATTTGTTATCTAAGGTTGTTTAGCTATATTCGAATTTGTTATAGTATGTTTTGATATGTTATAATATGGTACGCACGATTTATGTTTTGATTATGTTACAATTTGTGATTCGGCACTTATTAGTGAAAGCTTTTCGCACTCGATAAAAATTTGGATGTGTATGCGGTTTTAAGTACTTAGATTTGGCTATGCAAGGTGTTGAGTTAAGAGAATATTCTATGATAGTTTTAGTTCATTTTTTGCTATAAATTCAACTGTTAAGTGTAGCTTTGAAACCTAGGGCAAGTACGCAATATGTATTCAAGCTATAATAGCATATTCAGACATGTCAATATATATTAAGTTGCATGTGTAATTGCTTGTTAAAATATGTAATAAGTTTTTGATTGGTTTTATTATGAGTACGTACAAAAGTTGCTATTTGTGCTTGAAAATGGAGTAAGTTTATAATTATGTTATTAAATTTATGACCATTAAGTAAAGTTGGCAATTTTATATGTATATGTTATTGAATAAAGTACTATTTAAACATTTTAAAGTGTTTAAGATAGGCTAGTTTAAAATAAGTTATAAATAGTTTGATTTCTTCTAAGTATACAGAGAATATTGGGATGTTTTAATATGTTCTGTACATTATATTATGAATATCGAAATCGTGTTTATTATTTAATTGAATTTATGCTTTATTCATATAAATGTGACTTTTATAGATATGTGGTTGTTTAAAAATGTGTTTTTGGTTTTTTAATGCCTCATAACCCTAATCTGGCGACAGATACAGGTTAGGGGTGTTGCATTTTATTGGTACTAGAGCTATGGTTTAGTCGTTTCTAGGACTAACGTAGCGGGTGTGAGTCTAGCTATACATGCCATATTATATATTATGATAGTGTGATGACTTCTGACAATTGAAAATGTGTTTTCGTATAGTAAATGGATCTCGACAGGGTTGTAGCTAATGATGTTGAGAGCATAGCACTTGCTCTCGCGCAAGGCACAGCGCCGGTTGATTCTCGATCGACTTCGAGTAACCAAGAGGGAGAGGCTAAGCAAGCCTTTTACGAAATGATGAACGACTAGTTTACTCAATATATTCGACTAACCCGGCTGCACAACAACCTCCACCCATGGTTAATCCATCTTCGATGCCTGCTATACCTCAAATAAGTGATCTATTGAGATTATATAAGCCACTTGTTGATAAAATCATAAAATACGGGGCTGAAGGGTTTAAAGGTACTGATGATTATGATGCTAAGCGGGCTCAGTTCTGGCTTGATAATACTATCCGTGCGTTTGATGAGTTGTCCTGTACCCCAGATGAATGTTTGAAGTGTGCCATATCTTTGCTTCGAGACACAGCATATCACTGGTGGAATACCATAGTATCAGTGGTTCTGAGAGAGTGGGTGACCTGGGAATTCTTTCAGACTAAGTTTCGTAAGAAATATATCAGCCAAAGATTCATTGATCCGAAGCGTAAAGAATTTTTAGAGCTGAAACAGGGTCGGATGACCGTGACAGAGTATGAGCGAAAATTTGTGAGACTCAGTCGGTATGCCTGAGAGTGTGTTTCAACCGAAGCTATAATGTGTAAAAGATTTGAAGATGGACTGAATGAAGATATTAAACTGTTAGTTGGCATACTTGAGATAAAAGAGTTAGTGGTACTTGTTGAGCGAGCCTGCAATGCTGAAGAGCTCGGGAAAAAGAAAAGAAAAGTTAATTTTGAAGCTAGTGACTCGTGTAAGAGATCCTTCAGTAAGTCAATCCAGTCAGCACCAAAGAAGTTCTGAGATGATTTCAGTCGTTCAAAAGCCACTTCAAATTACTCTCGACGAGATCAAAATAGACCATCTGTGAGCTCGAGAGCTACCTTAGTAGCCAGTGTGGGTAATGTTAGATCTAATCAACCTAAGTGTAAGCAATGTGGTAAACGACATCCCGACAGTTGCAAATTTCATGATCGGGCTTGTTTTAAATGTGGATCGATGGATCATTATATTCGAGATTGCCCAGGGTTAGCTGAAGAAAATCCAGTGCAAAATATGAGACCAGGTAATACTATAGTTCGAGGTAGATCACCCAGAAATGTGGGTAATATGAGTGGCAGTCAGAGAGGGACTAAAGATATAGCTGCCAGATCTAAGGCTTGTGCACCTGTCAGAGCCTATGCTATACGCGCACGCGAGGAGGCTTCATCCCCAAATGTCATTACTGGTACATTCACTCTCTATAATACTAATGTAATTGCATTAATTGATCCTGGTTCAACTCATTCTTATATGTGTGAGACTTTAGTAATCAGTAAGACTTTTCCTGTTGAGTCTACTGAGTTTGTGATTAGAGTGTCAAACCTCTTGGGCCGGTGTGTTATGGTTGACAAAATGTGTAAGAATTGTCCCTTGATGGTTCGAGATTCGTGTTTTCTGGCTGACTTGATTTTGTTGCCTTTTGATTAGTTCGACATAATTCTGGGTATGGATATGCTGACTTACATGATACTATTGTAAATTGTAAAAGAAAGACTATCGATTTACGGTGCCAGAATGATGAGATTATTCAGATTGAATCTAATTATCTGAATGGTTTACCAGCAGTGATTTCTTCGATACTAGCTCAGAAATATGTGAGAAAAGGCTGCAAAGCTTACTTTGCATATGTGCTTGACAGTAAAGTGGCCGAAAGAAATTTTGAAACAGTACCTGTTGTGTGCGAGTATCCAAATGTGTTTCCTAAAGAATTACCGGGTTTGCCACCTATTCGAGAGGTAGAGTTTGGTATTGAGTTAATGCCTGGGACGACTCTGATATCTATAGCTCCGTACAGAATGGAACCTACTGAATTAAAAGAATTGAAAGATCAGTTGCAAGAGTTGACAGATAGAGGTTTCGCGTGATCGAGTTTCTCTCCGTGGGGTGCACTTGTATTGTTTGTGAAAAAGAAAGACAGAACTATGAGAATGTGCATCGACTATAGACAGCTTAATAAGGTGAATATAAAGAATAAGTATCCGTTGCCACGGATTGATGATTTGTTTGACCAACTGAAAGGGGCTATAGTGTTTTAAAGATAGATTTGAGATCAGGCTACTATCAGTTGTGAGTTAAAGACTCTGATGTGCCAAAGACTGCTTTCTGAACGAGGTATGAACACTATGAGTTTTTGGTTATGCTTTTTGGACTTACTAATACACCTGTTGTTTTCACGGATTTGATGAATCGAATCTCCAGACCATATCTGGATCGATTTTGTGGTTGTGTTTATAGATGACATTTTAATCTACTCTCATGATGAGACTAAACATACCGAACATTTGAGAGTTGTGTTACAGACTCTGTGAGATAAGTAGTTGTATGCGAAGTTCAATAAATGTGAGTTCTAGTTAAGCGAAGTCAGTTTTCTGGGTCATGTTGTATTAGCATGGGGCATTCGGGTTGGTCTGAGCAAAATTTAAGCTATACTTGATTTGAAACCTCCGAAAAATGTTTCTGAAGTCTGAAGTTTTCTGGGACTTGCAGGTTATTATAGACGGTTCGTGAAGGGCTTCTCTATTATTGCAGCTCTTTTGACCAAGCTATTACAGAAAGATATTAAGTTTGAGTGGTCAAAAAAGTGTCAGAAAAGTTTTGATCAGTTGAAAGCCCTTTTGACCGAAGCTGCAGTGCTACTTTAGCTAGAATCGGGTAAAGAATTTATTATCTTTAATGACATATCTTTAAATGGTTTGGGCTATGTTTTGATGTAGGAAGGCAAAGTTATAGCTCATGCCTTGAGACAGTTGAAGCCACATAAAAGGAATTACCCGACACACGATATAGAATTGGCAGCTATTGTGTTTGCATTGAAGATATGGCGCCACTATCTGTTCAGTGAGAAATGTCATGTTTGTTCTAATTACAAAAGCCTGAAATACTTGATGACTTAGAAAGATCTAAATTTTAGACAACTATGATCGTTAGAATTGCTAAAAGATTACGAGCTTGGGATTGACTACCACCTAGGAAAGGCTAATGTTGTTGCTGATGCTTTAAGCCGAAAGTCACTGTTTGCTTTGCGTGCAATGAATGCACATATGGCTATTTCTGATGATGGTTCAATAATAGCTAAATTAAAAGCAAGACCATTATTTGTTCAACAAATTTATGATGCCTCGAAGGTTGATAATGAATTGTTAGCAAAACGACCTCAGTGTGATGCAGATGCTGATTCGGAATTCAAAGTTGATGTTGAGGGCTGTTTGAGGTTCAAAAATTGGATATGTGTCTGAGAAATTCAGATTTGATTCAAATAATTTTAAATGAAGCTCACAATAGTCAGTTATCTGTTCACCCAGGTAGTACAAAGATGTATAATGATCTTAAATAGCTTTACTGGTGGCACGGTATGAAACGAGACATTTCTAACTATGTTTCGAAAATGTTTAGTTTGTCAGCAAGTAAAAGCTGAGCATCAGGTACCTTCTGGATTGCTTCAGCCGATCATGATACCTGAATGAAAATGGGACAAAGTTACGATGGATTTTGTGTCTGGTTTACCATTGACACCGAGCAAGAAAGATGCAATCTGGGTTATTGTGGATAGATTGACTAAGTCGACTCATTATGTTTCGATTCGTACAGATTACTCGCTTGATAAGCTAGCTGAATTGTATGTTTCTCAGATTGTGAGATTACATGGGGTACCTATCTCTATTGTTTCGGACAGAGATCTGAGGTTTACATCACGATTTTGAAAGAGACTGCAAGATGCACTAAGTAAAAAATTACATTTCAGCACTGCTTTCCATCCGCAGACAAATGGTCAATCCGAGCAAGTCATTCAAATACTTGAGGATATATTGAGATGTTGCATTCTCAAGTTTGAAGGTACGTGGGAACGATACCTACCTCTGATTGAATTTGCATATAATAACAACTTTCAGTATTAAAATGCCACCTTATGAGGCTTTGTACGGTCATAAATATCGTACACCATTGTACTGAAATGAACTTAGTGAAAATAAGATACACGAGGTCGATTTGATTAGAGAAACTAAACAGAAAGTAAAAATAATCCGTGAAAGTCTGAAAGCAACATCAGATCGTCAGAAATCATATGCAGACTTGAAACATAAAGATATAGAGTTTTGGATCAGAGATAAAGTCTTCTTTAAAGTCTCACTGTGGAAGAAAATACTCAGATTCGGTCGTAAAGGCAAAATGAGCCTGAGATTCATTGGGCCGTATGAGATTATAGAGTGTGTCGGGCCAGTTGCTTATAAACTGTTGTTGCCACCTGAGCTAGAAAGGATACACAATTTATTCCATGTTTCGATGCTTCGTAGATATCGATCTGATCCTTCACATGTGATTAGTCCGTCTGAGATTGAGATTAAGCCCGATATGATGTACGAGGAAGAACAGATTCGTATTCTGGCTCGCGAGATTAAAGAGTTGCGAAATAAGAAAATTTCGTTGGTTAATGTACTGTGGCATAAGCATGAAGTTGAGGAAGCAATGTGGGATCCAGAAGATGCAATAAGAGAACGCTATTCAAACCTATTCACCGGTAAGATTTTCGGGGACGAAAATCCCTAAGGGGGAAGAGTTGTAACAGCCCGATTTAGACCTAAATAGGAACGATGGTTTCGAGACCACGAATCTGAGTCAAAAAAATATTTAAAAATTATTTTCTATGTTTATTTTGTGTGAATTTATATTCGTGAAATTTTTGTTATTTAATTTTGTCGTTTAGGTGCTCAATTAAATAAAAGGACTTAATCTCGTAAATTGAAAATTTAATGGTTTAATGTGTAAGGGTCAAAATGTAAATATTCGTACTTAATTTTAATTAAATGCAATGTATATATGCTGAAATGAAATATATGAATTTATACATGCTATTGCCGAATGTGTATAAGCTTGGTAACCATGTTCAAGCAGTCGTTTCGAGTGAGTTATGATGTCCGAAAGCCCTGTATGAACCTTAGGAATAGTTAGGATACATCTGTCATGACATAGGATTCCGATATGTGATGTGCGAGTAAGACCATGGCATCAATATATATGTGCGAGTAAGTCCACATTTATATGTTGGCATCGATATGTGACTTCGATCTATGTGTACGAGTAAGACCCTGTCTGGGACAGTGGCATCGATATGTGATTACATGTAAGACAATGTTCGGGGCGTTGGTATTGTACGATATGTGTGATGATCTGAGTGTCTTATCCAATTCCGAATGGTTCATCAGGCAACAATAAGTGTGATCGAATGTGTAAAACGAGCTTATTGGCCAGGTATGAGCTAGCTTGGTACTTATTTGATTTAAGGTAAGTGAATAACTTGATTATTTGTTATAAATTACATTTGATGCAAATGAAAGACATATGTGATTATAGTATGTGTATTGAGCGAAATAAGTAATATATGTACATGATATTATATTATGATTCTTGAGTTTGTGTATTTGAGCATCTGAACATTTGGTTATTTAATGACATTTTGACTATGAAAGTTGAATATCATTTGGTAAGTTTGATTACTTAAGTATTCGGCCAAGGTGGAAAATTTGAGTATGAAATGTATTGTATATCAAATTTGTAGTTTGAGAATCAGGAATGATAATTTTATTATAATTTGGCTAGCTTAGAATGAATTGATTATATATTTGGGTTGTTTATTTGCTTACGACTTACTAAGCTATAAAAGCTTACCCTGAGAATATGTGTGTCTCTGTTTTATAGATTTTGGATCAAGTTACGAGCTCGGGTATCGTCAGGAAAGTTGATCACACTATCCACTATTTTGGTATTTAAATAGTTGAACTAGAACTATGGCATGTATAGGCTGGACATATTTTTTAAAAGTTGAATTTGGTTATGTATTTAAAGCCATGCGAAAATGGCTTGCTAGTTATGCTTAGTCTTGGTTTTATATGTGTGCCTAGTTATAATGTTTAATAAGCTTGGTATTGATAATTCAGTTATTTTTTATTGTGATTTGAAATCGTTTTGGTTATAATGTTTTGAGATATGAACAAATGGAGTTTGAGATAGGTATTATATGTTTTGGATTTGGGTAATGTTTTGGTTGATTGTGTGGCTAGTTCGGCTGTGATATGTATGAATAAAAGTGTATGTGCATTAGGTTGTTGTATTTAGTCAATGCGCTATAAGTGATTTGGTATCTAAGGTTGTTTAGCTATATCCAAATTTGTTATAATATGTTTTGATATGTTATAATATGGTATGTAAGATTTATGTTTTGATTATGTTACAATTTGTGATTCGGCACTTATTAGTGAAAGCATTTCGTACTTGATAAAAATTTGGATGTGTATGCGGTTTTAAGTAATTAGATTCGGCTATGCAAGGTGTTGAGTTAAGAGAATCTTCTATGATAGTTTTAGTTCATTTTTTGCTATAAATTCAATTGTTAAGTGTAGCTTTAAAACCTAGGGCAAGTACGCAATATGTATTCAAGCTATAATAGCATATTCGTACATGTTAATATATATTAAGTTTCATGTGTAATTGCTTGTTAAAATATGTAATAAGTTTTTGATTGGTTTTATTATGAGTACGTACAAAAGTTGCTCTTTGTTCTTGAAAATGGAGTAAATTTATAATTATGTTATTAAATTTATGACCATTGAGTAAAGTTGGCAATTTTATATGTATATGTTATTGAATAAAGTACTATTTAAACATTTTAAAGTGTTTAAGATATGCTAGTGTAAAATAAATTATAAATAGTTTGATTTCTTCTGAGTATACGGAGAATATTGGGATGTTTTAATATGTTCTGTACATTATATTATGAATATCGAAATCGTGTTTATTATATAATTGAATTTATGCTTTATTCATATAAATGTGACTTTTATATATATGTGGTTGTTTAAAAATGTCTTTTTGGTTTGTTAATGCCTCGTAACCCTAATTCGGCGACGGATACGGGTTAAGGGTGTTACAGGGAGAGTTGTAATAGCTCAGTTTAGACTCTAGTCAGAATAGTGGTTTCGTGACCACAAATTTTAATTAGAAAAATATTTTAATATTATTTTCAATTTTTATAATATGTGAATTGATATCTGTGAAAGTTTCGTATGAAAATTTAATTGTTTGTGTGCCGATTTGATAAAAATGACCTAATCGCGTAAACAGTAAAAGTTGTTTGCTATATGTTAAGTGTGCCTATTTATTATGTCATTGTAAATGAGAGGTCCTTATGTTGTTAATAAGCAATTTACATAGTAAGTGGACAATAATGGCCTTAGTATTAATGATTTATATGTTAATTATTAAGGTTAGAAATGGTATTTGATTATTTAATGAATTATAACAAAATAAAACATGAAAATTAAGCCATTAGTGTTCATATTGCTGAAAATCAAAAAGAAAAAAAGAAGAAAATTCAATAGGGTGCGGCTAGGAGATTTGGTGATTAAGGTATGTTTTAAGCTCCGTTTTTGATGATTTTTACGTTTTTGAGATCGTTGCTTAGTATTCTATCCTCTAATTTTTGAATTGGTTGATGATTTTGAAAGATGACATTGATGAATTCATGTGTTTTATGATATTTAATGATGAATTATGAAAGCTTAGTGCTTGATATACATGTTTTGTAAAGTGATTTTGGGTAAAAATGTATATTAGGGATTTAATTTAGAAAAGTGTAAAATGAGGGGTTGAATTGTGAAATAAATGAAAGTTTTGGGCTCCTGGAGGTCTTTATGATATTCGGTTATGCATGGGTTCATTGAAATTATGTGTATTTTGTGTTTTTGTGAAATATGGACTAAAATGTTAAAAAGTAAAAATGTGAGGGCTAATTTGTAAAATTCCCTTAATATGTGTTTATGGATTAAATTGAATGATTGGTTGAATAAAAGGGTTAATTTTGAATACATATAGATCAAGAAAAGAGGAATTCAGATTTATACCAAGGAAAGTCGAAGGTTTTTGAGTAAACAGTCTGAATCGTCAATTCCGAGTATGAGGTAAGTTCATACATGATATATGATGTTATAATTATGTTTTAATGCTTTGATAATGCATAAATTGTATAAATATTTGATTACAGTTTGAGCATGATGATAATTGACTATGTTCGACACTAAGTGTACAGTTCGAAATAGCTTCAGCTACAAATGGCACTAAATGTGCGAGTTGGAATAACTTCGGCTCTATGAGGCACTAAGTGTGCGATACCGAGATAGCTTCGGTTTATTGAAATGGCATTAAGTCTACGAGATTGTTACAGCTTCAGCAAATTACTGATGCACTAAGTGTGTGAATTCTTCAAGCATGGAAAGACTTCCAAATGAAGTAATGTATTTGAATGAGAGGTGAGAATGAATGAATAAATAAGGAAAGTTCAGGTATGTTCGACACCTATGTGGTAGATGATACTATGTGTATGAAGCGTGAAGAATACGTATGAACATATTAAATGAGATAGAATAGAATTGATGGATGAATTGTGAATTACTAAGTGTTTATTAGTTGATGTTTCGTATATTATAAACTGTTGATTATTTATGGTACGAACTTACTAAGCTTTAAAGCTTACTTTGTAAAATGTTCTCTATTTTAGAGTATTTTAAAGCTAGCTCAGATCTGGGGATCGTCAGTGACTCATTCACACTATCGGACATCTATTTTGGTACCATTTTGAAAATTGTATATATAGTATATGGCAGGTATAAGCTAGAAGTATTTTAGTACATTTCTTGATGTGAATATCTAGTCATGAGATTTGGCTTGTAAATGTTGGCATATGGCCTTTTAAGTTGGCCTAAATGATGTGTTTGATAGGTAAGTCATATGGTGTGTACAATGTTCATGTGATGGTTTGAATATGGAATGTTGAATTGGCAATTTTTGTGGTATGAAGTATGTGATTAAATGATGAGTTTATCTATTGGAAACTTACGTAAGTTGTGATGAATTTAGTACATTAATTTGGTATGTTTTGGATGTGAAATTGAGTTGTGAATTGAATGGCATGTTGTAACGCCCCAAAAATTCTGAAACTCAAAAATCCTGAAATCCCAAATTTCCTTTATTTTCGATTTTGATGAAAATTGTGTTTAATACTCTTATCCAAGCGATAATTTTAGTAGGTCTTAGCTAAGGTTGAGTTCGAATTAAGGGGTAGAAGAAATTATAATTTAATTATTAAAAGAATTACGGCTGACAAGTAGGTGGGCTTTTGAATAAATGAAGAAACAATTGGACACAAAAAGAGCCTATGGTAGAGTGGCTAAGTGACGCCACATAAGGTGTAGTGAGGTGGCATTAGTAGCTAGCAAGGGGGTCCAAGGTTCGAATCCTAGCTTAGTATTTTGAGAATTTAATTTTGGCATTCTAGAAGGATGGAAGTGACGTGAAGATGGACTCCAAGGGGAGTGTCCAAAAGAGAAAATTAAGGAAAGGATCAAGGGGTTATCAGGGAGAAAAACGAGGAGATGAGAAGTGAGAAGTAAGTAGAGCTCAATTGGGAACTTGGGCTTGAAGAATTCAGCTATAGGGCTGTAAATAGGTGCCGAATGGGAGGGTTGAGAAGTTAATGACGAATTTCCCTTCACTTTGTGCCAAAAACCCTTTTCTCTTCAAGATCCAAAAAGCCGAAAACCCTCTATTTTACATTCTTTTCTTTCTGCCGATTTCTATTCCCCTCTACACAATCTTCTTTGTCGATTTCTTCTACTACTCTTTTTCTTTAATTTGTACCAAGTAAACCTTATTCACCATACTTAGTTTGAAAAGCAGAAAAACCGAATCTTCTAAGGGCCGAATACTTTTTGACCGAATCTAGTGTAAGTGTTGCTCTTCCAATCGGTTTTCTTTGTTTAGTATCAATTATTGTCTCTCACTCTTTCTAATCAACTTTGGTAGGGAATTAGTATCAGATCTTGGTTTTTAGCTCTCTGCCGAATTGCTCCTTAAGGTGTTGCAGTTTTGGTAAGTAATCTTCTCCCATTGGCTAAGGTGGCCTAATGGTCACAGCTATGGTAAGGAGACTTGTGTTGGATACGAGTCACCTATTATTCGGGTATTAATAGTTAAGATTTGTGCAGATTGAGGAAATACGTGATCAAGGAAAAAGCGAGTAAGGATTGGGCTTAAGGTAAGGTTAAGGTGAGGTTTCAATTTTTGAGTAAATAAGTATTAAGCATGCAATTAATTGAAGAGTGATATCAATTGTAGGTTTGGGCTAAAGAGATCGCATCACGTTTGCTTACTAGGTGTGTACATACACTGCACACACACAATGATTAGGCAAAAGCCGAAAAGCTGAAATGCCGAAAAGTCAAAATACTGAAAAGTCAAAAGTTTGGCTATGGTAGTCTTACGAGTGCGTGAAAACTTGTAAGGGGGGAACCGATAGGTTGCCTGAGGCCCATAGGCGATTCCGTGGACTTGGGTTGTGATTTGGCCATATAGGTTAGAATGGGCTAAATGGGCCCAATGGGCTATTGGGCCCATAATAGGCAAAAAATTGAGTATTGATGCTTTGTGATAGGAATTTGTATGTGAGCATGAATATGAATGTGACTGGGCCTAACAGGCCATATAAATGTCATTTGGGCCTAATGGGCCATATACAAGTGATTTGGGTCTAATGGGCCATATGAATATAATTGGGCTTAATGGGCCAGATACAGGTATGTGAAATTGTTTGGGCTTTGTAAGGGGTTTTGGGCCTTGTATATGATATCCACATAAGACTTAATTAATATATTTCGACCGTGGACAAGTCAAAGGGTTAAGGTGTGGCAACGGGTATATGCATGTCTAGGGTTGGGTCTAGGGAGAGCTTGGTACTTAAGCGGTCTTAATGACCCACCTCCTCTTCTCTGAAATTCTACCTGGTGCATAGTATTCGTTCATCTTAGCTCATGGGACATGTTAACGGGCCAAGATAAGTGAAAACTGTAATTAAGGAAAAATTATTGAAATGCCCCTAAGGGCGAAAATGACAAAAATACTCCTATGTGTTGAATGTAAGTTTTGTGGATGCGACATGCAAACATATGATATTCTGCTTAGGTTGCATTTGGGTTGGGAATTATGGAACGAAGGAAGTATATGAGGATCGCATGGTTGCTTGACAATCGTGGATCCACCGAGGGCTTTTAAAGCCCAATATGTAAATGAAGGTAGTTCCACAACTGGGCTACCATGGTGTGTGGGTTGGGTGGGTCAATATTTATATCCCTACATGGTGAGACGGGGGACGGAGCCGGCGTGTAGCGGATGGATAATTTGGATGGGGTTGCATTGCATGATTAATGAATGATGTTTTTTTTTGAATGCTTGTTTTTGTCGAGGGTTGTACACACTGAGTTTGCGAAAACTCACCCCCTCTTTTATTTTATTTTCAAGTGATGCTCAGTAGAAGGTTCAATGTTTGGAAGGACTCTGGGTGGCCAGCTAGCAAGATGATTTGGACTTAGGTTTTTTTTAAAGCATTTAAGTTTTTACTTCTTTCTAAGTATGTTCCAGACCAGATTATAATAAGGTTTTCATTGTGTTATTATTACTTGAATTATTATTATTTTCAATGTACTTACAAGAAGTTGAACATGGGTTTTCTAAATTATAGTATGTTTTCTATGTTTCTGCAATTAAATTTTTAAATGATAAGTTTTCTTAAGTCAAATGTTTCAACAAGGTTTTTGTAACTGAAAGGGTGTGTTTTTTTTTAAGTTAATAAGGTTTCTTCTATTTTAAGAAGGGTTTTCAATGAAAACACAGTTTTCGCTAAAACACTTCAATGTGACACACCAGATTCGGCCATAACGTCTGGGCCGGGTTTGGGGTGTTACACATGTAATATATACAAAATGGTTGAATTGGTTGCCTATGAATGTATACAAATAATGCTAAAATGTTGTGGTTTTGGAATGCTTGAGATAGGTGGGAAATGTGGCTTAAACCAAGCCTAATTTCACCCCACACGGTTGAGCACACGGGCGTGTGCCTCGACCGTGTGTCTATTGTAATTTAGCTATTCAAGTCAGTCTCGAGCACGACCTAGATCCACGGGCGTGTCTGGTGGCCGTGTGAGGCACACAGCCTTGACACATGGGCGTGTGTGGCCATTTTGAATTGTACACGGGCTGGACACACGAGTGTGTGGTAGGCCGTGTGACCCAAGTCAATTTCGACCACGGCCAAGGCACACGGGCATGTCTTGTGGCCGTGTGGTTAACTCAGCATGTATGCCCTGTTTTGCCATGGTTTAGACGCACGGGCGTGTCTAAAGCCGTGTGAGGCACACGGCCTGATCACACGTGCGTGTGACCTTTGAAACTTTGAAATTTTTTTTTAAGTTTTTGAGAAAATTTGTATGTGCTCGGTTTAGTCCCGACCCCTTTCTAAAGCATGTTTAAGGTCTCATTGACCTATGTAAGGGACTTTGTAATGATGTGTGACGATGATGCTATGATGATTGAGAAATTAATACGAGATGTTTAGATTTGTCCGGTAACGCCTTTAACCCTAGTCCAGCAACGGATACGGGTTTGGTGTGTTACAAACACTTTGTTTTTCCCCCAATCTAGATTTGAACTTAATTTTTCTTGATCTATATAATACCAAATTCAATCTATTCGTTATTCATTCTATTCAATTTAGCCCAAAATACATATTATGGTAAAATTACACTTTTTCCCCTAACATTTCAACATCTTTACAATTTAGTCCTTATCTCATAAAAATACAAATTCATGCAACTAGGTCCTTACCCATGCTAGCCGAATTTTTCTTATTACCATAGCAACCCATATTTTTCATTTATTTCACATTTCTAGAACAAAATTTACACATTTCTCAATTTAATCCCTAATTGACATTTTTACCAAAAATCATTTTACAAATGTTGTTTATCTAACAACAACCATACATTTTCTATCATAAAGCATCAAAATGCACCTATATTCATCCGTGGTAAAACCTTAAAACTTTAAAAATTTTGCAAATTAGTCCCTGGGCTAGCTAGATTAAGCTGTAATGATCTCAAAAACATAGAAATCATTAAAAACGGGACCAAAATCATACCTAATTGGAAAAAAAAGCCTTGGCCGAATGAAGAACCCTAAAAATGGCTTCTTCTCATGCCAATTTTAGTTGAAGATGAAGAATAGAAAGATGATATGTGGTTTTATTTCATTTACTTAATCTTTATTAACTAAATTACAAAATTAAACTTAATGAACATTAAATATTTCACTAAATGCCAAGCCATTATCATCCATTAACTCATTAATGGGTTAATTACCACTGAAAGACTTCCACTTTAATAATCCATGGCTATTAGACACCTTTAGCTAATAGAATACAAGTTTTACACTTTACGCGATTTAGTCCTTTATATCGAATTAAGCACTCAAACGATAAAATTTCTTAACAAAATTTTCACACAATCACACTATCATGCTGTAGACATTAAATTAATAATAAAATAATTATTTTGACTTCAAATTTGTGGTTCCAGAACCACTGTTCTGATTTGACTAAAAACGGGCTGTTACAGCCAATCTATACTATTATATGTGACTACGTGAATCATGGTTTATGCTTAAATTAATATGTGATATGAGATTTTTGCTTGAATGGGTATGAAATTGCTATGTAAAGGGACTAGTAGATAATACATGAATAAGTAAGGTATGACACTAGTCATAAGAACAATGTGTTTGTGCTATATGGTTGTTTATGGATGCATGATGGCATGTTTGCATTGTGGCTATTCTACTCATTCACTGAAATTGTTAAAACTCACCCACTTTTTTCAACATATGTAGATTAATGACGTTTCAGTTTGGGCGGTGTGGTTTTCCAAGAGAGTGATCCAAGGAAGACTTGTTAATTCTCGTAGGTGTTCATTTATTTATTTGTGTATTGGGGAATAAGGAAATGTGGTAGACTTGTTTAGTACCATGATCTATTTGGACTATTTTCCGATTTTACATATTTGCTTAGGTTTATGAATATAGATTGTAACAGCTCGTTTTTAGTCAAATCAGAATAGTGGTTTTGAGACCACAAATCTATGGTCGTAAAATTATTTTAATATTATTTTAAGTGTTTACAGCATGATGGTATGTGTGTGTGAAAGTTTTGTGAAGAAATTTTAACGTTTGAATAGTTAATTTGATAAAAAGGACTAAATCGTGTAAAGCGTAAAACTTGAGTTCTAATAGCTAAAGGTGTCTAATAGCTATAGAACCTTAAAGTTAAGGTCCTTATGTTGTAAATAGACCATTATAATCATGTGTGGACGTATATGGACATATTATGATGTGTTTTAAATGGTTTATTATTAAGGTTATAATTGTAAATTAGTAATTAAACTTAACATAAATAAAATAAAGCCAAATTAGCCTTATCATCATCTTCCATAACAGAATTTTGAAGCAGAAAAAAGAAAAGATTAGGGTTCTTCATTCGGCCAATTAAAATTCAAGCAATTAGGTATGTGTTTTGCTCGGGTTTTTATGATTTCTATGTTTTTGTGATCGTTGCATCTAGTACTAGCTAGCCCTGGGACTATTTTGCAAAACTGTTAGATATTTTGAAAGATGTCATTGATGAATACATGAGTATTTTGATGTTTGATTATAGATTATGAATATTTGATGTTAGATAAACAAGTTTTGTAAAGTGATTTTTAGTGAAAATGCAAAATAGGGATTAAATTGAGAAATGTGCAAAGTTAGTGGGTAAAATGTGAATAAATGAAAATTATTGGCTGCTGGGGGCATTACGATAATTTGGATAGCATGGGTATAATTAGAATTTCATTAATTTGTGATTTTATGTAATAAGGACTAAATTCTGATGTAACACTCCTCACCCGTATTCAATGCTGGAATAGGGTTATGGAGCATTACCAGACTAGAAACACATATAACTGTACTATTTTCATACATTCGATTAAATCATACAACCAACATTAAATTCCAATCAATTTATCTCTTATAATAGTCTACGAGGCCTTAAACATGCTTTAGAAGTGGTTTGAGACTAAATCGATAACATATGAAAATTTTGAAAACTTAGGAAAATTTCAAACATACAGGGATCACACAACCGTGTGAACGGGTCGTGTGCCTCACATGGCTAGTAGACATGCCCGTGTCTTAGGCAATGTATAAACAGGGCATACATACTGACTTGCACGACACAGTCGAAGACACGCTCATGTGCCAGGCCGTGTCAAAACTTTAGGGTATACTGACTTATGCAACACGGCCAAGTTACACGCCCGTGTGCTAGGTCGTGTGCCAATTAGGGGGTATATTGACTTGTACCACACGGCCAGTCACACGCCTGTGTGCGAGACCGTGTGGGGCATACTGACTTTATTTTAATTCAACACTAGGGGACACACGGCCGTGTAACATGACCATGTAACACCCTATATAACCCACACCGGGGCGAAGTACAAGGCATTACCTAACTTGATCTCATGCATACAACCAATCTCAAGTCACCGAGAGTCGGTCCAATTTAAAAATTTTTCAATTTCTACTTGAAACTTCTTATTATGGGCCTACGAGCCCCAATTCAACCGTTGAAAACTATTCGGGACCATTCTGGGTCCTTAAACCAACCTTATGAAATTTGCCTTTAAAACAAAGCACACGCCCTGTGGAAGGGTAACACGCCCGTGTGACCATATCGACATGGTCGTGCTAATAGCCCATATGGCTTACACGGCCTAAGCACTCTGGGACAAGCCCGTGTCCTACACCGGTGTAGAATTAATTTCTAATTCACACCTACAGGAGTTTTCCCACGGCTAGACACACGCCCGTGTTAATGGCCCGCGTCCCTCACATGGCCACGGCATCCTCGTGTCCTAGCCCATGTACGAAAACATGGACATTCTATTTC
This sequence comes from Gossypium longicalyx, assembly GCA_025698465.1. Taxonomy (NCBI): domain Eukaryota; kingdom Viridiplantae; phylum Streptophyta; class Magnoliopsida; order Malvales; family Malvaceae; genus Gossypium; species Gossypium longicalyx. Next base: position 31,571,296 of record CM047006.1, read on the forward strand.
TGACGTCAGCATTCTCAAAATATCACAAGGCCAAGGCACACGCCCATGTGCTGGGCCGTGTCCTTCACATGGCTGAGACACATGGCCGTGTCTCTGCCCGTGTGTTTATACCATGCATACTGACTTGAAACTTTTACGTGTAGGGAACACACGGCCGGACTACATGCCCATAGGGCAGACCGTGTGTCACACACGACTTTGACACACGCCCATTTGTCTACCCGTGTGGACAATATAAGGCTATTTACCAAGCCTCATTGCCACCCTTACATACCTATTTTCATACAAATGCCAACCAATACCAAAATGACCACAATTTCTATAATCAAATTAGCCACAATAGACATACATTAAATCATGATAATGCATCTTTTACAAGTTCAAAATGAATGTTAGCTATCATTCAAAGTTTAATACAAATTGAAGGGTTTCCAACCCAAGCCAACACATTTGGCCAATTCTCAAAGGCACAAAATAATAAAGTCGAAGTCCTATACATGTCATATTCAAAAATATAAATCCAACTATACCGATGCTTCGGTTGATAATGTGATTGATATCTCTGACTTCTAGTGATCCTTGAGCTAGTTAGGCGACACTGAAAGGAAATGGAAAGGAAAAAGAGTAAGCATAAAAGCTTAGTAAGTTGCATATAAGTAAGTATACAAAAACAACAATTTATCAATAGTCCACATGCTCATAATACCAAGGTAGGCATAAGCATAACTTACTCATTACCATCCATACAAGTCACATATTATACAATGAGCTCATATCTCATACATACCAATTAAGTACCTGTACCACTCACAACACTGTTATACTTTCCTCATTAGCTTAAGAACATAACTTTCACCGTTGAACCATTTGGAACACTACTAGATATTCATTAAGCTTCAAACGTGGATAAGGTGCCGATGCCATATCCCAGACATGGTCTTACACTGGCTCATATCTCAAGTCGATGCCATGTTCCAGACATGGTCTTACACTGACATCTTCTCATAGCTGATGCATGCCCCAGACATGTCTTACACTGGCTTACGTCTCGAGGCCGATGCATGTTCCAGACATGTCTTACACTAGCTTTTGTCTCAATGTCGATGCCATGTCCCAGACATGGTCTTACACTGGCTCTCATAATGTGGCCGATGCATGTCCCAGACATGTCTTACACTAGCTCACACACAAATGACTTAAAGTCATGGCATGAATATCCAATTTACTTCCTAAGGTTCCAACGGAAATTCTACTAACTCATTTATCATTATACATTCTCAATTTCACAATCAAGCAATTCATGCTATAATATTTCAAACACATATAGTAACAATGTAGTTGTATTACTTACATCCAACTTACCTCGGATTACAAAACATACACAACTAGTCAGTTTAGTCAATTTGCTTGGCTTTCCTCGGGTTTAGGTTTGGATTTGGAAATTCTTGATCTAAAATAGCAAAACGCAGTCATTTAATCACTAAATAAAATTAAGCAATTAAAAATTCACATCTTCGGTAAAATGACCATTTTGCCCCTAGACTTTGGCAAAATGACCATTTTACCCCAATGCTCAATAATCGATTTTTATCGAACTTCTTCGCATCTTAAGCCTAGCTGAACTCTTTTTACTCTTATAGCAACCCCATGTTCTCTCTAATTCACACATTTATCAATTATTTTACAACTTGTGCAAAATAGTCCCTTTAGGTATTTTCATGCTAACACATTTTCACAAAAGTTGTTTATAAGACACCCAAGACTCATTTTCTTCCATAAAAACTCAGCAACCATCACAAATCCTTTCATGGAAAAACCCTAAACTCTTAATCATTTTGCAAAATAGTACCCTCATTTGAAAGCTCATGCTTCAAGGGTCTCAAAAGTACAAAAATCATCAACAAAGGACATGGAAATTACTTACTTGTGAGTGCTTCAAGTTGCTGAAATTTAAAGCTCTTAAAACCCCATTTCTTTGCTGTAAATTTCGGTGGTAGTGAAGAAAAAATGAAAGAAAAAGATGTTAGCTAGGCTTAGGGTATTATTATATTACAAATGATGTCATCAATTACCAAATGTTGACTTTTCAACATTTTTATCCCCACATGGCCGGTCAAGCTATCTAGTTAGGGTCTAATTGCCTCTTCAAGACCCCCAATTTTTATCTTCTAGCTATTTGACACATGTAGCTACCAATTTAGGACATTTTTACTTTATACGATTTAGTCCTTTTTCTCAATTAGGCTTCCGAACGCTAAAATTGACTCACCAAATTTTTCACACTCTTAAAAACATGCTATAACATCTAAATAATAAAATAATTTCTTCGACTTCAGATTTATGGTCCCGAGACCACTATCCCAACTAGGCCCTAAATCAAGCTGTTACATTTCTCCCTCTTACGAATTTTCATCCTCGAAAGCCTTACCGGTGAATAAATTCAGGTACTGATCTCTCATAGTCTCCTCGGGTTCCCATGTGGCTTCCTCGACTCCATGTTTATGCCACAAAACTTTCACAAGTGTTACACTCTTATTCCTTAACTGTTTTACTTCTTGAGCTAAAATCTTGAGTGGTTCTTCGCCATAGTGTAACACCCCAAACCTGGCCTAGACGTTACGATCGAATCCGACGTGCCACATCGAAGCGTTCAAAACATATCATATTGTTGGTTTAAAAATCTTTACTCGGTGTGTTAAAAAGATACTTTTTTTATAGGTTAAAGTGAATGGAAGCTGTACACCAGGTAGGAAACCAGAAAAAAAGCAGAGGTGAGTCCATCGGACTGCTTAAGTACCAAGCTCTTTCGGATCCAATCCTAGACATGCACACCGCCATTGCCACACTCTAACATCGTGTATATTTTTAGGTTACTATTTGTAATTATGTTCATTTTAAAATAAAACATATTTAATTTTGGAAAACGTTATCATAGCAAAAGCCTTGTTTGTAATCGTGTTACTTTGAAATCAATTTATGTTTTTGAAAACGAACCCTAGATCTAGCCCATTTTGATAGTTAACATAAATTAAGTTCATCATAATAAAATATAAATCAAACCCATAAAAAAATAATAGAGCGGCCTTATTACATTTAAAAACCCAAAACCAAAAACAAAAATAAATAGGACATCCAGTTCATCAAAAAGAAACCGAATTTGCAGACTTGCGTGGCCACTCCGAATCCCTCACAGCTCCAAGCCCACTATGGTTGGGGATCACCTGCGTGGATGAAAAATAAAGGGGTGAGTTTTGGGAAACTTAGTGTGTAAGTTAACCCAACCATAGCTTATATCAGCTCAAACCATAGAAAAAGAAGAAGTTGGGCTTAGCCCAGATCAGGAATCAGAATAAGTCCATAGGCCCATAACAACTCAGAACAGATATTACATGCTTATGCAAAACCCAACCCATATCCAACCACATGCACCCCCATACCAACCTTTCACCATGTGGGGAGACTACTCGACCCACCCAATCGCTACACGCCACAGAAATATGTAGCATGGCTGCCAAAACAGATAATATGACAGAGTCACCAGATACAGATAATCGTGTCAGAGCCATCAGAACAGATATACGTGGCAGAGCCACCAAATCAGATAATTTGTGGCATAGCCACCAGGACGCTTCCTCCATAATATAACCCATGTCCCCATGCAACAGAGATGAAATCATGGCATACATCGTACAGATTCAGATCATCATGCTTTCTAGTCAAAACTAACCCTAGGGGTATAATGGTAATTTTACACCTAAGGGTATAATGGTAATTTTTCCATGCATAGGGATATTTTAGTATTTTAACTATTTTAAGGTTTTCATGCATAATTCTACCATTTACGCACTATCAAAACACTTACCACAAGATACTTACGAATTGGGCGGTTGGCCCATTAACCCGATTTCGGCCCACTAAGCCCAAAATATCAATAATGCACGAAATTGCACGTACTGCAGTTTTATCACTTAAGATTATCAAAAAAATTAACCCACTTATCTTTCGAGCATTCGTACACTCGCAAGTTCCCAAAATACCGACTTTTCGGCTTTTCGACTTTTCGACTTTTCAACTTTTCGGCTTTTACCGATCTAGTCTATGAGAGGGTGTCAGTTACACAGCTATTTTTCGACGAAACGATGACGAGTTCCACACATGAGTTGCCTACAATCAGTTACTAACACGTTAAACTATGAATCCATAACAACTTGACACATCAAACCCTTACCATATTTGGCCCTTAACACCTTAGGCACTAAAGTTCTTACCTTTGCCGGAAAAATGGACTAGATCTAATTCTGGTCGTTCCAAATATCCAAGCCCTCGATTAGTAGCCTTTAATCCCAACTAGAGCAAAACAAATCAAATAACACCACTAAACCTTTTTAGTTCAACCAACAGGTACCCTTTGCATATAGGGGTTTTTCGGCTTTTACCTTAATTCATGAATAACGAAAAAAAAAGATTCGATCGTTTACCTATATCATTATGACACTACTCCCAATCGATTGTAGATCCAACCACTGCCCAAGAAGGGAAAATACTCAACCAAGGGTTTGGCCTTTGCAGTACCTCAAAGTAGTAAGATTTCAGTTTTGGAAGAAAAGATACGAGGTTTGGCTTCAACGGAAATTCGGCTAACCAGTTTTGTTGAGGATTTATGAGAGAAAAGAAGAAGAAGAATATGAAGGATTTAGGTTCGGTAAAAAGATAGGATGAGAATCGGCAAGAGAAGAAAGAAAAGCGAAGAGGGGAAGAGATGAGAGAAGGAAAGAAAAGAAAAGAACATAGAAGAAGGAGAAAATGAATCCTAAAGGCCAAAATATACGGTATTTAATATAGCTATGGCCGAAAGAGTGCCTTTCGGCATAGGAATTCTTTCCTAATTCCAATTCCCAAATTTCTTTGATTGCTGGCCTCATCCAACGTTTGAATTTCATTCAAACTCCTAATCAATTGAGCCCACCGTTTCCACCACTTCAGCATACTGCCAAGAGTCCTGATCAGACCCCAATTCCTTCCCCACGCATGCAGCAAAAATCCAAACCTTGCGTGCGCGAACTGCAACTCGAACCCCAGACCTCCGTTCGCCTTGCGCCCACGCCCGTGCTGCTGGCCACTGCACTAGGCTTCCTTCCTTACTAATATATGGTTGCAATAAATTATAAACCTTACTTGCTTCAGTTCTGGCCCACTTTAAAAATAAAACAGAATTCGCCCACATACGGAATCGAACCTGCGCCCTCTCCATATGTCCAACACGCTGCTGCCACTGCGCCACAGGCACTCTTTGTGTTAAATTATACCCGCTACTTTTCTTAACCCTTATTCTAGTCGCGATCTGCATATTAAAAAAAAACCCAAATTGCATACGCCGCGCCTTGAACCCAGGCACATCCCACGCCCTCCTAGCGTCCTTAGCCACTGGGCCAGATGCCTGCTTGTGACATGAATTAGCCTGAACAATTAATAAGGCCTACCCGCGACAACCGTTGGTTTTTCTAAAATAAAAACCCACATTTGCGCACGCAGGGAATCGAACCCCTGCTCCCTTCCTATTGCTTAACACGCCTAACCACTAGGCCAGACTCCTCCTTATGTCCAATTTTAGCCCAAATTATTAATAAACCTTAATGCCCAAATCCCCTAAAGAAGCAAAAATAATAATTTTTGCTAGAGTCTTGGATCGAATTTTTCCCACACTTTAAATACTTCTAAATTTATTTAAAAATTAAAATATTAGTAATAACATAAATATTTTATCAATATATATATTTTTTAAACACTAGTAATATTTAAAACTTCTCAAAATTCAGGTTTTCTTCTATCCGAACCCAAACTCAAAGCCCAATTCTGCTAGACCCAAATTCAGGGTGTTACAACTCTACCCTCCTTAAAGAAATTTCGTCCTCGAAATTTACCTGGTCCAAACAGATGAGGGTATTGCTGCTGCATCGCCTCTTCTGGCTCCCAAGTAGCTTCCTCTCTGCCATGATTATGCCAAAGCACCTTCACTAAGGGGACAGATTTCCTTCTCAAGACCTTAACATCTTGTTCCAATATTTGCACCGGCTCTTCCTCAAATGTCAAATCAGTTTGGACTTTAATTTCTGCAACCGGCATGACATGAGTAGGGTCAGAATGATAACGCCTTAACATGGAGACGTGAAAAACATCGTGAATCTGGTCTAGTTCTGGAGGCAATTCCAATTGATAAGCCACTGGACCTACTCGCTTCAAAACCCAATAAGGCCCAATGAACCGCGGACTCAACTTGCCCTTCATACCAAACCTTAGTATCTTCCTCCAAGGAGAAACCTTTAAGAAGACCATATCACCTACTGAGTACTCAATCTCCTTACGCTTCAAATCTGCATACGACTTTTGTCTATCAGATGCTTCTTTTAACCGACCCCTAATTATTCTGACCTTATCCTCAATATCAGCCACCAACTCTGGTCCAAGAACTTGTCGCTCTCCTAGTTCAGTCCAACAACTAGTGGTACGACACCTTCGTCCATACAGTGCTTCATACGGTGCCATTTGGATACTCGCTTTGATAATCAAGCTATTGTATATGCGCAAATTCACGCCAACGGCAAGTAATCCTCCCAACTACCTCAAAAGTCAGTCAGGCATCCCCTCAGCATGTCTTCCAGAATTTGAATAACCCTCTCCGACTGACCATCAGTTTGGGGATGGAAAGCCGTACTAAAGTTTAATCGCGTCCCCAACGCCTCATGCAACTTTTGCCAAAATCAAGATGTGAATCTAGGATCCCGGTCAGAGATAATGGAAACTGGGACTCCATGAAGTCGCACAATCTCCGCCACATACAACTTGGCTAACCTTTGAAGTGAAAAGTTAGTACGTATAGGTATGAAATGGGCTGATTTGGTCAACCTATCTACAATCACCCACACCGAGTCTTTCTTCGATGGTGACAAAGGCAACCCACTTACAAAGTCCATGGCTACCCTCTCCCACTTCCAAAGTGGTATCTTCACCGGTTGTAGCAGTCCAGAAGGTAATTGATGCTCCGCTTTCACTTGTTGGCATGTCAAACATTTCTCTACAAACTCCGTTACTTCTCGCTTAAGTCCAGGCCACCAGTACAATTCTCGCAAGTCGTGATACAACTTATTCCCTCCAGGATGCATGGCACACAGTCCCCCATGAGCTTCCTTCAATTTTTCCTGCCTCAAGTTAGAGTCCTTCGGAACACAAATTCTTCCTCAGAAACACAGAACTTCCTTGCCATTTAACCCAAATTCAGAAGTTTCCCCTTCCTTAACTTGTTGAAAGTGAGTGACCAAAGACTCATCGTTCAACTGCTTTTCCTTAATCTGATCCACCCAGGTTGGCCTCACTTGCAACTCAGCCAACAGACTTCCATTATCATATAGACTCAGACGAGCAAACATCGCTCAAATCAGATACAGTTCTACGACTTAGAGCGTCGGCTACCACATTAGCCTTGCCTGGGTGATACTCGATCGAACAGTCATAATCCTTAAGCAACTCAATCCATCTCCTTTGCCTAAGGTTCAGCTCCTTCTGAGTCAACAAATACTTAAGAGTCTTGTGGTCTGTGTATATAATACACCTCTCCCCGTACAAGTAATGTCTCTAAATCTTAAGTGCAAATATCACTACCGCCAACTCCAAATCATGAGTAGGATAGTTCCCCTCGTGAGGCTTAAGCTGTCGTGATGCATATGCAACCACCTTACCCTCCTGCATTAACACGAAGCCCACGCCTACATGTGATGCGTCACTGTACATAGTAAAATCCTTCCCAGACTCTGGCTGAATTAACACAGGTGCTTCAGTCAGAACTTTCTTCAACTTCTCAAAAGCTTCCTGCTGGGTCTCAGTCCATACAAACGGTACCCCTTTCCTTATGAGTTTTGTCAGAGGTGCTGCCATCACAGAAAAGCCTTCCACAAACCTTCTGTAGTATCCTGCCAATCCTAGAAAACTCCGTATTTTCAACATTGACCTAGGCGGCTTCCACTCCAAAATCGCGTCAACATTCCGAGGGTCCACCTTAATCCCCTCAGCAGAGACCACATGTCCTAAGAAGGTTACTTCTTTCAACCAAAATTCACACTTGCTGAACTTCGCATAAAGTTCCTTCTCCTTTAACACTTGCAGCACTATACGGAGATGCTCATCATGATTCATTTCCGTTTCAGAATATACCAGAATATCATCAATAAAGACGACTACGAACTGATCCAGAAATGGTTGGAACACCCGATTCGTCATATCCATAAATGCTGCAAGAGCGTTCGTTAGTCCGAATGGCATAACCAGAAACTCGTAATGACCATACCGAGTCCTGAATGCCGTCTTATGGATATCTGCCTCATTGACCCTTAATTGATGATATCCAGATCGAAGGTCGATCTTGGAAAATACAGATGCTCCTCTAAGCTGGTTGAACAGATCGTCAATCCTTGGCAGTGGATACTTATTCTTAATCGTCAGTTTGTTCAACTGGCGATAGTCGATGCACATCCGCATCGTACCATCCTTCTTTTTCACGAATAGCACGGTGCTCCCCATGGAGACACACTTGGCCTAATGAAGCCCCTATCCAACAACTCTTGAATTTCAGCTTTCAGCTCCACCAACTCCTTTAGTGCCATCCTATACGGTGCGATAGACACTGGTGCTGTTCCAGGCAATAAGTCGATTCCAAACTCAACCTCTCGGTTTGGAGGTAATCCCGGAAGCTCCTCCGAAAATACATCTTGGAATTCCTTCACAGTCCTAACCTTGTCCACTATCAGCCCCTCCTCCTTCAACTGACTTACAAATGCCAAACAAGCCTCACAACCCTTACGAATCCACTTTTCAGCCCTCAATGCCGACACCACATTGGACAAATAGTCCCTTCGTTCACCTATCATGATAACCTCCTCACCCTCCGAGGTCCTTAGCACCATTTGCTTAGCAGCACAATCCAAAGTCGCCTTATGCTTAACAAGCCAGTCCATTCCCAGTATGAGGTCAAATTCTCCAAATGGTAATTCCATCAGATCCCCAAAAAAAATCCTACCTTGAGTTTCTAAGGGTACATCCCTATATAGCTTGTCTACCCTAACCGAGTGACCCAAAGGACTTAACACAGATACCCCACTCACCATCCTCTCAGAGTGCACACCCAACGACCCAGATATGGCACATGCAGCATAGGAATGAGTAGATCCAATATCTACTAAGGCAGTATACGACATGCTAGAAACCAAAACGTACCAGTTATGACTTCAGGTGTGTCGCCCTCCTCTAGACGTCGAGCTGCATACACCAATGCTGGTTGTCGAGCTTCAGCATTTTCGGCACCACTGCCAGGTGCCCCTCGACCTCGACCATTCCCATTTCCATTCCTACCTTGCCCACGTCCTCTCAGTGGTTGTGGTCCACCTCTCATAGGTTGAGCAACCCTCTGTACAGCAACCTGAGCCTGATCAGCTCTCTGAGGACAGTCCTTAACTCTATGCTCCATAGATTCGCATCAGAAACAAGCACCAGAACGTTTCCTACATTCGCCCAAATGTACCTTACCACAGTCTCCACAGATTGATGGTCTAACCACATTCATCGGCACTGCTCGAACTAGTTCCTCCACTCTTGCTCTCTTAACATTCCTATTAGCACCACCCGAGGGTCCTGAATCCCTCCGAAAATGGTTTCGATCCTTTTCTCAATTCTACTTTTCAGCCCGCTTAACCTCCTCAGCTATCTTTGCCTTCTCTACCAAGACCGCAAAGTCCCGCTCCCTCTGCGGAGCAATCAACACCCTCAGGTCATCCCTAAGACCATCCTCGAAGCGCACACTTCGCTTATGTTCCGTAGTGACTATGCCTACGGCATACCGAATCAGCCTTAGAAACTCAGCCTCGTACTCAGCAACTGTTTTACCTCCTTGCACCAGATTCAAGAATTCCTTCCTATGAGCGTCCACATAACTTGCCCCAACGTACTTCCCTTTAAAGGCCGTCTTAAGCAATTCCCAAGTGACCCTATCAGCTGGGGTCCCTTCTCTCACAATGAGCCACCACTGATAGGCCTCGTCTCGCAAAGAACGATCGACTCCTTTCAACTTCTCTGCTCCTCCACCGAAAGCGGTCCAAGTCGCCCATAATCCGTTCCGTGGCCTCCAACCAATATTTCGCCACATTTGGGGCTACACCGGACACGCCCTTAAAAATCTCTGCTCTATTAGCCCGGAGCCGTTCAGAAATCGATCCTTGAATTTCGTTGCCCGAACTTGCCCCGGTAACCCTTTCTAGAACATGAAGTATTGCCTGCGACAGAGCGTCATCCCCGGTACCACGATCATGAGACTCCACTTCTGTTGTCGATGGTACCGGTGCATCTGCCGCCGGTATATGTCCCGAAGACGAAGATACTGCTCGAGCCCTTCCTTGGCCACGTCCATGGCCTCTTCCACGAGTGGCTCTTGTACTCATATCGTATTATCTGTTTACAAATTTTATGCATTAACTCAGTATTCCAGTGATTATTACAGATGTTTTATGAATTAGACAGTATTTCAGAGTTTGTTTTCGCAGAATCGAAGCCTAGCTTTAGTTTCAGTCTCTTATCATACCTTCCTATGGTTTCAGTATCATCCTATCTAGAGTATCCCTGTAGGGTTCCAGTATAGACAGATAATTCAAAAAAAATATTCAGAGAAGTTCAGGGTAATACTTACAAGCTTGAGCCGGAGATTCGGAATGCCACTTCAAGATCCAGATTTTGATAACAGAGTTTTTATAAAACTTTCATTTTTGAAAAATCCCTTTTTTTACAAACCCATTCCATAGCCGAGTTGTTGCAACTTGGCTCTGATACCACTAAATGTAACACCCCAAACCCGGCCTAGACGTTACGACCGAATCTGACGTGCCATATCGAAGCGTTCAAAACATATCATATTGTTGGTTTAAAAATCTTTACTTGGTGTGTTAAAAAGATACTTTTGTTATAGGTTAAAGTGAATGGAAGTTGTGCACCAGGTAGGAAACCAGAAAAAAAAGAGGAGGTGAGTCCATCGGACTACTTAAGTACCAAGCTCTTTCGGATCCAATCCTAGACATGCACACCGCCATTGCCATACTCTAACATCGTGTATATTTTTAGGTTACTATTTGTAATTATGTTCATTTTAAAATAAAACATATTTAATTTTGGAAAACGTTATCATAGCAAAAGCCTTGTTTGTAATCGTGTTACTTTGAAATCAATTTATGTTTTTGAAAACGAACCCTAGATTTAGCCCATTTTGATAGTTAACATAAATTAAATTCATCATAATAAAATATAAATCAAACCCATAAAAAAATAATAATAGAGCGGCCTTATTACATTTAAAAACCCAAAACCAAAAACAAAAATAAATAGGACGTCCAGTTCATCAGAATGAAACCGAATTTGCAAACTTGCGTGGCCACTCCGAATCCCTCACAGCTCCAAGCCCACTATGGTTGGGGATCACCTGCGTGGATGAAAAATAAAGGGGTGAGTTTTGGGAAACTCAGTGTGTAAGTTAACCCAACCGTAGCTTATATCAGCTCAAACCATATAAACAGAATAAGTTGGGCTTAGCCCAGATTAGGAATCAGAATAAGTCCATAGGCCCATAATAACTCAGAACAGATATTACATGCTTATGCAAAACCCAACCCATATCCAACCACATGCACCCCCATACCAACCTTTCACCATGTGCGGAGACTACTCGACCCACCCAACCGCTACACACCAAAGAAATATGCAGCATGGCTGCCAGAACAGATAATCTGACAGAGTCACCAGATACAGATAATCGTGGTAGAGCCACCAGAACAGATATACGTGGCAGAGCCACCAGATTAGATAATTTGTGGCATAGCCACCAGGACACTTCCTCCATAATATAACCCATGTCCCCATGCAACAGAGATGCAATCATGGCATACATCGTACAGATTCAGATCATCATGCTTTCTAGTCAAAACTAACCCTAGGGGTATAATGGTAATTTTACACCTAAGGGTATAATGGTAATTTTTCCATGCATAGGGATATTTTAGTATTTTAACTATTTTAAGGTTTTCATGCATAATTCTACCATTTACGCACTATCAAAACACTTACCGCGCATACTTACCGAATTGGGCCAGTTGGCCCATTAACCCGATTTCGGCCCACTAAGCCCAAAATATCAATAATGCACGAAATTGTACGTACTGCAGTTTTATCAATTAAGATTATCAAAAATATTAACCCGCTTATCTTTCGAGCATTCACACACTCGCAAGTTCCCAAAATACCGATTTTTTGGCATTTCGGCTTTTCGGCTTTTGCCGATCAAGTCTATGAGAAGGTGTCAGTTACACACCTGTTTTTCGACGAAACGTTGACGAGTTCCACACACGAGTTGCCTACAATCAGTTACTAACACGTTAAACTATGAATCCATAACAACTTAACACATTAAACCCTTACCATATTTGGCCCTTAACACCTTAGGCACTAAAGTTCTTACCTTTGCCGGAAAAATGGACTAGATCTAATTCTGGTTGTTCCAAATATCCAAGCCCTCGATTAGTAGCCTTTAATCCCCACTAGAGCAAAACAAATCAAATAACACCACTAAACCTTTTTAGTTCAATCAACAGGCACCCTTTGCATATAGGGTTTTTCGGCTTTTACCTTAATTCATGAATAACGAAAAAAAAGATTCGAGCGTTTACCTATCTCGTTATGAGACTACTCCCAATCGATTGTAGATCCAACCATTGCCCAAGAAGGGAAAATACTCAACCAAGGGTTCGGCCTTTGCAGTACCTCAAAGTAGTAAGATTTCAGTTTTGGAAGAAAAGATACGAGGTTTGGCTTCAACAGAAATTTGGCTAACCAGTTTTGTTGAGGATTTATGAGAGAAAAGAAGAAGAAGAATATGAAGGATTTAGGTTCGGTAAAAAGATAGGATGAGAAGCGACAAGAGAAGAAAGAAAAGAGAAGAGGGGAAGAGATGGGAGAAGGAAAGAAAAGAAAAGAACATAGAAGAAGGAGAAAATGAATCCTAAAGACCAAAATATACGGTATTCAATATAGCTATGGCCGAAAGAGTGCCTTTCGGCATAGGAATTCTTTCCCAATTCCAATTTTTGAATTTCTTTGATTGCTGGCCTCATCCAATGTTTGAATTTCATTCAAACTCCTAGCCAATTGAGCCCACCGTTTCCACCACTTCAGCATACTGCCAAGAGTCCTTATCAGACCCCAATTCCTTCCCCACGCATGCAGCAAAAATCTAAACCTTGCGTGCGCGAACTGCAGCTCGAACCCCAAACCTCCGTCCGCCTTGCGCTCACGCCCGTACTGCTGGCCACTGCACTAGGCTTCCTTCCTTACTAATATATGGTCGCAATAAATTATAAACCTTACTTGCTTCAGTTCTGGCCCACTTTAAAAAAAAAAACAGAACTCGCCCGCATAAGGAATCGAACCTGGGCCCTCTCCATATGTCCAGCACGCTGCTGCCACTGCGCCACAGGCGCTCTTTGTGTTAAATTATACCCGCATCTTTTCTTAACCCTTATTCTAGCCGCGATCTGCATATTAAAAAAACCCAAATTGCGCACGCCGCACCTTGAACCCAGGCACATCCCACACCCTCCTAGCGTCCTTAGCCACTGGGCCAGATGCCTGCTTGTGACATGAATTAGCCTGAACAATTAATAAGGCCTACCCGCGACAACCGTTGGTTTTTCTAAAATAAAAACGCACATTTGCGCACGCAGGGAATCAAACCCCTGCTCCCTTCGTATTGCTTAACACGCCTAACCACTAGGCCAGACTCCTCCTTATGTCCAATTTTAGCCCAAATTATTAATAAACCTTAATGCCCAAATCCCCTAAAGAAGCAAAAATAATAATTTTTGCTAGAGTCTTGGATCGAATTTTTCCCACACTTTAAATACTTCTAAATTTATTTAAAAATTAAAATATTAGTAATAACATAAATATTTTATCAATATATATATTTTAAACACTAGTAATATTTAAAACTTCTCAATATTCAGGTTTTCTTCTATCCAAACCCAGACTCAAAGCCCAATTCTGCTAGACCCAAATTCAGGGTGTTACACATAGGTCATATCCGGATGAATCTCAACTTCTGTTGGTGCAATCACATGCGAAGGGTCTGGTCTATATCGGCACAGCATGGACACATGGAACACATCGTGAATCTTTTCCAATTCTGGTAGGAAAGCCAATCGATAGGCAACTGGCTCAACTCTCTCGGTAACTTCATAGGGTCCTATGAAACGAGGACTCAACTCGCCCTTTTTACCAAATTTGAGGACTCATATACTCATATAATTATAACATTTATCTATATCAAAACGTCATACTCTTTGATCCATACCTTTATGAGTTTCAACTCATAATCAACAAATTTCCATTCAAGCTTTTGAGTACACATTCCGTACTATCAGAATTAGCTCGGTTGGAAAACTTATTTGTCTCATCAAAATAATTTTCGTCAAAGTTGGGAGATATCACACTATCACAGGTTAAGTGTGGCATGTATAGCTAGACTCACATACGCTATGGTAGTCCTAGAACTGACTAAACAATAACTCTGATACCAATAAAATCTAACACTCCTAACCCATATCCATTACCGGATTAGGGTTATGAGGCATTACTGTATAAAACAAAGTTCAGCACAATCATTCCTCACCTTTCATACACCAAATAATTAATAAACATTTAAAACTTATCAAATTCAAATATCCACAATTCACTTATTATAAATTCGAATACATGAGTCATAATTCCAATTCATAAATAATCATACCTTACTGAACATGTATCGCAAATAAGCACAATTTGAATATATGCCAATTTCTATCTCATTAATCATATATCAAAATATCATTTGATAACTTCTGCACAAGCTCATAATAAAACCAATTAAATCATATTACATAAATTATTATGCAATCACATATGAAACTTAAATACAATATAACATGGTCGAACATACTAATGAAGCATATATAACAAGTGCACAATTCATCCTAAAAATAAAAGCCATACTTAACACTTGAACACAAATAACACTCCAGTGTGCATCTTATTCATATCTTTATTAATATACCTAAACTTCATATTTTATCCTATTAACTAATCTTTATTTCGATCTCACCATTATCAATATCATAAGCATATCAAATTGAATTAAATATCATATTCGGATTTACAACCACACATGAATGTATACCTACATTGATTTTAGCAACAACTTGACATTTTTAACTATCCATTAAAACTAACCCAAAACATACTTAATCATTACCATCATTTACCATTTGAACCCATACCAAAACAACCAACCAAAACAATCATAAAACATATTCATTACTTACCACTTAGCAACCGAACCTATTAAGTTAATATACTATCATTCATCACTCTAATTACCACATTTCATATTTCCAAAATGAGCTAACTATTAAAACGACTACCAAAACCAAACTCATTAAACATTTTAATTAAGAACATGTAAAACCCAACTTAAGCATAATAAGCAAGCCATTTTCGCATGGCTTTAAATACATACTCAGTCAAAATAATTAACTCCAAGACTAACCTATACATGCCACATAATCGAGTCTCAAAACATTATTTATTGAAATGATAAATGGATAGTGTGATGTCCTCTCCGTCGACTTCCAACCCGAGCAGATCTTTGAAAATCTATAAACATAGGAAAAACATACAGAATAAGCTTTGAGAGCTTAGTAAGCTATAAGCAAATAAATAACTCAATGACAATAACAATTCAACTACCCAACCAATTTATACTATCATAATCATGTTTAACTTTAAATTTATAATTTCTTACAATACATATACTTTCATTTTGCCAAATATCCATACAATTAAGATTAATATATCATTCAAATTCCCAAAGCCACAATATCAATAATTAACCGAATATACATAAACTCATATACATATATTCATGGATCATTTCATAACTATTCTTACTTTATATCATTAAGGTCGTACATAATCATTTATATAAGTTTGCACACATGTCACAATATGATATCAGTATACTTAACCTTTGGACGAATGTATTGTATCTATTATCAAGGTAACATTTAATTTCAAAACCATAGTACCATTATATGATTGAATATATACACACCCATAAACATATATTCTTGAATCAAACTTTAATATCTCATATTTATACTTATCATATAGCCGAATATACATATTTCTATACCAAAGTATCATACACTATTAAAATCATATTATCAATGCATAAAGCCGAATCTTTAAACATTTGTTTACATATACTCATGTATTAAACCTTAATACCACATAATTTCACTTAACTTATGGCCGAATATACTTCAAAATTACTCACAAATTCAAAATAACATCATACATACATTTGTATCACGTATCAAATAATCAACTTACCTTATTTTCAAGGAAACAACAAGCTAACTCATACTTGATCATTTAGCTCGTTTAACGTATTCGATTACCACATTAGCATAAATTCTTTTAGGCATAAACTTATAATAATTCATCGGTGTAAAACCTGCTAGGCCTAAGCCTGAATCTCACACCGGCACAAGGCCTACTAGACTTAAAGTCTGATTTTATACACCGGCAATAAGCCTGCTAGGCATAAGCCCCAATTTAATTCACCAATACAAGGCTTGCTAGGCTCAAAGCCCGAATATCACTATCATAAAGTTGTCTCATAAACAATTCATATATAAAAAATTCCAGATACTTCATATAGTTCATACGGACTTTCAAATGTTATAACTCATTCGAAACGAATGGATGAATATAGTTACCATGCTTATACACATTCGGCATTAGCATATATTAATTCATATATTTCATTTCAGCATATATACTTTGCATTTAATTAAAATTAAGTACGTCTATTTGCTTATAAACTTACCTCGGACAACGGTAATCGGGACGGGATGATTAGTCGATAACTTTGGTTTTTCCCCGGTCCAAATTCGATTTCTACATTACTTGATCTAATTCAATAAAAATTCAACTTATTTTATCATATATTCAATCAAATTAATCCAAAAACACATAAATAAGCTAATTATATTTTTGCCCCTGACATTTCACATTTTTCGTAATTTAGCCCCTATTTCAAAACAACACAAAATACTCAAAATTTCACTATGCCCATGTTAGGCCGAATTTACCTTAGGTCCCTAGCAGGCTATTAATTTCATTTATTTCACATTTTGAGCCCTCAATTTACCAATTTCTCAATTTAGTCCTTAATAAGCATTTTTATCAAAAATCACTTAATAAAACATGATAATCTAACATTAAATATTTATTTTTCATCATCAAACAACAAAAAAAAACAAGCTCTCATCAATGGCAAATCAAAAAATACACAACCAATTCAAAAATTAAAGCATGGGCTAGCTAGTACTCGAAGCAACGGTCTCAAAAATGTAAAAATTATCAAAAACCGAACACAAAACATACCTAAATCACTTTATGCAAGTGACGAAACTAAGGAAGCTTCAATGGCTTTCTTTTTCTCATCAATATTCGGCCAAAAGATCAATTTCCATGGCCATTTTATGTTTTGTTTTTATTAATTACATTTTAATATACCATTTACCTTTTTATCCTTTATAATAATACATAATTTCTTATATGCCAAACCACCAATCTCCACTATCATAAAATAATGGTTTAATTAATAAATAGAGACTTCTACTTGAGTAGAACATAGCAAATAAACCCTTGAATAATTAGAATGCAACTTTTTCATTTTACGCGATTTAGTCCTTTTACTAAATCGAGTACTCAAACGATAAAATTTTCATACGAAAATTTCACACATATCAATTCACATATTTTAAACACAAAAAATAATATTAAAATACTTTTCTAACTCGAATTCATGATCCTAAAACCACCGTTCCGATTAGGGTCTAAATCGGGCTGTTACACAGGTTGCAAAACTCGATTGTTGATTTGGGTTTTCCAAAAACGTGGAAATTTCTACAGCATTGTTTTAAATGGTTATTTGGAAATGTTTTACTGAAAGAGTGGTACACCGAGTCTCTGCGCCAATTCTGTAAGTCTTCTGATTGTATTACCTGATCTTGTATTCTGCACTGGATTTTCTTCAGCTAACTCTGGGCATTCACGAATATAATGATCCATCGATCTACATTTAAAATAGGCCCGATCATTCAATCTGCAACTGCTGGGATGTCGTTTACCGTAATGTTTACACTCGAGTTGATTTGATCTGACATTACCCGCACTAGCAACTGAGGTAGCTCTCGAGCTCACAGGTGGTCTATTCTGATCCCATCAAGAATAACCCAAAGTAGCCTTAGAACGGTTAAAATCATCTCGAAACTTCTTTGATGCCGACTGGAATGACTTACTAGATGGTCTCTTACGTAAATCTCTAGCTTCAAAGTCAGCTTTTCTTTTCTCCTTCTCCAGCTCTTCGGCTTTGCAGGCTCGCTCAACCAGTACTACGAACTCTTTTATCTTAAGTATGCAAACTAACAGTTTAATGTCTTCATTCAGCCTATCTTTAAATCTTTTACACATTATAGCTTTGGTCGAAACACACTCTCTGGCATACTGACTGAGTCTCACGAATTTTCGCTCATATTCTGTCACTGTCATCCGACCCTGTTTCAACTCCAGAAATTCTTTGTGCTACTGGTCGATAAATCTCTCGCTCATATATTTTTTACGAAACTCAGTCTAAAAGAATTCCCAGGTCACTTGCTCTTTTGGAACCACTGATACTAGTGTATTCCACCAGTTATATGTGATGTCTCGTAACAGAGATATAGCACATTTCAAACATTCATCCAGGGTACAGGACAGCTCATCAAACACACGGGTAGTATTATCAAGCAAGAATTCAGGTCGCTCAGTATCATCATCATCAGTAGCTTTGAACTCTTCGGGCCAGTGTTTTTAGATTTTATCAACAAGTGGCTTATGCAATCTTAATGGGTCACCTACTTGTGGTATAGCAGGTATCGAAGATGGATTAGTCGGGGGTGGAGGTTGTTGTGCAGCCAGGTTAGTTCGGATATAATGAGTAAACCAGTCATTCATCATTTGATAAAAGGCTTGTTTAGCCTCTCCCTCTTGGTTACTTGAAGTCGGTCGAGAATCAATCGGCGCTGTCCCTTGTGCGGGAGCAAGCGCTACACTCTTGACATTATCAGCTACAACTCTGTCAGGATCCATTTACTATATGAAAACACATTTTCAAATGTCAGAAGTCATCACATTATCGTAGTATATAATATGGCATGTATAGCTACGTTAGTCCTAGAATCGACTAAACCGTAGCTCTGATACCAATAAAATGTAATACCCTTAACCCGTATCCATCGCTGAATTAGGGTTTGAGGCATTACCAATCATACCACAATTTATATAGATATTTATTACACTTCACCTTCTTAAAATTTATTTACATCAATGCTCGTAAGTTAATCAAATATCGAATCTTTAAAATCATATCGCTCAAAACATAGTATAATTAAAACATGGTTCAACATATATCCAAACAAATTATATATATAGTACATATAACAAATCAACAACTTTATTAATTGAATATCAGACCTTTTTTTTATATATAAGTCTTATGCATGTTCAAATTACACATCAAACAAAACAAGATTCAATACTAAGCTATTCATTCGTTTATACGGCATGAATACAATAGTCAATATGAATTTTCATATTTCATACATTAATACAAGTTAATGCATCCATTCGAATCTATATGTATATATAAAGGCACTTAATCACATTCGAATAAAGCTTTATAGCAAGTCACATTTACGGTTTAGTAAACAATAAACACATAAGAGAAGCAAACATATTTCACCCTATTAACAAATCCTTTATTCGGTTGTTAAACATAACCTCAACCGGTCACACCATTATCAAGTCACAAGCTTATTAATTGAACCACACACCAAGGCCGAATTGCTATCACTTATATTTAGCACATATAATAATCAATTAATTCACTAGAAACTTGACCTTTAAATACCAAACCACAAGCAACATGTCATAAGCATATGTATATATATATTTTACTTATCACTAGCCAATTATAAAGGTACATCATTTGATGTCTCCAACCCAATTCACCAATCAAATTACACATCTTAAATAAGTCAATATGACAATCAAAATCACATGTACTTCTATCCATGCATAACCTTAACCGAACCATACTCATGTATATCCAAAGTCATCAACCACTTCAAGCATTTAATTCCTACCACAAATACTATGCATTCATAGTACATAACATTATAATCAAGATGTACATAAACCATAAGCAACATAACCAAATTCAAACATAAAAGTTAAGCCATTTCACATGGCTTAGATTACACATTACCAAAAATATAACATTTCAAAACATAATCCATCCTATACATGCCATAGATTCGAAAATTCACTTAATGAAATACCAAAGACAATCGATAGTGTGGTAGACTTTGCTGATGATCCCCGACCTCGTAACTTGACTCCAAAATCTATAAAAACAGAGGCAAACACAAACGCATACAGTAAGCTAACATAGCTTAATAAGTCATAAGCAAATAAGTAACCTAATGATATAATCAACTCAATTAAACTAAACCGAATTATTTTATCATTACCACATTTAGTCTCAAACTTATAAATTTCATAAATAATACATTTTCATACACAAATGCTACCTTGGCTGAATGCTCATATAATTAAAACAATAAATTATCATTCAACTTCCAAAGCCAAAATGTTGTTATATAACCAAATATACATGCACTCATATACACAAGCTCACGAATCATAATATAACATCACGTACATATACTAATTCTGTGGCCGAATATACATGGTCATATATACACATATTCAAGAATCAATTCCATAATATTCATATCATTTATTCACAAAGCCGAATACACTTACCATGTTCACATACATTCTTTCTTTGCTTCGTACAAGACTTACAACAAATATCAAGTAACTTACTTACCTTATTTCAAGTAGGAAATAAACTAATTCATACCTGATCATTTAAGCTCAATTTACACATTTGATCACACTTATCGTTGCCCGATGAACCATTCAGAATTGGATAGGACACTAGGATAATCACACATATCGTACAATGCCAACGTCCCAGACTTGGTCTTACATGTAATCAAAAATCAATGCCACTGTCCTAAACATGGTCTTACTCGTACATATATATCGGAATCACAGATCGATGCCATAGTCTTACTCGCACATCACATATCGGAATCCTATGTCATGACATATGTATCCTAACTATTCCTAGGGTTTATACAGGGCTTTCGAACGTCGTAACTCGGTCGAAACGAATTCATAAACATAGTTGCCAAGCTTAATAACATTAGGATATTATGTATATATTCACATGTATTCCATTTCAGCATATATAGCTCGCATATAATTAAAATAAAAAACTTCTATTTGCTTATAAACTTACCTCGAATGATGAAAAACCAGAACGAAACGGCTAGTCGACAACTTTAGTTTTCCCCCAATCCAAATTCGATTTTCTCTTTTCTTGATCTAAATTAATATAAATTAAACTTATTTAATTAAATAATCAATCAAATTCATCTAAAAACACATAAATGGGCAAATTACCATTTTACCCCTGACATTTTACACTTGTTACAATTTAGTCCAAATTGCACAAAACACAAAATATGCAAAATCTCAACATACCCATGTTAGGCCGAATGTTCCTAGTGTCCATACAAGTCCATATATTTCATTTATTTTACATTTTAGTCCCTCAAATTATTATTTTTGCAATTTAGTCTTAATTACTCAAAATCATCAAAAACTCCAATACAAAGCATGTTAATCCAAAACATATCTTTCATATTTCATCATCAAACAACAAAAATCAAAAGCTTTCAACAATGGCATAATGCCAAATATTCATCAATACCAAAAATTCAAGCATAGGTTATGTAGATAACTTAGCAACGATCTCAAAAACGTAAAAATTATCAAAAACCGAGCTAAACACATACCTTAATCAAGCTTGAACAAGGTTGAACCCTAGCATCTTTTTCTTTTCTTTCTTATTTTGTTTTTTCAGCAAGAACATGTTAATATGAAAGCTTATTTTAATCTTTATTTTGTAATAAAACATATATTAACTTAATATTTAATTGATAAGTTTAACCTTAATGAAATAATATAAAAACTATATAAAATATACCTAATGCTATCCATTCATTTAGTCAATGGCATAATTGCAACATAAAGCCTCTATATTAAAAGAACAACAACAATTTGGCCCTTTTACAATTAACCATCAAATTTTCATTTCATGCGACTAAGTCATTTTATTTAATCAGGCACTCAAACGACAAAATTAAATCACAAAAATTTCACGCATACAAATTCACACATAACAAACGCAGAAAATAATTTTTAAATATTTTTTGACTCGAGTTCGTGGTCCTGAAACCACCATTCCGATGACGATCAAAATCGACCTATTACACCTCGGGCTCCCAGGTGGTTTTTCCTATACCGTGTGGTTGCCAGAGAACTTTTACTATAGCTATGTTCTTGTTTCCCAATTCTTTCACCTCTTGTGCCAGAATTTTGATCAGTTCCTAACTGTACGACATATCAGATTGAATCTCGACATCCACTTGGGAGATAACGTGTGAAGGGTTAGATCGGTACCTCCATAACATAGACACGCGAAAGACATTATGAATCTTTTCTAGTTCTGACGGTAAAGCTAACCAATATGCAACAAGTTCGATTCTTTCAGTAATCTCATACGGCCCGATAAGCAATGGACTCAGCTTTCTTTAATCTCATGTAACCTATGTTTGACACCAAAATAGGGTATGAGGCATTACCGAACTTAAACACAAGCAAACATACATTTCTGAGTCATAAAATTTCGTCCAAATTAAAAATTTACAACAAATAATCATATTATCCGTAAATTGAGCCTACGAGGCCCAAAACATGCTTTGGAAGCGGTTTGGGACTAAACCGAGAGCTTTAGAAAATTTTACAACACTTAGAAAATTTTCATGTGGCTTGGGACATGCCCGTGTGGTCACACACGCCCATGTCCCTAACCCTGTAACTCTCTGTTTGTCACCCAAGAACAAATTGAAGTCACACGGCCAAGACACATGCCCGTGTCCCAAGACCGTGTCCTTCACACAACTGAGACACATGGCCGTGTCTCATACCCATGTGCTCGATACTGAACATTCTGTTTTGCAACAATTTAGGCGTAGGGGACACATGGACGGATCACACGTCCCTGGGGCTGACCATGTGTCACACATGGCCTAGACACACGCCCGTGTGTCTACCCGTGTGGACAATAATAAGGCTATTTACCAAGACATTTGCCACCCTTATTCACACATACACTTACCCCAATTCAAAGGCACAAAACAATACATACTTAGGTAACCAAATCATCCACATTCATGGTTAAAACATATCAACTTTATATCTTTATCTAACATATTCAGTACAATTATTAAGCCCTAAATCAAACATGTAAATCTAACATTCATTAGGCTTTATTCAGTTACTATCTAGTTACCAAGTTATACTCAAATTCTTCATCATCAATAGGTCACAATTCCAAACATTACACAATCATGCCATAAATCACATTTCCAAATATTTCACATTCACCAAGCATACCATGATCATATCACCATAGACATTGTCACATATACGAATATTCTTAGGCTTACATCCATATTGCCAATATAAGCCAACTTACATGGTCAAATAGCAAAACAAGCCTTTGACGATTACAATCCATTACATTGGCTAAAATCATATGACGCATATAACAAAATGACCAAGTCCCTATACATTCCATAACTCAAAATACTTGAATTCATCAATATCCAAAATGTTAGCTTGATAGTGTGATAGGATCACTAGGAATATCCAAACCGAGCTAGCTTCACGACACTATAAAACATGGGAAAGGAAGGGGGTAAGCTATATAGCTTAGTAAGTCCGTATGAAAGTAATAAGAAGCTCTTATTAATCATTTACCAAGTCTAACAATATAATTACAAAATAAAATAGTATAAATTGCTATAAACCTCATAGTTATGAATTATTCAGTCACATTGTTTTCTATATCAATTTGCAAGCATAATTTAACATGTCTTGACTTTAGCCTAACAACCGTAATCTCTCCATTATAATCGATTACCACAATCAACTAATCATTTCAAACCTCATAATAAACATACACATTAATTATGAGTATTCACTTTTCAAGCATATATTTTAACATCTTTCAATTGTTGAAGCTCATATCTTCCCATACTTCCATAGTCATTTTAATAGGCAATTATGCCAATCATTCCATTTTCTCATATCCGATAAATCACAATTTGTTTGAATAAAACATGCTATATCATAACTCAATTTGGCCCTGAAGCCAATCACATCATCCTCAACCAAATTTATCATGAATTTCATACGTCACAAGTATAGGCAAAAAATCACAAGGTTTTCACAAAATCATTCTCGTGGAAATCATGAACTCACAATTTCATGAAGTCAATGCATATAGACTTTACGTATATACCTGTACCAATTCGTAATACTTACACGCCCTTTCTCTTCTTTGACATGCCTATTAAATTACCTGTTGAACCACTTGGAATACTAAAGGATACTCGGGAATCTCGTACACACCGTACCATACAAATGCTATATCCCAGATATGGTCTTACATGTAATCTCGTATCGATGCCAATAGCCTAGCTATGGTCTTACACGAAGTCTCATATCGATGCCATATCCTAGATATGGTCTTACATGAAATCTCATATAGATGCCATATCCTAGATATGATCTTACACGTTATCTCAGTAACCCTAATGTCATGACATTTGTATATTATCTATTCCTAAGGTTCAACCGGGACTTTTGCTGTATCGAACCTCTATCGGTCATTTTCGTAGTGTCGTACTCAATAACATTCACATTTTATTTCAATAGTATATCATTTACCACAATCATATCAATTAACCATTTATACATAAATAATTTAATGTTTATTAAACATATGAACTTACCTCGGCATAAAAATGGTGAAAAGGGTCTAACTGTCAAATACTTGTTTTTCCCCCGTTCTAATTTCAAACCTCGTTTTTCTTGATCTATAATATCACATTTAACTTATTTAATCATTATAATATTCAAATCATCCCAAAAACAAAAATTAAATTTTTGCCCCTAAAGTTTGAAATTTTTACAATTTATTCCCTAGGCTCGTAAAATGATATGTACTCAATTTATTCAATACCCATGCCTAGCCGAACCTTATACATGCTTATAACATCCCAATTTTTTCTTTTATTTGCATTTTAAAACCCATTTTATAATTTTTTACAAATAGGTCCCTTTAGGCATTTTCATCGAAAATCACTTAGCAAAAGTCGTTTATCTAACAACTAACATGCATTTTCTACCATTAAACATCAAAATACACAAATATCTAACATGGGTAAAATTTTATACTTTGATTATGTCTTAAATTAGTGGTAGAAATAGATACATCATGTTACAAGAATTTCAAAAACATAAAAATCATTAAAAACGGGGTTAGAATGGACTTACAATAGAGCTTGGAAGCTTGAAAAACCCTAGCCATGGTTTCTTTTAGTGAATTTCAGCCATGGGAGGAAGATGGACAAAAATTGACTTTTAATTTGGCTTTTTAATTCATTTAATTACCAAATTACTAGAATGCCCTTAATGAAAAACTTTAGAAACATACCTAACCAGGTCCATTTTTGTCCAATAACTTAACCAATGGTCTAATTGCTATTTAAGGACCTCCAATTTAAAATTTCATAGCAATTAGACACTTCTAGCATGTAGAACTCAACATTTGCACTTTTTACAATTTAGTCCTTTTGACTAAATTGAGTGCCCAAACGTCAAAATTTTAGAACAAAATTTTTACGAAATCATTCCATAAAATTGTAAAGCATAAAAATATAATAAAAAATAATTTTTTTGCATCAGATTTGTGGTCTCGAAACCACTGTATCGACTAGACCCAAAATCAGGCTGTTACAATATTTCTCCCAATTGCCTTCAAACTCTAATAGACAGTAACTAAGCATATCATTGAGAATTTGAATTACTTGTTTGGACTGACCATCGATCTGAGGATGAAATGTAGTGCTAAAATGCAACCGAGTACCAAGAGCTTCTTGTAACTTTTTCCAAAATCCCGATGTAAACCGCGGATCTCTATCTGAGATGATGGAGACTGACACTCTGTGTAATCTAAAAATATTAGAAACATATAACTCAACTAACTTGTCAAGAGAGAAATCTGCACGTATCGGAATAAAATGTGCAGAATTTGTGAAATGATCAACAATAACCCTAATGGCATCTTTCTTTCTCAGAGATAGTGGTAAGCCCGATACAAAATCATAGTGACTCGATCCCATTTCCACTCCGATATCATCATTGGCTGTAACAATCCAGAAGGTACCTGATGTTCAGCTTTAACTTGCTGACATACAAGGCATTTAGACACAAAGTCAGAAATTTAGTGTTTCATTCTCAGCCACCAGTATATTCATTTTAAATCACTGTACATCTTATTACTTCCCGGGTGAACAAACAAGCTACCATTATGAGCTTCGCATAAAATTTTCTAAACGAGTTCTGAACTCTTTAGTACACAAATTCTACCTCTGACCAATAAGCAACCATTAGATCCTATCTGAAATTCTCAATAAGAAGTTGACTCACACTGTGCCCATTTAGCTATCAAATCATCATCGCATTTTTGAGCTTCTCAAATCTATTGTAAAAACATCGGTCTAGCTTTCAACTTGGCTAAGATCGAACCATCATTAGATAATGTCAGTTGCATATTCAACACTCGTAGAGAAAATAAAGACTTTCTACTCAGAGCGTTAGAAACTACATTTGCTTTTCTCGGATGATAATCAATGATCAACTCATAATCCTTTAACAATTTTAGCCATCTAAGCTGCCTCAGGTTCAAATCTTTCTGTGACATTAGATATTTCAAACTCTTATGATTGGTAAATATATGACATTTTTCACCGAACAAATGATGTCGCCAAATTTTCAACGCAAACACGATATGTGCCAAATTTTCTTAAGCTATTACTTTGTCTTCCTGCATCAGAACACAACCTAAACCATTTAAAGGTGCATCACTAAAAATCACATTCTTTACCCGATTCAGGCTGAACCAAAACTGGTGCCTCGATCAACACTGCTTTCAACTAATTGAAACTTTGCTAACATTTCTTAGACCATTCAAATTTCAAATCTTTCTGTAAAAGTCGTGTCATTACTGTAGCTATCATTGAGTACCCTTTGAAAAACTTTTGGTAATAACTGACCATTCTGAGAAAACTTCTAACTTCAAATACATTTCTTGGTGGTTTCCAATCAATAACTGCTAAAAATTTACTAGGTTAACTTTGATGCCTGCAGCCGATACTATATGTCCTAGAAAACCAACTTTTCGGAGCCAAAACTCACATTTGCTAAATTTAGCAAACAATTGTTTATCTCATAGAGTTTGGAACACAATCCTCAAATGTTCAGCATACTCGGACTCATCTTCAGAATAGATCAGGATATCATCAATAAGTACCACAACAAACGTGTCTAAATATGATCTGAAGATTCTGTTCATCAAATCTATAAATACTACAGGTGCATTAGTTAAACCAAATGGCATCACAAGAAATTCATAGTGTCCATACCTGGTTCTAAATGTAGTTTTCGGCACATCCTAATCTTTCATTCGTAGCTGATAATAACTAGAATGAAGATCAATCTTTGAGAATACTGTGGCGCCTTTCAACTAATCGAACAGACCGTCAATTCGAGGCAGTCGATATTTATTCTTGATTGTAACCTTATTGAGCTAATGGTAGTCTATTCATAATCTCATCGATCCATCATTTTTCTTAACAAACAAAACCGGTGCACCCTAAGGAGAAAAACTGGGTCAAGCAAAACACCTATTTGTCAATTCTTGTAGCTGTGCTTTCAACTCTTTCAACTCAATAGGAGTCATTCTGTAAGGTGCTATTGATATCGGTGATGTTCCTGGCACTAATTCAATAGCAAACTCAACCTCTCTGATTGGCGGTAATCCAGGTAACTCTTGTGGAAACACATCAAGATACTCACAAACAACTGGCACTGACTCAAGCTTTGATTCAGACATTTTAGAATCCAAAACATAAGCAAGATACACATCGCAACCTTTTCTCACATATTCATGCACTGACATAGCTAATATTGTAATGCCCTGTACCCGAGACCGTTGCCGGAGTCGAACACGAGGTGTTAACAGACTTAATTCATTGCTTAAACAGCTCAAACAATTTAATTTTAGAAATTCCAGACAATCTGGCTAACCGCGTCACAGTCGCTTAAAAATTCATATCTTGAGTTATGAAACTCAAAATCCAATTCCGTATATTTTCGTTGAAATTAAACTCATATATCTATTTACTAATTTTTTTCTAGAATTTTTCGCTAGGCCAATTAGTATAGTTTATTAGTTAAAGTCTCCCCTATTTCAGGGTTTGACTGCTCTGACCTCTGTGTATTACGAATCAGATATCTCTCTGTACAAAATTTCAATGACTATGAAGTTTCTTTCCCTTAAAACTAGACTCAATAAGAACTCTGTACATATAAATTATGACTTCTAATTATTTTTATATAATTTATGGTGAATTTCCAAAGTCAGAACAGGGGATCCAGAAATCGCTCTGGCCCTGTTTCACAAAAATTTAAACATCTCATAAAATATAACTCATATACCTGTTTCGTTTCTTCTATATGAAAATAGACTCATAATTCTTAAATTCCATGTTTTATTCATCATCTAATTATATCTCTAATATTTTTAATGATTTTTCAAATTCACGTCACTACTGCTGTCTGAATCTATTTTATGGTAAATTTTACCTATTTCATGGTTTTCATGGATTAACTAGCAATTTGATATACATAACACCAAATATGATCATAATTAGCCATTCCAATGGCTAATCATTACCAAGCATTTTTATACTACTCAATAACCATATCATAAGACCATATATACAGAATGATTATAATGCTATATATGCCATACTCAAAATATACAAGCCATTATGCTAAGATGGTATACGGATAGTGTGAGCGTGCCTCCGACCGTTCCCGATTTCCGAGCTGGCTTGTCAACACTACAAGGAATGAAAAGGAGAGAGTAAGCATAAATGCTTAGTAAGTTCACATGCAAATAGCAAGTAACATAACCATATAAGCAAACATAAAACATCAATTGCATAATCATCACCAAGACATTCATATCATATTTTCATTTATCATCTTACCATATTGTTGTTATATCGATTTTTCAACCCGAGGGTTAAGTACATACCTATTCAAAGTATCCATTTCACAACACTTACCAATACGTCCCTTTCATCTTGAGTATTCCTCCATTTGAGTAGAACTTTACCCGTTGAACACATTGGAATATAATTCGGATACATGGAAAGTTTGCACATAAGTGCCACATATGTAGCCAAGCTACTATGTAACCCGCCCATAAGCGAACTCGGACTCAACTCAACGAGCTCAGGCGTTCACATCCATAAGTGAACTCGGACTCAACTCAACAAGCTCGGATGCCTAGTTACATCTCACGAACTCGGACTCAACTCAACGAGTTCGGACAATTGCATCCATAAGTGAACTCGGACTCAACTCAACGAGTTCGGATGCCCAAATATCCCAGTGACATGTCACTTGTATCCTAATTCATTCCTAAGGTTCAACGGGACGTTTTTCCCAATCATGTGTCTCAACCATCTTCTACGGAATGCCGATACCGATACTCGGTAGTATTTCACATTTTCCAAGTATATCACATAATTTGACATATTATCAAAAAATTATCACGAGTATAATATTTCATAATAATTATCATATCATTTAAATAACATACAAACATTTAAAATAATAACTATGTTACCAACATTTACATATGAACTTACCCAGTATGCGAAAATGGCTACTTTTACCATTTCGTCCACAACTTGGTATTTTCCCCATTTTAGCCCGAATTTTAGTTTTCCTTACTCTATCATTTAAAATATAGTCTAATTAGGAATCACATTATTCAAATTGACCCAAAATCATATTTTGCAAAAATTACAATTTTGCCCCTAAACTTTTGCATATTTACACTTTTGCTTCAAAGCTCGTAAATTAAACTTCAGCCTATTTTCTTATGTTTTATGACATGATGATCATTTTTTCCCTTCTATGACAACATCAAATTCTCACTCTAACATGTACTTATGACTATTAGGTATTTTTACCGATTAAGCCCTTTTGCTCGTTTTCACTTAAAACCGAGTAGCACAAGTTGTCTAACATAATTTAAAACCTCATATTCTATCATAAAACACCAAAATACACAAATTTCACCTATGGGTATTTTTCCAAATATAAACCCTAGGTTAAATTATTGCTAGCATAAGCTAAATCGAGCTACCGGGACTCAAAAAACGTAAAGAACTTGAAAAACGGGGCTAGAATGGACTTACAATCGAGCTTGAAAGCTTGAGAAACCCTAGCCATGGTTTCTCCTTTCTATATTCGGCCATAGGGTTGAAGATGAGTAAAATTGGCTTCTAATTTTGTATTTTAATTCATTTTACCCCTAAGTGACCAAAATGCCCTTACTACTAAACTTTCCAAAAATTCCATCCATGTCCAATTTTTGTCCATAAACTTAGAAGTTGGTGAAATTGCTATTTAAGACCTCCTAATTAATATTTCAAAACAATTTCATACTAGAAACTTCTAGAATGCAAGTTTTGCAACTTATTCGATTTAGTCCCTAATTTCAATTTAAGCACTTTATGCATAAAATTTCTTCACAAAAATTTCACACAATCATGCAATCATATCATAGACCTCAAAATAATCATAAAATAATTTTTTCTAACTCAGATTTTGTGGTCACAAAACCACTATTCCGATTAGGCCCTAATTCGGGATATTACAACTCTCCCCCCTTTTAGGGATTTTCGTCCCCGAAAATCTTACCAGAAAATTGGTCTTCACTTTTAATCTCATATTCGGTGCCGAAGAACTTTCACTTAGACTGTACCTCCAATACATTTCTTTAATTTCTCATATGATCTGAAAGCTTACATCTCAACTCTCAACTGTTCTTAAATTTTCAATCCTTCTCAGTTTCCCATGATATCATGACATAAAACCCGGATCTTAACTTGATTAGTGGAAACCAGAATTCCAAGAAATCCAACAATCAAAGAGACCTGAAATTCCATGAATCTGATGAGTAGGAATTCATTCAATACAAATATGATTTATAGATCTCGCCAAACATTTAACAATAGGATACATCACATTTTCCTCTTTTTGCCATGGAAATAATTCTGATATGGCCTCAAGAATAATCCTTCTCATTTCCATCCCAATATCGACACTGACAAGGATAATTTTGATAGATCTCAATGCTCGGCTTTAACCCCTTTAACAACTTCGATTTTATGTAACATTGAATGCTCTAAACTATCACATTACCTCACCGTCTTGAAACACATCACAATTCATACAACAATTACATTACTTGAAAGTCGAAGTCTTTACTCAATGTAGACTAGTCTAGTTCGAGGCAGTTCGATTACCAATATTCTCATCTATCCGAACTTTGTCAACATGTAATAAACTTTTCAGCTTTCATAAAATGAAAACCTTATCATTCGTAGTGACTTTAACTAATATCAAAATTTTTCTAATAAATATACACTTCTCGTTCAGACTATTTACTCTTTTATCCGTACAAAATGAAATTCTATTATCAGACTTGGGAAAAATAATCCTGAAATAATTGTCGCATGAAATCTTTCAAATAGATAACTCACCATACCGATTGAAACTCGCGCTTTTATCACTTATGCCTTTACTGATGTCAAATTCTTACACAGAAATTAGAAAAAAAAACCCCAATACTAAAATCACCACATTACCAAGATCAAATTAGAAGTATAGTCATATTTGACATGATTATCACGAGCTGAAGAACGCACTTCGAACATGAGTCATAATTGACAAATTATGGAACAAAGATAACAAGAAAACCGAATAAAGAAATCTAAAATAGAGAAATCCAAAATAAAGAAATCCAGAATAAAGAAACCCAAGATACAATACTATGCTGGAGAATCGAAAACCAAGCCGGAGAATCGAAAACCAAACTCATAAAGAAAATACGAAATACCCCGATAATTCTTCAAAGAAAGAAAGTCTAAAAGAAAACATCATTTAATCCCACCGAATCAAATATAACAAGAACAATATATCTTCCCATACATATATATCGGATGAAGCATCAAGTAGAAGAAACAGAATCATAATATCATATGTATTCTCTCATCAATTCTTATCAGACGAAATGAAATAGAATACCCGATGAAATAGAGCAATATAAATTATAAACTAGTCAGACTACCAATGCTTTTATCCAACACCAAAACTTAGAAGACATTCCCATATAACAAGAATTTCTTCAGAAGATCAATAGCCATAGAAATATTTCTAAGAACGGGTAAACACATAGAACATCTCAAAAGAGACTGCTAAATCTGTCCAGTCATAACTGTCACACTCAGAGAGTTCACATTTCAAATATCATTTCCCCAACTAGTTTTGCCGTCACAAATTTCATATTAAACCATTCACTAAAGAAGGCCAGTTCTGAATAAATTTTGATTTACACTTTTCTCGACCTTGCACCTGAGTAATTCGGTTTACCAAGGAGAATTCCTTTTCTAACTAGGACAGTGCATAATTCCAATAATCTTTACGTCAATCCGATACTTTACTGGATCTGACTTTACTTATCAGCTCATTTTCAATCTCTGATCATACTTATAATTATTCTATCACTGAACTCTTTGGGTTCTCAACCGGAAACTTATTCAATACAAATCTCATGAAATTCCATTATAAGTACCATTTCGGTAAGGGGAAGGGGTTGTAGGACCTCTGACTCGATTGTCTTATACATACACATATGACACAACTTCCATCATCATAGCAACATCATCAAAATCATGTCATTCATTCATGTTGGCTTACACCAATTTTCCTATTGTCCCATTTAGACAATATACTTATGCATACATTCTATGTTTTCTAGATAGCTTTACTTATCCATTTATTTAATTAAATTAAGTCATGCTCATGACATCATATAAGGCCAAACAAACATAGATATTTGCACCACAATCATAACTTTCATTTCGTGCATCATCATGTACATATCATTACAATCATATAATTCAGTCCAACAATTTAACACAAATAAGTTCATTTCATTATAATCCTTTATCTCATAAAAATTATATATCATTAGCATTCATCAACATTCGACGTCCAAATCAAAACAAGGACATTTTCATTCGTATCATAATATTATGACTTTTATTCATACCTCTACTACTTTCTATTTATTCCGTTCATCTTATCAAGTAAGCCACATACACTACATCATATGAGCATTAAGCAAATATGAATATTTATCACATATGTATCATAAACCTTTATTCATACTTTTCTGAACCGATACTTATCATAATCATAATTTACTCAAATACCTTCACATAACATTGAACATGGTCGGTGCAGCTCGGTTGGAGAGTACCCTGTCTAAATAAGACGGTACTCATACGCGTCGGAAGACATCACACTATCACAGATCAGTGGCATGTATAGCTAAACTTCTACACATGCTAGGTTAGCCCGAGAACTGACTAAACCTGCTCTGATATCACCAAATGTAATGCCCCGTACCCGAGATCATTTTCGGAGTCGAACACGAGGTGTTAACAGACTTAATTTATTGCTTAAACAGCTCAAACAATTTAATTTTAGAAATTCCAGACAAGCTGGCTAACTATGTCACAGTCGCTTAAAAATTCATATCTCGAGTTCTGAAACTCAAAATCCAATTCCGTAAATTTTCCTTGAAACTAGACTCATATATCTATTTACTAATTTTTTTTCTAGAATTTTTGGCTGGGCCAATTAGTACAATTTATTAGTTAAAGTCTCCTCTGTTTCAGGGTTTGACTGCTCTGACCTCTGTGTATTTTGAATCAGATATTTCTCTGTACATATAAATTATGACTTCTAATTATTTTTATACAATTTATGGTGAATTTCCAAAGTCAGAACAGGGGATCTAGAAATCGCTCTGGCCCTATTTCACAAAAATTTAAACATCTCATAAAATATAACTCATATACTGCTTTCGCTTTTTCTTCCATATGAAAATAGACTCATAATTATTCAATTCCATGTTTTATTCATCATCTAACTATATCTCTACTATTTTTAATGATTTTTCAAATTCACGTCACTACTGCTATCTGAATCTATTTTATGGTAAATTTTACCTATTTCATGGTTTTCATGGATTAACTAGCAATTTGACATACATAACACCAAATACGATCATAATTAGCCATTCCAATGGCTAATCATTACCAAGCATTTTTATACTACTCAATAACCATATCATAAGACCATATATACAAAATTATTATAATGCTATACATGCCATACTCAAAATATACAAGCCATTATGCTAAGATGGTATACGGATAGTGTGAGCGTGCCTCCGACCATTCCCGATTTCCGAGCTGGCTTGTCAACACTACAAAGAATGAAAAGGAGGGAGTAAGCATAAATGCTTAGTAAGTTCACATGCAAATAGCAAGTAACATAACCATATAAGCAAACATAAAACATCATTTGCATAATCATCACCAAGACATTCATATCATATTTTCATTTATCATCTTACCATATTGTTGTTATATCGATTTTTCAACCCGAGGGTTAAGTACATACCTATTCAAAGTATCCATTTCACAACACTTACCAATACGTCCCTTTCATCTTGAGTATTCCTCCATTTGAGTAGAACTTTACCCGTTGAACACATCGGAATATAATTCGGATACATGGAAAGTTTGCACATAAGTGCCACATATGTAGCCAAGCTACTATGTAACCCGCCCATAAGCGAACTCGGACTCAACTCAACGAGCTCAGGCGTTCACATCCATAAGTGAACTCGGACTCAACTCAACGAGCTCGGATGCCTAGTTACATCTCACGAACTCAGACTCAACTCAACGAGTTCGGACAGTTGCATCCATAAGTGAACTTGGACTCAACTCAACGAGTTCAGATGCCCAACTATCCCAGTGACATGTCACTTGTATCCTAATCCATTTCTAAGGTTCAACGGGACGTTTTTCACAATCATGTGTCTCAACCATCTTCTACGGAATGCCGATACCGATACTCAGTAGTATTTCACATTTTCCAAGTATATCACATAATTTGACATATTATCAAACAATTATCACGAGTATAATATTTCATAATAATTATCATATCATTTAAATAACATAAAAACATTTAAAATAATAACTATGTTACCAACATTTACATATGAACTTACCTAGTATCCGAAAATGGCTACTTTTACCATTTCGTCCACAACTTGGTATTTTCCCCATTTTAGCCCGAATTTTAGTTTTCCTTACTCTATCATTTAAAATATAGTCTAATTAGGACTCACATTATTCAAATTGACCCAAAATCATATTTTGGAAAAATTACAATTTTGCCCCTATACTTTTGCATATTTACACTTTTGCCCCAAAGCTCGTAAATTAAACTTCATCCTATTTTCTTATGTTTTATGACATGATGATCATTTTTCCCTTCTATGGCAACATCAAATTCTCACCCTAACATGTACTTATGACTATTAGGTATTTTTACCGATTAAGCCCTTTTGCTCGTTTTCACTTAAAACCGAGTAGCACAAGTTGACTAACATAATTTAAAACCTCATATTCTATCATAAAACACCAAAATACACAAATTTCACCTATGGGTATTTTTCCAAATATAAACCCTAGGTTAAATTATTGTTAGCATAAGCTAAATCGAGCTACCGGGACTCCAAAAACGTAAAGAACTTGAAAAACGGGGCTAGAATGGACTTACAATCGGGCTTGGAAGCTTGAAAAACCCTAGCCATGGTTTCTCCTTGCTATATTCAGCCATAGGGTTGAAGATGAGGAAAATTGGCTTTTAATTTTGTATTTTAATTCATTTTACCCCTAAATGACCAAAATGCCCTTACTACTAAACTTTCCAAAAATTTCATCCATGTCCAATTTTTGTCCATAAACTTAGAAATTGGTGAAATTGCTATTTAAGACCTCCTAATTAATATTTCAAAACAATTTCATACTAGAAACTTCTAGAATGCAAGTTTTGCAACTTATTCGATTTAGTCCATAATTTCAATTTAAGCACTTTATGCATAAAATTTCTTCACGAAAATTTCACACAATCATGCAATCATATCATAGACCTCAAAATAATCATAAAATAATTATTTCTATATCGGATTTTGTGGTCACAAAACCACTATTTCGATTAGGCCCTAATTCGGGATATTACAAATATAACCATAGGCAACCCACTCGGACTATCTGATTCGATACAAAGCGTCTCACCATTCTGAAATTTCAATAGAATAAGCCTACGTCTACAATTCAAAATAGCGTCGTGTAGAGTTAACCAATCCATGCCGAAAATAACATCAAATTCATCAAAGGTAATAGCATCAAATCAGGAAGAAAACTATAACCCCGAGTCATCAAAGGACAATTCTTGCAACTTTATCAACTAGCACATATCAACCTAAGGGGTTCGATACTTTAACCACTAATTCAGTGGACTCAACAGGTAAATTCTTACT
The DNA here is from genome assembly GCA_025698465.1 of Gossypium longicalyx. Lineage (NCBI taxonomy): Eukaryota > Viridiplantae > Streptophyta > Magnoliopsida > Malvales > Malvaceae > Gossypium > Gossypium longicalyx. The sequence goes on from CM047006.1 coordinate 31,608,341, forward strand.
AGACACTAATTTCGTGCACACATATGAATGAGTGGATCCCGGATTAATAAAAGAAGTAATATCAGCATCAAAAATAGAGAAAGTACTAGTAATAATATCTGGCACAGAAGCATCCTCTTGTACGCGAATTGCATAAGCCCTAGCTGGTGCTCGTGCATCAGGTCTCACAGTAGAATCTTTAGTAACGTTATGGCTACCACTCACATTTCTGGGATTATGAGGTGGTCTGCCTCTCGCAATAGTATTGCTTGGCCTCGTGGTCTGAGCTTTCTTTCTCTCATATTTCTTTAGGAATCTCTAAGATAGTGGTCTAAGGAACCACACCTGAAACGCGCTCCATTCTTTAATTGACACTCGCCATAATGTGGTTTCTTATAGTGCTTGCACTTAGGCCAAGCATCTCTGACACTACTCACACTTGCTATAGATGTAGCTTGTAATTTTGGACTAGAGCATCGGGTACCTCTATCTCTACTAGAATATCTCGCAGAAGCTATAGAACAGTTGTGATGTTCTTTAGATCTTTTTTATTCTGACTAATATGAGTTTTCAATGGATCTCTTTCTCGAGTCTCTAGATTCAAAATCGACACGTCTTTTCTCTTTACTCAATTCCTCGACTTTATGTACTCGATCAACCAATACAACAAATTCTTTTGGCGCAAGAATTCCAACTAGAAGCTTTAATCTTTGTTTAACCCTTCTTCAAACCTTTTACACATAATCGGTCAGAATACACTCCCGGGCATATTTGCTCAGTTTAACAAATTCCTGCTCGTACTCTAACATAGTCATATGACCCTATTTGAGCTAAAAAAAATTTTACGTTTTTGGTCCAGAAACCTCTAACGAATATATTTCTTTTGGAACTCAGTTTGGAAAAATTCCCAGGTGATCCGCTCTCTCAACACAACAGAAATCAATGTATTCCACCACTGGTAAGCTGAATCTTTCAACAATGATACTACACATTTAACACATTTAGCCAGTGAACAAGATAGCTCATCAAAAACCTTGATTGTATTCTCTAACTAGAATTTAGCTCTCTCGAGATCATCTTCAACAGTAGTTCAGAATTCTTCAGCCCCATACTTACATATCTTATCAACAAGTGGCTCACTAACTCAGATTTGTTCCATACCTTAAGGAATAACGGAAATCGGTTGGGGAACATGAGAGAGTAGAGGTTGTTGAGTAGCCGAGTTCGTTCGTACGAACTTAGTAAACCATTCATTCATCATCTACTCGATGCTTTTCCTCCCCGACCCTCAGATACTGGCCTTGCACTGCTCGATGCTACTCTGTGAATGGAGGCATAAGCTTTACTCTCTACTTCATCGGAGTCAGCTCGGTTGGATGTCATTGATATATTACAACATGTTTTAAAACAGTCAGGAGATATCACACTATCACAGGTTATATAATGCAATGTATAGCTAGACTCAAATATGCTATGTTAAATATGAGAATCAACTAAACCGTAGCTCTGATACAAGTAAATGTAACACCCTTAACCCAAATTTGTCGTTAGAACAGGGTCACAAAGCATTACCAAAGTTTAGAAATCAATCGGACGAAAATTTCAAACATTTTGAAACATATCAATATTCATATCAAAAACCAATCAAAATCGTACATATTGTTCCTTTTATGAGCCCTTGAGGCCTTAAATATGCATTACAAACTAGTCAGGACTAAATAGAAAACTAAGAGAATTTTTTAAGAAACATTGAAAATTTTCAACACTGTAGGGATCACACGGCTATGCGGGCATTCGAAGTAGGGACACACGGCTGTGTCCTAACCCGTGTCTGTGCTGTGTAACTCACTGACTTGGTTACACAGCCAAGCCACACGCTCGTGTGCCAGGCCGTGTACCCGTTAAAGTAACCCCACACGCTCGTGTGCCAGGCCGTGTGCTAGGCCATCTAATATCCTGACTTGCAACCCTTTGAAAGCTACAGGAAACACACAGTCGTGTCATTTGATTGTGTGTCACATATGCCCATGTATCTGCCTATGTGGACAAAAATAGGCCATTTTACAAGCCATTTTTCTCACCGAAATTGGCATATTCCTACACACAACATTGCACATACTTACAAACCATAACAAGACATCCAAATCAAGCATAAACAGGACATGTACTATGGAATAATTTCATACAACCACTATGCCCTTAGGCATCTCAAATAACAATATGCAAACATGTATAACCATGTATTCAATTTGACCAAATAATCAACTAACTAGCATGCACATTTGCATCAATACAAACCATATAATTTACTTACCAAAACCCAACCATTTGGTACTGAAATGCAATTCTATAATTAGCACCAAAAGTCATTTAAGCTATTCAAACAAAGTACCAATTCTCAACAAGTCACAAGTCATATATATTATGCATAATCATCTATCATTTTATCTTCCATCATTCGACCATATTAAGTCTTTCATCAACTATTTTAAAGCTACTTGTATACATACCAAAAATATGCCAAAACACAATCCAAATCAAATGGCCATATTCAAAACAAAACATATAAGCCAACATTAGCCAAAATACGTATACATGCCATTATAACCAAAATTAAACAGTCGAATGTACCAAAAAGAGTCAATGGATAGTGTGATATAGCTCCGGTAAGCTTCCAACCTGAACGAGCTTTCAATTCACTATAAAACAGAGAAAATAACATAGAGTAAGCATTTAAGCTTAGTAAGTTCGTATGACATAGAAAATAAATTACCATTTGGTTAGAAAATAACTTACCATTTAGTCACATATTAGGAAAGTAAACAAAGCATATCCCAACACAATTTGGCCAAATGCCTAAGTACATATTCACCAACCATGTTAGCCTTGTAAACACAAATATATATAAGTCAATAATCATGGATGAACACAACAATTTATCAAGTTCCATTTATATATATGGTCCATTTCATATATATATATATATATCATGTAACATCATTTCCATGTATTTCTTGTGTATACCTATAATAGTTCGTATCGAACGTAAATCGTTTCGCAACAGAACATTGCATGTTGATCCGTTTAGAATATTGTTGGATACCCCAGATAGCTCACACATAATGTGCTAGCTCATATAATTGAAATCCGTCAATTCATGTACATGTATGCTCATACGAGCTGTAAATCAGTATGCTCACTTGAGTTGAAGATCGGTATGCTCTCACGAGCTATGAATTGGTATGCTCTTATGAGCTATAAATCGGTATGCTCTCACGAGCTATAAATTGGTAACCCTAATGACATGTCATTTGTATCCTACAGATTCTTAAGGCTCAAACGGGGCTCGGTAATCATCGTACGTTGTTGGATGTGCACTCGATAATTATATATGACAATCCATAACATTTATATAATTCAATTAAAAACATATAAACACAATTTAGTTACACGAACTTACCTCGACGAGCTTACGTAGATACAGAGGTGATTAATTTGAGACTTTCTCTTTGCCCCGATCTAGGTCCGTACGAGGTCTAACTAAATCTACATGAATAAATTTAACTCAATTTGACATATAATTCATTCAATTTAATTTAAAACATATTTTTAGAAAATTATCATTTTGCCCCTATACTTTTAACTTCATTGCAATTTAATCCTTAGGCTCGAAAAATGAAATTCATACAATTTTACCCCTGCCAAGCCTAGCCGATTATTTTACAAACTTATAGAAGCCCACATATTTCAAAATTTCACAAATTATATCATGGATTTATCAAAATTTTCAATTTAAACCCTAATTGATAATTTCATAACAAATCTCTTTATAAAAGTTGTTTATCTAACAACGATTACTCATTTTCGAACAGAAAACTTCAAAATCAATTTACATGCATCAATGGCAAAACCCTAACAATTTAACAGTTTCACAAATTAGTCCCCGGGCTAGCTAGATTAAGCTACAACGATCCCCAAAAAAAAAGTCATCAAAAATGGGTCAAAAATACATACCAAATAGGCAATGAGAAGTTTTCGAAATTAAAAGCCCTTCAATGGCTTTTCTTTTACACTAAATTCAGTTGAAAAGAATTAAAGAAGATGAAGTTTAATTTGTTTTTATTTAATATTAACTTTATTTACTAATTACCAAAATATCCTTTAAAATTATTCATAATTTCAATAATACCAAGCCATGTACATCCACTAACTTCACTAGTGGTCTAATTACCACATAAGGGCTCTTACTTAAAGATTCTATAGCCATTTAATACCTTTAGCTACTAGATCTCAACTTTTGCACTTTATGTTATTTAGTCCTTTTCATCAAATTGAGCATGTAAACAGTAAAATTTCTTAACAAAAATTTTATACGATATTTCTATTATTTTTTGGTAATAAATTAATAATAAAATAAAATTTCCAGCTTCAGATTTACGGTCTCGAAACTACTGTTCCAATTTCACTAAAAATGGGCTGTTCTAAAGTGTTTTTTAGTTAATTTTGATATAATTAGAAGGTTTTTAAACTTAATTTAAAGCTTCATTAAGAATTTCCAATGTTTTAATAAATATTTAGAAAATAGCTATAAAACATGTCGAAATGGTTGATACCATGAATTGAGTATTTTATTATAGTTTAAAGGTTGGGAACTAGTTGTAGGTGAATTATAAGATGAATAGAACTAGATTTAGGCGAAAAGACTAAGTAGAGACCTTGATATTCGAATTCAAAGTTTGTTATGGTAAAGATTTTGGTTACATGAGAACTTTGCTTAGGCTTGTGTTTTGGTTTGTTAAAGTGAGTCCTTGGTTGCTACTTGATTGTGTTTATTATATGATTGTTGTGTGTGAAGCCTCAGATTCTTCAGAGTTTGCTATGAGTTAAGGAAAAGATAGTTGAGCTTTTGGATTTTCGGTGAAAGCATAAAGTGGTGAGTGTTTGGGATCAATACTCGTAACATGAGTCATGTGTTATTTGGGAATTTAGTAGTAGCTTAAACCCCTACTCTAAATTCCAAGTGTAGGATTTCTTGTATCTATATTGGTTTTTTGGTTTTGTGCTTATATGATTATGAAACTGTGCATGGTGATGAGAAGCTCAAATATGTGATATGTAGATATGGTAACTGTTGTGAAAAGTGCAAATGTATACATGATATATATGTTATATGACAGTGATAGTGTTTTGCTAAAGATGCTAACATGCAGTGATAGTGCACAGATAATCGATAAGTGATGTGTTTGTGTTTAGATATTTTGGTCTTGTGACATTAAAACTATTGGATATAGTTGGCATTCCATAGGATTGTGAGTACTCATCGATATGTACAATGAGGGATAAGGGAATTTGAGCTAATCTCCATTCAACGAGACATGTGAGGGGAAATAAGGAGAGTGTTAGCTATATGTTTTGCTTTGGGGACATGTTTGACTCTATAAGCCATTTGGCATGATTGAAGATCCATGTATCCGATGTGTGATGGTAGAGCTCACTATATGTTTCATAACTTAAGCGCCAATCTATCTTATTATATGTGACTTTGTAATTGATGTTTTATGCTTAAATGAATATGTGATATGAGATTTTTGGTTCAATGAGTATACAATTGATATGTAAATGGACTAATAGTTAATACATGAATAAATAAGGTGTGACACTATTCATAAGAACAATGTGTTTGTGTTATATGGTTGTTTTTGGATGCATGATGGCATGTTTGCGTTGTGGTTATTCTACTCATTCACTGAACTTGTTAAAGCTCACCCATTCCTTTCAGCATATAAAGATTAGTGACGTCTCAGTGTGGGCGGTGTGGTTTTCCAAGGGAGTGATCCAAGGAAGACAAGTTAATTCTTGTAGGTATTTATTTATTTATTTATGTCTTGGGGAATAAGGCAATGTGGTAGACTTGTTTAATGCCATGATGTGTTTGGACTATTTGTCAGTTTTTCTTTTGTTTTTTTAGAGGTTTGTAAGTTGACATATTTTCTTAGTTTTATGAATATTGATGATGGCATGATGATACTTTCTCGGACACATTTTTGGCATTTTGAACTATTAATTAAGTCGTTGGATGGTTATTTGTATTAGTAGTTGATGCATGATGAATAGATTCCGTTTTGAGAGAGTTGAAAAAGGTTGAAAGGTTCTATACATCCACCCTTTCTCAATGCATTTCTTTAGACAAAGACTCCGTTTTTTCTGCTTTTCGGATGGTAAATATTTCTCAGAACATGGAGTGTGAATCAAACCCATGACATATTTGGAATGGATATATACATTTGTATGATGTGTTTTTATGTTTAGAGGCAGAGGTATCGATATTTGAGTTTTAGAAAATGATACCTCTGTGCCTTGAAATGTGCAAGAACTCAAAATAGAGATTTGGTATCGATACCCTAACTCAAGTACTGATACTCGGGGTACATTTATCCATACTTTAAGAAAGATACCTATAATTTTCGACGTTTTGAATTTTGGTAAGAAACATAATGCAAGTTTCGTATCAATTTTCCATGTGGAATCAATGACATGTTGGGAAAATATCGATACCTTAAGGTTAGTATCGATACCTGCATGATTAACTTGGAAACATTGCTATGAGAACCCAATATGTGTTTTATTCGTGTTAGGAGATCAAATGTAGTATGTCAACATGTTTTAATGACAATTAGCAAATGTATGACCTAAAACTTGTGCAAACATTAATTTCGACACATGTTGATATAATAATGTGACAATTTGTATTGTACAAGTATTGAGACGGTGGTGCGGCATCTTTATACTCGGGCTCTGTAACACCCATAACCCACATCCGTCACCAGAATAAGGTTACAAGGTACTACCGATCAAAATATAACTCTGATTAAATTCCATTATTAGTTATCTAATAAAAATTTGTAAAAACAAAATTATCATACTTCAATTCAATATTACAAATGATTTCAGGGTTTTATATACAATAATGCCAACAAGAACATATGAACATTAAACATTAAACTTCTAACCAAGTATATATTTCGATTCATTAACTTATCAAATTTGTATATCTTAACTTATATGACCTTTGAATAATGCTAATGTAAAATATTATATATCCATGCAAATGTTAAGCGCATACCTTGTACAACCAAATATACATCATTTCATTTCATAAAATAAAATATTTCATAATAGCGTTTGATCGCCAAATTTAGAACATTTATAATTCATGAGAATATATTTATAATTAAATCTCCAGCTTAAATAATTAAACTACTAAAGTTTAGCTTATAAGCTACCAAAACAGTAGATAGTGTGATGAACTTGGCTGATAGTTCTTGAGCTTGTAGCTTGACTCCAAAATCTATAAAATAAGGTAAACAAGAACACACAGAGTAAGCTAACTTAGCTTAGTAAGCCATAAGCAAATAAGCAACTCAATATCATGGTCTACTCATATTAACTAAACAAATTACATTAACATTACCATGCTTGACCTCAAACTTACAAATTCTATAACTAATACATCTTTCATAGACTATTATCCACGTAAGCCGAATACACATTGTCATTTAGCACATCATAAATCAACTTCCAAATCAAATAGTCATAATAAACCATACATCCACTTACTCTTATATGCAAACTTAAGAATCATCAAAATGACAACTCATATATAATTAATACCTATATAGTCGAATATACCAATTCACATATATGCACATGTTTAAGTAACATTCCAATGATACACAGATTATTCATCTACAAGCCGAATGCACATACCAAATACACATGAATTTTTCCTTTGCATTGTACATGATTTACAACAAATATCCATAGCACTTTCTTACCTTATCTCAAGTAGATATCAAGATAATTTGTACTTTTCCATATAAACTGTATTAAACATCAGTACATGATTTATCTTTGCCCAATGAACCATTTGGAATTGGATAGGACACTAAGATAATCACATAAATCTTACAATGCCAACGTCCCAGACGTGGTCTTACTTGTAGCCACATATCGATGCCATTGTCCGAGATAGGGTCTTACTTGTAAACACATATCGGAATCACATATCAATGCCATGGTCTTACTCGCACACATATATCACAATTCTATGTCATGACATATGTATCCTAACTATTCCTAAGGTTCATACGGGGCTTTCAGACGTTGTAACTTGGCCAAAACGAACTCGGAAGTGTAGTAGCCAAGTTTATTCATATTCGGCCATAGCATATTTAAATTCTAACATTTCATAAAAGCATATAAATATAACATTAAATTACCGTTAAACACGTCTATTTGCTTATAAACTTACCTTGGACAACGAAAAACCGGTACGGATAGACTAGTCGACAACTTTCGTTTTCCCCCGATCCAAATCTGATTTCTTTGGTTCTTGATCTAAACATATTCAAATTAAGCTCATTCAAACATATTTTCATTTTAGTCCAAAAACACATAAATAGGCAAATTACCATTTTACCCCTGACATTTATAATTTTTACAATTTAGTCCCTATTGCACAAAACACAAAATACACAAAATTTCCCAATACTTAGGTTGGGAAAAAATTTACCCATGCTTATACAAGTCCATATGTTTCTTTTATTTCATATTTTAGTCCCTCAAATTATTATTTTTGCAATTTAGTCGTAATTACTCAAAATCATCAAAAACTCCAATACAAAATATGTTAATCTAAAACATATCTTTCATTTTTCATCATCAAACAACAAAAATCACAAGCTATCAAAAATGGCACAACTCAAAATATTCATCAAAATAAAAAATTAAAGCATGGGTCTTGAAGATTACTAAGCAACGATCTCAAAAATGTAGAAATTATCAAAAATCGAGTTAGAACTCACCTTGAATCAAGCTTGGCTATGGCTGAACCCTAGCTTATTTTTCTTTTCTTTCTTATTTAAGTTTCAGCAATATGAAAAAAAATATATGAACATGGCGTTATTTTTTTTATGTTTTATGATATTATATAACTTAACATTTAATTTACATATATAATTAAAACATCATATTATCACATTTTAATGTCCTTAGTCGTCCACTTATATTTCTAATGGTCTATTTACAATTTAAGGACTTCCATTTAGTAAGCCAGTAACAACTCAGCCCTTTATGCTTTTAACTATCAAATTTTCAATTTACGCGATTAATTCATTTTATTTAATCAGATACCTAAACGACAAAATTAAATCACGAAAATTTCACAGATATAAATTCACACAAAATAAACACAAAAAATAATTTAAAATTATATTTCTGACTCAGTTTCGTGGTCCCGAAACCACCGTTTCGATTAGGGTCAAAATTGGGCTGTTACAACTCTCCCCCCTTAGGGATTTTCATCCCCAAAAATCTTACCGGTGAATAGGTTCGGATAACGTTCCCTCATTGCATCCTCTGGCTCCCACGTTTCTTCCTCAACCCCGTGTTTGCACCACAGTACTTTAACTAATGGAATTTTCCTATTTTGTAATTCTTTAATATCACAAGCAAAAATACAAATCGGTTCTTCCTCAAAAGTCATATTTGGCTTAATCTCAATCTCAGACGAACTAATCACATCTGAAGGGTCAGATCGATATCTACGAAGCATCAAAACATGGATTACATTATGGATCTTTTCTAACTCACATGGATTACATTATGGATCTTTTCTAACTCAGGTGGCAATATACGGCCCAATAAACCTCTGAATCAATTTACCTTTACGACCGAATCTGAGTATTTTCTTCCACGGTGAGACTTTTAAGAAGACTTTATCTCCAATCTAAAACTCTATATCTTTACGTTTCAAGTCCGCATATTATTTCTGACAATATAGCGCTGCTTTCAAACTTTCACAGATCACTTTCACTTTATGTTCAGTTTCCCTGATCAAGTCGACCCCGTGTATCTTATTCTCGCAGAGCTTAGTCCAATACAATGGTGTACAACATTTACGACCATATAAAGCTTTATAAGGTTCCATTTTGATACTCGATTGAAAACTATTATTATACGTAAATTCAATCAGAGGTAGGTATCGTTCCCATGTACCTTCAAACTCAAGGATGCAACATCTCAACATATCCTCAAGTATCTAAATGATTCGTTTAGACTGACCATCTGTTTGCGGATGGAAAGCAGTACTGAAAGGTAATTGCCTAGTGCATCTTGCAGTTTCTTCAAAAATCGCGATGTAAACCTCAGATCTCTGTCCGAAACAATAGATATAGGCACACCATGTCATCTCACAATCTGAGAAACATACAATTCAGCCAGGTTATCCAGTGAGTAGTCTGTACGTATCGGGACAAAATGAGCTGATCTAGTCAATCTATCAACAACAACCCAGATTGCATCTTTCTTGCTCGGTGTCAATGGTAAACCAGATACAAAGTCCATTGGGACTCTATCCCATTTCCACTCATGTATCATGATAGGCTGATGTAATCCTGAAGGCACTTGATGTTCAGCTTTTACTTGTTTACAAACTAAACATCTTGCAACAAAGTCAAAAATGTCTCGTTTCATACCATGCCACCAATAAAGCTGTTTCAAATCATTATACATCTTTGTACTTCCTGGATGATTAGATAACCGATTGCTATGAGCTTCATTCAAAATCATCTGAATCAACTCTGAATTCCTTGGAACGTATATTCGGTCTCTAAATCTCAAACAGTCATCAGCATCAACTCTGAATTCTGAATTTGCATCCGTCTCACACTGAGCTCGTTTTGCGATCAACTCATTATCAACCTTTTGAGCATCACAAATTTGTTGAAAAAATAACGGTCTAGCTTTCAATTCAGCTGTTATCGAACCATCATCTGACATAGCCATATGCTTATTCATTATACGCAAGGCAAACAGTGATTTTTGACTTAAAGCAACAGCAACAACATTAGCTTTCTCCGGGTGGTAGTCAATCACAAGATCGTAGTCTTTTAGCAATTCTAACCATCAGCATTGTCTCAAATTCAGATCTTTTTGAGTCATCAAGTATTTCAGACTTTTGTGGTCAGAATAAACATGACATTTCTCACCGAACAGGTAATGACGCCAAATTTTCAATGCGAGCACAATAGCTGGCAATTCCAAGTCATGTGTCGGATAGCTTCTTTCATGTGGCTTTAACTGTCTCGAGGCATAAGCTATCACTCTGCCTTCCTGCATCAAAACAAAGCCCAAACCATTTAAAGATGCATCACTATAACTAACAAATTCTTTACTCGATTCTGGCTGAACTAGCACTGGAGCTTCGGTCAAAAGGGCTTTCAACTGATCAAAACTTTTCTGCACTTCTCTAACCACTAGAATTTAACATCTTTCTGCAATAGCTTCGTCATCGGAGCTGCAATAATAGAGAAACCTTTCACGAACCATCTATAATAACCAGCAAGTCCTAGGAAACTTCAGACTTCAGAAACATTCTTTGGAGGTTTCCAATCAAGTATAGCTGAAATTTTGCTTGGATCAACTCGAATACCCGATAGTGATAACACATGACCTAGAAAACTAACTTCACTTAACCAGAATTCACATTACTGAATTTCGCATACAACTGCTTATCTTGCAAAGTCTGCAACACAAGTCTCAAATGTTCAGCATGTTTAGCTTCATCACGAGAGTAGATCAAAATGTCATCTATAAACACAACCTCAAACCGATCCAGATACGATTTAAAAATCTAATTCATCAAATCCATGAAAACAACAGGTGCATTAGTGAGACTGAATGGGTAGTCTTTGGTACATCAGAATCTTTAACTCACAACTGATAGTAGCCCGACCACAAATATATCTTTGAAAACACTGTAGCCCCTTTCAATTGGTCAAACAGATCATCAATCTGTGGCAACAGATACTTATTCTTTATAGTCACCTTATTAAGCTATCTATAATCAATGCACATTCTCATAGTTCCATCTTTCTTTTTCACAAACAACCAGGTGCACCCCACGGAGAGAAACTCGGTCGCGCGAAACCTCTATCTGTCAACTCTTACAACTGAGCTTTCAGTTCTTTTAATTCTGTAGGTGCCATTCTGTACGGAGCTATGGATATCGGAGTCGTCCCAAGCATTAACTCAATACCAAACTCTTCCTCCTGAATAGGTGGCAAACCCGGTAATTCTTCAGGAAACACATCTAGATACTCACATACAATAGGTACTGATTCAATGTTTCTTTCAGCCACTTTATTGTCAAGCACGTAGGCAAAATAAGCTTCACACCCTTTTCTCACATATTTCTGAGCTAGCATCGAAGAAATCACTGCTGGTAAACCATAAAAATCATTAGATTCAATCTGAATAACATCATCATTTTGACTCCGTAGATCAATGGTCTTTCTCTTGCAGTTCACAACAGCATCATGCAAAGTCAACCAGTCCATACCCAAGATTATGTCGAACTCATCAAATGACAACAACATCAAATCGACCAGAAAGCACAAATCTCGAACCATCAAGGGACAATTCTTACATACTTTATCAACCATAACACACCGGCCCAAGGGGTTTGACACTCTAATCACATACTCAGTAGACTCAACAGGCAAAGTCTTCCTAAATAATAATGTCTCACACACATAAGAATGAGTAGAACCAAGATCAATTAATGCAATTACATTAGTATCATAAAGAGTGAATGTACGAGTAATAACATCTGGGCATGAAACCTTCTCTCGTGCACGTGTAGCATAGGCTCTCGCAGGTGCACAAGCCTTAGATCTGACTGTCATATCTTTAGTCCCTCTCTGACTACCACTCGCATTACTAGGATTTCTGGGTGGTCTACCTCGAGCTGCAATATTACCCGATCTTGTATTTTGCACTGGATTTTCCTCAGGTAACACTAGGCAATCTCAAATATAATGATCTATCGATCCACATTTAAAGCAAGCCTGATCATGTAATCTGCAACTGCCGGGATATCATTTACCACAGTGTTTACACTCTGGTTGATTCGATCTGACATTACCCACACTTGCTATTAAGGTAGCTCTCGAGCTTATTGGTGGACTATTTTGATCCCGTCTGGAGTAACCTGAAGTGGCTTTAGAACGGCTGAAATCATCTCGGAACTTCTTTGATGCTGACTAGAATGACTTACCAGATGTTTTACGTGCATCTCTAGCTTCAAATTCAGCTTTTCTTTTCTCTTTCCCGAGCTCTTCAACTTTGCAAGCCCGCTCAACCAGTACCACGAACTCTTTTATCTTAAGTATGCCAACTAACAGTTTAATGTCTTCATTCAGCCCATCTTCAAATCTTTTACACATTATGGCCTCAGTAGAAACACACTCTTGGGCATACCGGTTGAGTCTCACAAATTTTCGCTCGTACTCTGTCACGGTCATTCGACCCTGTTTCAGTTCCAATAATTTTTTACGCTTCTGGTCGATAAATCTCTGGCTGATATATTTCATACGGAACTCATTCTGAAAGAATTCCCAAGTCACCTGCTCTCTCGGAACTACTGATACTAGGGTATTCCGCAAGTGGTATGTTGTTTCTCGAAGCAAGGATATGACACACTTCAAACATTCATCCAGGGTACAGGACAACTCATCAAACACACAGATGGTATTATCAAGCTAGAACTCAGCCCGCTCAGCATCATCCTCATCGGTAGCTTTAAACTCTTCAGCCCTATGTTTTCAGATTTTATCAATAGGTGGCTTTTATAATCTCAATGGATCACCTACTTGAGGTATAGCAGGCATCGAAGATGGATTAGTCGGGGTGGAGGTTGTTGTGCAACCGAATTAGTCCGGATATATTGATTAAACCAGTCATTCATCATTTGATAGAAGGCTTGTTTAGCCTCACTTTCTTGACTACTCGAAATGGGTCAAGAATCAGCCGGCACAGTCCCTTGTGCGGGAGCAGGCGCTACACTATCGACATCATCAACTACAACTCTCTCGGGATCCATTTACTATATGAAAACACATTTTCAAATGTCAGAAGTCATCACACTATCGCAGTATATAATATGGCATGTATAGCTAGACTCACACACGCTACGTTAGTCCTAAAACCGGCTAAACTATAGCTCTGATACTAATAAATTGTAACATCCCTAACCCACATCCGCCGCCGGAATAGGGTTACGAGGTACAACCGATCAAAATATAACTCAAATTAAATTCCATTATTAGTTATCTATTAAAAACTTGTAAAAACAAAAATACCATACTTCAATTCAATATTACAAATGATTCCAGGGTTTTATATACAATAATGCCAACAAGAACATATGAACATTAAACATTAAACTTCTAACCAAGTATATATTTCGATTCATTAACTTATCAAATATGTATATCTTAACTTATATGACCTTTGAATAATGCTAATGTAAAATATTATATATCCATGCAAATGTTAAGCGCATACCTTGTGCAACCAAATATACATCATTTCATTTCATATAATAAAATATTGCATATTAGCATTTAATCGACGAATTTACAACATTTATAATTCATGAGTATATATTTATAATTAAATCTCTAGCTCAAACAATTAAATTACTCAAGTAAACCAACCGAAATGTTTTAAATAATGTACCCTTAAAGAACTATACAAAATCATATTCACCTTTCCTCTATTCGGTTAACACAGTTTACCTTTCCAACTGTGGGCTTAGATTATACACAATGTACATATATATATAGCATCCACAAAGCTAACTAAGACTACACACTTTTCATCTCAAAATATAATCATCTTTTATCCTTACCGAAATACAAATTTAAGACCATAATACATATATATTTCCTAGGATCACATACATGCATATTTCAAAATCACATTATACTAAAATATCAATAAGGACAAGTGCTAAACCACAAGTCAAGTCAATTCATTATGTGCTTATATAGCTATATAAACATATACAGTTGGTCATAACCATTTCATTTAATTTCATCTTATAGCCGATCATGCATATACATTATCGAAATATTTATCAAATAATTCACATTACAAATCACATTTCATAAGAATAAGTCATTAACCACATTTATACCTATTTAAAACATGAATTCTTACATGGTATGTAATAACATATCAAAGCATATTTATCTCACATTCGAATATAACTAATTGATCTTTAATGTCAAACTACATAATTATACCTTATTAAAGCACACCAACCAAATGATCATATACTTTAACTTAACAAGAATCATATTCAAAGCCTTCGAATATACCTAGGTATATATATTACAGTCAATATGTTCATACCACATCCAAGTCATTAATCAACTTTAATGCACAACCAAGCACATATCACAAATAATATTCATTTATAGCATAAAATACCATAGCTAAAATAAACTCAAACCATAAGCAGACATAATCGATTCCAAGCAAGGTAGTTAAGCTATTTTCGCTTGGCTAATATACATTCATTTCCAAGATAACTAACCCCAAAACCAGCCTATACATGCCATAATTTAAGTTTAGCTTATAAGGTACCAAAACAGTAGATAGTGTGATGAACTTGGCTGACAGCTCTCGAGCTTGTAACTTGACTCCAAAATCTATAAAATAGGGTAAACAAGAACACACAGAGTAAGCTAACTTAGCTTAGTAAGCCATAAGCAAATAAGCAACTCAATATCATGGTCCACTCATATTAACTAAACAAATTACATTAACATTACCATGCTTGACCTCAAACTTACAAATTCTATAAATAATACATCTTTCATAGACTATTATCCACCTAAGCCGAATACACACATTGTCATTTAGCACATCATAAATCAACTTCCAAATCAAATAGTCATAATAAACCATACATCCATTTACTCTTATATGCAAACTTAAGAATCATCAAAATGACAACTCATATATAATTAATACCTATATAGCCGAATATACCAATTCAAATATATGCACATGTTTAAGTAACATTCCAATGGTACACAGATTATTCATCTACAAGCCGAATGCACATACCAAATACACATGAATTTTTCCTTCACATTGTTTTGAAGCCAAATGCACATACCAAATACATATTGACTTTAATTCATAGGGTACCCCTGGGGACACACGGCCGTATAACATGACCGTGTGTCGCACACGGCTAAGACACACACCCGTGTCCCTGCCCGTGTGGACAAAAATAGGCCATTTGAAAAGCTAAATTTGCCACCCTAAAACATAAGCATTTACATTTATAATTGACCATATTAAAGCAACTTAATTGGCAACCAAAATTACCAATTCAATACACATTATAAGCCACATCCAAAGTTACCATTTACATATCCAAATACCTATATAACCACATATACAACTCATTCATCTAACATCTATATATCAAGACTTCTTTGCATAATTTCGTTCAAATATTATCATACCAAAACATACCATCATTAAACACATATATGCAATCCAAATATGATACAAAAATAAGCCAAATCACATGGCTTAACTTATATACAAATTCATTCTCAAACTATAATACCAACACATAACTATTACCATCAAACTAGCCTATACATACCATATTTACATAAGTTCATAAGTTCAAAGTACCAATCGGAAATTGGATAGTGTGACCTGCAACTCTAACTTATCTAAAACGAGCAAGCTAACGAACCCTATAAGACAGAAAACAAAACAGAGTAAGCTTATAGCTTAGTAAGCCCGTATAATTCAGAATTAAACTTACAAATTAAATATAATCAAAACAAGAATAAAATGCCAACAATTCACTTTAACCATCACCTAATCACACATAATCATCACATGCTAGTCATTTAACTAACACATAAATTGTAACGCCCCTTACCCGTGTTCCACGTTGAAACAAGGTACGAGACATTACCGAAAAATGACACATGCAATCAAACGAAACCGTGACAAATTTTTTTAAAACAATTCGATTTTCAAACTTAATCATGCATCACCTTACCCTATAACTTGAACAATATTAGTCAATATAAATGGTCTTATACAAATGGAATTATTAAATATTAAAGACCAACATTTTAATCCAAACTAACTATGACATATAACAAAATAACCAAGTCCTCTGTACATGCCATAATCCCAAAATATTGTTTCAAAATACCAAAAAAGTGTTGATAATGTGAATGGATCTCCAACGATCTCCGAACCCCGAGCTAGCTTGGTGACACTATAAGACAAATGAAAGAAAAGAGAGTAAGTACAAACCTTAATAAGTAAGTACGTAAATAATAGACAATTTGTCAAAATGATTCTCAAAGTAAAACAATCATAATTGTACAATTACTCATTTTCAAGTTAAGTTGTTTTCTTGAGTCACAGTCACTAAATTATTTATACCTAGATCTACGGAATTCCAATTTAAGATCCGTTAATTTTCCCAGAAACTAGACTCACATATATTCTTACCATAAAATTTTTAGAATTTTTGGTTTAGCCAATTAGTACAGTTTATTCATTAAAGTTACCCTTATTTCACTATCTAACAGTTCCGACCTCTCTTCACTAAAAATTATTTATCTCATAGTATGGGACTCCAAATTGAGAATAGCTAATTTCCCAGAACCTTACGAAATTTTTTTTAGAATTTTTGGTTTAACCATTTAGTACAGCTTATTCATTGAAATAACCCCTGTTTCACTATTCGACAGTTCTGAAGTCTCTTCACTAAAAATTATTTATCTTATAGTACATATATCAGATGTTGTATCTGTCAATTCCTCTTGAAAATAGGTTCATTAAGGATTTTAAGCCTACAGATTATGACCCATAATTATTTTTGTACAATTTTTAATGATTTTCCCAAGTTAGAATAGGGGATTCCAAAACCATTCTGACCCTATCTCACAAAAATCTAATTATCACAGAATATGAAATTCTTTTGCTTTCACTGTTTCTTTTATGAGAAAATAGACTCATTAAGATTTAATTTCATTTCTTATTCAACCTTTAATTCAATTTATACCATTTTTGGTGATTTTTCAAAGTCACACAACTGTTGCTGTCCAAAACTATTTTATTACAAAATTTCACTTTTACGTAATTTCACTTACTCAATTCTATCTGACCAAAAGATTAACTCAACTATCGAGCACATTGCTCACAACTTTTCACATTGATATACCTGCACTTATTCATCACATAGTCATGTACATATGTATTTTAACTTAGTAAATTTCCCGTTGAACTCATTGGAATAATAACAGATACCCGGTGGCTTGTACATATACCACCCTTGTAACTGAAACTCTCTTGTACGCATAGTAGCCTGCACTTAGTACTACACATGCGACCTATCAATCTGGTACACGTAGTAGCCTACACTTAGTACTACACACGAGACTTAGCATCTGATACAGGTAGTAGCTTGCACTTAGTACTACACACGTGATCTCACAACGGATCATTTGTATCTTTTCTATTCTGAAGGTTCAATCGAGAAATTCTTCACTTTTCAACATTTTACTAACTTGTTTTTAGTCAATACTGATTCGTAGCTTACATCAATTAATCATTCTATAGGCAGCCACATATCATAAAATAGCAAAAGGTAATAACATAAAAAGAATCGAAATATTATTTACATACAAACTTACCTCGGTGCAAAATATAGAACTTTTGCAATTTAGTCTACAATCTTTTCCTTTCCCCGATCAGGGTCAATTCCACGTCTTTATTGGTCTATAATAACACATTTGACTTATTAAAATGCTCACATTATTCAAATTAACCCAAAAACATCCTATGGCAAAATTTACAATTTTTCCCCTAAAGTTTCACAAAATTATGATATTGCCCTTAGGCTCGAAAAATAATTTGTATTCAATTTCCTTGTATTTTAGGCCTAGCCGAACCATTTTCATAACTATAGTAGTCCACAATTTGCACTAAATCACACACTTACATACATTTTACAACTTGTACAAACTAGTCCTTTTATGCAATATCATAAAAAATCACTTAGTAAAAGTTGTTTATCTCACTCCAAACATTCATATTCTTCCATAAAACATCAAAATACATGCATTTCATCCATGGTTAAATTTTTAAATATAAACCCTAGCTCAAAATATTGCTAGAAATAGGTAAATCGAGCTATGAGGATCTAAAAAATGTAAAGAACATTAAAAACGGGGCTAAAACGGACTTACAATCGAGCTTGGAAGCTTGAAATACCCTAGCTATGTCTTCATCATGTGAAATTTGGCCAAGGGGTTGAAGATGGACAAAAATTGGCTTTTAATTTTGTTTTTAATTCATTCTAATAACTAACTGACCAAAATGCCCTTAATGAAAAACTTTGGAAACATGCCTAACCATGTCCTTTTTGTCCACCAACTTAACCAATGGTCTAATTACCATTTAAGGACCTCCAATTTAAAATTTCATAACAATTGGGCACCTCTAGCATGTAGAACTCAACTTTTGCACTTTTTACAATTTAGTCCTTTTGACTAAATTGAATGCCGAAACGTCAAAATTTTCGAACGAAATATTTACAAAGTAATTCCATAAAAATTTAGACCATAAAAATATAATAAAAACACATTTTTATATGTCAAATTTGTGCTCCCGAAACTACTATTCTGACTAGATCCAAAATCGGGTTGTTACAACTCTCTCCCCTTTAGGGATTTTCGTCCCCGAAAATCTTACCGTTAAAGAGTTTTGGGTACTATTTTCTCATGGCTTCCTCCGGTTCCAACGTAGCCTCTTCTACTCCATGCCTTTGCCACAAAACTTTTACTAAGTCTATACTTTTATTTCTCAACTATTTAACTTCCCGAGCCAAAATCTTAATTTGTTCCATATCCTGTCAAATCTCAATCTCTGCCAGAGGAATCACCTGTGAAGGATTGGAATGATAATGTCTCAGCATCGACACATGAAACACATTATGGATCTTTTCCAACTCTGTCAGCATAGCTAACCGATATGCCACTAGCCCTACTCTTTCAATAACCTTATACGACCCAATAAAACGTGGACTCAACTTGCCTTTCTGGCCAAATCTGAGAACTTTCTTCCATGGAGATACTTTCCAAAATACTTTATCACCGACCTGAAACTCAATCTCTTTTCTTTTCAAATATGCATATGATTTATGTCTATCGGAAGCAGCTTTCAAACAATCTTGAATTACTCTTACTTTCTCTTCGGTTTCCATAACCAAATAAACTCTGTGAATCTGTTTCTCGCTAAGCTCACTCCGATACAAAGGTGTTCGGCACTTGTGGCCATACAACGCCTCATAAGGTACCATTTTTATACTCGACTGAAAACTGTTGTTGTAAGCAAATTCAACTACTGGTAGGTATTTCTCCCAACTACCTTCAAATTCTAAAACACAACATCGAAGCATGTCTTCAAGAATTTGAATTACCCTTTCGAATTATCCGTCAGTTTGCAGATGAAATGCAGTACTAAAATTCAATTTCATAAGGCTTCTTGCAACTTTTTCCAAAACCTCAAAGTAAATCTCAGGTCTCTATCCGAAATAATAGACATATGTACTCTGTGCAATCTCACAATTTCAGCAATATACAATTCAGCCAACTTATCAAGTGAGTAATCAGCATGTACCGATATAAAGTGAGCCGATTTCGTCAATCTATCAACCACAACCCAAACGACATCTTTCTTTTTTGGAGTTAGAGGCAAACCTGTTACAAAATCCATCATGATTCTGTCCCATTTCCACTCGGGAACCATCACTGATTGAAGTAAACCCAAAGGCACTTGATGTTCGGCTTTCACTTGTTGACAGATCAGACACCTTGATACAAACTCAGAAATGTCTCTTTTCATACCCGACCATCAATATAATTTCTTCAAATCATTATACATTTTTGTGCTGCCTGGATGAACTAACAAACTACCACTGTGTGCCTCATATAAAATCTTATGAATCAATTCAGTATCTTTCGGTACACATACTCGATCATGGAAATTAAGCAATCATCTGGTCTGATTCGAAATTTTGAGTTACAACCCGACTCACATTGAGCTCGCTTGGCTTGCAAATCACTGTTATTCTTCTGAGCTTTACAATTTTGCTGAAGAACTAATGGCCTAGCCCTCAACTCAGCCAAAATCGAACCATCCTCACACATAGCCAAACTTGTACTCATTGCTCTCAAAGCAACCAAGGATTTTCTGTTCAAGGCATCTGTGACTACATTTGCTTTCCTCGGATGATAGTCAATCATTAGCTCATAATCATTCAATAATTCAAGCCACCTCCATTATCGTAAACTCAAATCCCTTTGACTCATTAGATACTTCAAACTTTTTTGATCAGTAAAGAATCGACATTTCTCACCGTACAAATAATGACGCCAAATCTTCAAAGCAAAAACAATGGTGGCCAATTCCAAATCATGCGTCGGGTAATTCTTCTCGTGCAGTTTTAACTTTCTCGGGGCATAAGCCACCACTTTATCTTCTTGCATCAACACACAACCAAGACCAGTTAATGGCGCATCACTATAGATCACAAACTTTTTACCCGACTCGGGTTGCACTAACACTGGTGCTTCTGTCAATCGCGCTTTCAACTTCTCAAAAATTTGCTGACACTTTTCAGTCCAATCAAACTTAACACACTTTTGCAGCAACTTAGTCATAGGAGAGGCAATCATTGAGAATCCTTCGAAAAAGCGTTGATAATATCCGGCTAAGCCCAAAAAGCTTCTAACCTCGGTTACATTCTTTGGAGGTTACCAATCATCAATCGCTTAAACTTTGCTCGGATCAACTCGAATACCATCACCCAAAACTAGATGTCCTAAAAATCCAACTTCATGAAGCCAAAATTCACTTTTACTGAATTTAGCGAACAATTTCTTTTCTTTCAAAATCTGTAATATTGTTCTCAAGTGTCCGACATGCTAGGACTTATATCGAGAATAAATCAAAATGCCATCTATGAACACAACCATAAACTTAATCAAATATGGCCGAAAGATTCGGTTCATCAAATCCATAAAAATGACCGGAGCATTAGTTAAACCGAAAGGCATCACAAGAAATTCATAGTGTCCATACCTCTTTTTGAAAGCGGTTTTTGGCACATCTAACTCTTTAACTCTCAACTGATAGTAACCGGATCTCAAATTTATCTTTGAAAACACTGTTGCCCCTTTCAACTGGTCGAACAAATCATCAATTCTCGGCAACGGATAGTTGTTCTTTATATTCACCTTGCTGAGCTGTCGATAGTCAATAAAAAGTCTCATAGATCCATCTTTTTTCTTTACAAACAATACGGGAGCACCCTAGGGAGAAAAACTCAGTCTCACAAACCCCTTATCAGTTAACTCTCGCAACTGAGCCTTTAATTCTTTCAATTCAGTCAGAGCCATTCTACACGGAGCAATCGAAATCGGTGAAGTCCCAGGCAACAAATCAATGGTAAACTCTATCTCCCTAATCGAAGGCAACCCAGGCAATTCTTCTAGAAATACATCCGGGAATTCACAGACTACTGGCATTGATTCGAGCTTCGGCTCTGACATCTCGGTATTCAATACATAAGCAAGATAAGCTTCACCCCCTTTCTCATGTATCTCTGAGCAGATATGTGCGAAATCACCATAGGCAATTCATTTGATTCATATGTTTCAACCCAAAGAATCTCACCATTTTCACATTTCAACTCAAGGGTTTTCTATCTACAATTTACCTTGGCTTCATGTAATGTCAACCAATCCATTCCCAGAATAACATCAAACTCATCAAATGGTAACAACATCAGATTAACTGAAAAACAGTGACCTTGAATCATCAAAGGACAATTCTTGTAAACCTTATCTACTAACACATATTTGCCTAGGGGGTTTGAAACTTTAATCATAAATTCAGTAAGCTCTACAGGCAAAGTCTTACTAGATACTAAATTCTCACAAACATAGGAATGAGTAGATCTTGGATCAATCAATGCAATAACAGTAGTATCATAAAGAGAAAATGTACCAGTAATCACATTGGGAGATGACGCCTCCTCATGAGCACGTATGGCATAAGTACTAGCAGGAGCTCTAGCTTTTGTTCTCCCAGTTGAAACTTTCATCACACTTTTACTACAAGCTTCACTTCCAGTATTTCTCGGAGGTCTACCCCTATTAGTAGTGCTAATTTGTCTGACACTCTGAAATTTCTCTTCTCCAACCCTTTTTGGACAGTCATTAATATAATGTTCTCGAGAACCACACCTAAAACAAGCTCGACTAATCGCCCAACATTCACCGTAATGTTGCTTACCACAATACTGACACTTGGGTCTATTAGACTTCACATTACCCACACTTGCCCTTAAAGTAGCTTGAGCTTTGGAACCCAAATATGATCTCCCACGGTCTCGGTGCGAATATCCGATTGAAACAGTCAACCAAAGATTCATCTCTTTGGACTTCTTTGAATGAGATTGGAAAGATTTACTCATTGGCCTCTTTTTTGCATCTCTTG
Organism: Gossypium longicalyx; assembly: GCA_025698465.1. Lineage (NCBI taxonomy): Eukaryota > Viridiplantae > Streptophyta > Magnoliopsida > Malvales > Malvaceae > Gossypium > Gossypium longicalyx. The sequence goes on from CM047006.1 coordinate 31,631,783, forward strand.
CTTTACTTACAGCTTTTCTCTTTTCTTTGTTCAACTCTTCGGCTTTACAAGCTCGATCAACCAATACCACAAATTCTTTCAACTTTAAGATCCTAACAGTCTGATATCTTCATTTAACCTATCCTCAAACTTTTGTACATAATAGCTTCGGTAGACACACATTCCTGGGAATACTTGCTGAGTCTAACAAATTCACTTTCATATTCTGCCACAGACATTTTACCTTGTTTCAACTTGAGAAACTCTTTCCGTTTCTAATCAATGAATCGTTGGCTTATGTACTTCTCTCTAAACTCCTCTTGGAAGAAATCCCATGTAACTCTTTCTTTCGGAACCACGGATACTAGTGCCTTCCACTAATGATATGCTGAATCCCTCAGTAAAGATATAGCACATTTTAAACATTCTTCAAAAGTAGAAGAAAGTTCATCAAATACCTTGATAGAATTCTCAAGCCAAAATTCTGCTTTCTCGGGATCATCATCTACATTAGCCCTGAATTCTTCAGCCCCTTGCTTTCGAATTTTATCAACCGGAGGATTGCTCAATCTTACCATTTCGACACCTTGTGGAATTACGGAAATCGTTTGGGGAATAGGAGGGGGTGGAGGAGGTTGAGCATTCAGATTTGCTCAAAAAAATTTTGTATACCAATTATTCATCATACAGAGAAAGGCTTCTCGAGCCGCATCTCCCTGATCAAGTGTCTCAGGTCTACTCTCAGTTGGCGCGATCCCTTGCATGGGAGTCGGTGCATTACTTTCGACATCGTCAGCTACAGCTCGATCGGGATCCATTTACTATATGAAAACACAATTTAAATTGTCAGGAGTCATCACACTATCACAGTATATTTATGGCACGTATAGTTAGACTTTTGCACACGCTACGTAAATCCAAGAATCGACTAAACCATAGATCTGATACCACTAAAATGTAACATCCCTTACCCGTGTCCCATAACAAAATAGGGTACGAGACATCACCGAAAAATGACACATGCAATCAAACGAAACCATGACAATTTTTTTTTAAACAATTCGATTTTCAAACTTAATCATGCATCACCATACCCTATAACTTGAATAATATTGGTAAATATAAATGGTCTTATACAAATGGAGTTATTAAATATTAAAGACCATCATTTTAAGCCAAACTAATTATGACATATAACAAAATAACCAAGCCCTCTATACGTGCCATAATCCCAAAATATTATTTTCAAAATACCAAAAGAGTGTTGATATTGTGAATGGATCTCCAACGATCTCCGAACTCCGAGCTAGCTTAGTGATAGTATAAGACAAAGGAAAGAAAAAAGAGTAAGTATAAAGCTTAGTAAGCAAGTACGTAAATAATAAACAATTTGTCAACATGATTCTCAAAGTAAAACAATCATAATTGTACAATTACTCATTTTCAGGTTAAACTATTTTCTTGAGTCATAGTCACTAAATTATTTATACCTAGAGCTATGGAACTCCAATTTAAGATCCGTTAATTTTCCTAGAAACTAGACTCACATATATTATTACCATACAATTTTTAGAATTTTTGGTTTAGCCAATTAGTATAGTTTATTCATTAAATTTACCCCTGTTTCACTGTCTGATAGTTCTAACCTCTCTTCAATAAAAATTATTTATCTCATAGCAGGGGACTTCAAATTGAAACCCGCTAACTTTCACAGAAACTAGACTCATATATATTCTTACTAAAAAAAATTCAAAATTTTTGGTTTAGCCAATTAGTATAGTTTATTCATTGAAATTACCCCTATTTCACTGTCTGATAGTTCTGACCTCTTTTCACTAAAAATTATTTATCTCATAGTACAGTTCTCAGATGTTATCCCCATCAATTCCTCTTAAAATAGGCTCATGCAAATTATGACCCAGAAATAATTTTTTTACAACTTTTAATGATTTTCCCAAATTAGAACAGGGGATTCTAAAACCATTCTGACCCTGTCTCACAAAAATCCAATTATCATAGAATATGATTTTTTTTTTTTGCTTTCACCGTTTCTTTTATGAAAAAATGGACTCATTAAGCTTTAATTTCATATCCTATTCAACTTCTAATTCAATTTCTACCTTTTTTGCTTATTTTTCAAAGTAACACAACTGCTACTTTCCAGAACTGTTTTATTACAAAATTTCACTTTTACATAATTTCACTTACTCCATTCTATCTTACCAAAAGATTTGCTCAACTATTGAGCACATTGCTCACAACTTTTCACATCGATATACCTGCACTTATTCATCAAATAGTCATGTACATATGTATTTTCACTTAGTAAATTTCTCGTTGAACTCATCGGAATAATAACAGATACCCAGTGGCCTATACATATACCATCCTTGTAACCGAAACTCTCTCGTACGCATAGTAGCTTGCACTTAGTACTACACATACGACCTATCAATCTGGTACACATAGTAGCCTACACTTAGTACTTCACACGTGACTTAACCATCTGATACACGTAGTAGCTTGCACTTAGTACTACACACATGATTGAAGTTAACGGGTATGCATAGTAGCCTGCACTTAGTACTACACATGTGACCTATCAATCTGGTACATGTAGTAGCCTGCACTTAGTACGACACATGTGATCTCACAACGGATCATTTGTATCTTTTCTATTCCGAAGGTTCAATCGGGAAATTCTTCACTTTTCAACATTTTACTAACTTGTTTTTAGTCAATTCTGATTCGTAGTTTACATCAATTGATCATTCTATAGGCAGCCACATCTCATATAATAACAAAAGACAATAATATAAAAATAATCGAAATATTATTTACATACAAACTTAACTCGGTGTAAAATATAGAAATTTTGCAATTTAGTCCCCAATCTTTTCCTTTCCTCGATCAAGGTCGATTCGATGTCTTTATTGGTCTATAATAACACATTTGACTAATTAAAATGCTCACATTTTTCAAATTAACTCAAAAAATCCTATGGCAAAATTTACAATTTTGCCACTAAAGTTTCACAAAATTACGATTTTGCCCCTAGGCTTGGAAAATAATTTTTATTAAATTTACTTGTATTTTAGGCCTAGCTGAACCATTTTCATAACTATAGTAGTCCACAATTTGCACTAAATCACACACTTACACACATTTTACAACTTGTACAAACTAGTCCTTTTATGTAGTTTCATCAAATATCACTTAGTAAAAGTTATTTATCACACTCCAAACATTCATATTCTTCCATAAAACATCAAAATACATGCATTTAATCCATGGGTAATTTTTTAAATATAAATCCTAGCTTAAAATATAGCTAGAAATAGGTAAACCACGCTACGAGGATCTCAAAAATGTAAAGAACATTAAAAACGAGGCTAAAACAGACTTACAATCGAGCTTGGAAGCTTGAAAAACCCTAGCTATGTCTTCATCATGTGAAATTTGGCCAAGGGGTTGAAGATGGACAAAAATTGGCTTTTAATTTTGTTTTTAATTCATTGTAATAACTAAATGACCAAAATGCCCTTAATGAAAAACTTTGGATGCATGCCTAACCATGTCCATTTTTGTCCACCAACTTAACCATACATTTAATTACCCTGTAAGGACCTCCAATTTAAAATTTCATAACAATTGGACACCTCTAGCATGTAGAACTCAACTTTTGCACTTTTTACAATTTAGCCTTTTTGACTAAATTGAGTGCCCAAACGTCAAAAATTTCAAACAAAATTTTTATAAAATAATCCCATAAAAATGTAGACCATGAAAATATAATAAAAACACATTTTTATAAGTCAAATTTGTGGTCCCGAAACCACTATTCCGACTAGACCCGAAATTGGGCTGTTACATAAACTATTTACTAAAATAATACTTCATATCTTTCCAAACTCATACATCATATAACTTTAGTAACATTTATAAACCGTAATTTGTTCGTATAACATTATTTAGGCCCATTGAACCTATTAGAATTTGAAAGGATAATCGAGTGAACAATGTCAGTAATTTGTCAATTCATCATCATACATGCTCTTTCGAGTCATAGTCAGTAAGCTCTTACTGAGCTGGTAAACGATAAGCTCTATTGAGCTAAACAGTAAAATCTTTTGAGCCAAATCGGTAAGATACAATCAGCTGAAACAGTAAGCTCTTATAAGCTATGGTGAGCCTGCAACAAATGCAGGAGCTTGACTATTACGGTAATTCTAGTAACATATCACTCGTATCCAATGAATTCAATTAGTTCAAACGAGGCTCGGTAACACATACAATATAACAATAAAACATTTATACTTCAAATATCTCAATTATACACATTCTTTTCAATAATCACAAGTATAGAAAAGTTCAATTCTAATTATATGAACTTACCTCGTATTTGCTCGTATAACCATTATCTACTCGTCTATCTTTCGTTTCCCCCGATCTAATTCCGGTATTTGCTTATCTTGATTTATATGATATCAAATTAACTTATCCAAACTTTCATTCAATTCAATTTAGCCTAAAACATTTATTTAGGCTAAATTACAAATTTACCCCTAAACTTTTAACTACTTTGTAATTTAGTCCTTAACACATAAAAATGCAAAATTGCACAATTAAGCCTTAACCCAAGGTAGCCGAATTTCAGTGGGATTCATATTAACCCATATTTTCATTCTATTCACATTTTCAACCACAACATTTCTATCTTTCACAATTTAATCCCTAATTCTCATTTTTGTCAAAATCACCTTATAAAACTTGTATAACTATTAATAACCTTCAATAATATTACAAGAAACTTCAAAATACTCAAGTATTAGACAATGGCATATCTCAAAATCTATAATAGTTTCAAAAACGAAGGTACGGGCTAGCTAGATTAAGTTGCAACGAGCTCAAAAACATAAAAATCATTGAAAATGGATCAAAAATCGTACCTTAATTGCTCACTCAAGCTTGGCTGAATGTATGAAGTAAAAATGGTGTTTATTCACCTAATTTTTTGCAAGAAGATGAATGGAATGAAAATTTTGGTTTTGTTTTATTAATTATTAACTTAATATCTAAATTACTAATATAACCTTATTATAATTCATCCATATATCATGTAATTCATGGACATGAATGTCCACTAACATTAACAAGAGTATATTATCAACTTAAGGACTTCTAATATTAATTTCATAGCCATTTGAGTCATTTAACTAATAGATCTCATATTTTACGCATTACGCGATTTACTCCTTTTTACCGAATTAAGCATTTAAACAATAAAATTTCTTTACGAAACTTTCACATAATTAAACTATCATGCTGTAAACCTTATTAAAATAATAAATTAAATATTTTGACTTTAAATTTATGGTCTCGAGACCAATTTTTCAATTTGACCTAAAAACGGGCTATTGCACTACATGAGGAACTGGGTAGTCGTTTGGATTTTAGCACTGCCTTCCATCCACAAACTGATGGACAGTCTGAACAGGTTATTCATACCTTAGAAGATATGCTAAAGAGTTGCATTATTGAATTCTAAGGTAGTTGGGAGGAACATTTGCCTCTAACTGAATTTATATATAATTATAGCTTCCAATCAAGTATACAAATGGCACTTTATGAAGCCTTGTATAGTCATAAGTGTCGAACACCACTATGTTGGACCGAGCTAGGTGAAAGGAAAAATTTGAGCTCCAAAGTGGTACAGAAGTGTAACAGAAAAATTAGATTAATCCAAGATAGGTTGACAGCGGCTTCGGATAGGTAAAAGTCATATGCAGACCTAACGAGAGAACACATTGAATACAGTGTTGAAGACCATGTCTTTCTAAAAGTATCCCCATGGCGTAAAGTGTTGAGGTTTTGACAAAAGGGCAAGTTAATTCATAGGTTCATCGGACCTTATAAAATCCCTAAGAGAGTTGGTTTAGTGGCGTACCAATTAGAACTAAATCCTAAACTAAACTGCATCCATGACATCTTCCAAGTCTCTATATTAAGGTGATATTAATCTAACCCTTCACATATTATACCAATCGAAGAGGTTGAGGTGAAACCGAATTTCTCCTTTGAGGAGGAACTTATACAAATCTTAGGTCAAAAAGTAAAGGTTCTAAGAAGCAAATGAATCCCGCTTGTTAAGATTCTGTGGTGAAACCATGGCACTGAGGACGCCACATGGGAACAGGAAGATAGGTTCGTCAATAATACCCTCATCTATTCGAACTAGGTAAATTTTGAGGATGAAATTTGTTTAAGGAGGGGAAAGTTGTCACGCTAAAAAATATAGGGGTTAATTGATATGATTAATGTTGAAATTAATTAGGCTTGATTGTTAAGTGTTACTCCCCTATCCTAGAAGTCCTAGGTTTGAGCTATAGCCCTCCCATTTCTTTTCCTTTTATTTTCAACATCCTAGGATAAAAACCACACAAAAATATATATTGTGGAGAATTAAAACTAGACAAAAAATAGGCTTAGGTCTAATGGTTAAAAGCTTCCTTCCCCTCCTTTTAAACCCGAGTTTGAGCCGTCCAATCCACCTTACATTTCCTTTTATTTTTGACAATTTGAGGATATTAACATGCCGCCCCTAGGGTTTCCAAACCCTAGGTATTTAGCCCATCTCTATTTAATTAGACTTGGGTTTTTCTTTCTTTTTAGTTCCAATTAGAATTTTGTTTTCTTCTCTCTATTTATTCTGGTATTTCTTTTCTTTCCTTTCTTTAAATTATATTTTCATTCCATTGCTTAAAATTATTTTGTGTTCCCTAATTAAATCGACCCCTCATTAAATCATTCGCTCAATCGACTTTGTAATTGTCCTCTATAACTTCCTTATTCTTGCTAAGAATTGGTAAGTACATCACATTTTTTACATTTAGATCTCAAAGTTTTGTAGTATTTCTATCCGGCGTTAATCATACATTTGAATAATTATTGGTTCTTGCCAAAACTTTCAACAATCTTGTTAAATCTTGAAACCAACCACTAATTCATGTATAAATAATAGTTTGAAGGACCTGATTTAGGTGGATCAGATCAGATTTGATCTTGAGGAACATCAATCAGTCTACCAGTGAAAGGTGTGTGTCTTTCTGCAAGAAAATTGGTGGTGATCATGTTTAAGATTAGGGCCACATGGTCTCTTACATGGACTTGTAGACCACACCAGCGGACAACAGGGCCCCCCCAAGACCACACCCTAGGTTAGTTCGTGAACCACACGGCCTGCCACATGACTGTGTCTCTCTTGTAGGTTAATTCTTGTAAATACGACATGGTCACAGTCTGTAACATGGCTTGGCCATACAGCCCTGTGACTACAGTTTTACAGTTTTGCCCAAAAATTTGTGAAATGTTCTGTTTTGTCTTTATATAGACCCCAAACTATTTTAGAGATTTATTACTCACATTTGAATTATTGGTAATATGAATAATTGAAAGCTACAATTTGAATGACTGAATTATTACTCTTATATGCATAATATGTGAACAATACATGCCTATTGCCTTTGTATTATTGATTGCATGTTCAACATGCCTTTTGGTACCATTAAACTAAATACATTTTGATCATGACTTTGCCACTATATTGATTCGTTATAAAGCATGTATGTTGCTACCATATTGATCTACTATAAGCATGTCTTATTGAATTGCATGGGGTGGAACAGAGGAAGTGTAAGAAGTTTATTTGCATCATTGTGTGGTTTATCCACACCGTACTTGGAAATTTTATCTACAACATTGAGTGATTTATTCACAGCATACTGGCAACTTTTATCTGCACCGATGAGTGGTTTATCCACACTATACTAGTAGCTCGTCTGCAAAAACTTTTAATCAAAAACCCCGGTGGTTCCTCTACCCTTTTTTATTACTAGTGTTTCATCCACAATAGTGTATAAAGGTAGAGGAGTTATAGGGAACTCCTACTATGGTGTTTAGCGTAATTGGGTAGGATATATTTTGATAAATTGAAACTGCATCACCATTCAAGAACATGTGCATACATAAACTATGAATTTTGAAATATTACAATATTAATATGTTGATCTAAAGAATTAATTCTCTGAATCGTTTCTAGAGTGTGATTGTTTTGAGAATCGCTATTTTGTATGAGTCGTCTTTCATATGCACTGATTTACTTATGATAGGACTTACACTGATTTTCTTAAATTCACCCCCATTTATTTCAATCTTTGCAAATAATCCACCATGTTAGGACTCAGACACGACATCTGTAGGGTCTCAACTTGATTTCTTTTTTTTGTAAAAGTATTTTAGAAATATTCTTTTGAAATTCCTATTATTTAGAGACTGTATTGTTTTATTGTTGAACTGTGGCATGGGACTTAGGTTTTGGGTTTATATTGCATGCATGACATTTCAATTTGATTTTAGGATGTTGGAATACAAATCTTAATTATTTATGCTTGAAATTTGGTTTTCATTAAAATTATGTCCGATATCACCTTTCTGCTGCATGATCATGTAAATGAGGCTTGAAAATTACATATATAAATGTAAATCTAGAACTTAACATTTACAAAAAAATCGTTAAATATCATCTGGCTACCAAAATTAAAGCAAATGTTTTAAACCATTGTTTTTAAATTCGAATAGTTTTGCTAGGCCATTTTGGTGGTCAATACAATCTTCTGAATTTGAGCTTAACGTCTAGGCCAGGTTAGGAAGGTTACATATACCCTATAAGTAAGTTTTGGACGTTGGGAGCTGTTGGACAAAGTTTCTAGTTGCTGGGAGTATTCGTTTTGTGTATATAATGCAGCCCGTAGTAGAGTGTCTAGAGATATAAACCCCTTGTCTCGAGTCACAAATGGCTAGCTTTGAGACACTTGCTTTGTCTCGAGACAACCTATTGTATGTCTCAAGACAAGGCTCTCCTAAAGCGTATCTTTGCTTTAATGTTGGTTAGTCTAGACAAAAGATCTTATGTTTCAAGACAAGGATCTTTTGAAGCATTTTTAGCTTAAATGCTGGTTTTCCTCGAGACAGACATGCTTGTGTCTTCAAACAAGACTAGAAACCTTAAAAATGTAGCTTAGAAACATTCTAAGGATTTGGGAGTTCTCAAAAGCATTTGTAGAAAGTTTAAGTTATTTAGTAACTTTGTTTTTGAGTTTGTAACACTTCAAACTATATTTGGATAAGATTGAAATAATTTATACAAATTTGATTAACTGATTTTAATAGATTTTTTCATATCAAAACAACTGAAAATAAAAGCTAACAATCTCCCCCTTTTTTATGTAACAAAACTTTTTGAAAATTTTGCTTTGCAAAATTCCTCCCAAATCAAATGTTATTTTCAAGTTAAACTCCCTTTTTTTTAAATTACTTTATGAAGACATCTTATTGACAAAAAATCATTTATAAAAAGGCTTTGAAAATTAATATTCAAATATTAATACTTATAAGCAATGTTCTTTCAAAATTTGGAAAATTATGATTTTCCATTCCTTTTAAGTAAATACGCAAATTCTGTTATACTTCCCCTTTTTGGTATATCAAAATTATGGAAAAAAAACGTTAGGTGAAATATACGAAGAGATAATATTGAAAATAAAATCTCATTTGAGAAAAATTTAACATCCCACACTTGACCCAATCGTCGGATCCGAGATATGAGATGCCACAATCATTTTGTAACATCTCGAATTAGGGCCTAGTCAGAACAGTGGTTTCGAGACCACAGATCTGACACAATAAAATTTGTTTTTATTATAATTTTTATGATCTACAATTTCACGGGATAATTTCTTAAAAATTTCGTTCGAAAATTTTGACGTTTGGGCACTCAATTTGGTTAAAAGGACTAAATTGTAAAAAATGCAAAAGTTGAGTTCTACATGTTAGAGGTGTCTAATTGTTATGAAATTTTAAATTGGAGGCCCTTAAATGGTAATTAGACCATTGGATAATTTTTTGAACAAAAATGGACATGAAATGGGTGAAATAGAATTTTTTAAGTTAGGGGCATTTTGGTAATCTAATAATTAAAATGAATTAAAAACAAAATTAAAAGCCAATTTTTGTCCATCTTCTACCCCATGGCAAAAAATTGCATGGAGAAGACATAGCCAGGGTTTTTCAAGCTTGCAAGCACGATTGTAAGTCCATTCCAGCCCTGTTTTTAATGATTTTTACGTTTTTGAAATCCTCGTAACAAGATCTACTCATTTCTACCCATATTTTGAGCTAGGGTTTGTGTTTAAAAATTTACCGATGGATGACATGCATGTGTTTTGATGTCTAATGGTAGAATATGAATGCTCAGTGTGTAATAAATGAATTTTACTAAGTGATTTTTGGTGAAATTGTCAAAAACACCGTTTTGTAAAAGTTACAAAATTTCTCATAAAAATGTGATTTAGTGGAAATTAGGGGCTGCTACAGTTATGAAGATGATTAGGCTAGGCTTAAAATGCAAGAAAATTGAATAAAAATCATTTTACGAGCCTAGGGGCCAAAGTGCAAATATATGAAAGTTTAAGGGTCAAAATGCAAATTTGTAAAATTATGATTTTTGGACCCATATGAATAATGTGACTAATTAGTAAGCTAAATGTGGTATTATAGATCAAGAAAAATGAGGTTCGAGCATAGATTGAAAATGAATGAGATTATGGACTAAATTAGAATAAATAGTTGTACTCGAACCCGAGGTAAGTTCATGTGATTTTAATAATGCAATATTGTATTTGAATGCTAATGCTTCGATATTACATGAGTTGTAAGTATATATATGTGAATAATTTGATATTATGTGATTATTTTGAGGATATAACATGTTTTTGATGTTTTGCTATTATGATGAAAATGTTGCAATGCCATGTGATTATGAGATATTGCTATGTGAATGAAGCCACAATTCGAGTACGTCCGGTAAAAGTTTGGAAGCTTGATGGAATATGATGTTTCTTTGGAATGAGTAAGTTTGTATGTAAATAATATTTCGATTCTTTTTATGTTATTATCTTTTATTATTATATGAGATGTGGCTGCGAATAGAATGATCAATTGATGTAAACTACGAATCGGAATTGACAAAGAATGAGTTAGTAAAATGTTAAAAAGTGAAGAATTTCCCGATTGAACCTTCAGAATAGAAGATATACAAATGATCCGTTGTGAGTCACGTGTGTAGTACTAAGTGCAGGCTACTACGTGTACCAGATTGATAGGTTGCATGTGTAGTACTAAGTGCAGGCTACTATGCGTACCCGCTAACTTCGATCACGTCTGTAGTACTAAGTGCAGGCTACTACGTGTATCAGTTGGTTAAGTCATGTGTGTAGTACTAAGTGCAGGTTACTACGTGTACTAGATTGATAGGCCGCATGTGTAGTACTAAGTGCAGGCTACTATGCGTACCAGAGAGCTTCGGTTACAAGGGTGGTATATGCGTAACACCCCTAACCCGTAACTGTCGCCGGAATAGATTAAGAGGCATTACCGGACTTATAACTCAAATTAGAACCACTATACATCAAATATCATCTCATTACTACTAAAAGTCATTCATTCACATAAAATCTAGTATACAATGCTTAATCATGCATTCGGGACCAAATTGATAACATACAATGCTTAATCATGCATTCGAAACATTAACGGACAATTCTTGCAGACTTTATCAACCAAAACACATCTGCCTAGGGTGTTTGAAACTCTAATTACAAATTCAGTACACTTTACAGGAAAAGTCTTATTGTTCACTAAGTTCATGCATATATATGAATGTGTCGATCCAGGATCTATCAAAGCAATCACAGAAGTATCATAGAGAGTAAATGTACCCGTAATCACATCTGGCAATGAAGCTTCCTTGCGAGCTGTGATAGCATAGGCTCTGACAGGTGCATGAGCTTCAGATCTAGCAACTGTGTCTTTCGCTCCTCTTTGAATACCCCTTACATTTCTCGAATTTCTGAGAGGTCTACCATGAGAAACATTACCACTTTGCCTCGGATTCTGAACATTATCTTTTTCAACTAAATTAGGGCAATCTTTTATAAAATGATTTCTTGAACCACAACTATAATAAGCTCGATTAATACTTTTTCCCCAGCATTCACCGAAGTGTCGTCTTCCACACTGATCACACTCAGGATTTTCATTCTTTGCATTATCAACACTGGCAATAGATGTAGCTAAAGATTTGAAATTTCATTACGATCTAGCACGATCTCTATTCGAATGTCCCACACTAGCCTTTGAACGACTACTATCCTCTCTAAACATCTTGGATCCAGATTAAAATGATTTACCCGATAATCTCTTTCGTACCTCTCTAGCTTCAAAATCAGCCTTTCTTTTCTCTTTCCCAAGATCTTCAGCTTTACATGCTCGTTCAACAAGCACAACAAATTCTTTGATTTCTAGAATTCCAATGAGCAAACGAATATCTTTGTTTAAACCGTCTTCAAATCTCTTACATATTATTGCTTCCGAAGATACACATTCACGGGCATACTGACTCAACCTTACAAATTCTCGCTCGTATTTTGTGACAGACATACGGCCTTGTTTAAGCTTAAGAAACTCTTTGCATTTCTGATCAATGAATCTCTGACTGATATATTTCTTTCGAAATTCAGCTTGGAAGAAATCCCACGTAACTCGTTCACTCGAAACCATAGATGTCAAAGTCTTCCACCAATGATACACCATATCTCTCAAAAGGAAACGACACATTTTATGCATTCTTCAGGACTCAAAGACAACTCATCAAACACTCTTATTGTGTTCTCCAACCAGAACTCAGCTTTTTCAGCATCATCACTTGTTGTAGCTAGGAACTCTTCAGCCCCGTATTTTCTAATCTTATCAACTGGTGGTCTACTCATCTGTATCGAATTTACTTATGGCATAATAGGAGTTTGAGGAGAATTAACCGGGGGTGGAGGTTGTTGTACAGCCAGATTGGTTCTAATGTATTGGGTGAACCAATCATTCATTATCTGATAGAAGGCTTGTTTAGCCTCACCATCACGGCTACTCATAACCGGTCGAGAATCAGCTTACACCGTCCCTTACGCGGGAGCAGGCGCATTACTTTCAACATCGTCTACTATAGCTCTATCAGGATCCATTTGCTATATAAAATCACATTTCAACGTTAGGATTCATCACATTATCGCAATTCATAAATATGGCATGTATAGCTAGACTCACATACGTTATGGTAGTCCTAGAATTGACTAAACCATAGCTCTGATACCAATAAAATGTAACACCCTAAACCCGTAACCGTCGCTGGAATAGGTTAAGAGGCATTACCGGACTTATAACTCAAATCAGAACCACCATACATCAAATATCATCTCATTACTACTAAAAGTCATTCATTCACATAAAATCGAGTATTCAATGCTTAGTCATGCATTCGGTACCAAATTGTTAACTTATAAAAATTTTCCACTTTTTAAAGGTCACACGCCCGTGTGAACAGGCCGTGTACCTTACATGGTCTAGACACGCCCGTGTGTCAAAGCCGTGGCAAACCAAGGCATAGCTACTGACTTGTTCACACGACCAGATTACACGCCCGTGCGTCCAAGCTTAAGGTTCAATAGTATGGTGATGATCCCTGACGGTCCCCGAGCTTGAGGTAGCTTCGATATCTATAAAACAATGCAAACACACACAAAGTAAGCTTTCAAAAGCTTAGTAAGCTCGTACTATAATCATCAATAGTATATAAAACATAAAATATCAACACATAAGTATTTACGACTTCTCAAATCATCTATCAAATCTATACCAACCCAATTCATATGTTCATAACAATTCAATGAACTTTACCTACATAATATCATCTACCACAAAGGTATCGTACATACCTGGGTCTTCCGACACTTATCCATTTTCATACTCCTCTCTTGTTTGAGTATTTCAAGACTTTTCGTAAATTATTCATACTTTAACATCCGCACACTTAGTTTTATAAATGTTAGCGGAAGCTAAAATGATTCTACACAGTTAGTGCCATTTCAATTAACCAAAGCTAAGTCGATATCGCACACTTAGTGCCTTATATAGCCAAAGCTATTCTAACTCGCACACTTAGTGCCAAGAATAGTCGAATATTATCATACTCAACCCGTAATCAATTATCTATACAATTTATGCATTACCATCGAATTAAAACATATCTTTAACATCATTTATCATGTACGAACTTACCTCGTACTCGGAATTGTTGATTTGAATCGTCTACTCGATAACCTTCGACTTCCCTCGATATAAATCTGAATTCCTCTTTTCTTGATCTACATGTATTCAAAATTAACCCTTTTATTCACCCAATAACTCAATTCAATCCATAAACACACAATTAGGGTATTTCACAAAATAGCCCTCACATTTTCACATTTCGACACTTTAGTCCCTAATTCACAAAATCACAAAATACACATAATTTGCATATACACAAACTTAGCCGAATTCTCCTAGTACTCATACTAGTCCAAACATTTCATTTATTTTTCATTTTAGTCCCTAAAAATAAAATTTTCACAATTTAGCCCAAATTACTCAATTTCATCAAAAATTCAAAGACAAAACATGTAAATCCAACATCAAGCTTTCATAATTCACCAACTAAGTTCATGAATTCATCCATGGCATGTTTCAAAATCTTTAAAAAATTTCCAAAATTTAGATACGGGCTTGATAGAACATTAAGCAACGATCACGAAAACGTAGAAATTATCAAAAACCGATCAAAACACATACCTTAATCAAGGATTACATGTGCCGAATATCAAAACCCTGTTTTAGATCTTTTCCTAGCTTCATTTGGCCTTGAAAATTATAAAATGGCCATTATTTTATGTTATGTTTTATTTAACATATGTTTAATATGCTAATAACCATAATACCCTTTAGTTATAAATCATTAAAATTTACCTAACATGTCCATAATTGTCTACCATTAACATTAATGGTATAATTAACATGCAAGGACCCTCAATTAAATAAGACATATCAAATAAGCACTTTTAACAACTAGCACACAGCTTTTACATTTTACGCGATTTGGTCCTTTTTCAAAATTAAACACACAAACGCTTAAATTTCACACGAGACTTTCACACAGGTCTATTCACTTGTAATAAGCAAGGAAAATAATATTAAAATATTTTTCCAACTCGGATATGTGGTCCTGAAACCACTATTCTGACTAGGGTCAAAACCGAATTGTTACAATATGCACAAGCCACCGGGTATCTATTATTATTCTGATGAGTTCAACGGGAAATTTACTAAGTGAAAATACATATGTAGATGACTATGTGATGAATAAGTGCAAGTATATCTATGTGAAAAGTTGTGAGCAATGTGCTCGATTGTAACACCCCTTACCCGTATTCATTACCGGAATAGGTACAAGGCATTACCGAAGTTTACTGAACATTTTCAGATAATTCTGAGTTATTTATTATTCATATTTTAAAGATAATCATAACGTCTCTCTATTGGGACCTCGAAGCCCAAACATACATTAAAACCAACTGAATTAAATCAAAATCATAAAAATTTCGCAAAATCTTAAATTTTATTTTCATCTAAGTACTTACCATTTCAATGCTTCTTATAATTAAACATGTTACCATTCAATCAATAGCTTGACACTTGTCTAAGCGTCAAACAACATCATTGTTAGTATACTTGCACATATTTCATATAAATTCAATATTGATATACTTATTTTCTCGACATGTCACACTTGAGTTTAATAATTGTCTTTACTTACATAATTTCCTTGTATCAACATATCAAAGATAATCATATATGTACATGTCATGAAACATATCATTCTCTTACCGTTTCTTCATAAGTATATATCAATCGTTTCATTATATCAATATTTCATGCTCCATCATTTCTATATATTTTATGTATATTTATTCCGGTAAAGTTTATATCAAACTTAACATAAATTATATTCCATGTACTTATTCTTATTTCATTTATCTATCTTCATAATTATTTCATACAACTATTTTGTACATATATTTCCATATGACCAGTTCTTGTAAACATTTCACACAACCATTTCATATAACCATTTGTCATCTGATACATATTACCTGAATATCAATTGTTCAATAGATGTCATCGCGTCTCCCATCCACGGTCTTATTTATCTTTGACATGATGCCATAGTGTCTTTCAACTATTGTCTTACTCATTTTCTGTCATGTTGCCATGGTATCTTTCAACCATGGTCTTATTCATTTCATGTCACGCTGCCATGGTATCTTTCAACCATGGTCTTATTCATTTCATATCACGTTGCCATGGCATCTTTCAACCATGGTCTTACACATTTCATATCAAGTTACCATGGTATCTTTCAACCATGGTCTTACACATTTCATATCAGAGAGCACACTCCCGCGAACCTCATCCTTACAGTGGGATTACCAGTCCAGGCTAAATCCCCTGCAACGACAATTACTTTAATGAGCTTGGATCTAAATTACCAGTCCAGGCTAAATTCAGACCCTGATTCGGATTACCCGTCCGGGCTAAATCCATTTTCCACATATTCTTCGGGAGGACTATATCAGGATAGGATCACCCGTCCGGGCTAGATCCTTTTTACCGTCAATTCCTTTTCAGAGATCCATCGAATTTTTCTTTCATTCAACTGGGATTTCTTCCCATTTTTATCAAATATATCAATGTTTTATCAATTTTCATACAATGAGCATTCAAATCATATTCATATAAAAAACATGCATTTCAAGCATTTAAGAATATAATTCAAGTTACATGAACTTACCTCATTACTTGTTTGTGTTTATAATTTTATTAATCCGATATCTTTTCTTTTCCACGATCAAATCTCTTATTTGAGTCGTCCGTATCTTTATAAATAAATTTGATCATCATTTTCATTCATTTCATATTCTAATGTATTTAATTAATGCTCTATGCAAAATTACCATTTTGCCCCTAAACTTTTATTTAATGACGATTTCATCCTTAGGGTCAGGAAAATAAAATTCTTGCAATTTAATCCTTATTTCCAGCTATTATTCTCATACATATTGATAATAGCCCATGAATTCTATAAAATATCATAATTTCCATAATTTCAACACTTTTCAATTTAATCCCTAAAAACATGTTTTTCCCCAATCTTGAACTAAATTAATAATTTCATTCAATTTTGTAATTTAAATAATAAAATAGTTCATTTCATGCAATTTGGTCATTTCTGACATTTTTACAAAATTACCCATAAAGTTTTACTTTTATTCAATTTAGTCCCTGAGCCTAAAACATGCAAATTAGCCATGTTAGATGAATATTCATATATATTTTCCTCTCCTCCTCTCCATTCCACATCCTTAATGTACATAACACACTTGTAAGTAATATTATCTATAATTTTCATTATTTACTTTTATGAGTATTCAAGCTGTCCATCTGTATCATAGTCACTAAATTATTTATATCTGGAGCTATAGAACTCCAAATTAAGATCCGCTAATTTTCCCTGAAACTAGACTAATATATATTCTTACCATAAAATTTTTATAATTTTTGGTTTATCCAATAAGTACAGTTTATTCTTTAAATTTACCCCTATTCTGCTGTCTGACAGTCCTAACCCTTCTTCACCAAAAAATAATTATCTCCTCGTACAGAATTCGAATGATGTTTCCGTTTATTTATCTTGAAGATAGACTCATTCAAGATTATAAACATATAAATTTAAGTCCATAATTATTTTTATCCAATTTTTTATGATTTTCAAAACTCAGAACAGGGGAACCCGAAATCATTCTGACCTTGTCTCACAAAATTGATTATATCTCATGATTTACAATTCCATTGCTTACATAATTTCTTTTATAAGAAACTAGACTCAATAAGCTTTAATTTCATACTTTATTCATCCTATAATTAAATTTATAAAATTTTTGATGATTTTTCAAAGTTAGACTACTGCTGCTGTCCAAAACTGTTTTGGTATAAGATATTAATTACTATGTTATAACACCCTTATTTTCTTTTTCTACACCATTTCTCATCACTTTCTCTTATTTTCTCTTCACTAACATATCAAGAACATAGTACCTTATGTAAGAAAACTCTACTATAACATTATTTTCATGCTTTGTCAATAATAACAAACTTAAAAACATATTGAAATCTTGATGTACTTACCTTTTCTTATTGACTTCAATCTTTAACTTGATTTTTCTCTCTCCTCCAGCTTCTATTTCTTGAATCCAACTTGATATTCTTGCTCCCCATCATCTCCTTGCTATCTTTCTCTCTTGATGGCTATGGAAATTCTTTCAATTTTTAGGTGAAAATAATAAATTTTTGGTAGAAGGACTAAATTGTAAAGAAAGAAAACTTCTTTTCTTCTTCTTCTTATACGTGGGTTTGCATGGGAAAGGAAATGTGATGATAATTCTTTATCTTTCCTTCCTTTTATACTAAATAAATAATAAAAAAATAATAATGAAATAATAATAAAATAATAAAATATCTTATTAAAATAATATATATCTAATTAAATAATCATAAAATATCATCAACATCATCATTACTTTCTACTTTTCTCTCTCTCTTTCAATTGACCATTTTGCCCTTTATTATCTTTTAAAATTCCATCCTTGAGTCATCATTTAATTTGATAAAATTGCAATTTAGTCTCTCATAGTTCTTCACCTATTCAATTTGGTCCTAATCCATCCATTTTCCTTAGTTTCTAGATCATTCCACTCTTAAAATATTTACACTATTGGTCCTTTAACTTTTCATATTTATACTTTAACCCCTCAAATTTTAAGTATTAATTCTTGTGCAACAAAACTTTTTTCACTTTTACAATTTAGTTCTTTCTTGAATTAATATATCATAATATACTTCTCAATATTGACATAACTCAAAATTACCCTTTTTGTCACTTTATTTTCTTATTTTACTATATTATGGATAATATTTTACTGTAAAATTTTCGGGGTATTACATCGATAGTTGAGCGAATCTTTTGGTAAGATAGAATGGAGTAAGTGAAATTATGTAAAAGTGAAATTTTGTAATAAAACAATTTTGGACAGCAACAGTTGTGTGACTTTGAAAAATCACCAAAAATAGTAGAAATTGAATTAGAGATGGAATAAGATATGAAATTAAAGCATAATGAGTTTATTTTCTCATAAAATAAACAGTGAAGGCAAAATAATTTTATATTCTCTGATAATTGGATTTTTGTGAGACAGGGTCACAATGATTTTGGAATCCCCTATTTTGATTTGGGAAATATAGCATCCGAAGCTGTACCACAAGATAAATAAATTTTAGTGAAGAGATGTTGAAACTATCAGACAATGAAACAGGGGTATTTTTAATGACTAAACTGTACTAATTGGCTAAACCAAAAATTTTGAAAATGTTATGGTAAGAATATATGTAAGTCTAGTTTATGGGAAAATTAGCGGTTCTCAATTTGGAGTCTTGTACCATGAGATAAATAATTTCGAGTGAAGAGAGGTTGGAACTGTCGGAAAATGAAATAGGGGTATATTTAATAAATAAACTGTACTTATTGGCTAGACCAAAAATTCTAAAAATTTTATGGTAAGAAGATATATGAGTCTAGTTTTAGATGAAATTAATAGATCTTAATTTGGAGTTTCATATCTTCATATATAAATAAATTAGTAACTATGACTCGAGAAAACAACATGACTAGAAAATCAACAAAAGTGTAATTATGATTACATTTTCATGGAATCATGTTGATAATTTTCTTATTATTTTCATATGGACTTACTAAGTTTTAAGCTTACTCCCTCCTCTCCATTTTTTTAGTGTTCTCAGGTTAGCTCGGGGTTGGAGACCGTCAGAGGCAGCATCACACTATCAAGCCAACAACTCTGGAGTATTGTCATGTGTGTATTAAATACTTTCAAGTGAGTGGCATGCATAAGGACTAGTTTTTATGTTAGATGTTGTTATGATTAGCCAAATGTATCGGCTTATATTGATTTATTGTATATGGCCATGAGATGTGGCTTAAATGGTTATGGCTTGAAAGCCTAATTATTCTTGCTATGTGTTAATGTTTTTGATGTGTTTATAATTGGTTGTTATGAATGATTAGTATAACACATGTACATGATGAAGGCTCTAAGACCATTCGAGGTGGTCGTGGCCATGGAATGAATATGTGGCATGGTAGTAAGTTGATAATGGTTGAATATGGACAATTGTAGAATGTGAATTGGAATGCCTAACTTGGTGTAACATGAGTACAGGTAATAAACACATGTATGACAACATGTAAATGCTTTAACGAAATTTTACTAAAAGATGATTAACCATTAAATCGATGTTATAATGTGTGTCTATAATGTGTATAAGTATGGGAGAGAATTAAGAACAATATAAGGCTTGGAAAATAGCCTAAGTGTTGGCTACACGGGCAAAGACACGGCCATGTGTCTCAGCCGTGTAGAGGACACGCCCTGGCACACGGGTGTGTGGCTTGGCCATGTGGATCAATTTGTTTTGCTGACGTCTTAAACAGAGAGTTGCACGGCCTGAGGGCACGGACGTGTTGAAGACACATGAGCTTGTCCCTGTGTCCACACAGGTGTGTGACCCTATTTTATGAAAATTTCTCTAAGTTTTCCCAGAGCTTTCTAAAGTCCTCGGTTTAGTCCCGAACCACCCCAATGTATGTTTTAGGCCTCGAAGGCCTGTATAAGGGACGATTTACATGTGTTTGAAAATTTTTAATTTGGATGAAATTTTATGCCCAATTTTGCATGTTTGTGATTGTTTAAGTCCGGTAACGCCTCGAACATTGTCCCGGGTTCGGATACGGGTAAGGGGTGTTACACATTTTCGAAGAAACTACAATCCTATTTCAATTTTTAATAGACGAGTCATTCAAGTAATTTACTTTTGATAATAAAACACATTATATATATTCAGTTTCGGGTTATAAGCGAGCTTACACAAGCTTTTATGAACGTTCTTGATAAACGAGGGACTAAAATGTAAGAATTTACAAAATATAGGTTCATGCTGTGATACTGAGCAGCAACATGATGTCACAACTTCAACAAAGGTGACTCATGATCTTGAAGATAAGAAGTTGACGTCACGAATTCAACAATGGAAAGTCGTGACTATGGAAATAGAGGCTTAATGTCGCGACACCAATAAAGGGATGTTGCAACTATGAGCGTAGGTTTCTTCAAATTTTGCATCAAATGCCCCAAAGTTAGCAAACATCAATACTAAATGGTCGTTTGACACAAAAACTTAGCTTAACATACTATAGGCTTTACTTTAAGTGCCAAATTAATATTCTTACCATATCAAGCATCCACCAATACATAATTACAAGTATACATACATGTTCATTTACTTGGCATGCAAGAAGTAACTCAATTATTACAACCATTATAAGATCAAATGTACAATCAACATCAACTTAATAGATTGATACATATAAAATCCACCAACAGAAATTTTCATATTCATGTTATAAACATTTTCTACCAAATGGACCTAAATAAAAATTTATGACCTTAGCTATTGAATTTGGTGGCTTGAGTGTAGTATATTAGTTTTTAAACTTGTAATTTTTTTGAATAGATTGATTAATAAAAAAAATTAATTTATTACATTAATATATTTTTTATGATTGTCCTCTTATGGTTTTTGCACGCAATGTAAAATAGAATTAAATGTTGCTAATTGGTTATCTAATGTTTAAACTAATATTAAGCGGTATTACGTGGTCAGGTTAGAATATGGAAAGAAAAATTATATTAGTAGACGAACTTAAACATGTTCTTAGTCGAATAAAAAATGAGCAAACCAATTGAATGATTAATATGTCATCTATCAAGTCTAATTGGGGAGATGCATTATCTTAGGCATCGGAGCGGATGGCTACCGGAAGATAGAGACATATATATGATTGACTGGAATAATAGTACATCAAACTAGACCCAAAAAGAATTGATATTAAATTGTATTTTGAATCAAATGAACAAAAATGGTGAAATGGAGAAATGGGAAACATTTGGAAATGATTAATGTTTTATCCAAAAAAAAATGAAATTGAAAATGGAGAAATGAAATCATTTGGAAATGAATGTGGTTTTCAAAAAGAAAAAAGAAAATGACTTGAAAAATAAATTTATGTTTTTTGAATTAAATGAAGTTCGAAAATGAAAATTAATCATTTGGTCATAGTGAACCATTGAATAAGAAAATATTAACAATATTTTCTCATATATTCTTTTATCGTAAAGTCATCATGATTTTAACGGAACTAGAATTGGGTTGAAAAAACTATTTAATTAGGAATATATTGAAGTTTATTTTTGGGAAATAGGAAAACAAATATTGGGTTGAATCAAATTATAAAGTATTGGGTTAAAATCTCAAGATGTACTTGTAATTGGACCCGATATGGAAGAGTCCCAAAAGTCCCTTATTTAATAAGGGGGATGACAAACCCTAGTAATATTAACTAGGGTTGCCATCCCCTACATCCTAGTTGAACTAGGATTTCATTTTTCTAGTTGAAATAAACTTCTACAATTCAACAAGGGTTCTACCTTCTCTTCCTATAAATAGGCATCAGTAGAGCTATTGAACACAACTTCAAGATATTGTTACTCTATCAAAAAATAGAGAGAATTTATTCTCAACTACTAAATATATTTTTCCAGAATAACAATTTTGTTGATTTCTATTTTAGAAGAGAATTTTTATTTTCAACCAAAAGAAAAGAAAACTATTTCTAGTTCTGGGTTTTGATTTAATTTGATCAAGCCTATATTCGAAACAAGTCGTGGTACGAGAATAGCAAAGAAGATCGTTTGATTGAAAGTCGAGAATGTCAAGGATTTGTCTATCCAAAAACACAGGTACAGTTTTGGTCTAGAGTTTATTATTGAAAATATCACAAATCATGTTAGTTTTCAAAATTTTTTATTTTTGTTGTACAAGAAAACTATTTTTAAACTGGTTTTTTTTTCCAAAATTAGATATGTGCCACTTGTTATAAGCAAAACAAAATCTATACAAACTTTTTGGAGTCAATAATTGGGTCATGGATGCTGTTACACTCTTCAAGATCTATCGATACTTGTGCATGGAAATAAACAAACTAAATGCTGAGTAGTAGGGCTTAGTGGTGCTATCTGATTTGAATTCAATAATCAAATGGAAATAAGATGTCAAATACAATTAATAGATGATCCAATTATAAATTTAACCAACTTTTCATTTCATGTCTTACGTGCATAGCCTATTACCATAACTCATTTGATTTTTCATACATAAGTACATCATCTCTTTTATCGTCATATCTCAATTACTCATATGGCATCACATATTACAAAGGCCATTAATTATCTAATTTCTATCTCAAAACCTTATATTCATTTTTTATCCATATTGACCCTTAGGGCCCATTTTAATTGGTTCGCATGATCTTTCACATGCTATCTTTTGTTATTTTAACCTTAATATTCAAGACGCGTGTAACGCCCCACGCCCGAGACCGTCGCCGGAGTCGAGTATGAGGTGTTACTAAGCTTAATTTAACATTTTTAGAATTTTGAAATATTTGTTTCTACATTCACAGCTTTCAAGCTACTTGCGTCACAGTCACAAGAAAAATCATATCTCAATTTACGAAACTCGAAATCAAGATCCGTAAATTTTACCTGAATCTAGACTCATATACCTATCTACTAATTTTTTTCTAGAATTTTTGGTTGGGGCAAATTAGTACAGTTTATTAGTTAAAGTTACCCCTGTTTCAGGACTTGACTGGCCTGACCTCCGTTTACTACGAACCACATTTCTCTCTGTATAAAATTCATATGACTATGAGGTTTGTTTCTCCTTAAACTAGACTTAATAAGGATTCTGAGAATATAAAATACACCACCTAAATATATCTGTAAAGTTTATGGTGAATTTTTAAAGTTTAAACAGGGGATCCAGAAACTGGTCTGACCCTGTTTCACTAAAATTCAAATATCTTCTAACATATAATTCCTTTACCTTTTTCATTTGTTTTATGTGAAACTAGACATATTAAGCTTCAATTTGACATTTAATCCATCACCAAATTCAATTTCTATGATTTTTAGTAAATTTTCAAACTCACATCAGTGTTGCTGCAATATTCTGTTTATGGCAAATTTCATCCCTTTTTATGAGTTTTCATGCACTAAGTATCTTAATAACTTTCCATAACATCAAACATAATCTAAACTAACCATTTCCATAACTTATCATTATCAAACATTTTCTCAACCATTCCATCACCATATCATAAGATCATTTACACAAAATAGGTATATTGCTATACATGCCATACTTAAATTTACAAGCCATTTACCGAAAAGTTCTTCCGGATAGTCTGACTGATCCTTCGACCTATCCTGACTCCTGAGCTGGCTTGTCCAAAACTACAATGAGTAAGAAGGAGGGAGTAAGCATAAATGCTTAGTAAGTTCATATGCAAATAATAAGTAACATAACAAAGCAATCATACCAAACAACATTAGCATGCATCACCAAAACACATATCACATTTCTAACCATTTTTCATCATCTTGTTACTTTATCGTGATTGTATCAATACTCAACCCGAGGGTTAAATACATACCTGTCCAAAATATCCATTTCACTTCACTTACCAATAAGTCTCTTTACATCTCAAATATTCCTCCATTTGAGTAGAACTTTACCCGTTGAACACATCGGAATATAATTTGGATACATGGAAACTTCGCACATAAGTGCCACATATGTAGCCAAGCTACTATGTAACCCGCCCATAAGCGAACTCGGACTCAACTCAACGAGCTCGGGCGTTCGCATCCATAAGTGAACTCGGACTCAACTCAACGAGCTCGGATGCCTAGTTACATCTCACGAACTCAGACTCAACTCAACGAGTTCGGACATTTGCATCCATAAGTGAACTCGGACTCAACTCAACGAGTTCGGATGCTCAACCATCCTAGTGACATGTCACTTGTATCCTAATCTATTCCTAAGGTTCAAACGGGATTTTCCTCGAACACATATCCTTGCCGTCTTCCGTAGAATGCCTAACCAATACTTCAGTAACAATTATGTTTAACAAGTAATTCACATAATTTGCATTTTATTCAAATTAACCACAAAGCATATATTTCATGATAAAAATCAGCATATCACATAATTGACATCAATGACTTAAAAATAACAATTATGCTATATTATTTACACATGAACTTACCTTGGTTCCAAAATACAAAGATTTTGCAATTTAGTCCACAATCTTTTCTTTTCCTCGATTGGGGTTGTTTCCACGTCTTTCTTGATCTAAAATAACACATTTAGCTTATTTAATACTCACATTATCAAATTAATCCTTAATTCAAATTTTGGCAAAATTACAATTTTACCCCTAAACTTTTTCATATTTACATTTTTGCCCCTAGGCTCGGGATTAAACTTTATTCCTTATTCTTATGTTTTACAACATTCTGATCACTTTTACCTTCTATGGCAACATCAAATTCTCACTCTAACATGTACTTGTGACTATTAGGTATTTTTACCGATTAAGCCCTTTTACTCGTTTTTGCTTAAAATCGAGTAGTGCAAGTTGTCTAACATAATTTAAAACTTCATATTCTATCATAAAACATCAAAATACAAAAATTTCACCTATGGGTATTTTTCCAAATATAAACCCTAGGTTAAATTATTAACACATAAGCTTAATCGAGTTATCGGGATCTCAAAAACGTAAAAATCATTAAAAACGGGGCTTAGAATCACTTACTATGAAGCTTGAAAATTGAAGAAACCCTAGCTATGGTGAGATAGAGCATTCGACAGCAACTAAATGGGGAAGATGACTATTTTGTGTCATTTTTCCCATTTTATTTCATTAATTATCCAAATGACCAAAATGCCCTTAATACCTTTCTTTGAAAATTTTCATATACAAGCCCATTTTTGTCCAAAATTTTAGAAATTGGTCAAATTTATATTTAAGACCTCCTAATTAATATTTCAAAGCAATTTCATACTAAAAACTTCTAAAATGCAAGTTTTGCAACTTATTCGATTTAGTCCCTAACTTCAAATTAAGCATTTTATGCATAGAATTTCTTCACAAAATTTTCACACAATCATGCAATCATATCATAAACCTCAAAATAATTATAAAATAATTATTTCTATCTCGGATTTGTGGTCACGAAACCACTATTCCGATTAGGCCATAATTTGGGATATTACAACTCTCCCCCCTTTAAGGATTTTCGTCCTCGAAAATCTTACCGGTAAACAGATGTGGGTATTGATTTCTCATATTTTCTTCGGATTCCCATGTAGCTTCTTCTACTCCATGCTTTTGCCACAACACTTTCACAAGTGCAATCTTTTTATTCCTTTGTTGTTTGACCTCTCGAGCTAAAATCTTAATCGGTTCTTCTTCGTAGGTCATATCTGGTTGTAGTTCAATTTCTGTCGTTGAAACCACATGTGAAGGATCCGAACGATACCGGCGTAACATAGATACGTGGAACACATCATGAATCTTCTCCAATTCAGGTGGTAAAGCTAGCCGATATGCTACCGGTCCAACTTTTTCAATTATTTCATACGGCCCAATAAAATGCGGACTTAATTTGCCCTTCCGTCCAAATCTGAGAACTTTCTTCCACGGAGACACCATTAAAAATACTTTATCACCAACTTGAAATTCAATGTCCTTTCGTTTTAAATCTGCATAAGATTTCTGTCTATCTGAAGCAACTTTCAAACAATCTCGAATTACCTTCACTTTTTCTTGCTTTCTTTTATTAGATCAACTCCATAAATCTGATTTTCCTTGAGTTCAGTCCAATACAATGGCGTTCGACATTTACGACCATACAATGCTTCATAAGGTGCCATTTTCAAGCTCGTCTGATAACTATTATTGTAAGCAAATTCTACCAACGGTAAATATTTTTCCCAACTTCCTTGAAATTCCAATACACAACATCTGAGCATATCTTCAAGAATTTGAATTACTCTTTCTGATTGTCCATCAGTTTGTGGATGAAAAGCAGTACTGAAATTTAACTTCGTACCTAACGCGTCTTGCAACTTTTGCCAAAACCGCGAGGTAAACCTTGGATCTCTATCTGAAATAATCGACAATGGTATTCCATGTAGTCTAACAATTTCTCTAATATACAATTCAGCCAACTTGTTAAGAGAATAATCCGTACGTACCGGGATAAAATGAGCCGACTTAGTTAATTTGTCAACTATTACCCAAATGGCATCTTTCTTTCCTGGAGTCAATGGCAATCCTGATACAAAATCCATAGTAATCCAATCCCATTTCCATTCAGGAACCATAATAGGCTGAAGTAATCCCGAAGGCACTTGGTGTTCAGCTTTCACCTGTTGACAAATTAAGCATTTGGACACAAACTCTGATATATCTCTTTTCATTCCATTCCACCAATACATTTTCTTCAAGTCATTATACATTTTCATTACTACTGGATGGATGAATTGAGAAACAACTACTATGTGCTTCCTGTAGGATCTTTTGAATCAATTCCTCATTCTTCGGTACACAAATCCGATCTTTAAACATTAAGCATCCATCAGAACCGATTCTGAAATCTGACTCTGTATCAACTTCACACTGCTTTCTCTTGGATTGTAAATCTTGATCATCTTTCTGAGCTTCAGAAATTTCTTGTAAAAATATCGGTTTTACTCTTAGCTCTGCTAGAATCGAACCATCATCTGACACTTTCAACTGAGTGTTCATAACTCTCAAAGCAAACAACAACTTTCTGCTTAAAGCATCGGCAACCACATTCGCTTTTCCCGGATGATAATCAATAACAAGCTCATAATCTTTCAATAACTCCAACCATCTTCGCTGTCTTAAATTCAAGTCTTTTTGTGACATCAAGTACTTAAGACTTTTATGGTCGGTATATACCCGACACTTTTCATCATACAAATAATGTCGCCAAATCTTCAAAGCAAACACCACCGCAGCCAATTCCAAATCGTGAGTAGGATAATTCCTCTCATGAGGTTTTAACTGCCTCGAAGCATAAGCCACCACTTTTCCTTCTTGCATGAGCACACACCCCAAACCATTTAATGAAGCATCACTATACACCACAAATTCTTTACCTGATTCGGGCTGTACTAACACTGGTGCCTCTGTTAATAACTTTTTCAATTCTTCAAAGCTCTGTTGACATTCTTCCG
This sequence comes from Gossypium longicalyx, assembly GCA_025698465.1. Taxonomy (NCBI): domain Eukaryota; kingdom Viridiplantae; phylum Streptophyta; class Magnoliopsida; order Malvales; family Malvaceae; genus Gossypium; species Gossypium longicalyx. The sequence goes on from CM047006.1 coordinate 31,660,109, forward strand.
TCCATTCAAATTTAACATCCTTTCGGAGTAGTCTAGTTATAGGAGCAGCAATTATAGAAAATCCATTTACAAACCGCCGATAATACCCAGCTAACCCCAAGAAACTTCTAACTTCAGTTACATTTTTCGGTGGTTTCCAATCAACAATGGCTGAAATTTTACTAGGATCAACCCGTATACCATCACCTGAAACAATATGACCCAAAAATCCAACTTCCTGGGCGAAATTCACTTTTACTAAACTTAGCATACAAATGCTTATCTCTCAAAGTTTGCAAAACTATCCTCAAATGCTCAAGCATGCTCTGTCTCATCTTTTGAATAAATTAAAATATCATCTATAAACACCACAACAAATTTGTCCAAGTATGGTGAATATACGATTCATTAAATCCATAAACACAGCGAGAGCATTTGTCAACCCGAATGGCATAACTAAAAATTCATAATGACCATACCTTGTTCTAAAAGCAGTTTTAGGCACATCCGACTCTTTTACCCATAGTTGATAATACCCAGATCTCAAGTCAATCTTTGAAAACCATGTCGCTCCTTTTAGCTGATCAAACAAATCATCAATTCTTGGCAACGGATACTTGTTTTTGATTGTCACCTTGTTTAATTGCCGATAATCAACACACAACCTCATAGAACCATCCTTCTTTTTCACAAATAACACGGAGCACCCCAAGGTGAAAAACTTCGGTCTCACAAAGCCTTTATCACCAACTCTTGCAATTGCGACTTTAATTCCTTCAACTCTGCTGGTGCCATTCTATACGAGCAATCGAAATCGGAGTCTGTTCGGTATCAAATCAATACCAAATTCTACTTCCCACGACAGAGGCAAACCCGTAATTCTTCCGAAATACGTCATAAATTCACACACAAATCGCACACTCGATTCAACTTTCTTTTCAACTTCTTTTGTATTAATTACATACGCCAAATAAGCTTCATAACCCTTTCTCAGATATCTTTGAGCCGACATTGAAGAAATCACACTAGGCAATGCCTCTGATTTATCTGATTCAACCCGCAGAGTTTCACCATTTTCACACTTTAATTCTATAACCTTTTCTTTGCAATTTATTTTAGCATCATGCAATGTCAACCAATCCATACCCAAAATAACATCAAACTCATCGACGCAACAACATCAAGTCGGCGTAAAGTAATGATCCCGAAGCATTAAAGGACATTTCTTACATACTTTATCAACAATCACACATTTGCCTAACGGATTCGACACTATAATCATAAATTCTGTGTTCTCAACAGGTATATTCATACTAGACACCATTTTCATACACACATATGAATGAGTAGAACCGGGATCAATCAAAGCAATACCATTAACATTATAAAGAGAAAATGTACCGGTAATCACATCAGGCGAGGAAGCATCTTCGCGCGCTTTAATAGCATAAGTTCTAGCCGGAGCCCTTCCTTCAGGTCTAACTGGTGCATCCCTGGCTACATTCTTACTGCTTGTTTCACTTCCAGCTTTTCTTGGATATCTTCCTCTCAAATCCGCCCCACTTGTTCTTGTATTTTGAAATTTTTCTTTTTCAGCTCTCTCTGGGCAGTCTCTAATAAAATGATCCGGAGAACCACATCGAAAACATTCATTTGCTCTGCACGGACCAAAATGATTCCTACCACATCATTGCTTTCGTGTTTAACAAATCTCGAATTCCCTACACGGCTCGCCAAGTAGTCGGGGACTTAGGACCCACATTTTGCTTCTTATAATTCCCATATGATTGCCCAGTGAAGTTTGGGAACGAGGATTCATATTTCTTGATTTTCCAGTTGTTGTTGTGAAAATGAACCGCTCATCGGTCTTTTCTTCCAGCTTTCTAGTCTCGGTCCTGCCTTTTTCTTCTCTTTAAGTAGTTCTTCAGCCTTGCAAGCTCGATCAACCAATACTACCATTTCTTTTAATTCAAGAATTCCAACAAATACCTTGATGTCTTCGTTGAGCCCGTCTTCAAATTGTCGGCACATCTTGGCCTCTGTAGGAACATACTCTCTGGCATATTTACTTAATCGAACAAACTCTCTTTCATATTACTCAGAATCATCATATTACCTTGCTTCACTCAAGAAATTCTTTACGCTTCGATCAATAAATCTTTCACTAATATATTTCTTCCAAACTCTTCTTGAAAGAATTCCCGTGTTATTTTCTCTTTCGGTACCACCAAATCAAAGTCTTCCACCAATTATAAGCTGAATCCCTCAACAAAGATATAGCGCATTTCAAACATTATTCAGTGTACAAGATAATTCATCAAATACCGGATAGAATTTTCAAGCCAAAACTCGCTTTCTCGGCATCATCATCAATATTTGCTTTAAATTCTTCTCCCCTTGCTTACTTACGGATTCTATCAACTGGAGTTCTATGAAATTTCATCAGATCCATACCTTGAGGCATCGGGGGTACAGGTTGAGGAATTGGGGAAGGTGGGGGAGGTTGTACATTTGGGTTCGTGCATGAACGAACTCGATGTACCATGCACTCATCATTTGGAGAAAGGCTTCCCGACCCCTTTCTCCTCCTCCCCGACCAACAGTAGGAGGTGGATTTTCAGTCGGCGCTGCTCCTTCAGCCGGAGTTGGCGCATTACTCTCTACTTCATCTGCCACAGCTGGATCGGGATCCATTTACTATAAAAAAAATCATTTAAAAAGGTCAAAAGGTCAGAAGTCGTCACACTATCACAATTTGTACATATGGCATGTGTAGCAAAATCCGTACATACAACACGTAGTCCGAGAACTGACTAAACCTGCTCTGATACCACTAAATGTAACGCCTCACGCCCGAGACTGTCGCCGGAGTCGAGTATGAGGTGTTACTAAGCTTAATTTAACATTTTTAGAATTTTGAAATATTTGTTTCTACATTCACAGCTTTCAAGCTACTTGCGTCACAGTCACAAGAAAAATCATATCTCGAGTTACGAAACTTGAAATCAAGATCCGTAAATTTTGTCTGAATCTAGACTCCTATACCTATCTACTAATTTTTTTCTAGAATTTTTGGTTGGGCTAATTAGTACAGTTTATTAGTTAAAGTTACCCCTGTTTCAGGACTTGACTGGCCTGACCTCTGTTTACTACGAACCACATTTCTCTCTGTATAAAATTTATATGACTATGAGGTTTGTTTCTCCTGAAACTAGACTTAATAAGGATTCTGAGAATATAAAATAAACCACCTAAATATATCTGTACAATTTATGGTGAATTTTTAAAGTTGAAATAGGGGATCCAGAAACTGCTCTGACCCTGTTTCACTAAAATTCAAATATCTTATAACATATAATTCCTTTACCTGTTTCATTTGTTTTATATGAAACTAGACATATTAATCTTCATTTTGATATTTAATTCATCACCAAATTCAATTTATATGATTTTTAGTAAATTTTCAAACTCACATCAATGTTGCTGCAATATTCTGTTTATGGCAAATTTCATCCCTTTTTATGAGTTTTCATGCACTAAGTATCTTAATAACTTTCCATAACATCAAACATAATCTAAACTAACCATTTCCATAACTTATCATTATCAAACATTTTCTCAACCATTCCATCACCATATCATAAGATCATTTACACAAAATAGGTATATTGCTATACATGCCATACTTAAATTTACAAGCCATTTACCGAAAAGTTCTTCCGGATAGTGTGACTGATCCTTCGACCTATCCCGACTCCTGAGCTGGCTTGTCCAAAACTACAATGAGTAAGAAGGAGGGAGTAAGCATAAATGCTTAGTAAGTTCATATGCAAATAATAAGTAACATAACAAAGCAATCATACCAAACAACATTAGCATGCATCACCAAACACATATCACATTTCTAACCATTTTTCATCATCTTGTTACCTTATCGTGATTGTATCAATACTCAACCCGAGGGTTAAATACATACCTGTCCAAAATATCCATTTCACATCACTTACCAATACGTCTCTTTACATCTCGAATATTCCTCCATTTGAGTAGAACTTTACCCGTTGAACACTTCGGAATATAATTCGGATACATGGAAACTTCGCACATAAGTGCCACATATGTAGCCAAGCTACTATGTAACCCGCCCATAAGCGAACTCGGACTCAACTCAACGAGCTCGGGCATTCGCATCCATAAGTGAACTCAGACTAGCTCGGATGCCTAGTTACATCTCATGAACTCGGACTCAACTCAACGAGTTCGGACATTTGCATCCATAAGTGAACTCGGACTCAACTCAACGAGTTCGGATGCTCAACCATCCTAGTGACATGTCACTTGTATCCTAATCTATTACTAAGGTTCAAACGGGATTTTCCTCGAACACATATCCTTGCCGTCTTCCGTAGAATGCCTAACCAATACTCATTAACAATTATGTTTAACAAGTAATTCACATAATTTGCATTTTATTCGAAATTAACCACAAAGCATATATTTCATGATAAAAATCAGCATATCACATAATTGACATCAATGACTTAAAAATAACAATTATGCTACATTATTTACACATGAACTTACCTTGGTACCAAAATACAAAGATTTTGCAATTTAGTCCACAATCTTTTCTTTTCCTCGATTGGGGTCGTTTCCACGTCTTTCTTCATCTAAAATAACACATTTAGCTTATTTAATACTCACATTATCAAATTAATCCTTAATTTAAATTTTGGCAAAATTACAATTTTACCCCTAAACTTTTGCATATTTACATTTTTGCCCCTAGGCTCGGGATTAAACTTTATTCCTTATTCTTATGTTTTACAACATGCTGATCACTTTTACCTTCTATGGCAACATCAAATTCTCACTCTAACATGTACTTGTGACTATTAGGTATTTTTACCGATTAAGCCCTTTTACTCGTTTTTGCTTAAAATCGAGTAGTGCAAGTTGTCTAACATAATTTAAAACTTCATATTCTATCATAAAACATCAAAATACACAAATTTCACCTATGGGTATTTTTCCAAATATAAACCCTAGGTTAAATTATTGCTAACATAATCTTAATCGAGTTATCGGGATCTCAAAAACGTAAAAATCATTAAAAACGGGGCTTAGAATCACTTACTATGAAGCTTGAAAATTGACGAAACCCTAGCTATGGTGAGATAGAGCATTCGCAGCAACAACTAAATGGGAAGATGACTATTTTGTGTCATGTTTCCCATTTTATTTCATTAATTATCCAAATGACCAAAATGCCCTTAATACCTTTCTTTGAAAATTTTCATATACAAGCCCATTTTTGTCCAAAATTTTATAAATTGGTCAAATTGCTATTTAAGACCTCCTAATTAATATTTCAAAGCAATTTCATACTAAAAACTTCTAAAATGCAAGTTTTGCAACTTATTCGATTTAGTCCCTAACTTCAAATTAAGCATTTTATGCATAGAATTTCTTCACAAAATTTTCACACAATCATGCAATCATATCATAAACCTAAAAATAATTATAAAATAATTATTTCTATCTCGGATTTGTGGTCACGAAACCACTATTCCGATTAGGCCCTAATTCGGGATATTACAACGCGTCATTCAATATTAACTAGAAATAGGCACACGACAGATACATAGATCATCCAACCATCACACCAATGTGTATGTCCCCCAATGCCTCATTAGGACATCTAAAGTATAATATGAACTCCATGCCTCATTGGTATAAACCAAAATAATGTGAGCTATGAGCCTCATCAAAATGTTTGAAGTATAATATGTGCTCTATGCCTCAACGATATAAACTGAAGTATAATCCGTACACTAATCCTATAGAATGCCAACTATACCCAACTTTGCCTGAGACCGTTAATAGGGTAATTGATGTTTTCAACCATATAAATATATACATGAACCACACATAATAGTTTCAAATATACCCTACAATATCAAGCAAAATTCAATACATACCATTTCATATTATCATATATGTACCAAATCATGAGATAAGTAGGGTCGTTAGCTTAATCGAGCTATTTGAAACAATGCAAATATATATTGAATTCAAATAAAATAAGCACAAATTGAAATTAGTTATTCATCTATGACTCTCGCTTTTCCTTTATCTTGGGACAGCCTAACATCGCCTTTAGCAAGTTTGATAATTCAAGAATAAAAATAATATTAGTTTTCACTCAATCACAAGCAATCAGATAATTAAGCATAATTTGCATTTTATTTATTGTAGTTGTAACAACCCATTTTCAGTGAAATCGGAACAATGGTTTTGGGACCACAAATTCGAGGTTGAAATATTTATTTTATTATTAGTTTAGTGTCTATAGCATGTTAATAGGGTCATATAAAAATTTTGTTAAGAAATTTTACCGTTTATATGTTCAATTTATGAAAAAGGACTAAATCGCGTAAAGTACAAAACTTGAGTTCTATGAGTTAAATGCACTAATTGACTATAGAACTTTGATAGAAGATTACTCAGGTGGTAATTATACATTTTTTATGTTAGTGGACATTTATGAGTTTGGTTTTATGGAAATTATTAAAGTTTTTAAAGGGTATAAAGGTAAATAGGTAATTAAAGTTATATTTAATAAAAAAAAGCCAATTTTCATTTCATTGATCTTCTTCCTCCACTGAAATTGAAGAATAAAGAACACAATTAGAGCTTTGAAACATTCAACTCAATCCCTAGCTTGCATGGTATGATTTTTGATCCCGTTTTTAATGATTTCTATGTTTCTAGAGTCATTGTAGCTTAATCTAGCTAGCCCAGGGACTAATTTGTGAAACTGTTAAGAGTCTAGGGTTTTTTCATTGATGAATGTGTATGTGTTTTGATATTTGATGAAGAAAATTAATCTTTGTTGATAAATAAACTAGTTTTGTAAAATGATTTTGGTTGAATATGTCAAATAGGGATTGAATTGAGAAGTGTGAAATTTATGTGGTAAATGTGTAAAATAATGAAAGATATGGGCAGCTATAAGCTTGTATGAAATTTGGCTAGTATGGGTGTGGATTAAATTGCATGAAATTTTATTTTTATGAGATAGGGACTAAATTGTAAACTTAAAATATTAGTGGTAAAAGTGTAAATTTTCAAAAATATGTATTTTGGGCTGAATTGAGTAGAATGAATACTAAATGGATTTGTAACACCCCTAACCTGTATCCGTCGCCGAAATGGGGTTACGAGACATTACTAAACGAAAGCACAGTTCTGAATATTTTCATATTAATTCAAGATTTAAATCACATCAATGCTTATAATTCAATCTAATATCTAATCATAAATTTATTATCATTCACCACATAACTTGAGTAAAACCTAATTCAAAATATATAAATATTAAAAAAATTCATTGCATATACAGAACAAGTAATGTGTCCCGTGATATTTATTTAGAAACCAAGTCAGTAGCTTCACAAGGCCTAGCACACGGACATGTCACATTGCCATGTGGCACAAGTTATTATACCCTCCAATTTTCACACAGCCTAGCACACGGGCGTGCAAGGCCATTAAGAAGGGTACACGGGCTAGTCACACGGGCTTGTGGTTGGCCATGTGACCCAAGTCAGAGAGTTACACGGGGTCAGACATGGGCTGGGATATGGCCATGTGATCCCATTTCGAATGTCCACACAGCCTGTGACACAAGTGTGTCTCTTGGCCGTGTGAGACACATGGCTTGGCCACACGGGCGTATGTCCCCTACACTTTAAAATTTTTCTATGTTTTTCTAAAAAAATTATTAAGTATTTGATTTAGTCCCGAACCACTTCTAATGATTGTTTTAATCCTCGGGGCTCGTGTTAGGGACTATATAACTGTATTTGAATGACTTTTGTTTGGATTTGAGAAATGTATGTGAAATGTATGATTGTTTATGAAATTAGTCCGATAATGCTCCGTAACCCTATTCTGGCGACAGATACGAGTTAGGGGTGTTATAGTAGTCCCTATATCTGAAATGTTCATATATTTTGTTATTTAACATCGGATCAAAATCCAAATTCATATCCTTTAATTAGGAACCTTGTACTTTTAATCTATAACATAATTTCTCAACAACTTTCAATTTATTCAATATATTCCCTAATGTCATGAAATTATCTACATAGCTTAACTTAATTTCTAACTTAATCCTTAACATAATCCATGCTTAGTAACTAACAGTCTCTTCAAATTTAAACAGTCTCTTCAAATTTAAGCTAATTCATTGATTATATTTTAACAGTAACTTGCTGAAAATCTAACAGTTGAAGAAATCAATATATAGGTTAGCTAAATCAAACTCGCATGATTCAAAATTCATAAAAATATTTAGAAATGAACTTTATTACCATGGTTAATCTTTGATCGAATGGCTAAAGAACTTTTAATGTTTTTGTAACCCCTTACCCGAGTCTGAGGCCGAGACTGGGCACGAGGCATTACTATACTTAACTACATACATACAATCGTTTCCAAGTCACCAAGACTTTATCAAACTTAAACCTTTTTCGAACCTTGTTTAAACTCCTTAATTTGAGCTTATGAGGCCTTAAACTTTCATTGGAAACCATTCAGAACGAATTCAGGTCCTCAAACTGACTTAATAAAAATGACCCTTGAAATAAGGCACATGCCTGTGTAGGAGGGCAACACGCCCGTGTGATCATTACAACATGGCTGTGCTGATGGCTCGTGTGACACACACGACCCAAGCATCTACGGGCACGCCCGTGTCCCATACCCGTACGAATTAAATTTCGAATTCAAACCTACAAGGGTTTTCACACGGTCTGACACACATCCATGTCTATGGCCCGTGTTCCTTACACGGCCATGACACACCCATGTCCTAGCCCGTGTCCAAAAACCTTGACATTCTATTTCTGATGTCATCATCTAATAAGGGGCACACGACCAAAGGACACGCCTGTGGCCAAATGCCGTGTCCTCTACATGATTGAGACACACGGCTGTGTCTTTGCCCTTGTGTTTACAACCATGCATACTGACTTGAAAATTTTACGTGCAGTGGACACAAAGCCGGACAACATGCCCATGGGGCTAGCCATGTGTCACACATAGCCTAGACACATGCCTGTATGTCTATCCATGTAGACAATATGAGGCTATCTACCAAGCCTTTTGCCACCCTGAAACACAATCTAATGCCAACCAACATTTCAAAATCTAGCTTAATATGATTTCTCAGCCAAATAACCATAGCTAAGACTTATGTACATTTCAGACATTCAAACATGCCATCAATTATACATTCGTGAAAGACTATCTTGCATTATATTCTTGAAAGACTATCTTGCATTCATATGATAACTTTCAAAATTATCCATTTTTCATGGCCTTATACAAAATGAATCAAATGCTAGAGTAAGCCATCACATTTGGGCAATTAATAGTTACACAAAACTCAAAAGTCTAAGTTCCTATACATGCCATACGCAAAATATTAAGTCTAATTATACAGAGTGCTTCAACTGATAGTGTAATCGATACCTCCAACGTCTGGTGGTCTTTGACCTAGTTAGGCGGCACTATAAGAAAACGGAAAGGAGAAGGAGTAAGCATAAAGCTTAGTAAGTTGCATGCAATAGATATAACAACTTTACCATTCATAAACATGCTCATAGTACTAAAGTAGGCATAAGCACAACTTACTCATCACACTCCAATACATTTCACATAGCATATATTAAGCTCACATCTCATACATTTCAGTAGGTACTTGTAACACTCACAACATGGTTATACTTTATTCGTTTAACTTAAACTGTAACTCTCTCTGTTGAACCATTCAAAATGCTATCAGATATTCACTAAGCCTTAAACATAAGGCGTAATGGTGATGCCATGTCCCAAACATGGTCTTACACTGGCTCATCTATCAAGTCGATGCCATGTCCCAGACATGGTCTTACACTTACTTTCGAAATTGAGGCCGATGTTGTAACAGTCTGATTTAGACCCTAATCAGAATATTGATTTTGGGACCACGAATATGAGTTGGAAAAATACTTAAATATTATTATTCGTGTTTATTATATGTGAATTTGAATGTGTGAAAATTTTGCACGAAAATTTGAGTGTTTGTGTGATTAATTTCGTAAAAGGACTTAATCGCGTAAGTTGAAAACTTGATAGTTTAAATCATAAAGGTTGATTTGATAGTGGCTTTTTAATATGGAGTATTTATGTTGCAAATAATCCATTAATTTAGTGATGGCCGAATATAACCATAAAATATATGTTTATGTTATTATATTTATAAGGTTAAATAACTAAAACATGATAAAGGTTAAATAAGTAAAACATGATAAAAGTTAACATATAATATATTAAAGCATAAAAAAATAATAAAAAAGCCAAGAATTCATACTTTGTATTTGTCGAAAATAAAAGAAGGAAGAAAAGAAAAAGAACCAAGGTATTCAGCCATTGTCGATTCAATTTTAAGGTATGTTTTGTTTTAGTTTTTTATAATTTTTACGTTTTTAAGATCGTTGCTTCGAATACTACCCGACCCATGCTTGAATTTTTTTATTTTGGTGAATATTTTGTGTTATGCCATTGATGAATAATTGTGTTTTGTGATGTTTGATGATGAAATATCAAAAATATGTTTTAGATTAACATGTTTTGTATTGGAGTTTTTGATAATTTTGAGTTATTAGGATTAAATTGTAGAAATAATAAATTAAGGAACTAAAATGTGAAATAAATGAAATATATGGACTACTGGAGTTTTGTCATGTATGGTTTTGTGAGATTTGGTGTATTTTGTGTTCTGTGCAACTTGGACTAAATTGAAAAAGTATGAAATATCAGGGGTAAAATGGTAATTTGCCCATCTAAGTGTTGTTGGAATAAATTGAATCAAATTGTATTTAAATAAGTTTAATTTGAAATTATATAGATCAAGAACAAAGGAAATCAGACTTGGATCGGGGAACAACAAAAATAGTCGAATAGCCGATTTGTAACGTCTGTCGATATCCGAGGTAAGTTTTTAAGCAATTAAACATGGTTTATTTTGAACATAGAATGATTTAATATGATAATTCATATTTTATAATGTATTATTATGTTAGCTGAATTAGAAATATCAATGAATTAATGTGATTGAGTTGTATTTGAATGATATCAAAACCTTTGAAAGTGTGTATGTGTTACATGGAGTATTATACGATTCGATATATGAAATGCATTGTGGAATGATTTTATGTTTGTGATATTCAGGCTTTGAGCCTAGCAAGCCTTGGGCTGGTGACTTTGATTGGGCTTTGTGCCTAGTAGGCTTAGTGCCGGTGAATAAATATCAGACCTTGAGTCTAGCAGGCCTAGTGCAGGTGTGTAATTCAGGCTTATGCCTAGCAGGTTTTATACTGGTGATTTGTTTTCAAGTCTATGATTATAAGAGTTCAAGTTAATATGGATATTGAGCAAGTAAAATTGAGATTAATGACATTATATATATTCGGCCACATAGGTAAGTATATGTGAGCTTATATTGAACTTGAATATTCAGTTACATGTGAGTTTATATTGAACTTGTGTATTCGGTCATATATGAAGTTATTTTGAATGTGCATATTCGGCTATATGTGATGTTTTATTTAATTTGAACTATAGGTTACATATTATGTTTTATTTAACTTTTATATATTCGGCCACATGTGAGTCCATAAAGAATTTTGTGTATTCGGTCATACATGTAAGTGCCAGTGTGAAAATATATTTGTTCTTGTATAATCAGCTACATAGGAAAAATATATATATACATGGTGAAATATATTTGATTTTGAACATTCAGCCAAGGTATTTTAATGTGTTAATGTGTAATATTATTGATATAATTCGGTTAGTTGAATGTTTTGATTATTCATTGAGTTGTTTATTGTGCTTAAAGCTTACTAAGCTAAGTTAGCTTACTCTGTGTGTTTTGTTACTTTTTTTTTTATAGATTTTGGTTGTAAGTCACGAGCTCGGGGATTGTTATCGAAGTCATCCACGCTATCGTCAACTTTTGGTACTATTAAAAATATATTTTTGAACTTATGGCATGTATAGGCTAATATGTATTTTGTTCAACTTTGAATATGTATATATATTGAGCATTGCAAATATGCCTTATCTTTAAAGTTTGGATATGGTTATGTTTGGCAATGGTTTATCTCATTTTGATTATTATGATATGTGAAGTGAATGAAAAGTAAATGTGGATGGAATTATATGTGTTGTTAATAGCTTGAAATGATAAGTGGAAATTGCTGTCGTTGGTCGTTTGGTTTTGATATGTTTAATTATAAATAAATATGGGTTGATGATTTGATTTTGATGTATTTTTAATCATTTATAAACGTGAGCTCAGGTGTTAGATTGTTTAATGTATACTAGAAATGCATGATATGAGGCATGCCTATATTTGAATATGCAAAGATTAGTTTAGTTTGGTTTGTATGGAAAAATGTATAAGTAATATAATTAGTTATAAGTTTATTAATGGTGAATTATTGAGATTTTATTGTTTAATAATGCTTGTAAGTGAGACATTGATAAATGACCATTTGAATAATGATTTTACGTAATAGTACACCATGAATATTATATGCATTTTTTCAAAATTGATAATTATGTGTATGTATATACATGTACTTTGATTGTTAGTTCCAATGATGGTTTGGGTATATAATGAAAGTATATGCGTATTTTTATATTTGTTAATGAAAATGTGATTATTAGAAAGCCATAAATTCAGTTAAATTTTGAGGTATGATTTGTAATTGTAATATAATAAGTAAAGCATGTTTAATATTTAATTAGCCATGTACTATATATATTTATGAGTTTGAATTGTATGAATATGTGAATGTTTGAATTTTTTTTTTGTTCAGTAATACCTCGTAACCCTAGTTCGGCAATGGATACGAGTTAGGGGTGTTACATTTTATTGGTATTAGAGCTACTGTTTAGTCGATTCTAGGACTAACGTAGCGTTTGTGAGTTTAGCTATACATGCCATAAATTATTCTGCGATAGTGTGATGACTTCTAACATTTGAAAATGTACTTTTATATAGTAAATGGATCCCGATAGAGCTGTGGCTGGTGATGTCGAGAGTGTAGCGCCTGCTCCCGTGCAATGGACAGCGCCAGTTGAATCTCGACCAGTCTCGAGTAGCCATGAGGAGGAGGCTAAGCAAGCCTTCTATCAAATGATGAAGAATTGGTTTACTCAGTATATCCAGACTAATCTGGCTGTACAACAACCTCCACCCCCGAATAATCCATCTCCGATACCTGCGGTACCTCCGATGATTGATCCAATGAGATTTAATAGGCCTCCTGTTGATAAAATCAGAAAACACGGGGCTAAAGAGTTTAAATCTAATGATAATGATGATACTGAGCGGGCTGAGTTGTGGCTCGATAATATTATCCGTGTGTTCGACGAGTTATCATGTACTCGAGATGAATGTCTAAAGTGTGCCATATCTTTATTACGAGACACTGCATATCACTGGTGGAATACACTAGTATCGGTGGTTCCAAAAGAGATAGTGACCTGGGAATTCTTTCAAGTTGAGTTTCATAAGAAATACATCAGCCAGAGATTTATCGATTAGAAATGTAAGGAATTCCTAGAATTAAAACAAGGTCGTATGACCGTAACCGAGTACGAGTGGAAATCTGTGAGATTTAATCAATATGCTCTTAAATTTTTTTCAACCGAAGCTATCATGTGTAAAACATTTGAAGACGGTTTAAACGAAGACATTAAATTGCTGGTTGGTATACTTGAAATTAAGGAGTTCGTGACACTTGTCGATCGAGCTTGTAAAGTTGAAGAGCTCGAAAAAGAGAAAAGAAAAGCTGATTTTGAAGCCAGAGATTCCCGTAAAAGATCATCGAGCAAGACTTTTCATTCAGCATCGAAGAAGTTCAGAGATAGTTCTAGTCAATTTAAAGCTACTTCAGACTTTTCTAGACGAGATCGAGATTGACCTCCTGTGAGTTCACGAGCTACTTCGATTGCTAGTGTTGGCAATGATCGGTAGAACAGACTCGAGTGTAAACATTGTGGTAAATGGCATTCTGGAAGTTGTAGATTGTATGATCGGTCATGTTTTAAATGTGGATCAATGGATCATTTCATACGAGATTGTCCGATGTTAGCCGAGCAAAACACTGTTTAGAATGCGAGATCGAGTAACATGTCAGCACGAGGCAGACCACCCAGACATTCGGGAAATGTGAGTGGTATTCAGGGAGGGACGAAAGATACAGCGGTTCGATCTGAGGCCCGTTCACCAGCCAGAGTATATGCTATACGAGCTCGCGAGGAAGCTTCTTCCCCAGATGTTATTACCGGTACTTTCACTCTTTATGATACTAGTGTTCTTGCATATATTGATCCGGGTTCAACTCATTTATATGTTTGTGAAACATTAGTATCTAGTAAAACTTTGCCTTTTGAGTCTACTGAGTTTGTAATTCGAGTATCAAACCCCATGGGTCAGTGTGTTCTGGTTGACAAAGTGTGTAAGAATTGCCCGTTGATGATTCGAGATTCATGCTTCCTGGTTGATTTGATGTTGTTACCTTTCAATGAGTTCCATATAATCATGGGTATGGATTGGATGACTTTGGATGATGCTGTTGTTAATTGCAAAAGAAAGACCGTTGATTTGAGATGTCAGAACAACGAGATTATTCGGATTAAATCTAATGATCTGAATGGTTTACTAGCAGTAATAACTTCGATGTGAGCTCGAAAGTATGTAAGAAAAGGTTGTGAAGCTTACCTTACTTATGTGCTTGATAGTAAAGTAACTGAAAAGAAGATTGAATCTGTACCAGTTGTGTGTGAGTATCCAGATGTGTTTCCTGAAGAATTGTCAGGTTTGCCACCTATTCGAGAGGTAGAATTTGGTATTGAGTTAGTACTGGGGACGACTCTGATTTTAATAGCTCCGTATCGGATGGGACCTACTGAATTAAAAGAGTTAAAAGTACAATTGCAAGAGTTAACAGACAGAGGTTTTACACAACCGAGTTTCTCTCCCTAGGGTGCACCAGTAATATTTGTAAAAAAGAAAGACGAAACTATAAGAATGTGTATTGATTATCGCCAGCTAAATAAAGTAACTGTAAAGAATAAATATCCGTTGCCACGGATTGATGACTTGTTCGATCAGTTAAAAGGGGCTTTAGTGTTTTCGAAGATAGATTTGAGATCGGGTTATTATCAGTTGCGAGTTAGAGATTCCGATGTGCCAAAGACTACCTTCTATTTTAAGGTATGGACACTATGAGTTTTTGATTATACCTTTCAGACTCACTAATACACCCGCTGTTTTCATAGACTTGATGAATTAGATCTTTAGACCGTATCTAGATCGGTTTGTGGTTGTGTTTATAGATGACATTTTGATCTACTCTCATAATGAAGCTAAACATGTCGAACATTTGAAACTTGTGTTACAGACCTTGCGAGGTAAGCAATTGTATGCAAAATTTAGTAAATGTGAGTTCTGGTTAAGTGATGTCAATTTTATGGGCCATGTGGTATCAGCATCAGGTATTCGGGTTTATCCGAGCAAAATTTCAGCTATACTAGATTGGAAACCTCTGAAGAATGTTTCTAAAGTCCGAAGCTTTTTGGGACTTGCTGGCTATTATAGACGGTTCGTGAGAGTTTCCTCTATGATTGTAGCCTTGATGACAAAGCTATTGCAGAAACATGTTAAGTTCGAATGGTCAGAGAAGTGCCAGAAAAGCTTTGATCAGATGAAAGCGCTTTTGACTGAAGCTCTAGTACTAGTTCAGCCAGAATCGGGTAAAGAATTTGTCATTTATTGTGATGCCTCATTAAATTGTTTGGGTTGTGTTCTGATGCTGGAAGGTAGAGTGATAAATTATGCCTCGAGACAGTTAAAGCCACATGAAAAGAATTATTCGACACATGACCTGGAACTGGCAGCCATTGTATTTGTGTTGAAGATATGGCGTCACTATCTGTTTGGTGAGAAATGTCATATTTATTCTGATCACAAAATCTTGAAATATTTGATGACTCAGAAAGATCTGAATTTGAGACAACGTCGATGGTTAGAATTGCTAAAAGACTATGAGCTTGTGATTGACTATCACCCAAGAAAGGCTAATGTTGTTGTTGATGCTTTAAGCCAAAAATCACTATTTGCTATGCGTGCAATGAATGCACATATGAATATGTCTGAGGATGGTTAAATAATAGCTGAAATGGAAGCAAGACTGCTATTCATTCAACAAATTTGTGATGCCCAGAAGGTTGATAATGACCTGATCGCAAAATGAGCTCAGTGTGAGACGGATGCTGATTCAGAATTCAGAGTTAATACGAATGACTGTTTGAGATTCAGAAACCTAATATGCATTCCGAGGAATTCAGAGTTGATTCATATGATTTTGAATGAAGCTTATAGCAGTCGGTTATCTGTTCACCCAGGTAGTACGAAGATGTATAATGATCTTAAACAACTTTATTGGTGGCATGGTATGAAACGAGACATTTCTGACTTTGTTGCAAGATGTTTTATCTATCAACAAGTAAAAGCTGAACATCAGGTGCCTTCAGTATTGCTTTAGCCTATCATGATACCTGAATGGAAATGGGACAGAGTTACGATGGATTTTGTATTCAATTTACCGATGACACTGAGCAAGAAAGATGCAATCTGGGTTATTGTTGATAGATTGACCAAATTTGCTCATTTTGTTTCGGTTCATACAGATTACCCACTTGATAAACTGGCTGAATTGTATGTTTCTCAGATCGTGAGGTTACATGGTGTGGCTATATCTATTGTTTCAGATAGAGATCCGAGGTTTACATCATGGTTTTGGAAGAAATTGCAAGATGCATTAGGTACTAAATTGCATTTTAGCACTGCTTTTCATCCTCAGACAGACGCTCAGTCCGAATGAATTATTTAGATACTTAAGGATATGTTGAGATGTTGCATTCTTAAGTTCGAAGGTACGTGGGAATAATACTTACCTCTGATTGAATTTGCATACAATAATAGCTTTCAATCAAGTATCAAAATGGCACCTTACGAAGCTTTGTACGGTCGTAAATGTCATACACCTCTGAACTTGACTGAGCTCAGTGAAAATAAGATACACGGGGTTGATTTAATCAGAGAAATTGAACAGAAAGTGAAAGTAATCTGTGAAAGTTTGAAAGCAGCATCAGACCGTTAGAAATCATATGCGGATTTGAAACGAAAAGATATAGAGTTTAAGATAGGGGATAAAGTATTTTTGAAAGTCTCACCGTGGAAGAAAATACTCAGATTCGATCATAAAGGCAAATTGAGTCCGAGATTTATTAGGCCGTATGAGATCATCGAGCGGATTGGGCCGATTACGTATAGACTGCTGTTACCACCTGAGCTAGAAAAGATTCACAATTTATTTCATGTTTCGATGCTTCGTAGATATCGATCCGATTTTTCACATGTGATTAGTTCGATCGAAGTTGAAATTAAACCCGATATGTCGTACGAGGAAGAACCGATTTGTATACAGGCTCGCGAAATTAAGGAATTAAGAAATAAGAAATTTTTGTTGGTTAAAGTACTGTGGCATAAACATGGAGTAGAGGAACCAACGTCAGAGCTAGAGGATACCATCAAAGAGCATTATCCAAACCTATTCACCGGTAAGATTTTTGGGGACGAAAATCCCTTAGGGGGATAGCTGTAACAATCTGATTTAGACCCTAATCGAAACGGTGGTTTCGGGACCACGAATCCGAGTTGGAAAAATATTTAAATATTATTATTCATGTTTATTATATGTGAATTTGCTTGTATGAAAATTTCGTACGAAAATTTGAGTGTTTGTGTGATTAATTTGATAAAAGGACTTAATCACGTATGTTGAAAACTTGATAGTTTAAATCATAAAGGTTGATTTGATAGTGGCTTTTTAATATGGAGTATTTATGTTCAAATAATCCATTAATTTAATTATGGCCGAATATAACCATAAAATATATGTTTATGTTATTATATTTATAAGGTTAAATAAGTAAAACATGATAAAAGTTAACATATAATATATTAAAATATAAAAAAATAATAAGAAAGCCAAGCATTCATACTTTGTATTTGTCGAAAATAAAAGAAGGAAGAAAAGAAAAAGAACCAAGGTATTCGACAATTGTTGATTCAATTTTAAGGTATGTTTTGTTTCAGTTTTTGATAATTTTTACATTTTTGAGATCGTTGCTTCGAATACTACCAGACCCATGCTTGAATTTTTTATTTTGGTGAATATTTTGTGTTATGCCATTGATGAATAATTGTGTTTTGTGATGTTTGATGATGAAATATAAAAACTATGTTTTAGATTAACATGTTTTGTATTGGAGTTTTTAATGATTTTGAGTTATTAGGATTAAATTGCAGAAATAATAAATTGAGGGACTAAAATGTGAAATAAAAGAAATATATGGACTACTATGAGTATTTTGAAAATTCAGCTCAACTATGTTTTTGTGAGATTTGGAGTATTTTGTGTTTTGTGCAATTTGGACTAAATTGAAAAAGTATGAAATACCAGGGGTAAAATGGTAATTTGTCCATCTAAGTGTTGTTGGATTAAATTTAATGAAATTGTATTTAAATTAGGTTAATTTGAAATTGTATGGATCAAGAACAAAGGAAATCAGACTTGGATCGGCGAAAAATAAAAATAGTCGAATAGTCGATTCGTAACGTCTGCCGATATCCGAGGTAAGTTTTTAAGCAATTAAACATGGTTTATTTTGAACATAGAATGATTTACTATGATAATTCATATTTTATAATGTATTATTACGTTAGCCGAATGAGAAATATCAATGAATTAATGTGATTGAGTTGTATTTAAATGATATCAAAACCTCTAAAAGTGCGTATGTGTTACATGGAGTATTATACGATTTGATATATGAACTGCGTTGTGGAATGATTTTATGTTTGTGATGTTCGGGCTTTGAGCCTAGCAAGCCTTAGGCTGGTGACTTTGATCAGGCTTTGTGCCCAGTAGGCTTAGTGCTAGTGAATAAATATCAGACCTTGAGTCTAGCAGGCCTTGTGCTGGTGTGTAATTCAGGCCTATGCCTAGCAGGTTTTATACCGGTGATTTGTTTTCAAGTCTATGATTATAAGAGTTCAAGTTACTATGGATATTGAGCAAGTAAAATTGAGTTGAATGACATTATATATATATTCGGCCACATAGGTAATTATATGTGAGCTTATATTGAACTTGAATATTCGATTACATGTGAGTTTATATTGAATTTGTGTATTCGGTCATATATGAAGTTATTTTGAATGTGCATATTCGGCTATATGTGATGTTTTATTTAATTTGAACTATAGGTTACATATTATGTTTTATTTAACTTTTATATATTCGACTACATGTGAGTCCATAAAGAATTTTGTGTATTCGGCCATACATGTAAGTGCCAATGTGAAAATATATTTGTTCTTGTATAATCGGCTACATAGGAAAAAAATATATATACATGGTGACATATATTTGATTTTGAACATTCGGGCAAGGTATTTTAATGTGTTAATGTGTAATATTATTGATATAATTCGATTAGTTGAATGTTTTGATTATTCATTGAGTTGTTTATTATGCTTAAAGCTTACTAAGTAAGTTAGCTTACTCTGTGTGTTTTGTTACTTTATTTTATAGATTTTGGTTATAAGTCACAAGCTCGGGGATCGTTATAGAAGTCATCCACACTAAGGTCAACTTTCTTTACTATTAAAAATATATTTTCGAACTTATGGCATGTATAGGCTAATATGTATTTTGTTCAACTTTGAATATGTATATATATTGAGCCATGCGAATATGGCTTCTCTTTAAAGTTTGGATATGGTTATGTTTGGCAATGTTTTATCTCATTTTGATTATTATGATATGTGAAGTGAATGAAAAGTAAATGTGGATGGAATTATATGTGTTGGTAATAGCTTGAAATGATAAGTGGAAATTGTTGTGGTTGGTCGTTTGGTTTTGATATGTTTAATTATAAATAAATATGGGTTGATGATTTGATTTTGATGTATGTTTATTCATTTATAAATGTGAGCTCAGGTGTTAGCATGTTTAATGTATACTAGAAATGCATGATATGAGGCATGCTTATATTCGAATATGGAAAGATTAGTTTAGTTTGGTTTGTATGGAAAAATGTATAAGTACTATAATTAGTTATAAGTTTATTAATGGTGAATTATTGAGATTTTATTGTTTAATAATGCTTGTAAGTGAGACATTGATAAATGACCCTTTGAATAATGATTTTATGTAATAGTACACCATGAATATTATATGCATCTTTGTAAAATTGATAATAATGTATATGTATATACATGTACTTTGATTGTTAGTTCGAATGATGGTTTAGGTATATAATGAAAGTATATGCGTATTTTTATATTTGTTAATGAAAATGTTGTAAAGCCCAATTTTCGGGTTTTCTGTGTTTCTGTGTTATTTAAAAATTTGGGTGTGTTCTGGTTGGTTAAAATATATATATTTGTAGGTTAGTGGGCCTTTGGAAGGCCCAAACTTAAGTTAAATCCGTGGTAGTCTTCGAAATTTTGATTTTAAGAATAAGTGATGCAATTGGCGTTTGGGCTTTTAAGAGTAAAGGGGTAAAAGATGACACAAAAAGGAGTGTGGTGTAGTGGCAAGGTAGCGCCACTTAGGGGACAAGGAAGTGACGCCATAGAGGAAGCAAGGGGTCCAAGGTTCAAGTCTTGGCTCTTGCAATTTATTTTGGTTTTTCTTTTCAATAAATCTGGAAACAAGTAGGTGCGCTTTAAAGTTTAATGTGTTGGACTTATGACACAAATGAGATGATGGCCTAGTGGTGGTGGCGTGATTTAGCATGTGAGAGGACTTTGGTTCGAATCCCTTGGCACGCAAAGGTTGATTATTTTGCTATGTTGGGACGGCAAGAGTTGGTGTTGGTTTTAAACTCTAATGATGGAGGGATCCCACATAGGGAAGCTAACATAAGAGTAGATGGAGAGCTGGCTTTAAATAGAGCTAACCATGAGGAGAGTTGGCATACCCTTCTGGGTTGATCCCTTTCGCTTGGTGGCGTGCCCGTTTGGGTTGCGCATCAGCTAAGAGTGTGGGAGCGCGAATTAACTACAGTCTCCTAACAAGTGTGTATTTCTCATTATTCTAGCAGTAGGACGGCTATTTCGGGCCGCGATGGGTTGAAATGGGCCATGTAGTCCCAATGGGTCCGTAGGCCCAAGTGGGAATTACTAAAATACCCTTGTAGGGTAGGACTACCGATTTACCCCTGGAGGGTAAAATGACTATTTTGCCTCCCGTGCGTAAATGACTAACTTGTGTGATGATTGGGTTAGTTGACATGGACTTATGGTAGTTATCGTTAATTCGTAAGTCTAATGTGTTAGTGATCGATCATAGGATTATCGCGTGGGAGATATCGTCATCAATCGTCATCAACCAGGTGTGTAAACGACACCCTCCCTTAGACTGAATCGGTAAAAGCTAAAATACCAAAACATTGGTATTTTTTGAACTCGCGAGCGTGTGAGCGCTCGTGAGACAGTTGTTAATGAATATGGTGTATTTGGCTGATTAGAGTGCAGAGTGTGCATTTCCGTGCACAACGGTATATTTGGGCTTAATGGGCCGAAAACGGGCCAATGGGCCAACAGCCCACTTTGGTAAAAAGACGAGGTATGTACTTCTAATTACTTGGTAAACGTTAGAATGAGCATGAAACCCTAGCAATAGGTAATAATTACTGAAATACCCTTATACATGAAAAGTTACGATTTTACCCCTAGGGATATTTTATTTTATCTGAAAAGCATGATGTTCTGTTTCTATGTACGTATGCCATGACATATTATTCTGTTGCATGGGACATGGGTTTATATTGATGGAGGAAGCGTTCTGGAAGCCTCGCTGCAATCTGATGGCCTCGCCACATATATATCTGTTCTGGTGATTTCGTCACAATATCTGGCAGCCTCGCTGCAATCTGGTGGCTTCGCCACATATATATAAACATATATATCTGTTCTGGTGGCCTCGACACAATATCTGTATCTGGTGACTTCGTCACAATATCTGGCAGCCTCGCTGCAATTTCTGTGGTGTGTAGCGGATGGGTGGGTCGAGTAGTCTCCCCACATGGTGTAAGGCTGGTACGGGGGTGTCATGGATGGCTCTGGGTTGGGATTTCTGCATTCATGATATATTTGTTCTGTATCTGCTATGGGCCTATGAGTTTCATTCTGATTTCTGTACTGGGCCAAGGCCCAGATAAGTCTGACTCTGAGGTTTGATCTGTTTTGGGCTATTGTTGGGTTATGTTACACACTGAGTTTACCAAACTCACCCTTTATTTTCATCTCTGCAGGAAATCCCCAACCATAGTGGGCTTGGAGCTGTGAGGGATTCAGAGTGGCCACATCATCTGCAAAGTTGGTTTTTCTAAGTTAGTTTATTTTTTTATTATATTCTGATTTAATTTTGGGTTTTAAGTTGTAATAAGGCCGCTATATAAATTTCTCTTTCTTCTATGGTTTTATTTTCTGATTATATTTATACTATGTCGAAACTGCTAGTGTTAGGCTGCGCGGGTTTCAAAATTAATGAACGTTTTCAAGACTCAACAAGCACGATAAATGGATATCCTAAAGATTGATAAACCGACTTTTTCATCCAATTACTGTTTTTACAAAGACCACCCTAATCACTTAAACCAACGAATGCATACTAAGTCGTAAGTCCATCTGACACGTCAGATCTGGCCATAACGTCTGGGCCGGGTCTGGGGTGTTACAAATGTGATTATTTGAAAGGCATAAATTCAGTTAAATTTTGAGGTTTGATTTGTAATTGTAATATGATAAATAAAGCATGTTTAATATTTAATTAGCCATGTACTATATATATTTATGAGTATGAATTGTATGAATATGTGAATGTTTGAAATTTTATTTTTGTTCAGTAATGCCTCGTAATCCTAGTCCGGCGACGGATATGGGTTAGGGGTGTTACAGATGCCATGTCCCAGACATGGTCTTATACCAGCTCTCGCATGTCCGTGCTAATGCCATGTCTCAAACATGGTCTTACACTGACACCCCTATACGTGCCGATGCCATGTCCCAGACATGATCTTACACAGACACATCTCGTAGCCGATGCATTTCCCAAACATGTCTTAAACATGTCTTATACTGGCTTACATCACAAGGCCGATGCATGTCTCAGGCATATCTTATACTAGCTCTTGTCTCAATGCCGATGCCATGTCCCAAACATGGTCTTATACTGGCTCTTATAAT
The DNA here is from genome assembly GCA_025698465.1 of Gossypium longicalyx. Lineage (NCBI taxonomy): Eukaryota > Viridiplantae > Streptophyta > Magnoliopsida > Malvales > Malvaceae > Gossypium > Gossypium longicalyx. The sequence goes on from CM047006.1 coordinate 31,683,537, forward strand.
GTGGCCGATGCATGTCCCAGACATGTCTTACACTAGCACACATATAACCCAAATGTCATGGCATGAATATTCGATTTTTATTCCCTAAGGTTCAAACACGAATTCTTCTTCTCAATATTCAACATACATGATCATTTCCACTAACAAGAAATTTATGCTATATCAATTCAAACACATATATAATAACAATGTAGTTGTATCATTCACATACAACTTACCTCGATACTCAAAATGGGGTGACTAGTTCGGCTTAGTCCACTTGTTTTGCCTTTCCCTGGTCTATGCCCGGATTTTGTAGTTCTTGATCTATAATGATAAAATTTCACAAATTTAATCACTTTATCGATCTAGTCACCCAACAATTTATAATTGGGAAATATGACCATTTTGCCCCTAAACTTCCACAAAATGACCATTTTACCCCTAGACTCAAAAATCATTTTTATCACATTTTCTCATTAACCAAGCCTAGCCGACTACTTTTTATACTAGGAACAGGTCACAATTCTTATTATTTCACACATTTATCAACTATTTTACAACTTATGCAAAATGGTCCTATTAGGGTTTCATGAGTAATCCTTTCACAAAAGTTGTTTATTTCATAACCATGATCCATTTTCTCCCATAAAACTTCAGAAAACAATATGAATACTCTCATGGTAAACCCTAGACTTTCAACCATTTATCAAAATAGTTCATTTGCTAAAAAGCTCGTGCTACAACGGTTCTAAAAATGTAAAAGTTTTCAAGAAAAGCCATTAAAGTCACTTACTTGTAGAGATATTAAGTGGCTGAAATTTTTAAGCTTCAAAACCTATGTTAATCACATTTACTGAAATATGTTATAATATAGATTAATGATTCCATATAACATACCCAACTTGTCACTGTTGGATCAAAACATTAATTAGCTACCTCAACCGAATTTTAACAGCTTAAACCCATCCAAAAAATGCATGCATAATTCAACTAGTTGACCGAAAATACTTATTAACTCAAGGAGATTGTTTCTATAATTTCGAAACATTAACCACATATAGACATATATAGAACGTAGACATTACATACTATGTATCAAATATATTAAGTCAAATTACCATATAGAAAAATATTTATATAAGCAATGCTAAGTCACAAATAAATCATAACCTTCTTATTCAATTCCATCTTATAACTGAACATACCAATATATTATTGAATTAGTTTCAAACTAATTCATGTATGTTTTACCTATTCAAACCTTGACCGAATCAGTTTAACATGCTATGACAATGTATACACATAATGATCATTACACCATCCATTTCTAAATTTACCAACCATTACCAAACCATTGCTAACACATATAATGTCTATCATATGAATCATTCTTGCATAGCATATAGCTTTATAACCAAAAGTGAACTCAAACCACAATCCAAAAACACAACCAAAATTATTAAATCCAATATCACAAAACATTATAACTAAGCTCACATAAAATCAACCTAAACATAAAAAGCAAGCCATTTTCGCATGGCTAAAATACAAACATATTCAAAATTATTAATCCCAAAGCCAATCTATACATGCCATAATTTAAGTTTAGCTTATTAAGTACCAAAATAGTAGATAGTGTGATGAACTTGGCTGACAGTTCTCGAGCTTGTAGCTTGACTCCAAAATCTATAAAACAGAGTAACATAACACACAAAATAAGCTATCATAACTTAGTAAGCCATAAGCAAATAAACAACCTAGTAATATAACCAACTCATTTTAAATTTAAGCGAATTATTCTAGCATAAATATTCTTAGTCTCAACCAACCAATTTCATCAATGATATTTCATTTTTATACAAAATTCCCACCTTGGCCGAATGCCTATATAACTAATGTAAGTAATTCACATTTCAGTTACAAAACCAAGATATCATTAAACAATCAAATATACTTATACTCATAAACAACACCCAAGCATCATAATATATCATCATGTACACATTACCTAAATGACCAAATACACATGGTTATATCTATAAACATATCACATATCATTTCGAAGACAATCACAATATATATACCTTATCAAATTCGATACAATTTTATAATTACACATTCCATATTTACTTCATAAGTCATTTGTAACAAATATTAAATATTTATTTACCTTACCTTGAATAGGTAGCAAGTTAATCCATACCTGACATATAGCTCATTTTACACATTCAAACATAGCTTATCGTTTCCCGATGAACCATTCGGAATCGGATAGGACACTCGGATAGTCACATAAATCGTACAATGCCACCGTCCCAGACATGGTCTTACATGTAGCCACATATCAATGCCACTGTCCCAGATAGGGTCTTACTCGTAAACACATATCGGAATCACATATCGATGCCATGGTCTTTCTCCCACACATATATCGAAATCCTATGTCATGACATATGTATCCTAACTATTCCTAAGGTTCATACAAGACTTTCGGACGTCGTAACTCAGTCGAAACGATTCTATGAACATAGTTAACATGCTTACACATTCGGCATTAGCACACATTAATTCATATATTTCATACCAGCATATAAACTTTACATTTAATTAAAATTAAGTACGTCTATTTGCTTATAAACTTACCTCGGACAACAAAAACCTGGTACGAATCGACTAGTCAACAACTTTTATTTTCCCCCGATCCAAATCATATTTCTTTAGTTCTTGATCTAAACATATTCAAATTAAACTCATTCAAACATACTTTCATTCAATTTAGCCCAAAAACACATAAATGGGAAAATTACCATTTTACCCCTAACATTTACACTTTTTACAATTTAGTCCCTATTGCACAAACACAAAATATACAAAATTTCAAAATACCCATGTTTGGCCGAATACTCTTAGTGTTCATACAAGTCCATATATTTCATTTATTTCATATTTTAGTCCCTCAAATTATTATTTTTGCAATTAAGTCCTAATTACTCAAAATCACCAAAAACTCCAATACAAAACATGTTAATCTAAAACATATCTTTCATTTTTCATCATCAAACAACAAAAATCACAAGCTCTCATCAATGGCATAGCTCAAAATATTCATCAAAATAAAAAATTAAAGCATGGGTTTTGAAGATTACTAAGCAACGATCTCAAAGACGTAGAAATTATCAAAAATCGAGCTAGAACTCACCTTGAATCAAGTTTGGCTATAGCCGAACCCTAGCTTATTTTTCTTTTCTTTCTTATTTAAGTTTCAGCAATATGAAAAAAATATGAACATGTCTTTATTTTTTTATGTTTTATGATATTATATGACTTACCATTTAATTTACATATATAACTTTAATTAAAGCATTATATTATCACATTTTAATGTCCTTAGCCGTCCTCTTATATTTCTAATGGTCTATTTACAACTTAAGGACTTCCATTGAATAATCCAATAACAATTTGGCCCTTTATGCTTTTAACTATCAAAATTTTAATTTACGCGATTAAGTCCTTTTATTAAATCGGATACCTAAACGACAAAATTAAATCACAAAAATTTTACAGATATAAATTCACACAAAATAAACGCAGAATATAATTTTTAAATATTGTTTTGACTCGGATTCGTGGTCCCAAAACCACCGTTCTGATTAGGGTCTAAATTGGACTGTTACATTTTCGGTAGGAAGAAGATGAGAGAAAATATAACAAAATTTTCTCTTTGTTTTATTTTTTTCATAGCCAATTTAGTCACTAAATCAACCTAATCTTTGACTTTTTGACCATTCTTGTCTCTATGGCCAGCCAGCCTATGTATTAGGGGTCTAATTGCTCTTTAAAGACCCCCAATTTCTGTTATCTAGCTATATGACACCCTTTACTATCAAAATAGGACTTTTGCATTTTATGCAATTTAGTCCTTTTTCACAATTAAGCATGAAATCGCTAAAAACAAAAATTTTCTTATTCTCATATAATCATGCACAACACATAAAATAGTATTAAAAATAATTTCTCTGACCTCGAGTTAGTGGTTCCAAAACCACTGCTCCGACTAGGCCCAAAATCGAGTCGTCAATTCTCCACTTTAGAGATTTTTGTCCCCGAAAATCTTACTAATGAATAGATTTGGGTATTGGTCTCTCATGGTCTCCTCGATTTCCCATGTGGCCTTTTCGACTCCATGTCTATGCTACAAAACTTTTACGAGTGCTATACTTTTATTCCTCAATTGTTTGACCTCTCGAGCCAAAATCTTAACCAGTTCCTTACCGTAAGTCATATCCGATCGAATTTCAATCTCGACGTAAAATGGACACATGAAATACATCATGAATCTTTTCCAACTCTGAGGGCAAATCCAAACGATAGGCAACTGGCTCTACTCTCTCGGTAATCTCATAAAGTTCTATAAAACGGGGACTCACTTGCCTTTCCTTCAGAATTAGAGAACCTTCTTCCACGGGGATACCTTCAAAAACACTTTATCCCCAACTTGAAACTCGATCTCTTTCCATTTCAAATCCGCGTAGGATTTCTGTCTATTTGATATGACCTTTATACAATCATGAATCACTTTAACCTTTTCTTTAGTCTCTCTAACTAAGTCAACCCCGTGAATCTGATTCTCTCTCAACTCGGTCCAATATAAAGGTGTTCGGCACTTACGCCCATACAAAGCCTCATAGGGCGCCATTTTCAAACTCGACTGATAACTATTGTTGTAGGCGAATTCCACCAGCGATAAATACCTTTAACAACTGCCTTGAAACTTGAGAACACAACACCACAACATATCTTCTAAGATCTGTATTACTCTCTCCGACTGACCGTAGGTTTGCAGGTGAAAAGCCATGCTAAAATTCTGTTTCGTTCCCAATGCCTCTTGCAACTTCCTCCAAAATCATGAGGTAAACCTCGGATCTCTATCCAAAATAATCGACAATGGCACGCCATGAAGTCTCACGATCTCAGAAACATATAGATCGGCCAATTTCTCAAGGGAATAGTCAGTACGCACTCGTATAAAATGTGCCAACTTAGTAAGTCTATCAACAATGATCCAAACTGAATCCTTTTTCCTTGGTGTCAAAGGCAACCCTGACACAAAATCCATGGTTACTTGGTCCCATTTCCACTCGGGAACCATCACGGGCTGAAGTAAACTCGAGGGTACTTGGTGTTCAGCCTTTACTTGTTGAAAACTAGACACTTAGAAACAAATTGAGAGATGTCTCTTTTCATCCCTAACCACCAATACATTTTCTTCAAGTCGTTATACATTTTTACACTACCCGGATGGATAGACAAGCAACCACTATGTGCCTCTCGTAAAACCTCCTGAATGAGTTCATTATCCTTGGGTACACAAACCCTATATTGGAGCATCAAGAATCCATCGATATTAATCCAAAAATCTAATTCAACACTCGACTCACATTGAGCTCTCTTGGCTTGCAATTCTTTATCACCTTTCTGAGCGTCACAAATCTCTTGAAAGAACGTAGGTCTAGCCCTCATCTCGGCTAGAATCGAGCCATCATCAATCACGATCAACTGAGTATTCATAGCCCTCAAGGAAAACAATGATTTCTTACTCAAAGAATCGGCAACTACACTCGCCTTCCCTAGGTGGTAGTCAATCACCAAATCATAATCCTTTATCAACTCTAGCCACCTTCGTTGTTGTAGATTCAACTCCATTTGAGTCATCAAATACTTGAGACTTTTGTGGTCAGTGAACACTTGACATCTCTCACCATACAAATGATGTCTGCAAATTTTCAATACGAAAATGATGGCAGCCAACTCTAATTCATGCATCGGGTATTTTCTCTCATGTGGCTTTAGTTGTCTCGAGGCATAGGCTATTACCTTACCTTCCTGCATGAGCACACACGCTAACCCATTCAAGGATGCATCGCTATACACTGCAAACTCTTTTCCCGGTTCTGGTTGCACTAACACTATGTCTTCGGTTAATAGAGCTTTTAGTTTCTCGAAACTCTATTGGCACTCCTTTGTCCATTCAAACTTGACATACTTTTGTAACAACCTTGTCATCAGAGTCGCTATTATCGAGAACCCATTTACAAATCTTCTGTCGTATCCAGCCAAACCCAAAAAGCTTCGAATCTCTAACACAGTGTAACACCCCTCACTTGTATCCGACGCGGGGACAGGGTTCAAGGTGTTACCTTTCTTGACTTAACAAACTATACAAAATCGGGCCATAAAAAAATTTCAAACAATTTAAAAACTTCTCTTTCCACAAGCAATCTATCTCATATACGGACTTACGAGGCCCAAATCATACATCTGGGGTGGTTCAGAACCCAATTGAGAACTCATGAAAAACTTAGAAAAGTTTCATGCATCAAGACTCCATACGCCCGTATGGATATAGAACACACGGCCGTGTGCTAGGGACACACCCATATCCTAAACCCATGTCTGAAAACCTGGGCATTCTGCCAAAAACACACAGCCCAAGCACACACTCGTGCCCTATAACCTTGTCCTTCACACGGCTGAGACACACAACAGTGTCTCTTACCCGTGTACTACTAGTATGCATACTGACTTTATGGCACGGCCTGGGCACATGCCCGTGTACTAAAATGACATTAATGTTTTAAGTGCAGGGGACGCACGGCCACAACACACACCCATGGGCGTGAGCCGCGTGTCACACACGGCCTAGACACACGCCCGTGTGTCTTACCCGTGTGGACAAACTAGGCTATCTTCCAAGCCGTTTTGTCACCTATTTTGCACAACCTACACAAGATCATTTCAATATACAAATTTCATCATAATGGACACCAATTCATCCATAGAAAGAACATTGTATATATTCATCAAAGTGAATAATAGCCATTAGTTCAGGCTTGATACAAAATGAAGGGCTTTTGACTTGAGCCAAAATACATAAATAATTCTCTTAATCCAACATCCTAGTCTAGCCCTATACATGCCACATTCAAAAATATAAATCAAGCTATACCGAGTATTGCGACTGATAGTGTGATTGATATCCCTGACTTTAAGGGATCCTTAAGCTAACTTGGTGACAGTAAAAGAAAAATGAAAGGAAAGGGAGTAAGCATAAAACTTAGTAAGTTGCATATAAATAACTATACAACAATCTCACCATTTACCATCTTGCTTATAGCTCCAAGGTAAACATAACTTAACTTACTCATTATCATCTAATCGAGTCTCATTTTCTAAATTAAGCTCGTTACTCATGCTTATCATATAGGTACCTGTAACATCACAACATGATCATCCTTTTTTTTTTCAAATTTGAACTATAACTTTCACCATTGAACAGTTGGAATACTACTGGATATTGCCAATGCCATGTCCCAGACATGGTCTTACACTGGATCTCATATATGCGTGCTGATGCATGTCCCAGACATGTCTTACACTAGCACAACTCCTAGCCAATGCGTCTCCCAGACACGTCTTACACTGGCTATCTCTGTCAAGGCCGATGCATGTCCTAGACATGTCTTACTCTAGCGCTCATCTCTGTACCGATGCCGTGTCCCAGACATGGTCTTACACTGGCTCTCATAATATGGCCAAAGCATGTACCAAACATGTCTTACACTGGCGCACAAATCACCCAATGTCTTGGCACAAATATCCAGTTCATATCCTGAGGTTTTAACGGGATATTTCTACTATCTCAATATTACAAGGCATTCTCAATTTATAACTTAAAAACTAGTAGAATATCAATTCAATGGCAATATGAATACAAGTATTAACAGTGTAGTTTTATTATTTACATACAACTTACCTTAGTCTACAAAAAGTACTTGACTAGTCGGCTTATTCGGATTGCTTGGCTTTTCCCCGGTCTAGGCTCGATTTTGGCAAATCTTGATCTATAACAATAATATACATCCATTTAGTCACTAAACAGAATTAGGCATTCATAAATTCACAACTTTGGTAAAATGACCATTTTGCCCCTAGGCCTTGGCAAAATGACCATTTTACCCCTATGCCCGAAAATCTATTTTTATCGATTTTCCATGTATTTCAAGCCTAGATAAGCTCTTTTTACCACTATGACAATCCAAAATTATTACTATTTCACACACTAACCACCTATTTTGCAACTTATGCAAAATAGTCCTTTTACGTGTTTTCATGCTAACACATTTCACAAAAGTTGTTTATAACACAAATAGGACTCATATTCTTCCAAAAAAAACTCAGCATATATCACAAATACATCCATGGAAAAATCCTAAACTCTGGACCATTTTGTAAGATATCACCCTCATTTGAAAGCTCATGCTTCAAGGGTCTCAAAAATATAAAAATCTTCAAGAAAAAGCATTAAAATCACTTACTTTCAAGGAAGTTTCTTTGCTGAAAGTTCAAAGATTCAAAACCCTTTTCTTTTCTGGTATTTTCGATCAAAAAAGAAGGAAGAAAATGAAAAAATTGAAGCTAATTCCTTAGGGTACCATTTTATCACCTAATATGACATCACCTTACAAAATACATTAACCATTTGAAATTTCTTGTCCCATGGCCGGCCAATCCATATTTAGGGGTATAAATTTACTTTAAAGGCTCCCAATTTTAATACTCTAGCTATTAGATACATTTGGGTACTAAAATACAACTTTTTCCTTTTATGCGATTTAGTCCTTTATCGCAATCGGGCTTGAAAACAATAAAATTAACTATCAAAAATTTTCATGCACTAATATAATAGTACCATAACCTCATAAAAATAATAAAAATAATTTCTCCCTCCTTAGGGATTTTCGTCTTCGAAAATCTTACCGGTGAATAAGTTTGGATACTACTCTCTCAGAGATTCCTCGAGTTCCCATGTGGCTTCCTTGACTCCATGTCTATGCCACAAAACATTCACAAGTGGTATACTCTTATTTCTTAACTGTTTGACCTCTCGAGCTAATATCTTGTTCTGTTCCTCACCATATGTCATATCTGGGAGAATCTCAACTTCAGTTGGTGCAATTATATGCAAAGGGTCTGATCTGTATCGGCGTAGCATGGATACGTGAAATACGTTGTGAATCTTTTCTAACTCTAGCGGTAAACTCAAACGGTAGGCAACGGGCCCTACTCTCTCGATAACCTCATAAGGTCCTATAAAACGAGGACTCAACTTTCCTTTTCTACCAATTTTGAGGACTTTCCTCCATAGGGAAACTTTCAAAAATACTTTATCCCCGACTTCAAACTCAATCTCCCTTCATTTCAAATCCGCGTAGGATTTTTGTCTATCCGAGGCTGCTTTCAAACTGTCACGAATCACCATAACTTTTTTCTCAGTCTCTTTAATGAAATCAACCCCGTGAATCTAACTCTTTCTCAACTCAGTCCAGAATAGGGGCGTTCGACACTTTCACCCGTACAAAGCCTCATAAGGCGCCATTTTTAGACTCGACTGATAGCTGTTGTTGTAGGTGAATTCAACCAATGGTAAGTGTTTTTCCCAACTTCCTTGGAACTCGAGAACACATCACCTCAACATGTCCTCTAAGATTTGTATTACTCTTTCAGACTGTCCGTCAGTTTGCGGATGAAATGTCGTACTGAAACTCAACTTGGTTCCTAAAGCTTCTTGTAATTTCTTCCAAAACCTCCAGGTGAACCTCGGGTCTCGATCAGATACAATCGATAACGGCACACTATGAAGCCTCACAATCTTAGAAAGATACAAGTCGGTTAACTTTTCAAGGGAGTAGTCGGCACGCACCGGTATGAAGTGTGCTGACTTAGTGAATCTATCAAAAATAGCCCATGCTGCATCTTTTTTTTTTGGGGTAGAGGCAAACTGGCCACGAAGTCCATGGTGATACGATCCCATTTCCACTCGGGAATCAAAATAGGTTGAAGTAAACCCGAAGGCACTTGATGTTTAGCCTTTACTTGTTGACACACTAGGCACTTGGATACGAACTCAGAAATGTCTCTTTTCATACCCGACCACCAATACATTTTCTTAAAGTCGTTGTACATTTTCACGCTATCTATGTGAATTGACAAACAACCACTATGTGCCTCTCACAAAATCTTCTAAATGAGCTCACTATCTTTGGGTACACAAACTCTATCTCTGAACATTATACACCTATCAGTACTAACACTAAAATCTGACTCAATCTTTGATTCACATTGAGCTCTCTTAGCTTGTAGTTTCTTGCCATCTTTCTAAGCTTCACAAATTTCATGAAGAAAAGTTGGTCTGGCTCTTAACTCTACTAAGACCGATCCATCACTAGATATAGTCAACTGAGTGTTCAAGACTTTCATAGCAAACAACAACTTTTTACTCAAAGCGTCGGCGACTACATTCGCCTTTCTTGGATGGTAGTCAATGATCAACTCATAATCTTTTATTAGCTCTAACCATCATCGTTGCCTCAAATTTAATTCTCTCTGAGTCATTAAATACTTTAGACTCTTGTGATCGACAAATACTCTACATTTCTCCCCATACAAATGGTGTCACCAAATCTTCAGGGCGAACACTATAGCTGCTAGCTCTAAGTCATGGGTCGGATAATTTCTCTCGTGAGGTTTTAGCTGTCTAGAGGCATAGGCTATAAATTTTCCTTCTTGCATGAGTACACAACCCAAACCATTTAGGAAGGAGTCACTATAAATTACAAATTCTTTACCCGACTCTGGTTCCACTAAAATTAGGGTTTTAGTCAACAAAGCCTTTAACTTCTCAAAGCTCTGTTGGCACTCTTCTGTCTATTTGAACTTGAAATCTTTCTGCAGTAGCATCGTTATCGGTGTAGCTATCATGGAGAATTCATTTACAAATCGTCTATAGTATCCTGCTAGCCCTAGAAAACTATGAACCTCTGTTACATTCCTTGGAGGTTTCCATTCCACAATAGCTGAGATCTTACTTGGGTCAACTCTGATCCCGTCACCCGACACAATATGTCCTAGAAACCCGACCTCTTTGAGCCAAAACTCGCTCTTACTAAACTTGGCATAAAGTTACTTATCCCTTAAGATCTACAATAAAGTTCTCAAATGCTCCGCGTGCTCATTCTCGTTACGCGAATAAACCAAGATGTCATCAATAAAAACGACGACGAACCTATCCAAATACAATCGAAAGATACGATTCATCAAGTCCATAAATACCGCTGGGGCATTTCTCAATCCAAAAGGCATAACAAGAAACTCATAATGCCCATATCTTGTCTGAAAAGCAGTCTTCGGTACATCATGTTCCTTGACTCTTAACTGGTAGTAACCCGATCTTAAGTCTATCTTAGAGAACACAGTGGCTCCTCTCAATTGATCGAAGAGATCATTGCTCCTCGGTAAGGGATACTTGTTCTTCACTGTCACCTTGTTAAGCTGTCTGTAGTCGATACATAACCTTATCGACCCGTCCTTCTTTTTCAGAAAAAGCATTAGAGCACCCCATGGTGAATAACTAGGTCTAGCAAAACCTTTGTCTGTTAACTCTTGCAACTGCACTTTCAACTCCTTTAACTCAGTAGGGGCCATCCTATAAGGTGTAATCGAGATTGGCGTCATACCAAGAGCCAACTCGATACCAAACTCAACCTTCCTCTTTGGGGGTAACCTTGGTAACTCCTCCAGAAAGACGTCTATAAACTCACAAACCACTGATACTGACTCAATCTTCGACTCAGACACTTGGGTATTCAGCACAAAAGCTAAATAAGCTTCATAACCTTTTCTCAAATATCTTTCGGCTGCTAAAGACAATACTATCATAGACAAGTTATCTAACTTATCTGGCCCAACTCGAAGAACATTTCCATCTTCACATCTTAACTGAATTACTTTTCTCCCACAGTCTACTACAACGCCATGGGAGGTCAACCAATCTATCCCAAGAATTACATCGAATTCATTAAACGGAAACAACATCAAGTTGGCTGGAAAACAATAGCCTCTAATCGCCAAAAGACAATTTCTACATACTCAGTCCACTAATACATGCTTGCCTAATGGGTTAGACACGTTTATTACAACCTTAGTGGACTCTACGAGCATATTTATACGGGGTATTAATTCCATACATATGTAAGGGTGGGTAGATTCTGGGTCAATTAAAGCGACAATAGTTATATCGTGAATAGAAAAGGTACCCGTGATCATGTCTGGAGACTCTGCCTCTTCTCGAGCTTGTATAGCATAGGTCCTCGCTGGCGCTTTGCCTTCAGATCTTATCGTGACCTCTCTTAGTGCTCCTCTACTACTATTCCCACTCCCGGGGTTCCTTTGAGGCCTACCCCTCAAGGGAGCACTGCTTGCTTTCACCTCTTGTTTTCTCTCTCTCTCGTCCATCTTAGGGCACTCGCGGATAAAGTGGTCAAGTGACCCACACTTGAAATGGCCCCTCTCGCTTATTTGGCAATCGCCCAAGAGATGTATTCCACATTGCGAACATTTCAGCCTATTTGGCCGAGCACTAACAACACTTGCCACAAAGGTAGTTTGGGCTTTAGATGCCATGTTCTGTCGATTCTTGTTTCTCTTCGAATATCCAATCGAAGTATTCGATTGGGTAGTAAACTCTTTTGACCTCTTAGAGGAGGACTGATGTGTCTTCCCCATCTGTCTTCTCTTTAAATCTGACGACTCAATGGCCGCCTTCCTTCTCTCCTTCACCAGCTCTTCTGCTTTACATGCTCTCTCAACGAGTATCACAAATTCTCTTAGCTCTAGGATGCCCACAAACACTCGAATGTCTTCATTGAGGCCATCCTTAAACCTCTTACACATAGTAGCTTTAGTGAATATGCACTCTCGCGCATACTTGCTGAGTTTTACAAACTCTCGCTCATACTCTGTCACAGTCTTATCACCTTGCTTCAACTCTAGAAATTCCTTTCTTTTTTGGTCCATAAACCACTAGCTAATATACTTCTTTCGAAACTCTTCTTGGAAGAATTCCTAAGTCACTCTTTCTCTCGGTATTACAGACACGAGAGTGTTCCACCACTGATAAGCCGAGTCTCGTAGAAGTGACACGCATACTTCACGCACTCTTCAGGCGTGCATGACAGCTCATCGAATACCCTCATGGTATTTTCTAGCCAAAACTCCGCTCTCTCTAGGTCATCATCTACACTAGCCCGAAATTCCTCGGCCCTTTGCTTCCGGATCTTGTCTATCGGAGGCTTCTCTCATTTGAACACATCCGCACCTTACGGAGCCATCGGGGTGTATTGAGGAATCGGAGGAGGTGGGGGTGGTGGGGTGTTCGGGTTCGCACGAACAAACTCTGTATACCAAGAATCCATCATTCGGAGGTAGGCTTCCCTAGCCCCTCCGCCTTGGCCCATACTTACAGGCTCACTCTCTATCAGTGTGGTCTCTTCTGCGGGAACTGGCGTATTACTTTCCACGTCATCCGTCGTGGTTCTATCTGGATCCATTACTATAATAAACACAATTTATAATCGTCAGGAATCGTCACACTATCAATATGAATATATGTGGCATGTATAGCTAGACTCGTACTCTGGCTAGTTCAGTCTTAAAATCGACTTAACCATGCTCTGATACCACTAAATGTAACACCCCTCGCCCGTATCCGACGTCGGGACAGGGTTCAAGGTCTTACCTTTCTTAACTCAACCAACTATACAAAACCGGGCCATAAAAAATTTGAAATAATTTAGAAACTTCTCTTTTCACATGCAATCTATCTCATATACGGGCTTACGAGGCCTAAATCATACATCTGGGGTGGTTCAGAACCCAACTGAGAACTCATGAAAAACTTAGAAAAGTGTCATGCATGAGACTCCACACGCCCGTGTGCTAGGGACACGCCCATATCCCGAACCCGTGTCTGAAAACCTGGGCATTCTGTCAAAACCACACGGCCCAAGCATACACCCGTGCCCTATAACCGTGTCCTTCACACGGCCGAGACACATTGCCTTGTCTCTTACCCGTGTACTACTAGTATGCATACTGACTTTATGGCACAGACTGGGCACATGCCCGTATGGCTTGCCCATGTACTAAAATGACTTTAAAGTTTTAAGTGCAGGGGACGCACGGCCACAACACACACCCATGGGCATGAGCCGTGTGTCACACACGGCCTAGACACACGTCCGTGTGTCTTACCCGTGTGGATAAACTAGGCTATCTTCCAAGCCGTTTTGTCACCCATTTTGCACAACCTACACAAGATCATTTCAATATACAAATTTCATCATAATGGGCACCAATTCATCCATAGAATGAACATTGTATATATTCATCGAAGTGAATAATAGCCATTATTCCACGCTTGATACAAAATGAAGGGCTTTTGACTTGAGCCAAAATACATAAATAATTCCCTTAATCCAACATCCTAGTCTAGCCCTATACATGCCACCTTCAAAAATATAAAGCAAGCTATACCGAGTATTGTGACTGATAGTCTGATTGATATCTCTAACTTTAAGGGATCCTTAGGCTAGCTTGGTGACACTGAAAGAAAAAGGAAAGGAAAGGGAGTAAGCATAAAGCTTAGTAAGTTGCATATAAATAACTATACAATAATCTCACCATTTACCATCATAACTATACAACAATCTCACCATTTACCATCTTGCTTATAGCTTAAAGGTAAACATAACTTAACTTACTCATTATCATCTACTCGAGTCTCATTTTCTAAATTAAGCTAAATACTCATGCTTATCATATAGGTACCTGTAACACTGATAACATGATCATCCTTTCTTTGTCAAAATTGAACTAAAACTTTCACCATTGAACCGTTGGAATACTACTGGATATTCCATGAACCTTCAACATGGGATATATTACCGATGCCATGTCCCAGACATGGTCTTACACTAGCTCTCATATATGCGTGCTGATGCATGTCCCAGACATGTCTTACACTACCACAACTCCTAGGCGATGCGTGTCCTAAAAACGTCTTACACTGGCTATCTCTGTCGAGGACGATGCATGTCCCAGACATGTCTTACTCTAGCGCTCATCTCTATACCGATGCCGTGTCCCAGACATGGTCTTACAATGGCTCTCATAATGTGGCCGAAGCATGTCCCAGACATGTCTTACACTGGCGCACAAATCACCTAATGTCTTGGCAAAAATATCCAGTTCATATCCTGAGGTTTCAAGGGATATTTCTACTATCTCAATTTTACAAGGCATTCTTAACTTATTACTTAACAACTCGTACAATATCAATTCAATGACAATATGAATACAAGTATTAACAGTGTAGTTGTATTATTTACACACAACTTACCTCGATTTACAAAAAGTACTTGACTAGTCGTCTTATTCGGATTACTTGGCTTTTCCCTAGTCTAGGCTCGATTTTGGCAAATCTTGATCTATAATAATAATATACATCCATGCAGTCACTAAAAACAATTAGGCATTCATAAATTCACAACTTTGGTAAAATGACCATTTTCCCCCTAGGCCTTGGCAAAATGACCATTTTACCCCTATGCCCGAAAATTTATTTTTATCAAATTTCCTCGTATTTCAAGCCTAGCTAAACTGTTTTTAATATTATGGCAATCCCAAACTCTCCCTATTTCACACACTAACCACCTATTTTGCAACTTATGCAAAATAGTCCTTTTAGGTGTTTTCATGCTAACACCTTTCACAAAAGTTGTTTATAACACAACTAGGACTCATATTCTTCCATAAAAACTCAACATATATCACAAATAAATCCATGGAAAAATCCTAAACTCTTGACCATTTTGTAAGATATCACCCTCATTTGAAAGCTCATGCTTCAAGGGTCTCAAAAATATAAAAATCTTCAAGAAAAAGCATTAAAATCACTTACTTTCAATGAATTTCATTTGCTGAAAGTTCAAAGCTTCAAAACCCTTTTCTCTGCTGGTATTTTCAGTCAAAGAAGCAGGAAGAAAATGAAAAAGTTGAAGCTAATTCCTTAGGGTACCATTTTATCACCTAATATGACATCACCTTACCAAATACATTGACCATTTGAAATTTCTTTTCCCATGGCCGGCCAAGCAATATTTAGGGGTCTAATTTCACTTTAAAGGATCCCAATTTTAATACTCTAGCTATTAGACACATTTGGGTACTAAAATGCAACTTTTGCCTTTTATGCGATTTAGTCCTTTATTGCAATCGGGCTTGAAAACATTAAAATTAACTCACCAAATTTTTCATGCACTAATATAATAGTACCATAACCTTATAAAAATAATAAAAATAAATTTTCTATCTTTGAATTTGTGGTCCCGAGACCACTGTTCTGACTAGGCCCTAAATTAGGTTATTACACACAGTCTTCGGCGGTTTCCACTCAACAATAGCTGAGATCTTACTCAAGTAAACTCTAATCCCATATCCTAACATGATGGGTCCTAGGAATCCAACCTCTTTAAGCCAAAATTCTATAATAGCCAGATTTAGACCCTAGTTGGAACGGTGATTTCGGGACCATGAATCTGAGTTAGAAAAATATTTAAATATTATTTTCCATGTTTATTATATGTGAATTTGCATGTGTGAAAGTTCCGTATGAAACTTTGATCGTTTGTGTGCTTAATTTAATAAAAGGACTTAATCGCGTAAAATGAAAATTTGGTGGTTATTTTTAAAAAGGGCTGAATTGATGATGTCTTCATTTCATGATGCATTTATGTTGTAAATTAACCATATTTAAATGTTATGGACGGTAGTGGCCTTGTGTATAATGGTTTTATAATTTTATTTTAATGGTTAAAAATGAAAACTTATTAAAATGTTAATATGTTAATAAAACATAAATTAAAGTAAAGTGGTCATACTTTTATTTTGCATGATCAAAACTTAAAGAAAATAGAGGTTTAGAAAGCTTTGAACATTCGACAATTTTGAAGCTAAATCAAGGTATGTTTTTGTTTCGGTTTTTGATAATTTTTATATTTTTGAGATCGTTGCTTCGAATACTATCGGCCCATGCTAGAATTTCTATTTTTGATGAATATTTTGAGTTATTCCATTGATGAATATTAGTGTTTTTTTATTTTTGATGATAAATTATGAAAGAAATGTTTTGGATTAATATATTTTGTTTTGGAATTTTTGATGAATTTGAGTAATTAGGGCTAAATTTGAGGACTTATATGGGTGTGGGGAGTATTCGGCCTAAGTATAGCATGAGCAAATTATGCTTGTTTCGTGTTTTATGCAAGTAGGATTAATTTGTAAAAGTATGAAATATCAGAGGTAAAATGGTAATTTTCCCAGTTATGTGTTGTTGGATTAAATTGAATGAAATTGTGTTTGAATGGAATTAATTTGAAATTTTATAGATCAAGAACAAAAGAAATCATATTTAAATCGGGGGAAAACTAAAGTTATCGACTAGCCGATCCGTACCAGTTTTTCATTGTCCAAGGCAAGTCTTTAAGCAATTAAACATCATTAATTTTGAATGTAACTTAGTTTGATATGCTGATTTGGAATTCAAGGATTTATAATAGAGATAGCTGAATGTGATAAAGCATAGAAATAGCATATTTGAGTTTAACTTGATTGAGTTATAACATTTGATAGTCTATATGAACTATATGGAATATCTGAAATGTTCGATATATGAATTGTTTATGAGACAAATTTATAATAGTGATATTCGGGCTTTGAGCTTAGCAAGCCTTGTGCTGGTGAATTAGATCGGGCTTTATGCCTAGCAGGCTTATTGCTGGTGTATAAAATTAGACTTTGAGTCTAGCAGGCCCTGTGCCGGTGTGTGATTCAGGCTTAGGCCTAGCGAGATTTGTGCCGGTGAATTATTATTAGTTTGTAGCTAAAAGGCTTTATGCGGAAGTGGTTATTGAATACGTTTAACAAGCTAAATGATCAGGTATGAATTAGCTTGTTGTTTACTTGAGTTAAGGTAAATAAGTAATTTGATACTTATTACTAAATTACGTGTGATAGAAATGAAGATTACATGTGAATTTAGTATGTGTAATCGGCCTTGCAAATAAATGGCATGAATATTGAAGGATTGATTCTTGTACATATGCATATTTGTGATCATGAATATTCAGCCATACAAATGGTATATGTACATTATGTTATATTGTGGTTCTTGAGCATATATAAATGCGTATGTGTATGTTTGATTATATTCAACCATTTTGGCTTTGAAAGCTGAATAATATTAGGTCAAATTGATTAAATGAGTATTCGGCCAAGGTAGATTTCATGTATGAAAATGTGTTATTTATTTCATTTGTAGATTTGAGGTTAAGTTTGATAATTATAATGAAATTTGAATTAGCTTAAAACGAGTTGATTATATCATGAAGATGTTTATTTGCTTATGACTTACTAAGCTTTTATAGCTTACTTTGTGTTTTCATGTTCATTTTGTTTTATAGATTTTGGTTTTAACTTACGAGCTCGAGGATCGTCAGCAAAGTTCACCACACTATCTACAACTTTGGTATTTAAATAATCAAACTTGAATTATGGCATGTATAGGTTGGATTTCATTTTGAAATGCTGGATTTTTGGTTGTGTGTAATCTAGCCATGCGAAAATGGCTTAAGTATCATGTTTGAAGTTGGCCTTGTTTAGATTATGGTTTGAACTTATTTTCGATTATCATGCTATGTGCCATGGATGGAATGTAAATATAGTATATGTTTTTGAGCACTGAAGTTGATTAAAGATCTTAAATATGGTATGAATATTTTGGTATATGTATTCAAACTAGGCATATTTAGATAATTTGAATGTGGGTCATTCTTGTGAAGTTACATAAAATTAAATAAACTTAGTTGTTAAGTATGTTCGGCTAGGTGTTCAAATTTAGATAAAGTAGTAATTGACTTGTAACTTGATTCTTGCTCTTAATGATTGTTTTGGTACATGGCGTGGCAATGATATGTGCAAGTGCATTACCTCTAGGTATATATGTATATAATATTATTTGAACATGTGTTTCGGTTATGAAATAGGAATGGATGTGTATTGTGTTACAACATGAAATGCTTTAGTAAATTTAAAACACACGATATTAGTATAAGGTGAATTTTGGTATGAGTTTATTGTGTAAAACTAAAAATAAGCTTGACTACGTGGCTTGTTAGTTAACCGAAATCAATAAGTATGTATAGGTAAATTTTGGGTAGTCGGATAAGTAAAAGGTTAATGTGGTTTTTGTTCGGTTCATAATAGTACATTATTTGCAAATTTTGTTTTAATTATTTGAATAGTTTAATTTGTTGAATTAATGATATACCTGTATATATATAAATATGAATTGTGTTAACATGAGAATGTTCGGAATTGTACTTATGTCCTGTAATGCCTCGTTACCTTAGTTTGGCGAAGGATATGGGTTAGGGATGTTACATTTTATTGGTATCAGAGCTACGGTTTAGTCAATTCTAAGACTAACGTAGCGTGTGTGAGTTTAGCTATACATGCCGTAATATATAATTTGATAGTGTGATGACTTCTGACATTTGAAAATGTGTGATCACATGGCCATTACCAAGAGAATCGTCATCATCATAGGCCTTCACAATTTAGTAAAATAGCATGATACATATCACAAAATGACCAAGTTCCTATACATGTCATACTCAAAATAATAATTTCACTATACCCAAAAGTCTTTTGATAGTGTGATCGAATACTCCGACAACTTCCGATCCCCGAGCTAGCTTGGTGGAACTACAAAGGATGGAAAAGAGAGGGGAGTAAACATTAAAGCTTAGTAAGTCCACATGCAAATAATATGCGATGGTGGTAAACAATTAACATGCAAAAAAGAAAACATGATAACATATACATAAAGATTATTCTTCATTCAAACTTCTTTGCTTACTCATCAAATGCACATACATACTTGCTCATCTTAAATCATCTTTATCAAAGCATTACTCATAGGTTTAGCATACGTACCTGTACTCATAATAGAGTATCGATAACCATACCTCTTTCATATGCCCTCCTCAGGACTTCATTACAATCATTACATTACCCGTTGAACACATCGGAATACTATTAGATACGCAGAAAACTTGCACATAAGTGCCTATGTACATACGTAGCCAAAGCTACCTCATAGCATGTAGACATCCATAGTGAACTCGGACCAACTCAACGAGCTCGGATGCTACATGCATCGCATCCATAATGAACTCAGACCAACTCAACGAGTTCAGATGCCCGCATCCATAATGAACTTGGACCAACTCAACGAGCTCAGATCTCTTATTTCCTAGTGGCATGTCACTTGTATCCTAACTATTCCTAAGGTTCAAACGGGATTTTCTTCACTTACATATATTATCTCTATCGTACTTTCTCGTATTGTCATGGTTAACGACCATAATAACATTAATTCTTTCATAGCAATCAATAAGCATATAACTCATTATTAAAATAAAACATTTACCAAATATATTAAAGCATCAAAACATACTACAACACCACATTATTTGCATATGTACTTATCTCGATACAAAACGATGATAATCGAACCTAGTCATCGTATACTTTATTATTTCCTCGATCAAGCCCCGATTCATGTTTCTCTTGATCTATAATGCAAAATTTAACTTATCAATTATTCACATTTTTCAAATGGGTCTATAAATCATATTTTTTTTAAATTTACATTTTGACCCATAATCTTTCACATATTTACAATTTAGCCCCTAGGCTCGTAAAATTTAATGTATGCATTTTCTTGATTACCCAAGCTTAGCCAAACCTTTACTATGCTCATAGCAGCTGACATTTTCTTTAATTTCACATTATTACTACTCACTTTTACACTTTTACAAACAAGTCCCTTATTTAGGTGTTTTCACTAAAAATTACCAAATAAAAGATGTTCATCATGCATCAAACATTCATATTCCTCCATTAATCATCAAAATACAAGCATGTCAAGCATGGGTCAATTTTTATACATGAACCCTAGCTTAAAATATAGCTAGAAATGGGTAGACCATGTTACTGGGACTTCAAAAATACAAAGAACATAAAAAACGGGGCTAGGGAACAATTACTATTGAGCTTGGAAATGTTGAACAAAACCCTAGCTATGGTGTTGTGTGATTTTCAGTAGCCAAAAAAGAAGATGGACACATTTTTGGTTTGATTTTCCCTTTTTATTCTTTTAATTACCTAATGACCAAAATGCCCTTAAGGTTTCTCTTTCCAATTTTTTCTATGCATGTCCATTTTTGTCCAAAATTTTAGAAATTGATCAAATTGCTAATTAGGACCTTCTAATTCATAATCTAATGCAATTTCATGCTTAAAGCTTCTAGAATGCAAGTTTTTCACTTTATTCAATTTGGTCCCTAAAATGCAATTAGACATTTTATGCATAGAGTTCCTTCATGAACTTTCACACAAGCATACATTCATAACATAAACCTGATAAGAATCATAAAATAATTATTTCTATCTCAGATTTGTGGTCTCGAGACCACTACTCTGACTAGGCCCTAATTCGAGATGTTACAGGCCCACTATCTACGAGCGCAGTTGCTTCAGCAGGAGCCGGCGCATTACTTTCCACGTCATCTACCGTAGCTACGTCAAGATCCATTTACTATATATATAAAAACACAATTTATCTCGTCAGGAGTCGTCACGCTATCAATATAAAATTATGGCATGTATAGCTAGACTCATACTCACGCTAAGTTAGTCTTAAAATCGACTAGACCATAGCTCTCATACCACTAAATGTAACACCCCTTACTCGAGTCTGAGGCCGGGACTGGGCACGAGGCATTAATATACTTAACTACATACATACAATTGTTTCCGAGTCACCAAGACTTGATCAAACTTAAAACTTTTTTGAACCTATTTAAACTCCTTAATGTGAGCCTACAAGGCCACAAACTTTCATTGGAAACCATTCGAAACCAACTCGGACCCTCAAATCGACCTAATAAAAATGACCCTTGAAACCGGGCACACGCCCGTGTGGGAGGGCAACATGCCCGTGTGATCATTAGAAAATGGCCGTGCTGATGGCCCGTGTGACACACACGGCCCAAGCATCTAGGGGCACGTCTGTGTCTCATACCTGAGTGAGTTAAATTCTAAATTCGAACCTACAAAGGTTTTCACACGGTCTGACACACGCCCATTTCTATGGCTCGTGTTCCTCACACGACCATGATACGCCCGTGTCCAAAAACCTTGACATTCTGTTTCTGACATTAGCATCTAATAAGGGGCACACAGCTAAGGCACACGTCCATGGCCAGAAGTAGTGTCCTCCACACGGCTAAGACACACGGTCGTGTCTCTACCCGTGTGTTTACTACCATGCATACTGACTTGAAAATTTTACCTACAAAGGACACATCGCCGAACAACACGCCCATGGGGCTAGCCATGTATCACACATGGCCTAGACACACGCCCATGTGTCTACCCGTGTGGACAATATGAGGCTATCTACCAAGCCTTTTGCCACCCTGAAACACAATCTAATGACAACCAACATTTCAAAATCTAACTTAATATGATTTCTCAGCCAAATAACCATAGCTAAGGCTTATGTACATTTCATACATTCAAACATGCCATCAATTTTGCATTCGTGAAAGACTATCTTGCATTCATATTATAACTTTCAAAATTAGCCATTTTTCATGGCCTTATACAAAATGAATCAAATGCTAGAGTAAGCCATCACATTTGACCAATTAACAGTGACACAAAACTCAAAAGTCTAAGTTCCTATACATGCATACTCAAAATATTAAGCCTAATTATACCGAGTGCTTCAACTGATTGTGTGATCGATACCTCCAACGTCTGATGGTCATTGAGCTAGTTAGGAGGCACTATAAGAAAACAGAAAGGAGAGGGAGTAAGCATAAAGCTTAGTAAGTTACATGCAATAGATATAACAACAACTTTACCATTCATAAAAATGCTCATATTACTAAAGTAGGCATAAGCATAACTTACTCATCACTATCCAATACATCTCACATAGCATATATTAAGCTCACATCTCATACATTTCAATAGGTACCTGTACCACTCACAGCATGATTATACTTTTCTCGTTTAACTTAAACTGTAAGTCTCTCCGTTGAACCATTCGAAATGCAATCGGATATTCACTAAGCCGTAAATATAGGGAGTAATGTCGATGCCATGTCCCAAACATGGTCTTACACTGGCTCATCTATCAAGTCGATGCCATGTCCCAGACATAGTCTTACACTGACTTTCAAAATCGAGGCCGATGCCATGTCCCAGAGATGGTCTTATACTAGCTCTCGCATGTTCGTGCCAATGCCATGTCCCAAACATGGTCTTACATTGACACCTCTATACGTGTCGATGCCATGTCCCAGACATGGTCTTTCACTAACATATCTCATAGCCGATGCATGTCCTAGACATGTCTTACACTAGCTTACATCATGAGGCCAATGCATGTCCCAGACATGTCTTACGCTAGCTCTCGTCTCAATGCTGATGCCATGTCCCAGACATGGTCTTATACTAGCTCTTATAATGTGGCCGATGCATGTCCCAAACATGTCTTACACTAGCACACATATAACCCAAATGTCATGGCATGAATATCTAATTTTTATTCCGTAAGGTTCAAACGAGAATTCTACTTTCTCAATATTCTACATACATAATCATTTCCACAAACAAGAATTTTATGCTATATCAATTCAAACACATATATAATAACAACATAGTTGTATCATTCACATACAACTTACTTTGGTACTCAAAATAGGGCGAATAGTTTAGATTAGTCCACTTGTTTTGCCTTTCCTCGGTCTAGGCCCGAATTTTGTAGTTCTTGATCTATAATGATAAAATTTCACAAATTTAATCACTTTATCAATCTAGGCACCCAAAAATTTATAATTTGGCAATATGACCATTTTGCCCCTAGAATTCCACAAATGACCATTTTACCCCTAGACCCAAAAATCAATTTTTATCATATTTTCTCATTAACCAAGCCTAGCCGACTAATTTTTATACTAGGAGCAGGTCACAATTCTCATTATTTCACACGTTTATCAACTATTTTACAACTTATGCAAAATGGTCCTATTAGGGTTTTCATGACAAATCCCTTCACAAAAGTTGTTTATTTCACAACCATGATTCATTTTCTCCCATAAAATTTCAGAAAACAACATGAATACTCTCATGGTAAAACCCTAGACTTTCAACCATTTTTCAAAATAGTCCCTTTGTTAAAAAGCTCATGCTACAAGGGTTCTAAACATGAAAATTTTTTCAAGAAAAGCCATTAAAGTCATTTACTTGTAGAGATATTAAGTGGCTGAAATTTTTAAGCTTCACAAACCCTCTTATGGCTGATATTTTTGGTGGGAAGAAGTTGAGAGAAAATATAATAAAATTTTCTCTTTGTTTTATTTTTATTCATAGCCAATTTAGTCACCAAATCTACCTAATCTTTGACTTTTTGACCATTCTTGTCTGTATGGCTGGCCAGCCTATGTATTAGGGGTCTAATTGCTCTTTAAGGCCCCCAAATTTTGTTATCTAGCTATATGACACCCTTAGCTATCAAAATAGGACTTTTGCACTGTATGCGATTTAGTCCTTTTTCACAATTAAGCATCATGAAATCGCTAAAATTAATTCACCAAAATTTTCATATTCTCATATAATCATGCCACAACACATAAAATAGTATTAAAAATAATTTTTCTGACCTTGGGTTAGTGGTTCTGAAACCATTGCTTCGACTAGGCCCAAAATTAGGCTGTTACAGTTTTTATTTTCTTTCAATAGTAAGGACGACATAAACTTTAGGAGAAAGATGATGAATTCATCCTCTCTCCCACTATTTGATATAGTTATACTTAGTTTAACAGTTTAGTTAATAACATTAATCATGTTTAGTTTATATATTTAAGGCATATATGTATGTATTATAATTATAATTTTACTTGTAAAAGTTTAGTGGCATCATTATCTTCCACTATCATATAAAAACAATGGTTTAATAGCCATTTAGGTCCTTTGCATAATTGCTAATTATGTCCCTGAGCATTTTCCAAATTAAAATTCAATAGTAGTTTAACTTTTATAATTTAGTCCCTACACTATAGTTAAAGTTTTTATAGATTTAACTACTTAACCATTATTTAATATATTTTCATACTAATGTCATAAATCTTTATATTCATAATTTCACAAACTTGATTTAGTAGAATTCAATTTCAAACAACATTTTTTGACACTGTTTAAAATCAAGTTGTTACAATAATAAAATAAAATTAAAAGAAAGATAAAAGTTTGCAAAAACATGAGATAAATAAAGGAAAGAAAAAGCATTGTAAAACATAAACAACCTAAAGGAAATCATCTATAACATAAAAAACATAAACATCCAAAGAAAATATAAACCAACCAAAAACAAGTATAAACCAAATGAGTCCTAACCAACCATCCAAATTAAAACAAATAATAACCATCAAAGGTCCAAAGGCAGCTGAGGTGGATAAGGGAAATGAGATAATAACATTACCATTTGCCTCCTTTAGTTGGTAAAACAAATGTCTACTTATTGTGATAAGTCATTAAGTCAAGCATCAAAATGCCCATAAAAGTCTTGTCATGATCCAAGAGACCATTTATGGAGGAAAGAAGCGTAGGAGTGCGAGGAGATAATGGCGGAGCTAAAGTCGGAGCGTCCAAAACACCACCTTGAGCCATAGAAGGTGGTTCTTTGTGTTATTGCTCGAGAACATTTTTGCCACCTTGTTGTTAACCTTGGTTACCAACTTGATGATCATCACCATCACCTTGATGTTCATTATCATAGAGATCCACACCTTGCTTCATCCATTAAACTTCTTTGAACTCATCACTGCAATTTCTAAAATTCTTTTTTTCCAATAAAGCTTGTTATATGAACACCAGGATATATAGAGACATTAATATCGAGCTTCACAGACATGTAACTAAGGTATATTCCGATGTGAAGAGGAGCATTAAAGACGAGTGGTTTGCATAAAATGGAGGTGATCTCATGAAAAAGGATTTGTAGAAGGTGAGGACAGACAACGTCTCGAGCACAAACAAGCCACCACCGGTCAATGCTCCTCAGACGAACATGTTGGTTAATAGGTCATCATACCCCAGTGAGGATAAGGTAAATAAGACAATTATCACACCCGAGTTTTGGATTAATTTTAGTCATATTAAATAGCAGTCCCTACTTTATTAAAAATTTTTAAAATTCTCCTACTATATGACTTAGGTACAAAATTATAAGGAATTATAGGTTAATAGGGCATTAGAGTAAATTTTGAAATCTTGTCGATCAAGTGGTTTGATAGTTGAATTCCAACTGAATTCTCATTTCATTATAACCATACAGTTTGTAAGTGGGGGACATCATGATATGACCACCTATAAACGAGTTATCGTTTATAGAATAAATATCACACCAAAATATTAAAATTAAAAACGGTGGTGTTCGTAAGTGCACGAGTCAAATTGTAATATAGATTGTATAATAAAATACTTGGAAGTATTCTAAGGATCATACCCAAGAGATAATTGAATAAATAATGAAAATATTTTTTTACAATAATTCTAAGTAATAATAATTAATTCCTATATTACAATGGACCATAAAATATATTAGAGAAATAAAATAAATAAATAAACAAAGAAAATCAACAAATGAAATAAATCGATAAACCAATTAGGATGATTAACTCGCTTCAGGGTTTGCAACTAACTTTAAATTGGGGGACTAGAGTGGATTAATCATGATCAACCAATTACTACCTTCCAGCTCTAATTAACTTAATCAATTGGTTGATACTTGATTATCTTCTGACACCACTTTCTCAACCAAGATAAATTACGATTTACTCGGTTCAACTTATCTTCCGATTTAATCTAGCCTATGATCATTTATTAGGGTTGTCAAGCTTAACAGTTTCAGAACACATAATTTATACCAACTAATCCATCTCGAGAAATCCCAAATCCTCAGTTAGTCATATTCTCACCCACTCGTTAATCCTCCCTAAGGGATTTAGCCAATCATGTTATTCATAATCTCAACTTCGATTGAACAAACCATGTAAAAAACATGATTGATTCAAAAAAGAAAAGAGATCTGAATAATTTTGGATTGAGTATCGAATGGGAACGAAGTAGCAAATTTCTCAATTGGAATAACCAAATAATACGAATGCAAAGGAAAATATAAACAAAATGCTTTAATTAATTAAACAATCCTTGAATCAAAATCGATTCAAGAAGAAGAACAAGAAAGTATTTTAAAACCAAAAAGAAAATAAACTAAAAATAGTTCTAAACTACGAGGGTTTTTGAAGGCATGTAGGATGACTTGATTACATTCAACCCCTAATGTATTATTTATAGAGGTTTTGGTGGTCCAAATTAGGTCTTCAGCACGTCCTAGGTCTTCATATAAGTTTAATTGTGCAAACGAAAATAAACCCAAAATACTTGGGCAGCACATCGACGTGTGTCGCGGCACACCCCTTGCGTGTTGTGACATGATGCCAAAGATATGCCTTGTGTTGTTCATTTGGTGCTATGACATCCCAAGAAGCTTGTGCATCACTCGACCTTTGCTTCCACATCAATTGGGCCTTTATATAACACCCCAAACCCGGCCCAAATGTTATGGCTGGATCCGACGTGTCACATTGAAGTTTTTAAGAAAACCCATGCCTCTTTCAATGCCCTTCTTAGTGTTTTAAAAGATAGTTTTTGCTAAGTAATCAAAGTGAATGGAAGCTGTGCACCAGGTAGGTATCCGAAATAGAGGAGGTGAGCCATGAAGGCTGCTTAAGTACCAAGCTCTCGATTGGATCCAATCCTAGACATGCCCACAACCATTGCCACACTTTGATAAACGAGTTGAAGTTCATTCAAGTAGATATTTTTTATAAACCGATTAATTGTATCGTTGCACTATTTTGAAAACGAGTATCATTTTGAAAACGCGCCCTAAGTCTAACCCATTTTGAATTATTATCAGAAAAATATAGAGTTATTAAAAATAAAAATAATCCCAGAAGAATAGTTAAAATGGCCTTATTACAACCCAAAAACAAATAATGCTAATAGTTAAGATAATACTATAATATAAAACCGTTTACTGATTTCAAAGTTCAAAAGCGATCATCATGGCCACTCTGAATCCCCTCCGGCTCCAAGTCTCCACATCAAGGGTCACCTGCAAAAATAAGGAAACGGGGTGAGTTTGGAAACTCAGTGTGCAACAAGCCCCTTTCAGAGCCCAAGCTAATACTCGTATACTGGGCCGAAGCCTTTCATTTAATGGTTACTGGGCTGAAGCCTTCTCATTAATCATGTTACTGGCTTGAAGCCTTTCGTTTAACGGTTACTAGGCCTTAGCCCTTGTTCAAATATAAACTCACTGGGCCAAAGCCTTATTCTGTAAACGGTATGGCCCACTGGCCCATTTCATAACAATCAAATATGTAAATCTCAATGCATGTATGCAAACCCATATCCATATGTGGGGAAACTATCAACCCACCCAACCGCTACTCTCCACCCGTACCAACCAAGCTCTCCATGTGGGGAATAACTCAACCCACCCAGCCAATACTTTCCACTGGCAGCATAGATGCTTTATCATATAACTGGAGGCCTAGCCTCTTTTAATAATTGGGGCAAAGCCTTTTTCGGTAAACTGGGACAAAGCCCTTTTAGCACTTCCTCCATTCATATAAAACCCAACCCACGCATATATGAATATATGATGGCATATCATGTGCATATCATGGCATATCATGTACAAAAACAGTATCACATGCATTTAATTATAACATAACCCTAGGGGTATAATGGTCATTTCCACCTAGGGGCAAGATGGTCGTTTTCACATTATAAGGGTAATTTTATTATTTTATTAATTATTAGGGTTTTCCATGCTCATTATCAATTATCAACAATTTCAAGTGTTTAAAAAACGATTCTAGCCCATTCTAGCAAAACCGAGTTATTGGGCAAAAAACCCCCTAATGGGCCCTACATAGCTAATTTTGTCATTTAGGCCTATTTAGCATATATTCCATAACGGTATTAACTGTCTTAATGTGCAATTTATCTAGATTCCATTTCCTACCAAACTTACCTAAATGGGCCCGAAAGCCTATTGGGCCCGATTTTAGCCCCTCGAGGCCCAACTTACCGTGATGCAGGAAATCGTGCCCTTACCTGTTCCAACAATCCCGATCATCAAACTTAGCATATCTAACTAACCTATGAGCATTCGCATGCTCACGAGTCTTCAAAATGCTGAAATTTTTAGCATTTCAACTTTTCGGCATATATCGAGTTAAGCTACGAAAGAGGGTTTGTTACACACCTGATTTGCGACTACCACCACGAGATCATCTATGCAATGATTCCTACAATCCACCACTTAACCGATTAAACTATGAATCCATGAATACCAATGCAAGAATTCTCTTACCATACTCGGCCAATACCTTAATGGCCATGAAACCTTACCTTTGTCGACTTAGATGCACTAGATCTAAATCTAGCAGCGCCCTTGCCTTTAATCCAATGCTCCTCGTTGATCACCTCCTTTGTAAACTAACACACACATACGAATCAATCCAAAGTTATAATCAATCTAGACAAGTCGACAGCCTCCCTATGCCTTTAGAGATTTCGGCTTCTAAATCCCGAAATAATGAATAAAACAAAAGTTTTGAGTACTTACCAGATGAAGGGATCGATCACCACAAATAAAAAGAACAGGAAAGATACTGGTCTAAAAGCAAACGGCACAACCAATCTTCAAAGGTTTCGGTTCTTGTGACTATTCGGCAAAGGTGATGAAAAGAAAGGAAGTAGTAGATGAAAAGAAAGGAAGTATTGGTTTGATTTTGGGAATAAAAAAAAAAAGAAAACTGGATGAAGAGAGTGGTGATTTCGGCTAGAGAAGAAAAGGGAAGAAAAAAATAACCCTATGATGTTTAAACAGAAGAAAAATGACACAACTAAGCCCCTAAATGTCGAAATACTAGCAAATACTCCTCTACCGAAATCCCCTCTCAAATTCCCACTATTCGGCCAACTCTTAGCTTCTCTCCAAATCCCCAAAATCTCTCCCCTTATCACTCCTTAATCCATGCATTTGACTGATTCAAACTCTCTCCAACAGAGTTTCATTCAACTTCCAACTCCTACCTGCTCAAGACATAAAAAGAACACCACAATTGCCAGCTTAGAGAATCGATCCTTGGCTCTCCTCAACCACTTACACGCCACTTTTTTAGCTCCTTAGTGGCGTCACTTAGCCACTTTGCCAAGGGCCCTTTTGTGTTACATTTAACCCTCGTCTTTTAATAAGGCCACCTATTCAACGCACCTAACTCCTTAAGTCTAAAATTCAAAAATTCTTCCGGGTTTTGGCCAGCACGTGGGCCTTCCATAGGCCCATTTACATATTCCAACTATGAATTTTCACTACCAAATACCAAATTTTAAAAACTTACCAAATTCTCAAAAATTACGAAAACCCGAAAATCAGGATGTTACACTTTATATCTCCATCCTACAGTCAAATACACCAATTAGCACATCTTGATGTCCATGTCGGCCTATTGGGTCATGAAAAAAACAAAATGTGTTAAAAATACTTATTTTTATCAACTTTTAATCCTATGGCCTAAATACTGAAATTGTAAATTAAAATACTAAATTGCTTAGAAAATAAACTTCTTAATTTTGGAATTCCCCCAAATTGACTACTACATTTGATGGTAGCTCATGATGTTATGACAGTGTTTGAGGAAAATTGGTGAGGTATTTTGGACATTCTTCAAATTCTACACGTCCTCCTCATTTTCTTTTCTTTCTTCTTCTATTCTTTCCTCCGGTTTGTTTGGCGAGTAATAGAAAGAGGTATAAGAAAATAGGTTTGCATGTTGTTTGAAGCTAGCAATTTAGCTTTAAAATCTATGAATTTATCTTGCCACTGACCAAGAAGGAGGAGGCTTGAGCATCATGGGAAGTGTATCACCCCTCACCCGTATCCAACATCGAGACAGGGTTCGAGGCGTTACCGGACTTAAACATTCACAAACATACAAAAATAGGTCACCAAATTTCACAGGCCTTCGAGGCCTAAAACATATATTAGGACGGTTCAGGACAAAACCGAAAACATTTGATAATCTTTGGGCAACTTAACAATTTTCTAGCTTTAGAGAGTAACACGTCTGTGTGGCTTGGGACACGCCCGTGTCCTCCGCCCGTGTAACTCTCTATTTATGACGTCAGCAACCGTTTAAGGGCACACGACCAAGGCACACGCCCGTGGCCAAAGGCCGTGTCCTTCACACAGCTGAGACACACGGTCGTGTCTCTACCTGTTTGGTCAAGACTTAAGCTAATTTCCAAGCCTTTTTGTCATCTTTACATGCATAACATACACGATTTCAATGGCATTCATCATTAGCTCATTATTATGCATTAGTTCCACCTACTCATGATAAACTAGTCTAGCTACATCGTAAGACATTAACACATTTCATGAATAAATAGGCTTACAAGCCAAAATCATTGTAAGCCACATCTCATGGATATAATCAACAATTAATATAAGCCAATACCTATGGCTAATAACAACAATAGTCATCATAGAAAAAAAAAGTCCCTATACATGCCACTCGTATGAAAACATTTCACGTACACATGCCAATACTCTAAGGACAATGGCTCGATAGTGCGATGCTCCCTCCGACGATCTCCAACCCCGAGCAGACCTGACAAAACTAAAAGAAATGGAAAGGAGGGAGTAAGCTTTTCACTTAGTAAGCTCGCATGAAAATAATAAGCAATGCGATAACATGCTATTTTTATATTCTTTCTATTTATTCAAATTCAAGCTAAGCTATTTTCCGGAGTCACAGTCATTAAATTACTTATATCCGGAGATACAAAACTCCAAATTAAGATTCCTTAATTTTACCAGAAACTAGACTTACACCTTTTCTTATCAGAAAATTTTAAGAATTTTTGGTCTAGCCAATAAGTATAGTTTATTATTCAAGATCTCCCCTATTTCGCTGTTTGATAGCTTCGACCTTTGTTCACTAAAATTTATTTATCTCCTACTACGAGTCTCAGATAATGTTCCCGTCTCTTTCTCCTAAAAATATACTCATTAAAGATTTCATTCATGTAAATTTTAACTCATAATTATCTTTTTACAATTTCTAGTTATTTTCCAAATTTGAGACAGGGGAGTCTGGGATCACTCTGACTCTGTCTCACAAGAATTCAAATATCTCATGACACAGAACTTTTTTACGTTCACTGTTTCCTTTATGTAAAACTAGACTCATTAAGCTTTAATTTCATATTTTAATAACCTTCTAACTCAATGTCCACTATTTTTAGTGGATTTTCAAATTCGGACCAATGCTGCTGTCCAAATCTGGTTTGGTACAATATAATGATCACTATCATAATATCATTTCCAGTTATCATGAACTTACCATTTCATGGATCCTTTACTCATTTTTCACAATGGAGCTCTATATAAAAGTTATTATTTCTCATGGGCACACTTAGTCATACATTCCAAGTATAGGATAATTCCCTATCACATGCACTCAATCATGAAATTAGTCTCACGACAATGCACTAGGTAAATTTGTCTTAGAAGAGCTCATCATACATCCTTTCACTTCTACATATATTTCATGTTAATTCCATTGAATTTCTAGGAAATCTCAATGGATTATCCATTTACCGTCAATTCATAAGAATGATCATTTCAGGTGTACACTCCTACGAACCTCACATTTTACGGCGGGATTACCAGTCCAGGCTAAATCCCCTGTAACATAAACTCATAAGGTGATGTTGGGATTACAAATCCAGGATAAATCCCCCGTAACATAAACTCATAAGGTGATGTCGGGATTACCAGTCCAGGCGAAATCCCTTATAGCGACAAACACCCTTATTGAGTTTCGATCTGAATTGCCAGTCCAAGTTAAATTCAGACCCTAATTGGATTACCCGTCTGAGCTAAATCCTGAAAGTACATATATTCTTCGGGAGGCTCGATCGTTCAAGAACACCCGTCCGGGCTAGATCCTTTCTATATTTGAGATCAACAGATTACCCGTCCGGGCTAAATCCTTTCTTCAACACATGCAGGATTTCGAACCACATATAAATCATGGTTTATCCGTCAAACTTCCTTTTTAACCTCAACCGGGAAATTTTTCAACATGTCATTTTTAAAGATACATTTCATGTAATTTCATGCCATTATCACATGCAAATGTCATACATTCATAAATCATGCAATTAGGCATATTATAAGCTTACGTTAAGCTATCCGAACTTACTTGTTGAAATCTTGTCAAGTACAACTGTGTAGCAATTCATACAACCCATGTAATAGTAATTTAACACCCAATTCATGTAACAACAATTTGCCATTCAATTTCACATAACGCAACAAGCATTACATTTTTCCATATCATACACACCATCCATCAACTTCTCTTAAACTTGTTAAATCATACAATTTATGCCATATCAATAGAGAATTACAATTCATGCATGGTATTGCATTATTATTAACACACGAACTTACCTCGGATCCAGAAACGACAGTTTACCATTTTAGTCCATAAGCTTGTATTTTCCTTATTTAAGCCCGAATATTGATTTCCTTGATCTATAATATCACATTTAGCCTACTAATTAGTCACACTATTCATATGGGTATAAAAATCATATTTTTACAAATTTACATTTTGA
The DNA here is from genome assembly GCA_025698465.1 of Gossypium longicalyx. Classification (NCBI taxonomy): domain Eukaryota; kingdom Viridiplantae; phylum Streptophyta; class Magnoliopsida; order Malvales; family Malvaceae; genus Gossypium; species Gossypium longicalyx. The sequence goes on from CM047006.1 coordinate 31,717,380, forward strand.
CCCCTAAACTTTTACATATTTGCATTTTTGTCCAAGGCTCGGAAATTAAACTTCATCCTATTTTCTTATGGCAACATCAAATTCTCACTCTAACATGTACTTATGAACATTAGGTATTTTTACCGATTATGACGTTTTACTCGTTTTCACATAAAATCGCTTAGCAAAAGTTGTTTATCTAACACCCAAAACTCATTTTCTACAATTAGAAATCAAAATTCATGCATATTACTCATGGTTAAATTTTTAAACATAAATCCTAGCTCAAAATAATAGTAGAAATGAGTAGATCATGTTACCGGGACTTCAAAAATGTAAAGAACATTAAAAACGAGGTTCGGGATCACTTACAAATGAGCTTGGAAAGCTTGAAAACCCTAGCCATGGTGTTTTTCATGAGACATTCGGCCATGAGGAAGAAGATGAGCAAATTTGGCTTTTTAATTCATTTAATTACCAATTTATTAAAATGCCCTTAATGAAAAACTTTTAAAAATCTATCATACCATATCCATTTTTGTCCACAAACGTCAAAATGGTCTAATTACCATTTAAGGACGTTTAATTTAAAAACTCATAACAATTAGACACTTCTAACATGTAGAACTCAACTTTTAGACTTTTTATAATTTAGTCCTTTCGACCAAATTGAGTGCCCAAACGTCGAAATTTTCGAACGAAATTTTCACGAAATCATTTCGTGAAATTGTAGACCATAAAAATATAATAAAAATGAAATTTTCCTCATCAGATTTGTGATCCTGAAACCACTGTCCCGACTAGGCCCAAAATCAGGATGTTACATTTCTCCCCTCTTTAGGGATTTTCGTCCCCGAAAATCTTACCAGGAAAGTGGTTTTGGTTTTTCACTTGGATTCCTCAATCTTCTAATCGATTTCAAAGAACTTTCACTCAAGCTAAGCTTTTACTGCCTATCTTTTCAAATTCCACATACAAAAATCATAAGTGGTATTCACTTTACAATACTTTCACCGACACTTAATCTGTACCGGAAAGCTCATGCACTCAAAAGTCTGATCCATACCATCATGTTACATATACATTCGCACCCGAATCTTTTCGGATTCAAATAGTGAAACTAGTTAGTCAATCTCTGCCTCATATTATTTATAATTCCACACAGTCTAATTCAACTCTTAGTTACCTTTCATTTCAAAGCCTCCCCTGGCTTTCCCAAGAAATCATGCTATGAATCCCAGATCTCAATCCGAATAATGGATATTAAAATTCCATGATATCCAACATTCATAAAGACACAAAATCCTATGAATCTTGTGTGTAGACATTTAGGTATACCAGCATAATTTGCACATCTCATAACGTTTAACAACACTACATATTAATTTTTTCTTTCAAGGACAGGAATGATCCAGACAAGAAAATCCATATTAACCTTTTCTATTTCCATTCTAATTCCCAAAAGGCAAAAATAATTCTGATGATTCTTATTATACATGTAACACCCCAAACCCGGCCCAGACGTTATGGCCAAATCCGACGTGCCACATTGAAGTTAAAAACCCATGTTTCATTTTAGTGTTAAAAATCGTCTTTTTTTAAGCTAAAGTGAATGGAAGCTGGGCACCAGGTAGGTATCCACAACAGAGGAGGTGAGCCATGAAGGCTGCTTAAGTACCAAGCTCTTCGATTGGATCCAATCCTAGACATGCCCACAACCATTGCCACACTTTGGTTGTAACGAGTTGAAATTCCTTTGAGTAGTTATTATCTTTGTTAAATCGAATAATCGTGACGTCGTGTTATTTAAAAAAAACAAATATCGTTTTGAAAACGCTACTATGTCTATCGCATTTGAATTATTATCAACCAGGTTTAAAGTTATTGAAAATAAAAATAATCCCCAAAAACAAAGAAGAAAATTTAGTTAAAATGGCCTTATTACAACCCAGGATTAAATAGTAAATAAAATAAACTAAGGAAAATCAGTCACTTATTTCAAAGCCCAAAAGCGATCACCATGGACACTCTGAATCCCCTCCGGCTCCAAGTCACCCACATCAAGGCCCACCTGCAAGGTTAAGGAAGGGGGTGAGTTTGGAAACTCAGTGTGTAAGAAAACCCATCCAAAGCCCAAGTCAGCTCAAGCCCGTTGAGCATAAGCCCATTCAGTTAACAGTGGGTACTAGGCTGAAGCCCTTTTCAGAATACAGTAAACTGGGCCTTAGCCCCTTTACAGATAACAGTATGGCCCATAGGCCCATTCCAGAATAGAGCAGTCATATTCATGTATGCAAGCCCAACCTAGCCTATAACCAACCGCTAAACTCCACTCATACCAGCCCTACACTCCATGTGGGGAATAGCTCAACCCACCCAGCCCTACACTCCACAGTTCCAGCATTGCTGCCCAATTATCACTAAATTGAGGCAAAGCCTCCAATCGTGGGACGAGCCACTTTCGATTTCTTCCTCCATCAATATCCCAGTCCCATGCATCAGATAATAATAACATGGCATGCAGTAAATAACAACAGTTAAACATGCATTTCGGTCAACCTTAACCCTAGGGGTATTTTAGTAATTCCACTCCTAGGGGTAAATCTGTAAATTTTCCACCTATAAAGGTATTTCAGTAATTTATCTATTTCATGGTTTTCATGCATATACTCACTTTTCACGTATTAACAAAAACATTTACCGAGGGTTCTTACCGAATTGGGCCCGCTGGCCCATTATCCCAATTTTGGCCCATTAAGCCCAAAATTATTGAAGGCACAGAAATCTCGCACTCTACGGTCTAAACACTGTAGTTTACCAAAAATATTAATCGATTTACCTCACGAGCATTCGCACACTCGCAAGTCCACAAAATACCAATTTTTCGGCAATTCAGCTTTTCAGCTTTTGCCGATCTAGACTAAGAAGGGGTGTCAATTACACACCTATTTTATGACGATTCGTTGACAAGATCCACACACGAACTACCTACAATTATATTACTACCACGTTAATCTAACTACCGAAACGAACTACATAATAACTCCTTACCATATTCGGCCATAACACCTTAGGCACTAGCAATCCTACCTTTGCCGAAGTTTGCGACTAGACTTAGATCCCGTTGCTCCACCTGTCCAAGCCCTTGATCAGCAGCCTCTAGATCACCTTACTAACAAGACAAAACAATTATCACAACCCCTTAGGGCTACAAGTCCAAGTCGACAGCCTCCCTAACCTTTAGGGGTTTCGACTTTTCTAAAATACGAAATAAAGACTAGATTGAAAAGACTTACCACTGGTTCCTTCGATAAATGATTCCAATTAATCTCTACTCAATTCTGATGCTGATCTAAGCCCTCAAATGATAACAAAAGTCGAGCCTTCAGTGATCTCAATATTTGGCTAAGTCCCTAAAAGTGTGGGGTTTTCAGCTTTTGCTGGAACTGTAAAGAAAGATGAAATAGGAGGGTTTTGTTGTGGTCTGGTCAATAGAAACTTAAGGTTTAGAGAACTAGAGAGTCAGTCAAGAATGATGAAAAGGATAAGAGAATTGGCTAGAAGAAATCCGCACAGAAGAAAGTATAGTTTTCGAGATTTCGGCTTTTTAAGGCAAATGGCTATGAAGGTTTTAGAAACGTCTGAAGAAAAAGATGGAGATGCACAGGTGGATAGAGAGATTTGGCTATAGAGGAAGAGAAGAAAAAGAAAAAGTTGATGAAGAGAGGAGAAAAGAAGGAAGAGGAGAATGGTCTGGAAACGGCACAATTTTCCCCTAATGCCGAATTTATCACGGCACTTAACCTAGCCGAATTTTGCCCCTAAAAGCACCCTTTGGCGGCCAACTCTTGCTCCTCAAGAGTCCACCATTCGCCAACACTACTCTCCCCTAATCAGCTCGTAAATCCTCTCCCTTATCCCCTCCTTACTCAATCCCTTAAGCAATTTAAACTCCTCCGCGGCACTTTCACTCGGTTCCATTACTTACCTTTTACGTGCATAAAAATTAATATCACTAATTTGCTTAACTTGCGACTCGAAACTTAGTTCTCCTTGGTCATCCACACGCCACCTCTAAAGCCCCCCAAGTGACGTCACAAGCCAGCTTACCACAAGCTTCCCTGTGTTTTATTTTACCCAATTAATACTTAAAAGCCCAACCAACCAGAACCCCTTTTTCTTATGGAATTAAAATTAATTAAAATTATCGAGTTTTTAACCTAAGCTTGGGCCTTCTAGAGGCCCACTAACCTGAGTAAATCCACGCCAAGCAGACAGAACACCAAAAATTTAAAATTTGCCAACATTCACAGAATTCTCGAAAATTGGTGCGTTACAACTCTACCCCCTTAAAGAAATTTCGGCCTCGAAATTTACCTGACCCAAATAGTTGAGGGTATTGTTGACGCATAGTCTCTTCTGACTCCCAAGTAGCCTCTTCCCTTCCATGATTACGCCACAACACTTTTACCAATGGAACTGACTCCCTTCTTAAAACTTTTACCTCTCGATCTAAAATTTGTATGGGTTCTTCTTCAAAGGTCAAATCAGTCTTTACTTCAATCTCCCCTATTGGCACAACATGTGAAGGATCCGATCGATATCATCTTAACATAGACACATGAAAGACGTCATGGATTCTGTCCAACTCCGGTGGTAATTCTAACTAATACGCTACTGGCCCTACCCATTTAAGAACCCAATAAGGCCCTATAAATCGCGGACTCAATTTGCCTTTCTTGCCGAACCTCAAGATCTTCTTCCAAGGTGAAACCTTCAAGAAAACCATGTCCCAAACAGCGAACTCAATCTCTTTGCGCTTTAGATCTGCATACGACATCTATCTATCAGATGCCTCCTTTAAGCGATCTCTTATCAACCTAACCTTACTTTCAGTATCTGTCACCAGCTCCGGTCCAAGCACTTGTCGTTCACCCAACTCTGTCCAACACGTAGGTGTATGACATCTCCGCCCATAAAGTGCCTCATATGGATCCATCCGAATACTTGTTTGGTAGCTGTTACTGTATGCAAACTTCGCCAATGGCAAGTAGTCCTCCCAACTACCACGAAAATCAATAATACAACCTCTTAACATATCCTCCAAAATTTGAATAACCCTTTCCAATTGTCCATCTGTCTATGGGTGAAAAGCAGTACTGAAATCCAATCGTGTACCTAATGCCTCTTGCAACTTTTGCCAGAACCGAGATGTAAACCTAGGGTCTTGATCAGAAATAATCGACACTAGCACTCCATGCAGTCGCACTATCTCCGCCACATACAACTTGGCCAACTTTTGCAGTGAGTAATCAGTACGAACAGGTATGAAATGGGCAGATTTTGTTAACCTATCCACAACTACCCACACAGAATCTTTCTTAGTGGGTGTTAAAGGTAGCCCACTCACAAAGTCCATAGTTACTCTCTCCCACTTCCATAGTGGAATTTTCACCGGTTGCAGTAATCCAGAAGGCAATTGGTGCTCGATTTTAACTTGTTGGCACGTCAGATATTTCCCAACAAATTCAGTCACCTCTCATTTTAGTCCAGGCCACCAGTATAACTCTCGTAGATCTCGATATAACTTATTCCCTCCAGGATGCATGGTACAAGGTTCACCATGAGCCTCCTTTAAAATCAATCGCCTTAATTCAGGGTCTTTCGGAATACAAAATCTTCCACGAAAGCACAGAACTCCGTCAGTGTTCAGTCCAAATTCCTCATTCTCACCATTCTCAACTTGCCGAAACCGATGAACTAACGAATCATCCTTCAACTGTTTTTCTTTAATCTACTCTGTCCAAGCAGGCCTCATTTGCAACTCTGCCAATAGACTTCCATCGTCAAATAGACTCAAACGTGCAAACAAGGCTCTCAAATCAGTAACAACCCTTCGACTCAACGCATCAGCCACCACGTTAGCCTTACCTAGGTGGTACTCAATCGAACAGTCGTAATCCTTAAGCAACTCAATCCATCTCCTTTGCCTTAGGTTTAGCTCCTTTTGAGTCAACAGATGCTTAAGACTCTTATGGTCCGTGTAAATAATACACCTTTCTCCATATAAGTAATTTCTCCAAATCTTAAGTGCAAAGATCACTGCTGCCAACTCCAAATCATGAGTAGGATAGTTTCCTTCATGAGGCTTAAGCTGTCGCGAAGCATAAGCGACCACCCTACCCTCTTGCATCAGTACACATCCTAACCCCACATGCGACGCATCGCTGTACACAGTGAAGTCCTTCCTAGACTCCGGTTGAATCAACACTGGCGCTTTAGTCAGAACCTTTTTCAAATGGTCGAAAGCTTTTTGCTGCTTCTTAGTCCAGACAAATGCTACCCCTTTCCTTAACAGTTTCATCAATGGTGCAGCAATCAGAGAAAATCCTTCTACGAACCTTTGGTAATAGCCTGCCAAACCCAGAAAACTCTAAATTTCCGATACTGACTTCGGTGGTTTCCATTCCAAAACTGCCTCAATTTTCCGAGGATCCACCCTAATTCCTTCAGCAGAAACCACATGACCTAGAAAAGTCACTTCTCGCAACCAGAATTCAAACTTACTAAACTTCGCATACAGTTGTTTCTCTCTCAGCACTTGCAGCACAATACGTAGATGCTCCTCATGTTTCTCCTCGGTTTTCGAATATACTAGAATATCATTGATGAAAACTACCACGAATCGGTCCAAGTAAGGTTGGAACACCCGATTCATCAGATCCATGAAAGCGGCAGGTGCGTTCGTCAGCCCAAACGGCATAACCAGGAACTCATAATGACCATATCAAGTTCTAAATGCTGTCTTATGAATATCCACTTCCTTTACCCTTAGCTGATGGTATCCAGATCGAAGGTCAATCTTGGAAAATACCGAAGCTCCTCTAATTTGGTCAAATAAATCATCAATTCTTGGCAGTGGGTACTTGTTCTTTATCGTCAGTTTGTTCAACTGGTGGTAATCAATGCACATGTGCATTGTCCCGTCCTTTTTCTTCACAAACAGGACTGGTGCTCCCCATGGAGACACACTAGATCTAATGAAGCCTCTATCCAGCAACTCTTGGATTTGAGCTTTCAGTTCCACTAACTTCTTTGGTGCCATCCTATAGGGTGCAATTGATACTGGAGTTGTTCCAGGCAGCAAATCAATTCCAAACTCAACTTCCCGATTCGGAGGTAATCTAGGAAGCTCCTCTGGGAAAACATCTCGAAATTCTCTAACAGTCCTGACGGTATCCACAGTCAGATCCCCAGTTTCAACTTGATTGACAAAATCTAAATACGCCTCGCATCCCTTACGCATCAGTTTCTTAGCTCTTAAAGCCGATACCACATTGGACAAGTAATCTCTTTGTTCCCCAATAATCATTACCTCTTCATCCTCAGTAGTTCTTAACACTATCCTCTTAGCTGCACAATCCAGCGTTGCCTTATGCTTAGCCAGCCAATCTATCCCTAAGATAAAATTGAATTCTCCGAACGGTAACTCCATCAAGTCTCCACAGAAAATCCTACCTTGGGTCTCTAAAGGCACCTCCCTGAAGAGTTTCTCTACTTTAACCGAGTGACCTAAAGGACTTATCACGCTTACCCCACACACGCCTCCTCAAAGTGAACACCCAATGCCCTGTAAATGACATGTGCAACATACGAATGAGTTGACCCCACATCTATCGAGCGGTATAAGGGATACCGAGATAAAAACGTACGCTTATGACATCAAAAAGGCGTCACCCTTCTCACGCAATGACGAGCAAAAAGATATACCAAAGCCGGGCCGACGAGCCTCAGTATTAACAATACCCCTACCGGGTGCCCCACGTCCACGGCCATTACCACCGTGGCCTTGGCCATGACCTCTCGACGGCGGCGGTCCACCTCGCGCTGGTTGGACAGGTTGCACAGCCCCTTGTTCAACCACTTGAGCCTGAGCTGGCCTCCTAGGACAATCCCTGATCCTATGTTCCTTTGATCCACAACGAATACAAGCCCCAGAACGCTTCCAGCATTCCTTCAGATACATTCTACCACAATCTCCACAAGCTTGTGGTCTAACTGTGTTCACCGGAACCGCTCGAACTTGTTCCTCCATCCTAGCTCTCTTAACATTTCGGTTCGCGGCAGACCACCGGTCCAAAGTCGATCCCTCCCGAACCGGTTCGATCCTCATTGCGGTTCTTTCGTTCGGCTTATTTCACCTCTTCAGCTATCTTAGCCTTCTCTACCAGTGCAGCAAAATCGCGCTCTCTCTGCGGAGCTATGAGCAACCTTAGCTCATCCCTGAGGCTATCCTCAAAGCGAACACTGCGCTCATATTCAGTGGAGATAATGCCACTAGCGTACCGGCTCAATTGCAAAAGCTCTGCCTCATATTCAGCAACAGTCTTACCACCTTGGGTCAGGTTCAAGAATTCCTTTCTTCGTGCATCCACATAGCTAGCTCCAACATATTTCACCTTAAAGGACTGGTTGAACAGCTCCCATGTTACCCTCTCAGCTGGGGTACCCTCTCTCACAGTGATCCATCACTGATACGCCTCGTCCCGCAGTAATGACACCGCCCCTTTTAACTTCTGCTCTACTGAACAATCCAGGTTATCCATAATCCGCTCAGTGGCTTCAAGCCAGTACTCCGCCACATTTGGGGCTACTCCAGATATACCCCTAAAAACCTCCGCTCCGTTGGCCCGGAGTCGCTCCGAAATGGACCCCCTATTCATGGGCCCGACATTAGCTCCAGCCACCCTTTCCAAAACTCTTAACATGGCCTGGGACAGAGCGTCGTCCCCCGCGGCCCGATCATATGGCCCATTTTCACCCACCGGTGGTCGTGCTACTCTAGCAGGTATGTGTTCAGAAGACGAAGATCCAGCTTGAGTACTACCTCGGCCTCGACCACGACCTCTTCTCCGAGTAGCTCTCGTACTCATTTCGGTTTATCTGATTACGAATTTTATGATATTAGTATAATGTTCAATTGTTTATTACAAGATGTCTTATGGAAATATAGCAGTTCAATGATTGTTTACGTAAAGTTGTATCCTAGGTACAGTCTCATTTCTACCGTTTTATAACTCTACCCTATCTAAAGTATCATAGTAGGGTCTCAGTTCTATTCATAGCATTATATCATTATCACATAACGTAAAAAGAGTATACTTACAAACTTGGTGCTAGGGATTCAGTGCGCCACCTCTTTCTCCAATCCATTTAAAACTCAAAAACCATGTTTTTTATCACAAAAAATAGAAATTTAAAAATTTTGATTTGAAACACCCTTATTTTGAAACTCTTGATTTTAGTCCATTTTAAAAAAAAACAGAAAAAGAAAGGAAAAAAAACATGAACCATTTTATCATGTATACCTTGTAAAACATCTTTGAAAAGAACATCCCAATATCATTTACAAAAAATACCCTTCTTAGGCCTAAGTTTTCGAAAAGATTTTCGGACCCGATCCACAACCGAGTTGTTGCAACTTGGCTCTGATACCACTAAATGTAACACCCCAAACTCGGCCCAGACGTTATGGCCGAATCTGACGTGCCACATTGAAGTTAAAAACCCATGTTTCATTTTAGTGTTAAAAACTGTCTTTTGTTAAGCTAAAGTGAATGGAAGCTGGGCACCAGGTAGGTATCCACAACAGAGGAGGTGAGCCATGAAGGCTGCTTAAGTATCAAGCTCTTCGATTGGATCCAACCCTAGACATACCCACAACCATTGCTACACTTTGGTTGTAACGAGTTGAAATTCCTTTGAGTAGTTATTATCTTTGTTAAATCGAATAATCGTGACGTCGTGTTATTTAAAAAAAAATCATTTTGAAACACGCCCTATGTCTATCCCATTTGAATTATTATCAACCAGTTTAAAGTTATTGAAAATAAAAATAATCCCCAAAAAAAGAAGAAGAAAATTTAGTTAAAATGGCCTTATTACAACCCAAGATTAAATAGTAAATAAAATAAACTAACGAAAATCAGTCACTTATTTCAAAGCCCAAAAGTGATCACCATGGCCACTCTGAATCCTCTCCGGCTCCAAGTCACCCACATCAAGGCCCACCTGCAAGGTTAAGGAAGGGGGTGAGTTTGAAAACTCAGTGTGTAAGAAAACCCATCCAAAGCCCAAGTCAGCTCAAGCCCGTTGAGCCTAAGCCCATTCAGTTAACAGTGGGTACTGGCCGAAGCCCTTTTTAGAATACAGTAAACTGGTCCTTAGCCCCTTTTCAGATAACAGTATGGCCCATAGGCCCATTCCAGAATAGAACAGTCATATTCATGTATGCAAGCCCAACCTAGCCTATAACCAACCGCTAAACTCCACCCGTACCAGCCCTACACTCCTTGTGGGGAATAGCTCAACCCACCCAGCCCTACACTCCACAGTTGCAGCATTGCTGCCCAGTTATCAGTAAATTGAGACAAAGCCTCCAGTACATGGACAGGCCACTTTCAGTACTTCCTCCATCAATATCCCAGTCCCATGCATCAGATAATAATAACATGGCATGTAGTAAATAACAACAGTCAAACATGCATTTCTGTCAACCTTAACCCTAGGTGTATTTCAGTAATTCCACTCCTAAGGGTAAATCTGTAAATTTTCCACCTATAAAGGTATTTCAGTAATTTATCTATTTTAGGGTTTTCATGCATATACTCACTTTTCATGTATTAATAAAAACATTTACCGAGGGTTCTTACCGAATTGGGCCCGCTGGCCCATTATCCCAATTTTGGCCCATTAAGCCCAAAAATATTGAAGGCACAGAAATCTTGCACTCTGCGGTCTAAACACTATAGTTTACCAAAAACGTTAATCGATTTACCTCATGAGCATTCGCACACTCGCAAGTCCACAAAATACCAATTTTTTGGCATTTCGGCTTTTCGGCTTTTGCTGATCTAGACTAATAAGGGGTGTCAGTTACACACCTATTTTATGACGATTCACTGACGATATCTACGCATGAACTACCTAAAATTATATTACTACCACGTTAATCTAACTACCGAAACGAACTACATAATAACTCCTTACCTTATTCGGCCATAACACCTTAGACACTAGCAATCCTACCTTTGCCGAAGTTTGCGACTAGACTTAGATCCCGTTGCTCCACCTATCCAAGCCCTTGATCAGCAGCCTCTAGATCACCTTACTAACAAGACAAAATAGTTATCACAACCCCTTAGGGCTACAAGTCCAAGTCGACAGCCTCCCTAACCTTTATGGGTTTCGGCTTTTCTAGAATACGAAATAAAGACTAGATTGAAAAGACTTACCACTGGTTCCTTTGGTCAATGATTCCAATTAATCTCTACTCAATTCTGATGCCGATCTAAGCCCTCAAATGATAACAAAATTCGAGCCTTCAGTGATCTCAATATTCGGCTAAGTCCCTAAAAGTGTGGGGTTTTCGGCTTTTGCTGAAACTGTGTAATGAAAGATGAAATAGGAGGGTTTTGCTGTGGTCTAGTCGATAGAAACTTAAGGTTTAGAGAACTAGAGAGTCGGTCAAGAATGATGAAAAGGATAAGAGAATTGGCTAGAAGAAATCGGCACAGAAGAAAGTATAGTTTTTGGGATGTCGGCTTTTTAAGGCAAATGGCTATGAAGGTTTTAGAAACGTCTGAAGAAAAAGATGGAGATGCAGAGATGGATAGAGAGATTTGGCTATAGAGGAAGAGAAGAAAAAGAAAAATTTGATGAAGAGAGGAGAAAAGAAAGAAGAGGAGAATGGTCAGGAAACGGCACAATTTTCCCCTAATGCCGAATTTATACTGGCACTTAACCTAGCCGAATTTTACCCCCCTAAAGTACCCCTTGGCCGGCCAACTCTTGCTCCTCAAGAGTCCACCATTCGGCCAACCCTACTCTCCCTAATCAGCTCCTAAATCCTCTCCCTTATCCCCTCCTTACTCAATCCCTTAAGCAATTTAAACTCCTCCCGATGCACTTTCACTTGGCCCATTACTTACCTTTTTCTGTGCATTGAAATTAATATCACTAATTTGCTTACCTTGCGACTCGAACCTTAGTTCTCCTTGGTCATCCACACGCCACCTCTAAAGCCCCCTAAGTGACGTCACAAGCTAGCTTACCACAGGCTTCCCTGTGTTTTATTTTACCCAATTAATGCTTAAAACCGGAACCCCTTTTTCTTATGGAATTAAAATTAATTAAAACTACGGGTTTTTAACCTAAGCTTGGGCCTTCTAGAGGCCCACTAACCTAAGTAAATCCACGCCAAGCAGATAGAACACCAAAAATTTAAAAATTGCCAACATTCATAGAATTCCCGAAAATTGGTGCGTTACAATACATCTTTAAACTTTCAACATTTCAAGAATTTTTACTCAAAGATAAAAAATGATCGTTTCAACATTTTTAAATACCCAGATTATCTTCACATTGTCAATATCAGATCTTCTTATCGCATTCGATTATTCTAGGAAACATACACTTCTTAATTAGACTATTCGTCTTTTTACCCGTGAAGAAGTAAAATCTTATTCTCAAGAATGAACATCTCATTAAATTCTAAACATATAGTCCATACAGATTGAACAATCAAGTCGACCTTATTCATCTGTAATTGATATTTCAAGAGATTCTCTCTTCTAGTCAATAGAACGATTCAACATGCATCATTCTGATTCACTCATCATGCCAATCGAAAACCATAACAAATGCATTAGCATAACTAATACTGATATCTCAACTAAATACATTAACTATAATTAACTTACTTGAGAAAGGAAATCCACCATACATATTGGGACTTGAAATTTCACCACATTATCAGGATCAATTCAGAGGTATAGCCATACTTGTTCTTTATATACATCAATCACAAGCTGGAGGCCATACTCTAAATGCAAGCCATGATCAACAAGTTACAAGATAAAATATCCGAAAAACCAAGATAGAGAAATCAAAATGGAGAAGCCTGAATAAGGAAATCCAAGATAAAGAAATCTATGATAAGGAAATCCGATTTACAACATTGCATTAGAAGATCGAGAACTAGACTCATAAAAATATGAAAGATCGCAATGGTTTTTCAAAGAAAAGAAATCCAGAATAACATCATTTCAAACCACTGACAACAAATACGGCCGGCGCTATATGCTTCTCATATATATCTAAATTCAATCAGAGCAATGATCGGTAGAAATAGAATCATGGCACCATACACAATTTCTCATCAATTCCCAATAGACGAAATACAACAAAATACCAGAGAAAAACGTAACCATGCAGATTATAATCCAATCAGACTGACAACACATTCGTCTAACGTTAAGATCAGGGAACATTTTCATAATATAAAAATTCATCAGGGATTAGATACCCCCAATAATATTTTCGGTGTCAGATAATCTCATACCATATCTCAATAGGGACAATCACAAACTGTTCACTGTAATTACCATGCTTGGACATTTCATATTTCAAACATTATTCCTTTAACTATTTCTGCCATCCCAAATTTCATAATATTCCCTTTACTAAGAAAACCAGTTCATGACGGAATTTCAATCAATACATTTCTCGACATCATACCAGGATAGATTGTTTTACCAAAATTAACCTTTTTCATTAACTGCGATGTTGAGAAAATTAAACAATCTTTCGGTCAATCCGATATCTTTCTAGCTCATATCTGTACTTATCAACCTATTCTCAATCTCTAATCATGCTTATAACCATTCTGTCATTGAACTCTTTGGTTTCTCACCTAGAAACTCATTCCACATAAATCTCAGGAATTTCCATTATAAAACACCACTTTGGTAAGGGCGAGGGGTCGTAGGGCCTTTGACTCAACTCTCATATACATATACATGTAACACAGTTTTCATCATAGCAATTATATCTCAATCATGTCATTCATTTGGAGTAACTAGCATTCATATTGATTTAACGCCCATTTTCAAGTTATCTCATTTAGTCAAGTATAATTATGCAAACATTCTATGTTTTCTGGATAACTTTACTTATCTATTCATTTAATCATATAAGTCATGCACATGATATCATACATGGGCCAACAAACATTGATAAATTTATCACAATTTATACTTTTTCCTCGTACACTATCATTTAGACATATAATTACAATTATAGGAGTCAATCCAAGCAATTTAACACATTTACTTAAGCTATACGAGCTTATCAACCATGATTTTTCATATAAGCGTATGTGAATATTCATTCCATCTATATCTTTGGTAAGTTATCTAAACATATGCATTCACTCAAGCAAATCGACCATTTACATCATAGAATTATCTATTAATCATAAATAAGCTCATTTCACCATGTACACATTTCATGAATCCTCATTCATACCTTTCCAAGTTTCAGTTCATCAAGACTATACTTTACTCGAATATTTTATCATCACATTCAACATGGTCAATGTAGCTCGGTTGGAGAGACCTTTGTCTAAACAAAATGGCTCTCATACACATCGGGAGACATCACACTATCACAGATCGGTGGCATGTATAGCTGAACTCTCGTACATATGCTAGGTTAGTCCGAAAATTGACTAAACCATAGCTCTGATACCAATAAATATAAAACCCCTCACCCGTATCCAACGTCAGGACAGGGTTTGAGGCGTTACCGGACTTAAACATTCACAAACATACAAAATCGGGTCACCAAATTTTGCCCAAAATTAGAACTTTTCAATCACATTCATATCGTCCCTTATACAGGCCTTTGAGGCCTAAAACATACATTAGGGCAGTTCGAGACAAAATCGAAAACATTCAATAATCTTTGGGCAACTTAACAATTTTCTAGCATTAGAGAGTAACACGCCCGTGTCCTGGGCCCGTGTAACTCTTTGTTGATGACGTCAGTAACAATTTAAGGGCACATGCTCGTGGCCAGAGGCCGTGTCCTTAACACGGTTGAGACACACGGCCGTGTCTCTACCTGTGTGGTCAAGACTTAAGCTAATTTCCAAGCCTTTTTGTCATCTTTACATGCATATACATACACGATTTCAATGGCATTCATCATTAGCTCATTATTATGCATTAGTTCCACCTACTCATGATAAACTAGTCTAGCTACATCGCAAGACATTAACACATTTCATGAATAAATAGGCTTACAAGCCAAAATCATTATAAGCCACATCTCATGGCTATAATCAACAATTAATATAAGTCAATACCTTTGGCTAATCACAACAATAGTCATCATAGAAAAAATAAGTCCCTATACATGCCACTCGCATGAAAACATTTCACGTACACATGCCAATACTCTAAGAATAATGGGTCGATAGTGCGATGCTACCTCCGACAATCTCCAACCCCGAGCAGACCTGACAAAACTAAGAGAAATGGAAAGGAGGGAGTAAGCTTTTCGCTTAGTAAGCTCGCATGAAAATAATAAGCAATGCGATAACATGCTATTTTCATATTCTTTTTATTTATTCAAATTCTAGCTAAGCTGTTTTCTAGAGTCATAGTCATTAAATTATATATATCCGGATCTACGGAAATCCAAATTAAGATCCGTTAATTTTCCCAGAAACTAGACTCATACCTTTTCTTATAATAAAATTTTTAGAATTTTTGCTCCATCCAATAAGTACAGTATATTACTCAAAATCTCCCTTGTTTAGCTGTTTGATAGCTTCAACCTTTCTTTACTAAAATTTATTTATCTCCTATTACGATACTCAGATAATGTTCCCATCTCTTTCTCCTAAAAATAGACTCTTAAAGATTTCATTCATATGTATTTTAACTCATAATTATTTTTTTACAATTTCTAGTGATTTTCCAAAGTTGAGACAGGGGAGTCTGGGATCACTCTAACTCTGTCTCACAAGAATTAGTCTCATGACAATGCACCATGTAAATTTGTCTTAGAAGAGCTCATCATACATCCTTTCACTTGTACATATATCTCATGTTAATCCCGTTAAGTTTCTAGGAAATCTCGATGGATTATCCATTTATCGTTAATTCATAAGAATGATCATTTCAGGTGTGCACTCCCACGAACCTCACGTTCTACAGCGGGATTACCTATCAAGGCTAAATCCCCCGTAACATAAACTCATAAGGTGATGTCGGGATTACCAGTTCAGGCTAAATCCCTTATAGCTGCCAACACCCTTACTGAGTTTGGATCTGAATTACCAGTCCAGGCTAAATTCAGACCCTAATCAGATTACCCATCCAGGCTAAATCCTTAATGTACATATATTCTTCAGAAGGCTCGATCATTCAGGAACACCCATCCGAGCTAGATCCTTTCTATATTTGAGATCAACGAATTACCCGTCTGGGATAAATCCTTTCTGTAATACATGCAGTATCTCGAATCACATATAAATCATGGTTTATCCATCGAACTTCCTTTTTAACCTCAACCGAGACATTTTTAACATGTCATTTTTAAAGGTACATTTCATGTAATTTCATGCCATTATCTCATGCAAATGTCATACATTCATAAATCATGCAATTAGGCATATTATAAGTTTACGTTAAACTATCCGAACTTACTTGTCGAAATCTCATCAAGTACAACCGTGTAGCAATTCATACAACCCATGTAATAGTAATTTAACAACCAATTCATGTAACAATAATTTTCCATTCAATTTCACATAACACAACAAGCATTACATTTTTCCATATCATACACACCATCCATCAACTTCTCTTAAACATATTAAGTCATACAATTTATGCCATATCAATAGAGAATTACAATTCATGCATGGTATTGCTTTATTATTAACACACGAACTTACCTCGGATCTAGAAATGACAATTTACCATTTTAGTCCACAACCTTGTATTTTCCCAATTTAAGCCCGAATCTCGATTTCCTTGATCTATAATATCACATTTAGCCTACTAATTAGTCACACTATTCATATGGGTCTAAAAATCATATTTTTACAAATTTGAATTTTAACCCCTAAACTTTTGCATATTTGTACTTTTTCCCCAAGGCTCGAAAATTAAACTTCATCCTATTTCCTTATGTTTTATGACATGCTGATCATTTTTCCCTTCTATGGAAACATCAAATTCTCACTCTAACATGTACTTTTTAACATTAGGTATTTTTACCAATTATGACGTTTTACTCGTTTTCACGTAAAATCGCTTAGCAAAAGTTGTTTATCTAACACCCAACACTCATTTTCTACCATTAGACATCAAAATGCATACATATTACTCATGGGTAAATTTTTAAACATAAATCCTAGCTCAAAATAATGGTAGAAATGAGTAGATCAGGTTACCGGGACTTAAAAAATGTAAAGAACATTAAAAACGGGGTTTAGGATCACTTACAAATGAGATTCTAAAGCTTGAAAGCCCTAGCCATGGTGTTTTTCATGAGACATTCAGCCATGAGGAAGAAGATGAGCAAATTTGGCTTATTTTTGGCTTTTTAATTCATTTAATTACTTATTTACTAAAATGCCCTTAATGAAAAACTTTTAAAAACCTATCATACCATATCCATTTTTGTCCACAAACTTCAAAATGGTCTAATTACCATTTAAGGATCTTTAATTTAAAAACTCATAACAATTAGACACTTCTAACATGTCGAACTCAACTTTTGGACTTTTTACAATTTAGTCCTTTTGACCAAATTGAGTGCCCAAACGTCGAAATTTTCGAATGAAATTTTCACGAAATCATTCCGTGAAATCATAGAACATAAGAATATAATAAAAATGAAATTTTCCTCATCGAATTTGTGGTCCTGAACTACTGTTCAGACTAGGCCAAAAATCAGGATGTTACAGGGAGAAGCTAAACAGGTGTAGGTGGATACTTATATAACAAAGCCTCAATCGTCCACTATATACTAACATGGTCTAATTACCATTTAAAGCCATCCGATCATACTTCTATAATCATTTAGCACCTTTTGATTAATAAAGATTAGCTTTTACAATTTAGTTCATTTTACCTAATTAACCAACCAAACATCAAAATTACTGAACCAAAATTTAATATGACACTCTAATAGACTCATAAATATCAAATAAATAATATTTACTGACTCACTTGTAACACCCCTAACCTGTGTGTGTTGCCGTAACAAGGATACAGGGCATTATCAGAGTTTTCAAATCAAACGAACATAAATTTCAAACATTTCAAAACATATCAATATTCATAATAAAATCATTCCAATTCATACATATCGTCTCTTGTACGAGCCCTCGAGGCCCTAAAAACACGTTAGAAACAAGTCTGGACTAAATTAGATACTCAGAGAATTTTTTTGAAAATAGTGAAAATTTTCAACACTGCATGGGTCACACAGCCGTGTGGCCAAGCCATGTGACTCACATAGTCAAGAGACACGCACATGTCTTAGGCCACGTGGGCATTCAAAGTAGGGACACATGGTTGTGTCCCAGCCCGTCTCCGTGCCCGTGTAACTCTCTAACTTTGTCACGCGGGTAAGCCACACGCCCGTGTGCTAGGTTGTCTACCCTTCAAATAACCTCACATGCCCGTATGCCAGGTCGTGTGCTAGGCTATGTAATAGCCTGACTTACAACCGTTCGAAAGCTACAGGGGACACATAGCCATGTCACCTGATCATGTGTCACACACGGCGAAGACACACGCCCGTGTAGACGAAAATAGGCTATTTTACAAGCCATTTTTCTCACCCATTAAGGCATAAACCTACAACAAAAAATGTACATATATAAAAGTCATAAAGCAAAATCAAGCTGTAAACAAGTCATATACATATGGTACAATCACATACAACCAATATACCCTTAGGCACCTCAAATGACAACATGTAAACATGTATAATCATGTAATCAATTTGGCCAAAATTATCAACCAACTTCCAATCAAGTTTGCATCAATTCAAGCTATTAAATTAACTTACCACAGCCTATCAATTAGTACCAGATGTGCCATTCAAACAACGTATCATTTCTCAACATTTCCAACATGTCACAAGCCATATATAATATGCATATTCAACTATCATTTCATCTTCTACCAATTATCCATATTAAATCATTCATCAATCATTATAAAGCTAATATTTACATGCCATGAACTAAGCTCACATCATTATCAAAGTGCCAAATCACAAGCCAAAACAAATGGCCATTTCAACAACCAAAACACATAGACAACACTAGCCAAAATACCTATACATGCCATTATAACCAAAATTAAAACAACCGAATGCACCAAAAGAGCTGATGGATAGTGTGATATAGCTTTGACAAGCTTCCAACCCGAATGAGCTTCTAGTTCTCTATAAGACACAAAAAATAACACAGAGTAAGCATTTAAGCTTAGTAAGTTCATATAACATAGAACATAACTTACCATTTAGTCACATAATAGTTAAGTAAACATAGCATATCCCAATGTAACTTGGCCAAATGCCTAAGCACATATACATCAACCATGTTAGCCATGTAAATACATATATAAACCAATAATCATGGATGACCACAACAATTGTTTATGTTTCATATACATGTATCATCCAATTCAAAAAAAAATTTCATATACCATATAACAATATTCCATGTAATTCATATATTCCCTATAATAGTCTGTATTAAACTCTTACCATTTTGTATCTGAATATTGCCCATTGAGCCATTTAGATTACCGTTAGATACCCAAGATAGCTCACACGTAGTGTACAAAATCATATAATTGTAGTCTGTCAAATCCTATACATGTATGCTTATAGGAGTTGTAATTAGTATGCTCTCACGAGCTGTAAATCGGTATGCTCACACGAGCTATAATTAGTATGCTCTCATGAGCTGTGGGTCAAAACGTAGCTACACGATACTACTCACATGAGTTGTGGAGTTTCTGCAACACATTCTGGACCTCAGCCATTGGTCAGAAGTTCAGGACTAGCACCTAAATCATGTAAACGCTAATGACATGTCATTTGTATCTTACGTATTCCTAAGGTTCAAACGGGGCTTAGTAATTTTCGTACGTCATTGGATATGCAATCAGTATATATGTATGACATTTCACAACACATGTAGAATTAAATTAAAAACATATAAACACGATATAGTTACATGAACTTACCTCGACGAGTATATGTAGATACAGAGGCAATTAATCTGAAACTTTTTCTTTACCTCGATCTAAATTCGTACAAGGTCTGTCTTTATCTATATAGATAAATTTAACTCAATTTAATATACAATTCATTCAATTTAGCCCAAAATCATATTTTTGAAAAATTACTATTTTGCCCTTATACTATTAATTTCTTTGCAATTTAGTCCCTAGCTCATAAAAAATGAAAATTTATGAAATTTCACCACAACCCACTATGGCTAATTATCAACTAAGTCCCTAGAATGCCCTATATTTCATTTATTTCACAAATTCAACATGCAAAATTTTTATTTTTCAATTTAATCCCTATTTGACAATTTTACCAAAAATCCATTTACAAAAGTTGTTTATCTAACAATAACCATTCATTTTCTACCATCAAACATAAAAAATCATGTATATTCATCAATGGTAAAACCCTAGTAGTTTAATAGTTTCACAAATTAGTCTCTGGGCTAGCTAGATAAAGCTACAAATAACCCGAAAACATAGAAATCATTAAAAAAGGATAAAAATTACTCACATGCACAAGAAATTAAGTTGGCCGAACCTAGCAAGCTTTAATGGCTTCCTCTTATTTGAAATTTCGGCTGGAGAAATAAGAAAAAGATGATACTTTGATTTGTTTTATTTAATTTTAACTATTATTTACTAATTACCAAAATAACCTTAAAAATAATTCAAAATTTCAATAATACCAAAACATGCTCATCCACTAACACTATTAATGGTCTATCTACCGTATAAGGACTCGAGATTTAAAGTTCTATAACTATTTAATACCTTTAGCTACTAGAACTCAACTTTTGAACTTTACGCGATTTAGTTCTTTTTATCAATTTGAGCATGTAAATTGTAAAATTTGTTAACGAAATTTTTATACGGTACTACTATCATGTTGTAGGAAATAAAATAATAATAAAATAAATTTTTCAACTTTGAATTTTTGGTTCTGAAACTACTATTTTGATTTCACTAAAAATAGGCTGTTACATTATTGGTCAGAATTATGGTCTCGAAACCACCGTTTCTAACATCATTGAAAATTGGGATATTACACAAAAACATGTATGGGAACTACTAAATCATAACTAATTAAACTAATGCAAAAATTATATAATCCCAAATAAAAGTATAGTACAGAAATCCAAATTATAAATGCTCAAAATTAGTTGGACTCAGATTTCAACTCCTCCGTCATTTGGGCCTTGCCCCTATCAAGCCCCGCTGATGCTTTCATTACTCACCTTCCCAAACTCTGTGTTGGGTTGTGCTGGCTTAGGTCACAGATCACCACGCCTCTAATCAATGAGCGGCCTACGCGAAATACCTACTCATATTTCGATGGTGCGATAGGGTTTCCTCCTCCTTATCATCATCATCGTCGTCGTCACCCTCCTCTGCTTGTGGTGGGAACCTCTCGAACATGTAACGGAGTGCAGCTGGTGTGGGACACCCATTCTATTTCATGACGTGGATTAGAATATCTCCTATGTCCTGCATCCAATGGGTTTGCCACTCTAATATCGACATATCCGTGCAGCCTATCTTCCTTGACGTGTGTGCTTTCCCTTTCCCCTTCGTCATCCCCTAAGTGTCACTCCAATTCTTATTTCAAAGTTTCTTCTACTGATTCTACTTGCGTTAGAGCTCGATGAACAATTTGTATAAGTTATCATCAATCACACTCCTAGTAGGTCTCATAAACGGCTCGACTGGTGACATGGGGACATCAACTCAGTGACATAAGGTAGTAATTAGATGTGGGAAGTACATAATCTATTTTTTATGTTATATGCACTTGAGCATCTCCTTGTATATCCAGTGGCCTATACAAATTTCGTCTTTCTAAAAAATCGAGTAAAACATAATCGCTCGATAGGCAGCAACGTTAGAGGCATGATGACTTAGTGCGAGGCGGCTACAAATAAACTGCATCCACTTCTTGGCCATCGGTAAAGTGATGGTCGTGTTAAAATTCAATGACATCTTAGAGTTTGCTTGGTGATTCCACTCACCAAGGCCCTCATTCAAGTATTCTATAATACCCTCAACGTTGAAATCCTCAAACGTAAATAAGTATAAGGTCTATAAAAATTTGTGGGTATAATAAAGAGCATCGTAGAATTAACAAATATATTGAATTGTAATTGGAACATCTTTGCCCCGGACAGTCACATGGGTGATCTTCACCTTTCTACTTCTGATTCTCCCTATCTTCTAGGGAGGCATAAAATTCATATCCAATGGTAAGCTCAGACAAGATCCCAAATCTCGCGCAAGAAAACATAGTGGGATCAAACCCATGATCATGTATAAACAACCGTCTATTCATTTGGAGGAAGAACCGCTCAGCATTTATGTTATGAAAGTGATTGACATATGGGTTACTTGATGCTTGAGTGGAACGTTGTCCTTTTCTTGGTGCAATTTTCAAATTAAAGTGGAATAACAACTAACCCAAGTAATAAAAATGATAAAGAACAAGTTTAGAACACAATACCTAGGGTGGTTGTTGACTAGCCATAGTTCCCAATTGATGTAGCATGGAACAAAATGAAAAATGAAAATTGAATTGAAAAAAGAGGACAAACAGTTAGTTAGGTGAATTGAAGGTTAAGAATATGAAAGAACAAAGCTCAGTGGCAGGGAAGACGTAGGGTACGACTCCAAAGGGATGTTTTCTCTCTTTTGGTTGTTTTATATTGTGTGCTCTTATGCTTAAAGTTGATGGTTATAAATAGAATTTCAATGGGCTTTATGCGTAAAATGGCCCGATTTTGATTCAAAACATAGGCATGTTGTGCCACAGCCTGTGAATATCATGACACGACGCCTTAAATTTTACATTCTTCCTTTGATTCACTCGTGTCGCGACACAACTTGTGTGTGGCACAACACGCCCATTTAACATCAGGTACCCTTCTTTTGAAATGCCTACGTCACACCACAACCTATTCTTGGCATGACATGACATTGTTTCCAGCCCTTTTGGGTGTGTCGATGTCCTCCGATCATCCATTTTCATCATTGTTTAGATTTCTTCCATTCTGTTAAGTCCAAAAACTTGAGTTCTATTGATTTTAACATGTAATTACATCCTATTTATCTTAAACCTTTACTACAAGCTAGAAATTGAAACTAACTTATAGAATTTTACAAATTAATTATAGTTCAGTGGTTAATGCTATGTTGTACTATCGGATGTGTTTAACAGTTCTTTGAACTTTACCATCGACTTCAATCGTCTTTCATGACCATCTTAACTCTTCTAATTACTTTCATTTTCTTTCAGATATTGTAATTTGTATCATTATCGTGTCTTATGACTACCTACATCTATACCTTTTGTTAATTTTTGTAGTTGAAATTACCGTATTGGGCATTGGTTTGGCGTTCTCCTCAATTGATTCTTGGTTTTTAGTTCCTTTCTCCTCCTTCATAGGCTTGTCGACTTCTTTCAGACTTTCTTTTTTTCATGTCTGGGTTCGATTAGCATATTTGATTCCTTTCCCAATTATGGCGTGATTGCCTCTACGTGTTACTACCCATCTCTCTAAGAATTATTCTCCGTGTTAATCGGGAGGTTTTTACCATTTTGTTTTTGGAACATCAATATTAATTGGCTAATTTGGTCGTAGACGTTATCCATTAGGGATTCAACTCATCTGCATGTTGCTTTAACTTGTTGAATATATGTCTTCATCATTGCCATCTCCCTCTAATTGATCAAATCTTTGATCGCACGTAGCGTGATCACTGCCCATGGCTCATTGTTGCAGCGGTGGTGGTTGATAAGGAGGATTCAATCGAGTTTGGTCTTGGTTTGCTCCTCATTGGTTACCTCCCCACTTGAGGTTCAAAAGATCTCTCCAACAGGTATTGTATGTGTTTGAATAAAGGTCTCAATCTGTAACACCCCAAACCCGGCCCGGACGTTACGGCCTAATCTAGCGTGTCACATTGAAGTGTTTTAGTGAAAATAGTGTTTTCATTGAAAACCCTTGTTAAAATAAAAGAAACCTTAATTAACTTAAAAAACACACCTTTCAGTTGTGAAAACCTTGTTTGAAACAATTGGTTTAAGAAAACTTATCATTTAAAAATTTAATTGCGAAAACGTAGTAAACATACTATAATTTAGGAAACCCATGTTCAATTTCTTGTAAATTACAATGAAAATAATAATAATAATTCAAGTAATAATAACATAATGAAAACCTTATTACAATCTGATCTGAAACGTACTTAATTAAATAAAAACTTATATACTTAAAAAGAAAATAGGTCCAAATTATCTTGCTAGCTGGCCACTCAGAGTCCCTCCAAACATCGAACCTTTTACTGAACATCACTTAAAAATAAAATAAAAGAGGGGGTGAGTTTTCACAAACTCAGTGTGTACAACCCTCGACGAAAACAAGCATTCAAAAAAAAAACATCATTCATCAAACATGCAATACAATCCCATCCAAGTTATCTATCCGCTACACACCAGCTCTGTCCCCTACCACACCATGTGGGGATATAAATATCGACCCACCCAACCAACACACCAATGGTTGCCCACTTGCAGAACTACCTTCATTTACATATTGGGCTTTAAAAGCCGCCGTTGGATCCACGATTGTCAAGCAACCATGCGATCCTCATATACTTCCTCCGTTCCATAATTCCCAACCCATATGCAACCTAAGCAGAGTATCATATGTATGCATGTCACATCCATAAAACTTACATTCAACACCTAGGGGTATTTTGTGCATTTTTGCCCTTAGGGGCATTTTGGTAATTTTCCCTTTTATTATCGTTTTCACTTGCCTTGGTTCGTTAACAAATTCCGTGAGCTAAGATAAACGAATACTATGCACCAGGTAGGATTCCAGAGAAGAGGAGGTGGGTCATTAAGACCGCTTAAGTACCAAGCTCTCCCTAGATCCAATCCTAGACATGCATATACCTGTTGCCACACCTTAACCCTTTGACTTTTCCACGGTCGCAATATGTTAATTAAGTTTTATGTAGTTATCATATACTAGGCCCAAAACCCTTACAAAGCCCAATCAAATTCACATACCTGGATCTGGCCCATTAAGCCCAATCACCTGTATATGGCCCAGTAGGCCCAAATCACCTGTATATGGCCCATTTGGCCCAAATCACATTTAGGCCCAGTCACGTTCATATTCATGCTCACATACAAATTCCTATCACATAGCATCAATATTCATTTTTTGCCTATTATGGGCCTAATAGCTCATCGGGCCCATTTAGCCCATTCTGGCCAATATGGCCAAATCACAACCCAAGTCCATGGAATCACCCGTGGGCCTCAAGCAACCTATCATTTTCCCACTTACGAGTGTTCGTGCACTCGCAAGACTACCGTATCCAAACTTTCGGCTTTTCGGCATTTCGACTTTTTGGCTTTTTAGCTTTTCGGCTTTTGTCGATTCATTGTGTATGTGTAGTGTATGTACACACCTGGTAAGCAAGCATGTTGCGATTCCTTTAGTCACCAACCTACAAATGATATCACCCTTCCATTAATCGCATGCTTAATACATATCCTTACTAATATTGAAGCCTCACATTAACCTTACCTTGCGCGATAAATATAATAGCCCCTTCTTAAATCACTAACCACAATCAACTCCTAGATCTACACCAATCTTAACTATTAAAACTAGAATAATAGATGACTCATGTCCAACACAAGTCTCCTTACCTTAACTATGAACATTCGACCACCTTAGTCAATAGGAGAGGAATACCTACCAACACCGCAAGCACCTAAAGGCAATTTCGGCAGAGAGCTAAAATCCGAGATCTGATACTAATTCCCTACTACAATTGATTAGAAAGCGTGAGGGACAATAATCGATACTTAGCAAAGAAAAGCGATTGTAAAACACTTACACTAGATTTGTTCAAAGAGTATTCGACCCTTGGGAGATTCGGCTTTCAAACTTAGTATGGTGAATAAGGTTTATTTGGCACAGATTAAAAAAGAAGAGTAGAAGAAGAAATCAGCTAAGTGAAACAAATAAAATTGTGTAGAGAAGAATAGAAAGCGGCACAAAAAAAAAGAAAGAAAAACAAAAGGGTTTTTGGCTTTTTGGATCTTGAAGAGAAAAGGGTTTTCGGTAGCAAGTGAAGAAGAATTTCGGCAGTAGCCTAGCAACCTTGTACTTGGTCCCTATTTATAGCCTTTATAGCTGAATTTTCCATGCCTAATTTCCAATTCGACTCCATCACTTCTCTCTTCTCATCTCCTCATATTTCTCCCTGATAACCCCTTGATCTTTTCCTTAATTTTCTCTTCTGAACACTCCCCTTGGAGTCTACCTTCATGCCACTTCCAACCTTCTAGAAGGCCAAAATTAAACTTTTAAAAACAATAAGCTTGGATTCGAACCTTAGATCTCCTTGCTAGCTACTAACGCCACCTCCCTACACTCTAAATGGCGTCACTTAGTCACTCCTCTACAACGATTTTTGATGCTATTTTTCCCCTATTTTTACTTAAAAGCCCAACTACTTGCCAACAAGGTCCTTTTAATTATTAACACATACTTTCCTTTTCCCCTAAGTTCAAACTTAAACCTTAGCCAAGGCCTACTATTACCTACTTAACTGAAAATACCTAGCACATTTTTTTATCAGAACCGAAAAAAATTTGGGATTTTGAGATTTTTGCATTTTGAGATTTTAGGGGCATTACACAATCCTTGTTGCCTATATAACTCGTCTCCTCCAGTTGGTTTCCTGAATGTGGTTCTGACCTCGTCAGCTTGACATGTGTCTCAAAAAGGCTTAGATTTTCTAAACTTTGTTTTAATGTATCCTCTTCATTTTCTTTGTTTCTTACTTTCTTTGTTGGTGGCTTTGATTGTATATAAACCTCTCTTTAAGGTACATGTACAAATTCATAGCCATATCTTCAATATTTTATAAGCTTGTTTGTATGTGCAAAATATAAGAGATCCGTTGGATGCTCCGTCTAGGTTAGATTTGTTATGCCCATCGACACCATTATAAAATTTTTGTAGCTGGAGCCATGCTTGCAGTCCATGATGTGAGCACTTCCTTTACATCATCTTAAAATGCTCTCATACCTAGTACAGAGATTCACCTTCAAGTTATTTAAAGTTTTTGATCTCCCACTGGAGTTGAATGGTTTGACTAATTGGGAAAAAATTATGAAGAAAATTTTTTGTGAGATTGTTCCATGTGGTAATAGAACTTTGTTCTAACAAGTCTAACCAATCGGTCGCGTTATCACATAATGAAAATGGGAATAACCGAAGACGTATAACATCGTCAGATACTTCATTATATTTGAAGGTGTCGCATAGTTGAAGAAATCTCTAAAAGCATTAGTTCAGGTCTTTAACCATGTTTCCCTTGAACTACAATGTGTTTTGAATAATTTGGATTGTGGCTATCCTTATCTCAAAATTATTGGCATTAACCATCGATCGCTCAATGCTTCCTTATACCGCGTCTAAGGTAGGTAAGGCGAACTCGCGCAATGTCCCCTGAGCAATTGGGACCTCTTCCCTATTATGTTCTTGTGGTTCTAGTGGCTCTTCAAGTAATGGATTTCCCCGGGGCAAATTTATTACCGCAGGTGGATTGCTATCATTATTTGATGCTTGTGCCTGAGTATTCACTCTGAATCTAGGTATGGTTCAATTAGAATGCTGGAGCTTCGGCTCATACATGACCTGAAATTAAAATTAAAATTAAAATAAATAATTAAAAATTAAAATTGAAACTATAGGTACTAACCTTCCTACTTATCATACTAGTTGTAAAAAAAAATATTTTCAAATTTTATTGTTGAAATCTCCCTAGCAACAACCCCAACAACTTGACCGTCTATAAACGAGTTATCGTTCATAGAATAAATATCACACAAAAGTATCAGAATTAAAAAAGGCAGTGTCCGCAAGTGCACGAGTCAAATTGTATAATGAAATACTTGGAAGTATTTTGAGGATTGCCCAAGGAAGGATAGAGTAAATAATGAAATCTTTTTTTTCACAATAATAAGTCTAAGTAATAATAGTTAATTCCTATAATATGATGGACCATAAAATAGATTAGAGAAATAAAATAAATAACCAACGAAAAGAAATAAATAAAGAAAATCAACAAATGAAATAAATCGGTAATGCAATCAGGAAGATTAACTTGCTTCAGGGTTTGCAACCTACTTTGGATTGGGTATCTAGAATGGATTAATCACCGATCAAGCAATTATTACCTCCTGGCTCTAATTAACTTAATCGATTGGTTGATACTCACTTCTCTTCTATCATCACTTTCTTAATCAGGATCAATTACAATTTACTCAATTTGACTTATATTCTGATTTAATATAGCCTATGGTTACTTATTAGGATTTTCAAGCCTAACAGTTTAAGAACACATAATTTGTACCTACTAATCAATCCCTAAAAATCCTAAATCCATCGTTAGTCATATTTCCATCCACTCGTTACTCTCCCCTAAAGGATCTAGCCACTTATGTTATTCATGATTTCTACTTCGATTGAACAAACCGTGTGAGAAACACGACCAATTCAGTGAAGAAAAGAGATTTGAATAATTGTGGATTGAGTATCAAATTGGAACAAAGTAGCAAATCTCTCAATTGGAATAACCAAACCATACGAATGGAAAGGAAAATATAAACAAAATGCTTTAATCAAATAAACAAGTCCTTGAATCAGAACTGATTCAAGAGGAAGAATAAGATAGTATTTAGAAAATGAAAAGAAAATAAATAAAAACTAATTCTAAACTATGAGGGTTTTTTAAGGTGTCTAGGATGACTTGATTACATTCAAACCTTAATGTCTTATTTATAGAGGTGTTGGAAGCACAAATTAGGTGTTCAACATGTACTAAGTCTTCGTATAAGTTTTATTTTGCGAACAAAAATAACCCCGAAATACTTGGGCAGCATGTCAACTTGTGTCATATCATCTCCCTTTCATAGTGCGTCACGACACCCAAGATATGGCTTGTGTTGTTCGTTTGGTGCTTTGACATCTTGGGAAGCTTGTGCATCACTCAACCTTTGCTTCCACATCAATTGGGCCTTCATATCTCCATCCTACACACTCAATTAAATGAATTAGCACAGCCTAAGGCTCATGTTGATCTTTTGGGTCACAACACCAATAAAATGTGTTTAAAACACTTATTTTTATTAACTTTTAATCCTAAGGCCTAAATACTAAAAATGCAAATTAAAATTCTAAATTACTAAGAAAACAAACTCCTTAAGTGAGGAATTGACCCGAAATGAGTACTACATTTGACAACAAGTCTTGATGTTATGACATTGTTTGATGAGAGAGTATATAAGACAAAAATTAGTGAGGTATTCTGGAAATTATTTACACTCTACACGTCCTCCTCATTTTTTTCTTTCTTCTTCTATGGGGATAGGTGGATTCTGATTCCAAGTATTTTGATAGTGAGTCCCTGAACACAAATCTTTAACCTTTTTTCCTGAATGTTTAGTTTATGGTGTTTTAGGTTCTTGTTGTAAATTTTATTGTTTGTTAAGAATGATGAAGGATAGCTTTATGGTGAAGATTTTATTGAACTGTTGATCCGTGTTATATGTGGAACACAAATGCATGTTATTTTGTAATCGTGAATGGGTTGTATAAATGAAATGCATGCTATGTGTGGTACAGTTGGCAATGTTGTATTATGCGTATTGTTCAGTTAATTGTCTCGTAAATAGCTTACTTGAATATGTGGAACTATGAAAACATGTTAAATATGTTTTGAATATTATCCTATTGTGTATGCTCGAATGTTGTTGTTTGCATGTGGATCTTGGAGGGATGAGTTGTGGTGGAAGTGTAAGAGTGAAGATGTCCATGTTATTTATATATATGTTGCTTTACGAAAGTTCAAGTGGATTGTACAAAGATGAATACGCATATGTTATATGATGGCCTCGTGAGGTATTCATGACAAGTATGAGACTTAGAGGAGTCTAAGGCTTTTAGCCTCATGTATATATATAAATCCCACGTGGGTACCCGAGTCTCATGAATGTATGTAATCCCATGGGCGTACGTAAGTATTATATAAGTATCGTAAGCTATGCTTGAAACATTTGGACAAGGGCTAAGTTAGATTCCTTAGTGCTTGTGTTAGATGATACTCACTGCCTGTAACATGCATATGATGGGGGCAACCTTTAGGCTAGGCTTTAGGACTTTAAGTCTTATGCTTCCAAAGTTAGAATCAGTAAAGTTAAACAAAAAATATTGGATAATGTATTTGTTTTTAGGATAATACATTTATATATATAAATATGGTGATCCTATGGGTTCATTTTAATAAGATAAATCATTGGTTAAATGTTTAATTGCAGTAAATATGCATCCTTGGTTCTTTAACATCCTGAATTAGGGCCTAGTCAGAATAGTGGTTTCAAGACCACAAATTCAAAATAGAAATAATTATTTTATGATAATTTGATGATCCATGATATGATTGCATGTTTGTGTGAAATTTTCATGAAGAAATTCTATGCCTAAAATATCTAATTTGACTTTAGGGACTACATTGAATAAGTTGTAAAACTTGTATTCTAGAAGCTTTAAGCATGAAATTGCATTAGATTATTAATTAGAGGTCCTTAAATAGCAATTTGACCAAGTTCTAAAATTTTTGACAAAAATGGGCATGAATAGGAAAAATTTGAAGGAAAGGCCTTAAGGACATTTTGGTCATTTGGTTAATAAAAGAATAAAAAGGGAAAAAGAAAGCAAAATTTGTCCATCTTCTTCTTGCTTGTGCCAAAATTCCAAGGGTTCCTATAGCTAGGGTTTGTTCATCTTTCAAGCTCAAAAGTAAGTGCATCCTAGTCCCGTTTTTAATGTTCTTTACATTTTTTAAGTTGTCATCAATCGATCTAGCTATTTCTACCACTATTTTGAGCTAGGGTTCATGTACGAAATTTGACCCATGTGTAACATGGTTGTATTTTGATGTTTAATGGAGGAATATGAATGTTTGATGTGTGATAAACATCTTTTACTAAGTGATTTTTAGTAAAAACAACTAAAACGGACTTATTTGTAAAAGATAAAGAAATGGGTAGTAGAAATGTGGTTTAATGTGAAATATGGGCTGATACGAGTTAGAATATGAACCAGCTAGGCTTAGGTAACAAAGAAAATGCATGCATTTCATTTTTTGAGCCTAGAGACTAAAGTGTAAATAAGTGAAAAGTTAGGGGTAAAAAAGTAATTTTACCAAAGTATGTGTTATGGGTCGATGTGAGCAATGTGTGTATTGAACAAGTTAAAATTGGCATTATAGATCAAGAAAAACGTGTAACAGCCTAGTTTTAGATAAATTAGAATAGTGCTTTGGGACCACAAATTCGATGTCGTAAAATTATTTTAATAATATTTTTGGTGTTTACAGTATGTGGATATCTATGTGTGAAAATTTCGTGAGCTAATTTTATTGTTTAATAGCTCAATTTGAGAAAAAATGACTAAATCACGTAAAATGCAAAAGTTGCATTCTATATGATAAAGGTGTCTATTTGCTATGGCTTATTAAATGTGAAGTCCTTATGTTGTAATTAGACCATTGATAAGGTTAATGGACATAAATGGCCTAATGTTTGATGATTGAATGGTTTAATAACCAAGGGTGAAAATGTAAACTATGTATTAATGTATTATTAATAAAACAAAAACATAAAAATATGGTTTCATTCATATTTCTTCAATTGAATAACAAAAGAAGAAGAAGCCATTGAAGCTTTCTAACATTCGACCATTGCATGATTAAATAGGTAAGTCTATTTTGCTCGGTTTTGATGATTTTTACGTTTTCGTGATCGTTACTTTAAGTACTAGCTAGCCCATGCTTCAATTTTTGAAAGTGTTGATGATTTTCAAAGTTTCCATTGATGAATGCTTGAGTTCTTAAATGATTGATGATGGAAAATGAGTATTTGTTGATAGATTATTATGTTTTGTAAAGTGATTTTTAGTGAAATTAAAAAGGACTAATTTGTGAAAAGTGTAAAATGTGCAGTTCAATGTGTGAAATATTGATATATATGGGCTGATATGGAACCTATAGATATTTGGCTAGCTTGGGTTTAGTTGAAATTATCGTAAATTATGCTTTTATGAAATAGGGACTAAATTAAGAAAATGTGAAATTATAGGGGTTAATGTATAAAATGTCCCAAATTGCGTGCTTTGGATGAAATCGAATGAATTGAGGAGTAAAAGAGCTAATTTTGAATTTATATAGATCGGGAAAGAAAGGAATCAGATTTAGATCAGGGAAAATCGAAGGTTATCGAGTAATTCATTCGATTCGTCAATTTCGAGTATGAGGTAAGTTCGTACATGATAAATGAAGTTACAATTATGTTTTTAATGCTTTAATAATGAATAAATTGTATATATTTGAATAGGATTACGTACGATAATAAATCAACTATGTTTGGCACTTAGTGTGCGAATTGGAATAGCTTCGGCTATATGAGGCACTACGTGTGTGATACTGATATAGCTACGGTTTAATGTGATGGCACTAAGTGTGCAAGATTGTTATAGCTTTGGCTAATCAGTGATGTACTAAGTGTATGAATATTTAGAGCATGGAAAGACTTCCGAACGAATTAATGTATTGAACAAAGAGGTGAGGATGAAATAAATAAATACGGGAAAGTTCAGGTATGTACAATACCTATGTGGTAGTTGATACTATGTGTATGAAGCATGTTAATTTGTATATACATGTTAAATGGTGGTGGATTAGAATGATGATATAAGAACTAATAAGTGTTTATTAATTGATGTTTTGTATTATATGAACTGTTGAGTATATTTGGTACGAACTTACAAAGCTATGAAGCCTACTGTATGATATTTGTCTTTGTTTTATAGAGTATCGAAGCTAGCTTGGACATCGGGGATCACCGGGAACCATTATCACACTATCGACTACTTATTGGTATCTTTGGATGCTTGTAAATATGGTATATGGCATGTATAGGCTAGTGAGTTGATAATATGTTTTGAGATTTGATTTAGCCATGAGATTTGACTAGCTTTTGGTTGAAAATGTTGGTATGTTTTTGGTCGTTTAAGTTGGCCTAAATGATGTGCATAATGCCTTATACATATTGGCTTGTTTTGGATATGTTAGCCTTAGTTGTTGATATAGTTTAAATATGTGTTTTGTGATATGAAATAGATGATAATATAATGAATTAATGTATATGGAACTTATACAAGTTGTGATGATTTTGGCATAATGATTTGGTAGGTTTTCAACATGGAATTGAGCAGTTAAAATGGTTGATGATAGATGGTATGATATGTGTGTGAATTGGTATGTTTTGGCTGCCTATAAGTGTATTGAAATAGTCCCAAATTGGTTGCTATGTGTGCATGGGAAAAGGGTGGCAAATTGGCTTTCTAAATGGCTTATTTTTATCCACACGAGCAGAGACACGGGCGTGTGTCTCGGTCGTGTGTGACACACGGCTATGTTTGTAACAGCCCGATTTTGGACCTAGTCAGAACAGTGGTTTTAGAACCACTATTTCGGGGTCGGGGAAATTATTTTTAATATTATTTTGTGTCATAGC
Source organism: Gossypium longicalyx (assembly GCA_025698465.1). Taxonomy (NCBI): domain Eukaryota; kingdom Viridiplantae; phylum Streptophyta; class Magnoliopsida; order Malvales; family Malvaceae; genus Gossypium; species Gossypium longicalyx. Next base: position 31,751,190 of record CM047006.1, read on the forward strand.
ATGGTTATATGAGTGCATGAAAATTTTGGTGAATTAATTTTAGCGTTTGTGAGCTTAATTGCGAAAAAGTACTAAATCACATAAAGAGCAAAAGTTTTGTTTAACTACCCAAATATGTTAAATAGCTAGAGAATCAAAATAGGAGGTCTTTAAAGAGCAATAGGCCTTTAAGAAAGGCTTGGCTGGCCATAGACACAAAGATGAGTAGAAAAGTCAAAACTTAGTGAAGTTGGTGACTTGTTTTGACTAGAAATAAAATAAAATAAAGAGAAAGTGATATAATCTTTTCACTTTCATTCTCTCCACCAAAAATACCCGCAAAATAGGGGTTTTGAAAGCTTGAAAACTTCAGCCACTCTTCACCCATGCAAGTAAGTGATTTTGATGGTCTTTCTTGATAATTTTTGTACTTTTGGGACCCTTGTAGCATAATCTAGCTAATGAGAGGACTATTTTGCAAAATGGCTGTGTAACACCCCTAAGCCCTATCTGTTGCCAGATTAAGGTTAAGAGGCGTTACCAATCATATTACCATTCATACAGATATGCATTATATATTACAGTTCAAGAGTTTAATCACATCAATGTTTAAAACTAAATCGAATATCAAATTTTAAAAAAATTTATATCATTCATAACATAGCATGAGTTAAACAAAAATCCATAATATGTCATAACCATTTATACTTATAAAGGACATATAACCCATCACTATCTTCACAATTGATTATTAAACCAAATCTTAGGTAAGCCAAGTGCACACATAAGTTATACATCAAATAGAATTAAATTTCATTTCTAACTCTTTCATTTATACTTGCGGCACCAATATATTAGTCTAAATAAATTTCACATTTCATTTATTAATATAATTTAATGCCTTCATTCGAAAATAGATATACATAAATAAAGGCATCCAAGCATATTTGAATAAAACATCATCTCAAGTAGTATTTTCGGTTTAGTAATTAACTAATATCTAAGAGATGCAATATATTACACTGAGCTCAAATACATTACATCATTTTAATTTAAACCATTTTTGGACATAACAACAACTTCTGCGTAAACTCATAATAAAACCAACTGAGATCTTATTACAAAATTTATCAAGCTATCACCCATACAACTTAATACATTATAACATGACCGAATTTACTATCTATGCTTGTAATCATAATGTACACTTACCCTAAATTTCAAGGTCACACTTCATGTTCTAATTCATAACAAAACAATTGACTTAAGCAATCATGAAACATTTTTCTTACTTATTACCTTACTCAGTCGAATAATATTATTTTAAACCTCATACACAACCGAAAATTTCCATTACCGAATTATCAAACTAAACTCCTTAAACATTATAACGAAAAACATATTAAATCAAAACTAAGTATAATAAGCAAATTCACATATATACTGTACCTTAGTATAAAACATATCCAAACTAAATAATCATATTTATAGTTGATTCATTCATGCCACCTCCAAAGTCATTAACCAACTTTAATACTAAAACTCATGTGACTACACAACTATTTCTAAAACATATTTCATCAATCACCCATGCCAATCATTCACAACACATAGCATCATCACCAAAACAATTTAAACCATAATCAAACATAATCAAAACCAAACTTAGAAATAAAGCCATTTTCGCATGGCTTTAGTTATACATAACTAAAATTCAACATTTCATATCATATTTCAGGTTATACATGCAATAATTTAAAGTTCAACTTTATATATGTAACACCTCTAACCTATATCCGTTGCAGGAATAGGATTACGAGGCAGCACTAGACAATGGCACAGTTCCCAACATTACCGTATTAATTTAAATCATAAACATATTGATCGAATGAAACATAACTCAAAGTTTATATATATATAAATTCCAAAACAATTCAACATGCATATAGAACATATAGCATATCAATAATTTCATTATGAAATATCATATCTATAATAATTTATTTATTTATTTATTTCTTAAGTCAGTCATGTATATACAAAAGTTATTCATCAATTAAACTAATTTTCATTTCAAAACTTTTTTTTCCTGTATGCGACTTTAATGTGTTAATTCGTTTGTAATACATGTAATAGCATATTAATACAACCTAAGTATAAACACTCGGTTATAAATGTCTCATTTCAATTCTAAGACTATTCGGCCAACTCAATACATTTGTACATATTTTATAATATATAAATATCTAACGAATTACTCTACCATTCACACACATATATATACATTAACCATATTATATGCACATATTTATAATTATAAATGAGTAACATTTGAAAAATTGTAACTAATATGACATCACTAATTACCGTGCACTTGCATAACCTACCTTAGTTTTATTTAACATCCAATAAAACATATAGCCAAATTACAAAGTACCTTCACAATCTTATATACTCAAATACTTTTTTAAAAATAACACAAAAATGATCAACATTCCATACGGTATAATAGTCATATTAATCTTAGGCCATAACTCAATCAAAGCCGAATTCAAACTTAAAATTTAAACCATTTTCGATGCATGAAATGCTTACCCCAAACATCAAACATAACATTAACGTAATTCACTAGTGTATATCGAATCTATCTCAGGCAATTATATGCACTTCAATACATTGTACCATTATCGGACCTATCAATGAGGTACGTATATAATAAGTGTAACTTACCTATAATTTAAATCACACTTATTTTGATATGTCTACCACACATTTGACTAAATATTATTCATAAAACATATACAATGTTTATCAACATCTAAGTTCGATGAACATTTAACCAAAACACATAAAACCGAATGTATCAATTCATTATTGAAATCATATTCAAGCCAGATCATGTTCATTTTACCTATACCAACGCCTTAGTTAAGGCAAGTAAACATGCTATGCAAACAAGAACACACAATGTCATTACAGCAACCATTTTTCAAACATATGACATTTATCACATGTATTATACATATCATGACATGCAACATTATAGCTAAAACAGATTAAGCCATGACCAAAACAATACCAAAGCCAAACTTAAGAATTTAGCCATTTTTGCATGGCTTAAAATACACACATTCAAAAATAAATCCAACATTTCAAAGCATAAGTCAACCTATACATGCCATTGTTTAAGTTTAGCTAATAAGGTACCAAAATAGTAGATAGTGTGATGAGCTTGGCTGACAGTCCCTGAGCTTGCAACTTGACTTCAAAATCTATAAAACAGAGTAACATAATACATGTAGTAAGCTACCACAGCTTAGTAAGTTATAAGCAAATAAACTACTCAGTATCATAATTGACTCATATTAACTAATGAAATGCATTAACATTATTTACCACTTAAGTCGAATGCATATATAATCATTTAATACAATATAAATCAACTTCCAAACCTAATAGTCATAATAACCACACACCAATTTACTCTTTTATACAACTTAAGAATCAACTAATGACATCTCAGGTATAGTTAACACTTAAGTGGCCGCATATACAAATCCTATATACACATATTAAATAACATGTCGATGTTACACAAATTATTCATTCACAAGCCGAATACACATATCAAATACCCATGAATTCTTCAGTTGCATTGTACATGATTTACAACACATATCCACAGTACTATCATACCTTATCTCAAGTAGATATCGAGTTCAATCATACCTGGCCATTTAACTCGTATTACACAATTCGTACATAATTTACCCTTGCCTGATGAACCATTTGGAATCAGATAGGACACTCGGATAATCACATATATCGTACAATGCCAACGTCCCAGACGTGGTCTTACATGTAGCCACATATCGATGCCACTGTCCCAGACAGGGTCTTACTCGTAAACACATATCGAAATCACAAATTGATGCCATGGACTTACTCGCACACATATATCGGAATCCTATGTCATGACATATGTATCCTAGCTATTCCTAAGGTTCATACGGGGCTTTCAAACATCGTATCTCAGTCGAATCGAACTCAGAAGTATAGTAACCCAATTTAATCATGTTCGGCCATGGCATAATTAAAGTCTAACATTTAGTAACAGCATATAAATATAACATTAAATCACCAATAAACATGTCTATTTGCTTATAAACTTACCTCGGACAATACAAAACGGAATCGGGAAGCTAGTCGATAACTTTCGTTTTTCCCCGATCCAAATCTGACTTCCTTGGTTCTTGATCTAAACATATTCAAATTAAGCTCATTCAAACATATTTTCATCCAATTTAGTCCAAAAACACATAAATGGGCAAATTACCATTTTACCCCTGACATTTACAATTTTTACAATTTAGTCCCTATTGCACAAAACACAATATATTCAAAATTTTAAGGTACCCATGCTTAGCCGAATCTTACCCATTACTAAACAAGTCCAAATATTTCATTTATTTCACAGTTAAGTCCCTCAAATTATTATTTTTGCAATTAAGTCCTAATTATTAAAAATCATCAAAAATTCCAATACAAAACATGTTAATCTAAAATGTATCTTCCATTTTTCATCATCAAACAACAAAAATCACAAACTATCAACAATGGCACAATTCAAAATATTCACCAAAATCAAAAATCAAGGCTTGGGTTTTGTAGTACTCGAAGTAATGATCTAAAAAACGTAAAAATTATCAAAAACCGACTAAGAACGAACCTTGAATCAAGCTTGGTTATAGCCAAACCCTAGCTCATTTCTCTTTCCTTTCTTACTTTAGGTTTCGGCTATGACATATAATAGGAGCATTTCATTTTAATTATCATATATTATATCATATATATTAACTTACCATTGTTTTACCTTTTTAACCTTTATTATTTAATGTTAAAATGTATTAAACCAAGGACATAACCGGCCATTACCTATTCAAATGGATTATTTGCAATGTAAAACCTCCAACTTAGAAAGCCACTAACAATTTGACCCTTATACTTTTAACTATCAATTTTTTAATTTACGCGATTAAGTCCTTTTATTTAATCGGACACCTAAACAACAAAATTGAATCACGAAAATTTCATAGACATAAATTCACACAAAGTAAACACCAAAAAATAATTTTAAAATATTTTTTTGATTCGGATTCGTGGTCCTGAAACCACTGTTTTGATTAGGGTCTAAATCGGGTTGTTACAATATAAGTACCGAAGATAAACGATAGTGTGATAGACTTCGCTGACGTTCCCCGAGCCCGTAACTAACTTCCAAAATCTATGAGAACAAAGAATAAACATACACATAGTAAGCTATCATAGCTTAGTAAGTTATAAGCAATTTAAACAAATTAATGACCTTGATAGATCAATAAAATAAAACTGAATCATACTATCAATTTCATATATATATATAGATATTTTTTTTAAAAAATAAACCATATCAAACATATATTTATACTCAGAATATACCATGGCCGAATGTACACATATATAAATAATCAATATATTCAACAATTTCAATGTCATAATATCATATATAATCGATTATAAATGTGCATTCTTATATACGTACTCATAAATCAAGCTTTTAAATTACATACCTCTATCTATCATAAGACCGAATACACTACTCATAATTTCATACATTTTCAATAGCATCACATAACATTTTTATCATATAACCTTCAGTCAATTTACATTCATTTCAAATAAGTAAACCACATTCACATACCTAGTCACTTTAGCTCATTTAACACATTTGATTACTTTTACCGTTGCTCACATAAATTTTTCTAGGCATAAAGCCTAGTATAATACACCGGCACAGAGCCTGCTAAGCAATAAGCCTGATATAATACACCAGCATAAAACCTGCTAGGCAATAAGCCTGATATTATACACTGGCACAAAGCCTGCTAGGCATACAGCCTGAATATCACTGATACAAAATCAGTTTTACACATAATTCATATTTCAAAAATCCTAATTATTCTTTAAGGTTCATACGAAGCTTTTCAATCATCATATCTCAATTGAATCGAACTTGTTCCCATATCTCATAAACATTTATAAATTCGTCTATAACTAATATAATTTCACACAATTAAATTCAGCATATAAAGATCATATACATTCAAATTTAATGATGTTTATTGCTTATAGACTTACCTAGGATATTGACGAACGGTATAAATGACTATGCAACTATTTTTGTTTTCCCCCCATCCATGTTCGATTTCTTTGGTTCTTGATCTAAATGTATTCAAAATAAAATAATTCAATATAATTTCATCCAATTTAGTCCAAAAACACATAAATGGGCAAATTACCATTTTGCCCCTAACATATTACAGTTTTTACAATTTCATCCACATTGCATAAAACACAAAATATATAAAATTTGACCACACTATGCCTAGGACGAATCTTCCTTATGCTCATCAAAGTCCATAAATTTCATTAATTTTGCCCTAATTACTCAAATTCATCAAAAATTTCAATACAAAACATATTAATCCAAAACATATATTTCATAATTCATCATCTAACATCATAAAACACAAATATTCATCAATGGCATAACTCAAAATATTCATTAAAATAAAAAATTCTAGCATGGGTCGGATAGTATTCGAAGCAACGATCTCAAAAACTTAAAAATTATCAAAAATCGAAAGCAAACTAACCTTGAATTTGAATCAATAATGGCTGAATGTCATTTGCTTTCTCTTTTTCTTTTCTTTTACTAGTTTCGGTCAAAGAAATATGAACACATGCATGTTTTTTCTTATTTTAATGTTTTATTATATTATAACATATTATTTTATTAAATTACCTAAATAACCTTTATAAAAATATTCAACCATTATAAAACGTGGCCACTACCGTCCATCTATTTAAATATGGTCAAATTGCCACTTAAATACTCTATATTAAAAAGACATATTCAATTTGGTCATTTTCTATTAAACCATCAAATTTTCATTTTACGCGATTAAGCCCTTTTTTAAAATCAGGCATCCAAACGAGAAAATTTTAAAACGAAAATTTAGCACACACAAATTCACACATTATAAACACCAAAAATAATTTTTTAAAAAATATTTTCGAACCCGGATTCGTGGTCCCAAAACCATCGTTCTGAATAGGGTCAAAATCGGGCTATTACAACTCTCCCCATTAGGGATTTTCATCCCCGAAAATCTTATCGGTGAATAATTTCGGATAACGTTCTTTCATTGCATCTTCCGGTTCCCAAGTTGCCTCTTCAACATCGTGTTTATGCCACAGTACTTTCACTAACAAAATTTTCTTATTTCGCAATTCTTTTTCTTCACGAGCCAGAATACGAATCAGCTCTTCCTCATAAGTCATATCGGACTTAATCTCAATCTCTGACGGATTTAACACATGTGAAGGATCAGATCTATATCGACGTAGCATTGAAACATGGAATACATTATGGATCTTTTCTAGCTCAGGAGGCAACAATAGTCTATACGCAACTGGCCTAATTCGCTCTATAACCTCATACGGCCTAATAAATCTCGGACTCAATTTGCCTTTACGACCGAATCTGAGTATTTTCTTCCACGGTGAGACTTTCAAAAACACTCTATCCCTGATCTGAAACTCTATATCTTTACGTTTCAAGTTAGCATATGATTTTTGACGATCTGATGCTGGTTTTAGACTTTCAGGGGTCACTTTCACTTTCTTTTCAGTTTCTTTGATTAAATCAACCCCGTGTATCTTGTTTTCACTGAGTTCATTCCAATACAATGGTGTACGACATTTACGACCATATAAAGCCTCGTAAGGTGCTATTTTGATACTCGATTGAAAACTATTATTGTATGCAAATTCAATTAGAGGTAAGTATCTTTCCCACGTACCTTCGAACTCAAGAATGCAACATCTCAACATATCCTCAACTATCTGAATGATTCGCTCGGACTGACCATCTGTCTGGGGATGAAAAGCAATGATAAAATGCAGTTTAGTACCTAATGCATCTTGTAGTTTCTTCCAAAATAGTGATGTAAACCTCGGATCTCTATCCGACACAATAGAAATAGGTACTCCATGTAGTCTCACAATCTAAGAAACATATAACTCAGCAAGTTTATCAAGCGAATAACCTATACGAACTGGAACAAAGTGAGCCAATTTAGTCAATATATCTACAACAACCCAGATTGCATCTTTCTTGCTTGGTGTCAACGGTAAACCGGATACAAAATCCATCATAACTCTATCCCATTTCCATTCAAGTCTCGTGATCGGTTGAAGCAATTCAGAAGGTACCTGATGCTCGGCTTTTACTTGCTGAAAAACTAAACATTTCTAAACATGGTAAAAAATGTCTCGTTTCATACCATGCCACTAGTAAAGTTGTTTAATATCATTATACATCTTCGTACTACCCGGGTGAATAGATAGCTGACTGTTATGAGCTTCTTCCAAAATCATTTGAATCAATTTTGTATTTCTCGAAATGCATATTCGATTTCTGAACCGCAAACAGTCATCAGCATCAATTCAAAACTCTGAATCAGCATTTAAATCACATTGAGCTAGTTTTGCTATCAACTCATTATCAACCTTCTAGGCATCACAAATTTGTTGAACAAATAATGGTCTTACTTTCAATTCAGCTATTATCGAGCCATCGTCAAACATAGCCATATGTGCATTCATTACATGCAAAGCAAATAATGATTTTCGGCTTAAAGCATCAGCAACAACATTAGCCTTTCCCAGGTGATAGTCAATCAAAAGCTTGTAGTCTTTTAGCAATTTTAACCATTGGTGCTGTCTCAAATTTAGATCTTTCTGAGTCATCAAATACTTCAGACTTTTGTCATTGGAATAAACATGACATTTTTCACCGAACAGATAGTGGCGCCATATTTTCAATGTAAACACAATAGCTGCCAACTCTAGATCGTGCGTCGGATAGTTCTTTTCATGTAGCTTTAACTGTCTCGAGGCATAAGCTATAACTTTGCCTTCTTACATCAAAACACAACCCAAACCATTTAAAGATGCATCACTATAAATAAAAAATTCTTTACCCGATTCTGGCTGAACTAACACTGGAGCTTCTGTTAAAAGGGCTTTCAACTGATCAAAACTTTTCTGACCATTCAAATTTAACATCTTTCTGTAGTAACTTCTCATCGGGGTTGCAATCATAGAGAAACCTTTCATGAATCGTCTATAGTAACCAGCAAGTCCCAGAAAAGTTTGGACTTCAGAAACATTTCTCAGAGGTTTCCAGTCAAGTATTGTTGAAATCTTACTCGGATCAACCCGTATACCTGATGCTGAAACAACATGTCCTAGAAAGCTAACTTCATGTAACCAGAACTCACATTTACTAAACTTCATATACAACTGTTTTTCTTGCAAAGTTTGTAACACAAGTCTCAAATGCTCGGCATGTTCGGTTTCATCATGGGAGTAGATCAATATAGCATCAATGAACACAAACACAAACCGATCCAAATACTGTCTGAAGATCTGATTCATCAAATCCATGAAAATTGCAAGTGCATTAGTGAGTCCTAAAGGCATAACCAGAAACTCATAATGTCCGTACCTCGTTCGGAAGGTAGTTTTTGGCACATCAGAATCTTTATCTCGCAATTAATAGTAGCCTGATGTCAAATCTATTTTCGGAAACACTGTAGCTCCTTTAAGCTGTTCAAACAGGTCATCAATACGTGGCAACGGGTATTTATTCTTTATAGTCACCTTATTGAGCTGACGGTAATCAATGCACATTCTCATAGTTCTGTCTTTCTTTTTCACAAATAGAACTGGCACACCCCAGGGAGAGAAACTCGATCGCGCAAAGCCTCGATCTGTTAACTCTTACAACTGTGCTTTCAATTCTTTTAATTTAGTAGGTGCCATTCTGTACGGAGCTATCGAAATCGGAGTCATCCCAAGCACTAATTCAATACCAAAATCTACCTCTCGTACAGGTGGCAAACCCAGCAATTATTCAGGAAACACATCCGGGTACTCATACACAACTAATACTGATTCAATCTTCTTTTCAGTCACTTTACTATCAAGCACATATGCAAAGTAAGCTTCGTAACCCTTTCTTATATACTTTTGAGCCAACATCGAGGATATCACTGCTGGTAAACCATTCAGATCATTAGATTCGATCTGAATAATCTCGTCGTTCTGATACCTCCAATCAATAGTCTTTCGTTTACAATTAACAATAGCATCGTATAAAGTCAGCCAATCCATACTGAAAATTATATCGAATTAATCAAATGGTAACAACATCAAATCAATTGGAAAGCATGAATCTCAAATCATCAACGGGCAATTTTTACATACTTGGTCAACTAGAACACACCGGCCTAGGGGGTTCGACACACGAATCACACACTCAGTAAACTCAACAGGCAAAGTCTTACTGAATACAAATGTTTCACACACATAAGAATGAGTCGAACTAATAACACTAGTATCATAAAGAGTGAAAGTACCGGTAATAACATCTGGAGAAGAAGCCTCCTCGCGAGTGCGTATAGCATATGTTCTGGCAGGTACACGAGCCTCAGATCGAACTACTGTATCTTTCGTCCCTCTCTGACTGCCACTCACATTACCTGAATGCCTGTATGGTCTACCTCGCATTAACATATTACTCGGTCTCGCGTTCTGAATAGTGTTTTACTCGGCTAACATCGGGCAATCTTGGATAAAATGATCCATCGATCAACATTTAAAATAAGACCGATCATGCAATCTGCAATCTCTAGAATTCTATTTACCACAATGCTTACACTCGAATCTATTCTGCCAAATATTGCCAACACTAGCGATCGAAGTGGCTCGTGAACTCACAGGAGGTTGGTCTCGATCTCGTCTAGAAAAGTCCAAAGTATCCTTTGATCGACTAGAATCATCTCTAAAATTCTTCAATGCTGAGTGAAAAGTCTTACCCGATGATCTTTTACAGGAATCTTTGGCTTCAAAATCAGCTTTTCATTTCTCTATTCTGAGCTCTTCAGCTTTACAGGCTCTCTCAACCCATACTGCAAACTCTTTTATCTCAAGTATGCTAACAAGTAGTTTAATGTCTTCATTCAAACCGTCTTCAAATCTTTTACACATGATAGATTCGATTGAAACACAGTCACGGGCATGTTGACTGAGTCTCACAAATTTTCACTCAGATTCTGTCACAGTCATCCGACCCTGCTTTAGCTCCAGAAATTCTTTACGCTTCTAGTCGATAAATCTCTGGCTAATGTATTTCTTACAGAACTCAGTTTAAAAGAATTCCCAGGTCACTCGCATTTTCGGAACCACTGATAGTAGTGTATTCCACCAATGATATGCAGTATCTCGTAATAGAGATATGGCACACTTTAAACATTCATCCGGAGTATAAGATAGCTCATCGAACACACAGATATTATTATCAAGCCAAAATTTAGCTCGTTCAGCATCATCATCATCAATAGCGTTGAACTCTTTGGCCCCGTGTTTTCTGATTTTATCAACAGGAGGCTTATGTAATCTCACAGGATCACTCACTTGAGGTATAACAGGTATTGGAAGAGGATTAGTCAAGAGTGGAGGTTGTTGTACGGCTGGATTAGTTTGAATATATTGAGTAAACCAATCATTCATCATTTGATAAAAGGCTTGTTTAGCCTCACTCTCTTGATTACTCGAAGTCGATCGAGAATCAGCCGGTGCTGACCCTTGCGTGGGAGCAGGCGCTACACTCTCGACATCATCAGTTATGGCTCTGTCGGGATCCATTTACTATACGAAAACACATTTTCAAATGCCAGGAGTTATCACACTATCACAGTATAAAATATGGCATGTATAGCTAGACTCACACGCGCTACATTAGTCTTAGAATCGACTAAACCGTAGCTCTAATACCAATAAAATATAACACCCCTAACCCGTATCTATCGCCAGATTAAGGTTAAGAGGAGTTACCAATCATATTACCATTCATACAGATATGCATTATATATTACAGTTCAAGTGTTTAATCACATCAATGTTTAAAACTAAATCGAATATAAAATTTTAATAAAAATTATATCATTCATAACATAGCATGAGTTAAACAAAAATCTAGAATATGTCATAACCTGTTATACTTATACAGGACATATAACCCATCACTATCTTCACAATTGATTATTAAACCAAATCTTAGGTAAGCCAAGCGCACACATAAGTTATACATCAAATGGAATTAAATTTCATTTCTAACTCTTTCATTTATACTTGCGGGACTAATATATTAGTCTAAATAAAATTCACATTTCATTTATTAATATAATTTAATACCTTCATTCGAATATAGATATACATAAATAAAGGCATCCAAGCATATTTGAATAAAGCATCATAGCAAGTAGTATTTTTGGTTTAGTAATTAACTAACATCTAAGAGATGCAATATATTACACTAAGCTCAAATACATTACATCATTTTAATTTAAACCATTTTTGGACAAAATAACAACTTCTGCGTAAACTCATAATAAAACCAATTGAGATCCTATTACAAAATTTATCAAGCTATCACCCATACAACTTTATACATTATAACATAACTGAGTATACTATCTATGCTTGTAATCATAATGTACACTTACCCTAAAATTCAAGGTCACACTTAATGTTTGAATTCATAACAAAACAATTGACTTAAACAATCATGAAATTATTTCTTACTTATTACCTTACTTAGCTGAATCATATTATTTTAAACCTCATACACAACCCAAAATTTCCATTACCGAATTAGCAGACTAAACTCCTTAAACATTATAACTAAAAACATATTAGATCAAAACTAAGTATAATAAGCAAATTCACATATATACTATACCTTAGTATAAAACATATCCAAACCAAACAATCATATTTATAGTTGATTAATTCATGCCACCTCCAAAGTCATTAACCAACTTTAATACTCAAACTCATGTGACTACACAACCATTTCTAAAACATATTTCATCAATCAACCATGCCAATCATTCACAACACATAGCACCATCACCAAAACAGTTTAAACCATAATCAAACATAATCAAAACCAAACTTAAAAATAAAGCCATTTTCGCATGGCTTTAGTAATACATAACTAAAATTCAACATTTCATATCACATTTTAGCTTATACATGCCATAATTTAAAGTTCAACTTTATATAAGTACTGAAAACAAATGATAGTGTGATAGACTTCGCTGACGTTCCTCGAGCCTGTAACTAACTTCCAAAATCTATGAGAACAAAGAATAAACATACACACAGTAAGCTATCATAGCTTAGTAAGTTATAAGCAATTTAAGCAAATTAATGACCTCGATAGATCAATAAAATAAAACCAAATCATACTATCAATTTCATATATATATATAGATATTTCTACTTTAAAAAAAAAATAAACCACATCAAACATATATTTATACTCAAAATATACCATGGCCGAATATACACATATATAAATTATCAATATATTCTCCAATTTCAAAGTCATAATATCATATATAATCGATTATACATATGCATTCATATATACATACTCATAAATCAAGCTTTTAAATTACATACTTATATCTATCATAAGACCGAATACACTACTCATAATTTCATACATTTTCAATAGCATCACATAACATTTTTATCATATAACCTTCAGTCAATTTACATTCATTTCAAATAAGTAAACCACATTCACATACCTGGTCACTTTAGCTCATTTAACACATTTGATTACTTTTATCGTTGCTCGCATAAAATTTGCTAGGCATAAAGCCTAGTATAATACACCGGCACAGAGCCTACTAGGCAATAAGCCTGATATAATACACCGGCATAAAACCTTCTAGGCACTATGCCTGATATTATACACCGGCACAAAGCCCAAATATCACTGATACAAAGTCAATTTTACACATAATTCATATTTCGGAAATCCTAATTATTCCTTAAGGTTCATACGAAGCTTTTCAATCATCATATCTCAATTGAATCAAACTTGTTCCCATATCTCATAAGCATTTATACATTCGGCTATAACTAATATAATCTCACACAATTAAATTCAGCATATAAAGATCATATACATTCAAACTTAACGACGCTTATTGCTTATAGACTTACCTCGGATATCGACGAACAGTATAAAACGACTATTCAACTATTTTTGTTTTCCCCCGATCCAAGTCTGATTTCTTTGGTTCTTGATCTAAATGTATTCAAAATAAAATAATTCAATATAATTTCATTCAATTTAGTCTAAAAACACATCAATGGGAAAATTACCATTTTGCCCCTAATATTTTACACTTTTTACAATTTAGTCCAAATTGAATAAAACACAAAATATACAAAATTTGACCACACTATGTCTAGGCTGAATCTTCCTTATGCTCATCAAAGTCCATACATTTCATTTATTTCACATTTTAGTCCCTCAATTTATAATTTTTTCAATTTAGCCCTAATTATTCAAATTCATCAAAAGTTTCAATACAAAACATATTAATCTTAAACATATATTTCATAATTCATCATCTAACATCATAAAACACAAATATTAATCAATGGAATAACTCAAAATATTCATCAAAATCAGAAATTCTAGCATGGGTCGGATAGTATTCGAAGCAACGATCTCAAAAACGTAAAAATTATCAAAAATCGAATCCAAACTAACCTTTAATTTGAATCAACAATGGCCGAATGTCATTTGCTTGCTCTTTTTCTTTTCTTATACTAGTTTCAGTCAAAGAAATATGAACACATGCATGTTTTTTTTTCTTTTAATGTTTTATTATATTATAACTTATATTATTTTATTAAACTACCTAAATATCCTTTATAACAAATATTCAACCATTATAAAACATGGCCACTACTGTCCATATATTTAAATATGGTCAAAATTTCACTTAAATACTCCATATTAAAAAGACATATTCAATTTGGTCATTTTCTATTAAACCATCAAATTTTCATTTTACGCGATTAAGCCCTTTTTTAAAATCGGGCATCCAAACGAGAAAATTTTAAAACAAAAATTTAGCACACACAAATTCACACATTATAAACACTGAAAATAATTTTTAAAAATATTTTCTAACTCGGATTCATGGTTCCGAAACCACCGTTTTGAATAGGGTCAAAATCGGGCTGTTACATGTTGGAAGTCTAGGCTTTTTCCATGTGAATACTCATGTTGTTTGCTGAATTTTTATGGAAGAAAATGAGTCTTGGTTGTGTAATAAACAACTTTTGTGAAAGGATTTTCATGAGAACACCTAATATGGACCATTATGTAAAGATGGCAAAATGAGTGATAAGTATGAGTAATAATGAGAATTATGGGCTGCTCCTAGTATAAAAAGAATTCGGCTAGGTTGGGTAGAGAGAAAATTTGATAAAAATTGATTTACGAGCCTAAGGGCGAAATTGTAATTTTTGTAAAGTCTAGTGGCAAACTGGTCATTTTGCCAAAGTATAAATTATGGAATGTATTGGTTAATATGACGATTAAAGTAGTGAATTTTATTATTATAGGTCAATAAAACTGAGATTTGGGCTTAAATCGAAAAGTACAAGGTTATGAACTAAAATGGAGTAAGTAGCCGAAATTACATTCGAAGTAAGTCCGTGTGACTGAATAAGCATGTTATCCATGTTATTGTTAATATACTAGAAATCTATCTTGCTATGATTGTATTAAATGTCATGTTGATGATATTGTATATGAAAAAGTGATGCCAAATGTTAATAACATTTATGTGATGATTGAATGCATTGGAAATTTGATGCAATATGATATTCCATTAAAACGAATAAGTTGTATGTTAATAATGCAACTATATTGTTATGATGTGTAATCGATTGGATATGGCATAAATTGTTTTGATTGTGAATATGAGTATGCATGTTGAGAAATTAATGTAATAAAGACTTCAGGTTGAACATTTGGAATAGACCCGGATATTCATACCATGACATTGAGTGATATGTGTGATAGTGTAAGACATGTCTGGGACATACATCAGCCACATTATGAGAGCCAGTGTAAGACATGTCTGGGACATGCATCGGCCTTGAGATATTTAAGCTAGTGTAAGACATGTCTGGGACATGCATCAGCCTCGAGATATGCAAGCTTGTGTAAGACCTATCTGGAACATGGCATCGGCTTGACATGTGTCATGTAAGACCTATCTGGGACATGGCATCGACACCGATAGATGAGAGCTAGTGTAAGACCTGTTTGGGACATGGCATTGGCCTCAATATATCAAAGTCAGTGTAAGACATGTTTGGGACATGGCATCGACTTTGATGTGCTAGCCAGTGTAAGACCATGTCTGGGACATGGCATCGACATTATACCCTATGTTTGAGGCTTAGCGATTATCCTGTGGTATTCCAAATGGTTCAACAGGAAATTTAAGGTTTAAGTTGAAATGATAGAGCTTATGGCTATGTTCTGAGTGGTATAGGTACTTACATGAAGTTGATGGGATGTGAATTCAAGTATGATTAATAAGGAATGATTATGAGCGTGTTGAGTAGCACAAGTATGTATGTCAAGCTCATGAGAAATGATTTCAGTTCAAGATGTACAATTAGTGAAGATGTAAATAGGTAATTCATGCTATGAGAATGATTTTGTGATGACCTTGTGATTATAAGTTTATACTTTTGATGTATGAATATGTATCTTTACCTATGTGGTTAAAATGAATTAATATGGTGCGATAAACTTAATATTGTTAATTTACACTAAAACAGTTTTGGACAGCAGCCATAGTTTGACTTCGAAAATCCATCAAAAATTTTGGAAATTGAGTTAGAGGCTTAATAAAATATGAAATTAAATATTATTGAGTCTAGTTTCAAATAAATGAAACGATGTAAGTAAAAGAATTCCATGTTATGAGATATTTAAGTTGTGGGACAGAGTTAGAATGATTTTGAAATCCCCTGTTTTGATTTGGGAAAATCATTATAAATTGTACAAAAATAATTATGGGTATAATTTATATGCCTAGAATTTTTAATGAGTTTATTTTCAATAGAAATAGACGGGAACATCATACAAGTCCCGTATTATGAGATAATTAATTTTTAGTGAAGAGGGGTCGAAACTGTCAGACAGCAAAAAAGGAGTAAATTTAAGGAATAAACTGTAGTAATTGGAAAAACTAAAAATTCTAAAAATTTTATAGTAAGAATATATGTGACTCTAGTTTCTGGGAAAATTAGCAGATCTTAATTTGGAGTTCTATAACTCCAGATATAAATAATTTAGTGACTGCGACTCGAGAAAATAGCTTCACCTAAACATAGGTAAAAAGGCAATCATGATAGTATTACCTTGAGATCATGTTGTAAGAATTGTTGGAAGCATATTGATAAATTGCTTATTATTTTGATATGGACTTACTAAGCATGAAGCTTAATCCTTCTTTTCCATTTCTTTTAGCTTGTTAGGTTAGCTCGGGGTTGGAGATCGTCGGAGGCAGCATCACACTATCAAGCCATCACCTTTGGAGTATTGACATATGTGTATTAAGCACCTTCAAGTGAGTGGCATGTATAGGGACTTTTCTTTTTATGATATGTATTAACAAGATTAGCCAAATTTTTGGCCTATATTCAGTTATTTGAGTATGGTTTGTGAACCTATCTATTTATGCTATGTTTTAATGCTTGTGATGAGATGATGTGATTATGCTTGTTGGCCTTACATGGTTGGCGTTCATGCTATGAATGTGGCTAATATGAGATGCTAAAGCATTAAAATGGTATCATGATATGTGTCCTTAGTGTGTATAAAGATGTGAAAGTTTAAGGGTAACATAGAGGCTTGGAAAATAACCTAAGTGTTGGCCACACGGGCTGAGACACGGCTGTGTGTCTCAACCATGTAGAGCACACGGCCTTAGCACACGGACATGTGGCTTGGCCGTGTGGTTCAATTTATTTGCTGACGTCATAGTCTGAGAGTTACATGGCCTGAGGACACGGGAGTGTCGAAGGCACACGGGCGTGTCCCTGTGTCCACACGGGTGTGTGACTTTGTGTTATGGAAAAATTTTCTATGTTTTCCCAAAGCTTTGTAAGGTTCTCAGTTTAGCCCCTAACAGCCTTCAATACATGTTTAGGGCTTCGTAGGCCCATGTATGGGACATTATGCATGTGTATGAAAAGTTTTGATACGATTGAAATTTTTTAGTCAATTTTTACATGTTTATGAATGATTATGTCTGGTAATGCCTCGTACCCTATTCTGACGTCAGACACGTGCAAAGGGTGCTACAATGTTACACGGCCATGTGTCCCCTGGGTAGCCCTACAAATTTAAGTCAGTCCCGAGCACGTCTTAGACACACAGGCGTGTCTGATGACCGTGTGAGGCACACAGCCTTGGCATATGGGCGAGTGTGGCCAATTCGAAGGGTACACAGGCTAGACACACGGGCATGTGGTTGGCCGTGTGACCCAAGTCAGTAACCCTTCCAGTTTTCCCACGACTAAGGCACACGGGCATGTCTCCAATCGTGTGGTGCAAGTCAGTATGTATGCTCTGTTTTCACACGGACTAGGACACAGGCGTGTTCGGTAGCCGTGTGAGATACACGGCCTACTTAAACGGGCGTGTAACCTATGAATGTAATTTTTTTCTAAGCTTTCAAAAATTTTTGTTTGTGATCGGTTTAGCCCTGAACCAACCTTAAGCATGTTTTGAGGTCTCGTAGAACCTTATATGGGACGATGTAAATGGCTATTAATGGTTTTTAATAATGAATGTATAAATGTAAGTGAATGGGATGTATTATTTGGTAATGCCTCATAACCCTATTCTGGCATCGGATATGGGTTAGGTGTGTTATATTTAAATTGGTATCAGAGTTACAGTTTAGCCGATTCTAAGACTAACGTAGCAAGTAAGAGTCTAGCTATACATGCCATATATATAAACTGGGATAGTGTGATGATTTCTGACAGTTAAAATGTGTTTTTATATAGCAAATGGATCCCTATCGAGCTATAGCTGACGATGTGGAAAGTAATGCACCTCGCTCCCGCTCAAGGGGCAGTGCCGATCGATTCTAGGCCTATTCTTTATAGCCAAGGAGGAGAGGCTAAGCAAGCCTTCTTCTAAATGATAAGTGAGTGGTTCACGGAATTCGTTCAAACGAATCCGGCTGCTCAACAACCTCCACCCCCACCTGTTCCTCAACAAATTCCAATTGTACCACAAGTGATAGATTCGATTTGATTGAGTAAGCTTCCACTGGATAAGATACGTAAACAAGGGGCTAAAGAGTTTTGGGCTATAGTTGATGATGATGCTGAGAGGGATGAGTTCTAGCTAGAGAACACGATCAGAGTATTTGATGAATTGTCTTGTACTCGGGAAGAATGTATCAAATTCGTAGTATATTTGCTTAAAGATAATGCATATCACTGGTGGAAAATGTTGACATCGGCGGTACCTAGAGAAAGGGTTACCTGGGAATTCTTTTAGACTGAGTTCTGAAAAAAGTACATAAGCTAGAGATTTCATGATCAGAAACATAAAGAGTTTCTAGAGTTTAAGCAAGGTCGAATGACTGTGACTGAATATGAAAGAGAATTTGTGCGATTAAGCAAATATACCCGACAATATGTGTTTACTGAGGAAATCAAATGTAAAAGATATGTTGATGGGTTGAATGAAGACATTAAGCTGTTAGTTGGGATACTTGAACTGAAGGAATTTGTTGTATTGGTTGAGGGGGCTTGTAAAGCTTGAGATCTCAACAAAGAAAAGAGAAAAGCTGATTCAGAGGCAAGAGATTCGAGGAAGAGATCAATGAATAAATCTTATCATTCTTCGTTGAAGAAATCTAGAGATTATTTTAACCGATCGACAGCTTTAGTGGGATATCGGAATAGAGATAATGGAAAGCAATACACCAACCCTAAAGCTCAAGCCATATCGGTATCGAGTGTTGGTAACATAAAAGATGTTAAGCCTGAGTGCCAACAATGTGGAAGACGACATTATGGAGATTGTTGGGGGAAAAAGTAATAATAGAACTTGGTACAGTTGTAGTTCATGAGATCACTTTATTAAAGATTGTCCAAGGTTAGCTAAAAAAGATAATGTTCAGAGCACGATGCCGAGTAACATTGCCACTAGAGGTAGACAACCTAGAAATTCGAGCAATATAAGTGGTGGTAGAGGTGTGACACGAGACATTGCTGCGAGATCTGATGTCAGAGCACCTGCACGAGCCTACGCTATTCGCACTCGTGAAAAAGTGTCATCTCCAGATGTTATTACCGATACTTTTACTCTTTATTATACTAAAGTTATTGCATTGATATACCCAAGATCAAATCATTCGTATATATGTGTGAAATTAGTATCCAGTAAGACTCTGCCTATAGAGTCTACTGAATTTGGAATTAGAGTATCGAACCCCTTAGGCAAGTGTGTTTTGGTTAATAAAGTGTGCAAGAACTATCCATTGATGATTAGGGATAGTTGTTTCCCAGCCAATTTGATGTTGTTACCATTTGATGAGTTTGATATAATTCTGGGTATGGATTGGCTAATGTTGCATGATGTTGTTGTGAATTGCAAAAGAAAGATGATAGATTTGAGATGTCAGAATAATGAGATTATTCGAATTGATTTATATGATCTGAATGGTTTACCAGCAGTGATTTCTTCAATGTTAACTCAAAAATATGTGAGAAAGGGTTGTTGAGCTTATTTTGCTCATGTGCTTGATATGAAAGTGACTGAAAAGAAGATTGAATTAGTGCCAGTTGAGTGTGAGTATCCAGATGTGTTTCCTGAAGAGTTATCGGGTTTACCACCGATACGAGAGGTTGAGTTTGGCATTGAGTTAGTGCCAGGAACAACGCCAATATCGATAGCTCCGTACAAAATGGCTCCGACTGAGTAAAAAGAATTTAAAGCTCAGTTGCAAGAATTAACCGATAGAGGATTTGCACGACCGAGTTTCTCGCCCTGGGGTGCTCCTATGTTGTTTGTGAAAAAGAAAGACGATACTATCAGAATGTGTATAGATTATAGATAGCTCAACAAAGTTACGATCAATAACAAATATCCTCTACCATGAATTGACGATTTGTTTGATCAATTGAAAGGGGCTACTGTGTTTTCAAAGATGGATATGAGATCAGGTTATTACTAGTTGCGAGTTAAAGATTTTGATGTGCCAAAAACTGCATTTAGAACGAGGTATGGTCATTATGAATTTTTAGTTATGCCTTTCGGACTAACGAATGCACATGCTATCTTTATGGATTTAATGAATTGGATTTTCAGACCGTATCTAGATTGATTTGTTGTTGTGTTCATAGATGATATTTTGATCTATTCAAGAAATGAAACTAAGCATGCCGAGCATTTGAGGATTGTATTGCAGACTCTGAGAGATAAGCAGTTATATGCAAAGTGCAGTAAATGTGAATTTTGGTTGAGTGAAGTTGGTTTTTTGGGGCATATTGTGTCAGCATCGGGTATTCGAGTCGATCTGAGCAAGATTTCTACAATAATGGATTAGAAGCCTCCAAGAAATTTATCTGAAGTTTGCAGTTTTCTGGGACTAGCTAGTTATTATAGGCGCTTTGTGAAAGAATTTTTGAGAATTACGACTCCATTGACGAGATTAATTCAGAAAGATGCAAAGTTTGAATGGTCTAAGAATTGTCAGAAACGTTTTGATCAGCTGAAAGATTTATTGACCGAAGCTCTAGTGTTAGTTTAGCTAGAATCGGGTAAAGAATTTGTAATCTATAGTGATGCATTGTTGAATGGTCTGGGCTGTGTTTTGATGCAGGAAGGCAAAGTTATAGCTTATGCCTCGAGACAGTTGAAGCTGCATGAAAAGAATTACCCGACGCATGATTTGGAATTAGCAGCCATTGTATTTGCATTGAAGATTTGGCACCATTATCTGTTTGGTCAGAAATGTCATGTTTATTCAGATCATAAGATTTTGAAATATCTAATAACTTAGAAAGATTTGAATTTGCAATAGCGGAGATGGCTAGAATTGTTAAAAGATTACGAGTTAATAATTAACTACCATCTGGGAAAAGTGAATGTTGTTGCTGATGCTTTAAGCCAGAAAACCTTGTTTGCTCTACATGCAATGAATACTCAGTTGGCTTGGTCTAACGACGGCTCGATTGAAGCTGAGTTGAAAGCAAGACCATTATTTTTACAGCAGATTTGTGAAGTTCAGAAATTTTATAATGAAATGGTAGCAAAACGAACTCAATGTGATTTAAAACCTGATTCAGTGTTTCAAGTTGATTCAGATGATTGTTTAAGATTTAGAGGCCGAATATGTGTTCTGAGAAATTCAGAGTTGATTCAGATGATTTTGAACAAAGCACATAGCAGTCGTCTATATGTTCATTCGGGAAGCACGAAAATGTATAACGATTTGAAATAGCTCTATTGATTATGGTATGAAATGTGATATTTCAAAATTTGTTTCAAAATTTTTAATTTGTCAACAAGTCAGGGCTGAGCATCAGGTACCGTTTGGTTTATTACAGCCGATTATGATTCACAAGTGGAAATAGGATAAAGTGACTATGGATTTTGTGTCGGGATTACCCCTATCTCCGAGTAAGAAAGATGCAATCTGGGTTGTTGTGGATCGATTGACAAAATCAGCTCATTTTATTCCTGTACATATAGATTATTCGCTTGAAAAGTTAGCTAAGTTGTATATCTCTGAGGTTGTGAGATTACACGAAATACCTATTTCTATTATTTCAGATAGAGATCCGAGGTTCACACCAAGGTTCTAGAAGAAATTGCAAGATGCACTCCGTCGAAAACTACATTTTAGTACCACATTTCATCCATAGATGGATGGTTAATCTGAACAAGTTATTCAGATACTCGAGGATATGTTGAGATGTTGTATTCTTGAATTCGAAGGTATGTGGAAAAAGTATTTGCCATTGATTGAATTCGCATATAACAATAGTTTTCATTCAAGTATTAAAATGGCACCATACGAAGCTTTATACGGTCGCAAATTCTGAACAACTTTGTATTGGATTGAGCTCAGTGACAATAAGATACACGGGGTTTATTTGATCAAAAAAACTGAACAGAAGGTGAAAGTGATTTGCGATAGTCTAAAAGCAGCACCAGATCGTTAGATTTCATATGCAGACTTGAAACAGAAAGATATTAAGTTTCAGATTGGAGATAAAGTGTTTTTGAAAGTATCTCCATGGAAGAAAATACTTCGATTCAGTCGTAAAGGCAAATTGAATCTGAGATTCTCGGGCCATACGAGATTATCGAGCGAATTGAACCAATGGCTTATCGGTTAGCATTGCTATCTGAGTTAGAAAATATTCATAATGTATTTCATGTATCGATGCTTCGACGATACAGATTTGATCTGTCGCATATTATTTCCCCGACAGAAGTTGAGATTCAATCAAATTTATCGTATAGTGAAGAACCTATTCAAATTCTAGCTCGCGAGATCAAAGAGCTAAGAAATAAAAGAATAACATTAGTAAAAGTATTATGGCATCGACACAGGGTTGAAGAAGCTATGTGGGAACCCGAGGATGCTATGAGAAAGCAATATCCAAACCTATTCACTGGTAAGATTTTCGTGGATGAAAATCCCTAAGGGGGAGGGTTGTAACAGCCTGGTTTTAGATAAACAGGAATAGTGGTTTTGGAACCACAAATCCAATGTCGTAAAATTATTTTAATAATATTTTTGGTGTTTAAAGTATGCGAAAATATATGTGTGAAAATTTCGTAAGCTAATTTTATTGTTTAATAGCTTAATTTGAGAAAAAGGACTAAATCGCGTAAAATGCAAAAGTTGCATTCTATATGATAAAGGTGTCTATTTGCTATGGCTTATTAAATGTGAAGTCCTTATGTTGCAATTAGACCATTTATAAGGTTCATGGACATAAATGGCCTAATGTTTGATGATTAAATGGTTTAATAACCAAGGGTAAAAATGTAAACTATGTATTAATGTATTATTAATAAAATAAAAACATAAAAATATGGTTTCATTCATCTTTCTTCAATCAAATAACAAAAGAAGAAGAAGCCATTGAAGTTTTCTAACATTCAGCCATTGCATGATTAAATAGGTAAGTCTATTTTGCTTAGTTTTTGATGATTTTTACATTTTTGTAATCGTTGCTTTGAGTAATTGCTAGCCCATGCTTCAATTTTTGAAAGTATTGATGATTTTGAAAGTTTCCATTGATAAATGCTTGAGTTCTTGAATGTTTGATGATGGAAAATGAGTATTTGTTGATAGATTATCATGTTCTGTAAAGTGATTTTTAGTAAAATTGCATAAAAAGGACTAATTTGTGAAAAGTGTAAAATGTGTGGTTAAATGTGTGAAATATTGATAAATATGGGCTGATATGGAACCTATAGATATTTGGCTAGCTTGGGTTTAGTTGAAATTGTTGTAAATTATGTTTTTATTAAATAGAGACTAAATTGAGAAAATGTGAAATTATTGGGGTTAATGTGTAAAATGTTCCAAATTGTGTGTTTTGGATGAAATCGAATGAATTGAGGAGTAAAAGAGTTAATTTTGAATTTATATAGATCGAGAAAGAAAGGAATCAGATTTAGATCGGGGAAATAGAAGGTTATTGAGTAATTGATCCGATTCGTCGATTTTGAGTACGAGGTAAGTTTGTACGTGATAAATGAAGTTACAGTTATGTTTTTAATGCTTTAATAATGCATAAATTGTATATATGTGACTACAATTGCGTACGATGATAAATTGACTATGTTTGGCGCTTAGTGTGCGTTTCAAAATAGCTTCAGCTATAAATAGCACTTAGTGTGTGAATGGGAATAGCTTCGTCTATATGAGGCACTAAGTGTGCAATATTGAGATAGCTATGGTTTAATGTGATGACACTAAGTGTGCGAGATTGTTATAGCTTTGGCTAATCACTAATGTACTAAGTGTACGAATTTTTAGAGCATGGAAAGACTTTCGAACAAATTAATGTATTGAACAAAGAGGTGAGAATGAAATAAATAAATATGGGAAAGTTCAGGTATGTACAATACCTATATGGTAGTTGATACTATGTGTATGAAGCATGATTAATTTGTATATACATGTTAAATGGTGGTGGATTAGAATTGAATGATGATATAAGAACTAATAAGTGTTTATTAATTGATGTGTTGTATTATATTAACTGTTGAGTATATTAGGTATGAACTTACTAAGCTATGAAGCTTACTATGTGATATTTGTCTTTGTTTTACAGAGTATCGAAGCTAGCTAGGACATCGGGGATCATCAAGAACCATCATCACATTATTGACTACTTGTTGGTATCTTTGGATGCTTGTAAATATGGTATATGGCATGTATAGACTAGTGAGTTGATAATATGTTTTGAGATTTGATTTAGCCATGGGATTTTGCTAGCTTTTGGTTGAAAATGTTGGTATGTTTTTGGTCATTTAAGTTGGCCTAAATGATATGCATAATGCCTTATATATATTGGCTTGTTTTGGATATGTTAGCCTTAGTTGTTGATATAGTTTAAAGATGTGTTTTGTGATATGAAATAGATGATAATATGATGAATTATTATATATGAAACTTATGCAAGTTGTGATGATTTTGGCATAATGATTTGGTAGGTTTTGAACATGGAATTGAGTAGTTAAAATGGTTGATGATAGATGGTATGGTATGTGTGTGAATTGGTATGTTTTGGCTGCCTATAAGTGTATGGAAATGGTCCCAAATTGGTTTCTAGTATGGAAATGGTCCCAAATTGGTTTCTATGTGTCCATGAGAAAAGGATGGAAAATTGGCTTTTCAAATGGCCTATTTTTGTCTGCACGGGCAGAGACACGGGCATGTGTCTCGACCATGTGCGACAGACGGCTATGTTACATGGCCGTGTGTCCCATGGGGTAGCCTTAAAAATTTAAGTCAGTCTCAAGCACAGCTTAGACACAGGGGCATGTCTGATGTTCGTGTGAGGCACACAACCTTGGCATATAGGCGTGTGTGGCCAATTTGAAGGGTACACGGGGTAGACACACGGGCGTGTGGCTGGCCGTGTAACCCAAGTCAGTAACCCCTCCACTTTTTCCAAAGCCAAGGCACACAGGCGTGTCTCTAGCCGTGTAGTACAAGTTAATATGTATGCTCTGTTTTCACACGGACTAGGACACGGGCATGTCCGGTAGCCGTGTGAGGCACGCAGCCTGCTTACACAGGCATGTGACCTATGAATGTAAAATTTTTCTAAGAGTTTGAAAATTTTTGTATGTGATCGGTTTAGTCCCAAACCACCCTTAAGCATGTTTGAAGGTCTCGTAGAACCTTATAAGGGACAATGTGAATGTTTACGAATGGTTTTTTATAATGAATGAATAAATGCAAGTGAATGGGATGTATTATTTGGTAACACCTCATAACCCTATATTGGCATCGGATATGGGTTAGGGGTGTTACAAAACGTGATTCGGATATTGGTCGGGGAAAAACAAAGTTTACGAGGATTAGGCTCATTTTTATCATTTTGTACCTAGGTAAGTTCTTTTGCAAATAATGCAACATGTACTGTACTTTAAATGCTTTAATATTGCATGTAGGGTAAGTACATACATATTTAATGTGATGTTGTATCATGTGTTTATTGCCTAAATTGTATTATGAATTATGCTTCACAATTCCATGAATATGTGATTGGTGCTATGAGTATTGAACTCGACGTTATGAGCAAGTTCGACAAAAATGTAGTATCGAAGAATCCCGTTTGAACCTTCGGAATAGTTTAGGATACAAGTGACATGTCACTAGGAACTATGTGATCTGAACTCATTGAGTTGTGGCCTGAGTTCATGATATATGTGACATTTGAGCTCATTGAGTTGTGGTCTGAGTTCATGATGTATGTAACACATGTTTTGGCATTCCGGGTACTGGTCTCATCCATTCTACCTGTGACTGGGTAGTCCGGAATGTGTTGTGGATACCTGACAGCCTATGTGAGCAGACCCATGAGTAACTCGAAAGCGAACAACATGTGATATGTGATATGAGGTAGTATTGGCTATGTATGAGGAACTTAAGTGCGAGATTCTATTGTATTCGATAGTATTCCGAGTGTTCAATGGGTAGTTTTAAAGGAAGTTCAATGAGTAATCTTGTTGAATACGTCGAAGACGAGAAAGTAAGTTATTATGTGCACATGGGCACAGGTATGTACATCGAACTCATGAGAATGTCATGAGATATGATGAACTTGTGGTGAGAATATGAATATATATATACATGAAGAATGAGTTTAAGAGATTTGATAAAATACAAGATTATGTTCATTATGTTAAATGTATGATTAATACTTATTTAAGTTGTATTTTATTTGTATGTGAACTTACTAAGCTTTAATGCTTATCTCCTTTCCTTTCACTTTCTTATAGTGTCGCCAAGCTAGCTTGGGGATCGAAAGACGTCGAAGACTCGATCACACTATCAATTGAATATTTGGTATAGCTAGTCTTATCATTTTGAGTATGGCATGTATAGGGACTTGGTCTTTTTATTACGTGTCATATTGATTAGCCAAATGTGTTGGCTTACAAAAGTATTATGATCATTTTATATATGACCATGAGAAATGGCTCATATTGAAATATAGGTTGTAACCCTAATTATTGGTGCATGCATGCAAATGTGCTTATGCTTTAATGTGGTTATGGTTGCTTATGGTTAATGAGTGTGATGGATGGCATATATGTTTGGTGTATGAAATATGATTAATGTGTATGTCAAAAAAGATGATGCAAGTGGGTAACTTAAAAGTAGATTAGTAAAAATGATAGACAAATATGAAATTGGTGTGGAATTCCATATGAAAGCATGATAGTTTAAATACGTAATATGTTGACATTACCAAGTCATAATTTAACCATGAATGTGAATGCTTGAGTAGCCAAATGTGCCATGTTGCAATTGGCTTGGAAAATAGCCTAGAAATTGTCCATACGGTTAGACACAGGGGCATGTGTCTTGGCCGTCTGTGACACATGGTCTGCCCCATGGGCGTGTGATCTGGCTGTGTGTCCCCTACACCCTAATAATGCAAAACAGATTGCCAAGAGTAAACACATGGGCATAGACACGGCCGTGTGTCTCAGCAATGTGAAGAACACGGCTTTAGGACATAGGCGTGTGCCCAGGCCGTGTGAAGTCTGCACTTGATTTTAGGAATTTAATTCGCCACACTGCTCGAGTACATAGGCGTATGACTTGGCCGTGTGACCTTATTTAGTTGATGATGACATAGTCAGAGAGTTACACGGGTTGAGGACATGAACGTGTCCCAAGCCACACGAGCGTGTGTAACCACACGGCCTACCCATATGGGCTTGTGACTCTCCGAAGTATGAAAATTTTCTAAGTCTCCCTATTATTTTCAAAATTCTCGATTTAGTCCTGAACCATCCCCGATGTATGTGTTAGGCCTCGTAGGTCCATATAAGGGACAATTTGCACATGTATGAATAAATTTGTTTTGAATGAAAAGTTTATGGCCCGATTTTGTATGATTGGTTATGTTTAAGCCCGGTAATGCCTCGAACCCTGTCTCGACTTTGGGTACGGGTAAGGGGTGTTACATTTACTGGTATCAGAGCTACGGTTTAGTCGGTTTTCAAACTACGTAGCATGTGTTTAGTCTAGCTATACATGCCATACATAAATTGTGATAGTGTAACGACTTCTAACGATTTTAAAATGTGTTTTTAATATAGTAATGGATCCCAACAGAGCAGTGGCAGATAATGTTGGAAGTAACGTGCCTGCTCCTGCTGAAGGAGTAGTGTCGTTTGATAGTAGACCCAATACTGTTGTAGAGGAGAAGGAGGCAGAGAAGTCTTTCTCTATATGATATATGCTTGGTATGCGGAGTTCGTTCAAACGAACCCGAACGCTCAACCTCCCCCACCCCCTCCAAATCCCTAATTCGTACCCCAAGTGCCCCAAGGTATGGAATTTATGAGATTTTATAGAACCCAGTTGATAAAATTCGAAAGTAAGGAGCCGAGGAATTTAAGGCCAATGCTGATGATGACCCCGGGAAAACAAAATTTTGGCTTGAGAATTCTATTCGAGTATTCAATGAATTATCGTGCACACTTGAAGAATGTTTGAAGTGTGCTATTTCCTTGTTGAGAGACGCGGCATATCATTGGTGGAAGACGCTAATTTCGGTGGTTCCGAAAGAAAAGGTCACATGGGAATTCTTTCAAGTGGAGTTTCGAAAGAAATACATCAGTGAATGATTCTTCGATCAAAAGCGTAAGAAATTTCTTGATTTGAAACAAGGTCGCATGTCAGTTACTGAGTAAAAAAGAGAGTTTGTACGGCTCAATAAGTATGCTCGAGAGTGTGTATCCTCCGAGGCTAAAATGTGTAGAAGGTTTGAAGACCGACTTAATGAGGACATTAAAGTGTCAGTGGGTATTCTTGAGTTGAAGGAATTTGTTATGCTCATTGATCGACTTGTAAAGCTGAGAAACTGACCAAGGAAAAAAGAAAATCCAAGATTGAGGCTAGAGATATAAGGAAGAGGCTGATGAGCAAGTCACTCCCATCTCAGTCTAAGAAATCCAAAGATATGTATTCCCGTTCTTATGTTTCGACTGGGCATTCGTATAGAAACCGTAAGAAGAAAAATTTAGATTTTAAATCTCAGGCTACATCTGTGGTTAGTGTGGGTAATGATAGAGCTTCCAGACCCGAGTGCCAACAATGTGGTAGAGGTCATTTTGATAGGTGTAGGGTGAGCGATGGATCTTGCTTCTGATGTGGTTCTCAAGAGCACTATATCGAGGACTGTCCTGAGATGGTCGAGAAAGAAAAATTTCAGAGTACAAGGCTGGGTAGTACAGCTACAAAGGGGAGACCCTCGAGAAACGCCAGTAATGGGGCTAGCAGTAAAAATGTAACAAGGGATACAGTGGTGAGATGTAACAGCCCAATTTATACCCTAATCTAAATGGTGGTTTCGGGACCACGAATCCGAGTCAAAAATTATTTAAAAATTATTTTATGTGTTTATTATGTGTGAATTTATATCTGTTAAATTTTTGTGTTTTAATTTTGTCGTTTGAGTATCGATTTAATAAAAAAGGCTTAACGCGTAAAATAAAAATTTGATGGTTAATAGTAAAAGGGTCGAATTGTTGTTGTCTTTTTAAATTGAGGCATTTATGTTGCAATTAGCCCATAAATATATAGGATGGACGGATGTAACCTTATGTTATAATGGTTTTATATTTTAAGTTAAAGGTTAAAAATGTAATATGTATAAAAATATGTATTATAATAAAACATTAAAAATTAAAAGCCATAGTTCATATTCTTATTTTCATGATCAAAAAACATAAAGAAAGAAAAGAAAAGAAAGCTTAGGTATTCAGCATTATTGAAGCTTGATTCAAGGTGAGTTTTATCTCGGTTTTTGATAATTATTACGTTTTTGAGATCGCTGCTATGTTATCTACAAAGCCCATGCTTGAATTTTTTATTTTGATGAATATTTTAAGTTATGCCATTGATGAATATTTGAGCTGTGTGATATTATTTGATGAAATAAGAAAGATATGTTTTGGATTGATATGTTTTGTGTTGGATTTTTTGATGATTTTGAGTAATTAAGACTAAATTGAAAAAATAAAAAATTGAGGGACTAAATTGTAAAATAAATGAAATCTATGGACTTGTATGAATACTAGGAACATTCGGCCTGAGCATGGTGTACTAAAATTTTGCATGTTTTGTGTTTTATGTTTTATGCAATTTGGACTAAATTGTAAAAAGTGTAAAATGTTAGGTGTAAAATAGTAATTTGCCCATTTATGTGTTTTTGGACTAAATTGAGTGAAAATATGTTTGAATGAGTTTAATTTGAATATGTTTAGATCAAGAACCAAAGAAATCAGATTTGGATTGGGGGAAAACTAAAGTTGTCGACTAGTCATTTCATTCCGATTTTTGTCGTCCGAGGTAAGTTTATGAGCAAATACGTGTTGTTAATTTTGAATAAATATGAGATTTATATGCTGAAATAAAATATGTGATCTTATATATATGTTGGCCGAATGTAAATAAGCTTGGGAATTATGTTTACGAAATTGTCTCGATCGAGTTACAATGTCTGAAAGCCCCGTATGAACCTTAGGAATAGCTAGGATACATATGTCATGACATAGGATTCCTGATATGTGTTCTTGAGTAAGATCACATCTAGGACGTTGGCATCGATATGTGGTTACGAGTAAGACCATGTTTGGGACATCGACGTCGTATTTGATTCGTGTAAGACCCTATCTGGGATAGTTGCATTGATATGAGATAGCATGTAAGACCACGTCTGGGACGTTGGCATTGAATGATATATGTGATTATCCGAGTATCCTATTCAATTCCTAATGGTTCAACGAGCAATGATAGTTGTGAACAAAGGTGTAAAATGAGCTAAAATGATCAGATATGATTTAGTTGATTACCTATTTGAAAATAAGGTAAGTTAGCCATTTGATATGTGATGCAAATTATATAAGTTATTAATGTGAACATATGTGCACTTGTATAGTATATTCGGCTATAGGTTATGTATATGTATGTGATGTTGTATTTTGGTTCATAAGAACATGTATACGTGTGTAAACACATTCGGTTATATAATGATGTACAATCGGTTAAGATAAGATTATTTATGAAAACATATGTTAAATATGAAATGTTGAGCTTGATATTATATGTAACTATGTTAGTATAACTTAGTTTGGTTAAAATAAGTTGATAATGTTATTGAGTTGTTTATTTGCTTATGACTTACTAAGCTATGAGAGCTTACTGTGTGTGTTTATATTTACCTCTGTTTTATAGATTTTGGAGATTAGTTACGAGCTTGGGGATCATCAGCAAAGTCCATCACACTATCGACCATTTTTCGTATTTGATAAGTTTACAGTTGAACCTATGGCATGTATAAGGTAGGTTGATTTTGGTCAAGTTTGAAGTATGTATACATATTAAGCCATGCGAAAATGGCTAATACGTTATGTGAATATATGAAACTTTAGTCGAGTTATATGTGTTATATGCTTTGGAAATGGTTGATAATTTTGGATGTATATGTGGTTGATTCGGCTATGGTTCATGTATAGATAAAAGTATAAGTAAATTTAGTTGTTATGTTTGATTAAGGTGTTATCATGTGAGTTGGCATTAAATGATAATTGGTTATGTTCGAACATGATAGGAGTGTATTTTGATATCCTTATTAGATGATATGTAAGATTTGTGTTTTGGGTATATATCTATATTTGGTTAAAGACATGAATTTTGTTAATTAAGTTCGGTCATGAATGGCAATAAGTAAATAATATTTTTAAAAGTCATATGGAAGTTGTTTTGATTGTCCAAATGTTGACTATTTGTTTGTTAATGAGCATGTAATTTTAGGCATATTAATTATCTTAAGTAATGAGTGCACTTTTTGGTGGTGTAACACCCCAAACCCGACCCAGAAGTTAGGCCCGAATCTGGCGTGTCACGTTGAAGTGTTTTTCAAAAACCATGTTTTCATTAGAAACCCTTCTTATTTAGAACGTAGTACATTGAAAACTTATTAGTTTTGTTCCCAAAATTCCTTTTTGGGTTGCGAAAGCTAATTTTAAAAGTAACTAATTTACGAAAACATGATGTTTAAAGGTGAAATTGTGAAAACGTAGTGTTTTGAAAACAGTTGTTGTTTTGGAAAAACACGATCTACTTCTAACAATTATAAAACATAGTAGATAAAATCCCAATGTTTAAAATAAAAACAAGAATTAAGAGAGGCCTTATTACAACCCAAAAAAAAAAAAATTATGCAATAGTAATTAAACAAATCTGAAAACATAAGCAATGTGTGTGGCCATCTCCGAGTCCCTCGCAGCACCGATACACCTATCGCTGGTGATTACCTGCACAGTTAAAAAATGGGGTGAGTTTATGAAAACTCAGTGTGTAATCTCCTGGTATCCAAACAGTCAGTCAAAAATAGAATTTAGAACCATTCTGGGCTTGAGCCTTATCCCGTAACACTACAGTCCAGTTCAGAATATATGTGGGCCCAAAGCCCTATTCATTAACATTGGGTCTCAACTCATCACAGTAACAATTGAGCCTAGCCCATCCCAAAAACAATATCAGTTGGGCCTAGCCCATATCAAAATCAACATCATATGAATAATGCATGATAACCCATCCAACCCTGCACTTGCCTCCGTCCAACCCTGCATTACATATGGGGAATAAATCACCCACACCATCCCTACACTTACTGTGTTAGCACTGGTTGCGGCACTAACTAGGGTAGCAGCAAAGCTGTTAATATCAGAATATATGGCACAGTCACCAATACGGTTTCTTCTTCCATAAGAACATCCCAACCCCAAGTAGTATGTCATGTATGCAGAATGTCATGCCCAAAATCAGTCATACAAATTACAGAAAAATCAGTCATTTACCTACAAGGGTAAAACAGTCATTTTACCCTACAGGGGTATTTCGATAATTTTACACTACAATGATAATTCAGTAATTTTACAAACTGGGGGTATTTCGGTAATTTTACAAATCGAGGGTATTTTAGTAATTTTACAAATCGGGGGTACTTTAGTAATTTTACAAATCAGGGGTATTTCGATAATTTTACAAGTCAGGGTCTTAACGACCCAACAGAAAGTCCACCGTCACCTTAAGCGACTAAAGTAACCTAAACAAACCTAACGTTGTAAATAGGCCTAAGGCCCACACTCGGGCCAAGTGGGCTCACACACTCGTGCGGTCCATTTAGCCCAATTTCAGTCACGTCTATGTGAACACCATAGCCCAGTTCATTATTTGTCACTTATCGCAAGTTTTATCTGTGTGGGGCCAATGAGCCGTTTGGGCCCACACGGCCCATTTCGGCCCAAAATAGCTCAAGAACACAAGAACGCTCATAGTGGCCTCTGCAGTCTATCACCCCTGATTTAAAGGTTTGATTTACCACACCAGCGATCGCACGCTCATGAGGCCTCAAATGCCGAAGTTTTGGCTTTTCGGCTTTTACTGATTTCCAATAAAGAAGGGCATGAATACACACCTTAAACGAAGTTGCACAAATAGCCCTCGAGTCCAAAGCCTACACTCCACCAAAAATACTCCATTAGTCAAAGCAATAGGATTGACATCCCCTTTCTACTCTTATCAAAATTACTACACCAACACTTGCCTTACTTGCAAGAGTGAGATTAAACCTGAATGAACTGCTGAAAAAGGCTGAATACCACTCATTGACTGAACTGCATACAACCAAACTCCATTAACTTATATCGATATCGACCACATAAACATTGAACCAATATAATCACTTACTGAAAGCATGAAACCGATTGTGGAAATAAAGAAGTCGTCCCTATTCCCGAAGTGAGAATTCAAAAGATAGAGGCAAGGTTCAGTACCCATACGCTCCTAGCCATAAACGGCAGTAGGAAGGTATAAGAGAGATTACTTCACCACAAAAAGAAAAGAACAGAGAGGACGACAAGCACCTATCGATTGCCCAATAATCAGTTGTAAAAGTTGAAAGCAGTGGTAGGGAAAAACATTAATGCCGCCACTGTCACAGTACCTAAGGGTGAAAAGGTTACAAGAGGAGAGAAGAGAAACGAATAAGTATTCGGTAAAGGATCAAAAGAAGGGAGGGATGATAAGAGAAGTGGCTAATAGAAAGAAAGAGGTGCAGAAAGAAAAGAGAGACATGTTATTCGATCACCAACAAACTAGAAGAGGGATGGGAAGATAGAGAAGTTGCCCAAAGATGAAACCAATAGCAAAAACCCAAAATTGCAAAAAGTGACAGAACTAACTGGTAAAAGCCGAATAAGCAAAATGCCAAAACCAGAAAGAAAACCCCTCCTCAACACCAATCGGCCAAAAGAAAACAATAGCTCTTGAGCACCCTTAGCCGAATTTGCACAAGAGACTAAAACTCTAAGACCACAAAATGTTCACAAAATCTCCCCCTAGCCAAATTTGTCATACAAAAACCTCCCCATTCGGCTACAACTCTCCCAATTTCAAATTCCTTGATTCCTTAATTCTCTCCATAATCCTGTCCTCGATTTCCTCCACAAATCACTCCAACTTCCCATTCAAATTCAATTTAAATTCTTATGACCACTTCAACCACAGAGTTCCAGTCCAACTCCACCTCCTACAGCTCAAATAGTAAAATAAATACTCCACTGCACATTTCAAGACTTAAACCTTAGACCTCACAATTACACAACACGCCACCTTGCCACTCCACCATAAGTTCTTTCTGTGTCATATTTTATCCTCAATTAACTATAAGGTCTATAGGCCAAAGTCTAGGTTCCTTTAAAACAAATACCAAAATAAATTGCAAAAGCCAAGACTTGAACCCAGGCTCCCTTGCAACCATAATGACACCACAACCACTAGACCACATGCTTCCTTATGTCATTTAGTTAACACAATAATTTAAAAGGCCTTCATCCAGGCATGCAGGGTTTTATTCACTTAAAACCAAAATTTTCGTTAAAGCCCCAGGTTTGAACCCAAGATTTCACCAACACTTCTTAGGGCCATTAACCACCAAATCAGACATTTAATTGTGTCATTTTCTTGCACAATTAAATACTTATATACAACCTCCTTACAGACCCATACTCAAGGCCCAATATTTCTAGGCCCAAATTTGAGGCGTTACAACTCTACCCTCTTAAAGAAATTTCGTCCTCAAAATTTCCAACTATCAAAATAGTCGTACAACCTAACCTACCACACTATGCTCTTGGTACGCACTCTAATCCTAACAATACAAGCATGCACCCAACCATCTATCCATCGGAGCGGATAAATAACACATGCATACCATTTCCAAAACATACACAGAAAAATACAAACTCTAGCTTTATGTGTAGCAATACCATCTAATATCTAAAGAAATCTCACTGTTCTTATCTACTGCTTTATAATGAAAACAAACAACAATTTCAAAAATTTATGGATTCGGTGCCAGAGACTCGGTGTGCCGCACTTTCCAGAACCATACCTCAAAACACTTTACATATTTGAAACAACCTCATGAAATACAAAATTTTAAAATCACATTCCATAGCCTAGTTTTGCAACTTGGCTCTAATACCACTAAATGTAACACCCTAAATCTGGCCCAAAAGTTAGGCCCGAATCTGGCTTGTCACGTTGAAGTTTTTTTCAAAAACCATGTTTTTGTTAGAAACCCTTCTTGTTTAAAACGTAGTACATTGAAAACTTATTAATTTTATTCCCAAAATTCCATTTTGGGTTGCGGAAGCTAATTTTAAAAGTAACTAATTTACAAAAATATGATGTTTAAAAGTGAAGTTGCAAAAACATAGTGTTTTGAAAATAGTTGTTGTTTTGGAAAGTCGCGACCTACTTCTAACAATTATAAAACATAGTAGATAAAATCCCAAAGTTTAAAATAAAAACCACAATTAAGAGAGGCCTTATTACAACACAAATAAAAAAACAAATCTGAAAACATAAGCACTGTGTGTGGCCATCTCCGAGTCCCTCGCAGCATCGATCCACCTATCGCTGGGGATTACCTGTACAGTTAAAAAATAGGGTAAGTTTATGAAAACTCAGTGTGTAATCCCTTGGTATCCAAACAGTCAGTCAAAAATAGAATTTAGAACCATTCTGGGCTTGAGCCCTATCCAGTAACAATACAGTCTAATTCAGAATATATGTGGGGCAAAAGCCCCATTATTAACATTGGGTCTCAACCCATCACAGTAACAATTGGGCCTAGCCCATCTTAAAAATAATATTATTTGGGCCTAGCCCATATCAGAATCAATATCATATGAATAATGCATGATAACCATCCAATCCTACACTTGCCTCCGTCCAACCCTGCACTACCTGTGGGGAACAAATCACCGACACCATCCATACACTTACAGTGTTATCATTGGTTATGGCACTAACTAGAGTCACAACAAAGCTGCTAATATCAGAATATGTGGCACAGCCACCAATACGGTTTCTTCCTCCATAACAACATCCCAATCCCAAACAGTATGTCATGTATGCAGAATGTCATGCCCAAAATCAGTCATACAAATCACAGACAAATCAGTCATTTAACCACATGGGCAAAACAATCATTTTACCCTATAGGGGTATTTCGGTAATTTTACACTACAACGGTAATTCGGTAATTTTACAAACTAGGGGAATTTCGGTAATTTTACAAATCGAGGGTATATTAGT
The DNA here is from genome assembly GCA_025698465.1 of Gossypium longicalyx. Classification (NCBI taxonomy): domain Eukaryota; kingdom Viridiplantae; phylum Streptophyta; class Magnoliopsida; order Malvales; family Malvaceae; genus Gossypium; species Gossypium longicalyx. The sequence goes on from CM047006.1 coordinate 31,788,653, forward strand.
AATTTTACAAATCGGGGGTACTTTAGTAATTTTACAAATCGGGGGTATTTCGATAATTTTACAAGTCGGGGTCTTAACGACCCAACAGAAGGTCCACCGTCACCTCGAGCAACTTAAGTAACCTAAACAAACCTAACATTATAAATGGGCCTAAGGCTCATACTCGAGCCAAGTCGGCCCACACACTCATGCGGTCTATTTAGCCCAATTTCAGTCACGTCTATGTGAACATTATAGCCCAGTTCATTATTTGTCACTTACCACAGGTTTTATCCGTGTGGGGCCAATGAGCCCTTTGGGCCCACACGACCCATTTCGGCCCAAAATAGCTCAAGAACATGAGAGCGCTCATAGTGACCTCTGCAGTCTGTCACCCTTGATTTAAATGTTTGATTTACCACACCAGCGATCGCACACTCGTGAGGCCTCAAATGCCAAAGTTTTAGCTTTTCGACTTTTGCCAATTTCTAACAAAGAAGGGCGTAAATACACACCTTAAACGAAGTTGTGCAAATAGCCTTCGAGTCCAAAGCCTACACTCCTCCAAAAATACTCCATTAGTCAAAGCAATAGGATTAATATCCCCTTTTTACTCTTATTAAAATTACTACACCAACACTTGCCTTACTTGCAAGAGTGAGATTAACCCTGGATGAATTGTTGACAAAGGCTGAGCACCACTCCTTGACTAAACTCCATAAAACCGAACTCAATTAACCTATATCGATATCGACAACATAAAGATTGAACCAATATAATCACTTATCGAAAATGTAAAATCGGTTGTGGAAATAAAAAAGTCGTCCCTATTCCCGAAATGAGAATTCAAAAGATAGAGGCAAGGTTCAGTACCCACACGCTCCTAGCCATAAACGACAGTAAGAAGGTATAAGATAGATTACTACACCATGAAAAGAAAAGAAGAGAGAGGAAGACAAACACCTACCGATTGCCTAATAATCAGTTGCAAAAGCCGAAAGCAAAGGTAGGGAAAAAGAGTAATGCCACCACTGTCACTATACCAAAGGGTGAAAAGGTTACAAGAGGAGAGAAGAGAAACGAATAAGTATTCAGTAAAGGATCAAAAGAAGGAAAGGATGATAAGAGAGGTGGTTAACAAAAGGTAAGAGGTGCAGAAAGAAAAGAGAAACATGTTATTCGGTCACCAACAAACTAGAAGAGGGAGGGGAATATGGAGAAGTCACCCAAAGATGAAACCAGTAGCAAAAACCCAAAAGTGCAAAAGGTGATAGAACTAACTGGTAAAAGCCGAATAAGAAAAATGCCAAAAACCGAAAGAAAACCCCTCCCCAACACCAATCGGCCAAAAGAAAAACAATAGCTCTTGAGCACCCTTAGCCGAATTTGCACAATAGACTAAAACTCCAAGACCGCAAAATGTTCACGAAATCTCCCCCTAGACGAATTTGTCATACAAAAACCTCCAAATTCAGCTACAACTCTCCCAATTTAAAATTCCTTGATTCCTTAATTCTCTCCATAATCCTGTCCTTGATTTCCTCCACAAATCACTCCAACTTCCCATTCAAATTCAATTCAAATTCTTATGACCACTTCAAGCACAGAGTTCCAGTCTAATTCCACCTCCTATAGCTCAAATAGCAAAATAAATACTCCACTGAACATCCCAAGACTTGAACCACAGCCTCACAATTACACAACACACCACCTTGCCACTCCACCAAAAGCTTGTTCTGTGTCATATTTTATCCTCAATTAATTACAAGGTCTATAGGCCAAAGTCCAGGTTCCATTAAAATAAATACCAAAACAAATTGCAAGAGCCAAGACTTGAACCCAGGCTCCCTTGTAATCTTAATGACGCCACAACCACTAGACCACACGCTTCCTTGTGTCATTTATTTAACACAATAATTTAAAAGGCCATCATCTAAGCTTCCAGGGTTTTATTCACTTAAAAACAAAATTTTCGCTAAAGCCCAGGTTTGAACCCAAGATTTCTCCAACACTTCTCAGGGCCATTAACCACCAAAGCAGACATTTAATTGCGTCATTTTCTTGCACAATTAAATACTTATATACAACCTCCTTACGAAACCATACTCAAGGCCCAATACTTCTAGGCCCAAGTTTGGGGCGTTACAAGTGGTGTTTGTACTTTAAAATGCTTTAATTTATATTAACCATATGCGTTTGAACTAATGATTAAAAATAGATATGTTTAATCCTTAATGTTTAATGTTTTAAATGAAGTATATAAAAGTGTATGACTATTGATGTAACACCCCAAACCCAGCCCAGAAGTTAGACCCAAATCTGGCGTGTCACATTGAAGTGTTTTTCGAAAACCATGTTTTCATTAGAAACCTTTCTTATTTAAAAGGTAGTACATTGAAAACTTCTTAATTTTATTTCCAAAACTCCTTTTTACATTGCGGAACCTAATTCTAAAAGTAATTGATTTAAGAAAACGTGATGTTTTAAAAGTTAAGTCGCGAAAACGTAGTGTTTTGAAAATAGTTGTTGTTTTAGAAAATCGTGTCCTACTTCTAACAGATATTAGACATACTAAATAAAATTTCCAAATAAAAGGTTAAGGAAATAAAGAGGCCTTATTACAACCCAAATCAAAACCAAAGTGCTTAACTAAATAAACAAAATAGAAAAACATGTGCAGTTGTGTGGTCATATCCGAGTCCCTCTGCGACACCGATCCACCTTACGCTGGGGATTACCTGCACCGTTAATAAATGAGGTGAGTTTACGAAAACTCAGTGTGTACTCCCCTTACTAGAGTAACAGATTAGTATCTGAAACAAAAAGCGAAGCTTGATCTAGGCTAGAGCACATTACTTGATAACGATGCAGTCCGATTCGAGCATATACGTGGGCCAAAGCCTATTACATTGTCACTTGGGTTACAGCGCATAATAGAATCAATTGGGCCTAGCCCAAACAAATAATAGAACAGAATGTGTGAATGCATGGATGCATGCTATTCCTTCCCAATAATCCAACCGTTACACATCAACTCCGTCCATTGGTACACATCATGTGGGGATATAAATATCGACCCACCCATCTGATACACATCAATGGTAGCCCGGTTGCGGTATTACCTTCATTACAGCAAAGCTGCTAATCATATATTGGGCTTAAAAAGCCTTTAGTAGCAGTATTATAATTGGCACAAAGTCATCGGTAACTGTATTATGTTTTGTACATAGCCATCAGCGACGGTAATATAATCGGTACACAGGTAAATATGATCCACACAGAGTCATCCATAAGTATGTTAGGCACATAGCCACAAGTAAATATGTTTGGCACAAAGCCATAGTCAAGATGGCACAAAGCCATTTTTAGGTTGGCACAAAGCCACAATCAGAATAATTGGCTTTAATCCATTGGTAGTTGTTTCATGTTAGGCACATAGCCATCAGCGACGCTAATACAATCAACATATAGCCTTAGGTAAATATGATCGAGATAGAGTCGTCAATAATCATATATTGGGCTTAAAAGCCACCGGTGGATCCACGATTGTCAAGAAACCATACGATCCTTAATCGATGGATCCAAGGTCATCAAGCAACCATGCGATCCTTAATTTCTTCCTCCATTTCACAATTCCAACCCCATGCAATATGTCGTGTATGTCATGCTCAATCATCACATGTGTATGCGAAATGGCCATGCTCAGTAACAATAATTTAAGCATATATTAGAAACATATCAGTTTTACAACCACAGTCAATTCAGTTAAAACACAATCATACAATCACAGTCAATCAGTCAAATTCATAGTCCAAGTCAGTCATTTACCCACAAGGGCAAAAAAGTCATTTTACCCTACAGGTGTATTTCAGTAATTTTACACTACAAGGGTAATCTGATAATTTTACAAACCTGGGGTATTTCGATAATTTTACAAATCGAAGGTGTTTCGGTAATTTTACAAACCAAAGATATTTCGATAATTGTACAAATCGAGGGTATTTCGGTAATTTTACAAATTAGGGGTATTTTGATAATTTTATAAAATCAAGGGTATTTTGGTAATTTTACAAATTAAGGGTATTTTGCTAATTTTACAAATTGAGAGTATTTCGATAATTTTACAAATTGAGGGTATTTTGGTAATTTTATAAACTGGGGATATTTCAGTAATTTTACAAATTGAGGGTATTTCGGTAATTTTATAAATTGGGGGTATTTCGGTAATTTTACAAACTGGAGGTATTTTGGTAATTTTATAAATCGGGGGTCTTAACGACCCAACAAAAGGTCCACCGTCGCCTTGAGCAACTTAAGTAACCTAAACAGACCTAACAGTGCAAATGGGCCTAAGGCCCATTACTCAGCCCAAGTGGGCCCACAAGCTTGTGTGGCCCATTTAGTCCAAATTCAATTATAGCTACATGACCTATAAAGCCCAGTCCAACATTTATCACTTACCGTGGATTTAATCTGTGTAGGGCACACGAGCCCATTGGGCCCACACGGCTTATGCCATGCACACGACATGACAACCCAACTACTTCTCACTTAACAGTTAGATTTACTCAAGCAAGCCCACGGGCCCATCGAGGCCCAGAACAGCCCCAGCATATGAGAATGCTCGTGGCAGCCTCTACAGTCTATCGCCCATGGTTTATGGGCTTGGTTTACCACACGAGCGATTGCACGCTCGTGAGGCCTCAAATGCCAAAGTTTCGGCTTTTGCCGACTTTCGAAAATGAAGAGCACGAATACACACCTGTTTATGAGAATGCGCCGAAGTCCACGATCACCAACCTTGGCACATCCTGAATTGAATCTTCTCACAAATTCTCATGTTAGCTTCCCGATGTGGGATTACTTTCAACCATTAGGAAAATTCCTCATTCTTATGATCACTTCAACCACAGAGTTCTAGTCCAACTCCTCCTCCCACACAGCTCAAATAGCAAAATAAATACTCCACTACGCATCCCAAGACTTGAACCTCAGACCTCACAGGTACACAACACACCACCTTGCCACTCCACCACAGGCATATGTGCCAGCGTCCAGATTCACTTAAGAGAAAAACCAAAATGAATTGTAAGAGCCAAGACTTGAACCTAGGCTCCCTTACAACCTTAATAACTCCACAACCACTAGACCACATGTTTCCTTGTGTCATTTATTTAACACAATAATTTAAAAGGCCATCCTCCAAGCATCCAGGGTTTTATTCATTTAATACCAAAATTTTTGCTAAAGCCCAGGTTTGAACCCAAGATTTCTCCAACACTTCTCAGAGCCATTAACCACCAAAGTAGACATTTAATTGTGTCATTTTCTTGCACAATTAAATACTTATATACAACCTCCTTATAGACCCAAACTCAAGGCCCAATACTTCTAGGCCCAAATACGGGGCGGTACAATTCTACCCCCTTAAAGAAATTTCATCCTCGAAATTCCAACTATCTGAACAAGTGCTTAGCTCAACCTACCCCACTACGCTCCCGCTGCGCACTCTAGTTCCAAACTACTTTAATGTACTTTTACCTTAATCTCAAAAAATCACACACCCAACAAGCATCTAACCACAGAAGCAAACAGATATTTACTACACATGCATACAATTTCTATATTCAAACATCACATCCAAACAAAACACACTTGACTTAAAAGGAACTATGCAATCCTGAACCCGATGCTCCTTAGACTCGTATTTGAGACACCTGCTCCTTAGACTCGTATTTATGACACACTTCTGACTTCATCCAGCATTCGCCCGGATGGTGCCCTTTGCAACGCTCGTAAGCCAAAAATTATGGACACGTCTTAACGCGTTTTACAGAATGGGCTCCTGCTTCAGAGGACTGCGATCCCTCTTCCTGCTGTGCTCCAAGCGCCTAGCCTGATGTGTTTCACCACACGCCTTAACTCTTGCCTCGAACACTTCTTCTAGCACTTCCCTTACCAACCAAGTCAGTGCCTTCGTACCAAGCTCTGGGTTATTGTTACCCTAAGTTGGCAGACTTACCTTAACTACAATTTCCTGAACCATCTCATGTTCCGGGGAGACGGGCAACTCCTCACGACCTTGCTTGCCTTCGAAATCCATCACAGTACTGTTGCTAACTTAAATAAAATCTGATTTCTAGAACATACACTGAATAAATAAAAAATCTAACTTTAAGTACAATCTAACATAAAACTTACAGATTCGGCGCCAGAGACTCAATAACCACACTTTCAAGAAAATATTTGGAAAAACATTTCAAATACTTCAAATCTTTTTAAACCTTTTTGAAACAATTCTTTCAAAAATCTAATTTTAAAACCTATTCCACAACCAAATTTTACAACTTGACTCTGATACCACTAAATGTAACACTACAAACTTGGCCCAAAAGTTAGACCCGAATCTGGCATGTCACATTGAAGTGTTTTTCGAAAACCATGTTTTCATTAGAAACCTTCTTATTTAAAACATAATACATTGAAAACTTCTTAATTTTATTTCCAAAACTACTTTTTACTTTGCGAAAGCTAATTCAAAAAGTAACCGATTTATGAAAACGTGATGTTTTAAAAGTTAAGTCGTGAAAGCGTAGTGTTTTGAAAATATTTGTTGTTTTGGAAAACTATGTACTACTTCTAACAGATATTAGACATACTAAATAAACTTTCCAAATAAGAGGTTAAGGAAATAAAGAGTCTTTATTACAATCCAAATCAAAACCAAAGTGCTTAACTAAATAAACGAAATAGAAAAACATGTGCAGTTGTGTGGTCGTCTCCGAGTCCCTCTGCGACACCGATCCACTTAACACTGGGAATTACCTGCATGGCTAATAAACAGGGTGAGTTTACGAAAACTTAATGTGTAATGCACTTACTAGAGTAACAGTTAGTATATAGAAACAAAAACAGAAATAGTCTGGGCTAGAGCCCGTTAACAGTAAGAGTACAGTCCAGTTCAGAGCATACGTAGGGCAAATCCTATTACAATGTCACTTGGGTTACAGCCCATAATAGAATCAATTGGGGGTAGCCCAAACCAATAACAGAACAGAATGTATGAATGCATGGATGCATGCTATCCCATCCCAATAATCCAACCGTTACACATCAACTCCATCCCCCGGTGCATATCATGTTAGGATACAAATATCGACCCACCCATCCGATACACATCAATGATAGCCCGGTTACAGTACTACCTTCATTACAGCAAAGCTGCTAATCATATCTTGGGCTTAAAAAGCCTTTAGTAACGGTATTATAATTGGCACAAAGACATCGGTAACTATATTATGTTTGGCACAGAGCCATCAGCGACAGTAATATAATCGGCACATAGCCTTGGGTAAATATGATCCACACAGAGTCATCCATAAGTATGTTAGACACATATTCACAAGTGAATACGTTTGCACAAAGCCATAGTTAAGATAGCACAGAGCCATTTTTAGGTTGGCACAAAGCCACAATCAGAATAATTGGCTTTAAGCCATTGGTAGTTGTTTCATGCTAGGTACATAGCCATCAGCAATGGTAATACAGTCAGCACATAGCCTCGGGTAAATATGATCGACACAGAGTCGTCAGAAATCATATATTGGGCTTAAAAGCCACCGGTGGATCCACGGTCATCAAGCAACCATGCGATCCTTAATTGGTGGATCCTTTCGATCTTTAATTGGTGGATCCACGGTCGTCAAGCAACCATGCGATTCTCAATCGGTGGATCCACGATCGTCAAGCAACCATGCGACCCTCAATTTCTTCCTCCGTTTCACAATTCCAACCCCATGTAATATGTCGTGTATGTCATGCCCAATCATCACATGTGTATGCAAAATGACCATGCTTAGTAACAATCATTTAAACATATATTAAAAACATATCAGTTTTACAACCACAGTCAAGTCAATTAAAACACAATCATATAATCACAGTCAATTAGTCAAATTCATAGTCCAAGTCAGTCATTTACCCACAAGGGCAAAACAGTCATTTTACCTTACAAGGGTATTTTAGTAATTTTACACTATAAGGGTAATCCGATAATTTTACAAAATAGGGGTATTTTAGTAATTTTACAAATCGGGGGTATTTCGGTAATTTTACAAACCAAGGATATTTTGATAATTTTATAAATCAGGGGTATTTCGGTAAATTTACAAATTGGGGTATTTCAATAATTTTATAAGCTGAGGGTATTTCGGTAATTTTACAAATAATGGGTATTTTGGTAATTTTACAAATCGAGGGTATTTCGATAATTTTATAAATCAGGGTATTTCGATAATTTTACAAATTAGGGGTATTTCAGTAATTTTACAAATAGAGGGTATTTCGGTAATTTTACAAATCAGGGGTATTTTGGTAATTTTACAAACTGGGGTATTTTGGTAATTTTACAAATCAGGGGTCTTAACGACCAAACAGGTCCACCGTCGCCTCGAGCTACTTAAGTAACATAAACAGACCTAACAATGTAAATGGGCCTAAGGCCCATTACTCAACGCAAGTGGGCCCACACGCTTGTGTGGCTCATTTAGCCCAAATTCAGTTACAGCTATGTGACCTACAAAGCCCAGTCCAACATTTATCACTTAACGTGAATTTAATCTATATGGGGCACACGGGCCCATTGGGCCTACATGGCCTATGCCATGCACACAACATGACAAGCCCAACTACTTCTCACCTAACAGTTAGATTTACTCAAGTGGGCCCATGGGCCCATCGAGTCCCAGAACAGCCCCAACACACGAGAACGCTCGTGGTGGCCTCTACAGTCTATCGCCCATGGTTTGTAGGCTCGATTTAGTACACAAGCGATCGCATGCTCGTGAGGCCTCAAATGTCGAAGTTTCAGCTTTTTGGCTTTTGCCGACTTCCAACAAAGAAGGGCGCGAATACAGACCTATTTATGAGAATGCGCCGAAGTCTTCTCACCAACTCATCTGGTTCACTCTATTTAAAGCTAGCTTCTCACTTTCAACCATTAGGAAAATTCCTCATTCTTATGACCACTTCAACCACAGAGTTCCAGTCCAACTCCACCTCCCACATAGCTCAAATAGCAAATAAATACTCCACTGCACATCCCAAGACTTGAACCTCAGACCTCACAGTTACACAACAGGCCACCTTGCCACTCCACCACAGGCTCTTTCTATGATAAAAACGTCCACAATTAACTTTAAGACATATGTGTCGGCGTTCAGATTCACTTAAGAGAAAAACCAAAATGAATTGTAAGAGCTAAGACTTGAACCTAGGCTCCCTTACAACCTTAATGACGCCACAACTACTAGACCACATGTTTCCTTGTGTCATTTATTTAACATAATAATTTAAAAGTCCATCCTCCAAGTATCCAGGGTTTTATTCACTTAATACCAAAATTTTTGCTAAAGCCCAGGTTTGAACTCAAGATTTCTCCAACACTTCTTAGAGCCATTAACCACCAAAGAAGACATTTAATTGTGTCATTTCCTTGCACAATTAAATACTTATATACAACCTCCTTACGGACCCAAACTCAAGGCCCAATACTTCTAGGCCCAAATATGGGGCGTTACAATTGCCGTATAAATGTTTCAATTTGCATTAATGTGCAAAGCATGTAAGTTGATATCGACTATTACTAATGCCGCATATGTAACTGGTTTTTAAATTATGTATTATGGCATATTTATTTTTAAGAGTCTGCATGTATATTGGTTAAGAAAATGTCATAATTGATAGTCGGCAAAAGAAATAGACATATTGGCATACATTTGATAAATAACTGTAATGTTACATATTGAAATGATATGAGATTTGGTGGCTATACGTATAAATACATTGATGGTATTAGAAGTAAGCTTGATCATGTTGATAGTAAGTAATACGTTGAAATTTGTTATAATTTGTGTATATAATGTGCAAATCAATGTATGTTCTGAAATGTAAATTAACTATATGCTCTTTATAAATGAGTTTGACTTGTGTGAATATATGAATGTTTGAAATTTCATTTTTGTTCGGTAATGCCTTGTAACCCTAATCTGGCGATAGATATGGGTTAGGGGTGTTACATGAGATCTGAAGCTAGAGCTCTGGCTAGAGCCTATGCCATACTTGCACGTGAGGACGCATCTTCTCCCGATGTGATTACGAGTACTTTTTCTCTCTATGACACTTTTGTTATTGTCTTGATTGATCCTGGTACTCATTCATATGTGTGAATGAAATTGGAATCTAGTATGAATATGCCTGTTAAGTCTACGAAATTTATGTTTAAAGTGTCAAACCCGCTAGGCAAGCATGTTTTAGTTGATAAGGTATGTAAGAAATATCCTTTGATAAGTAGAGATCATTGTTTTCCAGCTAAATTGAAGTTATTGTCATTCGATGAATTTTTGTTATATTGGGCATGGATTGGTTGACACTTCATGATGCTATAGTAAATTGTAGAAAAAAAGTTATTGAATTGAAATGTGAAAATAGTGAAATTTTCCGGGTTGATTCAGATGTGTCAGATAGGTTGCCAATTGTGATTTCTTCGATGTCTACTAAGAAATGTATGAGAAAAGGATGTGAAGCTTAGTTGGCTTATGTGTTGAATACAAAAGAGTCTAAATTCAAGATTGAATCAATGCTTGTTGTATGTGAGTATCCGGATGTGTTCCCGGAAGAGCTGCCCAGATTACTTCCTAATAGGGAAGTTGAATTTGGTATTGAGTTAGTACCTAGTAAAGCACCTGTAATACCCCTAACCTGTAACCATCACCGGAATAGGTTAAGAGGCATTACTGGACTCACAACTTAGATCCGAACAATCACATAACAAAAATCTTCTCAATTCACTAAAATATAGATCATTCTTATTTAACACAAACTTTAAACAATCATACGAGGTCTAAATCATACATCCAAGACTAATTTGATAAAAAAAAGAAGTTTCGAAACTTAGAAAAATTTTCAACTTTTAAAAGGTCACACGCCTGTGTGAACAGGCTGTGTGCCTCACACAGCCTTAGACATGCCCATGTGTCTAACACGTGGCGAAACAGAGCATACATGCTAACTTGACCACACGGCCACAAGACACGCCCGTGTAACTTGGCCGTAGTTGAGCTTGACTTGGGCCACACGGCTAACCACACGCCTGTGTGCCTTGGCCGTGCTTGAGCCTAACTTAAATTGTAGAGTATCCCAGGAGACACACGGCCGTGCAACATAGCCGTGTGTCGTACACGGCTAAGACACATCCCGTGTCTCTGCCTGTGTGGACAAAAATAGGCCATTTGAATAGCCAACTTGCCACTCCAATTTGGGTCAACCTACAAGCAAAGAAACAAGCCTATATGCACAACCAATTGATCCAATTTTTTTAGGTCAAAACGAACATCATTCATACTAAAACATGATCAAATATTTACACTTATCAGCCTTACTAATTAATACCAAAACATACCAAATTTAACATTGGCATCACATATCTTATACCAAAACCATAACATATCCATAACTATACTAAGCCATATCACATGGCTAATTATATACATCACAAAACATAAACTCATAATTACTAGCCTATACATGCCATACTTTAATATATACATTTTCAAAGTACCAAAATGTGGTTCGATAGTGTGGTAACAATCCTTGACGATCCTCGAACTCACAGTAGCTTCGATATCTATAAAACAATGCAAACACACACAAAGTAAGCTTTCAAAAGCTTAGTAAGCTCGTACCAAAACATCAACAGTATATATAATATGAAACATCAACATATAAGTACTTAAGAATTCTCAACTTATTCATCAAATCCATGCCAACACCAACCATACGTTTATACCAATTCAATAAACTTTTTTATGCATTTTACCATCTACCATGTAGGTATTATACTTACCTAAACATTCTCGTATTCATTCGTTTTCATTCTCACCTCTTGTTCGGATATTTTAAGGCTTTCTGAAGATCACCAATGCTTTAAACATCCGTACACTTAGTGCTTTAAGTATTAATCGAAGCTATAATGATTTCGCACACCTACTGCCATCTCAATTAACCGAAGCTATTTCGGTATCACACACTTAGTGCTTCAAGTAGCCAAAGCTAATTCAAAACACACACTTAGTGCCAAATACCATTGATTTCTCATTGTATTCATCCAAACTGAATAAATATACAATCAATGTATAATAAAAGCATCAAAACATACTTCTAACATCATATTTTGCGTACGAACTTACCTCGTACTCGAAATTGTTGACTCGGATTGTCTACTCTATAATCTTTGACTTCCCTTGATCTAAGTCCAAATTCCTCTTTTCTTGATCTATATTTATTCAAAATTAACCTATTTATTCACCAAATCATTCAAAACAATCTATAGACACATATTTAGGGCATTTTACAAACTAGCCCTCATATTTTCACATTTTGACACTTTAGTCCCTAATTCACAAAATCACAAAATACGTATAATTTGCTTATACACAAGCTTAGCCGAATTTTCATAACTCTCATACAAGTCCACAAAATTTATTTATTTCACATTTTAGTCCCTCAAAATAACATTTTTTTACAATTTAGCCCAAATTACTCAAATTCATCAAAAATCCAAAGACAAAACATGTAAACCCAACATCAAGCTTTCATATTTCAATATATAACATTACCTAGCTCAAGAATTTATCCATGGCACATTTCCAAATCATCAACAATTTCATAAATTTTAGCATGGGCTAGCTAAAACACTTAACAACAATTACGAAAACGTAGAAATTATCAAAAATCGAAACAAAAACATACCTCAATTAAGCCAAAATGAGTGTCGAAACATAAAGCTCTTCAACTTAGGTTTTTCTTTCCTATTTTCGGTGGATGAACACCAAAAAAATGATGGATGAAATATGTTTATTTTATTTTATTACATCATAAAACACTAATTACCTATTTACCCTTGTAATAAACCATTAATATGCTATCAACTGATGTCCACTAATGTCATTTAATCATAAGTTTGGTCAAATAACCATATAAGGACCTCACAATTATAAAGCCAAGTCAAAAAGGCACATTTAACATCTCGCACACAGCTTTTACATTTTACGCTATTAGGTCTTTTTATCAAATTAAGCACACATACGATTAAATTTTAATACGAAATTTTCACACATGCTAATTCACATATCACAAGCACAGAAAATAATATTTAAATAATTTTTTTACTCGAATTTGTGGTCCCAAAACCACTATCCGACTAGGGTCTAAACCGAACTGTTACAATTCTCCCCCCTTAGGGATTTTTATCCCCAAAAATCTTACTGTTAAACAAATTCAGCTATTGCTGTCTCATAGTATCTTCAGGCTTCCACGTGGCCTCTTCAATACCGTGTCAATGCCAAATTACTTTAACTAACAAATTTTCTAATTTGGCAATTATTTAACCTCACGAGCTAAGATACGGATTGACTTTTCTTCGTAAGTCATATCAGACTGAACTTCAATCTTAGACGGAAGAATTACATGCGACAGATTAGATCTGTATCATCGAAGCATCAATAAATGAAACACATTATGTATCTTTTCTAGCTTTGGTGGCAACAACAATCTATATGCTACCGACCCGATTCGTTCGGTAATCTCATACGGCCTGATAAACCTCGGACTCAATTTGCCTTTTCTACCGAAGCGAAGCACTTTCTTCCACAGAGATACCTTCAAAAATACTTTGTTGCCAATATCAAACTCAATGTATTTTCTTTCAAAATCCGCATATGATTTTTGATGATCAGAAGCTGCTTTCAAACTATCTCGAATCACTTTTACTTTCTACTCAGTTTCTTTTATCAAATCAACCCCGTGAATCTTATTTTCGCTGATTTTCATCCAATACAAAGGTGTACGACATTTGTGACCATATAAAGATTCATATGGTGCCATTTTAATGCTGGACTAAAAACTTTTATTATAAGCAAATTCAATCAAAGGTAGATATTGTTCCCACGTACCTTCAAACCCAAGAATGCAACATCTCAACATATCCTTAAGTATCTGGATAATCCGCTCAGATTGATTGTCTGTTTGTGGATAAAAATAGTACTAAAATGCATTTAGTACCCAGAGCATCTTACAATTTCTTCCAGAATTGTGATGTGAATCTTAGATCTCTATCTGACACTATAGATAATGGCATACCATGCAATCTCATGATATTAGAAATGTACAACTCAGCTAACTTATCAAGTGAGTAATTAGATCGAACCGGAATGAAATGGACTGATTTCGTCAAACGATCAACTACAACCTAGATTGCATCATTCTTTCTCGGAGAATGGGGAAAACCTGAAATGAAATCCATTGTCACTTGATCCCATTTTCACTCCGCAACCATAACCGGTTGTAACAAACCAGATAGCACCTGATGTTCAGCTTTAACTTGCTAACAAATCAAACATTTAGAAACAAAATCAGAGATATCTCTTTTTATTCTGGACCACCAATAATACTGTTTCAAATCATTATACATTTTTGTACTACCCGGATGTACAAATAACCGATTATTATGAGCTTCGTTCAAAATCATCTGAATTAACTCTAGATGTCTTGGAACACAAATTCGATCTTGGAATCTCAAACATTTATCTTTATTAACTCTGAATTCTGAATCAGACTCTACATCACACTGAGCTTGTTTAGCTAAAATTTCATTATCAATCTTCTGAGCTTCAATAATCTGTTGTAAGAACAAAGGTCTTACTTTCAATTCAGTTAAAACTAAAGAATCATCGGATAGGACTAAATGAGCATTCATCCATGCAAAGAAAACAACAATTTTCAACTCAAGGCATCAACAACCACATTAGCTTTTCCCTGGATGATAATCAATCACATGTTCGTAGTCTTTCAGCAATTCAAGCCATCTTCTCTGTCACAGATTCAAATCTTTCTAAGTCCTCAAATACCTCAAACTCTTATTATCAGAATACACGTGACATTTCTCACCGAACAGGTAGTGACGCTAAATCTTTAGAGCAAACACCATCGCAGCTAACTCAAGATTGTGTGTTGGATAGTTTTCGTGCTGCTTTAACTTTCTCAAAGCATAAGCAATGAATTTGCCTTCTTACATTAAAACATATCCTAGACCAATCAACGAAGCATCACGGTAGATTACAAATTCTTTACCTGATTCGGGTTGTACTAAAATTGGAGCTTCAGTCAACAAAGTTTTCAACTGATCAAAACTATTCTGAGACTTTTCTGACTACTGAAATTTCACATTTTTCTGAACCAGTTTTGTCAACGGAGTCACAATCATCGAAAAGCCTTTTACGAATCTTCTATAATAACCAGCAAGTCACAGAAAACTATGGAATTCAGAGTTATTCTTCGGAGGTTTCCAATCCAGAATAGCTGAAATCTTGATAAGATCAACTCAGATACTAGATGCTGATACAATATCAACCAGAAAACCAACTTCTCGCAACCAGAACTCACATTTACTAAATTTCGCATACAACTATTTATCTCGTAGAGTCTATAACACTATTCTCAAATGCTCGGCATGTTCGGATTCATCTCGTGAATAAATCAATATGTCATCAATGAATACAACAACAAATTGATCTAAATATGGTCTCAAAATTCTATTCATCAAAACCATAAAGAAAGCAGGTGCGTTAGTCAATCCGAAAGGCATAACTAAGAATTTGTAATGCCTCAAATTTTGGGCCTAGAAGAAATGGGCTTCGCTTATCGGAGGAATTAGAATTTAGTTGTGCAAGTGAATGACACAACTGTGTATCTGATTCAGTAGTTAAGTGTTCTGAGTGTTTTGGGAGTGTTTGAGAAGTCTTGGGTTCAAGCTTAGGTTCTTGCAAAATTTTGGCTTTTAAGGGATGAACCATGGCTCTGGCATGTAGGCTTTATAAATAATTATGGATGATTTATGAAACAAAAAGGAGCTTGTGGTCTAGTGGCAAGGTGGCGTGTTGTGTAACTGTGAGGTCTGAGGTTCAAGTCTTGGGATGCTCAATGGAGTATTTATTTTGTCGTTTGATCTGTGTAGGAGATGGAGTTAGACTGAGACTCTGAGGTTGAATTGGTTATGAGAGTTTGAATAGAGGTTGGAGTGATTTAAGGAGTGATCAGTGGCGGGATTTGAGGAGAGATTTTAGGAGAGATTTGAGGGAGAAAAAAGTGGGATTTGATTGGAGTGGTAGAGTTGTGCCAAAATTAAACTTTAGGCACTCAGAAATTCGGCTAAAGGCTAGTGATTCCTTTCTTCTCACTTTCGGTTATTGACTCTGGCATTTTGGTTCTTTTCTTTCATTCATTAGTGCCAAAATACTGCTTCTTTCGGGTTTTTGCTCGTTTTGGTCTATTCCTGAATTGGTTTTTTCTCTGGAATTCTTTTGGTTGACTGATTGCTTCTTCTCTCCTTCTCCCTTTTGGTTTTCCTTTTTGATCGAAAGACCTAGCTTACTACCTCTCAGTTCTTTTGGCAGCTTCTTACTCCATTACCGATTGCTCTCCTCTTCACTTCTCTTATTTCCCTCTCCTTCAATTCTTTTTGTATTAACGGATCCTCTCTCTTTTCCATATTGTTAATATTACTCATTATTTCCCCTCTGTGCCATTATTTCTATGCTCTCTGACGACATAAGTGGGGTGATTGTACCAACTCCTGCCTCGGTTATTGGGCGTACTTTTAGGGGTTTCCGGTAGTGGGTTACTTAGTGAGATACCAATGGTGGTGAGTGGTAGCCATTCTGAGGGAAAATCAGGAGGGGTGCCAGCTATGAATGGATGCGTAGCCTCTGCCCCCAAGTTTAAGCACCGTAGGGTGTTGGTGGTTTGGGACTTCCCCCAGGTTACGGAAGGGTGTCTGCACCAACCTTTAGATTAAGTAGGCAAATCGCAGTTGACTGTTCGAGTCAAGGTTCTGGCGATCGTGAATTCTTAGTAATCTACGTGATCAGGTGTGTATCCGTACTCTCTAAGTGGTAATAGGCGTAAAGGCCATAAATATGTTTGTAACCGTATGCCTTGTTTCGATAATAGGCTGAAAAGTTAAAAATGTGTGTGTTGTTTACTTTTCTATGAATATAGATCGGCAAAATGCCGAAAAGCAAAAAATATAGCGTATGATGCCACACGAGCGTGTGATCGAGCATGTGGTAAACTGAGCTCACAGAACGTGGGCATACGACAAGGAAGGCCACCATGAACGAACACATGGGCTTAGGCCATAGTGGGCCAAATGTGCCCGATGGGCCCGTGGGCCTGCTTTTCTAAATCTGACTATTAGGTGGAAATAGTGGGGCTTGTCATGTCGTGCACATGGCATAGGCCATTCTTAGCCTCAATGGGCTGAAGTGGGCCTTGTGGGCGCAATGGGCCCGTGGGCCCACATGGGTAGATTTCGCTGTTAAGCGGGAAGTAGATGGACTTGTCATGTTGCACACATGACTTAGGTTGTTTTGGGCCTCGATGGGCTCGGCTCGTGGGGCCACACGAATAAAATCTGTGGTAAGTGACTATTAATGAATCGAGCTATGGTGTGCACTTAGCCGTATATAAATTTGGGCTTAATGGGCCACACGAGTGTGTGGGCCCACTTGGGCCGAGTAATGGGCCTTAGGCCCACTTACACCGTTATGTCTATTTAGGTTACTTAAGTCGCTCGAGGTGACGGTGGACCATTTGTTGGGTCATTAAGACCCTAGTTTGTAAAATTATCGAAATACCCCCAGTTTGTAAAATTACCAAAATACGCTTGTAGTGTAAAATTACTAAAATACCCCTGTAGGGTAAAATGACTATTTTGCCCTTGTGGGTAAATGACCCACTTAGACTATGAATTTGAATGATTTGACTATGATTTTATGACTGTGTTTTAACTAACCTGACTAAGGTTATAAAACTGATATGCTTTTAATATATGTCTAAATGGCTGTTACTAAGCATGGCCATTCTGCATACATGTGTGAGGATTGAGCATGACATACACGACATATTGCATGGGGTTGGGACATTGATATGGAGGAAGTACTGTTCTGATAGGATCGCACGGGTCGCACAAGACGACTGTGGATCTAGTATTGATCTATTAAGGTCGCACGGGTCGGACGAGACAACTGTGGACCAATGGACGACTTAGTGCCGCTTAATCTGATTATGGCTCTGTGCCAACCTAAATACGGCTCTGTGCTATCTTGACTATGACTTTGTGCCAAACGTATTTACCCGTGGCTATGTGCCTAACATACTTATTGATGACTTTGTGTCGATCATATTTACCTAAGGCCGTGTGCCAATTATATTACCATCGCTGATGGCTATGTGCCAAACATAATATAGTTACCGATGGCTTTGTGCCAATTATATGACCGCTACTGAAGGCTTAAAGTCATATATATACTAGCAGCTTTGTTGTGATTTCGGTTAGTGCTACAACTGGTGCTAACATTGTAAGTGAAGGGATGGCGTGGGTGAGTTATTCCCTACAAGAAGTGCAGGGTTGGATGGGATAGCATGCATCCATGCATTCACACATTCTGTTTTGTTACTGAGTTGGGCTAGGCCCAGTTGATTCTATTATGGGTTATGACCCAAATGATATTGTAACTGGCTTAGCCCACATATGCTCTGAACTGGACTGTACTGTTACTGTTAAATGGCTCTGGCCCACACTGTTTCTATTTTTGTATACTGACTATTACTCTAGTAAGGGGATTACACACTGTGTTTTCTTAAACTTACCCTGTTTATTAACTGTGCAGGTAATCCCCAGCGTTAGGTGGATCGGTGCCGCAGAGGGACTCAGAGATGACCACACAACTGCACATATTTTTCTATTTCGTTTATTTAGTTAAGCACTTTGATTTTTGATTTGGGTTGTAATAAGGCCTCATTATTTTATTAACTTTTTATTTGGGAAATTTATTTAATATATGTTAGAAGTAGGACACGATTTTCCAAACAATGACTATTTTCAAACATTGTGTTTCCGCAACGTTTTAAAACTAGCTTCTGCAACTAAAAGAGATTTTGGGAATAAAATTATGTATTTTTCAATGAACCACGCTTTGAAATTAAACTAACCTAAACTCGGGTTTTATACAAGTTTTAATGACGAAAAGTTTCTTTTTAATAATTAAGAATGGGTTTTCAATCAAAACATGGTTTTCAAAAAACACCTCAATGTGACATGCCAGATTCGGGCCTAACATCTAGGCCGAGTTTGGGGTTACAGAATTCATAGTGGTTGTACCTCGTTCTAAAAGCGGTTTTCAAAATATCTGAGTCTTTTACTCACAACTGATAATAGCCTGACCTAGTAACTCTTTTCAACTGATCAAACAAATCATCAATTCGGGGCAGAGGGTACTTATTCTTGATAGTCACTTTGTTCAACTGACTACAATCTATACACATTCTCATCGTACTGTCTTTCTTTTTCACGAATAGAACTGGAGCACCCCAAGGTGAGAAACTCGGTCTAGCAAACCCTCTATCGGTCAACTCTTATAACTAGGACTTTAATTCTTTTAATTCGATCGGAGCCATTCTATACGGAGCTATTGAAATCGGTGTAGTACCAGGTACCAATTCAATGCCAAATTCAACTTCTCTAACCGAAGGTAATCCCTGAAGTTCTTCAGGAAATACATCAGGGAACTCACACACAACAAGTACTAATTCAACTTTCCTTTCTGACACTTTCGAATCAATCACATAAGCGAAATAGGCTTCACAACCCTTTCTCACAATACTCAAAGCTTTCATTGAAGATATCACAGCAGGTAATCCATTCAAATCACAAGATTCAATTCTGACTATTTCATCATTCTTGCATCTCAAATTAATATTTTTCCTTTTGTAGTTTACAACAGCATCATGCAAAGTTAACCAATCCATACCCAGAATTACATCAAATTCATCAAAATGTAACAGCATTAGATTTGCCGGAAAACAAGTATCTCGAAACATTAACGGGCAATTCTTGCAAACTTTATCAACCAGAACACATCTGCCTAGGGGGTTTGAAACTCTAATTTCAAATTTAGTAGACTCCACAGGCAAAGTCTTACTGTTCACTAAGTTCATGCATATATACGAATGTGTCGATCCAGGATCTATCAAAGCAATCACAGAAGTTTCATAAAGAGTAAATGTACCCGTAATCACATCTGGCGATGAAGCTTCCTTGCGAGCTCAGAAAGCATAGGCTCTGGCAGGTGCACAAGCCTCAAATCTAACAGCTGTATCTTTTGTCCCTCTTTGACTACCGCTTACATTTCCCGTATTTCTAGAAGGTCTACCACGAGAAGCATTGCCGCTTGGTCTCAGATTTTGAACATTATCTTTTTCAGCTAAATCTGGGCAATCCTTTATAAAGTGATTTCATGGACCAAAACTATAACAAGCTCGATTATTACTTTTTCCCCAGCATTCACCGAAATGTCATCTTCCACATTGATCACACTCAGGCTTTTCATTCTTTGCATTATCAACACTGGCAATAGACATAGCTGAAGATTTAAAATTCGATTACAATCTAGCATGATCTCTATTCGAATGTCCCACACTAGTCTTTGAACGACTACTATCATCTCTAAACTTCTTTGATCCAGATTGAAATGATTTGCCCGATGATCTCTTTCGTACCTCTCTAGCTTCAAAATCATCTTTTCTTTTCTCTTTCCCGAGATCTTCAACTTTACTACTCGTTCAACAAGCACTACAAATTCTTTGATTTCTAGAATATCGACTAACAAACGAATATCTTCGTTTAAGCCATCCTCAAACATTTTGCACATTATTACTACCGTAGATACACATTCACGAGCATACTAACTTAACCTTACAAATTCCTGCTCATATTCTGTGACAGACATACGGCCTTGTTTATGTACGAGAAACTCTTTGCGTTTCTGATCTATGAATCTCTGACTAATGTATTTTTTCTGAAATTCAGCTTGGATGAAATCCCAAGTAACCTGTTCACTCGGAACCACAGATGTCAAAGTCTTCCACCAATGGTACGCTGTATCTTTCAGAAGGGAAATGACACATTTTACGCATTCTTCTGGACTCAAAGACAATTCATCAAACACTCTTATCGTGTTCTTTAACCAAAACTCATCTTTTTCAGCACCATCACTCGTTGTAGCCCGAAACTCTTCAGCCCCATATTTTCTAATCTTATCAACTGGTGGTCTACTTAACTGAACCAAATTCACTGGTGGCATAACAGGAGTTTCAGGAGGATTAACTGGGGGTGTAACATCCCTTACCCGAGACCATCACTGGAGTCAAGCACGAGGCGTTACCGGACTTAGATTACTAATTCGGGGCATAAAAAATTTGATTTTAAAATTAATTTAGTTTCATTCATTCAATATGTCCTTAAAAAGGGTCCTCGAGACCCTGAAACATGAAATTGAAATGGTTCGGGAACAAACCAGAATCAATAAAAAATTTTCGATCACTTAAACAAATCAAAACAATTTATTTCATCTTTCATAAATAAACTGTCCATCTGCGTCATAGTCACTAAATAAATCATAACTCAAGTTACGAAACTCAAAATTCAAATCCGTAAATTTTCTCTGAAACTAGACTCATATATCTTCTTACTAATTTGTTTTCAGAATTTTTGGTCTAGCCAATTAGTACAGTTTATTACTTAAATTTTCCCCTGTTTTAGTGTTCGTCTGCTCTGACCTCTATTCACTACTAATTAATTTTTGTACAATTTTTAGTGAATTTCTAAATTCAGAACAGGGGATTCAGAAATCACTCTAACCCTGTCTCACCAAAATTTAAATATCTCATAAAATAAAGCTCCTTTATTTACTCTGTTTATTTCATATGAAAATAGACTCAATAAGATTTAATTCTATATCTAATTCACTATCTAATTTCATTTCTACTATTTTTAGTTATTTTCCAAATTCAAGTCAGTACTGCTGACTGATACTATTTTAAAGCTAATTTCACCTTTTTCATGATTTCCATGGAATAACTAGCATTTAGGCATACATAACACCAAACATGTCCTTGATTAGCCATTCCAATAGCTAATAATTATCAAGCATTTACGTACCATTCATTAGCCATATCATAAGACCATACACACAAAATGGCTACGATGCTATACATGCCATACTCAAAATGAAACGTCTATCTATAACAAAATAATCCTTGTGATAATGTGTCGGACCTCTGACGTACTTTACGATCCCCATGTTAGTTAGACAAAACTATAAAAAGAATGAAAATAAAGGGGGTAAGCATTAAGCTTAGTAAGTTTGCATGCAAATGAATAACAACATTCATAAGAATTATTTTACTACTTGGCATGATACTACTTAATACAACTTCATTAATTGTCATAGACATATTTTAAACTTCTTCACTTGCTCACTTACTTAAATACTTACTTACTTAATCAAATTTATTAATACATTTTGCTAAACTTTTTCCTTATAAAGCATACATGAACATTATATACTTACCTTTGCTCTTCTATCATGAACTTGTCATACCTTTTTAGCATAACTCGTCTTACCTTACTTTACCTTGATATTCTCTTTAAAATTTTCCCATTGAACCACTTGGATTACTAAGGATACATGGGTACCTAACCATTTTCAGGACTTGTCATGGTCTTACATGGTATCCTTTTGAAACTTACCATTGTCATGTCTTGACATGGTCTTACATGGTATCATTGCCTTATGAACTCACCAATGCCATGCCTTGGCATGGTTTTACATGGGACCTTTGCCTTATAGTAACTTATCAATGCCATTTCTTGACATGGTCTTGCATGATTTCCTTGCCTTAGAAACCTTACCAATTGCCATGCCTTGGCATGGTCTTACATGGTATCCTTAAACCCTAATGTCATGACATTTGTATCCTACACATTCCTAAGGTTCAACCGGGACTTTCTAAAATTACTTCTCTGTCAATTCATGCTTGAGTCTTCTTTGAATAATTTCATAAAATAAATATACACATGCTGGAAATTAACAACATTAACATAAAATAATAGAATATTGCATTTATTTACCGCAAACTTACCTCAAAACAAAATACGATCAACTATATCGATTTAGTCCACTATCTTTTACTTTCCCCGGTCTAACTTTGGATTTTGTTCTTCTTGATCTATAATAAAAAATTTAGCTTATTTAATACTCGCATTTATTAAAATAGTCATTGACTCAAACTTTGGCAAAATTACACATTTGCCCCTAAACTTTTACATATTTACACTTTTTCCTCAAGGCTCAAAAATTAAACTTCATCCTATTTTCGTATGTTTTATGACATGCTGATTATTTTTCCCTTCTATTAGAACATCAAATTCTCACTCTAACATGTACTTTTGAACATTAGGTATTTTTACTAATTATTTCGTTTTACTCGTTTTCACATAAAATCGCTTAGCAAAAGTTGTTTAACACAATTTCAAGCTTCATATTCTACCATTAAACATCAAAATAAAGACACTTCACCTATGGGTATTTTTCCAAATATAAACCCTAGGTTAAATTATTGCTAGAATAAGCTTAATCAAGTTACCGAGACTCCAAAAACATAAAGAACATTAAAAATGGGGCTAAAACAAACATACAATTGAGCGTGGAAGCTTGAAAAACCCTAGCTATGTCTTCCTCATGTGAAATTTGGCCAAGGGGTTAAAGATGGACAAAAAAATTGCTTTTAATTTTGTTTTTAATTCATTTTAATAACTAAATGACCTAAATTCCCTTAATTAAAAACTATGGTGTTTTATCTTCCTTTAGGTATTTTTTTCCAAACTAGTATAATGGTCTAATTACTATCCAAGGACCTCCAATTTAAAAACCCATTACTCACAAGTACTTAGTACCTTTGTGATATAGAACACACATTTTACAACTTTTGCAATTTAGTCCTAGATACCAAATTGAACCCTCTATCGATAAAATTTCTAAACGAAATTTTCACACAATCAAGCAATCATGCCATAGACCTTAAAATGATAATAAAATAAATTTTTCTACCTCATATTTGTGGTTTCGTAACCACTATTCCGTTTAGGCCCTATTTCAGGATGTTACATTTCTCCCCCCTTTAGGGATTTTCGTCCCCAAAAATCTTACCTGTGAAGAGATTTGGGTACTGTTTTCATATAGCCTCTTCAGGCTCCCATGTAGCCTCGTCTACCCCATGTCTATTCCATAATACTTTCACAAGCACAATACTTTTTTTCCTTAATTGCTTTACCTCTCGAGCTAGAATTTTTACCGGTTCTTCACCGTAAGTCATGTCTGGCTGAATCTCAACCTCTATCTGAGAAATCACATGTGACGGATCTAAACGATAACGACGTAGCATAGACACATGAAATACATCATGAATCTTCTCTAACTCAATTGGCAAAGCTAACCTATAGGCTAATGGTCCGGCTCTCTCAATCACTTAAAACGGTCCAATAAAACGTCAACTTAGTTTGCCTTTCTTGCCAAATATGAGAACTTTCTTCCATGGGGATACTTTCAAAAACACTTTGTCACCAACTTCATACTCAATCTCTTTTCTCTTCAAATCTGCATACGACTTCTGTCTATCTAAAGTTGCTTTCTCTTCTATTTCTTTAACTAGATCAACCCCGTAAATCTGATTTTTCTTAAGCTCTGTCCAATACAAAGGTGTGCGACATTTACGTCCATACAAAGATTCATAAGATGCCATCTTCAAACTCGACTAGTAAATATTATTGGAGGCAAACTCTATTAATGGTAAGTACTTTTCCCAACTGCCTTGAAATTCCAGTACACAACATCTAAGCATATCTTCAAGTACCTAAATAACTCTCTCTGACTGACCGTCGATCTGAAGATGGAAAGATGTACTAAAACTCAACTTTGTACCCAAAGCTTCTGGTAACTTCTTCCAAAACCGTGAAGTAAATCTCAGATCTCTGTCTGAAATGATCGATAATGGTACCCCGTGTAGTCTGACTATCTCTGAAATATACAACTAGGCCAACTTGTCAAGTGAATAATCCATACAAACTAGGATAAAATATGCTGACTTCGTTAACTTATCAATCACAATCCATACTGCATCTTTCTTTCTCAGTGTCAACGGTAATCCTATCACAAAATCCAATGTAACTCGGTCCCATTTCCACTCAGGGACTAGCATAGGCTGCAATAAACCTGAAGGTACCTGATGTTCGGCCTTTACCTACTGACAAATCAAGCATCTAGAAACAAACTCTGAAATGTCCTTGTTCATTCCTACCCACCAGTATATTTTCTTCAAATCATTATACATCTTGGTACTACCTAGATGAATAGACAAAGAACTACTATGTGCTTCCTGTAAGATCTTTCAAATAATCTCATCATTCTTTGGTACACATACTCTATCTCTGAACATCAAACAATTGTCAGAACTGATCTAAAAATCTTACTCTATATCTGTCTCACAACTGATCTAAAAATCTTACTCTATATCTGACTCACACTGAGCTCTTTTGGCTAGTAACTAACTGTCATTTTTCTAAGCTTCACAAATTTCTTCAAGAAACATCAATTTAGCTCTCAACTCAACTAAGATAAAACCATCATCTGATAAGGCTAGACTAGTGTTCAAAGCTCTTAATGCAAACAAAGATTTCCTACTGAAAGCATTAGCAACAATGTTTGCCTTACCTGGGTGATAATCAATCACTAGCTTATAATCTTTAATCAACTCTAGCCATCTTCTTT
This sequence comes from Gossypium longicalyx, assembly GCA_025698465.1. Lineage (NCBI taxonomy): Eukaryota > Viridiplantae > Streptophyta > Magnoliopsida > Malvales > Malvaceae > Gossypium > Gossypium longicalyx. The sequence continues at coordinate 31,814,413 of CM047006.1, forward strand.
GCCTCAGATTCAAATCTTTTTGGGTAATCAAATATTTCAAACTTTTATGATCAGTGAATATTCGGCACTTCTCACCGTACAAATGATGTCTCCAGATCTTCAGTGCAAAAACAATGGCAGCTAGCTCTAAATCATGTGTCGGATAGTTCTTCTCATGTGGCTTTAGCTGTCTAGAGGCATAAGCAATTACCTTTCCTTCCCGCATAAGTACACAACCAAGTCCATTCAAGGGCGCATCACTGTAAATCACAAACTCCTTACCTGGTTCTGGTTGTACTAAAACAGGAGCTTCAGTCAACAATGACTTTAACTTGTCAAAACTCTATTGACACTTCTCAGTCCATTCAAACTTGACATCCTTTCGCAGAAATCTTGTCAGTGAGGTAGCTATCATGGAAAATCCCTCTACAAATCGTCTATAATATCCGGCAAGACCAAGAAAACTTTTAACTTTTGATACATTTCTAGAAGGCTTCCAATCAACAATAGTTGAAATCTTGCTCGGATCAACCCTAATACCTTCACCTGAGACAATATGTCCAAGAAAACCAACTTCTCGTAACCAGAAATCACTTTTGCTGAACTTGGCATGCAACTGATTATCTCTTAGAATCTGTAAAACTATTTTCAGATGCTCTGCATGCTCAGTCTCATCATGAGAATAAATCAAGATATCCTCAATGAACATGACTACAAACTTATCCAAGTACGGTTTAAAAATTTGATTCATTAAGTCCATGAAAATGGCAGGAGCATTAGTTAAGCCAAATGACATCGCAAGGAACTCATAATGACCATACCTAGTCTAGAAAGAAGTCTTTGGGACATCTGACTCTTTAACTCGCAACTGATAGTATTCGGATCTCAAATCTATCTTAGAGAATATAGTGGCTCCCTTCAATTGATCAAACAAATCATCAATTCTAGGCAGTGGATACTTGTTCTTTACTATTACCTTGTTAAGCTGCCTATAATCTATGCACAATCTCATCGATCCGTCTCTCTTTTTCACAAATAGCACTGGTGCACCCCATGGTGAACTACTGTGTCTTACAAAGCCTTTATCTGTTAATTCCTGCAACTGAGCTTTCAATTCTTTCAATTCCAATAGGGCCATTCTATAAGGAGCAATAGAAATGGGTGTGGTACCTGGAATCAACTCAATACCAAACTCAACTTTTCTAACAGGAGGCAAACCTGGTAGTTCTTCCGGAAACACATTGGGAAACTCACATACCATAGGCACTGATTCAATTTTCAATTCTAGATCTTTAGTGTTCAACATAAAAGCAAGATAAGCTTCATACCCTTTTCTCATACATTTCTGAGCAGACATAGTAGAAATCATGGCAAATGAACTACCTAACTCTTCTGAATTAGCCCGAAGAATTTCACCATTTTCACATTTCAACTCAATGAATTTCTTTCCATAATTCATTATCACATCATGTGTAGTCAACCAATCCATACCCAGAATCACATCAAACTCATCGAATGGAAATAGCATGAGATTGGCTGAAAAATAGTAACCTCTAATCATCAAAGGGCAATTTCTACATACTTTATCTACTAATACATGCTTGCCTAATGGATTCGATACTTTAATCACAAATTCTGTGGATTCTATAGGCATACTCATACTAGGCATCAATTTCATGCAAACATATGAATGGGTCAAACCCAAATCAATCAAAGCAATAACTCTAGTATCATGGAGAGAAAATGTACCCGTAATCACATCGGGGGAGGATGCCTCTTCACGAGTACGGATAGCATAGGTCCGAGTAGGTGCTCTAACACCTAGCCTCTTTGCTGAATCTCTAGATGCACCTCTATTACTTGCCCCAGCTCTCGGATTTCTCAGCGGTCTGCCTCTGACAAGAGCATTGCCTGATCTTACACTCGGTATTGCTTCCCTTTTAATCATCTCGGGACACTCTCGCATAAAATGGTCTGGTGCACCACATCGGAAACAACCTGTCTCAGTTGCTCGACACTAACCTAGGTGACGTCGACCACATCGGGAACACCCTGGTCTATCAGGCTGAACACTGCCACCACTTGCAATTGAAGTGGTCTGAGCTTTCGGACTCATAAATCTTCTGCCTCTGTTTCGGGTAGAATATCCAGCTGAAAAATTAGATCTAGTGGAGAACTCTCTAGGCCTCTTGGGTGTAGATTGAAATGACATGCTCATTAGTCTTTTCTTCGTGTCTTGCGTCTCAATTTTAACTTTGCCCTTTCTTTTTAACGGCTCCTCTGCCTTACAGGCTCTCTCAACTAGGACAACAAACTCTTTTATTTCTAGGACACCAACTGACAATCGGATATCATCATTAAGCCCTTCCCCAAATCTTTTGCACATAATAGCCTTTGTAGACACACACTCTCGAGCATAATTACTGAGTTTGAAAAACTCGCGCTCATATTCAGTCACTGTCATATTGCCCAGTTTCAACTCTAGATACTCTTTTCTTTTTTGGTCAACAAACCTCTGACTGATGTACTTTTTACGGAATTCCTCCTGAAAGAAATCCCAAGTGACTCTCTCTTTCGGTACAACTAATACAAGTGTCTTCCACCAATGGTAGGCCAAATATCTAAGAAGTGATACAACACATTTCATACATTCCTCAAGTGTGCAGGATAACTCATCAAAGACTCTGATAGTATTCTCGAGCCAAAATTCTACCTTTTCTGCATCATCATCTTTTGTAGCTCGAAACTTTTCGACTCCTTGTTTTCTGATTTTATCAACTGGTGGTTTTTCTCTTATAATCGTACCTGTGACTGGGGGAGCTACATGGGTGGTCTGATGATTATGAAGGGGTGGAGGTCTAACAGCCAGATTCGCACGAATGAACTCGGTAAACCATTCATTCATAGCTTGGAAGAAGGCTTCTCAAGCCCCTCCTCCCTAACTAACTGTAACGGGCCTTTCACTTCTATTTGGTGGCATCGTCCCTTCAGCGGGAGCCAGCGCGTTACTCTCTACATCATTAGCACCAGCTTGTTCGGGATCTATAACTATAAAATAAAACATTTTAAAATTGTCAAGAGTCGTCACACTATCAACATATAAGTATGGCATGTATAGCTAGACTCTTACCCATACTAAATATTTCGAGAACCGACTAAACCTTGGCTCTAATACCAATAAATGTAACACCCCTTACCCGAGACTATTGCCGGAGTCAAGCACAAGGCGTTACCGGACATAACTTACTAATTCAGGGTATAAAAATTTGCTTTTAAAATTAATTTAGTTTCATTCATTGAATATGTCCTTAAAAAGGGTCCTCAAGACCCTAAAACATGAAATTGAAATGGTTCGGCAACAAACCGGAATCAAGAAAAATTTTTTGATCACTTAAACAAATCAAAACAATTTATTTCATCTTTCATAAATAAACTGTGCATCTGCATCATAGTCACTAAATAAATCATAACTCCAGTTATGAAACTCAAAATTCAAATCCGTAAATTTTCTCTGAAACTAGACTCATATATCTTCTTACTATTTTTTTTTCAGAATTTTGGTCAAGGCAATTAGTACAGTTTATTAGTTAAAATTTTCCCTGTTTCAGTTTTCTTCCTGTACAGAATTCAAATAATCATGTCGTTTATTGCATTTAAAAGTAAACTCAATAAGGAATCTATAAATATAAAGTATAACCCCTAATTATTTTTGTACAATTTTTAGTTAATTTATAAATTCAGAATAGGGGATTCAAAAATCACTCTGACCTTGTCTCACCAAAATTTAAATATCTCATAAAATACAACTTATTTATTTACTCTGTTTCTTTCATATGAAAATAGACTCAATAAGGTTTAATTATATATCTCTTTCACTATCTAAATCCATTTCTATTATTTTTAGTGATTTTCCAAATTTAAGTCATTACTGCTGACTGATATTGTTTTAAAGCTAATTTCACCTTTTTCATGATTTCCATGGAATAACTAGCATTTAGGCATACATAACACCAAGCATGTCCTTGATTAGCCATTCCAATAGCTAATCATTATCAAGCACTTACATACCATTCATTATCCATATCATAAGATCATATACACAAAATGGCTACGATGCTATACATGCCATACTCAAAATGAAACGTCTAGCTATACCAAAATAATCCTTGTGATGGTGTGCTGGACCTCCAACGTACTTTACGATCCCCGAGTTAGCTAGATAAAACTATAAAAAGAATGAAAATAAAGGGGGTAAGCATTAAGTTTAGTAAGTTTGCAAGCAAATAAATAACAACATTCATAAGAATTATTTTACTACATGGCATGATACTACTTAATACAACTTCATTAATTGTCATAGACATAATTTATACTTCTTCACTTGCTCACTTACTTAAGTACTTACTTACTTAATCAAATTTATTAATACATTTTGCTTAAATTGTTCCTTATCAAGCATACATGAACATTATATACTTACCTTTGCTCTTTTAGCATGAACTTGTCTTACCTTTTTAGCATAACTCGTCTTACCTTACCTTACCTTGATATTCTCTTTAAATTTTTCCTGTTAAACCACTTGGAATACTTAGGATACATGGGTACCTTACCATTGCCATGACTTGTCATGGTCTTACGTGGTATCCTTTTGAAACTTACCATTGCCATGTCTTGACATGGTCTTACATGGTATCCTTGCCTTAAGAACTCACCAATGCCATGCCTTGGCATGGTCTTACATGGGACCTTTGCCTTATAGTAACTTGTCAATGCCATGTCTTGACATGGTCTTACATGATTTCCTTTCCTTAGAAACCTTACCAATTTCCATGCCTTGGCATGGTCTTACATGGTATCCTTAAACCCTAATGTCATGACATTTGTATCCTACACATTCTTAAGGTTCAACTAGGACTTTCTGAAATTACTTTTCCGTCAATTCATGCTTGAGTCTTCTTTGAATAATTTCATAAAATAAATATACACATGCTAGAAATTAACAACATTAACATAAAATAATAGAATATTGCATTTATTTACTGCAAACTTAGCTCGAAACAAATACGATCAACTATATCGATTTAGTCCACTATCTTTTTCTTTCCCCAGTCTAACTCTGGATTTCGTTCTTCTTGATATATAATAACAAATTTAGCTTATTTAATACTCACATTTATTAAAACAGTCCTTGACTCAAACTTTGGCAAATTTACACTTTGCCCCTAAACTTTTACATATTTACACTTTTTCCCCAAGGCTCGGTAATTAAACTTCATTCTATTTTCTTTTGTTTTATAACATGCTGATCATTTTTACCTTATATGGGAACATCAAATTCTCACTCTAACATGTACTTATGAACATTAGGTTTTTTTACCGATTATGTCGTTTTACTCGTTTTCACGTAAAATCGCTTAGCAAAAGTTGTTTAACAAAATTTCAAGCTTTATATTCTACCATAAAACATCAAAATAAACACATTTCACCTATGGGTATTTTTCCAAATATAAACCCTTGGTTAAATTATTGCTAGTATAAGCTTAATCAAGTTACCGGGACTCTAAAACCATAAAGAACATTAAAAACGGGGCTAAAACGGACTTACAATCGAGCTTAGAAACTTAAAAAACCCTAACTATGTCTTCCTCATGTGAAATTCGACCAAGGGGTTGAAGATGGACAAAAATTGGCTTTTAGTTTTATCTTTAATTCATTTTAATAACTAAATGACCAAAATTGTAATATCTCGAATTAGGGCCTAATCGGAATAGTGGTTTCGTGACCACAAATCCGAGATAGAAATAATTATTTTATAATTATTTTGATGTTTATGATATGATTGCATGATTGTGTGAAAATTTCGTGTGATGAATTCATTGCATAAAGTGCTTAAGTTGAAATTAGGGACTAAATCGAATAACTTGCAAAACTTGCATTCTAGAAGTTTTTAGTATGAAATTACTTTGGAATATTAATGAGGAGGTCTTAAATAGCAATTTGACCAATTGCTAAAATTTTGGACAAAAATGGGCTTGTACATGAAAATTTTCAAAGAAAGGTATTAAGGGTATTTTGGTCATTTGCATATTAAATGAAAAAAATGAGAAAAATAACACAAAATAGTCATCTTCTCCATATAGTTGCTGTCGAATTTTGCTCTCTCCATAGCTAGGGTTTCTTCAACTTTTAAGCCTTGATTGTAAGTGATTTCTATGCCGTTTTTAATGTTCTTTACGTTTTTGGAATCCCTTAGCTTCGATTTAGCTTATGCTAGCAATAATTTAACCTAGGGTTCATATTTGGAAAAATACCCATAGGTGGAATTTGTGTATTTTGGTGTTTTATGATAGAATATGAGGTTTTAAATTATGTCAGATAACTTGTACTACTCGGTTTTAAGCGAAAACGAGTAAAAGGGCTTAATCGGTAAAAATACCTAATAGACATAAGTACATGTTAGAGTGTGAAATTGATGCTGCCATAGAAGGGAAAAATTATCAGCATGTCATAAAACATAAGAAAATAAGATGAAGTTTAATTCCCGAGCCTAGGGGCAAAAGTGTAATTATGCAAAAATTTAGGGGAAAAAATGTAATTTTACCAAAGTTCATATTAAATGCTGTTTTGATGAATGTATGTATTAAATAAGATTAATTTGGCATTATAGATCAAGAGAAACGAGATTCAAGTCGCGATCAAGGGAAAAACAAAGTTTACGAAGAATAGGCTCGATTGCTAATAATTTTATACCGAGGTAAGTTCATGTGTAAATGTAGTAACATAATTGTCATTTTAAGTAATTTAATGTTATTTATGTGATATGATGATTAATATCATGAAATATTATGCTTTATGGTTATTATTGAATAATATGTAAATTATGAATTGCTACCGAGTATCGGTTTCGATGTTCCATGGAAGACGGCAAAGATGTGTAATCGAGGGAAAAGCCCGTTTGAACCTTGGGAATAAATTAGAATACAAGTGACATGTCACTAGGATGGTTGGGCATCCGAACTCGTTGAGTTGAGTCCGAGTTCACTTATGGATGCAAATGTCCGAACTCGTTGAGTTGAGTCCGAGTTCGTGAGATGTAACTAGGCATCCGAGCTCATTGAGTTGAGTTCGAGTTCACTTAAGGATGCGAACGCCCGAGGTCGTTGAGTTGAGTCCGAGTTTGCTTATGGGCGGGTTACATGGTAGCTTGGCTACATATGTGGCACTTATGTACAAACTTTCCGTGTATTCGAATTATATTCCGATGTGTTCAACGGGTGGATCTTAAGAAAATAAGGAGAATGCCTGAAACGAAGGTGACATGTTGGTAAGTGTGGTAAATGAGAAAATTTGACAGGTTTGTGCCTAAACCCTCGGGTTAAAAACTTGGTAAGATGAAATCGTAGAAAGATATTAAATGTAAATGATGTTTTATGTGGAATTGTGTGATTATGTTACTTGCTATTTGCATGTGAACTTACTAAGCATTTATGCTTACTCCTTCCTTTTTCTTTCATTGTAGTTTTGACAAGCCGACTTGAGAATCGGGATAGGTCGAAGACTCGTTCACACTATCCGAAGGCTTAAATCGGTAAAATGGCTTGTGTATTTTGAATGTGGCATGTATGGCAAAATACCCACTTTGTGTAATTGATCTTATGATATGGATATGGTTTCGTAAGAAAGGGGGTTGTAAATGATTAGCCATCGGAATGGCCAATCTAAGTCATATTTGATGTTATGTATGTTTAAAATGATATTTAGTCCATGAAAATCCTTAGTAAAGTGAAATTTGCCATAAAACAGAATCGACAGACAAAGAGTGTTGTAAATTTGAAAAATCACTAAAAATAGTAGAAATGGAATTAAATGATGAGTAAGTTATGAAATTGAATCTTAATGAGTCTATTTTCATATGGATTGAACAAAACAGGTATATGAATTATAATTTATGAGACATTTGAATTTTTGTGAAACAGGGCCAGAGTGATTTCTGGATCCCCTGTTATGACTTTGAAAATTCACCATAAATTGTATAAAAATAATTAGAAGTCATACTTTATATGTACAGATTTCTTATTGAGTCTAGTTTTAAGAGAAACAAACGTCATAGTCATTGAGATTCTGAACAGAGAGATATCTAATTCGTAATACACAGAGGTCAGAGCAGTTGAACCCTAAAATAGGGGAGACTTTAACTAATAAACTGTACTAATTGGCCCAGCCAAAAATTCTAGAAAAAATTAGTAAATAGATATATGAGTCTAGTTTCAGGAAAAATTTACGAAATTGGATTTTGAGTTTCGAAACTCGAGATATGAATTTTTAAGCGACTATGACGCAGATTGCTAGCTTGACTGAAAATTTTAAAATTAAATTGTTTGAGCTGTTTAAGCAATGAATTAAGTCTGTTAACACCTCGTGTTCGACTCCGGCAACGGTCTCGGGTACGGGGCGTTACAAAAATGCCCTTAATTAAAAACTTTGGTGTTTTATCTTCCTTTAGGTATTTTGGACATAATGGTCTAATTACCATCCAAGGACCTCCACTTTAAAAACCCATTACTCACAAGTACGTAGTACCTTTGTGAACTAGAACACACATTTTACAACTTTTGCAATTTAGTCGTAGATACCAAATTGAACGCTCTATCAATAAAATTTCTAAACGAAATTTTCACACAATCATGAAATCATGCCATAGACCTTAAAATGATAATAAAATAAATTTTTCTACCTCGAATTTGTGGTTTCGTAACCACTATTCTGTTTAGGCCCTATTTCGGGATGTTACAGGGGGTGAAGGTTGTTGTACAGCCGGATTGGTTCTAATATATTGGGTGAACCAATCATTCATCATTTGATAGAAGGCTTGTTTAGCCTCACCATCATGACTACTCGTAGCCAGTTGAGAATCAGCTTGCACCGTCCCTTGCGCTGGAGCAAGCTCATTGCTTTCAACATCGTCTTCTATGGCTCTTTCGGGATCCATTTGCTATATAAAAGCACATTTCAATGTCAGGATTCATCATATTATCACAGTTCATAAATATGGCATGTATAGCTAGACTCACAAATGCTATGGTAGTCCTAGAACTGACTAAACCATAGCTCTCCTACCAATAAAATGTAATACCCCTAACCCGTAACCATCGTCGGAATAGGTTAAGAGGCATTATCGGACTCACAACTCAGATCCGAACAATCACATAACAAAAATCTTCTCAATCCAATAAAATATAGATTATTCATATTTAACACAAACTTTAAACAATCATACGAGGTTTAAATAATACAATCAAGACTAATTCGATAAAATAAGGAAGTTTCGGAACTTAGAAAAATTTTCAACTTTTAAAAGGTCACACGCCCATGTGAACAGGCCGTGTACCTCACACGGCATTAGACACGCCCGTGTGTCTAAGCCGTGGCAAAACAGAGCATACATACTGACTTGACCACACGGCCACAAGACACGCCAGTGTAACTTGGCCATAGTCAAGCCTATCTTGGGCCACACGGCTAACCACATGCCCATGTAACCTAGCCATGCTTGAGCTTGACTTACAATTTTAGGGTACCCCAGGGGACACACGACCGTGCAATAAAGTCGTGTGTTGCACATGGCTGAGACACACACCCGTGTCTCTGCCTGTGTGGACAAAAATAGGCCATTTGAATAGCCAACTTGCTACACCAATTTGGGTCAACATACAAGCAAAGAAACAAGCCTATATGCACAACCAATTCATCCAATTTTTTTAGGTCAAAACACACATCATTCATACTATAACATTATCAACTATTTAAATTTATCAACCTTACTAATTAATACCAAAACATACCAAAATTTAACATTGGCATCACAAATCTTATACCAAAACCATAACATATCCACAACCATACTAAGCCATATCACATGGCTAATTATATACATCACAAAACATAATCTCATAATTACTAGCCTATACATGCCATACTTTAATATATACATTTTCAAAGTACCAAAATGAGGTTCGATAGTTTGGTGACAATCCTCGACGATCCCCGAACTCACAGTAGATTCGATATCTATAAAATAATGCAAACACACACAAAGTAAGCTTTCAAAAGCTTAGTAAGCTCGTACCAAAACATCAACAGTATAAAAAATATGAAACATCAACATATAAGTCCTTAAAAATTCTCAACTTATTCATCAAATCCATGCCAACACCAACCATATGTTTATACCAATTCAATAAATTTTTTATGCATTCTACAATCTACCACATAGGTATTATACTTACCTAAACGTTCTCGTATTCATTCGTTTTCATTCTCACCCCTTGTTCGAATATTTTAAGGCTTTTCGAAGATCACCAATGCTTTAAACATCGTCACACTTAGTGCTTTAAGTATTAACCAAAACTATAATAATTTCGCACACTTAGTGCCATCTCAATTAACCGAAGCTATTTCGGTATCGTACACTTAGTGCTTCAAGTAGCCGAAGCTAATTCAAATTGCACACTTAGTGCCAAATACCATTGATTTCATCCAAACTGAATAAAGATACAATCAATGTATAATAAAAGCATCAAAACATACTTATAACATCATATTTTGCGTACGAACTTACCTCGTACTCGAAATTGTTGACATGGATCGTCTACTCTATAATCTTCGATTTCCCTCAATATATGTCTGAATTCCTCTTTTCTTGATCTATGTTTATTCAAAATTAACCTATTTATTCACCAAATATTCAAAACAATCTATAGACACATATTTAAGGCATTTCGTAAACTAGCGCTCATATTTTCGCATTTTGACACTTTAGTCCCTAATTCACAAAATCACAAAATACAAATAATTTGCTTATACACAAGCTTAGCCAAATTTTCATAACTCTCATGCAAGTCCATACATTTTATTTATTTCACATTTTAGTCCCTCAAAATAACATTTTTTTACAATTTAGCCCAAATTACTCAAATTCATCAAAAATCCAAAGACAAAACATGTAAAGCCAACATCAAGCTTTCATATTTCAATATATAACATCACCTAGCTCATGAATTTATCCATGGCACATTTCCAAATCATCAACAATTTCATAAATTTTAGCATGGGATAGCTAGAACACTTAACAATGATCACAAAAACGTAGAAATTATCAAAAACCGAAACAAAAACATACCTCAATTAAGCCAAAATGAGTGTCAAAACTTAAAGCTCTTCAACTTAGGTTTTTCTTTCCTATTTTCAGTGGATGAACACTAAAAAAATGATGGATGAAATATGTTTGTTTTATTTTATTACATCATAAAACACTAATTACCTATTTACCTTTGTAATAAAACATTAATATGATGTCAACTAATGTCCACTAATGTCATTTAATCATAAGTTTGGTCAAATAACCATATAAGGACCTCACAATTATAAAGCTAAGTGAAAAAGGCACTTTTAACATCTAGCACATAGCTTTTACATTTTACGCGATTAAGTTCTTTGATCAAATTAAGCACACATACGATTAAATTTTAATACGAAACTTTCACACATGCTAATTCACATATCACAAGCACAAAAAATAATATTTAAATATTTTTATGACTCAGATTTGTGGTCCTAAAACCATTATTCCAACTAGGGTCTAAATCATATTGTTATAATTCTCCCCTTCTTAGGGATTTTCGTCCTAAAAAATCATACCGCTAAACAAATTCAGATATTGCTGTCTCATAGTATCTTTAGGCTCCCACGTGGCCTCTTCAATACTGCGTCGATGCCATATTACTTTAATGAACAAAATTTTCTCATTTCACAATTCTTTAACCTCGCGAGCTAAGATACAGATCAACTTTTCTTCGTAAGTCATATGAGACTGAACGTCAATATCAGACGGAGGAATTACACGTGACGCATCAGAGCTGTATCGTCGAAGCTTCGATACATGAAACACATTATGAATATTTTCTAGCTCTAGTGGCAACAATAATCTATATGCTACTGGCCCGATTCTGTCGGTAATCTCATACGACCCGATGAACCTCAGACTCAATTTTCCTTTTCTACCGAAGCGAAGCACTTTCTTCCATGAAGATACCTTCAAAAATACTTTGTCACCGATCTCAAACTCAATGCCTTTTCTTTTCAAATCTGCATATGATTTCTGACTATCAGAAGCTGCTTTCAAACTATCTCGGATCACTTTTACTTTCTGCTCAGTTCATTTTATCAAATCAACCCCGTGAATCTTATTTTCGCTGAGTTCCGTCTAATACAAAGGTGTACAACATTTGCGACCATATAAAGCTTCGTATGGTGCCATTTTAATGCTGGACTGAAAACTATTATTATAAGCGAATTCAATCAAAGGTAGATATTGTTCCCACGTACCTTCAAACTCAAGAATACAACATCTCAACATATCCTCGAGTATCTGAATAGTCTGCTCAAATTGACCGTCCGTTTGCGGATGAAAAGCAGTATTAAAATGCAATTTAGTACCCAGAGCATCTTGCAATTTCTTCTAGAATCGTGATGTGAATCTCGAATCTCTGTCTGACACTATAGACAGTGGCACACAATGCAATTTCACGATATCAAAAATGTACAACTTAGCTAACTTATCAAGTGAGTAATCAGATCGAAGTGAAATGAAATGAGCTGATTTCGTCAAACGATCAACTACAACCCAGGTTGCATCTTTCTTTCTCAGAGACGGGGCCAAACCTGAAACAAAATTCATTGTCACTTGATCTCATTTCCACTCTGGAACCGTAATCGGTTGTTACAAACCAGATGGCACCTGATGTTCAGCTTTAACTTGCTGACAAATCAAAGATTTAGAAACAAAAAAAGAGATATCTCATTTCATTCCAGACCACCAATAATACTATTTCAAATCATTATACATTTTAGTACTAACCGAATGTACAGATAACCGATTATTATGAGCTTCGTTCAAAATCATCTGAATTAACTCTCGATGTCTCGGAACACAAATTCGATATCGGAATCTCAAACAATTATCTTTATGAACTTTGAATTTTAAATCAGACTCTACATTACACTGAGGTCGTTTAGCTAAAATTTCATTATCAATCTTCTGAGCTTCAATAACTTGCTGTAAGAACAAAGGTCTTACTTTTAGTTCAACTAAAACTGAACCATCATCGGATAGGACTAAATGAGCAATCATTGCATGCCAAGCAAACAAAAATTTTCGACTCAAGGCATCAGCAACCACATTAGCTTTTCCTGGATGATAATCAATCACAAGTTCGTAGTCTTTTAGCAATTCAAGCCATTTTCTCTGTTGCAGATTCAAATCTTTCTGAGTCATCGAATACTTCAAACTCTTATGATCAGAATACACATGACATTTCTCACCGAACAGGTAGTGACGCCAAATCTTTAGCGCAAACAGAATCGCAGCTAACTCAAGATCGTGTGTTGGATAGTTCTTTTCGTGCGGCTTCAACTATCTTGAAGCATAAGCAATGACTTTGCCTTCTTGCATTAAAACACATCCTAGACTAATCAACGAAGCATCACTATAGATTATAGATTCTTTACCCAATTCTGGTTGTACTAAAATCGGAGCTTCAGTCAAGCAAGTTTTCAACTGATCGAAATTGTTTTGACACTTTTCTGACCACTCAAATTTCACATCTTTCTGAAGCAGTTTTGTCAATGGAGTCACAATCATCGAAAAGCCTTTTACGAATCTTCTATAATAACCAGCAAGTCCTAGAATACTACGGACTTCAGATATATTCTTTGGAGGTTTTAAATCCAGAATAGCTAAAATCTTGCTCGGATCAACTCAAATACCAGATGCTGATACAATATGACCCAGAAAACCAACTTTTCACAACCAGAACTCACATTTACTAAATTTCACATACAACTATTTATCTCGCAGAGTCTGTAATACAATTCTCAGATGCTCAGCATTTTCAGATTCATCTCGTGAATAAATCAATATGTCATCAATGAATACAACAACAAATTGATCTAAGTATGGTCTGAAAATTCTATTAAAAAAATCCATAAAATAGCAAGTGCGTTAGTCAATCCGAAAGGCATAACTAAGAATTCATAGTGGTCGTACCTCGTTCTCGAAGTAGTTTTTGAAATATCTGAGTCTTTTACTTGCAACTGATTATAGCCTGACCTCAAATCTATTTTTGAAAACACAGCAGCTCCTTTCAACTAATCAAATAAATCATCAATCCGGGGCAGAGGGTACTTATTCTTGATAGTCACTTTGTTCAACTGACAATAATCTATACACATTCTCATCGTACTGTCTTTCTTTTTCATGAATAAAACCGGACCAAGGTGAGAAACTCGGTCTAGCAAACCCTCTATCAGTCAACTCTTACAACTGAGACTTTAATTCTTTTAACTCAATCAGAGCCATTCTATACGGAGCTATTGAAATCAGAGTAGTACCAGGTACCTATTCAATGCCAAATTCAACTTCTCTAACTCGAGGTAGTCCCGGAAGTTCTTCAAGAAATACATCAGGGAGCTCACACATAACAGGTACTAATTCAACTTTTCTTTCTAACACTTCCGAATCAATCACATAAGTGAAATAGGCTTCACAACCCTTCCTCACAATACTCGAAGCTTTCATCGAAGATATCACAGCAAGCAATCCATTCAAATCACTAGATTCAATTCTGACTATTTCATCATTCTTGCATCTCAAATCAATATTTTTCCATTTGCACTTTACAACAGCATCATGCAAAGTTAACCAATCCATACCCAGAATTACATCAAAATTATCAAAAGGTAACAGCATCAGATTAGTAAAAAAAAAGTGTCTCGAAACATTAACGGACAATTCTTGCAGACTTTATCAACCAGAACACATCTGCCTAGGGGGTTTGAAACTCTAATTCCAAATTCAGTAGTCTCTACAAGCAAAGTCTTACTGTTCACTATGTTCATGCATATATATGAATGTGTCAGTCTAGGATCTATCAAAGCAATCACAGAAGTATCATAAAGAGTAAATGTACCCGTAATCACATCTAGCGATGAAGCTTCCTCGCGAGCTCGGATAGCATAGGCTGTGGCAGGTGCATGAGCCTCAGATCTAACAACTGTATCTTTTGTCCCTTTTTTACTACTGCTTACATTTCTCGTATTTCTGGAAGGTCTACCATGAGAAACATTGCCGCTTGGTCTCAGATTCTGAACATTATGTTTTTCAACTAAATCTGGGCAATCCTTTATAAAGTGATTTTGTGAACCACAACTATAACAAGCTCGATTATTACTTTTTTCCCATCATTCACTGAAATATCGTCTTCCACGTTGATCACACTCAGGCTTTTCATTCTTTGCATTATTAACACTGGCAACAGACGTAGTTGAAGATTTGAAATTTGATTGCGATCTAGCACGATCTCTGTTCGAATTTCCCACTCTAGTCTTTGAACGACTACTATCATCTCTAAACTTCTTTGATCCAGATTGAAATGATTTGCCCGATGATCTCTTTCGTACCTCTCTAGCTTCAAAATCAGCTTTTCTTTTATCTTTCCCGAGATCTTTAGCTTAACATGCTCGTTCAACAAGCACTAAAATTCTTTGATTTTTAGAATCCCGACTAACAGACGAATATCTTCGTTTAAGCCATCCTTGAATCTTTTGCACATTATTACTTCCGTAGATACACATTCACGAGCATACTGACTTAACCTTACAAATTCCCACTCGTATTTTGTGATAGACATACAGCCTTGTTTAAGTTCAAGAAACTCTTTACGTTTCTGATCTATGAATCTCTAACTAATGTATTTCTTCCGAAATTCATCTTGGAAGAAATCCCAAGTAACCTGTTCACTCGAAACCATAGATGTCAAAGTCTTCCACCAATGGTACGTTGTATCTCTCAAAAGGGAAATGACACATTTTATGCATTCTTCTAGACTGAAAGACAATCCATCAAACACTCTTATCGTGTTCTCTAACCAAAACTCAGCATTTTCGGCATCATCATTCGTTGTAGCCCAGAACTCTTCAGTCCCATATTTTCTAATCTTATCAACTGGTGGTCTACTTAACTGAACCAGATTCACTGGTGGCATAACAGGAGTTTGAGGAGGATTAACCGGGGGTGGAGGTTATTGTACAGCTGGATTGGTTCTAATATATTGGGTGAACCAATCATTCATCATTTGATAGAAGGCTTGTTTAGCCTCACCATCACGGCTACTCGTAGCCGATTAAGAATCAGCTTGCCTTGCACGGGAGCAAGTGCATTGCTTTCAACATCGTCTGCTACGGCTCTTTCAGGATCCATTTGCTATATAAAAACACATTTCAGTGTCAGGATTCATCACATTATCACAGTTCATAAATATGGCATGTATAGCTAGACTCACAAATGCTATGGTAGTCCTAGAACCGACTAAACCAAATCTCTTCTACCAATAAAATGTAATACCCCTAACCCGTAACCATCATCGGAATAGGTTAAAAGGCATTACCGGACTCACAACTCAGATCCGAACAAACACATAAAAAAAATCTTCTCAATTCAATAAAATATAGACTCATTCATATTTAGCACAAACTTTAAACAATCATACGAGGTCTAAATCATACATTGAAGACTAATTCGATAAAATAAGGAGGTTTTGGAACTTAGAAAAATTTTCAACTTTTAAAAGGTCACACGTCCGTGTGAACAGGCCGTGTACCTCACACGACCCTTGACACGCCCATGTGTCTAAGCCATGGCGAAATAGAGCATACATACTGACTTGACCACACGGCCACAAGACACGCCCGTGTAACTTGGCTGTGGTCAAGCCTGACTTGAGCCACACGGCTAACCACACGCCCAACCACACGCCCATGTACCTTAGCCGTGCTTGAGCCTGACTTACAAATGTAGGGTACCCTAGGGGACACATGGCTGTGCAACATAGCAGTGTGTAGCACATGCCTGTGTCTCTACCCGTGTGGACAAAAATAGGCCATTTGAATAGCCAACTTGCTACACCAATTTGGGTTGAACTACAAGCAAAGAAACAAGCCTATATGCACAACCAATTCATCCAAATTTTCTTAGGTCAAAACACACATCATTCATACTATAACATTATCAACTATTTACACTTATCAACCTTACTAATTAATACCAAAACATAGCAAAATTTAACATTGGCATCACATATCTTATACCAAAACCATAAAATATCTACAACCATACTAAGCCATATCACATGGCTAATTATATACATCACAAAACATAATCTCATAATTACTAGCCTATACATGCCATACTTGAATTATACATTTTCAATGTACCAAAATAAGGTTCGATAGTGTGGTAACAATCCTCGACGATCCCCAAACTCACAGTAGCTTCGATATCTATAAAACAATGCAAACACACACAAAGTAAGCTTTCAAAAGCTTCGTAAGCTCGTACCGAAACATCAACAGTATATAAAATATGAAACATTAACATATAAGTACCTAAAAATTCTCAACTTATTCATCAAATCCATGCCAACACCAACCATATGTTTCTACCAATTCAATAAACTTTTTATGCATTTTACCATCTACGACATAGGTATTATACTTACCTGAACATTCTCGTATTCATTCGTTTTCATTCTCACCTCTTATTCGGATATTTTAAGGCTTTCCGAAAATCACCAATGCTTTAAACATCCGCACACTTAGTGCTTTCAGTATTAACCGAAGCTATAATAATTCTGCACACTTAGTGCCATCTCAATTAACCGAAGCTATTTCGGTATCGCACACTTACTGCCAAATACCATTGATTTCTCATCTTATTCATCCAAACTGAATAAATATACAATCAACGTATAATAAAAACATCAAAACATGCTTATAACATCATATTTTGTGTACGAACTTACCTCATACTCGAAATTGTTAACTCGGATCATCTACTCTATAATCTTCGACTTTCCTCGATCTAAGTCTGAATTCCTCTTTTCTTGATCTATATTTATTTAAAATTAACCTATTTATTCACCAAATATTCAAAACAATCTATAGACACATATTTAGGGCATTTTGCAAACTATCCCTCACATTTTCACATTTCGACACTTTAGTCCCTAATTCACAAAATCACAAAATACACATAATTTGCTTATACACAATCTTAGCCAAATTTTCATAACTTTCATACAAGTCCATACAATTTATTTATTTCACATTTTAGTCCCTCAAAATAACATTTTTTTATAATTTAGCCCAAATTACTCAAATTCATCAAAAATCCAAAAGCAAAACATGTAAACCCAACATCAAGCTTTCATATTTCAACATATAACATCATCTAGCTCATGAATTTATCCATGGCACTTTTCCAAATCATCAAAAATTTCATAAATTTTAGCATGGGCTAGCTAGAACACTTAACAACGATCACAAAAACGTAAAAATTATCAAAAATAGAAACAAAAACATACCTCAATTAAGCCTAAATGAGTGCTAAAACTTAAAGCTCTTGAAATTAGGTTTTTCTTTCCTATTTTTGGTGGATGAACACTAAAAAAATGATGGATGAAATATGTTTATTTTATTTTATTACATCATAAAACACTAATTACCTATTTACCCTTGTAATAAAACATTAATATGCTATCAACTAATGTCCACTAATGTCATTTAATCATAAGTTTGGTCAAATAACCATATAAGGACCTCACAATTATAAAGCCAAGTCAAAAAGGCACTTTAACATCTAACACACAGCTTTTACATTTTACGCGATTAGGTCCTTTTATCAAATTAAGCACACATAAGATTAAATTTTAATACGAAACTTTCACAAATGCTAATGCACATATCACAAGCATAGAAAATAATATTTGAAT
This sequence comes from Gossypium longicalyx, assembly GCA_025698465.1. NCBI lineage: Eukaryota > Viridiplantae > Streptophyta > Magnoliopsida > Malvales > Malvaceae > Gossypium > Gossypium longicalyx. The sequence continues at coordinate 31,833,276 of CM047006.1, forward strand.
ATTTTTCTGACTCGAATTTGTGGTCCCAAAACTACTATTCCGACTAAGGTCTAAACTGGACTGTTACAATTGCTATCTCAATTGTTCCATATAGAATGGTCTTGACTGAATCGAAAGAACTAAAGTCATAGTTGCAAGAATTTACCGACAAGGGTTTTGTGAGATCGAGCTTTTCACCGTGGGGTGCTCCGGTATTATTCGTGAAAATGAAAGACGGATCTATGAGGCTATGTATAGATTACCGACAACTCAATAAGGTAACAATTAAGAATAAGTATCATTTGCCAAAGATTGATGACTTATTTGACCAGTTGAAAGAAGTGACATGGTTTTCTAAAATAGACTTGTGGTCCGATTACTACCAGTTGAGAGTGAAAGACTTGGATGTGCCGAAAATTGCTTTTCGAACGAGGTATGGTTACTATGAATTTCTTGTCATGCCTTTTGGGTTAGCGAATGCTCCTACCGTATTTATAGACTTAATGAACTGTATTTTTCAACCGTACTTAGATAAATGTGTTGTTGTTTTTATTTATGACATATTGATTTATTCTTGTGATGAATCCGAGCATGCTGAACACTTGAGAACTGGTTTGCAAACCTTGAGAGACAAGCAGTTATATGCTAAGTTTAGTAAAAGTGAGTTTTGGCTTCGAAAAGCTGGATTCTTGGGCTACATTGTTTCGATAATGGTATTAGAGTTGACCCAAGTAAGATCTTAACTATTGTTGAATGGAAATCGCTGAAGAATGTAAGTGAGGTTAGAAGCTTTCTAGGCTTGGCCAGTTACTACAGACGGTTTGTTAAAGGATTTTCCATGATTGCTACTCCGATGATGAGGTTGTTACAGAAAGATGTTAACTTCGAATGGACAAAAAAGTGTTAGTAGAGTTTTGAGAAATTAAAGGCATTGTTGACCGAGGCTCCGATATTGGTACAACCTGAGTCAGGTAAAGAATTTGTGATTTATAGTGATGCTTCCTTAAATGGTTTAGGATGTGTACTTATGTAAGAGGGTACAATTGTAGCTTAAGCTTCGAGACAATTGAAGCCTCACGAGAAGAACTATCTAACACATGACTTGGAGTTGGCCGCTATAGTGTTTGCTTTAAAGATTTTGCAACATTATTTATTTTGTGAAAAATTCCATGTCTATACCAATCACAAAAGTCTTAAGTACTTGATGACTCAAAAGGATTTGAACTTGAGACAACGAAGATGGTTAGAACTGTTAAAAGGTTATGAGCTTGTGATTGATTATCATCTAGGTAAGGCGAATGTGGTCACCGACGCTTTGAGTAGTAAGTCATTGTTTGCCTTGAGGGCTATGAATACGTGATTGACTTGGTTCAATGATGGTTCGATTCTAGCTGAGTTGAGAGCTAGACTAACTTTTCTTCAATAAATTTGTGATGCTCAGAAAGTTTATAAAGAGTTGCAAGCTAAGAGAATTTAGTGTGAGTCCAGCAGTAAACTAGATTTTCTAAGTGACTCTGATGGTTGTTTGAGATTCTGTGGTAGGATTTGTGTTCCAAAGGACACTAAATTGATTCAGAATATTTTACATGAGGCACACAATGGTTGTTTGTTAGTTCACCTGGGCAATATAAAAATGTATAATGACTTGAAGAAAATGTATTGGTGGAATGGTATGAAAAGAGATATCTCATAATTTATATTAAAATGCTTAGTTTGTCAGCAAGTAAAGGCTGAATAGCAAGTACTTTCAGGTTTACTTCAGCCCATCACGGTTCTCAAGTGAAAATGAGACCGGATTACTATGGACTTTTTGATAGGTTTGCCTTTAACTCCAAGAAAGAGAGATGCCAGATGGGTTATTGTCGATAGACTGACTAAATCAGGTCATTTTATTCCAGTGTGTACCGATTACAAACTTGATAAGTTAGTCAAATTGTACATTGGTGAAATTGTTAGACATCATGGGGAACCTATATCGATTGTATCAAATAGAGATCCAAGGTTCACTTCAAGATTTTGGAAAGAGTTATAAGATGCTTTGGGTACAAAGCTAAATTTTAGGACTACTTTTCATCCATAAACTGATGGTCAGTCTGAGCGAGTAATTCAAATCTTGGAAGACATGCTCCGATGTTGTGTATTGGAATTCCAAGGTAGTTGGGAAAAGTACTTATCGTTTGTAGAGTTTGCCTACAACAACAGCTATCAGTCGAGTTTGAAAATGGTGCCTTATGAGGCATTATATGGACGTAAGTGCGAACACCGTTGTATTGGACCCAGCTCAGAGAAAATCAAATTCACAGAATTGATCTGGTCAAAGAAACAGAAGAAAAGATAAAGGTAATTCGTGATTGTCTAAAAGCCGCTTCGAATAGGCAGAAATCGTACTCTGATTTCAAACAGAAAGAAAATGAATATCAAGTTGGTGATAAGGTATTTTTGAAAGTGTCTCCATGGAAAAATGTTTTGAGTTTTGGCAAGAAGGGCAAGTTGAGTCGTCATTTTATAGGACCGTATGAGATCACCGAGAGAATAGGGCCAGTTGCCTATCGGTTGGCTTTACCATCTGAGTTGGAAAATATTCACAATGTGTTCCATGTGTCTATGTTGCGTCGATGTAGATCAGATCCTTCACGTGTGATTTCACCGACAGAAGTTGAGATTCGACCGGATATAACTTATGGTAAGAAACCGGTTAAGATTTTGGCACGAGAAGTTAAACAATTGAGAAACAAAAGCATTGCCTTTTTGAAAGTGTTATGGGAAAGACATGGGGTTGAAGAGGCTACATCGAAGCTCGAGGAGGCCATGAGGAAACAATACCCAAACCTTTTTATCGGTAAGATTTTCGAGGACGAAAATCCCTAAAGGGGGAGAGTTATAACATCCTAAATTAGGGTCTAGTCAGAACAGTGGTTTCGAGACCATAAATTTGAAATAGAAATAATTATTTTATGAAAATTTGATGATCTATGATATGATTGCATGTTTGTGTGAAATTTTCATTAAGAAATTCTATGCCTAAGATGTCCAATTTGACTTTATGGACTAAATTGAATAAGTTGTAAAAATTTTATTCTAGACGCTTCAAGCATGAAATTGCATTAGATTATTAATTAGAGGTCCTCAAATAGCAATTTGACAAAGCTATTAAATTTTGAACAAAAATGGGCATGAATAGGAAAATTTTGAAAAAAATGCCTTAAGGGCATTTTTGTCATTTGGTTAATAAAAGAATAAAAAGGGAAAAGAAAGCAAAATTTGTCCATCTTCTTCTTGCTTGTGCCAAAATTCCAAGGGTCACAAAAGTTAGGGTTTGTTCATCTTTCAAGCTAAAAAGTAAGTGCATCCTAGTCTCGTTTTTAAAGTTCTTTACATTTTTTAAGTTGTCATCAACCGATCTAGCTATTTCTACCAATATTTTGAGCTAGGGTTCATGTATGAAATTTGACCTATGTGTGACATGGTTGTATTTTGATGTTTAATGCAGGAATATGAAAGTTTGATGTGTGATAAACATCTTTTACTAAGTGATTTTTAGTAAAAACACCTAAAAAGGACTTATTTGTAAAAGATGAAGAAATGGGCAGTAGAAATATGGTTTAATGTGAAATATGAGCTGATATAATTTAGAATATGAATCAGCTAGAAATGCATGCATTACATTTTTCGAGCCTAGGGACTAAAATGTAAATAAGTGAAAAGTTAAGGGTAAAAAGGCAATTTTACCAAAGTATGTGTTATGGACCGATGTGAAAAATGTGTGTATTAAACAAGTTAAATTTGACATTATAGATCAAGAAAAACATGATTCGGGTCTGCATCAGGGGAAAAACAAAGTTTGTGAGGATTAGGCTCGTTTCTATCATTTTGTACTGAGGTAAGTTCATTTGCAAATAATGCAACATGTACCGTACATTAAATGCTTTAATATTGCATGTATGGTAAGTACATACATGTTTAACGTGATGTTGTATCATGTGTTTATTACCTAAATTGTATTATGAATTATGCTTGACAATTCCATGAATATGTGATTGGTGCTACGAGTATTGAACTCGACGTTACAAGCAAGTTCGACAGAAATGTGGTATCGCAGAATCCCGTTTGAACCTTTGGAATAGTTTAGGATACAAGTGACATGTCACTAGGAACTATGTGATCTGAACTTATTGAGTTGTGGTCTGAGTTCATGATATATGTGACATTTAAGCTGATTGAGTTGTGGTTTGAGTTCATGATGTATGTGACACATGTTTTGGCGTTCCGGGTACTGGTCTCGTATATTCTACTGGTGGCTGGGTAGTTTGGCATCTGTTGCGGATACCTAATAACCTATATAAGCAGACCCGTGAGTAGCTCGAAAGCGAGTAACATGTGATATGTGATATGAGGTAGCATTGGCTACATATGAGTCACTTAGTTGTGAGATTCCATTGTATCTGATAGCATTCCAAGTGTTCAATGAGTAGTTCTAAAGGAAGTTCAATGAGTAATCTTGAATAATATGTTGAAGACGAGAAAGTAAGTTATTATATGCAAGTGGGCACAGGTATGTACATCGAACACATGAGAATGTCATGAGATATGATGAACTTGTGGTGAGAATATGAATATATATATGAAGAATGAGTTTAAGAGATTTGATAAAATGCAAGATTATGTTCATTATTTTAAATGTATGATTAATTATAACGCCCCAAAAATCTCGAACTTTCTTTTTTTCAGTTTTGATAGAAGATGTGCTTAATATTCCTAGTCAAGTGTTATTTATGAGATAATAGGCCTTGGTTAAGGTTTGAGTTTCTAACTTTGGGGTGAAGGAAATTATAGTTTAATAAATAAAAGAACCTTGATGGCAAGTAGGTTGGTTTTTAAATAAATGAAGGAGGAATTGGACACAATGAGCCTTGTGTTGGAGTGGCAACTAGCGTCACATGCATGGCAAGGAGATTTAGGGTTCGAATCCCTCCTTGTGTTGGATATGAACTCTGAAAGGAGTGATCAGAGGAGAAATTTAAAGAAGGGATTAAGGAGTTATCAGGGAGAAAAAGTTAGGAGATGAGGGGTGTAGAGAAGTGGAGCCGAATTGGGAATTTGGGGATAGGTAAATTTGACTATAGTATATATATGTGCCGATTTTAGGGATTCTAGGCTAATGCCGAATTCTTTCTTTCTATTTTACCGAAAACACTTTTCTCTCCAAATATCTAAAAGCCGAAATCCCTTATTCTTTCTCTTTTATTTTGTGCCAATTTCTTCCCTTCCTTTCTCATCAAACTCTTTTATTTCTTGCTCCTAGTTACTTTCTCTAAAGCTGAATATCTTTTGGCCAAAATCCTATTGTGCTGCTACTTTTTTTTTTCAACGTTGGCCGATCAATTCTTGTGTAAGTGCTTTACTTTCTTTTAGTTGGTCTTCCTAGTACCAATTTCTTCTCTCCCTCACCTTTTCTAAATCGGCTTTGGTAGGGGATTAGTATCGAAATTTTGTGAATAACTGCCCAATTTAACTTTTAGGACTAAATTGAAAAAGTTGCAAAATATGAGATTCTAGAAGCTTTAAGTATGAAATAGCTTTGAATTATTAATTAGAGGGCCTTAAATGGCAATTTGACCAATTTCCATATTTTTGGACAAAAATGGGCATGAATAGGAAAATTTTGAAAGAAAGGCCTTAAGGGCATTTTTGTCATTTGGTTAATAAAAGAATAAAAAGGGAAAATATGTCAAAAACTGTGTCCACCTTCTTCCTTCATTGCTGAAATTTCCAAGGAGCCATAGCTAGGGTTTTGTTCATCTTTTCAAGCTCAATAGTAAGTACATCGTAGCCTCGTTTTTAATGTTCTTTGTATTTTTGAAGTTGTCATCAACCGATCTAGCTATTTCTACCATTTGTTTGAGCTAGGGTTCATGTTAAAAAGTCTACCCATGTGTGACATTCATGTGTTTCGATGTTTCATGGTAGATTATGAAAGTTTGATATGTGTTTAACATCTTTTACTAAGTGATTTTTTATGGAAATGCATAAAAAGGACTTATTTGTAAAAGATTTAAAATGAGTAGTGACATGTATGTTTTAATGGGAAATGTGGACTGATATGAGTATGTGTTAGGCTCGGCTAGGCCTGGGTAACAAAGAAAATAAGTACATTTCATTTTACGAGCCTAGGGACTAATTTGTAAATATGTGAAAGTTTAGGGGTAAAAAGGTAATTTTTCAAAGTATGAGTTTTGGACTGAATTGAATAATGTTTGTATTAAATAAGCTAAATTTGGTATTATAGAGCAAGAAAAACGAGGAATGAACCTTGATCGGGGTAAAAACAAGGTGTACGACGATTAGATCCGTTTTTACTATTTTTATACCGAGGTAAGTTCATGTGTAAATAATGCAATGTTTTATCATGTTTTAATACTTTATTAATGTATGAATTTCTATGTTTAATTGTTATAATGAGCGTATGATCAATATTATGGTCAATGAGAATGATATTGTGAACGAGTTCGACAAAGATGTGACATCGAGAAAATCCCCTTTGAACCTTAGGAATAGATCAGGATACAAGTGATATGTCACTAGGAACTATGTGATTATGAGCTCATGAGATTATGTGATGTATGTAACATGATCCGGGTGCTGGTCTTATACGTCTACCGGTGGCTGGGTAGCCCTGCATGTGTTGCGGGTATCTGTCAGCTTGTGTGAGCAACCCGTGTAGCTACATCTTGACTATCAACTTGTATGAGTAGGCTCGTGATCAGCTCAAGAGCGAATGACGTGTGATATGTGCTATGAGGTAGCATGTGGCTACATATGAAACACTATGTGCATGCTTTCCGTGTATCCGATAGTATTCCAAGTGTTCAATGGGTAAATCAATAAGTTATTCGACAAGTAAGTCATTGATGAGGAAATATGAGGATGTGTTACGAGTTAGTCCAAGTATGTACGAAAATCTCATATGAATAAGCTCGATATGTGATGAACTTTTGGTAAGATTGAAAATGAGTAAGTCATGTCTATGAAACTATGATGACATATATGTAAATTATGTTATGTTAATTGTATAATATTCATGATTATGTTGCCATTTATTTGCATGTGAACTTACTAATATTTATGCTTACTCCCCTCTTTTTTCCATTTCTTATAGTATCGCCAAGCTAGCTCGGGGATCGTAGGACGTCAGAGACTCGATCACACTATCAGTTGGAAATTTGATTATAGTTACTCTTAACATTTTGAGCATGGCATGTGTAGGGACATGGTCTTTTTGTTATATGTCATGTTGGTTTAGCAAAATGTGTTGGCTGATGATGATATTTGATTCATTTTGTACAAGGCCATGAGATACAGCTTATAATGATTATTGAGTTGTAAGCTTATTTATTCAAGCAGACATGTGCCCATGCAATTGTGATATGGTTAGTGGTTGTGTGTATGTGATGAGATGTGTTGTGGCTATGAATGCTTGAAGATTTAATTGGGATTTGTTTAATATGATTATAACCATGACTTAAGTGAGAATTGGTAAGATGGGCTTGATAAAGTATGGTGTCTTGTGCATGTATATGCTAACATGATAATGCCATAATCATGTTTTGTTTGTGTATGTTTAGGTGCTCAATTATGTCATGTCAAGTGCCCTTGAAGTCATGTATGTGTTTTTACAAATAAGGGTGGTAATTGGCTTCAAAAATAGCCTCAAAGTTATCTACACGGGTAGACATACGGGCATGTGTCTAGGCCGTGTGTGACACACAGTCTACCACATGGGCGTGTGATCCGGTCGTGTGTCCCCTGCACCCTAATTAGCTAAAACAGAATGCCCGTAGTAAAAACATGGGCAGGGACATGGCTGTGTGTCAGCCGTGTAAAGGACACGGCCTCACGAAATGGGCGTGTGTGATGGCCGTGTGAAGTTTGCACCTAATTTTTGGAATTTAATTCGCCGCACGGCCTAAGGACACAGGCGTGTGACTTGGCTGTGTGACCCTATTTTGTGATGACATCATAAACAGAGAGTTACAAGGGCTGAGGACACGGGCATGTCCCAAACCACGCCCAATATATGTTTTGGGCCTTGTGGGCCCGTATAAGAGACAATACGCTTGTGTATACATGGTTTTAATTTGGGCAAAATTTTATGGCCGATTTTGTATGTTGCTTACGTTTAAGTCCGGTAATGCCTCGTATCCTGTCTCGGTATTAGACACGGGTAAGGGGTGTTACATTTAGTGGTATCAGAGCAACGATTTAGTCGATTCCCATACTAACGTAGCATGTGTACGAGTCTAGCTATACATGCCATATATATTATGATAGTGTGACGACTCCTGACGATTTTAAAATGTCTTTACATGTAGTAAATGGATCCCGACAGAGCAGTGGCAGATGATATTGAAAGTAACGTGCCAGCTCCTACTGAAGGAACAACACCGTTTGATAGTAGACCCCCTACCGTTAGTCGAGGAGAAGGAGGTAGGAAGCCTTTCTCCATATGATGGATGCCTAGTATACGGAGTTCGTTCGAACGAACTTGAATGCTCAACCCCCTCCACCTCCACCTATTCCTCAGCCTATTCCCGTAGCACCCCAAGTTATGGACTTCATGAGACTAAATAGACCTCTAGTTGATAAGATACGAAAACAAGAAGCCGAAGAGTTCTGAGCAAGTATAGATGATGATCCCGAGAGGGTAGAATTCTGGCTCTAGAATACCATTAGGGTATTTGATGAGTTATCATGCATACCTGAGGAATGTATGAAATGTGTTGTGTCCCTCTTGAGAGACTCGGCTTATCAGTGGTGGAACACTCTTGTGTCAGTGGTACCAAGGGAGAGAGTTAATTGGGAATTTTTCCAAGAAGAGTTTCGTAAGAAGTATATTAGCTAGACGTTTATTGATTAGAAAAAGGGAGGAATTCCTCGAGTTAAAGCAGGGCCGAATGACGGTAACGGAATATGAGCATTTGTTTGTGTGTAACACCCCAAACCCGACCCAAACGTTATCGCCGAATCTGGCGTGTCACATCAAAGTGTCATTCAAAAATTGAGTTGTCGTTAAAAATTCATTTCTATGATTAAAGCCTTTTGCTCGAGGTTAGCAAATCATCTCGTCAAAAACGTTTACTTAATGTCTAGCATTGATTCTTTAAGTTATTTCAAATCACGGAAGCTACTAAAGTTTGAAATATAAAAACATCTATTTTTAATTATTTTTGAAAATAGTTATTAATTATTTTGAAAATTCGGGATTAGCAGTTTTAAATAAGAAAATCAAAAGCCCAATTAAAAATTTAATCCCTCAAAGGCCTTATTACAGAATTAAAACCCCAAAATATAAAATTCAAATAAAAAGTCTACAGTAGAGCATCAGCGGTTGGGTGGCCACCTCCGAGTCTCTCGCGACTCTAAATCGCCTAAGGCTGGGGATTACCTGTACAGTTAGACAGAAGGGTGAGTTTGCGAAAACTCAGTGTGTAATCCCTAATAATACAAACAGTCAGATATACGGTATGCAGAAATAGACTGGGCCTTAGCCCATCATAGACACAGTATCAGGTGGGCCTTAGCCCATTAACAGAATCAAGTGGGCCTACCCATTACAGAATCAGTATCAGATGCAGATATGCAGACAGATATCCAGGCCAATTAAACCAATACACCACTCGTACCAACCAACACACCATGTGGGGATAAAATCGACCCACCCAGCCAACATACGAAGCTTAGTACTGGTGACGAACACTAAGTCAACAGAACGGCACAACGCTCTAGATAGAACGGCTAAAGGCCATAAATACCGCAGCAACGCTACCAGTTAATAGAACGACTATAAGCCATAAGTATCGTAGAAAGGCTGAAAGCCTTGTACAGAATGGCTACGAGCCGTACACTTCCTCCGTCAATATTCACCCAACCCCATGCAGGATGACATGTCACATTAACATACGTGAATGTAGGATGTCATGCTCGATATCAATCATATAACTATCAAACATACATCAGTCAACCTACCACTAGGGGTGTAATGGACATCTCGTCAGTTAAGGGTAAAACGGTGATTTTACCTCCCAGGGGTATTTTGGTGATTTTACACATATTGGGGTCTCGATAATTATTATGACCTCCTAGAAGGTGTATCGTTGCTTCGAGCAACTTAGATAACCTACATGGCCAGAATATTGTATATGGGCCCAAAACCCGCTATGGCCCAAGTGGGCCCACACACTCGTGTGGTCCATTTAGTCCAGATTCACATACGGCATCGCGAGCCTCATAAACCAACCTATCAATGATCACTTATCGAGGATTTTACCCATTTGGGCCCACAAGCCCATTAGGCCCACGCGGCACATTTCGGCCCATAACGGCCCCAGTCTACGAAAACGCACGTGGTGGCCTATGCAGTCTGCTACCCACGATTTGGGGATCAGTTTGCCCCACGTGTGTTCACACGCTTGTGAGTCCCTAGATGCCGAGGTTTTGGCATTTTGGCTTTTCGACTTTTGCTGATTCACTGTTAAACAGGGGTGTGAATACACACCTATATCATGCATTTGACAGTAACGAAATCGGGTGCACAGTTACGCACTTTACTTGCGAAGCCGAGTAACTGCTCACGACCAAAGCCTACATTCATTCCAATATTTTGTTAGTCCCCTACCTAAATGATCATACTTACCTAACCCAAATAAGCACCATCTCACCTCTGCATCACAAGCGGATCATTAATCCTCCAAAGTCACCGATCTGAACTGATCACTTGTTAGGGTCGTGAATCTGCACTACCATAGATCTTAATAATCGGGATTGATCATAAATGTGGCCTAAATCCACAAATATTAGTCTTACAAAATTAAAGGCATATTCGGCCTAATTCAAAAGTAAGGTAGCGTTCTTACCTTATTCGATTAATGAGAAAAAGGGGTTGATGACTCGAGCAGCCCTTGCACTTCTTCACACCTCGAGAAACCTAGATACCCAATGAACCACATGTCTTGAGGAAGGGATTAACCAAACAGCAACCGAAGAATAAGAAGGAGGGCATTCAGCTTTAAGAAAACGAATAAGAAAGAACAGTTTTGATCAAAAGGCAAAGAAATATGAACACCTACCCTTTTGTCAGGATCACTTGCAGATATCGAATTAATATACCATCAGCAGAGTATGGAAGCAATCAGCTGAATACCAAATAGCAGAATGAGTGAAAAATAGCCAGAAGAAGGAAGCCCAACCAAAACCAAAGTGAAGAGTGCAGAAGAGAATAAAAAGAATTTACCAAGCTGAATAGCAAAGGGAATGCTATATTCGGCCAAGGTGCTAAGTGCAAAAGAAAGAAATGAAAATATAATAGTTTTGAGAGAGAAAGGTATATTCAGTCAAATTGAGAAACAAGGGGAAGGAAGAAAAGAGAATGGAGAGAGACAGTATTCGGCTAGGTTAAGAGAAGAAGAGAAGGGAAAGAATCGGCCAATTGTGAAGAGAGTCAAGAAGAGAGAGTATTTGATCACAAAAAGTAGGAAAAATGAGGAAGAATAGACTTCAAATGGCCACAAAAAAAAAAGAGAAACCCTCAATGACTCCTAATGAAAATCGGCTCTAAGAATTGCTAATACACAATACCCGAAATCAAAAATGAGGAAAAAATGAGGATCATACCCCTAGCTGAATACTCAAAGCTTGAGTTCCCATAATCCATGTTCGGTACAAAGACCTCCGCCCATACAACTCTCATATTTCAAACTTTCCTTGATTTCCTCCTAACAACCCAGATAATCTCCACAAATCCCTCCTCAAACTTCTCCATGACTAATTCAAATTCCACCTTGCAGAGTTTGAGTCAAACTCCACTACTCATGCAACAAGGATGTAAAATAAATACCCATTTGTTCACCATGAGACTCAAACTCAAGCTCCCTTGCAGTCTTAACCACGCCACTACCACTAGACCACCCAGCACTCTTGTGTCACAAAATATCCTCAATTAATTAATAGGTCTACAGGCGAAAATACAAGTTCCTTTAAAAGAAATACCAAAATAAATTACAAGAGCGAAGACTTGAACCCAAGCTCCCTTTCAACTTTAATGATGCCCCAACCACTAGACCATATACTTCCTTGTGTCATTTTTTTAACACAATAATTTAAAAGGCCTACTTCTAAGCATCCAGGATTTTATTCACTTCTAACCAAAATTTTTCCTAAACAGGTTTGCATCCAGGACTTCTCCAATACCCCCAGACACTCTGAAATCACTTAACCATCAGAGCAAACAATTATTTTATGCCATCTTCTTGGACTTTTATGTACAATTTCCTAACCGTTATCTTTCTCAATGCCCAGTACTTCTAGGCCCAAATTTTGGGGTGTTACATTGTGAGACTGAGCAAATACGCTCGAGAATGTGTAGTGACTAAGGCCATCATGTGTAAAAGATTTGAAGATGGGTTAAACGAAGATATCTGATTGTTGGTAGGTGTCCTTGAACTGAAAGAACTTGTTGTGCTTGTAGAGAGAGCTTGTAAGGCCGAGGAATTGGCTAAAGAGAGATGAAAAGCTGAGTTAGAGTCTCGAGATTTAAAGAAGAGACAGATGGGTAAGTTATTTTAGTCTTCATCTAAGAAACCGAGAGAGTTTAATACTCGACCAAGTGCTTCAGTTGGGTTTTAGAATAGAAACCATGGAAAACAATATTCGAGTCATAAGGCTCAGACTACTTCGATAGTGAGTGTGGGTAACGCTATACCTAATAGACATGAGTGTCAACATTGTTGCAGACGTCACCCCGGTGATTGTTGGATAAATAACCGGGCATGTTTTGAGTGTAGCTCACATGATAATTTTATCAAGGATTGTCCCGAGATGGTTGAAAGAGAGAAATTTTAGAGTGCAAGATCAGACAATACTACGCATAGAGGGAGGCCACAAAGAAAATTGAGAAATGGAGCGAGTAGCAAGAGTGCACCCAGAGATCCAATTGTGAGGTACGAGGGTAGAGCACTGGAACAACGGAAATGTGCAAGTGTACAATCGCAACAAGTAATAAAGTGACAAGTAAATGTCGAGTTATCGTACCCACAGGGACTGCGAAAAGAATTATTTATGAATGCAATTTAAAACACTTTGGTGAAGGAAAATATTTTGTTTAAAGAGGGTGATTAAAAACTTAAGAAAATAACTAATTAAAAATAACTAATTAAAAAAAATGAATTAAAAGAAAGTTCTAATGCACGATTTCAAAATAAGATTTTATCAAGATGATATAATTGCGTTGGATTAATTACACTTCTTATCTTAAAATTATTAAACTTATGCTTATATTGTTATGAATAAAATCATGGCAACTCGATAATTTGTTAACTTATGAACATATGTACATACTAAAATCCTTTCATTTCTTGACATATCCCAATGTCAATTCAACCGACTAAACAGATTCTGGTAAGCAAACATGTTATTGCACATACATACTCATTAAACTGAACTAATCTCTTGCATATCCCTATGTCAATTCAAATGATTAATTAAATTCAATAAGCATATAAAAGACTATGTGAGGTAACAAGGTATCCCTACCTTGAAACAATTTAATCACAATAATCTTGCAAGTTATGCAAGGCAATAATATCGGCAGATACATTGCTATTTTAACCTTTAGCTACCTTAGAAGAATAAACATGCACTGATTAAGTATTGTGTCAATTAATTACAATTTCAATCTATTTAAATAATTAATTCATTAGTTACCTCACTATCGTAACGCAAGAATAACTTAGGCATGATTTTACTTAATCAAGCATTTTACCGAGGCCAATAACAACATAAACACAATTTCAACAAATTAAGAAGACGAAATGCAATCAACCCAACATGAATTAAATTCAAGCTAAGCTGATTAAATTAACCATTCCTACAACATGAATACTCATAGATATGTTCATCATAAAAACAAAAAAAATTAAAGAGATAGGGAACAAGAATCAAATCCGGCAGTTTTTCGAGGCTTGACTAGGTTGCTTCGTTCTTCCTTCTTGTTGTCCTCGACGATCAAGGCTTCGATGAACACCAAATTGCTGCTCCAAAATGGTTGAATAACACCCCTTTCCCAAGGGAAGAAATCGGCACAAGAGCAAGGGGATTGAAATGGAAAAATAAGAGAAAAAGAATGAGAGAGGAGAGAAGTGTTGTGAAATGAATGAGGAATGAATGAGATGCTTTGAATGATCAGCCAATGGGGGTTTTATAGCTGAATATGGTAGCTAAAAATTTCTAAAAATAACAGCCAAAGAGCCACCCCTTGGTCGGCCATCTATGTGGCAAAGTTGATGGTTTCAACTTTGCTAAATATGGCTTGGGCAAATATTCAAAGTCACTAATTGTGGAGGGGCTTGAATGCAACTATGACAAGTCTTCAAGGGCTTCTTTGAAAGCTTAATTAATCAGCTAATGAGCTGATCTGGGTCAGCATATGGACGATTTTGGGCTGCCCAATCCTTGGCCGGTTCAGTTCAATCGGTTCGGTTCAACTAGACCACTTTTTCCATAATTAATTAATAATAATTTATTTAGCCCAAATTAAATTGGGTTTAAATTAAAATTAATTATATTATGAAATAATAGACATAATTGGACTGTCTTAGGCTGGAAATTAATTCGCCTTGATACTTCAAATGTGCTTCTAGTAGTGTGTGCCGAGCCATTTTTTGCCCTTTGTGCAAATCTGCCAAAAACAACCAAAATTTATCAAAAATAATTATAAAATTAACTAAATTTCAACATATTCATATTTCAAGTGCACTATAATTATTTTATAAAATTAATTATTTTTTGACAAGAATTTAACCGAATTCACAAGATTTTAAGCTAAAAAGGGTATGAAAAAGTGTGTAAATTTTTGTGTTTCCAAGCACCTGCGAGGACTAATGCCATTCGCGTTCACAAGAGGCTTCATGTCCTGATGTGATTAGGGATACTTTTTCTCTCTATGATACTTCTATTGTTGCTTTGATTGATCCGGGATCTACCAATTCGTATGTTTGTGTGAAATTGGTGTCTAGCATGAATATGCTTGTTGAGTCTACAGAATTTGTGATAAAAGTGTCAAACCCTCTAGGCAAGTATGTGTTAGTTGACAAAGTATGTAAGAATTGCCCTTTGATGATTAGAGGTCACTATTGTCCGGCTAATCTTATGCATTTTCTATTTGATGAATTTGATATAATACTTAGTATAGATTGGTTGCTATGCATGATGTAGTAGTAAACTGTGGAAGGAAAATCATTGAATTGAAATGTGAAAGTGGTGATATTCTTCGGGTTGTCCGAATTGCCTCCAATTAGGGAAGTTGAGTTTAGTATTGAGTTAATTCCTAGTATTGCACCTATTTTGATTGCTCCGTATAGGATGGCTCCAACAGAAATAAAGGATTTGAAAGTCCAGTTGCAAGAATTAACGGATAAAGGTTTTGCGAGACCTAGTTTTTCTTCGTGGGGTGCACCGACACTATTTGTGAAAAAGAAAGATGGTTCGATGAGGTTATACATTGACTACCGATAGCTAAATAAAGTAACCACAAAGAATAAGTATCCCTTGCCAAAGATCGATGATTTGTTTGACCAATTGAAGGGAGCCACAGTATTTCCAAGATTGACTTGAGGTCCGGTTATTACCAGTTAAGAGTTAAAGACTTGGATGTGTCGAAAACTACTTTTCGAATGAGGTATGGTCAATATGAATTTCTAGTTATGCTTTTTGGTTTAACGAATGCTCCTACTGTATTTATGGATTTGATAAATCGTATTTTTCGACCGTATTTGGATAAATTTGTTGTTGTTTTTATTGATGAAGTAGAGATTTATTCTCATGATGAGACCGAGCATGCCGATCACTTGAGAATGATTTTGCAAACTTTGAGAGACAAGCATTTGTATGCTAAGTTTACTAAAAGTGAATTTTGGCTTAGAGAAGTTGGATTTTTTGGCCACATTGTTTCGGGTGATGGTATTAGAGTTGACCCAAGTAAGATATCAGCTATTGTTGAATGTAAATCGCCAAGGGATGTAACTGAGATTAAAAGCTTTCTAGGCTTAGCCAATTATTACAGATGGTTTGTTAAAAGATTTTCCATAATTTCTACTCCGATGACAAGATAGTTACAGAAAGATGTCAAGTTCGAATGAACAGAAAAATGCCAACAAAGTTTTGAGAAAGTAAAGGCATTGTTGACTGAGGCTCCAATTTTAGTACAACCTGAACCGGAAAAAGAATTTGCGGTTTATAGTGATGCATCCTTAAATGGATTGGGTTGTGTACTTATGTAAGAAGGCAAGGTGATCGCTTATGCCTCGAGGTAGTTGAAACCACATGAGAAAAATTATCCGGCACATGATTTGGAGCTGGCCGCCATTGTGTTTGCATTGAAGATTTGGAGACATCATTTGTATGGCGAGAAATGTCGAGTATTCACTGATCATAAAAGTCTAAAGTATTTGATGACTCAAAATGATTTGAACCTACGGCAAAGGAGATGGTTGGAGTTCTTAAAAGATTACGAGTTAGTGATTGACTACCACTCGGGAAAGGTGAATGTGGTCGCTGATGCTTTAAGTAGGAAGTCGTTGTTTGCATTGAGGGCTATGAACACTCAGTTGGCTTTATCAGATGATGGTTCGATTCTAGCTGAGTTGAGAGCTAGACTGATGTTTCTCCAAGAGATTTATAAAGCTCAGAAAAGTGACAGTGAGTTGCAAGACAAGAGAGTTCAGTGTGAGTCAGGTATTGAATCAGATTTTTAGATTGGTTCCGATGGTTGCTTAATGTTCCATGATAGGATTTGTATTCCTAAAAATACCGAGTTGATTCAGAAGATTTTGCATGAGGCACATAGTGGTTGTTTGTCTATTCATCCGGATAGTACGAAAATGTATAATGACTTGAAGAAAATGTATTTGTGGCCAGGAATGAAAAGAGACATTTCAGAGTTTGTTTCTAAATGTTTGATTTGTGAACAAGTAAAAGCTGAACATTAAGTACCTTCCAGATTACTGCAACCAGTGATGGTTCCCGAGTGGAACTAAGACCGGATTACTATGGACTTTGTGATGGGTTTACCATTGACACCAAGAAAGAAATATGCCACATGGGTTGTTGTAGATCGATTGACAAAGTCGGCTCACTTTATACCAGTACGTATCGACTACTCATTTGACAAGCTAGTCGAGTTGTTATTTCTGAAATTGTGAAATTGCATGGAGTGCCTTTTTCGATTATTTCGAATAGAGATCCGAGGTTCACATCACGATTTTAGAAAAAGTTACAAGAAGCTTTGGGTACAAAGCTAAATTTTAGTACTACTTTCCATCCGCAAACGAACGGTCAGTCTGAGCGAGTAATTCAAATTCTTGAAGGTATGCTGCGGTGTTGTGTTTTTGAGTTCCAAGGTAGTTGGGAAAAGTATCTACTATTGGTAGAATTTTCCTACAACAACAGTATTCAGTCGAGTTTGAAGCTGTTGCCTTATGAGGCATTGTATGGGCGTAAGTGTCAAACGTCTTTGTATTGGACCGAATTCAGAGAAAATCAGATTCACGGAGTTGATTTAGTCAAAGAAACTAAAGAAAAGGTAAAGGTAATACGTGATTGTTTAAAAATCACTTCGGATAGATAGAAATCCTACGCGGATCTGAAACGAAAAGAGATTGAGTTTCATGTCGGTGATAAAGACTTCCTAAAAGCATCTCCGTGGAAGAAAGTTCTCAGATTTGGCCGAAAGGGCAAGTTGAGTCTGCATTTTATTGCACTGTATGAGATTACCAAGAGGATAGGGCCGGTAGCATATCGGTTGGCTTTATCGTCTGAGTTGGAAAGAATTTATACTATGCTCCATGTGTCTATGTTGCGCTAATACCAGTCTGATCCTTCGCATGTGATTTCACCAAAAGAGGTTGAGATTTAACCGGATATGACTTATGGCGAAGAACTGGTTAACATTTTGGCTCGAGAAGTCAAACAATTGAGAAAGAAAAGTATTTCCCTTGTGGAAGTGTTATGGAAAAGACATGGGGTTGAAGAGGCTACGTAGGAGCCAGAGGAGGCCATGAGAAAACAATATCCAAACCTTTTTACCGGTAAGATTTTCAAGGACGAAAATCCCTAAAGGGGAGAATTGTAACATCCTAATTTTGGGGCTAGTCGAAATAGTGGTTTCGAGACCACAAATCTAAAGTAGAAATATTTGTTTTATGATTGTTTTGAGGTCCATGACATGTTTGCATGATTGTGTGAAAGTTTCATGAAGAAATTTTGTGAATAAGTGTCCAATTTAACTTTTAGGACTAAATTGAAAAAGTTGCAAAATATGAGATTCTAGAAGCTTTAAGTATGATATAGCTTTGAATTATTAATTAGAGGGCCTTAAATGGCAATTTGACCAATTTCCATATTTTTGGACAAAAATGGGCATGAATAGGAAAATTTTGAAAGAATGGCCTTAAGGGAATTTTCGTCATTTGGTTAATAAAAGAATAAAAAGGGAAAATAAGAAAAAACATTGTGTCCATCATCCTTCCTCATTGCCGAAATTTCCAAGGAGTCATAGCTAGGGTTTTATTCATCCTTTCAAGCTTAATAGTAAGTACATCCTAGCCCCATTTTTAATGTTCTTTGTATTTCTAAAGTTTTCATCAACCGATCTAGCTATTTCTACCATTTGTTTGAGATAAGGTTTATGTTCAAAAATCTACCCATGTGTGGCATGCATGTTTTTTGATGTCTCATGGTATTTTCTCAAAGTATGAGTTATGGACTGAATTGAATACGTATGTATTAAATAAGCTAAAATTTTTTATTATAGAGTAAGAAAAATGTGGAACAGACCTTGATCAGGGGAAAAACAAGGTGTATGACGATTAGATCCAT
Organism: Gossypium longicalyx; assembly: GCA_025698465.1. Taxonomy (NCBI): domain Eukaryota; kingdom Viridiplantae; phylum Streptophyta; class Magnoliopsida; order Malvales; family Malvaceae; genus Gossypium; species Gossypium longicalyx. The sequence goes on from CM047006.1 coordinate 31,852,179, forward strand.
TTTTACTATTTTTATACCAAGGTAAGTTCATGTGTAAATAATGCAATGTTGTATCATATTTTAATAATTTATTAATGTATAAGTTTCTACGTTTAATTGTTATAATGAGCGTATGAACGATATTATGGTCAATGAGAATTACATTGTGAACGAGTTCGACAAAGATTTGACATCGAGAAAATCCCTTTTGAACCTTAGGAATAGATTAGGATACAAGTGACATGTCACTAGGAACTATGTGATTATGAGCTCGTGAGATTATGTGATGTATGTAATGTGATCTGGGTGCTAGTCTTGTAGGACTATCGGTGGCTGGGTAGCCTGGCATCTATTGCGGGTATCTGTCAGCTTGTGTGAGCAGCCCATGCCCATGTAGCTACGTCTAGACTGTCAGCTTGTGTAAGTAGCCCATGCCCATGTAGCTACGTCTAGACTGTATGAGGTAACATGTGGCTACGTATAAAGCACTATGTGCAAGGTTTCCGTGTATCAGATAGTATTCCAAATGTTCAACGGGTAAATCAGTGGGTTATTCGGCAAGTAAGTCATTAGTTAGGAAATATGAGGATGTGTTATGAGTTAGTACAGGTGTGTATGAAAATCTCATATGAATAAGCTCAGTATGTGATGAACTTTTTGTAAGATTGAAAATGAGTAAGTCATGTCTATGAAACTATGATGACATATATCTAAATTATGTTATGTTAATTGTATAATATTCATGATTATGTTACTATTTATTTCCATGTGAACTTACTAACCTTTATGCTTACTCCCCTCTCATTTCCATTTCTTATAGTATCGCCAAGCTAGCTCAGGGATCGAAGGACGTTGGAGACTCGATCACACTATTAATTAGAGATTTGGGTATAGTTAGTCTTAACATTTTGAGCATGGCATGTATAGGGACTTGGTCTTTTTGTTATATGTGATATTGGTTTAGCGAAATGTATTGGCTTATGATGATATTTGATTCATTTTGTACAAGGCCGTGAGATACGGCTTATAATGATTATTGAGTTGTAAGCCTATTTATTCAAGCAGACATGTGCCCATGCAATTGTTATGTGGTTAGTGGTTGTGTGTATGTGATGAGATGTGCTCTGGCTATGAATGCTTGAAGATTTAATTAGGATTTTTTTTAATATGATGATAACTATGACTTAAGTGAAAATTGGTAAGATGGGCTTGATAAAGTATGGTGTCTTGCGCATGTATAAGCTCACATGATAATGCAATAATCATGTTTTTTTTTTGTATGTTTAAGTGCTTAATTGTGCCACGTCAAGTGCCCATGAAGTCATGTATGTGTTTGTACAAATAAGGGCGGCAATTGGCTTGGAAAATAGCCTCAAAGTTTTCCACATGGGTAGACACACAAGCATGTGTGTAGGTTGTGTGTGACACACGATCTACCCCATGGGTGTGTGATCTGACCATGTGTCCCCTGCACCCTAATTTGGTAAAATAGAATGCCCAATAGTAAAATACAGGCAAAGACACGGCCTTATGTCTCAGCCGTGTGAAGGACACGGCCTCAGGAGATGGGCGTGTGCCCTGGCCGTGTGAAGTTTGCACCTGATTTTTGGAATTTAATTCGTCACGTGGCCTAAGCACATAGGCGTGTGACTTGGCGGTGTGACCCTATTTTGTAATGATGTCATAAATAGATAGTTACATGGCTAAGGACACGGGCATGTCCTAAGCCACATGGGCATGTGTGATTGCACGGCCTACCCACACGGGCGTGTAGCCCTCTAAAACAAGAAATTTTTCTATGTGTTGTAAAAGTTTTGAAAGTTCTCGATTTAGTCCCAAACCACGCCCAATGTATGTTTTGGGCCTCGTGGGCCCGTATAAGGGACAATACGCTTGTGTATACATGGTTTTAATTTGGGTGAAATTTTATGGCCGATTTTGTTTGTTGCTTACGTTTAAGTCCGGTAATGCCTCGTATCCTGTCTTGGCATCGGACATCAATTGCATATGTTCAATCGTTCCCTCCACTAGCTTGTTGAAACCAAAAATTAATTGCATATTGAATGGAAATGAACAGAATAAATAGAAATGGAGAAATGAAAAACATTTAGGAAATGATTATGGTTTTCTCAAAAATGCAATTGAAAATGGAGAAAATGGAATCATATGGAAATGAATATGGTTTTCTCAAAATGGAAATGAGAAATGAATTCATTTACAAATGAACAAGGATTTCTCAAAAATGATCATAAGATTATGTTTATGTTTTTAAGCTATTTTAAAGCCTAAAAATGAAAATAAACTATACGATCTGTAACACCCCAATTTTGGCGAATTCAAGGTTTTTGTACATAGACCTAAATAGTCAATTTTGCGTGGTAGTATCCGCCTCAGTATTTCTTTTTGCGCTCAGGATGGGCGCATTCCCTTACATGTGAAAGTTAATGGTTGTTCAATGACAGACTTCTATGTTATTTGAAAGAAGATGTAAGCTATGTGAAAGGGGTAACTATGTAATGAATGCACGTTAGAGGTGTAGTACGCCTTACTTGTCAAAAGCATTATCAAAGTTAAGGTACAAGGTATGCAGGTTAAGAATCAACGGGATGAGTAATCGGGTAAATAAAATTTTGGATTTTCATTTACAACTAAAGACCAATAATAAAGGTAATCTTGTAGGAATGTAACACATGTCTAGTTATAATTTGAAGACATACTTCTTGTATATATATTTATTTATGATCTTAAGAAAAAGGGGATTTTCTTCTTCCTTTATTCTTCTTTCATTGAAAATGCTGTAGTGGTTTTCTTTGGAAGCTAAGTGAAGTTTTCTATCGTTAAGCTAGAACTAAAGATCTAAGCTTAAGCAGAAGATTATTTTATATCCGAAATAAGTATTATAGTTGTGCATGTGGAATCCTGTAAGAGAAAGTCTATTAACTATGGTTGAGCAACAAGATTAAAGACAAAGGGGCTTTGTATGGGGTTTGTTTATGCTTGTGATGATGGTAAAAATGTATGTGAATGGGCTTTGATGATGTTTCTATGTTTTGTGAGCAGTGGGTGCTACTGATTGCGTGTTAGATGTTCAGATCTGGTGTTTAGGCTGTGATTAGTGATCTTCAGGTAAGCCTCTACACACACTCCTAACTGTTAATAGATTTTGTAGGATAAATTTGAAATGTCTAGTAGATGAGTAAAACATAGGAGAAATGATACAGGAATAAATAAAGTATATGCGAAATTTTTCATGATTTAGAAGTGGATTGATTAGTATGCAAGGGAAATCTATTTGTAGAAAGGTATGAACTTTTCGAGTGAGTCCCTAGATTGACTCTTGCATGTGTACTATTCTTATCTAGAAACTCTTATGTTAAATGGCCAAAGCATGAGATTGAAACTAGTAAAGTTTGATGTGATGGACTTGATAAGAAATGTAAGATTTGTGAATCTGAATGACTATGGTGTACTTATGTCTAAAAGTAAGAATGAGTCTGATAGGAAGTGCATGTGTATCTAGTGAGCATAAGAATTTCTACCATAAGTGAATCAATGAATGATGAGTCTATGTTTGTCTCCAGAGTGGTCAAAGGGGTCTATCGGGACTAAAAACATAAATATTTGAAAGGACAAGGCCATGGCAATGGGATTGAAGGGCCATATCATGTATAACTGTAACTGGTAGGTTATGGCATCATATGGGAAGAAGACCATACTGTGTAAGACCATAACTGGTGCATTATTGCATCATATGCGAAGAAGACTATATCATGTAAGACCGTAACTAATGGGTTATCGTATTATATGGAAAAAAAATCATATCATGTATGACCGTAACTAGTGGGTTATGACATCAAATGGAAATATTTAAGGAAGGTTATTACCTAATGTGGTTCTCTGTGTATCCCAGGACGATGAGGGGCACTAAGTGTGAGTCTAGGAAAATCTTTATCGCCTAAATCACCAATAAAAGAAAAGCCCTTGTGGCGATCTCTGTTAAAGGAGGTCTTTGTGGCAATGTCTATTAAAGGAAGCCTTTGTGGCGGTCTTTGTTAAAGGAAGCCTTTGTGGCTATCTCTGTTAAATGAAGCCTTTGTCGCGATCTCTGTTAAAGGAAGCATTTATGGCTATCTATGAAAAGTAATGCCTTCGTGGTGCAATCTAAAAGAATGGCCTTGGTGGCAACCATCTAAAGGAAATGACTCTGTGGCAAACCCTGAATGAAACGAAAGGAATTCTAAATGATCTTTGAAGAAATGACATATACAGTATTTTGAAGAAATAATGTGTATGTCAAACTCTAAAAGTAAGGCCTCGTATGGAACGTTAAGGCGAATCCTACATAGTAATAAGGTATGAAAAGTTAAGCTGGAATGTGCCAGAGTATTCAGCGAATCAAGAGTATTATGTTTGTCTGGTCCCCTGAAATAGGAATAATTAAGGAACTAGGTAAGGGTAAAGGAGTACGTGAATGAGGTAATGGGTATATTAGAGATAAGTGATGATCTGAGGGCAAGGTATAGCTTTTTTCGCTTAAGGAATGGAACCTTAACGACAAACTCATTAGAGTCAATTATAAGAACAAGGGGATTGACAATTAAGTCCCCGATTACAACACAAGTAATTGGAGGTTTACTCATTAAGTTCTACCATACTTACCTTGTGTTTTATGTCATAGGTAAGTTGTATGAGACTACGCCAAGAGGAACGACACCATGGCTACGCCAAGGAATGGTGAGATGGGTTGTTATGCATATAGAGCGAGCTTGAGTGGGTGTGATCGAGACAGATAGTACACTTGTAGCCAATAATATCTCTTAAGGGTGAAAATAAGTAGAGTAATTGTAACAGCACGATTTTGGGACTAGTTGGAATAGTGGTTTCGGGACCACAAATCCAAAGCCAGGGAAATTATTTTAATATTATTTTGGTATTATAGCATGATTATATAAGTGCATGAAAATTTTGGTGAAATAATTTTAGCGATTGCCAGCTTGATTGAGAAAAAAGACAAAATCACATAAAAGGTAAAAGTTTTGTTTTGCAAGTTAAATGTGTTAAATAGCTAGAGAACTATAATTGAGGGTATTTAAAGAGCAAATAGACCTTTAGAAATGAGTTGGCCGGCCATAGAGAGAAAGAAAGTAGAAAAGTCAAAATTTGGTGTGGTTGGTGACTTAATTTTGAATAGAAATAGAATAAAATAAAATAAAAAGGTGTCATCTTTCTATTTTTCTTCTTCCCCACCGAAAATGGCAGCAAGGAGGGGGTCTTGAAAGCTCAAAAATATCAGCCACTTATATTCCTTGCAAGTAAGTGATTTTGATGACTTTTCTTGATGATTTTTACACTTTTGGGACCTTGTAGCATGAGCTAGCTAATGGGGGAACTATTTTACAAAATGATTGAAAGTCTAGGGTTTTGCCATAAGAGCATTTATGTTCTTTGCTGAATATTCAAGGAAGAAAATGAGTCTTGGTTGTGTAATAAACAACTTTTGTGAAGAAGTTTGCATGAAAACACCTAAAAGGGCTATTTCGTAAAGTTCTAAAATAAGTTGTAAATGTGTGAAATAATTGAAATTGTGAGTTGCTATAGTTATAAAAAGAACTTGTCTAGGCGTGGTAAATTAGGAAATTCAATAAAAATCAATTTACGAGCCCAAGGGTAAAATCGTAATTTTTGTAAAGTCTAAGGGCAAAACAATCATTTTGCCAAATTATGAATTATAGGATGTTTTAATTAATGTAATGATTAAATGAGTGAATTTAATCATGTTAGATCAAGAAAATCAAGATTTGGGCTTAAATCGAAAAGTACGAGGTTATAGACTAAAATGGAGTAATTGGCCGAAATTTTCATTCGAGGTAACTTCGTATGATAATAATAGTGCAATGTTATGTTTGAATTATAATTCTTTACTATTATTGCGTATATTGTATGATTTAATAAATATTGGAAAACTTGATGATATGGTGTATATGATGTGGAAATATGACTTGGAAGAATATTACATGAAATGTAGGAAAATGATGATCCATGACAAGTGATATATGCAATATGTGATATATGTTATATAAATTCTTAAAAGCTTATTTGCTATTTGAGTATGCCTTATTATGCTATGAATAGGCAATTGATACTATGGATAGTGAGATCGACACTTCGAGTAAGTTTGACAGAGATGGGGTACCGAAAAATCCCATCTGAACTTTAGGAATAGTCTAGTATACAAGTGACATGTCACTAGCAATTAAGAAATCTGAACTTGTTGAGTTAGTCCAAGTTCGTGATATATATGAGGCATCTAAGCTCGTTGAATTGGTCCGAGTTCATTATGGATGCGAGCATCCGAACTCGTTGAATTGGTCCGAGTTCATAATGGATGCGATACATATAATTGGGTTCCGGGTAATGGTCTTGTGTGCCCTGCCAATGGCTAGGTAATCATTGAGTTGGTCAGATACCTGATAGCCTATGTGAGCAGCCCGTGTAGCTACACCTTGGCCGATAGCTTCTATAAGCAAACCCGTGAGTAGCTCCATTATGAGCGTTACATGTTATGAGGTAGCTTTAGCTACATATGTATATGTGGAACTTATGTGCAAGTTTTTAGTGTATCCAATAGTATTCCAAGGGTTCAACGGGTAATGTAATAGATGTGATGAAAGTCCGGAGGGGGGCATGTTAAAGAGGTATGGTTATATGATATATTACGATGAGTGCAGGTATGTACACTAAGCTTATGGTTATTGAGACTTTGAAATGTTGAGACATCGGTGAGCTAAGATGTATGAGTTATGATTATAAATTTTGTTGCAATATCATGTTAACTTATATTGTGCATTTGAACATGGAATTCATGAAATGGTGAGTTCATGATTAGTCAAAAGTGAACTTATGTTAGTTATCATTATATTGCACTAAAATAGTGTTAGACAGCAGCAGGTGAATGACTTAGAAAATCCACCAAAAATTGGGAAAATTGATTTAGAGGCTGAATAAAATATGAAGTTAAATCTTAATTAATCTAGTTTCACATAAAAGAAACGATGTAAGAAAAGAAGTTTCATGTTATGAGATATTTAAATTGTTATGAGACAGAGTCAGAATGATTTTGAAATCCTCTATCCTGATTTGGGAAAATCATTAAAAATTGTATGAAAATAATTATGGGCTACAATTTATATGCTTAGAATTATTAATGAGTCTATTTTCAAGAGAAATAGACAGAAACATCATCCATGTTCTGTATTATGAGAGAATTAACTTTTAGTGAAGAAGGGTCAAAACTATCAGATAGCAAAAAAGGGGTAACTTTAAGGAATAAACTTTACGTATTGGCTAGACCAAAATTTTTTAAGATTTTATGGTAAGACTATATGTGAGTCTAGTTTCATGGAAAATTAGTGGATCTTAATTTGGAGTTCCGTAGCTCCAGGTATTAATAATTTAGCAACTATGACTCGAGAAAATAGATTGGCTGGAATATAAGTAAAAAAATGCAAATAGGGTTGTATTACCTCGAGAAGCAAGTTGATAAATTGCTTATTGTTTTCATATGATCTTACTAAGCTATAAATCTTACCCTCTCCTTTCCATTTCTTTAGTGCTGTCAAGTTAGCCCGGGATTGGAGATCGTCGGAGACAGCATCACACTATCAAGCTATCACCTTTGGAGCATTGATACATATGTTAGCATTTTCAAGTGAGTGGCATGTATAGGGGCTCAGTTTTATGATATGAGTTATTGTGGTTAGCCAAATGTATTGGTCTATATTGAGTTATTTGTATATGGCCAAGAAGTGTGACTCATATTGTAATATCCCAAATTAGGGCCTAATCGGAATAGTGGTTTCGTGACCACAAATTCGAGATAGAAATAATTATTTTATAATTATTTTTAGGTTTATGATATGATTGCATGATCGTGTGAAAATTTCGTGACGAAATTCTATGCATAAAGTGCTTAAGTTGAAATTAGGGACTAAATCGAATAATTTACAAAACTTGCATTCTAGAAGTTTTTAGTATGAACTTACTGTGAAATATTAATGAGGAGGTCTTAAATAGCAATTTGACCAATTTCTAAAATTTTGGACAAAAATGGGCTTGTACATGAAATTTTTCAAAGAAAGGTATTAAGAGTATTTTGGTCATTTGATAATTAAAATTAAATAAAAAGCGAAATTAAGGCCAAAATGTGTTCATCTTCTTCAAGCCTTGGCCGAACCTTACCTCTCTCCATAGCTAGGGTTTCTTCAACTTCTAAGCTTCATAGTAAGTGATTTCAAGCCCCGTTTTTAATGATTTTTATGTTTTTGGAATCCCGGTAGATCGATTTAGCAATAATTCAACCTAGAGTTCATATTTGGAAAAATACCCATAGGTGAAATTTTTGTATTTTGGTGTTTTGTGATAGAATATGAGGTTTTAAATTATGCTAGACAACTTGTGCTACTCGGTTTTAAGTGAAAACAGTAAAAGGGCTTAATTGGTAAAAATACCTAATATTCATAAGTACATGTTAGAGTGTGAATTTGATATTGCTATAGAAGGGAAAAATGATCAGAATGTCATAAAACATAAGAAAATAGGATGAGTTTTAATTTACGAGCCTTGGGGCAAAAGTGTAAATATGTGAAAGTTTAGGGGCAAAATGGTAATTTTTTAAAGTTCGTACTAAGGGCTGTTTTGATGAATGTATGTATTAAATAAATTAATTTGGTATTATAGATCAACAGAAACAAGATTCAAGTCGTGATCGAGGAAAAACAAAGTTTACGAAGAATAGACTCGATTGCTAATATTTTGTATTGAGGTAAGTTCATGTGTAAATAGAGTAACATAATTTTTATTTTAAGTGATTTAATGTTATTTATATGATATGATACTTATTATCATGAAATATTATGCTTTGTGAATTATTATTTGGTAATATGCAAATTATGTGAACAACTTGATAAGTATGAGATGCTAGCAAGTATCGGTTTCTACATTTCGAAGAAGGCGATCAAAATGTGTAATTGAGAAGAATCCCGTTTGAACCTTGGGAATAGATTCGGGTACAAGTGACATGTCACTAGGATGGTTGAGTTCCGAACTCGTTGAGTTGAGTCCGAGTTCGTGAGATGTAACTAGGCATCCAAGCTCGTTGAGTTGAGTTCGAGTTCACTTATGGATGCGAACGCCTGAGCTCGTTGAGTTGAGTCTGAGTTTGTTTATGGGCGGGTTACATGGTAGCTTGACTACATAAATTTCAAAAGCTATTGAGCTTGTTTAGCTATGAGTATAGCACTTACGTGCACACTATCCGCGTATCCGAAATTATATTCTGAATGTGTTCAACGGGAGAATCCTAAGAGAATAGGAGAGTACTTAAAACGAAAGTGATTGACGATGAATGTGTTGAAGAAGTGAAAATGGACAGGTATGAGTTTAATCCTTGGTTGAGAATTTGGTAAGACCAAATTGTGGTAAGATAGTAAGTATTCTTATGACATGAGTGTCTTAATGATGTTTATGTTGGATTCCATGATCATGTTACTTATTATTTGCATGTGAACTTACTAATCATTTATGGTTACTCCCTTGTTTTCATTCATTGTAGTTTTGACAAGCCGGCTTCAGAATCAGGATAGGTCTAAGGCTCGCTCACACTATCCGAAGACCTAAATTGGTAAAATGGCTTGTATATTTTGAGTGTGGCATGTATAGCACTATACTCACTTTGTGTAAATAATCTTATGATATGGTTATGGTTTGGTAAGGAAAGGTTTGGAAATGATTAGCTATTGGAATGGCCAATCTAGATCATATTTGATGTCATGTATGTTTAATGTGTAACTTAGTCCATGAAAATCAATAAAAAGGTGAACTTTATTATAAAACAAAATTTTACAGCAGAAATGACGTGAGTTTGAAAATACATTAAAAATGGTAGAAATAGGGTTAGATGATGGATAAAATATGAAATCGAAGCTTATTATGTCTATTTTCACATGGAAGAAACAAAATAAGTAAATGAGTAGGATTTTATAAGATATTTGAATTTTTGTGAAACAGGGCCAGAGCAATTTTTGAATCCCCTATTCTAAATTTGGAAATTCACCAAAAATTGTACAATAATAATTAGAAGTGATGCTCTATATGTACATATTCCTTATTGAGTCTAGTTTTAAGATATAGAAACGGTATAGTCTTTTGAGTTCTGTAAAAAGAGAAAAGTGGTTCGTAGTGAATAGAGGTCAAAGCAGTCGAATGCAGAAACAGGGTAAACTTTAACTAATAAACTGTACTAATTTGCTCAGCCAAAAATTCTAGAAAAAAATTGGTAGATAGATATATTAGTCTAGTTTCAAGGAAAATTTACGGATCTTAATTTTGAGTTTTAGAACTTGAGATATGAAATTTTTAAGCGACTGTGACGCAGTTAGCTAGCTTATTTGGAATTTGTAAAATAAATTGTTTGAGTTGTTTAATTAATGAATTAAGCCCGTTAACACCTCGTGCTCAACTCCGGCGACGGTCTCGGGTACGGGGGCGTTACATTTGGTGGTATCAGAGTAGGTTTAGTCGGTTCTCGGACTAACGTGTTGTATGTATGGGTTTTGCTATACATGCCAAGCCATATATATATATTGTGATAGTGTGACGACTTCTGACCTTTTAAATGATTTTTTTATAGTAAATGGATCCCGATCCAGTTGTTGCTGATGATGTAAAGAGTAATGCACCAGCTCCGGCTGAAGGGGCAGTGCCGACTGAAAATCCACCTCCTTCTGTTGGTCAAGGAGGAGGAGAAGGGACTCGGGAAGCCTTTCTCCAAATGATGAATGCTTGGTATACAGAGTTCATTCGTACAAACCCGAATGCACAACCTCCCTCACCTCCCCTGATTCCTCAACCTGTACCCCCGATGCCTCAAGGTATGGATCTGATGAAATTTCACAGAACTCCAGTTGACAGAATCCGCAAGCAATGGGCTGAAGAATTCAGGGCAAATGTTGATGATGATGCCGAGAAAGCAGAGTTTTGGCTTGAGAATTCTATTCGGGTATTTGATGAATTGTCTTGTACACCTGAGGAATGCTTGAAATGTGCTATATCATTGTTAAGGGATTCAGCCTATCATTGCTGGAAGACATTGATTTTAGTGGTATCGAAGGAGAAAGTGACTTGGGAGTTCTTTCAAGAAAAATTTCAAAAGAAATACATCAGTGAAGGATTTGTTGATCAGAAGAGTTTCTTGAGTTGAAGCAGGGCAACATGACAGTTACTGAATATGAAAGGGAGTTCGTCAGGTTGAGTAAGTATGCTAGAGAATATGTTCCTACAGAGGCTAAAATGTGCAGACGATTTGAAGACGGACTCAATAAAGACATCAAAGTATTTGTTGGGATTCTTGAATTAAAAGAAATGGTAGTACTTGTTGATCGAGCTTGCAGGGCTGAAGACCTACTTAAAGAGAAGAAAAAAGTAGAGCCTGAGACTAGAAGTTGGAAGAAAATATCGACGAGCAGTTCATTCTCACAGCAATCTAGAAAATCTAGAAATATGAATCCTCATTTTCAGGTTTCGGCCAGACAATCATATGGAAATTCTAAGAAACAAAATGTGGGTCCTAAATCTCAAACTACTTCCGTGGCTAGTGTGGGGAATTTGAGATTTGTTAAGCCCGAGTGCCAGCGGTGTGGTAGAAATCATTTTGTCCCATGTAGAGAGAATGAATGTTTTCGGTGTGGTTCTCCGAATCATTTTATTAGAGACTGCACAGAGAGAGTTGAGAAAGAAAAATTTCAGAGTGTAAAAGCTAGTGGTGCAGACTCGAGGGGAAGATATTCGAGAAAAGCTGGAAATGAAGCAAGCAGCAAGAATGTAGTCAGAGATTCAGCAGCTAAACATGAAGCAAGGGCTCCAGCTAGAACTTATGCCATAAAGGCACGTGAAGATGCTTCATCAGCCGACGTGATAACTGGTATATTTTCTCTTTATGATGTTAATGTTACAGCTTTGATTGATCCCGGCTCTACTCATTCATATGTGTGCATGAAATTGGTGTCTAGTATGAATATACCTGTTGAATACACAGAATTTATGATTAGAGTGTCGAATCCATTTGGAAAATGTGTGATAGTTGATAATGTATGCAAGAAATGTCCTTTAATGATTCGGGGTCATTACTCTCCGGCTGACTTGATGTTGTTGACGTTTGATGAATTTGATGTTATTTTGGGTATGGAATGGTTAACATTGCATGATGCTATAGTAAATTCAAAGAAAAGGTTATAGAATTAAAGTGTGAAAGTGGTAAAATTCTGCGGGTTGAATCAGGCAACTCAGAGGCATTATCTAGTGTAATTTCTTCGATGTCGGCTCAAAGATATTTGAGGAAGGGTTATGAAGCTTATTTGGTGTATGTACTTAATACAAAAGAAATTGAAAAGGAAATTGAATCAGTGCCGATTATGTGTGAGTTCGCGGATGTATTTCCAAAAGAGTTGCCAGGTTTGCCTCCAGTCAGGAAAGTAGAATTTGGTATTGAGTTGATACCGGGAACAGCTCCGATCTCGATTGCTCCGTATAGAATGGCACCAACAGAGTTGAAAGAATTAAAGTCGTAGTTGCAAGTGTTGACTGAAAAAGGCTTTGTGAGACCGAGTTTTTCACCTTGGGATGCTCCCATATTATTTGTGAAAAAGAAGGATGGTTCTATGAGATTGTGTGTTGACTATCGGTAATTAAACAAGGTGACAATCAAGAACAAGTATCCGTTGCCGAGAATTGATGATTTGTTTGATCAGCTGAAAGGAGCGACATGGTTTTCAAAGATTGACTTGAGATCTGGGTACTACCAGCTGCGAGTAAAAGAGTCAAATGTGCCTAAAACTGCTTTTAGAACAAGGTACGGCCATTATGAATTTTTAGTTATGCCATTCAGGTTAACAAATGCTCCTGCTATGTTTATGGATTTGATGAATCGCATATTTCGGCCATACTTGGACAAATTTGTTGTTGTATTTATAGATGACATCTTAATTTATTCGAAAGATGAGGCAGCGCATGCCGAGCACTTGAAGATAGTTTTGTAAACTTTGAGAAATAAGCAATTATACGCCAAGTTTAGTAAAAGTGAATTTTGGCTTTGGGAAGTTGGATTTTTGGGTTATATTGTTTCAGGTGATGGTATACGGGTTGATCCTAGTAAAATTTCAGCTATTATTGATTGGAAACTACCGAAAAATGTAACCGAGGTTAGAAGTTTCTTGGGGCTAGCTGGGTATTATCGACGGTTTGTAAATAGATTTTCTATAATTGCTACTCCAATGACTAGACTACTTCGAAAGGATGTTAAATTTGAGTGGACAGAAGAATGTCAACAGAGTTTTGAAGAATTGAAAAAGTTATTAACTAAAGCACCAGTGTTAGTACAACCCGAATCAGGTAAAGAATTTGTGGTGTATAGTGATGCTTCTCAAAATGGCTTAGGATGTGTACTTATGCAAGAAGGAAAAGTGGTGGCTTATGTTTCGAGGCAGTTAAAATCTCACGAAAGAAATTATCCGACTCATGATTTGGAATTAGCTGCTATAGTATTTACTTTGAAGATTTGGTGACATTATCTGTATGGTGAAAAATGTCGAGTATATACTGACCACAAAAGTCTTAAGTACTTGATGTCACAAAAAGACTTGAATTTGAGACAGCGAAGATGGTTGGAGTTATTGAAAGATTATAAGCTTGTTATTTACTACCATTCAGGAAAAGCGAATGTGGTTGCCGATGCTTTGAGCAGAAAGTTACTATTTGCTTTGAGAGCTATGAACACTCAGTTAAAGGTATCAGATGATGGTTCGATTTTAGCAGAGTTAAGAGCAAGATTGATGTTTTTACAAGAGATTTGTGAAGTTCAGAAAAGTGATGAAGATTTGCAAGCCAAAAGAAAACAATGTGAGGTTGATACAAGGTCAGATTTCAGAATCGATTCTGATGGTTGATTGATGTTTAAAAACTGGATTTGTGTACCAAAAAATGATAAGTTGATTCAAAAGATTTTGCATGAAGCACATAATGGTTGTTTGGCAGTTCACCCGGGCAGTACGAAAATGTATAATGACTTGAAGAAAATGTATTGGTGGAATGGAATGAAAAGAGATATCTTCGAGTTTGTATCAAAGTGTTTAATTTGTCAACAAGTGAAAGCTGAACACCAAGTACCTTCGGGACTACTCCAGCCTATCATGGTTCCTGAATGGAAATGGGATCGGATTACTAAGGATTTTGTATCAGGGTTGCCATTAACTCTGGGGAAGAAAGATGCCATCTGGGTAATAGTTGACAAACTGACTAAATCAGCTCATTTTATTCCAGTACGTATGGATTATTCTCTTAATAAGTTGGCTGAATTGTATATCAGTGAGATTGTTAGACTTCACGGAATACCTTTGTCAATCATTTCTGATAGAGATCCGAGATTTACTTCGCGGCTTTGGCAAAATTTGCAAGAGGCATTAGGTACGAAGTGAAATTTCAGCACTGCCTTTCATCCAAAAACTGATGGACAATCAAAGAGAGTGATTCAGATTCTTGAAGACATGCTCAGATGTTGTGTATTGGAATTCCAAGGTAGTTGGGAAAGATACTTACCGTTGGTAGAATTTTCTTATAATAATAGTTATCAAACGAGTTTGAAGATGGCACCTTATGAAGCATTGTATGGTCGTAAATGTCGGACGCCATTGTATTGGACTGAACTCAAGGAAAATCAGATTTATGAAGTAGATCTAATAAAAGAAACTAAAGAAAAAGTGAAAGTGATTCGAGATTGTTTGAAAGCTACTTCGGATAGACATAAATCTTATGCGGATTTGAAACGAAAGGAAATCGAGTTTCAAGTTGGTGATAAGGTATTTTTAAAAGTGTCTCCATGGAAGAAAGTTCTTAGATTTGGACAGAAGGGCAAGTTAAGTCTGCGTTTTATTGGACCGTATGAAATAATTGAAAATTTTGGACCAGTAGCTTATCGGTTAGCATTACCATCTGAATTACAGAAGATGCATGATGTGTTCCACGTATTTATGGTACATCGGTATCATTCGGATCCTTCACATATAATTTCACCGACAGAAATCGAGCTACGACCGGATATGACTTACGAAGAAGAACCGATTAAGATTTTAGCTCGAGAGGTCAAGCAACTAAGAAATAAAAGTGTCACTCTCGTGAAAGTATTGTGCCAAAAGCATGGGGTAGAAGAGACTACATGGGAACCTGAGGAAACTATGAGAAATCAATACCCACACCTGTTTACTAGTAAGATTTTCGGGGACGAAAATCCTTAAAGGGGGAGAGTTGTAATATCCTGAATTAGGACCTAACCAGAATAGTGGTATCGTGACCACAAATCCGAGATAGAAATAATTATTTTGAGGTTTATGATATGATAGCATGATTGTGTGAAAATTTCGTGAGGAAATACTATGCAAAAAGTGCTTAAGTTGAAATTAGGGACTAAATCGAATAATTTGCAAAACTTGCATTCTAGAATTTTGTAGTATGAAATTACTTTGGAATATTAATGAGGAGGTCTTAAGTATAAATTTGACCAATTTCTAAAATTTTGGACAAAAATGGGCTTGTACATGAAAATTTTCGAAGAAAGGTATTAAGGGTATTTTGGTCATTTGATAATTAAAATTAAATAAAAAGGGATATTAAGGCCAAAATGTGCTCATCTTCTTCAAGCCTTGGCCAAACCTTACCTCTCTCCATAGCTAGGATTTCTTCAACTTCCAAGCTTCATAGTAAGTGATTTCAAGCCCCGTTTTTAATGATTTTTATGTTTTTGGAATCCCGGTAGCTCGATTTAGCTTATGCCAGCAATAATTCAACCTAGGGTTCGTATTTGAAAAAATACTCATAGGTAAATTTTATGTGTTTTGGTGTTTTGTGATAGAATATGAGGTTTTAAATTATGCTAGACAACTTGTGCTACTCGGTTTTAAGTGAAAACGAGTAAAAGGGCTTAATCGGTAAAAATACATAATATTCATACGTACATGTTAGAGTGTGAATTTAATGTTGCTATAGAAGGGAAAAATGATCAGCATGTCATAGAAACATAAGAAAATAGGATGAGGTTTAATTTACCAGCCTTGGGGCAAAAGTGTAAATATGTGAAAGTTTAGGGGCAAAATGGTAATTTTTTAAAGTTCGTACTAAGGGCTGTTTTGATGAATGTATGTATTAAATAAATTAATTTGGTATTATAGATCAACAGAAACAAGATTCAAGTCGTGATCGAGGGAAAAACAAAGTTTACGAAGAATAGGCTCGATTGCTAATATTTTGTATCGAGGTAAGTTTATGTGTAAATAAGGTAACATAATTTTTATTTTAAGTGATTTAATGTTATTTATATGATATGATACTTATTATCATGAAATATTATGCTTTGTGAATTGTTATTTGGTAATATGCAAATTATGTAAACAACTTGATAAGTATGAGATGCTAGCAAGTATCGGTTTCTACATTTCGAAGAAGGCGATCAAAATGTGTAATTGAGAAGAATCCCGTTTCAGCATTGGGAATAGATTAGGGTACAAGTGACATGTCACTAGGATGGTTGAGTTCCGAACTCGTTGAGTTGAGTCCGAGTTCATGAGATGTAACTAGGCATCCGAGCTCGTTGAGTTGAGTCCGAGTTCACTTATGGATGTGAACGCCCGAGCTCGTTGAGTTGAGTCCGAGTTCGTTTATGGGCGGGTTACATGGTAGCTTGACTACATAAATTTCAAAAGCTATTAAGCTTGTTTAGCTATGAGTATAGCACTTACGTGCACACTATCCGCGTATCTGAAATTATATTCCGATGTGTTCAACGGGAGAATCATAAGGGAATAGGGAGAGTACTTAAAACGAAAGTGATTGACGATGAATGTGTTGAAGAAGTGAAAATGGACAGGTATGAGTTTAATCCTTCGTTGCGAATTTGGTAAGACAAATTGTGGTAAGATAGTAAGTATTCTTATGACATGAGTGTCTTAATGATGTTTATGTTGGATTGCATGATCATGTTACTTGTTATTTGCATGTGAACTTACTAATCATTTATGCTTACTCCCTCCTTTTCATTCATTGTAGTTTTGACAAGCCGGCTTGAGAATCGGGATAGGTCGAACGCTCGCTCACACTATCCGAAGACCTAAATTGGTAAAATGGCTTGTATATTTTGAGTGTGGCATGTATAGCACTATAATCACTTTGTGTAAATAATCTTATGATATGGTTATGGTTTGGTAAGAAAAGGTTTCGAAATGATTAGCCATTGGAATGGCCAATATAGATCATATTTGATGTAATGTATGTTTAATGTGTTACTTAGTCCATGAAAATCCATAAAATGGTGAACTTTATTATAAAACAAAATTTTACAGCAGAAATGACATGAGTTTGAAAATACATTAAAAATGGTAGAAATAGGGTTAGATAATGGATAAAATATGAAATCGAAGCTTATTATGTCTATTTTCACATGGAAGAAACAAAATAAGTAAATGAGTAGGATTTTATAAGATATTTATATTTTTGTAAAAGAGGGTCAGAGCAATTTCTGAATCCCCTATTCTGACTTTGGAAATTCACCAAAAATTTTACAAAAATAATTAGAACTGATTCTTTATATGTACATATTCCTTATTTAGTCTACGTTTAAGAGATATAAACTAAATAGTCTTTTAAGTTCTGTACAAAGAGAAAAGTGGTTTGTAGTGAACAGAGGTCAAAGCAGTTGAATGCGAAATCAGGGTAAAATTCAACTAATAAACTGTACCAATTGGCTCAACCAAAAATTCTAGAAAAAAATTAGTAGATAGATATATGAGTCTAGTTTCAAGGAAAATTTATGGATCTTAATTTCGAGTTTTGGAACTTGAGA
Source organism: Gossypium longicalyx (assembly GCA_025698465.1). Lineage (NCBI taxonomy): Eukaryota > Viridiplantae > Streptophyta > Magnoliopsida > Malvales > Malvaceae > Gossypium > Gossypium longicalyx. The sequence goes on from CM047006.1 coordinate 31,870,096, forward strand.
TATGAATTTTTAAGCGACTGTGATGCAGTTAGCTAGCTTGTTTGGAATTTCTAAAATAAATTGTTTGAGTTGTTTAATTAATGAATTAAGCCCGTTAACACCTCGTGCTCAACTCCGGCGATGGTCTCGGGTACGGGGGCGTTACACAAATTGATTATGGATTGTAAAATTAGCTATTCATGTTCTGTCTAATGCTTGTGATGTGATTATGTTTATTTGCCATGCATGGTTGGTAAAATGACATAAGTGTTGAATGTATGCTCTATGACCAATTGAGGTGGTCATAGCCATATAGTAATTACACGTTATAAAAACAACGTGATAATGGTCGAACATGAGTGCTTGATGGATAACTTAGTAACCATAGTATAATGGTAAAAGTGATCATCAAAATGACATGTTTTATGAATGTAAATTAAGGAATCTAGACTTGGTATTTCACGAGTAGGTGCATAGCTTATAAGAGGACATATTAATGTTATGAATATGTCTTAATAAAGAGTGTTTAATTAATAAAATGATGCCATGATTTGTGGTTTCAATATGCATAAGGTTGTAAGGGTTTATGGGTAACATGAAGGCTTGGAAAATAGCCTAAGTGTTGACTACGCGGGTTGAAACACGGTCGTGTGTCTCAACCGTGTGAGGGAACATGGCCTTAGCAGACGAGCGTGTGGCTTAGCCGTGTGGTTCAAATTATTTGCTAACGTCATAGTCAGAGAGTTACACGGGCTGAGGACACGGGCGTGCCAAAGGCACACAGGAGTGTCCCTACATCCACACGGGCGTGTGACCCTGTTTCATTGGAAAATTTTCTAAGTTTTCTTGAAACTTCTCAAGTTCTCGGTTTAGTCCCGATTCAATCATGATGTATGTTTTTCGCTTCGTAGACCCAAATAAGGGACGACATGCATGTGTTTGAAAAGTTTTGAATCAAAAGAAATTTTATGTCCTAGTTTTTGCATGTATGAGTATGTTGAAGTCCGGTAATGCCTCGTACCTTGTCTCGGCTTAGGACACGGGTAAAAGGTGTTACATTTAGTGGTATCAGAGCTATGGTTTAGTTAGTTCTCAGACTAGCCTAGCACGTGTAACAGTCTAGCAATACATGCCACAGATTTGTGATAGTGTGATGTCTCCCGACGCGAATGAGAACTATCTTGCTCAGACAAAAGTACCCTCCAACCGAGCTATACCCAAATATGTTGATAGTAATACTAAATTATTTGAATGAAGTGCCATGGTGACAATTTGAAACTCAGAAAGTTATGAATAGGATTCATAATATCATGCTATGAATAAAATGACATTGTTCCGATTGGACATTAAAATTTTGATGGATTGCAATGGTTCCTTGAAATGAGATGCGAAAGTTGGAAAATAAAATAGATAGAGCCATCAACTCTGAAAGAAGGGATGATAGTGTGATCGTACTAAGGGAGACGAGGAGCAGACTTAGCCAACTTTATGCTAGAGAAGAAAAATACTGGGCTCAAAGGTCAAGGTCTCAATGGTTAAGAGATGGGGACAGGAATACGAGATATTTTCATGCTAGAGCTACGGGTCGGTTAAAGAAAAATAATATTGAGAAGCTTAAGAATGAGAATGGGACGTGGGTGACTGATAGTAAGGATATCAGCAATGTGGTAAAAAAAAATTTTGGAGGCTCTTTCAATCAAATGGTCAAAATATTAAGAACCATGATATGGAGTATATTAAGGCTCTTTCAGTTACTATAGAGATAAATGAGTGGCTTACGATGGACTATATGGAAAATGGAGTTCTCCAAGCTATTAAACAAATGAACCCTCATAAAGCTCCTGGGGTTGATGGTCTATCAAGGAGTTTTTTCAAATATCATTGGGAGATTGTTGGAAATGAAACTATTCAATTCTGTCTGGACATTCTTAATGGTAAAAATGATATCTCTGATATTAATGAGACAATGATTATATTAGTTCCAAAAATTCGTGATCCATGTGAAATTACTAACTATCGTCCCATTAGTTTATGTAGGATTATTTACAATATTGTTTCAAAGGTTATGGCCAATCAGCTTAAAGTTGCCCTCCCGAGATGCATTAGTCAGAATCAGAGTGCTTTCGTACCAAGTAGAATGATACATGATAATATTTTAATCGTACATGAACTCCTACATTACCTTCAAAGCTCCAAAAATGGCCTAAATAAAGGGTTAGCAATCAAGATTGCTATGAGTAAAGCATATGATCGAGTGGATTGGGATTTTATCGAGAAGGAAATGAAGAAAATGGGGTTTGCTGAGAAGTGGATAGACAAAATTGTGAGCTGCGTCCGGTCGATAAGATATTTAGTTAAATATAATAATATTTTATCGGACATTATTATTCCCGAGAGGGGTCTCCGTCAAGGGGATCCTCTATCCCCTTATTTGTTTCTATTCTGTATGGAAGCCTTGTCAAGGATGCTGATTCAGGCTCAGAATAAAAAGTCCTTAAAAGGAATCAGGGCTAGTATTAATGGACCTAAGGTTAATCACTTATTTTTTGTCGACGATGCCCTATTGTTTGTTAAAAATAAGAAAAGTGACATTAACTGTCTTATTCATATACTGAAGGTTTTTGCTAATGTCTCAGGACAAGAAATTAATTATGAAAAATCTATGGTTCTTTTTAGTCCGAATACTCCTAGGGAACAGAGACACAATTTCGGTGAAATTCTTGGCATGAAGGTGGTTGAGAAGTCGGATAACTATCTCGGCCTTCCACTTCCTATAGGAAAAAAGAAAAAATGTGGCTTTCCAGGAGATTATTAACAAGATGTCATGCTGATTAAACAGTGGGACCAAAAGGCTCCTTTCATTTGGCGGTAAGGAAGTCTTCATGAAAGCAGTTCTTCAGTCCATTCAAACATATGCGTTGTCGATATTTAAGGCTCTTAGAGGTGTGTTGGACAACATACAATCAAAGCTGAGTAGAGCATGGTGGACGGGAAAAGAAAAAGGCAGATTTTGGACGATGCTTCTGTGGAAAACTTTGTGTCACCCAAAAGGTATGAGTGGAATTGGCATAAAGGACATCAGATTTTTCAACTTGGCCCTATTGGGGCAGCAAATCTGGAGGCTTATTAATAACAAAGACACACTGTGTTTTAAAGTTTTATCGTCTAAGTATTTCCTTGATGGCAATATCTTTCATTTCAAGAAGATTGACAAATCGTCTTTTACATGGACTAGCATTGCGGCTGCAGTAAATATCCTCAAAGATGGATATGGGTGGTAGGTAGGAAATGGAAATAAGATAAACATAAGGGAAGATAATTGGGGGATAGAAGGCTTAAACGGTGGAACTTTTAATCTGGATATGCTTGACCCGAATGATAGAAGTGTGTTAGGCCTATGGATTAAGGAACAGAGAAGCTGGAATAGGGATAAAATCTTTAAGTTGTATGGGTAGTATTGGGGGGATAAAATTTGCAATCTCCCCATTGGGAGAGAAGACCATGATAATAAAATAATATGGTTTCACAACACTCATGGGTGTTTTACTTCAAAGTCGGCCTACTCATGGTTGCTGTTGAAAGAAATGGGACATGGCCCTCACAGATTTTTTTGGAAAGCTCTATGGAAACTCGACACCTTACCGAAGATTAGTGTATTTACGTGGCATGTGGGACATGAAATTCTTCCGACAAATGGAAAAATTGCCTCCATCAGACAGGGCTTTGACAAGGGATGCCCAAGATGTGGAGCCAAGACTGAAACATTATTACATGCATTAAAAGACTGCCCAACGTCGAGTGTAGTTCTTTCGTTAGGAGGCTGGTCCAAGAGCTTTATGTCTAAGAATTATGATCATTGCATTGATTGGTTGGAAGACCTGATTCGTGTCCTTGACAAGAGAGCCATGGCTGACCTAATGACAATATTATGGAACTGTTGGAATAATAGAAATAACTTCATCTCAAGGGAAAAGAAGAGGAGGCACAATTAATATGGGAAATAGCTAGCAACTTGAGCAAGGAGTTCCGAATATGTAATATGTTGAATGAACCATTAATTTCACAAAACATCGTGGAGAAGAAGTGGGTCAAACCTTTGCAGGGATTCATTAAAATAAACTTTGATGCTACAATTGGTGAAAACGAAATCATGTATGGGACGGTCATAAGAGATGAAGAAGGTTTTGTCTTAGGAGGCGGTGGGGGCTTTAAAGAGGGTAGGCGGTTGGTGGAAGAGGCTAAATGCATAGCCTTTGAGGAAAGCATTAACGTGGTGCGCAAATTAAATATAAAAGAACATGTTCTTTTTTAGACTTATCATGCTGGGCTGGTCAACAAACTGATCATGCGCATGGATTAAGGAATGTATAGCAGCTTTCAACTTTTTTAAATCAGCCAATTTAAATTGGACCGAACGATCTTGCAATAATGTAACCCATTTAATTTGTAAAAAAATGTTTAGTGAGGCCAAAAGTTGTTTTTTTTTTTAAAATGGATTATCCGTTGGAAATCCATGATGCTGTAATTTGTGATGTTATTTAAGAAAATGTGTTGACCCGTGTGGTCATTTTTTGTTAAAAAAAAAGGAGTATGTTGAAGTCTGGTAATGCCTTGTACCTTGTTCCAGTGTCGGACATGGTTAAGGGGTGTTACAATAATATAATTAAGTAATGAAATTTACTTGTAGGCCCTCGTAATTGTAAAATCTACCACAATAATTGTAATTATCTATGGTACACTAAGTTGTAATTTAGTTGGCATAGTATTGCTTAATGAAAATTTGTATGAATAAGTTAAGTAAAAGTCTGTAGTGAAAATGTAACACCCAAGATCTAAACCCGTTGAATCAGATTGGGTGGAGGGCATTACAAAATCATAGTGAATAAGTTGAATGGTGAAATATTAAATATATTTCTCAAAAATTTTAACAGGGGTAAAATTAGGACGAGAAAATTATTTAATATTGAAGTTTATTTTGGAAAATAGAAAAAAAATCAGGTTGGATCAGATTACAAAGTACTAGGTCAAAAAGTCCAAGAAGTACTCGTAACTGGACCGGATATGAAAGGGAGCTAAAAGCCCTTATTATAACACCCCAAAATAGGGCCTAGGAGTTTTAGGGGTATTTTAGGGATTCTAGCCTTAGAATGTTTGAAATTTTGTGACATGATTTATCGGTAATGTTTTTTTACTATGGTTTTTAGAAATTTAAGTCAATTTCTTATAATGAGTTTTTAATACCTTTAATTTTGAAAAAGGACTGATTTATAAAAAAGTCAAAATTAAGAGTTTTATGAAGAAATTTAACCAGCTTTTAAAATCCAAGCTAAAGAACCTCCATTCTCCAAGTTATTTCACGTAAAAACAGCCCTAAAATTTGTGCTTGTCGTCCCTTATTCTCTCTTACTATTTCAATCAATTTTGAACTTCAAATCCTAATTCCTTTTTATTTCTATCATCTCTTAAGTTATAAACCTCTATAAAAACAAAGAAAATCACCCAAAAACACCATAGTTTTCTCTATTGTTAAGCTTTCGAGTTTTTTGGGTTTTTGATCAAACGTTTGGTTTTTCATCATCGAAGGTAACGGTTCATCTTCCCATTAGTTTTAAATTTTATTTAGTCTTTAAAACTAAGTTGTTTAGCCATTAAATCGTTTGTTTTAAATAAAAGCTAAAAATTGAGTCGTTAATGGTGGATTTTGGGATTTTGACTAAAAACTTTGTTTCAATGTTTTTCAATTATTTTTGACATGATTAAAAGGTTTCTAAACTTACTTTGAAGTTTCGATAAAGATTTCTTGAGTTTTAATGAATTTTTAAAAAATTGTCATAAACATGTTGAAAAAGTCGATATAATGAACTAAGTATTTTTGTATAGTTTAAAGGTTGGGAATTAGTCATAGATGAATTATAAGATTAATGGAATTGGTTTTAGGTGAAATATTAAGTATAGATTGAGATATTTGAATTTAAAGTTTGCTATGTTATAAGTTTCGGTTACATAGGAACATAGCTTAGGCTTATGTTTTTAATGCCTGTAATGAGTCATTGGCTAATTTTTGGATGTATTGTTGTGTGAATTTGTTGTTTTGAAGTTCTCTATTCGATAGAACCTTCTACAAGTAGAGATAAAGGTATGGAAAAGCTAGTTTGAGCTTTTGACTTTTTGGCGAAAGCGTAATTGGTGTTTGTTTGGATTAATTGCTTGTGGACATGATTCAATGCGTTCTTTGGGAATTTATTAGTAGCTTAAACCCCTACTCTAAATTTCGAGTGTAAGCTTTCTCATACCTATGTTATCTTGTCAATAAACTGCTTATGTATTTGTGAATATGTGAATTGATATAAGATGATATAACATGTGATATGTGCTTATAATAACCATTGTGAAAGTGCAAATGTGTACATGTTATGTATATGTCAAATGTTAGTGACAATGTTTTGCTAAATATGCAAATATACAGTGATCGTGCACGAATAATCGGCAAGTGATATGTGTTTGATTTTGAATATTTTGGCCTTGTGATTATTGAAACCGTTGGATATGGTTGGCATGCCATAAGATTGTGAGTACTCACCTATATGTACAGTGATTTTGGGTATTGAGCCCTTGGGACATGTTGGAGGGATAACAGAATGTAAGCTAAGCTCCATTCAACGAGACATGTAAGGGGAAATAAGGAGAGTCTTAGCTTTATGCTTCACTTTTAGTACATGTTTGCCTTTATGAGTCTATGTTTGGTGTGTGGAGATTCGTGTATCTGATGAGTGATGATTGATTATACTAAAAGGAACATATGTTTTCTTCCTACTTATTGGTTAATTTGTTCCCAATTAGTTACCCTTAGCTTACATTTTAGCATGTTCAATTTAGTAAATTGCATTTTATAACTTAGTGAATCCTAGCCTATTTTATCCTTAATTTTGCTATCTTATTGCATTAATGTCGCTGCATGAGTTAATTCTAGATTGCATCTAGAATTGTTGCCGTGGTTGACAGCTGCCTAATAAGAGCAACCATGCTTGAGCTGTCCAGCCAGGTGTAACTACCCTATACAAACAAGGACAAAAGAATCCTAAGGGAAGGACACATGTATTGTTGAGGAAAACATAAAAGGATAACGTGAGAAGAATGAAGAGAGGATTTTTTGCTGAACCACTATTCTCTTACCCCATTTTGAAGCTTACAGCCATGGCAGCTTGAGCCTCCTTTGGGTGAGCCAATGTGAAGACTGATACAGATCCACTCTGGACGAGGAGATCTAAGTGTAGAACAAGGGGAAATAGAGAGATTCAATCGAGTAATCTAGGAATAGTATTCTCCATTAGAGTCTTTCTCATTTCTTTAAAAATGCTGGTGATTACTCTATGTTTTCTACAATATAGAAGTACAATGAATACTTTGTTAAATATTATCTTAGTAAATCTTATTTTTATTTTTTAATCTTTGGGGTTTGAATGTTCTAAACACAAAAGTGTTATTGCAGTACTAACACTGGAAAGTGCAGTGACAGTTTGAGCTAATAAGGATTTTAGCGGAAATTGAGCAAGGACTAAAGGAATTTAGTCCACTTGTTCTTAATAGTGTCATATTGCCATCATCGGAAGGTGATGTTAATGTGAATGGTTAAGTCCCAGATTAAATAAAAGAGTGACATTTGGTAAGATATACATAAAATTTTATTGCATCGACAATCACATATCTTTTATACCTTGTGAGTACTTAGTATACTACCGAAGATTCATGTTGGGGATCCCAATTTATCCATAGCATACTTGATCTTATTGTTTTCGAGTTATTGCTTCGACAACTATCCTCACAATTTATTTTGTTTCTATCTAGTTATTGCATCAACATTAATAGACAAAAGGCAACCATCCTTGTGGGATCGATATTCGACAGACTCACATCTATCTATTATACTTGCATCGACACTGTATGCTTGTATATTACTGCTATGACGTTTACAACAGGTCAAGTTTTTGGCACCGTTGCCAAGATGGCATTTGTTTGATGTTTATTTTTTCTTCTTGTGTGTCTTTCTACTTTGTTTTCCTTATAGAATATTTAGTACTCACTAACTTGTTTTCTCTTTATTGATTTTTTTAATTTCATTTTAGGTGTTTTATGACTTGAAACAATTCCAATTTTCTTGCCGACTTTGATCAAGAAATTGAAAGAACTGTTCAGAGAAGACTCTGAGAACAAAGTAATATAGATTTACTAGGGGATAATTGCAGCGATACCCCTAATACAATAGCAAAACGTTCATAACTCACTGTTGCCACAAAATGCTTACATCCACAATACAACTATACGTAATTGTGTAGTACCTGTTGCAACACCCCTTACCCGTATTCAACGCCGAAACAGGATACGAGGCACAAAGCAAGAAAACATATAATTTCGAGTCATAATTTTTTTCATCCAAATTAAAACCATTCGCATTCAACCATAAAACCCTTAATACGAGCCTACGATGCCCGAAACATGCTTTAGAAGTGGTTCGGCACTAAACCGAGTACTTAGGAAATTTTTACAAAACTTTGAAAATTTTTGCTATGAACAGGGGTCACAAGCCCGTGTGGCTTGGGACATGCCTTTGTGGGCAGGCCATGTGGTCACACGTACCCGCATCCCTAACCCGTGTAACTATCTGCTTTGCAATGCATGAACAAATTGATGTTACACGGCCAAGTCACATGCCCGTGTGCTAGGCCGTGTGGTAAATTATATTTTCATAAAATAGGTGCAAGCTTCACACGATCGGGACACACGCTCGTGCTTGAGTCCGTGTCCCTCACACGGATGAGACATAGGCCTGTGTCTCTGCCCATGTGCTCAATTTTGAGCATTCTGTTTCTTAAAATTAAGGTGCAGGGGACACACGCCCAGAACACATGCCCATGGGGCAGACCGTGTGTCACACACAGCCTAGACACTCACCCATGTGTCACACACGGCATAGACACACACCCGTGTGGACAAAATAAAGGCTATTTACCAAGCCATTTGTCACCCTCATTTACACCTACACACACACAAGTTCAATGGCATAATTCATGGTATGTTTAAGTGACCAAAACATCCATAATCAAGGCTAAATCATATCATTCATTACCAATAGTTAACATATTTACTATAGCATAATTTACCAATTCAATTCATACCAAATTCACATTCGCAAGTATCAACATGAAAACTTCCATCATGCATAATTCTACTTAGATTTCCTAGCACACCAAAGGGTCCATCTCATCCATTTCACAACAAGTCATTTAACCATAATAAACACATAGTAACCTATTATAAAACACAAAAACAAGAAGGCATTAACACATATACTTATATAAATGGGCTTACAATCATTTTAGCTAAAATAAGCTAATTACATGGCTAAATACCAAATCACCTTAAACAAATATAAGCCAATACATTTGACCAAATCAAATGACACATATAACAAAAGGACCAAGTCCCTATACATGCCATACTCTCAAAATGTTTTAAAATCATCGGTACCCAAAAGACAATTTCATAGTTTGATGCGACTTCCGACGATCTCCAATCCTGAGCTAGCTTGGTGACACTATAAAACATTGAAAATAAAATGGAGTAAGCTATATAGCTTAGTAAGCTCATATGAAGAAATAAGCAACCTTATCATACGTTAATTATGCAAGTAATATAATATACGATAACATAATTTACCATAATCTCATGATCATAATTCACTTCCATCATAACTTACCTTCAAATCGTCATTTCACGAATTAATAATCATAAAATTCGAGTACACCAACTTACACTTGTTCTTATCTTTGACATACCCGTGAACCACTCCGAATAATAATATCGGATACTTTGGAATCTTGCACACTAAATGCCACAAATGTAGCCAATGCTACTTTAATCTCATATCACATAATTGCTCGCTCTCAAGCTAATCAACGGCCTGCTCACACAAGCTGTCAGTTAAGACCTAGATACTCGGTGCTGCTCACACAAGCAATCAATTAACCGCAACATATGCCGGTATACTTAGCCACCAGTAGGACGTACGAGACCAGCACCTAGATCACATAATCACATAACACATGGTAATCCTAGTGACATGTCACTTGTATCCTAATCTATTCCTAAGGTTCAAACGGGATTTCTTGCTTATTGAACCGTCGTTGAACTTGTCCGTAAACTTAAACTCGTCAACACAATCAATCATTCAGTTCATGCAATATTAAATCATTGAAATACAATTACATTAAAGCTTATTTAACATACGAACTTACCTCGGTTACAAAAATGGCTATTAGTTTGATTTAGTCTACAACCTTGTTCTTTCCCCAGTCTAGACTTGAACTTCGTTTTTCTTGATCTATAATATCAAATTTAACTTATTTAATCATCACATTATTCAATTCAACTCAAAAATACACTATGGAGAAAATTACATTTTTGCCCCTAAACTTTTGACGTTTTACATTTTAGTCCTTAGACTCGTAAAATGAATTTCTTTCAATTTCCTTATAACCCAAGTCTAGCCAAACCTTTTTCATGCTTATGAAAACCCACATTTTTTATTTATTCACATTGTTCTACCCATTTTATAGACTTTTACAAATAAGTCCCTATTTGTCATTTTTACCGAAAATCACTTTACAAAAGTCATTTAACAAACAACGAACATGCATTTTCTACCCTCAAACATCAAAATACTACATTTTTAATATGGGTAAAATTTTAAACTTCACCTTTCTTTCAAATTAGTCCTTGAAATAGCTAAATCAGGTTATAACGATCTTAAAAATATAAAAATAGTTAAAAACGGGACAAAGACGGACTTACAATCGAGCTTGGAAGATGGCCAAACCCTAGCTATGGCTTCTCCTTGTAAAATTTGGCTAGGGGGACTAAATTGAAGAAGATGGACACTTTTATTTGTTAATTTTTCTCTTTATTTACCAAATGACTAAAATGCCCTTAATAAAAACCTTTAAAATTTTACCTAACCATGTCCTTTTTTGTCCATACCAAAATATAATGGTGTAATTACCATTTAAGAACCTGTAATTTAAGATTTCATAGCAATTAGGCACCTTTAACATAGAAAACTTAAGTTTTGCACCTATTGCAATTTAGTCCTTCTAGCTAAATTGAGCACTCAAACGATAAAATTTCTTAACGAAATTTTTACACAATTACTCTATCAAGCTGTAGACCTTCAAATAATAACAAAATAAATATTTCTAGTTAGAATTTGTGGTCTCGAAACCACTGTTCTGAATTGACCTAAAAACGGGCTGTTACACCTGTTCTAGATGATCTGCAACCAGGAGTTGTTAGACCAGCAATTCAACCTGGGAACTTCAAACTCAAGCCAATGATGTTCAAATGCTAAACCAATGGCCAATATGCTGGACTACCACATGAAGATGCGAGAGAACATGTTAAATCCTTTTTATTGATATATGCTTCCTTTAGTCAACAAGGCGTTCCTGATGATGCCTTAAAGATGCAATTATTTCCCTATTCCTTACAAGGAAGAGCTCACACTTGGTTTCTTGGGCTACTTGTTAGATCAAATATTTCTTGGAATGCTCTAGTCACATAGTTTGTTTTGCGATTTAACCCGTCGACAATGAATACTCGTCTTTGAAATGATAGTATTACTTACCATCAGCTGGATGATGAAAATCTTCACACCACATGGGAACGTTATAAGTCATTGCTATGACATTTTCCCTTTCATGGTATTCAACCAAAAACACAAATTGAGATTTTTTATAATGGTCTGAATTCACATACAAGGAATCTTGTTGACGCATCAGCCAATGGAGATGAGTGACATTGCACCTATACAAGTTGCTCAACAATTGGATATGTAACACCCTTAACCCGCATTTGTTGTCAGAATAGGGTTACGAGGCATTACCATATAATACACCACATTCACATACATTTATGCAATCATATTCATAATCCGTTCATCCTAATCATTTTGTCCCTTATAAGGTCCTAACAGACCTTAAAACATGCTTAAAAGTGGTTAAGGACTAAACTGATAACATCCGCAAACTTTGAGATACATAGAAAATTTTCAAACATTTCAAGGTCACACGTCCCTGTGAACAGGCCGTGTGCCTCACATAGCTACCAGACACGCCTGTGTCATAGGCAGTGTGAAAATAGGGCATATATACTGACTTATACCACACGACCGAGGACACGCCCGTGTGCCAGGCAGTGCGAAATCTAAAGGGGTTACTGACTTAGGTCACATGGCCAACCACACACCAATGTGCCAGCCCGTGTGCCACACATGGTCAATAGCCACTCTCGTATGTCTAGGCCGTGTCAAAATTGTAGGGTATACTGCCTTAATTTGAAAGGGTACCCTAGGGGACACACGGCCGTGTAGCATAGCTGTGTGTCGCACACGGCTGAGACACACGCCCATGTCTCTGCTCGTGTGGACAAAAATAGGCCATTTACAAAGCCAATTTGCCACTCTTCTCTCATGCTCACCAAGGCATCAAAAATGGTATCATTTCATCACATATATGGGCGCCAAAACATGCCAATTTGTACAAATATCATGCCATCTATTCTCAACCATTTCATTTACTCAAATCCATAATTAAAACATACCATTTAGTTATAAATACAACTAATCAAACATATCTAAAATAAGCCAATATCTAAGGCATTATACACATCACATAAATCACCTTTCGAACACATCACTTTGGCCAACTTAAATGACGAAATACATACCAACATTGTCAACTAAAAGTAAGCCAAATCTCATGGCTTAAATCATAATTCAAAGTATAACATCAACTCACTAGCCTATACATGCCATAAACTATATTTACAAGCATCCAAAAATACCAACAAGTAGTCGATAGTGTGATGATAGTTCCTGATGATCCTTGATGTCTGAGCTAGCTTTGATACTCTATAAAACAAAGACAAATAACACACAGTAAGCTTCATAGCTGAGTAAGTTCGTATAAAAAATACTCAGCAATTCATAATATACAAATAATCAAATAATAAACACTTAGTAGTTCTCATATCTTCATTCAATTCTAGTCCATGACCATTTATCATGTATATATATATTCATTAAGCTTGATACACATAGTATCAACTACCACATAGGTATCATACGTACCTGTACTTTTTCGTATTTATTTACTTCATTCTCACCTCTTTTTTCGATACGTTAAATCATTCGAAAATCTTTTAATGCTTTAAGAACTCACACACTTATTGAATAAATGTTTAGCCAAAGCTATAGCGACATCGCACACTTAGTGCCATGGCATTAAACTGAAGCTATCTCTATATCGCACACTTAATGCCACATAAAGCAAAAGCTATTCCAATTCACACACTAAGTGCTGTATATAACTGAAGCTATCTCGATATTGCACACTCAGTGCCACATAGTCGATTTGTCGTCGTACACAATCGTAGTCGCATATATACAATTAATGCAATATTAAAGCATTAAAAACATAATTGTAACAATGTTTATGACGTACGAACTTACCTCGTACTTAGAATTAACGAATCGAATCGATTACTCGATAACCTTCGATTTCCCTGATCTAAATCTGATTCCTCTCTTTCTCGATCTATATACATTCAAAATTAACTCATTTAATTTCCTATTCATTCAATTTCATCCAAAAATATACATTTGGGCATTTTTTCACTTTAGCCCTTAAACTTTCATATTTTGACAATTTAATCCCTACTTCACAAATACATAAAATTACACCTATTCATTACAAACCCATATGTGCCGAATTATTATAGTGCCTCTAGCAGCCCATATTTTTTTTCATTTATTTCAAAATTTAATCCCTCAATTCAAACTTTTCTCAATTTAATCCCTAATATGTATTTTTACTCAAAATCACTTTAAAAAAATGTATATCAAGCACCAAGCTTTCATAATTCATCATCAATGTAACAACCCAATTTAAACCCTAGTCAGAACGGTGGTTTTGGGACCATGAATCTGAGTTAAAAAATATTTAAATATTATTTTCCGTGTTTATTATATTTGAATTTGCATGTGTGAAAGTTTCGTATGAAAATTTGATCGATTGTGTGCTTAATTTAATAAAAGGACTTAATCGCTTAAAATGAAAATTCGATGGTTATATGTAAAAAGGGCCAAATTGTGATTGTCTTTGTAATTTGATGTGTTTAAGATGCAATTTGTCCATGTTAAAATTTAGTGGACGGTAGTGACCTTAAGTTATAATTGTTTTATATTTATGTTTAAAGGCTAATATGGTAATTTATGAAATAACATATGTTATAATAAAACATAAAAAAATTAAATAAGCATGCATATTTCTTTGTTCTTGCTGAAACTTGAGAAAGAAAGAAAGAAAATATAGCTTTGTGATATTCGGCCATTCTAAAGCTTGATTCAAGGTTAGTTTGGTTTCAATTTTTGATAATTTTTACGTTTTTTAGATCGTTGCTTCGAATACTATCCGACCCATGCTAGAATTTCTAATTTTTGACGAATATTTTGAGTTATGACATTGATGAATATTTGTGTTTTATGATGTTTGATGATGAAATATTAAAGATATATTTTAGATTAACATGTTTTGTATTGGAGTTTTTGATGATTTTGAGTAATTAGGACTAAATTGTAAAAATAATAAATTGGGGGACTAAAATGTGAAATAAATGAAATATAAGGACTAGTATGAGTATAAGGAATATTCGGCCTAACTATGTTCTTGTGAGATTGTGCATATTTTGTGTTTTATGCAATAGGGACAAAATTGTAAAAAATATGAGATGTTAGGGGTAAAAGTGTAATTTGCCCATTTATGTGATTTGGGATGAATTTGGTTGAATATTTGATTTTATAATTTAATTTATATTAATTTAGATCAAGACAAGAGAAAATCAGATTTAGATTGGGGGAAAAATAAAGTTGTCGACTAACCGATCCGTACCGATTTTTCATCGTTCGAGGTAAGTCTTTAAGCAATTAAACATCGCTAATTTTGAATGTAACTTAGTTTAATATTCTGATTTGGAATTCATGGATTTATAGTAGAGTTAGCCGAGTGTGATAAAGCATAGAAATAACATATTTGAGTTTAACTCGATTGAGTTATAACATTTGAAAGTCCGTATGAACTATATGAAATATCTAAAATGTTCAATATATGAATTGTTTATGAGACAGCTTTATAATAATGATATTCAAGCTTTGAGCCTAGCAAGCCTTGTGCTGGTGAATTTTATCGGGCTTGATGCCTAGCAGGCTTAATGCCGATGTATAAAATCAAACTTCGAGTCTAGTAGGCCTTGTGCCGGTGTGTGATAAGGCTTAGGCCTAGTAGGCTTTATGCCGGTGAATTATTATAAGTTTATCCCTAAAAGGCTTTATGCTGATGTGGTTATTGAATATGTTTAACGAGCTAAATGATCAGGTATGAATTAGCTTATTGTTTACTTGAGTTAAGGTAAATAAGTAACTTGATACTTATTATTAATTATGTGTGATACAAATGAAGATTACATGTGAATTTAGTATGTGTATTCGACCTTGTAAATAAATGGCATGAATATTGTAGATTTGATTCTTGGATATGTGCATATATGTGATCATGTATATTCGGCCATATAAGTGGTATATGTACATAATGTTATATTATTGTTCTTGAGCTTATATAAATGCATATGTGTATGTTTGACTATATTCAGTCATTTTGGCTTTGAAAGCTGAATAATATTAGGTCAGATTGATTAAATAAGTATTCAGCCAAGGTAGATTTCGTGTATGAAAATGTGTTATTTATCTCATTTGTAGATTTGAGGTTAAGTTTGATAATGATAATGAAATTTGGATTAGTTTAAAATGTGTTGATTATATCATTGGGATGTTTATTTGTTTATGACTTACTAATCTTCTATAGCTTACTTTGTGTTTTCATGTTCATTCTGTTTTATAGATTTTGAATTCAAGTTACAAGCTTGGGGATCGTCAGCAAAGTTCATTAAACTATCCATTTTTTTGGTACTTAATAGATGAATTCGAATTATGGCATGTATAGACTGGATTACATTTTGAAATGATGAACTTTGATTATGTATAATTAAAGCCATGCAAAAATGGCTTTACTTCTAAGCTTGGTTTCGATTATGTTTGGTCATGGTTTAAACTATTTTGGTTATAATGCTATGAGATATAAATAAATGACATAGGTGATAGATGATATATGTGTTGGAAATGGTTTGATAGTGATATGAGTTTATGCATTGAAGTTGGTTAATGATTAGGTCATGGTGTGAAGAAATCGGTCATAATTATGATTTGTTTACTATGGATGTTTTCGGTAATTGAAATTGAGAATGAATAAATATTTTACGAACATGGCTTAACTACTAAGTTTGAATTCAGTTATGCTTGGTTGTGGTTTGAATTCGTTTTAGTTAACATGTTAAGTACTATGGATGAATGATATTTGAAATAGGTGTTTTATGCTTTGAAAATGGCTTATCTCCCATGCTTAAATCCAGCTTTGTTGGATTCTTGTTTAAGCTCTTTTTTATTATTATGTAATGTGTCACGGTTGATTGATACTTATGATATCTATTTTGATCGTCGATGTTGCTAGGTGATTTTTGACAAATGGATTAGGTTGATTCGATTATGGTATGCATAAATAAATGATTATTTGAATTTTGATTATAGAATTTAGTCAAAATGTTATATTTGATCTGGCCTTAAAGGTTAGTTGATTATGCCCGAACATCATATAACTTTGTCTTGATATGTTCATTATATGGTATGGGAAAATGCATGTTTTGCATATTTATTTATTAGTTAAATGACTATGACTAAAGAAATGACATTTGGTTATGAGATGGAAGTTATGAATATTATTTTTAAGTCACCTATGGTTCGGCACTTGTGAGTGTACATGTACAAGATAAAAATATTGGAATTTGAGAATTTGGTTATGATCTATATTTGTTGATAAGAAGGAAATATATATATGTATGTATTCGATTTCCATGACAAAACATTCATTTAAGTTATAAAAGTTAGTTTCATAAATGATCTATTACGTGGTATTAGCATGCATAAATGTTCGACATTAATATGTAAATTATGTGCTAGTTACAAAATAACTTCTGACCGATCTTTGAGACTTACTCATGTGTATATATAATTGTTTGGAATTGTGTTCTTAGTTAACTAATGTCTTGTAACCCTAATTTGGCAATGGATATGGGTTAGGGGTGTTACAATCAAACATCATAAAACACATGAATTCATCAATGGAAACTTTCAAAGTCATCAACACTTTCAAAAGTTGAGACATGGGCTAGCTAGACCACGAAACAACGATCACAAAAACCTAGAAATCATCAAAAATCGAGCTCAAAACATACCTCAATCAAAGCTTCAAAGGGCCAAACCCTAAAACAAAATTTTTGGCTTCTTTTTCTTTTGATTTTCGGTGGAGAATAGCGAATGAAGAAGATGATACCATATTATTATTATTTTACTTAACTAAATTATTGATTTACTAATTTAACCTTACTAATTAAACTTTAAAAACATTAAAACCATGGACATAAATGTCCACTAACCTTAGCAATGGCTTAATAACAACATAAGGGCTTCACATTTAATAAACCATAGCAATTAGGAACTTTTAACTTATAGCATGTAACTTCTGCATTTTACGCAATTTAGTCCTTTTTTAAAATTAACTACCTAAATGATAAAATTATTTCACGAAACTTTCACACATATCTAATTTCACGCCATAAACATAAAAAATAATACTAAAATAATTTTACGACCTTAGATTTCTGGTTTTGAAACAACTGTTCCGATTTAGCTAAAATCTGGCTGTTACAGGATATTCCTACCTTTTGCTGTGAAAGTTGTGATGACAACTATAGTTTTGAAGATTGTCCACAACATGCAGAAAATGTATGTTATAACAGTATTATTCGAAACAATTCTTATGGCAACTCTTCCAACAACTTTGCACGCAACCAACAGTTTTGGAGAACTCAAAATGTTGGACAAAATGCTATGCCATTCAGATATGGGAATACATCTACTCAGGGAAATTATAATCCAAGACAAGTGAATTATACACAACAACAGCAGAACTACAATCAGCATCCTCAGAGGTATCAACAACACGGTCAGACACAATCACATCAAAATCATATGCAACCACAACATCTTTTGAAGACGAATTAGAATATCCTAGGACAGCGACAACAACAATATACACAAACTTCTACTCCTGACCCATTCATTGCTATTGAGGTGTTAATGCGAGAGTATATTACTTTCATAAAAGCTATTGTTCAAGGAAATTCATTTTCCATTTGAGCATTTGAGGGAAAATTTAGATAGCTTGCTTCCAATCTAAAAACTTGACCACAAGGCCCCTTACCTAGTGACACCGAAAGCCCCAGCTAAAGGGGGAAAGAGCACTGTAAAGCTATCACTTTTTGGAGTGGTAAACAAACTGGTGAGCAGGTTATCAATTCTATTGTGGCATCCCTAGATATTTGTGACATAAGCCCTGATAGGAAGGTTGATTCTGAACAGGTTGTCGATGTATACGATAATGAAGTACCGTAAACTATCACTCACATGCCTTATATTCAACCCCTAAAATTGTGGACATAACCAAAAGTATCACTGCAACCGGATGTACTTCCACCTGTACCTTTTTCAAAAGGATTCAAGAGGAATGAAAATGATAAATAGTATCAGCAGTTTCTGGATACATTGAAACAACTGCATATCAACATTCCTTTAGTGGATGCTCTAGTAAAAATTTCGAGTTATGGGAAATTTATGAAAGACCTATTATCCAAGAAGAAAAAACTCATTGATGTTTAAACTATTGCACTCACAGAAGGCTGTAATGTTGTCTTGACAAACAAGTTGCCTCTTGAATTGAAATATCCTAGAAGCTTT
This sequence comes from Gossypium longicalyx, assembly GCA_025698465.1. Lineage (NCBI taxonomy): Eukaryota > Viridiplantae > Streptophyta > Magnoliopsida > Malvales > Malvaceae > Gossypium > Gossypium longicalyx. The sequence goes on from CM047006.1 coordinate 31,889,087, forward strand.
ACCATTCCATGTTTGATTGGCAATTAGTATTTGGGTAAAGTTTTATGCGATTTGAGAGCTGACATCAACCTCATGCCACTATCTACTTTTAGAAAGTTGCGAATTGGTAATATGAAACCCACTGCAGTGACATTGCAACTAGCAGATCGATCTTTAGCTCAACCTGAAGGGCAAATCAAAGATGTTTTAGTTTATGTGGACAAATTAATTTTTTTAGCTGATTTTATTATACTTGACTGTGAAGCAGATAAGAAGGTTCCCATAATCTTCATACGAACTTTTTTAGCAACTGGCTAAACTCTCATTGATGTTTAGAAAGGAGAACTCACCATACAACTGAATGATTTTTTTTATTCTGTTCATCAAAAGGATAAAGCAGAGCGCCATACTATCGATGTGCTCGATGATTTGATTGAGGAAAAATTCAACAACTAAAGCACAGTCCTTGCTGAAGAAATTACAGTGACATCTGAGGCTAAATCCGTAGATAATTGTGATAGCATGGTTGAAGCTAGTACTTAGTCAAGCATAGATGGCAAATTGAATCCTTAGACCTAACCAACAAAACCACTCTAATTTTCAAACCATCAATTGAAGAAGCCCCCACTCTGGAATTGAAACCACTACCTACACATCTTAAATACATCTTTTTTTGTGATCACAATACTCTTCCAGTTATTGTCTCCGCAACATTGGATGAAACACAAGAAAAAAGATTTGACTCATATTCTCAAGCAGCACAAACGAGCTACTACCTGGAGTATTGTATATATTCAAGGTATTAGTCTTTCTTTTTGCATGCACAAAATCAAGTTAGAAGATGAAGGCCAGCAGTCAATTGAATCACAAAGAATGTTAAACGAGAAGATAAAGGAAGTGGTCAAGAAAAAAAAAATCATAAAATGGCTTGATGCAGGAATTATTTACCCAATTTCTGATAACAAGTGGGTGAGTCCAGTGCAATGCATCCCGAAAAATAGTGGCATCAAAATGGTTCGCAACGATAAGAATGAATTACTACCAACATGCATCCCCACAGGATAGTGAGTTTGTATGGATTATCGCAAATTGAATACAGCCACAAGGAAAGATCATTTTCCACTTACCTTTATTGACCAAATATTAGATCGGCTTGCTGGAAAAGCTTATTATTACTTCCTAGATGGCTATTCTAGGTACGACCAAATTTCTATTGCACTAGAGGATCAAGAGAAAACAACTTTCACCTGCCCTTTTGGTACTTTTGCTTTTCATCATATGCCTTTTGGTCTTTATAATGCACCAACCATGTTTCAAAGGTGTATGATGGCAATATTCTCAGATATGATCGAAGACTCTTTAGAGTTTTCTATGGATGACTTTTTAGTTTATGGGAATGATTTTGATCATTGCACTGACAATTTGGATAAAGTACTAAAGCAATATGAAGACATTCATCTTGTCCTGAATTGGGAAAAATGTCAATTTATGGCAACTAAAGGCATTGTGTTGGGCCATCCCATCTCTAATTAGAGTATTCAAGTAAAAAAAGCTAAGGTGGAAATCATTGAGAAATTACCCCCATTGACAAATGTGAAAGGTATTTGTAGCTTTCTTGGACATGCAAAATGTAAAACCCCAAACCCGGCTCGGACGTTATGGTCGAATCTGGCGAAAAACCTTGTTTTCATTGAAAACCCTTCCTTAAAATATGAGACCTTGATAAACTTATAAAAACTCTCTTTTCAGTCGCAAAAGCTTGTTTAAAATATATGATTTATGAAAACCTGTCAGTTTAAAATTTAGTTGTGGAAACATAGAAAAACATACTATGATTTAGGAAACTCATGTTCAACTTCTCGTAATTACAACGCATAAAAATATTAATCCAAATAATAACAAAAAAGGGAGGCCTTATTACAATCCAGACTAAAAATTACTTAATAAACTAGTAACTTATATGCTTTGAAAACAAATCCAAGTTGTCTTGCTAGCTGGCCACCCAGAGTCCCTCCAAACATCGAACCTTTTACTAAGCATCACCTAAGAAAAATAAAATAAGGGGAGAGTTTTCGCAAACTCATTGTGTACTACCCTCAACAAACATAAAGCAAACATCAACCACCGTAAAATCATACATGCAATGCAATGCAGTGCAATCCCACCCCAATAATCCAACCATTACACAACAACTCCGTCCCCCTATACACATCATGTGGGGATATAAATGTTGACCAACACAACCGATACACATCAATGGTAACGCGGTTGCGGAACTACCTTCATTTATATATTGGGCTTAAAAGCCGTCGGTGGATCCACAATTGTCAAGCAACCATGCGATGCTCATACACTTTCTCCGTTCCATAATTCCCAACCCAGATGCAACCTAAGCAGAATATCATATGTATGCAGCAAATATACATGTAGCATCCATAAAACTTACATTCAAAACATAGGGGTATTTTGGTCATTTTTTCCCTTAGGGGCATTTCGGTAATTTTTCCTTTATTGTGGGTTTTTACTTACCTTGGCCCGTTAACAAATCCCGTGAGCTAAGATGAACGAATACTATGCACCAGGTAGGATTCCAGAGAAGAGGAGGTGAGTCATTAAGACTGCTTAAGTACCAAGCTCTCCCTAGATCCAATCCTAGAGATGCATATACTCGTTGCCACACCTTAACCTTATGACTTGTCCATGGTCTCATTTAATTAATTAAGTTTTATGCAGTCATCACATACTAGGCCTAAAACCCCTTACAAAGCCCAAAAAAACCCACATACTTGTATATGACCCACTAGGCCCAATAAAATTTATATTGCCCATTAGGCCCAAATCACATTTATATGGCCCATTAGGCCCAAATCACATTCATATGGCTCATGAGGCCCAAATCACATTTATAGTCATACTCACATATGAATTTTCCATCACATAGCATCAATTATCAATTTTCGCCTATTATGGCCCAACAGCCCATCGGGCCCATTAAGCCCATCCTGGCCCGGTTGGCCAATTCACAGCCCAAGTCCATGGAATCGCCCATGGGGCCTCGGATAACCTATCAGTTTCCCCCTCACGAGTGTTCACGCACTCGCAAGTCTTTTGTAGCCAAACTTTCGGCTTTTCAGCTTTTCAGCATTTCGGCATTTCGAGATTTGTCGATTTATTTTGTGTGTGTAGTGTATGTACACACCTGGTAAGAAAGCATGTTGCGATATTCCTAGCCACAAACCTACAATTGATATCACTCAAGAATTAATCTCACATACTTATCGAATACTTTACCAAAAGTCGAAGTCTCACTTTAACCTTACCTGAAACGCCAAGCCTTAATATCTTTTCCTAGAACACCAATAACGAGTACTTCCCAGATCTACATTAACCTTTATCATTAAAAACATAATGGGTGACTTGTATCCAACATATGTCACCCTTTTCTACTAAAGCCTATTCGGCAAACCCTTACTAAGTGAAGAACATTTACCAAAGTCTCACACCTGAGGAGCAAATCGGCAGGGATCCAAAAGACTGGGATTTGATACTAATGCTACCAAAACCGATTAGAAGAAGTGAGGAACAGAGTAATTGATACTTAGCAAAATCGATTGGAAGAACAGAGCACTTACACCAGGACTGATCGATTAGAAATAGTAGTGGCGGCACCAAGGCTATTCGGCCTTGCGAATTGTATGGCAAAAAGAGGGTTATTCGGCTCCAAGGGAAAAGAAAAGAAGAATTCGGCTTGACTGAAAGTGAATAAAAAATATTTGAGTAAAGGAAGAATGAAAAATCGGCACAAGAACACAAAAGAAGAACAAGGGATATTCAGCTTTTGGATCTTAGAGGAAAAAGAAAAAAAATGGTTTCTGACAACAAGGTGAAGAAGAATTCGGCATTAGCCTGGCAACCCTACATTCGGCACCTATATATAGCCTCTATAGCCGAATTTCCCATTCCCAACTTCCCAGTTCGGCTCCACCTCTTCTTCACTCCTTATCTCCTAATTTTTCTCCCTGATAACCCCTTAATCCCCTCCTCAAATTTCTCCTCTTATCACTCTCTACAGAGTTCATTCTAATGCCACCTTTGCCCAACTCTTAAGCAAAAATAAATCCCTCTTTTGCGCAAGGTGGGATTCGAACCCCATACCGCCTTGCCTTGCCTTGCATGTGACACCACTTGCGACTCCACCACAAGACTTCCTTGTGTCCAATTCTTCCTTCATTTATTCAAAAGCCCACCTACTTGCCATCAAGGTTCTTTTAATTATTAACCCATAATTTCCTTTACCCCTAGCTTTGACTCAGACCTTAACCGAGACCTACTATCACATAATTAACATTTAATAGGGAATACTAAGCACACTTTTTATCAGAACTGAAGAAAAAAAATTTGGGATTTTGAGATTTTTGGGGCGTTACAACTCTACCCCCTAAAAGGAATTTCATCCTCAAAATTTTACCTTATTCAAATAGTTGAGGATATTGTCGTCGCATCGCATCCTCAGATTCTCAAGTAGCCTCCTTATCCTTGTGATTATGCCAAAGCACTTTGACTAATGGAACGGACTTCCTTCTTAGTACCTTAACATCACGTCCAATTATTTGTATGGGCTCTTCCTCGAAGGTTAGGTCTGGCCTGACCTCGATCTCCTCAACCGACACAACATGTGAAAGGTTCGAGCGATATCGTCTTAGCATGGAAACATGAAACATGTTGTGGATTTGGCTTAGTTTAGAAGGTAATTCCAACTGATAAGCGACTGGCCTAATCCGCCTTTCAACCCCATATGGCCCAATGAACCTTGGGCTTAGCTTTCCTTTCCGACCAAACCTTAATACCTTCTTCCACGGAGAGACCTTAAGAAAAACTAAGTTCCCCACTGCATACTCTATCTCTCGTCGTTTAAGGTCAGTATACGACTTCTGCCTATCCGAGGCCTACTTCAATTGATCCCGAATCAATATCACCTTATCCTCAGCATCTGCTACTAACTCAGGGCCCAAAACTCTCCATTTGCCCAACTTCGTCCAACATGTTGGAGTTCAACACCTTCACCCATACAGTGCTTCATACGGAGCCATCCCAATGCTTGCTTGATAGTTATTATTGTACGCGAATTCGGCTAACGGCAAATAGTCTTCCTAGCCACCTCGGAACACAATCACACATCCCCTAAACATATCTTCCAATACTTGAATCACCCTTTCCGACTGTCCATCAATTTGAATCACCCTATCAAATATTATGGATACTGGCACTCTATGTAATCTTACAATCTCCGCCACATACAACCTAGCCAGCTTTTGTAACGAGTAATCGGTGCGAATCGACACAAAATGGGTAGACTTGGTTAATCGATCCACTATAACCCATATCGAGTCTTTCTTAGTAGGCATTAAGGATAGCCCACTAACAAAGTCTATAGTAATCCTTTCCCACTTCCAAAGTTGAATCTTTAGTGGTGGAAGCAATCCTAAAGGCAACTGATGTTCTGTCTTCACCTTTTGACAAACCAAGCATTTACTTACGAACTCCATAACCTCGAACTTAAGTCCCTGCCACCAATAAAGCTCACGTAAATTCCGATACATCTTGTTTCTGCCAGGATGCATAGCATAGAGGCTGCTATGCGCTTCCCCAGAATAGAATATCTTAGATCATCGTCCTTTGGTATACACATTCTTCTATGGAAACCCAACACTCCTTCACTATTTATCCCAAAGTCCGATATCTCCCCATTCTCTACTTGTTTAAAACAAGCACCCAAAGTCTCATCCACTAATTCCTTATTCCTTATATGCTTGACCCACACTGATTTTACTTGAAGCTCAGCTAACAAGCTACCATCATCCAACAAGCTTAAACGGGCGAGCATAGCCCTCAAGTCTGCCTTAACCTTGCAACTCAACGCGTTGGCTACCACATTCGCTTTGCTAGAGTGGTATTCAATCGTACAATCATAATCCTTCAAAAATTCCACCCACCTGCGCTGCCTAAGGTTTAACTCCTTTTGGGTAAAGAGATATTTCAAACTCTTATGGTCTGAATAAATTATGCACTTCTCCCCATATAAATAATGCCTCCATATTTTTAGTGCGGTAAGCATCGAAGCTAGCTCCAAAGCATACTGTAATATCGCGAATTAGGGCCTAATCGGAATAGTGGTTTCGTGACCACAAATCCGAGATGGAAATAATTATTTTATAATTATTTTGAGGTTTATGATATGATTGCATGATTGTGTGAAAATTTTGTGAAGAAATTCTATGCATAAAGTGCTTAATTTGAAGTTAGGAACTAAATCGAATAAGTTGTAAAACTTGCATTCTAGAAGTTTTTAGTATGAAATTGTTTTGAAATATTAATTAGGAGGTCTTAAATAGCAATTTGACCAATTTCTAAAATTTTGGACAAAAATGGGCTTGTACATAAAAATTTTCAAAGAAATGTATTAAGGGCATTTTGGTCATTTGGATAATTAATGAAATAAAATGGGAAAAATGACACAAAATAGTCATCTTCCCCATTTAGCTGCTGCCGAATGCTCTATTTCACCATAGCTAGGGTTTCTTCAACTTTCAAGCTTCATAGTAAGTGATTCTAAGCCCCGTTTTTAATGATTTTTACGTTTTTAAGATCCCTGTGAGCTCTCGATTAAACTTATGTTAGCAATAATTTAACCTAGGGTTTATATTTGGAAAAATACCCATAGGTGAAATTTGTGTATTTTGATGTTTTATGATAGAATATGAGGTTTTAAATTATGTTAGACAACTTGCACTACTCGATTTTAAGCAAAAACGAGTAGAAGGGCTTAATCGGTAAAAATACCTAATAGTCACAAGTACATGTTAGAGTGAGAATTTGATGTTGCCATAGAAGGGAAAAGTGATCAGCATGTTGTAAAACATAAGAATAAGGAATAAAGTTTAATCCCGAGCCTAGGGGCAAAAATGTAAATATGCAAAAGTTTAGGGGTAAAATTGTAATTTTGCCAAAATTTGAATTAAGGATTAATTTCATAATGTGAGTATTAAATAAGCTAAATGTGTTATTTTAGATCAAGAAAGACGTGGAAACGACCCCAATCAAGGAAAAGAAAAGATTGTGGACTAAATTGCAAAATCTTTGTATTTTGGTACCAAGGTAAGTTCAGGTGTAAATAATGTAGTATAATTGTTATTTTTAAGTCATTGATGTCAATTATGTGATATGCTGATTTTTATCATGAAATATATGCTTTGTGGTTAATTTCAAATAAAATGCAAATTATGTGAATTACTTGTTAAACATAATTGTTACCGAGTATTGGTTCCGCATTCTACTAAAGACGGCAAGGATATGTGTTCGAGGAAAATCCCGTTTGAACCTTAGGAATAGATTAGGATACAAGTGACATGTCACTAGGATGGTTGAGCATCCGAACTCGTTGAGTTGAGTCCGAGTTCACTTATGGATGCAAATGTCCGAACTCGTTGAGTTGAGTCCGAGTTCACTTATGGATGCAAATGTCCGAACTCGTTGAGTTGAGTCCGAGTCCGTGAGATGTAACGAGGCATCCGAGCTCGTTGAGTTGAGTCCGAGTTCACTTATGGATGGGAACGCCCGAGCTCGTTGAGTTGAGTCCGAGTTCGCTTATGGGCGGGTTACATAGTAGCTTGGCTACATATGTGGCACTTATGTGCGAAGTTTCCATGTATCCGAATTATATTCTGATGTGTTCAACGGGTAAAGTTCTACTCAAATGGAGGAATATTCGAGATGTAAAGAGACGTATTGGTAAGTGATGTGAAATGGATATTTTGGACAGGTATGTATTTAACCCTCGGGTTGAGTATTGATACAATCACGATAAGGTAACAAGATGATGAAAAATGGTTAGAAATGTGATATGTGTTTTGGTAATGCATGCTAATGTTGCTTGGTATGATTGCTTTGTTATGTTACTTATTATTTGCATATGAACTTACTAAGCATTTATGCTTACTCCCTCCTTCTTACTCATTGTAGTTTTGGACAAGCCAGCTCGAGAGTCGGGATAGGTCGAAGGATCACCACACTATCCTAAGAACTTTTCTGTAAATGGCTTGTAAATTTAAGTATGGCATGTATAGCAATATACCTATTTTGTGGAAATGATCTTATGATATGGTGATGGAATGGTTGAGAAAATGTTTGATAATGATAAGTTATGGAAATGGTTAGTTTAGATTATGTTTGATGTTATGGAAAGTTATTAAGATACTTAGTGCATGAAAACTCATAAAAAGGGATGAAATTTGCCATAAACAGAATATTGCAGCAACACTGATGTGAGTTTGAAAATTTACTAAAAATCATAGAAATTGAATTTGGTGATGGATTAAATAAAAAATTGAAGCTTAATATGTCTAGTTTTACATAAAATAAATGAAACAAGTAAAGGAATTATATGTTAGAATATATTTGAATTTTAGTGAAACAGGTTCAGAGCAGTTTCTGGATCCCCTGTTTCAACTTTATAAATTCACCATAAATTGTACAAATATAACTAGGTGGTGTATTTTATATTCTCAGAATTCTTATTGAGTCTAGTTTCAGGATAAACAAATCTCATAGTCATATGAATTCTATACAGAGAGAAATGTGGTTCGTAGTAAACAGAGGTCAGACCAATCAAGTCCTGAAACAGGGGTAACTTTAACTAATAAACTGTACTAATTTGCCCAACCAAAAATTTTAGAAAAAAATTAGTAGATAGGTATATGAGTCTAGATTGAGGGAAAATTTACGGATCTTGATTTTGAGTTTCGTAACTCGAGATATGATTTTTCTTGTGACTGTGACGCAAGTAGCTTGAAAGCTGTGAATGTAGAAACAAATATTTCAAAATTCTAAAAATGTTAAATTAAGCTTAGTAACACCTCATACTCGACTCCGGCGACGGTCTCGAGCGTGGGGGCGTTACATTTAGTGGTATCAGAGCAGGTTTATTCGGTTCTCGGACTACGTGTTGTATGTACGAATTTTGCTATGCATGCCATATGTATAAATTGTGATAGTGTGACGACTTCGACCTTTTAAATGATTTTTTATAGTAAATGGATCCCGATCCAGTGTGGCGAGATGAAGTAGAGAGTAATGCGCCACTCCAGTGAAGGAGCAGCGCCGACTAAAAATCCACCTCCTACTGTTGGTCGGGAGGAGGAGAAAGGGGTCGGGAGCCTTTCTCCAAATGATGAGTGCATGGTATACTGAGTTCGTTCAGATGCAACCCAAATGTACAACCTCCCCCACCTCCCCCAATTCCTCAACCTGTACCCCCGATGCCTCAAGGTATGGATCTGATGAAATTTCACAGAACTCCAGTTGATAGAATCCGTAAGCAAGGGGCCTAAGAATTTAAAGCAAATATTGATGATGATGCCGAGAAAGTAGAGTTTTGGCTTGAAAATTCTATCCGGGTATTTGATGAATTATCCTGTACACCTGAAGAATGTTTGAATTGTGCTATATCTTTGTTGAGGGATTCAGCTTATAATTGGTGGAAGACTTTGATTTCGGTGGTACCGAAAGAGAGAATAACCTGGGAATTTTTTCAAGAAGAGTTTCGGAAGAAATATATTAGTGAAAGATTTATTGATCAGAAGCGTAAAGAATTTCTTGAGCTGAAGCAAGGTAATATGACGGTTACAGAATATGAAAGAGAGTTTGTTCGATTAAGTAAATATGCCAGAGAGTACGTTCCTACAGAGGCCAAGATGTGCCGACGATTTGAATATGGGCTCAACGAAGATATCAAGGTATTTGTTGGAATTCTTGAATTAAAAGAAATGGTAGTATTGGTTGATCGAGCTTGCAAGGCCGAAGAATTACTTAAAGAAAAGAAAAAGGTAGAGGCTGAGACTAGAAATTGGAAGAAAAGACTGATGAGTAGTTCATTCTCACAGCAACCTGGAAAATCAAGAAATATGAATCCTCGTTCCCAAACTTCAGCTGGGCAATCATATGGGAATTATAAGAAGCAGAATGTGGGTCCTAAGTCCCAAACTACTTCGGCAGCCAGTGTAGGGAATTCGAGATTTGTTAAACTCCGAGTGCAGTGTGTGGTAGAAATCATTTTGGTCCGTGCAGAGCAAATGAATGTTTTCGATGTGGTTCTCCAGATCATTTTATTAGAGACTGCCCAAAGAGAGCTGAAAAAGAAAAATTTCAGAATACAAAAACAAGTGGGGCGGATTCAAGAGGTAGATATCCAAGAAAAGCTGGGAGCGAAGCAAGCAGTAAGAATGTAGCCAGGGATGCACCAGTTAGACCTGAAGGAAGGGCTTCGGCTAAAACTTATGCTATTAAAGCGCACGAAGATGCTTCCTCACTTGATGTGATTACCGGTACATTTTCTTTCTATAATGTTAATGTTATTGCTTTGATTGATCCTGATTCTACTCATTCATATGTGTGCATGAAATTGGTGTCTAGTATGAATATACCTGTTGAGAACACAGAATTTATGATTAGAGTGTCGAATCCGTTAGACAAATGTGTGATTGTTGATAAAGTATGTAAGAAATGTCCTTTAATGATTCGGGGTCATTACTTTCCGGCTGACTTGATGTTGTTGCCGTTTGATGAGTTTGATGTTATTTTGGGTATGGATTGGTTGACATTGCATGATGCTAAAATAAATTGCAAAGAAAAGGTTATAGAATTAAAGTGTGAAAGTGGTGAAATTCTGCGGGTTGAATCAGACAAATCAGAGGCATTATCTAGTGTGATTTCTTCAATGGCGGCTCAAAGATATCTGAGAAAGGGTTATGAAGCTTATTTGGCGTATGTAATTAATACAAAAGAAGTTGAAAAGAAAGTTGAATCGATCTGCTTGTGTGTGAATTTGCGGACGTATTTCCGTAAGAATTGCCGGGTTTGCCTCCATCGGGAAGTAGAATTTGGTATTGATTTGATACCGGGAACAGCTCCGATTTCGATTGCTCCGTATAGAATGGCACCAGCAGAGTTGAAAGAATTAAAGTCACAGTTGCAAGAGTTGACTGATAAAGGCTTTGTGAGACCGAGTTTTTCACCTTGGGGTGCTCCCGTGTTATTTGTGAAAAAGAAGGATGGTTCTATGAGGTTGTGTGTTGATTATCGGCAATTAAACAAGGTGACAATCAAAAATAAGTATCCGTTGCCAAGAATTGATGATTTGTTTGATCAGCTAAAAGGAGCGACATGGTTTTCAAAGATTGACTTGAGATCTGGGTATTATCAACTACGGGTAAAAGAGTCAGATGTGCCTAAAACTGCTTTTAGAACAAGGTATGGTCATTATGAATTTTTAGTTCTACCATTCGGGTTGACAAATGCTCTCATTTGTGTTTTATGGATTTAATGAATCGCATATTCCGACCATACTTGGACAAATTTGTTGTGGTGTTTATAGATGATATTTTAATTTATTCAAAAGATGAGACAGAGCATGCTGAGCATTTGAGGATAGTTTTGCAAACTTTGAGAGATAAGCAGCTGTATGCTAAGTTTAGTAAAAGTGAATTTTAGCTCCGGGAAGTTGGATTTTTGGGTCATATTGTTTCAGGTGATGGTATACGGGTTGATCCTAGTAAAATTTCAGCCGTTGTTGATTGGAAACCACCGAAAAATGTAACTGAAGTTAGAAGTTTCTTGGGGTTAGTTGGGTATTATCGGCGGTTTGTAAATGGATTTTCTATAATTGCTGCTCCTATAACTAGACTACTCCGAAAGGATGTTAAATTTGAATGGACGGAAGAATGTCAACAGAGTTTTGAAGAATTGAAAAAGTTATTAACAGAGGCACCAGTGTTAGTACAGCCCGAATCAGGTAAAGAATTTGTGGTGTATAGTGATGCTTCTCTAAATGGTTTGGGGTGTGTACTCATGCAAGAAGGAAAAGTGGTGGCTTATGCTTGAGGCGATTAAAACCTCATGAGAGGAATTATCCTACTCACGATTTGGAATTGGTGCGGTGGTGTTTGCTTTGAAAATTTGGCGACATTATTTATATGGTGAAAAGTGCCGGGTATATACCGACCATAAAAGTCTTAAGTACTTGATGTCACAAAAGACTTGAATTTAAGACAATGAAGACGGTTGGAGTTATTGAAAGATTATGAGCTTGTTATTGATTATCATCCGGGAAAGCGAATGTGGTTACCGATGCTTTAAGCGAGTTGTTGTTGTTTGCTTTGAGAGTTATGAACACTCGGTTGAAAGTGTCAGATGATGGTTCGATTCTAGCAGAGCTAAGAGTAAAACCGATGTTTTTACAAGAAATTTCTGAAGCTCAGAAAGATGATCAAGATTTACAAGCCAAGAGAAAGTAGTGTGAAGTTGATACAGAGTCAGATTTCAGAATCGGTTCGATGGATGCTTAATGTTTAAAGATCGGATTTGTGTACCAAGAATGAGGAATTGATTCAAAAGATCCTACAGAAGCACATAGTAGTTGTTTCTCAATTCATCCAGTAGTACGAAAATGTATAATGACTTGAAGAAAATGTATTGGTGGAATGGAATGAAAAGAGATATATCGAGTTTGTGTCCAAATGCTTAATTTGTCAACAGTGAAAGTTGAACACCAAGTGCCTTCGGATTACTTCACCTATTATGGTTCTGAATGGAAATGGGATCGGATTACTATGGATTTTGTATCGATTGCCATTGACTCCGGGAAAAAAGATGCCATCCGGGTAATAGTTGATGATTAACTAAGTCGGCTCATTTTATCCCGATGCGTCACAGTTATTCTCTTAACAAGTTGGCTGAATCTGTATGTTAGAGAAATTGTTAGACTACATGGAATACCATTGTCGATCATTTCGGATAGAGATCCAAGGTTTACCTCGCGGTTTTGGCAAAAATTGCAAGACGCGTTAGGTACAAAGGTAAATTTCGATCTTCTTTTCATCCACAAACCGATGGACAATCGAGAGAGTAATTCAAATTCTTGAAGACATGCTCAGATGTTGTGTATTAGAATTTCAAGGAAGTTGGGAAAAATATTTGCCGTTGGTAGAATTTGCTTACAATAATAGTTATCAGACGAGCTTGAAAATGGCACCTTATGAAGCATTGTATGGTCGTAAGTGTGTCGAACGCCTTTGTATTGGACTGAACTCAAGGAAAATCAGATTTATGGAGTTGATCTAATAAAAGAAATCAAGAAAAAGTGAAGGTAATTCGAGATCGTTTGAAAGTTGCTTGGATAGACAAAATCTTATGCGATTTAAAACGAAGGGACATTGAATTTCAAGTTGGTGATAAAGTATTTTTAAAGGTGTCTCCGTGGAAGAAAGTTCTCAGATTTGGACGGAAGGGCAAATTAAGTCCGCGTTTTATTGGGCCGTATGAAGTAATTGAAAAAGTTGGACCAGTAGCATATCGGCTAGCTTTACCACCTGAATTAGAGAAGATTCATGATGTGTTCCACGTATCTATGTTACGTCGGTATCGTTCGGATCCTTCACATGTGGTTTCACCGACAGAAATTGAACTACAACCAGATATGACCTATGAAGAAGAACCGATTAAGATTTTAGCTCGAGAGGTTAAACAACTAAGGAATAAAAAGATTGCACTTGTGAAGGTGTTTTGGCAAAAGCACGGAGTAGAAGAAGCTACATGGGAATCCGAAGAAAATATGAGAAATCAATACCCACATCTGTTTACCGGTAAGATTTTCGAGGACGAAAATCCTTAAAGGGGGGAGAGTTGTAATATCACGAATTAGGGCCTAATCGGAATAGTAGTTTTGTGACCACAAATCCGAGATAGAAATAATTATTTTATAATTATTTTGAGGTTTATGATATGATTGCATGATTGTGTGAAAATTTTGTGAAGAAATTCTATGCATAAAATGCTTAATTTGAAGTTAGGGACTAAATCGAATAAGTTGTAAAACTTGCATTCTAGAAGTTTTTAGTATGAAATTGTTTTGAAATATTAATTAGGAGGTCTTAAATAGCAATTTGACCAATTTCTAAAATTTTGGACAAAAATGGGCTCGTACATAAAAATTTTCAAAGAAAGGTATTAAGGGCATTTTGGTCATTTGGATAATTAATGAAATAAAGGGAAAAATGACACAAAATAGTCATCTTCCCCATTTAGCTGCTGCCGAATGCTCTATCTCACTATATCTAGGGTTTCTTCAACTTTCAAGCTTCATAGTAAGTGATTCTAAGCCCCGTTTTTACTGATTTTTACGTTTTTGAGATCCCGGTAGCTCGATTAAGCTTATGTTAGCAATAATTTAACCTAGGGTTTATATTTGGAAAAATACCCATAGGTGAAATTTGTGTATTTTGATGTTTTATGATAGAATATGAGGTTTTAAATTATGTTAGACAGCTTGCACTACTCGATTTTAAGCAAAAACGAGTAAAAGGGCTTAATCGGTAAAAATACCTAATAGTCACAAGTACATGTTAGAGTGAGAATTTGATGTTGCCATAGAAGGGAAAAGTGATCAGCATGTTGTAAAACATAAGAATAAGGAATAAAGTTTAATCCCGAGCCTAGGGGCAAAAATGTAAATATGCAAAAGTTTAGGGGTAAAATTGAAATTTTGCCAAAATTTGAATTAAGGATTAATTTGATAATGTGAGTATTAAATAAGCTAAATGTGTTATTTTCGATCAAGAAAGACGTGGAAACGACCCCAATCGAGGAAAAGAAAAGATTGTGGACTAAATTGCAAAATCTTTGTATTTTGGTACCAAGGTAAGTTCATGTGTAAATAATGTAGCATAATTGTTATTTTTAAGTCATTGATGTCAATTATGTGATATGCTGATTTTTATCATGAAATATATGCTTTGTGGTTAATTTCAAATAAAATGCAAATTATGTGAATTACTTGTTAAACATAATTGTTACCGAGAGTATTGGTTCCAGCATTCTACTAAGACGGCAAGGATATGTGTTCGAGGAAAATCCCGTTTGAACCTTAGGAATAGATTAGGATACAAGTGACATGTCACTAGGATGGTTGAGCATCCGAACTCGTTGAGTTGAGTCTGAGTTCACTTATGGATGCAAATGTCCGAACTCGTTGAGTTGAGTCCGAGTTCACTTATGGATGCAAATGTCCGAACTCGTTGAGTTGAGTCCGAGTTCGTGAGATGTAACTAGGCATCCGAGCTCGTTGAGTTGAGTCCGAGTTCATTTATGGATGGGAACGCCCGAGCTCGTTGAGTTGAGTCCGAGTTCGCTTATGGGCGGGTTACATAGTAGCTTGGCTACATATGTGGCACTTATGTGCGAAGTTTCCATGTATCCGAATTATATTCCGATGTGTTCAACGGGTAAAGTTCTACTCAAATGGAGGAATATTCGAGATGTAAAGAGACGTATTGGTAAGTGATGTGAAATGGATATTTTGGACAGGTATGTATTTAACCCTCGGGTTGAGTATTGATACAATCATGATAAGGTAACAAGATGATGAAAAATGGTTAGAAATGTGATATGTGTTTTGGTGATGCATGCTAATGTTGTTTGGTATGATTGCTTTGTTATGTTACTTATTATTTGCATATGAACTTACTAAGCATTTATGCTTACTCCTCCTTCTTACTCATTGTAGTTTTGGACAAGCCACCTCGAGAGTCGGGATAGGTCGAAGGATCACCACACTATCCTAAGAACTTTTCGTTAAATGGCTTGTAAATTTAAGTATGGCATGTATAGCAATATACCTATTTTGTGTAAATGATCTTATGATATGGTGATGGAATGGTTGAGAAAATGTTTGATAATGATAAGTTATGGAAATGGTTAGTTTAGATTATGTTTGATGTTATGGAAAGTTATTAAGATACTTAGTGCATGAAAACTCATAAAAAGGGATGAAATTTGCCATAAATAGAATATTGCAGCAACACTAATGTGAGTTTGAAAATTTACTAAAAATCATAAAAACTGAATTTGGTGATGGATTAAATATCAAATTGAAGTTTAATATGTCTAGTTTCACAAAAAAACAAATGAAACAGGTAAAGAAATTATATGTTAGAAGATATTTGAATTTTAGTGAAACAGGGTCAGAGCAGTTTCTGGATCCCCTATTTCAACTTTATAAATTCACCATAAATTGTACAGATATAACTAGGTGGTTTATTTTATATTCTAAGAATCCTTATTGAGTATAGTTTCAGGATAAACAAACCTCATAGTCATATGAATTTTATACAGAGAGAAATGTGGTTCGTAGTAAACAGAGGTCAGACCAGTCAAGTCCTGAAACAGGGGTAACTTTAACTAATAAAATGTACTAATTTGCCCAACCAAAAATTCTAGAAAAAAAATAGTAGATAGGTATATGAGTGTAGATTGAGGAAAAATTTACAGATCTTGATTTCGAGTTTCGTAACTCAAGATATGATTTTTCTTGTGACTGTGACGCAAGTAGCTTGAAAGCTGTGAATGTAGAAACAAATATTTCAAAATTCTAAAAATGTTAAATTAAGCTTAGTAACACCTCATACTCGACTCCGGCGACGGTCTCGGGCGTGGGGGCGTTACACATACAACTGCTTCTCCCTCAAAATCTACAACACAATCCTTAAGTGTGCATTATGCTCATCCTCATCTCTTGAGTACACTAAAATGTCATCTATAAACACTACCATGAACCGATCCAGGTAGGGTTGGAAGAACCGATTCATGAGATCCATGAAAGCGGCAGGTACGTTCGTCAGCCTGAATGGCATCACCAAGAACTTGTAGTGCCCATAATGAGTTCTGAAAGCTGTCTTAAGAACATCCGCCTCCTTAGCCCTCAATTGGTGATACCCCGAACGTAGATCAATCTTCGAGAAAACGGAAGCTCCCCTAAACTAATCAAAAAGATCATCGATTCTCGGCAGAGGGTACTTATTTTTAATAGTTAACTTGTTCAACTCTCGGTAGTCGATGCACATTCACAATGACCCATCTTTCTTCTTTACGAATAACACTGGTGCTCCCCACAGAGACACACTTGGTCAAATGAATCCTTGATCCAACAATTCTTGAATCTGTGCCTTAAGTTTTACCAACTCCTTCAGTGCCATCCGATAAGGAGCGATAGACACTGGAGTCGTACCAGGTAACAACTCTATTCCAAATTCTACTTCCCTGCTGGGTGGCAACCCTAGCAGCTCCTCGAGGAAAACATCAGGAAATTCCCTAACTGTTCTCAACTCCTTAACAGTAGGGCTCTTAGCCTCCGTGTAGCTAATATAAGCCAAATGGGCTTTGCATCCCTTTCGTACCAACTTCTCAGCCCTCATTGCCGAAATCACATTCGACAGGTAATTTTGGTGTTCACCAATTACCACCACCTCCTTATCCTCCGCCGTTCTTAACAACATGCGCTTTGCAACACAATCCAGGGTGGCTTGGTGTTTCACCAGCCAATCCATACTTAAGATTAAATCGAACTCACTAAACGGCAGCTCCATCAAATCTGCTAAAAAGGTAACCCCTTGGACTACTAAGGGCACCTCCCTAAACAACTTATTCACTCCCACTGACTAACCTAACGGACTTATCATAGTCATCCCATTCGCAGTAATTTCAAACATATCACCCAAAGGTTCAGTTATATTGCATGCAACATATGAATGCGTCGATCCAATATCAATCAATGTTGTTTAAGGTAACTCATACATAAAAAACATACCTGTTATCGCAATCGGGGTCATTCTTGTCTTCCCGGCGACGAGCAGCATAAACCAAAGCTGGCTGCCTCACCTCAGCATGACCTACGTTTCTGCTTGGTGCTCCACGTCCATGTCCATTGCCATTACCACCCCTGGCCTGCCCACGACCCATTGGTGGCAGCTGGCCACCCCTTGGTGGCTGAGCACCACCTTGGCCCATGACTAGTACTTGACCTAGCATTCTAGGGCAATTCCTGATCTTATGCTTCATAGACCCACAAGCTAAACAAGCTCTCATCCTCTTCCAACATTCACTTCCATGGCTTCTCCCATAATCAGCACAAGGTGGCACCCCTAGACTAATAGTAGGGGCCCTACCCTAACTAGGCCATTAAATTTGGCCCTAGCCCTAGGCCTCTGCCCAACACTAAGAGTCTCAGCCTCCCTTTTATTCTTACCCCTTTCTTTCTCCCCATTTAGGCGCTCAGTGCGCTTTATCTCCTCCGCTATCTTTGTTTTCTCCACCAATTCTGAGAAAACTCGCTCCCTTTGTGGAGCAATCAATACCCTGAGGCTATCTCTGTGTCCATCCTCAAACCTAACGCAACGCTCATAGTCCGTTGCCACCATAAATCTTGCATACCTACTAAGGCGTAGAAATTTCACCTCATACTCCGCCACAGATTTATTTCCCTAGGTCAAGTTCAGGAACTCCTTGCTTCTAGCATCCACGTAACTCACACCTACATACTTCCTTTGAAACGCAGTCTTGAAGAACTCCCACGTGACCTGCTCAGGTTGGGTGCCCTCTTTCATTGTTAGCCACCATTGGTAAGCTTCTTCCCTAAGTAGTGACACTACCCCTTTCAGATTTTGTTTAGGTGAACAGTCCAAGTCCTCCATTATCCTTTCAGTGGCCTCTAACCAGTATTCTGCCACGTTAAGAGCCACACCAGCCACTTCCTTAAATATCTCAACCCCAATTGAACAAAGTCGTTCCGGAATGGACCCCCGATTTTTCGTGTCGTTATTCGGCCCAGTGACCTTTTCAAAATCCTCAGCATTGCCTGCGACAATGCATCTTTTTCAGCGGCCCGATCATACGGTCCATTCCCAGCCACCGGTAAGGCTGGAGCCGCATCTACTCCAACATCGGGCATATGGCTCGATGTTGATGATTCAGCCCTAGCACTTCCACGGCCTCTTCCACCTCTTTTTGTACTCATCGTCGATTCATGTATTTTTTGGATTAAAATTTTTATAAAGCTTTAGTTAGTTTCAATAATTAATCGATGTCTTATGAAAGTATTAAAAAGAGAAGAGTGTTTTCGAAAATCCTCTATAGTTTCAAGATCTTACGGGCTTCAGTTTCACTCTAACATAATCATCTAAAGTAGCCCTCTAACTATCAACTCTATATTAATTTAAACAGGCTTATGAATAAAAGAACTTACTTGGTTCGACGTCGGAGACTCGGTGTACAGCACAGCAAGACTTCCCTCTTTCCAAAACAGTGTGATCCCAAATTTTTTTCTAAAGATGAAATCCAAGTAATAAGGCCCACTTCAAAGCTTGAGTTTTGTAATCAGGCTCTGATACCACTAAATGTAACACCCCAAACCTGACCCGAACGTTATGGCCAAATCTGGCGCGTCACATTGAAGTGTTTTAGCAGAAAACCTTATTTTCATTGAAAACCCTTCCTTAAAATATGAGACCTTGATAAACTTATAAAAACTCTCTTTTCAATTGCAAAAGCTTGTTTAAATCATATGATTTATGAAAACCTGTCAGTTTGAAATTTAGTTGCGAAAACATAGAAAAATATACTATGATTTAGGAAACTCATGTTCAACTTCTCGTAATTACAACGCATAAAAATATTAATCCAAATAATAACAAAAAAGGGAAGGCCTTATTACAATCCAGACTAAAAATTACTTAATAAACTAGTAACTTATATGCTTTGAAAACAAATATAAGTTGTTTTGCTAGCTGGCCACCCAGAGTCCCTCCAAACATCGAACCTTCTACTGAGCATCACTTGAGAAAAATAAAAGAGAGGGTGATTTTTCGAAAACTTAGTGTGTACTACCCTCAACAAACATAAAGCAAACATCAACCACCATAAAATCATACATGGAATACAATGCAGTGTAATCCCACCCGAATAATCTAACCGCTACACATCAATTTCGTCCCCCGAAACACATCATGTGGGGATATAAATATCGACCCACCCAACCGATACACATCAATGGTAGCCCGGTTACGAAACTACCTTCATTCATATATTGGGCTTAAAAGTTGTTGGTGGATCCACGATTGCCAAGTAACCATGCGATCCTCATATACTTCCTCCGTTCCATGATTCCCAACCCAAATGCAACCTAAGCAGAATATTGTATGTATGCAGCTGATATACATGTAACATCCGTAAAACTTACATTCAACACATAGAGGTATTTTGGTTATTTTTGCCCTTAGGGGCATTTCGGTAATTTCCTTTATTACAGCTTTTTACTTACCTTGGCCCATTAAAAAATCCAGTGAGCTAAGATGAAAGAATACTATGTACTAGGTAGGATTCTAGAGAAGAGGAGATGAGTCATTAAGACCGCTTAAGTACCAAGCTCTCCCTAGATCCAATCCTAGACATGCATATACCCATTGCCACACCTTAACCTTATGACTTGTCCACGGTCTCATTTAATTTATTAAGTTTTATGCAGTCATCATATACTAGGCCCAAAACCCTTTACAAAACCCAGACAAATCCACATAACTGTATATGGCACACTAGGCTCAATAATATTTTTATGGCCCATTATGCCCAAATTACATTTATATGGCCCATTAGGCCCAAATCACATTCATATGGTCCATGAGGCCCAAATCACATTTATAGTCATGTTCACATATGAATTTTCCATCACATAACATCAATATCAATTTTCGCCTATTGTGGCCCAACAGCCCATCGGGCCCATTAAGCCCATCTTGGCTCGGTTAGCCAATTCACAGCCCAAGTCCATGGAATCGCCCATGGGGCCTCGGATAACCTATCGGTTTCCCCCTCACGAGTGTTCGCGCACTCGCAAGTCTTTTGTAGCCAAACTTTTGACTTTTCAGCTTTTCGGCATTTCGGCATTTCGAGATTTGCCGATTTATTTTGTGTGTACAGTGTATGTACACACTTGGTAAGAAAGCATGCTGCGATATTCCTAGCCACGAACCTACAATTGATATCACTCAAGAATTAATCTCACATACTTATCTAATACTTTACCAAAGCCGAAGTCTCACCTTAACCTTACCTGAAATGCCAAGCCTTAATATCTTTTCCTAGATCACCAATCACGAGTACTTCCCAGATCTGCATTAACCTTTATCATTAAAAACATAATGGGGGACTTGTATCCAACATATGCCACCATTTTCTACTAAAGCCTATTCGGCCAACCCTTACTAAGTGAAGAACACTTACCAAAGTCTCACACCTGAGGAGCAAATTGGCAGGGATCCAAAAGACTGGGATTCGATACTAATCCTACCAAAATGGATTAGATGAAGTGAGGAACAGAGTAATTGATACTTAGCAAAACCGATTGGAAGAACAGAGCACTTACACCAGGACTAACCGATTAGAAATAGTAGGGGCGGCACCAAGGGTATTTAGCCCTTGCGATTTGTATGGCAAAAAGAGGGTTATTCGGCTCCAAGGGAAAAGAAAAGAAGAAGTCGGCTAGACTGAAAGTGAATAAACAAGATTTGAGTAAAGGAAGAATGGAAAATCAGCACAAGAACACAAAAGAAGAACAAGGGATTTTTGGCTTTTGGATCTTGGAGAGAAAAAGAAAGAAAAAGATTTCTCGCAACAAGGTGAAGGGGAATTCGGCATTAGCCTGGCAACCGTACATTTGGTACCTATATATAGCCTCTATAGCCGAATTTTCCATGCCCAAATTCCCAGCTCTGCTCCACCTCTACTTCACTCTTCATCTCTTAATTTTTTTCCCTAATTTTTCTCTTTCATCTCCGAATCTGGCGCATCACATTGAAGTGTTTTAGCAAAAACCTTTTTTTCATTGAAAACACTTCCTTAAGATATGAAACCTTAGTTAATTATGAAAACACTCTTTTCAGTTGCGAAAGCTTGTTTAAAACATTTGATTTAAGAAAGTTTATCAATTAAAATTTTGGTTGCGGAAACGCAGTATCTAAAAACTATGGTTTAGAAAATCCCTGTTCAACTTCTCGCAATTACAATGCATAAGAATAATAATCCAAACAATAACAAAAATGGGAGGCCTTATTACAATCTAGTCTAAAATCACTTAATAAATCAGGAACTAAATGCTTTTAAAACAACCAAGGCCAAGTTGTCTTGCTAACTGGTCACCCAGAGTCCCTCCAAACCTTAAACCTCCTATTGAGCATTATTTCAGAAAAATAAAAGAGGGGGTGAGATTTTGCAAACTCAATGTGTACACCCTCGTTGAGCAGCAAGCATTCATAAATCATCATAAAATCACACATGCAATGCAGTGCAATGTAACCCACCCTAATAATCCATCCGCTACACTTTAGCTCCATCCCCCGGTACACTTCATGTGGGGATATAAATATCGACCCACCCAACTGATACACTTCAATGGTAGCTCGGTTATGGAACTACCTTCATTGCAGCAAGCTGCCAATCATATAATGGGCTTAAAAAGCCTTCGGTGGATCCACGGTCGTCAAGCAACCACGCGATCTTCATATACTTCCCCCGTTCCAAAATTCCCAACCCATATGCAACCTAAGCAGAATATCATATGTATGCATGTCACATCCATAAAACTTACATTCAACACCTAGGGGAATTTTGGTCATTTTTGCCCTTAGGGGCATTTCAATAATTTTCCCTTTTTTACGGTTTTCACTTACCTTGGCCCGTTAACAAATCCCGTGAGCTAAGATGAACGAATACTATTCACCAAGTAGGATTCCAGAGAAGAAGAGGTGAGTCATTAAGACCACTTAAGTACCAAGCTCTCCCTAGATCCGATCCTAGACATGCATATACCCGTTGCCACACCTTAACCATTTGACTTGTCCACGATCGCAATAAATTAATTAAGATTTATATAGTCATCATATACTAGGCCCAAAACCCCTTACAAAGCCTAGTCCAATTCACATATGCGCATATGGCTCACTAGGCCCGATCACATTCATATGGCCCATTAGGCCCAAATCACTTGTATATTGCCCATTAGGCCCAAATCACATGTATATGGCTCATTAGGCCCAAATCACATTTATATGGCCCATTAGGCCCAAATCACATTATACACATGCTCACATACGAATTTCTAGCACATAGCATTAATTATCAATTTTTACCTATTACGGGCCCAATAGCCCGTCAGGCCCATTAAGCCTATTCTGGCCCGGTTGGCCAATTCACAGCCCAAGTCCATGGAATCTCCCATGGGGCCTCAGACAACTTATCGGTTTCCTCTTCACGAGTGTTCGTGCACTCGCAAGACTACCGTAGCCCAACTTTTGGCTTTTCGGCATTTCATCTTTTGCCGATTCATTGTGTGTGTGCAGTGTATGTATACACCTGGTAAGCAAGCGTGCTACAATTTCCTTAGTCACCAACCTACAAATGATATCACCCTTCAATTAATCACATGTTTAATACATATCTTTACTAAAATAAAACCTCACCTTAACCTTACCTTGAACACCAATCCCTAATAGCTTTTCCTTGATCACGTACTCCTTAGATCTGCATTAATATTACTCATTAAAACCAAATACTAGGGAACTCGTATATTCAACCCCTTATCTCACTTAAGACCATTCAGCTAACCTTAGCCAACAAGAGAGGAATACTTACCAAACCCGCAAAACACCTTAAGAGCAATTCGGCAGAGAGCTACAATCCGAGATCCGATACTAATTCCCTACCAGAGTTAATTAGAAAGAGTGAGGGAAGGAAGTACTCGGTATTAACAATACTAGCCGAAAAAGAGATAAGGTACTTACACCAAAAGAGTAATCGGCCCAAGAGAGATTCAGCTTTTCGACTTTCAAACTAATAAGGTTTATTTGGCACAAATTAAAGAAGAAAAGTAGCAGAAGGAATCAGCTAACCCAAAGGGTAAATCAAAAGAGATCTAAAGAGAGAAAGAATGGTAAAAAAATTAGCTAGCAAAGATGGAAAAGCCAATCGGCACTGAAGAAAAAAAAATGAAAAATTTGGCATTAGCCTAGGATCCCAAACTCGGCACATATTTATAGCCTCTAGCCAAATTGCCTGACCCTCAATTCCCAATTCAGCTCCATCACTTCCACCTTCTCATCTCCTCATTTTTCTCCCTGATATTTCCCCAATCTATTTCCTAAATTTTCTTTTCTGAACACTCCCCGTAGTGTCCATCTTCACGCCACTTCCAATCTTCTAGAAGGCCAAAATTAAACTTCCAAAAATACTAAGCTAGGATTCAAACCTTGGATCTCCTTGCTAGCCACTAATGCCACTCCGTACACCCTAAGTGGCGTCACTTAGCCATTCCACCACAAGGCTTTTTGATGCCATTTTCCCCTGTTTTTATTTAAAAGCCCAACTACTCCCAACCCTGGTTCTTTTAGTAATTAAAATTCCTCCACCATAAAACTCGAACCCAGAACTTCTCCAACATACCTAGACACTCCAAATTTCTTAAATCCTTATAGTCAACATGTCATTTGTCATTTTCTTGCTCACTTAAAAAAATTTTATGAGACCCAAAGCCCAAAGCCCAATTCATCTAGGCCCAAAATTCGAGGCGTTACAACTCTACCCCTTAAAAGAAATTTCGTCCTCGAAATTTCCAACTACCCAATAGTAGCACCACCTAGGTTACACCACTACGCTTCTGCTGCGCACTCTATTTCTAATTTCTAAATAGATAAATAGCACACTATGGATAAAGTATGTACCAGTATTCGTATTTGGAGCATCTTCGTCCTCTCTGTGACGTGCTCTGTAGACCAAAGCTGGCTGCCTTGCCTCAATATGATCAGTACCTCTTTCCAGGGCTTCTCGACCTAAACCGTTTCCATTGCTTGGTGGCTGGACACCACCTCGGCCCACAACTGGTACCTGAGCTGGCATTCTAGGGCAATTCTTAATCTTATGCTCCAAGGATCCACACGCTAGATAAGCACCCGTCCTCTTCCAACACTCGCTTACATGACCTTTCCCACAAACAACACAAGGTGGCATCCTTGGATTAACAGGAGGGGGCCCTGCTCTAACTGGCCCATTGTTTCTGGCCCTAGCCCTAGGCCTCTGTCCAACACCAGGAGTCTCAGCCTCCCTCTTATTCTTACCCCTTTCTTTTTCCCGAATTAGGCGCTCCGTGCGCTTTATCTCCTCCACTATCTTTGCCTTCTCCACCAACTCCGAGAAAACTCGCTCCCTTTGTGGAGCTATTAATATCTAGAGGCTATCTCTAAGTCTATCCTCAAACTTAACGCAATGCTCATATTTCGTTGCCACCATTACTCTTGCATACCGACTAAGGCGTAGAAACTCCGCTTCATACTCCGCCAACGATTTGTTTCCTTGGGTTAAGTTTAGAAACTCCTTCCTTCTAGCATCCACATAGCTTGCACCAACATACTTCCCTTGGAATAAAGCTTTGGAAAACTCTCAAGTGACCCACTCTGGTTGGGTGCCCTCTTTCACCGTCAACCACCACTGGTAGGCTTCTTCCCTAAGCAGTGACACTACCACTTTCAGCTTTTGTTCAGGTGAGCAGTCCAAGTCCTCCACTATCCTTTCAGTGGCCTCCAACAAATATTCTGCCACATTAGGAGCCACGCCCTTAAAGATCTCAGCCCCATTCAAACAAAGTCGCTCCGGAATGGACCCTCGATTTTTAGTGCCATTATTGGGCCCAACAACCCTTTCCAAAATCCTTAGCATTGCCTGCGACAATGCATCTTCTCCCGCGGCCCGATCATACGGTCCATTTCTGGCCACTAGTGATGTCGTAGCCTCTTCTACTCCAACATTAGGCATATGGCCTGATGCCGACGATTCAGCCCTAACACTTCTACAGTCTCGGCCACGGCCTCTTGTACCTCTTCTATTACCTATCGTTGATTCGCGTATTATCTGGATTATAAATTTTTATGAAGTTTTAGTTAGTTTCAATAATTAAACCGATGTTTTATGAAAGTTTTTAAAGAGAAGATTGTTTTCGAAAATCCTCTACAGTTTCAAGATCCTACGGGCTTGAGTTCCATTCTAACAAAATCATCTAAAATAACCCTCTATCTATCTACTGTATAATAATTTAAACAAGCTTAAGAACAGAAGAACTTATTGGGCTTGACATCGGAGACTCGGTGTGCCGCATAGCAAGATTTTCCATTTTTCCAAAACAGTGTGATCCAAAATATATATATTTTAAAATAGAAAAAAACCAAATAATAATAAGGCCCACTTCACAACCCGAGTTTTGCAACCTGGGCTCTGATACCACTAAATGTAACACCCCAAACTTGGCCCAGACGTTATAGCTGAATCTGGCGCATCACATTGAAGTGTTTTAGCGATAACCTTGTTTTCGTTGAAAACCCTTTCTTAAGATATGAAACCTTAGTTACTCATGAAAACACTCTTTTCAATTGCGAAAGCTTGTTTAAAACATTTGATTTGAGAAAGTTTATCAATTAAAAGTTTGGTTGCGGAAACGTAGTATATAAAAACTATGGTTTAGAAAATTCCTGTTCAACTTTTACAATTACAATAGATAAAAATAATAATCCAAACAATAACAAAAAGGGGAGGCCTTATTACAATCCAATCTAAAATCACTTAATAAATCAGGAACTAAATGCTTTTAAAACAACCAAGTCCAAGTTGTCTTGCTAGCTGACCACCTAGAGTCCCTCCAAACCTCGAACCTCTTATTGAGCATTACTTAAGAAAAATAAAAGAGGGGGTGAGTTTTCGCTAACTCAGTGTGTACACCCTCATCGAGCAGCAAGCATTCATCAATCATCATAAAATCACGCATGCAATGCAGTGCAATACAACCCACCTCAATAATCCATCCGCTACACTTCAGCTCCATCCCCCGGAACACTTCATGTGGGGATATAAATATCGACCCACCCAACTGATACACTTCAATGGTAGCCCGGTTGCGGAACTACCTTTATTGCAGCAAGCTACTAATCATATAGTGGGCTTAAAAAGCCTTCGGTGGATCCACGGTCGTCAAGCAACCATACGATCCTCATATACTTCTTCCGTTCCAAAATTCCAAACCCATATGCAACCTAAGTAGAATATCATATGTATGCATGTCACATCCATAAAACTTACATTCAACACCTAGGGGTATTTTGGTCATTTTCGCCCTTAGGAGCATTTCAATAATTTTTACTTTCTTTACAGTTTTCACTTACCTTGGCCCGTTAACAAATCCCGTGAGCTAAGACGAACAAATATTATGCACCAGGTAGGATTCCAAAGAAGAGGAGGTGAGTCATTAAGACTGCTTAAGTACTAAGCTCTCCCTAGATCCAATCCTAGACATGCATATACTCGTTGCCACACATTAACCATTTGACTTGTCCACGGTTGCAATAAATTAATTAAGTTTTATGTAGTCATCATATACTAGGCCCAGAACCCCTTACAATGCCCAGTCCAATTCACATACCTGTATATGGCTCACTAGGCCCAATCACATTCATATGGCCCATTAGGCCCAAATCGCCTGTATATGGCCCATTAGGCCCAAATAACATTATACAGATGCTCACATATGAATTTCTATCACATAGCATTAATTATCAAATTTTGCCTATTATGGGCCCAACAGCCCGTCAGGCCCATTAAGCCTATTCTGACCCGGTTGGCCAATTCACAGCCCAAGTCCATTGAATCGCCCATAGGGCCTTAGACAACCTATCGGTTTCCTCCTCACGAGTGTTTGAGCACTCACAAGACTACCGTAACCCAAATTTCAGCTTTTCGACATTTCGACTTTTCTGCTTTTCGGCATTTCAGCTTTTGTCAATTCATTGTGTGTGCAGTGTATGTACACATCTGGTAAGCAAGCGTACTATGATTCCCTTAGTCAAAAACCTACAAATGATATCACCCTTCAATTCATCACATGCTTAATACATTTCTTTACTAAACCGAAACCTCACATTAACCTTACTTTGAACACCAATCCCTAATAGCTTTTCCTTGATCACGTACTCCCTAGATCTGCATTAATTTTACTCATTAAAACCAAATACTAGGGGACTCGCATATTCAACCCCTTATCTCACTTAAGACCATTCAGCTAACCTTAGCCAACAAGAGAGGAATACTTACCAAAACCGCAAAACACCTTAAGAACAATTCGGCAGAGAGCTACAATCCGAGATCCGATACTAATTTCCTACTAGAGTTAATTAGAAAGAGTGAGCGAAGGAAGTACTCGGTATTAACAATACTAGCCGAAAAAGAGATAAGGTACTTACACCAAAAGAGTAATCGGCCCAAGGGAGATTCAGCTTTTCGACTTTCAAACTAATAAGGTTTATTTGGCACAAATTAAAGAAGAAAAGTAGCAGAAGGAATCAGCTAACCCAAAGGGTAAATCAAAAGAGATTTGAGGAGAGAAAGAATGGTAAAAGAATCAGCTAGCAAAGATGGAAAAGCCAATCGGCACTGAAGAAAAAAAATGAAAAATTTGGCGTTAGCCTAGGATCCCAAACTCGGCACATATTTATAGCCTCTAGCCAAATTTCCTGACCCTCAATTCCCAATTCAGCTCCATCATTTCCACCTTCTCATCTCCTCATTTTTCTCCCTGATAACTCCCCAATCTATTTCCTAAATTTTCTCTTCTGAACACTCCCCATAGAGTCCATCTTCACTCCACTTCCAATCTTCTAGAAGGCCAAAATTAAACTTCTAAAAATACTAAGCTAGGATTCGAACCTTGGATCTCCTTGCTAGCCACTAACGCCACCTCCGTACACCCTAAGTGGCGTCACTTAGCCATTCCACCACAAGGCTTTTTGATGTCATTTTCCCCTGCTTTTATTTAAAAGCCCAACTACTCCCAACCCTGGTTCTTTTAATAATTAAAATTCCTCTACCATAAAACTCAAACCCAGAACTTCTCCAACATACCTAGACACTCCAAATTCCTTAAATCCTTATAGCCAACATGTCATTTGTCATTTTCTTGCTCACTTAAAAAAAATTTTATGAGACCCAAAGCCCAAAGCCCAAGTCATCTAGGCCCAAAATTTGGGGCGTTACATAACCCCTTAATCCCCCCAAATTTCTCCTCTTATCACTCTTTACAGAGTTCATTCCAACGCCACCTCTGTCCAACTTTTAAGCAAAAATAAATCCCTCTTTTGTGCAAGGTGGGATTCAAACCCCATACCTCTTTCTGTTGCCTTGCATGTCACGCCACTTGCCACTTCACCACAAGGCTTCTTTGTGTCCAATTCCTCCTTCATTTATTCAAAAGCCCACCTACTTGCCATCAAGGTTCTTTTAATTATTAACCCATAATTTCCTTTACCCCTAGGTTTGACTCAAATTTTAACCGAGACCTACTATCACATAATTAACACTAAATCGGGAATACTAAGCACACTTTTTATCAGAACCAAAGTAAAAAAAGAAAATTTAGGATTTTGGGATTTTTGGGGCGTTACACAAAATTTTACCAACAGTTTATTAAGGATTTTTCAAAAATTGAAAAACCATTATGCTCATTACTGGAATAGAACAAAAAATTCCTCTTTGACGAGGCAAATCTGGACGCCTTTATTTAGTTAAAGTAGCTGGTCAATGCACCCATTATCGTTGCACCTGATTGGTCTCAACCTTTTGAAGTCATGTGCAATGCAAGTGATTTCGCTGTGGGTGTAGTGCTAGGACAACACCAAGGAAAAGTATTTCACACCATCTATTATGCTAGCAAAACTCTTACAAAGGCTCAACTCAATTATACTACCACAGAAAGAATTGTTGGCTATAGTATTTACTTTTGACAAGTTTCGCTCTTATCTTGTCGGCACAAAAGTTACAGTATTCACTAATCACTCGGCATTGTGATATCTCTTTACGAAAAAAGATGCCAAACCAAGACTAATACGATGGATTTTATTGTTGCAAGAATTTGACATTGAGATAAAAGACCCAAAGGGGTCAGAAAATCAAGTTGCCGATCATTTGTCTAGATTAGAAGTTGGCAGTGAAGACGGGATGGAAAATAATTCAAATTGTCAACACATTCCCAGATGAGATGTTACTCGCTGCCGATGTAACTTCTTGGTATGCAGATTTTGTTAATTACTTGGTGTGTGGTAAGCTTCCATTGAGTATCAAGGGCTACAAAAAAGAAAGACTTATTCGTGATGTAGTGAAGTACCATTGGAACGAGCTGTATTTATTCAAGGTATGCAATGACAACACCATTCGATATTGAGTTACTGTAACACCCTGAATTTTAGCCTAGAAGATTTGGGCCTTGAGTATGGGTTCGTAAGGAGGTTGTATATAAGTATTTAATTGTGCAAGGAAATGACACAATTAAATGTCTGCTTTGGTGGTTAATGGCCCTGAGAATTGTTTGAGAAATCTTGGGTTCAAACCTAGGCTTTAGCAAAAATTTTGGTTATGAGTGAATAAAACGCTGGATGCTTAGATGAAGGCCTTTTAAATTATTGTGTTAAATAAATGACACTAGGAAGCATGTGGTCTAGTGGTTGTGGCATCATTAAGGTTGCAAGGGAGCCTGGGTTCAAGTCTTGGCTTTTGCAATTTATTTTGGTTTTTTCTTTTAAAAGAACCTAGACTTTGGCCTATAGACCTTATAATTATTTGAGGATAAAATATGACACAGAAAGAGCCTGTGATGGAGTGGCAAGGTGGCTTGTTGTGTAATTGTGAGGTCTGAGGTTCAAGTCTTGCAATGTGCAGTAGAGTAATTATTTTGCTATTTGAGCTGTGTAGGAGGTGGAGTTGGACTGGAACTCTGTGGTTGAAGTGGTAATAAGAATAAGGAATTTTCCTAATGGTTGAAAGTAATCCCACATCGGGAAGCTAACATAAGAATTGGCGAGAAGCTGGCTTTAAATAGAGCGAACAAGATGAGTTGGTGATCACTGGTTTTAGGAGGGATTACTTCATGCCTGCTTAACCAAGGTTGGTGATCGTGGACTTCGACGGGTTCTCATAAACAAGTCTGTATTTCGCACTACTCTAGCTGTAGAACAGAAAATGTCGGAATGCCGAAATGCCAGTCACACGGCGATGGCAGCCACACGAGCGTGCGAGTGCATGTGTGAGAGCTTTGACATGATGGTTGAGGCTATCATGAGTGCTCTCGTGGGCTTAGGTTGCTTTGGGGCACGATGGGTCGGGATGGGCCATGTGGGCCCAATGGGCCTATAGGCCCAAGTGGATAAATTGTATGATTGTGTAGTAAATATTGGATTGGACTATGTGCATCTTATAGCTGTAGGCTAATATTACTGAAATGCCCCTGTGGGGTAGAATTACTGAAATGCCCCTGTAGGGTAGAATTACTAAAATACCCCTGTAGGGTAGAATTACTGAAATACCATCGATTTTTAAAATTACCAAAATACCCCTAATTTGTGAAATTACCGAAATACTCTTGACCTATAAAATTACTGAAATACTCTCGACCTGTAAAATTATCGAAATATCCTCGATTTGTAAAATTACCAAAATACACCTAATTTGGAAAATTATAGAAATACTCTTGATTTATAAAATTATAGAAATATCCTTGACTTTCAAAAATTATAGAAATACCATTATTTTGCAAAATTACTAAAATACCCTTAGTTTGTAGATTTACCAAAACACCTTTGTAGGGTGAAATGACTAAAATACCCTTAATAGGTAAAAAGACCGTTCTGCCCCTCTAGGGTATATGACTCACTGATAATACAATTTGATTGATTTGACTATGTTTTGACTGAGAATGTATGACTGTGATTGGACTGTTGTGACTGTGATTTGTATGATTTTGTATACCGTGTGTATATTTACTGCATTCATATAATATTATGTTGTACATGGGTGGGGATTATGTAACGGAGGAAGAAATTAAGGATCGCATGGTTACTTGACGATCGTGGATCCACCGATTGAGGATAGCATGGTTGCTTGGCGATCGTAGATCCACTGATCAAGGATCGTATGGTTGCTTGACGACCGTGGATCCACCGGTTGCTTTTAAGCCCAATTATATGATTATTGACGACTCTGTGTCGATCATATTTACACGAGGCTGTGTGCTGACTATATTACCGTCACTGATGGCTATGTGCCTAACATGATACAACTATCGATGGCTTAAAGCCAATTATTCTGATTATAGCTTTGCGCCAACCTACATATGGCTCTATGCCAACCTGATTATGGCTGTGTGCCAAACATATTTGCCTAAGGCTATGTGCCAATATATGATTATTGACGACTCTGTGTCGATCACATTCACCTAGGGCTGTGTGCCAGTTTGTTACTCTAGTTGATGGTTATGTGCCTAACATAATGCAGTTATCGATGGCTTTGTGCCATTCTACTTACGGCTTCCAGCCATCCTGTTATGATTGGCAACTTTGCTGCAATGAAGGTCGTACAGCAATCGAGCTACCATTGATGTGTATCGAATGGGTGGGTCGATATTTATATCCCCATATGATGTGTACCGGGGACGGAGTTGGTGTATAGTGATTGGATTATTGGGGCGGGTTGCACAGCATTGCATGGATGATATTATTGTGATATGATTGCGATATGGGCTAGGCCCAACTAATGTTGATTCTGAGATAGGCTAGGCCCAATTGATACTGTGATGGGTTGAGACCCAAATGTTAATGAATCGGGCTTTGGCCCACAAATATTCTGAATTGGACTATTTTGTTATTGAATAGGGCTCAAGCCCAGATTAGTTCTAAACTCTATTTTTGACTGACTGTTTGGATGCCAGGGGATTACACACTGAGTTTTTGTAAACTCACCCCATTTTTAATTGTGCGAGTAATCCCGGGGCTAGGCTGGTTCTTCTTTGCAAAGAGACTCGGAGATAGCCACACACTGCTTATGTTTTCAGATTTGTTTATTTATTGTTGCGTATTTCTTTTTAATTGGGTTGTAATAAGGCCTCTCTTAATTCTGGTTTTTATTTTACTTTGGGATTTTATTTACTATGTTTTATAATGGTTAAAAGTAGATCGCGGTTTTCCAAAACAACAACTGTTTTCAAAACACTATGTTTTCACAACTTAACTTTTAAACATCACGTTTTTGTAAATCGGTTACTTTTAGAATTAGCTTTCGCAAAGTAAAAAAGAATTTTGGAAATAAAATTAAGATGTTTTAAACATGGTTTTCGAAAAACACTTCAATGTGACACGCTAGATTCGGATCTAACTTCTGGGCCGAGTTTGGGGTGTTACAGTTATGGAATAAGAGATGCTTTCAATGCTGAAGCACTGTCATGATGCTTCTTATGGAGGCTATTTCGGTGGTATTAGAACTGCTTCTAAGGTTCCACAACCAAGATTCTACTGGCCATCATTGTTAAAAGATGCTCATAATTTTGTGAATCAATGCGATAAATGTCAATGCACTGGTTCTATTTCCCAACGTAATGAAATGTTGCAACAGCCAGTTATTGAAGTTGAATTGTTCAATGTTTAGGGAATGGATTTTATGAGACTGTTTCCAAGTTCATTTGGAAATCTTTATATATTAGCTGTTGTTTACTATGTCTCGAAATGGGTGGAGGCTATTACTATCCAAAAGGATGATGTAAGGACACTGCTCAAATTTTTTCACAAGCATATATTCCCCTGTTTCGGCACACCAAAGGCCTTGATTACCGATCAGGGTACACATTTCCATTGCAACCAAGTGGTAGCTACATTAAAGAGATTTGGAGTCAATCACAAAATGGCCACTACTTATCATCCACAAACCAATGGACAAGCTAAAGTTTCAAATCGAAAAATTAAGAATATTCTTGAGAAGGTTGTGAATCCTTTGAGAAAAGAATGGTCTTCTCGATTGGGCATCACAGACAACATATAAGACTCCATTGGGAATGTCACCGTACTAATTAGTTTTTGGGAAAGCATGTCACTTGCCAATTGAACTAGAACACAAAGCAATATGGGCAATTAAGCAAGTGAACATGGACTATGAACCTGCTGGAAAGAAAAGGCAGTTGGACATCACTGAACTAGAGGAGATTCAAAGAAATGCTTATGAAATTGTTGCAATTTATAAGAAAAAGACCAAACAATGGCATGACAAGATTATTTTGCAGTGATAATTTACCGCAAGTTAACAGGTTTTACTATTCAATTCTCAACTTAAATTGCACCCAGGTAAATTGTGTAAATTTTTATACAGTTTAAATGACAAGATTAATTTGGTCCTAACAGTTTAAATTTTTAATTTATTATTTTGAGATTTCATCTTATTTTATACATATTTTGTAAAGCTTGTTTTCTTTTCTTTTTGCAAAATAATAAGGTACTAATGTCGACACAACAATATTTGGTTGTCAACGCATTTCGTACCACTGTGTTACCATTAATCAAAATTAAAGGAACTTTAATCTTCACTATTGGATCAAAACCCACCAAGCCGTTTGATTTGTTTGTGCAGGCACAATTCTTATTGGACGCTACTCTTCCCGCTAGTTCTGTATCTCTTCACAAATCATCACAACTTTACATCTTCCTTTTTCACTCCCTTTAAAGTCTACACCATTGTGCCGACTGCAAAGCATCCAAGCAACCATTTTTATTCTTTTTCCTTACTCAGGATACCACCTTTTTCACTTAAAATCGTCTTCAATCCACAAAAGATGGCAAGAGCAAGAGGTTTGACCAAAAAATCCAACAAATCTACTAAAGAAACTGCATCCTTCACCACCGTAGTTCGCGAATCAAAATCCCTCAAGCAAGTGTAAAAAAAGGAATTAGTAATATTTTTAAATAAGGCAACAATGGCATGATTTCAAAAAAACATATAGTGCCGAAATTTTCACCCTGAACAGGGCATTTCCCTGTTGCAACAACAGGAGTTAGGCAAACAAATTCATCGAACCATTTATAAACTGAAATGGGGAAATTTCTATGCACAGCTTAGAAGCTATTCCCCTTCCCTAGTACGTGAATTCTATGCCAACCTTTATGACCCAGATTTAGAATTTTATTATTTTTCGTGAAGGTCTACTATCATGACATGCCAACACAGTCAATGAGTTGTATAACCTTACGGTCAATGTCGACGAACACTCTGATTTCTTTCTGAAAGTGACGAACCAAAAAAGAGACATGCTCAAATATAATTTGTGTATTGAAGGAGCACGGTGGACAGGGTTACATCCAAGAATTTTACAATGCACCGCCGTTTCTTAACATTGTACAGCAAAATTTGGTTTCACTTTATTAACTACAGGTTACTACTATCTACCCACAGCACCACCGTCAACCTTGATAGAATGTGTCTGATACATTCTATTATCAAGGGTTGAAAAATTGATGTAGGCGCAATTGTCCACTAAGAAATTGCTCAATGGGCCGCCAGGTAGACCGGCATTTTGGTTTTCCCATCATTCGTAATGTCACTATGTCAATAGAAAGGCATTTTTCCCCAAGAAGATGAAGAAATCATGGATAATAAGGGTCTAATTAATGAAGCCTCTATCTAGAAGATGACTCATGGTGTAGAAACACCAATACTGAAAGAGGAAGGAACTAGCAAGACAAAGAAGGGCAAAGCCAAAGCCGACAGTAAAGGAACAACCTTGTATATAGAGACATCCTTATGGAAAAGGATGAAGGATGTTGAGAAAATGGTTGCTTCCATCAGCAATAGGCAAATCAAACTTGTCGCAACAATTGAGGACATAGAGAACTCTTAGAATTTGTTTTATGCTTATACTAAAACCTGGAACAGTTCCATTGTAGCCACATTAAGCTAATTGAGCCCATCTCCAATATCAGACATCCCAGTGTTTCCAACAATCATTCAAAACTATGAGCATTCAATGACTTCGAAGATCGAGACCGATTGGTGGCATCTGTTCCAATCGTGCAAGTATCTGATAATGACAAAGATGAATAATCTAGGGACATTGAGGAAAGTCTGTGCAAGACTGATAGCTTGTTCAAGGATGGTATTTTTGCTGATCAAGAGGACACTATTGTTGACAAGGAAGCTGCTACTGCAGAAGAGGAAGTTGTTGCTGAAGAAGAAAAGTTGCTGAAAATGAAAAAAGAAAAAGAAAAAGCAGATTTTGTTGAAAAGGTTATCATTGTACCCAGACATGTGGGTGCAAATATTGATATTTTGGAGCAAACTGGAGCGAGACCGGTGGAAGTTGTTGAGGTTACTAATGAGGAGCAATGCAATTCATGGGCAATAGTGGTCTGCACTGGACCACATCAAGTGGCCTTTCCTACACACACAATAGTCGATGATGCCAGGGTTGAGCCAGGAACTAAGGAGCAATCTAAAGGCCGCTCAAAGCCTAAAGAAAAGAAAAGGAAGTGCTCCAAGGATAAAAAATGAAATAAGGAGGAGAAGAAAAGAAGGAAAAAGAAACATCATGCAACCACATCAACAGCTACGAATAACTGAGTTAGTTTGTTTTAAGCATTAGTTATAGTATTCAGACATTGCATGTAGCTATAGGTTTTATTTTGATAATTATACATTGTCATTGCAATTTTTGTTGTTATTACATATTCATGTCAGTGCACTAGGGACAATGCAATATTTAAGTTAGGGGGAATGTATATGGGATTTGGAAATACACCCACATTTCAAAATTTTTGGAAGCATGCAAGGTTTATGCACAATTGTTCAAAAACTTTTTGTTACATTCGATGCTTAATTCTTGAATCATGTGAATTGTTAATGAATGAGTTGGATAAATTTGACTGAATGTTGTATCTTCAATACTTTGATGAATGATTTAGGTTGCATTAGTAATAAATGACTAGTAGCATTCTTTGAATCTTTAACGAAACTGCCTTCTACAGCTGCTTATATATAAAGATATTTATAAATAAGTGACACTCAAAAGTGGGTGTATTGTGGAATGCTAAAAAGGGAACACTCCAATACAAGCGTTAGAAAAATGAATCTAGCCAAAGGTCATCACTACTTGAGTGTGTGTCTACGCAATTACATACTCTATAGGGGTTTGTTGCCCCCCATCGTTATTTCTCAGGAAAAAGGGTACAGTAATGCAACGATATTTCTTATTCCGAAATGAAAAGATATATAAATACTTAGTATTGTACAATAAATGTTGTATTGGTTGATAGAATTTAGGATTTGAAGCATGATGCTGGCATTAATGAAGCTGTAATCTTATTCATTCATGATTATGTATTGTCGATGCAATATTCTTTCATCTGAATGTGACTCATTAATTGGGATTTTAGGTGATTCAAGTCACTAGATTGTTCATTTGCCTAACCTAGTAATGGTTTGCTACCTTGCTAGCTTCTATTTTACTTGAGAACAAGTAAAAACTCAAGTTTGGGGGTGTGATTGTACTAGAAAGAACATATGTTTTCTCCCTACTTAATGTTTAATTTGTTCCCATTTAGTTACCCTCAGCATACATTATAGCATGTTGAGTTTAGTAAATTGCATTTTACAACTCAATGAATCCTAGCCTATTTTATCATTAATTTTGCTATCTTATTGCATTAATCTCGCTACATTAGTTAATTCCAGATTGTGTCCAGAATTGTCACCGCAGTTGACAGATGTCTGCAATGTCAGTACATGAGTTAATTCCAGATTGCGTCCAGAATTGTTGTCATAGTTGACAGTTGTTTGATACGAGCCAACCATGCCTGAACTGTCCAATTCGGTGTAACTACCTTGTACGAATAAGGACAAAAGAATCTTAAAGGAAGAACACCTGTATTGTTGAGGAAAACATAAAAGGATTATGAGAGAAGAATGAAGAGAGGATTTTTTTCCTGAACCACCATTCTCTTACCCTATTTTGAAGCTTGTGGCCATGACCGCTTGAGCCTCCTTTAGGTGAGCCAACATGAAGACTGATGCAGATCCACTTCTGACATGACCATCTAAGTGCAGAACAAGGGGAAATGGAGGGATTCAATCAAGTAGCCTAGGAATAGTATTCTCTATTTGATTCTTTCTCATTTCTTTAAAAACGCTGACGTTTACTCTATGTTTTCTACTGTATGGAAGTACAACAAATGCTTTGTTAAATGTTATCTTATTAAATCTTATTTTATTTATTTATTCTTGGGGGTTTGAATGTTTTAAACATAGAAGTGTTATTGCAGTCACTAACACTAGAAGGTGTAGTGACAGTTTGAGCTAATATGCATTTCAGCGACAGTTGAGTAAGGACTAAATAATTTTTGTCCACTTGTTCTTAATAGTGTTATATTGTCATCATCAGAAGGTGAGGTTAATGTGCATGGTTAAGTCCCAGATTAAATAAAAGAGTGGCATTTGGTAATAGATACATTAAATTTTATTGCGTCGACAA
The DNA here is from genome assembly GCA_025698465.1 of Gossypium longicalyx. Classification (NCBI taxonomy): domain Eukaryota; kingdom Viridiplantae; phylum Streptophyta; class Magnoliopsida; order Malvales; family Malvaceae; genus Gossypium; species Gossypium longicalyx. The sequence continues at coordinate 31,927,359 of CM047006.1, forward strand.
TCACCTATCTTTTATACCTTGTGAGTACTTAGTACACTACTCAATATTCATGTTGGGGATCCTACTTTATCCATAGCATACTTTATCTTCTTTTTTTCCGAGTTATTGCTTCAACAACTATCCTCACAATTTATCTCGTTTCTATCTAGTATTGTACCGACATTAATAGACAAAAGACAACCATCCCTGAAGGACCGATATCTGACAGACTCACATCTGTCTATTATACTTGCATCAACAGTGTACACTTGCACATCATTGTTGTGGCGTTTATAGTCAATCAATGGTACAGCTCACTTCTATGTTTCATAGCTCAAGTGCCAAATTATCATAAATTATGAATATGTGTGTACTGTTGTAACGCCCCCACGCCCGAGACCGTCGCCGGAGTCAAGCTTGAGGTGTTACCGAACATAATTTATCAAATTAAGAACTTCGAATCATTTGTTTCTACATTCACAGCTTTCTATCTACCTGCATCACAGTTACAAGAAAAACCATATCTCGAGTTACAAAACTCGAAATTCAGATATGTAAATTTTCCCTAAATATAGACTCATATATCTATTCATTATTTTTTTTCTAGAATTTTTTGTTGAGTCAATTAGTACAGTTTATTAGTTAAATTCTCCCCTGTTTCAGGGTTCGACTGCTCTAACCTCTATGTATTACGAATCAGATATCTCTCTGTAAAGAATTTCAATTACTATTAATTTTGTTTCTCTTAAAACTAGATTCAATAAGAAATCTGTACATATAAAGCATGACTTCTAATTATTTTTATACAATTTATGGTGAATTTCCAAAGTTAGAACAGGGGATCCAGAAATCACTCTGGCCCTGTTTCACAAAAATTCAAATGTCTCATAAATTATAATTCATATACTTGTTTTGTTCAATCGATATGAAAATAGACTCATCAAGATTCAATTTCATAACTTAATCATCATTTAATTCCATTTCTACTATTTTTAGTGATTTTTCAAATTTACATTACTGCTGCTGTCAGATTCTGTTTTATGACAAATTTCACTTTACTAAGGATTTTCATGGACTAAATATCATTTTAAACATACATAACATCAAATATAACATAGATTGGTCATTCCAATGGCTAATCATTTACAAACCCTTTTCTTGCCAAACCATAGCCATATCATAAGATTATTTACACAAATTGAGTATTTTGCCATACATGCCACATTCAAAATATACAAGCCATTTTACTGATTTAAGCCTTCGGATAGTGTGAACGAGTCTTCGACCTATCCCGATTCTCAAGTCGGCTTGTCAAAACTACAATGAAAGAAAAGGAGGGAGTAAGCATAAATGCTTAGTAAGTTCACATGCAAATAGCAAGTAACATAATCACACAATTCCACATAAAACATCATTTACATTTAATATCTTTCTACGATTTCATCTTACCAAGTTTTCAACCCGAAGGTTTAAGCACATGCCTGTCAAATTTCTCATTTACCACACTTACCAACATGTCACCTTCGTTTTAGGCATTCTCCTTATTTTCTTAAGATCCACCTGTTGAACACGTCGGAATATAATTCGAATACACGAAAAGTTTGTACATAAGTGCCACATATGTAGCCAAGCTACCATGTAACCCGCCCATAAGCGAACTCGGACTCAACTCAACGAGCTCGGGAGTTCGCATCCATAAGTGAACTCGGACTCAACTCAACGAGCTCGGATGCCTAGTTACATCTCACGAACTCAGACTCAACTCAACGAGTTCGGACATTTGCATCCATAAGTGAACTCGGACTCAACTCAACGAGTTCGGATGCCCAACCATCCTAGTGACATGTCACTTGTATTCTAATATATTACCAAGGTTCAAACGGGCCTTTTCCTCGATTACACATCTTTTCCGTCTTCCATAGAACATCGAAACCGATACTCGGTAGCAAATCATAATTTACATATAATTCAATAATAACCGTAAAGCATAATATTTCATGATATTAATCATCATATCACATAAATAACATTAGATTACTTAAAATGACAATTATGTTACTACATTTACACATGAACTTACCTCGGTATAAAATTATTAGTAATCGAGCCTATTCTTCGTAAACTTTGTTTTTCCCTCGATCGCAACTTGAATCTCGTTTCTCTTGATCTATAATGCCAAATTAATCTTATTTAATACATACATTCATCAAAACAGCATTTAATACGAACTTTGACAAAATTACATTTTTGCCCCTAAACTTTTTCATAATTACACTTTTGCCCCTAGGCTCGGGAATTAAACTTCATCTTTTATGACATGATGATTATTTTTCCCTTCTATGGCAGCATCAATTTCACACTCTAACATGTACTTATGACTATTAGGTATTTTTACCGATTAAGCCCTTTTACTCGTTTTCGCTTAAAACCGAGTAGTACAAGTTGTCTGACATAATTTAAAACCTCATATTCTATCATAAAAAACTAAAATACACAAATTTTACCTATGGGTATTTTTCCAAATATGAACCCTAGGTAAATTATTGCTAGCATAAGCTAAATCGAGCTACCGGGATTCCAAAAACGTAAAGAACATTAAAAACGGGGCTTGGAATCACTTACTATAGAGCTTGGAAGCTTGAAACAAACCCTAGCTATGGAGAACCCTTTAATTTTCGTCCTAATGAAGAAGATGGACATATTTTGCCATCTTTTTCCTTTTTTTAATCTTTTAATTACCAAATGACCAAAATACCCTTAATACCTTTCTTTGAAAATTTTCATGTACAAGCCCATTTTTGTCCAAAATTTTAGAAATTGGTCAAATTGCTATTTAAGACCTCCTCATTAATATTCCAAAGTAATTTCATACTAAAAATTTCTAGAATGCAAGTTTTGCAAATTATTCGATTTAGTCCCTAATTTCAACTTAAGCACTTTATGCATAGAATTTCGTCACGAAATTTTCACACAATCATACAATCATACCATAAACCTCAAAATAATTATAAAATAATTATTTTTATCTCAGATTTATGGTCACGAAACCACTATTCCGATTAGGCCCTAATTCGAGATATTACAACTCTCCTCCTTTTAAGGATTTTCGTCCTCGAAAATCTTACCGGTAAACAGGTGTGGGTATTGGTTTCTCATAGTTTCCTAAGGTTCCCATGTAGTCTCTTCTACCTCGTGCTTTTGCCACAATACTTTCACGTGAGCAACACTTTTATTTCTCAGTTGCTTGACCTCTCGAGCTAAAATCTTAATTGGTTCTTCTTCATAAGTCATATCCGGTCGTAGCTCAATTTCTATCGGTGAAATTATATGTGAGGGATCCGAACGATGCCGACGTAACATAGATACGTGGAACACATTATGAATCTTCTCTAATTCAGGTGGTAATGCTAGCTGATATGCTACTGGTCCAACTTTTCCAATTATTTCATACGGCCCAATAAAACGCGGACTTAACTTGCCCTTCCGTCCAAATCTAAGAACTTTCTTCCATGGGGACACTTTCAAAAATACCTTATCACCAACTTGAAACTCGATTTCTTTTCGTTTCAAATCCGCATAAGATTTCTGTCTATCCGAAGCAACTTTCAAACAATCTCAAATCACTTTCACCTTTTCTTCGGTTTCTTTTATTAGATCAACTCCATAAATCTGATTTTCCTTGAGTTCAGTCCAATACAATGGCGTCCGACATTTACGACCATACAATGCTTCATAAGGTGCCATCTTCAAACTCGTCTGATAACTATTATTATAAGCAAATTCTACTAACGGTAAGTACCTTTCCCAACTACCTTGAAATTCCAATACGCAACATCTGGGCATGTCTTCAAGAATCTGAATTACTCTCTCTGATTGTCCATCAGTTTGTGGATGAAAGGTAGTGCTAAAATTTAACTTTGTACCTAATGCCTCTTGCAACTTTTGCCAAAACCGTGAAGTAAATCTCGAATCTCTATCCGGAATGATTGACAAAGGTATTCCATGAAGTCTAACAATCTCACGGATATACAATTCAGCCAACTTATTAAGAGAATAATCCGTACGTACCAGAATAAAATGAGCTGATTTAGTCAGTCTGTCAACTATTACCCAGATGGCATTTTTCTTCCCCGGAGTTAACGGCAACCCTGATATAAAATCCATAATAATCCGATCCCATTTCCATTCAGGAACCATGATAGGCTGGAGTAATCCCGAAGGTACTTGGTGTTCAGCTTTCACTTGTTGACAAACTAAGCACTGTGATACAAACTCAGAAAAATCTCTTTTCATTCCACTCCACCAGTACATTTTCTTCAAGTCATTATACATTTTCGTACTGCCCGGATGAACCGCCAAACAGCCATTATGTGCTTCATGCAAAATCTTTTGAATCAACTCCTCATTTTTCGGTACACAAATCCAATTTTTAAACATCAAGCAACCATCAAAACCGATTCTGAAATCTGACCCCGTATCAGCTTCACACTGTTTTCTCTTGGCTTGCAAATCTTCATCGCTTTTCTGAGCTTCAAAAATCTCTTGTAAAAACATCGGTCTTGCTCTTAACTCTGCTAGAATCGAACCATCATTTGATATCTTTAATCGAGTGTTCATAACTCTCAAAGCAAATAGTAATTTTCTGCTTAAAGCATCGGCAACCACATTCGCTTTTCCCGGATGATAATCAATAACAAGCTCGTAATCTTTCAATAACTCCAACCATCTTCGTTGTCTCAAATTCAAGTCTTTTTGTGACATCAAGTACATAAGGCTTTTGTGGTCGGTATATACTCAGCACTTTTCAACATACAAATAATGTCGCCAAATCTTCAAAGCAAACACTATAGCAGCTAATTCCAAATCATGAGTCGGATAATTTCTTTCATGAAATTTTAACTGCCTCAAAGCATAAGCCACCACTTTTCCTTCTTGCATAAGTACACATCCTAAACCATTTCGAGAAGCATCACTATACACCACAAATTCTTTACCTGATTCGGGTTGTACTAACACTGGTGCTTTAGTTAATAACTTTTTCAATTCTTCAAAACTCTGTTGACATTCTTTCGTCCATTCAAATTTAACATTCTTTCAGAGTAGTCTAGTCATAGGAGCAGCAATTATAGAAAATCCATTTACAAACCGCCGATAATACTCAGCTAGCCCCAAGAAACTTCTAACTTTAGTTACCTTTTTCGGTGTTTTCCAATCAACAATGGCTGAAATTTTACTAGGATCAACCCGTATACCATCACCTGAAACAATATGACCCAAAAATCCAACTTCCCGGAGCCAAAATTCACTTTTACTAAACTTAGCATACAGCTGCTTATTTCTCAAAGTTTGCAAAACTATCCTCATATGCTCAGCATGCTCTGTCTCATCTTTTGAATAAATTAAAATATCATCTATAAACACCACAACAAATTTGTCCAAGTATGGCCGAAATATGCGATTCATTAAATTCATAAACACAACAGGCGCATTTGTCAACCCGAATGGCATAACTAAAAATTCATAATGATCGTACCTTGTTCTAAAAGCAGTTTTAGGCACATCCAACTCTTTTACTCGCAGCTGGTAATACCCAGATCTCAAGTCAATCTTTGAAAACCATGTTGCTCCTTTTAGCTGATCAAATAAATCATCAATTCTCGGCAACGGATACTTGTTCTTGATTTTCACCTTGTTTAACTGCCGATAGTCAACACACAATCTCATAGAACCATCTTTCTTTTTCACAAATAACACAGGAGCACCCCAAGGTGAAAAACTCGGTCTCACAAAGCCTTTATCAGTCAACTCTTGCAACTGCGACTTTAATTCTTTCAACTCTACTGGTGCCATTCTATATGGAGCAATCGAGATCGGAGCTCTTCCCGGTATCAAATCAATACCAAATTTTACTTCCCTGACTGGAGGCAAACCCGATAATTCTTCTGGAAATAAGTCCGCAAATTCACAAACAACCGGTATTGATTCAACTTACTTTTCAACTTCTTTTGTATTAATTACATACGCCAAATAAGCTTCATAACTTTTTCTCAAATATCTTTGAGCCGACATTGAAGAAATCACACTAGACAATGCCTTTGATTTATCTGATTCAACCCGCAGAGTTTTACCATTTACACACTTTAATTTTATAACCTTTTCTTTGCAATTTATTATAGCATCATGCAATGTCAACCAATCCATACCCAAAATAACATCAAATTCATCAAATGGAAACAACATCAAGTCGGCCGGAAAGTAATGACCCCGAATCATTAAAGGGCATTTCTTGCATACTTTATTAACTATCACACATTTGCCTAACAGATTCGACACTTTAATCATAAATTCTGTGTTCTCAACAGGTATATTCATACTAGAAATCAAAGCAATAACATTAACATCATAAAGAGAAAATATATTGGTAATCACATCGGGTGAGGAAGCATCTTCACGCTCTTTAATAGCATAAGTTCTAGCCGGAGTCCTTCCTTTAGGTCTAATTGCTGCATCTCTGGCTACATTCTTACTGCTTGCTTCACTCCCAGCTTTTCTTGGATACCTTCCCCTCGAATCCGCACCACTTGCTTTTGTATACTGAAATTTTTCTTTCTCAGCTCTCTCTCTGGGCAGTCTCTAATAAAATGATCCGGAGAACCACATCGAAAACATTCATTTGCTCTGCACGGACCAAAATGATTTCTACCACACCACTGGCACTCGGGTTTAACAAATCTCGAGTTCCCTACACTGGCTGCTAAAGTAGTCTGGGACTTAGGACCTACATTTTGCTTCTTAGAATTCCCATATGATTGCCCAGATGAAACTTGGGAACGAGGATTCATATTTCTTGACTTTCCGGGTTGCTGTGAGGGTGCATTACTCATTGGTCTTTTCTTCCAATTTCGTGTCTCAGATTCTACCTTTTTCTTTTCCTTAAGTAGTTCTTCAGTCTTGCAAGCTTGATTGACAAGTACCACCATTTCTTTTAGTTCAAGGATCCCAACAAATACCTTGATGTCTTCGTTGAACCCTTCTTCAAATCGTCGGCACATCTTGGCCTCTGTAGGAACATATTCTCTAGCATACTTACTCAATCGAACAAACTCTCTTTCATATTCTGTGACTGTCATATTACCTTGCTTCAGCTCAAGAAACTCTTTACGTTTCTGATCAATAAATCTTTCACTAATATATTTCTTCCGAAACTCTTCTTGAAAGAATTCCCAGGTTACCCTCTCTTTCGGTACCACCAAAATCAAAGTCTTCCACCAATTATAGGCTGAATCCCTCAACAAAGATATAGCACATTTCAAACATTCTTCAGGTGTACAAGATAATTCATCAAATACCTGAATAGAATTCTCAAGCCAAAACTCTGCTTTCTCAGCATCATCATCAATATTTGCCTTGAATTCCTCGGCCCCTTGCTTGCGGATTTTGTCAACTGGAGTTCTATGAAATTTCATCAAATCCACACCTTGAGGCATCGAGAGTACAGGCTGAGGAATCGGGGGAGGTGGGGGAGGTTGTGCATTCGGGTTCGTACGAACGAACTCTGTATACCAAGCATTCATCATTTGGAGAAAGGCTTCTCGGGCCCCTTCTCCTCCTCCTTGACCAACAGTAGGAAGTGGATTTTCAGTTGGCACCGCCCCTTCAGCCGGAGCTGGTGCATTACTCTCTACATCATCAGCCGCAACTGGATCGGGATCCATTTACTATAAAAAAAATCATTTAAAATGTCAGAAGTCGTCACACTATCACAATTTATACATATGGCATGTATAGCAAAATCCATACATACACTACGTAGCCCGAGAACTGACTAAACCTGCTCTGATACCACTAAATGTAATGCCCCTACGCCCGAGACTGTCACCGGAGTCGAGCTTGAGGTGTTGCCGAACATAATTTATCAAATTAAGAACTTCAAATCATTTGTTTCTACATTCACAGCTTTCTAGCTACTTGCGTCACAGTTACAAGAAAAATCATATCTCAAGTTACAAAACTCGAAATCAAGATATATAAATTTTTCCTAAATCTAGACTCATATATCTATTCACTAATTTCTTTCTAGAATTTTTGGTTGGGCCAATTAGTACATTTTATTAGTTAAAATCTCCCCTGTTTCAGGGTTTGATTGCTCTGACCTCTGTGTATTACGAATCCGATATCTCTCTGTACAAAATTTCAATGACTATGACGTTCCTTTATCCTAAACTAGACTCAATAAGAAATCTTTACATATAAATTATGACTTCTAATTATTTTTATACAATTTATGGTGAATTTTCAAAGTCAGAATAGGGGATCCAGAAATCACTCTGGCCCTGTTTCACAAAAATTCAGATGTCTCAAAAATTATAATTCATATACCTGTTTTGTTCAATCCATATGAAAATAGACTCATTAAGATTCAATTTCATAACTTACTCATCATTTAATTCCATTTCTACTATTTTTAGTGATTTTTCAAATTTACATCACTGCTGCTGTCAGATTCTGTTTTATGGCAAATTTCACTTTACTAAGGATTTTCATGGACTAAATATCATTTTAAACATACATAACATCAAATATGACATAGACTGGTCATTCCAATGGCTAATCATTTACAAACTCTTTTCTTACCAAACCATAGCCATATCATAAGATTATTTACACAAATCCATACATGCCACATTCAAAATATACAAGCCATTTTACCGATTTAAGGCTTCGGATAGTGTGAACGAGTCTTCGACCAATCCCGATTCTCAAACCGGCTCGTCAAAATTACAATGAAAGAAAAGGAGGGAGTAATCATAAATGCTTAGTAAATTCACATGCAAATAGCAAGTAACATAATCACACAATTCCACATAAAACATCATTTACATTTAATATCTTTCTACGATTTACATTTAATATCTTTCTACGATTTCATCTTACCAAGTTTTCAACCCGAGGGTTTAAGCACATACCTGTCAATTTATCTCATTTACCACACTTACCAACATGTCACCTTCGTTTTAGGCATTCTCCTTATTTTCTTAAGATCCACCCGTTGAACACATCGGAATATAATTCGAATACACGGAAAGTTTGTACTTAAGTGCCACATATGTAGCCAAGCTACCATGTAACCCGCCCATAAGCGAACTCGGACTCAACTCAACGATCTCGGGCATTCGCATCCATAAGTGAACTCGGACTCAACTCAACGAGCTCGGATGCCTAGTTACATCTCACGAACTCAGACTCAACTCAACGAGTTCGGACATTTGCGTCCATAAGTGAACTCGGACTCAACTCAACGAGTTCGGATGCCCAACCATCCTAGTGACATGTCACTTGTATTCTAATCTATTTCCAACGTTCAAACGGGTTTTTTCCTCAATTACACATCTTTGCCGTCTTCCATAGAACATCGAAACCGATACTCGGTAGCAAATCATAATTTACATATAATTCAATAATAACCATAAAGCATAATATTTCATGATATTAATCATCATATCACATAAATAACATTAAATTACTTAAAATGACAATTATGTTACTACATTTACACATGAACTTACCTCGGTATAAAATTATTAGTAATCGAGCCTATTCTTCGTAAACTTTGTTTTTCCCTCGATCGCAACTTGAATCTCGTTTCTCTTGATCTATAATGTCAAATTAATCTTATTTAATACATACATTCATCAAAACAGCATTTAATAATAACTTTGGCAAAATTACATTTTTGCCTCTAAACTTTTTCATAATTACACTTTTGCCCCTATGCTCGGGAATTAACCTTCATCCTATTTTCTTATGTTTTATGACATGCTGATTACTTTTCCCTTCTATGGCAGCATCAAGCTCACACTCTAACATGTACTTATGACTATTAGGTATTTTTACCGAGTAAGCCCTTTTACTCGTTTTTGCTTAAAACCGAGTAATACTAGTTGTCTGACATAATTTAAAACATCATATTCTATCATAAAACACCAAAATACACAAATTTTACCTATGGGTATTTTTCCAAATATGAACCCTAGGTTAAATTATTGCTAGCATAAGCTAAATCGAGCTACCGGGATTCCAAAAACGTAAAGAACATTAAAAACGGGGCTTGGAATCACTTACTATGGAGCTTGGAAGCTTGAAACAAACCCTAGCTATGGATAACCCTTTAATTTTCATCCTAATTTTCATCCTAATTACCAAATGACCAAAATACCCTTAATACCTTTCTTTGAAAATTTTCATGTACAAGCCCATTTTTGTCCAAAATTTTAGAAATTGGTCAAATTGCTATTTAAGACCTCCTCATTAATATTGCAAAGTAATTTCGTACTAAAAATTTCTAGAATGCAAGTTTTGCAAATTATTCGATTTAGTCCCTAATTTCAACTTAAGCACTTTATGCATAGAATTTCGTCACGAAATTTTCACACAATCATACAATCATATCATAAACCTCAAAATAATTATAAAATAATTATTTTTATCTCAGATTTGTGGTCACGAAACCACTATTCTGATTAGGCCCTAATTCGGGATATTACAATTGTGATATGTGTTTATATGACATGTGGCTATTATGAAATTTATTAATAAAGATGATTTTTAGTATTGTAATATGTGCTTGAATGTTATGTGATTATATGAGTATTGCGATATATGCTTGAATGTTATGTGATTATATGAGTATTGTGAGATATGTTTGAATGTTATGTGATTATATGTGTATTGTGATATATGGGAAAATGTGATATGTGATTATATATGTAATGTGATATATGCTTAAAAGTGAATGTGATTACCATGTAAAAGAACTAGTAAATAATGCACGAGTAAGTATAATAAGACACTAGAGTTTGAACAGTTGAGGTTGTGCTAATTGGTTGTTTCGTTAATTCTTGATGAACTGTTTGCATGCTAGTTGTTCCAGGCATTCACTAAGCTTGTTAAGCTCACCCACTCCTTTCTTCAAACCATTGCGGATTAGTAGTGTGTCGGTATGAGCAGTTTGGTTTCTAAGGGGTGATCCAAGCAAGTCTGTTTCCATTTTACTGTAGGTGTTATTTTTATTTGTTTACGTTTTGGGAATAAGGCAATGTGGTAGAATTTTAATGATATTTTTCATGGTGTTTTGGAAGTTCCATAGCTTAATTCCTCTTAGGATTTTGAGAACTAAATCGTATTATTTTGATTATCATTTGGACTTATTTTCGATGTTTGAAACTATTATTACGTTCATTTCGATGTTTATTTGATGATGATGTGATAGCATGATGGATTGGTACATGTTGGAATGATTTTTATGATCAAGTATGTTGTATTTTTTTGGTCTGGAACATGGGTATTGATTTTTTTTTGTAAAAATGATACCTCTATTATTTTCAAATGTGCACGGAGATAGTAACGTAATTTGGTATCGATACCCTATCACGAGTATCGATACTCAAGGTAATTTCATTGATACTTTTGCAAAGGTAGCAATAGTTTCTGAGACTTTGGTTTAGATGAGAAACAGAATACTGATTTGGTACCGATTTTGCAAACGACATCGATACCGCACCAGAAAAATATCGATACCCTTATCCTTGTATCGGTACTTAAGTGATTGTCTTGAAAATTTTGCTAAGTGGTCCTAATGCATGTTTAATTAGTATTATAAGTTTATTTAAATTATGTTTGGCATGTTTTAATGATGGTTGATATATGTTTGACTAAAAAATTATAATATCATTGATTCAGAAGATGATTTCTTAATAATGTGACAATTTACTATGAGTATGACATATGACGGTGTGACATCTTTATATTCAGGCTTGGCAACCAAGCCAAGTATAGGGTGTTACACTTATACTCCTAAATTAAGAAGGAAAACATTTTCCTACTTTAAGAAGGAGAATATTTTCCTACTTTAATAAGGAGAACATTTTCTAAATGAAATAAACTTATCTAACTAACAAGGGTTCAATGTTCTCTCTGTATAAATAGATGGCACCAGTAGGGCTATTTATACAACTTAAAGATATTGTTACTCAGCTAAAAAATATAGAGAATTTATTCTCAACTATTCAACCTATTTTTCGGAATGACAATTTTTGTCTATTTTTATTTGAAAAGAGATTTTTCGTTTTCACATTAAAGAAAAGAAAACTTTTTCTAGTATTGTGTTTTTTATTCAATTGGTTTGATCCACACTTGAAGTAGTTCGTCGTACGAGAATAGCGGTGAAAACCATTCAGTTGAAATTTGAAAAATGTCAAGGATCGACCTATATAAAAACACATGTAAAATTTTAGTTTAGGGTTTATTGTTATAAATATAAAAAATTGGTTTGGTTTTCAAAATTTCAATTTTTCACTATGCACAAAAATTGTTTTCAAAATCAGATTTTTCTAACACCATAATTAGTGTGGCTACGTTCATGGATATTTCCATCATCGAGAAGGTGAAGAAGAAAGGCGAACTGAGATTGTAAAAGGTTAAATTATTGCTTGTCTAGAAGGTAAGATGATATCCCAATGTCAGTGGTTTAGTCATGAATAAAATTGGTAGTAGAATAAAAGGCTCAAGTCAAATTCAAACTAATGGGGCAATTAATGGATAGAAAATTGGACCAACCCCATCACTCAAAGGTTTTCAAGTGGGAGAAACCAAGTTCTCTGAAGAACTCGACAACAATAAGGTGATCACTTGTAAGAGAATGATTAACAAAATTGAGGTTGTAATGGTTTTTGGCTTCTTGGTTGTGAAAGCAATCATTAAAAAAAGGTGGATGGGAAGAGGGCTTTGGTTGTGGAGGGTTTGGTTGAGATGGATTAGGTGGTTCTGAGGATGGATTACATGAAATGTTTTGGGTGGTTAACGGACTTGGGGTGTTGGACAATTTCTTGTTTGCAGAACATTTAATATGTTGCAAGATTTTTGGATAACACATTAATAGGAAAATAGTTTAAGACACAAAATATATTTAGTACCTACAAGAAAACACAATAATATCTCCAATAAATCAACTTATTTTCATCATAAAAAATGCATTTTCTAAGCAATACAAAAGACTAAAAAGAGGGCATACACTTGAGCTGGTGGAGGTTGTTACAATTAGGAATGTTTTCCAGTATTATGTAAAATACTTGAGTCCAAACAGTCTAGCAACTGACTTTATAAACTGGTTGGAAAAATTTAATTTCCTACGAACTTCAGAAGCTTGGCCTAACAATGTCACTAGTAATTTAGCATAAGTCTTGATTGGACGTATAGGGGAACCTCCTTTCTTTTTCTATGAAGTTTTTGGGATTTGTTCTCGCAATTGTCTTATCAGTCCAACTATACACATTCTTCTTATTCTTTGAGTCAAGGTAGAGGGAAGTATTCAAGAATCTGAAGAGAGTGAACGCCCACAACTAACACAGCGTAGACTTAGAAAGGGGCTTCCTACACTAAAAGTTCCTTCTCTTCCATTTCTAGCACTTCCTGCAGTTCTTGCAATTCCAATGGAGTCTGCCCTTTCAGTTGGCTCCCTACTTCAAAATGTTGATCCTCCACTAGTTCAGGTCCCAAAAAAAATATTACCCTCTGAACAGCCAGTGGTTCTTGCCAGTTCTTACCCCCAATAGGCCTCTTCTACAAAAAGAAATGAATTTTTCCCTGTGCGTGACTTATATACATTAGGATCATCTTTTATTTCATTGAGTTCTATCTTCCTAATTCAAAATAGTATGATACCGCCTCAGATGAAAGAGTCTCTCCACTTTTATCTTTCTTCCAATCAAGAATCGTCTCTTCTTTCACTAATGGTGAATTCTACACAAGCCCTATATGTGGAGAATGGTTAGAGGAGTGGGCTCTTCTAAGAAATCAATAATTACCATACAACCAAGGTTGCATGCTCAGAGGAGGCAGTCAAAGCTAGTAATTAGAAAATATATGAGCTATGTCAAAATGATCAGATTTATAAGAGTAAAATTAACATGTCAATTCCTGTGTCATGGCTTGGAGGGCTAAGTTCAAAGACATGGAAAACTAATGTGAACAGTTGGAAGGAAATTTAAATCCTTGGAGAAGAGTGAATCCTCTCTAAAGAAGAAACTCAAGGCTCAAAAGCTACGCCACAAGGCTGAGATGGATGATCTACGCCAATCCAATAAGGAATCCTTTAGAAAATGTTAGGAATATACCACAAGGAACATGACTAAAGCCTTTTCTAAAGTAACTGTCTGTAATAACCAGCAAGTCCCAGAAAACTTCAGACTTTGAAAACATTTCTTGGAGGTTTCCAATCAAGTATAGCTGAAATTTTACTTGGATCAACCCGTATACCTGATGCTGATATAACATGGCCCATAAAACTGACTTCACTTAACCAGAACTCACATTTACTGAACTTTGCATACAACTATTTATCTCGCAAAGTTTGTAACACAAGTCTCAGATGTTCGGTATGTTCAGTTTCATCACGGGAATAGATCAAAATGTCATCTATGAACACAACCACAAATCGATCCAGATACTGTCTGAAGATCCAATTTATCAAATCCATGGAAATAGCAGGTGCATTAGTAAGTCCGAAAGGCATAACCTAAAACTCATAGTGTCCGTACCTCATTCGAAAAGTAGTCTTTGGTACATCGGAGTCTTTAAATCGCAATTGATAATAGCCTAATCCCAAATCTATCTTCAAAAACATTGTAGCCCCTTTCAATTGATCAAACAAATTATCAATCCATGGCAATGGATACTTATTCTTTATAGTCACCTTATTGAGCTGTCTATAATTGATGTACATTCTCATAGTTCTGTCTTTCTTTTTTACAAATAATACTAGTGCACCCCAAGGAGAGAAACTCGGTCACGCAAAACCACTATTTGTCAACTCTTCCAACTAAGCTTTCAATTCTTTTAATTCAGTAGGAGCCATTCTGTACGGAGCTATCGATATCGGAGTCATCCCCGACACTAACTCAATACCAAACTCTACCTCCCAAATAGGTGGCAAACCCAACAATTCTTCAGGAAACACATCTGGATACTCGCACATAACAGGTACTGATTCAATGTTTCTTTTAGCCACTTTACTATCAAGCACATAGGTAAAATAAGCTTTACAACCTTTCCTCACATATTTCTAAGCTAACATCAAAGATATCACTACTGGCAAACCATTCAAATCATTTGATTCAATCTGAATAATCTCATCATTTTGGCAGCATAAGTCAATAGGCTTTCTTTTGTAGTTTACAACAGCATCATGCAAAGTCAACCAGTCCATACCCAGAATTATGTGAAACTCATCAAATGGCAACAACATCAAATCAGCCGGAAAGCACAGATCTCGAATCATCAAAGGACAATTCTTACACACTTTGTCAACCATAACATACCGGCCCAAGGGGTTTGACACACTAATCATAAACTTAGTAGACTCAACAGGTAGAGTCTTACTGAATACTAAAGTCTCATACACATAAGAATGAGTCGAACCAAGATCAATCAATGCAATTACATTAGTATCATAAAGAGTGAATGTACCAGTAATGACATCTGGGGATAAAGCCTCCTCGTGTGCACGAATAGCATAGGCTCTGGCAGGTGCACGAGCTTCAAATATAACTGTTATATCTTTAGTCTCTTTCTGACTGCTACTCACATTACCCACATTTTTGGGTGATCTACCTCGAGCTGCAATGTTACCTGAACTTGTATTTTGAACTGGATTTTCTTCAGCTAACTCTAGGCATTCACGAATATAATGATACATCGATCCACATTTAAAATAGGCTCGATCATGCAATCTGTAACTATCAGGATGTTGTCTACCGTAATGTTTACACTCGGGTTGATTTGATCTAACATTACCCAAACTAGCTACTAAGGTAGTTCTCGAGCTCACAGGTGGTCTATTCTGATCCTATCAAGAACAACCCGAAGTAGCCTTAGAACGGCTAAAATCATCTCAGAACTTCTTTGATGTAGACTGGAATGGCTTACCAGATGGTCTCTTACGTGCATCTCTAGCTTCAAAGTCATCTTTTCTTTTCTCTTTCCCGAGCTCTTCAGCTTTCAGGCTCATTTAACAAGTACTACGAACTCTTTTATCTCAAGTATGCCAACTAACAATTTAATGTCTTCATTCAGCCCATCTTCAAATCTTTTACACATTATAGCTTCGGTCAAAACACACTCTCGGGCATACCAACTGAGCCTCATGAATTTTCACTTATACTTTGTCACTGTCATGTGACCCTGTTTCAACTCTAGAAATTCTTTGCGCTTCTGGTAGATAAATCTTTGACTAATATATTTCTTACGGAACTCAGTCTGAAAGAATTCCCAGGTCACCCGCTCTCTCGAACCCACCAATACTAGAGTATTCCACCAGTGATAAGCAGTGTCTCAAAGCAAGGATATGGCACATTTCAAACATTCATCCGAAGTACAAGATAGTTCATCAAACACACGGATAGTATTATCAAGCTAGAATTCAGCTCGCTCAACATCATCATCATTAGTAGCTTTAAATTCTTCAGCCCCGTGTTATCTAATTTTATCAACAGGTGGCTTATGTAATCTCAACGGGTCACTTACTTGAGGCATAGTAGGCATCGAAGATGGATTAGTCGGGGGTGGAGGTTGTTGTGCAACTGGATTAGTCTGGATATACTGAGTAAACCAATCATTCATCATTTGGTAAAAGGATTGTTTAGCCTCCCCCTCTTGGTTACTCCAAGTTGGTCGAGAATCAACCGGTGCTGTCCGTTGCGTGGGAGCAGGCGCTACACTCTCGACATCATCAGCTACAGCTCTGTCGGGATCCATTACTATATGAAAACACATTTTTAAATGTAAGAAGTCATCACACTATCGCAATGTATATTATGACATGTATAGCTAGACTCACGCGCTGTGTTAGTCCTAGAATCGACTAAACTGTAGTTCTGATACCAATAAAATGTAACACCCCTAAACTACATCCGTCGCCGGAGTGAGGTTACAAGGTATTACCTGACAAGACACAAATTACAAGCAATCATTTGCATACACTTGCACAAACTTTTAAACCAATCAATTATT
This sequence comes from Gossypium longicalyx, assembly GCA_025698465.1. Taxonomy (NCBI): domain Eukaryota; kingdom Viridiplantae; phylum Streptophyta; class Magnoliopsida; order Malvales; family Malvaceae; genus Gossypium; species Gossypium longicalyx. Next base: position 31,944,402 of record CM047006.1, read on the forward strand.
AAAATAAATAATCAATTTAAATTATTATTATCATATAGCCAATTATAACTTTGATGCACTATTAGAATGTACAAATCATATTACACTTCAACCGCATACTAAAATTATACATTAATAGAACTCACATAACAAAGTACACATAATTATTTCAACTTAATCACATCTTATTTGGCACTTATACATTACTACCTGTTCAATAAGTTTATAATCATAGTTTAGGGACTAACTTATACACTACATAACATTTAACTACTATCCAGCAGAACACATGTATATCACATAAAAATTCATATAATTTTCATGATTTACTAAAGCATAAATCACTATTCATTTGGTCATTTTTCAATGCAATTAGCCAAATACAAACATGTTTAATAAATAGGCTTCAACAATTGTTCACTTCCAACTTTGTCAATTAAAGTACTCAAATGAACCAACCCAAACATCCAAATTATATGCCCCTATTAAATCAGTACAAAAACCATGTTCATTAATCAAATTTATATAGCATAACTTTAACCACAAATATTCAATACCACATTTATATCATGGACATATAAGTATACATATGTCAACCTATTATTAATATATTTGTCGAATCATACGTACTGTAACGCTCCGTACCCGAGACCGTTGCCGGAGTCGAACACGAGGTGTTAACAGACTTAATTCATTGCTTAAACAGCTCAAACAATTTAATTTTAGAAATTCCAGACAAGCTGGCTAACTGCGTCACATTCGCTTAAAAATTCATATCTCGAGTTACAAAACTTGAAATCCAATTACATCAATTTTCCATGAAAATAGACTCATATATATATTTACTAATTTTTTTCTAGAATTTTTGGCTTGGCCAATTAGTACAGTTTATTAGTTAAAGTCTCCCCTGTTTCAGGGTTCGACTGCTCTAACCTCTGTGTATTACGAATCAGATATCTCTCTGTACAGAATTTCAATGACTATGAAGTTTATTTCTCTTAAAACTAGACTCAATAAGAAATATTTACACATAAATTATAACTTCTAATTATTTTTATAGAATTTATGGTGAATTTCCAAAGTCAGAACAGGGGATCCCGAAATCGCTCTGGCCCTATTTCACAAAAATTTAAACATCTCATAAAATATAACTCATATACCTGTTTCGTTTCTTCCATATGAAAATAGACTCATAATTATTCAATTCCATATTTTATTCATCATCTAATTATATTCCTACTATTTTTAATGATTTTTCAAATTCACGTCACTACTACTGTCTGAATCTATTTTATGGTAAATTTTACCTATTTCATGGTTTCCATGGATTAACTAGCAATTTGACATACATAATACCAAATATGATCATAATTAGCCATTCCAATGGCTAATCATTACCAAGCATTTTTATACTACTCAATAACCATATCATAAGACCATATATACAAAATGATTATAATGCTATACATGCCATACTCAAAATATACAAGCCATTATGCCAAGATGGTATACAGATAGTGTGAGCGTGCCTCCGACCGTTCCCGATTTCCGAGCTGGCTTGTCAACACTACAAGGAATGAAAAGGAGGGAGTAAGCATAAATTCTTAGTAAGTTCACATGCAAATAGCAAGTAACATAACCATATAAGCAAACATAAAACATCATTTGCATAATCATCACCAAGACATTCATATCATATTTTCATTTATCATCTTACCATATTGTTGTTATATCGATTTTTCAACCCGAGGGTTAAGTACATGTTCAAAGTATCCATTTCACAACACTTACCAATACGTCCCTTTCATCTTGAGTATTCCTCCATTTGAGTAGAACTTTACTCGTCGAACACATCGGAATATAATTCGGATACATGGAAAGTTTGCACATAAGTGCCACATATATAGCCAAGCTACTATGTAACCCGCCCATAAGCGAACTTGGACTCAACTCAACAAGCTCGGGCATTCGCATCCATAAGTGAACTCGGACTCAACTCAACGAGCTCGGATGCCTAGTTACATCTCACGAACTCGGACTCAACTCAACGAGTTCGGACATTCGCATCCATAAGTGAACTCGGACTCAACTCAACGAGTTCGGATGCTCAAATATCCCAGTGACATGTCACTTGTATCCTAATCCATTCCTAAGGTTCAACGGGACCTTTTTCCCAATCATGTGTCTCAACCATCTTCTACGGAATGCCGATACCGATACTCGGTAGTATTTCACATTTTCCAAGTATATCACATCATTTGACATATTATCAAACAATTATCACGAGTATAATATTTCATAATAATTATCATATCATTTAAATAACATAAAAACATTTAAAATAATAACTATGTTACCAACATTTACATATGAACTTACCTAGTATGCGAAAATGGCTACTTTTACCATTTCGTCCACAACTTGGTATTTTCCCCATTTTAGCCCGAATTTCAGTTTTCCTTGCTCTATCATTTAAAATATAGTCTAATTAGGACTCACATTATTCAAATTGACCCAAAATCATATTTTGGAAAAATTACAATTTTGCCCCTAAACTTTCGCATATTTACACTTTTTCCCCAAAGCTCGTAAATTAAACTTCAGCCTATTTTCTTATGTTTTATGATGTGATGATCATTTTTTCCTTCTATGGCAACATCAAATTCTCACTCTAACATGTACTTATGACTATTAGGTATTTTTACCGATTAAGCCCTTTTACTCGTTTTCACTTAAAACCGAGTAGTACAAGTTGTCTAAGATAATTTAAAACCTCATATTCTATCATAAAACACCAAAATACACAAATTTTACCTATGGGTATTTTTTCAAATATAAACCCTAGGTTGAATTATTGCTAGCATAAGCTTAATCGAGCTACCGAGACTCCAAAAACGTAAAGAACTTGAAAAACGGGGCTAGAATGGACTTACAATCGAGCTTGGAAGCTTGAAAAACCCTAGACATGGTTTCTCCTTGCTATATTCGGCCATGGGGTTGAAGATGAGCAAAATTGGCTTTTAATTTTGTATTTTAATTCATTTTACCCCTAAATGACCAAAATGCCATTACTACTAAACTTTCCAAAAATTCCATCCATGTCCAATTTTTGTCCATAAACTTAGAAATTGGTAAAATTCTATTTAAGACCTCCTATTTAATATTTCAACACAATTTCATACTAGAAACTTCTAGAATGCAAGTTTTGCAAATTATTCGATTTAGTCCCTAATTTCAATTTAAGCACTTTAGGCATAAAATTTCTTCACGAAAATTTCATACAATCATGCAATCATATCATAGACCTCAAAATAATCATAAAATAATTATTTATATCTCAGATTTTGTGGTCACGAAACCACTATTCCGATTAGGCCCTAATTCGGGATATTACACGTACAACATATTTATTAGTTCAAATAACGAATCTAACTTATTCTTACTTGACCAATTCATTACATTAATATCCTTGACTTATACACATATATATATTCATACACATATATTTCCATTACGTCTGAAATCAAAGTAATTAATATCCATTCAGACATATATATATATATATAACATAATTATTTCACTCCAACATTAAGCCGATTTGGTAAACCATTCACAAGACAAAACATATCATAATAAACCCTTACCATATTCGAACTTAACTAAATAACATTTAATACAAATTCACATATTAACACCTATATCATCATAACAACCAATTTCATATATATTTTATCTATACAAAACCTTAGCCGAATTAACTAAACATGCTATGAAAAGATATATATACACCATGATCATTTCATCAACCACATCCAAATTTGCCAACCATTATCAAGCTATTTCAAAAACATATAACACCTATCTCAAACACTATTTATTTATAGTACGTAACATTATAACCAAAATGAACTCAAACCATAAGCAAACATAACCAAAATCAAACATGGAAATTAAGCCATTTTCGCTTTGCTCAAATTATACAGAACAAAATTCAACATTTCAAAAGATAACCCAGCCTATACAAGCCATAAGATCAAGTTCAACTTTTAAAATACCAAAACCGTAGATAGTGTGATGAACTTTGCTGACAATCCCCGAGCTCCTAACTTGAGTCCAAAATCTATAAAATAGAAACACACATATACACAGAGTAAGCTTTTGTAGCTTAGTAAGTCATAAGCAAATAAACTATTTATTAACATGAACAATTTATCTAAGGTAAATCTAATTATACTTTCATGGTTGTATTAATCCAACATCTCATGATTTCACATATCATATACTTTTGCATATAGCTTTACTTAAAGCCGAATACACATATATAAATATTAAAAACATATCTTTCAATTTCAAAGCTAATTATCATTATTGTTAACACATATACACATATTCTTGAATCAAAATATGACATAGTGTACATTTACATAGCAATGGCCGGACCTAATACACAAAGCATATATGTTCACATTAGTAACTTACTTACCTTATTTAAGTAGGTGATAACCCAATTCATACCTGATCATTTTAGCTCATTTTGCACAATCAATCACAACCTGTTGTTGCCCGATGATCCATTCGGAATTGGATAGGACACTCGGACAATCACACATATTGTACATGTAACAGCCCGATTTAGACCCTAGTCGAAACGATGGTTTCGGGACCATGAATCCGAGTTATAAAAATATTTAAAAATTATTTTCTGTGTTTATTATGTGTGAATTTGTATGTGTGAAATTTTCGTGATTTAATTTTATCGTTTGAGTGTCCAATTAAATAAAAGGGCTTAATCGTGTAAAATAAAAATTTGATGGTTAAATATGAAAGTGCCAAATTGTTGTTGTCTTTATAATATGAAGCATTTATGTTGCAATTATACCATTGATTTTATGTATGGACGGTCATGACCTTAACATATAATGGTTTTATATTTTATGAAAAAAGTTAAATAAGTAAAATAAATAATAATGTTAATATATGTTATATTGTAACATAAAAAAAATAAAAGCCATTATATGTGTTATAATTTTCTTTCATGACCGAAACATAAAACAAAAATAAAATAATAAGGTTTTTCATGTTCGGCCATTGCTAAGCTCAATCAAGGTATGTAACTAGCTCGGTTTGTGATGATTTTTACGTTTTTGAGATCGTTTCTAAGTTATTTACAAGACCCATGCTTGAATTTTTAATTTTGGTGAATATTTTGAGTTGTGCCATTGTTGAAAGCTTGTGATTTTTGTTGTTTAATGGTAGAAAATAAAAGATATGTGATAGATTAACATGTTTTGTATTGAAATTTTTGATGATTTTGAGTAAATAGGACTAAATTGCAAAAATAATAAATTGAGGGACTAAAATGTAAATAAATTAAAATTCAGTATAACATGAGTGTATTCAAATTTTGAATATTTTGTATTTTGTGAAATAAGGACTAAATTGTAAAAAATATAAAATATCAGGGGTAAAAGTGTAATTTTCCCATTTATGTGTTTTTGGATTAATTTTATTGAATATTTGATTAAATAAGTTTAATTTATATTAATTTAGATCAAGAAAAAAGAAAATCGAATTTGGATCGGGGGAAAACTAAAGTTGTCGACTAGTCATCCCATTCCGTTTTACATCGTCCGAGGTAAGTTTATAAGCAAATAGATGTACTTAATTTTAATTACATGTGAATTATATATGCTGAATTGAAATATGTAAATATATATGTGTATTAGCCGAATGTGAATAAGCTTGGCAAAAATATTTATGAATTCGTTTCGACTGAGTTACGATGTCCGAAAGCCCCGTATGAACCTTAGGAATAGCTAGGATACATATGTCATGACATAGGATTCCGATATGTGATGTGCGAGTAAAATCATGGCATCGATATATGTGTTCGAGTAAGACTGCGTTTTATACGCATCGATATGTGGCTCCGATATATGTGTGCGAATAAGACCCTGTCTGGGACAGTGGCATCGATATGTGTTTACATGTAAGACCACGTCTGGGACGTTGGCATTGTATGATATATGTGATTATCTGAGTGTCCTATCCAATTCCGAATGGTTAATCGAGTAGCGATAAGTTGTGATCGAATGTGTAAAATGAACTAAAATGACCAGGTATGAATTACCTTATTACCTACTTGAAGTAAGGTGCAAATCACGTATAATGTAAGTAGAGAATGAATGTGAATATGGAATGTGTATTTGGCCTTGTGAACAAATAATATGAATATTTTTGAAATGATTCTTGAATATGAGTATAATAGATTATATATATTCCGCCATATAGTAAGCGTATGTATAAGAAGTTATATTTTGATTCATAAGCTTGTGTATTTGAGAGTATGTTTACTTGGTTATAATATAACATTTTGGCTTTGAAATTTGAATGGTAATTTGTTAATATAGTTATTTGAGTATTCGGCCAAGATAATAATTGTGTATGAAAGTATATATTTTATTATTGAAATGTTAAGTTTGAGATTATATGTGATAATAATAATATTGTTTGGTTTAGTTTATTCGAGTTGACTATATCATTGAGTTATTCATTTGCTTATGACTTACTAAGCTATAAAAGCTTACTCTCTGTGTGTGTTTGTTTTTGTTTTATAAATTTTGGATCAAGTTATGAGCTTGGGGATTGTCAGCAAAGTTCATCACACTATCTACTGTTTCGGTACTTAATAATTTAAACTCGATTTATGGCATGTATAGGCTAGCCTTGGAGTTAGTATATTTTGAAAGTGTATGTATATAAGCCACGCAAAAATGGCTTAACTTCTTTGCTTGAAATCGGTTATGTTTGATTATGGTTTGAGCTTATTTTGGTTATAATGTTACATGCTATGAATGAATGGTGTTTGTGATAGGTAATATATGTTTTGAAAATGGCTTGATAATGGATGGTGAATTTGTATGTGGCTAATGAATCGGTCATGATATATATATATATATTCATAAGTATGTTTAGTTGATTCAACTATAATTTTTTATAGATAAACATGTGTGTGAATTGGGTTGTTATGTTTCGTTAAAGTGTTAATATGTGGATTGGTATTAAAGAATATTAAGCTATATTCTAATGTGATTGGGATTTATTTTGGTATATATATTATATGATATGTTTTGTATTTGAGAATGGTTTAATAAATTTAGTTGTAATAGCAATGTATAAGTATATATATGTGCATAAGTCATGGTTATTAATGTATTGAATTGGTCAAGTAGAGACAAGTTGGATATGTTATTTAGACTTATTAATAGGTTGTATTTGTGGTTCAAAAAATGTGATTAAAATAGGTCTTTAAATGATTACTTGTATGTTTGTGTTACAATTTTAGAATTTAATATTTGAGGTTTAAGTTAGGCTATAAAAATATGATTAAAGAATGTGGTTTATGTGTTGATTTTAAAGAGCAATTTACTTGGATGTTTGGGTTGGTTTATTTGAGTATTTTAATTGTTAAAGTTGATAATATACATTTGATATATGCTAGGTAAGGTATTTTATATATATATCAATGTCATGCAATTGGGGTGGTTAGATATTATATGTTATAAAGGTTTGGTAATATTTGATAAATGAAATGGACATTGTGATATATGTTATTTATATGAAATGAAATGATGTATGTTTATAGGTCTTGAAGTAGGCAAAAAAAAAGGAGAAAGATTGTAAGTCGATGAGTTATTTTATATTAAATCATTCTAATGCTTGGATGCTAGGTATGCATATATGATTTGTATATGAAATGTCATGTATCGAGTTATGAGTTAAGAATTTATTTTCTATGATCATCTGGTTGTATTGATTGAATAGAAATTTGTAAAACTATATGAATAGTAGAGTCGAAGCATGATAGTTTGGTTTAAAAATTTTATTGAATGATTTACTTTGTAATGAAAGTCTATTTTGAATTGTCTTATGATCGGTAATGCCTCGTAACCCCATTCCGGCGACGGATACGAGTTAGGGGTGTTATAGTACAATGCCAACGTCCTAGACGTGGTCTTACATGTAATCACATATCGATGCCACTGTCCCAGACAGGGTCTTAGTTACACACATATATCGGAGTCACATATCGATGCCATGGTATTACTTGCACATCACATATCGGAATCTTATGTCATGACATATGTATCCTAGCTATTTCTAAGGTTCATACGGGGCTTTCAAACGTTGTAACTCGGTCAAAACGAATTCAAAAATATAGTAACCAAGCTTATATACATTCACCCATTGTAAATATAAATTCACGTATTTTATTTCAGCATATATAATTTGCATTTAATGAAAATTAAGTACGTCTATTTGCTTATAAACTTACCTCGGACGATGTAAAACAGAACGGGACGACTAGTCGACAACTTTCATTTTCCCTCGATCCAAGTCCAATTTCTTTAGTTCTTGATCTAAACATATTCAAATTAAACTTATTAAAATATATTTTCATTCAATTTAGCCCAAAAACACATAAATGGGAAAATTACCATTTTACCCCATAACATTTTACACTTTTTACAATTTAGTCCCTATTACACAAAACAAAAAATATGCAAAATCTCAACATACCCATGTTAGGTCAAGTGTTCCTAGTGTTCATACAAGTCCATATACTTCATTTATTTCACATTTTAGTCCCTCAAATTATTATTTTTGTAATTTAGTTCTAATTACTCAAAATCATCAAAAACTCCAATACAAAACATGTTAATTCAAAACATCTATTTTATATTTCATCATCAAACAAAAAAAATCACAAGCTCTCATCAATGGCAGAACTCAAAATATTCATCAAAATCAAAAATTCAAGCATAGGTCTTGAATATAACTTAGCAACGATCTCAAAAACATAAAAATTATCAAAAACCGAGTAAGGACGAACCTTGAATTAAGCTTGGAAGGTGGCCGAACCTAGATTTCTTTTATTTCTTTTATTTTGTTTCTTATTTCGGTGGATCAACAATGAAGATAAGGAATATATTAACTTTGGTTTTATTTTATGATATGTTTATATTATATTAACTTATTTTATTAACTTACCAAATTAACCTTAGTTAAAAAATATTATACTATCACATATATATGTCCTTTGCTGTCCCCCTATATTAATAATGGCCTAATTACCTCATAAATTCTTCATGTTATAAAGACAATAACAATTTGGTCCTCACACATTAAACTATCAAGTTTTCATTTTACGCGATTAAGCCCTATTATTTAATCGGACACTCAAACGATAAAATTAAAGCAAAAAAATATAACACATGTAAATTCACACATAATAAACACAGAAAATAATTTTTAAATATTTTTCTAACTCAATTTCATGGTCCCAAAACCACCGTTCCAGTTAGGGTCTAAATCGGGCTATTATAGTCCAATTTTGTTCTTCACAATCAAGTGGTTGTTTGTCCAATGAATCTAAGTCAAGTAGACTTTGATTTTCTTAAAGATATCCCTATTGATTCCCTAAGCTTTAATGTATATCATCTTGAGGACAAAGATTGGGAAGATTTTCAACAAAAGTGGAAACAAACTACTAGTTTCTTCTTCCCCAATATGCTTGAAGCTGAGGATGAAGAAGAAAATTCAGAGGATTCCATTGACTTAGAAAAAAGCTCTAGAGGATTTGGAACAAGCAGAAGAGGTCCCTAATGAACCTACTGATTGTAATGATGAGGAAGGAAATTAGATTTTACTGATTGTAATGATGAGGAAGGAAATTAGATTTTCTTTTTATACTATCTTGTACTTTCTTTTTCTGTAACAATATAATATTTTCCAGATTTCATCAATGGATCTATCTGTTATTTCTTCCACTGTCTTACTTATAACAATATTACTTTATTAAATATCTTTCACACAAAAATAAATTTCAACATACCTGAGGGACTATGCTAAGCTCGACGTATTATGCATACAGAGCTGACTCACTTATTTGCCACAGAATCGACTAAACTAATAAGTTTGATACCAACTTGTAACGCCCTAAAACTGACCTGGTTCACCAAGTCCAGATCTCGGGTGTTACTACACAAAATACTTAATAGAATTATCGAAATAGTTAACATAAATTCTTATTGAAAACATCTTTCTTATTGTTTAACTGATAGACTTAATATCTAAGAATAAGGGACATTATTATAAAATAAATCATCACATCAAACTCGTTACAATGTATACAATATAAAAGTTTATTATAGGCAGACTCTTAGGGCATAACCCTACCTACGTCACTTTTCCGTTGAATGCATGATAACCCACTTCGCTGATACCTTGGTGCACTCTTGACACTGTCCCTCCCAGCGCATTCTCTTCCAGTACACCTGAAAACAACAACAAGCATTATAAGTTCAAGAGAACTTAGTGAGCTTTATCCCAAAAATACCTTGGTAGATACTTTATCTTGTTTGAAGAACATTTGTACGCTAACTACCCTTCTGAACCAATTACTTTTGTTTCAGGTAGATACTATTATAGTTTCGTTATACACTTACACACCAACTTTCATACTCCTAATTTACCAATGTACCATTCAAAAAAAACATATCTTCGTAGCCAACTTTAAACAAACCAACTCTTCACACATATATTTATTCTAGAATAGTTGTTCACAGATGCTTATCACTGGAGGATAAATACCCATTCGGTATATACTAATTCAGATTTGCATACTATCAAATTACTAATTGAATCATACTCTGGTTTGATATCATACAAACTCACACTCATAATGTACTATACAGAACATTCAGATGAATCCCACATCACTCTATTTCAACACCCCAAATACTTAAAAAATACGATGACTTGGTTTTCATAAGATTCTAGAAGAAGATATGATACTGTTCAAATATGGCGTATACCAGATACTCAAGAAAACTCAAATTTTAGCACTATACAACACAAACGAATTCAAATAAACAATTTCTTATGTTTCTCAACTGCGAGTACGCCCATATTCAACATTAATAGATTATCATGATGGATACCCTCCTTAACATTCAGATACACACTTCTCTTCAAGAACTTCCTTAAAAACTTATCCAATTGCTTTACAGATCTAATTCCATCAAAATAACCTCGGACATATCATAACCTTATCTTAGCAATACTTATTCCAATACTGGTTGCCCCAAAGGACTCGACAGAACCATGGACACTTTAGATGTCTTAGATTTTAAACTATCAGATTTCACCAATTCATAATTAATATAAGAGTGTGACGATCTAGGGTCTATCAAAGTGTAAACAGGCAAATAGGATAATATAAAAATATCTACTACAACACCGATAGCATCACCCTCATCGCAAGTCCATGCAACGTATGCTCGAGCTAACGCTTTGGCCTCTAACTAATGAGCAACAACTTCACTCCCTTTTCTCGCACCACCTCTACAAATAGAACTACCATGAATAATTCCATGATCCTTGGCCATAGGTGCAAACCTATGAGTAGAGACAAGAGTAGCATTATCACCTGTCGGGTACTCACGAGCAAAATGTTCTAACGATCCACAACAAAAACATGTAACAGTCTGATTTAGACCCTAATCAAAACGGTGGTTTCAGGACCATGAATCTGAGTCAGAAAAATATTTAAATATTATTTTTTGTGTTAATTGTATGTGAATTTGCATGTGAGAAAGTTTCGTATAAAAATTTGATTGTTTGTGTGCTTAATTAAATAAAAGGGCTTAATCGCGTAAATTAAAAACTTGATAGTTGAAAGCATAAGGGCCAAATTGTTAATGGCTTTGTAAGCTGAAACATTTATGTTGCAAATAAACCTTTAAATTATGTGGTTGTCGAATGTGTCCATATTAAGTAAGTTTTATTATTAGTTTTAAAAGGTTAAATATGCAAAATAATAATTTATATACATGTTATCATAAAACATAAAATAAACATAAGTTTTCATTTTATTTCTTGGTGACTGAACAATAAAAACAAAAGAAAGAAAGAAATTTTAGGCATTCGGCAACTTTGAAGCTTGATTAAGGTATGGACTTTGTTCGGTTTTTGATAATTTTTATGTTTTTGAGATCGTTGCTTCGAATACTACCGACCCATGCTTGAATTTTTTATTTTGATGAATATTTTGAGTTATTCCATTGATGAATATTTGTGTTTTGTGATGTTTGATGATGAAATATCAAAATATGTTTTAGATTAACATGTTTTGTATTGGAGTTTTTGATGATTTTGAATTATTAGGACTAAATTGCAAAAATAATAAATTAAAGGACTAAAATGAAAAATAAATGAAATATATGGACTAGTATGAGTATGAGGAAGATTCGGCTAAACTATGATGTGGTGAGATTTTGTGTATTTTGTGTTTTATGCAATTAGGACTAATTTGTAAAAGTATGAAATATTAGGGGTAAAATAGTAATTTGCCCATTTATGTGTTGTTGGATTAAATTGAATGAAATTTTGTTTAAATGAGGTTAATTTGAAATTATATAGATCAAAAACAAAAGAAACCGGACTTGGATGGGGGAAAAGCAAAAATAATCGATTAGCCGATTTATAATGTTCGTCGATATCCGAGGTAAGTCTTTAAGCACTTAAACATTGTTTATTTCAAACATAGAATGTTTTACTATGATGATTCAAATTTTATAGTTTATTAGTATAATAGCCGAATGTGATTTATCATTGAATTAACGTGGTTGAGTTTTATTCGACAGAGTTAAAACCTCTGAAAGTTTGTATGAATTACATGAAATATTTGGACAATTTGATATATGAACTGTTATGGAATGATTTTATAATTGTGATAATCAGGCTTTGAGCCTAGAAAGCCTTGTGCTGGTGACTTTGATCGGGTTTTGTGCCTAGCAGGCCTAGTGCCAGTGAATAAATATCAGACCTTGGGTCTAGCAGGCCTTGTGCCGGTGTGTAATTCAGGCTTATGCCTAGCAAGTTTTATGCCGGTGATTTATTTCAAGTTTATGTCTATAAGACTTTACATTGATGTGGAAATTGAGGAAGTAAGTTGATTTAAATGACTTCTATTATCGGCCACATAGGTATGTGTATGTGAAGTTATATTGAACTTGTATATTCGATTATAAGTGAGCTTATATTGAACTTGTGTATTTGGTTACATGTGAGCTTAAATTGAACTTGTATATTCGGTTATATGTGAGCTTATATTCAACTTGTATATTTGGTTACATGTGACTTATATTGACCTTGTATATTCAGTTACATGTGAGATTATATTGAATTTGTATATTCGATCTCATGTGATGTTTTATTGAACTTGAACATTAGGTTACATCTGATGATATATTGAACTTATATATGTTCGGCCATATGAGATAATATAATGAACCTTGTGTATTTGGCCATATAGGCAAGTGTTATGAGATGATATATTGGATTTTGTATAATTGGTTATATAGGTAAGTATTTATATGGTGCTATAATTGACCTTGAACATTAGACCAAGGTAACTTGTTTGAGTTGAAGTATATCTTTAATAGTACAATCCGGCTTGTATGAAATGTTTTGATTATTCATTTGAATTGTTTAAATTGCTTAAGGCTTACTAAGCTAAGTTAACTTACTCTGTGTATTTTTGTTACTCTATTTTATATATTTTTGGTTGTAAGTTACGAGCTCGGGGATCGTCATCGAAGTCATCCCCACTATCGTCAACCTTCGGCATTTTTAAAAGTCTATTTTCAAACTTATGGCGTGTATAGGCTAATATGTATTTTGTTCGACTTGGATATGTATAACTTGAGCCATGCGAAAATGGCTTAATTTCCATGATAATTTCGGTCATACTTTGGTTATGGTTTGAGCTCGCTTTTAGTTATGATGCTATATATTATACATGAATGGTCTATGTGATAAATGTTGTATGTTTGAAAATGGTTTAATGGTGTTAGTGAATTTAGAAGTGGTTGATGTAATGATCATTGTTTGTATAAAATTTTATGGCATAATTAATTGTACCGGTTAAGGTTTTGCTTAGGTAAAATATATTTGAATAATGTGTTTTGAAAATATAAATTATAGGATGTTTATACATGTTTTCATGTGCGGTTGTATATTTGTTTGTGATGAAAAAAAGTTGAAAGGAAAATGATGATAGGTATATACCTATTCGGTTAATGAGATGAAAATTTACCAAATGAATAGTAACTTTTGTCGATTACTATTAAAATAATTATATGTGAATTTGCTAAAGAAAAATCATGAGTTTTATGCATTTACATTAAGATAGACTATGGAAGTGCATAATTGTTCAAAATGATGTTGGCTTATTATATGAATTGGTTCAAATGTGTTTATACTTAAAAGTATATTATATTTGAGTTGTGTAATGATTTGTATTATGTATTATGATTTTTAAGATATGTTTATAGTTAAATCAGTTGTATAATTTGTATAATGTTAAAATGATATGTGTAAAATTTGTGAATGTTTGAAAAAAACAAAATTATTATGTTTTCGTTTAGTTAATGCCTCGTAACCCTAATTCCGCGACGGATACGGGTTAAGGGTGTTACAAAACAACCTCGTGAAAATTTTCAACATTCACCTAATTGCTTTTTCCCCCAATGCTAAAAATTAGGTATCTCAACATCTCGAGTCGGACCTCGCATACTGTAACACCCCTAACTCGTATCCGTCGCTGGACTAAGGTTACGGGCATTATCGGACAAATCGGAACATTTAACATTTATTTCACAATCATCATAGCATCATAGTCATACATCAATACATAGTCCCTTACATAGGTCAACGAGACCTTAAACATGCTTTAGAAAAAGGTCGGGACTAAATTGAGCTTATACAAAATTTTTCAAAAATTAAACATTTTTCAAAGTTACAGAGGTCACACGCCTGTGTGAACTGGCCGTGTGCCTCACACGGTATTATACACGCTCATGTGTCTAGATCGTGTCAAATCAGGGCATACATACTGACTTAATCACACAGCCACAAGACATGCCAGTGTGCTTTGGTCGTGGTCGGAACTGACTTAAAATCGTAGGGTACCCCAGAGCACACACGGCCATGCACCATGACCATGTGTCGCACAAGGCTGAGACACACGCCCGTGTCTTTGCCTGTATGGACAAAAATAGGCCATTTGAAAAGCCAATTTGCCACCCGATTTGGGTCAAACCTACAAGCATCAAACCAAGTACATTTGGACTATAAATTTAGCCAATTTCAATCCCAAAACATACATCATTCAGCCATAATATTGACAACAAATTCTTGATTGTAACACATACCAAAACATGTCATTCCATAAGTCAAAATCATACCAAAATATATGGTTTCATAATCTCTAATCATATAATTAAATCTCATGCCAAAACCTTACCAAATTTCATACTAGGCACATTCCAAAAACTTACCAAATTGACCAACTCTCTTGGCCATCCAAAACACTTCACATAGATAATATTACATCACATAATTCATACCAAAAACTCATTTATATACACAACCAAA
The DNA here is from genome assembly GCA_025698465.1 of Gossypium longicalyx. Lineage (NCBI taxonomy): Eukaryota > Viridiplantae > Streptophyta > Magnoliopsida > Malvales > Malvaceae > Gossypium > Gossypium longicalyx. Next base: position 31,959,882 of record CM047006.1, read on the forward strand.
ACCAAACCAAATCACATGACTAGATATATACACTTCACAACACATATCAACTATATCTAGCCTATACATGCCTTACTTCACGAATTTACACTTTCCAAAATGTACCAAAATAGAGCTTGATAGTGTGATGATGATCCTCGATGATCCCTGAGCTTTTGATAGCTACGAAATCTATAAAACAATGCAAACACACACAAAGTAAGGTTTCAAAAGCTTAGTAAGCCATATACAAATAAACTTAACAAATAACATCAATTCATTCATATAATTTGAGGCAAAATACATTCACTTAAACATATATCTTTTATATTTCATTTGATCATGATTCACATATACATATCATAACTCATTCTCATACTTATATCATATATTCATCAAGGTACATATACTTACCTTTCAATCTCAAACATGGCATACAATTCAAACGTACCTGAGTCGGATACAAATTCATATAGTCATCTATTTACTCGAAATGCCTGTTGAATCATTCGGAATCATAAGAATACACAGATAGCTCGAAAAGCTCATACAATGCCAATGTCCCAGACATGGTCTTACATGTAAACAAATATCGATACCATTGTCCCAGATAGGGTCTTACACAAAATCAAATACGATGCCAACGTCCTAGACGTTGTCTTACAGGTAAATCATAAGTCGATGCCAACGTCCCAGATGTGGTATTACACAAAAACACATATCGGATCCTATGTCATGACATATGTATCCTAACTATTCCTAAGGTTTGTACGGGGCTTTTCAGACATCGGAACTTTGTTGATACTTTCTCGGATGTCTCATTTTTCTCAACTCATATATTCATCAATCATAGTAATAGCATACATTCGATAGTAATTCAATTCAATTCACATTTATTTGTATATAGACTTACCTCGTACGGATTCGGATAGACGGAATCGGCTACTCGATGAATTTTGACTTTCCCCGATCTAATTTTATTTTCTTTAATTCTTGATCTATATAAATTTAAATTTAACTATTTTATTTACCAAATGTAATGCCCCTTAACCGTGTTCTGCACCGAAACAGGGTACGAGACATTACCGAAACATAACACATGCAATTGTACGAAACCATGACATAGATTTTTTTTATATCCAAGTTAAAACAATTCAATTTTCATACTTAATCATGCATCACCATTCCTTATAGCTTGAACAATATTAATTAATATCAATGGTTAAATACAAAATGAGCTATCAAATATTGAAGGTTAACATTTTAGGCAAAATTAATTATGACATAAAACAAAATAACCAAGTCTTCTATACATGCCATAAGCCAAAATATTGTTTTTAAAATACCAAAAAGTATTGATAGTGTGGATGGATTCTCCGACAATCTCCGAATCCCGAGCTGGCTTGGTGATACTATAAGACAAAGGAAAGAAAAGAAAGTAAGCAATAATCTTTGTAACTAAGTACGTAAATAATAAATGATTTATCAACATATTTCTCAAGATAAAACAATCATAATGGTATTTATATACACGTGTCCAACTCAAGCTATTTTTTTTGAGTCATAGTAACGAAATTATTTATATCTGGAGCTACGGAACTCCAAATTAAGATCTGCTAATTTTCCAAGAAACTAGACTCAGATATATTCTTACCATAAAATTTTCAAAATTTTTGGTCAAGCCAATAATTACAGTTTATTCTTTAAAGTCACACCTATTTTGCTGTCTGATAGTTCCGATCCCTCTACACTAAAACTTAATTATCTCTTTGTACAATATTTTGATAATGTTCCAATTTGTTTATTTTGAAAATAGACTAATAAAGGATTTTAAGCATATAAATTATAACCCATAATTATATTTTTTCAATTTTTAATGTTTTTTCCAAGTCAAAACAGGGGTTTCAAAATCATTCTAACCTTGTCTCACAAAAATTCAAATATCACAGAATATGAAATTATTTTGATTTCATCGTTTCTTTTATGTGAAAATAGACTCATTAAACTTTAATTTCATACTTATTCAACCTCTAATTCAATTTTGTACCATCTTTGGTGATTTTTCAAAGTCACACAACTGTCTTTTCGTGCGTCAATAGTTTTTTTCGTGCGGCTTTAACTGTCTTGAAGCATAAGCAATGGCTTTACCTTCCTGCATCAAAACACATCCCAGACAGTTCAACAAAGCATCATTATAGATCACAAATTCTTTACTCGATTCGGGTTGGCTTTCAATTGATCAAAGCTTTTCTAACACTTTTCGGACCATTCAAACTTCACATCTTTCTAAAGTAGTTTCACTAATGGAGTTGCAATAATCAAAAAGCCTTTTACGAACCGTCTATAATAACCAGCAAGTCCCAGAAAACTACGAACTTCAGAGACATTTCTCGGAGGCTTCCAATCCAAAATAGTTGAAATTTTGCTCGGATCGACTTAGATACCTGATGTTGATACAATTTGGCCCAGAAAACTGACTTCTCATAACCAGAATTCATATTTGCTAAACTTCTCATATAATTGCTTATCACGCAAAGTCTGTAATACTATTCTCAGATGCTCGTCATGCTCGGATTCATCACGCGAATAAATCAATATGTCGTCAATAAATACAACAACAAATCGATCTAAATAGGGTCTTAAAATTCTGTTTATCAAATCCATAAAGATAGCAGGTGCATTAGTTAATCTGAAAGACATAACTAAGAACTCATAGTGGTCGTACCTCGTTCTGAATGCAGTTTTTGGAATGTCTGAGTCTTTTACTAGCAATTGATAATAATCAGATCTCAAATCTATATTCGAAAACACGGTAGCTCCTTTCAATTGATCAAACAAATCATGAATTTGAGGCAGAGGGTAATTATTCTTGATATTCACTTTATTCAACTAACGATAATCAATGCACTTTCTCATCGTACCATATTTCTTTTTCGCAAACAGAACTGGTTCACCCTAAGGTGAGAAACTCAGTCTAGGAAACCCTCTATCGGTCAATTCTTGCAACTGAGACTTTAATTCTTTTAATTTGGTTGAAGCCATTCTATACGAAGCTATCGAAATCAGAGTAGTTCTCGATATTAACTCAGTGCCAAATTCTACTTCTCGTATTGGAGGTAATCCTAGAAGTTCCTCATGAAACACATCAAGAAATTCACAGACAACAAGCTCTGATTCAACTTTCTTTCCTTACATTTTTCGAATCAATCATATAGGAAAAATAGGCTTCACAAATTTTTCTCACAATACTCAGATCTTTTATTGGCGAAATCATAGCCGGTAACCCATTTAAATCACTGGATTCAATTCGAACAATTTCATCATTCTTACATCTCAAATTAATAGTTTTCTGTTTGCAATTCACAACAGCATCATGCAACATTAACCAATCCATACCCAGAATTATACCAAATTTATCAAAAGGTAATAACATCAGATCGGCCGAAAAACAAATGTCTCAAAACATTAATGGACAATTCTTGCGAACTTTATCAACCAAAACACGTCTACTAAGGGGGTTCGATACTCTAATCACAAATTCAGTAGACTCTACAGGCAAAGTCTTACTGGAGACTAAATTCATGTATATATACGAATGTGTTGATCCAGGATCTATCAAAACAATCACAAAAGTATCATAAAGTGTAAATGTACCAGTTATGACATCAGGAGACGAAGCTTCCTCACGAACTCGAATGGTGTAGGCTCTGGCAGGTGCTCTAGCCTCAGATCGAACAACAGTGTTTTTAGTCCCTCTTTGACTACCACTCACATTTCTCGTATTTTTGAGAGGTCTACCACAAGATGCATTGCCACTTGGCCTCGGATTTTGCACAATTTCTTGCTCAACAGACTCGGGGCAATCACGGATAAAATGGTCCAATGATCCACATTTAAAACAAGTTCGATCATACAATCTAAAATTGTTGGGATTCTTTTACCACAGTGTTTGCACTCAGAGCGATCAAGTCAAACATTTCCAACACTGGCAACAGATGTAGCTGGAGCTCTGAAACTCGATTGCGATCTCGTACGATCTCTACTCACATGTCTCACATTATCCTTTTAACGGCTATAATCATCTAGAAACTTCTTCGATGCAAATTGAAATGACTTGCTCGATGATCTCTTTCGCACTTCTCTAGCTTTTGAATCAACTTTTCTTTTTTCTTTCTTGAGCTCTTCAGCTTTACATGCTCGTTCAACAAGCACTAGAAATTCTTTGATCTCAAGAATCCCGACTAACAAACGAATATCTTCATTCAGACCATCTTCAAATCTTTTGCATATTATTGCCTCAATAGATACACATTTTCGAGCATACTGACTTAGTCTTACAAATCCTCGCTTGTATTCTGTAACAGACATACGGCCTTCTTTAAGCTCAAGAAACTCTTTGCATTTTTGGTCGATAAATCTCTAATTGATGTACTTCTTTCGGAATTCAACTTGGAAGAAATCCCAAGTGACTCCTTGGAACCACTGATATCAAAGTCTTCCACCAAAGATATGTCGTATCTCTAAGAAGTGAAACAACACATTTTATGCATCCATCCGGATTCAAAGACAATTCATCGAACACTCGTATCGTGTTCTCTAACCAGAACTCGATTCTTTCAGCATCATCATTCGTAGTAGCACGAAATTCTTTGGCCCCATTCTAATTTTATCAACTGGAGGCTTATTTAACTGAGTCAGATTAGCTTGTGGCATAACAGGGACTTGTGGAGGATTAGCCGGGGTTGGGGGTTGTTGAACAACCAGATTAGTTCTAATGTACTGACTGAACCAATCATTCATCATTTGATAGAAGGCTTGTCTAACCTCTCCATCATGGCTACTCGTAGTCGGTCTAGGGTCAGATGGTGCTGTCCCTTGCACGGGAGCAGGCGCATTACACTCGACATCGTCAGCTACGACTCGTTCAGGATCCATTTGCTATAAAAAAACACAATTTCATTGTCAGGATTCATCACACTATCACATTTCAGAAATATGGCATGTATAGTTAGACTCACATACGCTATGTTAGTCCTAGATTCAACTAAACTATAGCTCTGATACCAACCAAATGTAACACCCCAAACTGTATCCGTCGCCAGACTAGGGTTAAAGGCGTTATCGGACAAATCGAAACATTTAACATTCATTTCACAATCATCATAGCCATACATCAATACAGAGTCCTATACATAGGTCAGTGAGACCTTAAACATGCTTTAGAAAAGGGTCGAGACTAAATTGAGCTCGTACAAAATTTTTCAAAAATTAAACATTTTTCAAAGTTACAGAGGTGACACGTCCATGTGAACAAGCCCTGTGCCTCAAATGGCATTAGACAAGCCCGTTTGTCTAGACTGTGTCAAATTAGGGCATACATACTAACTAAATCACACGGCCACAAGATATGCTCGTGTGCTTTGGCCGTGGTCGAAACTAACTTAAAATCGTAGGGTACCCCAGGGAACACACGATCGTGCAACATGATCGTGTGTCATACACGGCTGAGACGCACGCCCGTGTCTCTGCCTGTGTGGACAAAAATAGGCCATTTGAAAAGCCAAATTGCCACCTGATTTGGGTCAAACCTACAAGCATCAAACCAAGCACATTTGCATCATAATTTTAGCTAATTTCAATACCAAAACTTACATCATTCATGCCATAATATTGACAACAAATTCTAGTTTGTAACACATAGCAAAACATGTCATTCCATAAGTCAAAATCATACCAAAACATATGGTTTCAAAATTTCTAATCATACAAATTAAATCTCACGCCAAAACCTTACAAAATTCCATACTAGGCACATTCCAAAAACTTACCAAATTGACCAACTCTCTTTGACATCCAAAACACTTCACATAGATAATATTGCATCACATAATTCATACCAAAAACTCATTTATATACACAACCAAAACCAAGCCAAATCACATGGCTAGATATATACACTTCACAACACATAATCAACTATTTCTAGCCTATACATGCCATACTTTCCGAATTTACACTTTCCAAAATGTACCAAAATAGAGCTTGATAGTGTGGTGATGATCCTCGACGATCCCCAAGCCTCCGATAGCTACGAAATCTATAAAACAATGTAAACACACACAAAGTAATCTTTCAAAAGCTTAGTAAGCCATATACAAATAAACTTAACAAATAACATCAATTCATTTATATGATTTGAGGCAAAATACATTAATTTAAACATATATCTCTTATATTTCATTTGAACATGATTCACATATACATATCATAACTCATTCTCATACTTATCTCATATATTCATCAAAGTACATATACTTACCTTTCAATCTCAAACATGGTATACAATTCAAACGTACCTGAGTCGGATACAAATTCACATAGTCATCTATTTTCTCGGAATGCCCATTGAACCGTTCAGAATCATAAGGATACACGGATAGCTCGAAAAGCTCGTACAATGCCAATGTCCCAGACGTGATCTTACATGTAAACAAATATCAATGCCACTGTCTCGGACAGGGTCTTACACGAAATCAAATACGATGCCAACGTCCCAGACGTAGTCTTACAGGTAAATCATAAGTCGATGCCAACGTCCTAGACGTGGTCTTACACAAAAACACATATCGGATCCTATGTCATGACATATTTATCCTAACTATTCCTTGGGTTCATACGGGGCTTTTTGGACATCGAAACTTTGTTGATACTTTCTCGGATATCTCATTTTTCTCAACTCATATTTTCATCCATCATAGTACAATAGCATATATTCAATAGTAATTCAATTCAAATCACATTTATTTGTATATAGACTTACCTCGTACAAATTCGGATAGACAAAATTAGCTACTCGACAACTTTCGACTTTCCCTGATCTAATTTTGTTTTCTTTAATTCTTGATCTATATAAATTCAAATTTAACTCTTTTATTTACCAAATCATTCAAATCAATCCACAAACACATATTTAGGGCATTCTACAAATTAGCTCTCACATTTTAGATTTTAACAAATTAGTCCCTAATTAACAAAATCACAAAATTCACAAAATTTTCTGTTACCCATGCTTTCATATAAGTCCACATATTTCATTTATTTCACATTTTAGTCCCTCAAATTACAAATTTCACAATTTAGCCCATTTTACTCAAATTCATCAAAATTTCCAAGACAAAATATGTTAACCCAACACATATCTTTTAATTTATATCAACTAACTCCTTAAAGCTCACAATTTTATCAATGGCATATTTCAAAATCATCACCAAAATCAGAAATTAAGGCATGGGCTTGATAGTATTCAAAGCAATACTCACAAAAACGTAGAAATTATCGAAAACGAATCAAAATACATACCTAAATCACCCAATCTCTTTGTCGAACCCTAAGCTTTCTTTTATCTTTCCTTTTCTTTTGTTTTTTAGCAATATGGTGAAAATATGAACAAAATTCATGTTTTTCTTTAATTAATAAACTTTAATTCATCTCTTACCATTTTAACCTAGTTAAATTCATTTAAAATCCACTATCACATATCCATAAATGTCCATTCATTTAAACCATGGTCTAATTGCATCATAAGGACCCACATATATAAACACATAACAATTAAGCACTTTAACAAACAGCAGGCAACTTTTGCATTTTACGCGATTAGGTCCTTTTATCAAATTAAGCATACAATTGATTGAATTTTCAAACAGAACTTTCACACATGTTAATTCAATATAATAAGCCTGGAAAATAATATTAAAATATTTTTTTACTCGAATTTGTGGTCTCGAAACCATTATTCCGATTAGGGTCTAAACTGGACTGTTACACATACTACCCACAGACATAGTTGGTTTTTGATCTCAATTTTTGTCAAATCTATCGAACTTAAAAGTTGATCTCCAATTACCACGAGAATCCCTAGTTCGCTTTAATTGTGGATGTGAACTAACAGTTCTAGTCCATTGTCAAGCAATACAAGTAGTCTTAGTCTTTTTGTCGACACCTAAAGCTTGCTCTACCATTTTCGCTCGTTTGACTAAATCAATAAACTATGAATTTTGATGCGAGACAAGTTGTACTCTAAGTTCGTCATGTAAACCCCAAAGAAACCATTTGCAAATTTCAACTTCGGATGGTAAAAACTCTGTACCATATTTACTAAGTCGCAAAAACTTACATTCATAATCAGCCACTAACATTTCATTCTATTTCAATAATACAAACTCCTGTTTTTAATCCTCAAAATACAATTCTCTGATGTACTTTTTCTATAACACCCCTAATCCGTATCCGACGACGGATTACGGTTATGAGGCATTACCAGAAAATATACATTACCTGAATAATTATAAATATATATATATAATCACATGTCTCATAAGCAAAGATATTCAGCATATAAAAAATATACAAGTCAAAACATGCTACTCGTAAAATAATCCAAACATATGAAATTGAAATATTATTCATAATTAATAATAATTATAATGACAATTTATTTAATCACTTTACAAAGTTTTAATCGAATAAAATCATACTTCTTGCTTATGTTTATTTTAATGACCACTATCAACTTTACTCAATCACATTACATGCATGTAATCTCATCTAAAAACAAATTTATATACTAATTATAAATTTACATTTAAATCAATTATTTCACTAACATGTAAATATATATAATTAACGTATCAAACACTTGTTTAATACTTTCAAATACCAAAACCAAAAGAAATCATCACTTGAGCATAGTTTATGAACAAACTTAGAACACACAAGAACCATTATCAAGATGACAAAGACTTATATATCAATTTAGCCATTTTCGCATGGCATAATATATACAATACTTCAACATGTCCAAAAAGTAATAGTATAGCCTATACATGCCATAGTTAGATATTTCTCTTATAAAAGTATCGAAACAGTGGATAGTGTGATAGACTTTGCTGACGATCCCCGAGCTCATAGCTTGCCCCAAAATTTATAAAACAAAATATACAAATACAAACAGAGTAAGCTAATTTAGCTTGGTAAGTCGAAAGCAAATATCAATTCAGTAATATAGTCAACTTCTTAAAAATTTAAACTGAAACAATTTACTATATCAATGTCATAACTAATCTCTACTTAATAAATCCATAACCACATATGTTTAACATAACTATCACATTGGTCGAACACATATAAAATTAACATTTTACAAGATTTCGTTCAATTTTCAAAACCATATATCATTCTTCATTCAAATATACTTCCACACATGTATACAAGCTCACAAAACAACATTTAACTTTATGTACTAACATCTCTCATTTAACCTAATACACAAGATCAAATATAGCAATTCATATATATATACCTATGTAGCCAAATATACAAGATTCACTATATAATCACATAAATACTTACATATATGGACTAATATATATAAGGTTCAATATAACAGCACATGAATACTTGCCTATATGGTCGAATATATAAGATTCAATATATAATCACATGAATACTTACCTATATGGCTGAATATATAAAATTCAATATATCATCACATGAATACTTACCTATATGGCCGAATATACAAGTTCAATATAACATTGTATATGACCGAATATAGAAGTTCAATAAAACATCACATGTAATCGAATATTCAAATTTAATATAACATCACATGTGGTCAAATATACAATTTCATTATATCATCACATATATACATACCTATGTGGCCGAATATACGGGGTCATTTAGATCAACTTACGTGCTCAATTTCCACATCAATGTGAAGTCTTATAGACATAGGCTTGAAAATAAATCACTGGCATAAACATGCTAGGCATAAGCCTGAATCACACACCGGCACAAGGCCTGCTAGACTCAAGGTTTGATTCTTATTTATTCACCGGCAATAAGCCTGCTAGGCACAAAGCGCGATCAAATTCACCAGCACAAGGCTTGCTAGGCTCAAAGCCCAAATATCACTATTATAATGTCATTTCATAAACAGTTCATATATTGAATCGTCTAAATATGCCATGCAGTTCATACAAACTTTCAGAGGTTTTAACTCAATCGAATAAAACTCATCCACATAACTTCAATGTTAAACCACATTCGGCTACCCTATTATACAACTATAAAATTCAAATTATCTTAGTAAATCATTTTATATTTGAAATAAATGATGTTTAATTACTTAAAGACTTACCTCGGATATCGACGAACGTCATAAATCGGCTATTCGACTATTTTTGCTTTTCATAGATCCAAGTCTGATTTCTTTTGTTCTTGATTTATATATTTTCAAATTAACCTCATTTAAACACAATTTCATTCAATTTAATCCAACAACACATAAATGGGCAAATTACCATTTTTACCCCTAATATTTCATACTTTTACAAATTAGTCCTATTTGCATAAAACACAAAATACACAAAATCTCACAACAACATAGTTGGGCTGAATCTTCTATATACTCATACTAGTCCATATATTTCATTTATTTTTCATTTTAGTCCTTCAATTTATTATTTTTTCAATTTAGTCCTAATAACTCAAATTCATCAAAAACTCCAATACAAAATATATTAATCCAAAACATATCTTTCATAATTTATCATCAAACGTCACACAACACAAATATTCATCAATGGCATAACTCAAAATATTCACCGAAATCAAAAATTCAAACATGGGTCGGGTAGTATTCGAAGCAACGATCTCAAAAACGTAAAAATTATCAACAACTGAGCTAAAACTCACCTTGAATCAAGCTCCAACAATGGTCGAACCTAAGGAACTCTTGTTTCTTTTTCTTTTCTTTTATATTCGGTCATGCAAGAATATGAACAATGGCTTTTTATTTATTTTATGTTTTATATTATATAACATTATTAACCAATTTACATATTTAACCTTTAACTTAAAATATAATCCCATTATAAATTAAGGTTACTACCGTCCATCATACTTATTCATGGCCTAATTGCATTATAAGTACCTCATGCAACAAAAACATCATCAATTCATCCCTTTATATAATTAACTATCACATTTTGATTTTACGCAATTAAGTTCGTTTATTAAATCGGACACTCAAACAATAAAATTAAATCACGAAATTTTCATGGATACTAATTCACACATAATAAACATTAAAAATAATATTTAAATATTTTTCTAACTCAGATTCGTGGTCTCGAAACCATCTTTCCGATTAGGGTCTAAATCGGGCTGTTACATTTTCTGATACTCGATTTAACAGAACTCCTAATCAGCTCATTCAGTATGTCGTCACGTGTTACTATTTGCCACCACGTGTAAGCTTCTTTATCTCCTTGTAGTAAAGAAACAACACAAATTATGCATTCACGAGAAGTACACTCAAGTTGTTGCAAAATAAGTTTAGTCGATTCTAACCAAACTTCAGCAGCTGAGGGATCAACCCCTTTCAAACATAAAAACTCAGTAGCGCCATATCTATGTAATTCTTTAATCGAAGCCTTTGAAAAAAAGGCACAAGTACTACAGAAGGAGTAGCTCCCACCACTCTATGAAGAAAATCAACAATAGCTTGAAGTATAGTTGAATCACCTTACCCTTCATTTCTATCTCTGTCAACCCTAGGCTGCGGAGCACCAACTGAATCCGCACTTAATGCGACTAACTTGATCCTAATCTCATTCTCAATAAAATGTTGCTAATATGAATACTTTTATTAACTTAATTTTTGGAATCTCCCAACATCTTTTAGCTATAAAATAGAAACAATTATAATCAACATCCAAATGTCGACTTAGACTTGACTCAACTTTAACGTGTACCTCTAGACTCGATTTTGAGCTCGATTTAGCCTGAGAATTAGGTAAACCTATAGCTCTTATAACAATAAATGTAACACCCTTTACTCGATCCAACCTTCACACCCGAGTAATAGGACGCTATGGCTAAAACCCAAACAATTCACATGTACCTAATTAAAAAAAATATCATTTAACTATCATCAAATCACTAATAATCAAATTTAAAAATTTGTAAACTATAAGGACCTAATTGTAAAAAAATAGGTATGAAATAGGGTTGAATTGCCAAGTTTCAAAACTTTATAGTTGGTATCGATATATAATTGTTTGGAATCAATACCGTATCGATACTTTATTTATTATTGATGCCAAATTAAGATATTGTTTATTTACAAAACAAGGGTATAGGTATTTATTTTTTGCTATCGGTATTTTATGAAAAAGTGTCGATACTCATATAAATATCGATACCATTTTGGCATTATTTTTGTTTTAAAATTGTTCATATGGTCAAGTATCAATACCAAATGCCAAAATATCGATACTTGAGCTTAGAAATGGTAAAATCAAATATTTAAAATGTGTTTTTCATGAGAAAATCACCTAAAATTCAATTAGATACAATCATAGGCACAAGAACTTCCAATTATGAATAAACCTAATCATAAACAACATAATAAAATACTTATCAATTTTACAAACAATTCAAAAACACCAAATACATGCCAAATACATCACTTAGATCAACCCAACCAATATGCCATTAAGGTACCTCAACATGACCAACTAAGCATGCATTACTTAACCCTTCCATGACATGATAAAAAATTCAAATTCACTTATAAGACATACATCAAATATTGCCATCCATTGCAAGACCAAAACCATGTACCAACCATTATTTCAAGAACTATGAATTAACCAAATACACACCTAGCTTATTAACTTCTCAACTACCAAACCTTTATGCACATAACCAAACTACTTTAGCAATATAACATAAATTTGACCATTTCCATCAACCACATGTATAAACACTTATACACATAACATTCAAATACCATTAAGATAAAAAATGATCATATTAACCAAAAGACTTCCTAAGTACATGCCAAGGTACAAATTTAAAACATCGCCAACACTTGAGTTTGGGATTGTCGTTGGATGTTGAGTCGACTATCGAATCGTAATGTACCTAACCAATGCATGGAAAGTAAAATTGTATGCTGAGTATAACTCAGTGGTATTTCTATAATCCAAATATTAAACAACTCATAGATCATTTTAAACACATAAACTACATGTAAAAGTTAATATGCTATTAACATACCATTAATGCAAATTCACATTTATTCTATATTCAATCTAACATATATTAATAATATATTTACATGAAAATCTAATTCACATATCATTTGATATCTCTATTCCTAAATCCATAATTTCAATGAACATTTCCATTAAGGTTCCAACTCATTTCACAATTGAACAACCCATTCCACATTTCATTTTCGTTTCATATTCTTTTTTCCATTACAATATCAACAATTACATTCTATATAGTTTCTTTCCAATCATATGGATTTTGAAGACTTATTTAATATCACCATTTCAGTCATAACCTTTTGTTTTTATCTTTTAACTCCTTATTAACACGACTTAGACTCAGACAGATACACAGATCCACCCAACACAACAGTTTGACACCCAATGGATCATCGAATAAATCTGAAGCAATTAGTTGGACCCAGTGCTATAATCAAGTTGACACTTAGTGTCTCATCGATTAAACCAAAGAAAATTGGCACCTAGTGCCTCATTGACTCGTATTTGACATAACCTTCAACTCTTCCTATCCTATGACATGTCATTTATATCCGACTCAGCCCGAATAGTTAATAGGGTTTTCATTATTTATTTCATACTCAATCAATATATCAATTTACATCAATTGTTTCATGAATTCATTTGTTAAATCATATGACAACATCAAATACCTTATTATGCATTCAATTCCATAATTATATAAACATTTGCATCTTTCACATATGTACAATTTAGTCCTCAAGAACATCAATCATTTTGAAACAACCCAAATGCATCTTATTATCACAAATTAACTCACCTTATATTCTCACCATGCACATACAGTTGAAAATGCAACATATTACAAGTAGTTCAGATTATAGAAACAAAACTGTAAACTCCGAGTTATTCGTCAACAACTTTATCTTCCTTTTTTGAGGAATCTAGGTTGATGTGAGCTACAGATTAAAAACAACACATAAAGTCATTAATGTACAACCATTTTCACATTCAATTTCTAAATTATGCAACTTTTGCAAATTCTTCAATTTAATCCTTAAAATCGAGACTAACATAACTTTCAATTTTAACAACTCTATGCCTAATATAACTTCCTATTTCACATTTTTATGTTAAATTAGATTTTTTTTGCATTTTGGTTCCTATTGCACAAAATCATCAATTAGCTTTACAATTTAGCCCCTTTTTTTTAATTCTAAACTCTAAATATATTAAAATATTTCCAAAAGCTTCAAGTATCTAACAATGGCAACTTTCTTAAACTTAAACAATACTGAAAAATACTATATGGATCAACTAGCTTAAGTTCCCTGGATTCCAAAAACATAAAAATTACAAGAAAATGACTAAATTGAACATACCAATTAAGCTTCAAAAATTTCTAAATCCCTAGCAGTTCGTCCACCCTATGTAACACCCCTCACCCGTATTCAACACTGGAATAGGGTTACACAGCATTATCAAACTTCTAATACAATTAAACATTCATTTCACATACATTTTTGAATTTCAATAAACATCATTCAAATTCAACCACATTGTCCCTATTATGTAACAGCCTCGTTTAGACCCTAGTAAAAAAAGTGGTTTCGAGACCACAAATCTGAGTTAAAAAATATTTTAATATTGTTTTCTGTGCTTATTATATGTGAATTAGTATGTGTGAAAATTTTGTATGAAAATTTAATCGTTTGTGTGCTCAATTTGATAAAAGGACTTAATCGTCTAAATTGTAAAAGTTGCATGCTATATGTTAAGTGTGCTTATTTGCTATGGCTTTTTAATTGTGAGGTCCTTCAGTTTTAATTTGACCGTGGTTAGTGGGATTGGTCATAAATGATCTTAAAATGGATGAATTATAATGTATTAAACAAAGGGCAAAATTGGTATTTGATAATTAATATGTGTTATAACAAAATAAACATGAAAATAAAGCCATTTTGTGTTCATCCTTTACCGAAAATCAAAGAAAAAGAAAAGAAAAAGAGATAGTTAGGGTTCGGCTAGTTCAAGCATCAATTAAGGTATGAGTTTTGTTCAATTTTTTATAATTTCTACATTTTTGTAATCGTTGTTAAGTGTTCTAGCTAGCCCATGCTTAAATTCATGAAATTTTTGATAATTTGATGAGATTCCATTAATGAATTCATGATTTTGTGATGTTAAATGATGAAATATGAAAGCTTAGTGCTTGATATATATATTTTGTAAAGTGATTTTGAGTAAAAATGCATATCAGGGATTTAATTGAGAAATGTGTCAATTGAGAGGTTGAAATGTGAAATAAATGAAAGTTATGGGTTGTTAGGGACCATAGGAAGATTCTTCTAAAGCATGGTTTTGATAAATTTTGTGTATTTTGTGATTTTATGAAATAGGGACTAAAGTGTTAAAATGTGAAAAACTAAGGGCTAATTTTTAAAATGCCCTAAATATGTGTATATGGATTGATTTGAATGAATATGAGATTTAATAAGTTAAATTTTGAATTTATTGTAACACCCCAAACTTGGCCTAGACGTTATGGCCAAATCTGCGATGTCACATTGAAGTGTATTTTGAAATCCATCGTTCTGTTTGAAAAGTTCATACTTTACTAAATCCCTAGTAGAGATCTTTTACAAGAATTTTAAGTATCTTGATCGTTGTTAAGAATTCAAGTAGGTTTAGCAAGAGTTTAATCGTTTAAGATTGTTATTACATTTTAAAAATAAACTTTGTTGTAGAAAGATATGTTGTAATAGCGTGGTGTTTTGAAAACATTTATCTTTTTGAAAATCCGCAGCTTACTACTAGCAGATAAAAATCGAAATAGTAAAACCCCAAACCAAAGTAAAATTTTTAAGAGGCCTTATTACATAACAAAACCAAAATTAAATAGCTTAAAGATTAAAAGTTTCAAACAACAGCAATAGCCATCGAGTACCTCGTAGCACCGACCCGCCTAAGGATTACCTGTGCAGGGAACAGAAGGGTGAGTTTATGAAAACTCAGTGTGAAATCCATTATTAAGCAAACAATCAGTCACACCATAGACAAATACAGTTTGGGCCTAAGCCCATTTCAGTAACAGTCCAGTAACAATTAGGGCCTTACCCCAATACAGTATCAGTAGTAGTGTGGGCCTTAGCCCATTACAGTAACAGTAACAAAAATACAATCAAAAGTCCTACACATCCATCCTCTACACTCCACTCCATCCAACCCTACACTCTATGTGGGGATAAAATAGACCCACCCATCCCTACACTCTAAAATATAGCACCAGTTGCGACACTAAATAGTATTTGCAGTAGAGCTGTCAGTACAGTACACTTCCTCTAAATAAATCAAACCCACCCCCATGCAATATGTCATGTCATAATATCGTGCGTGTATGCAACATGTCATGCTCAAATACAGTAAAACATATCATATGGGTATGTCAATCATTTTACCTCTTAAGGGTATAACAGTCATTTCATCAGTATGGGGTCCAAGTATACTTATCGACCCAACAGTAGGTCCACAGTCATCTCGGGCGACCCGTGCAACCATAACGGTCAAACAGTGAAAATGGGCCCAAAGCCCATAACACGACCCATGTGGGCCCACATGCACATGTGGCCCAATAGGCCTAAACATGGCCTTGGCTGTGCAAACTACACAGCTTGACCCAATAATCTCTATATGTTCGTGTGGGCCCACGAGCCCGTGGGGCCCACACTGTCCATTTCGGCCCAACGTGGCCCAAATCAGTATAAGCCCATGAAATCGCTCATGGTGGCCTCTACTGTCAAACGCCCACATTTTATACGTTTTGATCACCACACGAGCAAGCGTACGCTCGTGTAGCGTCAACAGTCATACATTTCTGACTTTTTCAGATCTATGCTAATAGTAGTGTGATTACACACCTTAAACGAAGATGCGTAAGTAGCCCACAAGCCCAAAGCCTACATTCAACCAAAATACTACATTTAATCAATAACAATAGGATTAACATCCCTTCTTATACTTTATCGCAACTAATTCATTAATACTTGCCTTTATTGAAATAATGAAGATTCCACCCTTAAACCGATACACGAACCCAATTACAAACTCCTTTAGAGATACTTGCATTTCAAACGAACATATAACTAACATAATACACGCACATAAATTTAACCAAGCGCACAACCACTTACCAAAGGTGTAGAACTAAAATTAGGGAAGGGAAGTAATCGATTCTGAATCACCAAAAAATGCCACTACAACAAGGTAAAACTAGCACAGTCACTCCTCTAACAATTGTCGGCAAGAAAATAATTAAAAAAGAACCACAAATTTGGCAGAAAGGGAAAAAGGGTGAACAAAAAAAAATCAAAATAACAGCACTTACCACCAAGATCAACAGAGAAGAAGCAAGAGAAAGATTCGGCACACAGAGGGTAAATGTAAGAGCAATATTCAGCCAATAAAGAGTAAATTGCACTTGAGAGAAGAAGGAAGAAGAAAAGGAAAGACTCGATCACCCCAATTAGGTGTTCAGCCAAAAGAGAAGCCGTTTGAGAAAATATGTGAGGGAGAAGAAAAATCACAAGCAGCTAGAACCAAAAGGTACTTCCAAATAAAACAACTCGGCTTCAGAAACAAAAGAAAAGAACCTCAATTGCAAAAACCTGAAAGAAAGGAAAATAGAGAGAAAAGTAGCGAAAGAAACACTAGCTAACAAAAGTGGGAATCAAAACCACACAATTTTGGCACCCACTAACCTATGACCGAATTAGCAAAAATGGGGAATCCCACTTTCGGCCAACTACTACCACTCCCCCACTCCATGATCCCCTTCTCAAATTTCTCCCCAAATCTCTCCTCACAACCCTCAACCGACTAATTCAAACCCCTTTCAAAGTCCTCTTAAATTTCGGCCACACACCCCACTTCCCTTCAAACACTCCAACCACCCACTAGCTTCAGATTTCCACTACTACTCAACTTCTTACACGGCACAACAACAAAAATAATCACCCTTGTGCACAACAGGGCTTGAACTCAAGACCTACTAGCAGTAGTAACACGGCACTACCCCTTGGACCAACAAACTTTTTATGTCATACCTTACCCAATTTTATTTAAGAGACCTATTGAATAGAGATAGGTTTAATTCAAGCAAAAAAAAAATTTTGTACAAGCCAAAGCTTGAACTCAGGACTTCTCCAACACTCTTCAGGAACCTCAACCACTGAAACAGACATGCATTTATGTAACACAACATACAAAAATAGTTACTTAGATTTTTAGGCCATTACATTTATATAGATCAAGAAAGGAGAAATTCAAACTTAGATCGAGGCAAAAATAAAGTGCTCGATTGGTTGACTAATATCGTCGTTTTCACGTCTGAAGTAAGTTCGTGTATAATACATATTGCTTAAACAATGTTTATATGAGTTAAAATGAATAAAGATTTGATTGTGAAGTTTGAGTATGTGAATTATGGATTGAATATACGAGGCACTAAGTGTGAAAACAAAGAAATAGCTACGACTACTAAAATGGCACTAAGTGTGCGATATTAAAATAGCGTTGGCTGAATAAATGGCACTATGTGTGTGATACCGATATTAATTTAGTTTATTGTAATGGCATTAAGTATGCGATACTATTATAGCTTCGGCTACTTAATTGGCACTAAGTGTGCGAGTTCATTGAACATTTAAGGATGATTGAAGAAATTAGTGCATCGATTTTTGAAGTGATAAATGTGATAGATATGAACGTGATGGCACAGGTATGTACGGAACCTATGTAGTTGATGATATAGAGTATGAAATAGATGAAAGATTTTGTAAATGAAAGATGTAATGAGTAATGCGATGAGTCATATTAAGTGTTAGTTAATTGATTGAGTTATATGTTAATTGATGAGTTAATTGTGTTATATCATGAACTTACTAAGCTTTAAAGCTTACTGTGTGAAATGTTCTATGTTTTATAGAGTTTTAAAGCTAGCACGAATCTGGGGATCGTAAGCGACTCATTCACACTATCGGACACATATTTTGGTACCATTTTGAGAGTTGTACATATGGTATATGGCATGTATAGGCTAGAGTTATTTTGATATGTTTTGTGATATGAATATTTAGCCATGAGATTTGGCTTGTAAATATTGGTAAGTATGGCCTTTTAAGTTGGCCTAAATGATGTGTTTGAGAAGTAAGTTTTATGATGTAAATAATGCTTATGTGATGGTTTGAATATGGAATGTTGTTTTGCTAAGGTTTGTGGTATGAAAAATGTGATAAAAATGATGAGTTTATATATTTGGTACTTAGGTAAACTGTGATGATTTTGGTACCTTGATTTGGTATATTCTAGTTGTGGAATTGAATAATGAAACGTTTGATTATGAAATGGCATGAAATATGTGTGATTTGATCTCTAGGGGACTTCAAATCTAGATTGAGTTGTTTAAGGGCCTAATAGGCTTTATGCTTGTAACACCCCTAACCCGTATCTGACGACAAATTAGGGTTATGAGGCATTACCAGAAAATATACATTACTTGAATAATTATAAATATATATAATCACATGTTTCATAAGCAAAGATATCCAGCATATCAAAAATATACAAGTCAAAACATGCTACTCGTAAAATAATCCAAACATATGAAATTGAAATATTATTCATAATTAATAATTATTATAATTACAATTTATTTAATCACTTTACAAAGTTTTAATCGAATAAAATCATACTTCTTGCTTATGTTTTTTTTAATGACCACTATCAACTTTACTCAATCACATTACATGCATGTAATCTCATCTAAAAACAAATTTATATACTAATTATAATTTTGCATTTAAATCAATTATTTCACCAACATGTAAATATATATAATTAACGTATCAAACACTTGTTTAATACTTTCAAATACCAAAACCAAAAGAAATCATCACTTGAGCATAGTTTACGAACAAACTTAGAACACACAAGAACCATGATCAAGATGACAAAGACTTATATATCAATTTAGCCATTTTCGCATGGCATAATATATACAATACTTCAACATGTTCGAAAAGTAATAGTATAGCCTATACATGCCATAGATAAATGTTTCTCTTATAAAAGTACCGAAACAGTGGATAGTGTGATAGACTTTCCTGACGATTCCCAAGCTCGTAGCTTGCCTTAAAATCTATAAAACAAAATATGCAAATAAAAACAGAGTAAGCTAACTTAGCTTAGTAAGTCAAAAGAAAATATCAATTCAGTAATATAGTTAACTTCTTAAAAATTTAAACTGAAACAATTTACTATATGAATGCCATAACTAATCTCAACTTAATAAATCCACAACCACATATGTTCAACATAACTATCACATTGGCCGAACACATATAAAATTAACATTTTACAAGATTCCATTCAACTTTCAAAGTCATCTATCATTTTTCATTCACATATACCTCCACACATGTATACAAGCTCACAAATCAACGTTTAACTTTATGTACTAACATCTCTCATTTAGCCGAATACACAAGATCAAATATAACATTTCATATATATATACCTATGTAGCCGAATATACAAGATTCACTATATAATCACATAAATACTTACCTAAATGGCCGAATATATATAAGATTCAATATATCATCACATGAATACTTACCTATATGGCCGAATATATAAGATTCAATATATAATCACATGAATACTTACATATATGGTCGAATATACAAGTTCAATATAACATCTTATATGACCGAATATACAAGTTCAATAAAACATCACATGTAATCGAATTTTCAAATTTAATATAACATCACATGTGGCCAAATATGCAATTTCATTATATCATCACATATATAAATACCTACGTGGCCGAATATACAAGGTCATTTAGATCAACTTACTTGCTCAATTTCCACATCAATGTGAAGTCGTATAGACATAGGCTTGAAAATAAATCACTGGCATAAACCTGCTAGGCATAAGCCTGAATCACACACCGGCACAAGGCCTGCTAGACTCAAGGTCTGATTCTTATTTATTCATCGGCAATAAGCTTGCTAGGCACAAAGCCCGATCAAATCACCAGCACAAGGCTTGCTAGGCTCAAATCCGAATATCACTATTTTAATGTCATTTCATAAACAGTTCATATATCGAATCGTCTAAATATGCCATGCAATTCATACAAACTTTTAGAGGTTTTAACTCGATCGAATAAAACTCATCCACATAACTTCAATGTTAAACCACATTCGGCTACCCTATTATACAACTATAGAATTTGAATCATCATAGTAAACCATTTTATATTCAAAATAAATGATGTTTAATTGCTTAAAGACTGACCTCGGATATCGACGAACGTTATAAATCGGCTATTCGACTATTTTTGCTTTTCCCGGATCCAAATTTGATTTCTTTTGTTCTTGATCTATATAATTTCAAATTAACCTCATTTAAACACAATTTCATTCAATTTAATCCAACAACACATAAATGGGTAAATTACCATTTTTACCACTAATATTTCATACTTTTACAAATTAGTCCTATTTGCATAAAACACAAAATACACAAAATCTCACAACAACATAGTTGGGCCGAATCTTCTATATACTCATACTAGTCCATATATTTCATTTATTTTTCATTTTAGTCCTTTAATTTATTTTTTTTCAATTTAGTCCTAATAACTCAAATTCATCAAAAACTCCAATACAAAATATATTAATCCAAAACATATCTTTCATAATATATCATCAAACATCACAAAACTCAAATATTCATCAATGGCATAACTCAAAATATTCACCGAAATCAAAAATTCAAACATGGGTCGGGTAGTATTAGAAGCAACGATCTCAAAAACGTAAAAAATATCAAAAACCGAGCTAAAACTCACCTTGAATCAAGCTCCAACAATGGTCAAACCTAGGGAACTCTTGTTTCTTTTTCTTTTCTTCTATATTCGGTCATGCAAGAATATGAACAATGGCTTTTTATTTATTTTATGTTTTATATTATATAATATTATTAACCAATTTACATATGTAACCTTTAACTTAAAATATAATCCCATTATAAATTAAGGTTACTACCGTCCATCATACTTATTCATGGCCTAATTGCATTATAAGTACCTCATGCAACAAAAACATCATTAATTCGGCCATTTATATAATTAACTACCACATTTTCATTTTACGCGATTAAGTTTATTTATTTAATCGGACACTCAAACAATAAAATTAAATCACGAAATTTTCACGGATACTAATTCACACATAATAAACATTAAAAATAATATTTAAATATTTTTTTGACTCAGATTCGTGGTCCCAAAACCACCGTTCTTATTAGGGTCTAAATCGAGCTATTGCAACTCTCCTCCCGTAAGGATTTTCGTCCCCGAAAATCTTACCGGTGAATAGGTTCGGATATCGCTCTTTCATTGTATCCTCTGGCTCCCACGTTGCTTCCTCAACTCCGTGTTTATGCCACAGTACTTTAACCAACGAAATTTTATTATTTCATAACTTTTTAATCTCATGAGCCAGAATATGAATCAATTCTTCATCGTAAGTCAAATCTGACTGAATCTCAATCTCTGATGGACTAGTCACATGCGAGGGGTCAGATCCATATCGGCTAAGCATCGAAACATGAAATACATTATGGATCTTTTCTAACTCAGGTGGTAGTAACAATCTGTACGCAACCGGCCCAATTCGTTCGATAATCTCATACGGCCTAATAAATCTCGGACTCAATTTGCCTTTACGACCAAATCTGAGTATTTTCTTCCACGGTGAGACTTTCAGAAATACTTAATCCCTGATCTAAAACTCTATATCTTTTCGTTTCAAGTCCGCATATGATTTCTGACAATCTGATGCTGCCTTCAGACTTTCACAGATTACTTTCACTTTCTGTTCAGTTTCTCTGATCAAATCGACCCCGTGTATCTTATTTTCACTGAGCTCAGTCCAATACAATAGTGTACGACATTTACGACCGTACAAAGCCTTATAAGGTGCCATTTTGATACTTGATTGAAAGCTATTATTGTACACAAATTCAATCAGAGGTAAGTACCATTCCCACGCACCTTCAAACTCGAGAATACAACATCTCAACATATCCTCAAGTATCTGAATGATTCGCTCAGACTGACCATTTGTTTGCGGATGAAAAGCAGTGCTGAAATGTAATTTCGTACCTAATGCATCTTGCATTTTCTTCCAAAACCGTGATGTAAACCTCAGATCTCTACTGAAACAATAAATATAGCCACACCATGCAACCTGACAGTCTAAGAAACATATAATTCAGCCAGCTTATCAAGCGAGTAATCTATACGAACCGAAACAAAGTGAGCAGATTTAGTCAATCTATCTACAATAACCCAAATTGCATCTTTCTTGCTCGGTGTTAACGGTAAACTGGATACAGAATCCATTATGATTTTGTCCCATTTCCATTCACGTATCATAATCGGCTGTAGCAATCTAGAAGGTACCTGATGCTCAGCTTTTACTTGCTGACAAACTAAACATTTCGATACAAAGTTAGAAATATCTCGTTTCATACCTTGCCACCAATAGTTTTGTTTCAGATCATTATACATATTTGTACTACCCGGGTGAACACATAGTCGACTGTTATGAGCTTCGTTCAAAATCATATGAATCAACTTTGTATTTCTCAAAACACATATTCGGTTTCTGAATCTCAAACAGTCATCAGCATCAACTCAAAACTCTGAATCAGCATTTGAATCACTTTGAGCTCGTTTTGCTAACAACTCATCATCAACCTTCTAGGCATCACATATTTGTTGAACAAATAACGGTCTTGCTTTCAATTCAGCTATTATCGAACCATCATCAGACATAGCCATATGCGCATTCATTGCACGCAAAGCAAACAGTGATTTTCGGCTTAAAGCATCAACAACAACATTAGCCTTTCCCGGGTGATAGTCAATCACAAGTTCGTAGTCTTTTAGTAATTCTAACCATCGGTGCTGTCTCAAATTCAAATCTTTCTGAGTCATCAAATACTTCAGACTTTTGTGATTAGAGTAAACATGACATTTTTCACCGACCAAATGGTGACGCCATATTTTCAACGCAAATACAATAGTTGTCAATTCTAGGTCATGTTTCGAATAGTTCTTTTCATGCAGTTTTAACTGTCTTGAGGCATAAGCTATGACTTTGCCTTCCTGCATCAAAACACAGGCCAAACCATTTAAAGATGCATCACTATAGATAACAAAATCTTTACCTGATTCTGGCTGAACTAACATCGGAGCTTCGATCAAAAGGGCTTTCAACTGATGAAAACTTTTCTGGCACTTTTCTGACCACTCAAACTTAACATCTTTCTGTAGCAACTTCGTCATCGTGGTTGCAATCATAGAGAAACCTTTCACAAATCATCTATAGTAACCAACAAGTCCCAAAAAACTTCTGACTTCAGAAACGTTTCTCAGAGGTTTCCAATCTAGTATAGCTGAAATCTTACTCGGATCAACCTGAATGCCTGATGCTGAAACAACATGTCCCAGAAAGCTAACTTCGTGTAACCAGAACTCACATTTACTAAACTTCGTATACAATTGCTTTTCTCGCAAAGTCTGTAACATAAGTCTCAAATGCTCGACATGTCTGGTTTCATTACAGGAGTAGATCAGTATATCATCAATGAACACAACCACAAACCTATCTAAATACTGCCTGAAGATCCGATTCATCAAATCTATAAAAACAATAGGTGCATTAGTAAGTTCGAATGGTATAACTACAAACTCATAATGTTCGTACCTTGTTCGAAAAGCAGTTTTTGGCACATCGAAGTCTCTGACTCGCAACTGATAATAACCCAATCTCAAATCTATCTTCGAAAACAATGAAGCCCTTTCAACTGATCGAACAGATCGTCAATCTGTGTCAATGGGTATTTATTCTTTATAGTCACCTTATTTAACTGGCGGTAATCAATACACATTCTCATAGTTCCGTCTTTCTTTTTCACAAATAAAACTGGCACACCCTAGGGAGAAAAACTCGGTCGTGCAAAACCTCTATCTGTTAACTCTTGCAACTGTGCTTTCAACTCTTTTAATTCAGTAGGTGTCATCCGATACAGAGCTATTGAAATCAGAGTCGTCTCCGGTACTAACTCAATACCAAACTCTATCTCTTGGATAGGTGGGAAACCCGGCAATTCTTCAGGAAACACGTCCGAATACTCGCACACAACTGGTATAGATTCAATCTTCTTTCCAATCACTTTACTATCAATCACATAAGAAAAGTAAGCTTCACAAACTTTTCTCACATACTTCTGAGCTAACATTGAAGATATTACTACTGGTAAACCATTCAGATCATTAGATTCAATCCGAATAATTTTGTTGTCCTGACATCTCAAATCGATGGTCTTTCTTTTGCAATTAACAACGGCATCGTGCAAAGTCAACCAGTCCATACCCAAAATTATATCGAACTCGTCGAAAGGTAACAACATCAAATTGGCTGGAAAGCATGAATCTTGAATCATCAACATGCAATTTTTACACACTTTGTCAACCAGAACACACCGGCCTAGGGGGTTTGATACTCGAATTAAAAACTCAGTAGACTCAACAAGAAAAGTCTTACTGAATACTAATGTTTCACACACATATGAATAAGTCGAACCAGGATCAATCAATGCAATAACACTAGTATCATAAAGAGTGAAAGTACCGGTAATAACATCTGGGGAAGAAGCATCCTCGCGAGCGCGTATAGCATATACTCTGGCAGGTGCACGAGCTTCATATTGAGTTGCTGTATCTTTTGTCCCTCTATGACTGCCACTCACATTACCCGAATACATGGGTGGTCTACCGCGCACTGACATATTACTCGGCCTCACATTCTGAACAGTGTTTTTCTCGTCTAACATCGAACATTCTCAGATAAAATGATCCATTGATCCACATTTAAAATAAGACCGATCATGCAATCTACAATTCCCAGAATGCCATTTACCACAATGCTTGCACTCGACTCTATTCTGTCGAACATTGCCAACACTTGCTATCAAAGTGGCTCGTGAACTCACAGGGGGTCGGTCTCGATCTCGTCTAGAAAAGCCTATAGCATCTCTAGATCGACTGGAATCATCTCTGAATTTCTTCGTTGCTGATTGAAAAATCTTACTCAATGATCTTTTACAGGAATCTCTAGCTTCAAAATCACCTTTTCTTTTCTCTTTCCCGAGCTCTTCGGCTTTGCAAGCTCGCTCAACAAGTGCTACGAACTCTTTGATTTCAAGTATACCAACCAGCAATTTAATGTCTTCGTTCAAACCGTCTTCGAATCTTTTACACATGATAGCTTCGGTTGAAACACATTCACCAGCATATCGACTTAGTCTCACAAATTTTCGTTCGTACTCGGTTACGGTTATACGACCCTATTTCAATTCCAGAAATTCTTTGTGTTTCTGGTCAATAAATCTCTGGCTGATGTATTTCTTACGAAACTCAGTCTGAAAGAGTTCCCAGGTCACTATCTCTTTCAGGACCACCAATACTAGTATATTCCACCAGTGATATGCGGTGTCTCGTAATAAAGATATGGCACACTTTAAACATTCATCCGGAGTACAACATAACTCGTCGAACACATGAATAGTATTATCGAGCCAACACTCAGCCCGCTTAGCATCATCATCATCAGTCGCTTTAAACTTTTCGGCCCCGTGTTTTTTTTTACCTACAGGAGGCCTATTAAATCTCATTGGATCAATCATCGGAGGTACCACAGGTATCGGAGATCGATTATTTGGGGGGTGGAGGTTGTTGTACAGCCGGATTAGTTCGGATATACTGAGTAAACCAATCATTCATCATTTGATAGAAGACTTGCTTAGCCTACCCCTCATGGCTACTCGAGATAGGTTGAGATTCAACTGGCGCTGTCCCTTGCGTGAGAGCAAGCGCTACACTCTCGACATCATTGGCTACAGCTCTGTCGGGATCCATTACTATAAGAAAACACATTTTTAAATGTCAGAAGTCATCACACTATCGCAGTATATATATTATGGCATGTACGGCTAGACTCACACACACTACGTCAGTCCTAGAATTGACTAAACCGTAGCTCTAATACCAATAAAATGTAACACCCCTAACCCGTATCCGACGACGGATTAGGGTTATAAGGCATTACTAGAAAATATACATTACCTGAATAATTATAAATATATATAATCACATGTTTCATAAGCAAAGATATTAAGCATATAAAAATATACAAGTCAAAACATGCTACTCGTAAAGCAATCCAAACATATGAAATTGAATTATTATTCATAATTAATAATAATTATAATTACAATTTATTTAATCACTTTACAAAGTTTTAATCGAATAAAATCATACTTCTTGCTTATGTTTATTTTAATGACCACTATCAACTTTACTCAATCACATTACATGCATGTAATCTCATCTAAAAACAAATTTATATACTAATCATAAATTTACATTTAAATCAATTATTTCACCATGTAAATATATATAATTAACGTATCAAACACTTGTTTAATACTTTCAAATACCAAAACCAAAAGAAATCATCACTTGAGCATAGTTTATGAACAAACTTAGAACACACAAGAACCATGATCAAGATGACAAAGACTTATATCAATTTAGCCATTTTCGCATGGCATAATATATACAATACTTCAACATGTCCAAAAAGTAATAGTATAGCCTATACATGCCATATTTAGATATTTCTCTTATAAAAGTACCGAAAGAGTAGATTGTGTGATAGACTTTGCTGACGATCCCCGAGCTTGTAGCTTGCCTCAAAATCTATAAAACAAAATATACAAATACAAACAGAGTTAGCTGACCTAGCTTAGTAAGTCAAAAGCAAATATCAATTCAATAATATAGTCAACTTCTTAAAAATTAAAATTGAAACAATTTACTATATCAATGTCATAACTAATCTCAGTTTAATAAATCCACAACCACATATGTTTAACATAACTATCACATTGGCCAAACACATATAAAATTAACATTTTACAAGATTTCATTCAACTTTCAAAGTCATATATCATTCTTCATTCAAATATAGTTCCACACATGTATACAATCTCACAAAACAAGATTTAACTTTATGTACTAACATCTCCCATTTAGCCGAATACACAAGATCAAATATAACATTTTATATATATATATACCTATGTAGCCGAATATACAATATTCACTGTATAATCACATAAATACTTACCTATATGGTCGAATATATATAAGGTTCAATATATCATCACATGAATACTTACCTGTATGGCCGAATATATAAGATTCAATATATCATCACATGAATACTTCCCTATATGGCCGAATATACAAGTTCAATATAACATCTTATATGACCGACTATACAAGTTCAACAAAACATCACATGTAATCGAATATTCAAATTTAATATAACATCACATGTGGCCAAATATAGAATTTCATTATATCATCACATATATACATACCTATTTGGCCGAATATACAAGGTCATTTAGATCAACTTACTTGCTCAATTTCCACATCAATGTGAAGTCTTATAGACATAGGCTTGAAAATAAATCACTGGCATAAACCTGCTAGGCATAAGCCTGAATCACACACCGGCACAAGGCTTGCTAGACACAAGATCTGATTCTTATTTATTCACCGCCAATAAGCCTGCTAGGCACAAAGCCCGATCAAATTCACCAGCACAAGGCTTGCTAGGCTCACAGGCCAAATATCACTATTATAATGTCATTCCATAAACAGTTCATATATCGAATCGTCTAAATATGCCATGCAGTTCATACAAACTTTCAGAGGTTTTAACTCAATCGAATAAAACTCATCCACATAACTTCAATGTTAAACCACATTCGGCTACCCTATTATACAACTATAAAATTTGAATCATCATAGTAAATCATTTTATATTTGAAATAAATGATGTTTAATTGCTTAAAGACTTACCTCACATATCAACGAACGTTATAAATCGGCTATTCGACTATTATTGTTTTTCCCCGATCCAAGTCAGATTTCTTTTGTTCTTGATCTATATAATTTCAAATTAACATCATTTAAACACAATTTCATTCAATTTAATCCAACAACACATAAATGGGAAAATTATCATTTTTACCCCTAATATTTCATACTTTTACAAATTAGTCCTATTTGCATAAAACACAAAATCTCACAACAACATAGTTGGGCCGAATCTTCTATATACTCATACTAGTCCATATATTTCATTTATTTTTCATTTTAGTCCTTCAATTTATTATTTTTTCAATTTAGTTCTAATAACTCAAAATCATCAAAAACTCCAATACAAAATATATTAATCCAAAACATATCTTTCATAATTTATCATCAAACATCACAAAACACAAATACTCATCAATGGCATAACTCAAAATGCTCACCAACATCAAAAATTCAAACATGGGTCGGGTAGTATTCGAAGCAACGATCTCAAAAACGTAAAAATTATCAAAAACCGAGCTAAAACTCACCTTGAATCAAGCTCCAACAATGGTCGAACCTGAGGAACTCTTGTTTCTTTTTCTTTTCTTTTATTTTTGGTCATGCAAGAATATGAACAATGGCTTTTTATTTATTTTATGTTTTATATTATATAACATTATTAACCAATTTACATATTTAACCTTTAACTTAAAATATAATCTTATTATAAATTATGGTTACTATCGTCCATCATACTTATTCATGGCCTCATTGCATTATAAGTACCTCATGCAACAAAAACATCATCGATTCGACCCTTTATATAATTAACTACCATATTTTTATTTTACGCGATTAAGTCTGTTTATTTAATCAAACACTCAAACAATAAAATTAAATCACGAAATTTTTACGGATACTAATTCACACATAATAAACATTAAAAATAATATTTATATTTTTTTACTCAGAGTCATGGTCCTGAAACCACCATTCCGATTAGGATCTAAATCGGGCTGTTACAATGCTCGAGCTCCAATGGCAAATGGTAGGCTTTTCCATAGACTAACCTATAGTGAGATATCCCTAAAGAAGTCTTAAATGTCGTTCAGTAAGCCCACAGAGCTTCATCAAGTATTTTGGACAATCTCTCCAATTTGGACGTACTACTTTCTCGAGCATGCCATTTATTTCTTTATTCACAAATTTAGCTTGGCTATTCATTTAAGGATGGTAAGTTATAGCTACTTTATGTTTCACATCATATTTTTCCAGCAACCACTTCAAGAATTTATTCACAAAATGGGATCCTTCATCACTTTTTATAGCTCTTGGAGTCCCAAATATCACTAATATATGTTTTTGTAGGAACCACATTACTACATTGGCATCATTAATCAGATATGCCTTGGCCTCCACCCATTTGGATACATAGTCAATGGCTACCAAGATGTACCTATTACCAAGAAGAAGGAAAATGACCTAGGAAGTCAATACCCCAAACATCAAATAACTCTAGCTCGATAAAGTTGGTCAGTGGCATCTCGTTCCTCATAGATACATTTCCAACTCATTAGCATCAATCGCAATCTTTCACATAGGCATATGCATCTTTAAACAAAGTTGGCCAAATGAAACTGACTTGTAATACTTTAGCAGTAGTGCGTGATCCTTCAAAATGTCCCCCATTCGGAGATGAATGACTGTGGTAAAAAATATCGGCTACTTCGTTCTTGGCTACAAACATTCTAACCATCTGGTCTACACAATGCTTAAACAAATATGGTTCCTCCCAAAATTAATATCTCACATCATAAAGGAATTTCCTCCTTTATTGATATGCCATTTTAGGCGGCATTAAACTACTTGCTAAAAAGTTAGCATAGTTAACAAACCAATGAATATTATGGACATGACTTACCTCAAAGATATGTTGATTTGCCACTTGGTTCTCTACCCCTTTCCTATCCTAAATCACCATATCAAATTCTTGGAGTAATAAAACTCATCAAATCAATCTTAATTTTGCATCTATTTTTTAAAGCGGATATTTAAGGGTCACGTGATAAGTATAAATTGTCACCTTAGTACCTACAAGATATAAACGAAATCTGCAAAGGCGAAATCAACATGTAATTCTATTTCTGTTATCGTATAGTTTAATTATGCTCCCGTCAAGTTTCGACTCGCATAGTAGATGGGATGGAAAATCTTATTCCCCAATTGTCCCAATACAACTCCTATCGCATAGTCGCTTGTGTCGCACATCAGCTTGAATGGAGAACTTCAATCTAGGGTAACGATCATAGGTGTTGAAATTAATCGTTTCTTTAAATCCTCAAAAGCTCTTAAATAATCATCATCAAATTTAAACATTGAATATTTCTCTAGTATTTGCAAAGTGGATTAGAGATTTTAGAGAAATCTTTAGTGAAACTTTGGTAAAACCCAACATGTCCTAGAAAACTCATAATCCTCTTTACAGAAACTAGTGGTGGGAGTTTCTAAATAACATTTATCTTCACCTTATCGACTTATATTCCTTGTCTTGTGATTCTATGACCCAAAAGGATACATTCTCTTATCATGAAATGGCATTTCTCCTAGTTGAGAATGAGGTTCGTCTCTTCACATTGTCTAAGTACTTTGGCCAATTATCTAAACATTCATCATAAAAGTCTCCAAACATAGAAAAGTCGTCCATAAACACTTTCAAAAAAATTTCAACCATGTCAATGAATATAGCCATCAAACATCGCTAAAAAGTTTCAGGTGTATTACACAAACCAAAAGGCATATGCCTGAAAGAAAATGTACTGTATAGACGTGTGAAGGTTGTCTTATGC
Organism: Gossypium longicalyx; assembly: GCA_025698465.1. Taxonomy (NCBI): domain Eukaryota; kingdom Viridiplantae; phylum Streptophyta; class Magnoliopsida; order Malvales; family Malvaceae; genus Gossypium; species Gossypium longicalyx. The sequence continues at coordinate 31,991,888 of CM047006.1, forward strand.
TGATTTTTTAGGGCTACAATGATTTGATTATATCCAGAATATCTGTCTAAGAAATACTAATAATCGTGCCCTACAAGTCTATCTAACATTTAATTCAAAAATGGAAACAAAAAATGATCCTTCCAAATTGCCTTATTTAAATTACGGTAATCAATACAAATCCTCCAACTTGTAACCGTTCTGGTTGGAATTAGTTCATTATTCTTATTCTTTACAACTGTAATGCCTCCCTTCTTTAGTACACAATGTACTGGACTTAATTAGGAGCTATTTGAGATGGGTTAAATGATTCCCACATCTAACCACTTGATAATATCCTTCGTAATCATCTCGTTCATAATTGGGTTTAGCCTTCTCTGACCATCAATAGTGCCTCTCTCACTACATTCTAATATGATCTTGTGCATGCACAGGTATGGGCTTAAACCTTGAATATCAACTATCATCCAATTGATTACCTTCTTTAATTTCTTCAAAAGATTAATCAAATATTCTTCCTGAATCTTGGTTAATTCAGCTGAAATGACCACATATAAAGTAGAAGAGGTGCCCAAAAAAACATATTTAAGGTGAGAAGGAAGTACCTTTAACTCCAGCTTGGGTGGTTCTTCAATTGAAGCTTTCAATTGCTTATACTCATGAGCTTCCAAATCCAATGATTCAAAATTGGTTTGTGACGTGAATCCCTTCAATTCGACTTAATTTCCATCATCTTTATCATCACTTAGCATCTTCAATGCTAAGAGTTGTTCCAACAAATCATCCATAGGAACTACGATTTTGTCTCATTCATAGCATAACATCTTCTTCTACATCAGGGGTAGAATAAATTATAGGTGCCGAGTGGGAGTTAATTACGTGAAACCTGAAAATCCAAAATTTCAATTTTTTTTCTTTTTGTACTTAGCAATTTAGGTTAAGAACTAATTACACGATGGTAGGTCCTGGTCAAGGTTTGAGTTTGAATCTAGGGGTAAAAGAAATTATAGTTTAATTATTAAAGGAACCCTGATGGAAAATGGTTGGGCTTTTAAATAAATATAGGGAAAATAGTATCAAAAAGCCTTGTGGAAGAGTGGCTAAGTGACTGCACTTAGGGTGTAGGGAGGTGGCGTTAGTGGCTAGCAAGGAGATCCAAGGTTCGAATCCTAGTTTAGTATTTTTATAAGTTTAATTTTGGCCTTCTAGAAGGTTAGAAGTGGCGTGAAAATGGATTCCAAGGGGAGTGTTCAAAAGAGAAATTTAAGGAAAGGATCAAGGGGTTATCAGGGAGAAAAACAAATAGATGAGAAAGGGGGAAGTGATGGAGCCGAATTGGGAACTTAGGCTTAAGGAATTCGGCTATATGGCTATAAATAGGTGCCGAGTGGGAGTTTGCCAGGCTAATGCCGAATTTCCCCTCACCTTGTTTCTAGAAACCCTCTTCCCTAAAAGCCAAAAACCCTTTTATTTTTCTTTCTTTTCTTTTTGTCGATTTCTATTCTTCTCTACACAATTTTCTTTGTTTCACTTAGTCGATTCATTCTTCTACTCTTCTTCTTTAATCTGTACCAAATAAACCTTATTCACCATACTAAGTTTGAAAGCCGAAAAGCCAAATCTCCCAAGGGCTGAATACTCTTTGACCGAATCTAGTTTAAGTGTTTGCTCTTCCGATCGGTTTTGCTATGAATCTATTACGCTGTTCTTCCCTCACTCTTTCTAATAAACTTTGGTAGGGAATTAGTATCAGATCTCGGATCTTAGCTCTCTACCGAATTACTATTTAGATGTTTATGGTTTTGGTAAGTATTCCTTCCCATTAGCTAAGGTGGTCGAATGTTCATAATTAAGGTAAGGGGAATTGTGTTGGATACGAGTCATCTATTATTCTAGTTTTAATAGTTAAGATTGGTGCAGATCTAGGAGTTGATCGTGGTTAATGATTTAAGAAGTGGGCTGGTCATGCAAGGTTGGTGACTAAGGGAATCGCAGCACGATTACTTACCGGGTGTGTACATACACTACACACACAAGCAGATCGACAAAAGTCGAAATGCTGAAAAGTCGAAAGTTTGGCTACGGTAGTCTTACGAGTGGGCGAACACTCGTGAGGAGGAAACTGATAGGTTGTCTAAGGCCCATGGGCGATTCCATGGACTTGGGCTGTGATTTGGCGAACTGGGCTAGAATAGGCTAAATGGGCCGATGGGTTGTTGGGCCTATAATACGCAAAATTGATAATTGATGCTATGTGATAGAATTTTTTATGTGAGCATGAATATGAATGTTACTGGGCCTAACGGGCTATATAAATGTGATTTGGGCCTAATGGGCCGTATAAATGTTATTTGGGCCAAATGCGCCATATGAATAAGATTGGGCCTAGTGGGCCATATGCATGTATGAAGGGGTTTCGGTCCTAGTATATGATAACTACATAAGACTTAATTAATTTATTGTGACCGTGGACAAGTCAAAGGGTTAAGGTGTGGCAACGGGTATATCCATGTCTAGGATTGGATCTAGGGAGAGCTTGGTACTTACGCGGTCTTAATGACTCACATCCTCTTCTCTGGAATCCTACCTGGTGCATAGTATTCGTTCATCTTAGTTCACTGGATTTGTTAATGGGCCAAGGTAAGTGAAAACCGTAATTAAGGGAAAATTATCGAAATGCCCCCTAAGGGCAAAAATGACCAAAATACCCTTAGGTGTTGAATGTAAGTTTTATAGATGTGACATGGATACATATGATTTTCTGCTTAGGTTGCATATGGGTTGGGAATTATGGAACGGAGGAAGTATATGAGGATCGCATGGTTGCTTGACAATCGTGGATCCACCAACGGCTTTTAAGCCCAATATGTAAATGAAGGTAGTTCCGCAACCGAGCTACCATTGATGTGTCGATTGGGTGGGTCGATATTTATATCCCCATATGATGTGACGGGGGACGGAGTTGGTGTGTAGCGGATGGATAATTGAGATGGGATTGCATTGCATGTTTGATGTATGATGATTTTTGAATGCTTGTTTTTGTCGAGGGTTGTACACACTGAGTTTGCGAAAACTCACCCTCTCTTTTATTTTATTTTCAAGTGATGCTCAATAGAAGGTTCGATGTTTGAAGGGACTCTGGGTGGCCAGCTAGCAAGACAATTTGGACTTATTTTTTTCTAAGCATATAAGTTTCTATTTCATTAAGTACTTTTCAGACCTGATTGTAATAGGGCTTCCATTTCATTAGTAGTTGGATTATTATTTTTATGTGATGTAATTATAAGAAGTTGAACATGGTTTCTTAAACTATAGTATGTTTTTCTACGCTTCCGCAACTAAATTTTAAAATGACACGTTTTCATAAAATCATATGTTTTAAACAAGCGATTGAAAGGAGTTTTTTTTAAGTTAATTAAGGTTCCTTTTATTTTAAGAAGGGTTTTCAATGAAAACACGAATTTCACTAAAACACTTCAATGTGATGCGCCAGATTCGGCCATAACGTTCGGACTGGATTTGGGGTGTTACATTTAGTGGTATCAGAGCCCAGTTTGCAAAACTCGGGCTGTGAAGTGGGCCTTTTATTATTTGGTTTCTCTTTTCTACTTACTATTTGGATTTTAAAAATATTTTGGATCACACCGTTTTGGAAAAAGAGAAAAGCTTACTGAGCGGCACACCAAGTCTCTAACGTCGAACCAAGTAAGTGCTTTTATTTTTAAGTTTGTTTAAACTGTTATACAGTAGATAGTTAGAGGGCTACTTTAGATGATTTTTATAATGGAACTAAAGCCCGTAGGATCTTGAAACTGTAGGGGATTTTCAAAAACAATATTCTCTTTAAATATTTTCATAAAACATCGGTGTAATTACTAAACTAACTAAAACTTCATAAACTTTTAATCCAGATAATACGCGAATCGACGATGAATACTAGAAGAGGTACAAGAGGTCGTGGTTGAAGCCACGGAAGTGTTAGGGCTGAATCGTTGGCATTGGGCCATATGCCCGATGTTGGAGTAGAAGAGGCTCCGACCTCACCTGTGGCTGGGAATGGACCGTATGATCGAGCCGCGGGAGAAGATGCATTGTTGCAAGTAATGCTGAGAATTTTGGAAAGGGTCATTGGGCCTAATAATGGCACTAGAAATCGGGGGTCCATTTCGAAGCGACTTCGATCAAATGGGGCTGAGATCTTTAAAGGCGTGGCTGGTGTGGTTCTAAACGTGGCAAAATACTGGTTGGAGGCCACTGAAAGGATAATGGGGCACCTGGACTGTTCACTGGAATAAAAGCTAAAAGGGGCAGTGTCGTTGCCTAGGGAAGAATCCTACCAGTGGTGGTTGACAATGAAAGAGGGCACCCAACCGGAATGGGTCACTTGGGAGTTTTTCAAAGCTGCATTCCAAGGGAAGTATGTGGGTGCAAGCTATGTGGATGCTAGAAGAAAGGAGTTCCTGAACTTGACCGAAGGAAACAAATCAGTGGCGGAGTATGAAGCGGAGTTTCTACGCCTTAGTAGGTATGCAAGAGTAATGGTGGAAACAGAATATGAGCGTTACGTTAGGTTTGAGGACGGACTTAGAGATAGCCTTAGGTTATTGATAGCTCCACAAAGGGATCGAGTTTTCTCGGGGCTGGTGGAAAAAGCATAGATAGTGGAGGACGTAAAGTACACTGAGCGCTTAAATTGGGAAAAAGAAAAGGGTAAGAATAAGCGGGAGGCTGAGGTGCCCGGTGTTGGACAGAGGCCTAGGGCTAGGGCCAGAAATAATGGGCTAGTTAGAGTAGGGCCCCCTGCTGCTAACCCAGGGGTGCCATCTTGTGTTGATTGTGGGAGAAGCCATAGAGGCGAGTGCTGGAAGAGGACGGGAGCTTGTTTCGCTTGTGGGTCTATGGAGCATAGGATCAAGGATTGCCCCCGAATGCTAGGTCGAGTGCCAGTAGTGGGCCAAGATGGTGCTCAGCCACCAAGGGGTCGTGGGCAAGCCAAGGGCGGTAACGGCAATGGGCGTGGACGTGGAGCACCAAGTGGAAATGCTGGCCATCCTAGGGCGAGGCAACCAGCTTTAGTTTATGCTACTCGTCGCCGAGAAGATGGAGATGCCCCAGATGTGATAACGAGTATATTCCTTATATATGACTTACCTTATACAGCATTGATTGATATTGGATCGATACATTCATATGTTGCAAGCAATATGACTAAATTTTTGGGTGATATGTTTGAAATTACTCCGAGTGAGATGACTGTGATTAGTCTGTTAGGGCAGTCAGTAGGAGTGAATAAGTTGTTTAGGGAGGTACCCTTAGTAGTCCAAGCGGTTACCTTTTTAACGGATTTGATGGATCTACCGTTTAGTGAATTCGACTTTATCTTAGGTATGGATTGGCTGGTGAAGCACCGAGCCACCTTGGATTGCGCTGCAAAGTGAATGGTGTTAAGAATGGCAGAAGATAAAAAGGTAGTGGTGATTGGTGAATGCTGGAACTATCTGTCAAGCGTGATCTGGGCGTTAAGGGCTGAGAAGTTAGTATTAAAGGTATACGAAGCCTTTTTGGCTTCTATTAGTAATACGGAGGCTAAGAGCCTTACTGTTAAGGAGTTGAGAACCGTTAGGGATTTTCCTAATGTCTTTCCCGAGGAGCTACCTGGGTTGCCACCCAGCAAAGAAGTGGAATTTGGAATCGAGTTGTTACCTAGGACGGCTCTGATGTCCATTGCTCCTTATCGGATGGCACCAAAGGATTTGGTGAAACTTAAGGCACAAATTTAGGAATTGTTGGATCGAGGATTCATACGACCAAGTGTGTCTCTTTGGGGAGCATCAGTGTTATTCGTGCAAAAAAAGGGTGGAACCTTGCGACTGTGCATTGACTATTGACAGTTAAACAAGTTAACTGTTAAAAATAAGTACCCTCTACCGAGAATCGATGATCTTTTTTATCAGTTCAAAGGAGCTTTTATTTTCTCGAAGATTGACCTGTGTTCGGGATATCACCAATTGAGGGTTAAGGAGCCAGATGTTCATAAGACAGCTTTCAAAACTCGTTATGGGCACTACGAGTTCTTGGTGATGCCATTCGGGCTGACGAACGTACCTGCCACTTTCATGGATCTCATGAATCGGGTTTTCCAACCCTACTTGGATCGATTCGTGGTAGTCTTTATAGATGACATTTTGGTGTACTCAAAAGATGAGGATGAGCATGATGCACACTTAAGGATTGTATTACAGATTTTAAGGGAGAAGCAGTTGTATGCCAAATTCAGCAAGTGTGAATTCTGGCTAAGGGAGGTTACTTTTCTAGGACATGTGGTATCAGCCGAGGGAATTAAGGTAGATCCCCGAAAAATTGAAGCGGTGTTGGACTGGAAAACACCCACGTTGGTATCAAAAATCTGAAGTTTTCTAGGCTTGGCAGGGTACTATAGGCGGTTTGTTGAGGGCTTTTCAGTAATTGCTGTATCCTTAACTAAGTTGTTGAGGAAGGGGGTACCGTTTGTTTGGACGGACAAGCAGCAAAAGAGTTTTGGAAAACTTAAGAAGGTTTTAACTGAGGCCCCTGTGTTGATTCAGCCAATGCCTGGAAGGAGTTTACAGTTTATAGTGACGCGTTGCATGTGGGCTTGGGATGTGTATTGATGCAAGAAGGAAAGGTGGTTACGTATGCATCACGGAAACTTAAGACTCATGAGGTGAATTATCCAACCCATGATTTGGAGCTAGTTGCGGTGGTGTTCGAGCTTAAAATATGGAGGCATTACTTATACGGGGAAAAGTGCATAATTTATTCGGACCACAAGAGTTTAAAGTACTTCCTTACCCAAAAGGAGCTAAACCTTAGGCAACGTAGGTGGGTGGAATTGTTGAAGGATTATGATTGTACGATTGAGTACCACCCTGGCAAAGCAAATGTGGTAGCCGATGAGTTGAGTCGTAGGGATAAGTCAGACTTGAGGGCTATGCTCGCCCGTTTAAGCTTGTTGGATGATGGTAGCTTGTTAGCTGAGCTTCAAGTAAAACCGATGTGGATCGAACATATAGGGAGTAAGCAATTAGTGGATGAAACTTTAGGTGCTCATTTTAGACAAGTGGAAAGTGGGGAGACATTAGAATTTGGGATACATATTGAAAGAGTATTGTGTTTCTATGGGAGAATGTGTATACCAAAGGACAATGATCTAAGGCAATCCATTCTGCGGGAAGCACATAGCGATCTCTACGCAATGCATCCTGGTGGAAACAAGATGTATCAGAATTTGCATGAGCTTTACTGTTGGCCTGGACTCAAGCGTGAGGTCACGGAGTTCGTAAGCAAATGTTTGGTTTGTCAAAAGGTGAAGGATGAACATCAGTTGCCTTCGGGATTACTTCAGCCAGTGAAGATTCCACTATGGAAGTGGGAAAGGATCACTATGGACTTTGTTAGTGGGCTACCATTGACACCTACTAAGAAAGACTCGATATGGGTTATAGTGGATCAGTTAACCAAGTTTGCCGATTTTGTACCAGTTCGCACCGATTACTCGTTACAAAAGTTGGCTAGGTTGTATATGATAGAGATTGTAAGATTGCATGGAGTGCCAGTATCCATATTATCTGATAATGACCCATATTTCACTTCGTGATTTTGGAAGAAGCTACATGAGGCGTTGGGTACTAGGTTGAACTTCAGCACGGCATTCCACCCTTAAACCGATGGACAGTCGAAAAGGGTGATTCAAGTGTTGGAAGATATGTTGAGGGGATGCGTGATAGAGTTCTGAGGTAGTTGGGAGGACTATTTGCCGTTAGCCGAATTTGCGTACAATAATATCTACCAATCAAGCATTGGAATGGCTCTGTACGAAGCATTGTATGGGCGAAGGAGTCGAACTCCAACATGTTGGACGGAGTTGGGCAAACGAAGAGTTTTGGGCCTTGAGTTAGTAACTGATACTGAGGATAAGGTAAAATTGATTCAGAATCGATTAAAAGACGCCTCGGATAGGCAGAAGTCGTATGTTGAACTTAAACGACGAGAGATAGAGTATGCAGTGGGGGACTTAGTTTTTCTGAAGGTCTCTCCGTGGAAGAAAGTGCTAAGGTTTGGACGAAAGGGTAAGCTAAGCCCAAGGTTCATTGGGCCGTATTGGGTTGTAAGACGGATTGGGCCAGTCGCTTACCAGCCGGAGTTACCTCCTGAACTAAGCCAAATTCATGACGTGTTTCATGTTTCCATGCTAAGGTGGTATCTCTCAGATCCTTCACATGTCATGGCAATTGAAGAAATCGAGGTCAGGCCAGACCTAACTTTCGAGGAAGAGCCCATACAAATAATTGGTCGAGATGTCAAAGAACTAAGAAGGAAGTCCGTTCTATTAGTCAAAGTACTTTGGCAGAATCACAAGGCTGAGGAGGCTACTTGGGAACTTGAGGAAGCGATACGACGTCAATATCCTCAACTGTTTGAATCAGGTAAAATTTCAAGGACGAAATTTCTTTTCGAGGTAGAGTTGTAACGCCCCAAAAATCTCAAAACCCGAAAATCCCAAAATCTCAATTTTTTTTTTCTTTTTGTGCTTAGCAATACAGGTTAAGAGTTAATTACACGATGGTAGGTCTTGGTCAAGGTTTGAGTTTAAATCTAGGGGTAAAAGAAATTATAGTTTAATTATTAAAGGAACCCTGATGGCAAGTGGTTGGGCTTTTAAATAAATATAGGGGAAGATAGCATTAAAAAGCCTTGTGGAGGAGTGGTTAAGTGATGCCACTTAGGGTGTAGAGAGGTGGCATTAGTGGCTAGCAAGGAGATCCAAGGTTCAAATCCTAGTTTAGTATTTTTAGAAGTTTAATTTTAGCCTTCTAGAAGGTTGGAAATGGCGTGAAAATGGACTCCAAGGGGAGTGTTCTGAAGAGAAATTTGAGGAAAGGATCAAGGGGTTATCAGGGAGAAAAACGAGGAGATGAGAAGGGGGAAGTGATGGAGCCGAATTGGGAACTTGGGCTTGAGGAATTTGGCTATAGGGCTATAAATAGGTGCTGAGTGGGAGTTTGCCAGGCTAATGCCAAATTTCCCCTCACCTTGTTACCAGAAACCCTCTTCCCTAAAAGTCGAAAACCCTTTTGTTTTTCTTTCTTTTCTTTTTGCCAATTTCTATTCTTCTCTACACAATTTTCTTTGTATCACTTAGCCGATTCCTTCTTCTACTTTTTTTCTTTAATCTGTACCAAATAAACCTTATTCACCATACTAAGTTTGAAAGCCAAAAAGCCAAATCTCCCAAGGGTCGAATACTCTTTGACCTACGAATGTTCATAATTAAGGTAAGGGGACTTGTGTTGGATATGAGTCATCTATTATTCTGGTTTTATTAGTTAAGATTGGTGCAGATCTAGGAGTTTATCGTGGTTAGTGATTTAAAAAGGGGGTTGACCGCGCAAGGTTGGTGACTAAGGGAATCGCAGCACGCTTACTTACCAGGTGTGTACATACACTGCACATACAAGTAGATCGACAAAAATCGAAATGCCGAAAAGCCAAAATGCCGAAAAGTCGAAAGTTTTCCTATGGTAGTCTTGTGAGTACGCAAACACTCGTGAAGAGGAAACCGATAGGTTGTCTGAGGCCCATGGGCGATTCCATGGACTTTGGTTGTGATTTGGCCAATCGGGCCAGAATAGACTAAATGGGCCGATGGGTTGTTGGGCCTATAATAGGCAAAATTGATAATTGATGCTATGTGATAGAATTTTATATGTGAGCATGAATATGAATGTGACTGGGCCGAACGGGCCATATAAATGTGATTTGGGCCTAATGGGCCGTATAAATGTGATTTAGGCATAATGGGCCATATGAATGAAATTGGGCCTAGTGGGCCATATGCATGTATGAAGGGGTTTTGGGCCTAGTATATGATAACTACATAAGACGTAATTAATTTATTGCGACCGTGGACAAGTCAAAGGGTTAAGGTGTGGCAACGGATATATCCATGTCTAAGATTGGATCTAGGGAGAGCTTGGTACTTAAGCAGTCTTAATGACTCACCTACTCTTCTCTGGAATCCTATTTGGTGCATAGTATTTGTTCGTCTTAGCTCACGAGATTTGTTAACGAGCCAAGGTAAGTGAAAACCGTAATTAAGGGAAAATTACCGAAATGCCTTTAAGGGCAAAAATGTCCAAAATACCCCTAGGTGTTGAATGTAAGTTTTATGGATGTGACATGCATACATATGATTTTCTGCTTAGGTTGCATATGGGTTGGGAATTATGGAACGGAGGAAGTATATGAGGTTCGCATGGTTGCTTGACAATCATGGATCCACCAACAGCTTTTAAGCCCAATATATAAATGAAGGTAGTTTCGCAACCGGGCTACCATTGATGTGTCGGTTGGGTAGGTCAATATTTATATCCCCACATGATGTGACGGGGGACGAAGCTGGTGTGTAGCGGATGGATAATTGGGATGGGATTGAATTGCATATTTGATGTATGTGATTTTTGAATGCTTTTTTTGTCGAGGGTTGTACACACTGAGTTTGCGAAAACTCACCCCCTCTTTTATTTTATTTTCAAGTAATGCTCAGTAGAAGGTTCGATGTTTGGAGGGACTCTAGGTGGCCAGCTAGCAAGACAATTTGGACTTGTTTTTTTTCTAAGCATATAAGTTTCTATTTCATTAAGTACTTTTCAGACGTGATTGTAATAGGGCTTCCATTTATTAGTAGTTGGATTATTATATTTATGTGATGTAATTATAAGAAGTTGAACATGGTTTCTTAAACTATAGTATGTTTCTCTACGCTTCCGCAACTAAATTTTAAAATGACATATTTCATAAATCATATGTTTTAAGCAAGCGATTGAAAGGAGTTTTTTTTAAGTTAATTAAGGTTTTTTTTATTTTAAGAAGGGTTTTCAATGAAAATACGGTTTTCGCTAAAACACTTCAATGTGATGCGCCAGATTTGGCCATAACGTTCAGGCCGGGTTTGGGGTGTTACAGGTTACCTGATCATCTTGGACTCACATGGTAAGTTCTCCCTTCTGAACATTGATCAATGTTCTTCTAGTTACTAAGAAAGGTGTTCCCAAGATGGTAGCGACTTATTTATCTGCTTCAAAATCTAAAATAAGAAAGCCAGCATGAAAAACAAATTTATCAACACATACCAGAATGCTTTCAATCTTTCCTTCAGGACGTGCTATCTATTTGTTTGCTAATTGAATTGTTTTTGTTGTTGGTCTGACTTCACCAATTCCCAATTATCTAAACACTAAAATGCACATTAAGTTTATGCTCGCTCCCAAATCACACATCCATGCCACAATACAAATCACCAATGTTACACGATATGGAAAAGCTTTTAGGATTTTTCATCTTTGGTGGCAATTTCTTTTGCAAGAATGCACTACACTCCTTGGTCAGAGTCACTGTCTCAAACTCTCCCAAACTTCTCTTCTTAGAAAGGACACCTTTCATAAACTTTACATAATTTGGCATCTATTCCAGAGCCTTTACCAACATGATATTGATATGCAATTGCTTAAGTACATTAAAGAATTTCTTAAATTGTACCTCTTGTTGTTACTTCTAGAATCTTTGTAGGTAAGGAGGTTATGGAGTTTTAACCTTCATTGGGCAGCTTTTCAGACGCAGTGTTAGTTCTGCATTCACCATGGTTGTTGATTATTCAGGACTACTTTGCTATGGTTATGCTTCAGTAGGGGTCACAGGAACAATATTTTGTACCGTAGGAGTTCCAACTTTAGGTTGAACTTACTTCTGATTTTGGACAACAATAGGCTCACCTTTACCTTCAACAACTTTTGGTTCCAACACCTTTCCACTCCTCAAAGTGACAATTTTATAATGCTTTTTTTCTATACTTTTGGGGTTCTCTATATCACTAGACAAAGCACCCTAAAGTATGTTTCTTAGCTCGTTCGCTAACTGTCCCATCTGGTTCTTTAGATTCCTTAGAGTCGTATCATTCTTAGTCATATATGCTTCCAATAAGTGCTCCAAATTACTTGAAGACTTTGTTAGCTGAGGTTTCTACATTTGTTGAGAAAACCCTGACTATGATTTGAACGTGAAAGCATATAGGAATTAGCTGGACTAGTCCCTTAATTACTCCAAGAGAAATTTGGATGATTTTTCCATGAAGGGTTGAAATGATTTGATTGTGGACCTGGACCATTCCTATTTTGATGTTGGTTTCCCATATTGTAGATAAATTATGGGTTTGATAGACAATCCTCAAATGTATGATGATTTTCATAGTATACACACGTGATGTTCTCAAACTGACTTGGTTGTTGACCTGTCATGTTAGTGTTGACTTGAGCCGCTAAAGACGTAAGAGCATTGACTTCATGAACTCTTGCCACTCCTCTTCCTATGGTTGTGCAGTTGTCAACCACTAATAGTTATTACCTGAAATTCTTTCAAGAATCTCATATGCCTCATTGCATGACTTTGAAAGAAGAGATTCATTAGCTGAAGTGTCTACCATCATTCTTGTGTGAGCATTTAGACCATTGTAAAAAGACTTTAATTGGATGCAGTCAAGAATACCATGATGAAGGCATTTTGTAACACCCCTAACCCGTATCCGTCGCCAGAAGGGTTACGGAGTATTACTAAAATAATTCATGTGCGAACAGTCGAACAAAATATAATAGTGAATAATCATCTTATCGATCTTTGCAATTAGACAAAACCGAATTCACAAGGTATTAATTTATCATGTATAAAAAATTTCACAACCTATACGTACATATGATTTACAACATGCCTTGCACTCATATATGCATCAAAAAAAGAGGATCACTATTCATTTAGTGGTTTGCCATTATAACCGAATGCATAACTAATTTTAAATACACATAGTATTTAGCTCATTCATATAAATAATAAATACATCCCATAGGCCTAACTTCTAAGAAATTTTTTTTAAGTGACCTATTTAATTTAATAATTAGCCACCCATTTAGTATCGTTTCACTTAATCAAAAGAGTTGTATTATAAAAGCAAACATAGCCACTTTTGAAATATTAAAGTTTAAGCCATATTCGCATGGTCATGATTACAAAAATAAATATTATGGCATGGAAATCCCAAAATTTAAAGTCTATACATGCCAAAATGTTATACTTAAGACTAACAAAAAGGGGTACCAAAACGTTGCAAGCAGGTGCGATGACTTCGATGATTGTCCCGAGCACACAATGGATCAAAAGAAAATCTAAATAAGAGGCAAGTAAACACACCAAATAACTTTTCAACTCAGTAAGTCGTAAGCAATATAATGCAAACAATTAACTTGATATATCGAAATAGAAACTAGAAAAGTCCACATTACAATTAATGCTTCAAAGTAACATTTAACTCCTTTTTATCTCACTCTGATAGACATCTACTTATTATAATAATATTCTTTTGCAAAATCAACTATCACAGTCGTACCAATCTATGCCATATATCATTTAGATTATTAATCTAACTACAAGTCAAGTCATGCTATTCAATCAAAGTATCATACAACCAAATGCCTTAAATCTTTTCCTCAAAGTATTAAACAATGACGAAATAGATGGATTCATGCATATACGTTTCATATGTCCAATTTCTTATTTCACTCAATAGCTTTAATTCTTCATTCAGTTCCTGCACTTATTGTATCAACAACCGATTTCGCACACATAAGGCTCGGTCAACGAAATTCGCACACATAGTGCCATTCTAACCCGCACGCATAGTGCCTTGCTAATCCGCACACGTAGTGCCAATCAAATCCGCACACATAGTGCCATTCAAATCCATTTAAATCCACACACATAGTGCCATCAAAATCCGCACACATAGAGCCATTTAAATCCGTACACATAGTGCCAATGTCATTTCATTATAAACAAATCAATTAACTTAATCCAATATGTATATACGACCACATATCTATAAATCAAGAAAATATATATACAAGAGTAGTTTTGTCATGATATGTGCGCAGCATTTATGTATAAAATAACTAATCTTAAAATTGCTTATGGACTTACCTTGTGTTGGATGAGACGGTTCCAATCGGCTACTCGATACACTTTGTTTTTCCCTTGCTTGATTCCCCTCCTTTGGGTTCTTGAGCTAGAACAAACAAATTGACTAGTTTAATTTCCTTGCTAGTTTATTTATATCCCACAATATTAATAGTTTCATATCACAAGAATCACACGGCAAAATTTTATTTTCATCCACCTTATGCTTTCATTAAACTTAAGCCATTCGGTTCCCATTGACACATTCAAATATCATATCACGAACATTGTTATTATGACCTTGCCTTTTTCCCTTACTAATTATTCCATACAAATTTAAACTAACCATTCGGCTATTGACCACCTAAGATCCAAATATTACAAACAACCCAATCTATACTTCAATAAAACACACACACACACACACACACACACACACACACATATATATATACGGCAACCACCCCTTGCTAAATACTCACATATATAAATTTAATAATTTCCACTTCATCTTACAACCTTCATTGTTTAAGACATTAAAACCTCAACTAATGTTTATCTAATGTCTCAAGGCCGAATGCATATAAATTTTTAGTATACATATAAAGTTTATACTTTAAATAAATTATTCACATAATAACAGGCCGAATATCATCTTCACTAAACATTTAAACCATAATTCCTTAACAATCTTTTCACTTTCGGCATTATCACTACCAAAATAACAATTGCACATCACTTTGTCATTTAACACATAGTTTCACCACATAACCACCTTGTCTGAATACTTCTAAAACTAGCAAAAGCTCCACATTTGTTCATACCGTCATTTAAGTTCACATATATCTATTTAGCTAGCTCATCTTCACCTTTCTAATATTTCTATCCAAAACATAAAAACACTATCCTCTTAGCATTTATCCATTATAATCAAATGCACATTTTGTCACCAATTCAAAAAAAAATCCACATATGGGTTATAGTAAGAGCTTGACTACTAACTCAATTTTCATAAAATTTAATAGAAATAACATAAAATCCTACCTTAATTAACCCTTAAGATGGCTGAATGCCCTTGACATTTTCCTTCTTCTTTCACTTATGTTTTCTGCAATGAGGATGGAAGAGAAACATTGAATTTCCTTGTTTTTATCACCCCCACTTAATATATTATAACTTATTTTATATTATAACATATTTCAATTAAATAATCTATTATTATAAAAAGCATATAATTATTGTATACCAACCCTATTATCGTGCCCTTAATTTAAAAAAATAAAATAAACATGCAAATCTACCATTTTAGTAATTCAACAAATTAATCCCTTGGACATTTACCTACCACATTTTCAAAGTTCTCAAACAAGTCCTTTTTAGCTAAATTTCACGTCCAAAACACAAAATTAAAATACCAAATTTTCAAACATATCAATTCAAAAAAATAAAAACATAGAAAATAATATATATATTTTTCAAAATTTTCTGACTTAGTTTTGTGATTTCGAAACCACTTTTTCGATTAGGGTCAAATTAGTACTGTCACAACTCTCCCCCCTTAGGGATTTTTGTCCTCGAAAATCTTACCGGCAAATAGGTTAGGGTAACATTCTTTCATCGAGTCTTCTAGCTCCCAAGTCGCTTCTTCAACTCCATGTTTGATCCACAAAACTTTCACTAATAAAATTTTCTTATTCCGCAATTCTTTCACTTCCTGAGCTAAGATACGGATCAGTTCTTCCTCATAGCTCAAATCTGATTGAATTTAAATTTTAGATGAATTAACCACATGTGAAGGATTAGATCTATACCGTCTAGGCATCGATACATGGAACACATTATGAATCTTTGTGAGTTCAGGTGGCAGAACCAATCTATAAGCAACCGGCCCTATCCGTTCTGCTATCTCATACGGTCCAATAAATCTTGGGCTCAATTTGCCCTTACGGCCAAATCAGAGTAATTTTTTCCAGGGTGAGACCTTCAAAAATACTTTATCACCAATTTGATACTCAATATCTTTGCGTTTCAATTCTGCATATGATTTTTGATGATCCGATACTGCTTTCAAACTATCACTAATCACTTTCACTTTTTCTTCAGCTTCTCTGATCAAATCAACCCCGTATATCTTATTTTCACTGAGTTCGGTCCAATACAGTGGTGTGCGGCATTTACGACCGTATAAAGCCTCATACGGTGCCATCTTGATACTTGATTGGAAGCTATTGTTATATGCGAATTCAATCAAAGGTAAATATCGTTCCCACGAACCACTAAACTCGAGAATGCAACATCTCAACATATCTTCAAGTATCTGAATAACTCGTTCAGATTGGCCATCTGTCTGAGGATGGAAAGCAATGCTAAAATGTAACTTAGTACCCAACGCTTCATGCAATTTTCTCCAGAATCGGGATGTAAATCTGGGGTTTCTATCAGAAACAATAGAAGTAGGTACTCCATGTAGTCGAACAATTTGAGAAACATATAATTCCGCCAATCTATCGAGTGAAAAATCCGTACGAACAGGGATAAAATGAGCAGACTTTGTCAATCTATCAACAATAACCCAGATTGAGTCTTTCTTGCTCTGCGTCAATGGTAAACCAGATACAAAGTCCATAGTTACTCGATCCCATTTCCACTCAGGTATCATGATCGGCTGTAGTAATCCCGAAGGCACCTGATGCTCCGCTTTCACTTGTTGACATATCAAACATTTAGAAACAAAGTCGGAAATGTCTCTTTTCATACCATGCCACCAATATTGTCTTTTTAGATCGTTGTACATTTTCGTGCTACCAGGATGGACCGACATTCGGCTACAATGGGCCTCACTTAAAATCATCGAAGTAAGTTCTGAATTTCTCAGGACACATAATCGACCTCTGAATCTTAAACAATCATTGTCGTCAATTTGAAACTCTGAACCCATATTAGAATCACACTGAGATCGTTTAGCAACCAATTTGTCATCGATTTTCTGTGCTTCACAAATTTGTCGTATTAACATTGGTTCTGCTTTTAATTCCACTACTAGAACATCATTAGCGGAAATAGACAGATGTACATTCATTGCTCGAAGAGCAAATAGAGATTTTTGACTTAGGGCATCAGCCACCACGTTTACCTTACCTAGATGATAATCAATGACAATTTCGTAATCCTTTAATAATTCAAGCCACCGTCATTGTCTCAGATTCAAGTCTCTCTGGGTCATTAAATATTTTAGGCTTTTATGATCTGTATAAACATGGCATTTCTCTCCAAACAGGTAATGACGCCAAATTTGAAGAGCAAACACAATCGCAGCTAGCTCAATATCATGAGTTGGATAATTTTTCTCGTGAGGCTTTAGTTGTCTCGAAACATACGCAATAACTCTACCCTCCTGCACCAACACACAACCCAAACCGTTCAAATAAGCATCACTGTAGACTACAAACTCTTTACTAGACTCTAGCTGAACTAACACAGGAGCCTCCGTCAAAAGGGTTTTCAGTTGGTCAAAACTTGTTTGACACTTCTCTGACCACTCAAACTTGATATCTTTCTAGAGTAGTTTCGTCAACGGTGTTGCGATCATTGAGAAACCCTTAATGAATCGTCGATAGTACCCAGCGAGTCCCAGAAAGCTCCGAACTTCATAAACATTCTTCAGAGGTTTCCAATCAAGAATGGCTAAAATTTTATTCGGATCAACTCTAATACCCGAAGCGGATACAACATGTCCCAGAAAGCTGACCTCCCTTAACCAGAATTCACATTAACTGAATTTTGCATGCAACTGATTATCTCGCAAAATCTGAAATACAAGCCTCAAGTGTTCGGCGTGTTCGGACTCGTTGTGAGAATAAATCAGAATATCATCTATGAACACCACTACAAATCGATCTAAATACGGTCTGAATACCCGATTCATCAGATCCATGAAAACCGCAAGGGCATTAGTGAGCCCAAACGGCATCAATAAAAACTCATAGTGTCCATATCTCATTCTGAAAGCAGTCTTAGGAACGTCAGAATCTCTAACTCGCAACTGATAATAGCCAGATCGCAAATCAATCTTCGAAAACACGAAAGCTCCTTTCAACTGGTCAAATAAGTCATCTATTCGCGGCAACTGATATTTATTCTTTATCGTCACTTTATTGAGCTGACGGTAATCAATACACATTCGCATAGTTTCGTCTTTCTTTTTCACGAACAGAACTAGAGCACCTCAGGGTGAGAAGCTGGGTCGCGCAAAACCTCTGTCTGTCTTCTCTTGCAATTAAGCTTTCAATTCTTTTAACTCAGTCGGTGCCATACGATACGGAGCGATTGAAATTGGTGTCGCACCCAGAACCAATTCTATGCCGAACTCTACTTCTCTAACAGGTGGCAATCCCGGTAATTCCTCAGAAAACACTTCTGGATACTCACAAACTACAAGCATAGTCTCGAGCTTTCGTTCTGATACTTTGCTATCCAGTACATATGCAAGATAAGCTTCATAACCTTTTCTCACATATTTCCGAGCTAACACAGAAGATATCACTGCCGGTAACCCACTCAGATCACTAGACTCAACTCGAATCATTTCACCACTCGAACATCGCAAGTCTATAGTCTTTCGCTTACAATTTAGCACAGCGTCATGTTCGGTTAACCAGTCCATTCCGAGAATAATATCGAATTCGTCGAAGGGTAACAACATTAGATCTGCCGGAAAACAGAAATATTTAATTATCAATGAACATCTCTTGCATACCTTATCAACTAACACATACCGACCCAAAGGGTTTGACACTCGTATCACCAACTCAGTAGACTCAACAGGTAGAGTCTTACTGGACGCTAATGTTTCACATACGTAAGAATGAGTCGAACCAGGGTCAATTAAAGTAAGCACACTAGTACTATAGAGAGTGAATGTACCAGTGATAACATCAGGGGAGGATGCCTCCTCTCGTGCACGGATGGCATAAGCTCTGGTTGGGGCACGAGTCTCAGATCGAACAGCCGTATCAGAAGTCCCTCTCTGATTACCACTCCTGCCTCTTGTATTTCTTGGTGGTCTACCTCTTGTTGTTACACCACTCGATCTCGCACCTTGCACCTTATTTTTCTCATCAGGTTCCGTGCAATCTCAAATGTAATGATCCCGCGAACTGCATCTATAACAGGCTCTATTAATAGACTTACCCCAACATTCACCTACATGACGTCTTCCACACTGTGGACATTCGGGTTATTCTTGCCGATTGTTGCCAACACTAGCAACCGAAGTAGCTCGAGAGTTTGTTGATGGTCGCTCCTTAATAGAAATTCCTGCAGTCGTCTTTGATCTATTAGTATCGTCTCTGAACTTCTTTGCAGCCGAGAAAAAAATTTTACCCGTCGATCTTTTACAAAAGTCTCTAGTTTCAGATTCAGCTTTCTTTTTCTCCTTTCCAAGCTCTTCAGCCTTGCAAGCTCGTTCAACCAGTGTTACAAATTCTTTTATTTCTAGAATACCCACCAGTAGCTTTAAATCTTCATTCAACCCCTCTTCAAATCTTTTACACATGGCAACTTCATCAGCCACACACTCTCGAGCATATCGACTGAGCCTTTCAAACTCACGTTCATATTCGGATACCCAAACGGCCTTGTTTAAGCTCCAAAAATTCTTTGCGCTTTTGATCGATGAATCGTTGACTGATATACTTTTTACAAAACTCCATCTGAACGAAGTCCCAAGTAACTCGTTCCTTCGGAACAATCGAAATCAAGGTTCTCCACCAATAGTAGGCCGAATCTCGTAATAAGGATATGGCACACTTTAGACACTCATCGGGTGTGCAAGATAGCTCATCAAAAACACGGATGGTATTATCAAGCCAAAACTCACTTTTTCAAATACATCGATGAGTTGTGGCTCGAAATTCCTCAGCCCCGCACTTTCTAATCAAATCAGCAGGAGGTTTACTCAGCCTCAAAGGATCAGTAGTTGCTGATATTATAGGCACCGGAGGAGGATTATTTAAATCGGGAATTGTTGAGCAGCCGGGTTTGTTCGGGAATATTATGCAACCCACTCATTCATCATGGAAAAGAAGGCTTGCTTAGCCCCATCATCTTGATTATTCGCAGATGGTTGAGGTTCAACAAGCGCTGTCCCTTGCGCGGGAGTAGGCGCTACACTCTCAACGTCATCCGCTAAGGCTCTCTCTGGAGTGGATTCCATTTACTAATCAAAACAACAATTTCAACCATCAGAAGTCATCACACTATCATATACTAGCATTTTGGCATGTATAGCTAGACTCACACGCGCTACGGTAGTCCTAGAATCGATTAAACTGTAGCTCTGATACCAATAAATTGTAACACCCCTAACCCGTATCCGTCGCCAGAAGGGTTACGGAGTATTACTAAAATAATTCATGTGCGAACAGTCGAACAAAATATAATAGTGAATAATCATCTTATCGATCTTTGCAATTAAACAAAATCGAATTCACAAGGTATTAATTTATGATGTATAAACAATTTCACAACCTATATGTACATATGATTTACAACATGCCTTGCACTCATATATGCATCATAAAAAGAGGATCACTATTCATTTGGGGGTTTGCCATTATAGCCGAATCCATATCTAATTTTAAATACACATAGTATTTAGCTCATTCATGTAAATAATAAATACATCTCATAGGCCTAACTTCTAAGAAATTTTTTTTAAGTGACCTATTTAATTTAATAATTAGCCACGCATTTAGTATCGTTTCACTTAATCAAAAGAGTTGTATTATAAAAGGAAACATAGCCACTTTTGAAATATTAAAGTTTAAGCCATATTTGCATGGCCATGATTACAAAAATAAATATTATGGCATGGAAATCCCAAAATTTAAAGTCTATACATGCCAAAATGTTATACTTAAGACAAACAAAAAGGGGTACCAAAACGTTGCAGGCAGGTGCGATGACTTCAATGATGGTCCCGAGCACACAATGGATCAAAAGAAAATCTAAATAAGAGGCAAGTAAACACACCAAATGAGTTTTCAACTCAGTAAGTTGTAAGCAATATAATGCAAACAATTAACTTGATATATCGAAATAGAAACTAGAAAACTCCACATTACAATTAATGCTTCAAAGTAACATTTAACTCCTTTTTATCTCACTCTGATAGACATCTACTTATTATAATAATATTCTTTTGCAAAATCAACTATCACAAATTGTACACAAATCTATGCCATATATCATTTAGATTATTAATCTAACTACAAGTCAAGTCATGCTATTCAATCAAAGTATCATACAACCAAATGCCTTAAATCTTTTCCTCAAAGTATTAAACAATGACGAAGTAGATGCATACATGCATATACGTTTCATATGTCCAATTTCTTATTTCACTCAATAGATTTAATTCTTCATTCAGTTCCAGCACTTATTGTATCAACAACCGATTTCGTACACATAGGGCTCGGTCAAGGAAATTCGCACACATAGTGCCATGCTAACCCGCACGCATAGTGCCTTGCTAATCCGCACACGTAGTGCCATTCAAATCCGCACACATAGTGCCATTCAAATCCGCACACATAGTGCCATTTAAATCCGCACACATAATGCCATTCAAATCCGCACACATAGTGCCATTTAAATCCGCACACATTGTGCCAATGTCATTTCATTATAAACAAATCAATTAACTTAATCCAATATGTATATACGACCACATATCTATAAATTAAGAAAATATATATACAAGAGTAGTTTTGTCATGATATGTGCGCACCATTTATGTGTAACATAACTAATCTTAAAATTGCTTAAGGACTTACCTTGTGTTGGATGAGACGGTTCCAATCGGCTACTCGATACCCTTTGTTTTTCCCTTGCTTGATTCCCCTCCTTTTGGTTCTTGAGCTAGAACAAACAAATTGACTAGTTTAATTTCGTTGCTAGTTTATTTATATCCCACAATATTAATAGTTTCATATCACAAGAATCACACGGCAAAATTTTATTTTCATCCACCTTATGCTTTCATTAAACTTAAGCCATTCGGTTCCCATTGACACATTCAAATATCATATCACGAACATTGTTATAATGACCTTGCCTTTTTCCCTTACTAATTATTCCATACAAATTTAAACTAACCATTCGGCTATTGACCACCTAAGATCCAAATATTATAAACAACCCAATCAATACTTCAATAAAACACACACACACACACACACACACACACACACACACATATATATATATATATACGGCAACCAACCCTTGCTAAATACTCACATATATAAATTTAATAATTTCCACTTCATCTTACAACCTTCATTGTTTAAGACATTAAAACCTCAACTAATGTTTATCTAATGTCTCAAGGCCGAATGCATATAAATTTTTAGTATACATATAAAGTTTATACTTTAAATAAATTATTCACATAATAACATGCCGAATATCATCTTCACTAAACATTTAAACCATAATTCCTTAACAATATTTTCACTTTCGGCATTATCACTACCAAAATAACAATTGCACATCACTTTTTCATTTAACACATAGTTTCACCACATAACCACCTTGACCGAATACTTCTAAAACTAGCAAAAGCTCCACATTTGTTCATACCGTCATTTAAGTTTACATATATCTATTTAGCTAGCTCATCTTCACCTTTCTAATATTTCTATCCAAAACATAAAAACACTATCATCTTAGCATTTATCCATTATAACCGAATGCACATTTTGTCACCAATTCAAAAAAAATCCACATATGGATTATAGTAAGAGCTTGACTACTAACTCAATTTTCATAAAATTTAATAGAAATAACATAAAATCCTACCTTAATTAACCCTTAAGATGGCCGAATGCCCTTGACATTTTCCTTCTTCTTTCACTTATGTTTTCGGTAATGAGGATGGAAGAGAAACATTGAATTTCCTTATTTTTATCACCCCCCACTTAATATATTATAACTTATTTTATATTATAACATATTTCAATTTTATAATCTATTATTATAAAAAGCTTATAATTATTGTATATCAACCCCATTACCGTGCCCTTAATTTAAAAAAATAAAATAGACATGCAAATCTACCATTTTAGTAATTCAACAAATTAATCCCTTGGACATTTACCTACCATATTTTCAAAGTTCTCAAACAAGTCCTTTTTAGCTAAATTTCACGTCCAAAAGACAAAATTAAAATACCAAATTTTCAAACATATCAATTCAAAAAAATAAAAACATAGAAAATAATATATATATATATATATATTTTCAAAATTTTCTGACTCAGTTTTGTGGTTCCGAAACCACTTTTTCGATTAGGGTCAAATTAGTACTGTCACACATTTTCATAATAATTCCTTAAATAGTTCTCATGCCTCATACAAGGACTCATCATCAAATTGTTAAAAATTAGTAATTTCATTTCTAAGCTTAGCATTCTTACTTGATGGAAAATACTTCATTAGAGAATGTTCTATCAATTCTTGCCATGTGGATACAGAACCGAGCAATAAGGAATTAAATCGTGCTCATGCTAGTTCTCACAACAAATATGGGAATAACTTTAATCTTAAGGCGTATTCAGTTACTCTAGGTAACTTGAAAGAATCGCTTACTTCCAGAAATAAGCAGAGGTGCAAATGTGGATCTTCAGCAAGCATCCTACTGAATTATCTTGTTGTTTGCAAAATTTGGAACATCATCGGCTTTAACTTGAACTAAGGGGCCTCAATATTGAGTCTTACAACTACTGGATTAACTTCACTGAATAGGGGCACAGCATACTTTCGAATAGCTCGATATCTGTCATCAGCAATAAAGATCAAATTTCGAGTATTACAAGCTGCATCTTCTCTTGGATTTTGATTCATTTCTTCGACTTGTCTTTAGGCTAATCATTCCCTTCTTCTTTGCTTAAAAGTGCGTTCAATTTTTGGGTCAATTGGAAATAAATTGATAACTCGGTCTATGTTCATGAACCCTAAAAAATTAAAAAAATAATAAAGTTAAAATGAAAAAAAAATAAACCAAATTATAAAACAATTATCTTTACAAATAATGACAAAATACAGTCCCCGACAACTGCACCAAAAACTTGTATTGGTGGTTACGTGCAAGTGTACACAGTCGTACAAGTACAAGTAATAAGTAGTAAGTAAAGAGTTATCATCTCCACAAAGACTGTTGTGTAAATTATTTGCAAAGTCAACTATAACACAATTTGGAAGAAAAAAATAAAAGATAATGTTTTTGAGAGTCGAAATTATAATACAGATATAGTTAGATTTCAAATGCCCATAAAATAAAACAACACATTTGTAACATCCCTAACCTGTATCTATCGCCAAAAAAAGGGTTACAGAGCATTACCGTGAAATCATAACTTTAAAACACACATTTAGTACCTCTACATAAACATGGCATAATTCATACATATACACGCATAACATCCCTTAATCAAGCCTTCAAGACCCTAGAAACACTTTAGAAACAATTCGAGACTAAATCGAAAACTTTTAGAACATTTAAGAAAAAGTTAAGAAAATTGACTTGTAAAGGTCACACGGCCATGTGGCCAGGCCATGTGACTCACACGGCTAAGACACACGCTCGTGTCTTAGGTAGTGTAATAATCAAAATAGGGACACACGACCGTGTCCCAGCCCGTGTTCGTGCCCATTTACCTCTCTGACTTGGGTCACATGGCCAAGCCAATGCCCATGTGCCAGGCCGTGCGCTAGGTCGTGTAACTGCCAGACTTGAATGCCTTTAAAATCTACAAGGGACACACAACCGTATCGCATGGTCGTGTGTCACACACGACTGAGACACACATTCGTGTCTTAGGCTGTGTGGACATGAAATTGGCCAAAATCAAGCCATTTCCATCACCAAGCCACATGTATACCTACAAGCAATTTACCCCCATGACCAAGGCATCAAAAACATACCAAAACATGCTTAAATTGACCAATTCAAATGACCAAATCCATTCAACCAATATGCCATATAAGGCACCTCAATCACAATCAAACAAACTTATCTAAACATATGCATTACCACATTTAAAACATAAACAACTAATTCAATATCATCCTAAAGCATACCACAATTGAGACCACAAGTAACTTAACATAACATACCATTTTTCTGTCCTAAAAACAACCAACCAATGTGCCCTTCATAGACACCGCAATTATATCCAACGTCTACAACTAAAACATGTAAACATTGATCCATTTCTAGCATAGCACTTAATTTACTCACAAACCGAAACAAATCACAAGTGTTTAATTTCATACCATTCTAATTGTACCAAAGAGATACTTATTTACAATCTTAATAAAGTACCTAACAACTTAGTTTAGTATATTGTCATATTGTAGCAAAACAACCTATATAGCCACATACACATGCCACTACCCTAAAGGACACAAGAACTACCAACATCGATAGATAGTGTGAGCCGAAGGTTCGATCCATCCAAAAGTGACTAACAACGATCTACAAAACAATCCACAAAAATGAATAAGCTTATAGAGCTTAGTAAGAACATAGCATATCATTAAACTTAACGACAATTGAAATAAAACTCTTATTTTACTCGATTTAAAGTTACTGGAGTGTAAACAAGGGCATGTAGGTGCAATTCAAGGGTATCAAAGTACAAACAGGGGCACATATGTGTAATTTAGCGGTATCGAAGATAAATAGGGGCATGTATATGCAATTCAAGGGTACCGAAGTACAAACAGGGGCACGTATATGCAATTCAGTGAATAATTAAGTATAAGAAACTAATTACATAACTATATTGTAAACATACAAGTAGAAATTTAACTATGTACAAAAATGCTATGAACTTACCTTGACAACTAGAGCATAAAAGTACGATCGAACTAATCTGTGATTTTCGCCTTTCCTCGGTTCAGATCCGGTTGAGATTTATCTTGATCTAAATAAATAATTATATTTAATTAATTGTTTCAATCAATCTCAAACATTCAATTCAATCCATAATCCACATTTATACATAATTACAATTTTTCCAATAACATTTTAACCTTTTTACAATTTAGTCCTTAAACTCGTCAATTGAAATCTAAGCATTTGTGTCCCTAACTCATGCTAGCTGAATTTATTATGAACCAATATCAACTAATACAAATTATCATTTCACAATTTAACCATGATATTTTACTACTTTTACAAATAAATCCCTAAATGACATTTTCATCAAAAATCACTTTACAAAACTTGTTTATTTATCAACAAAGACTCATAATCTTTCATTAAACTTCAAGAACCATACAAAAATATTCAAGGAAAAACCCTAATCCTTTAACAGATTTGTAAACTAGTCCTTGGGCTAGCTAGGTTAAGCTAAAATGATTCTGAAAACATAAAAATCACTAAAAATGGGACAAATTTCACTTACCTGCAACCTAGCAAAGTGAGCGAACCATGAAACCCTAGCTATGTCTTTTCTCCCTTCAAAATTTTGGTGGATGAACACTTAGGAAGATGATGCTTTTGTTTATTTTATTTTAAATTTAACTAATTTATTAATTTACTAACTTAAGCTTCATTTAGCATCAAAATTTCATTAATACTAAGCCATATACATCTACTAAATTCATTAATGGTCTAATTACCATATAAGTCCTTTCACATTAAATTTTCATAGCCATTTGATACCTTTAACCACTAGAACTCTACTTTTTCACCTTTTACAATTTAGTCCTTTCTACTTAATTAAGCATGCAAATGTTAAAATTTCTTAACGAAATTTTTAAACGACTTTACTAATATTCCACAGACATTAAAATAATAATAAAATAAATATTTACTCGTCAGATTTATGGTCCCAAAATCACTATTCTAATTTCACTAAAAGCAAGTTGTTACAACATTTTACAGAAAAATAATCACAATAGAAAGATTAAACACAAGATTTAAATAAACATAACATGAATAGACTAGATCAAGTATTTCAATTAACAAGATTTTATTGGTAATTATAAAAAGAATATCTCAAAAGGATCGTGGAAATATGAAAATTCATTAAATCTATTTTTAATTAAGGCATAGGCCTCTCTTAAAGTCCTATTATGCCTCTAAGTTATTTCACATATGTCTATGTCAAAACTAACCTAAAAATCACCCTTTCAGGCATTTTATAAAGTTTACGCATACAACAATCATCTTTCGATATCAACATGATATGCATCATTTAGGTCTTTTTTCTATTAAGTATTACCTCTTCTCAGATTAAATAGTTAATTCATTAACCTACAAATGTTCGTATTACGTTTACAAGTATTAATATGAATGAAACAAAATCATTTGCACAAAATATTCACAATAAAAAACCAATTAACTCAAATCATGATCCATGTTTATTCTGAATAAAAAAAATTAAATCATGTAATATTAAACTGAAAACATAATGATGAGATGCAAACATGTCTTTCAACATAGAAAACAAAAATTAACAATAAAGAGAAAAGGAAGAAGAGTAGTCGAGGGGGATATCCACGGCCATTTCACTATAAAAAGAGAAAACAGTTGCACTATAGGGGGTTATCTGCGACTAATCCTTGCGGCTCCCCATTGTTGTAGTGCCCCTTACCCATATTCAACGCCGGAACAGGATACGAGGCATTACGGGACTTAAACACAATTAAACATACACAAATTGTGATCATAAAATTTCATTCCAAATTAAATATTATTCAAACACATGATTAAAGTCCCTTATACAGGCCTACGAGGCCTAAAATATTCGTTAGACATAATCTGGGACCAAACCGAAAACTTTCAGAGTTCTGAGGTAACTTAAGCAAATTTTATCTTGAAACTTGGCCACATGCCCGTGTGAATAGGGACACGCCCGTGTAGGTAGGCTGTGTGGTCACGCACGCCCGTGTCCCAAGCCTGTGGAGCTCTCTAACTTACATTCAAGAAGAAACTTGAGTCATACGGCCTGAGTACACACCTGTGTTGCTAGGCCGTGTGGTAATTTAATTTCACAATTAAGGTGCAGACTTCACACGGCCATATTAAAGTCTGTGTACGTCACACGACCAAGCCACACGCCTGTGTGCTAGGCCGTGTGCCTAAACTTGGACATTTTGTTTCTCATTTTTAAGTTGCAGGGGACACACGGCCAGACTACACGCACATAGGGCACACCGTATGTCACACACGGCCTAGACACACGCCCATGTGTCTTCCCGTGTGGACAATATAAGGCTATTTACCAAGCCTCATTGCCACCCTTACATACCTATTTTCCTACAAATGCCAACCAATACTAAAACGAGAATAATTTCTATAATCAAATTAGCCATAATTGATATTCATTCAACCATGAAAATGCATCTTTTATAAACTCAAAATGAATGTTAGCCATCATTCAAGGCTTAATACAAATTGTGGGATCTATCCCAAGCCAACACATTTGGCCAACTTCTCAAAGGCACAAAATAATGAAGTCTAAGCCCTATACATGCCATATTCAAAAATATAAACTCAACTATACCGAAGTCTTCTGTTGATAGTGTGATCGATATCTTTGACTTTTGGTGATCCTTGAGCTAGTTAGGTGGCACTATAAGAAAAACGGAAAGAAACGGGAGTAAGCATAAAAGCTTAGTAAGTTGCATATAAATAAATATACAACAACAAATTCATCAATGATCATCATGCTCATAACACAAAGGTAGGCATAAGCACACTTACTCATTACCATCCATACAAGTCACATATACTATATTGAGCTCGTTTCTCATACATACCAATTAGGTACCTATACCACTCACAACACGGCTATACTTTCGTATTTAACTCACAATCATAATTTTCACCGTTGAACCATTCGAAACTCTACCAGATATTTCATATGCCTCAAACATGGGGTAAGGTACCGATGTCATGTCCTAGACATGGTCTTACACTAGCTCTCACATATCTGTGTCGATGCCATGTCCCAAACATGGTCTTACACTGACACATCTCATAGCTGATGCATGTCCCAAACATGTCTTACACTGACTTAAGTCCCAAGGCCGATGCATGTCCCAGTCATGTCTTACACTGGCACTCGTCTCAATGTTGATGCCATGTCCCAGACATGGTCTTACATTGGCCCTCATAATGTGGCTGATGCATTTCCCAGACATGTCTTACACTAGCCCACAATAACTCATATGTCATGGCATGAATATCTGATTTACTTCCTAAGGTTCCAACGGAAATTCTACTATCTCATTTATCGTTACACATTCTCAATTCCAAAATCAAGCAATTCATGCTATAATATTTAAAGCACATATAATAACAATGTAGTTGTATTATTTACATACAACTTACCTCGGATTACAAAACGTACATGACTAGTCGGTTTAGTCGATTTGTTTGGCCTTCCCCGGGTCTAAGTTCGGATTCGGTAAATCTTGATCTATAATAGCAAAATGCACTCATTTAGTCACTAAACACAATTAGGCAATATAAAATTCACATCTTAGGTAAAATGACCATTTTTCCCTGACCATTTTGCCTTTAGACCTTGGCAAAATGACCATTTTGCCCCTATACTCGAAAATCAATTTTTATCAAATTTCTTTGTATCTCAAGCCTAGACGAACCCTTTTTACTCTTATAGCAACTTCAAATTCTCACTATTTCACATATTTATTAACTATTTTACAACTCATGCAAAATAGTCCCTTTATATGTTTTCTGTGAAAACTCCCTCACAAAAGTTGTTTATAACATAGCTAGAACTCATATTCTTCCATAAAATTTCAGAAAACACCCTAAATTCTCTCATGGAAAAACCATAAACTTTCCACCATTTTTCAATATAGTCCCCTCATTTGAAAGCTTATGATTCAAGGGTCTCAAAAATATAAAAAACTTTAATAAAACTCATGAAAATCACTTACTTGCAAGAGGGATAAGTGGCTGAAATTTTGAAGCTTTCAAATCCTCACAATGGCTGATATTTTTGGTGGTAGTGAAGAAGATGAAAATGTGATATCATCTTTTTCTTATTTTTATTTCTATTTTAGTCAAATTAGCCACCAAACCCATCAAACTTTTGACTTTTTGACCAATTTGCTCCCTATGGCCGGCCAAGCTCTTAAGAAAGGGTCTAATTTCCCTTTAAAGACCCCCAATTTTTATTCTCTAGCTATTTGACAACTTTTGCTATTAATTTAGGACTTTTGCATTTTATGCGATTTAGTCCTTTTTCGCAATTAAGCTCACAAACGCTAACCAAATTTTTCGTGTACTCTTAAAAACATGCTATAACATCTAAATAATAATAAAATAATTTTCCTGGCATCGAATTTGTGGTCCTGAGGCCACTATTCCAACTAGGGCCTAAATCGGATTGTTACAATTGTGGCTCTCCTTCTTGTCTTTATGTTAAATCATCAATACGCTCTCAAGTTACTCTCTCTTACAGCTCTAATTTTTGGCAAGTGATTTTGTCTTATTTTGTGGCAAGCAAAAAGTTTAGCAAGTCATAACGAAAAAATAATACTCTATTCTTTTTTCTCTAAAAATTGAAATGGAAACTAGGTGTGTTGATGAATAAAATGGAAGCCTCTTTTTATAGCCTTTGAGCCCCCACGTCCTTTGTTACTTTTAACAAGGGAATCATTGATTCTCTCCTCCATATATGTCGTCCCTTGATATGCGAATGAGTAGGTGGTGACTTGCTAATTTTAGCAAGGAAGTTAGCTTGTTTTTTCATTGTATAACCAACCTTTGAATTGTAAAAAGGGATGGTTTTGATTGCTATTTTTAGTTGGGAAGGCTTGATCCAAGGGAAAAAATTGTTGACTTTATTTGATGGAAAATGGGGTCAATTTGCTATTTTTGGGAGATGAATGGCCGGCTGTGGATTGCTAATTTCAATAGTGAATGTTGCATTTTTATTTCATGGAAAAGTGGGTAAAAGGAATGATTTTGGGCCCCCGATTAAACAATATTGGGCTTCTATGTAATTGAGTTTGAAATGAAGTCGTTCTGAAACCCATGTGACTGCATCTGGATCTTTCAATCTGTACATATTTAAACCCAAATAGAACCAAAATTCTGCCATCCCTTAACCCAATTATTACCAAAAAATAATAAAATAACATGCATTTAACATAAATTTCACTAAATTAATACATTCTCATGGAAATTATAAAATGTCACAAAATTATGTGTAAAACCACAGAAAGTGTTATTTATTTACTCAAAATTTGCGTAAATTGTACTTAAAAGAGTGTTGAAATATCTATATATTTTAGAGTTTACAGTAATAAAAGAATAAAACATCTTTTTAAAAACTACTGTCAAAAATGCAAACTTAGTAATAAAAACAAACAAAAAGTATGAGTAAGGGTGAGAAAAATTCAATTCGACTCGAAAAATTTAAAAAAATTGAATTTTTTTAATCGAGTTAACCGAATTAACTAAATTTTTTTTTGAATTTCTAGTTTAAATCAAGTTGAATTTTTGAATTCAAATTACTCAAATAATTCGAATAAACCAAATATCAAACCATTTTACTTCCTTTCACCCCAACTCCCCTAACACTTTTACTTTCCCTAAAATATTTTGCTTCCTCCCAAACCCCAAAATCTTTTTCCTTTTACTTTCCCCCCAAAACTTTTACTTTTCCTTAAAAAATTTTACTTTCCCCAAATCTCAAAAACTTTTTCCTTTTACTTTTTCCCCAAAACTTTTATTTCCCCCAAACCCCTCAATTTTTTTCCTTTTGCTTTCCCCCAAAACTCCAAAAAAACTTTTTTTTGAATTTATGTCTACTATTTATATTATTGAATTAAATTTCACATTTTGTACTAATTATATTATTAAATTATTTAATCATGTTGAATCTTTTTCAATTTCTATTAAAATTTAATTATTAATAATGTAATAAAATATTTGTGTTAAAATTATCTGGTGGTATCAATGTCACATTTTATCTTTAAAATAACTTTTATTAAAAATCAAATTTTTTACATTTAATATTTTTTTTTTAATTTCAAAATACATGGTGACAAGAACCAGAAAATAATTGAAACAACTAAGCAAGTAAAGAAGCTAAAACGTATATAAAATATTAATAAATAAATTATGAGGAGTGAAAGTTAATAACAAATTTGATTATGGTAAGCAAACTTGATTGCAGTGAGTGGGAGTGACTACAGGATCCAAAATCAATTTTTAATTTAATTCAAACAAATATATTCAATTCAATTAGATTTGAATTCCATCTCACTCGACTCAATTTGAAAAAAATTACAAATCGAGTTAGAATAATAAAATATAATTCATCAATTCGATTAACTCATTTGGTTCGATTCAAGTATGAGACTTAACGTTGAGGCAAATATTAGGTAAGAAAATATTTTAAAACTGTCAATTACTCACTTTTTTGAAGTAAACTTCCGCAAATAATTGGAGCAATTAGCAGCAATTATTTGGACAACCGGTGATTGAAGCGAAGCCAAAGAAAATTGAAATCAGAATTCAAAACACACAACCAAACTTCATAGCTTAGGATTATTAGCTTTTGGGCCCTTGGGCCAATTGTAACAACCCAAACCTGGCCCAGACGTTATGGCCGAATCTGGCACATCACATTGAAGTGTTTTAGCGAAAACCTTGTTTTCATTGAAAACCCTTCCTTAAGATACGAAACCTTAGTTAACTTATGAAAACACTCTTTTCAATTGCGAAAGCTTTGTTTAAAACATTTGATTTAAGAAATTTTATCAATTAAAAGTTTGGTTGCGGAAACGTAGTAAATACAAACTATGGTTTAGAAAATCCCTGTTCAACTTCTCGCAATTACAACGCATAAGAATAATAATCCAAATAATAACAAAAAGGGGAGGCCTTATTACAATCCAGTCTAAAATCACTTAATAAATCAGGAACTAAATGCTTTTAAAACAACCAAGTCCAAGTTGTCTTGGTAGCTGGCCACCCAGAGTCCCTCTAGACATCGAACCTTCTATTGAGCATTACCTGAGGAAAAAAATAAAAGAAGGGGTGAGTTTTCGCAAACTCAGTGTGTACACCCTCATCGAGCAGCAAGCATTCATCAGTCATCATAAAATCACACATGCAATGCAGTGCAATGCAATCCACCCCAATAATCCATCTGCTACATTTCAGCTCCATCCCCCCGGTACACTTCATGTATGGATCTAAATATCGACCCACCCAACCGATACACTTCAATGGTAGCTCGGTTGCGGAACTACCTTCATTGCAGCAAGCTGCTAATCATATAATGGGCTTAAAAAGCCTTCGGTGGATCCACGGTAGTCAAACAACCATGCGATCCTCATATACTTCCTACGTTCCAAAATTCCCAACCCATATGCAACCTAAGCAGAATATCATATGTATGCATGTCACATCCATAAAACTTACATTCAACACCTTAGGGTATTTTGGTCATTTTCGCCCTTAGGGACATTTTGGTAAATTTCTTTTATTAAGGGTTTTTACTTACCTTGGCCCGTTAACAAATCCCGTAAGCTAAGATGAACAAATACTATGCACCAGGTAGGATTCCAAAGAAGAGGAGGTGAGTCATTAAGACCGCTTAAGTACCAAGCTCTCCCTAGGTCCAATCCTAGACATGCATATACCCGTTGCACACCTTAACCCTTTGACTTGTCTTCGGTCGCAATAAATTAATTAAGTTTTATGTAGTCATCATATACTAGGCCCAAAACCCCTTACAAAGCCCAATCAAATTCACATACATGTATATGGCCCACTAGGCCCAATCATGTTCATATGGCCCATTAGGCCCAAATCACCTGTATATGACCCATTAGGCCTAAATCACATTTATATGGCCCATTAGGCCCAAATGACATTTATATACATGCTCACATACGAATTTTCCATCACATAGCATCAAATATCAATTTTGCCTATTATGCGCCCAACAGCCCATCAGGCCCATTAAGCCTATTCTTTCCCAGTTGGCCAAATTACAGTCCAAGTCCATAGAATCGCCCATGGGCCTCAAACAACCTATCGGTTTCCTCCTCACGAGTGTTCACGCACTCGCAAGACTACCGTAACCCAACTTTCAGCTTTTCGGCATTTCGACTTTTCGACTTTTTGGCATTTCGGCTTTTGCTGATTCATTGTGTGTGTGCAGTGTATGTACACACCTGGTAAGCAAGCGTGCTGCGATTCCCTTAGTCACCAACCTACAATGATATCACCCTTCAATTAATCACATGTTTAACACATATCTTTACTAAACCGAAACCTCACCTTAACCTTACCTTGCGCGACAAGTATAACAGTCCCTTCTTAAATCACTAACCACGATCAACTCCTAAATCTGTACCAATCTTAACTATTAAAACCAGAATAATTGGTGACTCGTATCCAACACAAGTCCCTTTACTTTAACTATGAACATTCGACTACCTTAGCCAACAAGAGAGGAATACTTACTAAAAGCGCAAAACACCTAGGCACAATTTCGGTAGAGAGCTAAGATTCAAGATCCGATACTAAATCCCTACCACAGTTGATTAGAAAGAGTGAGGAAAGAAAAGTGAAATAGATTCTTAGCAAAATCGATTGTGAGAACAACACTTACACTAGATTTGACCGAAGTAGAAGGAGTAGTACTTACACCAAGGGTATTCGGCCAAAGAGTATTCAGCTTTCAAGCTTAGTATGGTGAATAAGGTTTATTTGGTACAAATTAAAGAAGAAAAGTAGCGGAAGGAATCGGCTAACCAAAAGGGTAAATCAAAAGAGATCTGAGGAGAGAAAGAATGGCAAAAGAATCAGCTAGCAAAGATGGAAAAGCCAATCGACACTAAAGAAAAAATGAAAAATTTGGCATTAGCCTAGGATCCCAAACTCAGGATATATTTATAGCCTCTAGCCAAATTGCCAGACCGTCAATTCCTAATTCAGTTCTATCACTTCCCCCTTCTCATATCCTCATTTTTCTCCCTGATAACTCCCAAATCTATTTCCTAAATTTTCTCTTCTGAACACTCCCCTTAGAGTCCATCCTCACGCCACTTTCAACCTTCTAGAAGGCCAAAATTAAACTTCGTAAAAAATACTAAGCTAGGATTCGAACCTTGGATCTCCTTGCTAACCACTAACGCCACCTCCCTACACCTTAAGTGGCGTCACTTAGCTACTCCACCACAAGGCTTTTTTATGCCATTTTCCCCTATTTTTATTTAAAATCCCAACTACTTCCAACCCTGGTTCTTTTAATAATTAAATTAAAATTCCTCTACCACAAAACTCGAACTCAGAACTTCTCCAACATACCTAGACACTCTTAATTCCTTAAACCCTTATAGCCAACACATCATTTTTCATTTCCTTTACTCACTTAAAAAAAAAATTTATGAGATCCAAAGCCCAAAGCCCAATTCATCTAGTCGCACCACCTAGGTTACACCACTACGCTTCTGCTGCGCACTCTATTTCTAATTTCTAAATAGATAAATAGCACACTATGGATAAAGTATGTACCAATATCCATTTCTAGAGCGTCTTCATCCTCTCTGCGGCGTGCTGCGTAGACCAAAGTTGCCTGCCTTACCTTAGTACGATCAGTACCTCTTTCTAAGGTCCTCGACCCAAATCGTTTCCACCCTTTGGTGGTTGGACACCACCTCGACCCACAAATGGTACCTGAGTTGGCATTCTAGGGCACTTCCTGATCCTATGCTCCAAGAATCCACACGCTCGACAAGCACCCGTCCTCTTCCAACACTCGCCTACATGACCTTTCCCGCAAACAGCACAAGGTGGCACCCCTAGATTAACAGCAGGGGGACCTGCTCTAACTGGCCCATCGTTTCTGGCCCTAGCCCTAGGCCTCTGTCCAACATCAGGAGTCTCAGCCTCCCTCTTATTCTTACCCCTTTCATTTTCCCAATTTAGGCGCTCCGTGCGCTTTACCTCCTCCGTTATCTTTGCCTTCTCCACCAACTCTGAGAAGTCTCGTTCCCTTTGTGGAGCTATTAATACCCTGAGGCTATCTCTAAGTCCATCATCAAATCTAACACAATGCTCATAGTCCGTTTCCACCATGACCCTTGCATACCTACTAAGGCGTAGAAATTCCGCCTCATACTCCGCCACAGATTTGTTTCCCTGGGTCAAGTTCAGGAACAACTTTCTTCTAGCATCCATATAGCTTGCACCCACATACTTCCCTTGTAATGCAGCTTTGAAAAACTCCCAAGTGACCCACTCCGGTTGGGTGCTCTCTTTCACCGTCAACCACCACTGGTAGGCTTCTTCTTTAAGCAATGACACTACTCCTTTTAACTTTTGTTCAGGTGAGCAGTCTAAGTCCTCCATTATCCTTTCAATGGCCTCTAACTAATATTCTGCCACATTAGGAGCCATGCCAGCCACGCCCCTAAAGATCTTAGCCCCATTTGAATGAAGTCGCTCTGGAATGCACCCCCGATTTCCAGTGCCATTATTGGGCCCAGCGACCCTATCCAAAATCCTTAATATTGCCTGCGACAATGCATCTTCTTCCGCGGCCTGATCATACGGTCTATTCCTAGCCACAGGTGAGGCCAAAGCCTCTTCTACTCCAACATCGAGCATATGGCCTGATGCCGACGATTTAGCCCTAATACTTCCGTGGCCTCGGCCACGGTCTCTCGCACCTCTTCTAGCACTCATCGTCGATTCATGTATTATCTAGATTAGAAATTTTTATGAAGTTTTAGTTAGTTTCAATAATTAAACCGATGTTTTATGAAAGTATTTAAAGAGAAGATTATTTTCAAAAATCCTCTATAGTTTCCAGATCCTACAGGCTTCAGTTCCATTCTAACAAAATCACCCAAAGTAGCCCTCTATCTACCTACTGTATAACAATTTAAACAAGCTTAAGAACAGAAGAACTTACTTGGTTCGACGTCGGAGGCTCGGTGTGCCGCAAAGCAAGATAACCCTTTTTTGCCAAAACAGTCTGATCCAAAATATATATATTTTTTAAAATAGAAAAAGAAACCAAATAATAATAAAGCCCACTTCACAGCCCGAGTTTTGTAACTTAGCCCTGGTACCACTAAATGCAACACCCCAAACCCTGCCCAGACGATATGGCCGAATCTGGCACATCACATTGAAGTGTTTTAGTGAAAACCTTGTTTTCATTGAAAACCCTTCCTTAAGATACAAAACCTTAGTTAACTTATGAAAACAAACTTTTCGGTTGCGAAATTTTTGTTTAAAATATTTGATTTAAGAAAGTTTATCAATTAAAAGTTTGGTTGCGAAAATGTAGTAAATAAAAACTATGGTTTGGAAAATCCCTGTTCAACTTCTCACAATTACAACACATAAGAATAATGTAAGGCCCAATTTTTGTCCGGGCTTACACCAAAAATCAAAAAAGAAAAACAGCAAACACAAAATTAAAGTCCAAATATTTATAATAAATGTCCAAATTGTACACACCATCAAGCCAAAAAAAAAAAGTAGCCCAAATACATTTTCTAATCCAATTAAATAAATACCCCAAAATCCCTTAATCTTAAAACCCATTTTTAATAACCCATGACCCAATAAGCCTTAAAACCCGTGGCCCAATACACCCAAAAATTATCTCAGCTTCCTGAGAATGCCAGAAACTTCTGGGGTAAGCCAGAATGGCACCAGAAGGTCAGCTTCTCACGAGAAATTTTCACGCTCAGCCTCCACATCACCAGAGAAGGAAGATATAGGAGAAGCATTGGGAAATATGTACATCAATGCCATTTTTGAAGAGACAATTGAAGAGGGGATTTCGTTAAATATTCGTCCATATGAACTTGGGAGCATTCTAGACAATTGGACTGCGGAGGATCTTCCTATAGTTTTTAGAGCTTACTTAGAGTATTGTT
Organism: Gossypium longicalyx; assembly: GCA_025698465.1. Lineage (NCBI taxonomy): Eukaryota > Viridiplantae > Streptophyta > Magnoliopsida > Malvales > Malvaceae > Gossypium > Gossypium longicalyx. The sequence goes on from CM047006.1 coordinate 32,029,873, forward strand.
CGAAACAAACTTGTTGTTTTAAGCCTAGAAACAATAAAGATTTCTTTGTGAAATAGGCTCATGTTCAAACATCATTATTTCAATGAAGTACATTTTTTGCTATCATTTCTATCTAAGTAATTATCTTAATTCTTTCTTCAATTATCCTTTTATTCATAAACATATCATACAAAGAAATAATTACCAAATTCATTCATTCTTTGTATATTTTTGTACCTATAATAGGTCCCTAGATATTAATGTCATAAGCGACACTGTTAGCGACTTAGAATCACCATTTGAGCGAGACATGTGTTTAGTGGGATCTCAAGACTTTGAAAATGACAGAGATTGTGATTTATCTCCGGACTTGTTAAGGATGGTAGAACAAGAGGAAAAGCAAATTTTGCCTTATAAAGAAACCATAGACATGGTGACTTTGGAGGAGGGGAAAGTTGTAAAAATTGGAACAGGCATAGCTGAAGAAACAAAGCGAGACCTTGTGGGGTTACTTCAGGAATTCAAAGATGTTTTTGCATGGTCATACCAAGATATGCCTGGTTTAAGTCTTGATATTGCGGTACATTGCCTTCCCATAAAAGAAGATTGCAAGCCAGTACAGTAGAAACTTTGACGAATGAGGCCAGATATTGTCTTAAAGATCAAGGAGGAAGTTAAAAAGCAGTTTGATGCGGGATTCCTTCAAGTGATCAAGTATTCATAATGGGTAGCTAATGTTGTGCCTGTTACCAAGAAAGACGGCAAGGTGCGAATGTGTGTGGATTATAGAGATCTAAATAAGCCAAGCCCAAAGGACAACTTCCCTTTGCCTCACATTGATACACTAGTGGATAATACGACTGGTTACTCATTGTTTTCCTTCATGGATGGTTTCTCGGGGTATAATCAGATCAAGATGCATCCTGAGGACATGGGAAAAACTACTTTCATAACCTTGTAGGGCACGTTCTGTTACAAGGTGATGCCATTTGGATTGAAGAATGCTGGAGCGACATATCAGAGAGCTATGGTGACTTTATTCCATGATATGATTCACAAAGAAATTGAAGTGTATGTTGATGATATGATAGCCAAATCTCGTACTGAAAAGGAGCACATCGAAGTGTTGAGAAAGTTGTTCATGAGATTCAGAAAGTTTCAGTTAAAGCTTAATCCAACGAAATGTACTTTTGGGGCTAGATCCGGAAAGCTATTGGGCTTTGTGGTCAGTGAGAAGGGAATTGAGATAGATTCAGACAAAGTCCGAGCTATACAGGAGTTGTCTCCATCACGTATCCAAAAAGAAGTTTGAGGGTTCCTCGGAAGACTAAATTACATTGCACGGTTTATTTCTCAATTAACAGAAAAGTGTGACCCTATATTCCGTCTTCTTAAAAAGCATAATCCAGGGGAATGGGATGATGAATTTCAAAAGGCTTTTGATAAAGTTAAAGAATATTTGTCAAGTCCTCCAGTGTTATCACCCCCAAGTTCAGATAGACCGTTGATATTGTATTTGATCGTGTTTGGTAATTCAATGGGATGGGTGCTTGGTCAACATGACGAATCAGAAAGAAAGGAAAGGGCAATATATTACCTCAGTAAGAAATTTACTGAGTGTGAGTTGAGATATTCGCCAATTAAAAAATTGTGTTGTGCTTTGGTTTGGATAGCACGAAGATTGAGGCAATATATGTTGTATCATACAACCTAGCTAATCTCAAAGTTAGATCCTTTAAGGTATATGATGGAGTCAAATGCCTTGAATGGAAGGATGGCTAGGTGGCAAATTTTACTTTCTGAATTTGACATAATCTACATGAGTCAAAAAGCTGTAAAGGGAAGTGCAATAGCAGATTTTTTGGCCAGCCGTGCTCTAGAAGATTATGAACCCTTGAATTTTGACTTCCCCAATGAAGAGATAGTGTATGTGGCAGCTGCTGAGGAGGACAATACAAAAGGTCACTTTTGGAAATTGAATTTTGATGGAGCCTCAAATGCTGTGGGTAATGGAGTTGGGGCAGTTCTGATATCCCCAGGTGGAGTTCATTATCTATTCACATGTAAATTGGATTTTGATTGTACGAATAATATGACAGAATATGAAGCATGTATCATGGGGCTCAGAGCAGCTATAGAGTGCAAGATCAAATCGTTGGAAGTATATGGAGATTCTGCATTGGTAGTTTACCAACTTCGAGATGAATAGGAGACAAGAGATGCCAAATTAATCAATTACAGAAGGCTAATGCTGGGGTTAGTAGAAGAGTTTAATGATATTACTTTCAATTATCTCCCGCGCGATGAAAACCAGATGGCAGATACTTTGGCTACTTTCGCTTCCATGATTAAAGTAAGCAGACAAGAGGATGTGAAGCCCATTCAGATGAGTATTTATGAGGCCCCGTCTTATTGTTATAGTATAGAGGAAGAAGATGACCATCCTTGATATCAGAATATATTTTGATATGTGAGAAACCGTGAATATCCAGATTAAGCCACGGAGAATGACAAAAGAACGCTGAGAAGGCTTGCCTGCGGTTATGTTTTGGATGGAGAGATCCTGTACAAAAGAAGAAAGGATCAGGTACTTTTGAGATGTGTGGATGCCATAGAGTCCAAGAAAATCTTAAAAGAAGTGCACGAAGGTGTTTGTGGAACGCACGCCAATGGGTTCACAATGGCAAGGCAAATTATAAGGTTTGGATATTATTGGTCAACCATGGAAGGAGACTGCATTAATTATGCCAAGAAATGTCATTAATGTCAAATTTATGGTGATAAGATTCACATGCCTCCCTCGCCTTTGCATGTTATGACTTCTCCATGGCCGTTTTCCATGTGGGGCATGGATGTCATAGGGCTAATTTCACCAAAGGCTTCAAATGGGCATCGTTTCATTTTTGTGGTCATTGATTATTTTACCAAGTGGGTGGAAGCTGCTTTGTATGCCAATGTAACTAAATCGGCAATCAGCAGATTCTTAAAGAAGGAAATTATATGTCGATATGGAATGCCTGAGAAGATCATATCTGATAATGCGCTAAATTTGAACAATAGTACAATAGCAGAGGTCTGCAGTCAGTTTAAGATCAGACATCATAACTCGTCACCCTATCGCTAGGAGATGAATGGGGCAGTGGAAGCAGCTAACAAAAATATCAAGAAGATTGTGGGGAAATTGACCGAAACTTACAGAGATCAATATGAGAAGTTACAATTTGCTCTTTATGCTTATCGAACATCTGTCAGAACTTCTACTATGGCAACACCGTTCTTATTGGTCTATGGAATGGAAGCAGTTCTACCCATTGAAGTGGAGATACCTTCTCTTCAAGTTTTGTCAAAATTGAAGTTAGATGAAGCAGAATAGATACATTCTCGTTATGATCAGTTGAACTTGATTGAACATAAGAGGCTAAAAGCTATTCAACATGGACAAATGTATCAAAAAAGAATGATGCGGGCTTATGACAAAAAGGTTCGCCCAAGAGAGTTTCATGAGGGATATTTGGTCTTGAAGAAGATTCTTCCCATACAAAAAGATTTTAGAGGTAAATGGATGTCGAATTGGGAGGGGCCCTATGTGGTGAAGAAAGCTTTCTCTGGTGGTGCATTAATCTTAGCCGATATGGATGGAAGAAATTTGTCTAATCCAGTGAACTTGGATTCAGTCAAAAAGTACTACACTTAACAAGGGAAGGAAGCCAAAGTGAAAACCCGCAAAAGGCACTTTGAGACTTTTAAAAAAAAAAGGCCCAAAGTGAAAACCCGCAAAGGGCCCTTTAAGACCCAATAATAAAAAAGAAAGAAAAAGAGAAAAAGGAGAGACCAAGGTGAAAACCCGCAAAGCGCGCCTTGTGACCAAAGGGGATTTGAGTTGAAAACCCGAAAAGGGTGGCTCAAATATAGATCCAAAGTGAGGAGGCTGTGAACTTGGCATACTTGAATTAACCATGAAGGGGATATGTTGCATCTTGGGGCATTGACAAAGTGCTTTTGATCTCTTAAACACATGTCGAGTTTGAATTGGTCTTCAAGAAGTTTGTACAGAGAAGCTCAGGTTGCGATAACAAGGGTACCTAGTCTTCATTTTCAGTAAATTGGTTATCTTTGAATTATCCTTTCTTTTTTCAAGATATACATTCCCAAATTAATGGTTATTGTTGTTCTTTTGATAATTTACTTTCAATTCAAGATTAATTCCATTCTTGTTCATTATCACGATTTGATTGCAAGCATGTTGCATTGACATAATGATGAATGAACTAGTGATGTTTTCACAATAGAAGTTTTGCATATTACTCTAGGAGTTTCTAGATAATGCAAGAATCTGAAGTGGAATAATTGTTTAGAATACGCTCAAGTTCAAAGATATATTTGGATAAATCGCCTTTTTGAGATCTCTGTCCAAATGATGATGGAGCAAATAGGCAAGATATAGTATTGATGATGCAATTTTGTTCTCGAGAAAAAGGAAATGACGTTTGGTATTCATACAAAGAGCAAAAATGCACATTTGGCTATAACACCTGAGGAGTGAGGTAGCAAATTGACCAAGAGGAAAATTCAACTATGAGTTGCAATGTTTTGTCTCAAAAAGAGTAGTAGAAGGGGCGTTGGAATTACAATGGGGCAAGCTCACCAGACATGATAGGTTCTTTCTTTGGGATACTCCGTCAAGATGATGGTTGAGCAAACGCGTTAGTAACAGTATTAATGAACAACGAGGGACGATACCCTAAATTGTTAAAATGGAATCATCCTCATTTCTGTATATATCATTCATAACACATTTAGTTAGGAGCATTTGACTCATTTCGATCATAGCATCCTAATTATTTAACATAAGCATCACATTTAGTTAAGAGCATTTGATTCATTTTGATCATAATATCCTAATTATTTGGCATAAATATGATACATGAAACCGAGTCTACAGGGTAGGTCTGAGAGGACGGTGTAGTAACATCGTTGAAGTCAGATCTTATATCCCTGAAGTTGCAGTGGAATGGGTCGAAGATTACAAACCTTATCTCCCTGAAGTTGCAGTGGAGTAGGTTGAGGTGTTAGTTACAGTAAAGTAGATCATAACAAGTCTTATCTCCCTGAGGTTGCAGTGGAGTAGACTGAAGATTGAAGATCTTATCTCTTTGAAGTTGCAGCGGAGCAGATCGAAGATGGTGAATCTTATCTTCATGTATCGGCAATGGTGCAGATTTCACCGCCAGCCTTATCTCTCTGAGGTAGCAAGAAAGCAGGTTAAAGAATGAGTCTTATCTTCCTAAGGTAGCAAGGAAGCAGACTGAGATTTGAAGATTTTATCTCCCTAAACAGTAGCGGAGCAGATCGAGAATGGTGAATCTTATCTCCACGTATCGGCAATGGAGTAGATTTTACAACCAACCTCATCTTTCTGAGGTAGCAAGAGAGCAGGTTGAAGATTGAAGTCTCATCTTCCTGAGGTAGCAAGGAAGTAGACTGAGAATTGAAGATTTTATCTCCTTGAAGTTGCAGCGGAGCAGATCTTCACAGATGGCTAATCTTATCTCCATGTATCGGCAATGGAGCAGATTTAAGCCTTAAGCCTTATCTCTCTGAGGTAGCAAGAGAGCAGGTTGAAGAATGAGTCTTATCTTCCTGAGGTAGCAAGGAAGCAGATTGAGGATTGAAGACTTTTATCTCCCTGAGATTGCAGTGGAGTAGATCTTCACGGATACAAGAAAGCAGACCGAAGATTGAGTATTTTATTTCTCTAAGGTAGCAAGGGAGTAGCAGTTGTGGAGTAGATTAATGATGGCAGATCTTACCTCCATTAATTGGCGATGGAGCAGATTGGATCCACCGGTCTTATTTCCCCAAATTTATAGTCAAGATTTAGCAGAACAGGCAAAATTGGTCCTTTTAAAGTCTTTGCCCTATTCTCATTACATGACAATGAGCAAAGAGGGGCAGCTGTAAGGCCCAATTTTTGTCCGGGCTTACACCAAAAATCAAAAAAGAAAAACAACAGACACAAAATAAAATTAAAGTCCAAATATTTATAATAAATGTCCAAATTTTACACACCATCAGGCCAAAAAAAAAAGTAGTCCAAATACATTTTCTAATCCAATTAAATAGATACCCCAAAATCCCTTAATCTTAAAACCCATTTTTAATAACCCATGACCCAATAAGCCCTAAAACCCATGGCCCAATACACCCAAAAATTATCTCAGCTTCCTGAGAATGCTAGAAACTTCTAGGGTAAGCCAGAATGGCACCAGAAGGTCAACTTCTCACGAGAAATTTCCACGCTCAGCCTCCACGTCACGTCACTGGGCGCTCCTCACTGCACTGCTCTCGCAAAGAATACACGAGAAGAGAGATAACAAAATTCACAGAAGATGACAGCAATGAAAATGGAATTTTATTTTTTTAAATTCGGCTATAAAAGCCGTTGAATGTACTTCAAAAAAACTTAGGCACACAGTATCTGTACACACGCACAGAGAATAGAGAAAAGCAATTTAAGATTAACAGAGGTGATTTCATATTCTTTTTTCTCTTTCGATTTTTTTTCTTTTAGTTTCTTCTTAGTTTGCTCATCTTTTTTTTATGCGACTTAAAGCCGATGAAAGCCCCAAATAGTTCTGCCATGCGGATATAAGGGCGAGAGGTCAAGTATCAGTGGAAGTGTATTTACTCTACAAATCTATTTTCATTTTTTTTCTTTAAAAAATAACATGAGATTTGAGAACTCCATTCAAATAAAGAAGAAAGGAGGAAAAAATACTTACTAAATCCTTTTAGACCTAGTCGAGCTTCTTTAACAGCAAGATTGGGTACTTCTTGCTTACTGGTAATCATCAAAATCATGGTGGTTAGGCAGTCAAGTAAAAGAAACCCTAAAGAATTGATTTTAAAGGCTAAAATTTCTTTTGGTATAAGTGGGGGCTGTGTTTGAAGAATGAAATAGAAGGGGATAGTTCTTAAATGATTAACAACACGGCGCCGTTTAATGGTGTAAAGACCCACGCATTAACCCGTTTGGCAGGCCGGGCATGCGCATGTTTTGTATGAATGGGGAAATTGCGTGCTGGATCCTCCCCTTTGCGCACAACCCTCAATTTGCGCCTGATTCACCTGCTTTATGTTTTAAAATTGGCCTGCTAGTTTGTGCGTTGTTTCAATTGGATCCTCGGTTCATTGCTGCATGGTGTGCACGAGATATTTACAAATCTAGTCCTTATATATTTACGCGTGTTGCATTGATCCATTTTATGGTTACTTTATTTACGAATTATCCTTCTTATCTTGTTGCAGTTTTAATTGGGTCTTATATTGGTACAATCAGTTAATTTAAAATACATTTGATATGTGTATGCCTTAATCCATGTTAATAATTTTGTTTGTTACATTTGTACAATTATTTTTAGATTGTTTTTTTTTACATCATGTATCCTATTTCTTTAAATATTTTATATATATATATATTTGTATACTAATCATTCTTTTTAGTTTTTTATAATAACTATTATTTTGCATGTTGTAAAATTCTTTTTATATTACGTTGTTTTAATACCTTATTAATAAGTGTTGTCAATATATTTATATACATAAATTATTTAAAATATTTCTTAACTTAGGTTTCATTTACATGCCTTTATGTACATATGATACTGTTTTGGAAATCCATCTTTGTATTTATAAAATTATTATTTTAAAATGTGCCTCCATATTATGTTATCCTAATATGTTATTTAGTATTTCTTCTAAATATTTTTAAATAAAATGGTATGTATATAATTTATATGATAATCTAATTTCACATGTATTTATTTTTATGTATGTTTTTAAATAAAAAATCTATTAGGTGTGCTATACCTTGCCATGTATTATTGTTTATTCATATTTAATATATTATTTAAGTTAGCATTAAGCATATATTTTTGTATTTATATTTAATTTACATACATTATTAAAACCATGATATTTTTAAATATATATATATTTTTAAAATTTTGTACCTAATTATTTTTATTAAATGCATAGTATATGATAAAATTAAGTTAATTTTATAATTTATATTTTTATTTCATGATATTCTAACATTTAAGTATTTCTAAAATAAATGTATATAACCCAGATTAAATTATTTTAATATAGTCTACATTATTGATATTACAAAATTATTCATATGTATAATGCGTTTTTTAAGAACTATATTTTAAATTGTACCATTTATTTATTGTATACACTCTCATATTTTATTATCCTTATACATGTGTTATTTTCATTAATCCAAGTTAAGTTGTTATGTGTAAAATTATGTTATATTTTGTTTTAAATTTCCCTTTATAAGTATAGTTTTTATAAATGTACATTACTAAATTTATGTATTTTGTAAATATAATTCTCTTGGTTATGTACACTATATCCTATCATGTTTTTTTCCCCTTTTAAATTTTATATATTATTTAAGCAACCATGCATATTATCAATTTTTTTAAAATTTGTGTTTGAAATATTTTGCATATTATTCTACTCAAATATTTTATTCTATAATATTTATTTTAAATAAATTCTTAATTTTTATACAAGTTTGTCAACTTATAATATGTGTTAATTAATTTGCCAATTTTAAAAAATATGTCCTATAATATACTAAGTTTTAAATTCCATTTTATTTTGTACATATTTTGGTGGATTATTTTATATTGTGTCACGTTAATTATTGTTGTATATGATTTTTATTGATTGTTCATCATCCATGCTTAAGAATTTGTCACATTTTACTTAGAATAGTTGTACATCATTGGGGATTTATTGATTGTGACTTGTTGTATCATATTATTTCATGTTCATTAATTCTTTCCTATGCGAATGTTTCGATACAATGCATTAAGTATTCCACCTATTTTAAAATAAATAAATGAGTTTTGAGTGAATTTCCAATTCTCTTTACAATTCAAAAAAAATTTTGAAATAAGGCAATATCCAATATGTGGGGAATTCGAAAAATTGTGCTCAATGTACTGGGTATGATTTTTCAGTGAACCAAGTATTTGGATAACCTTTTTATAATTTTAGTGTACGAGTTTTCAAAAGTCAAAAATCAATTGTATTTTTAAAAGTATAAAGGATCGTATCCAATTGTACTGGGTACGTTACTGCATATCTATGAAACGAGAGATTTTTGACCGCTAATTCGAGCTATTCAAACATTAAAAAAAATCATACTTCGAAAAATCTTTTCTTTTGAAACTTTTGATATAAGTACAGCATCAAATCAATTTGGTACCAATTTTTGGGCGTAATGAGGGTGCTAACCCTTCCTCATGCGTAACCGACTCCCGAACCCGTTTTTTGATTTTACATGAACCAAATTAATTTTTCATTGAATAAAGCATTTTAGTAGGTGGTCCAATCACACCTAAATCAAGAGATTGGTGGCGACTCCACATTTTTGTTTTTCAAAAGTCGATCCCCATTGCTTTCAAAATAAAAAGGGTTTCGACAGCTTGGCGACTCCACTAGGGATTGAACAAAGAGAGTCAGGCCATAAAATTGATTGTTTGCTGTCCTTTTTGTCAAAGAATTTGAAATTTATTTCGAAAATCATGATTCTTTTAATTGCATTTGTTTGCATGATTGTTGTGGTTCGAGTCTTGTCTAATAAATATGGCATTACATTGCATGACCGCTGTGGTTACACCTGTTAAGTGGGAGTAAGAAACTATGCTTTCGTGGGGTTTTTGCCTCTATATGGGCTAGTGGATTGCTTCCGAGATACATCCGTACCTATGATTTCGTGAGATTTTCATCTCCGCATGGTCATAGGGAAATATATTCCCCTGAACCGAACTCGATCTATATGAGCCTATAATGTGTGAGGATTGAGGAATCTGTTGGTTCAGGTACTTTTACTCTAGAACCGAACTTCATATAGTGAACCTTAAGAGCTGTCCTTAGGTAGAGCTGCGATCAGCCTTAGTCATTTCCCATTTGTGTGTTATGATTATCTTTGTTGTTATACTTGTATTTTATTATTCATATTTGATACTAACTTGTGCTTTGTTTTGGTTGTGTTTTGCATGACATTGCATACTAAATGAGGTGTTGGTTCGTATTCGATTGCTAAGTTAGAAAGTTTAACATAGAGAATGAATTTCTTAGTAAAGTTGAGGATAATGCAGTCGTCCGTGCATGGTCAGAGAAGTTGCAAACCGAGAAAGGGGATAGCCTGACAAAAGGATATACATCAGAGTTGCAGAACTTTACTCGCATTAATGTAACACAGAATGTGCTGCAGGAGTTGAAGGATATATGGACCTGTTGGGATGAAGGCACTAAACAGTTGTTCTACCAGAGTTATGGTGATCTACCATACTTGCTCGATGTTAAGGTGGATAAGCGTTTGTTCCGAGGTATGGCTTAATTTTGGAATTTTGCTTATAATTGCTTCACTTTTGGAGAAGTAGATTTGGTTCCTACTTTGGAAGAATACACTACTTTGTTGAGGAGTCCAAAAGCTCAAGTCAAGAAAATTTATGCTAAGGTTACTAATGGTCAAACTTTTACGAAGAAGCTGGTGAATATTTTGGAGATGAGTGAATCTTGGGTCACTGCTCAAATTCAATAGAAGGGGGATAGTAAGTGTATTCCTCAGGAAAATTTGAGAGATTTGATTTTGACGCACCCGGATGAGAAGAAAAGGGTTGAAATTTTTGCCTTAAGCATCTATGGATTGGTGATTTTTCCTAGGGCTTTAAGACATGTTGATGGGGCAGTTACCGATCTGTTTGATCGTCTCGGGAAGGGAGTCACACCGTACCTGCAATACTGGCCGAGACGTTTAGATCTTTAAGCATGTGCCGGAAAGCAGGGGAAGGTCAATTTATTGTGTTAATGGTATGGTTTCACGGGCATTTTTGGAAAGTAAATAAGGTATCGTACCGATTTTTCTCCGAAAGTTACTCCTCATTAAAAGAAGAAATAGCGATGCAAAGGAGAGATGATATTTCGGAAGAGAAATGGATGGAAATTCTCCAAAATCTCAAGGAAGATGATGTAGAGTGGAGGGCTTTCTGGATGGTTCCTGATGAAATTTTGTATCGATGTGGGAACTATAATTGGGTGCCATTGTTAGGAATCTGGGGAGCTACTGGATATACTCCTTTACTTGCACTAAGGCAATATAAATCGAGGCAGTTCATACCTACAACGCACGGGTTGGCTCAGTGTGAACTTCCATATAAAGGAGACCACTATAGGAAGAAGGTTCGGGAATTGTCTGATGCTTGGAGGCAAATAAACTGGATGAAAAGGCTGACTGTTGGTTCCATGATAACACCTGAATACAGTGGATGGTTTAGGAAAAGGGTCAATGACAATATTCCTAGACCAAGTTCGGAAAGCGCTCGGCCAATGGAGGAACAGTTACAAATCGCCCCGTCGGAGCTGAAAATTATAAAGCAAGATTTTGAGAAGAAGAGTTCTGAGTTTGGGAGAAAGATCGAGCAGTTGGAAAAAGAAAAGATGCACTTGAAGTTAGAAGTGGAGATTCAAAAGTCAGAGGCAGAAAAGCTACAGAAAAGGAAGGGTGAAGTTGAGGAAGATTTGGAAGGCTTGAAAATAGATTATAAGAAGCTGCGCTTATCAATGAGGACTGCTGGGCTAGGAAAGACTTCGGAACAATGGCGCCAAGAGGTTCGAGAAGAAAGGGTTAGGGCAAATCAATGGGAAAAGAGATTCCAGGAGGTTTAAGCTCAGAACGAAGCTTTGGAAAGAAGTCTGTCAGAGAGTAAGAATGAGAAGGATGAACTAAGAGCCAGGGTGGTGGAACTTGAGAGATCTCTGTGTTTATACCAGAATCGTAATTCTGTGATCGAGTTGAAAGCAAACTTAAATAAGATCGAGGAGATGAAAGGGAAAATAGAAGAGTTAGAAACGGCATTGTAGAGTTGTGAAATGAGGATTGAGTTCTTGGAGACAAATGAGGAGCAATGGAAGAATCAGCTTCTTCACACTCATGACCAAGTTAGAAGTAGGGATTACATCATGGGAGAAGCTGTAACACAAATTCGAGAAGTAGTTGATTACTTGCAGTCTTTGGCAGTACAAGCAGACGTGTTAAGTGTGAAGTACAAGCTAGAGTCAGATAGGGGACAGAAACTGGCTTCATTGCTTAGGAAAATTAAGGCCCTGAGTGTTAGGGCAAAGTCGTATTTGTAACTCAGTTTTATGTAAAGAGTTTTATTTTCTAGTAAAATTTTCTAAAAGGAATTGAATTAAAATTGATGCCTCCTTTGCATTCATGCATTTGCATTACATTATATCATATGCATTAAAGATTATAATAAGATTCTAATTAATTAAAAATTATTTCAGTAATCTGGAAACCAACCAAAATACACCAAATACGCATCCCTACGGTAAGAGGAAAAAGACTAAGTCAATAGACAAAAGACTGGAAAAGTTAGAACAAATGCAAAAGCATATGCAAGAGCAAATGTAGTCACAGATGTAAGAGCAGTTGGTTAAGATTCAGCAAGAGATGAAAGAACAGATGATGGAGTCCCAAAGAGAGATGATGAGTCAGTTATCCCAATTGCTGATGGGAAGAGTGGATAAAGAAAAAGGTCCTATGGATAATATGGGAGAAAGTAATGAAGACCCTCAATATCCTCCTAGCTTCACTCCTGTACATGTGCAGACACAACCTGAGATTAATTTGCAGAAGTCATCTGTTACGATCAGGCCTCAGCAGTTTTAGACCGGGGTTTCAGTTCCAATGAATTTTCAAGCTGGTTCAGGTTATAATCCTGGTAACAACTCACATAATCCAATGGTCCCTGATTTGGATGAAGTTGCAAAAGAAGAAAGAGCAAAGGCAGAATCACAAAGGCAGTTAGAAGAACGGTGTAAATGGCTGGAGGAAAAAGTCAGAGTAATGGAAGGTGTTGATAGACACCCGGGAATTGATGCAAAAGATCTGAGTTTGGTCCCAGACTTAGTACTGCCATACAAGTTCAAGATGCCAGAATTTGAGAAATACAATGGAACGAGTTGTCCTGAAGCTCATATCACTATGTTTTGCAGAAGGATGACAGGGTATTTTCATAATGACCAATTGTTGATTCATTACTTCCAAGATAGCTTGGTAGGAGTAGCTGCTAAATGGTACAATCAATTGAGCCGAAACAGAATTAATTCATGGAGAGATTTAGCACAGGCATTCATGAAGCAATACAGTCATGTGACAAATATTACTCCTGATAGAATTACTCTACAGAATATGGAGAAGAAGCCAAATGAAAGTTTTAAGCAGTATGCACAGAGGTGGAGGGAAATGGCTATTCAGGTTCAGCCACCGCTATTGGAAAAAGAAACCACGATACTCTTCATTAATATCTTAAAGGCCCCGTTTATAACTCATATGCTAGGAAGTGCCACGAGAAGCTTTGCGGATGTGGTCATGACAGGAGAAATGATTCAAAATGCCATAAGAAATGGAAGGATACACGCAGGAGAAAGTGCTAAAAGGTCAGTGCCACGGAAGAAAGAGAATGAGGTGAACAATAGGAATGTGGGATATTCGAAGTCTATTACCGTGAGCAACCAAAAGCGACAACTGCTACTTAGGGTTCATCACGACAAGAGTCAGGAACTAGGCTGAATAATGAGAAGATTCAGTTTACACCAATTCCCATGACATACAAAGAGTTATATCAAAGTTTGTTCGATGCATATGTGGTGGCACCTTTTTACTTAAAGCCAATACAACCTCCGTTCCCTAAATGGTACGAAGCTAATGCTCAATGTGAGTATCACGCAGGAATTGTGGGTCATTCAATAGAAAATTGCACCACTTTTAATAAGCTGGTTGAGAGATTTATCCAGATGGGTATTGTGAAATTTGATAATGCGTCCAGTACTGAAAATCCACTACCTAATCATACTGATAGTGGGGTAAATGCAGTAGATGGAGGAATTGGAAAAAAGGACCAAGAGAGATGTTTCACAAGTACAGACTCCTTTGAGACAAGTTTGGAAAGAGATGGCAAGAAGAGGGTTAGTTACTTCGAGCACAGAAAAAAGTGATAATGGGATAGAGAATTATTGTGAGTTCCATCATGAAGAAGGACACAGAATTCAGGAATGTGAAGAATTCAAAGCTGTTATTCAGGGTCTGATGGACAGCAAGGAAATGGAGTTTTATGAAGAGATCCATGAGGAGGAGTATATATGCGCATCAGAATCCACATCAAGTCCAATGGTCAATTATCCTGTGGTTATTATCTCGCGTCCTAAGAATGAAGCAGGAGTTCAAATGACGTCAAAGATTATAATTCAGAAGCCAGTGGTTTTTTCTTACAAAGATAGTAAATAGGTCCCTTAGAACTATGATTGTAATGTGACAATCTCGGGAAAGGAGAGTCCGTTAAAGGAAGATCAAAATATAGGCTCTCACACACTCAGTGGAAGGCGATATGATACCCGAATAGAACCAATGAAAGAAAGAGATGTGCTGGTCAAGCAAAAGAAAGGAAAAGCAGTTGAACTTGATGTGCCTGTTAATGAACCAGTGAAAGAAGAAGAAGCTAAAGAATTCCTAAAATTTCTGAAACATAGTGAATACAGTATGGTGGAGCAGTTGCGTAAACAGCCAGCCCGCATATCTATATTGGCTCTACTCTTGAGTTCAGAGGTGCATCGGAGTGCATTGATGAAGGTGCTAAATGAGACCTATGTAACCAACGATATTTCCATCAATAAGTTGGATCGGTTGGTTAACAACATAAGTGCAGACAACTTTATCTTTTTCAATGATAATGAGATTCCGCCAGGAGGGATGGGATCTACAAAGGCTTTGCATATAACTACCAGATGTAAAGGATACACGCTGTCAGGGGTATTGGTAGATAATGGTTCAGCATTGAATGTGTTGCCTCTGTCCATACTAAACAAGTTACCTGTGGATAGTTCTCACATGAAAGGATGTCAGAACATAGTACGAGCATTTGATGGCACGGAGAGGAGAGTCATGGGGAGAATAGAGGTACCCTTATTAATTGCCCCAATCACGTATGAGGTAGATTTTCTAGTAATAGATATTAAGCCCTCTTACAACTGCTTGTTGGGAAGACCTTGGATACACGCGGCAGGGGTAGTGCCTTCATCATTACATCAAAAACTGAAGCTGGTGTCGGAAGGGCGGTTGATAACGATAAATGCTGAAGAAGATATTATCGCGACCGTAAGCAGTGATGCGCCGTATGTAGAAACAGATGAGGAAGCCATTGAGTGTTCTTTTCGGTCTTTAGAGTTTGTGAATGCAACATTCATCACTGAGGGAAGTAGAATTCTGGAGCTGAAAATTTCCAAAACTACGAAGATGGGTTTACGGTTGATGGTAGGCCGAGGAGCTGTACCAGGAAAGGGACTTGGAAGATGCCTTCAAGGAAGAATTGCAGTTCCAATGCTGAAATACAAACAGGATTGCTTTGGTTTGGGGTTCAGGCCAGATCCAAGACAAAGGAAAAAGGAGTTAGAAAGAAAGCGAGAAAGAAGAAGAGCACAAGTGAGTGGTGGGGAAAGCAAGTGGGAGCCCATGATAATTCCTCATATCTTCAAGTCTTTTGTATCAGGAGGCATTATTTATCCTGAACAAGGGGTACCAAAGAAGGAAGACATAGGAGAAGCATTGGGAAATATGTACATCAATACCATTTTTGAAGAGACAATTGAAGAGGGGATTTCGTCAAATATTCGTCCAAATAAACTTGGGAGCATTCTAGACAATTGGACTGCGGAGGATCTTCCTGTAGTTTTTAGAGCTTACTCAGAGTAATGTTCAAAACAAACTTGTTGTTGTAAGCATAGAAACAATAAAGATTTCTTTGTGAAATAGGCTCATGTTCAAACATCATTATTTCAATGAAGTACATTTTTTGCTATCATTTCTATCTAAATAATTATCTTAATTCTTTCTTCAATTATCCTTTTATTCATAAACATATCATACAAAGCAATAATTACCAAATTCATTCATTCTTTGTATATTTTTGTACCTATAATAGGTCCCTAGATATCAATGTCATGAGCGACGCTGTTACCGACTCAGAATCACTATTTGAGTGAGACAGGTGTTTAGAGGGATCTCAAGACTTTGAAAATGATAGAGATTGTGATTTATCTCCGGACTTGTTAAGGATGGTAGAACAAGAGGAAAAGCAAATTTTGCCTTATAAAGAAACCATAGACATGGTGACTTTGGAGGAGGGGAAAGTTGTAAAAATTGGAACAAGCATAGCTGAAGAAACAAAGCGAGACCTTGTGGGGTTACTTCAGGAATTCAAAGACGTTTTTGCATGGTCATACCAAGATATGCCCGATTTAAGTCCTGATATTGCAGTACATTGCCTTCCCATAAGAAAAGATTGCAAGCCAGTACAGCAGAACCTTCGACGAATGAGGCCAGATATTATCTTAAAGATCAAGGAGGAAGTTAAAAAGTAATTTGATGCGAGATTCCTTCAGGTGATCAAGTATTCAGAATGGGTAGCTAATATTGTGCCTGTTCCCAAGAAAGACAGCAAGGTGCGAATGTGTGTGGATTATAGAGATCTAAATAAGGCAAGCCCAAAGGACAACTTCCCTTTGCCTCACATTGATACACTAGTGGATAATACGGCTGGTTACTCATTATTCTCCTTCATGGATGGTTTCTCGGGGTATAATCAGATCAAGATGTATCCTCAGGACATGGGAAAGACTACTTTCATAACCTTGTAGGGCACGTTCTGTTACAAGGTGATGCCATTTGGATTGAAGAATGCTGGAGCGACATATCAGAGAGCTAAGGTGACTTTATTCCATGATATGATGCACAAAGAAATCGAAGTGTATGTTCATGATATGATAGCCAAATCTCGTACTGAAAAGGAGCACATTGAAGTGTTGAGAAAGTTGTTCATGAGATTGAGAAAGTTTTAGTTAAAGCTTAATCCAACAAAATGTACTTTTGGGGCTAGATCTGAAAAGCTATTAGGCTTTGTGGTCAGTGAGAAGGAAATTGAGATAGATTCAGACAAAGTCCGAGCTATACAGGAGTTGTCTCCACCACGTACCCAAAAAGAAGTTCGAGGTTCCTCGGAAGACTAAATTACATTACACGGTTTATTTCTCAATTAACAGAGAAGTGTGACCTTATATTTCGTCTTCTTAAAAAGCATAATCCAGGGGAATGGGATGATGAATGTCAAAAGGCTTTTGATAAAGTTAAAGAATATTTGTCAAGTCCTCCAGTGTTATCACCCTGAAGTTCAGACAGACCGTTGATATTGTATTTGACCGTGTTTGGTAATTCAATGGGATGTGCGTTTGGTTAACATGACGAATCAGGAAGAAAGGAAAGGGCAATATATTACCTCAGTAAGAAATTTACTGAGTGTGAGTTAAGATATTCACCAATTGAAAATTTGTGTTGCGCTTTGGTTTAGACAGCGCGAAGATTGAGGCAATATATGTTGTATCATACAACCTGGCTAATCTCAAAGTTGGATCCTTTAAAGTATATGATGGAGTCAAATGCCTTGAATAGAAGGATGGCTAGGTGGCAAATTTTACTTTCTGAATTTGACATAATCTACATGAGTCAAAAAGCTGTAAAGAGAAGTGCAATAGCAGATTTTTTGGCCAGCCGTGCTCTAGAAGATTATGAACCCTTGAATTTTGACTTCCCCAATGAAGAGATAGTGTATGTGGCAACTGCTGAGGAGGACAATACAAAAGGTCACTTTTGGAAATTGAATTTTGATGGAGCCTCAAATGCTGTGGGTAATGGAGTTGGGGCAGTTCTGATATCCCCAGGTGGAGATCATTATTCATTCACATGTAAATTGGATTTTGATTGTACGAATAATATGGCAGAATATGAAGCATGTATCATGGGCTCAGAGCAGCTATAAAGTGCAAGATCAAATCGTTGGAAGTACATGGAGATTCTGCATTGGTAGTTTACCAACTTCGAGGTGAATGGGAGACAAGAGATGCCAAATTAATCAATTACAGAAGGCTAATGTTGGGGTTAGTAGAAGATTTTGATGATATTACTTTCAATTATCTCCCGCGCGATGAAACCCAGATGGCAGATGCTTTGGCTACTTTGGCTTCCATGATTAAAGTAAGCAGACAAGAGGATGTGAATCCCATACAGATGAGTATTTATGAGGCCCCATCTTATTGTTATAGTATAGAGGAAGAAGATGATCATCCTTGGTATTTGAATATATTGCGATATGTGAGAAACCGTGAATATCCAGATTAAGCCACGGAGAATGACAAAAGAACGCTGAGAAGGCTTGCCTGCAGTTATGTTTTGGATGGAGAGATCCTGTACAAAAGAAGGAAGGATCAGGTACTTTTGAGATGTGTGGATGCCATAGAGTCCAAGAAAATCTTAGAAGAAGTGCACGAAGGTGTTTGTGGAACTAACGCCAATGGGTTCACAATGGTCAGGTAAATTATGAGGTTTGGATATTATTGGTCAACCATGGAAGGAGACTGCATTAATTATGCCAAGAAATGTCATAAAAATCAAATTTATGGTGATAAGATTCACGTGCCTCCCTCGCCTTTGCATGTTATGACTTCTCCATGGTCGTTTTCCATGTGGGGCATGGATGTCATAGGGCCAATTTCACCAAAGGCTTCAAATGAGCATCGTTTCATTTTTGTGGTCATTGATTATTTTACCAAGTGGGTGGAAGCTGTTTCGTATGCCAATGTAACTAAATCGGCAATCAGCAGATTCTTAAAGAAGGAAATTATTTGTCGATATGGAATGCCGGAGAAGATCATATCTGATAATGCGCTAAATTTGAACAATTGTACAATAGCAGAGGTCTGCAGTCAGTTTAAGTTCAGACATCATAACTCGTCACCCTATCACCCAAAGATGAATGGGGAAGTGGAAACAGCTAATAAAAATATTAAGAAGATTGTGGGGAAAATGACCGAAACTTACAGAGATTGGCATGAGAAGTTGCCATTTGCTCTTTATGCTTATCGAACATCTGTCAGAACTTCTACTAGGGCAACACCGTTCTCATTGGTCTATGGAATGGAAGCAGTTCTGCCCATTGAAGTGGAGATACCTTCTCTTCGAGTTTTGTCAGAATTGAAGTTAGATGAAGCAGAATGGATACAGTCTCGCTATGATCAGTTGAACTTGATTGAGGAAAAGAGGCTAAAAGCTATTCAACATGGACAAATGTATCAAAAAAGAATTATGCGGGCTTATGAAAAACAGGTTCGCCCAAGAGAGTTTCATGAAGGAGATTTGGTTTTGAAGAAGATTCTTCCCATACAAAAAGATTTCAGAGGTAAATGGATGCCGAATTGGGAGGGACCCTATGTGGTGAAGAAAGCTTTCTCTGGTGGTGCATTAATCTTAGCCGATATGGATGGAAGAAATTTGTCTAATCCAGTGAACTCAGATTCAGTCAAAAAGTACTACACTTAACAAGGGAAGGAAGCCAAAGTGAAAACCCGCAAAGGGCACTTTGAGACTTTTCAAAAAAAAAATACCCAAAGTGAAAACCCGCAAAGGGCGTTTTGAGACCCAATAATAAAAAAGAAAGAAAAAGAGAAAAAGGAGAGGCCAAGGTGAAAACCCGCAAAGGGCACCTTGTGACCAAAGGGGATTTGAGTTGAAAACCCGAAAAGGGCGGCTCAAATATGGATCCAAAGTGAGGAGGTTGTGATCTTGGCATACTTGAATTAACCATGAAGGGGATATGTTGCATCTTGGGGCATTGACAAAGTGCTTCTGATCTCTTAGACACATGTTGAGTTTGAATTGGTCTTCAAGAAGTTTGTACAGAGAAGCTCAGGTTACGATAACAAGGGTACCTAGTCTTCATTTTCAGTAAATTGGTTATCTTTGAATTATCCTTTCTTTTTTCAAGATATACATTCCCAAATTAATGGCCATTGTTGTTCTTTTGATAATTTACTTTGAATTCAAGATTAATTCCATTCTTGTTCATTATCACGATTTGATTGCAAGCGTGTTGCATTGACAAAATGATGAATGAACTAGTGATGTTTTCACAGAAGAAGTTTTGCATATTACCCTAGGAGTTTCTAGATAATGCAAGAATCTGAAGTGGAATAATTGTTTAGAATACGCTCAAGTTCAAGGATATATTTGGATAAATCACCTTTTTGAGATCTCTGTCCAAATGATGATGGAGCAAACAGGCAGGATATAGTATTGATGATGCAATTTTATTCTCGAGAAAAAGGAAATGACGTTTGGTATTCATACAAAGAGCAAAAATGCACATTTGGCTATAACACCTGAGGAGTGAGGTAGCAAATTGACTAAGAGGAAAATTCAACTATGAGTTGCAATGTTTTGTCTCAAAAAGAGTAGTAGAAGGGGCGTTGGAATTACAATGGGGCAAGCTCACCAGACATGATAGGTTCTTTCTTTGGGATACTCCGTTAAGATTATGGTTGAGCAAACGCGTCAGTAACAGTATTAATGAACAACGAGTGATGATACCCTAAATTGTTAAAATGGAATCATTCTCATTTCTGTAAGTATCATTCATAACACATTTAGTTATGAGCATTTGACTCATTTCGATCATAGCATCCTAATTATTTAACATAAGCATCACATTTAGTTAGAAGCATTTGATTCATTTTGATCATAATATCCTAATTATTTGGCATAAATATGATACATGAAACCGAGTCTACAGAACAGGTCCGAGAGGACGGTGTAGTAACATCATTGAAGTCAGATCTTATATCCCTGAAGTTGCAGTGGAATGGATCGAAGATTACAAACCTTATCTCCCTAAAGTTGCAGTGGAGTAGGTTGAGGTGTCAGTTACAGTAAAGTAGATCATAACAAGTCTTATCTCCCTGAGGTTACAGTGGAGTAGACTAAAGATTGAAGATCTTATCTCCCTGAAGTTGCAGCGGTGCAGATCGAAGATGGTGAATCTTATCTTCATGTATCGGCAATGGAGCAGATTTCACCGCCAGCCTTATCTCTCTGAGGAAGCAAGAAAGCAGGTTAAAGAATGAGTCTTATCTTCCTAAGGTAGCAAGGAAGTAGACTGAGATTTGAAGATTTTATCTCCCTAAACAGTAGTGGAGCAGATAGAGAATGGTGAATCTTATCTTCACGTATCGGCAATAGAGCAGATTTTACCACCAACCTCATCTCTCTGAGGTAGCAAGAGAGTAGGTTGAAGATTGAAGTCTTATCTTCCTGAGGTAGCAAGGAAGGAGACTGGGAATTGAAGATTTTATCTCTCTGAAGTTGCAGCAGAGCAGATCTTCATAGATGGCTAATCTTATCTCCATGTATCGGCAATGGAGCAGATTTAAGCCTTAAGCCTTATCTCTCTGAGGTAGCAAGAGAGTAGGTTGAAGAATGAGTCTTATCTTCTTGAGGTAGCAAGGAAGCAGATTGAGGATTGAAGATTTTTATCTCCCTGAGATTGCAGCGGAGTAGATCTTCACAGATACAAGAAAGCAGACTAAAGATTGAGTATTTTATTTCTCTAAGGTAGCAAGGGAGCAGCAGTTGTGGAGTAGATTATTGATGGCAGATCTTACCTCCATGAATTGGCGATGGAGCAGATTGGATCCACCGGTCTTATTTCCCCAAAGTTATAGTCAAGATTCAACAGAACGGGCAAAATTGGTCCTTTTAAAGTCTTTGCTCTATTCTCGTTACATGACAATGAGCAAAGAGGGGCAGCTGTAAGGCCCAATTTTTGTCTAGGCTTACACTAAAAATCAAAAAAGAAAAACAACAAACACAAAATAAAATTAAAGTCCAAATACTTATAATAAATGTCCAAATTTTACACACCATCAGGCCAAAAAAAAGGTAGCCCAAATACATTTTCTAATCCAATTAAATAAATACCCCAAAATCCCTTAATCTTAAAACCCATTTTTAATAACCCATGACCCAATAAGCCTTAAAACCCGTGGCCCAATACACCCAAAAATTATCTCAGCTTCCTGAGAATGCTAGAAACTTATGGGGTAAGCCAGAATGGCACCAAAAGGTCAGCTTCTCACGAGAAATTTCCACGCTCAGCCTCCACGTCACCAGGGGCGCTCCTCCGTACGATCGTTCCTGCAATGAATACACGAGAAGAGAGATAACAAAATTCACAGAAGATGACAGCAATGAAAATGGAATTTTATTTTTTTAAATTCAGCTATAAAAGCCATTGAATGTACTCCAAAAAAACTTAGGCACACAGTATTTGTACACACGCACAGAGAATAGAGAAAAGCAATTTAAGATTAACAGAGGTGATTTCATATTTTTCTTTTTCTCTTCCGATTTTTTTTCTTTTATTTTCTTCTTAGTTTGCTCATCTTTTTTTTTATGCGACTTAAAGCAGATGAAAGCCCCAAATAGTTCTGCCATGCAGATATAAGGGCGAGAGGTCAAGTATCAGTGGAAGTTTATTTACTCTACAAATCTATTTTCATTTTTTTTCTTTAAAAAATAACATGAGATTTGAGAACTCCATTCAAATAAAGAAGAAAGGAGGGAAAAAATACTTACCAAATCCTTTTAGACCTAGTCGAGCTTCTTTAACAGCAAGATTGGGTACTTCTTGCTTACTGGTAATCATCAAAATCATGGTGGTTAGGCAGTCAAGTAAAAGAAACCCTAAAGAATTGATTTTAAAGGCTGAAATTTCTTTTGGTATAAATGGGGGCTGCGTTTGAAGAATGAAATAGAAGGGGATAATTCTTAAATGATTAACAACACCGCGCCGTTTAATGGTGTAAAGACCCACGCATTAACCCGTTTGGCAGGCCGGGCATGCGCATGTTTTGTATGAATGGGGAAATTGCATGCTGGATCCTCCCTTTTGCGCACAGTCCTCAATTTGCGCCTGATTCACCTGCTTTATGTTTTAAAATTGGCCTGCTAGTTTGTGCGTTGTTTAAATTGGATCCGCGGTTCATTGCTGCATGGTGTGCATGAGATATTTACAAATCTAGTCCTTATAAATTTACGCGTGTTGCGCATTGATCCATTTTATGGTTACTTTATTTACGAATTATCCTTCTTATCTTGTTGCAGTTTTAATTGGGTCTTATATTGGTACAATCAGTTAATTTAAAATACATTTAATATGTGTATGCCTTAATCCATGTTAATAATTTTGTTTGTTACATTTGTACAATTATTTTTAGATTGTTTTTTTTTTACATCATGTATCATATTTCTTTAAATATTTTATATATATATATATATATATATTTGTATACTAATCATTCTTTTTAGTTTTTTATAATAACTATTGTTTTGCATGTTGTAAAATTCTTTTTATATTACGTTGTTTTAATACCTTATTAATAAGTGTTGTCAATATATTTATATACATAAATTATTTAAAATATTTCTTAACTTAGGTTTCATTTACATGTCTTTATGTACATATGATACTATTTTAGAAATCCATCTTTGTATTTATAAAATTGTTATTTTAAAATGTGCCTCCATATTATGTTATCCTAGTATGTTATTTAGTATTTCTTCTAAATATTTTTAAATAAAATGGTATGTATATAATTTATATGATAATTTAATTTCACATGTATTTATTTTTATGTATGTTTTTAAATAAAAAATCTATTAGGTGTGCTATACCTTGCCATGTATTATTGTTTATTCATATTTAATATATTATTTAAGTTAGCATTAAGCATATATTTTTGTATTTATATTTAATTTACATACATTATTAAAACTATGATATTTTTAAATATATATATTTTTTAAAATTTTGTACCTAATTATTTTTATTAAATGCATAGTATATGATAAAATTAAGTTAATTTTATAATTCATATTTTTATTTCATGATATTCTAACATTTAAGTATTTCTAAAATAAATTTATATAACCCATATTAAATTATTTTAATATAGTCTACATTATTAATATTACAAAATTATTCATATGTATAATGCGTTTTTTAAGAACTATATTTTAAACTGTACCATTTATTTATTGTTACACTCTCATATTTTATTATCCTTATACATGTGTTATTTTCATTAATCCAAGTTAAGTTGTTATGTGTAAAATTATGTTATATTTTGTTTTAAATTTCCCTTTATAAGTATAGTTTTTATAAATGTACATTACTAAATTTATGTATTTTGTAAATATAGTTCTCTTGGTTATGTACACTATATCCTATCATGTTTTTTTCCCCTTTTAAATTTTATATATTATTTAAGCAACCATGCATATTATCAATTTTTTTAAAATTTGTGTTTGAAATATTTTGCATATTATTCTACTCAAATGTTTTATTCTATAATATTTATTTTAAATAAATTCTTAGTTTTTATACAAGTTTGTCAACTTATAATATGTGTTAATTAATTTGCCAATTTTAAAAAATATGTCCTATAATATACTAAGTTTTAAATTCCATTTTATTTTGTACATATTTTGGTGGATTATTTTATATTGTGTCACGTTAATTATTGTTGTATATCATTTTTATTGATTGTTAATCATACATGCTTAAGAATTTGTCACATTTTACTTAGAATAGTTGTACATCATTGGGGATTTGTTGATTGTGACTTGTTGTATCGTATTATTTCATGTTCATTAATTCTTTCCTATGCGAATGTTTCGATACAATGCATTAAGTATTCTATCTATTTTAAAATAAATAAATGAGTTTTGAGCGAATTTCCAATTTTCTTTACAATTCAAAAAAAATTCTGAAATAAGGCAATATCCAATATGTGAGGAATTCAGAAAATCGTGCTCAATCGTACTGGGTATGATTTTTCGGTGAACCAAATATTTGGATAACCTTTTTATAATTTTAGTGTACGAATTTTCTAAAGTCAAAAATCAATCGTATTTTTAAAAGTATAAAGGATCGTATCCAATTGTACTGGGTACGTTACTGCATATCTTTGAAACGAGAGATTTTTGACCACTAATTCGAGCTATTCAAACATTAAAAAAAAATCATACTTCGGAAAATCTTTTCTTTTGAAACTTTTGATATAAGGACAGCGTCAAATCAATTTGGTACCAATTTTTGGGCGTAATGAGGGTGCTAACCCTTCCTCATGCGTAACCGACTCCCGAACCCGTTTTTTGATTTTACATGAACCAAATTAATTTTTCATTGAATAAACCATTTTAGTAGGTGGTCCAATCACACCTAAATCAAGAGATTGGTGGCGACTCCACATTTTTGTTTTTCAAAAGTCGATCCCCATTGCTTTCAAAATAAAAAAGGGTTTCGACAAGTAATAATCCAAATAATAACAAAAAGTGGAGGCCTTATTACAATCCAATCTAAAATCACTTAATAAATCAGGAACTAAATGCTTTTAAAACAACCAAGTCCAAGTTGTCTTGCTAGCTGGCCACCCAGAGTCCCTCCAGACATCGAACCTCCTATTGAGCATTACCTAAGAAAAAAATAAAAGAGGGGGTGAGTTTTCGCAAACTCAGTCTGTACACCCTCGTTGAGCAGCAAGCATTCATCAATCATCATAAAATCACACATGCAATGCAGTGCAATGCAACCCACCTCAATAATCTATCCGCTACACTTCAGCTCTATCCCCCGGTACACTTCATGTGGGGATACAAATATCGACCCACCCAACTGATACACTTCAATGGTAGCCCGATTGCAGAACTACTTTCATTGCAGCAAGCTGCTAATCATATAATGGGCTTAAAAAGCCTTCGGTGGATCCACGGTCGTCAAGCAACCATGCGATCCTCATATACTTCCTCCGTTCCAAAATTCCCAACCTATATGCAACCTAAGAAGAATATCATATGTATGAATGTCACATCCATAAAACTTACATTCAACACCTAGGGTTATTTTGGTCATTTTCGCCCTTAGAGGCATTTCGATAAATTTCTTTTATTATGGGTTTTTACTTACCTTGGCCCGTTAACAAATCGCGTGAGCTAAGATGAACGAATACTATGCACCAGGTAGGATTCCAGAGAAGCAGAGGTGAGTCATTAAGACCGCTTAAGTACCAAGCTCTCCCTAGATCAAATCCTAGACATGCATATACTCGTTGCCACACCTTAACCCTTTGACTTGTCAACGGTCGCAATAAATTAATTAAGTTTTATGTAATCATCATATACTAGGCCCAAAACCCCTTACAAAGCCTAGTCTAATTCACATACTTGTATATGGCCCACTAGGCCCAATCATGTTCATATGGCCCATTAGGCCCAAATCACATTTATATACATGCTCACATACAAATTTTCCATCCCATAGCATCAAATATCAATTTTGTCTATTATGGGCCCAACAGCCCATCCCCATTAAGCCTATTCTGGCCCAGTTGGCCAAATCACAGCCCAAGCCCATGGAATCGCCCATGGGCCTCAGACAACCTATCAGTTTCCTCCTCACGAGTGTTCGCGCACTCGTTAGACTATCGTAGCCCAACTTTCGGCTTGTAAACTTTTCGGCATTTCGACTTTTACCAATTCATTGTGTGTGGACAGTGTATGTACACACTTGGAAAGCAAACGTGCTGCGATTCCCTTAGTCACCAACCTACAACGATATCACCCTTCCATTAATCACGTGCTTAATAAATATCTTTACTAAACTGAAACCTCACATTAACCTTACCTTGTGCAATAAGTATAACAGCCCTTTCTTAAATCACTAACCACGACCAACTCCTAGATCGGCACCAATCTTAACTATTAAAAATAAAATAATTGGTGACTCGTATCCAACAGAAGTCCCTTTACTTTAACTGTGAACATTCGGCCACCTTAGCCAACAAGAGAGGAATACTTACCAAAACTGTAAAACACCTAGGAACAATTTCGGCAGAGAGCTAAGATCCGAGATCCGATACTAAATCCCTACCACAGTTGATTAGAAAGAGTGAGGAAAGAACAGCGAAATAGATTTTAGCAAAACCGATTGGGAGAACAATACTTACACTAGATTTGACCGAAGTAGAAGGAGTAGTAATTGCACCGAGGGTATTCGGCCAAAGAGTATTCAGGTTTCAAGCTTAGTTTGGTGAATAAGGTTTATTTGGTACAAATTATAAAAGAAAAGTAGCAGAAGGAATCGACTAACCCAAAGGGTAAATCAAAAGAGATCTAAGGAGAGAAAGAATGGAAAAAGAATCAGCTAGCAAAGATTGAAAAGCCAATCAGCACTAAAGAAAAAATGAAAAATTTGGAATTTGCCTAGGATCCCAAACTCAGCACATATTTATAGCCTCTAGCCAAATTGCCTGACCGTCAATTCCCAATTCAGGTCCATCATTTCCCCCTTCTCATCTCCTCGTTTTTCTCCTTGATAACTCCCCAATCTATTTTGTAACACCCCAAACCCAGCCCAGACATTATGCCCGAATCCGGCATGTTACGTTGAAGTGTTTTAGCGAAAACCGTGTTTTCATTGAAAACCCTTCTTAAAATAAAAGAAACCTTAATTAACTTTAAAAAAATTCCTTTCAATCACTTGTTTAAAACATATGGTTTTCTGAAAACATGTCATTTTAAAATTTAGTTGCGGAAACGTAGAAAACATACTATAATTTAGGAAACTCATATTCAACTTTTCGTGTTTACTACGAAAATAATAATAATAATAACTCAAGTAATAATAACATAATGAAACCTTGTTACAATCTGGTCTAAAACATACTTAATAAAATAAAAACTTATATATTTAAAAAAAACCAAGTCCAAATTATCTTGCTAGCTAGCCACCCAGAGTCCCTCCAGACATCGAACCTTCTACTGAGCTTCACCTAAAAATAAAATAAAAGAAGGGGTGAGTTTTCGCAAACTTAGTGTGTACAACCCTCAACACACAAAAAAAGCATTCCAAAACCATCATACATCAAACATGGAATGCAATCGTATCCAAATTATCCATCCCCCGTCACACCATGTGGGGATATAAATATCGACCCACCCAACCGACACACCAAGGGTAGCCCGGTTGCGGAACTACCTTCATTTACATATTGAGCTTTAAAAGTCGTCGTTGGATCCACGATTGTCAAGCAACCATGCGATCCTCATATACCTCCTCCGTTCCATAATTCCCAACCCATATGCAACCTAAGCAGAATATCATATGTATGCATGTCACTTACATTCAACACCTAGGGGTATTTTGATCATTTTCGCCTTTAGGGGAATTTCGGTAATTTTCCCTTAATTATGATTTTCACTTATATTGGCCCGTTAATAAGTCCCGTGAGCTAAGATGAATGAATATTATACACCAGGTAGGTTTCCAGAGAATAGGAGGTGGGTCATTAAGACCACTTAAGTACCAAGCTCTCCCTAAATCCAATCCTAGACATGCATATACCCGTTGCCACACCTTAACCCTATGACTTGTCCACGGTCGCAAATAATTATTAAGTTTTATGTAGTTATCATATTCTAGGCCCAAAACCCCTTACAAAACCAAATCAAATTCACATACCTGTTTCTGGCCCATTAGGCCAAAATCACCTGTATATGGCCCATTAGGCCCAAATCACATTTATATGGCCCAATCACTTTCATATTCATGCTCACATACAAATTCTTATCACATAGAATCAATATTCAGTTTTTCGGGCCCATTTAGCCCATTCTAACCCATATGGCCAAATCACAACCCAAGTCCACGAAATCGCTCGGGGCCTCAGGAAACCTATTGGTTTCCTCCTCACGAGTGTTCGTGCACTCACAAGACTACCGCAGCCAAACTTTCAGCTTTTCGGCATTTTGACATTTCGGTTTTTCAGCTTTTCAGCTTTTGCCGATCTACTTATGTGTGCAGTGTATGTACACACCTGGTAAGCAAGCGTGCTGTGATTCCTTTAGTCACCAACCTATAAACGATATCACCCTTCCATTAATCGCATGCTTAATACATATCTTTACTAAAATCGAAACCTCACCTTAACCTTACCTTGCACGATAAATATAACAGTCCTTTCTTAAATCACTAACCACGATCAACTTCTAGATCTGCACCAATCTTAAAGTCCCTTTACCTTAACTATGAACATTCGGCCACCTTAGCCAATGAGAGAGGAATACTTACCAACACCGCAAGTATCTAAAGGCAAGTTTGGCAGAGAGCTAAGATCCGAGATCCGGTACTAATTCCCTACCACAGTTGATTAGAAAGAGTGAGGGACAATAATCGATACTTAGCAAAGAAAAGCGATTGTAAAACACTTACACTAGATTTGTTCAAAGAGTATTTGGCCCTCGGAAGATTCGGCTTTCAAACTTAGTATGGTGAATAAGGCTTATTTGGCACAGATTAAAGAAGAAGAGTAGAAGAAGAAATTGGCTAAGTGAAACAAAGAAAATTGTGTAGAGAAGAATAGAAATCGGCACAAAGAAAAGAAAGAAAAACAAAAGGGTTTTCGACTTTTTGGATCTTGAAGAGAAAAGGGTTTCTGGCAACAAGGTGAAGAAGAATTTCGGCAGTAGCCTGGCAACCTTGTATTCGGCCCCTATTTATAGCCCTTATAGCCGAATTTTCTATTCCCAATTCCCAATTTGACTCCATCACTTCTCCCTTCTCATCTCCTCGTTTTTCTCTCTGATAACCCCTTGATCTTTTCCTTAATTTTCTCTCCTGAACACTTCCCTTAGAGTCCATTTTCACGCCATTTCCAACCTTCTAGAAGGCCAAAATTAAAATTCTAAAAATACTAAGCTAGGATTTGAACCTTGGATCTCCTTGCTAGCTACTAACGCCACCTCCCTACTCCCTAAGTGGCGTCACTTAGCCACTCCTCCAGAAGGCTTTTTGATGCCATTTTTCCCCTATTTTTATTTAAAAGCCCAACTACTTGCCAACCCTGATTCTTTTAATAATTAAACTATAATTTCTTCTACCCCTTGATTCGAACTCAAACCTTGACCAAGACCTACCATCACGTAATTAACACTTAACCGAAATTGGTAAGCACAAAAAGAAAAATTCGAGATTTCGAGATTTTTGGGTTTCAGAATTTTTGGGGCGTTACATATTTCCTAAATTTTCTCTTCTGAACACTCCCCTTAGAGTCCATCTTCACGTCCAACCTTCTAGAAGGCCAAAATTAAACTTCCTAAAAATACTAAGCTAGGATTCGAACCTTGGATCTCCTTGCTAACCACTAACGCCACCTTCTTGCACCCTAAGTGGCGTCACTTAGCCACTCCACCACAAGGCTTTTTGATGCCATTTCCTCCTATTTTTATTTAAAAGCCCAACTACTTCCAACCCTGGTTCTTTTAATAATTAAATTAAAATTCCACCACCACAAAACTCGAACCCAGAGCTTCTCCAACATACCTAGACACTCCAAATTCCTTAAACCCTTATAGCCAACACGTCATTTGTCATTTCCTTGCTCACTTAAAAAAAAATTTATGAGACCCAAAGCCCAAAGCCCAATTCATCTAGGCCCAAAATTCGGGGCGTTACACTAATAACAGCACAAAACCTTCTTAATTCTTCCCTTATTCAAATTAATCCTTAAACTATTAAAACTTTCTAATTTCACTTTCTTTCAAGTCAATCTTTGACCTAGATTAGTACCCAATAAATATTAAAATTCCAAAAATAATTACTAACTAAAAAAATAATTTTTTCGATATTAAATTCGCTTTACAATAATTTATTCTTGATAAATCTCACCGTATTTATAAATAAATTTTGTGAAACCTAACACTAAAATTTTTGGGACATTACATATAACACAAAAATTTCTAAACAAATACCAAAACTTCTAAAAGTATCTCATTATATATTTTGATATACCAAAATTTATAACTAATACAAAAATTTCTAACCAAATATCAAAGTTTATAAGAATTTCTTATTAGATAATACCAAAATATCTAACAAGATGTTTTTAGAAATTTTAGTATTTGCTAAACGTTTTGATATTACATTAGACTTTTACTATAGTTTACCCAATGAGTATATTTACTTTATTTACTGAAAAAGTCAATACAAATTTTGTTTTATAAGAAACTTATGAGAAGCACTCCCTGATAAGCATTTCCTAAAATATTCAACCATCTATAACTTGAAAAATAATTGTGACTTGAAATAGGGGTCAGCATTCAATCAAATCGAGTTTAATTTTATTTTAAATTGAGCCGAATTGAGTGAAACAATGTTAAGTTAAATAAGTTAACAAGTTCTATTTTATCATTTCAATTGTATTTGAAAATCTTTCAAATGGATTAGAAAATCTTTCAAATTCAAATCGAGTCAATAAAATGAGATTCAAGTCGAGTCAAATAAATTTATTTAACTTAAATTTAAAAAAAACATAAATCAATCATATTGAAATTTTGTTGACAATATGACTAAATTCTAAGCTAACAAACATAAATACCATGTATATTTGAAAACTCTTTTAAAACAAAATAAGAGAAAAACAATATAATTAATTAGTATGATAAACTTGATTTGATAACTTCTTGTTTAAGGCTTTAAATTTATTTTTTTATTTTAAATTATACTTTAGCATTTTTATATATCTTTAAAGATTTTTTAGTAAATTTTTAATATTTTAAATTTTTGAATATATATTTATAAAATTTTGGAAAAAAATATTTTATAAATATTTTGAATTTTCAAAATTTATTTTGAATTTCTTGTAATATCTTTTAGAGGGAATAATTTGTTTTCAAAATTATTAGTGACTTAAAAAGTTTTTTAAATCAATTTATTATTTGAATTATTCGAGTTATAAAATTTAGTTCAACTCGATAATAAAAAATTGAATTATTTATTTACGTTTATTCAATAAAATAAAAAATTCTAATAAATTAATTTGATTAATTTAAAATTTAAAATTTTTTAATTTTTTAAATCTAATATAATTTTAAGGTGAAGCTCAAATTTCTTGTTTGAAGTCTGGCTTTTTAAGGTAATTTCTTATTTAAGTTGATGGTGATGTTGATGAAGGACCGTCTGTCCTTGATGTAGAACCAAGATGCAATCTCTCATTGACAATTGTACAATACACCACCACATGATTCACACCGAACCTTTTTATAGCTCAGTTTCGAATATGCTTTTTCTCTCCTCCGTACAATTACCCACAACTTCGTCGTTGCAAAAATAATAAAGAAGATGGATCCAAAACTATAACTTTTAATCTAAAATTACATTACAGTCTCTCCGCTCTTATCGCTATCCTGTTTTCTAACTGTATATAGCGTTTGACCTTACATGTGATCGACAAGTCACACAACTTTAGGGACAGTACTGTAATTTTCCGTGAAGATGATTTCATTTCAGCCAGGTGTGAACCAAAAACCCTTTTTCTTTGGCAAACGTCAAATCATTGCTTAATTACTTAATCTCTGTACATTTGACTTTGAAAGGATAACATTTTCGAAAACAAATATGTTACTTATTACATTTAATTTTAAAATGAGATTTTTTTTAGCATTGTGGATTTTGAACATTTATCTCAATATGCACATAGTCTCATTAGGTATATTTGTTATGAATTAATTTTGTCCAATTTCTTTTAGTAAATTAAACAAAGAATTACATAGAATAGATCATAGACAAATTATAGCTATTATACTTCAACATCTCTTTAATTTTCAATTCTTTTTAATTATTCATTTGGTCATAATTCTATATATTTACGGTTATAACAGTAATTTTAAAAATCAATGCATTAACCAATTATTATTGTTTTATTTATATGTTGTTAATAGTCCTTTCACGATAATTAAAATCATAAATAAGCCAACACCAATTCTTACTTCAAAGTAATTATCAAATAAGTCAGCTATGCCTATAATCACCAATTAAATATAATTTTTTATTAATTAAATATGTTTAATAATTTTTTGATTTAGTGAGAAGAGTATAAAATGTAGGTTTAATCCTAAAACAATTTCGTACCCACTTTCAGTTATAAATAATAATTAAATATATGTGAATTCAGTAGTATTAAATTTGTAATAGAATTAATTCAAAATTTTAATTTACATCAATTTCATACTTGATCCAAATATTTTCTACTCAATTATCAAAAGAAAAAAAATGAATAAATATTTTCACCACTTGTATTCATTCTTCTAGTGCTTTTATTTTTCTACGGTACTTTTTGTTAATGTAATTCACCTCAGTACCTTCAGCAACTAATAATAATATAGGACGGTACATTAAATAAAGGTAAAATAACGTATTTCATCTTTTAATTGCATAAAAAAAATATTTTTGCCTTTTATTTAACTTTTCAGATGTTTTAGATTTTAAGTTTATTCTCAAATTATTTTAAATACAAAAAATTAAATTTGATTAACTTTATTGAAAATTAAATTTTTTCATTTAAAATTATTAAAAAATATATTTTTATAATTTTTTATTTTTAATAAATTTTATAAATTTAAAATTTTAAAAATTAATTAATGTATTGATAATCCACGTGTATCCTCAAAGAAAATTGAAAGGTTGTAAAAAATTCAGGTACCTTCCTAAAGAAATTGCATATTTATACGACACTCTATGTAAATTTCTCTAATGCGAGAGCCTCAAAACGTTAAACCCAATGGCGATCCCAACTCAGTTAGTCCTCTCCTTTCTCCTCCTTTCTTTTTCCTCCGTCGTTTTTTCAGTAAGTAGCCCTCAACATCCCCCATAATCTCCTCTCTATCTCCAACTCTAACCTCTCGATCTTTCTCTTTTTTCTTGCTTGTAGGATGGTGAAGATTGCGTTTACTCGGTCTACATAAGGACGGGATCCATCATCAAAGGCGGAACCGACTCCATCATCGGCCTACGGCTCTACGATGCCAATGGCTACTCAGTGGAGATTAACAACATCGAAGCATGGGGTGGGTTAATGGGGCCAGGATACAACTATTTCGAGAGGGGTAATTTGGACATTTTCTCAGGTAGGGGACGTTGCTTGGATGACCCTCTTTGTGCCATGAACTTGACCTCCGATGGTTCGGGTGAGCACCATGGATGGTACTGTAACTATGTGGAAGTTACCATGACTGGCGTCCATAAACCTTGTAGCCAGGAGCAGTTCACGGTGGAGCAGTGGTTGGCGCTCGATGCCCCACCTTACGATCTCACCGCCATTAGAAACTATTGTCCCTCGGAGGTTCCCGATGATCGTCGTCATCGGAAGTCTAGCTCTAGCATGTGATGCGTTTTTGTTAGTATAATAATAATTATCTTGGTGTTAGTATAATAATAATTATCATGGTGATAATGAGCATGATTAATTAGAGGGGTAGGTGGGGATGCTTATGGACTCATGGTTTGCAGCGGCCCTTTGGTCATTAGTGTTCGTCTCTTTTTGTTCGATAACGTTTGTCGTGTAATGTGACAATTATGGATTAAATATATTATGTTTTCACTATAAACTTTATTACATAAAAAAACATAAGTATTAACTAGTTTTTTTTTACGATTCTTAATTATAATGCATTATATTTATTTTTTAAAAATTTATAAAATCATTTGTAATGTTTTAATAATAACGCAAATTACTAATAATTTATTTCAATAATAAGACATAATATGTTATGTTTATTTCAGTAATAATAAATGATTTATTAATATTTTTTAAAATAGTTAGCGTAACTGTACCTTATATGAATTTAATTTATGTATAACTTAATGTTGGAAAAAAATAGTTTAAAAAATAAGTTTGTCGCATGGTAGAGAAATAATTTTTTTTTTAAATTGAGTATTATGTTATTTATAGTAATATATTTTACTAAATTGGTACTTGTTTTTTCGACCGAGTGATCTTGGTTGTTTCCAAACTTTCAACTAAGATGATCTTTCGTGCTATTCTTGAACCCTTAATTTAATTAAATAATGGGCTCTCATTACACAAATCGATTCATACAATGAAAACTTTTAATTTTCTAATGATGGAAATTTAATTCTCTTTATGGCTTAGAAACCAAACTTGAGTAGTCACAAAAACTAAAATTTAGATAGGAAATAAAGCTCACTATAATTTGGTAGGGTATCAACACTCAAGATGATATATTCTAAAGCCCACAGCCCCTATTTATATGAAATGTCACAAAAGTTCTATAACACCCCTTACTGGTCGTAACATACAGTATGAGTTGGAGGTGCTATCGAAGCACTTCCATACTTAAATAACAAAAATTTTCTTTTAGTAAAATATCACTTTACAACTTTATAAAATTCCTTAAAGTAGTTCCAATATTTAAGAAAGAATCAAATATGATTTGGTATCATTAGAGGTCATTTAATAAATATTAGGGTACATCCAAATCATAAAACAATTGTTGAAGCTCATTAACTTAAAATAGGGCTATTCAAGTTCAAAAAACATAGAAGTTTTATCACGAGTTAAATATTCAAAAATGCAAATAAAAATTTAAAACTAATATAAAATCATTTTGAAGGTTCTCAAATCAATTAAAAAGCATTTAGAAATGTTTTTGGGTGATTAGAGGTGCAAGGGGTCAACTAGGAGCCTTGGAAGGCTCAAAACGGCCAAAACAATATAGTGGCCCTGTCTAGGGGCCTATGTATCAATACCTAGGTCTCTTTACTATAGATTTTTGGCATTCTGCCAAGTTGGGGTGTGATACCCTTGGTAATGTACCAGACCCTATTCAAAACACTAAAAATCATGCCTAAACATGTCCATAACAATTTCATACGTTCCAAAACATTAAAAGCAATTTCAAAATTCATTTAAACAGAAAATAAAAACAATAAATATTCAAGTCATTAACGA
Organism: Gossypium longicalyx; assembly: GCA_025698465.1. NCBI lineage: Eukaryota > Viridiplantae > Streptophyta > Magnoliopsida > Malvales > Malvaceae > Gossypium > Gossypium longicalyx. Next base: position 32,065,684 of record CM047006.1, read on the forward strand.
AATAAAGCTTGAATAATTACATTAAAATGACTTGAATTTCAAATAAAAATTTTCAAATACCATATTCAAGTTAAACCCTTTATGTACATGCCAAAGTCTTTATACAATAACACTAATATAAGTATATTACAACCTCTATTGAAATGTGATGCAAAGCTCCCAAGTTCGGACCTTAATATTCATGTCAAACCTATTACTTACGCATTTTAAACCACCAACTCATGAGCTTAAAAAGCTCAGTAAGTACTCAAGGATAAGCCAACTTATCCCATTCTAATGTATATGTTGATCCCCTTAGCATGCATTATTAAAAGTCCATTTTCATCATACTTAGCCATTTTTAACGAATTCAAATTGAATTCCCAAATTATGGAGCTCAACTTACTGGTTATTGGTTCTTTAACAATTCGTATAGAGAATTCATGTTCAAGATTATCGGAAAGATTACCAATATTGTTCAATATAAGTCCATAGCCTATTTATCTTAACTTTCTACGTTATCCATATATGAGTTCCACTTATGACTATGAGTTCATTATGCAAGTTTGTAACAGTCCATTTTTCAGTGGTGCCAGAAACAGTGATTTTGGGGTCATAAGTCCAACGAATGAATATGTAAACATTATTATTTAATATTTATGAGTCAAATATAGTGTTATAATAAATTTTAATTTGATAATTTGTGTTATTTGATCGAATAATTAGGTTTAAGCAATAAATCCTTAAAGTCAAGTGGGTTTAGAAAATGAGGTATCAGGACCTCGTTTATATAAAATGAAGCCGTAAATATTTTATTAAATATTTACAGAGTGTTATTAAGATCATATTAAATTTTGGATAAGAAAATTTAACATTTAGATAGTTAATTAATTAAAAAGGACTAAATCATAAGATGTGCAAAAGTTGGTTTCCATTAGTTGAATGGATCAAAAAACTTTAAAAAGATAAACTAATGGACTTGAATGGAAATTCTACAATATTTAAAGTTTTTGGATATTCATGGATAGGTTTCATGGTAAATTTAATGAATTTTAAAGGTTAAAATAGTAAATATGTAAATAGTAATTAGTGTAAAAGATGACAAAATGTATCATCTTCGAAAATGCTTATTCTCCACCGAATTTGAAGATGGAAAACCACCATTTTTCTTGGGCCAAGGCTGATTTCTTTTGCATGGTAAGATTTTGAACCCCATTTTTAGTAATTTTTATGTTTTTGAGCTTGTATTAGCTTAATCGAGCTAACATGGGGGGTCAAATTGTAAAACTGTTAAAGGTTTAGGGATTTGCCATGAATGATTTTGAGTTTTTTTTCATTTTAATGGATGAATTATTAAAGTTGATTGTAACATCCCGAATCCCTAATTCGAGACCACAAATGTAACACCCCTAACCCATATCTATCGCCGGACTAGGGTTAAAGGCGTTACCGGACAAATCAAAATATTTTACAAACATTTCATAATCATTATATTAACATAATCACACATCATTATAGAGTCCCTTATATAGGTCATCGAGACCTTAAGCATGCATTAGAAAAGGGTCGGGACTAAACTAAACACATACAAATTTTTTTCGAAACTTAATAATTTTTCTAAGTTACAAAGGTCACATGCTCGTGTGAGCAGGCCATGTGCCTCACACGGCATTAAACATGTCCGTGTGTCTAGGCTGTGGCGAAACAAGGCATACATATTGACTTATCCACACGGCCACAAGACACGCCCGTGTGTCTAGCCAGTGGTCGAAACTGACTTACAATGTGGTCTTCCTAGGCTCATTCCGAAATGGCCCTTGAGGAACACGGTAGAGACACACACCCGTGTCCCTGCTCGCGTGGGCATAAATTAGATCATTTACAAAGCCAAAATGCCACTCAATTTGAGTCCTTCCTATAACATCTCGAATTAGGGCCTAGTCGGAACAGTGGTTTCGGGACCACAAATTCGACGTAAAAAATTTTATTTTTATCATATTTTTATGGTATAATATTTCACAAAATGATTTCGTGAAAATTTCGTTCGAAAATTTCGATGTTTGGGCACTCAATTTGGTCAAAAGGGCTAAATTGTAAAAAGTGCAAAAGTTGAGTTCTACATGTTAGAGGTGTCCAATTGTTATGAAATTTTACATGGGAGGTCCTTAAATGATAATTATACCATTGTATAACTTGTTGGAAAAAAATGGCCTTGGATGGATAAAATTTCAAAGAAAGGCAAAAAGGGTATTTTGGTCATTTAGGGGTAAAATGCATTAAAAGACAAATTTTAAAACCCAAATGTGTCCCTTTCTTCTTGCTTCAGCCGAATTTACCAAGAGCAGCCATGGTTAGGGTTTTATCAAGCTTCCAAGCTCAATAGTAAGTGATTTCGAGCCCCGTTTTTAATGTTCTTTACATTTTTGAAATCCCGATAACACGTTCTAGCTATTTCTACCATTATTTTAAGCTAGGGTTTGTGTTTAAAAATTTACCCATGAATGAAATGCTTGTATTTTGATTTCTAATGGTAGAAAATGAGTGTTAGGTGTTTAATAAATGACTTTTACTAAGCGTTTTTTGATGAAAACGTCCGAGAGGACCGTTTTGTAAAAGTTGTGAAATTGGTCATAAATGGGTGATTTAGTGGAAATTGGGGGCTGTCATAGTTATGAAAAATGATCATCATGTCATAACACATAAGAAAATAGGATGAAGTTTAATTTTCGAGCATTGGGGAAAAAGTGAAAATATGCAGAAGTTTAGGGGTCAAAATGCAAATTTGTAAAAATATGATTTTTGGACCCCTATGAATAATGTGACTAATTCGTAGGCTAAATGTGATATTATAGATCAAGGAAAACAAGATTCGGGCTTAGAACGAGGTTAAACAAGGTTAAGCACAAACTCGAAATAAATAGTCGTACTCGAAACCGAGGTAAGTTCATATGTCAATGATAATGCAATAATATTATTATTGTTCATACTTGAACTTAAAATGATGTGTTGAAATTGTGTGATGGATATTTATTTAGTTGATATGAAGATTATATATTGTAACAAATGCCAAATTATAATTATATGCAATACCATGTTTATTTTATGGACTAATGTCTAAATAAACATGGAAATGTGTTGAATTGGATGTACATTGCATGAGCAGCTATGCATAATGATATACTTGATGGAAAGAGAAAATCTCGGTTGAATATAAAGGGAAATTTGATGGAATAACCATGATTTACATGAGACTTGAGATCCTGCATGTGTTGCAAAAAAGGATTTAGCCTGGACTGTTAATCTGAAGATCTCAAGTATAAAAAAGATCTAGCTTGGACTGGTGTTCCTTAAGTGATCGAGCCTCCCGAAGAATATGTGTTCATTGTGGATTTAGGCCGGACGGGTAATCCGATTAGAGTCTAAATTTAGCCTGGACTGGTAATTCAGATCCGAGCTCATTGAGAGTGCTTTTCGTTACAAGGGATTTAGCCTGGACTGGTAATCCCGACATCACTCCATGAGTTTATATTACGGGGGATTTAGCCTGGACTGGTAATCCTGCCGTAAGATGTGAGGTTTGCGGGAGTGCGCACACGAAATGATCACTTGTATGAATTGATGGTGAATGAGATATCCATCGAGATTCTGAGAAATTCAACGAGATTAATATGAAAAATGAAATAAAAGGTTCTTGCCATGATACATCATGTATGTTATATGATATTATTATGATGTATATGAGTTGTTATGTTTGGACGAGTGCAGTGCTAAATGATAGCACAGGTAAGTACTCGAAACCCATGAGCACGTGTTTGACATGTGAAATGAAATGGAATTGTGATGATAGTGCAAATGAATGAATGATATTTATGAGAATAATTTCTATGACAAATTTGTGATGGTTATTATCTTGTTGCACTAAGACAGATTTGGTACAGTAGCATTAGTCTGAATTTGAAAATCCACCAAAAATATTTAAAATTGAGTTAGAGACTGAACTAAATATGAAATTAAATCTTGATGAGTCTAGTTTCATGTAAAGGAAACGGTGTAAGCAAAAGAATTTTTTAGTATGAGATATATGAATTCTTGTGAGACAGAGTCGTAGTGATTCCAGACTCCCCTATATCAACTTTGGAAAATCACTAAAAATTGTAAAAAAATAATTATGAGTTAAAATTCATATGAATGAAATACTTAATGAGTCTACTTTTAGGATAAAGAGACAGTAACATTATCTGAGTCTTGTACTATGAGATAAATAAATTTTAGTGAAGAAAGGTTGAAGCTATGAAACAGCGAAACAAGGAAGAATTTGAATAATAAAATGTACTTATTGGATAGACCAAAAATTCTGGAAATTTTATGGTAAGAATATATATAAGTATAGTTTCAAGGAAAATTAACATATCTTAATTTGGAGTTTCATAGCTCAAGTTATAAATAATTTATTGACTATGACTCGAGTAGATAGCTTGACCAGAATATGAATAAAAGTGTAACTATAGTTGTTTTACTTAAGGAAACATGTTCTATTAATGCTTATTATTTTCATATGGACTTACTAAGCGTAAAGATTACTCCCTCCTTTCCATTTCTTTTAGTTTTGACAGGTCAGCTCGGGTTGGATATCGTCAGAGGCAGCATCACACTATCGAGCCTTTACCCTTGGAGTATTGACATGTATATGTTATACGTTTTCAAGTGAGTGGCATGTATAGGGACTTAGTTTTTCTACGATCGATGTTATTGTGATTAGCCAAATGTATTGGCTTATAATGATTTGTTGTATGTAGCCATGAGATGTGGCTTATAATGAATTTGGCTTGGAAGCCTAATTATCCATGATATGTGTAAATGTCTTGTGATGTGGGTACGAGATTATGCTTGTTCACTATGTTTAAGAAATAAATGGCATATGTACATGGTGAATGCCTTAATACCATTCGAGGTGGTCATGGCCATGGAATAAATGTATGATATGGTAATAAGTTGTTAGTGCCCTGAACATGGATGTTTAATTTATAAGTTAGTAAACATAGTATAATGGTATAAGTGATTAATAAGATGACAAGATCACATGAATGTTTAATAGTGTGGCTAGACTATTTTATCACGAGTAGGAGGAACAAATGCATAATAACGAACTATTGAGGAATGCCATAGAAACCATGTATGTGTGTGCTTGTAAATATGACAAAAAAAATTAGGAAATTAGCCTAAATTTTAACTACACAGGCAGGCCACACGGGCGTGTGTCTTGGCCGTGTGTCTTTAACAGAATGTTAAGGATTAAGTCAGAGAGTTACACGGGCTGAGGACTTGGGCGTGTCTAGGGCCACACAGGCGTGTATGTCTACACGGCCTACCCATACAGGCGTGTGACTCTCCAAAGCTAGAAAATTGTTAAGTCGCCCAAAGTTTACCGAATGTTTTTGGTTTTGTCCAGAACCGCCCTAATGTATGTTATAGGCCTCGAAGGCCTGTATAAGGGAAAATATGCATGTGTTCGAAAAGTTTTAAATTTTGGGTGAAATTTGGTGACCCGATTTCGTATGTTCATGAATGTTTAAGTCCGATAATGCCTCGAGCCCTGTCCCGATGTTGGATACGGGTGAGAGGTGTTACACTTCCTACAAGCATCATTCAATCATAATATACCATATTTTCAGCCAATTAATAGGCAGCGTTTCATACATTTCCCAAAGTGATATTCAAACATTATATACAATAAATCATGACTATCTAATGCTTAACTTATAACTGAGCAAATATCATACATATATTTCATAAGCTGATTGTCGAACTTATTACTTCAAATGCACATATCAAACAGAATAATCCATATCACATGGCTTATGGTCCTTTAGCATATTTGGAAAAACCAACTTCACAAAATAGTCAAGTACAGATTTTAAGCAACATAGTCATATATGCATTTAGTATTAAGTCAAAATCAAAACATAAGATATGGCTTAACAAGCATCCATACATGAACCAAAAACCAACCTTACCAAATGGAAAAATATGCTTTTAATACCATCTATATATAAGTGCATAGTTACCATGTTATCAATAGCTATTTTCTATCTCAATTTCCGAACCAATATACAAAACTTATGTGCTAAATAACATGTCAATATTACCTATACATATCCAATTCATTTCTCATCAATTCGGTTAGCTAAGTTAATTTCATGACACATTATAAAATAACCTTACGACCAAAAGCATGCTTATTATTTACCACTGCCAAACCAATTCACAAGATAAATTATACAACCAAAACAAGTCAATAATAAACCACAACCTAATCACATCCATCAGCCATATTTACGTCACTTAAACTGAATTATGTTAATACACAAATGCAAGACATACTATGAATCAAGTTTACTATAATAAGCTAATTATAAACCGTACATATCATTACTCAAAACCAATTTCATGTAACCAACATCACCACATGTAACACCCCTATCCCGTAACAGTCACCGAAATAGGTAAAGGGCATTACCATACAGACAGAACATTTCAGACCGATTCAGAATTACAAATATCACATAACATTAATACATAAGCAATCATCAACAATTTGTCCCTTATGATGGTCTATAAGACCTAAAACGTACTTTTAAGGACATTCAGGACTAAACATAACACATACATAAATTTCAGAACTCAAAAAATTTTCTAATTCTGTTGAGGTCACACACTCATGTAACCAGGCCGTGTGCCTCACATGGGCACCAGACACGCCCATGTGATCCAACCGTGCCAAAACAGAGTATATATACTGACTTTTACAAATGACCAATAGACATGGCCTTGTGCCATGGCCGTGTGATAATTAGCTGGTTACTGACTTAAACCCATGGCCGTATGACACGCCCGTGTGTCATATCTGTGTGATCTTAAGAGGTTATTGCTTTACATACACGGCCACAAGGCACGCCCATGGTCCTTGATCGTGTGGCACAATGCAGGCTTGGTTTAAGCCAACTTGCAACCCTTTTTTGGGTCATTCCTACAAGCAATATTAAACAACATTCATAACAAAATTTTCAGCCAATTCCATGCTTAAAACATGCTTCATTATAACTAAATCATCATCATTCAATAACTTATTCAAATCCATACCAAAACACATTAAAATTCTTATTATAATAACATGCCAAAATACTCATTTCATAGCTCACTTATGACACCTTGCATCTCATGCTTAAACTTACCATTTCCTCAACTTGGCATATTTCAAAATGACCACCACATACAAGGATATATAAACATTACAAGCATACACAATTTGACATCACAAACCATTTACCAAAACTATTCACAAACATACCATTTGTTAGCCAACTTTCATGGCATAACATATATCCATTTCAAAGCTTAAATACATAGACATTCTAGCCTATACATGCCATACTTAAATATATTTACATTTTCAAAAGTACCAAAATGAGTTCGATAGTATGGTGACAATCCTTGACTATCCTCGAGCCTTCAGTAGATACGATAACTGTAAAATAGACAGAAATCACACAGAGTAAGCTACAAAGAGCTCAGTAAGCCAAATACAATTGGTCTAACTATTAAAGCATATAAAATAAAAGTCAATAACAAGAATTCATAGCCATTTCACAGAGTAATTCATGAGCTTAACCATGCTCATTTGCTTGTATACATGTCATGTTTCATTTCCATGATTTCGTACATACCTCGCCTTCATTATTTCACAGAAACAGAGTCTTTCATATTTAGAAATTTAATACGATACAAACGTACCTATATAAATTATACATTTTATATATTTATTCCCATATTTCGTACTCTATCATCAGACGATTCAGAAACGTTACAGCTATTCATAAATTAGTACAATGCCGATGTCCCGAACGTGGTCTTATATGTAATTTAGCATCGATGCCTCTGTCTCAAACAGGGTCTTACACGAAATCCAATATGATGCCGATGTCCCAGAAATGGTCTTACATGTAAATCTCAAATTGAGGCCTGTGTCCCAGACATGGTCTTACACGATATCTCAAATTAATGACAACATTCTTTTAGAAACGTACAGAGCTTTTCAGATCTAGTATAATATCGAAGTTTACTCAAAATTTATTCATCAGGCTCTCAGGGTTGTCCAATACAGATTACAGTTTGTATGCAAAAAATTTAGTCAATTTAACACGTAATTATAATTTGACTTACCTCGTACGGATTTCAGACGGAAAAGAGTTGACTATTCAACTATTTTGGACTTCCCTAGATCTAAGTCTGATTTTCTTTGTTCTTGATCTAATACAATTCAAATTCAATAATTCAATCATTCATTTCATTCAAAATAATCCATGAACACATATTTAGGGCACTTTGCATTTTAGCCCTTACATTTTCACACTTTGACAATTTAGCCCATTTTTCACAAAATCACAAATATGCAAAATTCACCAAGACTATAGCTTGGCTGAATATACATAGCATCCATACAAGCCCAAATAACATATTTAATTCACAATTTAGTCCTTCAAAACCTCATTTTCACAAATTAGCCCAAATAGCTCTTTCATAGTCCATCAAAATTTAAGAACAAAGTATGATGATCTCGCATATATCTTTCATAGTCCATATAAAAACATTACAAAACTCATATAATCATTAACGGCACATTTCAAAATCTTTAACAGAAACAGAAATCCATACATGGATTTTGAAGAACATGAAGCAACGATCACAGAAACGTAGAAATTATCAAAAATAGACGAAAATTCATAATTTGATCAAGTTTGTGATGTGTTTAATGTGAAATGCAAATGAATATTGACATATTGGTTCGGTTATGCGAATTTAATAAAATTGTTTATGTCATGTGTATTAATAATTCCAGAATTGTTAAACTGAAGTTACAAGTAAGCCTTTGATTATGATATGAGTGATTGTATGAATGTATGAAAGTTGTATCTTTTCTGGTAATGCCTCGTAACCCCATTTCGGCAAAGGATACGGGTTAGGGGTGTGTAACAGCCTATTTTTAGGGTTAATCGGAATAGTGGTTTCGGGGCCACCAAATCTGACGAGTAGGTTTGTAACTATTATATTTAATATTTACGAGTTAATTGTGATTTTAAAAATGTTTTTGATATTGTGATTTTTGTTTTATAAGCGATTTATTAAGTTCAAGTGGTATGATCCTAAGGTCAAGTGGGTTTAGAATATGAGGTATCAGGACCTTGTTTCTATAAATTCAGTCATAAATATTTTTATAAATATTTACGGAGTGGCAATAAGATGGTATTAAAGTTTCATTGAAAAATTTTATCGTTTCGATAGTTAATTAAGCAAAAACGACTAAATCGCGTAAAGTGCAAAAGTTGTGTTCTATAAGCTAAAGGTATTAAATAACTATAGAACTTTAAAGTGGAAGTCCTTATTTGGTAACTAGCCCATTAAAGAGATAGTGGGATATGATGGCTTGGCATTTGGTGTAATAAATAAAGTGTATAAAGGTTAATATTGTAAATTGGTTAAAAATAATAATAAAATTAATAAAATAAAAGAATCAAGGTGTCATCTTTTTCATTCTCTTTTTACCAGACAAATATGAAGGCTTGAGAAGCCATGGGAGAAGCTTCCAACTTTCGGCTAATGCATGGTAGGCATTTTTAGTCCCGTTGTTAATTATTTTTATATTTTCGAGATCGTTCTTGCTTAATCAATCTAATGAGGGGGTTATTTTGCAAAACCATTGAATAGTTTGATATTTGACATTGATGAGTATAATAAGGCTTTGAATTTTAATGGAAGAATATGAGTCCTTGTTGATAGTTAAACATTTTTTGTTAAGTGAATTTTTGTGAAATTGACAATTAAGGGCTAAATTGATAAATGTGAAAATTTTGTGGTTAAAATGTGAAATAAATGAAATGTGTGGGCTTCTAGAGACACTAGTGATATTCGGCTATAGTAGAATTTTACTCAATTTCATGAATTTTCATTTTTATGATCTAGGGACTAAATAGTAAAGAAGTTGAAATATTAGGGGCAAAACTATAATTTTTCCATAAAGTGAATTATGGACTATTTTGATACCATGAACATTTGGCTAAGCTTAATTAAGGTTAAAAATGGTTAATTTGCATGTTTTGAGCTCAGGGACTAAAATGAATAAAAGTAAAACTTTAGGGGCAATTTTATAAAAATGACAAAAATGACCAAATTGTATGAAATGAAGTGTTTTGCTGTCTAAATTAATATATTGAATGAAATTATTAATTTAGATCAAGTCGGGTGGAAAATCGAGGAAAATAAAAAATTACCAAAATGCCCTTGAACTTTGGTATCTCTACAATTTAGCCAGGTAAGTTCGTATGCAATAAGCTTTGTTAAATTTATGCTTCTAATGCTTTAATATCGTATAAATTGTATATACACAAATATTTTAATGTCTGACGACATATCGACTAAATGTGGCACTTAGTGTGCGGGGCAATCAAATATGGCACTCAGTGTATGAAATATTGAGAATGGCACTTAGTGTGCGAGATATTGTGAATGACACTTAGTGTGCAGAATATCGAATGATTCAAAGGGCAATTATAAATTGTGATTGAATGATTAAATCGAGCAAAGTGAACAGGTATACATGCTATATTATATGAATTGTTTATGAGACGACTTTATAATGTCGATATTCAGGCTTTGAGCCTAGCAAGCCTTGTGCTGGTGAATTAAATCGGGCTTATGCCTAGCAAGCTTATTGTCGGTGTATAAAATCAGACTTTGAGTCTAGCAGGCCTTGTGCCGATGTGAGATACAGGCTTAGGCCTAGCAGGCTTTATGTCGGTGAATTTTTATAAGTTTATGCCTAAAAGATTTATTGCTGATATGGTAGTTGAATACGTTAAACAAGCTAAAACTATTAGGTACGTGATAATTGATTACCTATTTGAAAATAAGGTAAGTATATGTGCAAAGAATGTATTGTGATGAATGTGGAAATGAAATATGATTATGTGCCAATGAAACATAAATGAATGAATAATATGTGATTTGTAAAGTTGCATATGTGAAATTTGTCAGATGCTATATGAGTGAAAAGTGAATTTGATTATAAATGATCATACGAGATTCATATGAGAAAGATATATAATTAAATGTGTTATTTCCCATAATGTGTTCATTTGGCTATATGAAAGTGTGAAAGGGTTGATGTATGAAAATTTAATTGAATAAGTTTGAGAAAGTTAAAGTTGGTTAAGTGAGTAAGAATAATATTGAATGATGATAATTTGATATGAGAACATGTTATGAAATTTAGAAAGGTTGTGTGAGATAGCATATTATGTTCACGACATTGTAATGAAAGTATTTGTTATGTTAAGTTTATTAAGATACGAGCTTACTAAGCTTAAAAGCTTACTCTGTGTTTTCTTTTTCTTATGTTTATAGATTTTTGGAGATTTGTTCGGGTTGGAAGTTGATGGAGACGACATCACACTATCCTGTTATCATTTCAGTAAATAATATTTTGAAACTTCGTTATGTGGCATGTATAGGCTAGTCTTGGAGTTAATTATTTTGAATGAGTATGTATTTAAAGCCATGCGAAAATGACTTGCTTATTATGCTTAAGTTTGGTTTTACATGTTCTTAATTAAAATGTTTAATGAGTTTGGTTTTGGTAGTCCTTTTAATAGTTAGCTCATTTTGGAAATAAGAATTGTGGTATAATTAGAGTGGTGAATGATGATATATTAACTTAACAGACTCGGTTACTAAGTGGTAAGTAATGAATATGTTTTATGATTGTTTTGGTTGATTGTATTGGTATAGGTTCAAATGGTTAATGATGGTAATGATTAAGTATGTTTTGGGTTAGTTAATAGGATAAAAATTTGAAGTTTAGGTATATTAATATAGATATGAATTAGATGCACGCTGGAGTGTTATTTGTGTTCAAGTGTTAAGTATGGCTTTTATTTTTAGGATGAATTGCGCACTTGTATATATATGCATCATTAGTATGTTCGGCCATGTTATAATGTATTTAAGTTTCATATGTGATTGCATAATAATTCATGTAATATGATTCAATTGGTTTTATTATGAACTTGTGCAGAAGTTATCAAATGATATGTTTGATATACGATTAATGAGTTAGAAATTTGCATATATTCAAAGTATGAAGTGTAATGATATATAATGGAATATAATTTTAATTATGAAAACGGCATTAATATGATGGATATAAGGAACTGAATATTGGAAGTATTAAATATGTGAAAATGTCTTTGATATATACAAGTTTGGTTCGAATTTAGTAATTATGGAACATAATTAGTTGGGTTTTGATATATATTCATACTGAATTAGTTGGAATTTTTGAAATGTGCTTATTTGTGATATATGTTCAGTAAGGTTTGATTATTTATGAATTGGAATTATGACCCATGTATTCAAATTTATAATAAGTGAATTGTGGACATTTGAAATTGATAAGTTTTAAATGTTTATTAATTCTTGGTGTATGAAAGGTGAGGAATGAGTGTGTTGAACTGTGTTTTATACAGTAATGCCTCATAACCCTAATTCGGTAACGGATACGGGTTAGGGGTGTTACATTTGATTGGTATCAGAGCTATGGTTTAGTCGGTTCTAGGACTACCATAGCGTATGTGAGTCTAGCTATACATGCCACATTTAACCTGTGATAGTGTGATATCTCCTGACTCTGACGAAAATTATTTTGATGAGATATATATGCTTTCCAACTGAGCTAATTCTGATAGTACAGAATGCTATACTCAAACGCTTGAGTGAAAATGTGTTGGAGATGAGTTGAAACTCATAAAGGTATAAATCAGAATGCATGATATTCTGCTATTGATAAATGTTTTAATTATATGAGTATATGAGTTGTGATGTTTTGGTATGTGATTGTTACGTGAATATTTTGATTGTGAATTAATGATTCGATTCAGCGTATGAATTATGTGTTGAGTGCAAAAGTCATCATAAGTAAAAGATGGTTAGGTGTTTTGAGAATGTGGAATTAGTAATGAACTGGCCATTCATAATAGTATGTGTGATGTGCATTTATATATGAGAGATAAATTTGAGGCTTTATGACCCTTACCCCCCTCATCGGTAAAGTATTGTAATGAAATCCATATTATATGGCTTAAATAAGCTTACAAGTGTGGAATGGCAGAGTTTCGTGATTGAAAGATTAGTACTGTGATCAAATAAGAGAATGAGTCCGCAAGTGAAGATAGTAACAGAAAAGATATTGGATCGTGTTGAAGGCCATTTGTAATATGCAAAGTCATTTTTAAAAGAAAAGTTGAATTAGATGAAACCAAATATTCAGGTATGATATCTAAAGAATATATTAACTGGAATTTCTCCCGAATTGGCCTCTGTTAGTGTTGGGATAATGAGAAATTAGTGATGTCAGAGATAGACAGTAGAATCATATTTGAATTATAAAGATATTTGAGCACAGCAATTATAGTCGAATGGTTTACGAGAACTCTTCTGGGTACTCTATGTGTTCAATTATCCTCAGAGGTATGTGAAGCTGTATATTTTCAAATGAAATTCTTATCATATGAGAACGTTATCTATATATATTGATATATGAAAGCATTGTTGGGCTGTTTGGGTTACAATCGGCATTATTATATCTTTCTCTGGTATTCTATTTCATTTTATTGAAAGGAAAGATCGACGATTAAATTTGTGTGATGCTGGTATTCTGTTCCTACTGGTTGTTGATCTGCTTAGTATACATGAAGATCATATTGTTTCTGTTACTGTTGATTCCGATGCATATGAGTTGTAACGCCCCCTTACCCGAGACCGTCGCTGGAGTCGAGTATGAGGAGTTACTAGACTTAATTTAACATTTTAAGAACTTTGGATCATTTGTTTCTACATTCACAGCTTTCTAGCTACTTGCGTCACAGTTACAAGAAAAATCATATCTCGAGTTACGAAACTAAAAATCAAGATCCGTAAATTTTCTCTGAATCTAGACTCATATACCTATTTACTAATTTTTTTTTAGAATTTTTGGTTGGGCCAATTAGTACAGTTTATTAGTTAAAGTTACCCCTGTTTCAGGACATGACTGGACTGACCTCTGTTTACTACGAACCACATTTCTCTCTGTAAAAAATTCATATGACTATGAGGTTTGTTTCTCCTAAAACTAAACTCAACAAGTATTCCGAGAATATAAAATACACCACATAGTTATTTTTTTAAAATTTATGGTGAATTTCTAAATTTGGAACAGGGGATCTAGAAATCGCTCTGGCCCTGTTTCACTAAAATTCAAATATCTTCTAACATATAATTCCTTTACCTGTTTAGTTTGTTTTATGTGAAACTAGACATATTAGGCTTCAATTTCATATTTAATCCATCACCAAATTCAAGTTCTATGATTTTTAGTAAATTTTCAAACTCACGTCAGTGTTGCTGCAATGTTCTATATATGGCAAATTTCATTTTTTTTATGAGTTTTCATGAACTAGATAACCTATTAACCTTCCATGACATCAAACATGATCTAAATTAGCCATTTTCATGATTTATCATTATCAAGCATTTTCTGAACCAATCCATCACCATATCATAAGATCATTTACACAAAATAGGTATATTGCTATACATGCCATACTTAAATTTTACAAGCCATTTACCAAAAAGTCCTTCAGAATAGTGTGATCGAGCCTTCGACCTATCCCGATTCCTGAGTTGGCTTGTCCAAAACTACAATGAATAAAAGGAGGGAGTAAGCATAAATGCTTAGTAAGTTCATATGCAAATAACAAGTAACATAACAAAGCAATTATACCAAACAACATTAGCATGGTATCACCAAAACATATGTCACATTTCTAATCATCATTAATCATCTTACTACCTTATCGTTGTTGTATAAAATCTTAACTCGAGGGTTAAGTACATACCTGCCCAAAGTATCCATTTCACAACACTTACCAATACGTCCCTTTCATCTCAAGTATTCCTCCATTTGAGTAGAACTTTACCCGTTGAACACATCGGAATATAATTTGGATACATGGATAATTTGCACATAAGTGCCACATATGTAATCAAGCAATCATGTAACCCGCCCCTAAGTGAACTCGGACTCAACTCAATGAGCTCGGGCATTCGCATCCATAAGTGAACTCGGACTCAACTCAACGAGTTCGGATGCTTAGTTACATCTCACGAACTCGGACTCAACTCAACGAGTTCGGACATTCGCATCCATAAGTGAACTCGGACTCAACTCAACGAGTTCGGATGCTCAAACCATCCTAGTGACATGTCACTTGTATCCTAATCTATTCCTAAGGTTCAAACGGGATTTTCCTCAAACATATATCCTTGCCGTTTTCCGTAGAATACCGAAACCAATACTCGGTAACAATTTATATTTAACAAGTAGCTCGCATAATTTACATTTTATTCGAAAATAACCACAAAGCATATATTTCATGATTAAAATCAGCATATCATATAATTAAAATTAATAACTTAAAAATAACAATTATGCTACATTATTTACACATGAACTTACCTTGATACCAAAATATAAAGATTTTGCAATTTAGTCCACAATCTTTTCTTTTCCTCGATTGGGGTCGATTCCATGTCTTTCTTGATCTAAAATAACATATTTAGCTTATTTAATACTCACATTATCAAATCAATCCTTAATTCAAATTTTGGCAAAATTACAATTTTACCCCTAAACTTTTGCATATTTACACTTTTGCCCCTAGGCTCGGGATTAAACTTTATTCCTTATTCTTATGTTTTATAACATGCTGATCACTTTTCCCTTCTATGGCAACATCAAATTCTCAGTCTAACATGTACTTGTGACTATTAGGTATTTTTGCCGATTAAGTCCTTTTACTCGTTTTCACCCAAAACCGAGTAGCACAAGTTGTCTAACATAATTTAAAACCTCATATTCTATCATAAAACATCAAAATACACAAATTTCACCTATGGGTATTTTTTCGAATATGAATCCTAGGTTAAATTATTGCTAGCATAAGCTAAATCGAGCTACCGGGATCTCAAAAACGTAAAAATCATTAAAAACGGGGCTTGGGAATCACTTACTTTGAATCTTGAAAGTTGGAGAAACCCTAGCTATGGAGAGAGCAAAATTCGGTAGCAACCATATGAAGAAGATGACCATTTTGTGTTATTTTTCCCATTTTATTTCATTTAATATCCAAATGACCAAAATGCCCCTCCTTACTAAACTTTCAAAAATTCCTTCCATGTCCTAATTTTGTCCATGAACTTAAAATTGGTCAATTTGCTATTTAAGACCTCCTAATTAATATTTCAAAGCAATTTCATACTAAAAACTTCTAGAATGCAAGTTTTGCAACTTATTCGATTTAGTCCCTAACTTTAAATTAAACTCGTTATGCCAAAAATTTCTTCACGAAATCTTCACACAATTATGAAATCATATCATAAACCTCAAAATAATTATAAAATAATTATTTCTATCTCGGATTTGTGGTCACGAAACCACTATTCCGATTAGGCCCTAATTCGGGATATTACAACTCTCCCCCCTTTAAGGATTTTCGTCCTCGAAAATCTTACCGGTAAACAGATGTGGGTATTGATTTCTCATAGTTTCTTCAGATTCCCATGTAGCTTCTTCTACTCCATGCTTTTGCCACAACACCTTCACAAGTGCTATATTTTTATTCCTTAGTTGTTTGACCTCTCGAGCTAAAATCTTAATCGGTTCTTCTTCATAGGTCATATCTAGTTGTAGTTCAATTTCTGTCGGTGAAACCACATGTGAAGGATCCGAACGATACCGACGTAACATAGATACGTGGAACACATCATGAATCTTCTCTAATTCAGGTGGTAATGCTAGCCGATATGCTACCAGTCCAACTTTTTCAATTATTTCATACGGCCCAATAAAACGCGGACTTAATTTGCCCTTCCGTCCAAATCTAAGAACTTTCTTCCACGGAGACACCTTTAAAAATACTTTATCACCAACTTGAAATTCAATGTCCTTTCGTTTTAAATCTGCATAAGATTTCTGTCTATCTGAAGCAGCTTTCAAACAATTTCGAATTACCTTCACTTTTTCTTCGGTTTCTTTTATTAGATCAACTCCATAGATTTGATTTTCCTTGAGTTCAGTCCAATACAATGGCGTCTGACATTTACGACCATACAATGCTTCATAAGGTGCCATCTTCAAGCTCGTCTGATAACTATTATTGTAAGAAAATTCTACCAACGATAAATATCTTTCCCAACTTCCTTGAAATTCCAATACACAACATCTGAGCATATCTTCAAGAATCTGAATTACTCTCTCTGATTGCCCATCAGTTTGTGGATGAAAAGCAGTACTGAAATTTAACTTTGTACCTAACGCGTCTTGCAACTTTTGCCAAAACCGCGAGGTAAACCTTTGATCTCTATTTGAAATAATCGACAATGGTATTCCGTGTAGTCTAACAATTTCTTTAACATATAGTTCAGCCAACTTGTTAAGAGAATAATCCGTACGTACCGGGATAAAATGAGCCGACTTAGTTAATCTGTCAACTATTACCCAGATGGCATCTTTCTTTCCTGGAGTCAATGGCAACCCTAAAACAAAATCCATAGTAATTTGATCCCATTTCCATTCAGGAACCATAATTGGCTGAAGTAGTCCCGAAGGCACTTGGTGTTCAGCTTTCACCTGTTGACAAATTAAGCATTTGGACACAAACTCTGATATATCCCTTTTCATTCCATTCCATCAATACATTTTCTTCAAGTCATTATACATTTTCGTACTACCCGGATGAATCGAGAAACAACCACTATGTGCTTCCTGTAGGATCTTTTGAATCAATTCCTCATTCTTCGGTACACAAATCCAATCTTTAAACATTAAGCACCCATCAGAACCAATTCTGAAATCTGACTCTATATCAACTTCACACTGCTTTCTCTTGGCTTGCAAATCTTGATCATCTTTCTGAGCTTCAAAAATCTCTTGTAAAAACATCGATTTTGCTCTTAACTCTGCTAGAATCGAACCATCATCTGACATTTTCAATTGAGTGTTCATAACTCTCAAAGCAAACAACAACTTTCTGCTTAAAGCATCGGCAACCACATTCGCTTTTCCCGGATGATAATCAATAACAAGCTCATAATCTTTCAATAACTCCAACCATCTTCGCTGTCTCAAATGCAAGTCTTTTTGTGACATCAAGTACTTAAGACTTTTGTGGTCGGTATATACCCGGCACTTTTCACCATACAAATAATGTCACCAAATCTTCAAAGCAAACACCACCGCAGCCAATTCCAAATCGTGAGTAGGATAATTCCTCTCATGAGGTTTTAACTGCCTCGAAGCATAAGCCACCACTTTTCCTTCTTGCATGAGTACACACCCCAAACCATTTAGAGAAGCATCAATATACACCACAAATTCTTTACCTGATTCGGGCTGTACTAACACTGGTGCCTCTGTTAATAACTTTTTCAATTCTTTAAAACTCTATTGACATTCTTTCGTCCATTCAAATTTAACATTCTTTCGGAGTAGTCTAGTTATAGGAGCAGCAATTATAGAAAATCCATTTACAAACCGCCGATAATACCCAGCTAGCCCCAAAAAACTTCTAACTTCAGTTACATTTTTCGGTGGCTTCCAGTCAACAATGGCTGAAATTTTACTAGGATCAACCTGTATACCATCACCTGAAACAATATGACCCAAAAATCCAACTTCCCAGAGCCAAAATTCACTTTTACTAAACTTAGCATACAGCTGCTTATCTCTCAAAGTTTGCAAAACTATCCTCAAATGCTTAGCATGCTCTATCTCATCTTTTGAATAAATTAAAATATCATCTATAAACACCACAACAAATTTGTCCAAGTATGGTCGAAATATGCGATTCATTAAATCCATAAACACAACAGGAGCATTTGTCAACCCAAATGGCATAACTAAAAATTCATAATGACCATACCTTGTTCTAAAAGTAGTTTTCGGCACATCTGACTCTTTTACCTGCAGTTGGTAATACCCAGATCTCAAGTCAATCTTTGAAAACCATGTCGCTCCTTTTAGCTGGTCAAACACATCATCAATTCTTGGCAACGGATACTTGTTTTTTATTGTCACCTTGTTTAACTGCCGATAATCAACACACAACCTCATAGAACCATCCTTCTTTTTCACAAATAACACGGGAGCACCCCAAGGTGAAAAACTTGGTCTCACAAAGCCTTTATCAATCAACTCTTGCAACTGCGACTTTAACTCTTTTAACTCTGTTGGTGCCATTCTATATGGAGCAATCAAAATCGGGGTTGTTCCTTGGATCAAATCAATACCAAATTCTACTTCCTGATCGAGGCAAACCCAAGCAATTCTTACGAAATACGTCCGCAAATTCACACACAACCTAACTTCGATTCAACTTTCTTTTCAACTTTTTTTGTATTAATTACATACGCCAAATAAGCTTCATAACCCTTTCTCAGATATCTTTGAGCCGACATTGAAGAAATCACACTAGACAATGCCTCTGATTTATCTGATTCAACCCGCAAAGTTTCACCATTTTCACACTTTAATTCTATAACCATTTCTTTGCAATTTATTATAGCATCATGCAATGTCAACCAATCCATACCCAAAATAACATGAAACTCATCAAACGACAACAACATCAAGTCGGCCGGAAAGTAATGACCCCGAATCATTAAAGGACATTTCTTGCATACTTTATCAACAATCACACATTTGCCTAACGGGTTCGACACTCTAATCATAAATTCTGTGTTCTCAACAGGTATATTCATACTAGACACCAATTTCATGCACATATATGAATGAGTAGAACCGGGGTCAATCAAAGCAATAACATTAACATCATAAAGAGAAAATGTACCGGTAATCACATCAGGTGAGGAAGCATCTTCGCGCACTTTAATAGCATAAGTTCTAGCCGGAGCCCTTCCTTCAGGTCTAACTGCTGCATCTCTGGCTACATTCTTACTGCTTGCTTCACTCTCAGTTTTTCTTGGATATCTTCCTCTCGAATCCGCACCACTTGTTTTTGTATTACAAAAATTTTTCTTTTTTCTCTCTCTGCAGGCGATCTCTAATAAAATGATCCGGAGAACCACATCGAAAACATTCATTTGCTCTGCCGCAGACCAAAATGATTTCTACCACACCACAGCACTTTCGGGTTTAACAAATCTCGAGTTCCCTACACTTGTCATTTGCAAAATAGTGCGGGACTTAGGACCTACATTTTGCTTCTTAGAATTCCCATATGATTGCCCAGTGAAACTTGGGAGCGAGGATTCATATTTCTTGACTTTCCAGGTTCTTTGTGAGAATGAACTACTCGTCGGTCTTTTCTTCCAATTTACGGTCTCACTTTCTACCTTTTTTCTCTCTTTAAGTAGTTCTTCAGCCTTGCAAGTTCGATCAACCCGTACTACCATTTCTTTTAATTCAAGAATTCCAACAAATACCTTGATGTCTTCGTTGAGCCCGTCTTCAAATCGTCGGCACATCTTGGCCTCTGTAGGAACATATTCTCTGGCATACTTACTTAATCGAACAAACTCTCTTTCATATTCTGTAACTGTCATATTACCTTGCTTCAGCTCAAGAAATTCTTTACGCTTCTGATCAACAAATCTTTCACTAATATATTTCTTCCGAAACTCTTCTTGAAAGAATTCCCAGGTTACTCTCTCTTTCGGTACCACCGAAATCAAAGTCTTCCACCAATTATAGGCTGAATGCCTCAACAAAGATATAGCACATTTCAAACATTCTTCAAGTGTACAAGATAATTCATCAAATACCCGGATAGAATTTTCAAGCCAGAACTCTGCTTTCTCGGCATCATTATCAATATTTGCCTTAAATTCTTCGGCCCCTTGTTTACGAATTCTATCAACTGGAGTTCTGTGAAATTTTATCATATCCATACCCTGAGGCATCGGGGGTACAAGTTGAGGAATTGGGGGAGGTGGGGGAGGTCGTACATTTGGGTTCGTACGAACGAACTCAGTGTACCATGTACTCATCATTTGGAGAAAGGCTTCCCGATCCCTTTCTCCTCCTCCCTGACCAACAGTAGGAGGTTGATTTTCAGTCGGTGCTGCCCCTTCAGCCGGAGTTGGCGCATTACTCTCTACTTCATCTGTCACAGCTGGATCGGGATCCATTTACTATAAAAAAAATCATTTAAAAAGGTCAGAAGTCATCACACTATCACAATTTATACATATGGCATGTATACCAAAATTCGTACATACAACACGTAGTCCGAGAACTGACTAAACCTGCTCTGATACCACTAAATGTAACGCCCCCTTACCCGAGACCATCGCCGGAGTCGAGTATGAGGAGTTACTAGACTTAATTTAACATTTTAAGAACTTTGGATCATTTGTTTCTACATTCACAACTTTCTAGGTACTTGTGTCACAGTTACAAGAAAAATCATATCTCGAATTAAGAAACTTGAAATCAAGATCCGTAAATTTTCCCTGAATCTAGACTCATATACTTATTTACTAATTTTTTCTAGAATTTTTGGTTGGTCCAATTAGTACAGTTTATTAGTTAAAGTTACCCCTGTTTCAGGACTTGACTAGACTGACCTCTGTTTACTACGAACCACATTTCTCTCTGTAGAAAATTCATATAACTATGAGGTTTGTTTCTCCTGAAACTAGACTCAACAAGGATTCTGAAAATATAAAATACACCACCTAATTATTTTTTTAAAATTTATGGTGAATTTCTAAATTTGGAACAGGGGATCCAGAAATCGCTCTGGTCCTGTTTCACTAAAATTCAAATATCTTCTAACATATAATTCCTTTAACTGTTTAGTTTGTTTTATGTGAAACTAGACATATTAGGATTCAATTTCATATTTAATCCATCACCAAATTCAATTTCTATGATTTTTAGTAAATTTTCAAACTCACATCAGTGTTGCTGCAATGTTCTGTATATGGCAAATTTCATTTTTTTATGAGTTTTCATGAACTAGATAACCTATTAACATTCCATGACATCAAACATGATCTAAATTAGCCATTTTCATGATTTATCATTATCAAGCATTTTCTGAACCAATCCATCACCATATCATAAGATCATTTACACAAAATAGGTATATTGCTATCCATGCCATACTTAAATTTTACAAGCCATTTACCAAAAAGTCCTTCAGATAGTGTGATCGAGCCTTCGACCTATCCCGATTCCTGAGCTGGCTTGTCCAAAACTACAATGAATAAAAAGGATGGAGTAAGCATAAATGCTTAGTAAGTTCATATGCAAATAACAAGTAACATAACAAAGTAATTATACCAAACAACATTAGCATGGTATCACCAAAACATATATCACATTTCTAATCATCATTCATCATCTTACTACCTTATCGTTGTTGTATAAAATCTTAACCCGAGGGTTAAGTACATACCTGCCCAAAGTATCCATTTCACAACACTTACCAATACGTCCCTTTCATCTCAAGTATTCCTCCATTTGAGTAGAACTTTACCCGTTGAACACATCAGAATATAATTCGGATACATGGATAATTTGCACATAAGTGCCACATATGTAATCAAGCAATCATGTAACCCACCCCTAAGTGAACTCGGGCTCAACTCAATGAGCTCGGGCGTTCGCATCCATAAGTGAACTCGGACTCAACTCAACGAGTTCGGATGCCTAGTTACATCTCACGAACTCGGACTCAACTCAACGAGTTCGGACATTCGCATCCATAAGTGAACTCGGACTCAACTCAACGAGTTCGGATGCTCAAACCATCCTAGTGACATGTCACGTGTATCCTAATCTATTCCTAAGGTTCAAACGGTATTTTCCTCGAACATATATCCTTGCCGTTTTTCGTAGAATACCGAAACCAATACTCGGTAACAATTTATATTTAACAAGTAGCTCGCATAATTTACATTTTATTCGAAAATAACCACAAAGCATATATTTCATGATAAAAATCAACATATCATATAAATAACATTAATAACTTAAAAATAACAATTATGCTACATTACTTACACATGAACTTACCTTGATACCAAAATATAAAGATTTTGCAATTTAGTCCACAATCTTTTCTTTTCCTCGATTGGGGTCGATTCCACGTCTTTCTTGATCTAAAATAACACATTTAGCTTATTTAATACTCACATTATCAAATTAATCCTTAATTCAAATTTTGGCAAAATACAATTTTACCCCTAAACTTTTGCATATTTACACTTTTGCCCCTAGGCTCGGGATTAAACTTTATTCCTTATTCTTATGTTTTATAACATGCTGATCACTTTTCCCTTCTATGGAAACATCAAATTCTCACTCTAACATGTACTTGTGACTATTAGGTATTTTTGCCAATTAAGTCCTTTTACTCGTTTTCACTCAAAACCGAGTAGCACAAGTTGTCTAACATAATTTAAAACCTCATATTCTATCATAAAACATCAAAATACACAAATTTCACCTATGGGTATTTTTCCAAATATGAACCCTAGGTTAAATTATTGCTAGCATAAGCTAAATCGAGCTACCGGGATCTCAAAAACGTAAAAATTATTAAAAACGGGGCTTGGGAATCACTTACTATGAAGCTTGAAAGTTGAAGAAACCCTATCTATGGAGAGAGCAAAATTCGGCAGCAACCATATGAAGAAGATGACCATTTTGTGTTATTTTTCCCATTTTATTTCATTTAATATCCAAATGACCAAAATGCCCCTCCTTACTAAACTTTCACAAATTCCTTCCATGTCCTAATTTTGTTCATGAACTTAAAATTGGTCAAATTGCTATTCAAGACCTCCTAATTAATATTTCAAAGCAATTTCATACTAAAAACTTCTAGAATGCAAGTTTTGCAACTTATTCGATTTAGTCCCTAACTTTAAATTAAACTCGTTATGCCAAAAATTTCTTCACGAAATCTTCACAAAATTATGAAATAATATCATAAACATCAAAATAATTATAAAATAATTATTTCTATCTCGGATTTGTGGTCACGAAACCACTATTCTGATTAGGCCCTAATTCGGGATATTACATGAGCGATGCTTTACTTTTGGATTTCCTCTGAGACATCACTGAGATATCTGTCATCTGATATGGGTGCTTTCTTAAAAATATTAGTATAGTGATATATTTGAGATTACAGTATCTTTACTTTCTTTTGATTCTATATGGTTATCTGTGAAAAATATCTATTGAATGACTGTAATTATATTTCAATTTCTCTTATATTCAAAATGCATTATTGATAATTGGGACATTATATATCTATATTGTTGAGATGTCGGCCTTATTATGGAACTATGATTTTAATTTATTTGATGGTTGTGGCTTCAGTATGGTTCAAAGCTTCGTTGATTAATAATTGAAAAGTTATTACTTGACAGTCGAGATCGATTCAGTTGTCTAGTTTGATTAGATTAATTTCTTGAAGGATTAATCGAGTTACTTGTATCTGAATCTATCCATAGGGTGGAAATAAACTTGAATGTTCACAGATAAATAGATGAATATTCTGAATGCAGGATTCATATTCTAGAAGATATGATACAGAATTATATCCATCAGAATGGTTTTATTGAGAAATGTTCATGTAGATCGCGATTGGGAAGTCTGAATGATGTGATATTTATTAATAAAGTGGTAAACAATTGAAGACATTGTTAATTGAAGCGTTAGTTCTGGTTTAGCCTGCATCAGGTAAAGAGTTATTCGACACAAGAACTAAAGATGGTTTGAACTGTTGAAAGATTATGAGTCAGTGATTAATTATCAATCTGGGCAAACGATGATAGTCTTTGGGGTTCTGAGCGAGAATCTTTATGTGTTTTACTACCAATAATCATGTGATTAATCTTATCAAATGACGAGTAGTTATTGGCTGAGCTAGAAACTAAATTGATGTTTAATTAGCAAATTGTTGAGTCTAAGAGGTGTGTCAGTGAATTACAAGTTAAAAAGGGTACAATGTAAATTAATTTCTGATTTAAAATTTCAGATTGGAACCAACAATTGTTCGTTGTGTCGAGATAGAGTTCGTGTATTGAGAAATCTAGAGATTTTACAACAATTGTAACATCTAGCACAGTGGTAATTACCTGTCCGTACGGGGAGTACTAAAATAGTGCCAGTTTTTATTGTTCAAATAGAGACACGAGGATTATATTGTGTTATTGAAGTAAACTACTGTGAGCTTTGGGTATGGAATTACTTCGTAACACTGTGTTCTAGAACCTGAAAGCAACCGAGAAAGACATTTATTGTTGGTTAAGTTTGCGTTTAATAATAGTTATAAGATGAATGTTAAGATAACATTGTATGAGTGTGGTATGGTTGCAATTACTGAACTTCGTTGTATTGAATTGAATTTTTATAAAAAGAATTCCGGGGTCGATGTGATTGGAAAGACTGAGGGGAAATGAAAGTAATTCATGACCGTCTAAAAGCAGTTTCATATTTGCAGAAAATATATATGGGCTTGATGCGTAAAAGCATTGAATTTTCAATTAGAAAATTGACTATTTGTAAAACTATTATAGTAGGAATAGAATTTCTCGATTTAGTTATAAAGAGAAGTTGAGTTCGCAATTCATCGGATTGAATGAGATTATTATCAGAACTTGAGAAGACCCGTAATGTGTTTCTTATATATATGATGTGATGATACAAATAAGGTCCTTTATCTATAGTATCTCTTACAGAAGTAGAAAATCAGCTTGTTATGATGTATAGCAAAGAGCATATCATAATCTTAGCTCATGAGATTGAAAAGTTGAGAAATCTTAGTCTAGGTGAGAAATTGATGAGGCTGGTGAAGTAAATCACTAATTTATTCTCTGGTAAGATTTTTGGGGACGGAAATCCCTAAGGGGGGAGAGTTTTAATAGCCCGTTTTTAGGGTTAATCGAAACAGTGGTTTCGGGGCCACCAAATCTGACATGTAGGTTTGTAAATATTATATTTAATATTTATGAGTTAATTGTGATTTTAAAAATGTTTTTGATATTGTGTTTTTTGTTTTATAAGCGACTTATTAAGTTCAAGTGGTATGACCCTAAGGTCAAGTGGGTTTAGAAAATGAGGTATCGGGACCTTGTTTCTATAAACCGAGTCATAAATATTTTTATAAATATTTACGGAGTGGCAATAAGATGGTATTAAAGTTTCGTTGAAAAATTTTATCGTTTTGATAGTTAATTAAGCAAAAAGGACTAAATTGCGTAAAGTGTAAAAGTTGTGTTCTATAAGCTAAATGTATTAAATAGCTATAGAAATTTAAAGTGGAAGTCCTTATTTGGTAATTAGCCCGTTAAAGAGATAGTAGGATATGATGGCTTGGCATTTGGTGTAATAAATAAAGTGTATAAAGGTTAATATTGTAAATTGGTTAAAAATAATAATAAAATGAATAAAATAAAAGAATCAAGGTGTCATCTTTTTCATTCTCTTTTTACCAGCCAAATATGAAGGCTTGAGAAGCCATAGGAGAAGCTTCCAACTTTCGGCTAATGCATGGTAGGCATTTCTAGTCCTGTTGTTAATTACTTTTATATTTTCGGGATCGTTGTTGCTTAATCTATCTAATGAGGGGGCTATTTTGCAAAACCATTGAATAGTTTGATATTTGCCACTGATGAGTATAATAGGGCTTTGAAGTTTAATGGAAGAATATGAGTCATTTTTGATAGTTAAACATTTTTTGTTAAGTGAATTTTTGTGAAATTGACAATTAAGGGCTAAATTGATAAATGTGAAAAATTTGTGGTTAAAATGTGAAATAAATGAAATGTGTGGACTGCTAGAGACACTAGTGATATTCAGCTATAGTAGAATTTTACTCAATTTCATGAATTTGCATTTTTATGATATAGGGACTAAATTGTAAAGAAGATGAAATATTAGGGGCAAAATTGTAATTTTTTCATAAAGTGAATTATGGACTGTTTTGATACCATGAACATTCAGCTAAGCTTAATTAAGGTTTAAAATGGTTAATTTGCATGTTTTGAGCTCAGGGACTAAAATGAATAAAAGTAAAACTTTAGGGGTATTTTTGTAAAACTGAAAAAATGACCAAATTGTATGAAATGAAGTGTTTTACTGTCTAAATTAATATATTGAATGAAATTATTAATTTAGATCAAGATCTGGTGGAAAATCGAGGAAAATAGAGAAATTACCAAAATGCCCCTAAACTTTGGTATCTCTACAATTTAGCCAGGTAAGTTCGTATGCAATAAGCATTGTTAAATTTATGCTTCTAATGCTTTAATGTCGTATAAATTGTATATACGTGAATATTTTAATGTCTGACGACATATTGACTAAATGTGGCACTTAGTGTGCGGGGCAATCAAATATGGCACTAAGTGTACAAAATATTGAGAATGACACTTAGTGTGCGAGATATTGAGAATGAAACTTAGTGTGCGGAATATCGAAATATTCAAAGGGCAATTATAAATTGTGATTGAATGATTAAATCGAGCAAAGTGAACAGTATACATGCTATATTATATGAATTGTTTATGAGACGACTTTATAATGGTGATATTCGGGCTTTAAGCCTAGCAAGCCTTGTACTGGTGAATTAAATCGGGCTTATGCCTAGCAAGCTTATTGTCGGTGTATAAAATCAGACTTTGAGTCTAGCAGGCCTTGTGCCGGTGTAGGATACAGGCTTAGGCCTAGCAGGCTTTATACCGGTGAATTATTATAAGTTTATGCCTAAAAGATTTATTGCTGATATGGTAGTTGAATACATTAAACGAGCTAAAACTATCATGAAGGTGATAACTGATTACCTATTTGAAAATAAGGTAAGTATATGTGCAAAGAATGTATTGTGATGTATGTGGAAATGAAATATGATTATGTGCCAATGAAACATAAATGAATGAATAATATGTGATTTGTAAAGTTGCATATGTGAAATTTGTCAGATGCTATATGAATGAAAAGTGAATTTGATTATAAATGATCATACGAGATTCATATGAGAAAGATATATAATTAAATGTGTTATTTCCCATATTGTGTTCATTTGGCTATATGAAAGTGTGAAAGGGTTGATGTATGAAAATTTAATTGAATAAGTTTGAGAAAGTTAAAGTTGGTTAACTGAGTAAGAATAATATTGAATGATGATAATTTGATATGAGAACATGTTATGAAATTTAGAAAGGTTGTGTAAGATAGCATATTATGTTTACGACATTGTAATGAAAGTATTTGTTATGTTAAGTTTATGAAGATACGAGCTTACTAAGCTTAAAAGCTTACTCTGTGTTTTCTTTCTCTTATGTTTATAGATTTTCAGAGATTTGCTCGGGTTGGAAGTCGATGAAGACGACATCACACTATCCTGTTATCATTTCAGTAAATAATATTTTGAGACTCGGTTATGTGGCATGTATAGGCTAGTCTTGGAGTTAATTATTTTGAATGAGTATGTATTTAAAGCCATGTGAAAATGACTTGCTTATTATGCTTAAGTTTGGTTTTACATGTTCTTAATTAAAATGCTTAATGAGTTTGGTTTTGGTAGTCGTTTTAATAGTTAGCTCATTTTGGAAATATGAATTGTGGTATTATTAGAGTGGTGGATGATGGTATATTAACTTAACAGGCTCGGTTACTAAGTGGTAAGTAATGAATAAGTTTTATGATTGTTTTGGTTGATTGTATTGGTATGGGTTCAAATGGTTAATGATGGTAATGATTAAGTATGTTTTGGGTTAGTTAATAGGATAAAAATTTGAAGTTTAGGTATATTAATATAGATATGAATTAGATGCACGCTAGAGTGTTATTTGTGTTCAAGTGTTAAGTATGGCTTTTATTTTTAGGATGAATTGCGCACTTGTGTATATATGCATCATTAGTATGTTCGGCCATGTTATAATGTATTTAAGTTTCATATGTGATTGCATAATAATTCATGTAATATGATTCAATTGGTTTTTTTATGAACTTGTGCAGAAGTTATCAAATGATATGTTTGGTATACGATTAATGAGATAGAAATTGGCATATATTCGAAGTATGAAGTGTAATGATATATAATGGAATATGATTTTAATTATGAAAATAGCATTAATATGATGGATATAAGGAACTGAATATTGGAAGTATTAAATATGTGAACATGTCTTTGATATATACAAGTTTGGTTCGAATTTAGTAATTATAGATTATAATCAGTTGGGTTTTGATATATGTTCGTACTGAATTAGTTGGAATTTTTAAAATGTTCTTATTTGCGATATATGTTCAGTAAGGTTTGATTATTTATGAATTGGAATTATGACCCATGTATTCGAATTTATAATAAGTGAAATATGGACATTTGAAATTGATAAGTTTTAAATGTTTATTAATTTTTAGTATATGAAAGGTGAGGAATGAGTGTGCTGAACTGTGTTTTATATAGTAATGCCTCATAACCCTAATCCGGTAACAGATACGGATTAGGGGTGTTACAGGGTGTTACAATGAAATTGATGAATAATGTTATGGCATGAATGGTAATGTTTTGGTTGAGAAATGGTTGAGAATTTGGTATAAAATGATGTGGTTTTGATGCTTGTAGGGAGGACCCTTAAAAGGGCGGCAAATTGACCTAGTAAATGGCCTATTTTTGCTCACATGGGTAGCGACACGCGCGTGTTTCTCAGCCGTGTTGCTCGAGATCCATTTCAAAATGAGCTTGGCCAGACCACACTGTTGCACACACGAGCGTGTGATAGGCCATGTGGCCAAGTCAGTTTCGACCACAAGCTAGACACACGGGCATGTGGTCAGCCGTGTGGCCAAGTTAGTAGCCTCCCTAATTTTTACACGGCCTGGCACATGGGTGTGTCTTGTGGCCGTGTGGACAAGTCAATATGTATGCCCTGTTTTAACACGGCCTGTTCACATGGGCGAGTGACCTGTACAACTTTGAATAATGTTTAAGTTTTGAAAATTTTATATGAGCTCGGTTTAGTCCCGACCCCTTTCTAATGCATGCTTAAGGTCTCGATGACCTATATAAGGGACTCTATGGTAATGTTTTACTATGATTGATAATGATGTATATGAATTGTTCGTAAAATGTTTCGATTTTTCTGGTAACGCCTTTAACCCTAGTTCGGAGACTGATACTGGTTAGGGGTGTTACATAGCTACTATTGAGCTGTCATAAAAAAGAGCAACAACATTTGCTTTTCCTGGATGGTAGTCAATCACTAGCTCGCAATATTTTAGCAATTTTAGCCATCTCCACTGTTGCAAATTCAAATCTTTCTGAGTCACCAGATATTTTAAACTCTTGTGATCTGAATAAACATGGCATTTCTCACCGAACAGATAATGAGGCCCAATCTTTAACGCAAACACAATAGCTGCTAACTCAAAATCATGCATCGGGTAATTCTTTTCATGTGGATTCAACTGTCTTGAGACATAAGCTATGACTTTGCCTTCCTGCATCAAAATATAGCCCAAACCATTCAACGATGCATTACTATAGATTACAAATTCTTTACCCAATTTTGACTGTACTAACACTGGAGCTTTAGTCAAAAGAGTTTTCAGCTAATCAAAACTTTTCTGACATTTCTCGGACCATTCAAACTTTACATCTTTCTAAAGCAATGTTGTCAACGGAGTCGCAATCATCAAAAAGCCTTTCACAAATCATCTATAATAGCTATCTAGTCCCAAAAAACTGCATACTTCTGATACATTTCTCAGAGGCTTTGTAACGCCCCTAACCCGTACCCGTCGCCGGAGGGTTAAGGAGTATTACCATACAAGCACGAAATTCCATTTAACTTTATTCGAATAACTCCCATTGGCACACTTATGAAATCGAATTCCAACTTGTTTTTTTTATACAATATACAAAAGAGTCATCTCAAGTTAATGGGTACATTGATTCATTTTTAAGTTCAATTCACATCAAAACATTGAAAACATTAATCGAATATCAACCACACATTCACATTAACTATATGAAACACATATAGTAACTTAACAAGCCATTTTCGCATGGCTATACATATATACATCATCAAAGGATACTTATTTAACATCAAAAAGTCCAGCCTATACATGCCATTATCAAAGTTTAGCTACTAGAGTACCGGATGGGCTTAGATAGTGTGGACGACTTCGACTTTGAGATTCCCGAGACCGTAGCTAACGAACGAGATTTATAAAACAGAGAATTAAGGGCAACAGAGTAAGCATTCCTATGCTTAGTAAGTTTTAAGCAATGAAATCATTTAAAAATTAAAGCATAGCATTCATAAGGCTTATCATCTTTTCTTTGACCGCATGTAACCATGACTAAATATACCACTATTGTTCATGCATGTCATTTTAAATTTTTCCTTAAACACAAATTCATATCACGTAGATAACTTCTTTTTATCCAACCAACTTCATCATTTGGCCGAATACATCTAATTCAATTACAAGGCTAAATAAATACATATACGCATATTCACATATTCATGTTACTTCACACTTCAACCAATATACTCACATGCTCACAGCCAATCTTAACATATTTCCACTTGAATCAAAATTCATGTATTCTGAATAAGCTATAGACTTCATACAACCCTAAGCAATGGCTGGAAGAGCACTATCCAAATAAATAATCACAATTCAAATCGAATCAAATTTTATAACATATATACGGTACATACCTGACCATCTTAGGGTTGTGAGCACATTAATTGGAATTATTATAGCAAGATCACATATTTCCAACACAAATGCCTTCGGGACTTAGCCTAGATATAACACCAGCATGAATACCTTGGGGACTTAGCCCGGATTTAACACCAGCACGAATACCTTCGGGACTTAGCTCGGATATAACACCAACATTAATGCCTTCGGGACTTAGCCCGGATATAACACCAGCACGAATACCTTCGGGACTTAGCCCGGATATAACACCAGCACGAATGCCTTCAGGACTTAGCCCGGATATAAATCTCACACAAGGCCTGCGGTTCTTTGCCCGGTTATAATCCTCAATTATCATGCACATATATATATCATAACACATTAGCATTTCATTTACATTACTAGAACACAAGCACAACATGCTTATCAACCATTTCACTTTCGTCTCAATAGCCACATACAAAGAACACGATTTCGTTTCGCTATCCAACATGATTTCTATAACCATTCGGCTACAAGTCATATGCACAAATTATTTATCTCACTACGTAATTCAAGTAGAACCATTAGGTCACAATTTATTTATTATGCTTATATATCATGATTTTATCAAATCATAAGCTAAGTTCCATTACTCAAAGACTTACCTTGTATCTTTCTGAACAAATTTTGGGTTGGCTATTCCGTGACTTTAGCTTTTCCCTTATCCGATGTTGCCCCTCTATGCTCTTGAGCTATGTTAAACAAGTTTAATTATATTAAACCTTATTCATACCTCTCATTCAATAATTACACTTTCATTCCAATACGACACACACACACACACACACAATTTTCCTTTACATACACATTCGGCCAAATAAAACTATGTTACAAGTCACAACTAAATTATTGATTAGATCAAGTTTACATAATCTTTTAATCAAACTCATTATTCATGACATAATAATCATCAAGAGCCGAATATGTGATCACTTAGTAAGCTTAAATTCATGTGAACTTAAGTGTCAAAAATGTCTATGAAATATTTACTCACTATCTTCTATCTTTAACTCAATTTCCTAGCTCCCAATCGGCACACTAGGACCATCTTAATTCATTTCTCATCTTCTTAACATAAACATGGCAAAGCTAATTCCCATAAATAATTATCATCAATTCATTCATTCTCTAGGGACAAAGCCGAATGTTCAAAGCAAATAAGGCACACAAAACATGACTTCTTCAACTAAACCTACCATTCTCTATTTCATTGATTTTAACATCAATTTTACTTAGCAACTTCTCACTTTACAATTCGGCAACCATGAAAGCTTCTTTTTAAGCCTATTGACTAAATTCTCAATTATCTGAATCTTAACAAAATCTAGCTAATGGCCGAATATAAATACTTTGCCCCATACCCACGAATTCACCTATTCTAAGCCTAATTTGCCAATTAAGTAAATAACACTAATGTTGAGCATTATTTGACAATTTGTCTTAAGTAGCCGACTAAATTCATGTTCCTAATTCATAATTTCAAGTATTTCATTCACAAGTTACACAAATTATGTTCAAAACCTCAAATTCAATTTCGGTAAGCAGAAACATGTTAGCCAAAATTCTCCAAAGCACCTAAACCACTACTATGCATATCTAACAAGTTTAAACCTCACTTATCCACCTTTACTCACAAGAGCATAAAACAACCACCATTTCTTACCATCCATATCATGGCCGAATGCCCAAATCACCATAGAATTCAAAATTTCAAAATGGGCTAAGTCAAATACTTAGCTATCAACCACACTTAAAAAAAAATTCAAAGGAAATAACATGAAATTTTTACCTTAATCAAGCAAAAATCAAAGAGTGACCGAAAGCCTAGCTTTCCCTCCTATATTCGACAAATGAAGAACAAAAGATGGACTAAGCCTTGTTCTTTTCACCTTTCACTATTTTATTTATTTTATTTTAACACCAATAACATATATAATTATAATTATATTATAATAAAAATATATGTATAAAATACATACATTTCAATGATTATTCCACATGGCCGGCCAATATAAAAAAAATGTCAATTTGACATGCAAGTCCTTGTGTTTTAAAGTCACATAATACAAGGCCATTTCAAAATTTACCTAACACATTCTCAAAATTTTCACACAAGTCAATTTTCAATTAATTTCACATCAATTTGCAAAAATTAAAGCATTTAAAAATTCACACAGGCATAAACACATATTTTAGACATAAAATATTATATTCAAATATTTCAGTGACTCGGTTTAGCGGTCCCAAAACCACTTCCCGACTAGGGTCAAAATAGGGCTGTCACAACTCTCTCCCCCTTTAGAGATTTTCGTCCCCGAAAATCTTACTAGTAAATAGATTTGGGTATCGTTCTTTCATAGAGTTCTCGAGTTCCCAAGTAGCTTCTTCGATCCCGTGCTTGAGCCATAACACTTTTACTAACGGAACCTTTTTGTTTCGCAACTCTTTCACCTCGCAGGCTAGGATACGAATCGGTTCTTCTTCATAACTCAAATCAGACAGAATTTCAATTTCTGACGGACTAATTACATGAGAAGGATCGGATCTATAACGAAGGAGCATCGATACATGAAAAACGTTGTGAATCTTTTCAAGATCAGGGGGCAGAATTAGTCTTTAAGCAACCGGCCCAATCCTCTCTGAAATCTCATACGGCCCGATAAATCTCAGACTCAATTTGCCTTTACGGCCAAAACGGAGTATCTTTTTCCACGGTGAGACTTTCAGAAAAACTTTTTCTCCAATCTGAAATTCCATATTTTTATGCTTTAAGTCCGCGTATGATTTCTGATGATCCGATACTGCTTTCAAGCTATCACAAATTATTTTCACTTGCTGTTCGGCTTCTTTAATTAAATCAACCCCATATAACTTATTCTCGCTAAGCTCGGTCCAAAACAAAGGTGTACGACATTTACATCCGCATAAGGCCTCGTAAGGCACCATCTTGATACTCGTTTGAAAGCTATTATTATAGGCAAATTCAATCAACAGTACATATTTCTCCCACGAGCCACTAAACTTGAGAATGCAACATCTCAACATATCCTCAAGTATTAGAATCGTTCTTTCGGACTGACCATCGGTCTGGGGATGAAAGGCAGTGCTAAAATGGAGCTTGGTACCCAACGCCTCATGTAATTTCTGCCAAAACCGTGAAGTAAATCGGGGATCTCTGTCTGAAATAATAGAAGTCGGCACCCCGTGCAATCGTACAATCTGAGAGACGTATAATTTCGCTAGCTTATCAAGTGAAAAGTCCGTACGAACAGGGATGAAATGAGCTGACTTCATTAATCTATCCACAATAACCCAAATGGAGTCTTTCTTGCTCGGCGTCAGCGGTAAACCAGACACAAAGTCTATCGTAACTCGATCCCATTTCCACTTGGGTATCATGATCGGCTGAAGTAACCCCGAAGGCATTTGATGTTCTGCTTTCACTTGTTGACATATTAAACATCTTGATACAAAATCAGATATGTCACGTTTCATACCATGCCACCAATACTCACGTTTTATATCATTATATATTTTCGTGCTACCAGGATGGACCGACATTCGGCTACTATGAGCCTCGCTCAAAATCATCGAAATAAGCTCTGAGTTTCTCGGAACACACACATGATCCCTGAACCTCAAACAATCATTATCGTCAATTCGAAACTTTGAATCCACACTTGATTCACACTGAACTCGCCTAGCAACCAACTCATCGTCGACTATCTGAGCTTCACAAATTTTTCGTATTAACACTGGTCTTGCTTTTAACTCGACTATCAACACATCATTTGCCGACAACGATAATTGTACGTTCATAGCTCGCAAGGAAAATAATGATTTTCGGCTAAGAGCGTCCGCAACTACATTAGCTTTTCCCGGGTGGTAGTCAATGACAAGCTCGTAGTCTTTAAGTAACTCCAACCATCGTCTTTGTCTCAGATTCAAATCTCTTTGAGTCATTAAATATTTGAGACTTTTATGATCGGAAAAGACGTGGCATTTCTCACCGAACAGATAGTGACGCCAAATCTTCAGAGCGAAAACAATAGCAGCTAGCTCCAGATCATGAGTTGGATAGTTCCGCTCATGAGGCTTTAATTGCCTCGAAGCATATGCGACAACTCGACCCTCTTGCATCAAAACCTAGCCCAGACCGTTAAGAGATGCATCACTATAAATCACGAACTCCTTGCCGGATTCTGGCTGAACTAACACTGGGGCTTCTGTCAAAAGCGTTTTCAGCTGGTCGAAAATTTTCTGACACTTTTCAAACCACTCGAATTTGACGTCTTTTTGCAGCAATTTTGTCAAAGGTGTCATGATCATCGAAAAACGTTTTACGAATCGTCGGTAGTAACCGGCAAGTCCCAAGAAGATCCGAACTTCCGAAACATTTCTAGGAGGTTTCCAGTCGAGAATGGCTGAAATCTTGTTTAGATCGACTCGAATACCCGAAGCAGACACTATATGTCCCAAAAAGCTGACCTCGCACAACCAGAACTCGCATTTACTGAATTTCGCGTACAATTGATTATCACGTAAAGTCTGAAGCACGAGTCTCAAATGCTCGGCATGCTCAATCTCATCGCGAGAGTAAATCAAAATGTCGTCGATGAACACCACCACAAATCGATCCAGATACTGTCTAAACACCCGATTCATCAAGTCCATGAAAACCGCAAGGGCATTAGTGAGCTCGAACGGCATCACTAAAAATTCGTAGTGTTCGTATCTCGTTCTGAAAGTAGTCTTTGGCACGTTGGAATCTCTAACTCTCAACTGGTAATAACCGGATCGCAGATCAATCTTTGAAAACACTGAAGCTCCTTTCAACTGATCAAACAGGTCATCGATTCGGGGCAACGGATATTTATTCTTTACAGTGGCTTTATTCAATTGTCTATAGTCGATACACATTCTCATAGTCCCGTCTTTCTTTTTCACAAACAAAACTGGTGCGCCCCATGGTGAGAAACTTGGTCGTGCGAAACCTCTATCCGTCAACTCTTGCAACTGAGCTTTCAATTCCTTCAATTCGGTTGGTGCCATACGATATGCAGCTATCGAAATTGGGGTAGTCGTAGGTACAAGTTCAATGCCAAACTCTACTTCACGAATAGGTGGTAATCCCGGCAACTCTTCGGGAAACACAACTGAATACTCAAAAACAACAGGTACAGTCTCAAGCTCTTGTTCAGATACTTTGCTATCTAACACATAGGCCAGATACGCTTCACAGCCCTTCCTCACATATTTCTGAGCTGACAAGGAAGTTAATACGGCTGATAGCCCGTTTAAATCTGTGGATGCAACCCGAATTATCTCATTATTCGAACATCGCAAATCGATAGTCTTTCGCTTGCAATTCACTACAGCATCGTGCACAGTCAACCAATCCATTCCGAGAATAATGTCAAACTCGTCGAAGGGTGAAAGCATCAAGTCGGCTGGGAAACAGAAATCTCAAACCATCAGGGGGCATTTCCTACACACTTTGTCGACTAGCACATATCGACCCAAGGGATTCGATACTCGAATCACAGACTCAGTAGACTTAACAGGTAGAGTCTTTCTAGATGCTAAAGTCTCACATACATATGAATGAGTAGAACCAGGGTCAATCAAAGCAATTACATCAGCATCAAAGAGAGTGAAAGTACCGGTAATAACATCAGGCGAAGAAGCATCCTCGCCTGCGCGTATAGCATAAGCTCTAGCAGGAGCACGAGCCTCGGATCTGGTTGTAGCATCTTTAGATCCTCTCTGACTGTTGCTAGCATTCCCCGTATTCCTAGGTGGTCTACCTCGTGCTGTAGTAGTACTCGGTTTCCCACTCTGGTTCACATTTTGTTCAGATAATCTCGGGCAGTCTTTGATAAAATGGTCGACTGATCCGCATCTATAATAGGAGCGGTCATGAAATCTACAGCTCCCCGAATGCCATTTTTCACAATAGTTGCACTCGATCCTATCCCGTCGATCATTTCCAACAACGCGCAATCGAAGTGGCTCGTGTACTCTCGCAGAAGTCGATCGCGGTCTCGTCTGGAAAAACCCGAAGTGTTCTTTGATCGGCCTGAATCATCTCGAAATTTATTCGATGATTACTGAAAAGACTTTCCTGAAGATCTTTTACAAAATTCTCCAGCTCCGACATCAGCTTTTCTTTTCTCTTTACTAAGTTCTTCGGCTTTGCAAGCTCGCTCGAAAAGTACTACGAACTCTCATATTTCAAGAATGCCAAAAAACATTTTTATATCTTCATTCAGCCTATCTTCAAAACGTTTACACATAATAGCCTCAGACGATACACATTCCCGAGCATATCTACTAAGTCTGACAAACTTCCGTTCATAATCAGTAACTGACATGGAACCCTGTTTAAGCTCAAGAAATTCTTTTCGTTTTTGATCGATGAACCTCTGATTGATATACTTTTTTCAGAACTCAGTCTGGAAGAATTCCCACGTCACCCGTTCTTTGGGCACAACAGAAACCAATGTATTCCACCAATAATAGGCAGAATCACGTAGCAGAGATATGGCACATTTCAGGCATTCATTAGGTGTGCAAGATAGTTCATCGAATACTCGGATAGTATTGTCCAACCAAAACTCAGCTTGCTCGTCATCATCACTATCTGTAGCTTTAAATTCAGTAGCCCCATTCTTTCTAATTCTGTCTACCGGGGACTTATTCAACCTCATGTGATCAATCACTGAAGGTATCATAGGTGCAGGGGGTGTATTTGTTGGAAATGGGGGTTGTGGAGCAGCCGTATTTGTCCGAATGTATTGGTTGAACCAATCATTCATCACATTATAAAAGGCTTCTCTAGCCTCATCATTTTGATTGCTTACGTTAGGTTGAGAGTCTATCGGCGCGGTCCCGTGTGCAGGAGCAGGCGCTACACTCTCAACATCATCAACTATCGCTCGATCGGGATTGAGATCCATTACTATATGAAAAAAAACATTTTTAACTGTTAGAAATCATCACACTATCCTATTAACACTTAATGGCATGTATAGCTAGACTCATACGTGCTACGTTAGTCCTAGAATCGACTAAACCGTAGCTCTGATACCAATAAAATGTAACACACCTAACCCGTACCCGTCGCCGGAGGGTTAAGGAGTATTACCATACAAGCACGAAATTCCATTTAACTTTATTCGAATAACTCCCGTTGGCACACTTATAAAACCGAATTCCAACCTTTTTTTTTACACAATATACAAAAGAGTCATCTCAAGTTAATGGGTACATTGATTCATTCTTAAGTTCAATTCACATCAAAACATTGAAAACATTAATCGAATATCAACCACACATTCACATTAACTATGTGAAACACATATAGTAACTTAACAAGCCATTTTCGCATGGCTATACATATATACATCATCAATAGAATACTTATTTAACATCAAAAAGTCAAGCCTATACATTCCATTATCAAAGTTTATCTACTAGAGTACCGAATGGGCTTAGATAGTGCGGACGACTTCAACTTTGAGATTCTCGAGACTGTAGGTAACGAACGAGATCTATAAAACAGAGAATTAAGGGCAACAGAGTAAGCATTCCTATGCTTAGTAAGTTTTAAGCAATGAAATCATTTAAAAATTAAAGCATAGCATTCATAAGGCTTCTCATCTTTTCTTTGACCGTATGTAACCATGACTAAATATACCACTATTGTTCATGCATGTCATTTTAAATTTTTCCTTAAACACAAATTCATATCACCTAGATAACTTCTTTTTATCCAACCAACTTCATCATTTGGCCGAATACATCTAATTCAATTACAAGGCTAAATAAATACATATACGCATATTCACATATTCATGTTACTTCACACTTCAACCAATATACTCACATGCTCAGAGCCAATCTTAACATATTTCCACTTGAATCAAAATTCGTGTATTCTGAATAAGCTATAGACTTTATACAACCCTAAGCAATGGCCGGAAGAGCACTATCAAAATAAATAATCACAATTTAAATCGAATCAAATTTTATAACATATATATGGTACATACCTGACCATCTTAGGGTTGTGAGCACATTAATTGGAATTATTACAGCAAGATCACACATTTCCAACACAAATGCCTTCGGGACTTAGCCTAGATATAACACCAGCACGAATACCTTCGGGACTTAGCCCGGAGATAACACCAGCACGAATACCTTCGGGACTTAGCCCGAATATAACACCAGCATGAATGCCTTCGGGACTTAGCCAGGATATAAATCTCACACAAGGCCTGCGGGTCTTAGCCCGGCTATAATCCTCAATTATAATGCACATATATATATCATAACACATTAGCATTTCATTTACATTACTAGAACACAAGCACAACATGCTTATCAACCATTTCACTTTCGGCTCAATAGCCACATACAAAGAACACGATTTCGTTTCGCTATCCAACATGATTTCTATAACCGTTCGGCTACAAGTCATATGCACAAATTATTTATCTCACTACGTAATTCAAGTAGAACCATTAGGTCACAATTTATTTATTATGCTTATATATCATGATTTTATCAAATCATAAGCTAAGTTCCATTACTCAAAGACTTACCTTGTATCTTTCTGAACAAATTTTGGGTTGGCTATTCTGTGACTTTAGCTTTTCCCTTATCCGATGTTGCCCTTTTATGCTCTTGAGTTATGTTAAGCAAGTTTAATTATATTAAACCTTATTCATACCTCTCATTCAATAATTACACTTTCATTCCAATATGGCACACACACACACACACAATTTTCCTTTACATGCACATTCGGCCAAATACAACTATGTTACAAGTCACAACTAAATTATTGATTAGATCAAGTTTACGTAATCTGTTAATCAAACTCATTATTCATGACATAATAATCATCAAGAGCCGAATATGTGATCACTTAGTAAGCTTAAATTCATGTGAACTTAAGTGTCAAAAATGTCTATGAAATATTTACTCACTATCTTCTATCTTTAACTCAATTTCCTAGCTCCCAATCGGCACACTAGGACCATCTTAATTCATTTCTCATCTTCTTAACATAAACATGGCAAAGCTAATTCCCATAAATAATTATCATCAATTTATTCATTCTCTAGGGACAAAGCCGAATGTTCAAAGCAAATAAGGCACACAAAGCATGACTTCTTCAACTAAACCTACCATTATCTATTTCATTGATTTTAACGTCAATTTTACTTAGCAACTTCTCACTTTACAATTCGGCAACCATGAAAGCTTCTTTTTAAGCCTATTGACTAAATTCTAAATTATTTGAATCTTAACAAAATCTAGCTAATGGCCGAATATAAATACTTTGCCCCATACCCACGAATTCACCTATTCTAAGCTCAATTTGCCAATTAAGTAAATAACACTAATGTTGAGCATTATTTGACAATTTGTCTTAAGTAGCCGACTAAATTCATGTTCCTAATTCATAATTTCAAGTATTTCATTCACAAGTTACACAAATTATGCTCAAAACCTCAAATTCAATTTCGGTAAGCAGAAACATGTTAGCCAAAATTCTCCAAAGCACCTAAACCACTACCATGCATATCTAACAAGTTTAAACCTCACTTATCCACCTTTACTCATAAGAGCATAAAACAACCACCATTTCTTACCATCCATATCATGGCCGAATGCCCAAATCACCATAGAATTCAAAATTTCAAAATGGGCTAAGTCAAATACTTAGCTATCAACCACACTTAAAAAAAGAATTCAAAGGAAATAACATGAAATTTTTACCTTAATCAACCAAAAATCAAAGAGTGACCGAAAGCCTAGCTTTCCCTCCTATATTCGGCAAATGAAGAACAAAAGATGAACTAAGCCTTGTTCTTTTCACCTTTCACTATTTTATTTATTTTATTTTAACACCAATAACATATATAATTATAATTATATTATAATACAAATATATGTGTAAAATACATACATTTCAATGATTATTCCACATGGCCGGCCACTATAAAAAAAATGTCAATTTGACATGCAAGTCCTTGTGTTTTAAAGTCACATAATACAAGGCCATTTCAAAATTTACCTAACACATTCTCAAAATTTTCACACAAGTCCATTTTCAATTAATTTCACATCAATTTGCAAAAATTAAAGCATTTAAAAATTCACACAGGCATAAACACATATTTTAGACATAAAATATTATATTCAAATATTTTGGTGACTCGGTTTAGCGGTCCCGAAACCACTTCCCGACTAGGGTCAAAATAGGGCTGTCACAGGCTTCCAATCTATAATCGCAGATATCTTGCTCGGATCGACTCGAATTCCTGATGCTGACACAATATGCCCTAGAAAACCAACTTCGCGCAACCAAAGTTCACATTTACTGAACTTTGCATATAACTACTTATCATGCAGAGTCTACAATACAATTCTCAAATGCTCAGCGTGCTCAGATTCATCTCGTGAATATATCAATATGTCATCAATAAACACAACAACAAATTGATCTAGGTATGGTCTAAAAATCCAGTTCATTAAATCCATAAAAATAGCAGGTGCATTCGTTAGTCCGAAAGGCATAACTAAAAATTCATAATGACCATACCTTGTTCTAAATGCGATTTTTAGCACATCTGAGTCTTTAACTCGCAACTAATAATAGTCTGATCTTAAATCTATCTTTGAAAAC
This sequence comes from Gossypium longicalyx, assembly GCA_025698465.1. Classification (NCBI taxonomy): domain Eukaryota; kingdom Viridiplantae; phylum Streptophyta; class Magnoliopsida; order Malvales; family Malvaceae; genus Gossypium; species Gossypium longicalyx. Next base: position 32,108,259 of record CM047006.1, read on the forward strand.
ACTGTAACCCCTTTTAACTGATCAAACAAATCATCAATCCGCTTTAAAGGGTATTTGTTCTTGATTGTCACTTTATTCAACTGTCGGTAGTCTATACACATTCTTATTGTGCCATCTTTCTTTTTCACAAACAACACGGGAGCACCCCAAGGCAAAACTCGGTCTTGTAAAACCTCTATCCATCAATTCCTGCAACTGAGCTTTCAATTCTTTTAACTCTGTCGGAGCTATTATGTATGGAGCTATCGATATCGGTGTTGTACCCAGCATTAATTCAATGCCAAACTCAACCTCTTAGATCGGTGGTAAACTCGATAACTCTTCAAGAAACACATCTGGATATTCACATACAACTGGTACTGATTCAATCTTCTTTTCAGTCATTTTCGTATCAATCACATAAGCTAAGTAAGCTTCGCAACCCTTTCTCACATATTTTTGAGCCAACATCAATGAAATCACTACTGGCAAATCATTCAAATCATCTGACTTAATTCGGTTGATCTCATTATTCTAACACCTCAAATCAATCATCTTTCGTTTGCGATTCACAACAGCATCATGCAACGTTAACCAATCCATACCCAGAATTATATCAAATTCTTCAAATTGTAACAACATCAGATTAGCCGGAAAACAAATATCTCGAATTATTAATGGACAGTTCTTGCACACTTTATCAACCAACACACACTTGCCTAAGGGGTTTGATACTCTAATTACAAATTCAATAGACTTTACAGGCAAAGTCTTACTAGATACTAAATTCACACATATATACAAATGAGTTGATCCTGGATCTATTAATGCAATAACTTTAGTATCATAGAGAGTAAAAGTATCGGTAATGACGTCTGGAGTTGACGCTTCTTCGCGAGCACGACTAGCGTAAGCTCGTGCAGGTGCTTTCCCCTTTGATCTCGTAGTAGAGTCCTTAGTCGCTTTCTGTCTACCACTCACATTTCTCGTGTTTCTGGGTGGTCTACCTCTAGCTGAAGTGTTACTCGGCCTCGTGTTTTGTACTGTATGTTGCTCAGCCAAATCAGGACAATTACGAATAAAATGATCCAATGATCCACATTTAAAACAGGCTCGATTATTCAATCTACAATCTCTGGGATGCCTTTTAACACAATGTTTACATTCAAGTCGGTTAGGTCTTGCACCCCCAACACTAGTTATCGAAGTAGCTGGAGCTTTAAAGCTTGATCGTTGTCTTACTCGATCTATGTTTGAATGTCCCACCGATGCAATAGAACTATTAAACGAGCCTCGAAATTTCTTCGATGTAGACTAATAAGACTTACTAATTGATCTCTTTTTCGAACCTCTTGCTTCAAAATCAACTTTTCTCTTTTCGTTGTTGAGATCTTCGCCTTTACAAGCCCTTTCAACTAAAATAACAAATTCTTTGATTTCTAGAATCCCAACTAATATTTTTATATCTTCGTCCAGTCCATCAATGAATCGTTTACACATGATCTCTTCAGTAGAAACATATTCCAGAGCATATTTGCTCAATCACACAAATTCTCTTTCATACTCAGTCACAGTCATTCAACCCTGTTTCAATTCTAGAAACTCTTTATGCTTTTGATCAAGGAATCGCTGACTTATATATTTATTTTGAAATTCTTATTGAAAGAACTCCCAAGCAATCTGTTCTTTAAGAACCATAGATATTAAGATTTTCCACCAATGATACACATTATCTCTCAGCAATGATACAATGCATTTAATGCATTCATCAGGAGTACATGACAATTCATCAAATACTCTGATTGTGTTCTTGAGCCAGAACTCAGCTCTCTCAGCATCATCAATTATAGCCCAAAAATCTTCAGCCCCGTGTTTACAAATCTTATCTATTGGTAGCTTATTCAATCAAATCGAATCTATCACATGTGGCACAATTGGGACTTGTTGAGAAATAGGTGGGGGTAGAGGTTGTTGAGCAGCCGAATTCATTCGTATGAATTTCGTGAACTACTCACTCATCATTTGAAAGAAGGCTTGCTTAGTCTCTCCCCCTTGGCTACTAGAAATAGGCCTAGAATCGGCCGGCGCTGCCCCTTGAGCTGGAGCGAGCGCATTACTTTCTACATCATCAGCTATGGCTTGATCAGGATCCATTTGCTGTATAAAAACACATTTTCACTATCAGGAATCATCACACTATAGCAGTTTATATACATGGCATGTATAGCTATACTCTTAATCACTATGTTAGCCCTAGAATCGACTAAACCATAGCTCTAATACCAATTAAATGTAACACCTCTAATCCATATTCGTCGCTAGAATAGGGTTACGAGGCATTACCGATCAATACACATCATTCACATACAGAATGTATTCATTTATGTATTCATATATAAAATCATTTAAATCATTCGCATTGTCCCTTATAAGGCTCTATGAGACCTTAAAACATGCTTAGAAGAGGTTCGGGACTAAACCGATAATATTTATAAACTTTGAGAAACTTATAAAATTTTCACTAATTCAGGGGTCACACGACCATGTGAACAGGCCATGTGCCTCACACGGCCACCAGACACACCAGTGTCACAGACCGTGTGAAAATAGGGCATACATACTGACTTGCATCACACGGCTGAGGACACACCCGTGTGAGATGGCCGTGGAAAAATTAGGGAGGTTACTGACTTGGCCACACGGTCGACCACACGCCCGTTTCTCAAACTCGTGTACCTTTCGAAATAGCCACACACGCCCATGTGCCAAGGCTATGTGTCTCACACAGCCAATAGACATGCTCGTGTGTCTAGGCTATGTCAAAACTGTAGGGTATACTGACTTAAATCCAAAGGGTAGCCCAAGGGACATACGGCTGTATAAAATGACTATGTGTCGCACATGGCTGAGACACACGCCTGTATCTCTACCCATGTAGACAAAAATAGGTCATTTACAAAGCCAATTTGCCACCCTCAACTCATACACATGTAGCCATCAAATGGTATCAATTCAACACATATATTGGCAGCCAAAACATGCCATTTCATACACATATCATACCATCTATTATCAATCAATTCAACTACTAAATTCCATATTCAAAACATGCCAAATCAGTATGCCACAATCATTAATCTCTCATAACTCTTAAATGAATTTTCTCACCTTTTTATCAACCAAATCATGCTTCTCAGACTTATCAATTTATCATCCTCAAATCATAACAAAATATACCAAATTACAAGCAATAATACCACAACATATTACTATCCAAAAGAGCATCCATACAACCATTTCAAACAAGCCAACACTTAGGACATTATATACATCACATATATCATTGATCAAACATATAATTCAAAGCCAACCTAAATGGCCATATTCCAACATCTACAAGCCAAATCTCATGGCTATAATCACAACTCAAAACATACCAAGATGACACTAGCCTATACATGCCATATACTATATATACAAAGCTTCAAAAGTACCAACAAGATGATCGATAGTATGATGACATTTTTCGACAATCCTCGAGTCTGAGCTAGCTTCGATAATCTATAAAACATGGAAAGAACACACAAAGTAAGCTTTAAAAGCTTAGTAAGCCATATACAAATAAGCTATCATGTGAATCTTTGCATATCAATTCAAATATGTTAAACTTAACTAATCACACACAAGTTCACAAACCTTTCACATTGTACACATATTCAATATCATAATCAACTTCGTCATTTACTTCACTTCTCAATACTCATTTGAATCTCGTACGAACCTGAGTCACTTAGCTCATTCAAATATTCTTTCTCAACTTAACTTTTCCCGTTGAACCATTCGGAATTGTTAAGGATATTCAGAAATCACATAAGCTCATACAATGCCATATCCCAGATATGGTCTTACATGTTATCACATATTGATGCCACTGTTCTAGATAGGGTCTTACATGAAATCAATTAACGATGCCAATGTCCCAAACATGGTCTTACCAATTAACGATGCCAATGTCCCAAACATGGTCTTACACGTAATCTCAATAAAATTCCAATGTCCCAGACATGGTCTTACATGTAATCACATCTCGATAACCTAATGTCATGACATTCGTATCCTATACTATTCCTAAGGTTCGTATAAGACTTTCATATATCATAACTTTGTCGATTCTTACTTGTATTTGCTCATTACAATTCATAGCAATTCAATGACAAAGAAACATTTATAAATCAATTTAGAGACATTTATTTGCATATGAACTTACCTTGTATTCGGGATAAACGGACCGAATTGACTATTCGTCAACTTTCGATTTTCCCCAATCTAAATTCGTTTTCTTTCGTTCTTGATCTATATACATTAAAAATTAATTCTTTTATTCATCAACATATTCAATTTAGTCCAAAAACACATATTTGGACATTTTTTTACTTTAGCCCCTAAAGTTCCACATTTATTCAATTTAGTCCCTATTTCATAAAAACACAAAATTCACAAAATTCAATATGGCCCATGCTTAGTCGAATGTTCTATAGCTTCATAACAGCTCATATTTTCATTTATTTCACACTTTTAACCACAACATTTCACATTTTGCTCAATTTAATCCCTTTTATACAATTTCACTAAAAATCACTTTACAAAACATGATAATCTATCAATAAATACTCATTTTACATCAAAAAACATTCAAGAGCTCAAGCACTCATCAATGACATTTCAAAAAATCATCAACAATTTCAGAAATTAGGGTACGGGCTAGCTAGTACTTAAAGCAACGATCCCAAAAACATAAAAATCATCAAAAATCGAACAAAGAAAATACCTTAATCAAGATATCAAGTTGATGAAATTCAAAGCCCTATTTTATCTTTTTCTTCTTTGTTATTCGGCTATGAATGATGATAATATGTCTTATTTTTAGCTTTGTTTTAATTAATATTAACATTAATAATCATTTTACAATTTTAACCTTAATGTAACCATTATAAAATCATCAAATATATGCCCATTTATGACCATTCCAACTATCAATGGTCTAATATCAACAGAAGGACCTATCATTTAATGCCTCATAACAAATAGACACTTTTAACTTATAGAATGCAACTTTTGCATTATACGCGATTTAGTCCTTTAGTCAAATTAACTACTTAAATGATAAAATTATCACACGAAACTTTCACACATACATAATCACATGCTGTAAACATAAAAAATAGTATTAGAATAATTTTACAACCTTAGACTTGTGGTTTCAATACCACTATTTCGATTTAGCTAAAATCGAGCTGTTACAAAGATGTGGCACTTCTAACCAAATAAATGATGTCACCAAATTTTCAATGCGAAAACAATAGCGGCCAACTCTAAATCGTGCGTCAGATAATTCTTTTCATGCGGTTTCAACTATCTGGAAGCATAAGCTATGACTTTATCCTATTGCATCAAAACACAACCCAAACCGTTCAATGACGCATTGCTAAAAATCACAAACTCTTTACCTGACTCAGGTTGAACCAAAATTGGTGCGTCAGTTAACAATGCTTTCAACTATTTCAAACTCTGTTGACATTTCTCGGGCCACTCGAATTTCACAACTTTCTATAGCAATCTAGTCATTGTTGTAGCAATCATCGAGAATCCTTTAACAAAACATCGATAATAGCCAGCTAATCCCAGAAAGCTTCTGACTTCGAATATATTTCTTGGTGGTTTCCAATCAACAACTGTTGAAATTTTACTCGGATCAACTCTGATGCCTTCTGCTGAAATAATATATCCCGAGCAACAAAGGATGATGATGCAGAAAGAGCAGAATTTTGGTTAGAAAATACTATCAGAGTCTTTGACGAATTATCTTGTACACCCGAGGAATGTATGAAATGTGTAGTATCACTTCTTAGAGACTCAGCCTACCACTGGTGGAAAACACTTGTATCAATTGTACCAAAGGAGAGGGTCACTTGGGATTTCTTTGAGGAGGAATTTCGTAAAAAGTACATCAGTCAGAGGTTTATTGATCAGAAGAGAAAGGAATTCCTGGAATTGAAACAAGGTAATATGACGGTGACCGATTATGAGTGCGAATGTCAGGCTTAGTAAATATGCTAGAGAATGTGTGTCCACAGAGGCTATCATGTGTAAAAGGTTTCAGGATGGGTTAAATGATGATATCCGATCACAAGTGGGTGTCCTAGAAATAAAAGAGTTCGTTATTTTAGTTCAGAGAGCCTGTAAGGCAGAGGAGCTGTTAAAAAGAAAAGGCAAAGTTGAGACAGAGACACAAGATACAAAGAAAAGATAGATGAGCAGGTCATTCCAAGCTACATCCAACAGGCCAAAGGAGTTTTCTACGGATCTAGTTTCTCGGCCAGTATTCTAGTCGATTGGAGGCGTGCATTTAAGGATTCAAGGCTCGGACCACCTCGATCGCGAGTGTAGGTAATGTTGGACAGGGGTAGATCGAGTGTCCATGGTGTGGTAGACTTCATTATGGTCCTTGTCGGGCAGGTGAAAATGTTTGTTATAAATGCGGTGCTCTAGATTATTTTGTACGCGAATGTCCAGAGGTAGCTAATCGAGAGATAACACAGAGTGCTAGATCCAGAAATGCTCCTACTAGAGGCAGATTACCGAGGCAACCGGAAGTAGGAGCAAGTAACAGAGGTACCTCAAGAGATTCAAATTTGTGAGACCGGATGCTGCTAGAGCCCCCGCAAGGACTTATGCTATTCATTACGCGAAGAGAGGCATCCTTCCCGATGTGATTACGGGTACATTTTCTCTACATAATATTAATGTCATTGCTTTGATTGATCTGGGTTCAACTCATTCATATGTTTGCAAGAAATTGATGCCTAGTATAAGTATGCCTATAGTATCTACAGAATTTGTGATTAAAGTATCGAATCCATTAGGCAAGCATGTATTAGTAGATAAAATATGTAGAAATTGTCCTTTGATGATTAGAGGCTCTCGTTTTCTAAGCCGATCTCATGCGATTGCCATTTGATGAGTTTGATGTGATTCTTGGTATGGATTGGTTAACTACACATGATGTGATAGTGAATTGTGGGAAAAAATTCATTGAGTTGAAGTGTGAAAATGGTGAAATTATTCGGGTTAATTCAGAAGAGTCAGATAGTTCATTTTCCATAATTTCCATTATGTCTGCTCAGAAATGTTTGAGAAAAGAGTATGAAGCTTATCTTGCTTTTGTGTTGAACACTAAAGATCCAGAATTGAAAATTGAATCAGTGCCTGTGGTATGTGAGTTTCCCGATGTGTTTTCGGAAGAACTACCAGGTTGCCTCCTGTTAGAGAAGTTGAGTTTGGTATTGAGTTGATTCCAGGTACCACGCCCATTTCTATTGCTCCTTATAGCATGGCTCAGTTGGAATTGAAAGAATTGAAAGCTCAGTTGCAGGAATTAACAGATAAAGGCTTTGTAAGACCCCGTAGTTTACCATGGGGTGCACCAGTGCTATTTGTGAAAAAAAAAGACGGATCGATGAGATTGTGCATAGATTATCAGCAACTTAACAAGGTAACAGTAAAGAACAAGTATCCATTGCCTAGAATTGATGATCTGTTTGATCAATTGAAGGGAGCTACTATGTTTTCCAAGATAGATTTGAGATTCGGATACTATCAGTTGCGAGTTAAAGAGTCAGATGTTCTGAAGACTGCTTTCCGGACTAGGTATGGTCATTATGAGTTCCTTGTGATGCCATTTGGCTTGACTAATGCTCCTGCCATTTTCATGGACTTAATGAACCGAATTTTCAGACCGTACCTGGATAAGTTTGTAGTTGTGTTCATTGATGATATTTTGATTTATTCTCATGATGAGACCGAGCATGCGAGCATTTGAGAACGATTTTACTGATTCTGAAAGATAATCGGTTGTATGCCAAGTTCAAAGAAAAGTGAGTTCAGTTACGAGAAGTTGGTTTTTTGGACATATTATCTCGGTGAAGGTATTAAGGTTGATTCGAGCAAGATTTCAGCCATTGTTGATTGGAAGCCTCCTAGAAATGTATCAGAAGTTAGAAATTTTCTTGGTCTTGCCGAATATTATAGACGATTTGTAGAGGGATTTTCTATGATAGCTACCCCGCTGACAAGATTGCTGCGAAAGGATGTCAAGTTTGAATGGACTGAGAAGTGTCAACAGAGTTTTGATAAGTTAAAAGCATTGTTGACTAAAGCTCTGCTTTAGTACAACCGTAACTGTAGAGTTTGTGATTTATAGTGATGCGTCCATGGATGGACTTGGTTGTGTACTTATGCAGGAAGGGAAGGAAATCGTTTATGCCTCTGGACAGCTAAAGCCACATGAGAAGAACTATCCGACACATGATTTAGAGCTAGCTGCCATTGTTTTTGCACTGAAAATTTGGAGACATCATTTGTACGGTGAGAAGTGCCACATATTTACTGATCACAAAAGTTTGAAATATTTGATGACTCAAAAAGATTTGAATTTGAGGCAAAGAAGATGGTTAGAGTTCATTAAAGATTATGAGCTAGTGATCGATTATCACCCAGGCAAGGCAAACGTTGTTGCTGATGCTTTGATTAGGAAATCTTTGTTTGCATTAAGAGTTTTGAACACTAGTCTAGCCTTATCAGATGATGGTTTTATCTTAGCTGAGTTGAGAGCCAAACCGATGTTTCTTGAAGAAATTTGTGAAGCTCAGAAAAATGACAGTGAGTTGTCAGCCAAAAGAGATCAGTGTGAGTCGGATATAGAGTCAAATTTTCAGATCAGTTTTGACGGTTGTTTGATGTTCAGAGACAGGTATGCGTACCGAAGAATGATGAGCTTATTCGAAAGATCTTACAGGAAGCACATAGTAGTTCTTTGTCTATTCATCCAGGTAGTACAAAGATGTATAATGATTTGAAGAAAATGTATTGGTGGGTAGGAATGAAAAGGGACATTTCAGAGTTTGTTTCTAGATGCTTGATCTGTCAGCGGGTAAAGGCCGAACATCAGGTACCTTCAGGTTTATTGCAGCCCGTGCTAGTCCCTGAGTGGAAATGGGGTCGAATTACTATGGATTTTGTGATAGGATTGCTGTTTACACTGAGAAAGAAAGATGCAGTATGGGTTGTGATTGATAAATTAACGAAGTCAGCTCATTTTATCCCAGTTCATATGGATTATTCACTTGAAAAGTTGGCCGAGTTGTATATTTCAGAGATAGTCAGACTACACGGGGTACCATTATCGATCATTTCAGACAGAGATCCAAGATTTACTTCACGGTTTTGGAAAAAATTACAGAAGGCTTTGGGCACAAAGTTGAGTTTTAGTACAGCTTTCCATCCTCAAACCGACGGTCAGTCAGAGAGAGTTATTTAGGAACTTGAAGATATGCTTAGATGCTGTGTACTGGAATTTCAAGGTAGTTGGGAAAAATATTTAGTACAGTTTACCTATAATAATAGTTATCAGTTGAGTTTGAAGATGGCACCTTATGAAGCTTTGTATGGACGTAAATGTCGCACACCTTTGTATTGGACAGAGCTTAAGGAAGATCAGTTCTGGGGTTGATCTAGTTAAGGAAACAGAAGAGAAAGTAAAAATCATCGAGAGATGCTTGAAAGCGACTTGAGACATGCAAAAAGTCGTATGTAGATTTGAAGAGAAAAGAGATTGAATATCAAGTTGGTGACAAAGTTTTTTTGAAAGTATCCCCGTGGAAGAAAGTTCTTAGATTTGGCAATAAAGGCAAACTAAGTCCACATTTTATTGGACCGTTTGAAGTGATTGAGAGAGTCGAACCATTAGCTTATCGGTTAGATTTTCCGATTGAGTTAGAAAAGATTCATAATGTGTTTCATGTGTCTATGCTACGTCGTTATCGTTCAGATCCGTCACATGTGATTTCTCAGACAGAGGTTGAGATTCAGCCAGACCTGACTTACGGTGAAGAACCAGTAAAGATTCTAGCTCGAGAGGTAAAGCAATTAAGGAACAGAAGTATTGCACTTGTGAAAGTACTATGGAACAGTCATGGGGTAAACGAGGCTACATGGGAACCCGAAGAGGCTATTCGAAAACAGTACCCAAATCTCTTCACAGGTAAGATTTTCGGGGACAAAAATCCCTAAAGGGGGAGAAATGTAACATCCCGAAATAAGGCCTAAACGGAACAGTGGTTACGAAACCACAAATTTGAGGTAGAAAAATTTATTTTATTATTATTTTGAGGTTCATGATATGATTACATGATTGTGCGAAAATTTCGTGATGAAATTCTATGCATAAAGTGCTTAAGTTGAGGTTAGGGATTAAATCGAATAATTTGCAAACTTGCATTCTAGAAGTTTTTAGTATGAAATTATTTTGGAATATTAATGAGGAGGTCTTAAATAGCAATTTAACCAATTTTAAGTTAATGGACAAAAATTAGGACATGGAAGGAATTTTTGAAAGTTTAGTAAGGAGGGGCATTTTGGTCATTTGTATATTAAATGAAATAAAATGGGAAAAATAACACAAAATGGTCATCTTTCTCATATGGTTGCTGCCGAATTTTGATCTCTCCATAGCTAGGGTTTCTTCAATTTTCAAGCTCCATAGTAAGTGAGTCCAAGCCCCGTTTTTAATGTTCTTTACGTTTTCGGAGTCCCGGTAGCTCGATAAAGCTTATGCTAGCAATAATTTAAGTTAGGGTTCATATTTGGAAAAATACCCATAGGTGAAAAGTGTTTATTTTGATGTTTTATGATAGAATATGAGGTCTTAGATTATGTTAGACAACTTGTGCTACTCGGTTTTAGGTAAAAAAGCAGTAAAAGGGCTTAATCTCCAGAAATACCTAATAGTCACAAGTGTATGTTACAGTATGAATTTGATGCTTCCATAGAAGGGAAAAATGATCAGCATGTCATAAAACATAAGAAAATAGGTTGAAGTTTAATTTACGAGATTTGGGGTAAAAGTGTAAATATGCAAAAGTTTAAGGGTAAAAATGTAATTTTTCCAAAGTTTGAGTAAAGGACTGTTTTGATAAATGTGAATATTAAATAAGTTAAAATTTCTATTATAGATCAAGAAGAACGAAATTCAGGAGTAGATCGGGGAAAAGAAAAAGTAAAGGACTAAATTGTAATGTTTAGTCACATTTTGTATCGAGGTAAGTTTACTGATGAAATAAATGCAATATTCTTATATTTTACATTATTATTGTTAATTTCCAGCATTTATATACTTATTTTTTTGAGAATATTTAAAGTCGACTTAAAGGCGAAGTAGCAGAGAAAAGGCATTAGGAAGCCCCGTTTGAACTTTAGGAATATTAGGATATTGGGGTTGACAGGACAGGATAGAAATGAGCCATGTAAGTCCATACCAGATATATGGCTTTGGAGACAGGAATGAGCCATGTAAGCCCATATTATATATATAAATATGGCATTGGAGATAGGAATAATTCATGTAAGTCCATGTCGAAGACATGGCATTGGCAGGATATTGATAGACAGGAGCGATCCTAGTATCCTTAGTATTCCGAGTGGTTCAACGGGTCCTTGTATATGTTAAATCATAGTAAATTATCAGCAAAAAAGGAAGGTAGATTATTTTTATGAATAGTGAAAGGTCAGGTAAGAAAGAAGGTAAGTGAGTAAAGAAGAAGGTAGAAAATGAGAAGTAAAGAAAGTTTATGAGGCTAGGTGACTTGATGTATATTTATTCATTATGTTGAATGTTGTAATTTATTTGCTTGTAAGCTTACTAAGCCTAGTGCTTACTCTCTTATTTTATTTTTCTTATAGTTTTTATCAAGCCACTCGGGGATCGAAGGAAACGTCAGAGACCCGATCACACTATCGAAGAAATTACATTGGTATAGTTAGACGTTTCGTTTTGTGTATGGCATGTATAGGAACTTGGTTTCTTTTGAGATGATATGATCAATGAATAATGTGTAAATATTTTCTAGTGATTAGCTAATAGAATGGCTGATGATATACATGTTTAATAGTAAGTATGATTAAGTAGTAACTATCACATGAAAATTATGAAAAATGTGAAAGTAACTTAAAAACGGATTCAAGTATCAGAAATAATGTGATTTTGAAAAATAACAAAAAATTATAGAGACATGGTTTGATAGTGAATAATATATGAAATTAAAGCTCCTTGTGTCTATTTTTATATGGAATAAGCAAAGCAGGTAAAGGTTTTGCATTTTATAAGATATCTGAGTTTTAGTGAAATAGGGCCAGAGCGATTTCTGGATCCCCTGTTTCAACTTTAGAAATTCACCATAAATTTTATAAAAATAATTAGGTGGTGTACTTTATATGGTTAGAATCCTTATTGAATCTAATTTTAATAGAAACAAACAGTATTATCATATGAATTTTTTTTAGAGGGAGAAAAGTGGTTCGTAGTAAGTAGAGGTCAGTGTAGTCGAATTCTGAAACAGGAGTAACTTTAACTAATAAACTGTACTAATTGGCTCAACCAAAAATTCTATAAAAAATAAGTAAATAGATATATGAGTCTATTTTCAGGGAAAATTTACGGAATTGGATTTCGAGTTTCGTAACTCGAGATGTGAATTTTTAAGCAACCATGACGCAGAAAAACAGTTTATTCCGAAAATTAATATAAGTAGTTAGAATTGTTTAAAAAGGTAAAATAAGATTAGTAACACCTCAAGCTTAAATCCGATAACGGTTTCGGGCATGGGGGCGTTACACTTTTTACGTGAACTAGGATGACAGCTCAAGCACCCTATCTCAGTTGCTCAGTTCAAACTGTCTTTATTATTATTTTTTATCAACATATTTTTATTTAACTTTTGAAGGCTCGGTTAGCAGAATGTTTGTAAATTATTGATTTGTCACTCGAACATTTTTATGCGAGATAAGATGACAACCCAAGCAGTTTACTCCGGTTACTAAATTCGGTCACATTTTCAAAACTTCATTTATAACTTGAGCATTAAATTTTTTTTATTAATTTATTTATGCACAAGAAAATATTTTTCCACACAATCAATTTATACGAAAAATCTAGCAACATATATCAACCTTAAAACACAAATGTCGACTAATCTATACACTTGAACATTTAAAATAAAAAATTTTCCCAATTGTCCAAATTGACTAAGTATGAGATTAAAGGTTCAATGTCAAATAAACTATCGAATGAATTCAACGTAAGATTGAACACATGCAAAAGAGAAATATGCAGCCAAAATCAATCAACCATCCATGCATTCTTACCATTTTCATCCCCCCCACTTAATCTATGTTTGTCCTCAAGCATGTTTTATATGCAATAAAGTTTAGTAACTCAAACAAAAAGCAAAGAGAAAGGTTAAGAATACTCCCCATGTATTTCAATTGATGTTATCGGCGTTGGAAAATAATTATTAACATTTAGCATAGCGTGCCCACGCCACCATCATTATCCGACTTTTGGAAAAATTCATAACCTCCATTACGTTCCTGAAAACAGCAAATTCACTGGATAAAAAATTATTTATTTACAACCTAAATCTTACTAAAACTCAAAATTAAATAAATGAAAATAAATTTGGGTTGCCTCCCAAAAAGCGCTTTTGTTTAACGTCGTTAGCTTGACGACCATAAATGTTATTCGTTTGGCTCATTGAGAATTAACTTTTCCATCTCGTGCACTTTGAATGTTCTTGCAAAAAAGTTTCGACCTTTGCCCACTATCTTTGAAGCCATTCTTGGATTCCCTATCATTAGTGGATTGAGGTGTCTTTGAGCTTCTCCGTTCAAGTTTGCATTATTCTCTGTCGAAATCCTTGTAAGTTCTGGAAACGGTTTCAGATCTAATTTTGAGGCTTTCATGACAACTTCAAGTATTGGTTTTTGGATCATCGATAATTCCTCTTGCTTAACATTGAGATCATGGTACGATTTGTAACTTATCATTGGGATGTCCTATATCCTTATAAACACTAAACCTAACCACTTCACCGTCAAATTTCATAGTGAGTGTTCCACTCCAAACATCAATTTTCATTTGCGCAGTACTCAAGAATGGTCTCTCGAGAAGTATCTCAGACGAATTGGCCGAGTTGTCATCCTCCATGTCGATAGTGTAGAAGTCTGCAGGAAATATTAACTCTTTTTCCTTAACAAGAACGTCCCCCAGAACTCCTTTCAGATGCACTACGGATCTATTTGCAAGTTGAATAATTACACTTGTTTCCTTCAAAGGACCCGCATTAAGTAGTTTATAAATTGATAAAGGCATAACATTAATTGAAGCACCTAAGTCACACATGGCTTTTTAATACTGACACTACCTATTTTGAAAGATATGGAAAACATACCTTGGTCCTTACATTTAGGTGGTATTTTTCTTTGTAAAACACCGGAGACATTTTCTCCGACACTTACCTTTTCATTGCCTATCAGCTTCCTCTTACTTGTGCATAATTCTTTTAAAAATTTTGCATACCGTGGAATTTGTTTAATTGCATCAAGAAGAGGTATGTTAATTTTTACCTTTCGAAAGGTGTCAAGGATCTTCTTCTCTTCTCGCTCCTTTTTGCATTGGACTAGTCTTCCAGGAAACGGAGGTGGTACTGCAAATGATTTTTGTGGTATTGACTCCACTAGAGCCTTTGTGTCAAGTTTCTTCTTATCTCGACCAGCATCGTGGGCACGACTCGTGCCAAATACGGCTCCAAAATCTTCCTACTTCTCAGCATCATAGCACTTACATTATGTGGAGGATTAGGCTCAGTTTGGGACGGCAACTTACCTTGGGACTCCAAATGACTAACCGTGAGTGCAAGCTTGCTCACTTGCTTATCTAACTCCTACAAATGCTTTTCAGTTTTTAGCTGAAACTTCTCAGTACTATTGGCTAGCCTTTCCACTATGGCTTTGAAAGATGACTTTGGGGGTGGTAATTGTTGATTCGGAGGCAGTCTTTGTTGGTAAGATTGATTGAACTGAGGATTTGCCCCATAACTTAGATTCGGGTGATCTTTCCACCCCATATTATACGAGTTCAAGTAGGGGTCATATCGCCTTTGGGGCAGTCTTGGAAAGTTCCCGACAACATTTGCTTGTTCTATCGAATCCTCATGTAAAATCGGACATGAGTTCGTCAGATGGTCTAGCTTAGCACAAATTTCGCATAACCGTGCTGGGCCTATTTTATCTACAAGCAAAATTTGAACAATGTTAGTTAACTTATCGATTTTATTTTCTAAGGATAGAGAACTTACCCCATGAACCCGTCTTGTGGGTTCTATGGCAGGTCGGAATTGTTGAGAGTTAGCAGCCATGGTTAAAATCAACTCTCTCGCTCATTGGGGAGTCATATTAACGAGTGCCCGCCACTTGCAACATCGATCATCTTCATTTCTGTCGAAAGTAATCCTTCATAGAAATATTGCAGGAGTGACTGTTCAGTCAATCCATGTTGTGGGCAACATGCACACAACTTTTTCTATCACTGTAACACCCTAAACCCGGCCCAGAAGTTATGGCCAAATTCGGCATGTTACATTGAAGTGTTTTAGCGAAAACTATGTTTTCATTGAAAACCCTTCTTAAAATAACAGAAACCTTAATTAACTTAAAAAAAAACTCCTTTCAATCTCTTGTTTAAAACATATGATTTTATGAAAACATGTCAGTTTAAAAGTTAGTTGCGAAAACGTAGAAAACATACTATAATTTAGCAAACCCATGTTCAACTTTTCATATTTACAATGAAAATAGTAATAATAATTCAAGTAATAATAACAAAATCAAACCTTGTTAAAATCTGGTCTGAAGCATACTTAATAAGATAAAAACTTATATGCTTAAAAAAAACCAAGTCCAAATTATCTTGTTAGCTGGCCACCCAGAGTCCCTCCAAACATTGAACCTTCTACTGAGCATCATCTGAAACTAAAATAAAAGATGGGTGAGTTTTCGCAAACTCAGTGTGTACAACCCTCAACAAAAAAAACAAGCATCCCAAAAACTATCATACATCAAACATGCAATGCAATCCCATCCAAATTATCCATCCGCTACACACCAGCTCCGTCCCCCGTCACACCATGTGGGGATATAAATATCGACCCACCCAACCGACACACCAAGGGCAGCGCGGTTGCGAAACTACCTTCATTTACATATTGGGCTTTAAAAGCCGCCGTTGGATCCACGATTGTCAAACAACCATGCGATCCTCATATACTTCCTCCGTTCCATAATTCCCAACCTATATGCAATCTAAGCAGAATATCATATGTATGCATGTCACTTACATTCAACACCTAGGGGTATTTTGGTTATTTTTGCCCTTAGGGGCATTTCGATAATTTTCCCTTAATTACAATTTTCACTTACCTTGGCCCGTTAACAAGTCCCGTGAGCTAAGATGAACGAATACTATGCACTAGGTAGGATTCTAGAGAAGATGAGGTGGGTCATTAAGACTGCTTAAGTACCAAGCTCTCCCTAAATCCAATCCTAGACATGCATATACCCATTGCCACACCTTAACCCTTTGACTTGTCCACGATCGCAATTAATTATTAAGTTTTATTTAGTTATCATATTCTAGGCACAAAACCCCTTACAGAGCCCAGACAAATTCACATACCTGTATATGGTCCACTAATCCCAATCATATTCATTAGGCTCAAATCACATGTATATGGCCCATTAGGCCCAAATCACATTTACATGGCCCGTTAGGCCCAGTCACATTCATATTCATGCTCACACACAAATTCCTATCACATAGCATCAATATTCAGTTTTTACCTATTATGGGCCCAACAACCCATCGAGCCCATTTAGCCCATTCCGGCCTATATGGTCAAATCACAACCCAAGTCCATGGAATCGCCCGTAGGCCTCAGGCAGCCTATCGGTTTCCTTCTCATGAGTGTTCGCGCACTCACAAGACTATCGCAGCCAAACTTTCGACTTTTCGGCATTTTGACATTTCGGCTTTTCGGGTTTTGCCGATCTACTTGTGTGTGCAGTGTATGTACACACCTGGTAAATAAGCGTGCTGCAATTCCCTTAGTCACCAACCTACAAATGATATCACCCTTCAATTAATCACATGCTTAATACATATCTTTACTAAAACTGAAAACTCAACTCAACCTCACATTGTACGATCAGCCCCTTCTTAAATCACTAACCACGATCAACTCCTAGATCTGCACCAATATTAACTATTAAAACCAGAATAATAGGTGACTCGTATCCAACACAAGTCCCCTTACCCTAACTATGAACATTCAGCCACCTTAGCCAATGGGAGAGGTATACTTACCAAAACCACAAACACCTAAAGAGCAATTCGGCAGAGAGCTAAGATCCAAGATCCGATACTAATTCCCTACCAAAGTTGATTAGAAAGAGTGAGGGACAATAACTGATAGTTAACAAAACCAACCAATTGGAAGAGTGAACACTTACACTAGAACCGACTGGGTGGTAAAGGTAGTAGCGGCACCAAGAGTATTCGGCCAAAGGGGTATTCGGCTCTAGAGATTTGAATGGAAACAATTGATTATTTGGCACCAAGGGAGAGAGGAAAAAGAATCAGCTAAACCAAAAGTGAAACGAAGAAATCGGCACAAGGAAAATAAAAAGGAGAATAAGGGTTTTCGGCTTTTAGAGAAAGGGGTTTCTGGCAACAAAGTGAAGAAAAATTTCAGCAGTAGCCTGACAACCTTGTATTCGGCTCCTATTTATAGCCCTTATAGCCAAATTTTCCATGCCCAATTCCTAATTCATCTCCATCACTTCTCCTTTCTCATATCTTTATTTTTTTCCTAGATAACCCCTTGATCTTTTCCTAAATTTTCTCTTCTGAACACTCCCCTTGGAGTCCATCTTCACGCCACTTCCAACCTTCTAGAAGGCCAAAATTAAACTTCTAAAAACACAAAGCTAGGATTCGAACCTTAGATCTCCTTGCTAGCTACCAACACCACCTCCCTACTCCCTAAGTGACGTCACTTTGCCACTCCTCCACAAGGCTTTTTGATGCCATTTTTCCCCTATTTTTATTTAAAAGCCTAACTACTTGCCATCAGGGTTCCTTAATAATTATTAAACATAATTTCCTTTTCCCCTAAGTTCAAATTCAAACCTTAGCCAAGACCTACTATTACCTACTTAACTGAAAATACCTAGCACACTTTTTTTTATCAGAACTAAAAAAGAAAATTTGGGATTTCGGGATTTTTGGGTTTCGAGATTTTTGGGGTGTTACAACTCTACCCCCCTAAAAGATATTTCATCCTTGAAATTTCCAACTATCAGTACAGTTGCATAACACAGACTACCACACTACGCTCCCGCTGCGCACTCTAATTCCAAACTAAATAAATAGCACAGTATGGGTAAGTACGTACCGGTATTCACCTCTGGAGCGTCTCCATCCTCTTGACAACGTGCTGCATAGGCCAAAGCTGGCTGCCTCGCCTCAGCATGACCAGCAACCCTGCCCAGTACTTCACGACCCAAACCGTTTCCACCCCTAGCTTGATCACAGCCTCTCGGTGGTTGTACACCTCCTCGTTCCACGACTGGCACCCGACCTAGCATTCGGGGGCAATCTTTGATCCTATGCTCCATAGACCCACAAGCTAAACAAGCTCCCATCTTCTTCCCACACTCGCCTCTATGGCTTCTTCCATAATCAGCACAAGGTGGCACCCCTGGATTAACAGCAGGGGGCCTTACTCTAACTGGCCCATCAACTCTGGCCCTACCCCTAGGCCTTTGATGGACACTAGGAGTCTCAGCCTCCTTCTTATTCTTACCCCTTTCTTTTTCTTGATTTAGGCGCTCAGTGCTCTTTACCTCATCCACTATCTTTGCCTTCTCCACCAACTCTGAGAAAACTCGCTCCCTTTGTGGAGCTATCAATACCCTGAGGCTATCTCTAAGTTCATCCTCAAACCTAACGCAACGGTCATACTCAGTTGCCACCATTACTCTTGCATACCTACTAAGGCGTAGAAACTCCGCCTCATACTCCGCCACTGATTTGTTTTATTGGGTCAAGTTCAGGAACTCCTTCCTTCTAGCATCCACATAGCTTGCACCCACATACTTCCCTTGGAATGCAGCTTTGAAAAAATCCCAAGTGACCCACTCTAGTTGGGTGCCCTCTTTCACTGTCATCCACCACTAGTAGGCTTTTTCCCTAAGTAGTGACACTGCTCCTTTCAACTTTTGTTCTGGTGAGCAGTCCAAATCCTCCATTATTCTTTCAGTGGCCTCCAACCAATATTCTGCCATGTTAGGAGCCACGCCAGCCATGCCCTTAAAGATCTCAGCCCCGTTTGATCGAAATCGCTCCGAAATGGACCCCCGATTTCCAGTGCCATTATTGAGCCCAACGACCCTTTCCAAAATCTGCGGCATTGCCTGTGACAATGCATCTTCTTCCACGGCCCGATCATACGGTCCATTCCCAACCATAGGTGAGGCCGGAGCCCCTTCTACTCCAACATTGGGCATATGGTCCGATGCCGACGATTCAGCCCTAACACTTCTGCGGCCTCAGCCATGGTCTCTTGCACCTCTTCTAGCACTCATCATCGATTCGCGTATTATCTGGATTAAAATTTTATGAAGTTTTAGTTAGTTTAATAATTACACTTAGTTAGTTTAATAATTACACTGATGTTTTATGAGAATATTTAAAGAGAAAATTTTCAAAAATCCTCTACAGTTTCCAGATACTACGTGCTTCAGTTCCATTCTAACAATCATTTAAAGTAGCCCTCTAATTATCTACTGTATAACAATTTAAACAAACTTAAAAAAAATACTTATTTCGTTCGACGTTAGAGACTCGGTGTGCTGCTCAGCAAGATTACCTTTTTTCCAAAGCCTAGTGATCCAAAATATTTTTAAAATCCAAAAAGAAACCAAATAATGATAAGGCCCACTTTACAGCCTGAGTTTTGCAACCTGGGCTCTGATACCACTAAATGTAACCCCCAAACCCGGTCCAGACGTTATGGCCGAATTCGGCATGTTACATTGAAGTGTTTTAGCGAAAACCGTGTTTTCATTGAAAATCCTTCTTAAAATAAAAGAAACCTTAATTAACTTAAAAAAAAATTCCTTTCAATCACTTGTTTAAAACATATGATTTTATGAAAAGATGTCAGTTTAAAATTTAGTTGCGGAAACGTAGAAAACATACTATAATTTAGGAAATCTATGTTCAACTTTTCGTATTTATAACAAAAATAATAATAATTCAAGTAATAATAACATAATAAAATCTTGTTACAATCTGGTCTGAAACATACTTAATAAGATAAAAACTTATATGCTTAAAAAAAACCAAGTCCAAATTATCTTGTTAGCTGGCCACCCAGAGTCTTTCCAAACATCGAACCTTTTACTGAGCAACACCTGAAAATAAAATAAAAGAGGGGGTGAGTTTTCGCAAACTTAGTGTGTACAACCCTCAACAAAAAAAAAAAAAGCATTCCAAAAACCATCATACATCAAACATGCAATGCAATCCTATCCAAATTATCCATCCACAACACACCAGCTCCGTCCCCCGTCACACCGTGTGGGGATATAAATATCAAAACACCCAACCGACACACCAAGGGTAGCTCGGTTGCGGAACTACCTTCATTTACATATTGGGCTTTAAAAGCCGCTGTTGGATCCACGATTGTCAAGCAACCATGCGATCCTCATATACTTCCTCCGTTCCATAATTCCCAACCCATATGCAACCTAAGCAGAATATCATATGTATGCATGCCACTTACATTCAACACCTAGGGGTATTATGGTCATTTTCGCCCTTAGGGGCATTCCGGTAATTTTCCCTTAATTACGATTTTCACTTACCTTGGCCCGTTAACAAGTCCAGTGAGCTAAGATAAACGAACACTATGCACCAGATAGGATTCCAGAGAAGAGGAGGTGGGTCATTAAGATCGCTTAAGTACCAAGCTCTCCTTAGATCTAATCCCAGACATGTATATACCCGTTGCCACACATTAACCCTTTGACTTGTCCACGGTCGCAATTAATTATTAAGTTTTATGTAGTTATCATATTCTAGGCCCAAAACCCCTTACAGAACCCAGAAAAATTCACATACCTGTATATGGCCCATTAAGCCCAATCATATTCATATGGCCCATTAGGCTCAAATCACCTGTATATGGCCCATTAGGCCCAGTTCACATTTATATGGCTCGTTAGGCCCAGTCACAATCATATTCATGCTCACACACAAATTCCTATCACATAGCATCAATATTCAGTTTTTGCCTATTATGGGCCCAACAGCGCATCGGGCCCATTTAGCCCATTTCGGCCCATATGCCCAAATCACAACCCAAGTCCACAGAATCGCCCGTGGGCCTCAGGCAACCTATCATTTCCTCCTCACGAGTGTTCGCGCACTCGCAAGACTATCGCAACCAAACTTTCGACTTTTCGGCATTTCGGCATTTCGACTTTTCGGCTTTTGCCGATTTACTTGTGTGTGCAATGTATGTACACACCTGGTAATCAAGCATGCTGCGATTCCCTTAGTGACCAACCTACAAATGATATCACCCTTCAATTAATCACATGCTTAATACATATCTTTACTAAAACCGAAACCTCACCTTGACCTTACCTTGTGCGATTAGCCCCTTCTTAAATCACTAACCATGATCAACTCCTAGATCTGCACCAATCTTAACTATTAAAACCAGAATAATAAATGAATCGTATCCAACACTAGTCCCCTTACCTTAACTATGAACATTCGGCCACCTTAGCCAATGGGAGAGGAATACTTACCAAAATCGCAAGCACCTAAAGAGCAATTCGGCAGAGAGCTAAAATCTGAGATCTGATACTAATTCCCTACCAAAGTTGATCAGAAAGAGTGAGGGATAATAATTGATACTTAGCAAAACCAATCGATTGGAAGAGCGAACACTTACACTAGAATTGACTGGGTGGTAAAGGTAGTGGCGGCACCAAGAGTATTCAGCCAAAGGGGTATTCGACTTTAGATATTTGAATGGTAACAATTGATTATTCGGCACCAAGGGAGAGAGGAAGAAGAATCGATTAAACCAAAGTGAAACAAAGAAATTGGCACAAGGAAAATAAAAAGGAGAATAAGGGTTTTTGACTTTTGGAGAAAGGGGTTTCTAGCAACAAAGTGAAGAAGAATTTCAGCAGTAGCCTAGCAACCTTGTATTTGACCCCTATTTATAGCCCTTATAGCTGAATTTTCCATGCCCAATTCCCAATTCGGCTCCATCACTTCTCCCTTCTCATCTCCTTATTTTTCTCCCTGATAACCCCTTGATCTTTTCCGAAATTTTCTCTTCTGAACACTCCCCTTGGAGTCCATCTTCACGCCACGTCCAACCTTCTAGAAGGCTAAAATTAAAATTCTAAAAACACTAAGCTAGGATTCGAACCTTGGATCTCCTTGCTAGCTACTAATGCCACCTACCTACTACCTAAGTGGCGTCACTTTGCCACTCATCCACAAGGATTTTTGATGCCATTTTCCCCCTATTTTTATTTAAAAGCCCAACTATTTGCCATCAGGGTTCCTTAATAATTATTAACGCATAATTTCCTTTCCCCCTAAGTTCAAATTGAAACCTTAGGCAAGACATACTATTACCTACTTAACCGAAAATACCTAGCACATATTTTTTATCAGAACTGAAAAAGAAAATTCAGGATTTCAAGATTTTTGGGTTTCGGGATTTTTGGGGCGTTACAATCGCTCCCAGTAATGATAGAGAGATTTAACATCATTTTGACGGATTCCCACAATGTCTCTCCTTAGTTCGGTTGCTCGAGTTGCAGGGAATGTAACATCCCGATTTTGGGCCTAGTCAAAAAAGTGGTTTCGGGATCACAAATTCGATGAGGAAAATTTTATTTTTATTATATTTTTATGGTCTACAATTTCGTGGAATGATTTTGTAAAAATTTCGTTCGAAAATTTTGACGTTTGGGCACTCAATTTAGTCAAAAGGACTAAATCGTAAAAAGTGCAAAAGTTGAGTTCTACATGCTAGAGGTGTCCAATTGTTATGAAAACTTAAATTGGAGGTCCTTATATGGTAATTAGACCATTGGTTAAGTTGGTGGACAAAAATGAACATGGTTAGGCATGTTTCCAAAGTTTTTCATTAAGGGTATTTTCGTTATTTAGTTATTAAAATGAATTAAAAATAAAACTAAAAGCCAATTTTTGTCCATCTTCAACCTCTTGGTCGAAACTTGCATGGAGAAACCATGGCTAGGGTTTTTCAAGCTTCCAAGCTCGATTGTAAGTCTGTTCTAGCCTCGTTTTTAATGATTTTTACGTTTTTGCAAACCCTGTCACAAGATCTATCTATTTCTACCATTAATTTGAGCTAGGGTTCATGTTTAAAACTGAACCATGTGTGAAATGCATCCATTTTGATGTCTAATGGTATAAAATGAGTGTTGGGTGTTAAATAAATGACTTTTACTAAGTGATTTTTGATGAAAACGTCCGAAATGACCATTTTGTAATAGTTGTAAAAATGGAATAAAAGGGTGTTTTGATGAGAATTGTAGTTTGCTATAGTTATAAAAATGGTTCTTCTAGGCCTATAGAGTGAGAAAATTGAATAAAAATCACTTTACGAGCCTAAGGGAAAAGTGTAATTTTGACCAAGTTTAAAGGCAAAAATGTTATTTTTCCAAAATATGATTTTTGGATCACACTAAATAATGTGACTAATAATTGGACTAAATGTGATATTATAGATCAAGGAAAATGAGGATTGGACCTAGATCGGGTGAAAAATTAAAAATCGACGGTTAGGTTCCTTTTTGTTATTTTGGTGCCGAGGTAAGTTCGTGGTGTCAATAACATTGCAATGCTATATTTGAATTGAAAATTCTATATTATTATTGCACGAATGGCATGATTTAATATATTGAAAAGTGATGAAAGAATGGTATATAAAATTTGTGAGAACAATGATATATGACTAGTAGCACATGAAATGTTTGATGTTTCAATCATTGATGGCTTGCTATATAATAGCTGAATATATTGAGAATTTGATATAACATGATGTTTTATTAAGTTGGATAACTTTTGAAAGAGTGAAATGGAAGGTAAGTTTGTATGTAAATAATATATCGATTCTTTTTATGTTATTATATTTTGTTATTATATGAGATGTGGTTGCCTAAAGAATGATCATTTGATGTAAATTATGAATCAAAATAGACTATGAATGAATTTGTTAAATGTTGAAAAGTGAGGAATTTCCCTGTTGAACCTTTAGAATAGAAATGATGCGAATAATCCATTGTGAGAACACATATGTAGTACTATGTACAGGCTACTATGTGTTTAAGATGGTTTTAGGTCACGTGTGTAGTACTAAGTGCAGGCTACTACGTGTACCAGATAGTTAGGTCGCATGTTTAGTACTAAGTGCAGGGTACTACATGTATCATATGGTTAGGTCACGTGTGTAGTACTAAGTGCAGGCTACTACGTGTACCAGATAGTTAGGTCGCATGTGTTGTACTAAGTGCAGGCTACTACGTGTATCAGATGGTTAGGTCACGTGTGTAGTACTAAGTGCAGGCTACTACATGTACCAGATTGTTGGTCGCATGTGTAGTACTAAGTGTAGGCTACTATGCGTACCAGATAGCTTCGGTTACAAGGGTGGTAAAATGTGCGAGCAATCGTGTATGTCATTATTATTCCGATGAGTTCAACGGGAAATCGACTAAGTGAAAATACATGTGAACATGACCATGTGATGAATAAGTACAGGTTATTGTTTGTGGAAATTTAAGAGCAATGTGCTCGATAGTTGACCGAACTTTCGGTAAGATGGAATGGAGTAAGTGTTACAATGAAAGTTACTACAAAGAAAACATGAAAGAGTGAAATTTAGTAATAAATCAGTTTTAGACAGCAGAAATTGTGTGACTTTGAAAAATCAGCAAAAATGGTGGAAATTGAATTAGAAGTTGAATAAGATATGAAATAAAAGCTTATTGAGTCTATTTTCATATAAAGGAAACGTTTAAGCAAGATAATTTCATATTATGAGATATTTTAATTTTTGTGAGATAGAGTTAGAATGATTTCTGAATCTCCTATTCTGATTTGGGAAAATCATTAAAAATTGTACAAAAATTATTATGGGTTATAATTTATACGCTTAAAATCCTTAATGAGTCTCCTTTTTAAAGAAACAAACGAAAACATTATCCAAAGCTTGTACGAAGAGATAATTAATTTTTAGTGCAGTGGGGTTGGAACTTTCGGACAGCAAAATAGGAGTAACTTTAAAGAATAAACTGTACTTATTGGCTAGACCAAAAATTTGGAATATTTTATGGTAAGAAGATATGTGAATCTAGTTTTTGATAAAATTAACGGTTCTCAATTTGGAGTCTGGTAGCTCTGGATATAAATAATTTAGTGACCGTAACTTAAGAATATAGCTTAACAGGACTTTGAATAAATAGAGAGGAATTGAAAAATTGCATGTTAATACATTGCTTATTATTTTCATACGATCTTACTAAGCATAAAGCTTACTCCCTCATTTCCATTTCCTTAGTGTTCTCAGGTTGGCTCGGGGTTGGAGATCGTCGGAGGCAGCATCACACTATCAAGCCAATACCTTTGGAGTATTGATACATAAGTTAGAAATATCAAGTGAGTGGCATGTATAGGGACCTAGTTTTATAACATGTGTTATTATAATTTGGATGAATGTATTAGCCTATATTGAGCTATTGATTATGGCTTGTAAATCTAGCTATTCATGTTATGTCTAATAATTGTGATGTGAATATGGTTGGTAATATGTCATGTGTGTTGAATGCATGTTTTATAACCAATTGAGGTGGTCATGACCATGAATTAAATGTGTAATATGGAAATAAAATGATAATGCCTTGAACATGGACATTTGATGGATAGTTGGGTAACCACGGTATAATGGTATAAAGTGGGAAATAGTTTATGCATGTGAAATGTGGATACTCTATAAAGATAAGACTTGGCTAGAAGGTGTATGCTTGATGATAAGTTAGAATTAAATGGACATAAAGATAATTATGGTATAAAAGTATAAGAGGTAAGGTATTTGGCAAAGCGAAATGAATAAGATATGGTGTGTCTAGACTTGGTTTAATGTGAGAATGTGTAACACATGTATGTTGATAGGTAAATGAAATGTCTGCATCATAATCAAGGATGTTGAATGCTTTTGGATTCATGTTTGTGTGTATACATGTAAAGGGTGACAAAAAGGCTTGGAAAATAGCCTAAGTGTTGACCACACGGGTAGAGATACGGTCGTGTGGAGGACACAGCCTTAGCACACGTGTGTATGACTTGGCCGTGTGACCCTAAATATTTGTTGACGTCAAAAACAAAGAGTTACACGGACGTGTGAGACCACTCGGCCTACCCACATGGGCGTGTGACTCCCCAAACATGAAAATTTTCTAAGTGTTGTAAAAATATTCGTGAGTTCTCGGTTTAGTCCCAAACCGCTTTTAATGCATGTTTAGAGCCTCGAAGGCTCGTGTATGGGACATTTTGCATGTGGTCGAATGATTCTGATATGATTTAAGTTTTATAGCCCAGTTTTACATGCATGTGCATGTTTAAGTCCGGTAATGCCTTGTATCCTGTCTGGCGTCGGACACGGGTAAGGGGTATTACAGGGAAGAACCTATCAAGGAACAAACGAGACATGTCAGACCATATGTTGATAGATGCCGTGGGTAAATAAAATAGCCACTCTCTAGCAGAGTCGGATAGTGAGAAAGGAAAAGCACGAAGTTTGATTTAGTCTTCAGTTACTCCCTGAGGCTTCATGCTTGTGCACACCATATGGAACTCTTTAAGGTGGGTGTGCGGATTTTGGTTCTATAGTCCACAGAAAGTGGGTAGTAAATGGATCAAACCTGACTTTAATTCAAATGGCGTTCCTCCTACCAGATAGGTTATGCATAAGGGTTGTTGTTCATCTGATGCAGTGTCTAGTTGGCTTATCGTCCATTTAGCCATCTTATTTGGTTCGTCAAATGAGAAAATTTCTTCGGTATATGATATAGTTTCGAATCCAGGATATGGTCGTTTACCATGTCGAATGGCTTCTTTCCACAGTTTTCGGGCTAATTTCTCAATTTTTGGTTCAAACTCTAAAGTTCCCGATTCTGATATAGTCATAAGGTGAACAAAAAAAAATTAGAAAAATATCTCCAATCCCGACAATGGTGCCAACATTTGATGGGCGTCGAAACAACCAAAAATTATTCTTATTAAATTACTCTAAATAGTAGTAAAGAGTGGTAGTAGGGTCGAGTCCACAGAGATTGGATATCACAATCAACTTCTGCATTCACTTATGAACAGAATATTCGTCGCGTCAAATGTCGTGTCAAGAGTCGTGCCCACGACTCCAAACGAACCTACAAAATAATAAACAATTAAATCGGAGGGGGTTTAAGAATGTTTAAGAAGGTAAAATAATCTAATCAGCTTAAATAAAAGATTGAATACTATTGAAAATAAATGTAAACTGGAAATAAATTCAGACTTGTGTAAACAGATAAAAAAATCCTTAGCCTTAGACTCGTTAAATTTCGTATCAAGAATCGATCCTTGAAAATTAATCTTCTCCTCCAAACGATAAGCTGGTTATAGTAGTTAAGAATGTCCTAACCACCAATTCCTTCTCTAGTAGCTGGTTCCGGTACGACCTGCAAACCAACCATTACCGATTATCTAATCGAGATATACATGTTCCCGATTCAAGATTCTGAAAGCTTTGCATTCTGAAGAACCCACCTCGAATTAACAGCCTCAACCGCGTGGGTCGTTTAAACCTGATCACTTCTTTCTTAATTTGTTCTCAAAAATCTGAATACAACACGGCCGACTCGAATCTCCAACTGTAAGCAAACACGACTCCAACCCAACGTGCACTTTGACTTGAAATCGAATTTAACTTTAGGGATGATTGGTCTATCCTGATACTTAGGAAAGAAATGAATACTCGTATATCACAATTTCTGACCGGAAAGAACACCAGCCCAAGGCTAAGATGAAATTTAGTGAAATGCTTTGTATGTTTTGAAAGGTAGGTTAAGGATAATGGAAAAAATTGGGGAATGGAAAGACTTGAAAGGCAATTAGCCCAATTTATAAAAGCAAGCAAAATGCTAGTGAAAATAGTAGTAGCTCACGTCAATTCCAAAGAAAAAGAAAGAACAATTCTATTCCAAATTGAAGTAGGAATACAGAATTAATTGATGATTTCCTATGAACATAAAGCCCCTATTTATATACATGGGGTTTACTAAATTTAGCCTAAACTAATTTAATATAAAATCAAAAATAAAATTAAAATTAAAATAAATAAAATAAAATAAAATAAGATTTTCTTATTTTTGGCTTTTAAAAAGTCAAAATATTTGATGTGTCCTTAACTTCCTCCACCTTTTTTTATTTGGCCCCATTTTAATGATTATCTTTCAAATTGGCCCTTTTTAGCTTGTTTGTGACTAATTGCATCCCTGACAAGATTAAATCATAAAAGCACTTAATTAGCAGGGTTCAGTTAAAAAATAAATCAAATAAAACGCAAAAAAATTCAAATTAACATGTTTATCACTCACATATCTCTAAGCTAGTATCGACAAATCACAACAGACAATCCTCTCGACTCATCTGATTCAATTTGAAGGATTTCACTATTTTGGCTTTTCAATTCAATAGTCTTTCGTTTACAATTCACAACAGCATCATACAGAGTCAACCAATCCATACCCAAAATCACATCGAATTCATTAAACGGGTAAAAGTATCAAATTTGCCGAAAAATAGTAACCCTGAGTCATCAGAGAACAGTTCTTGTAAACTTTATCAACTAGGACATACTTGACTACGGGGTTTGATACTTTAATCACAAACTCAGTAGACTTAATAGGCAAACTCTTACTAGTCATTAGATTCATACATATATATGAATGAGTCGATCTAGGATCAATCAAGGCAATTACATTAGTGTCATAGAGAGAAAATGTATTAGTGATAAACATTTGGTGATGACATATCTTCACGAGCGCGAATTGCGTAAGCTCTGGCTGGCGCTCTAGCCTTGGTTCTCACAATAGAGTCCTTTGTCATTCATTTACTACTAGTCATATTTCTCGCATTGCTAGGTGGTCTCCCTTTAGAAGCTATGTTGCTTTGTCTTGCATTCTGAAATTTATCTTTCTCGGCTAACTTAGGGCATTCTCGAATAAAGTGATCTAACAAACCACATTTGAAACAAGCTTTATTATTCATCCAGTAGTCTCCAAAATGTCATCATCCACACTGTTGACACTCGGGATTATTATTTCTCACACTATCCACACTCGACACTAAAGTATCCACGATCTATATTTGGATACTCCATTGAAGCATTCGAACGAGTATACGAATCCCATGATTTCTGTGACGAGGATTGATAAGGTTTATTCATCGATCTCTTTCTCAAATCTCTAGCTTCGAAATTATCTTTTCTCTTTTCTTTGCCAAGTTTTTCGGCTTTGTAAGCTCAATCAACTAGCACCAGAAATTCTTTCAACTCTAGAATCTTGACTAGCAATCTGATATTGTCGTTCAACCCATCTTCAAATTGTTTACACATAATTACTTCGATGGAAACACATTCTCGAGCATATTTACTGAGTCTTACAAACTCTCTCTCGTACTCGGTTACAAACATTCGACCCTATTTCAACTGCATAAACTCTTTTTACTTTTGATCAATAAACCGTTGGCTGATGTATTTCTTTTTGAATTCAGCTTGAAAGAATCCCTAGGTGACCCGTTCTTAGTACGACAGATACTAAAGTATTTCACCATTGATACGTTGTGTCTCTCAGAAGTGATACGACACATTTTATACATTTAGCTAGTGTGCAGGATAGTTCATCAAATACTCTGATACTATTCTCAAGCCAAAACTCGGCCCTCTTAGGGTCGTCATTAACAGTAGCTCTAAATTTTTTAACCCCATATTTTTAGATTTTATCAATAGGTGGCTTATTCAATCATAGAGGTTCAAAAACTTGAGGAGCTACGGGAACCGATTGGGCCTTAGGTGGGGGTGGAGGTTGCTGAGTAGCCGAATTTCTTCGAACAAACTCCATAAACCACTCATTCATCATCTAGAAGAAGGCTTCTTTAGCCTCTCCTCCCTGACTACCAGATACAGGTCTCGACTCTGATTGCGCTACTCCCTGAGCAGAGGCTGGTGCATTACATTCAACATCATTAGCTACAGCTCGATTGAGATCCATTTACTATATGAAAACACGTTTTAAAACTGTCAGGAGATATCACACTATCACAAGTTATATATGGCATGTATAGCTAAACTCTCACATATGCTACGTTAGACCTAGAATCAACTAAACCGTAACTCTGATACCAATAAATGTAACACTCCTCACTCGTATTCATTGCCAGAATAGGGTTATGAATTATTACCGAGCTTATAACACAATTAAACATACATTTCTCATACATTTTTCCATTTTCAAATATAAAACACTCACTTTCATTAATAATGTCCCTAATACGAGCCTACGAGGCCCAAAACATGCATTAGGAGTGGTTTGGGACTAAACTGATAACTCAAAATTTTTTTGGAAAACTTAGAAAATTTTTCAAACTACAGGGGACACACGCCTGTACAGCCCGGCCGTGTGAGAGACATTCCTGTGTCACAAGCCGTGTGGACATTCAAAATGGGATCACATGGCCATGTTCAGCCCCGTGTAACTCACTGACTTGGGTCACACGGCCAACTACATGCCCATGTGCCCTTCAAAATGGCCACACACCCCTGTGTGCCAGGCTGTGTGCTAAGCCGTGCCAATCCTATAAGGTATACTAACTTATGCCACACGACCAAGTCACACGCCCATCTGCTAGACCATGTGGAGCATACTGACTTGATTTCTAAATCAACACCAGGGGACACACGGCCGTGCAACCTGATCGTGTGTCACACACGGCTGAGACACACGCCCATGTCTCTGCCCATGTGGACAAAAATAGGCCATTTACCAAGTCATCTTCCCACCCAAATTTGCATACACCTACACCAAACCAAATGGCACCAAACATGACATAAATAGGCATTCATCCAATCTTAAATAAGCTTAATTCATGCCATTTCAATACCAACATATACAAGGCACACAAATACCACAATATGCCATTCAATTTCATACCAAATCTCACATTCACAAATCATCAATGTGGACACTTCCAATTATGCATCATTTTGACCAATTCTCAAATATCAACCATTTACCACAATCATTTGCATAGCAAATATCAACACAAGACATAGACCATTTACATATATATACACAACCAAATCAACCAAAATAAGTCAACTCCCATGGCTATATGATAAACCGTCATTTATACATATTTTTACCCCATTCTTTACGCATTTTATGGATGATTTTTCCTTAGAATTTGTGAATTCGATGCTCCTAATGCCTTAATTTCATGTTTTATACTTAAGTGAGCTTAGGAGAGTGAAAGGAACGAGAAACGGGCCAAAAACAAAGAAAATGGGCCAACGTACGAAATCAACACGGCCTGGACTTCCTCACACGAGCAGACCACACAGTCGTGCCATTCTAACAGGCTCAAACACGGCCTGAAGTAATCGCACAGGGGCGTGTCACACAGGCATGTCCCTGCCGAACCCAAGTTGAGTCCAATTTCAAAAAGGCTAATTTTGAGGGTTCTTAGGCATTCCAAAGCCTATAAATACACCCTAGAAGAGGAGAAAATGAGGAGGCATAGGGAGGAAGAAAGGAATTACTCGAAGAAAGCCAATTGATCCATCTCAGAAGCCGGATTCATCCTCAAGACTGAAGGTCTCCCCTCAATTTCCCTTTAGGAGTTTTGGGTTTTCTTTATGTTTTGTATTCATTATTCTTCTGAGATGTTTTCCTTTTTAGTTATGAACTAAATCCCCTAAATACCTAAGGGGGATGAAACCTAAGACGAATCTTGTTATTATTTTTTGAATTGTATGATAAATATTTGACTTGTTCTTAATTATGTGTTCTTAATTCTTGTTTTGATATTCCAGGATATTGATTCAAGTTACGCTCTTATTTAGAGGAGGAATAGACCCTATCTAAAAGTACAATTGTCACAATTAAGCGGAGTTGATTGTGCGCCTAGAGATAGCGTGACAAGATTTTACCAGATTAGGGTGAAACCTAATAAGGGGATCCATAGATCGAGTTAATGCAACCCTAGGGTGATAATTAGAGAAAAGTCTTAGTTATTCAATCTAGGGATTAGACATTATTAGTCTTGAATAGGGATAATAACAAAACTTAGGGATCTCTACGAAACAAGTTAAATGAATAAATCGTCCGATTCAGAGTCAGAATAATAGGTAAAGTCTAGGTGGATTCTTCCTTAGGTATTGTCTTAATTCAATCGTTTTCCAAAAGTAATCCCCCAATTCTATTTTCTATGAATTCTTAGTTTAGTTAATTAGTTAGTTAAAACAAACCCTCTTATTCTTAGACTAGATAATAAAAAGACAGTCATTACTAGTACTTTTAGTTCCTTTGGGTTTGAAAATCCGGTCTTGCTAAAACTATACTACTGTTCGATAGGTACACTTGCGTACATCGTGATAATAGTTAGTTTCAAGAACGATTAATTATAAATATTTAAAACCTGTTACAAAATCACGATCACTATATACAAAACCAAACACTAAACATTTACAAGCCAATCCAAATGGCTAAATTCATTACCATACTATATACCAAAATGACCAAAGCTCCTATACATTCCATATAACCAAAAACATAGATTCAAAAGTACCAAAGTGATAGCTTGATAGTGTGATGAGGTCTCCGACGATTCTCGAATTTGAGCTAACTTTGATTTCACTATAAAACACAGAAAAATAAACAATGTAAATTATAAAGCTTAGTAAACTCGTATAAAAGTATAACTGAACTTACCATATATATACAATTTAAGCAATTTAAATGTGACACCCCTAATTTGACCCTAGTCGAAAAGTGGTTTCGGGACCACAAAATCAAGTCACAAAAAAATAATTAATTGTTATATTCTATGCTTATTATTTGTGAATAAGTATGTGTAAAAATTTCATGTTTTAATTTTGTCATTTGGATGTGAAATTAGCTAAAAAGGACATATTTGAGAAACTTTAAAAATATGATAGGCAAATGTCCAAGTGATTAAAATGTTAAATTACTAAAGTTGTGGACTTGCATGTCAAATGGCCTACTTTTAACATTAGTGGATGGTAATGATGTTATGATTTTGGCATTATGTGTATATTATATTTAGTAACTAATATTTAATAGTTTATAATTTGAAAACATGAATTAAATAAAAAAAGAATGGTGATAAAAACAAAGAAACTTTTCTCTTTGTTTTCTCTTATTGCCGTAACTAAGTAAGAAAGAAAGGAAAGAACACCAAAGGCACTCGGTCACTTGGTGTTGGGAATTAAGGTGAGATTTCATGTGTTTTATTTTTAATTTTTGCGAAATGTTGTTAGTTTTGAAGCTCACAACATGACTCATATGTTAATTTTTGTGAATTTATTTCATAAAGCATTCGGTCATGGCTTCAAGGATTAGATTGTGGATGTTTTGATGATAAGTGTTTATGGATGAGGATAGACTAATTAAATTTGCTATGAGGGGCAAGTTTGAGTAAAATTTCATTCGGTTCTTAAAGTGAAGTATGAAACTTGTGCTTAATTGTGGAATGCTATAATTAAATTGCTAATATATGTTTATATACTTGCCGAATTTGAATTAAGGTGAAAGACGAGGTAAAGAATGAGTTTGAGTTGAAAATTTATAATTGTAATTAAATTGATAGCATATATTTATATATTAGCCGAATGTGCTAAAAGCTAATGCATGATTTAGTTTAATCGATGTAATGATACAAATTATGATATTTACTTGTGGTTTTGAAGTATAGAAAATTTGTTAAGTTGCCGAATGTGAAATTTAGGTAAGGAAATGTGTACAAATAATATTTGTATGGATAATTGGTTTAAAGGGGTCGGCATTATACATTGTTGATATGGTGTTATTAATGTAAAGCATTTTAGTATAGACGTATATACATATGGTCACTTCGAACGTATTGAGATGGCCGAATAAGGCTAACGATGAGTATGCTTTGATTTTCTATAATACTTAGTAATTTGTTTAAGGTGATTAAAGATGTGTACGATTATTTTATATTGAGCTAAAAGTAGTTATATGGCCTATTTAAATTTCTTGTGGTATTCGGACATAAGCAAGCACAATGGGATTTTAATAAGTTAAATTTGTTTTAGATTAAGCTCAAGAGCTTAAGGAGCCTAATTCGGATAGGGGAAAAGCTAAACTAACCAAATAGCCGATTCGTAGTCGTTCGATGACATTCGAGGTAAGTTTCTAAGTAATTAAACCTATTTTGAGTTTTGATTAATGGATACTATTATAGAAATGGCTAAATTGAAAAATATGATGTGGCCATGATATCTTCTAAGGCCGAATGGAAAATTTTATGTATTTGAATCAATTTACTAATGTGATTTTGTACCTAAGACGAAATAAAATGACAAGGCGTAATATCTAGCTTAAGAGTTAACGACCAATGAGATGAATGTGAAAGTGTGTATATGTGATAAGGCCGAATGGCCAATGTGATGAATGTGAAAGTGTGTATATGTGATAAGGCCGAATGGCCAATGTGATGAATGTGAAAGTGCATACATGTGATAAGGCCGAATGGTTAATGTGATATATGTGTAAGTGAATATGTGATAAGGCCAAATGACCAATTGTGAAAAGTGTGCAATATTAGATATTTAATGAGGCCAAAGTTAGTAAAAATATAAATATATATTAAATGAATTGTGCTGAGATTGTATCCGGGTTAGAGATCCGCTGGCTTCATGCTTGGATTGTATCCGGGTTTAAAGTCCTGCAGGCTTAATGCTGGTGAATTAAGTAAGATTATGATCTTGAATGTTCGCAGTGAACTACCATCAATTAAGTACTATACATTTAAGATGTTCAGATACATATTACCTTCTCATTTGTAAGTTTACCTCAAAGTGAATCACTAGCATTCAAGAAAAATGCATATGTGATTGATTATTATATTGTGAAAATGAGGATGACCTAATCAGTCTTGGTATGCTTGTATAATGTAGTATATACTAAGCTTTCATGTATGTACTCGTGTACATTCAGCCAACGATTCGGTGAATTATTAGTATTAAAGAACGATACATATGTGGGAATGATTATTATATCTTTGAATAAGGGAATAATCTATTCGGTCAATGGTTGTTAGTATGACAAAGTATTTGATTTAAATTTATCGTATGAGCTTTAAGTAAAGAAAAGTATGTGCTGAGATTTATATATGTAATTGTGCATATTCGGCCAAAAAGGCCTTATAAATTGAGAATAAATTGTATTCGGCTAGATGTACAAATGCAAGGGAAGGATTGTATTTTGTCAACCTATGTATATGTGATAAGGTTTATGTTTGGTTCTTTGTGTACCCATACTGTAATTCAATACATGCCACGTTGAAATACTCGAAAGTTTTGATGCGATTATGAAATAAGGAATTAAGTTTTTATATATATATATATATATATATTCATGTATGTGCATGAAACAAGTACGTTTGAGTAAGTGATTATGATTATTGAAAGAGTATATGTTATGCTAAATGAGTAGTGACTCTATGAATCTATTCATGATAGATTATGATATTACTATGTGCTTCTAAATATGGAAACTAAACGTGGTAAAAGTATTATGTTTTAGTTTGATTGATTGAATTAGAAGTAGATATGAGGTTTCTAGATGCGAAAGACTATGTGAATCAACTTTGGAAGAAATAGATAAACTATATATGCGTGCATGAGGTTTGAACTATTTGACGGAATGGTGAGATCTCTTGATATGCAAGGTCTAAGACGATGAGGCTTAGTAATGAAACGACAGTTAAAGATGTTTAGTACATTAAGTTGGCCAGGTATGTATCAGGTACTTGTATGTGATTTTCAATTCGGATTAGATCAAAAGTATACAAAGCGATGCATATGTGAATAAGTGTATGAATGCAAATGTGACCACAATCCATGTGACTATGATACATTTGGCCAATGTGTTATGCCATAAGAATGTATTCGATTAAACTATAATAGAGGCATTTAGATTGGAGTGTAATTATGAACTAAGTGTGCCTTGTGAGCATACGAATATTTGACCATTTTGGTCATTATCATGAAATAATTTGTGGTAACTAAATGATGTGGTTATTGAAATTATAGTTCGTTATGGAGCTCTAGATTGACTTCATTGATTAGAAGAATCGAGTGATAAATGATAATTGAATTTGATTCTGTAAAATTATCGTTTTAATTAAGACTTACTAAGCTTATGTAAGCTTACTCCGTTTGTCTTTTGTTTTTGTTTTATAGATTGTGGACTCTGATTACTAGCTCGGGGATCGTCAGCACTTCATCACACTATCTACTATTATGGAAACCTTGTGATTTGGATTTAGCTTATGGCATGTATAGGATAGATTATAGTAGAATGATATCATAACTATTGTTTATAAGCCATGCGAATATGGCATCCTTTGGAAGTCTACTTTTATAAGTTATAAGTTTGATCTTTGTTTGTGTTTGCAAATTTAATTAAATGAATAATCCTTATTCACTAAAAAGAAAAAAAAATGTTCAAAATTTTACTGTTTTGATCTGCTTCCAAATTTTTTTTGGTAATGCCTCGTCCTATTCCGGTGACGGTTACGGGATAGGGGTGTTACATTAAACATAACATAACATATCTCATAATGATTCACCAACCTACCACATTTTTTTTACCAAGTTAATTATGAATTTCATAAATTTCCTCATTTCAATGCTTATACAGTTCATGTACATACCTGTACCATCTCGTATCAAATTCATATTCAACCACATCTCTAATATACCCATTGAACCATTTGAAATACTATCGGACACATAGGAATCTTGCATCCTAAGTGCCACATATATAACAAAAGCTGTCTCAATCTCATATCATATATAATTCTCACTGTCGAGATATCAATGGGTCTTCTCACACAAACTGACGGTCATGACGACACTACACAATGCTGCTCACACAAGCTGACGAGTATCCGTGACACATGTCGAATAAATCAGCTATCGGTAGGACGTATGGACCAACACCCAAATCACATAATCCCTAATGACATGTCATTCATATCCAAATCTATTCCCAAGGTTCAACCGGGATTTCACTTTTGTCGAATCGTCGTCGAATATGTCCGCAAGGTTGTATTCACAATTTATTCAATATTAAAACATTTAAAACACAATTATAATAATACTTATTAACATACGAACTTACTTCAATTGCAAAAACGACGAAATAAGTCGATTAGGCCGATACTTTGTTTTTCCTCTGATCTAAATTCGAATTTCACTTTTCTTGATCTAAATGTAATCAAAATTAACTTATTTAATTATCATTCTATTCAATTTAGTCCAAAATACACATTAAGGAAACTTTACATTTTTACCCCAAATATTTCAACATTTTTACAATTTAGTCCTTATCTCATAAAAATACAAATTCATGCAATTCAACCTATACCGATGCTAGCCAAATTTCAATTAAGTCCCTAGTAGCCTATATTTTTCATTTATTTCACAATTTAACCATAAAATTTTAACATTTCTCAATTAAATCCCTAAATGATAATTTTGTCAAAGATCACTTTACAAATGTTGCTTATTTAACAACAAGCATACATTTTCTATCGTCAAACATCAAAATACACCTAGATTCATCAATGGAAAAATCCTAAACATTTAAAAATTTTACAAATTAGTCCCTAGGCTAGCTAGATTAAGTTACAACGATGCCGAAAGCATAGAAATCATTAAAAACTGAGTCAAAATACATACCATGCAAGTGAAGGAGTCTAGTCAAAAGCTCAACCTTAAAAAATGGTGTTTTTCTATCTTATTTTCGGTGGAAGCAAATTAGCCATGAAGATGATGCCTTATTTTCATTTATTTTACCTTATTTAATTATTAATTTACTTTATTAACCTTTGTCATTTAACATTAAAATTCACTTAACCATGCACATAAATGTCCACCCACTTTAATGTTATAATTACCACATAAGGACCTTTAGCTTAAAGTTCTATAGCTATTAGAGACCTTTAGCTAATAGAACACAAGTTTTACATTTTACGGGATTTAGTTTTTTTATCGAATTGAGCATTTAAACGATTAAATTTCTTAACGAAATTTTCAAAAAATCATATTATTATGTTGAAGACATTAAAATAATAATGAAATAAATATTTTAACCTCAAATTTTTGGTCCCAGAATGTAACGCCCCAAAAATCCTAAACTTTTTTTTTCGGTTTTGATAAAAAGTGTGCTTAATATGCCTATTCAAGTTTTATTTATGTGATAATAGGCCTTGGTTAAGTTTTGAGTTCAAAATTTGAGGTGAAGGAAATTATTGTTTAATAATTAAAAGAACCTTGATTGCAAGGAGGTTGGCTTTTAAATAAATGAAGGAGGAATTGGACACAAGGAGCCTTGTGTTGGAGTGGCAAGTAGCATCCCATGTGGGACTTAGAGGTGGCGTCACATGCATGGTAAGGAGGTTTGGGGTTCAAATCCCTCCTTGATCAAAAGAAGGATTTATTTTTGCTTAATGAATGGCTAGTAGTGGTGTTGGATGTAAACTCTGAAGGGAGTGATCACAGGAGAAATTTAAGGAAGGGATTAATGAGTTATCAAGGAGAAAAGTTAGGAGATGAGGGGTGTAGAGAAGTGGAGTCAAATTGGGAATGTGGGTTAGGTAAATTCAGAAATAGTGTATATATAGGTGCCGATTTTGGGGATTCTAGGGTAATGCCAAAATTACTTCTCTTCCTTTAGCCAAACTCCTCTTTTTTGTGATGCCGAAACACTTTTCACTCTAAGTGCTCAGAAGCTGTATTCCTTGTCCTTGCTTGCCGATTTTTCATTCTTCTCTTCTCAAATTCTCTTTTGATTCACCTTTGGTTTTAAACAATTCCTAATTCTCTTCTTCTTTATGCTAAATAACCCCTTTTACCATACAAATCTCAAAGACTGAATACCCCTTTGACTGAAGATCCTCTGTGTTGCCACTACTCCCTCCACTTCGGCCGATTCTTGTGTAAGTGCTTTGCTCTTTAAGTCAATTTTCCCAGTACCGATTTCTTCTCTCCCTCAACTTTTCTAATTTAGTTTTGGAAGGGGATTAGTAACGAATCTTGAAGATCAGATCTCTATCGAATCGCTCCTTAGGCGTTTTGGGGATTTTGGGCAAGTGTTCCTCTTTTATTGATTAAGGTTGGCCAAATGGTCATGGATAATTTAAGAGTGACTTAAGATGATTGCGAGTCACTTGTTGTTTAGTTCTTAACGATTAAGATGGATGCAGATTTAAGAAGTAATCATGATTAGTGTTCAAGGAAGGGCTCCTAAGGCTTATTGTTCAAGGTAAGGCAAATGTGAGATTTTCGGTTTTTGGTGATCGCATTTGATGAGTGTGTGATTAATTGTTGAGTGACATCATTTGTAGGTTCGTGGCTAAGAAGATCACAGCACGTTCTAGTACCAAGTGTGTACATACACTGCGCACACATAGTAGACCAATAAATCTCGAAATGTCGAAAAGTCGAAACGCCAAAAAGCCGAAAGTTGGGCTACAATAGTCTTCCGAGTGTGTGAACACTCATAAGGGGAAAATTGATAGGTTATCAGAGGCCTCATGAGTGATTCGATGGACTTGGGTCGTGTTTTGGCCAACCGGGACAGAATGGACTAAATGGTCCTAGTGGGCTGTAGGGCCCATAATAAGCAAAAGTTGGCAATTTGATACTAAGTGATGAAAAAGCATATGATTGCATGACTAATAATGTGATTGGGCCTGATGGGCCATATGAATGTGATTGGGCTTGATGAGCCATATGAATAAGATTGGGCCTAGGGGCCATATGCATGTATGTAGACTTGTTTGGGCTTTATAAGGGGTTTTGGGCCTAGTATCTAATAACTGCTTAAATAGACATAAAACTTAAATAAATAATTAATTGTGACCATGGACAAGCCATATGGTTAAGGTGTGGCAATGGGTATATGCATGTCTAGGATTGGATCTAGGTAGAGCTTGGTGCTTAAGCGGTCTTAATGACTCACCTCCTCTTCTCTGGAATCCTACCTGGTGCATAGTATTTGTTCACTTTAGCCAACGAGGACTTGTTAAAGGGCCAAGGTAAGTAATAAACCCATAATAGAGAGAAATTATCGAAATGCCCCTAAGGGCGAGAAATGACTAAAATACCCCTATGTGTTTAATGTAAGACTTATAGATGTTACATGTGTACCTATTGCATTCATAGGATATCCTGTTGAGGTTGCATATGGGTTGGGAATTATGGAATGGAGGAAGTATATAATGATTGCATGGTTGCTTGACGATCGTGGATCCACCGACAGGTATTAAGCCCAATATGTGATTAGCAGCTTGCTGCAATGAAGGTAGTACTACAATCGGGCTACCATTGATGTGTATCGGATGGGTGGGTCGATATTTATATCCCCACATGATGTATACCGGGGGACGGAGTTGGTGTATAGCAATTGGATTATTGGGGTGGGTTGCACAGCATTGCATGTATGATATTATGGTGATTGATGATTACTTAATACTCTTTGAGGGTTGTACACACTGAGTTTTCGAAAACTCACCCCCTATTTTATTTTTCTCAGGTGATGCTCAGTAGGAGGTTCGACGGTTAGAGGGACTCCGAGGTGGCCAACTAGCCAGATGACTTGGACTTGTTTTCTTAAGCCTATAATTTTATAGTATTCAAAGTTATTTCAGTTCGAATTATAATAAGGCCTAATTGCTAGATATTATTTCATTATCATTACTACGCTTTGGAAACTAAATACAAATTGAATGTTACTTAATTTTCTCTTGAAGGGTTTTCAATGAAAACAAGGTTTTCGATAAAATACTTCAATGTGACACACAGGTTCTGGCCATAACGTCCAGGCCGGGGTTGAGGTGTTACATTTCTAGTCCAGATAATACGTGAATCAACAATGAGTGCTAGAAGAGGTGCAAGAGGCCGTAGCCGAGGCCGCGGAAGTGTTAGGGCCAAATCGTCGACATCGGGCCATATGCCCAATGTTGGAGTAGAAGAGGCTCCAGCCTCACCCGTGGCTGAGACTGGACCATATGATCGGGCTGCGGGGGATGATGCATTATCGCAGGCAATGCTAAGGATTTTGGAAAGGGTCGCAGTGCCCAATAATGGTACGGGAAATCGGGGGTCAATTCCAGAGCGACTTCAATCAAATGGGGCTGAGACCTTTAAGGGTGTGGCTGGTGTGTTTCCTAACGTGGTTGAATACTGGTTGGAGGCCACTGAAAGGATAATGGAGGACTTGGACTTTTCACCTGAAAAAAAGTTGAAAGGGGCAGTGTCATTGCTTAGGGAAGAAGCTTACCAGTGGTGGCTGACAGTGAAAGTGGGCACCCAATGTGAACAGGTCACTTGGGAGTTCTTCAAAACTGTGTTTCAAGGGAAGTATGTGGGTGCGAGTTATGTGGATGCTAGAAGGAACGAGTTCCTAAACTTGACCTAGGGAAACAAATCTGTGGCGGAGTATGAGATGAAATTTCTACTCCTTAGTAGGTATGCAAGAGTTATGGTGGCAATAGACTATGAGCGTTGCATTAGGTTTGAGGATGGTCTTAGGGATAGCCTCAGAGTATTGATAGCTCCACAAAGGGAACGAGTTTTCTCGGAGTTGGTAGAGAAAGCAAAGATAGCAGAGGATGTGATGCGCACTGAACGCCTAAATCGGGAAAAAGAAAGGGGTAAGAATAAAAAGGAGGCTGAGACTTTTGGTGCTGGACAGAGGCTTAGGGCTAGGGCCAGAGTTAATGTGTTAGTTAGAGCAGGGCCCCCTGCGGTTAATCTAGGGGTGCCACCTTCTGCTGATTGTGGGAATGGTCATGTAGGCGAGTGTTGGAAGAGGATGAGAGTTTGTCTAGCTTGTGGATCTATGAAGCATAGGATCAAGAGTGCCCTAGAATGCCAAGTCATGTGCCAGTCGTGGGCCGAGGTGGTGTTCAGCCACCTAGAGGTGGTCAGCTGCCGCCAAGGGGCCGTGGGCAGGCTAGGGGCTGTAACGGCAATAGACGTGGACGTGGTGCACCATACGAAAATGCAGACCATACTGAGGCAAGGCAGCCAGCTTTGGTTTATACTGCTCGTCATCGAAAAGACGGGGATGCCTCAAATGTGATATATACACGAGTTACCTTACACTGCATTGATTGATATTTGATCGACGCATTCATATGTTGCATGCAATATGACTGAACCTTTGGGTGGTATGTTTGAAATTACTGCGAATGAGATTACTGTGATAAGTTTGTTAGGTCAGTCAGTGGGAGTGAATAAGTTATTTAGGGAGGTACCCTTAGTAGTCCAAGGGGTTACCTTTTTAGCGGATTTGATGGAACTTCCGTTTAGCGAGTTTGATTTAATCTTGGGTATGGATTGGCTGGTGAAACACTGAGCAACCTTGGATTGCACTGCAAAGCGAATGGTGTTATGAATGGCAGAGGATAAGGAGGTGGTGGTGATTGATGAACACTAGAATTATCTGTCGAATGTGATTTCAGCATTAAGGGCTAAGAAGTTGGTACGAAAGGGATGCGAAGCCCATTTGGCTTATATTAACGATACGGAGGCTAAGAGCCCTACTGTTAAGGAGTTGAGAACAGTGAGGGAATTTCTTGATGTTTTTCCTAAGGAGCTTCCAGGGTTGCCGTCCAACAGAGAAGTAGAATTTGGAATCGAGTTGTTACCTAATACGGCTCCGGTGTCTATCGCCCCTTATCGGATGGCACCGAAGGAGTTGGTAAAACTTTAAGGCACAGATTCAGGAATTGTTGGATCAAGGATTCATCTGACCAAGTGTGTCTCCGTGGGGAGCATCGATGTTATTCGTAAAGAAGAAAGATGGGACGTTGCGAATGTGTATAGATTACCGGTAGTTGAACAAGTTAACTGTTAAAAACAAGTATCCATTACCGAGAATCGAGGATCTTTTTGATCAGTTTAGGGGAGCTTTCATTTTCTCGAAGATTGATCTACATTTGGGGTATCACCAATTGAGGGTTAGGGAGGCGGATGTTCAAAAGACAACTTTTAGAACTCGTTATGGGCACCACGAGTTCTTGGTGATGCCATTCGGGCTGACGAACGCACCTGTCGCTTTCATGGATCTCATGAATCGAGTTTTCTAACCCTACCTGGATCAGTTTGTTGTGGTTTTTATAAATGACATCTTAGTGTACTCAAGAGATGAGGATGAGCATGATGTACACTCAAGGATTGTGTTGCAGATTTTGAGGGAGAAGCAGCTGTATGCCAAATTCAGTAAGTGCGAATTTCGGCTAAGGGAGGTTACTTTTCTAGGACATGTGGTGTCAGCTGAGGGGATTATGGTGGATCCTCAAAAAATTGAAACAGTGTTAGACTGGAAAGCACCTAAGTCAGTGTCAAAAATCTGAATTTTTTTGGGCTTAGCAGGGTACTATAGGCGATTTATTGAGGGCTTTTCATTAATTGCTGCACTTTTAACAATGTTGTTGAGGAAGGGGGTATGGTTTGATTAGACGGACAAGTAGCAAGAAAGTTTTGGAAAGCTTAAGAAGGTTTTAACTGAGGCCCCTGTGTTGATACAGCCAGAGCCTGGAAAGGAGTTTACGGTTTATAGTGACGTGTCGCATGTAGG
The DNA here is from genome assembly GCA_025698465.1 of Gossypium longicalyx. Classification (NCBI taxonomy): domain Eukaryota; kingdom Viridiplantae; phylum Streptophyta; class Magnoliopsida; order Malvales; family Malvaceae; genus Gossypium; species Gossypium longicalyx. The sequence goes on from CM047006.1 coordinate 32,152,269, forward strand.
CTTGGGCTGTGTATTAATGCAGGAAGGAAAGGTAGTTGCGTATGCGTCGCGTTAACTTAAGACTCACGAGGTGAATTACCCAACCCACGACTTGGAACTAGTTGTGGTGGTTTTCACACTAAAAATATGGAGGCATTACTTATACGGAGAGAAGTGCATAATTTATTCGGACCATAAGAGTTTGAAGTACCTCCTTACCCAAAAGGAGCTAAACCTTAGGCAGTGTAGGTGGGTGGAATTATTGAAGGATTATGATTGTACGATTGAATACCACCCTGGCAAAGCAAATGTTGTAGCCGACAAGTTGAGTTGTAGGGTTAAGTCAGACTTGAGAGCTATGCTCACCCATTTAAGCTTGTTGGATGATGGTAGCTTGTTAGCTGAGCTTAAAGTGAAGCCAGTGTGGGTCAAACAGATAAAGAGTAAGCAGTTAGTGGATGAGACTCTGGGTGCTCGTTTTAGACAAGTAGAAAATGGGGAGACGTCAGACTTTGGGATAAATAGTAAAGGAGTGTTGTGTTTCTGTGATAGGATGTGTATATCAAAGGACGATGATCTAAGGCAGTCTATTCTGTGAGAAGCGCATAACAGTCTCTATGCTATGCATCTTGGTAGAAACAAGATGTATCGAAATTTGCGTAAGCTTTATTGGTGGCCTAGACTTAAGCGCGAGGTTATGGAGTTCGTAAGTAAATGCTTGATTTGTCAAAAGGTGATGGCGGAACAATAGTTGCCTTCAGGATTGCTTCAGCCAGTAAAGATTCCACTTTGGAAGTGGGAAAGGATTACTATGGACTTTGTTAGTGGGCTACCCTTGACGCCTACTAAGAAAGACTCAATATGGGTTATAGTGGATCGATTAACCAAGTCTGCCCATTTTGTAGCGGTCCGCACCGATTACACATTACAAAAGCTGGCTAGGTTATATGTGGCGGAGATTGTAAGATTGCATGGAGTGTCAGTTTCCATAATTTCTGATAGAGACCCACGTTTCACTTCGCGATTTTGGAAGAAGCTGTACGAGGCGTTGGGCACTAGATCGAACTTCAGTACGACATTCCACCCTCAATTGATGGACAGTCAGAAAGGGTGATCCAAGTTTTGGAAGATATGTTGAGGGGATGTGTAATTGAGTTTCGAGGTAGCTGGGAAGACTTTTTGCCGTTAGCCGAATTTGCGTACAATAATAGTTATCAAGCAAGTATTGGGATGGCTCCATATGAAGCACTGTATGGGCGAAGGTGTAGAACTCCAACATGTTGGACGGGATTGGGCGAACGGAGAGTTTTGGGCCCTGAGTTAGTAGCAGATACTGAGGGTAAGGTAAAATTGATTCGGGATCGATTGAAGGAGGCCTCGGATAAGCAGAAGTTGTATGCTAACCTTAAGCATCGAGAGATAGAGTATGCAATGGGGGACTTAGTTTTTCTTAAGGTCTCTCCGTAGAAGAAGGTATTAAGGTTTGGACAGAAGGGAAGCTAAGCCCTAGGTTCATTGGGCCATATCGGGTTGTGAGGCAGATTGGGCCAATCGCTTAATAACTGGAATTACCTTCTGAACTAAGCCAAATCCACAACGTGTTTCATGTTTCCATGCTAAGACGATATCGCTCGGATCCTTCACATGTCGTGTCGGTTGAGGAGATCGAGGTTAGGTTAGACCTAACTTTCGAGGAAGAGCCCATACAAATAATTGGTCGTGATGTTAAAGTACTGAGAAGGAAGTCTGTCCCATTAAACAAAATGCTTTGGCGTAATCACAAGGCTGAGGAGGCTACTTGAGAACCTGAGGAAGCGATGCGACATCAATATCCTCAGCTGTTTGGATTAGGTAAAATTTTGAGGACGAAATTTCTTTTTGGGGGTAGAGTTGTAACGCCCCAAAAATCTCGAACTTTTTTTTTCGGTTTTGATAAAAAATGTGCTTAATATGCCTAGTCAAGTGTTATTTACGTGATAATAGGCCTTGGTTAAGTTTTGAGTTCAAACTTTGGGGGTGAAAGAAATTATAGTTTAATAATTAAAAGAACCTTAATGGCAAGGAGGGGTGTAGAGAAGTGGAGCCGAATTGGGAATGTGGGTTAGGTAAATTCGACAATATTGTATATATAGGTGTCGATTTTTGGGATTCCAGGGTAATGCCAAAATTGCTTCTCTTCCTTTAGCCAAACTCCTCATTTTTGTGTTTTCAAAACACTTTTCACTCTAAGTACTCAGAAGCCGAATTCCTTATCCTTGCTTGCTGATTTTCCATTCTTCTCTTCTCAAATTCTCTTTAGATTAACCTACTTCTCTTATTCTTGGTGCCGAATAACCCCTTTTACCATACAAATCTCAAAGGCCGAATACCCCTTTGACTGAAGACCCTCTGTGTCGCCACTACTCCCTCCACTTCGGCCGATTCTTGTGTAAGTGCTTTGCTCTTTCAGTCAATTTTCCTAGTACCAATTTCTTCTCTCCCTCACCCTTTCTAAATCGATTTTGGTAGGGGATTAGTATCGAATCTCGGAGTTCAGATCTCTTCCAAATCGCTCCTTAGGCGTTTTGGGGATTTTGGGCAAGTGTTCCTCTTTTATTGATTAAGGTTGGCCGAATGGACATGGATGATTTAAGAGTGACTTAAGATGATTGTGAGTTACTTGTTGTTTAGTTCTTAATGATTAAGATGGATGCAGATTTAAGAAATACTCGTGATTAGTGATCAAGGAAGTGCTGTTAAGGTTTGTCATTCAAGGTAAAGCAAATGTGAGATTTTGGATTTTTGGTGATCGCATTTGATGAGTGTGTGATTAATCGTTGAGTGACATCGTTTGTAGGTTCCTGGTTAAGGAGATTGCAACACGTTCTAGTACCAAGGGTGTACATACACTGCACACACACAGTAGACCGGTAAATCCCAAAATGCCAAAAAGCTGAAAGTTGGGCTACAATAGTCTTGTGAGTGCGCGAACACTCGTAATGGGGAAATCGATAGGCTATTAGAGGCCCCATGAGCGATTCCATGGACTTGGGCCATGTTTTGGCCAACCGAGCCAGAATGGGCTAAATTGGCCCGGTGGGCTGTAGGGCCCATAATAGGCAAAAGTTGGCAATTTGATACTAAGTGATGAAAAAGCATATGATTGCATGACTATGAATGTGATTAGGCCTGATGGGCCATATGAATGTGATTGGGCCTAGTGGGCCATATGCAGGTATGTAGACTTGTTTGGGCTTTGTAAGGGGTTTTGGGCCTAGTATCTAATAACTACTTAAACATACATAAAACTTAAATAAATAATTAATTGTGACTGTGGACGAGCCATATGGTTAAGGTGTGGCAATGGGTATATGCATGTCTAGGATTGGATCTAGGGAGAGCTTGGTACTTAAGCGGTCTTAATGATTCACCACCTCTTCTCTGGAATCTTACCTGGTGCATAGTATCTGTTCACTTTAGCCAAAAAGGACTTGTTAACGGGCCAAGGTAAGTAATAAACCCATAATAGAGAGAAATTACCGAAATGGCCCTAAGGGCGAGAAATGACTAAAATACCCCTATCTGTTGAATGTAAGACTTATGGATGTTACATGTATACCTGTTGCATTCTTATGATATCCTGTTTAGGTTGCATATGGATTGGGAATTATGGAACGGAGGAAGTATATGAGGATCGCATGGTTGCTTGACGACCGTGGATCTACCGACGGCTATTAAGCCTAATATGTGATTAGCAGTTTGCTGCATTGAAGGTAGTACCGTAATCGGGCTACCATTGATGTGTATCAGATGGGTGGGTCGATATTTATATCCCTACATGATGTGTACCGGGGGACGGAGTTGGTATATAGCGGTTGGATTATTGGGGTGGGTTGCATAGCATTGCATGTATGATATTATGGTGATTAATAATTGCTTAATACTCTTTGAGGGTTGTACACACTGAGTTTTCGAAAATTCACCCCCTCTTTTATTTTTCTCAAGTGATACTCAGTAAGAGGTTCGACGGTTGGAGGGACTCCGAGGTGGCCAACTAGCAACACGACTTGGACTTGTTTTCTTAAGCCTATAATTTTTTGGTATTTAAAGTTATTTCAGTCTGAATTGTAATAAGGCCTAATCGCTAGATATTATTTCATTGTCATTACTACGCTTTGGAAACTAAATACAAATTGAATGTTACTTAATTTTCTCTTGAAGGGTTTTGAATGAAAACAAGGTTTTCGATAAAACACTTCAATGTGACACACTGGTTCTGGCCATAACGTATGGGCTGAGGTTGGGGTGTTACACAAAACCACTGTTCTGATTTGACTAAAAATAATCTATTACACGGTTCTTCTTTATGAAGAATTGGTATGGAAACAAAAATCCTAGTGCGACTAACTTAATTTGGGAGATCGAAATACTAGATTCTTTCATTTTCATACAATCCAAAAGAGGAAGGCCAATCATATTACCACTTTGTGTAATCAGGTTAGGGAATCGATTTATGATCCAGATGATATTCAGCAAGAGGTGGTTAATTTCTTCCATAAATTGTATGGGGAACAACCAACTTATGAGGGGTCTCTACCTCCTAATTCTTTTCCTAAAATTAAGCAGTGCGATTAGGAATTTTTAGGGAGTGCAATATCAAATGAGGAAATTAAGAAAGCTCTATTTGACATGTCTCCTTTAAGAGCTCTAAGTAGTGATGGTTTCCATGCCTATTTCTTTAAGAATAAATGGGATAATATAGGAGAGGTGATATGTAACTAGATTAAAGATATTTTTAATGGTGGCTTTATTGATGAAGAACTTAACAATACTCTTCTTGTCCTTGTCCTAGAGTCGCTAATCTAGAGGAGTCTCACAGTTTTGTCCTATTAGTCTTTGTTTCATCCTTTACAAGCTGGTAATGAAGGTAATTGTAAATAGATTTAGGGTGGTATTCCCTAAAATTATTTATCATGAGCAAGCTGGTTTTATTACGAGAAGAAACATCTCGGATAATATCCTGATAGCCTAGGAGGTCATACACTCTATGAAGGCTAAGAATAAAAGATGGATGGCTATCAAAGTCGACCTTGAAAAGGCCTATGACAGATAATGGTGGGATCTCATTGATAGTTCACTTCAAGCAGCCAGTCTTTTGGATTTTCTTAGAAGAGTAATCGTGTAAGCTATCTCGAACTCTACCATGTAGATTTGGTGGAATGGGGTGCCAACTCTAAAGTTTAATCCCCTGAAAGGTAGTCGATAGGGTATCCCATTATCCCCATACTTGTTTTTTCTTTGTATGGAATGGTTAAGACATAGGATTCAGTCAGCAATTTCAAGTAGCAAGTGGAATCCTATCAGATTATCTTGAACGGAGCTTGATTTATCTCACTTTTTCTTTGTAGATGATTGGTTATCTTCTCTAAGGCAAACTTGAAACATGTTGAGGTCCTTAAGAAAATACTTGATAAATGTTGCACTATTTTAGGTCATCGGGTTAATTTTCGAAAAACTATTATGTTTTTCTCTAGAGGAGTGGAAGATGATCATAAAGATAATTTGAGTATTTTTCTTGGCTATCAGAAGGTACATAATCTGGATACCTATTTGGAAGTGTGATTATTTCATGACAAAGTTACTTGCTCTACTTTGAGGTTTGTAGTGGAAAAGGTATGAAGTAAACTGAACAATTGGGATGTTAAGAAACTTTCAATGGCAGGTAGAGTTACCCTTGTCCATATTGTCCTTCTTTCTATCCCAAATTATTTGATGCAGTCTATACGAATTCCTAAAGGTCTCTGTTATGAAATCGAGTGTTTGGAAATACAATTCATTTGGGGTTCTTCTAATGGGACAAGAAAGATATTCTTGGTTGATTGGGGTTTTATTTGTCAACCTCACTCTCATGAAGGTCTCAGATTTCGTCATTTAAAGGATCATGTAACGCCCCAAAATTTATATTTCTATTATGTTAATTTACGACACAAATATCTGTCTGCTTCAATGGTTAAGTGTTCTGGGAGTGCCTGATAAGTCTTGGGTTCGAGCCCTGACTTTGGCGAATTTTTTATATTTTTATGAATGAAGCCCTATCTCTATTCAGTAGGCTCTTAATTAAAGGTCTGTAAAATTATATCAGAAAGAGCCTGCTGGTCTAGTGGTTAAGTGGAGTGTGGGTGTGATGGAGGTTCTGTGTTCAAATCCCTGCGCGAGCAAGGGAATTATTTTTTGCTGGAAGTCGTAGGAGTGTTTGAGGAAAACTAGATTCTGAATAGTGGAGTTAGTTGGGCAAGTGGGGGAGTAATTTTGGGGATTAGGGAGTTATTGGGATATTATTTTGTTCCCCATTACTGAAATTCTCTCTCCTCAAAAAGTCTCTACCGTTTCTCCTCCTTCTTCCCCCATTTTTGCTGTCGAAAATTCAATCATCTCCTTACTCTCTCTTTTGCGATTTCGGCATTTCCTACTGTTCGAAGTTGGATTGGGCGCTCATGGTAAGTCTTTCTTTTGGGTAGCTTTAATGTTTTTCCTGATTAAGTGATTGAAGATGGGTTTTGGTGACAGGAATCAATCAAGGGGCTGTGCATCGGTCTCAATTGTCGTTTTAAAGGCGTGAAAGCACTATTTTTATTTTGAAGGTAAGAGTTGTCGCTCAAATGGTGAAGATTCTCGTTTTGGGTATTGGTTAGTTTTGTTGTTTAAGTGATTAATCGAGCGTATACTGCACAATTGTAGGTTGGGATTGCTTGGAGGGACTTTTGCATTGGAAGAAAAATAGGTGTGTACTCAAAATACCGAAAATAGGGATTGGCCAAAAGTCAAAAAAGTATTCTGTCGATGCCACACGGGCGTGTGGTTACCCGTGTGTTAGGTCGCGTGATAGAGCACGGGCATGTGAGTGATGAGCCAAGCCGTGCGCACCTAACATGACCATGAGATGGTCAGGTGGGCCGTGTGTGACACATGGACTCGACCAATTTAGCCTGTGTGGGCCAACACCGGTGAACCACATAAGTATCTAGGATGTTGGGCATGGCTGTGTGATCCACTTGGCCAAGAACAATCTGGGCCGTGTAGGCCCACACGAGCAGATCACATGGGCGTGTAAGCCCAATTTACTGAGTTATTTGCTAAGATTGCAGGGTCACCCGAGACGACTATGAACCTACTGTAGGATCGGTAAGCAATGCTTTGATTCCTTAATTGACTGAATGATATATGTATGAATGTTTACTGAGCATGATTAGAATACTGTACTGATTATATACATGACACTATGCAATAGCATGCCACGGCTGCATGTTGTATTGCATGGGGATGGGATGATATATGTGGAGAAAGTGTACTGAAATGCTTTAAGGCTAATATACTGGTAGCTCAGCTGCAAATTACAGTCTAGTGCCGCTTTTGGTACTATTTTGGAGTGTAGGGATGGGTGGGTTGATTATGTCCCCACATGGAGTGTAGGATTGGACGGAGATGGTGTGTAGAGGCTGGCTAGGTAAGACTTGTTTATTGCATAATCTGTTACTGTACTGATTACTGATACTGTAATGGGCCAAGGCCTAAATGCATGACTGCTTTTGTACTGAGATAGGCTAAAAGCCCTAACTAATACTGTCATTGATACTAAAAAGGGCTTAGGCCCAGACTAAGTTTATTTTGTATACTGTCTATTTGTTTGCACGGGGAATTACACACTAAGTTTACGTCAACTCACCCCTTCTGCTTAATCTGTGCAGGTAATCCCCAGGCTTGAAGAATTGGTGCTGCGGAGGACTTGGCGGTGGCCATACAAACCTAAACTTTTTCTTCAACTTTGGGTATTTAATTTTTAATTATATTCTGGGGTAATTTTTATGTAAATTGCGGACTTTTTGGAACTTTTACTTAAGTTGGGTTATTATTTATTTTTATGGATTTATAACTACTAAGGCGTTTAAAAACTCAGTTTTTAAAAAAGCAAAGTTTTCTCTAAACACGTGATTTACTCAAAACGGCTTTTAAAATCTTCCACAATGAAATGTGTAAAAACATACGACTAGATATGTAACGATTTTGGGTTTAACAAGTGTAAACAAATGGAAAATTATTTTATCGTAACAACCTAGTTTCAAATGCTATCACGTGGTATCGCCAGATTCGGTCATAACGTCTAGGCAGGATTTAGGGTGCTATAGATCAAACTTTTATTTTCTTGCTGAAGTTAAAGTTTAATCTTGTTTCTAAAGATGATGTCTTTTGATTTTGTGTTCCACGAAAAAAGTATAGGATGAAGTATAAAATACCCGAAAGCATAACATGAGGAAACTGTTTAGCTGTTTGGAGAGCCTTTGCTAAGGTATGGCCTCTTCTGCACGAAACTTATGTTGGTCTATGGGAACAGAAAATTCCATTCGGTGTTGGAAGGATCCTTAGATTCATAATCCTATCCTTTGATGAATTAATTTACCTTTTCCTAGCATTTTGTCAGAATGTTTTCTGTGTGACATGATTTCCAATGATTGGGCTTGGAATTTTGACTTGTTTAAAGTCTGGTTATTAGAAGATATTATTAAAAGAATTGTTAGCATCCCTCCTTCAAATCCTTCTACAAGGAATGGCTGAATTAATTGGCTTGGCACCTCTACTGAATCTTTTTTTGTGAAAAAGTGCCTATAAGTTACTTCGTGAAAGTTCTTGGCACTCTAAAGATAGATGGTGGAAGGTTACTTGGAAATTTCCAGGACCTCAACGAGTTTTTATTCTTGTGGCTTGTTTTCAAGAAACGCCTTCTAACAAATATGGAACGGGTCAGACGTGGTTGTGGCTAAAATGGTCCGTGTTCTCTATGTGGGCATGGAGAAGATGGTTTAATTCATGCCCTTGGGGCTTGCCGATAGCTAGAGAAGTTTGGTTACGTGTTACTCCTTCAAAACTTCAAAGAAAATTTTTCTCCGATGATTTGTTCGAGTAGATAGAGATTTATATATTTGCTCTTCTATATGGATGCTTAATGTGTGAAGCCTTTAGTCAAGCCTCTTTGGTTTAATTTTTTGGCTTTCTTGGGAGAACAAGAACCTTCTTATTTTCCAAGGAATATCTTGGGCAAAATAATATTCTTCTACTCATAAGAGGGACTTGTCTAATCACATTGAAGCGGCTCATGATTCTTCATTGATAGGTAATTGGATCCATTTGTTCATTGATGGAGCTGTTAAGTTGGATGCAGGATTTGTAACTTCTAGAGGGATGGCATGTAAGCAAGAAGGGGAGTGGATCGTTGGATTCAATCACTATTTGGGATTATGCTCAGTCTTCGATGCTGAGCTTTGGGGTATTCTAAATGGTTTTACCCTCATCCATGGAAGGAGATATAAAAAAGTTGTGATTCATATGGATAATTTGGAAATAGTCAAAGCTATTCAAATTGCTGATTTGGCAGATTCATTTTCAGCATTGTTACGAAGAATCCATATGAGTCTACAAGCTATACAACATTGGAAGATAAAACATGTTCCAAGAGAGTGGAATAAAGTTGTTGATTGTATTGCAAGGTTAGCTACAGTAAGAAGGACTAATATGTAGATCTTTGAAGACATTTGTGAAGAGCTAATACTTGTTTTTGAGATTAATAGAATAGCAAGCTCTCGATTATGTTAGTTTAATTTATATAGATGTTTACTTCGCAAAAAATAGGTTTTATCTTTTAATCATGTGGGAAAATAATTTGTGAAAAATTAAATAATACTTAAAAATACCGTGGATGACTAAAATTTTTAAAATTGGAAGTTTTTGTTATGAATATTTTATTAAGTGGATGTCAATCAAGATCAAGATAATTTTTGATGTACTTTAAATTCTAATAGTGATTAGAAGTAGATATCTACTTCATTTATACTTCTTATGCCTATAAATAGAGACTTTGGAGAAGTTTTGTAAATATTTTGACTGATCAATAAAATACATTTTCTCTTTGTTCTTTACTTTCTGTGTTTTTATTTTATAACATACTATCATCATGATTCTTTTTTATTTTATAATACAGTCACTCCAAGTCTGCTGCTCAAGTTGTTGTCGGTTTCCTTCTAGAGCTATTGCAATTTCAGACTTCAATTGAGGCCTGTGCATTATGGGTAATCATTAAACCCTTTAACCACTCAGATCTTCATGCATATTTTACTATGATTTATTTATTTCATCAAGTTTATTATAATTGGAGACTAATCATGACAACATGAATAAATAAATTTTTATTTGAAACCTACACATGTTTACGATGGTAATTATGAAATAAAGAATTTTTTGGGATGTTTATAAGTTTGTTGTAACACCCCTAACCCGTATCCGACACCGGATTAAGGTTACGAGGCATTACTAGAGAATACACATTGTCTGAATAAGTATAAATATATATAGCCACATATCTCATAAGGAAAGATATTCAGCATCTCAAAAATATACATATCATACGCACATACCAAAGTTTATATAAATATTTCATTCCATTATTCAAACATGTGACATATAAAAATAATCCGTTCAAAGTACAAATCATTTAAAACAAAATGACATCCATTCAGCACAAAATACAAATATATGCATATGTACATTCGACTACTACTCCAATTACCATCCTAAATTTATAATTTATACATGAATAAATACTTTAGCCGAACTTATAAACCAAATTATACATGTCAAAACATGCTACTTGTAACATGATTAAAACACATGAAATTGAATATTATTCATGGCTAATAATAAAATTACTATTCATTTAATAATTCTACAAGCCTTAACTGAATATATATATTCATGCTTACTACTCATGCCATTTCAATATTTACTTTAATAGCCATATATTCGGCTAAATATCATATTAAACATATAATCTAATTTTAACCAATTCTAAAATATAGTTTCACATCTTAACTAGCATATCAAACAATTTAAACCAACTTAACTATTTAGTCATTAACCAAACATAACCCTCATCTAATTAATACTTAATATGCTAAATACGTCCAGCCAAATTTCATGTATATAACTCAACTAACTTGTTTTATACATAACTCAAGTAACATTTATATACATAATATACACTTCACTACCGAACATGATTATGCCACAACCAAATACTCACATCCATTAACCATAAATACCACACACAAATCAAACCACAAGTTCACCTCATATCATTTATGCCATTCATATATATATACCTTGACCGAACTTCACCACCTTTAGCACTTATAATTCTATCACTTAAATTAATCACATAACCAAATCACCAAGGTCATATTCAATTCACTTCATCATCATTCACGCATAGCACACTTAATAATTATACCCGAGATAGAATAAATTCATAAATCAACTTAGCCATTTTCTCATGGCTTTAGTTATACATAACTAAAGTTCAACATTTCATATCAAAACACAATTCAACCTATACATGCCATAATTCGAGTTCAATTATTCAAATACCGAAGTTGTAGATAGTGTGGTGAACTTTGCTGACGATCCCTGAGCTCGTAACTTGAATCCAAAATCTGTAAAATAGAGTAAACGAAAACTCACAGAGTAAGCTAACTTAGCTTAGTAAGTCTTAAGCAAATTAAACAATTAATAAATAATAACATCTCAATACCACATCATTTCAATCAAATAAATCAACTTATGCATTTGTAATCACATTTAATTTTAAGATTTTAATTCCATATGTTGAAACCATTTTTCATATTTAAAGAAAAATAGGGAATCGACTTTCTGAAAAACGGAAATGGAGTCGCCACCAATCCTTTTTGTTTAGGTGTGATCAGATCACCTAAGAATTTGCTTATATTAATAAAATATTTTTTTTTACTAAAACAACGATTTTGCCCTACGTAAATATGAGAAAATGGGTTCGGGAGTCAGTTACGTATGAGGAAGGATTAGCACCCTCATTACACCCAAAAATTGGTACCAAATTGATTAGATACTGTCCTTATGTCTAAGATTTAATAATGTTTTTGAAATGTGGTTCCTTTTATAAACATTTGAATAGCCCAAGTTGATTGTAAAAAATTTCTTGTTTCGGAGGAATACAGCATCACGTCCAGCACGATAGAACACGATCCTTTATACCCTCGAAAACACAATAAATTTTGACTTCCTAAAGTTTATACGTTGAAAATCACAAAAGGATGCCCAATTGTTTAGTCGAACGAAAGAACCGAAACCCAGCACAGTAGGGTACGATTCCTCGAATTTCTAGACATTGAATATTGCCTTATTTTAGAAATTTTTTTGAAAACATGAGTGAAATTCTAAAGGGATATTCGATTATCTTGAACAAACAGGAAATTGCAACCCAGCACGATAGGGCACGATTCCCCGAATTGCCAAACTTCGAACATTTCCTTCATTTTAAGGAATTATTTTTTAAAGACATGGGTGAAATTCCAAAGGAATATTCAATTATTTTGAACGAACGAGAAATTGCAACCCAGCACGGTGGGGCACGATTCCTCGAATTGTCAAACATCGAACATTGCCTTCGTTTTAAAGAATTTTTAAATGAATAATTATAAAACTAGCTTAAAACGCCTTAATTTTACTTGAAATAAGATGGAATAATTAATTTTGAAAGAGGGGTTTGAAAACTATAAAACAACATTTCACAGACCAAAAGAAAAAATAAAAGCATAGGATAATATATATGCATATATTACAACGATGTATGAATGAAGGTAATATATACATTTTAATCGGCTAACAAAATGAACACTTTAAGTATAACTAACCAAAAAATAATCCAATTACAATAATGCATGGAGAATAATTGATATGATAATGCAACAAATATACATGAAATGATAGTAAAGGCAACTAACCCATAAGATATCAAACAAAATAATATTAACATGATACAAAACAACTTCCAAAGAATGATGCATTAATGAGCGAACAACACATGCTAGAACCTAAAATAATCTATAAAAGCCAAAAATATACAAATAAATTTTAAAATAGATACGACAACATGAAGATACTTGAATCAAATAATATGCAAAATGTTTTGGAAAAACACATTTATTTACAATTGGCAGGATGTACAAATAAAGATAAATTCGAATAATGTATGAAATATCTTAAACGGGTATGCAAAGGTATAAAATGACGTATAATTTTAGGAAATAGGTGATGTACATAATAGATAAAAAAACATATATATAAATAATTTACGAACAATTAAATGGAGGAAAAAAATGGAGTTTAATACGTATATAAGACAAAATTAATTTCACTATATATACATATATAAAAAATGTTTGAATGGAGCATTATAAAAAATGTTAAAATAATTTGATATAAAAATGGACTTCAAAATAGTGATTTTATGAAGACAAAATAAAGTTATTGGAATAGCTCAACACATACATGAAAATATTAAGAGCTTTGGAGTAATAAGCATTACAAATTATAGACTTTAATTAAAATAATATATGTACAAATATATATAGATTATCTAAAGGAAATATTGCATAAAATGTTAAAATACAGAAAAAATCTTTAGAATAATTATTCAAATAAGAACAAGAAAATAATTTAAATAGATCAGCATATATAAAATATTAGCTATATTAGAAAGGTAGATTGTGCAAATAGAAAGCTAAATTAAAATAGGATTAAAATAAGGAGATCAATTTATAAATGAAATAATAAAAAGACAATATGCAATGGGCGCAAATGTATAAGGACTAAAATTGGAAATAATCCAGGCACCAAAAAATAGTGTAGCACCGCGAACTCGAATGAATACGCGCGCGAACTAATGAGCCAAATTAAAAAAAACAAAGTAAGAAAAATAGGGAGCAATTGAATGCTCGCGCGAAAAGAAGGATCTAACGCGCAAATTCCCCATTTAAGCAGAATGTGCGAATCCTCTTGGGTAACCGGATCGGGTCGAATCGGGCAGGCCTATACGGCGTCGTTTTGAAGCCATTAAAATTGGCTTAAAACAGCGTTGTTCCACACGTGTTTATATACTAAGATTTGCCCTAAAAAATCATCTGGCGGATTATCCTCTCAAAAGCGTTGCAACCCCTTTTCAAAACTCACTTAACCTCTCTCCCTTTGGTCGACTGTTGGGTTTCACCGGCACATAATACTCCTCCACCACCGCTGAGGCTCTAACCGGATCCGCAAGGAGCCGTTCGCCTTTGGACTAGAGAACCAAACGATCAGCAACACCAAACCAAGGTAAAAATCCTCCCCTTTTACGTATTTATGCGATAGATTCAAAAATAAATAAAAAAAGACAGCAAATGAGCAAAAAATGAAACACCTTTTAAATGCTTCTTTGGCTAATCGTCTCTGTATATATTTTTTGTATCTCTGTCACGTTTTTTTTTAGAGAAAGTCCCCTTTACAATTTTTGATTGCTCTTTATATAACCGAAACGAAAAGAAAAATACAATATTCATTTTTGTCTTTTTTTGCTACCATTTCTGCTGTTTTTCTTTTGTCCTTTTGCAGGTACAAGGCCAACTGCAAGCGTGGCATGCTGGTACACGGATGTGGAGGCCGTACGGAGGTGGCGCTGGGGCTGGGGTCATTGCGGCGCAAGCAGAAGCTGCTAGGGTTCCTGGCTATGCTTCTATTTTGGGCCATGGGGTATTGGGTTAGGTTACTTTGGGTTGGTCTTAGTAATTGGGCTGAGGTTTGGGTTTAATGGTTAGGGTTGGATTTTATTATTTGTAAAAAGGGTCTTGAGTGTTGGGCTTGTATAGTGTATTTGGGTTGTTTTGTACTAGAGACCTGGACTGTAGACACCTTTTTGGTTTTCTTCTTCATCTTTTTCTGTTTTTAAATTTTTTATTTTTAGTACTGGGCCAGGGCTGAAATTGGGCATTACAGCTGCCCCTCTTTGCTCATTTTCGTGTAACGAGAATAGAGCAAAGACTTCAAAGTGGACCAATTTTGCCCGGGTTCGCCAAATCATGACTTCTTTGAATTTCTTCTTCTTCGAGGTAACTTTTTTCCAATCCTCTGCAACTTCAGGGGTGTAGGAATTGTCGCTCCAATCTACTCCATTGTAACTTCAGGGAGATATGGTTCGTGTATTTTTATCCTGCTCTACTGCAACTTCAGAGAGACAAGGATTGCAATCTTTAGCCTGTTACCCTACTACTTAGGGGGTTAAGGCTTGCTTTCTTCGATCTGTTCCACTACAGCTTTAGGGAGACAAGATCTGCAACCTTCAGCCTGTTACCCTACTACTTAGGGGTTTAAGGCTCACTTCTTCAATTTGCTTCACTGCAACTTTAGGGAGACAAGATTTGTAATCTTCAGCCTACTCTGCTACAAATTTAGGGAGATAGGATGGTGGCTTAAATCTGCTTCACTGCAACTTCAAGAAGACAAGATTCGTCGTCTTCGGTTTGCTCCACTGCAACTTCAGGCACAAGATCTACAATCTTCAGCCTACTCCACTACAACTTTAGGGAGCTAGGATGGTGGCTTAAATCTGCTTCACTGCAACTTCAGAAAGACTAGATTTGCCGTCTTTGATCTGCTCCACTGCAACTTTAGGGAAACAAGATGTACAATCCTCAGCCTACTCCACTACAACTTTAGGTAGCTAGGATGGTGGCTTAAATCTGCTTCACTGCAACTTCAGGAAGACTAGATTCACCGTCTTCGATCTGCTCCACTGCAACTTCAGGGAAACAAGATCTACAATCTTCAGCCTACTCCACTACAACTTTAGGGAGCTAGGATGGTGGCTTAAATCTGCTTCACTGCAACTTCAGGAAGACTAGATTCGCCGTCTTCGATCTGCTCCACTGCAACTTCAGGGAAACAAGATCTACAATCTTCAGCCTACTCCACTACAAATTTAGGGAGCTAGGATGGTGGCTTAAGTCTACTTCACTGCAACTTCAGGAAGACTAGATTCGCCATCTTCAATCTGCTCCACTGTAACTTTAGGGAAACAAGATCTACAATCTTTAGCCTACTCCACTACAACTTTAGGGAGCTAGGATGGTGGCATAAATCTGCTTCACTGTAACTTTAGGAAGCCATGATTCGTCGTCTTTGATTTGCCTCATTTCAACTTCAGGGAGACAAGATCTACAATCTTCAGCCTACTCCACTACAACTTTAGGGAGCTAAGATGGTGGCTTAAATCTACTTCACTACAACTTCAGGAAGCCACGATTTGTCGTCTTCGATTTGCCCCACTGCAACTTCAGGGAGACAAGATCTACAATCTATTTTATAGGCCTATGCTTATGCCAAATAATTAGGATGCTATGATCGAAATGAATCAAATGCTCCTAACTAGATGTGTTATGAATGATATATGAATGCGGAAACGAAAATGATCCATTTTTTAAAAAAGGCTTCGGGTATCATTTCTCGTTGTTCATCAAGACATTATCACTGTCGTATTACGCGATCATCCTGTTTAGCTGGTATGCTTGACAGAAAAGTCAAAGAAACAATCTCAATCTGCTCGGTGAGCTTGCCCCACTGAAGCTTTATGAAGTTTTTGCTTATCCAACCGACTAGAATTCAGGGTATAGGATTTGTTTCATCTTCAGTCAATTCGATCTTTTAAATCATTCCTCGGGTGTAGTGACCCTGTGTATATGCTCGACATTTGTATGAATGCAGAGTATCGTTTTCTTTGTTGGCATTGCTCATTATTTGTCGAAATTGTATCATTGATGAAACATCTTGCCTCTTCGTTTAACTGATACCTTTGATAGAAAATCCGAAGAGATAGCCACAATTTAGACTCCTCTTTCTCAAACATTTCCATCCCCTAAGTTTGGTGAGTTCTAAACAACAGTCCTGATTCAGGGTCTCGTGCTATTTAGAAGCCTCTAGAGTAATATGCATAACTTTTTTGAAAGTTTTATTGGTCCATTAATCGTTATTTCAATGCAAAATGCTTGAAAAAGGTTAAAATAATGGACAAGAAGGAAATTTAGTAAGAGCACAGCTCGAAACAAATAAGTTAATCAAATATTGCAAATGCAATAAGAAAGCAATTAACTCACATGAATAAGTTAATCAAAGATAGCAATGCAATAAGAAAGAAGTTTATTGGGAGCATATTTTGAAACAAATATAGTAATCAAAGATAATAAATTCAGTATAGGGTATTATGAAAACTAGGTGCCCCAGATATCGCAGCCCGAGCTTCTCTGTACAAACTTCTTGAGGTCCATTTTGAGCTTAATATATATTTAGGGGATCCGGAGTACTTTGTCGATACCCCAAGATGTAACATACTTATTCATTGTTAATTCAGACGTAGTAAGACTACTGTATGCCCCACATTGATTCAAATTTGAGCCGCCCTTTTCAAGTTTTCAACTCAAATCCCTTTTGGTCTCAAGGTACCCTTTGCGGGTTTTCGCCTTGGCCTATCCTTTTCTTTTCTTTTCTTCTTTTTCTTTTTCTTTTTCTTTTTCTTTTTCTTCTTTTTTTTTGAAGGTCTCAAAGCGTCCTTTGCAAGTTTTCGCCTTGGCCTTTCACTTTCCTCTGAAGTCCTTTTATAAAAAGGATCATTTTCCACGCCAGGTTCTCCTTGTGGAATTCTTTAGGATGAACCTTTCTGACGTAGGCTTGCGTCATTCATTTCTGGTACATTGGGCCATGGTAGATGGCTTTCAATCTCCTTTCTTCAAATTCAACTGATCACATCGGGATTAGATCTATTCTGCCTGATCCAACTTCAATTTTGACAAGACTCGGCCAAAAGAAATCTCGTTTTTGAAACCGTTTTTATCCTATTAAGCAAACGAGCAATGTATTGCCCCGGCGAAGGTTTTGGCCGGCGTTCGATAAGTATAGAGGGTAAATGGTAACTTCTTTATGCCAATCTTTACAAGCCTCGATTATCTTTCACGATTTTTTTACTGCGTTATGATATGGCGTCTGATCCTTGAACAGATTGCCAACTTCTGACACTGAATCTTTCTGACGATCTTCATCGGCACCTAATCATTCTTTCTTTCTTTTCTTTTTTTGACTATCGACTTGGTAACATTGGCATATGAAATGACTTTCACCCTTTCCATGAAGTAATCAATGACCTCAAAGACGAATCAGTTAGGTTAGAAGCTTTTGACGATATCAGCCCCATAATATCCATGCCCCGCATATAGAAAATCTGTGAAGAAATTGAGGAGGCATAAAAGTCTCGTCTTCTTTCGTTTGGCATTCGCAGCTTGACTGATACAATCCTCTTCCATGTTGGATCAGCAGCTCTTGAACCTCATGATTAGCCTGGCTAACGTAAGACCATTAGCATGTGTTCTCCTGACATTCATATGGACCCTTTTTTAGCATCCAAAGACCTTAGTAGCCTAAGCATATCTTGATACGATCATGTGAAAATATCTTAGTATTCTTGACATCTTGTTTTGTCTCTGTGGTGTTATACACTCCAATCTTTATCTCTTTCTCTTTTCTCAGGTTCGCGACGTCCATTGCCCCTTTGTAAGGTAGGATCTATTTCTTATCTTGTTCTACCATCCTTGACAAATCAGGAGATAGGCTACAATCTCTATCATCTTTAAGGTCCTGAGATCCCTCTAGACACATATCTTACTCAAAAAGAGACTCGAAATTAGTGACAGCGTCGCTCACGTCATTGATATCTGGAGACCTGTTGTAGGTATGAAGGCAGATTCCAAAGAATAAATGATTCTAAGGATGATTATTTGTATGGTATGATCATGAATGAAAGAATCTAAGAATAATCGTTTGTACAGTATGAAATGGAAAGAATATTTACTCAAAACGATAACAAACATGTATTTCATTGAAATAAAGATATTGGATATAAACCTATTTCACAAAAGGATTCTTGTTGCTTCTAGGCTTAAAACAACAAGTGTGTTTTGAATATTACTCTAGATTAGCTCTAAAAATACAAGGATCTCTTTCATAGTCCCATTGTTTAAAACACCCTAAGTACGTAAGGGCAGAAGCTTGGAAGAGTCTACTCCTGGGTTCCCTCTTCTGATACGTCGTTAATGTTTGGATTCCCCAATACCAGGTCTTGCATTAGATTTCTGAGCTCAATGTACCCTTAGATCTCATGCCCCTATCCATCATGGAACTCATAATGTCCACCTCTTTAATAGAAAGGTTGGATAACAGATTTCCTACTCCAAAGGGACCATCGAATTTCACGATACCCAAATTAATAAATCTTTTGATTAGCTTTTTAAAAGTGGTACAGTTCTCGATGGAATGCCCCGTGATTCCCGCATGGTACTCACATTGGCTGCTTGTATCGTACCATTTAGGGTATGGGGGTTGTATAGGTTTTATGTAAAAAGGGGATACAACATGTGCGTCGAACAGAATGCGGTACAACTCTTCGTACGTGATTGGAATGTGCATGAATTGGGGTTTTTCTGAGTTCGGTCTTTGACTGGGTTCTCGCCTTGGAGAGGCCTAATGGCTGGTAGTTACCCTCCTTGGCTGGCTTGCTATAATCGGCTCCAAACAACCCTTGTTATACCTACTCGCACTACTTGCTCTCTTTTCCTTCTTCTTTGGGGCCTTTAAAGTCCACTATCTCTTTTTCTTTATTTTTGCCAGAACAACCGGTTTGGCTTGATCATCCTCCGGATTTAAACCTAAACCCATCGGGAAGCTCAATAATGCCGATGTATCAGTCTGATATTGGGGCCCGATAATGACGGGTACCCCTTGCATGTCTGGTTGGGTCAAGACGCTTATTGGGGTAAAAGCTGGGGAATAGATGATCTCTTCATTATCATCCTCACTATTTATCACTGGGCCACTCCTTTTTTCAAATTCTCCGGCCAGTAACTGGGTTAAGTGGCCCATCATATTTCCTTGGAGTTCTAGCATTTCTCGCATATCTTGTTGAATTCTGATCAATTGCTCTCGCATATGTATTTGCCTTTGCTCTATTCTCACCAACCTTTGGTCCATATCCTTTGTCGATTCTGAAATAATTTTACCTAATTAGGGTCTTTTTGGGAAAATTTAATGCAAATGACGCAATGCAATGCAAATGCATGGGATGAATGCAAAGGAAAGAAAGATGTTGATTTTGAATTCAATTCCCTTAGAACAACTTTTCTAGAAAACAAATTCTTTTACATAAAACGAATTACGTATACGGCATTGCTTTCGTATTCCGGGCGAAGACAGTGATCCCTTTTCTTTGTGAAAGTCAAATCTCGCAAGCTTCCAATAAATATCTCTACTAGCTCCTTTTTACTTGATCCAGACCACGAATTACTAGATCTCCTTTCTTTGTGAAAGTCAAATCTCGCAACCTTCCAATACATGCCTTTACTAGCTCCTTTTTGCTTGATCCAGGCCACGAATTACTATCCTTGCAATGTTGATTAGCTCCTTTAAGAAAGTTGGGATGTGACGGCTTTCGAATAATCTTTATCAGCTTAAATCCTTAGGTAAAGTCTTGTTTTCCTCCACGAACTGTTAGCCTTCTTCTGTCATGTTCACTTGGACCATATTCGGACAACCGTATTGTAATCCACTTTATCAAGAAATTCGTTTTCTTATGACAAACTGTTCTATTTAGTAATCGAATATGAATCAACACCTCCTTTCTATGAAGATATAATGCAATGCAGTCATCAACAAAAACAAAATACATTAGTACAGGAGAAGTAAATGACAAATAAAGCACCTATTCGGGTGATCACTAGAGGTTCGGAGTGGCTCTACCTAGGGTAAGCTCCTAGGTCTCTCTATATGTGGCTCGGTTCTAGAGTAAGGGTACCCGAACCAGCAGATTCCTCGATCCTCACCCATTATAGGCTCATACGGATCGAGTTCAGTTTAGGGGAATACATTTGCCTATGACCATGCGGAGATGAAAATCTCATGAAATCATAGGTACGGATGTATCCCAGAAGTAATCCACTAGCCCATGCAGAGGTGAAAACCTCACGAAAGCATAGATTCTTACTCCCACTTAAAAGGTGTGACCACAACGGTCATGCAATGAAATGCAGTATTATTCTAAAAGACCCGTACCAAAACGATCATACAATCAAATGCAATCATGATAAAACAAATTTTCAATCTTTTTGACAAAAGGACAAAAAATAATCAATTATATGGCTAGACTCTCTTTGGTCCCCAGTGGAGTCGCCAAGCTGTCGAAACCATTTTTCATATTTAAAGAAAAACGGGGAATCGACTTTTTGAAAAACGAAAATGGAGTCGCCACCAATCATTTTTGTTTAGGTGTGATCAGATCATCTAAGAATTTGGTTATATTAATAAAATATTTTTTTTACAAAAACAACGATTTTGCCCTACGTAAATATGAGAAAACGGGTTCGGGAGTCGGTTACGTATGAGGAAGGGTTAGCACCCTCATTACGCCCAAAAATTGGTACCAAACCGATTAGATACTGTCCTTATGTCTAAGATTTAATAATGTTTTTGAAATGTGGTTCCTTTTATAAACATTTGAATAGCCCAAGTTGGTCATAAAAAATTTCTTGTTTCGGAGGAATACAGCATCACATCCAGCACGATAGAACACGATCCTTTATACCCTCGAAAACAAAATAAATTTCGACTTCCTAAAGTTTATACGTTAAAAATCACAAAAGGATGCCCAATTATTTAGTCGAACGAAAGAACCGAAACCCAGCACAGTAGGGCACGATTCCTCGAATTTCTAGACATTGAATATTGCCTTATTTTAGAAAATTTTTTGAAAACATGAGTGAAATTCTAAAGGGATATTCGATTATCTTGAACAAACAGGAAATTGCAACCCAGCACGATAGGGCACGATTCCCTGAATTGCCAAACATCGAACATTTGCTTCGTTTTAAAGAATTATTTTTTAAAGACATGGGTGAAATTCCAAAGGAATATTCGATTATTTTGAACGAACGAGAAATTGCAACCCAGCACGGTAGGGCACGATTCATCGAATTGTCAAACATCGAACATTGCCTTCGTTTTAAAGAATTTTTAAATGAATAATTATAAAACTAGCTTAAAACGCCTTAGTTTTACTTGAAATAAGATGGAATAATTAATTTTAAAATAGGGGTTTGAAAACTATAAAACAAGATTTCGCAGACTAAAAGAAAAAATAAAAGCATAGGATAATATATATGCATAAAATACAACGATGTATGAATGAAGGTAATATATACATTTTAATCGGCTAACAAAATGAACACTTTAAGTATAACTAACCAAAAAATAATCCAATTACAATAATGCATGGAGAATAATTGATATGATAATGCAACAAATATACATGAAATGATAGTAAAGGCAACTAACCCATAAGATATCAAACAAAATAATATTAACATGATACAAAATAACTTCCAAAGAATAATGTATTAATGAGCGAACAACACATGCTAGAACCTAAAATAATCTATAAAAGCCAAGAATATACAAATAAATTTTAAAATAGATACTACAACATGAAGATACTTGAATCAAATAATATGCAAAATGTTTTGGAAAAACACATTTATTTACAATTGGCAGGATGTACAAATAAAGATAAATTCAAATAATGTATGAAATATCTAAAAAGGGTATGCAAAGGTATAAAATGACGTATAATTTTAGGAAATAGGTGATGTACATAATAGATAAAAAAACATATATATAAATAATTTACGAACAACTAAATGGACAAAAAAATGGAGTTTAATACGTATATAAGACTAAACTAATTTCACTATATATACATATATAAAAAATGTTTGAATGGAGCATTATAAAAAGTGTTAAAATAATTTGATATAAAAATGGACTTCAAAATAGTGATTTTATGAAAACAAAATAAAGTTATTCGAATAGCTCAACACATACATGAAAATATTAAGAGCTTTGGAGTAATAAGCATTACAAATTATAGACTTCAATTAAAATAATATATGTACAAATATATATAGATTATCTAAAGGAAATATTGCATAAAATGTTAAAATACAGAAAAAATCTTTAGAATAATTATTCAAATAAGAACAAGAAAATAATTTAAACAGATCAGCATATATAAAATATTAGCTATATTAAAAAGGTAGATTGTGCAAATAGAGAGCTAAATTAAAATAAGATTAAAATAAGGAGATCAATTTATAAATGAAATAATAAAAAGACAATATGCAATGTGCGCAAATGTATAAGGACTAAAACTGGAAATAATCCAGGCACCAAAAGGTAGTGCAGCACCGCGGGCTCGAATGAATACGCGCGCGAATTAAAGAGCCAAATTAAAAAAACAAAGTAAAACAAATAGGGAGCAATTGAATGCTCGCGCGAAAAGAAGGATCTAACGCGTAAATTCCCTATTTAAGCAGAATGTACGAATCCTCCTGGGTAACCGGATCGGGTCGAATCGGGCAGGCCTATACGGCATCGTTTTGAAGCCATTAAAATTGGCTTAAAACGGCGTCGTTCCACACGTGTATATATACTAAGATTTGCCCTAAAAAATCATTTGGCAGATTATCCTCTCAAAAGCCTTGCAAACCCTTTTCAAAACTCACTTAACCTCTCCCCCTTTGGTCGATTGTTTGGTTTCACCGGCGCATAATACACCTCCACCACCGTCGAGGCTCTAACCGGATCCGCAAGGAGCCGTTCGCCTTTAGATCAGAGAAGCAAACGATCAGCAACACCAAACCAAGGTAAAAATCCTCCCTTTTTACGTATTTATGCGATAGATTCAAAAATATATAAAAAAAGACAGCAAATGAGCAAAAAATGAAACACCTTTTAAATGTTTCTTTGGCTAATCATCTCTGTATATATTTTTTGTATCTCTATCACGTTTTTTTTAGAGGAAGTCCCCTTTACAATTTTTGATTGCTCTTTATATAACCGAAACGAAAAGAAAAATACAATATTCATTTTTGTCTTTTTTTTGCTACCAGTTCTGCTGCTTTTCTTTTGTCCTTTTGCAGGTACAAGGCTAGCTGCAGGCGTGGCATGCTGGTACGTGGATGTGGAGGCCGTACGGAGGTGGCGCTGGGGCTGGGGTCGTTGCAGCACAAGCAAAAGCTGCTAGGGTTCCTGGCCATGCTTCTGTTTTGGGCCATGGGGTATTGGGTTAGGTTTCTTTGGGTTGGTCTTAGTAATTGGGCTGAGGTTTGGGTTTAATGGTTAGGGTTGGATTTTATTATTTGTAAAAAGGGTCTTGAATGTTGGGCTTGTATAGTGTATTTGGGCTGTTTTGTACTAGAGACCTGGACTGTGGACATCTTTTTGGTTTTCTTCTTCATCTTTTTGTGTTTTTAAATTTTTTATTTTTAGTGCTGGGCCCGGGCTGAAATTGGGCATTACACCATACATATATATCATATTCTTTCATAAGATAATTTCTCCTTGGCCGAATATACATGTATACATCATCAATATATTTCCAAATTTCGAAACCATATTGTCTTATATAAACGAATATACATATTTATTTATAGACATATATTCATCACTCAAACTTTAACATTACATCATATACAACTATAAGGCCAAATATATCTCTCATATTAACACATATACTACAACAACTTCATGAATCCTTTTTTCATCACATATCAAGAAATCATTTCACCCTATTTTCAAATAGGTAGCCAACTATCACGTACCTGATCGTTTTAGCTCGTTTAACGTATTCAATTACCACATCGGCATAATGTCTTTTAGGTATAAACTTATAATAATTCACCAGCAATAAGCCTACTAGGCCTAAGCCTGTATCTCACATAGGCACAAGGCCTGCTAGACTCAAAGTCTGATTTTATACACTGACAATAAGCATGCTAGGCATAAAGCCCGATTAAATTCACTAGCATAAGGCTTGCTAGGCTCAAAGCCCGAATATCACTATTATAAAGTTGTCTAAAAAAATAATTCATATATTGAAATTCTAGATATTCCATATAGTTCATACAGACTTTCAAATGTTACAACTCAGTCGAATTAAACTCAAATACATTATTTCCATACTTAATCATATCCAGCTAACTCTACTATAAATCTATAAATTCCAAATCA
The DNA here is from genome assembly GCA_025698465.1 of Gossypium longicalyx. Lineage (NCBI taxonomy): Eukaryota > Viridiplantae > Streptophyta > Magnoliopsida > Malvales > Malvaceae > Gossypium > Gossypium longicalyx. Next base: position 32,177,277 of record CM047006.1, read on the forward strand.
GCATATTAAATTATGTTACATTCAAAATAAACGATGTTTAATTGCTTAAAAACTTACCTTGGATATCGACGAACAATGTAAATCGACTATTCGACTATTTTTGCTTCTCCCCGACCCAAGTCCGATTTCTTTTGCTCTTGATCTATACAATTTCAAATTAATCTCATTCAAACACAATTTCATTCAATTTAATCCAACAACACATAAATGGGCAAATTACCATTTTACCCTTTATATTTCATACTTTTACAAATTAGTCCTATTGCATAAAACACAAAATACACAAAATCTCCATTCAACATGCTTAGGCCGAATGTTCCTTTAATACATACAAATACACACATTTTATTTATTTTTCATTTTAGTCCCTCAATTTATTATTTTTTCAATTTAGTCTTAATTACTCAAAATCATCAAAAATTCCAATACAGAACATGTTAATCTAAAACATATCTTTCATATTTCAGCATCAAACAACAAAAATCACAAGCTCTCATCAATGGCATAACTCAAAATATTCATCAAAATCAAAAATTCAAGCATGGGTCGGATAGTATTTGAAGCAACGATCTCTAAAACGTAAAAATAATCAAAAATTGAGTTAAACTCATACCATAATTTGAACTTCAAGTTGCCAAACTTAAAACCACAACCTAAACTTTCTTTTTCTTTTAGTTTCGGCACTAACCAAGAATTATGAAAGCTTATTTTAATTTTTATGTTATATTATTACATATATTATTACATGTTTTACTAAATTAACCTTTATTATAATATATAAAACCTTTATAATTCATGGTCATTACATTCCATGCTATAACCATTGGTTTATTTGCATTATAAATGCCTTCACTAATAAAGACAACAACAAATTATCACTTTCACATTTAACCACCAACTTTTCTTTTTACGCGTTAAGTCCTTTTCTTTAATCGGACACGCAAACGATAAAATTAAATCACGAAAATTTCACAGATATTAATTCACACATAATAAACACAAAAAATAATTTTTAAATATTTTCTGACTCGGATTCGTGGTCCCAAAACCACCATTCTGACTAGGGTCTAAATTAGAGTGTTACTTTTGTCCTGGTAAATCTTTTCATTCCCCGAAGTGAACACAAAAGAAAATATAAACCAATCTTATTCCAATATTTGATAGTACAAAATTAGTCGAAAGCTCCAAAAGAGCTAATATATTAATATCTCTTGCTGGTTAATCTATTGGTTTTAAAAGATATTTATAATGGATCTCATATTGAGATTGTAAATGAGGAAAAGATTATATTTCATATGAATCAAAAGAGGATTGGGTTATTTATTTATATTTATTGCTCCAAATCTTCTTATGTCATCATCCCCGTTAAGGGGTTGAAAGCAAAATATTTGACTGTGAAAGATCTAAATAAATTATGGAATAATTTAAAAGAAAAAATGTGAGCAATTAAATATGGTAATCCTATCTAAAGCTCATTATGGTTGGATGCACCTTAAGTTGCATGTTTTTAAAACTGTGAGTATAACTCTATAGTATTCAAAATAAGTTCTCAATTAAAATTATGTGGAAAATATTACTGATGAGAACTTGCAAGAGAGAAAACTTTTGTATGAAAAGTCATTGGTTATGTACCTATTCTACACCTAGAAAATATGATCAACTCATAAAGTTTGCTATTAATGGATTTTGATTGGATTCAAAGTCTACTACTGGAGTTTAATTTGCTTACTTCTTGATAAAATCGTCAAGACTCAACGCAAAAAAAAAGGACTTTGGCATATTCCCTAAAGCCAATATTGCATATAATTGTTTGGAATTTATATTTATTTTGTTGAGTTAGTGACATTATAGACTTCACATTGATTTAGAAATTTTCAGTAGTAAATGTCACAATAATACTTATATGTGGATACAAAGTAAAAGGAATGATAGTAAGATTATCAATTTGTCACAATTTATATTGACATTATTAGTACAATTGAAAATGCATTTACTACTTGGCGTGACCAGTTAGACAATCTTGGATCATATATGATGCGAAAATTAATTGAGAATTCATATGGACATTCATTAAAGAACTAGAAGATTGTTTAATTTAATGAATTCTCATTTGTTGCATGTTCTTAATGAAAATTGCCTATTAGAAATTCACTAGCTAGAGTTGAGATTTAATGTCTTACATTTCTGAAATGAATATGAGTGCATCCATCCACCATGTGGATGGTTTTGATATTATATGATTTTGGTAAATGCATCTTCAAAAAAATTATATATGTGTTATCAACTTGTAACCTTTTTCATTTGCAAGATTGCTTATTTAAATAATTAATTTCAAATTATGCAATTAAGACAATTCATCTTGCTAATGCTGATAAGTTTATATCTCTGTCTTTTATTGATTGTTGTATATGAGTTTGAATTTTTTTTTGTAAAAGCTTGTTATTTATGCACATAATAATGTAGAAAAATTATTGATTGAACACATCTGATTAATATCTAAATCATTATTTATGAGAACCAAACTTCCTATTTCAACATGAGTTTAGGTTGATTTACATGTTATATGCATCAAGCCAATAAGTTATAAATACTCCCCATTACAATTGGTTTTTAGTCAAGAGCTAAATATTTCTAATATTTGAATTTTTCTATGTGCGTATATGTTCCAATTACTCCACCATAAGGCACAAAGATGAGTGAATCCTAAAATAAAGTTGAGAATATATATTAATTACAAACCTCCTTGTATTATTAGATGTTTTGAATGTATTGGAGATTCAATTATGACATGATTTGTGATTACTATTTTGATTCGATAATTTTCTCAACATTAGGGGGAGAGAAATAATAACTTGTAATAAGTTAGGGAAAAGTAATTTGAACCAAAAGTTCAACAAGGATAGCTCATTACAAGTTTCAAATATGAAAATTTTCATAAAAGAAAATAATAAATCTAGATGGTCATATAGTGAAGGCGGCTGCTCCAAAAGAGACCCAAGACATAACTAATAAGTAAAACTCCAGAATATCCAAGTACCTGAAACTGAAGATTAAAGTAGTAAAATTAAAGAGATCTCGATAAGTTATGTCAATTTGAGAAAATGTGGAATCAATAATAAAAGTGATCAACAATGGTTCTGCATGCAATATTATTGTTGAAATGAAAGGAAAATCTTAAATAAATCTATTGAGAAATGTAAATATGGAATAGATTGGTCAAAATAGAAAGATGCAACTCAAATTCGTGGAGCTTTTAGACCAGCAGTCAAAATATCTAAAGGTATAAAGCCAGTGAGGGTGAAAATGAAATAGTTTTGCAAAAATGGAAAAAAATATGAAGTTTTTCGCTAAGTCCTAACATTTAATATGAAAAGATAAAATACTTTTGTGGTGGATGCAATAACCTTTAAATATATTATTTTGACAATTCATAAAAGATTTAATTTGCATCTAATGGTTCTTGTTACAACCTTTTATGAATCATTATATAGTAAAGTTTATATTAAAATCCTTAAAGGATTTAGAATGCTAGAAGCATATTGAAATTCTCGGGTAATTGTTTATTATATGAATTGAAATAATGTGACCATATGTGATAAATTTGACTAAGCGAATAGTCGTTGAATGAGGATTTTAAAATGATCCAAAACACTATTTGTGTTTTTATAGAAAAACCGTGATTAGAGTTTGTTATGATTATTTTTGAAACTCCTGAAGAGATCAAAATATATTTCTCCCAAATTTTCCCTCTCATAACTTTCAAAAGAATGGTGATATAAATGGTTAGTAAATACATTCAAATAGTCATTTGAAAAACTAGTATTCAAGATTGAATACAAAAAAAATATGAGAAAGTATGTGATGTTTACATGAAGGGAGTAAATATACGCTGTACTCTTTTTCCCTTAATCGAGATTTTGTTTGGTAAGGTTTTTAATTAGACATCATATTATTCGTATTATATGTGTGTTCTTTTTTTCCTTCACTAGGAATTTTTCTTCTCACATAGTTTTTATCTTAATAAGATTATAATTTTTATCTTAATAAGATTTTAACGAGACAAATTATCTACCAATGGACATCTACATTTATTCTTTACTTTCTATTTTTTTATTTTATAATTTTTTTAAAATTAAATTAAAATAAAATAAACCTCACTAATAATCACTCAACTATTAATAAATTTTTTTATTCAATTAAAAAAATATAAAATAACCAGTTGAATTCCAACAATTTACAAATTCCAACAATTTACCAAACGATCATTGACTAATGATAATAGCGTTTAAAATTAACTTAATAACAATAGGTTAAAAAATTATCAACTAAATTTTATTAAAAATTAAAAAATAAATTACCAAAAACTCAAGATAATAATTAAAAATAAATAAATTACACAATTAACATAATCTATAAATATTTCAAAACTAAATTGACATAATTAAAATTATAATTATGTCAATTGAAAAAAATCAAATAATTGAATATCTATTTAGTATATCTATTTAGTAGCTATGAAAAAGATAATAAAAAAATTACCAATAGTTAAAATAACTAAATTAAAAAAATTATAAATTGAGTCATTACTAGTTTATTATCCTTTAAAATGAATGTATATTTTATTATATTTCTCAATTCAAAGAAGCATATTATGATTCTAATATATGGTCTTCAGTTTTCAATGTTTTAAGTGATGTCATAACAAGTACCAGAAGTAGAAATAACTATGTAACACAAACTTGTGTATACTGTATTATGGAGCAATATCAACTAACTCCATTTCCCACTTCTAATTTTATTTATATATATATATATAATATTGGTTGTAAGCTACATGCTTCCAAACATCTCCACTACTTGAGAAATCATATGCTTAGTCTTCATCTTATGAATTGCATCAGCTGGGTTCAGGCTTTTGGGGCAGGCTGCTGCGCAATTTTTTATAGTCCTACATCTATACAATCTTTTGTGATCTTCCGTTAAAGCCTGAAGCCTTTCCTGAGTGAAACCATCCCGGCTGCCAACAAAATTTAATCCCAGCTCAGTACTTAGCAAACACCAAAACAAAGTCAGCCTATTCGTCAGTATTTTCACCTGCAAATTAAAACCCATTACCTGTCGGAGATCCATCGAAAAGCATGAAGCAAAGGCGCCGGACCAAGAAATTCCTCGGGGTTCCACCAGTAAGATGGGCAGGATGTGCTACAGCAAGCACAGAGTATGCACTCGTATAACCCATCTAACTTCTTCCTTTCTGCTGGTGATTGCCTGTATTCTCTCCCTTCTTCGGGTGCTCTTTTGGTCTTCAGCCATGGTTCAATTGACCTTTTTCATCACAAATGAAAAAACATATTTGTAATTGAACTCACTAAATTCTCAATCTACTCCTTTTAAATGGTTATCTATCAGATTACCTGTACTGATGGTAGAAATTGGTGAGGTCCACGACCAGATCTTTGATCACATACATGTGAGGCAAGGGAGTAAGAACAGTGGGCTTGCTTGTGTCCACATCAATGGGCTTGAGGCAGGCCACTGTATTGGTTCCATCAACGTTCATGGCACAAGACCCACATATCCCTTCCCTGCAAGACCTCCTATAGCTCAAGCTTGAATCATCCTCATCTTTTATCTTCTGCAATGCATCCAAAACCTGAAAACAGATACCCAAAGTATGAGAACTAATTGGTTTTTTCTTTGTTTTTTTTGCCAATTAAATGTTGGAGGTTGAAAAAGAAAAATTAGTACCATGGGCCCACAGTTAGAAAGATCTACAAAGTAAGACTGGAGGAAGGGCTTGTTGTTGGTGGGGTGGTCAGGGTTCCACCTATATATCTTGAACTCCTTGTGAAGCTTTTTCACTCTGTCGTGAATTTCCCCACTTCTTTCAACTGCTACTTCTGCATGTTGCTGAGCAGCTGGGTGGCCTTCAAGCACTGGAAAATTTTGCTTCTGTTTTCGGTCTTTACCTAAAATCCGAGCTACCTTATTGTAGCCGTTGCGCAACAAGCTCTTTGACATCTCTCTTGGTTTCCTTTTTTCCCTTTTTCTTTCTGTATAAATTTATTGAAGCGTAACATTTGCTTATTTAAGGGCTTAGTATTCCTAGAGACACGTAGTTGCATGGCTGAAACGTGTCGAGGCTACATAATTGCGGCACAAACAGCTTTTCAACTAATTAAAGAATATCAAGAGGTGGGCTATGATTTTTCTCAAATACACTAATGGGAGAATTAAATACAAATAAAAATACACATTTAGAATTAGTAAAATCAAAGGTATATTATAAAAATAATCACTCAATTATGCATGTATTCTTATTTTGGTCACTCAACTTTAAATTTTTTTAATTTAGACATTAACGTTTGTATTTGTTCTTATTCTAATCACTTGTTGAATTGATAACGAATAGACTTTTTCTGCCTAGTATAATACATTTAATTCTCAATATTTACACTTTCTATCAGTTCAATCCTCAAACTTCCTAACTAAAGTTTTCAGACTAAATAACTATTTTGTAATTTTTTATACCTAAGTAAAAATGTCACACCTAATTCCTGCTAAGTATGGAAATTAAGAAATAATTAAGGGGTTAAATTGAAATAAGTCATAAGCTAGCGGCCTCTATCGAAAATTTAGGAAAACTTAGTGACTGAACAGGACATGGTTGAGATCAAATTTCGATGCGGTTGGATTAAAATCAACTGGTTTTTTAGTGGGAGACAAAATGATTACCAATGGATGGTTTCTATACAGTTAAAAACCATGCGAGAGGGCTTTAAATAGTTGAGAAGTGAAATCTTAGGTGGATTCCTCTCAATTCTGTTTCATTCTCTCCTCTTCTTCATCTTTCTTGGTAGCTCTGAAGAAGAGAGTGTAACATTCCAAGATAGGGCCTGAAAGTTTGGACTTCGCAAGTAGGGGGTTCGCTAGTTGGTTTGGTAAACCAATTGATTGGGCGAGCTGGGGTCTGTCAATTAGTTTGGCGAGCTGGGGTTCACCAGTTTGTTTAGCGAATTGGAGTTCGTTGGTTAAAACAATTTACACTTAAATTAGGAAGTTGACTTGCTTTCCAATTCAGACACTATTTGTGCATATAACATTTTCCTAAGACAAGTAGGGTATACCAAGAGTACTAAAACACCTAGTGCCTATAAATTAAGCCCTTTTCATAGAGAGTTCTCTCATCGATTATTTTTTTATTAAGTCTCTGTTCTAAACGAAAGTTCTTAGAAACCAAGGTAAGCATATGTTCTGCAAGGGTTAATTTTCCAAGAAGCTAGGTTCACTTGTATGTCTAAATTTTGTATGTTTTGTTTGTTACGTAATTTGTGTATGTTTATGTATGTTGCTAACTAGCCAGACCATCTGTCAGCAAAGACAAAGGAAAAACAAAACTTGACTAAATTCTTAGCTAATCGATGAGTGTTTAGGGATCGCCATTTGTGTACGAACCATTGTGTTTTCAGAAGCTTAGGGTTTTTCTTTAAAAAAAATTAAGTTCCAAGAGTAAGCTTTTCTATAAACTCTGTTTCCAAAATATGTGACTATGTTTTTAAAGATATGTTTTATGTGTTCCTCTAAGCAAGCTTATCTTTTAAATATTTTAAAGATATGTTTTAAAAGTTTGATTTTACAAACTATGTTTTTGCGAGCTCCTCATATGAGCCCTATGTTGGATATATTGGCATGTCAAAGGACTGTGAGTACTCACCTATAAGTTCTATGGTTTGGGCATTGAGGCCTTGTGACATGTGGAAAGATAAGGGAATGTCAAACTATGCTCCATTCAAAGGGACCTGTTGGTGTACAGGTGAGTGTTTGACTTCATGCTACACTTATTGAACATGTTAAGGACTCTGTAAGTCACAAGTGAGGCGTTATAAGGAGATTCACTTATCCAACTATACAGATATGAGAAGTATAAGAACATATTTTATGATCAGTATAAGAACCAAAACAAGAGCAAGCTAAAAGACATGTCAAGTACATGAATATGCTTTATACTTTCTTACAAAACCAGGCCAAGTTTTTAAGTATTATTTGTAACTAGTACATGTGAAACTAATTTACAAACTTATATGTTTTTTCTGACAAGCAGGTAATTACGAACTAGGTCTCGCACCTTCACGGTGAGCCCAACTCGCGAAACAATTTTCAAACTAAGTTTTATTTTAACTCTATATTTTAAGCATACTTTGATGTTTCTTGTATATTCACTGAGTTCTCAATGAGCTCACCCACTATTGTTTTACTTCACAGGTAAGTAGTTAGCGAAAAGCAGTGGTGAGATGATTGATCCAAGTAAGGCTAATCAGGATGGGTACCAGCGAGCACTGGAAAAAGGCGATGTGCTTATATTGCTTAGAATTAGTGATACTATGTCCAATGACTTTGCTATTTTTGTTAGACCAAAATTTTCCTTAAGTTTTTTTTTGTTTATTTTTGTTTTCGCGAACCATGGAGTTAAATACTTGTTTTTTTAATTTTTTTGAATTCCTTCACTATGTATAAAGAACTAAAGTTTCTTTATCCATCCTTTTGTGAGTGTCGTGTTGTGTTATTTAAATTCAGACTAAGTATGACTTAATCCTGTTATATGATCCAGAATTGATGTAAGATATCCATACATATGACCCTTATAAGTTTGCAACCTCAATTTTGTATGCGAACCCTTATTAGCGAAAACCTTACTTGTTAGAAAACCCAGTTAAAGTATGTGAACCCTTGAATGTATGACCTTTCTTGTTGTGAAGCCCATATTACATGTGAACCTAGTATGTAAACCTATGTTGTTATGTGAACCTATGCTATATAAATTATGTGAACTTATGTTGTGGAGCATGCATTAATATTGAGTTCGCAGTACTTGTGTTCTTTTTTTTGAATATGGGAACCATGAAAATCTTTGTTTATTGCTTCATGCGAACCCTAAAGCCTTTACTGTTTGTTGACATGCGAATGCTTCCTCTTTACACAGATTTTATGTTCTCATATGTCTTATGTTTCGTACATGTTATTATGACATTACCGCTACATTGTGATAACTTAACACATTTTCACGTTGTAAATCCGTGGTGTTTGAGGTCAAGTTGGGAGTTAATTGAGAGTTACTTCGATTGCTAATGTGATACACCACATTCGAGTTGAACCAACTCAGTCGAGTTTGGGGTGTTACATTTTTTAGTATTAGGTCTAGCCAGATTCACTATATTAATTATCCGACAAGTAAGTCGCCAAAGTTGATAAGGTAAGCTCACCGAGTTATGAATGAAGTTGAAGTCTTATGGAAGTGTGGTTGCTTGACTGGGGTAGGACTGGGTACAACATTACCTTGGTTTAATTGTATCTTTCGTAGGTCTATGCTTTAGATCATCTCTCTACTACTCACCATCCTAATAAGTAGTGTTGTTTTGGTGAACTATGATCGCAAGTATGTCTATTAAGTGCGAACTATGTTCGCAAGATTGTTTGTTATGTTTGGGATACCCAGTTTTGTATGTTTAATATCTTACCTAAAAAAGTGTCTCGTGTACGTTTAGATTTAGTGAGAATGCCTCCCAAAATATTTAATGCGAACCGTGTGAATGAAACTGCCAACCCCTCTGAAAGTGAACGGGCTTTGATGACACATGAGTGACTTTATAGGGAAAATGTTTTGGAGGATGGTATGGAACCTCTAGTGCAAGCTATGATATAGGCTTTTTAGCAAGCTGCTAGTGCCAACACTGCTCCCACGAGCAGAAGATTTCTATTGGAGCATCTACGAAATCTAGGTGGAAAAAATTTTAGTGATGTTAGAGGGTTTGATCCTACAAAGGCAGAGTATTGGCTTGAGGATGTTGAGAAAATCCTTGAGTATATGGCGTGTATTGATGAAGAAAAGTTGGGATGCACAGTGTTCTTACTCACCGACGAAGCCTACCGCTGGTGGAACACTATGAAACAAAGGACTACTATGAACTGTCTAATGTGGGATTTCTTCTTGAGAACCTTTAAAAAGAAATTCATAGGCAACTAAGAGTTTATTAATTTTGTGCAAGGTGAGCTATCTGTGGCTTAGTATGAGGTAGAGTTTGTGTGACTGAGCTAGTACATAGTTGAGATGGTTTTGCAGGAAAATGATCACTATTAGAGGTTTCATTCTAGCTTGCATCATGACATACAAATCTATCTGATAACTCATGCTACAATGAGCTTTGACGAGCTGGTGGATAAGGCAAAAGCTGTTATAGAGATAAAGGCTCATCGAAATGAAACAGGAGTAGGAAAGCAAGTGTCCGGGTGATAAGTGGGATTGTGACTCGCGAAATTCCAACAGGAATGTCAGCTGAAGCTTTAAAACAAATCACTTGTGACAGTGGAAAAATACTCAAGATGGAAAAGAAAGTTTACACAAGTCTGCAAGATGGCCACTTTGCAAATACTGTGAGCGAAGACATCCTGGTGAATTTTGTAGGAAGATTGGGAAATGTTTCAGCTGTGGATCCATGGACCACTTGATAAAAGATTGCCTAAAAAGACAGGAGCGATCACGAGTACAGAATGCGACCCCTACCCAAGTGCGAGCTGGTGCTCATATACGAGGTTGAGGCAGAGGAAGCAATACAGGGCAAGTTGGGCGGTAAACTTTAGCTTACACCATTGCTAACCAAGATGAGTTAGGAGGCCTCACATGAATGTATGTTGTAAGGGAACCATAGGAACAGGGTTCGACCAATGTTATCATAGGTTCCTTTACTGTATGAATTATACCATTATTTTCCTTGATTATTTCTTGTTACATGCACTCATATGTTTTAAATGAACTAGTATGTGAGTTGGGAATTCCACTAGAAACCATAGATAAGGGCGTGGTTATCACTAGGTTCTTTGGTAAGAGTATATTCATCAATAGGGTGTATCGTAGGTGTCTGTTAGTGATCCAAGGCCAAGTTTTCTACGTGAACTTGATAGTGTTGCCATTCTATAGGTTCAACGTAATCTTGGGATGGATTGATTGGCTAAGCATAAAGCCAAGATTGACCTCGAATTGAAAAGAGTCACCTTACAAAGTAGCAAAGGCAGGGAAATATGTTAGGTAAGTGATAACTCTTTTAAAGAGTTATATTTAAGGCCTATAAATGGAATTAATTTTTTGTAATTAAGTGAAAACATTTTAATTTTTTGGATGTTTTTAGAATATTGCATAACAAAGCTTAGATTGCACTACACTAGTTATTATTTGTTTTATCACTTAGGGAGAAAATGTGTGGTTTTGTGTGAACACAGGTGTAGGAAGAAGAAGATGATGAAGAAGGAAAATAAGAAAAATGAAACATTTCCATGGCAAATGGTAAGATTGATTGCCAACAGAATTACCATGACAATTCCGGAAAGATGACTCAATACTTTATCAAGTCACTCCCAACTAGCTGTGTACCAGAAAAACAAACCTGAAAAGAGGAATGAAAAATGTATGCTGAGGTGGGACAGATCTACCCAATAAAAGAAGGAGAGAGATGAAGAAAAATGATAGGAGAATTTGTGTGAAGGAGAGGCTGGTGACAGCAATCCTCTCTCTGCACAGAGAAAATACTCTATTGGAGAATTTTAGAGAAAGAAAGGGTAGCAGCTACTTAGAGTAGAATACAGGTGTGAAGAAAGGAAAGAGACATATATCCTGGATTCACGTACGACTAAAAGATAAAAGAGTAGATGGAGTGTGGCGAGGAATTTTGCAGTTCTGCCTTTAATTTTCCTGATTTATGTAATTCAAACTTATTTAAATGTTCATGAATGATTTAAATTTGGTGTTTACTTTTCCACCTATGAAATTAATCTTTTCTAGGTTGGAGTTATTTGGGTGAATTTTCTATCATCTTTAATGTTCATGACTTGAGATTGTCTATGCCACTGTTTCATTCGATTTTTGCTTATTCTAAATACATGCATGCAAGCTCTAGACATAGTTGATTGTGTGTTGTGTTCTTTGATGTATTTTTAATTTTGAAAAGATTAAATATACTAGATCTAGAATCGTTTGACGCAAACGAATATTCAATAGAATATTTGTAACACTCTAGACATAGATGTTGGGAGTTATACAGATAAGAACGTTCATTGCAGTTATTAATCCAGAGTTCTATAGACATACAATAACTTAGATTTTTAGCTTAAAATCTAGCTATTAAAAGATGCAGGTTACAGTAGTGACTCTCTGAGCTATTGATTAGACATTATTTTGATATGAGCATTTGATCTGAATAATTCCAGCCCTATTCATTCAGCAACAGAATTACTCTTGATTTTCTCTGTAATTTGCCACTACATTTTATTTGCCATATCAAATTTTTTTATTTTTAGCATTAAATTACATTAATTCATTGTACCAACATCCTATTCAATTTAAGAATATTTCCTATTATTTAGTATAGTTAATAGGATTAAAATAACTTAATAAATCTCTTACCAATTTTCGATCCTTGTTGAGACGATACTTACTTATCACTTTATTACTTGAATGACATGTACACTTGCACAATTGCATTAGTTATTTACATGCAACAAGTTTTTGGCACCGTTGCCAGGGATCGGTAGCATTGGTGAAAAGTTGATTTGTTATTATTCTTGTTATTCTTGTAACAACGGTTAATTAGTATTTTATTTAATTTTTTAGGTTTGTACTAGTTCATAAGAAGAAGTATTCAAGAGGATACAAAATATTATTTTGATCTTGAGATTGAAAAGACATTAAGGCGAAAAAGGAAAGCATTAAGAGAAACGGAAAGGGTTACAAATGAGCCAATTAGGGAAGATCAGGTACTCTAGAATGAAAGTAATTCTGATATTCCTCAAATCTTAGATAATAGAGATAGACCTATTAGAGAGCATGTAGTGCCTACTTTGGTTGATCTAATTCTAGGAATTGTTACGCCACATATTTAAGCTCAACATTTTGAATTAAAACCAGTAATGTTTCATATGTTGGAGACGATAGGGCAGTTTAGTGGTTTATCGATTGAAGATCCCAGATTGCACTTGAGACTTTTTCTTGAAGTCTGTGACTCATTCAACCAGCAGGGTGTTCTTGAAAATGGTTTTAGATTAAAATTGTTTCCTTATTCATTGAGAGATCGTGCCAGATCATGGTTGAATGCATTACCATCAGGTATGGTGGCATCTTGGAATAAATTGTGTCAGAGATTTATGCTTAGGTACAATCCTCACAACATGAATGCCAAGCTAAGTTATGACATTACATCGTTTAGGCAATCTAAAGATGAGACTTTATATGAAGTATGAGAGTGTTTCGAGGAGTTAATCAGAAAATGCCCGATATATGGTTTTTAGCATTGGACATAAATTGAAATGTTCTACAATGGATTAAATGCTTATACGCGAATGGTGGTGGATGCATCTGCTAATGGAACGTTGCTTGACAAATCTTATAATGAAACATACAAAATTCTAGAAAGAATAGCAAATAATGATTATCAGTACCCCACTACCAGAGTTGGTACTAGTAGAAGAGTTGTTGGAGCAATGGAACTTGATGCATTTACATCGTTAACAGCTCAGGTATCATCCTTATCAAATATGATTAAAACTCTAAAAATACCCTCTACAGTGCAAGAGATGAAGGTTGTAGAACTAACATGCATAAACTGTGGAGAAGGTCATGTTTTTGATGAATTCCCATCCAATCTAGCCTCTGCGTATTACATGGGAAATTTTAATCATAGCAACAACAATCCCTACTCCAACACCTACAATCCAGGGTGGGAGTAACATCCAAAATTTAGCTGGAGTAATCAAGGGATGGGAAATGCCAGCAATTTGAATAGACAGAACGTGGCTGGTGTACCATCTGGATACAGTCAACCAATGTTGCGACAAAATGTTCAAGAAAGTTCGTCATCTTCAACATCAACTATCAAAGCTCTATTAAAGGATTATATGTCTAAGAATGATGTGATTATTCAAGCCAGACAGCTTCTTTAAGAGCTCTGGAGAATCAAGTGGGACAAATTGCCACTACATTAAGTTTCAGTCAACAAGGAGTATTGCCAAGTGACACTGAGAGTTTTTGATCTCAAGGAAGGAACAGTGCAAAGCCATTATACTTCAAAGTTGTACTCAACTACTAGGAGTTTTGAATGACACAATTATTGAAGAAGGAATTTCAACTTTTGCAAATGAAACAATTCAAAATCAGTAGGGGAGCAAGGTACAAAGGAAAAGAACAACCAAAAAAATGCTGACGTAGATGCAACTTGTATTACTGATAAATATGCCATTACAGAAGAGGACGAATCAAGACTCAATCATGAAAAGATCTCAAAACCAACTGAAAAGCATACAACACCTGAAAATGGTCAGTAGAAAAATGTTGTGGTAGAATTAGATCATGTTGTCAACACATATGCCACGACAAAACAATATCAACAACCTAAAGGATGACCACCTCCACCATTTCCTCAACTAATTGATGTGTAGAAAGCCAAACTGACTATAAGGGTGAATGATCAGTAGGCTACATTCAACATATTCGATGCCCTGAAATGTGTTGATTAGAGTGAAGATTGCCAGGCCATTAGTTTGCTAAAAATGGAAGTGAAAGAAAACTTTGCAAGACGTTTGGCTCAGCAAAATCTTCTATCTCCAATATTCTATTTGATCAATAAATGCTTAACTCACTTGTTCAATTGCAGAAGTAACTCAATCTCTTTGAGACTTAGCAACTCCAAATTGCTGCAAAATTAGAAAAGAAGTGTAAAAAAATATTTTCTATCTTTATTTTCTTTAATTGCTTCACTTTAATTTCATTCTTATTATTCTTATTACTTAAATTTATTTTAATTTATGATTTATTGCCTTATTAATAAGATGACGGAGTCTGATAAAGAAAGGGAGGATTTGCACCCAATGGAAAGGAGCTGCTATTAGATGAAAATGAAAGGGACGAGGATGAAGCTAAATCTGATGAGCCTGGACCTACCACACACATTGCCACTAAGGAGAAGGAACAAATAGGACTAGAGGGTAATAAAGAGAAGACGGAATCGATAAACATTGAATATGATCAGGAAAGAGAGGAAGTGAACCATATTCCTGCACCAACTGAACCTACTACTACACCCATACCGAAGTAAGATCGTGAGACTAATTAACTAATTGATAATCTCACAAAATTAGATTATAATGATGAAGAAGAGGTGCCAATCAATATGCTCAAAAGGAAACAGCAGTACAAGCGAGTTGCTCGAAAAAATAACTAGCCCGAATTAAAGTAAAACCAAAATTTTTCCAAGCTTTTGTCTTTATTTTCATTTGCATATTTTTTATTATATACCATGTGTTTTTCATGCATTCATATTTTTTTTCATTGCATTATATATATATGGTTGTTTTTGCATTTTGGAATTTAAAATTGTTCATGCATTAAGGACAATGTATCCCTTAGGTTTGAGGATGTGTTGTGTTGTGCATATAATCTGCATTAGATATGTGTTTTAATATTTGTTCATTTTGTCATGACATACAAATTCCAAATAATTGCCAAACCATGACAAGTATAGTGTTATCTATGATGTTCAATGAGGATAATAACTCTTCTATAAATTTAGAAAATTATGATAGTTGATTAGGTATGTTTAACTTAGGATAGTTGTTTGAAAATTGATCCCTAAAAGTAGAATACCCTAATTATAATTGAAATTAGTCTATAGTAGGTTTCTTTCAATACACTTAGAAATTCTTGAGCCTAAAATCAGTAAATTAGCATTGTGTAATAATAAATACTACGACAAAACTAAGGGTAAATCAATAAGAAAATAAAAAAGATGCTATGAAGCAATCCAATATTTGAAATTATTAAGTAGATCACTAATGCTCTGTTTGCTCTATTGTATTATTGATCAGAAAAGCAAGATCAAATAAGAGTGAGTAAAAAAAGAAAAGAAAAAAAAAAGAAATCATTTTATGGGCACTCCACTGTAGTAGTAGACTGAGTAGCTAAGAGGGTAGTTGTTTGCTCCATCTATCTTTTTAGTCAAAAGCCTTAGCTTCATGAGTGAATTACATTCAAGTGTGGCGTGATGTAATATATGGAAATCTAGTGTATGCTCCATTGAGATTGTCAAGTAAAGAAATCATGTGACAAAATGAATTCCCTAGAAAAAAAATATAATTAAAGTATGCAATGATAGAATAATTATGAGAAGAGACACTGAATTTTAGTGGAAAGATAAACTAAGTACATTAGAGAGTGCTTGTTATAGTCAGAATTGCATGAATATTTAGGAAATTTTATTTTTAGGTAATATTTTTTGCACTTCGTATGCTAAACAAACCTATAAAATTTGAACCAATTCTGAGATAGAAGACTACTGAGAATGGAGGTATAAAATATACTTAAGATAATTTAGCAGCATAATTGGTGACTGATTGTTTTGGAAATTCCATGCATTCATGCATATTCATACATCATTTGCTTGAGGACAAGTAATAACTCAAGTTTAGGGGTGTGGTAACTCTTGAAAAGAGTTATATTTACGGCCTCTAAATGGAATTAATTGTTCGTAATTAAGTTAATACATTTGTATTTTTATTTTTAGGATGTTTTTAGCACATTGCATAACAAAGCTTGGATTCCGCTACACTGGTCATTATTTGTTACATTTATCACTTGGGGAGGAAATGTGTGGTTTTGTGTGAACACAGGTGTAGGAAGAAGAAAAAGATGGAGACAGAAAATAAGGAAAATGAAACATTACAGTGGAAAATGGTAAGACTGATTGCCAACAAAATTACCATGACAATTCTGGGAAGATGAATCAACACTCTATCCATGTCGCTCTCAGCTAGCTGTGCATGTACCAAGGAGACCAACCTGAAAAGATGAATGAAAAATGTGTGTTGAGGTGGGACGGATCTACCCAATAAAATAATGAGAAAGAAGAAGAAAAAAGGAGAGGAGAATTTGTGTGTAAGAGAGACTGGTGACAATAATCCTCTCTTTGCACAGAGAAAAAACTCCGTTGGAGAATTTCAGAGAAAGAAAGGGTAATAGCTACTGAGAGTAGAATACAGACGTGAAGAAGGGGAAGAGACATCTATCCTAGATTCACGTACGATAGAAAGATAAAAGAGAAGCTAGAGTGTGGCGAGAAATCCTGTAGTTCTGCCTTTAGTTTTCCCGATTTCTGTGATTCAAACTTCTTTAAATGTTGATGAATGATTTAAATTTGGTGTTTACCTTTCCACCCATGAACTAAATCTTTTCTAGGTTGGAGTTATTTTGATGAATTTTTTATCATCTTTAATGTTCATGACTTGAGATTTTCTATGCCATTGTTCCATTTGATTTTTGCTTATTCTAAATACATGCATGCAAGCTTTAGGCATAGTTGATTGTGTGTTGTGTTCTTTGATGTATTTCTAGTTTTGAAAAGGTTAAATATACTGGATCTAGAATCGTTTGAGGCAAGTAAATATTCAACAGAATATTTGTAGCACTCTAGACATAGATGTTGGGAGTTGTGCAGAGAAGAACATTCATTGCAATTATCAATCTAGAGTACTGTAGACGTACAGTAACTTAGATTTTTAGCTTAAAATATAGCTATAGAAAGAGGCAGATTACATTAGTCACTCTTTGAGTAGTTGATTAGACAATAATTTTCCATGACATTATTTTGAAATGAGCATTTAATCTAAATAATCCCAGCCCTATTCATTCAGCAACAGAATTACTCTTGCTTTTCTCTGTAATTTGCCACTACATTTTATTCGCCATATTAATTTTTTGTTTTTAGCATTAAATTATATTAATTCATTATACCAACATCTCATTCAATTTTAGAATATTTCCTGTTATATATTATAGTTAATAGAATTAAAATAACTTAATCAATATCTTACCAATTTCCTATCCTTGTGGAGATAATACTTACTTATCACTTTATTACTTGAATGATGTGTACACTTGCACAATTGCATTAGTTATTTACACGCAACAGTAAGGGTTGTAAAGCCCATCTCGCATTTGTGATGGGTTCACAAGATATGTACTATGAAGGACTTTCCTGATGTGTTTCAAGACAAGCAACCTAGTTTACCTCTAAATCACAAAGTGGAGTTCACCATTGAGTTGTACCTGACAGTTCACTAGTGCTTATTACACCGTATCGCATGGCACCAAAGGAGCTTAAGGAATTAAATATAAAACTTCAATACTTTTTTTACAGTGGTTTCATTCGACTAAGCATATTGTCATGGGGATCTCCAGTTCTATTTGTGAAGAAGAAAGATAGAAGCCTAAGACTGTGCACTGACTACAGGCAGATGAACAAATTGACTGTAAAAAATAAGTACCATTTGCCAAGAATTGATGACTTGTTGACCAGCTGCAAGTTGCCACAGTATTTTCAAAGATAGATCTGTGATCTGTTTACTACCAACTTATAATAAATGAGTTAGATGTGTTGAAGGCAACATTTAGATGTGTTGAAGACAACATTTAGATTGAGGTATGGGCATGATGAGTTTTTGGTTAGCCTTTTGGGTTGACAAATGCACCTGATGCATTCGTGGACATGATGAATGAAGTGTTCAATGAATACTTGGATCGGTGTGTGGTGGTTTCTATAGATGATCTTGGAATGGCGAAAATGTGCAAGTGTACACAATTGCAACAAGTAATAAAGTGACAAGTAAATGTCGAGTTATCATATCCATAGGGATTGTGAAAGAAAAATATTTATGAAATGTAAATCAAAAACTTTGGTGATGGGAAAAATATGTTGTTTTGAAGAAGTGATTTAAAGTAATAAAAAATAAAAAGTACAAATTTCGGTGCACGATTTCAAAAAGATGAGTTTTAATCAATATGACATAATTGTGTTAGATCAATTACATTCCTTAACTTAGAATTACTAAACCCATGTTCATGTTGTTACGAATATTTTCACGGCAACTTGGTAATTTGTTAACTACTGCATATACATACTTTCTAAATTAACCAATCTCTTAAACATTTCTCAGTGCTAATTCAAATAATTAATCAACTTTCATAAGAACATATAAGATTAAGTGAGGTAACAATATATTTCTATACTAAAATAGTTTAATCACAATAATCTTGCAAGTTATGTAAGCTAATGTATTGTTTAATACCGTCACTAATTTAACCTTCAGCTACCTTAGAATATTAAACATGCACCAATTAAATACTTTGTCAATTAATTACAATTTCAATACACTTAATAATCAATTCATTTGTTACCTTACATTTTACAATGCAAGTTTAACATACATATGGCTTTATTTAAGTAAACAACTTACTAAGGCTTATAACAACACAAACATGATTTAATAATTTAAGAGGACATAATGCAATCAATCTAACATGAATTAAATTTAAGCCATTTTAATTAGAACAAGAACAACGACACAACAATTATTCATATTCATAATCATAACATAAACAAGAAAATTAAAGAGAAGGAAACTAGGAAGCAAATCTAGGATTTCTCTAAAGCTAGACTAGTGCGCTTCTCTTCTTCTCTACTTGTTCTATTGAAGCAAGGCCTCTACGAATAGTTGAATGCTGCTATTCCAAGGTGGAAGAAGGCTTTTTTCAAAAGGGAAATGAGCAAGGGAAATGGAGAAACAAGAAAGGGAATGGAAGAGAGAAAGTGAGTGAAAAAGAGAGAGATGTGTGGGAATGAATGGTTTGTTGAATGAGTTATCAAAGGGTGGTATTTATAGGTGGGAGTGGCTGCTATATCATATAATTAGTAGCCATACACTCTTCCTTGGCTGACCACAAAAGGAGAAAGTTTGAACTTTGCTATATTTAGCTTGGGGCAAACATTCAAAGTCACAAAAAGTAGAGGGGTTTGAATAGAGTTTAAAGAAAATTTGAGGGCTGTTTTGCAAGTAATAAAATTAG
Source organism: Gossypium longicalyx (assembly GCA_025698465.1). Lineage (NCBI taxonomy): Eukaryota > Viridiplantae > Streptophyta > Magnoliopsida > Malvales > Malvaceae > Gossypium > Gossypium longicalyx. The sequence goes on from CM047006.1 coordinate 32,197,213, forward strand.
CTAAATAACCTAATTGTGTTAGCTTATTGGATGCTTTTCGGCTGCCAGTTCTATTGTTGGATCAGTCTTCTTTTTTTAGCACAATTGGACCTTATTTTTTAATTCATGTTATAATTAATAATTTTAACCCAACATGAAGTGAATTAAAATTAATTATAACATGTATTATATTCATTATTGGATCGTCTATTGCTGAAAAAATTAATTAGTCTCTTTCTTGCTCCATTTGATGCAAAGAATCACCCTAACAGTTCAAGCCTTCCATAGTGTCTGTCGAGCCAATTTTTATCCTTTGTGTAAAATTGTCAAAAATAAGAAAAATTTGTGTAAATTTATTATAAAAATAATTAAAATTCAATATGTTAATAATTTAAGTGCAAATTAATTATTTTATAATTAAAGTATGTATTTCAACAAAAGTTACTACAAAAATGCATGAATTAGTGTTCAAAAGATGCTGAAAAAGTCTATATATTTTTGTGTTTCCACACCCAAAACTTAATTCATTGCTCGTCCCAAGTAATACACAAATTGTAAAGAGGGAGTGCTTGAAATTACCATTGAAAAATGTCTGTAGAATATATTTCCCTCACAATTATGAGTTTAGTGTAATTATGCTCAAGAATAAGAAATTTACAATTATGCAACTCAAGTATACATATTGTTCGAATTATTCTCAATTGTTATCATGCTAGCAAGAATAGACTAAATGTTTTCTTAATAAACATGTTAATTCTTACTACTTAATTTTTATTCCTTTATTTAAGATTGAACTACATTCACTAAGTTTAACTTATGTCTTCATATATTGAACTTAGAAATTTCTCTTCACTAATGTAGGCAACGCAGAAATTTAACTTGAAAGTTCTTTTAAATAGGTTGTAACGTGGCTGGGCTAGGGATAGGTAAAAGATAGATAATTTTAAGCTAAAAACCCTAGACTCATCTTGTATCAGACCTTTGGAATAAGTACCTTCAACGCACATACTAATTTTGCTTTCACATGCTCTTTTATACATCTATCTCTTTTGGGTACATCTATCTCTTTTGGGTACATATACTCTTTTTTTTAGAACATGAGCATTTTACTGTATGTACTGCAATTTTTTTTTTATTTTGAGCATTTGATACTTTTTTTCAACTCCCTGTAATACCCCAAACCCGACCTAGACGTTATGGCCGAGTTTACGATGTCACATTGGAGTGTTTTTCATAATATAATTTCTTGAAAAATTCGTCCCACATAAAAACTTCTTTGGGTTCTTAACAAAAATTTTAGGGTGTATGTTCATTGTGAAAACTCAAGTTGTTTTAGCAAAATATTGATCATATTTGATTGTTATTACCCTTTAAAACAATGTTTGTTGTGGAAGCTCTCAGAATATGTCGCGTAATCTTGGTGTTTCAGAAAAAAACATTTGTTTATATTTTCTGAAAAATTCGGTCCTATTACTATCAGTTAAAGATCAAGGTAAATAAATCCCCAAATTAAAATGAGACTTAAAGAGGCCTTATTACATATTGAAAAACCCAAAATAAAATCTTAAATATAATATATATAAAAAATAACTACGTCGAGTAGTCACCTCAGAGTCCTCCGTCACCTCGATCCGTCTAAGCCTGGGGATTTCTTGCACAGTTAATAGATGGGTGAGTTTATGAAAACTCAGTGTGTGAAATCTCATAAAGCATACAGTCAGAGTAATCACAATTTGGGTCTAAGCCCTATTCAGTATCAGTTAGGCCTTAGCCTATCTCAATAACAGTAGCTGTCTGGGCCTGAGCCCTTTTTAATAACAGTAGCAGTCTAGGCCTAAGCCCATTAACATATCAGTACAGTATACAAACAAAGTGTCCTACCTAATCCATCCTCTACACACCATCTCCGTACCAACCCTACACACCATGTGGGGATAAAATCGACCCACCCATCCCTACACACCAAGTAGTACTGGTTGCGGCACTAAAATAGCTTTTGCAGCAGAGATGCCAGTAATAGGCTTATAGCCTTTCAGTACACTTCCTCCAAAATCATACATCGCAGCCCATGCAATGCAACATAAGATAAATGTATATACAGTAAAAATGGCATGCTCAAACAGTCATACATCACATAAGGGTATACCAGTTATTTACACAAAATAAGGGTCCAGGTACACTTACTGGCCCAACAGTAGGTCCACAGTCGTCTTGGGCAACCCGTGCAACCTTAACAGTTAATCAGTGATAATAGGCCTACAACCCATACTACGGACCCATGTGGTCCCACTCTCTCGTACCCACATAACCCAGAAAAAGGCCTTAGCCTGTACTAACACAACCTAGCCCAACTTCAGCACACCTTTGTACAATTTACCCGTGCGGGACCCACAAGTCCATTAGGCCCACGCGGCCCAGTTCAGCCCAAAATGGCCCAATATTGCGACAGTCCATGAAAACGCTCATGGCATCTCGTCGACCTCACGGCCTTGTTTTACTACACGGCCTACCACACGGGCGGCCACACGCCCATGTGGTGTCGACAGCCCACTTTTCTGCTTTTCGGCTTTCTGTCGATGTACGTTAATAGCAGTGTGGTTACACACACCTGTTAGCAAGAAGTGCTAGAAGTCCACGAGTACCAATCCTGCATTCGTTCAAGGCATTCAGTTAGCCGTTTAATATTAGGGTAATCACCCTTCTCTATATTACTTAATCCCAAAGCATTTGATACCTGCCTTGAATGAACTTAAACTGCCAAATAATATTGGTCACCTAAATCTCTTAGCAAATCGATAGTAAAAGGAAGTGTTAGTCACAAGATTTGCACAATAGAGAGGGGAAATAAGAGGAAGCCGAAAGAGTAGAAACCAACCAAGGACCTACCGAAAATGTAGAACCAATTAGGAGGAAAGAGCATTCGGCCAACACCCAAAAGCCGAGGCACACAAAGGCACAATCACACTCCTGGCAGTAACCGATAGAGAAAAGAAGAGGTTAGAGGGGAAACTATTGTCGCACAGAAAAAGAAGGGAAATCAAAACAACCACGAACCCACACATAGATGATGACAAGAACAAGGTTTGGCAATGGCCAAGAATTGGCAACTCAAAATGAACATCTCATTACCTTAATCGAAATAAAGAAAGATTCAACTACAAGAGAAGGGGGATATTCGGCTAGCAACGCAGGAGGGCTTGAAAGAGCTGAACAAGAAAATAGGGAGAAGGAGCAAAGATATTCGGCACAAGCACAAAAGGAGGTGGTGCTTGTTTAGTACTGATTGAGAGAAAACTATCAAGTATTCAACAAAGGAATAACGAGGGAAGCAAAAAGTGTTCGGTCAAAGAGAGGAACAATTGAGGCAAGATAAAAAGAAGCAAAATTGGAGTAGTCAACAAAAGAAGAAATGCCAAGAAGGAGAATACCAAAACGAGAAGCAGGGAGAATACAATAAAGACTCAATTTCAGCACCCCAAGCAAAAAGGGAAAACTAATGCCAATTTTGTCCAAAGGCACTCCTAGTTTGGAAAAACCTCAGCACAACCCACACACTTGACTCTTTCAACCCGTTCCCACCTTAGCAGAAACTCTCATGAACAAGAGTTCAATTTCGGCACAACCTTCCCCACTTTCAAATTCCACAAAATCCTTCTAAAATCCCTCCTCCAACATCTCCTCAATCGCCCATTCAACTCTTCTCAACGAGCAGAGTTCCGGTCAACTTCAACAACCTATACGGTAGAGCTGTAAAATAAACATCCCTTGCAACAACAGGGCTCGAACCCAAGACCTCCTAGAAGCAGTAATACGCCACTACCCCCTGAACCAACAACCTTTTTGCGACTTGATTTCCCCATAATTATTTAAGAACCCATTATCAAGAAGCAAGGGTTTTACTCAATAAAAACAAAATTTTGCTAAAGCCCATACTTGAACCCAGGACTTTCCACACTTCTTAGGACATCCAACCACTGAAGTAAACATACATGATGCTACACAACACACAAAAATAATTTAATAGGGGTTTTCGGGATTTGGGGCGTTACAATTCTACCCCCTTAAAGAAAATTTTGTCCTCAAAATTTACTTGGTCAAAAAAGGTGAAGGTATTGTTGTCGCATCGTCTCCTCGGGTTCCCACGTAGCCTCCTCAAAACTGTGGTTTCGCCAAAGAACTTTCACTAATGAGATTGATTTCCTTCTCAAGATTTTCACCTCTCGATCCAAAATCTGGATTGGTTCCTCCTCAAAAGTCAGATCGGGTCTAATTTCAATCTCCTCAGCCAGTACCACATGCGTAGGATCAGAGCGGTAGCGTCTCAGCATAGAGACGTAGAACACATCATGAGTCCGTTCTAATTCCAAAGGTAGCTCTAACTGATAGGAAATTGGTCCTACTCGTCTTAATATGCGGTAATACCCAATAAACCTTGGGCTCAACTTGCCCTTACGCCCGAATCTCAGTACCTTCTTCCATGGCGAGACCTTCAGAAAGACAAAATCTCTTACAGAATACTCAATTTCCTTACGTTTCAGATCCGTATATGACTTCTGTCTGTCTGATGTTGCCTTCAGTTGATCCCAAATTAATTTGACCTTATCATCTGTATCAGATATAGCTCAGGGCCCAAAATATGCTGCTTACCCAACTCAGTCCAACATGAAGGAGTGCGACACCTACGACCATATAGTGCTTCATAAGGTTCCATTTGTATGCTACACTGGTAGCTATTGTTGTAAGCAAATTCTGCTAGCGGCAAGTAATCCTCCCAACTGCCTCGGAAGTCAATTACGCAACTCCTTAATATGTCCTCCAGTATCTGAATCACCCTCTCTGATTGACCATCTGTCTGAGGATGGAATGCAGTACTGAAGTCCAACCGTGTACCCAGAGCTTCATGTAACTTCTTTTAGAACCAAAACGTGAAGCGAGGATCTCTGTCAGATATTATAGAAACTGGTACCCCATGCAATCTCAGTATCTCGGATATATACAGCTTAGCCAGTTTGTGCAATGAATAATCTGTGCGAACCGGTATGAAATGGGCATTTTTGGTCAATCGATCTACGATAACCCACACTGAATCTTTCTTAGAAGGCGTTAGGGGTAGCCCACTCACAAAGTCCATAGTTACTATTTCCCACTTCCATAGAGGAATCTTAACTGGCTGAAGCAACCCAGAAGACAACTGATGTTCCACTTTAACCTGTTGGCAAGTTAGACATTTCCTCACAAAGTCAGTAATCTCTTGCTTAAGACCTGGCCACCAATATATCTCACAGAGATTTTTGTACATCTTATTTCCACCTGGGTGCATGGCATAAAGGGCTACTATACGCCTCTCGCAGTAAAGTCTGCTTCAAATCAGTATCCTTAGGTACACAAATTTTGCCTCGAAAACAGAGTACCCCTTCACTATTCAGCCCAAATCCACAATATTACCATTCTCGATCTGAGGGAACCGAAGACCCAATAACTCATCTTCCAACTGTTTACTCTTAATCTGCTCAATCCACACTGGTTTAACTTGGAGCTCAGCCAACAAACTACCATCGTCAAATAAGCTAAGACGAGCAAACATTGCTCTCAGATCAGTCATAACCTTACGGCTTAGTGCGTCGGCCACCACATTGGCCTTACCAGGATAGTATTCAATAGAACAATCATAATCCTTAAGCAGATCAATCCATCTATGCTTCCTAAGATTTAACTCCTTCTGAGTGAGGAGATACTTAAGGCTCTTATGATCTGTGTAAATGATACACTTTTCATCGTACAAGTAATGCCTCCAAATTTTCAATGCAAATACCACTGCGGCCAACTCCAAGTCATTTGTTGGGTAATTCACCTCATGAGTCTTAAGCTAGCGAGACGCATAAGCTACCACCTTACCCTTTTGCATCAACACACAACCCACCCCAACATGTGATGCATCGCTATAGACAGTAAATTCTTTCCCAGACTCTAGCTGAATCAAAACAGGGGCCTCAGTCAGTACTTTCTCGAATTTCTCAAAACTCTCTTGTTGCGCATCAGTCCAGTTAAATGGCACACCCTTACATAGCAACTTAGTTAAGGGCGTGGTAATCAGTGAGAACCCCTCTAGAAATCTTTGATAGTACCCAACCAGTCCCAAAAAAATACGAACTTTCGACACAGTCTTAGGCTGCTTCCAATCTAAAACAGCCTCAATTTTCTGAGGATCAACCCTAATCCCCTCAGCAGATACCACATGACCAAGAAACGTTACCTCACGTAACCAAAATTCACACTTACTAAACTAGGCATATAGTTGTTTCTCCCTCAAAACTTTCAAAACTACCCGGAGATGTTCATCATGTTCATCTTTAGTCCTCGAATATACCAGTATGTCATCGATAAATACTACAACAAACCAATCCAGATAGGGTTGAAACACTCTGGTCATCATATCCATAAAAGCTGCCGGTGCATTTTTCAGTCCAAAAGGCATTACCAGGAACTCATAATGACCATAACAAGTCCTAAACGCCGTCTTTTGCATATTGACCTCTTTAAATCTCAATTGATGATACCCCGATTGGGGATCTATTTTAGAGAAAACTAACGCTCCTTGTAGTTGGTCGAACAAATCATCAATCTTTGGTAGTGGGTATTTGTTTTTAATGGTCAGCTTATTTAGTTGTCTGTAGTCGATGCACATATACATGGATCTATCCTTCTTTTTCACAAACAAGACTGGTGCTCCCCACGGAGACACACTAGGTCGGATAAACCCATGATCCAGTAATTGTTGAATCTGAGCCTTAAGCTCCACAAGCTCCTTCGAAGCCATTCTGTAAGGGGTGATGGACACTAGAGCTGTCCCAGGAAGGAGCTCAATCCCAAACTCCACTTCACGTTCTGGAGGTAACCTTGGTAGCTCTTCAGGAAAGACGTTCAGAAAATCTCTAACAGTCCTAATATCCCTTACCGAAGAGTCCCCAACATCTGAAACATAGACGTAGGCCAAGAACGCCTCACACCCCTTGTAAACCAACTTCTCGGCCCTTAGCAAAGAAATTACATTACTCAAATAGTTTTGTCTTTCCCCAATTACCACTATCTCCTCGTCTGCCTCAATTCTTAGAACAACTCGTTTAGTGGCACAATCCAATTTTACCCGATGTTTAACTAACCAATCCATGCCCAGTATTAGGTCGAATGCTCCATAAGATTGGCTAGAAATGCGACTCCTTGTATCTCCAAGGGAACATCTCTAAACATCTTATTTATCCGAACGGACTGCCCCAGCTGACTTAGAACAATAATCTCACTCATAGTGTTTTCAGCTATAATACCCAATATCTTAGACACAGAGCATACTATGTACAAATGTGTAGACCCAACATCAATCAATACAGTATAAGGTACATTATGGATAGAGAACGTACCTAAAATAACATTTGCGGCATCTCTATCCTCTCGGTGACGTGCAGCATAAACCAGTGCTGGCTGCCTTGCCTCAGTATGACCAGTACCTCTACCCGGTGCTCCACGACCACGACCCATACCATTTCCACCCTTGGCCTGACCACGGCCTCTCGGTGGCTGCTGACCACCCCGTTGTACATTACCCAAACTAGTAGCTTGCATCTGCTCAGGCCTCTGGGGACAATCCTTGACACTGTGCTCCAATGATCCGCATCTCAGACATGCACCCATATTTTTCCAATATTCGCCCTGATGGCATTTTTCACAATCTGCACAAAACTGCGGTCTAGTAGCAGCAGCAGTAGGGGTCCTAACTCTGAGTAGCCCATCAGCTTTGGGCTTTTTCTTAAGTCTCTAAAAAGAATTTGAGGGATCAGCATCCCTCTTATCTCTGCCTTTCTCTTTGCTCTGGCGCTCAGCGTGCGTCACATCCTCGGTGATTTTTGCCTTGTCAATCAGTGCTACAAAATCCCGCTCCCTCTGAGGAGCTATCAGAACCCTTAGACCATCCCTAAGGCCATCCTCAAATTGAACACACTGCTCGTATTCTGTTGCCACCATCCCACATGCATAGCGGCTCAGTTGTAAAAATACAACCTCATATTCAGCCACTGTCCTATCTCCTTGAGTTAAGTTTAGAGATTCCCTCCTACGGGCATCTATATAGCTGGTACCCACATATTTAGCCTGGAAAGTAGTCTTGAAAAACTCCCAAGTCAAACGATCAGCTTGGGTGCCCACTTTGATAGTAAGCCACCACTGGTATGCCTCGTCTCTTAGCAATGATACTGCCCCTTTTAGCTTCTAATCAAGGGTGCAGTCAAAGTCATCCATGATCCTTTTTGTGACCTCAATCCAATATTCAGCCATATTAGGGGCAACTCCAACAATACCCCTAAATATTTTTGCCCCATTAGACTTGAGTCATTCCGTAACTAACCCACGGCCCCTAGTACCAGCACTTGGCCTAGCGACCCTTTCCAGAATCCTTAACATTGCTTGGGACAGTGCGTCGTCCCCAGCTGCTCGATTTTGAGACCCTGCCTCAGTCGTAGGTGAAACTGGAACCGCTATAGCTTTTTCATTATGCTAGTGTCCAGAAGACGAAGACCCAGCCCAAGCACCTCCACGGCCTCTGCCGCTGCCTCTACCATGAGTACCTCTAGTGCTCATTATCTAATCACGCTTTTATCTGTTTTAACAATTTTATGCCAGTCAGTTTATTGTTCCAGTATCTATTACAGATATTTTATGAACAATATTATTTCAGAGTTTGTTTTTGCAGTTCGCAGTCTTACTACGGTTCGTAGTTTACTCTAACTAGAGGGTTTCTATACAGTTTTACTACCTAAAGTAATCTCTGTAATAACATTTCAATGTTATCATTTAAGAATAAACAATCAGAAGACTTACAAGATCACTGCGGAGACTAGGTGTACCACTCCTTTAGTAAAACATTTCCAAATAATCACTTTAAACAAATTGAAACAATTCCGTTAAAATTTCCACATTTTAGAATAAACCCAAATCCACAGCTGAGTTTTACAACTTGGCTCTAATACCACTAAATGTAACACCTCAAACACGACCTAGACGTTATGGCTAAGTTTGCGATGTCACATTGGAGTGTTTTTCAAAATATAATTTCTTGAAAAATCCGTCCCACATAAAAACTTCTTCGGGTTCTTAACAAAAATTTTAGGGTGTATGTTCATTGTGACAAATCAAGTTGTTTTAGCAAAATATTGATCATATTTGATTGTTATTACCCTTTAAAACAATGTTTGTTGCGAAAGCTTTCAGAATATGTCGCGTAATCGTGGTGTTTCAAAAAAAACATTTGTTTATATTTTCTTAAAAATCTGCATCCTATTATATCAGTTAAAGATTAAGGTAAATAAATCCCCAAATTTAAATGAGACTTAAAGATGCCTTATTACATACTGAAAAACCCAAAATAAAATCTTAAATATAATATATAAAAAAAACTACATCGAGTGCCACCTTTGAGTCCTCCGTCGCCTCGATCCTTCTAAGCCTGGGGATTTCTTGCACAGTTAACAGACGGGTGAGTTTATGAAAACTCAGTGTGTGAAATCCCATAAAGCATGCAGTCAGAGTAATCACAATTTGGGCCTTAGCCCTGCTCAGTATCAGTTAGGCCTTAGCCTATCTTAGTAATAGTAGCTGATGCAGGCACAGAGCCCATTTCGATGTGATGGCGATGCAGGCCTAAGCCCATTAATGTATCAGTATAGTATGCAAACAAAGAGTCCTATCCAATCCATCCTCTACACACCATCTCCGTACCAACCCTACACACCATGTGGGGATAAAATCAACCCACCCATCCCTACACACCAAGTAGTATTGGTTGTGGCACTAAAACAGTATTTGCAGTAGAGCTGCCAGAAATAGGCTTATAGCTTTTCAATACACTTCCTCCAAAATCATACATCCCACCCCATGCAATGCAACATAATATAAGTGTATATACAGTAAAAATGACATGCTCAAACACCCACACATCACAAAAGGGTATATTAGTCATTTACACAAAATAAGGGTCCAGGTACACTTACCGACCCAAGAGTAGGTCCACAGTCGTCTTGGGCGACCTGTGCAACCTTAACACTTAATCAGTGATAATGGGCCTACAACCCATATTGCAGGCCCATGTTGGCCCACACTCTTGTATGGCCCACATAGCCTAGAAAAAGGCCTTAGCCGTGTGCTAACACAGCCTGGCCCAACTTCAGCACACCGTTGTGCAATTTACTAGTGTGGGACCCACAGGCCCATTGGGTCCACATGGCCCAGTTCGACTCAAAATGGCCCAATATCACGTTGGTCCATGAAAACGCTCATGGCCATCTCGTCGACCTCACGACCTAGTTTTACTACACTGCCTACCACACGGGCGGCCACATGCCAATGTGGTGTCGACAGCCCACTTTTCGGCTTTCTGGCTTTCTGTTGATATACGTTAATAGTAGTGTGGTTACACAAACTTGTTAGCGAAAAGTGCTAGAAGTCCACAAGTACCAATCCTGTATTTGTTTAAGGCATTCAGCTAGCCGTTTAATATTAGGGTAATCACCCTTCTCTATATTACTTAATCCAAAGCATTAGATACATACCTTGAATGAACCAAAAGTGGTTAATCCCCTTAAACTGCCGAATAATATTGATCACCCAAATCTCCTAGCAAATCGATAGTAAAAGGAAGTGTTAGTCACACAATTTGCACAACAGAGAGGGGAAATAAGAGGAAACCGAAAGAGTAAAAACCAACTAGGGACCTACCGAAAATGTAGAACCAATTAGGAGGAAAGAGTAGTCGGCCAACACCCAAAAGCCGAGGCACGCGATGCCACAATTACACTCTTGGCAATAACTAATAGAGAAAAGAAGAGGTTAGAGGGGAAACTATTATTGCATAAAAAAAAGAGAAAAAAAAACAACCGTAGACCCACCCATAGATACGACAATAACAAGGTTCAGCTATGGCCAAGAATTCGACAACCCAAAATGAACATCCCATTACCTTAATCGAAAACAGGGAGAGATTCAGCTACAAGAGAAGGGGGATATTCAGCTAGCAAAGCAGGAGGGCTTGAAGGATCCGAACAAGAATAGAGGGAGAAGGAGCAAAGATATTCAGCATAAGCACAAAAGGAGGTGGTGCCTGTTTAGTACCAATTTGAGAGAAAACTATCAAGTATTCGGCAAAGGAATAAAGAGGGAAACAAAAAGTGCTCGGTCAAAGAGATGAACGGTTGAGGAAGGGAAAGAAAGAAGCGAAATTGGAGTAGTCAACAAAAGAAGAAATGCCAAGAAGGAGAATACCAAAATGAGAAGCATGGAGAATACATCAGAGACTCAATTTTGGTACCCCAGGAAAAAAGGGAAAACTAATGTCGATTTTGTCCAAAGGCACTCCTAGTTTGGCAAAACCTCAGCACAACCCACACACTTGACTCTTTCAACCCTTTCCCACCTCAGTCGAAACTCTCATGAACAAGAGTTCAATTTCGACACAACCTTCCCCACTTTCAAATTCCACAAAATCCTCCTAAAATCCCCCCTTCAACATCTCCTCAATCTCCCATTCAACTCTTCTTAACTAGAAGAGTTTCGGTCTACTTCAACAACCCATATGGCAGAGCTGCAAAATAAACATCCTTTGCAATAATAGGGCTCGAACCCAAGACCTCCTAGAAGCAGTAACACGCCACTACCCCCTGAACCAATAGCCTTTTTGCGACTTGATTTCCCCATAATTATTTAAGAACCCACCATCAAGAAGTAAGGGTTTTACTCAATAAAAATAAAATTTTGCTAAAGCCCAGACTTGAACCCAGGACTTCCCACACTTCTCAGGACATCCAACCACTAAAGCAGGCATACATTACGCTACACAACACACAAAAATAATTTTAACAGGGGTTTTCGAGATTTGGGCCGTTACACTCCACCAAACTTATTTTTAGAGAATATTTTGTATATATTGAGTCTAGTGTTTGGGACAATTTAGAGATAATTATGAGAGAAGTGATGGCTAAATATTGCAAAATTTCAAATAGAATTAGGCCATATAGTCTCAAAGTTGGGTTTCAAGGGATAAATATTCATTAAGGTTGGCTTGAAAGGCTCAAACAATCCAAACAAAAGTTTGCCTAAGTCATTTTAAAAATTCCATGCTTCTTAGGATTTCACCTCAAGAAATTACTAAGTCAATTCTAGAGACTTAAACTTTCATGCATGTCTAACTCTCCTAAAGAAAAAAAATTATGGTATGACTTACTAATAACATTATATCATAGTTCAGCTAACATAGCAATTATTGAGATAATAGAACTTTATTTATACTAGAAGTTAGAATAATTAACAAAAATTCAAATTTGTGAACAAAATATAATTTAATCACAATTATAAGAATTGTATCTTTGAAAAAAAATCAATTTTTGGTCCCCCTACTTAAGATGAACAATGTCCCCATTGTTAAAAACAATAAAGAGAATGAAAATATAGAATTGAATAGATATTGTACACCAGGTAGGACCCTAGGAAAAGGAGGTGAGTCATATTTGATTGCTTAAATACCAAGCTTTTCCTAAGTAAATCCAATCCTAGATATGTACATATCTATTGCCACACTTCTTATTTTGCAATTGTTTCATTTTATTGATGATTTCCACCTCTTATTTTATTTTGTGAGATATAAAATCCTAAAAGAACCTAATCATAAAAACTTTAAATACTCTAAGAAAGAAAATAAAGTAAACATCCCCTCCTTTTTATTTATTTGTAGATCCCTCAAAATTCGTCTCATCTTTTGCTCCATCGTCCTTGTTTTTGTATGAATCGTTTCAGTCCCTCTTTGATATTGGACTCCATGGTTCAAATATAAAATCTAAAAAATCATGCATAAAAATAAATGGGTTATGGAATGTTTTCGTAAAAGCTCTTCTCATTAAGTCATCCCGTATTTTTGAATATCTCCAGTAAGCTTGTTACTGCCACTACATATGTTGCATTAGGTTTATCAACTTTGATAGCACATCACGAAGATTTGGGTGAGGCTAATGAGTTCTGAATGTTGAGGTTGCCATGTCAGGTTTGGTCTTCTTTGGGATCCTCGCTCAATTCAAGTCGTTGCTGCATAATAGAATCTCTAGCTACACCATAAAGATCCCAATCTGTGATTGTGCCTTGGCTATAACCTTCGCTAATGGTGTCAAATATTCTTTGTGACAAGTGTGAGTTCCGTGTTTTGACACAGTCCATTTAGATCTCAGAACTGTAAGTTCCTTAAGAATTTCTTGCAATTTTTTGGCCTCAATAATTTCCATTAAGGAAAAAATTCATCATCTTCAAAATCAGGTAAATCAAAGAATTCATTAATAGTGTTTGAATTTATTGGTACCTTAATTCCTCAGACATATATATTTTTTTAATTCACTTGAAGTCAAATTCACATAAAATTCACGAACTAACTCTTCATCTACACATGGCCTTTTCTCACAAAACGTTTTCAAATTTAAAGCTTCAGCAATTTGTTGAATACTCAGTTAGTTTCTTTCTTTCAGTGTAAAGCCTTTTTTTGGGAACATTTGTTGATTTTTCAAAATGTTGTCGTATCTAGCTTTGGCTTCTTCATAGTGGAATTTGTTTTGTGATTCTTCAACTTGGATAGAGGCACAAGTTCTTTTGCGAGGCATGATTAACCTGAACATAAGATGGAAACTAATACTTTCTCAAAAATTCAATAAATTGAAAAATCAAATCATTAAATCAAATTTAAAATTTAAGAGAAAATTTTCTTACCATCTTTGTATAAAAATTAAGAATTTAATAAAATAAATAATATAATGCAGAGCTAAAGATGTTGATTTAGGGTTTGCTGGAGGGTAATTGGTTGGTGTATTTGATGGTTGTGACAAGGTGGTGGCGTGGTACATGAGTAGGGGCAGGCATGAGTTGTGGACCATGTGGGCTGTACGTGCGGGCAGGTGCTCCAGGAAGCAGGTGCAAGCGATGGTGTGCGCAAGGTAGCAAGTGTGAGCAATGGCGGCTGCTGGTGGTGCAGTCGACAATTGCGGATGAAGGTAGATAGGGTTGTGGCACTAGATGGCTTGGAGGTGGATAGTGTTGAGGATGATGGTAGAGGAAATGAATGGGAATGTGGTATTTAAAGTGTGAGTATGGGAGAATTCAACTCAAACTCTTAGAAGAAATAATATTAAAATACTATAACTCCTAATCTTATTTAAAGATAATAACACTTAATATATGATATAAAGTATATTAATATATTACTTGTATTATCTTATTTATTAGAAAAAAAAGAACTTTTAAATAAAATATTATATAATTCTAATCCTATGCAAAGTTAATAACAATTAATGTACATTGCATAGAATATAATTATATATTAGTTATTATCATTTTATTTATTAAAAAGGAATGAAAAACATTTATTTTAGTTGTTTTTTAAAATATTTACAGGGAAAGATAACTAATTTTAATATTTACAAAAAGAACAGTAAATTTTTTTGTAAATATTTCAATTAAGTCCCTGGATTTAAAGATAATTGGAAAATTGAACTGCAAACTAAAACTCAAATCAAAATTTACCCTTTTATTTGAAAAATAAAAAATTTATTTTGTCAATTAGGAAATATTTTCTTGGAAGATTATGTTAAAATCAATTCCCAGGAAAGATTGAAGAGGTCAGAATCGATCCCGCTTAAGTTCCAGTCTTCTAGGCATAATTTATTTTAACGTACTAATAAAAAAATATATCCTAATTCATTTATTAAAAAGAAGAATAAAATTTTAAGTATCTGATAAAATAAATGAGATTTTATCCTACTCAGTTTCATCCCTCCAGAAATGTTTTAAGCGCTGAACGTTAACTCTAAAATTACCTCCTTTACAGTAAAGTTCAACAACCCCGTATGGGAAGACTTGATCTTAATCTGGAATTGAACAACAAAACTTGCTAACCTATTGCAAATTCTCGAACTTGAATGTGCTTGTCATGCCATCTTTTTAGTCTCTCATTGAATAGTTTGGAATTTTCATATGAGAACATTTAGAACTCTTCTAACTCGTAACATTGAAGCATCCGTTTCTCTTTATCAAGCCTGAGATCTAAGTTGAACTATTGGAGAGCCTATTAAGCTTTATGTTCTAACTCTAAAGGCAAATGAAAGGCTTTCCCAAAGACCAACTGATAGGGAGACATCCCTAACAGTGTCTTGTATGTTGTCTTGTAGGCCCATAAAGCGCCATCCAGTCTTTTGGACCAATCTCGTCGATTTGGACAAGCTACCTTCTCGAGTATACCTTTTATCTCTTTATTCGCCAATTTAGCTTGTCCATTCGTCTGCGGATGGTAAGCTGTGGCAACATTGTACTTCACTCCATGTCTATCGAGTAACTATTTCAACCATTTGTTCACAAAATGTGAACCCTCATTACTGATGATAGCCTTAGGAGTTCCAAACCTTGTGAACATGTGTTTCTGCAAAAACTTCATCACAACCTTGGGATCGTTCGTCGGATATGCCTCGGCCTCAACCTTCTTAGATATGTATTCTATTGCTACCAATATATACTTATGACCAAAAGAAGGAGGGAATGGACCTAAGAAGTCAATACCCCAAACATTGAATAATTCTACCTCAATGATGTTTGTTCGGGGCATCTCATTTTTGTTGGTGATGTTTCCAACCCTCTGGCATCGATCACAACTCTTTACATAGGCATACAATTATTTGAATAGTGTTGGCCAAAAGAATTTAGATTGCAGTATTTTGGCCATAGTACATGTACCTCTGAAGTGTCCCCACTTGGAGCTGTGTGACAATGATAAAAAATCTTATGTACCTCATTTTCTGTCACGCATCTTCTGGTCATTTGATCTACGCACTTTTTGAATAAATATGACTCTTTCTAGAAATTGTATTTTACATCATGAAGATACTTTTTCCTTTGTTGATACGTCTTATCAATTGGCATCAAACCACAAGCTAAAATATTAGCAAAATCAGCAAACCAAGGGCTGTTATGAACATGATTTACCTTAAGTATATGCTCGCCTAGAAATGTCTCTTGGGTAGGTACAAGAGACTAAGTTCCTTCTTGCGGCTCCAATCAGGATAACTGATCTGCTACTTGGTTTTCTACCCCTTTTTAATCTTGAATTTCTAGTTCAAATTCTTGGAGTAAAAGCACCTATCAGATCAATCTTAGCTTGGCATCTTTCTTGGCAAGTAAATATTTAATTGTCAAATGATCCGTATAGACAGTCACTTTGGTACCTAGAAGATAATATCGAAACTTGTCAAAAGCGAAAACAATAGCAAGTAACTCTTTCTCTCTTACCGTATAATTTAGTTAAGCTCTCGTTAGAATCCAACTTGCGTAGTAGATAGGATGAAAAACTTTGTTCCTTCACTGGCCCATCATTGCTCCTATCACGAAGTCACTTGCCTCACACATTAACTCAAATGGTAAATCCCAATCCGATGTGATGATAATGGATGCCAAAACTAATTTATTCTTCAAAAAATTAAAAGCTTTTAAGCATTCTTCATCAAATTTGAATATCGTATCCATCTCCAATAATTTGCATAAGGGTTTAGCAATTTCAGTAAAGTCCTTGATGAATCTTCGATAGAGACTGACATGTCCCAAAAAGCTCTTAACACCCTTTAAAGATGTTAGAGGTGGGAGTTTCTCAATAACAACTACCTTTATTTTATCTACCTCAATTCCATGTCTCGTTATTCAGTGGCCCAAAAGAATACCTTCTCATACTATGAAATGGCACTTTTCCCAGTTGAGTACAAAGTTTGTTTCTTTGCACCGCCTTATTACCTTGGCTAGATTGGCCAAGCAATCATCTTAAGTGTCTTCAAACACTAAAACATTATCCATGAAAACTTCCAAATACTTCTCAACCATGTCAATGAAAATAGCCATCATACATCTTTAAAATGTAGCAGGTGCATTATATAAACCAAATAGCATGCGTTTAAATGCAAATGTTCCGTACAGGTATGTGAATGTTGTTTTGTAAGTCTATCCAGCATCTGGTCCAAGAACAACAAAGGAAAATGATCTTTACTAGTCGCCTTGTTCAACTTTCGGTAATCTATGCAAATTCTCCATCCCATAATTGTTCTGGCCAGTATTAACTCATTATTCTCATTCTCAATGACCATAATACTTCCTTTCTTTGACACGCACTAGATCGAACTTACCCATGAGCTGTTTGAGATGGGATAAATTATACTCACATCTAACCATTTTATGATCTTTTTTTTTACCACGTCCTTGATAATGGGTTTCAGTCTTCGTTGTCTATCAATCTTCCTTTTCTCGCCATCTTCTAGGATGATCCTATGCATGTACACTGATGGACTAATACCACATATATCAGCTATAGTCCATCTGATAGCCTTCTTGAATTGTTTAAACACTAAAATAAGTTTCTGTTCATGCTTTTCAGTTAACTCTACTAAAACAATCACAGGCAAAGTCAAAGCGTTACCTAAATAAACATATTTTAAGTGCAAGGGAAGTACCTTAAGTTCTACTTCAGGTGTCTCCTCGATTGACGCTATTAGTTGAATATAATATCTTTTTTCTAATTCCAAAGATTCAAAATAGGATTATGGATTAAATCCCTTCTGGTTAGCTTCTAGCAAAGCTAAGTTTTCATCCCCCTCTTTATCTCTTGGAGGGTCTGACATCAAAACTTGTTACAATGTGTCCTCAACAGAGTTGAGTTCCCATTTAACAATTAACTCCTTTAACTTAGATACTGTAGAATAATTATCAACTATGTCAGGGAATCGCATAGGCTTAAAGACATTAAAAGTTACTTGATCATCCTGAACATGCATAGTAAGCTCGCCCTTCTACACATCAATAAGGGTCCTTCCAGTTGCTAAAAAAGGCCTTCCTAGGACTATTGGTACCTCTTTATTTGCTTCAATGTCTTAAATAGCAAAGTTAGCTGGAAAAATAAATTTGTCTACACGTACTAATACATCCTCAATTTTTCCTTTTGGATGTGCTAAGGATCGATCTGCTCACTGAAATGTAACTATTGTAGGTCTAATTTTCACCTATCTCCAACTTTCTAAATATAGACATAGGCATCAAGTTGATGCTTGCACCTAAATCACATAATGCCTTACCATAATAAGTTGCTCCAATGTTGCAAGGTATGGTAAAACATCCAAGGTCCTTCATCTTTGGAGGTAGTTTATTTTGAAGGTATGCACTATGTTCCTTCGTCAGGGCTACCATCTCAAATTCTCCAAGTCTTCATTTCTTGGATAGGATATCCTTTATGAATTTAACATAGTTTGACATCTTTTCAAAAGCTTCTACCAACGAAATATTGATATGAAGTTGCTTGAGTATATCTAATAATTTTCTGAACTAGACTTCCTGCTTCTGCTTCTGAAGTCTTTAAGGGTAAGGTGGTGGAGGATTTTTAACTTGAACTAGTTGTTTCATCTTTTGTGGCAATTCTGCATCTAACGAAGTTTTTAGTTTATCAAAATTGACTAGTTCAGAAGTTACTTTATCAGGTTTTGCAAATTTTGGTTCCAGTGAAGCTGGGATTTCAACACTTGGTTGAACTTCCACTTTATCTCGAGCATCAGCTTGCTCTTCTTCAACTTCAACAATGTCGGGCTCTATCATCTTTCCACTCCTTAGTGTCAATGCTTTATAATGCTCTTTCCCTGAACTTTTTAGTTCTCTATATCACTAAGCAAAGCACCTTGTGGTCAGTTCCTAAGTTCAGTTACAAGCTGGCCTATTTGGTTTTCCAGGTTTTTCAATGTGGCTACTTGGCTTTGGATTAATGCATCATTTTTTGCTATGTGTGCCTTCAATAGGTTTTCTAAGCCATTGGAAGGTTCAACTTGAGGTTGTTTTGAAACTTGTTGGGTAAATACAGGTGGCTGGATTAGTCTCGGTTATGCATAAGTGTTACTGGGTCCAGCCCCTTGGTTACTCCAAGAGAAATTAGAGTGGTTTCACCAAGATGGGTTATAAAAATTAGATTACAGTCCTTGCCTTCCTCGATTTTGGTTAACCATGTAATACACGGATTCTTGGTTTGATGGGTATTCTTCAAATGAGTGCCCTTCCCTAAAATAAACATAAGATTCATTTTTGAATTTCAGTGGCTGAGCTACAAAATAATTAAACCCATTAGTAGTAAAGTTTTCAAGCATTGAGGATATCAAGGATCCCTGAGATACAAGTGAAGTGAGAGCATCCACTTCATGTACTCTAGTAACTCGTCTTTCTGACACTACTCAATTGGTTGGCCATTGATAATTGTTGTTGGCAATCCCCTTAATTGTAACAGCCCATTTTCAGTGAAATCAGAACAGTGGTTTTGGGAATACCAATTTGAGCCAAAAAGAAAATTTATTTTAATATTATTGCATGTCCCGTATTATGATAAGAATGCCATATGAGAATTCAGATAAGAAAATTTTACCGATTATATGCTTAATTATGGAAAGGACCAAATTGCATAGAACACAAAAGTTGAATTCTAATAGCTAGAAGGATCAAAGAGATATGGAATTCAAAATAAGAGGTCCTTATATGGTAATTAGACCATTAAAGAAAAGTTACTAGATATTTTTGATGAATCATCCATGGAAAAGTTAGAAAAAAGTAAGGACTAAATTGAAAACTAAAATAATTAAAAGATGATAATAGAAAATATCATCTTATTTTCATGATCTTCCCCAAATTAAAACATGGAAACCCTAGGAAAGAGAAAACTACTCAATCAAGCTTTCTTGGCTTAATTGGGTAAGTATTCTTGTCCTGTTTTTAGTAATTTTTATATTTTTGAGATCGGGATAACTTAATCTATTTATTTTGGGGATGAATTTGAAAAGAAATCAAATTATAGAAATTTTTCCATGGATGAATATGCTGAAAATTTGAAATTTATGGTATAAAATGAAAGGTTGTTGATAGATAAACAACTTTTACAAAGAGAATTTTGATGAAATCATGATTTAGGGACTAAATTGAAAAGTGGTAAAACCCATGAAAAAAATTTGAATTTTGTGAAATACAAGTGCTGTGAATGTTATATGAAAATTTTGGTTAGGCTTGGAATAAGGATTAAATTGCATGAATTTCATTTTCCAAGCCGAGGGACGAAATTGGAATTTATGAAAAGTATAGGGGCAAAATGGTAATTTTTACCTAGAGGGTAAATTGAATCCAATTGAATATGAATTGTATAAAATTGATGATCGAATTCATTTATATAGATCTAGACAACTCAAATTCGAAACTAGATCTAATAAAACAAAAAGATTCGGATTAGTAGATTTTCATACACAAACAAGTGTCAAGGTAAATTCGTGTAACCGAATTGTGTTTATTTATATGCTTGAATTGAATGTGCTATTTGATTGTATGAACTATATGAATGTTAAAAATAAATGAAATAATCATATGTTTAATCATATCCGGAAAATATTAAGTTCTGTTTAAATAATGAAATTCAATGGATATATGTGGTTTCCCATATTACATGCAGTCCTGCATATGTTGTAGACAAAATATAGCTCAGGCAAGCAATCCTGTTATAGCCCTCTTGAGCATCCTCTTATATAGTTCTTGTGAGCATCCTGATAGGTAGCGACTTTGCATGTGTTGAGCACTATCGTAGCTCTTTGTTAGCATCCTGTTACATAATTCGATCAGTTGTGATTCAGCATATATTGCGGACACAAACGCAGCTCTATGTGAGCATCCTGATATAGGCTCTTATGAGCTTCCTAACATGGCTCGCTTGAACTCCCTGTTACCTTATCCGGTGCTTCCTGATAATAACTCTTCAGAGTTACCTGATAAGCTCTATGAGCTCCCTAAGTAAAACTCTTATGAGTTTCTTGTTTAGCCCGGACAAGTGTCATCTTACATTGCTCATCTGAGCATCCTGATATGTGGCTCAAGAGTGTGCTCTCTAATTATGTACCCTAATGGGTACCCCTAATTATAAGTTGAGGGCTTACTGTTTTGTACACCTTGTGTGTAATACCTGAGCTGAGTATTCATCAAATTTCAATGATTCAACGGATAAATCCCTGAAATGAGAAATTATGAGATTAAATGACTTATATCTTGAGTGTTCCTGAAATACCTAAAGGTGTAACATGATAAGCTCATCGATGTTTAATTGATGCATAAATGAAATCTGTGACTAACCTGCTAACTTGAGTGTATGTGATTAGGCAAATTGCCAATGTATTGGGAAGCATGTTATTATATACTTATTTTATTGAATACGATTGGTAAGTTTAATTCCTGTTATACGAACTTACTAAGCATTAAATGCTTACTAGGTTTTATTTTCTCTATTTTATAGTGTTCAGAAGCTCGATAAAGTTAGAGAATGGTCAGAGAATCATCACATTATCCTCCAGCTTGATTTGGTATAAAAAGTAATCTTATTTTGATATAATGGCATGTATAGGTTAACTTGGCCTATGTTGGCATGTAAATAGTTGTTTGTAACTTAGCCATTGGAATGGCTAAAAATGGATTCTTTTGGTATGTTATTATAAGGTTATATATCATGTTTAGCTTATATGTATGTGGTTTGGTTAAATTGAATTAGGGTAAAATATAAATCATTACAAGAAGGTAAGTTTGATCATATGAAAATGTGATACTATTTCATACACATTAATAATGTTTGCTTGATTTATATGAAAATGTATGCAAATGTTATTGTAGGTTGAAGATTAAATTTAGGTGAGAAATAAGGCTAAGAAATGGCATTATTTTGTCCACACGGGTAGACACAAGGGCGTGCGTCTTGACCGTGTGTGACAATTGGATTGGCACAGGGGCATGTGGTTTGGATATGTGTCCCCTGCATCTTAAAATTAAGAAATCGAATGCTCAAAATTGGGCACACAGGTTGAGACACGGGCATGTACCTCAGCCGAGTGTGCTACACGGCTTAGAACACAGGCGTGTGTCTTGGCTATGGGAAACTGCACCTAATTTGTGAAAATTAAATTGACCACACGGCCTAGCACACAGGCGTGTGGTAGGCAGGCCGTGTGGCCCAAGTCAGAGAGTTACACTGGTAAGGACACGAGCTGGGACACGGTCGTGTGCCTTGTCGAATACCCACATGACCATAGACATGGGCATCTGACTTGGTCGTGTAAGCCACACGGCCTACTCACACGAATGTGTGATCCTTGTATTAAAGAAAAAATTTTAAATTTCACGAAAAATTCTTTAATATTTTGATTTAGTCCCGACTTGATTCTAATGTTTAAATTGGGCCTCGAGGGTCTACTCAAGTGGCAATATGACTAGTTTCAAATATGAAAAGGAAATAAAATGAATTATATGAAATTACTCTATGAACTTAACCCTGTTCCGGCGACGGATACAGATTATGGGTGTTACATTTATTGTTATCAAAGCTACGGTTTAGCCGATTCTCGGACTAATGTAGCTAGTACGAGTTTAGCTGTACCTGCCATTATATAGTTTGTGATAGTGTGATATTTCCTGACCATTCTTAAAAGTGTTTTTCATATAGTAATGTCATTCAACCAAGCTAGAGTTGAATCCGAGGAAGTTGAGAGCACTGCTTAAGCTTCCGTTCAATAAGCTATATTTAATAGTAGTAGAAGGCCCGTATCTATGAGCCGTGGTGAGTAGGCAAAAGAAGTCTTCTTTCAAATGATGAACGAGTGGTTCACTGAAAATTTGAGAACAAATCCTGCTGTACAACAACCTCTCCCACTAGCTCCTCAATCGTTTCTAGAGATGCCATGTAACATCCCGATTTGGGGCCTAGTCGGAACAGTAGTTTTGGGACCACAAATCCAATGAGGAAAATTTTATTTTTATTATATTTTTATGGTCTACAATTTCAAAGAATGATTTTGTGAAGATTTTGTTCAAAAATTTTGACGTTTAGGCACTCAATTTAGTCAAAAGGACTAAATTGTAAAAAGTGCAAAAGTTGAGTTCTACATGCTAGAGGCATCTAATGGTTATGAAATATTTAATTGGAGGTCCTTATATGGTAATTAGACCATTGGTTAAGTTGGTGGACAAAAATGGACATGGTTAGGCATGTTTACAAAGTTTTTCATTAAGGGCATTTTGGACATTTAGTTATTAAAATGAATTAATTAAAAGCCAATTTTTGTCCATCTTCAACCTCTTGGCTAAAACTTGCATGGAGAAACCATGGCTAGGATTTTTCAAGCTTCCAAGCTCGATTGTAAGTCCGTTCTAGCCCTGTTTTTATTAATTTTTACGTTTTTGCAATCCCTATAATAAGATCTATCTATTTCTACCATTAATTTGAGCTAGGTTTCATGTTTAAAAATTGACGCATGTGTGACATGCATGCATTTTGAATTATAATGGTTGAAAATGAGTGTTGGGTGTTAAATAAATGACTTTTACTAAGCGATTTTCGATGAAAACATCCAAAATGACCATTTTGTAAAAGTTGTAAAAATGGTATAAAAGTGTGTTTTTATGAGAATTGTGGTTTGCTATAGTTATGAAAATGGTTCGGCTAGGCTTAAAGAGTGAGGAAATTGAAGAAAAATTATTTTATGAGCCTAGGGGCAAAAGTGTAATTTTGACAAAGTTTCGGGGTAAAAATATAATTTTTTCAAAATATGATTTTTGGATCACATTAAATAATGTGACAAATAATTAAACTAAATGTGCTATTATAGATCAAGGAAAACGAGGATTGAACCTAGATCGGGTGAAAAATGTAAAATCGATGGTTAAGTTCCTTTTTGCTATTTTGGTGCCAAGGTAAGTTCGTATGATAATAATAATGCAATATCATGCTTGAATTGTAATTCTCTATTATTATGGCATAAAGTGTATGATTTAATATATTGGAAGTTTGATGGAATATGATGTTTTATTGAAATGAGTAAGTTTGTATGTAAATAACATATCGTTTTTACTTATGTTATAATATTTTGTTATTATATGAGATGTGGTTGTATATTGAATGATCACTTGATGTAAATTATGAATTGAAGTTGATTATGGATGAATTGGTAAAATATTGAAAACTGAGGAATTTCTCGGTTAGACCTTCGGATTAGAAAAGATACGAATGATCTGTTGTGAGAACACATGTGTAGTACTATGTGTAGGCTACTATGTGTCTAAGATGGTTTTAGGTCACATGTGTAGTACTACGTGCAGGCTACTACGTATACCAGATGGTTAGGTCGCATGTGTAGTACTAAGTGTAGGTTACTATGCGTGCCCGATAACTTCGATCACATGTGTGGTACTAAGTGCAGGCCACTATGTGTAAGAGACGATTTTGGTCACAGATGTAGTAATAAGTGCAGGCTATTATGTGCACCAGATAGCTTCGTTACAAGGGTGGTAATATGTGCAGGCCACCGTGTATATGTTATTATTTCGATGAGTTCAACGAGAAATTGACTAAGTGAAAATACATGTGATCATGTAATGACTAGTGTAATTGACTATGACTATGTGATGAACAAGTGCAGGTATATGTGTGTAAAAATTTATGAGCAATGTGTTCGATAGTTGAGCGAACTTTAGGTAAGATGGAATGGAGTAAGTGAGATTATGTAAGAGTGAAATTGTAATAAAATAGTTTTGGATAGCAACAGTTGTGTGACTTTGAAAAATCACAAAAAATGGTAAAAATCGAATTAGAGGTTGAATAAGATATGAAATAAAACAGTGAAAGCAAAAGAATTTCATATTTTGTGATATTTGAATTTTTTTGAGACAGGGTCAGAATGATTTTGGAATCCCCTCTTTTGACTTGAAAAAATCATTAAAAATTATATAAAAATAATTATGGGTTATAATTTATATTCTTAAAATCCTTAATGAGTCCATTTTCAAGGGAAATAGACAGGAGCATCATTCGAGTCCCGTAATATGAGATAAATAAATTTTAGTGAAGAAAGGTCGAAGCTGTCAAATAGCAAAATAAGGGAGAATTTGAACAATAAACTGTACTTATTGGATAGACCAAAAATTCTTAAAATTTTATGGTAAGAAGATATATGAGTCTAGTTTCTAGAAAAATTAGTGGTTCTCAATTTGGAGTCTCGTAGCTCCGAATATAAATAATTTAGTGACAGTGACTTGAGAAAATAGCTTAACTAGACTTTGAATAAATAGAGAGGAATTGAAAAATAGCATGTTAATACATTACTTCTTATTTTTCATGCGAGCTTACTAAGCGTAAAGCTTACTCCCTCCTTTCCATTTCTTTTAGTGTTACAGGTCAGCTCGAGGTTGGAGATCGTCGGAGGAAGCATCACACTATCAAGCCAATACCTTTGGAATATTGATACATATGTTCGAAATATCAATTGAGTGGCATGTATAGGGACCTAGTTCTATGACATGTGTTATTATGATTTGGCTAAATGTATTGGCCTATATCGAGCTATTGTATATGGCCATGAGATGTGGCTCATATTGATTATGGTTTGTAAGTCTAGCTAATCATGTTACATTTTAATGCATATGATGTGATGATATGAATATGTTTGTTTGCCATACATGGTTGGTAATAGGTCATGTGTGTCGAATGCATGTTTTATGACCAATCGAGGTGGTCATGACCATGAATTTAATGTGTAATATGGTAATAGGATGATAGTGCCTTGAACATGGATGTTTGATGTATAAGTTAGTAACCATAGTATAATGGTATAAGTGATTAATAAAATGACAAGGTCAAATGAATGTGTAATAATGTGGCTAAACTAGTTTATCATGAGTAGGTGGAACATATGTATAATGACGAGCTAATGTTGAACTTGTCTTAATTAAAGGATGTTTAATCACTAAAATGATGCCATGATTTTTGAGTTTGATGTGTATAAGGTTGTAAGGGTTTATGGGAAACATGAAGACTTGGAAAATAGTGTAACAGTTAACTACACGGGTTGAGACACGACCATATGTCTCAACCATGTTAGGGACACAGTTGGGTGACACGGGCGTGTGATCCTGTTTCATGAGAAAAATATTTAAGTTTTTCCTAAAGCTTTCCAAAGTTCTCGGTTTAGTCTCGAACCCTTTCTAAAGTATGTTTTGGGCTTTGTAAACCCAAATAAGGGACTATGTGCATGTGATTGAATGATTTAAAATATGAATGAAATTTTATGGCCCGGTTTGCATGATTCTTTTTTGTGTTTGAGTCTGGCAATACCTCGTACCCTGTCCCGATGTAGGATACGGGTAAGGGGTGTTACATGCCACAGGGTACTGAACATGTTAGAATCGGTAAGCCTCTAGTGGATAAAATCCGTAAGTATGTGGTAAAGGAATTTAGGGCTACTACCGATGATGATCTAGAGAGGGCTGAATTTTGGTTTGAAAATACCATTAGGGTTTTACATGAATTATCATGCACACCAACTGAGTGTCTAAAATGTGTTGTGTCACTATTGAAAGACACAACTTATCATTGATGGAACTATAACTTCTGTTGTATCAAGAGAAAATGTTACTTAGGAATTCTTCCAAATAGAATTTAGAAACAAGTACATTAGTCAGAGATTTCTGGATCAAAAAAAGAAAGAATTTTTAGAGCTTAAATAGGAAAACATGGCTGTACTTGAATACGAGCGGGAATTTATTCGGATAAGTAAGTATGCTAGAGAATGGGTCCCGGCTGAGGCTGATATTTGCAAATGTTTTGAAGAGGGCTTAAATGAAGATATCAAGCTATTGATTGGAATTCTTGAACTAAGGGAATTTATGGTATTGGTTGATCGAGCACATAGAACCGAGGAATTAAGTAAAGAAAAGAAGCAAGCAGAGAGAGAAGCTCAGATTTTTGGTAAAAGATTTATAGGAAAATCACAATTATCTGCTTCAAAGAAATCAAAGAAGTACCATGATCGTTTTACCACATAGTGGGGTATTCTAGAAAAAAGCAAGGTTCTCAACGCTCTAATCTAAGATCTTCATCTCCATCTATAACCAGTGTGGGAAGTGTTGGTAATCCCAAACCGAAATGTAAATATTGTAACAAATTTCATTTTGGGGAATGCCGTTTAAGAAGTGGAGCATGTTATAGATGTGTTTCTCTTGATCATTTTCTTAAAGATTGTCCAAAAAGGGTTGAAAAAGGTACTTAACAGAATCCAAAACTAAGTAATCCCGCCTTGAGAGGCAGACTACCCCGTTATCCTGACAATGTCAGTAGCAGTCGAGGTGCTACAAAAGACTCAACAATTAAATCTGAGGCGCAAACACTAGTAAGGACATATGCTATACGTACAAGAGAGGATGCCTCTACACCAAATGTCATTACTAGTACATTTTCTCTTCCTGATATTGATATTATTGATATTATTGCTTTGATTGATCCTAGTTCCACATATTCATACATATGCACAAATTTAGTGTCTATTAAAAATTTACCCGTTGAATTCACTAAATTTGTGGTTAAAGTTTCAAACCCTCTAGTTTAGTATGTTATGGTGGATAAAATTTGTAAAAACTATTCGTTGATGGTAAAAGGTTATTGCTTTTCGTTTGATCTAATGTTGTTTCCCTTTGATGAAATTGATGTGATTTTGGGAATGAATTGGCTAACCCAGCATGATGCAATGGTAAATTGTAAACAAAAATACATTGTGTTAAAGTGTCAGAATGGTGAGTTACTTCATTTTGAATCTAATAAACTGGATAGGTTATATAATATGACCTCAGTAATATCAGTGTAGAAATATATCATAAAGGGATATGATGCTTATATTGCATATGTATTAGATACTAAAGTATCTGAGTCGAAGATTCAGTCAGTGCCAGTTGTTTGTGAATTTCCTGACGTATTTTGAAGGAATTACTTAGTTTACCACCGGTTAGAGAAGTAGAGTTCTCTATAGACCTTGTTTTGGGGACAACATCGGTACATATAGCACCTTACAGAATGGCTCTTATCGAATTGAAAGAGTTAAAAGCACAGTTGCAAGAATTAATTGATAGAGGCTTTGCTCGACCCAGTTTTTCACCTTGGGGTGCACTAGTTCTGTTTGTACAGAAGAAATATGGATCATTCAGATTGTGTATAGACTACAAACAATTAAACAAAGTCACAATAAAGAACAAGTATCCACTACCTCGAATTGATGATCTATTTGATCTGTTGAAACGTGCCACTGTATTTTCAAAGATTGATCTCTATTCTGGCTATTATCAACTATGGGTGAAGGAATCAGATGTTCCAAAGACAACTTTCAGAACCAGGTATGGGCACTATGAGTTTCTTGTAATGCCTTTTGGTTTGACAAATGCACCTGCAGTATTTATGGATCTGATGAACAGAATCTTTAGACCATATTTTGACAGGTTTGTGGTGGTATTTATTGATGATATTTTGGTATATTCCAGAGATGAAAATGAGCATGCCGTACATTTGAGAATAATGTTGCAAACTTTGTGTGAGAAACAATTATATGTCAAATTTAGTAAATGTGAATTTTGGCTAGGGAAGTTGGTTTTCTTGGACATATTATATCTGCTGAAGGTATTAAGATGGATCCGAATAAAATTTCAGCCATTGTTAATTGGAAGCCACAGAAAATCGTGTCTAAAGTCAGAAGTTTTCTAGGACTAGCAGGGTATTATTGGAGATTTATTAAAGGATTTTTAATAATAGCTTCTCTGATAACTCGATTGTTGTAGAAAGATGTGAAATTCGAGTGGTCTGATAAATATCAGCAGATTTTGACAAATTAAAAGCTTTATTGATAGAAGCACCCGTGTTGGTTCAACCTGAATCAGGTAAGGAATTTGTAATTTACAGTGACGTGTCATTAAATGGTTTAGGTTGTGTATTGATGCAAGAAGGTAAAGTAATAGCCTACGCTTCAAGACAACTAAAACCACATGAAATAAATTACTCGATACATGATTTGGAGTTGGCAGCCATTGTTTTGCACTAAAAATTATGCAGCATTACCTGTTTGGTGAAAAGTGTCACATATTCACCGATCATAAAAGTTTGAAGTATTTGATGTCACAGAAAAACTTGAACTTAAGACAGTGCAGGTGACTTGAATTATTGAAAGATTATGATCTTGTTATTGACTGTCATCCAGGAAATGCTAATGTGGTTGCTGATGCCCTAAGCAGAAAGTCTTTATTTTCCTTGCGAGTGATGAATACTCAATTGTCATTATCAAATGATGGTTCAATTATAGCTAAGTTAAAAGCTATACCAATATTTTTGCAACAGATCTATGAAGCTCAGAAAAGTGACAATGAATTATAAGCTAAACAAGAATAGTGTGAGTTGGATCCTGATTCAAAATTTCATATTGGTTCTTATGGTTGTTTGTTATTTAGAGGTAGGATATGTGTACCGAAGAACTCAGAATTTGAACCAAATATTTTACATGAAGCTCATAATGGTAACATGTTTATTCATCTTAGTAGAAATAAAATGTATAATAATCCTAAAAAGATGTACTGTTGGCTGGGAATGAAACGGGATATTTTTGAAATTGTATCTAAATGTTTGATATGTCAGCAAGTAAAAGCTGAACACTAGATGCCATCGGGATTATTACAAACAGTTACGATTCCGAAATAGAAATGGGAAAAATTACCATAGACTTTGTATCGGGATTACCCATGTCTCCGAAGAAGAAAGATGCTATTTGGGTAATTGTCGACCGGTTGACAAAGTTTGCACATTTTTTTCCAGTACGTATGAATTTTTCCTTGGATAGATTGGCTAAATTATATGTTTCTGAGATTGTTAGATTGCATAGAGGGCCTGTCTTCATTATTTCAGACATAGATCCTTGATTTACATCTCGATTCTGGAATAAGCTGCAAGAAGCTTTTGGTACACAGTTACATTTCAGTACTGCATTCTATCCTTAGACTAATGGACAATCTAAATGTGTTATACAGATTTTAGAAGATATGCTTCGATGTTGTGTGCTTGAATTTGAAAGTAACTGGGAAAAGTATCTGCCTTTAGTTGAATTTGCCTATAATAACAATTATCAGTCCAACATTAAAATGGCACCGTATGAGGCTCTGTATTGTCGCAAATGTATAACTCCATTGTATTGGATAGAGCTCAATAAGAAAAAGATACACAGAGTTGACTTAGTCCGTAAAACTGAAGAAAAGGTGAAGGTGATTCAGGACAGTTTGAAAGTAGCCTCAGATCGTCAAAAGTCTTATGCCGATCTTAAATGAAAAGAAATAGAGTTTCAAGTCGGTGACAGGGTATTCTTGAAAGTATCACCTTGGAAGAAAGTCCTCCGGTTTGGCCGTAAAGGAAAAATTAGTTCACGATTCATTGAGCCATATGAAATAACAGAAAAAATCAAAGCTGTTGCGTACAGATTAACATTACCACCAGAGCCTAAAAGAATTCATAATGTTTTTCATGTGTCTATGTTGCGACGATATCGGTCGGATCCTTCACATGTTATTTCTCAAACAAAAGTTGAGATTCAGCCTGATATGACTTACTGTAAGGAACCAATCAAAATCCTGGCACGTAAAACAAAAGAGTTAAGAAATTAAAAGGTAGCATTGGTAAAAATTCTCTAGAAACAACATGGTACTGAAGAAGCTATCTGGGAACCGAAGAATACCATGAAGAAGCAATACCCAAACCTCTTTACTGGTAAGATTTTCAAGGACGAAAATTCTTAAGGGGGAGAGTTGTAACAGTCCATTTTCAGTGAAATCGGAACAGTGGTTTCGGGACCACAAATTCGAGCCAGAAAGAAAATTTATTTTAATATTATTGCATTGTCCGTATTATGATAGGAATGTTATATGAAAATTCAGATAAGAAAATTTTACCGATTATATGCTTAATTATGGAAATGACCAAATTGCATAGAATACAAAAGTTGAATTCTAATAGCTAGAAGGATCAAATAGCTATAGAATTCAAAATAAGAGGTTCTTATATGATAATTAGACCATTAAAGAAAATTAGTAGATATTTTTGATGAATCATCTATGAAAAAATTAGCAAAGACTAAGGACTAAATTGGAAACTAAAATAATTAAAAGATGATAATAGAAAATATCATCTTATTTTCATCATCTTTCCCAAATTAAAACATGGAAACCCAAGAAAACAGAAAAGTGTTCAAGCAAGCTTTCTCGGCTTTTGTCTTGTTTTTAGTAATTTTTATATTTTTGAGATCGGGATAACCTAATCTATTTATTTTGGGGATTAATTTCAAAAGATATCAAAGTATAGAAATTTTGTCATGGATGAATGTGCTGAAAATTTGAAATTTATGGTAGAAAACGAAAGGTTGTTGATAGATAAACAACTTTTACAAAGAGAATTTTGATGAAAACATAATTTAGGGACTAAATTGAAAAGTGGTAAAACCCATGGAAACAACTTGAATTTTGTGAAATACAAGTGCTATAAATGTTATATGAAAATTTTGGTTAGGCTTGGAATAAGGATTAAATTGCATGAATTTCATTTTTCGAGCCTAAGTACGAAATTGAAATTTATGAAAAGTATAAGGGCAAAATGGTAATTTTTGCCTAGAGTGTAAATTGAATCCAATTGAATATGAATTGTATAAAATTGATGATTAAATTCATTTATATAGATCCAGAAAACTCAAATTTGAAACTAGATCAAGGAGAAGAAAAAGTTTTGAATTAGTAGGTTTTCATACACAAACAAGTCTCAAGGTAAGTTCGTGTAATCGAATTGTGTTTATTTATATGCTTGAATTGAATGTGCTATGTGATTGTATGAATTATATGAATGTTAAAAATAAATGAAATAATCATATGTTCAATCATATCCGAAAAATATTAAGTTTCGTTTGAATAATGAAATTCAATGGATATATGTGGTTCCCCATATTACATGCGGTCCTGCATATGTTGCAGATAGAATATAGCTTAGATGAGGAATCCTATTATAGCCCTCTCGAGCATCCTATTATATAGTTCCTGTGAGCATCCTGATTGGTAGTGACTTTGCATGTGTTGCAAACTACCACAACTCTTTTTGGGCATCCTGTTACATGATTCGACCGGTTGTGATTTAGCATATATTGCAAACACAAATGCAACTCTATATGAGCATCCTGATATAGGCTCTTATGAGCTTCCTGACATGGCTTGCTTGAACTCTCTGTTACCTTATCTAGTGCTTCCTGATAATACTCTTCGGAGTTAATTGATAAGCTCTATGAGCTCCCTGAGTAAAACTCTTATGAGTTTCTTGTTTCGCCCGGATAATTGTCCTCTTACATCGCTCATCTGAGAATCTTGATATGTGGCTCGAGAGTGTGCTCCCTGATATGTGCCCTAATGGGTACTCTTGATTATGAGTTGAAGGCTTACTATTTTCTACACCTTGTGTGTACTACCTGAATTGAGTTTTCATCGAAATTTCAATGATTCAAAGGATAAATCCCTAAAATGAGAAATTATGAGATTAAATGAATTATATCTTGAGTGCTCCTGATTAAATGAATTATATCTTGAGTGCTCCTGAAATACTTGAAAGTTTAACATGATGAGCTCATCGGTGTTTAATTGATGCATAAATGAAATATGTGACTAACTTGCTCACTTGAGTGTATGTGATTAGGCAAATTGCCAATTTGTTGGGAAGCATGTTATTATATACTTATTTTATTGAATACGATTGGTAAGTTTAATTCCTGTTATACGAACTTACTAAGTATTAAATGCTTACTATTTTTATTTTCTTTGTTTTATAATGTTCGGAAGCTCGATAAGGTTGGAGAACGGTCGGAGAATCATCACACTATCCTCAGCTTGATTTGGTATAACAAGTAATCTTATTTTGATATAATGGCATGTAGAGGTTAACTTAGCCTATGTTGGCATGTAAATTATGTTGTTTGTAACTTAGCCATTGGAACGGCTAAAAATAGATTCTTTTTGTATGTTATTATAAGGTTATATATCATGTTTAGCTTATATGTATGTGGTTTGGTTAAATTGAATTAGGGTAAAATATAAATCATTACAAGAAGGTAAGTTTGACCAAATGAATATGTGATACTATTTCATACACGTTAATAGTGTTTGCTTGATTTATATGAAAATGTATGCAAATGTTATTGTAGGTTGAAGATTAAATTTGGGTGAGAAATAAGGCTAAGAAATAGCCTTATTTTGTCCACATGTGTAGAAACACAAGCGTGTGTCTTGACTGTGTGTGACACACAGCCTGGCACATGGGCATATGGTTTGGCCGTGTGTCCCCTGCATCTTAAATTTGAGAAACAAAATGCTCAAAATTGGGCACAAGGGCAAAGACACCGGCGTGTGTCTCAGCTGTGTGTGCTACATGGCCTAGAACACAAGCATTTGTCTTGGCCGTGTAAAACCTGCACCTAATTTGTGAAAATTAAGTTGACCACACGGCCTAGCACACGGGCGTGTGGCAGGCCTTGTGGCACAAGTCAGAGAGTTACATGGGTAAGGACACGGGCTGGGACACGACCGTGTGCCTCACATCGAATGCCCACATGGCCTGAGACATGGGCATGTCACTTGGTCGTGTGAGCCACACGGCTTATTCACACGGGCATGTGATCCTTATATTAAAGAGAAAATTTTAAATTTCGCAAAAAATTCTTTGATATTTTGATTTAGTCCCGACTTTATTCTAATGTTTAAATTGGGTCTCAAGGGTCCATTCGAGGGAAAATATGACTAGTTTTGGATATTAAAAAGTAAATAAAATGAATTATATGAAATTACTCTATAAACTCTGGTAATGCTCCGTAACCCTGTTTCGGTGACGAATGCGAGTTAGGGGTGTTACATTGATGATTTCATAAGCCTCATTATAAGACTTAAAAAAGAGAGCACCATTAGTAGAAGCATCTATTACCATCTTATTGTGAGCATTGAAACCGTTATATAACGTCTCTAATTGGATGCAATGAGGGATTTTGTGATGTGGGCATCTTCGTAATAGTTCTTTAAATCTTTCCCATGCCTTATACAAGGACTTATCATCATCTATTGGAAGGTAGTGATCTCGTTCCTTAACTTAGCATCCTTGCTAGGTGGGAAGTGCTTGACAAGGAATCTGTAATATCCTAATTTTGGGCCTAGTCGGAATAGTGGTTTAGTGACCACAAAATTCGAGATAGAAATAATTATTTTATAATTATTTTGAGGTCTATGATATGATTGCATGATTGTGTGAAATTTTCGTGAAGAAATTTTATGCATAAAGTGCTTAAATTGAAATTAGGGACTAAATCGAATAATTTGCAAACTTGCATTCTAGAAGTTTCTAGTATGAAATTGTTTTGAAATATTAATTAGGAGGTCTTAAATAGAAATTTTACCAATTTCTAAGTTTATGGACAAAAATTAGGACATGGAAGGAATTTTTGAAAGTTTAGTAGTAAGGGCATTTTGGTCATTTAGGGGTAAAATGAATTAAAATACAAAATTAAAAGCCAATTTTGCTCATCTTCAACCCCATGGCTGAATATAGCAAGGAGAAACCATGGCTAGGGTTTTTCAAGCTTCCAAGCTTGATTGTAAGTCCACTCTAGCCCCGTTTTTCAAGTTCTTTACGTTTTTTAGAGTCCCGGTAGCTCGATTTAGCTTATGCTTGCAATAATTTAACCTAGGGTTTATATTTGGAAAAATACCCATAGGTGAAATTTGTGTAATTTGGTGTTTTATGATAGAATATAAGGTTTTAAATTATGTTAGACAACTTGTGCTACTCAGTTTTAAGTGAAAACGAGCAAAAGGGCTTAATTGGTAAAAATACCTAATAGTCATAAGTACATGTTAGAGTGAGAATTTGATGTTTCCATAGAAAGGAAAAATGATCAGCATGTCATAAAACATAAGAAAATAGACTGAAGTTTAATTTACGAGCTTTGGGGCAAAAGTGTAAATATGCAAAAGTTTAGGGGCAAAATTGTAATTTTTCCAAAATATGATTTTGGGTAAATTTGAATAATGTGAGTCCTAATTAGACTATATTTTAAATAATAGAGCAAGGAAAACTGAAATTCGGGCTAAAATGGGGAAAATACCAAGTTGTGGATGAAATGGTAAAAGTAGCCATTTTTGCATACTTGGTAAGTTCATATGTAAATGTTGGTAACGTAGTTATTATTTTAAATGTTTTTATGTTATTTAAATGATATGATAATTATTATGAAATATTATACTCGTGATAATTGTTTGATAATATGTCAAATTATTTGATATACTTGGAAAATGTGAAATACTACCGAGTATCGGTATCGGTATTCGTAGAAGATGGTTGAGACACATGATTGGGAAAAAGGTCCCGTTGAACCTTAGGAATGGATTAGGATACAAGTGACATGTCACTGGGATATTTTGGCATCCGAACTCGTTGAGTTGAGTCCGAGTTCACTTATGGATGCGAATGTCCGAACTCGTTGAGTTGAGTCCGAATTCGTGAGATGTAACTAGGCATCCGAGCTCGTTGAGTTGAGTCCGAGTTCACTTATGGATGCGAACGCCCGTGCTCGTTGAGTTGAGTCCGAGTTCGCTTATGGGCGGGTTACATAGTAGCTTGGCTACATATGTGGCACTTATGTGCAAACTTTCCATGTATCTGAATTATATTCCGATGTGTTCAACGGGTAAAGTTCTACTCAAATGGAGGAATACTCAAGATGAAAGGGACGTATTGGTAAGTGTTGTGAAATGGATACTTTGAACAGGTATGTACTTAACCCTCGGGTTGAAAAATCGATATAACAACAATATGGTAAGATGATAAATGAAAATATGATATGAATGTCTTGGTGATGATTATGCAAATGATGTTTTATGTTTGCTTATATGGTTATGTTACTTGCTATTTGCATGTGAACTTACTAAGAATTTATGTTTACTCCCTCCTTTTCATTCCTTGTAGTGTTGACAAGCCAGTTCAGAAATCGAGAACGGTCGGAGGCACGCTCAAACTATCCGTATACCATCTTGGCATAATGGCTTGTAAATTTTGAGTATGGCATGTATAGCATTATAATCATTTTGTATATATGGTCTTATGATATGGTTATTGAGTAGTTTAAAAATGCTTGGTAATGATTAGCCATTGGAATGGCTAATCATAATCATATTTGGTGTTATATATGTCAAATTGCTAGTTAATCCATGGAAACCATGAAATAGGTAAATTTTACCATAAAATAGATTCAGACAGCAGTAGTGACGTGAATTTGAAAATTTATTAAAAATAATAGAGATATAATTAGATGATGAATAAAACATGAAATTGAAGAATTATGAGTCTATTTTCATATGGAAGAAACGAAACAGGCATATGAGTTATATTTTATGAAATGTTTAAATTTTTGTAAAACAGGGCCAGAACGATTTCTGGATCCCCTATTCTGACTTTGGAAATTCACCATAAATTGTATAAAAATAATTAGAAGTCATAATTTATATGTAAAGATTTCTTATTTAGTCTAGTTTTAAGAGAAACAAACTTCATAGTCATTGAAATTCTGTACAGAGAGATATCTGATTCGTAATACAAAGAGGTCAGAGCAGTCGAACCCTGAAACAGGGGATACTTTAACTAATAAACTGTACTAATTGGCCTAGCAAAAAATTATAGAAAAAAATTAGTAAATAGATATATGAGTCTAGTTTCAGGGAAAATTTATAGAATTGGATTTTGAGTTTTGGAACTCGAGATATGAATTTCTAAGTGACTGTGACGCAGTTAGCCAGCTTGTCTGGAATTTCTAAAATTTAATTGTTTGAGCTGTTTAAGCAATGAATTAAGTCTGTTAACACCTCGTGTTCGACTCTTGCAACGGTCTTGGGTACGGGGCATTACAGAATCGTTCTATTAACTCTTGCCATGTGGTAATGGAATTTTGTGACAATGAGTTCAACCAGGTTCAAGCTTTGTCCCTTAGTGAATATGAGAACAAATTTAATCATATTTCATCTTCGAGTACTCAAGCTAATTTGAAAGAATCACTCACCTCCATAAACAATCTTAAGTGAAGGTGAGGATCTTAGGTAGGCATTCCACTAAATTGGCCTACTGTCTGAAGCATCTGGAACATGACTGGCTTTAGCTCAAATTATTGTGCCTCGATTTTGGGTTTCCTAATACCCGAATTAAGCTCATGAAACATTGGCACGACATACTGTCTTAGAGCTCTATCCCTATCATCAGCAGTAAAGATAGGATTTTTAGCATGATTTGCTCAATTTCCTTGATTTAGATTTTCAAAGTTCATCTCTTCAGTCCCTCTTTGACTTGTTTGTCTTGTTCTTTGTCGAAAAGTCCTTTCAATCTTAGGGTCTACAGGGAGTAACTCGATAATTTGATCAATACTCATAAAAACCAAAAACAATCACAAAAAAATATGATTAAAATAAAATTAAATAGAAAAATAAACCAAAATACAAAATTAACAAGTTCACAAATAGTGTCTTTTAAAACAGTCCTCGACAACGGTGCCAAAAACTTGGAATGATGAAAATGTGCAAGTGTACACAATCGCAATAAGTAATAAAGTGAAAAGTAAATGTTGAGTTATCAAACCCACGGGACTGTGAAAGAAAAATATTTTTGACATGTAAATCAAACACTTTGGTGATAGGAAAAATATGTTGTTTTGAATAAGTGTTTTAAAAACTAAAAAATTAACCAAGTAATAAAAAATAAAAAGTAAAAATTTCGATGCACGATTTCAAAAAGATGAGTTTTAATCAATATTACATAATTGTGTTAGATTAATTACATTCCTTAACTTAAAATTACTAAACCCATGTTCATGTTGTTACGAATATTTTCATGGCAACT
The DNA here is from genome assembly GCA_025698465.1 of Gossypium longicalyx. Taxonomy (NCBI): domain Eukaryota; kingdom Viridiplantae; phylum Streptophyta; class Magnoliopsida; order Malvales; family Malvaceae; genus Gossypium; species Gossypium longicalyx. Next base: position 32,235,089 of record CM047006.1, read on the forward strand.
TGGTAATTTGTTAACTATTACATATACATACTTACTAAATTAACCAATCTCTTGTACATTTCTCAACGCCAATTCAAATAGTTAATCAATCTTCACAAGAAAAAATAAGATTAAGTGAGGTAACAATATATTTCTTGTAACGCCCCGTACCCAAGACCGTCGCTGGAGTCGAATACGAGGTGTTAACAGACTTAATTCATTACTTAAACAGCTCAAACAATTTAATTTTAGAAATTCCAGACAAGCTGGCTAACTGCGTCACAGTCGCTTAAAAATTCATATCTCGAGTTCTGAAACTCAAAATCCAATTCTGTAAATTTTCCTGAAACCAGACTCATATATCTATTTACTAATTTTTTTATAGAATTTTTGGCTAGGCCAATTAGTACAGTTTATTAGTTAAAGTCTCCCCTGTTTTAGGGTTCGACTGCTCTGACCTCTGTGTATTACGAATCAGATATCTCTCTGTACAGGATTTAAATTACTATGAAGTTTATTTCTCTTAAAACTAGACTCAATAAGAAATCTGTACATATAAATTATGACTTCTAATTATTTTTATACAATTTATGGTGAATTTCCAAAATCAGAACAGGGGATCCAGAAATCGCTCTGGCCCTGTTTCACAAAAATTTAAACATCTCATAAAATATAACTCATATACCTGTTTCGTTTCTTCCATTTGAAAATAGACTCATAATTCTTCAATTCCATGTTTTATTCGTCATCTAATTATATCTCTACTATTTTTAATGATTTTTCAAATTCACGTCACTACTGCTGTCTGAATCTATTTTGTGGTAAATTTTACCTATTTCATGGTTTTCATGAATTAACTAGCAATTTGACATACATAACACCAAAAATGATCATACATAACCATATAGGCAAACATAAAACATCATTTGCATAATCATCACCAAGACATTCATATCATATTTTCATTTATCATCTTACCATATTGTTGTTATATCGATTTTTCAACCCGAGGGTTAAGTACATACCTGTTCAAAGTATCCATTTCACAACACTTACCAATACGTCCCTTTCATCTTGAGTATTCCTCCATTTGAGTAGAACTTTACCCGTTGAACACATCGGAATATAATTCGGATACATGGAAAGTTTGCACATAAGTGCCACATATGTAGCCAAGCTACTATGTAACCCGCCCATAAGCGAACTCGGACTCAACTCAACGAGCTCGGGCGTTCGCATCCATAAGTGAAATCGGACTCAACTCAACGAGCTCGGATGCCTAGTTACATTTCACGAACTCGGACTCAACTCAACGAGTTCGGATGCCTAGTTACATTTCACGAACTCGGACTCAACTCAATGAGTTCGGACATTCGCATCCATAAGTGAACTCGGACTCAACTCAACGAGTTCGGATGCTCAAATATCCCAGTGACATGTCACTTGTATCCTAATCCATTCCTAAGGTTCAACGGGACCTTTTTCCCAATCATGTGTCTCAACCATCTTCTACGGAATACCGATACCGATACTCGGTAGTATTTCACATTTTCCAAGTATATCACATAATTTGACATATTATCAAACAATTATCACGAGTATAAAATTTCATAATAATTATCATATCATTTAAATAATATAAAAACATTTAAAATAATAACTATGTTACCAACATTTACATATGAACTTACCTAGTATGCGAAAATAGCTACTTTTACCATTTCGTCCACAACTTGGTATTTTCCCCATTTTAGCCCAAATTTCAGTTTTCCTTGCTCTATCATTTAAAGTCTAATTAGGACTCACATTATTCAAATTGACCCAAAATCATATTTTGAAAAAATTACAATTTTGCCCCTAAACTTTTGCATATTTACACTTTTACCCCAAAGCTCGTAAATTAAACTTCAGCCTATTTTCTTATGTTTTATGACATGATGATCATTTTTCCCTTCTATGGCAACATCAAATTCTCACTCTAACATGTACTTATGACTATTAGGTATTTTTACCGATTAAGCCCTTTTGCTCGTTTTCACTTAAAACCGAGTAGCACAAGTTGTCTAACATAATTTAAAACCTCATATTCTATCATAAAACATCAAAATACACAAATTTCACCTTGGGTATTTTTCCAAATATAAACCCTAGGTTAAATTATTGCTAGCATAAGCTAAATCGAGCTATCGGGACTCCAAAAACGTAAAGAACTTGAAAAACGGGGCTAGAATGGACTTACAATCGAGCTTGGAAGCTTGAAAAACCCTAGCCATGGTTTCTCCTTGCTATATTCGGCCATGGGGTTGAAGATGAGCAAAATTGGCTTTTAATTTTGTATTTTAATTCATTTTACCCCTGAATGACCAAAATGCCCTTACTACTAAACTTTCCAAAAATTCCATCCATGTCCAATTTTTGTCCATAAACTTAGAAATTGGTAAAATTTCTATTTAAGACCTCCTAATTAATATTTCAAAACAATTTCATACTAGAAACTTCTAGAATGCAAGTTTTGCAAATTATTCGATTTAGTCCCTAATTTCAATTTAAGCACTTTAGGCATAGGATTTCATCACGAAATTTTCACACAATCATGCAATCATATCATAAACATCAAAATAATTATAAAATAATTATTTCTATCTCGGATTTTGTGGTCACAAAACCACTATTCCTACTAGGCCCAAAATCAAGATATTACATTTCTATATTGCAACAGTTTTATAACATTAATCTTGTAAGTTATGCAAGACTAATGTATCATTTAATACTATCACTAATTTAACCTTCAGCTACCTTAGAAGATTAAACATGCACCAATTAAATACTTTGTCAATTAATTACAATTTAAATATGCTTAATAATTAAATCATTTGTTACCTTACATTTTACAATAAAAGTATAACATAAGTATGGTTTTATTTATTTGAACAACTTACCAAAGCCTATAACAACACACACATGATTTAATAATTTAATAGGGTAGAATACAATCAATCTAACATGAATTAAATTTAAGCCATTTTAATTTGAACAAGAAAAAAAACACAACAATTATTCATATTCATAATCACAACATAAATAAGAAAATTAAAAAGAAGGGAACTAGGAAGCAAAATTAGGATTTCTTTGAAGCTTGACTAGTGCGCTCCGCTTTTTCTCTGCTCATTCTATTGAACCTAGGCTTCTATGAATAGTTGAATGCTACTATTCCAAGGTGGAAGAAGGATCTTTTTTAAGAGGGAAATCGGCAAGGGAAATGGGGAAACAAGAAAGGGAATGGAAGAGAGAAAGTGAGTGAAAGAAAGAGAGATGTGTGGGAATGAATGGTGTGTTGAATGAGGTAACAAATGGGGTATTTATATATAACACCCCAAACCTGGCCTAGAAGTTAGGCCCGAATCTGACGTGTCACATTGAAGTGTTTTTTGAAAACCATGTTTTCATTGAAAACCCTTCTTATTTGAAAACTTGAGTAAAATCCCAGTTACATTAGTTTATTTTATAAAATGGTACTTTGAAAAGTTATTAGTTCTAATCCCATAATTTCTTTTAAGTTGCAAAAGCTAATTTTAAAAGTAATTGATTTACGAAAATGTGATGTTATAAACTAAGTTGCGAACATGTTCCGAGAATGTTACAGAAACGTAGTGTTGTATAAAAATAGTTATAAATCGAAGTAAGTAAAACCCAAAGTTAAAATCCAGAAACTTTAAGAGGCCTTATTACAAAAGTTGAAAACGCAAAATGGAATCTAAAACATAAATAAAGTCCAGAGGCCGTCATGTGGCCATCTCCGAATCCCTAGCAGCATCGATCCTCCTAACGCTGGGGATTACCTACACAGTTAATAAACAGGGTGAGTTTATGAAAACTCAGTATGTAATCCCCTTACTAGAGTAGCAATCAGTATACAAAAATAGAAACAGTCTAGGCCATAGCCCTTTAACAGTAACAGTACAGTCCAGTTCAGAGTATAAGTGAGCCAAAGCCCATTACAATATCATTTGGGTCACAGTCCATAATAGAATCAATTGGGCCTAGCCCAAACAAATAACAGAACAAGTGGGCCTAAGCCCAATACAGTGACAGATCTCATAAACAGATATGCAATAGTATGAGGATGCATCCCACCCCGATCCAGCCAACACACCACTTGTACCAACCCTACACTTACGTGGGGATAAAATTGACCCATCCAGCCAGCACACCAATGTCAGCACCGGTTGCGGCACTAACTGAAATCGCAGTAAAACTTCTAGTATATATACGGCGTTAAGCCTTCAGTAGCAGTATTATAATCGGCACAAAGCCACTGGTACCTATATTATGTTTGGCACATAGCCATCAGCGACGGTAATATAATCAACACCCAGCCTTGACTAAATATGATCGACACAGAGTCATCAATAAGTATGTTAGGCACATAGCCACGGGTAAATACGTTTGGCACAAAGCCATAGTCAAGATGGCACAAAGCTATTTTTAGGTTGGCACAGAGCCATAATCAGATTAAGCGGCACTAAATCGTCCATCGGTCCACAATCGTCTCGTGCGACCCATGCGACCTTAACAGATCAATAATGGATCCACAGTCGTCTCGTACGACCTGTGCGATCCTATCAGAACTTCCTTCGTATCAATGTCCCAGCCCCATGCAATATGTCGTGTATGTAATGCTCAATCATCACACGTGTATGCAGAATGGCCATACTCAGTAACAGACATTTAAACATATATTAAAAACATGTCAATCACATAACCACATTCAAGTCAATTAAAGCGCAGTTATACATTCACAGTCAAATTAATCATAGCCCAAGTCAGTCATTTACCCACAAGGGCAAAACAATCATTTTACTCTTTAGGGCAAAGCGGTCATTTCACCCTACAAGGGTATTTCGATAATCCTACCCTACTGGGGTATTTCAATAATTTTACAAATTAGAGTATTTCAATAATTTTATAAATCGGGGTATTAACGACCCAACCGAGGGTCTATTGTCGCCTAAATTGATCTAAGAAACCTAAACAGACATAACGGTGCAAATGAGCCTAAGGCCCACACTCAGCCTAAGTGGGCCCACACGCTCGTGTGGCCCATTTAGCCCAAATTTAGATACGGCTATGTGTACACCATAGCCCAGTTCATTAATAGTCACTTACCGCATATTTTATCTGTGTGGGCCAACGAGCCCATTGGGCCCACTCGGCCCAAAACAACATAAGTCTTGTGCGTGGCATGACAAGTCTATCTACTTCCCGCTTAACAGCGAAATTTACCCACGCGGGCCCACAAGCCCATTGGGCCCATACAACCCTTTTAACCCAGAACTATTCACGGCCGTATGAACGATGAAGCCCAGTCCAAAACTTACCACGTAACATACATATTATCCGTGTGGGCCCACACAGCCCAGTCCAGCCCAACGTGGCCCAGAACGGCTTATGCCATGTACGCGACATGACAAGCCCAACCATATTCCACCTAGCAACTGATTTGACACAAGCGGCCCACTATGGCTTAAGCCTACAGATTCGCTTATGGTGGCCTTCCTCGTCGTACGCCCATGTTTCGTGAGCTCGGTTCACAACATGTTCGATTGCACGCCCATGTAGCATCATACTCCATATTTTTGGCTTTTCAGCATTTCGCCAGTCTACAGTCATAGCAGTGTAAACGACACATACTTTCAATTTTCAAACTATATCGAATACTGCATACAAATACACACACTTTTAGCTTTTCAGCTGATCATCAAACATAGCATACGGTTACACACCTGTTCGTGAAACAAACTGCACCCTAAGTATCCTCGTATCTAAATTAAAACATCATAACGATTACTCATCCAACTCTTGTTATCGAAAGAAACCGACAGAAAACTAAATCAACTACTGTGACCTTACCAACAATAGAAACACCTGTTTCCCCAAATTTCAAACAATTTTCAGATCACCTTCGACCACAACCTAAACAAAGATCCCTTCTTCGTTAGATCCCGATAAGATATATGATTTCACCACAAGAACTCAAAGCCAACCAAAGTCTTATTCTCTACTAGTTACCATCCTACAGAATTGGTTCCAAACTAAAAGAGTAACACTCGAGTGCGCTGAGTCTGGGAAAAAAGATCAGAGAAGAGTAAACAGAAAAATGGTCATCAGTGAGGAAGGATGATAGTAATGACAATCAAAGAAGGGAAGACCACACGGTAACACGAAAACAACACCATTACTTACCGAAATTGATGACCAAAAAGAAAGTGTTGAAGGAAGGCATGGATTTTTGGCCACTATACACGAGAATGATCACAAAAAGAAAAGGGGTATTCGACCAAATAGGAGTAGGAACAAATGAGAGAAAAGAAGGATAGAAAGTAGAGAAATGGGGTGAGAAGGTTCGGTTAATGATTGAAAAGGAAATATCAGAGGAGGAGGAGAGCAAAGATTCTGCAATTAAGAGAAAAGATTGAGGAAGAAACCAAATTTGGCTTAAAGAAAGAAATAAGAATGACCAAAATGAGAGTGCCTACTCGGCTAAAGTAAGAAAAGAAGGCAATATTCGATCCCAAAGATTGAGCAAGAAACACAAGAAAAAAGACAACAGAGAATTCGACACACAAGGAGTAGAAACCAAAACTAGATGTCAAAAACCACCAAAAACCCAAAATTGAGCAAAGAAAAATTGAAAAGTGACCACAATTTCCCCTAGTCAAAATTCTCCCTTTCCACCATCTCAATTCGGCACAAACACTCCTCTCATGCAACTCTTCTATTTCAAATTCCTTGATTTCCTCCCCAAATCACTCAACACCTAATTCAACTTTCCTTGAAACACTCATGACCAATTCAACCTCCGAGTCTCAGTCCAACTCCACCTCCTTCCAAGCTTAGCCATCAAAATAAATAATTCCTTTACCTATGCCACAAATTGAACCTTAGACCTTATGCAAACCACACACACCACCTTGCCACTAGACCACAAGCTCCTTTTGTGATATATTTAACCAAAAATATTTAAAAATCCTACTTTCAAGCACCAAGGTTTTTATTCAGTAAAAATAAAGATTTTGCTAAAGCCCAGGTTTGAACCCAGGACTTCTCCAACATTTCTCAGGACCCTTAACCACTAAAGCAAGCCTTTATTAATGACACTTCTTGCACAAAAAAATCTCCTATGTGCAGTCTCTTACCCACACCCACGCTTTAAGCCCAATTCTTCTAGGCCCAAAAAATTAGGGCGTTACATTATAAGTGGGAGTGGCTGCTAAAAATAGGAAATACTTAGCGGCCATACACATATCCTTAGCCGGCCACAAAAGGAGTAAGTTTGAATAATTCAAACTTTGCTATTAGCTTGGGGAAAATATTCAAAGGTAGGAAATGTGGCGGGGTTTGAATGGTGCTTAAAGAAACTTTGAGGGTTGTTTTGAAATTAATAAAATCAGATAAAACCTAATTGGGTTAGCTTATTGGACGGTTTTGGGCTACCGTTTCTCTTGTTGGATTAATCTTCTTTTATTAGCACAATTGGGCCTCCTTTTTTAGATCATGTTATAATTAATAATTTTAACCCAACATGAAGTGAATTAAAATTAATTATAACATGTATTATATTCATTATTGGACTGTCTATTGTTTGAAAAATTAATTAGCCTCTTTCTTGTCCATTTGATGCAAAGAATCACCATAATGGTTCAAGCCTTCTAAAGAGTTTACCGAGCCAAATTTTATCCTTTGTGCATAACTATCGAAAAGAAGAAAATTTTGTGTAAATTTATTATAAAAATAATTAAAATTCAATAAGTTAATAATTTAAGTCCAAATTAATTATTTTATAATTAAAGTATGAATTTCAATAAAATTTATTAAAATTTTGAATGAATTAGAGCTCAAAATATGTTGAAAAAGTCTATATATTTTAGTGTTTCCATATATCTTGTTGTATTTGCGAACTAAAGAAGAGCATGATGCTTATCTGTGAAATGTGTTGCAAATTTTACAAGAAAGAAAATAAGTGTTTGCAAAGTTTAGGAAGTGCAAATTTGGCTTAAGGAAATTACTTTTTTGGAGCATGTGGTTTTAGCAGAAGGGGTTCGCGTAGACCCAAAAAAGATCGAAGCAATTGTAGAGTGGAGATCCTCAAAGAGTGTTACTAAAGTACGAAGCTTTCTAGGGCTTATAGTGTACTATCGCAGGTTTATTGAGAGGTTCGCCACCATAGCATTACCCTTAACAAAGTTACTCTAGAAAAATGAAGAATTTACATGGACAGAAGAAAGGTAGCAAAGCTTCAACAAACTTAAGGTGAAACTTAACGTAGCAAAGTTACACCTATGTTAATTCAACTAGAATCAAGAAAGAGTTTTATGGTCTTCAGTGATGCCTCACACATATGGCTAGGATGCGTGCTGATGTAGGAAGGGAAGGTGGTAGCTTATGTTTCCAAGTGATTGATGATCCATGAGAAAAACTATCCAACCTACGATATGGAGTTAGCAACTATGGTGTTTGCACTCAAGATTTGGCGACACTAATTATACGGCGAGAGATATACTATTTATACAAATCATAAAAGCCTCGAGTATTTGCTCACACAAAAGAAACTAAATTTGTAACAGTCTGGTTTAGACCCTAGTCAAAACAGTGGTTTCGAGACCATGTAACTGATTCTAAAAAATATTTTTTTTATATTATTTTCTGTGTCTATGATATGTGAATGTATATCTATGAAATTTCTGTGATTTAATTCGTCTGTTTCTGTGCTTAATTTTGATAATGGACTAAATCGCGTAAAATGCAAAAGTTGCATGCTAATTGTTAATGGGGTTAATTGGCCTTGGCTTTTAAAATAAGAGTCCTTGCATGTCAAATATACCATTTATTTTAATGGTGGACAAATATGGACATTAGTAGGTAGATTTTTTATATGTTAATAATAAGGGAAAAGTTGGTAATTGACATATAATATTGAATAAAATAAAAAAATCATGAAAATGGCCATGATCATCTTGTTCTTGCCAAAATTTTAAAGAGAAAGAAGCCATTGAAGCTTCAAAGTATTTGGCCAATGCATGAGTGAATAGGTAAGTCTATTTTGCTCAGTTTTTGATGATTTTTACGTTTCTGTGATCGTTGCTTCGTGTTCTTCAAAACCCATATTTGAATTTCTATTTCTGTTGAAGATTTTGAAATGTGCCATTGATGATTATATGAGCTTTGTAATGTTTTTATATGAATTATGAAAGATATATGTGAGATTATCAATTTTTTTTCTTGAATTTTTGATCGAATAGAGCTATTAGGGATAATTTGTGAAAATGAGGTTTTCAAGGACTAAATTGTGAATTAAATATGTTATTTGGGCTTGTATGGAAGCTATGTATATTCGGCCAAGCTATAGTCTTGGTGAATTTTGCATATTTGTGATTTTGTGAAAAATGAACTAAATTGTCAAAGTGTGAAAATGTAAGGAGTAAAATGCAAAGTGCCCTAAATATGTGTTCATGGATTATTTTGAATGAAATGAATGGTTGAATGGTTGAATTTGAATTGTATTAGATCAAGAACAAAGAAAATCAGACTTAGATCGAAGGAAGTCCAATATAGTTGAATAGTCGACTCGTTTCCATCTGAAATCCATACGAGGTAAGTCAAATTACAATTACATGTTAAATTGACTAAATCCTACGCATATATATACTGTAATCTGTATTGGACGGCCTTGAGAGCCTAATGAATAAATTTCGAGTAAACTCCAATAATATGCTAGTATCTGAAAAGCTTTGTACGTGTCTAAAAGAATATTGATATGGATCTGGGATATCGTGTAAGACCTTGTCTGGGACACAGGCCTCGATTTGAGATTAATGTGTAAGACCATGTCTGGGACATCGGCATTGTATCTGATTCCGTATAAGACCCTGTCAGGGACAGAGGCATCGATACTGAATTACAAGTAAGACCACGTCCGGGACATAGGCATTGTACCCATTTATGAGTATCTGTATCTTTTCTGAACCGTCTGATGATAAAGTACGAGATATGGTAATGAATAGATGTAATGTATAATCTATACAGGTATGTTTGTATCGTACTAAACATCTGAATATGAAAGACTCTATTTCTGTGAAATAATGAATACAAAGTATGTATGAAATCATGGAAATGAAACATGACATGTGTACAAGCAAATGAGCATGGTTAGGCTCATGAAATACTTTGTGAAATGGTTATGAATTCTTGCTGTTGACTTTTATTTTCTATGCTTTAATGGTTAGACCAATTGTATTTGGCTTATTAAGCTCTTTGTAGCTTACTCTGTATGGTTTCTATCTGTTTTACAGTTATTGTAGCTATTGAAGGCTCGGGGATAGTCGAGGATCCTCACCACACTATCGAACCCATTTTGGTACTTTTGAAAGTGTATTTTTTATGAAGTATGGCATGTATAGGCTAGAATGTCTATGTAAGTAAGATTTGATATGTATATATGTTATGCCATGAGAGTTGGCTAGCAAATGATATGTTTGTGCATAGTTTTGGTATTTGGTTGGTGATGCTAAAATGTGTATGTTTGAAATGTTTTATGATTTAATATGATTTGGTCATTTTAAGCATGGAATTGGCTAAAAATGTTGGTATAAATGTTGTCTAATATTGCTTAGGAATGACCCAAAAAGGGGTGGCAAGTTGGCTTAAACCAAGCCTGCATTGTGCCACACGGTCAGGGACCACGGGCGTACCTTGTGGCCGTGTAGGTAAAGCAGTAACCTCTTAAGACCACTCGGTTAAGACACATCGGTGTGTCATCTGGCTGTGGGCTCAAGTCAGTAGCTAGCTTAGAATCACACGGCCATAGCACACGGGCATGTCTGTTGGCCGTGGATCAAAGTCAGTATGTATGCCTTATTTTTGGCACGGCTAGTTCACATGGGCGTGTCTAGTGCCCATATGAGGCACACGACCTGGTCACATAAGTGTGTGACCTCAACATAATTGAAATATTTTCTGAGTTCTAAAATTCATGAATGTGTTCGGTTTAGTCCCAATCTTTTCTAAAAGTATGTTTTAGGTCTCGTAGACCATCATAAGGGACGAATTGTTGATGATTGCTTATGTATTAATGTTATTTGATATCTGTGATTCTAAATCAGTCTGAATGTTCTGTCTATCTGGTAGTGCCCCTTACCTATTCCAGAGACGGTTACGAGATAGGGGTGTTACAAAACTTGTGATAGAGAAGGTGGATAGAGTTGTTGAAGGACTACGACTATGTGATAGAGTATCACCCTATAAGGTAAACGAGGTAGCTGATACACTAAGTTTGAAATCAATATGCAAGTTGCGAGCTCTTTTTGCACAATTGAGTGTAACGAGTGATGGAGAATTGCTCACAAAACTACAAGGATAAACTTATCACAACTAATAAAATAGAAACAACCAATAGACGAGGAATTGGCGAATAGTGTAACAGCTCGATTTGGGGCTAGTCAGAACAGTGGTTCCCAGACCACAAATCCAAAGTTGAGAAAATTATATTATTATTATTTTAGAGTCATAGCATCTTTATAGTAGTGAATGAAAAGTTTGGTGAGTTAATTTTGACGATTATGAGACCAATTGCGAAAAAGGACTAAATCTCATAATGTGCAAAAGTCTTAAATTGATAGCTAAGGGTGTTAAATTGTTATGAATCTTAATTTGGGGGTCTTTAAAGGGCAAAAAGACCCTTAAATCTTAGTTGGCCGACCATAGGAGATAAAAATGTTGAAAAGTCAACATTAGGTAATTTGATGACATAATGTATAGTAAAATGATGCCCTAAGCCTAGCTATCATCTTTTTCTTTCATTCTTTCTTCATTACCACTGATTTTTTAGCCATTGTTAAGGGTTTTGAGCTTCACAAATTTCAGCAACTCATTCCTCTTGCAAGTAAGTGATTTTCATGACTTTTCTTAATGATTTTTACATTTTTAGACCCCTTGAAACATGAGCTTTCAAATGAGGATACTATTTTGCAAAATGATTAAGATTTTAGAGTTTTCCATGAAAGGATTTGTAATGTTTGCTGAGTTTTTATGAAAAAAAATGAGTCTCAGGTGTATTATAAACAACTTTTGTGAAAGGTGTTAGCATGAAAACTCTTAAAAGGATTATTTTGCATAAGTTATAAAATAGATGATAAATGTGTGAAATAATAGGAATTTGGGGTTGCTATAAGAGAAAAAGGGGTTTGGCTAGGCTTAAGATATGAAGAAATTCGATAAAAATCAATTTTCGGGTCTAAGGGTAAAATGGTTATTTTGTTAAAAATCTAGGGGCAAAATGGTCATTTTATCGAAGATATAAATTGTCGATTGCTTAATTCTATTTAGTGACTAAAGAAGTAAATTTTGCTATTATAGATCAAGAATTACCAAACCTGAACCTAGATCGGGGGAAAGCCAAGCAAATCGACTAAATCGACTAGTCGCTACATTTTGTAATCCGAGGTAAGTTGTATGTAAATAATACAACTACATTACTCATGTATTTGTTAAATTGTATTTGAATTAATATAGCATGAATTTCTTGATTGTGGAATTGAGAAAGTATGATGATAATAGAGATGGTAGAGTTACCGTTTGAACCTAGGAAACAAATCGGATATTCATGCCTTGACATATGGGTTATTGTGGGCCAGTGTAAGACATGTCTAGGACATGCTTCGACCATATTATGAGAGCCAGTGTAAGACCATGTCTGGAACATGGCAACAGCATCGAGATGAGTGCTAGTGTAAGACATGTCTGGGACATGCATCAGCCTCTAGACGTAAGCCAGTGTAAGACATGTCTGGGACATGCATCGGCCTCTAGACGTAAGCCAGTGTAAGACATGTCTGGGACATGCATCGGCTACGAAGTGATAGTCAGTGTAAGACCATGTCTGGGACATGGCATTGACTTGTGGTACCCCTTGTTTGAGGCTTATTAAATACCCGGTGAAGTTCCGAGCGGTTCAACAGTGAGAGGTACAGTTTAAGTTATTAAGTAAGGTATAACCGTGTTGTGAGTGGTACAGGTACCAATTTGAAATGTATGAGATATGAGCTTGATATATGCTATGAGATTTATATGGATAGTGATGAGTAAGTTATGCTTATGCCCACTTTTGTGTTACGAGCATGTTGTTGAATGGTAAATTTGTTGTTGTATATTTATTTATGTACAACTTACTAAGATTTATGCTTACTCCCTCTCTTTTCCTTTTTCCTATAGCTGCCTAACTAGCTTGAGGATCATCGGATGCCGGAGGCAACAATCACACTATCAATCGAAGCACTCGAAATAGTTAGATTATTTGTTTTTGAGAATGGCATGTATAGAGATGTATAGGGCTAGACTTTAATGTTCTGAGCCTTTGAAAAATTGGCCAAATGTGTTGGCATGGATGATTCCCCTTCATTTTGTATTAAGCCTCAAATGATGACTAATATTCATTTTGTTATATGCAAATGATGTTATTTTCATGGATGAGTAAAAGGCATAAATGAAATGTTGTCTATTGTGGCTGATTGGGTTTCATGAAATAGTTTTATATTGGTTTTTGGTTGCCATTGTATAGATTGTGTAAGTAAGGGTGGCAAGGAGGCTTGGTATACAGCCTCATATTGTCCACATGGGTAGAGACACGGGCGTGTGCCTAAGCTGTGTGTGACACACGGTCTGCCTCATGGGCGTGTGGTCCGGCCGTGTGTCCCCTACAAGTAAGTTTTTAAGTCTGTATGCATGGTAGTAAACACACGGGTAGTGACACGGTCGTGTGTCTCAGCTGTGAGGAGGACACGGCCTAGCACAAGGGCGTGTGTCTTGGCTATGTGACCCTTAAGACTTGCTGACGTTAGAAACAGAATGTCCAGGTTTTTGCACACGAGCTAGGACACGGGTGTGTCATGGCCTTGTGAAGGACATGGGCCGGGGACACGGGCGTGTGCCAGGCCGTGTGAAAACCCGTAAAGGTGTGAACTTAGAATTAATTCCACACAGGTGAAGGACATGAGTGTGTCCTTAAATTGTTTAGGCTGTGTGAGCCACACGGGTCAATAGCACGACCATGTCGAAACAGTCACACGGGCGTGTGCCCTTGTGTCAAGTGTTATTTTTCTAAAGTTGGCTAAAGAACTCGAGTTGGTCCCGAATGATTTTCGAGGTGTGTTTTAGGCCTCGTAGGCCCATACAAGGATGTGTTGATAAGCTTAAAGAAGTTTAAATTTGTCCAAGTCTTGGGAACTTGGAAATGGTCGTAAGCACAAGTTTAAGTTAGGTAACGCCTCGTATTTCGTCCCGGCATAGGATACGAGTATGGGGTGTTACAAAGAGGGTTCACCAAATGGAACAAAGAGTGCAAGGGGACTTCATACTAAATGATGAAGGAGTATTCTATTTTTGTGGAAGATTTTGCGTACCAAATTACAAGAAGATTTAATATGTGATCCTTAGTGAGGCTCACAATAGTCCATATACAATGCACCCTAGAAGTAACAAGATGTATCAATACTATTGCGAGTTGTACCGGTGGCTTAGATTGAAGTGATTTGTTACAAAATTTGTGGTGAAGTGCTTAATTAGTCAAAAGGTGAAAGTAGAGTGTCAATATCCATCAAGACTACTGTAACCACTCAAAATTCCAGAGCAGAAGTGTGATAGGATTACCATGGATTTTGTGTCAGGATTGCCACTAACTTTGACAAAGAAAGATGTTATTTGGGTGATTGTGGATTTCCTTACCAAGAGTGCACATTTCTTAGTTGTTCACACAAGCTAAACTTTGCAAAGGCTCGTAAGGATATACATCGCCGAGATAGTGAGACTTCATGATGTACCAATTTCTATTATTTTCAATCAGGATCCTCGATTCACCTCAAGATTTTGGAAGAGTTTACAAGAAGCTTTAGGATCAAAGCTTAAATTCAGTACTGCATATCATCTTCAAATAGATGGCCAATCCGAGAGAGTGATACATGTGTTGGAAGATATGTTTCAAACCTATGTGTTAGAGTTCGTAAAGACTTGGGAACATTACTTACCTTTGCAGAATTCATGTACAAAAATAGTTATCAAGCAAGCATTCAGATGGCACCCTTTGAAGCACTGTACGAAAGTCGAACACCTTTGTGTAGGGCCGAGATGGATGAGAAGTGAATGGTTGGACCTAAGTTGGTTCGCAAGATATAGGACAAGGTGAAATTGATATATGAAAAGTTGAAGGCTGCGTCAGACAGACAGAAGTCTTATACTAATTTGAAATGGTGAGATGTTGAGTACCAAGTGGGCGAACATGTGGTTTTTAAGGTCTCACCATGGATGAAAGTCCTAAGTTTTGGACATAAAGGAAAGCTAAGTCTGAGGTTCATTGGTCCATACGAAGTGGCTGAAAAGATTAGTCTAGTAGCTTATCTTCTTAAGTTTCCCTATGAAATTGATCAAATTCATGATGTATTGCATGTGTCTATGTTAATAAAGTATCATGTAGATCCATCCCATATTGTTTCAGCAGATGAAATTGAGGTGTGACCTAATCTAACATATGATGAGGAACCAGTAAAGATTGTGGCTCGCAAGGACAAAGTTCTGCGAAACAAGAAGATTCCTTTGGTTAATGTTTTGTAACGAAACCACAATACTAGTGAAGCTACATGGGAGACAAAAGAAGTAATAAATGGAAATATCCTCAACTGTTTAGCAGAAAACATTTCCAAGATGAAATGCCTTAAGTAGGGGAAAGTTGTAACATCTCAAGTTAAGGCCTGGAAGTTTTTCCTTCGCAAGCAGGGTTTTCACCAGTTTGTTTGGTGAGTTGGGGTTCACTAGTTTGTTTAGTGAATTGGGATTCACCAGTTAAGACGAGTTACACTTAACTTAAGAAGTTGACTTGTTTTCCAATTAAGAAACTATCCATGCACATAAGCTTTTCCTAAGTCAAGTAGGGTACACCAAAAGTACTAAAACACTTAGCTTCAACAAATTAAGCCTTCTCATAGAGAGTTCTCTCATCGATTATTCTTTTTGTCAAGTCTCTATTCTGAACCAAAGTTCATAAAAACGAAGGTAAGCCTTTGTTCTACTAGGGTTAAGTCATATGTTTGAATTTTTTGTTTTGTTTGTTAAGTAATTTGTGTATGTTTATGTATGTTGCGAACCAACCGAACCATCTGTCAATAAGGATAAAGGAAAAGCAAAACTTGTTTAAATTCTCAGCTAATCGATGGGTGTTTAGGGATCGTCATTTGTGTATAAACTATTGTGTTTTTAGGACCTTAGGGTTTTTTTTTTTGTAAAAAAAACTAAGTTCCAAGAGTAAACTTTTCTATAAACTCTGTTTCCAAAATATGTGGCTATGTTTTTAAAGATATGTTTTATGTGCACTTTTACGTGAGCTTATCTTTTAAATATTTTAAAGATATGTTTTAAAAGCTTGATTTTACAAACTGTGTTTTTGCGAGCTCCTTGGTTGAGCCCTACGTTGGATATATTGGTATGCCAAAAGATTGTGAGTACTCACCTATAAGTTTTGTGATTTGGGTGTTAATGCCCTAGGATATGTGGAGAGATAAGGGAATGTAGAGTATTGCTTCATTCAAAGGGACATGTTGGTGTACATGAGAGTGTTTGGCTTTATGCTACACTTATGAGACATGTTAAGGACTTTTTGAGTCACAAGTGAGGCATTATAAGGAGCTCTGCTTATCCAATTATACATATATGACAAGTATAAGAAAACGTTATATGATTAGTATTGTAACGCCGCAAACTCAATCCTTAAGGAGGACCCAAGATTGGAGCGTCACTACCTTAAAATCTTTTCTTTTAAACTTGTGCAGGCATTGTCTTAATAAAGATACATTTGAAATAAATATGACTTGTAAATCCCTTACGAAATTGAAGATAAATAAGGTTATACATTTCCATGGAAAATGAAAAATATAGTAGCTCCACTAGAAGATCTTAAAACCATATTTGGCATAAACCTATATTTAACTACAACGTTGTATACATATACATATAATTAGACAAATATTAATCATTCAAGATAAATAATTCGATACTTTACAAAAAAAAAACATAATCATTTTACTGAGGTTTCATTGAATTAACGATTTCAAAAGAATAACTTTAAATTACAAAATTCATTCTTCGAAATGACACTATCTAGACATCACCCCCATGCCATGCTTAATACAAAATACTTAGAAATCTCACGAAATAGATGTCCATTGGCATTGTCTTCAAAAATTCCTTTACTTCATCAGCTATCCTAAGAAGGAAATGTAACTAAATAAGTTCAAAGAACTTAGTGAGTTCTTGAGCAAACATCTCAATAGCTATATATAATACTAATAAACCTTTCCAACTCAACAAGTCATACAGTTCGCTCGTGGGCGAATACCATACACAAATATACTTTACTACAAACACTAATCCTTTAGCACATACACTACGTCCATGCAACCATCTAGACAACCTTCTTCGTGCTAGCCATACCCAAGTCCATGATCAAACCTTAGCATTCGTTTCATTCATTTCATCATGATTTGCCAATCTGGTTTGCAATAACTCTTGCCCTACTAGAGGCTACATGATCCCTTTTCATGTATCAGGATTTGCCAATTGAATGCTTATTTTATTGAAGGTATTGCCATGATTTCGTTTTCATAAATCATTTCATATTGTTCATTCCAGAAACAATGGGTGGTGACTCAAACATGAAGAAAGCCCCTTACTCCATTTACACAGACAAGTAACTTAAACTTATAACTGCGGACCTTTATTACTTATACACAAACATATCATATTATAGGATAAAAGTGCTTACCTTAATCAAACATAAATGAGAACATTATACACACACATGAAAGCAAGAAGAAACTCACTAGAAAATGCAGAAATGTTCAAATAAAATGACATTTTCCCTTTTCATGGGAGCCCTTAGGAGTATATTGAGCTATAGGATAAATAGTTAAAATTATCAATTCATTGCACTAGAAAACTAAACAAGTACACAAGAACATGAATTAGAAAACCCAGAATCTAAAAGTTTCCTCCCTTACCCCTTAAACTGACCCTTAAGCATGAAACCCTAAGGCACTGTAAATGACTATGAAAATACCTGACTTTCATCGATATTTAGCAGGTACTAAGATACGATGGAGTTGGTTGAGTACAGCGAATTGAGAATCTTCAATAATGTCTTAAGTCTAGGTTTTTCTGAGAGAAAATTTCAAATAGAATTTGGGAAGAAAATATGGTTGCCAAAGAAAGCATAAAATTTTCTTAGAAAGCCAAAGCTTACTTTATACAAATATAAACGAAAGGAAAAACTTAATGAATAAATCTAATTTCCCTCCAAACCCCTCATTCCTTATTATTAAGCATTTCTCTCTCTTCATAAATATGGGTATAACAAGTTACAAAAACTTAGTTTTTATACTAACCAAATTCTGATTTGTCTAATCAGATTGTTCAACCAATATAATAAAATAATAATAAATCATACGGTACTTTTCAAATTAAGGTCTTATCACTAAAGGCTCATTATTTTGTCTAACAGCTGGGGTGGCATATACTCTCTAGAAGAGTCCACCAAACCACCAAGCTCACCTAATGCAAACTTCGCCCAAAGGAACAACCATAGACTCATGTACTTAGTTAAATTTAATACATACTTACTCAGAACTTACTCTATATGCCTTAATTCTATGAACAATATTCGAACACTAGAGCTTCGTCAGGCGAGATGTTACAAATATAAGGACAAGAACAAGCTCAAGGACATGACAAGTACATGAATATGTTTTATGCTTTCTTACAAAAACAAGCCAACTTTTTAAGTATAATTTCCAACTAGTACATGTGAAACTGTTTTACAAACTAATATGTTTTTATGACAAGTAGGTAACTGCGAATTGGGTCTAACACCTTCACGGTAAGCCCAGCTCGTGAAACGATTTTCATACTAAGTTTTGTTTTAACTCCATATTTTAAGCATACTTTGATGTTTACTGTATATTCACTAAGATCTCAATGAGCTCACCCACTCCTCTCTTACTTCAGAGGTAAGTAGTTTGCGAAAGGCAGTTACGAGGTGATTGATCCAAGAAAGGCTAATCATGATGGGTACCAAAAAACCCTAGAAAAAGATGATGTGGTTAATTTTATTTGGATTAGTGATATTGTGTCCAATGACTTTGCTATTTTTGTTAGACCCAATTTTTTCGTAAGTTTATTTATTTTTTTATTTTCGTTTTCATGAATCATAGAGTTAAATACTTGTTTGTTTGATTTTGCCGAATTTGTTCAGTATGAATAAAGAGCTAAAGTTTTTTTATCCTTTCCTTTGTTTAGGCCCTGTTGTGCTCCTTAAATTCAGACTAAGTATTAATTAACACCTTTATACGAGCCAAAATTTATGTGAGGTATCCATGCATGTGACCCTTATAAGTTTGCGACCTCAATTTTCATTCAAACCCTTATTATTGAAAACCTTACTTGTTAGCGAACCCAACTAAAGTATGCGAACGTGTGAATGTATGACATTTATTGTTGCGAAGCCCATATTACATGCAAACCTATGCTATATGAAGTATACAAACCTTTGTTTTTGAGTATGCCTTAATATTGAGTTATAAGTACTTATGTATTTTTGTTTGAATATGTGAACCTTAAAAATCTCTATTTATTACTTCATTTGAACCCTAAAGCCTTTGTTGTTTGTTGACATGTGAACCCTTTCTCTTTACACAGATTTTATGTGCTCACATGTCTTATGTTTTGTGCATGTTATTATGACATTGCCACCGCATTGTGATAACTTAGCACATTTTCATTATGTAAATCTGTGGTGTGTTAGAGGTTAGGTTGAGAGTAAATGGAGAGTCACTCCGGTGGCTAATATGACATGTCAAATTCAGGTTGAAACAACTCTGTTGGGTTTGGGGTGTTACAGATATAACTATGGAAGCTCTGCATGGGGTGATGATTAAGAGGTTTAAGTTGGAAAAGTGGAGAATCCAATATGATAAGGTACATAGTCCTTCTGTATATGTAAAATTGAGAGAATGAAGTTAAACATTTCTAGAAACCACTATAGAGGTTTAGCATGTTTCAGGAAAAATAAGTTTTAAGTTGAAAATACAAAAGTTTAACTCATGAATTTGGTTGTCATGCTTAGTTGTCATGATAATGGAAACTTTGGCACTCGAAAAAGCTAAGCTGAAAAGGGAAAGAAGCATAAGATAAATTTTTATACTCCATATCTACAATGTGGTATGATTGACATGAATCTAATTTGAATCCAGAATGAGTTCTTTGATGATGCATGATCTCTGTTGTTTGAGTGATATGTTTGTACACGGTCAAGTAGGTAATTGAGTATCCGTAAGTATATTGATATGCATAGGCTGGTTGTGGTCACACATATCTGTGTCTAGTGTACTCCATGTTATTAAGTTTTTGTGCTCATATGTATGTGCTTGCATGCTTATGCTTATAAATTGTGGGGTGCGAAGGGAAAGTATTGACAGGATAGATGATGTTAGGATTTGGGAAAGTGAATTTCTATTAGATACCACCAAATAATATTGCTATGTGCAAACCGTGATGTACGAAGCTTCAGGCCCTGTGGAGGGGACACTGTAGTGTTTGATCATCAAGGTTACAAATGGTGAAACAAAGGAATGGACAGAGGAATAAGGAAAATGGAATTCCTTATAGATACCGCCATAAAGTGTTGTTAAGTGCAAATTGTGATATACGAAGCTCTGGGCCTTGGACGAGGAGGAGGGGGTTCATTGTTTACACATCAAGGTAGATATGAGATGAATCGATATTGACGGTTATAAGGTTCTATAGAGCAACACTGCAATAGTGGTTAATAGGCTCTATGGGGCAACACCACAACAGCGGTAAGGTCTTATGGGGCGACACCTTAAAATAGGTGTAACATGTAAGACCATAGCTTGAATATGACCACCTCTATAATCTATTAAGATAGTAAACATGGGGTGGTCCATTGATAAAGTAAATACGGGGTAGTCTGCCGAGACAATAAGCATGGGGTAGTCCGCCAGGACAGTAAAAATGAGATAGTCTACCAAGATGATAACTGGGGGTATCACACGGATAAAGGAAAAAGGGAAGTGAAAGAAAAGTGTAAGTGTTGACGAAACAACGGTTAGCTAGCGGATTAGTGATGAATCTGCCAAACGAGGAAAAATAAATAGGAAAGGAAGTAGTCCGCCAAAACAGTAATCATGAAAGATGGTAGGGCATATGGGTAGTAATCTTGCAAGACTCAGTCATGGGAAATGATGTGCCCATGGTTCCTAGTTTTTATACAAACAAAAAAAGGTTTATCCTAGAAGGCTAAAAGGCACTCAAAGAAACCTTATAGGATGAAGAATTATCAAAAGTACACTGGTTAGTTTATAAAGAAAATAAGGGTTAGTTAGAACCATTAAGAAAGAGAGAGTTGCGAAAAGGGACACGTCAAGTGATAGATATGTCTGTTAAGATTATTCCTCTTTAAGGGGGAACAATTGAAGAGGTACCAACCAAATGGCTTGTTCCATAGGGAACAAACATATAAGAGAAATCATGAACACATATGACAATTTATTGGGTATTGTAGGTCAAAGTGTTCCACAGCTGACGAGCATGTTACAGTTGAAGGCAAGGTATCGCAAACAAGGTGGGTTACAAGGAAAAAATCCAAACACAAGTCAAACCAAGTATGTCTTAGTCCACTAGAGTGTCGTGGGTCTTATTAAATAACCAGTAGATAGAATGTTAGCAAGTCCTCCAAGAGTACGGTAAGAAAACGGAGTCCATCAAGGACTAATCAGCCATGGAATTTTTGCCAAGGTGGTCATAACTGAAGGGGTCATTAGGAGGGTAGGCTCGAGGACTACTTATTAAGTAAGTGGTGGAAAGAAGAATCCACACCTGGAATGAACGAAAGAACAAATATATGTCAAGTAACAACAGAGTCTGCAGATATGACGAGACATCTAAGAAATGACACAAGCTAGTCAAATGTTGCTAGGTTTGACCGGGGGAAGGTCGCTTAATGATTTATTCACCCATAGATAAGTTCAAGGAAAGAATCAGAAACCTCCACTTCATGATTTTCTCGAAATGATTAGGGAGTTAATTATAGTTCGTTTATTTTCGTTTACCACCCTTACAAAGTGGGACTATTTTTAGAGTAGTTTAGTGAAGAAACTAACTAAGTTCTCTTTAACTTATAGAACTTTGGCTTGTACTTGCAAGACTCGCGAGTGATTAAGGAACTTGAGGAGGGACCAAGCCAGATTGTGTTGGGTTGAAGATCAAAGTTAGCATGGTTTCATGCACATAAGAAGGGGGTATCTTTGGAGACTTTGCCTAGGGCTCAAATGTATTTTACTAATTAGTTCCCTTAAAATTCGAAGTTGAGACAGTGAAATTTTATTTTGAATTATTGTATCTGTTGTGAAAGTTTTTAAATAAATAAGTAATACCGTCTAGTTTTAAAATAGTGAATTCTAAACTTGTACACCAACTCAATTTAGTTGTGGCACTCTATACTCGGATTCGATGATTGGGTCAGGTAAGGGTGTTAATTATAGCACGATTTAGTCGATCCTATGGATGTAGAAATTGGAAGAAGTACCCTTTATGTGCATGATGTTGATTTGGCTCAGTCCCTCAAGTCCTTATTTTTAATTAAATTATTATGTGATAGGTGTAGATATATTCACCTAAATGGGCAAGTAGAAACAAGAATAAACATAGACAAATAAGGAAAAAGATACATAAAGGAAGGATAAGTAGATGCATAGTCTGAAAGTACAAGTGTCAGAGAAAAAATTATTAAAGAAAAGATACAACAAAAATAAAGTATTGCATCCACCAAGTGAGTTGTCACCTTAAAGTTGTCTATGCCTTCTTTTGGTTAGTCTTTCAAAAAGAGTAGAAACAACCCCCTTTGATTCTTAGAAGTGTGGAACTCTAGGATGGAATTATTAAGTCTATGAATGGAGAGTGAGGTTCACATCAGAAGAACCCATAGCAATGATTATACTAAGCCGCATGTCCAAAGTGTGCGAGGAAGGCTTTTGTGTCCGTCTTGAGTAAGGATTGACCGAGAAAGGTGAGGAGGAAATTACACTTGGATGCTAGATTTGGTATTAGCTGCATATGATATGTGAATTCTGTAAGTATACACGCCGAATCAAGTAATAAAGTCATAAGTGAGATCGTCTCCACATGGATTGGATTAGGTATAGAAGTGGTCAAGTTATGATAATGATTAATGTTATGGTAAAGTCGAGTTAAGTACGTAATGGTAAATTAAAATAATAAAGATGAGTGTGAAATATATACCGACTAATATTAGAAAATGTTAAGGCAAAGCAAGATTAAAAATGCAATGGCAATTACAAGACCATTTACGTGAATAGAACACGAGTAAATAAATATGGCAAAAATGTTACGGCAACAGTTTGAAGGTCTACGATGTTGATTTGGCAAGTTGGGATTACTAAGAATCTACCCTTACTTTTAGTAATGCCTCACCATAATCGTACTCAATCTACTACTTAGAAGAGACCTAAAGTGACCTACTTCTTTCGAGAGCTAGATCTCAAGTTACCTGGTAGAACGATGGAAATGTGCAAGTGTACACAATCGCAACAAGTAATAAAGAGACAAGTAAAAGTCGAGTTATCATACCCAAAGGGACTATGAAAGAAAATAATTATGAAATGCAATTAAAAACACTTTGGTGAAGAAATATCTATTGTGTTGAAAAAAGGTTTTATAAAACTAGATTTAAACTAAGTAAATTAAACTAAGAAAATAAATAAGCTAAAAGTTCCAAAGCACGATTTTTGAAAAACAACTTTAATCAATGTGACATAATTGTGTTAGACCAATTACATTTCTTAACTTAATATCACTAAAAAAATGTTCATGTTGTTACGAATAAAGTCACAACAACTTAGTAATTTGTTAACTATTGTAACATCCCGAAATAGGGCCTAGTCAGAATAGTGGTTTCGGGACCACAAATTCGACATCAAAATATTTATTTTATTATTATGAGGTCTAGAATATGATAATATGTTTGTGTTAAGATTTCAAGAAGAAATTGTTTAAGTAAGGTGTCCAATTGGAAATTAGGGACTAAATTGAATAAATTGCAAAACTTGGATTCTAGAAGCAATTTGTATGAAATTTCTTTAGATTATAAATTAGAAGGTCTTAAGGAGCAATTTTCCAAATTTCTAAGTTTTTGGACAAAAATGGGCTTGCATGGATGAAATTTCAACGAAAGGGCATAAGGGCATTTTGGTCATTTGGCTTTTTAATGAAATAAAATGGGAAAAATCAAGCAAAAAATCAGCCATCTTCTTCCCCATACCTGCCGAAATTCTCTTGTCACCATAGCTAGGGTTTTCAAACATTTCAAGCTCAATAGTAAGTGCTCCTAAGCCCCGTTTTTAATGTTCTCTGTATTTTTAAAATCTTGGGAGCTTGATCTTTCCATTTCTACCCATATTTCATGCTAGGGTTCATGTTTAAAAATTTACCCATGCGATTTGCTTGTATTTTGGTGGATTATGGAGGGATATGAAAGTTGAAGGTGTATTAAACATCTTTTCTTAAGTGATTTTCAAGAAAAACCCCTAAAGGGACCTTTTTGCAAAAGTTGTTAAATAGGTGGTAGAAATGTGAAAATATTGGAAAATGGGGGCTTCCATAAGAGATAAAAGTGATTGGATAGGCTTGGGTAAGATAGAAATTCCACGTGTTTCATTACACGAGCTTAAGGACTAAATAGTAAAAATGTCAAAGGTTAGGGGCAAAACGATCATTTGGACCGGGGGTAGAAATTAAACTTGAAAAGTGTAATGTAGTGAATTAATGATATAATTGTGTTGTTATAGACCCTGAGGAACAAATTTCGGAGGTCGATCGAGGTAAACGCAAGGTTTCGAAATAATCGAAACACCACTCCGAAATGAATACCAAGTAAGTTCGGATAACTCGAAGTAAACCTATAACATGCATATTTGTATGTTTTGTGAATGTATGATAATTGCATTGTTGGTGAACTGAAAATGCATGATTTGTATCTTTAATAATGAATTGTTGGATAATGTCTCGGTTGAGGTTGGAAAGGGAATTCGATGGATAAACCATGATTTACATGAGACTTGAGATACTGCATGAGTTGCAGAAAAGGATTTAGCCTGGACTTGTAATCCGAAAATCTCAAGTATAAAAAGGATCTAGCCTGGACTAGTGTTCCTTGAGTGATCGAGCCTCCCGAAAAATATGTGTGCATTGTGGATTCAGCCCAGACGGATAATTCGATTAGGGTCTGAATTTAGCCTGGACTGGTGATTTAGATTCGAGCCCATTAAGGTGTTTGTCGCGTAAGAGATTTAGCCTGGACTGGTAATCTTGACATCACCTTATAAGTTTATATTATGGGGGATTTAGCCTGGACTGGTAATCTCGCTGTAAGATGTAAGGTTCGCAGGAGTGCATACACAAAATGATCATTCGTATGAATTGATGGTGACTGGATAATCCATTGATATTTCCTAGAAACTCAAGGGGACTATCACAGGGTATATGTACAAATGACATGTAAAATGATAAGCTCATCTAAGATAAAAATGTTTATTGTATTTGTTATGTGACTAACTCATTGATTGAGTGCATGTGATAGGGAAACCATTTTCATGTTCATTGGTTTCATTATCTGTTATGGATGTATGCTAAACAATTGGTAAGTTTATTTTCCAGTTATTCGGGCATACTAAACATGTAAATTCTTACCCCTCTCTTTTCCCTGCTTTTCAGAGCTCAAGGACTCATAAGGATTGGAAGACAATTGGAGAGTCAACACACTATCAACTAGACAAGCTTTGGTATAAAGACATTTTCATTTTGTCCAATGGCATGTATAGGATTTTTGAGTATTTTGTTATATATACATGTCATTTGATTTGCCTAGTGAAGTCATGTTAAATTATGTTTATCTTTTTGTATACGGCTATGGGAATTGGCTCATCTTGAAGTAGGCTATGCCCTACAAATCTATGCATGTTTATATTCATATGTGATGGCTTAGTTATAATTGGTAATGAGTTGTAATGACGGGTCAATCGTAATATGTCAAGCAGACATATAAATCATTAAATACTAACTTAGCATGTATGAACCAATGACATGAGGTTCACATGCAATGAGGTTAATCAAATTTCCATAATTACAAATGGGTAATTTGGCCCCAAATATGCACTATAGTAATCTATAAGTGTAATTGGCTAGTAGAGGGTGACTTAAGGCTTGGAAAATAGCCTAACAAGGTCCACATGGGTAGACACACGGGCATGTGTTTAGGCCGTGTGTGACCACGGACTACTCCCATGGATGTGTGCTATGATCGTGTTTATTTAACAGAATGGTGAGGTTGATGTCAGTGTAGCACACGGGCTAAGCCCACGGGCGTGTGCCTTGGCCTTGTTGCATACTGGAAAAAGGACACAGGCGTGTTTTAATCCCCACGGGCGTGTTAGACTTCAACTAAGGGAAAATTTCCTAATGTGCCTCAAGTCTATCAAACAATTTCGATTTTTTATTGTACTACCCTAGTAGTGTTTTTAGGCCTCGGAGGCCTGTACAAGAGACAAAGTGTACACGTTTAAAAAGTGTTAAATCAAGAGCAAAATTTAGTAACCCGATTGAGTAGGTATATAAAGGTGAATTATTGGTAATGCCTTAAACCCTATCCCAGTGTCGAATACGGGCGAGGGGTGTTACATTTAGTGGTATCAGAGCTATGGTTTAGTCGGTTCTAGGACTACCGTAGAGGATGTTAAAGTTCACTATACATACCATTGTTCGAATCTTGATAGTGTGACATCTCCTAATTGTTTAAACAGTTTTGAATATAGTAAATGCCTTCCAATCGAGCACAAGATGAGTTCAAGGGAGCTGAGAGCAACACTCCAGCTTCCGTACAATGAGCTGTATCTAGTAGTAGTAGGAGACTAATGTTTGAAGGCCGGAAAGAGGCCCGAGCTTCCTTCTTTGATATGATGGATGAATGGTTTGGGGATTATCTAAGAAATCGCCCCAACATACCACGACCACGACCGCCTCCGCCCCCTAACCAACCTGATGATGATGTGCCATGAGGTATGGCACCGATAAGAATCAGTAAGGCCCCTGTAGACAAGCTTAGAAGTATGGGGCTGAGGAATTCAGAGCAAAAGTCGATGATGACGCTGAAAGAGCCGAGTTCTAGCTTGAAAATACTACACAGGTGTTAGATGAACTGTCATGCACACCCGGAGAGTGTTTGAAGTGTGTCGTGTCCCTCTTGCAGGATACTACATATCACTGGTGGAAGACCGTATCCTCGGTAGTGCTGAAGGAAAATATTACTTGGGATTTCTTCCAAACAGAGTTTAGGAAGAAATTTATTAGCCAATGATTTTTAGACTCGAAGCGAAAGGAGTTCTTGGAACTCAAACAAGGGAACAAGACTGTAGCGGAATATGAGAGAGAGTTCATACGGCTAAGTCAGTACGCAACTGAATGGGTCCAAACTAAATTAGAAATGTGTAAACACTTCGAAGAGGGTCTGAATGAGGACATCAATTTTTTTCGAAATTCTTGAAATACGGAAGTTTACCGCATTGGCTGATCGGGCCAAGATAGCCGAGGAGCTTAATAACGAAATAAAGCAAGCAAAGAGAGAGGCTCGAGTTGTGAGCAAAAGGACCAGCGGTAAAACACTCTCATTCTCCACGAAGAAAGCTAGGAGCCAGCATGAACGCTCCACTTCATCAGTAGGATATTCAGGTGGAGTAAAGGGTCCTAGACGACGAAGTCAAAAGTCTTCCTCCCCGATGATGACTAGTGTGGGGAGTGTAGATGATCAAAAGCCGAAGTGTAAGAGCTGTAACAAATTTCACTTCGAAGAGTGCCGAGTAAAAAGTGGTGCGTGTTTCAGATGTGGCTCTCTTGACCACTTTCTCAGGGATTGCCCAGAGCAATTTGAAAAAGAAGTGGAAGTTACCCCGAAGTCGAGTGCTCCTATGGCACGAGGTAAACCACCAAGATACCCAGGAAGCACTAGTGGTAGTCGAGTCACAGCTAAAGACACTGTAAGATCAGAGGCTAGAGCCCCGATAAGAACGTATGCAATATGCGCTCGAGAGGAAGCCTCTGCTCCTGACATTATCACGGGTACTTTTTCCCTTTTTAATACTAGTATTATTGCTTTAATTGACTTGGGGTCGACGCATTCTTACGTTTGCATGAGATTGGTGTCTAGTATGAATATACCTATTGAACCTATGGAATTTGTTATTAAAATGTCGAACCCATTAGGCAAATCGGTTCTAGTTGATAAAGTCTGTAAGAATTGTCTTTTGATGACTCAAGGTCATTGTTTTCCGGCTAACCTTATGTTGCTACCATTTGATGAATTTGATGTACTACTTGGTAAGGATTTGTTAGCCCTTCATGATGTAACTATAAATTGTGGTAGTAAGTATATTAAGTTAAAATGACTGGATGGTGAGACTTTACGGGTCGAATAAAGAGAATTGGGTTCGCCACTGAATGTAATCACGACAATGGTTGCCCAGAGGTACATGAGGAAAGGATATGAAGCTTATCTTGCATTTGTGCTGAACACTAAGGAAACAGAGTTGAAGATCGAGTCTGTGCCGATAGTATGTGAGTATTCAGATGTATTCCCAGAGAAATTACCAGGATTACCTCCTGAGAAAGAAATTGAGTTTGGTATTGAATTGGTGCCAGGGATAACTCCTATTTCTATCATACTGTATAGAATGGTACCAACTGAGCGAAAAGAGTTAAAAGCACAATTGCAAGAGTTGACGGATAAAGGATTCGCAAGGCCAAGTTTTTCACTTTGGGGTGCCCCCGTGTTGTTTGTAAAGAAGAAAGATGGTTCAATGAGATTATGTATTGATTATTGGCAATTGAATAAAGTAACCATAAAAAATAAGTATCCTTTACCAAGGATTGATGATTTATTCGACCAGTTGAGAAGAGCCATTGTGTTCTCTAAGATAGACTTGAGGTCTGGCTACTATTAGTTGTGTGTCAAGGAATCGGATATGCCAAAGACAGCTTTCAGGACGAGGTATTGTCATTACGAATTCCTTGTTATGCCGTTTGGGCTGACGAATGCACTGACCGTATTTATGGATCTAATGAATAGGATCTTTCGGTCATATTTGGATAAGTTTGTTATTGTATTCATTGGCGACATCTTGATTTATTCCAAAGATGAGACAGAACATGCGAAGCACCTGAGAATTGTATTACAGACTTTGCGAGAAAAAAAATTGTATGCTAAGTTTAGCAAGAGTTAATTTTGGCTCCAAGAAGTTAGATTTTTAGGTCATATTGTTTCGGGTGAAGGCATTCGAGTTGATCCAAGTAAAATCTCTACTATTGTTGATTGGAAACCGCATAAAAATGTAACCGAGGTTAGAAGCTTTTTGGGCTTAGCCAGTTACTATCGAAGGTTTGTAAAAGGATTTTCTATGATAGCGACTCTGTTGACGAGGTTGCTACAGAAGAATGTTAAGTTTGAATGGACGGAAAAGTGTCAACAAAGTTTTGGGAAATTAAAGACATTGCTGACTGAAGCTCCTGTTTTAGTGTTACCTGAACCGGGAAAGGATTTCGTGATCTATAGTGATGCATCCTTAAATGGATTGGGTTGTGTGCTTATGCAAGACGGCAAGGTGATAGCCTATGCTTCACGGCAATTGAAACCTCACGAGAAGAATTATCCGCCCCATGACCTAGAGCTTACTGCTATTGTTTTTGCCTTGAAGATTTGGAGGCATTATTTATATGGTGAAACGTGTCGTATCTTTACGGACCACAAGAGTCTGAAGTACTTGATGACTCAAAAAGAATTAAATTTGAGACAAAGGAGATGGTTAGAATTAATTAAGGATTATGATTTGATCATTGACTACCATCTGGGAAAGGCGAATGTGGTCACCGACACTCTGAGCAAAAAATCCTTATTTGCTTTGAGAGCCATGGATACTTGTTTGACAGTGCTTGATGACGGTTTGGTCTTGGCAGAGCTGGAGGCTAGGCTGACATTTCTACAGGAAATTCATGATGCTCAGTTTAATGATGGTGACTTGCAAACAAAAAGGGCTCAATGTGATTCAGGGACTGAATCAGATTTTTGGATTAGTTCTGATGAGTGTTTAATGTTCAGAGAGAGAGTATGCGTACCTAAAGACGATGAACTTATTCGAAAAATATTGCAAGAAGCACACAGTAGCCGTTTGTCTATTCATCCGGGAAGTACCAAAATGTACAACGATTTGAAGAAAATGTATTGGTGGAAGGTATGAAAAGAGACATTTCTGAGTTTGTGTCAAGATGCTTGGTATGTTAGCAAGTTAAAGTTGAACATCAAGTGCCTTCAGGTTTGTTACAACCTATGATGATTCCTGAATGGAAGTGGGACAGAGTTACCATGGACTTCGTGACGGGATTGCCTTTGACTCCAAAAAAGAAAAATGCCATATGAGTCGTAGTGGATAAGTTAACCAAGTCGGCTCATTTTATTCCGATAAGGATAGATTATTCCCTTGATAGACTGGCCGACTTATACGTTTCTGAGATAGTAAGATTGCACGGAGTACCATTATCGATTATTTCAGACAGGGACCCAAGGTTCACTTCGAGATTCTGGAAAAAGCTACAGGAAGCTTTGGGGACAAAATTGAGTTTTAGTATAGCTTTTCACCCTGAGACCGATGGTCAGTCTGAACGGACGATTCAGATTCTTGAAGATATGTTGCGATGTTGTATCCTCGAATTTTGGGGTAGCTGGGAAAAATATCTGCCATTGGTGGAATTTGCCTATAACAATATCTTCCAAACAAGTTTGAAAATGGCACCTTATGAGGCCTTGCATGGCAGAAAGTGCCGAACACCATTATATTGGACAGAACTTAAGAAAAATCAGATTCATGGAGTGGATCTGATTAGGGAAACTGAAGAAAAGGTTAAGGTAAAACGAGACTATTTAAAAGCGGCATCGGACAGGAAAAAGTCTTATGCTGATCTGAAAAGAAAAGAAATTGAATTCCAAGTTGGAGACAGAGTATTCTTGAAGGTGTCTCCATGGAAAAAGGTGTTGAGATTTGGTCGAAAAGGTAAACTGAGTCCGCGATTTATCAGACCGTACAAGATCACTGAAAGGATTGGACCATTAGCCTATCGCTTGGCATTGCCACCCGAATTGGAAAAGATTCACGATGTGTTCCACGTATCCATGTTAAGACGATATCGATCAGACCCCTCTCATGTGATTTCACCAGAGGAGATTGAGATTAGACCAGACATGACTTACGGAGAGGAACCAATAAAGATTTTGGCTCGAGAAGTTAAACAGTTGAGAAATAAAAGTGTGACTTTAGTAAAGGTTCTATGGCACCAACATGGTGTGAAAGAAGCTACATGGGAACCAGAAGAAACCATGAGAAACCAATATCCGAAACTATTTACTTGTAAGACTTTCAGGGACGAAAGTCCTTAAGGGGGGAGAAATGTAACATCCTAAAATAGGGCCTAGTCAGAATAGTGGGTTCGGGACTACAAATCCGACATCAAAATATTTATTTTATGATTATTATGAGTTCTAGAATATTATAATATGCATGTGTTAAGATTTCAAAGAGAAATTCTTTAAGTAAGATGTCTAATTGGAAATCAGGGACTAAATTGAATAAATTGAAAAACTTGGATTCTAGAAGCAATTTGTATGAAATTTCTTTAGATTATAAATTAGAAGGTCTTAAGGAGCAATTTTCCCAATTTCTAAGTTTTTGGACAAAAATGGGCTTGCATGGATGAAATTTCAAAGAAAGGGCATAAGGGCATTTTGGTCATTTAGCTTTTTAATGAAATAAAATGGGAAAAATCAAGCCAAAAATCAGCCATCTTCTTCACCATAGCTGCCGAAATTCTCTTGTCACCATAGCTAGGGTTTTCAGACATTTCAAGCTCAATAGTAAGTGCTCCCAACCCCCGTTTTTAATGTTCTTTGTATTTTTGAAATCCCAGTAGCTTGATCATTCCATTTCTACCCATATTTCATGCTAGGGTTCATGTTTAAAAATTTACCCATGCATGAGTTGCTTGTATTTTGCTGGATTATGGAGGGATATGGAAGTTGAAGGTGTATTAAACATCTTTTCTTAGGTGATTTTCAAGAAAAACCCCTAAAGGGACCTTTTTGCAAAAGTTGTTAAATATGTGGTAGAAATGTGAAAATATTGGAAAATATGGGCTCCCATAAGAGAGAAAAGTGTTTGGCTAGGCTTGGGTAAGATAAAAATTCCACGTGTTTCATTACACGAGCTTAAGGATTAAATAGTAAAAATGTCAAAGGTTAGGGGCAAAACGGTCATTTAGACCGGGGTAGAAATTAAATTTGAAAAGTGGAATGTAGTGAATTAATGATATAATTGTGTTGTTATAGACCCCAAGGAACAAATTCCTAAGGTCGATCGAGGTAAACACAAGGTTTCGGAATAATCGAAACACAGCTCCGAAACGAATACTAGGTAAGTTCGGATAACTCGAAGTAAACCTATAACATGCATATTTGTATGTTTTGTGAATGTATGATAATTGCATTGTTGATGGCATGAAAATGCATGATTTGTATCTTTAATAATGAATTGTTGGATAATGTCTCGGTTGAGGTTGGAAAGGGAATTCGATGGATAAACCATGATTTACATGAGACTTGAGATCTTGCATGTGTTGCAGAAAAGGATTTAGCCTGGACTGGTAATCCGAAGATCTCAAGTATAAAAAGTATCTAGCCTGGACTGGTGTTCCTTGAGTGATCGAGCCTCTCGAAGAATATGTGTGCATTGTGGATTCAGCCCGGACGGGTAATCCGATTAGGGTCTGAAATTAGCCTGGACAGGTAATTCAGATCCGAGCCCATTAAGGGTGTTTGTCGCGTAAGGGATTTAGCCTAGATTGGTAATCCCGTCATCACCTTATGAGTTTATATTGTGGGGGATTTAGCCTGGACTGGTAATTCAGATCCGAGCCCATTAAGGGTGTTTGTCGCGTAAGGGATTTAGCCTAGACTGGTAATCCTGTCATCACCTTATGAGTTTATATTGTGGGGGATTTAGCCTGGACTGGTAATCCCACCGTAAGATGTGAGGTTCGTGGGAGTGCATACTTAAAATGATCATTCGTATGAATTGACGGTGACTGGATAATCCATCGAGATGTCCTAGAAACTCAACGGGACTATCACAGGGTATATGTACAAATGGCATGTAAAATGATGAGCTCATCTAAGATAAAAATGTTTATGGTATTTGTTATGTGACTAAATCATTGATTGAGTGCATGTGATAGGGAAACCATTTTCATGTTCATTGGTTTCATTATCTGTTATGGATGTATGCTAAACAATCGGTAAGTTTATTTTCCAGTTATTCGGGCTTACTAAGCATGTAAATTCTTACCCCTCTCTTTTCCCTGCTTTTCAGAGCTCAAAGACTCATAAGGATTGAAAGACAATTGGAGAGTCAACACACTATCAACTAGACAAGCTTTGGTGTAAAGACATTTCCATTTTGTCCAATGGCATGTATAGGATTTTTGAGTATTTTGTTATATATACATGTCATTTGATTTGCCTAGTGAAGGCATGTAAAATTATGTTTATCTTTTTGTATATGGCCATGGGAATTGGCTCATCTTGAAGTAGGCTATGCCCTACAAATCTATGCATGTTTATATTCATATGTGATTGCTTAGTTATAACTGGCAATGAGTTGTAATAACGAGCCAATCTTAATATGTCAAGCAGATATATAAATCATTAAATGCAAGATAATAACTAACTTAGCATGTATGAACCAATGACATGAGGTTCACATGCAATGAAGTTAATCAAATTTCCATAATTACAAATGGGTAATTTGGCCCAAATATGCACTATAGTAATCTATAAGTGTAATTG
Source organism: Gossypium longicalyx (assembly GCA_025698465.1). NCBI lineage: Eukaryota > Viridiplantae > Streptophyta > Magnoliopsida > Malvales > Malvaceae > Gossypium > Gossypium longicalyx. The sequence continues at coordinate 32,269,188 of CM047006.1, forward strand.
GCTAGTAGAGGGTGACTTAAGGCTTGGAAAACAGCCTAACAAGGTCGACATGGGTAAACACACGGGAGTGTGTCTAGGCCGTGTGTGACACACAGACTACTCTCATGGATGTGTGCTATGACCGTGTGTCCCTTGCACCTGAAATTTTAAGTCAGCATAGAGCACGGAAAATAGCCTAACAAGGTCCACATGGGTAGACACATGGGCGTGTGCATTGGCTGTGTTTATCTAACAGAATGGTGAGGTTGAAGTCAGTGTAGCACACGGGCTAAGCCCACGGGCGTGTGCCTTGGCCGTGTTGCCTACTGGAAAAAGGACACGGGCGTGTTCTAAGCCCCATGGGCGTGTGACACTTCAACTAAGGGAAATTTTCCTAAAGTGCCTCAAGTCTATTGAACAATTTCGATTTTGCTCGGTACTACCCTAGGAGTGTTTTTAGGCCTCGAAGGCCTATACAAGAGACAAAGTGTACAGGTTTGAAAAGTGTTAAATCACGAGCAAAATTCAGTAACCCGATTGAGTAGGTATGTAAAGGAAAATTACTGGTAATGCCTCGAACCCTATCCCGATGTCGGATACTGGCGAGGGGTGTTACAACTATAGCACATACAGACTTGCAAAATTAACTAACCTCTTGAACAATTAATCAATTTTAATAAGCAAGTAAGAGATTAAGTGAAGTAACAATATATTCCTACATTGAAATAGTTTAATCACAATAATCTTGAAAGTTATGCAAGGCTAATGTACCATTTAATACCATTGCTAATTTAACCCTCAGCTACCTTAGAAGATTAAACATGCATTGATTAAGTATTATGTCAATTAATTACAATTTCAATACAATTAATAATTAATTCGTTAGTTACTTTCCAGATGTAACGCAAGAATAACATAATCATTGTTTTACTTAATCAAACAATTTACCAAGACTTATAACAACACAAACATAATTTTAATAACTTAAGTGGACGAAATGAAATCAACCTAACACCAATTAAATTTAAGCCATGTTAATTAAATTTAGAATAAAAACATAAAAAAGATTCATAGACATGTTCATTACAACAAGAAGAAAAATTAAAGGATAAGGAACTAGAATCAAATCATGTGTTTCTTCGAAGCCTAAGTAGTTTGCTCCACTCCTCCTTCTCCGCTGGTTCTTGTTGAATCAAGACTTCTACAAGAACTTGAACGCTACTACCCAAGGTGGTTGAAGGGCTCTTTTCCAAGAGGGAAATTGGCAAGGAAGGGACAAGAAAGAAAAATGGAAAACAAAGGAAAAGAGTGAGTGAAAGTGAGAGTGAAGTAAGGAATGAAGGTGTGTTGAAATGAATAGGTGAAGGCGGTATTTATAGGTGGGATTGACTGCTAAAAATAACAAAACATCAGCAGCCATATACCCCCCTTGGCCAGCCACACATGTGGCATGTTTGAATGTTAAAAGCACAAAAAGTAGAGGGGTTTGAATTCAATTTCAAGGAAACTTCAAGGGCTGATTTGCAAGTCAAATAATCAGCTAATTTTAGCTGATTGAGTCAGTATGTTGGACGGTTTTGGGCAGCCCATTTGCTCGGTTGGATCAGGCTTTTGGTTTTAGCACAACTAGGCCTCCTTTCATTATATAATTAATAATAATTTTTTACCCAAAATAAATTGGATATAATTAAAATTAATTATATTATAATATTCATCATTTGTACCGTCTTAGGCTAACAAATTAATTCGCCTCAATGCTTCGAAAATCACTTCATGGTTTTGTGCTTCTAACAATATCTACCGAGCTAATTTTCACCCTTTGTGCAAATTTGTCGAAAATAAATCAAAATTTATGAAAATTTATTATAAATTAATTAAAATTAAATATGTTAATAATTTTAGTGCAATTTAATTATTTTATAATTATTATATATTTTTCGACAAGACTTACTACAAAACTGCATGAATTCGAGTTTAACAGGGCATGAAAAAGTCTATATATTTTTCGTATTTCCACCTGGAATGTGTCTATAGGCCTTAGCACGGTACCCTGCAATGTTTTGTCTTCATTCTATACAAAATTTGCTCTATGTCTAGAGTCTGCTGCAAATATTCGATCAAATACTCACTTGCATCATTCAATTTTGGTCTAACTAATCAAACCTTTTTAAAATTAGATTCAGTTTAGGGGAATACTACAAACTCATCTATGTCTGAGGAATGTACACATCCAATTGGGAAATAGAAACAATTGAATGAAACAGTAGACTAAATCAAATATATGCTTCAATGATTAAAGAGAATAAAAGTTTTCATTTTGTAATCCAAACCCTATGAGATTTAGCTCATGGGTTGGTGATTAAAATTCAAGTTCAAAATAACATCCAATATCGTTTCAATCAATTCAATTTATGGGAGAACATATTAAGAAATAATGGAAGAACTTAGGAAGATGGTTGTTACAAAACCAATCCGTAATCCAACAGCATAGTGTCTTGTGGTGGCTAAGAGGGACTGCCTTCGATCTCCTCTTTTCGTCTCTACTCAGCCGCTACCCTCTATTGTTGCCTTCGGATCTCCACACATAGGGCTTCCTCCTTTGGCTTTTTATAAGCATTTATGTCAACATATAAAGGCACAAATTACTAAGTCAATTCTAGAGACTTAAACTTTTCTGCATGCCTAGCTTTCCTAAGGAACTAAAAATTTTATGGTATGATTTACATACTTCATCAAGAGTACATTTATGTCATAATTCAGCTAACATACAATTATTGAAATAATAGAACTTTATTCATACTGAAGTTTAGCATACTTAATAAAATTTCAAATTCTTGAACAAAATATAGCCTAACCATAATTAAAAGAAAAATTTATTCTGAGAGGAAATAATTTCAATTTTTTGGTCCCCCTACTTAAGATGCACAATGTCATCATTGTTAGAAGTGAATAGATACTATACACTAGGTAAGATTCTTAAAAATAGGAGGTGAGTAAATTTGACTGCTTAAGTGCCAAGCTCTCTCTAGATCCAATCCTAGGCATGTACATATCTATTGCCACACTTCGTACTTTGCAACTTGTTCATTTTTATTTATGATTTCAACCTCTTGTTTTATTGTACGAGAATAAAAAACTAATAGAACCTAATCCTAAAACATTAAATAACCTCTTGTTTTATTTGGCCGTGTAACATGACCATGTGTCGCACACAGCTGAGACACACACCTGTGTCTCTGCCCGTGTGAGCAAAAATAGACCATTTGTAAAGCTAATTTGCCACCCTTTTCTCGTGCACACCTAGCCATCAAAATAGTGTCAATACAACACATATATAGATAGCCAAAACATACCAATTCACGCACATATCAAGCTATCTATCATCAACCATTACAATTACTTAACTCCTTATTCAAAACATGCTAAATTATTAAGCCAAAATCATCACAACTTGTATAAATTCCAAATGCATTAATTTATCATCTTATCATCTATTTCATGTTACAAAACACACCATTTAGCCATATCAACAACCAAGGAAAACATACCCAAAGCAAGCCAATACATAAGGCATTATATACATCACTTAAGCCAACTTAAATGACCAAATACATGCCAACTATTTCACCTAAAGCAAGCCAAATCTCATGGTTATATCAAATCTCAAAATATATCATCAACTCACTAGCCTATACATGCCATATACCATATTTACAAGCATTCAAAATATACCTACAAGTAGTCGATAGTGAGATGATGGTTCTCGATGATCCCCGATGTCCGAGCTAGCTTCGATAATCTATAAAACATGGAAAGAACACACGGAGTAAGCTTTAAAGCTTAGTAAGTTCGTATGATATAAAATTATCTAATCACAAATATATCATTCATCAATCCAAACATAATAACATGTAACTCATGATTATTAACAAACCTTTCACATTCTTGTTCTTATGCTATATGTAAAATTCATGATTCCTTCTTTTTGACTTTCATGCTTTATATGTACATACCTGTACAAATTCATATCGAACTCATACCTTCTCGTGATATTGTCAAATACTCGATATCTCGCACACAAAGTGCCAAAGCATAACCGAAGCTATTATAATCTTGCACACTAAGTGCCTTTCATAGCCGAAGTTATTTCAATCTCGCACACTAAGTGCCACATATAGTTGAAGATATTCCAGTTCCCACGCTAAGTGTTTTATATAGCCGAAACTATTTCAAAACGTACACTAAGTGTCAAACATAGTCGATTCATCGTCGTAAGCAACCATTGTTTCACATATATAATTTATGCAATATTAAAGCATTAAAACATAATTGTAACAATGTTTAACACGTACGACCTTACCTTGGATGTAGAAATGACGAAACTAGTCGATTAATCGAGTACTTTGTTCTTGCCTCGATCTAAGTCCGGGTTCCTCTTTTCTTGATCTAAATTATAAAAATTCAACTCGTTTAATCACATAATCTTTCAATTTCATCCATAAACATAAATTTAATCCAATTTGCACTTTGGCCCTAAACTTTCACATTTCTTACAATTTAGTCCCTATTTTAAAAATACACAAAATTCACACAATTAAATTCAATTACATGCTAGCAAAATTTCCTAGGGACCCTTAGCAGCCAAAATCTTTCATTTATTTTACAATTTAACCCCTCAATTTACACTTTTCTTAATTTAATCCCGAATATGCATTTTTACTCATGATACTTTACAAAACATGTATATCAAGCACCAAGCTTTCATAATTCATCATCAAAAATCATAAAACACATGAATTCATCAATGGAAACTTCAAAAATTATCAACCAAGTTAAAAATTTGGGCATAGGCTAGCTAGAACACGAAGCAACGATCATAAAAACATAGAAATCATCAAAAATCGAGCTCAAAACATACCTCAATTAAGCCACACAAGTGTCGAACCCTAAATGAGCTTCAATCTTTTATTTTCTTTTGATTTTCGGTGGAATATGATGATAATGAAGCCAAATTTTGGTTTTCTTTTATTAATAATAACACTAATAACCAAATTACTAATTTAACCTTAATTAAAACCATTTTAAAACATCAAATATAAGACCATTTATGTCCATTCCCACTATCAATGGTCTATTTATGACATAAGGACTTCACATTTAATAAGCCATAGCAAATAGTCACCTTTATCATATAGAATGCAACTTTTGCATTTTACGAGATTAAGTCCTTTTTCTCAAATTGAGCTATTAAACGATAAAATTAGTTCACGAAATTTTTCACACATATAAATTCACATGCTGTAAGCACTAAAAATAACATTAAAATAATTTTCTAACCTCAGATTTTTGGTTCCAAAACCACTGTTCTGATTTAGCTAAAATCGGGCTATTACAACTCTCCCCCTTAAGGATTTTCGTCCCCGAAAATCTTACCAGCGAATAGATTTGGATATTGCTTTCTCATAGCATCCTCGAGTTCCCACATAGATTCTTCTACCCTATGTCGATGCCATAACACTTTTACTAACGCTATTCTTTTATTTCTTAGCTATTTGATCTCACAAGCTAGAATTTGGATCGTTTTTCATTGTACAATAAATTTGACTGAATCTCACTTCTGTCGGGGAAATAACATGCAAAGGATCAGATTTGTACCTTCGTAGCATCGATACACGAAACATGTTATGAATCTTTTCTAACTCAAACGGCAATGCTAGTCGATAAGCAACTGGTCTAACTCGCTCGATAATCTCATATGACCCGATAAATCTCAGACTCAACTTTCCTTTTCTGCTAAATCTAAGTATTTTCTTCCACGGTTAAACTTTCAAAAATATTCTATCCCTGATCTGAAACTCAATATCTTTTCGTTTCAAATCTACATATGATTTCTGACGATCTGACACTGCTTTAAAACTATTGCGAATCACTTTCACTTTTTCTTCTATTTCTCTAATCAAATCGACCCCATGAATCTTATTCTCACGTAGTTTATTCCAGTACAAAGGTGTTCAAAATTTTTGATAATATAAAGCTTCATACGGTGCCATTTTAATACTTGATTGAAAACTATTATTATACGTGAATTCAATCAACGGCAAATATTTTTCCCACGAACCTTCGAACTCAAGAATGCAATATCTTAGCATATCCTCAAGCATCTGAATAACTCACTCAGATTGACCATTCGTCTACGGGTGAAATGCGGTACTAAAATGTAATTTTGTACCCAGTGCATCTTGCAATTTCTTCCAAAACCTCGACGTGAATCTCAGATCTCTATCTAAAACAATAGAAACAGGTACTCTGTGTAATCTCACAATCTCGGAGATATACAACTCAGCTAACTTTTCAAGTGAATAATTCATTCGTACAGGAATGAAATGAGCCAATTTTTTCAATCTGTCAACAATAACCCAGATTGTATCTTTCTTACTCAGAGATTGGGGTAAACCCGAAATAAAATCCATAGTCATTCTATCTCATTTCCACTTAGGAATCATAATAGGTTGCAATAAACCTGACGGCACTTGATGTTCAGCTTTTACTTGCTAAAAAATCAAACATTTTAAAACAAATTCCAAAATATCACGTTTCATACCATGCCACCAATAGAGTTGTTTCAAATCGTTATACATTTTTGTGCTTACCAGATGATCAGATAAACGACTACTATGTTCTTCTTTCAAAATCATCTGAATCAACTTTGAATTTCTCGGAACACATATTCGACCTTTAAATCTCAAACAATCATATGAATCAACTTGAAACTCTAAATCAGGGTTCAAATCACGTTGAACTCGTTTTGCTAACATTTCATTATCAACTTTCTGAGATTCACAAATCTATTGTAAAAACCATGGTCTCGCTTTCAACTTAGCTACAATGAGCCATCATCAGATAGAGCCAACTGAGTATCCATTGCATGTAGAGCAAACAAAGATTTTCGGCTTAATGCATCAACAATAATATTTGCTTTTCTCGAATGGTAATCAATCACTAGCTCGTAATCTTTTAGCAATTCTAGCCATCTCCACTGTCACAAATTCAAATCTTTCTGAGTCATCAGATATTTTAAACTCTTGTGATCTAAATGATTTTTCCCACAATAATGGTCTTTGCCGTTAAGATCGAGTATAACAAGACCATTCACTCTGATGAAATTATAGTCCCATCTGAAATAGGCATAAGGTTGAATCGAATGAAATAGAACCATACCTTCGCTAGTGGTGTCAACTATTCTCTGCAAAAAGTAAGAGTTCCATATTTTGACATAGTCCACTTAGAACCCAGAACTGTAAGTTCCTCGAGAGTTTCTTACAAATTTTCAGCCTCAATATTTTTCATAAAGGAAGAATATTCATCATCTTCAAAATCAGGTAATTAAAAGAATTCATTAATAGCGCTTGAGCTTATTGGTACCTTGAATCCTCGAACAGAAACTTTCGTCAATTCACTTGAGGTCAAATTTGCATAAATTTCATGAACTAATTCCTCATCTACACTAGGTCTTTTCTCACAAAACAACTCCTAATTGAGAGCTTCAATAATTTGTCGAATGTGTTCCATGAAATCGGTATAGTTGCTTTCTTTTAGTGTAAAGCCTTTTTCAGGGTGCATTTGTTAATTCTTGAAAATGCTATCGTATCTCGCTTTGGCTTTTTCACAGTGAAATTTGTTTTGTGATTCTTCAATTTGGACAGAGACACGAGTTCTTTTGCGAGGCATGATTAATCTGAACATAAGATGGAAACAAAGTTTTCCAAAAAATTCAATTTGTATCAAATATTAATAATTCAATAATTTAAAATTTTAAATAATCATATAAAATTGAAATTTAAGAGAAAACTTTTCTTACCACCTTTGTACAAAAATTAAATACTCAATAAATAAAATTAGAAGTAAAATATTTTAATTAAGGTTGGTTGGAAGGGTGATCGGGTGGTGGCTAAATGAAATATAAGTGTGGTGCACAAGTGATAAGGGTGCGCGGCTTGTGCAAGAATGCACATGGGCTTGAACCAAAGAACAACAGTAGCGCGCGGCCTTAGTATGCAGCTAGGCAGCAAACAGCAACAGCGTGGTGTGATGGAGGTATGTACGTGCATGAGCAGCTTTGGAGCTAGGCGTACGGGCAAGTGCGGTAATAGGAAGTAGCTGCTGGGATGGTGCACAAATAAGGCCAACGACGTGTGCAAGGGAGCAGGTCACAAAGTGCGCATGATGGTGGCTGCTAAGTGATGAAGATGCTAAGGGTGCCTTTGACAGTTGTCCATGGGAGCTGCGACAATAGACAGCTTGGAGATTGGAAGGTTTTAAGATGATGTGAATGGTGGAAAAGGTTGGTAGAATTTATAGTGAAGGGAGGAAGGAATTCAGTTAAAATTCTTAGAACAATTTAATAGTAAAATATTCGATGTCCTAATTCCTCATAAAGTTAATAACAATTAATAATTAATATGATGTATATTAAAATATTATTTGCTATTACTTTATTTATTAAAATAAATTTTACTAAAATATAATAAAGTTTAAACTAATCCTAATTCTATATAAAGTTGATAATAATTAATATATGTTATAATAAATATAATTGTATATTAATTATTATCACCCTATTTATTAAAAACTAAATTAAAAAATTTTATTTTAGATGCCTTTGAAAATATTTACAAAAAGATACATCTAATTTTTAATGTTTACAAAAAGAACAACAAAATTTTGAAAATAATTCTATTAAGTAACTAAACTTAAAGAAAAATTGAAAATTGTGTTGCAATAAAAATTTGGATCAAAATTGGCCCTTTTATTTGAAAAACTAAAAATTTATTTTTCCATTTAGGGAATAATTTCTCGGAAGATTATGTTAAAATCAGTTCCCAAAAAAGATTGGAGGGGTCACAAGCAGTCTCGCTTAAGTTTCAATCTCCTAGATAGAATTTTTTTTAACATACTAATCCTAAAAATATACCCTAAATCATTTATTTAAAAGAAAGTGAGAATAATTAAATCTCTGATAAAATGAACGAGACTTCATCCCCCTCAATTTTATCGCCCCAGTAATGTTTAAAGCGTTGAGCATTGACTCGAAAATTACCTTCCTTACCTTGAAGTTTAACAACTCCATATGGAAAAACTTGGTAAATCCTAAATGGATTGGACCAAAGTGATTTTAACTTACCTAGAAAGAACCTTAATATAGAATTGAATAACAAGACTTGTTGAACTGCTTCAAATTCTTGAACTCGAATGTGAAGTATTTCTTTGAATAGCTCTACATTCTCATATGAGAACATTCGGAACCCTTCTAACTCGTTGAGTTAAAGCATCTGTTTCTCTTTAGCAAGCTTAAGATCCAAGTTGAGTTGTTGGAGAACCCAGTAAGCTTTATGTTATAACTCCAAGGGCAAATGACAGGTTTTCCCAAAGACCAACCTATAGGGTAACATCCCTAAAGGTGTCTTGTATGCTGCCCTGTAGGCCTATAAAGCATCGTCTAGTCTTTTGGACCAGTCTCATCGGTTCGGACAGACTACCTTCTCAAATATGCCTTTTATTTCTTTGATTGCCAGTTCAACTTGCCCATTCGTCTATGGATGGTAAGCTATGGGAACTTTGTGCTTCACTCCATGTTTGTTGAGTAACCATTTCAACCATTTGTTCACAAAATGGGACCTCTCATCATTAATGATGGCCCTAGGAGTACCAAACCTTTTCAACACATGTTTCTGCGAAAACTTCATCACAACCTTGGCATCGTTCGTCGGATATGCCTTGTCCTCAAACCACTTAGACACGTAATCTACTACTACCAATATATACTTGTAACTAAAAAACGGAAGGAAAGGACCGAGAAAGTCAATACCCTAAACATCGAATAATTCTACCTCAATGATGTTTGTCCAGGGCATCTCATTTCTATTGGTGATGTTTCCAACCCTCTGGCATCAGTCACAACTCTTTAAGTAGGCATACACATCTTTGAATAGTGTTGGCCAAAAGAATTCGGCTTGCAATACTTTGGTTGTAGTACGTGTACCTCTGAAGTGTCCCCCACTCAAAGCTGTGTGGCAATGATATAAAATCTTATGTGTTTCATCTTCTGCCACGCATGTAACACCACTAACCCGTATCCGTTGCCAAAATAGGGTTATAAAGTATTACCATATAAACATAACTTAAAAAAAATTCAATTCCAAACATTATAATAACCATAGCATAATCCATTCATGCACATGCATATTGTCCCTTAATCGAGCCCTCGAGGCCATAGAAACACTTTAAAAATAGTTTAGGACTAAATCAGAAACAATTGGAATATTAAGGAAAAAGTTAGAAAATTCAAGCTGCAAGGGTCACACGGCCGTGTGACTCACACGGCTGAGACACACGCCTGTGTCTCAGGCTATGTAACATTCGAAATAGGGACACATGGTCGTGTCCTAACCCGTGTCTGTGCCCGTATAACTCTCTGACTTGGGTCACACGGCCAAGCCACACGTCCGTATGCCAGGCTGTGTGCTAGGCCATGTAACTGTCTAACTTGTAACCTTTAAAACCTAAAGGGGACACACGGGCGTGTCGCATGGCCATGTGTCAACGGCCGTGTCTTAGGCCATGTGGATAAAAAATAGGCAAAAATCAAGTCATTTCTTTCACTCATTCAAGCATGAACCTACAAGCAACTTGCACATATAACCAAGACCTTAAAACATGCCCAAATCATGCATAATAAGACCAATTCAATAAGCCATTTAACCATCCAACCAATATGCCATATAGGCACCTCAAACACAAATATTCAAATATACCTAATCATAAGCATAATTGAAAATACTCATACCAGTACATATAGCTCATAACCATCTCAAAACATAACCAAACTTAGCCACATTATAAGCATACTATCACATACCAAATTGATTATTCCATCATGCATCAACTTAGCCATAATAACACCAACCACTAAGGCATCAAAATGCCAAAAGCATATCAACCATAATACCATTTATACATACCAAAACAACAACTAGATCATTTATACACAAGTTCACCTATACATGTCATTATAACCAAGACCAAAACATCAAAATCTACCGATATAATTGTTGGATAATTTGATAGATCTCCAATGAGCTTTCAAATCAATTGAGCTTCCGATAATCTATAAAACATAGGAAAGAAAACAATGTAAGCATATAATGCTTAGTAAGTTCAAAAATCATGAACATAGCTTACCATTTTAATGCAAAATCTTATAAAACAGACTTGAGCACAAGCCTAAACATCATTAACAACACAAGTTAGTGCTTACACACATAACTTAACCAAAATCATCACATGGTAAGATAGATTTCATGAGTATAGCACATTTGAATTCATACTTTCTATAAACATGGTTATACATACTTTGATCAACGTCAATTCTTGCCTTTCCATAAGTTCACAATATAGTCGATTGGAACACTTAGCGTTCTTTCCCATTACATGCCCGTTGAACCATTTAGAAAAATTTTGGATACGCGAGAAGCTCACACAAAGTGTGCTAATATATGGTTGAAACCATTCCTTTTCCTTTTCCTTTTCCTTTACATCAATGCTCACTCGAGCCATAAATGGGTCTCCTCACACAAGTTGATGATCAGAATATAGCTACATGATGTCGCTCACACAAGCTGACGAGTATCTGCAAAAAATGTCAAAACTCAACCATCGGTAGGACATTCAGGACCAACACTCGAAACATGGTAACCCTAATGACATGTCATTTGTATCCTATATATTTCTAAGGTTCAAATGGGACTCGATAGTCGTCGCAATGTCGTTGGATTTCTGTCATAACATGATATGATAAACAACATAGTAGCATATAAATCAAATAACATTAAAACATTATTTAAACATATAAACTTACCTCGAATACAAAGACGTTGAAATAGGATCACTAATTTGAGACTTTATCTTTTCCTTGATCTAGATCTGTACAAGACTTAACTTGATCTAAATAAGAAAATTCAATCTATTAAACAAATATACTATTCAATTTAATCCAAAATACACACGTTTTCCAAATTACAATTGTAACACCCCTTACCCATATCTAATGCCAAAATAGGGTACGAGGCATTACCGAACTTATACATAAGCAATCATACAAAATCGAGATGTACATTTCCATCTAAATTTAAAACTTTTCATATCATCTCTAAAATGAGCCTACGAAGCCCAAAGCATACATTGAAAGTGGTTCAAGACTAAATTGAGAACTTTAGAAAATTTTACAACACTTAGAAAATTTTTCACTAATTTTTCACACGCTCGTGTGGCTTTGCGACATGCCCGTATGGCTTTGCGACACGCCCGTGTGGGCAGGCCGTGTGGTCATACACACCCATGTCCCTAACCCGTGTAACTCTCTGTTTGTTACCAATAACATATTGAAGTCACACGGCCAATGCACATGCCCGTGTGCTTAGGCCATGTGGTTGATTTAATTTTCATAATTTTCATAAAATAGGTGTAGACTTCACACGGCCAGGGCATACGCCCGTGTTCGAGGCCGTGCCATCCATACGGCTGAGACACACACTCATGTCTCTGTCCGTGTACTCAATACTAAGCATCCTATTTTGCAATAATTAAGGTGTAGGGGACACACGGCAGGAACACACGCCCATGGGGCAGGCCGTGTCACACACGGCCTAGACACACGACCGTGTGTCTACTCGTATGGACAAAAATAAGGCTATTTACCAAGCCATTTTGTCACCCTTCCATGCACATACCTACACAACAACATACAACACCAATCCAAGCATATACATACAACCAAATCAGCCACAATCAACATATCCACACATCATTCACATGCTACCATTTATCACATACGAACATCACATACTTATCAACTTAAACCATGCAAATTTCCACACCCATGAAAAGCATCATCATACGTAAATACTTATACCAATATTAGCCAACTTTAAATGGCCATTTACAAAATGAATTATCAACTATTACAGGCTAACACATTAGGCCAAATCAATTATGACACATAACAAAATGACCAAGTCCCTATACATGCTATAACTCAAAATGTTGAATTCATTGGTACCCAAAATAATAAGTTGATAGTGCGAGCAGATTTTTGACAGTCTCTGATCCCTGAGCTAGCCTAGTGACACTACAAGACAAGGGAAAAGAAAGAGGAGTAAGCTATATAGCTTAGTAAGTTCCTATTCAAATAATAAAAATCATATCCAACATTTAACATACAATTAACACAATGACAATTGGCATAAATATTATTAAGATCTTATAATCATAACTTACTCAATCTTAATCTTACTGAAGGATGTTCACATAACAAACTCATTATGTATGAGTTTTACGTACATAGCTGAGTCATCTCGAAATTGGATTTACACACAATTCATCTTTGGCATACTTGTTAAATTACCCATTGAACCACTTGGAATACTAAAGGATACTCGAGAGTCTCGCACACACTATACCATACCAATGTCATATCCCAAATATGGTCTTACATGTAATCTCGTATCGATGCCAATAGCCCAGCTATGGTCTTACATGAAGTCTAATATCGATGCCATATCCTAGATATGGTCTTACACGTAGTCTCATATTGATGCCATATCCCAAATATGGTCTTACACATAGTCTTAGTAACCCTAATATCATGACATTTGTATCCTATATATTCCTAGGGTTCAACCGAGATTTCACGCTTGTCGTAACTTTTTTTCATATGTCCAAAGGTCATTCACAATTCATACAATAATAAAACATTTAAAACATAATTAAAACAATGCATTATTTACATACGAACTTACCTCGGTACAAAAAAGTAGAAATGGGACCTAATCGTCAAACACTTTGTTTTCCCCCTATCTAGGTCCGAACCTCATTTCTCTTGATCTATAATAGAAAATTTAACTTATTAATTATTCAAATTACTCAATTCAGTTCAAAAATACATTATGGAAAAATTACAATTTTTGCCCCTAAACTTTGACATTTTTACACTTTGGTCCCTAGGCTCGTAAATTGAAATGGATTCAATTTTCTTCGACTCCCAAGCCTAGCTGAACATCTTTCATGCTTAAAATAGCCCACTTTTTCATTTAATCACACTTTTACACACATTTTATAACCTTTTTACAAATAGGTCATTTTGACAATTTAATAAAAAATCACCAAGCAAAAGTTGTTTATCATATTCCAAACATACATTTTCTACCATTAGACATCAAAATACACACATTTCTAACATGGGTCAAACCCTAGACCTTAATCATTTCTCAAATTAGTGGTAGAAATAGGTAGATCGAGTGATAACGACTTCAAAAATGTAAAGAGCATTAAAAAATGGGACAAAAACGAATTTACAATCAAGCTTGGAAGTTGGCCAAACCCTAACTATGTCTTCCTTCTAATTTTGGCATAAGGAGGAGAAGATGGACAAGGTTTTTGGCTTGATTTTTGCCTTTTAATTCATTTAATTACTAAATGACCAAAATGTCCCTAACTTAAAACATAAAATTTCTCTTACCTCATGTCCATTTTTGTCCACTAACTTAAAAAATGGTCTAATTACCATCTAAGGACCTTCAATTTAAAATTCCATAGCAACTAGACACCTCTAGCATATAGAACTCAAGTTTTGCATTCTTTGCAATTTAGTCCTTTTAACTAAATTGAGTGCTCAAACGTCAAAATTTTTTAATGAAATTTTCATAGAATCATTCAAAAAATTTTAAACCATAAAAATGTAATAAAAATAAGTTTTTCTACGTCAGATTCGTGGTCCCGAAACCACTGTTCCGACTAGGCCCAAAATTGGGTTGTTACAACTTTCCCCCTTTAGGGATTTTCGTCCTCGAAAATCTTACCAGAAAATAGGTTTGGGTACTATTTTCTCATAGCCTCCTCAGGTTCCCACGTAGCCTATTCGACCCCATGTCGTTGCAATAAAACTTTCACTAGGGCTATACTCTTATTTCTCAACTGTTTAACTTCCCAAGCTAAAATCTTGATCAACTCTTCACCATACATCATATCAGGCCGAATCTCAATCTCTATTGGAGAAAACACATGTGAAGGATTAGAACGATATCGTCACAACATCGATACATGAAACACATTATGGATCCTTTCCAACTCTATTGGTAAAGCTAACGGATATGCCACTGGCCCTATTCTTTCAATAACATCATACGGCCCAATGTAATGTGGACTCGACTTGCCTTTACGACCAAATTTAAGAATTTTCTTCCACGGAGATACTTTCAAAAATACTTTATCACCAACCTGAAACTCAATCTCTTTTTTTTTTCAAATCCACGTATGACTTCTGTCGATCTGAAGTTGCTTTCAAGCAATCACGGATTACCTTTACCTTTTTTTTGGTTTCTCTAACCAAATCAACCCCGTGAATTTGTTTCTCACTAAGCTCAGTCCAAGACAAGGGTTCTCAGCACTTGTGGCCATACAATGCTTCATAAGGTGGCATTTTTATACTCGACTGAAAACTATTGTTATAAGCAAATTCGACAAATGGTAGAAATTTCTCCCAACTAACTTTGAATTCTAGAACACAACATCGGAGCATATCTTCAAGTACCTAAATCATTCTTTCAGACTGACTGTCGGTTTGCGGATGAAATCTGGTACTAAAGTTTAACTTTGTACCCAAAGCCTCTTGTAACTTCTTCCAAAACCGCAAAGTAAACCTTGGATCTCTATCCGAAATGATAGTATTAGGCACCCCGTGCAATCTCACAATCTCAGCAATGTATAATTCAGCTAGCTTATCAAGTGAATAGTCGGTACATACCAATATAAAATGAGCCAATTTCATCAATTGATCAACCACAACCCATACAAAATATTTCGTTTTTGGAGTCAAAGGAAAACCCATTACAAAATCCATCGTAACCCTATCCATTTTCACTTGGGCACCATCACTGGCTGGAGTAAACCCGAAGGCACTTGGTGTTCGGCTTTCACTTGTTGACAAATCAAACATCTCAAAACAAACTCTAAAATATCTTGTTTCATACCTGACCACCAATACAATTTCTTCAAATCATTATACATGTTTGTACTACCAGGATGCACAAATAAACAACCATTATGTGTTCCATGAGGAATTTTATAACATCCCGATTTTGGCCTTAGTCAGAATAGTGGTTTTGAGGCCACAAATTCAAAGTAAAAATAATTATTTTATGAATGTGTTGATTTCTATGATATGTTGCATGATTGAGTGAAAGTTTCATTAAGAAATTTTGTCGTTAGAGTGTCCAATTTGATTTTTAGGACTAAATTGCAAAAGTTGCAAAATATGTTATTCTAGAAGCTTTAAGCATGAAATAGCTATGGATTATTAATTAGAGGTCCTTAAATATCTATTTGACCAATTTCTATTTTTATGGACAAAAATGGGCATGAATAAGTAAATTTTGAAAGTTTAGTAAAAAGGGCATTTTGGTTATTTGGTTAATAAAAGAATAAAAAGGGAAAATTAAGTAAAAAATTTGCTCATCTTCTCCATGCCATAGCCAAAATTCCTAAGGTCGCCATAGCTAGGGTTTCTTCAACTTTCAAGCTTGATTGTAAGTGCATTCTAGCCCCATTTTTAATGTTCTTTACTTTTTTGAAGTTGTTATCAACCGATCTAGCCATTTCTACCATTTATTTGAGCTAGGGTTGATGCTTAGGGTTTGACCCATGTGTGACATGCATGTATTTTGATGTTTCATGGTAGATTATGAAATTTTGATGTGTGATAAACATATTTTACTAAGTAATTTTTGATGAAAACACCTAAAAGGGGCTTATTTGTAAAAGTTATAAAAATGGGTAGTAGAAATGTGATTTTATGAAAAATGTAAGCTGGTATAAGCATGATATAGGCTCAGCTAGGCTTGGGTAACAATGAAAATGAGTACATTTCATTTTACGAGGCTAAGGACTAATTTGTAAATATATAAAAGTTTAAGGGCAAAATTGTAATTTTGCCAAAGTATGGTTTTTGGAATGATTTGAATAATGTGCTAATTAAATGAGCTAAATTTGCTATTATAGATCGAGCAAAAAGGAGTCCAAACGTAGACCGGGGAAAGAATAAAGTTGTGGACTAAATCGAATTAGTTAGCCATATTTTGTACCGAGGTAAGTTCATGTATAAATAATGCAACTTATATTATGTATTTAATATTTTTTTCATTGCGTAACTTGTACAATTATCATTATGGATTCGTTCGGCAAAGATTCGATACGGTGAAATTTTCGGTTGAACTTTAGGAATAGTTATGATACAAATGTCATGACATTAGGGTTATGAGTTTACGTGTAAGACCATATCTTGGATATGGCATCATTATGACATTTCATGTAAGGTCATGTCTGGGACATGGCATCGATATGAGAATCGTGTAAGACCATAGCTAGGCTATTGGCATCGATATGAGATCCCATGTAAGACCATATCTGGGATATGGCATTGGTATGATTCTATGTGTATGTAATTCCTGAGTATCCTTTAGTATTCCAAGTGGTTCAACGGGTAATTTAAAGATTATGTTAAAGATGTGAAAGGTTATGATTATGTTATGAAGTGGTATAGGTATGTACGCAAAACTCATGAGAAATGATCTCGATTTAAGATGCATTATTGGTAAGGATGCACAAGAGTGAGATATGTCTATGATCACTTGATGATTTTGTGCTAATTTACATTATGTTATTGTATGTTTAAAGTTGACTATTATTTACATACTACCTTACTAAGCTTAAAGCTTAACCCCCTTTCTTTTCATTTCTTATAGTGTCACCAAGCTAGCTCAGGAATCGAAAGTAGTCGGAGCATCAATCACATTATCAATTTGACCATTTGGGTATAATTTGTTTAGATATTTTGAATATGGCATGTATAGGGACTTGGTCTTTTTGTGATATATGTCATTATTGATTTGGCCAAATATGTTGGCTTATAATGGTATTTGATTCATTTTGTAAATGGCCATTTGATATTGGCTAATATTGGTTAAGAATTTATACATATAGAGATGCCTTTCATGGATGAAGTTATTGCATGGTTTGTGATGATAATTATGAAATGTTGTATGTGATAGAAAATAACATGTAATTGATGTGTGGATGTCTTGGTTGTGGCTGAATTGGTTATGTGTATATGCTTGGATTGGTGTTGTTTGATGTTGTGTAGGTTGGTGCAAGTAAGGGTGGCAAAAAGGCTTGGTAAATAGCCTTATTTTTGTCTATATGGGTAGACACATGGGCATGTGTCTAGGCCATGTGTGACACACAGCTTGCCCATTGGGTGTGTGATCTAGCTATGTGCCCCTTGCATTTTTGAATTTTAGCTTCGAATTGGCCACATGGGCAGAGACACGGCCATGTGAAGGAATGACCAAGGGACATGGGTGTGTACCTAGGGCATGTGAAGTCTGCACCAATTTTATGAAAAATTATAAAAATTAAATCGCCCACACGGCCTAACACACGGGCGTGTGCCTTAGTCGTGTGACCCTAATTTGTTGATGACGTCATAAGTAGAGAGTTACATGGGTTAGGGACACGGGCGTGTGTGACCACACGGCCTACCCACACGGGCGTGTCCCAAACCACACGGACTTGTGACCCCTGTTTTTATGAAAAATTTTCTAAGTGTTTGGGGAGTTCCCAAAGTTCTCGGTTTAGTCCTGAACTACTCCCAATGTATATTTTGGGCCTTGTAGACTCATCTAAAGGACGATATGAATGTTTTTGAAAAGTTTTAATTTGGATGGAAATTATGTCTCGGTTCTATATGATTGCTTGTGTATAAGTCTGATAATGCCTCGTACCCTATTCCAGCGTCGAATATGGGTAAGGGGTGTCACAAATTTTCTAAATAAGTTCATCATTTTTTGGTACACAAATTCTGCCTCGGAACATCAAAAAATCTCAGATTCGATATGAAAATCTGAATCACTGCCCGATTTACAAAGAACTCTTTTGGCTTGCAAATCACAGTCACATTTCTGAGCTTCACTAATTTGTTGAAGAAATAACGGTCTAGCTCTCAACTCAGCTAGGATCGAACCATTACGGACAAAGTCAATCGTGTATTCGTCGCTCTCATAGCAAACAAAGTCTTTCTACTCAACGCATCTACGACTACATTTACCTTACCCAGGTGGTAATCAATTACTAGCTCGTAATCCTTCAGTAACTTGAGCCATCTCTATTGCAGCAAGTTTAAATAGTTCTGAGTCATCAAGTATTTTAAACTCTTATGATCAGTAAAGATGTAGCATTTCTCATTGAACAAATGATGTCTCCAAATTTTTAAAGCAAACACAATGGCAGCTAATTCCAAATCATGCGTCGGATAATTTTTCTCATACGATTTCAACTGTCTCAAGGCATAAGCTATCACTTTGCCCTCTTGCATCAACACACATCCTAATCCATTCAGTGACGCATCACTATAAATCACAAACACTTTTCCCGGTTCAGGTTGCACTAAAATTGGCACCTCAGTCAATAATGCTTTCAACTTGTAGAAACTTTGCTAAAATTTTTTGGACCACTCAAATTTAACATCTTTTCTGCAACAGCTTGGTCATAGGAGTAGCGATCATCAAAAATCCTTTGACAAAACGTCAGTAATAATCGGCTAAGCCCAAAAAGCTTCTAACTTCAGATATATTTCTCGGTGGTTTCCAATCAACAATTGCCGAAATCTTACTTGGATCAACCCGAATACCATCACCTGAAACAATATGACCCAAAAATCCGACTTCTCGGAGCCAAAACTCACTTTTACTGAATTTAGCAAACAATTTTTTATCTCTCAAAGTCTACAATACAGTTCTCAAGTGCTCGGCATGCTCGGACTTGTCCTGAGAATAAATCAGGATATCATCGATGAACACAACCATAAACTTATCTAAATATGGTCGGAAGATTTTATTCATCAAGTCCATAAAAATAGCTGGTGCATTAGTTAGTCCGAAAGGCATAACAAGAAATTCATAGTGCCCACACCTTGTCCTAAAAGCGGTTTTCGGCACATCCGCCTCTTTAACTCTCAACTGATAGTAGCCAGATCTCAAATCAATTTTTGAGAATACCGTTTCTCCTCTCAACTGATTGAACAAGTCATCAATCCTCGGTAAAGGATACTAGTTCTTTATAATCACATTGTTGAGCTGACGGTAGTCAATACAAAGCCTCATGGATCCGTCTTTCTTCTTTACAAATAATACAGGAGCACCCCAGGGAGAAAAACTCGGTCTCGCAAAACCCTTATCTGTCAACTCTTGTAAATAAGCTTTCAATTCTTTCAATTTAGTCGAGGCCATCCTATACAGAGCAATAGATATAGGCGAGGTCTCTGGTACTAAATCAATACCAAACTCGACTTCTCTAATTGATGGTAACCTAGGAAACTCTTCCGGTAACACATCCGAATATTCACAAACTATCGGCACTAACTCAATTTTCAATTCAGACACTTATGTATTCAACACATAAGCAAGATAAGCTTCACAGCCTTTCCTTACATATTTTTGGGCAGGCATTGAAGAAATCACAACAGGTAACTCACCCGACTCATCTGAATCAATCCGAAGAGTTTCACCATTTTCACATTTCAGTTCAATAATCTTTCTTTTACAGTTCACTACGGCATCATGCAGTGTCAACCAATCTATACCCAAAATAACATCGAATTCATCAAATGGCAACAACATTAAATCAGCCGGAAAATAGTGACCTCGAATCATCAAGGGACAATTCTTGCAAACTCTATTAACAAATAGATGTTTGCTTAAGGGTTTTGACACTCTAATCACAAACTCAGTAAACTCAACAGGCAAGCTCTTACTAGTTACTAACTTCATACAAACATAAGAATGGGTCGATCCAGGATCAACCAATGTAACTACATTAGTATTATAGAGAGAAAAAGTATCAGTGATAACATCAGGAGATGTCGCTTCTTCAAGAGCACGGATGGCATAGGCTCTAGCAGGCACTCGAGCTTCAAATCTCACAGATGAATCCTTCGTCACACCTTTACTACTAGTTCCATTTTCGGCATTCCTCGTTGGCCTACCCCTATTATTAGTATTACTCAGCCTCGCACTCTAAAATTTTTCTTTCTCAGCCATTTCAAGGCAATCTCGGATAAAATGCTCTTGAGAACAACACTTGTAACAAGCCCAGTCATTCATTCTACACTCACCGGGATGGCGTCTGCCACAATGCTGACATTCAGGTCTACTAGATCTAACATTACCCACACTTGCCATCGAAGTAGCTTCCCACGATTTCTATGTGAATACCTAGCTGAAACATTCGAACGGGAATACATTTATTTAGATTTCTTTGACTGAGATGGAAATGACTTACGCATAGGTCTTTTCCTTGAATCTCTAGCTTCAAGATCAGCTTTCCTCTTCTCTTTCTTCAACTCTTCGGCTTTACAAGCTCGCTCTACCAATACCATAAATTCTTCCAGTTCTAAGATCCCAACTAACACACGAATATCCTTATTCAATCCATCCTCAAATCTCTTGCACATGATAGCCTCAGTGGAAACACACTCTCGAGCATATTTACTAAGTCTGACAAATTCTTGTTCATACTCTGTCACTGTCATACGATCCTGTTTCAACTCAAAAAATTCCTTACGTTTCTAATCGATGATCCGCTGACTAATATATTTCTTTCGGAACTCCTTTTGAAAGAATTCCCATGCAACCCTCTCTCTTGGAGCCACTGATACCAGTGTATTCCACTAGTGATATGAAAAATCTCTCAATAGTGAGACGGCACACTTTAAACACTCATCTGGTGTGCAAGACAGCTCATCAAATACCCTGTGGAGTTTTCAAGGCAAAACTCGGCTCTCTCAGTATCATCATCCACATTAGCCCTGAAATCTTCGACTCCATGTTTTCAGATCTTATCAACCTAGAGCTTGTTCATTCTTACAAATTCCATACCTTGTGGAGCTATGGGAACCGGTTAAGAAATAGGTGGTGTGGAAGAGGTTGGGCATTTGAATTTGTTCGAACAAACTCCGTATACCACTCGTTCATCATATGGAGAAAGGCTTCCCTTCCCACTTCTCCCTGACTAGTCGTAGGAGGTCTACTATCAGATGGCGCTACCCCTTGAGTGAGAGTCAGCGCATTACTTTCAACGTCATCAGCCTCAGCTTGATTGGGATCCATTTACTATACGAAAACAAAATTTAAAATTGTCAAGAGTTATCACACTATCACAATTCATTTATGGTATGTATAGCTAGACTCTTACACACGCTACGTTAGTTTGAGAATTGACTAAACCATAGCTCTGATACCACTAAATGTAACATCCTTTACCCGTATCCAACACTGAAATAGGGTACGAGGAGTTACCAGACTTATACACAAGCAATCATACAAAATTGAGACGTAAATTGCCAACCAAATTTAAAACTTTTCATGTCGTCCCTAAAATGAGGCTACGAGGCCAAAAACATACATTGGAAGTGGTTCGGGACTAAACCGAGAACTTTAGAAAATTTTAGAACACTTAGAATTTTTTTCACTTAACAAGGGTCACATGCCCGTGTGGCTTTAGGACACACCCGTGTGGGCAGGTCGTGTGGTCATACACGTCTGTGTCCCTAACCCGTGTAACTCTCTATTTGTCACCCAAAAACAAATTGAACTTACATGACCATTGCACACGCCTATGTGCTTAGGCCGTATGGTCGATTTAATTTTCTTAATTTTCATAAAATAGGTGCAGACTTCACATGGCTAGGGCACGAGCCCGTGTTCGAGGCCGTGCCGTCCACACGGCTGAGACACACGCCCATATCTTTTCTCGTGTACTCGATACTGAGCATTCTAATTTACAATAATTAAGGTGTAGGGGACACACGGCCGGAACACAAGCCCATGAGGCAAGCCGTGTGTCACACACGGCCTAGACATATGCCCGTGTGTCTACCCATGTGGACAAAAATAAGGCTATTTACTAAGCCATTTTATCACCCTTCCATGCACATACCTACACAACAACATACAACACCAATCCAAGCATATACATACAACCAAATCAACCACAATCAAGACATCCACACATCATTCACATGCTGCCATTTATCACATACGAACATCACATACTTATCAACTTAAACCATGCAAATTTCCACATCCATGAAAAGCATCATCATACGTACATACTTATACCAATCTTAGCCAATTTTAAATGGTCATTTACAAAATGAATTATCAACCATTACAGGCCAATACATTAGGCCAAATCAATTATGACACATAACAAAATGACCAAGTCCCTATACATGCCATAACTCAAAATGTTGAATTGGTACCCAAAATAATAAGTTGATAGTGTGAGTGGATATCCCACAGTCTCCGATCCCCGAGCTAGCTTGGTGACACTATAAGACAAGGGAAAAGAAATGAGAGTAAGCTATATAGCTTAGTATGTTCCTATGCAAATAATAAGCATCATATCCAACATTTAACATACAATTAACGTGACAATTGGCATAAATATTATTAAGATCTTATAATCATAAATTACTCAATCTTAACCTTACCGAGGGTTCCTTACGTAACGAGCTCATTTCGTATGAGTTTTACATACACATCTGAGTCATCTCGAAATTGGATTTGCACGCAATTCATATTTGACATACTCGTTAAATTACCCGCTGAACCACTTGGAATACTAAAGGATACTCGGGAGTCCAGTACACACGGTACCGTACTAATGCCATATCCTAGATATGGTCTTACATGTAATCTCATATCGATACCAATAGCCTAGCTATGGTATTACACGAAGTCTCATACTGATGCCATACCCCAAATATGGTCTTACACGTAGTCTCATATTGATGCCATATCCCAAATATGGTCTAACACGTAGTCTCAGTAACCCTAATGTCATGACATTTGAATCCTATCTATTCCTAAGGTTCAACCTGGATCTCTCGCTTGTCGTAACTTTTTCGAATACATCCAAAGGTCATTCCCAATTCATACATTAATAAAACATTTAAAACATAATTAAAACAATGCATTATTTACAGACGAACTTACCTTGGTACAAAAATAGTAGAAATGGGACCTAATAGTCAAACACTTTGTTTTTCCCTGATCTAGGTCCGAACCTCATTTCTCTTGATCTATAATAGCAAATTTAACTCATTTATTATTCACATTACTCAATTTAGTTCAAAAATCACATTATGGAAATATTATGATTTTTGCCCCTACACTTTGACATTTTTACACTTTGGTCCCTAAGCTCGTAAATTGAAATGGATTCAATTTCTTCGATTCCCAAGCCTAGCCGAACCTCTTTCATGCTAATAGAAGCCCACATTTTTCATTTAATTACACTTTTACACACATTTTATAACCTTTTTACAAATAGGTCCTTGTGATAATTTCATCAAAAATCACCTAGCAAAAGTTGTTTAACATATTCCAAACATATATTTTTTTACCATTAGACATGAAAATACTCACATGTCTAACATGTTTCAAACCCTAGACCTTAACCATTTCTCAAATTAGTGGTAGAAATAGGTAGATCGAGTGACAACGACTTCAAAAATGTAAAGAGCATTAAAAAAGGGACAAGAATGGACTTACAATCGAGCTTGGAAGTTGGCCAAACCCTAGCTATGACTTCCTTCTAATTTTTAGCACAAGGGGGGAAGATGGACAAGGTTTTGGCTTGATTTTTGTCATTTAATTCATTTAATTACTAAATGACCAAAATGCCCCTAACTTAAAACATAAAATTTCTGTTACCTCATGTCCATTTTTGTCCACTAACTTCACAAATGGTCTAATTACCATCTAAGTACCTTTAATTTAAAATTCCATAGCAATTAGACACCTCTAGCATATAGAACTCAAGTTTTTCATTCTTTGCAATTTAGTCCTTTTAACTAAATTGAGTGCTCAAACGTCAAAATTTTCGAACGAAATTTTCATAGAATCATTCTATAAAACTGTAGACTCTAAAAATGTAATAAAAAGAAGTTTTTCTACGTCAGATTCGTGGTCCAAAAACCACTGTTCTCACTAGGCCTAAAATCGAGCTATTACAATAATTTTGCCCTATTACTTTAACTTCTTTACAATTTAGTCCTTAAGCTTGTAAATTAACATTCATGCAATTTCATCCATATACCATGCTAGCCGATTTACCTAGGGACTCATATCAACCCAAAAAATCATTAATTCATAATTTCACCATGACATTTTGATACTTTTACAAATAAGTCCCTAAATGATTATTTCATCAAAAATCACTTTACAAAAGTTGTTTATTTAAAAACAATGACTCATGATCTTACATCAAACATCATAAATAAAACAATAGCATTCATGGTAAAACCTTAATTCTTTAACAGTTTTGCAATTTAATCCCTGGGCTAGCTAGATTAAGCTACAACAACTTCAAAAACATAAAAATCATTAAAAACAGGATGAAATTACACTTACATGCAAGGATAGACCATGGTCGAATGAAATAACCCTAAAATGGCTTCTCCTTCTTTTAATTTTCGGTGAAGAAAAAGCTTGAAGAAGATGGACACTTATTTTTCTTTTAATTGATTTATGTTAATTAACCTTTGTTTTTAACTTCAAAAATCACTTAAGTTATACCCATATATTTCCATTAACTCTATGAATGGTCTAATTACCATTTAAGTCACTCATATTAAAATTTCATTGTAATTTAACACCTTTAGCTAATAGAACTCCACTTTTACACCTTTTACGATTTAGACCTTTTGGTTTAATTAAGCATGCAAACACTAAAATTTCTTAACAAAAACTTTATACGACGTTACTAACATACCGTAGACTTTAAAATAATAATAAAATAATTATTTACTCATCAAATTTGTGGTCCCAAAACCACTATCCTGATTTCACTGAAAAACGGGTTGTTACAACTCTCTCCCCTAAAGGAATTTTTGTCCCCAAAAATCTTACTAGAAAAGAGGTTCAAGTATTGTAATTTCATAGCTTCTTTCGATTCCCAAGTAGCTTATTCTATGCAAGCCTAGTGATTCTTTCTTAGTTAATATGACTAAGTCTCAAATGACAAAGGTATGACTCATTAGATTGAAAAGTTTTAAGTCTTTTATTCGAAATTTAGTCTCAAGCAGTGTGTACATCATTGGTTTGGTATAATAGAGATTATTTGACATTCATCCATTACAAGTTTGCAATTTCTAAATATTGCAATATTATTATTAAAAGTCACGGTCAAGTCGTCTTTATATAAACATGCAACAGAAATTA
The DNA here is from genome assembly GCA_025698465.1 of Gossypium longicalyx. NCBI lineage: Eukaryota > Viridiplantae > Streptophyta > Magnoliopsida > Malvales > Malvaceae > Gossypium > Gossypium longicalyx. The sequence goes on from CM047006.1 coordinate 32,295,557, forward strand.
AGTTTCTTTTGAAACTTGGTACATAGTAAACGTATTTTAAAATAATATTCCTAAAATTATCAAAATAAATTGTGTACATATCCCACTACTTTAGCTACCACAATTGTCCCATTTTTGGCCGACAACGATAGACTCTTATCTCTGAGATATTTCGTCTCCTCGAACCCTTATTGAGAAACACACACATGATTTTTGGCCAAAATCAATGACCCAATGGTATATTGAATCTTCCACTAAACAAGCTTCTATCATAAAGAGTGTCATCCGATCGTCGAGTCCGAGTGTGGAGTGCCACAAATGGGCCAATTTGAACTAAATATCAAATTGTAATTATTGATAATTTTAAGAAAATATTTATTAAATAATAACTATTTCCTACAATAGAAACCTTAAAATTTAAAATAAAATTTTACTATTCCCAAACTTCAACTCTAAGTAATCTTTTTACCTTCAACATGTTCAACCCTAAGGCCAAGCCTCTAAAGGTACCCCATTCCTATGTGCATGACACTTTACTAACAATGATCATTGATCTAACACGGTCTAACTTAGTCCCTCCTTGAGTTCCTTATCCCGTAGATCCTGCAACTGTTGGTCAAAACCCTTGTAAGTTTGAATGAACTTAGTGAGTTTCTTTACCGCATCACACGAAAATAGCCCCATATTGCAAGGAGTTTCGAATAAGAAAGAACCAAACACACTAGAGCTTGTTTCATTTTGACGATCTTGATTTTCCTGGGCAGTTGAACATCTATTCAAAATCTACCTATCTTTAATGACGAAATGATCGTTGATGAACATTATAACATCCCGATTTTGGGCCTAGTCAGAACAGTGGTATCGAGATCACGAATCTGACATAGGAAAATTCATTTTTATTAAATTTTTATGGTATACAATTCTATGGAATTGTTTTGCGAAAATTTTGTCCAAAACTTTTGACATTTGGGAACTTAATTTGGTCAAAAGGACTAAATCGTAAAAAGTGCAAAAGTTGAGTTCTACATGCTAGACGTGTCCAATCGTTATGAAATTTTAAATTGGAGGTCCTTAATTGGTAATTAGACCATTGGTTAAGTTTTTGGACAAAAACGGACATGGTTAGGCATGTTTTCAAAGTTTTTCATTAAGGGCATTTTGGTCATTTAGTTATTAAAATGAATTAAAAACAAAATTAAAACCCAATTTTTGTCCATATTCAACCTCTTGGCCGAAACTTGCATGGAGAAACCATGTCCAGGGTTTTTCAAGCTTCCAAGCTCGATTGTAAGTCCGTTCTAGCCCCGTATTTATTGATTTTTACGTTTTTGCAATCCCCGTAACAAGATCTATCTATTTCTACCATTAATTTGAGCTAGGGTTCATGTTTCAAAATTGACCCATGTGCGACATGCATGCATTTTTATGTCTAATGGTATAAAATGAGTGTTTTCTATTAAGTAAACAACTTTTACTAAGCGATTTTTAATGAAAACGTCAAAAAGGACCATTTTGTAAAAGTTGTAAAAATAGTATAAAAAAGTGTTTTGATGAGAATTTTGGTTTGATATAGTTATGAAAATGGTTCGGGTAGGCTTAAAGAGTGAGTAAATTGAATAAATATTATTTTACGAGCTTAGGGGCAAAAGTGTAATTTTGACAAAGTTTAGGGGCAAAAATGTAATTTTGCTAAAAAATTATTTTTGGATCACATTAAATAACGTGAATAATAATTATACTAAATGTGATATTATAGATCAAGGAAAATGAGGATTGGACCTAGATCAGGTGAAAAATGGAAAATCGACGGTTAGGTTCCTTTCTGCTATTTTGGTGCCGACGTAAGTTCGTGTGATTTAATAAGCATGTTATTCATGTTATTATTGTTATACATGAAATATATTGTAACACTCCTAGCCCGTGTCCGTCGCTGGATTAGGGTTAAGAGGCATTACGTGACATATGACAATTCTGAACTTTGTTTTTATACTCAACTAATATATGACAGATCTGTACAAATTAATAATTCAAATTCATAAACAAAACTCACAAACATCATATTTTAAAATATTCTTTCAATGTAAACTCAAACCAAAAATCATGTATGTATATAATCATTGCCATTATTCTTAATCATAGTGCTCATAAATATGAATATATTACCTAACTAATAATCAATTATTTTTCATGTCTCATATCAATTTTTATTCAATAATACCTATTAACTCATTTGAATCTTTACTAACACATATAAAACATAATTAATCAACTTAACCACAGGTAGCATAACATTTATAGTTCATTCGGCATTTAAATAATAAAACATCTAGACATATTTAAATAAAGTTTATAATAAGTTGCATTTATGGATTATTACTCACCCAACATGCATAAATTAATAACTTCTATACAACCCATAATTAAACCAATTGAAATCATGTTACAAACTTTATTAAATAATCACCTATGTAATTTAAATACATTATATTAGGGTCGAACATGCTATTAATGCCCATGCATATAATACGTAAATTTTCCCAAAGTAAAGGTCACATTTAACATTGAATATATGTATATACCAAGACAAACGACCAAATTACTTATATAACACCGACAATACATACCACACATTCATCACTTAAACTATATTACGTATCATGTTTCCATCATTTCAATACATAATCAAACTATAGTGACAAGTATCACTCAAATATATACATATATATTTAGCAAGTTCACATTCACCAACCTATGCATTATTCCAACTGATTTGTTTAGTCAAGTACATCACTCACACATAATGTACATAATCTCAAAAATGAACTAATACACAATCGGTTACACATTTTAACTAGCATCACTATCAAATCAATTCCTAAACATGTCACATTCAACACAAATATCATATAATTTATAACACATTTATAATAGCCAAAACAGATTAAACCATGATAAAACGTAAACAAATCCAAGCTTAGAACTTAAGCCATTTTCGCATGGCTTTAATTATACATGACCAAAAGCCGATATTTCAAAAATATGTCCAGTCTATACATGCCATAATTCGAGTTCAAATATTTAAATACCGAAGCAGTAGATAGTGTGATAGACTTTGTTGACGATCCCCGAGCTTGAAACATGAATGCAAAATCTATAAGATAGAAACACACATAAAAACACAGATTAAGATTTTGAAGCTTAGTAAATCATAAGCAAATAAACAACTCAATAACATTAATAACCGAATTAAACCAAGACAACGTATAATATTATAACACATTTAAATCCAAACATATAAAGTTCATATTATATGTACAATCATTCTTAAATATCACCTTGGCTGAATGCTCATGTAACTAAATTATCAATTTACCATTTAACTTTCACAACCAAAGAATCATCACAAACCTAGTTCACATACCATAAACACATAAGCTCATGTGTCACAATATAGTTTCATATACACATACTAATCATATAAGTGAATATATCACATCATATGTACACATATAAGGACTATTCATAACATGCTTACTACTCATACATAAAGCCAAATACACATATCACATACATATATTTTCTTTATTTGCATTTTACAAGATTTGTAACAAATAGTCAAGGTGTTTACTTACCTTATCTCAAGTAGGTAACAAGTTAATTCATACCTGGCATATAGCTTGTTTTACACATTCAAACTCAATTTACCTTTTCCCGATGAGCCATTCGGAATTGGGTAGGACACTCGGATAATAATACATATATTGTACAATGCCAACGTCCCAGACGTGGTCTTACATGTAATCACATATCGATGCCACTGTCCCTAACAGGGTCTTACTCCCACACATATATTGGAATCACATATCGATGCCATGGTCTTACTCACACATATAAATCGGAATCCTATGTCATGACATATGTATCCTGACAATTCCTAAGGTTCATACGGGGCTTTCGGACGTCGTAACTCAGTCGAAACGAATTCGGAAATGTAGTAGTCAAACCTTTTCATATTCGGCCATAAAAAGTATGAATTCATACATTTCATAAAACTATATATATCTAGCATTTAACTACAATTAAACACATCTATTTGCTTATAAACTTACCTCGGGCGATGTAAAACAGAACGGAACGGCTAGTCAACAACTTTCGTTTTTCCCCGATCCAAATCTGATTTCTTTGGTTCTTGATCTAAACATATAGAAATTAAGCTCTTTCAAACATATTTTCATTCAATTTAGCCCAAAAACACATAAATGGGAAAATTACCATTTTACCCCTAACATTTACAATTTTTACAATTTAGTCCCTATTGCACAAAACACAAAATACACAAAATTTCTCCATACCCAAGCTAGGCCTAATATTACCCATATCCATACAAGCCCATATAATTCATTTATTTCACATTTTCCTCCCTTAAATTATTATTTTTGCAATTTAGTCCTAATTACTCAAAATCATCAAAAACTTCAATACAAAACAAGTTAATCTAAAACATATCTTTCATATTTCATCATCAAACAACAAAAATCACAAGCTCTCAACAATGGCACAACTCAGAATATTCATCAAAATAAAAAATTTAATCATGGGTTTTGTAGTACTCGAAGCAACGATCTCAAAAACGTAAAAATTATCAAAAATTGAACTAGCTACATACCTTGATTGAGCTTGACTATGGCCGAACCCTAGCTGCTTTTATTTTTCTTTCTTTTGTTTAGTTTAGGCAATGAATAAATAATATGAACATGGCTTTCTTTTTTTATTTATGTTTTATGTTATAATATATATTTTATTAACTTATGATTTAATTTACTTATTTAACCTTACTAAAATTATAACAAAACCATATAATATATGTCCACTACCGTCCATTTAATAAGTCAATGGGCTATTTACCACTTAAAGGCTTCCTTTTATAAAGCCAATAACAATTCAGTCATTTATAAATTAAACTACCAATTTTTAATTTACACGATTAAGTCCTTTTATTTAATCAGACACTCAAACCACAAAATTAAATCACGAAAATTTCACAAATATAAATTTGCAAAAAAAATAAACACAGAAAATAATTTTAAAAATATTTTTTTGATTCAGATTTGTGGTCCCGAAACCACTGTTCTGATTAGGGTCAAAATCGAGTTGTTACATATATCTTGCTATGATTGTATTGATTTGATGTTAATGGAAATTTGATGGAAAATGACATTTTAAATGAAATGAGTAAGTTTGTATGTAAATAATATATCGTTTTTTCTTATGTTATAATATTTTGTTGTTATATGAGATGTGGTTGCATATTGAATAATCACTTGATGTAAATTTATGAATTGAAATTGATTATGGATGAATTGGTAAAATGTTGAAAAGTGAGGAGTTTCTCAGTTAGACCTTCGGAATAGAAAAAGATACGAATAATCCGTTGTGAGAACACATGTATAGTACTATGTATAGGCTATTATGTGTTTAAAATGGTTTTAGGTCACATGTGTAGTACTAAGTGCAGGCTACTACGTGTACCAGATGGTTAGGTCACATGTGTAGTACTAAGTGCAAGCTACTATGAGTACCCGATAGCTTCGATCATATGTGTGGTACTAAGTGCAGGCCACTATATGTAAGAGGCGGTTTTGGTCGCAGATGTAGTACTAAGTGCAGGCTACTATGTGCACCAAATAGCTTCAGTTACAAGGGTGGTAATATGTGCAGGCCACTGAGTATCTATTATTATTCCGATGAGTTCAACGGGGAAATTGACTAAGTGAAAATACATGTGATCATGTAATGACTAGTGTAATTGAATATGACTATGTGATGAATAAGTACAGATATATGTGTGTAAAAATTTATGAGCAATGTGCTCGATAGTTGAGCGAACTTTCGGTAAGATGGAATGGAGTAAGTGAGATTATGTAAGAGTGAAATTGTAATAAAAAAGTTTTAGATAGCAATAGTTGTGCGACTTTGAAAAATCACCAAAAATGGTAGAAATTTAATTAGAGGTTGAATATGAAATTAAATCTTAATGAGTTTGTTTTCACATAAAAGAAACGGTGAAAGCAAAAGAATTTCATATTCTGTTATATTTGAATTTTTGTGAGACAAGGTCAGAATGATTTTGGAATCCCCTATTCTGACTTTATAAAATCATTAAAAATTATATAAAAATAATTATTGGTTACAATTTATATTTTTAAAATCCTTAATGAGTCTATTTTCAAGGGAAATATACAAAAGCATCATCGGAGTCTCGTACTATGAGATAAATAAAATTTAGTGAAGAAAGGTCGAAGCTGTCAAATAGCAAAATAAGGGAGACTTTGAATAATAAATTGTACTTATTGGATGGACCAAAAATTTTGAAAATTTTATGGTAAGAAGATATGTAAGTATAGTTTCTAGGAAAATTACCAGTTCTCAATTTGGAGTCTTGTAGCTCCAGATATAAATAATTTAGTGTCAGTAACTCGAGAAAATAACTTGACCGGACTTTGAATAAATAGAGAGAAATTGAAATATAGCATGTTAATACATTGCTTATTATATTTCATGCGAGCTTACTAAGCGTAAAGCTTACTCCCTCCTTTCCATTTCTTTTAGTGTTGTCAGGTCGACTCGGGGTTGGAGATCGTCGGAGGTAGCATCACACTATCAAGTCAATACTTTTGGACCTAGTTTTGGAATATTGTTACATATGTCAGAATTATCAAGTGAGTGACATATATAGGGACCTAGTTTTATAACATGTTTATTATAATTTGGCCAAATGTATTGGCCTATATTGAGCTATTGATTATGACTTGTAAATCTAGCTATTTATGTTATGTCTAATAATTGTGATGTGAATATGTTTGTTTGCCATGCATGGTTGGTAATATGTCATGTGTGTTGAATGCATGTTTTATGACCAATTGAGGTGGTTATGACCATTAATTGAATGTGTCTTAATAAAGGGTGTTTAATCACTAAAATGTTGCTATGAATTGTGATTATGATGTGTATAAAGTTGCAAGGGGTTATGGGTAACATAAATGCTTTGAAAATAGCCTAAGAGTCAACTACACAGGGTGAGACACGATCGTGTGACTTAACCGTATGAGGGACACAGTCTAGTGACACGGGCATGTGACCCTATTTCATGAGAAAAATTTCTAAGTTTTCCCAAAACTTTCAAAAGTTCTCATTTTAGTCCCAAACTCATTCTAAAGTATGTTTTGGGCTTCGTAGACCCAAATAAGGGACTATGTGCATGTGATTGAATGATTCAAAATATGAATGAAATTTTATGCCCCAATTTTACAAAATTGTGTACATTTAGGTCCAGTAACACCTTGAACCCTGTCCCAGCGTCAGATACGAGTAAGGAGTGTTACAAACTTTACCTAGTCGGCTTATGACCATTTGACTACCTATGGTGGGTTCTAGTCGATTTATCATTCTCGCGAATCCCCACCCTTCTTTTCATAATTCACCTTCTTTATTCTTTTTCCTCCCAAATTCTTAGATACACATCCTTTTTGAATTCATCCATGCTCGTGAACACACCATAACTCTGGCAGAAGTATTGGCATCCTACTCATATGGCCTTCTAGAAAAAGAGCATGGTACACAAGTAGTTTTATCTTTGTCTCATTCCTTCTACTCCTACCTTACACTAAGGTTGCAATTTTATTCGGATTACTTGTAATCTACCTTATATACGAGTCTTACTTTTGAATGCGTGAAGGATCCAATAGCATATCCTTAACATGATCCTCACTTAACTCTCTTTTCATTTACCTATGCACCAAGAACTACTAGCTTGTCAGTCCTATGACTGATTTCTATCGAGTAACCACCCTTATGCCTTACCGACTTCCACAATTACTATTTGGGCTGGCTATTTCATTTATATTTCTTTGTTCGATGGATTCATCAGTAATCTGCTAGCTAAGTATCATTTTGCTAAGACTTGCACTTTTCTTTCAACCTCCTTTCCCAGGATTTTGTAACTCTCTCACGATTTCTATCTTTACTATCCACCTCATGTTTACTGTCTCAACGGGCTACCATACTCTTCCATAGAGTTGCAATCCTTCGCAATGTAACCCCATATTTAATGTCTTGGTATACTACCACGTATTTAATGTCCCGATAGACTACCCCGTGTTTACTATATTGGTGAATTACCCTATTTTTGTTGTATCAATGAACTACCCCATGTTTACTGTCCTGGTGGACTGCCCCGCATTTACTGTCCCAATGGATTATATCGGTTTCCATAGCTAAGCATGGTCTTACACGTTAGACCTTTTTTGAGGTGTTGCCTGGTAGAACCTTACCGCTGTCGCGGTGTCTCCCAATAAAGTCTACTAACTGCCATCGTTGTGTCGCTCTATAAAACCTTATAATTGTTGACATCGATTCATTTCATATCTAATTTGAAGCTCGAACACCGAAGTATCCCCTCATAAGGCCTAGAGTTTTGCACATCACGGTTTACACTTAGCAACACCGTATGATAGTATCTAATAAGAATTCCAATTTCCCTATTCCTTCGTCCATTTCCCCATTCCGTCATTCCTAACCTTGATGTTTGAACACTGCAGTGTCCCCTCTGCAAGGCCCGGAGGCTCACACATCATAGTTTGCACACGGTAATATCGTATGGTGGTATCTAATAGAACTACCATTATTCTCATCTTAATGTCATCTATCCTGTTGATAATTTCCCTTTTATATTCCATAGTAAATAAATAGACATTACATAAAATTCATAACATTTTTTCATAATAACACACTAGCGAACACTCATAAACCTACTCATTCTTATGTAAGTAAGCATTCTCAAGCAAAAGAGATTATGCATCATCATGGAACTCATTCAAGAATTTAGTACATAATCATGCCAACACACAACATTATAGAGATGGCGTATAGAATCTCAACTAATGACTCTTGCCTCCCAAACATATCCTTTCCAAATTCCAAAGCTTCCATGTTTCCTAGAAGCTAAGCATTATAACCAAAATTATGAGTTAAGCTCAAAATTTCCAACTTAAAACTCAATTTTCCGAAAACATACAAAACCTTTAAAATGGTTTCTGAAAATCCTTATATTTATTTTCTTAACCTTACGTATACAAAAGGATTAAGAACCTTGCCAACTTGTTGGGTTCTCTACTTTTTTTACTCAAACCTCATGATCATCGCTCTATGCATATTTTTCCATAACTATATTCTCCTTGAAGTAATTGGAAATTCTAAAATATATAGTCTTTCTCAGCACTTTCTAACTGACAATTCCTGCAGATTTCGAGTTGTTTTTAGCATATTTTTGTAATTTTATTACAAAATATTTATGTAACGCCCCAATTTTTTAAGAAATAATTTTTGTATGTTGTGTTACACACAAATTCATGTCTGCCTCAGTGGTTAAGTGTCCTGAGAAGTGTTGGAGAAGTCTTGAGTTCAAGCCTTGGCTTGTACAAAATTTTCCCCCTGACTTAAATAAACCCTTGTCTTTAGTTGGAAGACTTTTAAATTAATATGAGTGTTGTAGGGCAATAAAAAGCCCGCTAGCCTAGTGCTAAGTGGTGTATGGGGTGTGCCTAAGGGTCTTGAGTTCGAGCCCTTTTATGTGTAAGAGTGTTCTATTTTGCTGCTCTTGCAATGTAGGAAGTTGAGGTTGACCGAAACTCTAATGATGGGAGTGGTTGAGTGGGTAGTGAATAGCCGAGTTTAAGGAGAGAATGGTGGGATTGGATAGGGAGTTATCGGTTGAGAGATTGGAGGAGGGATTTGGGGAGATTTTTAGGGAGAAGATCAAGGAATGGGGAGTGGTAGTGCCGAAATGGGATTCCCCTCAACCATTCGGTTGCCTTGGGTGTCCCTAATCATTTGGTCATGCTCTTCCCCACTTGGCCGAATCCCTGGTCCTTTCCCTTTTCACCTTGTTCCTAGGCCAAATACCTAATCAGTTCTCTCTATTTCTCCATCTCTTGTGTTTCGGTTTTGATCTCTAGGCTGATTACCTTGTCTCTTCTCCCCTTCTTTTCTTTCGCTTCTCTTCTCTCTTTCTCAATTCCTTCCCTTGTCACTGATGGTGGCCGAATACTGGTTGGTAAGTCTCTATTTGTATCTGCTCTTTTGGCTTTTCTCCCCTTTTCCTTGAATGTCGATTCTCACCTTTTTCTTTCTTGGTCATGGTGTTCTTTTGGGTTTTAGTACTGCTCAAGAAGTGAAGGAGTTCGCTAGTATTTTAAAAACGATCAGAATCTTTCTCTCATCTCCCGTTCAAAGGTAACGCAATTCGTTGGTATTATATTGAACTGAGGCATTTTGGCTTGGGATTCTTCAGTCTTGGCCGAATATTTCTTTCCATTATTTTGGGTTGCATTTTCTATGGGTTGGTATGTTGTTCAACCCTTATGTATAAGCAACATGAATAATAAATTCGCATATCATGCAGATAATCAGCAAGGAGTCTGTTATCAACTTTCGTCAGCGATCTAAGCAAGGTGATTGTAAGTAATCTTTTAGCAAGTTTCGGTTAGGGTTTCTTTCAGCTCGTGTGTTAGGTATTTAATTGAAGCTTCTGTAGTAATAGGTTGGAGCGCACGTGGGCTATTTTGCTCGTTTTCGCAACCAGGTGTGTAATCACACTACCATAGTAGTAAGTCAGCAAAAGTTGGAATATGTGACTATCGACCCCACACGAGTGTGGGCTTGCTCGTGTGGTAAACTGAACGCATAAACATGGCATTTGATCGTAGAGGCCACCATGAGAGATTTCATGGGCTTAGGCAACATTAGGCCGAAATGGGTCGTGTGGGCCTCATGGGCCTATGTGCCCACATGGGTAAACCACACCGACGGGTGGAGATTATTGGGCCAAGCTGTGTAGTTTACATGGCCAAGGTAATTTTTGGAATTTATAGGCCACACGGTCGTGTGGGCCAACATGGGTCGTGTTATGGACTTTGGGCCCATTTCAACTATTTGATTGTTAAAGTTGCACGGGTCGTCCAAGATGACTATGGACCTACTGTTGGGCCGGTAAGTACACTTAGACCCTATACTAATAAAATGACTGTTATAACCCTAAGAGGTAAAATAACTGATATACCCCTATGATATGTTGACTGTATTTGAGCATGACATTTTGCATACACATATTATATTATGACATGACATGTTGCATAGGGGTTGGGTTGATATATTTGGAGGAAGTGTACTGTACTAGTACCTCTGCTGCAAACACTAATTAGTGCCGCAACCGATGCTATATTTGGAGTGTAGGGATAGGTGGGTCGATTTTATCCCCACATGGAGTGTAGGGCTGGACGGAGTGAGTGTAGAGGATGGATGGGTAGGACCTCTGTTTGCATTTCTGTTACTATTACTGTAATGGGCTAAAGCCCACACTGATACTGTTACTGTAATGGGCTAAGTCCCACACTGTTATTGGACTATCACTGAAACGGGCTTAGACCCAACCTGTAATTGCCTGCGGTTTGACTGATTATTGTAAAGGGCCTACACATTGAGTTTCCATAAACTCACCTTCCTGCTTTCTTGTGCAGGTAATCCTTAGGTGGGTCGGTGCTGCGAGGGACTCAATGGACGCCACACGACTGCTTCTGCTACTATTTTACACTTTTAATCTTTAAGCTATTTAATTTGGTATTTTTTATGTAATAAGGACTCTTTAAACTTTTACTTTAATTTGGGGTTTACTTATTTGGATTTATATCTGCTAGTAGTAGGACGAGAAACTTCAAAAGAATAAATGTTTTCAAAACACCACGTTTACAAACATGTTTCATTAGCTTTCGCAAGAAAGAACTTTTTCAAAATTAATAACAATTTAATATGCTTAACAATTTTCTACACAAAATTGGGTTTTATCAACGAACATGATACTTAAATTTTTTTTAAAATACCACTACAAGGGTTTTAATATTTTACAGACTTTTCGAATCGAATGATGCTTTTCAAAACACACTTCAATGTGACATCGCAAATTCAGCCATAACGTCTAGGCTGGGTTTGGGGTGTTATAATCTAAGTTGGACAAATCAAATAAAAATTTTTATTTTTAACTACTTCTATGCTAAACTTACAAATTTCTACCAATTTTAAGTAGTTTTATGCAATAGTAAAAAAAATCAGTTGTGGAGTAACGTTGGGAAGATTAAATTGCTGAAGCATCTTTTAGAACATTTTTCATACAAGAGATAGCTGATTATTAAACAATTATGGACAAATCAAATAAAAATTTTTATTTTTAACTACTTCTATGCTAAACTTACAAATTTCTACCAATTTTAAGTAGTTTTATGCAATATAGAAAAAATCAGTCGTGGAGTCACCTTAGGAAGATTAAATTGCTGAAGCATCTTTTAGAACATTTTTCATACAAGAGATAGCTGATTATTAAACAATTATGGACACCCAAATTAACATTCTTGGGCTTTCTAAAAATTCATTTGATCAATTAAAAATTGGGTTGACGAAATTGGATAGCCTAATGCAAAGGAAGAGGCCAAAGTGTCTAATTGAAAAGGAAAGGATCATAAGCCCAGGAGCAGTCCAAACCATCCATCCCCTTGCCCAAATCAGCATCCAATTCTAATTAAAAATATTTATAAAACAACTCCTAAAATTCTCCACAAAACTGTTCCAACCCCTCCACTTTTCAAGCCTTCCATTTTCAAGCACCTAGCTAAATTTAACAAATCATTCAACCCCTTGTACCTTTATTAAAGGTCGACCATTTAAGGGAGAAAATTAAGGCTCTCCCATGCTATTTTTATTCATCCCATACTAGTATAAATAGGACCCCAATTTTCCTTTCAAAATCATTCAATTCATTCAATTCATTCTTCATTCTTTCCTCTCCATTTGCTTTTTTCTTTTCTTTTTTTTTCCATTCCCTATTTCTTCCTCTTGAAAAATATCTTTGCAAATCCTTGAGAGCATCCCTATTTGGCTATATTTATAGTATCTTGGCTTAATTGTGACAACAAGAAAGAAGAACAAAAGAAGGAGCAAGCAGTTTATGCCTAGGGGATCTTCCAGAATTGGCTAGAGTTTCTTATTCCATTTTGATCTTTTGTTTTTGTTCAATTCATAAACATGATTTCAACTAATTTCAACTAATTCATAAAAATGATTTCTTAAATTCATTGGTGTTAAAATGATCTTATTTCCATAGTTTGATTTATTCAATTCTGTTAAAAGATGTTTTATGCTTTTGATCTATTTATTAATGCAAGTAAAATCATGATTAAGTTTCTTATGCATGTTTAATGTGAAGAAATGTATGAATTAATTATTTAATCTAAACAAGGTTTTAATTAATTGACACAATACTTGCATGGTATATGTTTAATCATATAGGGATTAAACCTATAATAATACCAAAACTATTATTCCTTTACATAACCCTATAATACGTTTTACTTATAAAATTTTAAGTCTATTAAACATTGAAATATGTGAGGTAAGTTTAGTAATTAAATAAGTTTAATATTTTTACTCAATTTGAATAGGGCTAGTAAATGATCAATTTGCCATGGAATCTATGTAACATCTTTTAACAGTGTAAATAATTCTAAGGTAGGAAGAATGATTATTCTAACACGAGCATGCTATTGTGATAACTTTTAAGACTTGCATAATTTTAATTTGCATACTTAGGTAATTAATATTTAATTAAATTAGTAATTCACTCTTATTTGTTTGCACCACATTTTTAAACCATATTATTTTTTCATCACCAATTTGTTTAAAGTTCTAATTTTTCAGAAAGAATTGCTTAACAGTCCCTACGGAGACGACACTCGATTCTTATCACTTTATTACTTGTCAATGACTGTACACTTTCACATTTTGCATCGTTCCAACAACCAAGGAAGAAGATGAAGAAGCGAAGAAAATGAAACATATTTGACAAGAAGTCTCCTCGGGAAGTCATTTCCAAGTATTTATAGCCTTTCACGTTCAGTTATTGACCATTGCTAGACGTGCAAATGTCTGGACTGGAAATACTGCAGAAAAATAATTAATTAATTAAACAGTAGTGTCTGCAAGTATACTGGTCAAATTGTAATATAGAAGAATGTTACAACGAAACACTTTGGGAAGTATTCCAAAGATTGTACCCAAGGGAGGTTGAATTAAACCGAAATTAATTTTCTACACTAATAAGTCTAAATAGTACCGATTTAAAATTATATTACAAAAAATCAAATAAAGATCAATTAATCTAATTAACCTGAAAATTAATTAAACTCAAAATCAACCAATTTAACAATTGAAAATAATCCAATAAAGCAAGCTGGAGTTTAACTCACTTTAGTGATCCTAATTAACTTCAAAACTCAGGTTTTATCAAGTTAGCTATCTCTAGGCCTCTAGCTAATTAACTAATAGACCAATACACGCTTACCTCTTGGCCTCACTTTATTGACCAAAATAAATTATGAGGTACTTGGTAAACTTATATCTCGATCTCATTTATCCTAAAGTACTTCTTACGGGTGTCACTCCCTAGGGTTTAATTGCACATAATTTAAACCAACTAACCTAGATTTCAATCCCCATTCATTCATTAATTATTCACACATTCATTATTAAACTCACTATAGAAATTAGCTACTCATGAATTGAAATACAAAAATTTCCTAACCTCATATTTAACATGCAAAATAGCAAATTAAATAAAATTAAGGAGTATAGAAAGAAATCCATTTTCGATATCAATTGAAGCTTAGAAGCAAAATCTCCTGTAACATTTGCGAAGATCACCTCGATTGCAATTGGAATCAACAAAAAAATAATTAAAAACTAATATATTGAAGCCTTGGATCCAAATCGAATCCAAGTTAAAATTGTAACAAAAGTATAAAAATGACTAAACTAAAAAGAAAATAAAACTAAACTAAACTAAAAACCTAAAAAATACTAAAACGGCTCATTTGGCCAAGCCTCCTCAAATGAGACTTAACATGCCTATTTATAGAGTTTATGCTCAAACTTAATTAAGGTTGCTAAACAACCCAAAATTCTGATTAAGATACATTTTGAGAACTAAAATACCCCTAATTAATTTTTCCTGTTCCTCACTCAGTGTCGCGACACCACAAGACTGATGTCGCAACACTGCTTTCATTTCCTATGATTTTGGCTTCAAAGTCTAGTGTTGCAACACTAAAAACTCTCAAAAAGAGTTATATTTCATGCCTTTAGACCTAGATAATTGCTTGTACTTGGGTATATTTAGTGGCATTTAAGGACATTTTATTAGTATTTATCATTTGCATTAGGAGCTTGGGTGGTGTTTACATGTTAGATGCTTTTAATTGTGTGTGGAAGGGTTGTGTTTAGTGGGTTGATAGGTGTAGATTGTGGAGAAAAAAATAAAAGAGTGAAGGTTTTTCGAGGCAAAAGGTTGGACAGTTTTCCATCTTGTATGCTGTGGCAATTTAGAAAGATGACCAAGTCAACATCCAGCGCATACCATTCTCAGCCCAACTCTACTTGTACCAAAAAAAATCTACCTAAAAAGGAAAAGATATCATGGGCTATTGGCGTTACCTAATGACGAAAAGCTTATAAAAGGCCAAAGGAGGAAGCCTTAAGTGTAGAGATCTAGAGGCGACAATAAAAGCTGGCAACTGAGTAGAGACGGAAAGAGGAGACCGAAGGCAGTCCCTCTCAGCCACCACTGGACATTGTGCTATTGGATTGTGGATTGGTTTGGCGACAACCATTTTCCTAAGTTCTTCCATTATTTCTTAATTTGTTCTCCCTTGAATTGAATTGATTGAAACGATGTTGGATGTTATTTTGAACTTGAATTTTAATCACCAACCCATGAGCTAAATCTCATAGGGTTGGGATTACAAGATGAAAACTTTTATTCTCTTTAATGATTGAAGCATATATTTGATTTAACCAACTGTTTCATTCAATTATTTTTATTTCCCAATTGTATGCGTACATTCCCTAGAGATAGATGAGTGTTCAGTATGGCCCTAAACTAATTCTAATTTTGAAAAGGTTGGATTAGTTGGACCAAAATTGAATGATGCAAGTGAGTATTCAATCGAATACTTGCAATAGAATCTAGACATAGAGCATCATTTGTATAGAATGAAGACAAAATATTGCTGGGTACCATGCTAAAGCATATAGACATAGGCCAGGTAACTTGAGATTTAGCTCTCGAAAGAAGCAGGTCACTTTAGGTCACTTTTGAGCAGTAGATTGAGTACGATTATGCTGAGGCGTTACTGAAAGTAAGGGCAGATTCTTATTAATCTCAACTTTACAAATCAACATCATAGACCTTCAAACCATTACCGTAACATCTTTTCCATTGCAGTCCTAGTTATTTATTTACTCACGTTTTATTCACATAAATATTCTCGTAATTGCCATTGCATTTTTACTCTTGCTTTTCCTTAGCATTTTCCAATATTAGTCAGTATATATTTCACACTCATCTTAATTTACCACTGCGTACTTAACTCATCTTTGCCATAACATTAATCATTATCATAACCTAACCATTTTTATACCTAATCCGATCTTTATAGAGACGATCTCACTTATCACTTTATTACTTGGCTCGACGTGTATACTTGCACAATTCGCATATCATATTCACACGCAACAGACACCACTCCTCGGTGTCACGAGGTTGAAGTCGTCCATCGCCTTCTAAGCTCAAAAATAGTGTCCTACACACTAGATAGAGCCATTAGATCATCCCTAGGCCCATAGTGGCCAATTAGGTTGTTACATAACTCAAAATTGCATAGAAACACCTATATTGCATTAATTAAACACAAAGCAATAAAAACTAAAAAATGAGATAATAACACATAAAACCGTTATAAAATAAGCTTGTTAAGTGTCAAAAATACTTTAATTTTCCACAACAAATCGTGGTAGATCAAACTCCCCCACACTTAATTCGTTGCTTGTCCTCAAGCAACAAGATAAAAAGAAATAAAATAAAACATGCATAAAATAAAATAGTGTTTGAGCATGTCATATACAAGGACTAGATTGGAACTATGTACATAGGACAATTTGAACTAATATGTAACTCTAACACGATATACAATTGACTCTCAACCTTCAATTTCACACACATTAGTTCATAAAATTACAAAACAAACAAATTCAATAGTGTTAAGTATATTGATCCATCAGAACATGTACACAAAAAATACATTTATGCTAGAAGAAAACAAGTATTTAGAAACATCAAAATTTAGTCAATTTTCATCCATAAATAGTATCACTTAGGTCACATAGGTCTTTCGACTTGTAACGTTCTGTGACTTAGGTTGGTTTGAAATCAAGAAATCAACACACAAAACTGTTAAAGCACGAAAATATTTGACATATTATATTGACCCCAATATTTCCCCGATTTAACCCTTAAGCTTAACACCTTATATCCCTTTCTTCCACTTACATTTTTTCTCCAGTTCTTAAGGTATAGTAACATCTAGCGAGACTAATGTGCAAGAACGAGAAATGTTTATTTTTTAGATTCATAATGTTTATACTTATTAAGAATATATTTTATTCCAAAATTTTAATTTATTTAGGAATTGAATTTTGTTTAAAATAATATTAAATGTTTAAAATGTAAGAAAACAAATGTAAAATAAAAACTTTCATAATTTAAAATTTAAACTTATCATATAGTTTAATTATATTCAGTACTTAATTTTAATTTTAAGTAACATAAAATTAAGTAACATACTAAATAAATTTTATAATTCAGATTCAGCATTTAATTTTTTAGCATTTAATTTGTTAGTACTTAATTTTCAATTTATTAAGAAATACTTAAATTAATATATTTTAATTATGTTCTACAATTCAAATAATAAATATTACTTTATATTAATACAATAATTAAAAATTCATTATTTAAAATATAATTAAAAATTAAATGCGAAAAGTCATGCCTAATATATGTAAGTTTTTTCCTTGCTGCCAACATAGTTAGTATAAATACCTCAGATTTATTAAGCCCGTAAAGAGAAACTAAAATAAAATAATTTCAAAGGAAAATAAATACAGGTGAAATAAACTTGATAATAACCTAAACGAAATAAACTGAAGCTTTTAGTTACAAATCATAAAAACTATGTCGTTTTGGCATCGAATCTTCATATTCCGACATCTTTAATGCACATGAATAGCCCTTCCTGAATTTATTATCAGACTTTCTCGCTACTTCCACCTCCACCAAAAACATCGACGAAACAGGTCGGTGATCGGAAAATCGTGACTCACCACGATCGTAACATAATTGTTCAATGCCAAAACCGTGCCATAGTATCCGATCACACCTGAAATGTTTTCGATGTGAAAATTTTTTTGAACTCAGTGTTAATGGAGTTAAGAAGAGAGAAAATATACCATGCGGGGGTTCGACGTTTCTTCTTAGATTTAACAGTTTCACCAGCGTATGTATCTGAATTGTCAGAGTACTTGTATGTAGGAGCGAAGTGTATTTGTCCCTCTTTGAAACCATTGAACACTCTTCCCGCATCTCTCTCTATGTTTAACTGCACCAGTATATTAGAAAATAATATATATGTAAATTCACAAAAATATCTTTAAAATAATACAATATATTTTGTAAATCTTTTCTCAATTAAATTAGTATATAAGTAATTGTGATACTAACTTAATCAAAGACTTTATAATAAATATAGATATAATTTGTCAATTTTTTATGCTGATAATATTATTAACAAAATTCAATACTCGTTTCCACTCCTATATTTTTTCTATTATAAAATATTTGATTGGTTAAAAAAAAGTTTATTACAATAAAGAATAATATTTAAACTTTATTAAGTGTTTTTTTAAATCATTTGTAAGAAAATAGTTTAATTTTTCATTATTTAAAACAAGTGTAGCATATTTTATTTTATTATTTCATTATGAAAAATGTCGAACTCAAAATTAATAATTACGATCGTTTACATAATTTTAATATAAAGTTATAATGTTGCCCATTCATTGAGGTCAAGGATTATGAGTATAGCAAAAAGAGTGCAAAGCTTATCCATGCAATCATATTTTATGGAAAGAGTGAAACGTTCAAATTTTTTGGTTAGTGGGATTCAAATGTGTCAATCCCATATTATTACGATATTAATATTTTAGAAAAATAATATTGGAGGGGCGAATTTAAAAACTTTTTTGTATAATTAAATTATATATTTTTATAATACATAAATAATTTTATTATTTTAATAATTTATATTTTTATAATTTTTAAAATATTAAATCAAATTTTTTATTATTTATAAAAAGATAAAAGTAAAATTTTATTATTATTAATTTAAAATTTTATAAATTATAAAATATGAAATGAAAAAAAGTTTTATTTTAGGGGCGTGCCAACCCCTGGCTTTCCCACTGCTTTTCCTTGCTTCTAAAAGTATTTTATATATTCGTTCATAAAAAAAAAAAAAGAAAAAAAAGTATATAACATTTGAAGAGAATTATTACCCTTTAACACTCTAACTATGTTCTTTTATTTAATTGTGAGGAGTTTTACCTGATCTTTCTCGAGAAGGGTGTCCCAATTATTATCCTCCAAAAGAGTCCTGGTTTTTTCATAGCTCAAGGCTACCCGATAGTTCAAATCTCCAAGCCACAATACTCGGCTGCAATATGTATAATAACAATAATAGTAAAATACAAATCATGGCTAAAAGTATTACGAAGGTAAACTAGTTTGTATATATATTAAATTTTAAAAAAATTATTATTTTTATTAAAAATTGTGTTGGTTAATATTGTTAAAAATTAACTTATTTGATAAAATAATCAAACAGTAATATGTGACTTATTATATGTATATTAAGTCGATGTATAAGAGTTAATTTTTAAATATAAAAATAAATTTTAACACTAAAATTAAATTATTCTTTAATTTAATATATAAAAATTAATTTATTTATTTTTTAAATAGAGCGTATCAAAAGTAATTTAATACCTAATACATGATTTGGGCGGTACTTTTACCCAACAAAATGTTAGAAAAATGGTTATATGAAAGCAAACGTACTCATGCTCGATAATTTTGTCTGGGGCTCGAGGATTTGAAGCTTTGCAAATCTTAGGGAACTGTGTGCTTTTGAGTATCTCATTAACATCAGCATTCCGCTTCAGCTCATCGCCTTCCTTCTCGCCTGAAGCTAAGTGACTGCAAACGAAGCAGAAGCTAGTCTGGTGCAATGTCATGCTTACTGCTATACATCCCTGCAGTGGCATGACTAACATTTCAATGCATGGGATGCCTCATTGTTTTATGAATGAAAGTCATCCTGTTCAAGGAACATTCATTGACTAACCTTGTTACCAAGGCGTCCCAATATTCCTGTTCCTATGCAGGAAACTCGTAGATGAGCAATGTATGGCACTAACTCAGTTCGAGCCCATATTGAGAGGAAAATCCCAACCATCTGCTTACTAGCTACGAGCCGGTAACCCATCTGGCCACTTGAAAAATTGGGGGGCATACCAGAAAGTTCAACCAACTCATCAACTGCACCATCACGACGCGCAGGAAGGGGACCAAGGTCTAGTTTGCTTGCTAAATCCCTAAGCTTTTTTTGGCCTCGCTTCTCCCCATGTGTGGATTCAACGGGACAGTTGCAGGTCTTGAGAAGGCTGCTTTCAGCCCTGAAATTCCTACTCAGGACTTTGAGTGACGGTTTATAGAAGAAGTGATCCTTCAATAACATATTGAAGTGTTTCGAACTTTGGCTAGCGTCGGGAGATGGGTGCGTTAAATCGTAATCTGGCTTGTTAAGTGCGTGGTTTATAAGGGCTAGCCATTTTGCAGCAGGTTCATTGTCTTCAATTACTAGAACATTCCCGGCATTGAGTGGCACAATTTCCTGAAACCTGGGAAAACAATATCTATGTAAAAACAAGCTCCAACATCTTCTCATTGCAGAATCAAATAAATGAAAACTGAAGGCGGAGTGAATCATACCCACACACATAAATATCTGCAGAGTCTTCCATTATCAAGAAATCTTCCAGGTTCATGTCAAGATTGGGTGCCTTCCCTCCCACATTCCAAGTGGCAACAAATATCCTGCAAATCCCAACAATCCCATATTTTACTGCTATAACATATAAACATATAGGCCTGAAAGAAACTAAAAACGTAAAATTCACCGAACTCATAAAATCATATCAAAGTGTATGTATAAATGGATACCGAAAATCCCGAATTTCAGTCTTTGCTGATGCCATGGAACACCCGAAATCCGAGAGATTCAGCCCCTCGATTAACCCTCCACTACTTTCCTCTCTTTCTGGGATCAAATAACAAATTAGCATCATGGTGTACATTTTTTTTTCCTTTTTTATTTTTTTTATTTTTTGGCTCTATCATTTCTAGATTCTAATACCAACAAATTTGTCAATGATAAAAGCCAAAGGCTTCCCCTTCAATCATAAATAACTACATTGTAAATTTAACTATTTTCTTGTTAGGTTAGCTACCAAAGCTCTATGGCAGATGAGAAGAAATTAATTTGTCTCCCTGCGAACGGGATACGTGGCGGTAACCTTTATACATAAAATTAAATCACGATGGCGGGCCTTTTTGTTCATTTTTATATAAGATAACTATATATAATATAAAAAGGAAAGAAAATTATGGCTCATTGCACCTATTACACTCATCATATATACCTGAAAAACTTTTTTTCATGAAAGGAGCGGCTTCCATGAATTCTTTGGTGTTTGATGTAATCTTCTTCTCCAACTCTACCAAACATATCACGTAAAGGACTTGAATATTTAAAATAAATAAATAAGATGTGATTCAAATAGCATGAGAGAGAGGATACGTAATACCAGAAGAAACTCCTTCACAATCTGGTGATCCAAAATCCTCGTCTGATGAGCCACCTCTAGCTCGTCTCTTGTAAGAAAAAATCTTTGGGATAAAGGACTTGACCCCCCCAACAGCAATCCAAAAAACCAATCAAATATATATATAAAAAACTACAAATTGTCTATAAAATCAAGAAATATACTATTATATACCTTCTTTTTCTTGTCATTCTTGACAGAGTTTTCAGGAGAGGTAGCAATGGGGGTAGGGCTGGAGGGGCGGTTGATGCATTGGCCTTCATCGTCCCCGAGTTGGCTTTCATTCATTAGGTTACTTAGAAAAATATTAATGTATTGCAAGAAAATTAAGTGTCCAATTTTCCAGTAGTCTAGGGTATCAATCAACAAAGATTTTCAACCAAACAATGCTTCTTAGGGGAAAAAAATTCTGGGTCTTTTGAGTTTATGAATTATAAAGGTATTTTTCTACTAATTTTGTTAATCACTTCATTATTTTGTTAGGGTAAAAAATAAATAAAAATGAATATTTGATGTGATCTGTTTGATAGGATGAGATATTGACGCCAATTCTTTCGGAGAGTTTAAGATTGAATCATAATATCATAAAAAGGCAAGGAAAGAAACCGTTGAGACACAGTTCATAAATACAATAACAACAAATTTTTATTATGGCTGCTTCTCTGTCTGTCTAAGAACATTACAACACCTCGTCCTCATTTTTATCCATCCGATTCTTTGTTCTGTTCTTCTACAGAACTTCATTTTTATATATAGAAGACCAAAAACAATTCTATTTAATATTATTAGAAACTTGAAAATTAATTAAATCTGGTGTTGATCAACGAAATATATATTAAATATATTTTTTGTGGCATTACTATTATATTTTTTAAGTTGGATTTATGTTTAGGGTCCGTTTATTTGATTGAAAATGGTTTCTGAAAAATAATTTTTGGAAAATAATTTTTTTTAAAAAAATCTAATATTTTCTTATATTTGGATGAATCTGTGTAAAATATTTTTTATTATTTGGAAGATTTTCTGAAAATATTTTATAAAAATTATTTTAAATTAAACAAACATACATTTAAGAATTTATTGTCTTTTCATTGTTTATTTCATTGTTTAACTGAGTTTATTTTATATCTATTAAATTTATATTTTACATTGTTTTTGCATATATTACAATGATTTATTTATAAATGAATACACAAAATTAAATATTAAGAACAGTGCCAAAGAAACGATTCAAATAGAAAAAAAGAAATTACAACAAGAAATTACCCTAATCTAAGAAAGTAGATTACACAAGAATATGTATATCTGGTTTTAGTGGACCCTTTTGCATCAGTCGAAATAACCATGTTGGCTGTCGACCATAGTTTTGACCTCAACATGATTGAATAGCCAATGAATGATTATGGCACAAATATAAACACTAGGACTGCCATTGTTATGGCAGTTACAACTCCTTGCAAGGACTAACCAACCATTTACAAGATTTATACGAGCTTACAAAAGCTCCAAGAACAAATTCGAGGTTGAATAAGGATCAAACATCCATCAAATGATATCAAATTCAACAGAAGCATTCACTTAAAAATAAACTAAACTAGACTCAACTAGGTACATGTCAACTTAAAATAAAAACAGAGTATAAAAACGTTGATGAGTTCAGGATTGTTGATTGGATGTTGAAGTCATAGTTCAAATAAATTGTATTATACCTAACCTACGCACGAAAAACAAATCGTATGTTGAGCAATAGAACTCATTAGTATTTCTATGATTCAAATAACAAAATTTCAAGTTAAGAAAATTGTAACATCCAACTAGTATGTCATTCATATCAAGTGGAAAACCAATTCGTTTAGCATTGCAATAGAAGTGATTGATTCTAATTATATGCCAACACCTATCGTAAAGCCTTTTTAAAATCCAATACTAATCATGAATCAAACATTTATATCCTTAACATTATAACTATCAATTCCATGTTCATTCCACAACAATAAAATATTAAAGTCTCTTTTTGAAGTCGATTGACTCATTCATATTCATTTCAGCCTCCCCAAGGGCTCGTTTCCAATTTATTCACACAGAAGTTCACATATTTCCTTTATCATGATCCACTCACACATATATATATATGGATAATTGATGCCATAACATTATCCTATTTCATTTCGAGATGTTTTATCAAGTCGTAAACTCATACCAATTTCACATAACTCATTTCATTACATTATTTTATTGTCAATCTATTTCATTTCATTTTCAAGTTTCCAATTCCAATTATAATATCATGCTCGATGGAACCATTCATTTTTCACATATCATATCTTGTAAGTATTTTCAATTATATATCACACCCTGAATTTGGTCGTATTTGCATAATCATATCCTGTACACTATTCTTATTGCATGGCAATGATTTCATTACAATTCAATCCAATATATATTCACATTCAATTTTAGAATCACAATTCAATTCATCATCAACACACAATATCTCATGATAAACGTGTCTTATGAATCATCTTAAATATGAACAAATAACTAGTTAGGAATATATCATATTAACATGCCATTTCCCAAATTGAACTATTGAATTTGTTACAATTTCATACCAACCTTCTAGGCTTATAAATCTAGTTTACAAAATTCTTTCACATTAACAATTCTTTCCATTATCATTATAAATTTTTATATATTTAATCTTTACTAACTTGTCTCGAACATGAACAGATACACAAATCCAATCAATACCCCAAATTGGCACCTAGTGCCTCATCAGACAGTTTCCGAAGAAAATAGATTGCTCCCAACATAAAAATTGTGCCCAGCACTCATCGACACGTAGTCGAAGTAACAATTTGTCACCCAATGCCTCATCAGAACGTCCGAATAATTAGTTTGCGCCCAGCGCTCATCGGTATAACCAAAGTAAATGTTGTGTCCAGCACTCATCGGAACATCCAAAGTAAAATGCGCCCAGCACTCATCGACATATAGTCGAAATAACTTCACCCGAGCAGTTAATAGTTTAATCATTTATCCAATTCCATTATAAGTTCAATTCTCATTCTATCGATCTCAACATCATCAATTCATCACTCATAATATCATTTTATACATAACATAGCATAGCATATCATCTCAATCCCAAACCAATTTCACCATTTCATTTAGTTGTAATAATTTTACTTTTATTCAATTTAATCCTCTATCCCAATAATCAATTAAATTCACACCAATATGATTTGATCAACCATAATCAACTATTGATTCATTTATAATTCTTCCATTATTTTTCCTCCTCCTCCTCCTCTCCATTCCACTTCCTTTATTTACAAGTATTTATAAAAGAATCTTTAGTGCTAGTATGACATGTTTTATATAACAAGAAATATCTTTTCACTATTTATGTAACAGCCCGATTTTGGGCCTAGTCAGAACAGTAGTTTCGAGACCACTAATCTGAGGTCAGGGAAAGTATTCTATTATTATTTTAGAGTTATAATATGTTTATATTAGTGCATGAAAAATTTGGTGAAATAATTTTAGCGTTTGTGAGCTTAATTGAGAAAAAATGACTAAATCGCATAAAGTTCAAAAGTCTTAATTTGATAGTAACGGTGTTAAATTTCCATGAAAATTAAATTGGGGGTCTTTAAAGGGAAAATAGATCCTTAGACTATAGCTTGGTCAGCCATGAGACAAAGAAAATTAAATGGTCAGTATGTTAGGTATTTGATGACATAATATGTGATAAAATAATGCCCTAAAGCCTAGCTATCATCTTTTTTCTCCACCCTTTCTTCTTGATTGAAAATATTAGCCATTAGAGGAGTTTTTGAAGCTGGAATTTTAAGCCACTTAATCTCTCTACAAGTAAGTGATCTTGAGGGTTTTTCTTGATGATTTTTGTAATTTTAAAACCCTTGTAACATGAGCTTTCAAATGAGGGGACTATTTTGCAAAATGGTTGAAAGTCTAGGGTTTTACCATGAGTGTGTTCATGTTGTTTTCTGAAATTTTATGGAAGAATATGAGTTATGGTAGTGTAATAAACAACTTTTATGAAGAGATTTCTCATGAAAACCCTAAAAAGGACCATTTTGCATAAGTTGTAAAATAGGTGATAAATGTGTGAAATATTGAGAACTTTTGGACTACTTCTAGTATAAAAAGTAATCGACTAGGCTTGGTTCATGAGAAAATGTGATAAAAATCAATTTTTGGACCTAGGGGTAAAATGGTCATTTTGCAAAAGTCTAGGGGCAAAATGGTCATTTTGCAAAAGTCTAGGGGCAAAATGGTCATTTTTCCCAATTTTAAATTGTTGAGTACCTAGATTAATAAAATGATTAAATTTGTGAATTTTCATCATTATAGATCAAGAATTGTAAAATCTGGGCCTAGACTGGGGAAAAACAAAGTAAGTAAACTAAAACCGAATAGCCACCTACCTTTTGTAATCCGAGGTAAGTTGTATGTTAATAATCCAAATCTATCTTTATGATATGCATTTGTATTGATAGGGAATAAATTGCTTTGATTTTGAATATAAGAATACATGTTGAGAAATTGACATAGTAGGGACTTTCGTTGAGCATTTGGAATAAACTTGGATATTGGTACCCTGATATTGGGTGATATGTGTGCTAATGTAAGACATGTCCGGGACATGCATCAGCTACAATATGAGAGCTAGTGTAAGACATGTCTGGGACATGCATCGGCCTCGAGATATTTAAGCCAGTGTAAGACATGTCTGGGACATGCATCGGTGTTGAGATGAGAGCTAGTGTAAGACATGTCTGGGATATGCATCAGCCTCGCAATGGACAAGCTAGTCTAAGACCTATCTGGGACATGGCGTCAACTTGTTACGTGTTAGTGTAAGACCTGTCTAGGACATGGCATCGACACAGATAGATGAAAGCCAGTGTAAGACCATGTCTGGGACATGACGTCGACATCTTAGCCCATGTTAAGGCTATCGAGTATTCGATAGTATTCCAAATGGTTCAACAAAAGGTTTATGATTTATATCGAAATAAGAAAAGTTGTGATCATGTGATGAGTGGTACAAGTACCAAATTAAAATGTATGAGATATGGGCTCAGTACATGAAATATGAATTGTATTAGATGGTGATGAGTAAGTTGAACTTACGTCTATTTTATAGTATTTGTAAATAAACTATGAAAGGTTATAAGCATATTATTTTATGATAAGTAGTTGTTGTTTATTTTCATGCAACTTACTAAGCTTTATGTTTACCCTATCTCTTTTCCTTTTTCTCATAGTGCCACCCAATTAGCTCGTGGATCAATGGATGTCGGAGACATCGATCACACTATCAAATCGAAGCACTTGGTAAATTAGTTCTTAAATTTTGATTATAGCATGTATAGGAACTTTGATTTTATTTAGTGTCACAGTGTTTTGGGGCCAAATGTGTTGACTTGTTTTATTAATTGACACCATTTTGTAATAGGCCATGGAAAATGGCTATTTTTTGAAGGTTGTTATATGAATACAAGAGGTTCTTTCATGAATGAGTAATTCGTTGGTTACTTTGGTGTATATATATGAAATATGTAGATGCCTTAGATATGGTTGTTGAATTGAGAAATCGGGTTGTTACATTGTGTTTCAGGGTGGCAAAGGGCTTGATAGATAGCCCTATATTGTCTACACGGGTAGACACACGAGCGTGTGTCTAGGCCGTGTGTGACACACGATCAGCCCTATGGGCGTGTTGTCCGACCGTGTGGCCCCTGCACATAAAAATTTCAAGTCAGAATGCATGGTAGTAAACACACGGGCAGAGACACAACCATGCCTCTAGCCACGGGCGTGTGCCCCGGCTGTGTCCCCTAAATTGGATGCTGATGTTAGAAACAAAATGTCAAGGTTTTTAGACACGGGCTAGGACACAGGTGTGTCATGGCCGTGTGAGGGACACGGGCCATAGACACGGGTGTGTCTCAGGCCGTGTGAAAACCCTTGTAGGTTCAAATTTAGAATTAAATTCATACGGGTATGAGACATGGGCGTGTCTCGAGATGCTTAGGCCGTGTGTGTCACACGGGCCATCAGCGCGGCCATATCTTAGTGACCACACCGGCATCTTGCCCTTCCACATGAGCGTGTGCCCTGTTTCAAGGGCTATTTTTCTAAAGTTGGTTAAGGACCTGAGCCAGTCCTGAATGATTTTTCAATGGTCGTTTGAGGC
The DNA here is from genome assembly GCA_025698465.1 of Gossypium longicalyx. NCBI lineage: Eukaryota > Viridiplantae > Streptophyta > Magnoliopsida > Malvales > Malvaceae > Gossypium > Gossypium longicalyx. The sequence goes on from CM047006.1 coordinate 32,323,701, forward strand.
CCCGTAGGCCCATATTAGGAAATTTCGACAAGGTTTGAAAAAGTTTTAAATTTGGTCACGCCTTGATGATTCGAGAACGTTGGAATGCATGTATTTAAGTGTGGTAATGCCACGCATCCCGTTTTGACGTAAGACTTGGGTGTATGATGTTACATTTAGTGGTATCAGAGCTATGATTTAGTCAGTTCTAGGATTAACCTAGTATGAGTACGAGTCTAGCTATACATGCCATAGTTTTTGTAACGCCCCGTACCCGAGAACGTTGCCGGAGTCGAACACGAGGTGTTAACAGACTTAATTCATTGCTTAAACATCTCAAACAATTTAATTTTAGAAATTCCAGACAAGCTGGCTAACTGCGTCACAGTCGCTTAAAAATTCATATCTCGAGTTCTGAAACTCAAAATCAAGATCCGTAAATTTTACCTGAAACTAGACTCATATATCTATTTAATAATTTTTTTCTAGAATTTTTGGCTAGGCCAATTAGTACATTTTATTAGTTAAAGTCTCCCCTGTTTCAGGGTTTGACTGCTCTGACCTCTATGTATTACGAATCAAATATCTCTCTGTACAGAATTTAAATGACTATGAAGTTTCTTTCTCTCAAAACTAGACTCAATAAGAAATCTGTACATATAAATTATGACTTCTAATTATTTTTATACAATTTATGGTGAATTTCCAAAATCAGAACAGGGGATCCAGAAATCGGTCTGGCCCTGTTTCACAAAAATTTAAACATCTCATAAAATATAACTCATATACCTGTTTCGTTTCTTCCATATGAAAATAGACTCATAATTCTTAAATTCCATATTTTATTCATCATCTAATTATATCTCTATTATTTTTAATGATTTTTCAAATTCATGTCACTACTGCTGTCTGAATCTATTTTATGGTAAATTTTACCTATTTCATGGTTTCCATGGATTAACTAGCAATTTGACATACGTAACACCAAATATGATCATAATTAGCCATTCCAATGGCTAATCATTACTAAGCATTTTTATACTACTCAATAACCATATCATAAGACCATATATACAAAATGATTATAATGCCATACATGCCATACTCAAAATTTACAAGCCATTATGCCAAGATGGTATACGGATAGTGTGAGCGTGCCTCCGACCGTTCCCGATTTCCGAGCTGGCTTGTCAACACTACAAGGAATGAAAAGGAGGGAGTAAGCATAAATGCTTAGTAAGTTCACATGCAAATAGCAAGTAACATAACCATATAAGCGAACATAAAACATCATTTGCATAATCATCACCAAGACATTCATATCATATTTTCATTTATCATCTTACCATATTGTTGTTATATCGATTTTTCAACCCGAGGGTTAAGTACATACCTGTTCAAAGTATCCATTTCACAACACTTACCAATACGTCCCTTTCATCTTGAGTATTCCTCCATTTGAGTAGAACTTTACCCGTTGAACACATCGGAATATAATTCGGATACATGGAAAGTTTGCACATAAGTGCCACATATGTAGCCAAGCTACTATGTAACCCGCCCATAAGCGAACTCGGACTCAACTCAACGAGCTCGGGCGTTCGCATCCATAAGTGAACTCGGACTCAACTCAACGAGCTCGGATGCCTAGTTACATTTCACGAACTCGGACTCAACTCAACGAGTTCGGACATTCGCATCCATAAGTGAACTCGGACTCAACTCAACGAGTTCGGATGCCCAAGTATCCCAGTGACATGTCACTTGTATCCTAATCCATTCCTAAGGTTCAACGGGACCTTTTTCTCAATCATGTGTCTCAACCATCTTCTACGGAATGCCGATACCGATACTCAGTAGTATTTCACATTTTCCAAGTATATCACATAATTTGACATATTATCAAACAATTATCACGAGTATAATATTTCATAGTAATTATCATATCATTTAAATAATATAAAAACATTTAAAATAATAACTATGTTACCAACATTTACATATGAACTGGCTACTTTTACCATTTCGTCCACAACTTGGTATTTTCCTCATTTTAGCCCGAATTTTAGTTTTCCTTGCTCTATCATTTAAAATATAGTCTAATTAGGACTCACATTATTCAAATTGACCCAAAATCATAATTTGGAAAAAATACAATTTTGCCCCTAAACTTTTACATATTTACACTTTTGCCCCAAAGCTCTTAAATTAAACTTCAGCCTATTTTCTTATGTTTTATGACATGCTGATCATTTTTCCCTTCTATGGCAACATCAAATTCTCACTCTAACATGTACTTATGACTATTAGGTATTTTTACCGATTAAGCCCTTTTGCTCGTTTTCACTTAAAACCGAGTAGCACAAGTTGTCTAACATAATTTAAAACCTCATATTCTATCATAAAACACCAAAATACACAAATTTTACCTATGGGTATTTTTCCAAATATAAACCCTAGGTTAAATTATTGCTAGCATAAGCTTAATCGAGCTATCGGGACTCCAAAAACGTAAAGAACTTGAAAAACGGGGCTAGAATGGACTTACAATCGAGCTTGGAAGCTTGAAAAACCCTATCCATGGTTTCTCCTTGCTATACTCGGCCATGGGGTTGAAGATGAGCAAAATTGGCTTTTAATTTTGTATTTTAATTCATTTTACCCCTAAATGACCAAAATGCCCTTACTACTAAACTTTCCAAAAATTCCATCCATGTCCAATTTTTGTCCATAAACTTAGAAATTGGTAAAATTGCTATTTAAGACCTTCTAATTAATATTTCAAAACAATTTCATACTAGAAATTTCTAGAATGCAAGTTTTGCAAATTATTCGATTTAGTCCCTAATTTCAATTTAAGCACTTTAGGCATAGGATTTCATCACGAAAATTTCACACAATCATGCAATCATACCATAAACATCAAAATAATTATAAAATAATTATTTCTATCTCGAATTTTGTGGTCACAAAACCACTATTCCGATTAGGCCCTAATTCGGGATATTACAGTTGTATATCGATAGTGTGATGACTTCTCACAATTATAAATCATGTTTTTCATATAGTAAATGGATCCTGACGTAGCTGCGATGGATGATGTGGAAAGTAATGCGCCGGCTCCCGCTGAAGGGACCGCGCCAGTTTATAGTGGGCCCGTGACGATGAGTCAGGACGGTGGGGCTAAAGAAGCTTACCTCCACATGATGGATGCCTAGTACTCGGGGTTTATTTGTGCGAATTCGAATACTCCACCTCCCTCACCTCCTCCAATTCTCAACCCGTCCATATAGCTCCTCAAGGACCAGAGATGGCTAGGAGAGAGAAACCTCTAGTAGATAGAATTAGAAAGCAAAGGGTCGAGAAATTCTGGGCGAATATTGATGATGACCCGAAGAGAGCAGAGTTTTGGCTAGAAAATACCATTAGGGTATTTGATGAGTTATCATGCACACCCAAAGAGTGCATGAAGTGTGTTATGTCACTTCTGCGAGACTCAGCTTACCAATGGTGGAACACCCTTGTATCGGTTGTACCAAGGGAAAGGATTACATGGGAGTTTTTTCAAGAGGAATTCCAAAAGAAGTATATCAGTCAAAGGTTTATAGATCAAAAGAGGAAGGAATTTCTAGAATTGAAGCAAGGCCGAAAGATAGTAACAGAGTATGAGCGTGAGTTCGTGAGGCTCAGCAAATACGATAGAGAATGCGTGTCTACTGAAGCCATCATGTGTAAGAGATTTGAGGACGGATTGAATGAAAGCATCTGATTGTTATTTGGCATATTAGAATTGAGGGAATTCATGGTGCTCGTGGAGAAAGCATGTAAGGCCAAGGAATTGGCCAAAGAGAAAAGAAAAGCTGACATTGAGTCCCGAGACTCAAGGAAAATATAGATGGAAAAATCACATCAAACCTCATCCAAGAGATTGAGGGAGTTCACCACCCGATCGAATACTTCGGTGGGATTCTCAAATAGGAGTAAGAACAAGCAGAATACGTCTTCTAAAGCCCAGATCACTTCTATCGCTAGTGTCGGTAGTGCTCGGCCAAATAGGCCAGAGGGTTCGTAGTGTGGTAGGTGTCACTTCGGTGAGTGTCGAGGGAATGAGAGAGGCTGTTTTAAATATGAGTCGTTGGACCATTTTATTCGTAACTATCCCAAGTTGGATGAGAAAAAGAAAAAGCTAGATGTGAGGGCGAGTAGTGCTCCTTCGAGGGGTAAACCACAAAAGAATCCAAGCAGTGGGGCTAGCGGTAGAGGTGCTCCTAGAGATTCAGCTGTGAGGTTCAAGGGTCGTGCGCCTGCAAGAACTTATGCCATTCGCGCTCGTGGAGAGGCATCTTCACCAGATGTGATTACGGGTACTTTTTCTCTTCATGATATTTCTGTTATTGCTTTAATTGATCTGGGGTCTACCCATTCTTATGCCTACATGAAATTAGTACCCAGTATGAATATGCTAGTTGAACCTACTGAATTTGTGGTGGAAGTGTCTAACCCATTAGGCAAACATGTGTTGGTAGACCAAGTATGTAGAAACTGCCCCTTGACAATAAGAGGTCATTGTTTCTGGCTAACCTTATGTTGTTGCTGTTTGATGAATTCGATGTAATCCTCGGTATGGACTGGTTGACTTCGCATGGGGTTGTATTGGACTGTGAACGAAAAGTGATCGAGTTGAAATGTGAAAACGGGGATGTCCTCTGGGTTGAACAGAGTGAATCGAATAACTTACCTGTAGTAATATCGTCTATGACTTCGGAGAGATATTTGAGAAAAGGATATGAGTCTTACCTTGCATTTGTGTTAAATATTCAAGCGTCAAAAGTGAAAATTGAGTCAGTGCCTGTGGTATATGAATACCCAGATGTGTTTCTGAAAGAGTTGCCTGGATTGCCTCTAGCTAGGGAAGTTGAGTTTAGTATTGAGCTGGTCCCTGGTACGGCACCCATCTCGATCGATCCGTATAGGATGGTTCCTACGAAGTTAAAGGAGTTGAAGGCTTAATTACAAGAGTTAATGGAAAAGGGTTTTGCAAGACCAAACTAGTCACCGTGGGGTGCTCTGGTACTTTTTGTAAAAAAGAAAGACGGGTCGATGAGATTGTTCGTAGACTACCGACAACTCAACAAAGTAACCATAAAGAACAAGTATCCCTTGCCAAGGATCGATGATCTGTTCGATCAGTTGAAGGGAGCCACTATGTTTTCCAAGATCGACTTAAGGTTGGGCTACTATCAGTTAAGGGTTAAGAGCAAGATGTACCAAAAATCGCATTTAGGACGAGGTATGGGCACTATGAGTTTCTTGTTATGCCCTTCAGTTTAGCAAATTCTCTTGCGGTGTTTATGGATTTAATGAACCACATTTTTCGGCCGTATTTGGATCAGTTCATGGTGGCCTTTATCGACGACATATTGATTTACTCAAGTAATAAGAGTGAACACACGGAGCATTTGAGAACTATTTTACAAACCTTGAGACGTAAGTAATTATATGCCAAGTTCAGTAAGAATGAATTTTGGCTTAAAGAGGTTGGATTCCTAGGACACATCGTGTCGGGAGATGGGATCAGAGTTGACCTAAGTAAGATCTCGGCTATTGTTGAGTGGAAAACGCCGAGGAATGTAACAGAGGTTCGAAGCTTTCTGGGTTTGGCTGGATACTACCAAAGATTTGTGAATGGATTCTCTATGATAGCCACTCCGATGACAAGGTTGTTACAAAATGATGTCAATTTCGAATAGACAGAGAAGTGCAAACAGAGTTTTGAGAAATTAAAGGCTTTATTGACCGAAGCTCCAGTTTTAGTGTAACCAGAATCGGGAAAGGAGTTGGTGGTGTATAGTGATGCATCCTTGAATGGGGTAGGTTGTGTGCTCATGCAAGAAGGTAAGGTGATAGCCTATGCCTCGAGACAGCTAAAGCCACACAAGAGAAATTACCCGACCCACGATTTGGAGCTAGTAGCTATAGTGTTTGCATTAAAGATTTGGAGACACCATTTGTATGGTGAGAGATGTCGGGTTCTCACCAACCATAAAAGTCTAAAGTATTTGATGACTCAGAAGGAGTTGAACTTACATCAATAGCAATGGTTAGAGTTGATAAAAGACTACGAGTTGGTGATTGACTACCATCCCGGAAAGGCTAATGTAGTAGCCGATGCTTTGAGTAGGAAATCATTGTTCGCCTTAAGGGTTATGAATGCTCAGTTGTGTGTGACTGATGATGGTTAGGTTCTGGAAGAGTTGAGATCTAGATCGATGTTCCTACAAGAGATTTACAAATCTCAAAATAACGATAGTAAATTGCAAGCTAAGAGAACTCAGTACGAGTCGGGTGTCGAATCAGAGTTTAGTATTGGTGCTGACGGTTGTATAATGTACTGAGGCAAAATTTTTGTACCCAAGAATAATGAGCTCATTCAGAAGATTTTGCGAGAGGCACATAGTGGTTGTTTGTCTATCCACCCGGGTAGTGTGAAAATGTACAATGATTTGAAGAAAATGTACTAGTGGTCGGGAATGAAAAGAGACATTTCTGAATTTGTCTCTAAGTGTCTAATTTGTCAACAAGTGAAGGCTGAACACCAAGTACCCTCGGGTTTACTTCAGCCTATGATCATTCCCGAGTGGAAATAGGACCAAGTAACCATAGATTTTGTGTCAGGGTTGCCTTTGACACCAAGGAAAAAGGTTTCAATTTGGGACATTGTTGATAGACTTATTAAGTCAGCACATTTTATACCAGTGTGTACCGACTATTCCCTTGAGAAATTGGTCGATCTTTATGTTTCTGAGATCGTGAGACTTCATGGAGTGCCATTGTCAATTATTTCGGATAGAGATCCGAGGTTTACCTTATAGTTTTGGAGGAAGTTGCAAGAGGCATTGGAAACGAAACTGAATTTTAGCACGGCTTTTCACCCCCAGACTGATGGTCAATCTGAGCGGACGATTTAGATTCTTGAGGACATGTTACAGTGTTACGTCCTTAAATTTCAGGGTAGTTGGGAAAAATACTTAGCATTAGTAGAATTCACCTACAACAGTTATCAATCAAGCCTGAAAATGGCACCTTATGATGCTTTGTATGGGCGTAAGTGCCGAACGCCTTTATATTGGACTGAGTTGAGAGAGAATCAAATTCACGAGGTCAACTTAGTCAGAGAGACTGAAAAAAAGGTTAAAGTAATTTGTGATTGTATAAAGGCCACATTAGATAGACATAAATCCTATGTGGATTTGAAATGAAAAGAGATCGAGTTTCAAGTCAGGGATAAAGTGTTTTTGAAAGTATCCCCGTGGAAGAAAGTCCTTAGATTCGGTAGAAAAGGCAAGCTGAGTCCGCGGTTTATTGGACCTTATGAGGTGACCAAGAGAATTGGGCCGGTAGCATACCGATTAGCCTTGCCTCGTGAGCTAGAGAAAATTCATGATGCATTTCATGTGTCGATGTTGCGCCGCTACCAATCTGACCCCTCACACGTGATTTCACCAGAAGAAATTGAAATAAGCCCGGATATGACCTATGGTGAAGAACCGATTAAGATTTTGGATCGAGAGGTCAAGAAGTTGAGGAATAAATGTATAGCACTCGTAAAGGTTTTGTGGCATAGACACGGAGTCGAGGAATCTACGTGGGAACCCGAAGAGACTATGAGAGATCAATACCCAAACTTATTCACTGGTAAGATTTTCGGGGACGAAAATCCCTAAGGGGGAGAATTGTAACAGCCTGATTTTGGGCATAGTTGAAATAGCGGTTTTGAGACCACTAATCCAAGGTCAGAGAAAGTATTTTATTATTATTTTAAAGCTATAACATGCTTATATTAGTGCATGAAAAATTTGGTGAAATAATTTTAGCGTTTATGAGCTTATTGAGAAAAAAAGACTAAATTGCATAAAGTTCAAAAGTCTTAATTTGATAGCTAAGGGTGTTAAATTGCCATGAAACTTAAATTGGGGGACTTTAAAGGGAAAATAGACCCTTATACTATAGCTTGGCCGGCCATGAGATAGAAAAATTAAATGGTCAATATGTTAGGTATTTGATGACATAATATGTGATAAAATAATGCCCTAAAGCCTAGCAATCATCTTTTTTCTCCACCCTTTCTTCTGGACCGAAAATATCAGCCATTAGAGGAGTTTTTTAAGCTAGAATTTTCAGCCATTTAATCACTCTACAAGTAAGTGATCTTGAGGGTTTTTCTTGATGATTTTTATACTTTTAGAACCCTTGTAACATGAGCTTTCAAATGAGGGGACTATTTTGCAAAATGGTTGAAAGTCTAGGGTTTTACCATGAGTGTGTTCATGTTGTTTTCTGAAACTTTATGGAAGAATATGAGTTATGGTAGTGTAATAAACAACTTTTATGAAGAGATTTCTCATGAAAACCCTAAAAAAGACCGTTTTGCATAAGTTGTAAAATAGGTGATAAATGTGTGAAATATTAAGAATTTTTGGACTGCTTCTAGTATAAAAAGTAACCGGCTAGGCTTGGTTCGTGAGAAAATGTGATAAAAATCGATTTTTGGACCTAAGGGTAAAATGGTCATTTTGTAAAAGTCTAGGGGCAAAATGGTCATTTTGCCTAATTTTAAATTGTTGAGTACCTAGATTAATAAAATGATTAAATTTGTGAATTTTCATCATTATAGATCAAGAAGTGCAAAATCCGAGTCTAGATCGGGGAAAAGTAGAGCAAGTAGACTAAAACCGAATAGCAGCCTACTTTTTGTAATCCGAGGTAAGTTGTATGTTAATAATGCAACTCTATCTTTATGATGTGCATTTGTCTTGATATGACTTAAATTGCTTCGATTTTGAATATGAGAATACATGTTGAGAAATTGACATGGTAGGGATTTACGTTGAGCATTTGGAATAAACTTGGATATTGGTACCCTGATATTGGGTGATATGTGTGGTAGTGTAAGACATGTCTGGGACATGCATCGGCCATAATATGAGAGCCAGTGTAAGACATATCTGGGACATGCATCGACTTCGAGATATTTAAGCCAGTGTAAGACATGTCTGGGACATGCATCGACGTTAAGACAAGAGCTAGTGTAAGACATGTCTGGGACATGCATCAGCCTCGCGATGGACAAGCTAGTCTAAGACCTATCTAGGACATGGCATCAACTTGTTACATGTCAATGTAAGACCTTTCTGGGACATGGCATTGACACCGATAGATGAGAGCCAGTGTAAGACCATGTCTGGGACATGGCGTCGGCATCTTAGCCCATGTTAAGGCTATCGAGTATCCAGTAGTATTCCAAATGGTTCAACAAAAGGTTTATAATTTAAATCGAAATAAGAAAAGTTGTGATCATGTGATGAGTGGTACAGGTACCAAATTTAAATGTATGAGATAAGGGTTTAGTGCATGAAATATGAATTGTATTAGATGGTGATGAGTAAGTTGAACTTACGTCTATTTATAGTATTTGTAAATAAACTATGAAAGGTTATGAGCATATTGTTTTATGATAAGTAGTTGTTGTTTATTTTCAAGCAACTTACTAAGCTTTATGCTTACCCTATCTCTTTTCCTTTTTCTTATAGTGCCGCCTAATTAGCTTGTGAATCAACGAACGTCAGAGACATCAATCACACTATCAAATCGAAGCACTTGGTATAATTAGTTCTGAAATTTTGATTATGGCATGTATAGGAACTTTGATTTTTTTTAGTGTCACATTGTTTTGGGGCCAAATGTGTTGACTTGTTTTAGTAATTGACACCATTTTGTAATAGGCCACGGAAAATGGCAAATGTTGAGGGTTGTTATATGAATGCAAGAGGTTCTTTCATGAATGAGTAATTCGTTGGTTGCTTTGGTATATATATGAAATCTGTAGATGCCTTAGATGTAGTTGTTGAATTGAGAAATTAGGTTGTTACGTTGTGTTTCAGGGTGGCAAAGGGCTTGATAGATAGCCCTATATTGTCTACACAGGTAGACACACGGGCGTGTATCTAGGCCGTGTGTGATACACGGTAAGCCCCATGGGTGTGTTGTTGGACCTTGTGTCCCCTGCACATAAAAATTTCGAGTCAGAATGCATGGTAGTAAACACACGGACAGAGACACAGCCATGTGTCTCAACCGTGTAGAGGACACGTCCTTTGGCAGGCGTTTGCCCCGGCTGTGTGCCCTAAATTGGATCTGATGTCAGAAACAAAATGTCAAGGTTTTTAGACATGGGCTAGGACACAGGCGTGTCATGGCCGTGTGAGGGACACGAACAATAGACACGGGCGTGTCTCAGGCCGTGTGAAAACTTTTGTGGGTTCGAATTTAGAATTAAATTCATACAGGCATGGGACACCGGCATGTCCCGAGATGCTTAGGCCGTGTGTGTCACACGGGCCATCAGCGTGGCCATGTCTTAGTGAACACACGGGCGTGTTGCCCTCCCATACGGGCGTGTGCCCTATTTCAAGGGCTATTTTTCTAAAGTTGGTTAAGGACCCGAGCCAATCCCAAATGATTTTCCAATGGTCGTTTGAGGCCTCGTAGGCCCATATTATGAAATTTAGACAAGGTTTGAAAAAGTTTTAAATTTGATCACGCCTTGATGATTCGAGAACGTTGGAATGCATGCGTTTAAGTGTGGTAATGCCTCTCATCCTGTCCCAGCGTAGGACTTGGGTGTAGGGTGTTACAATTTATACATGTACTTTTAACAAAGTTGTCTTCTTGAGTAGTATTCACTAAATTATTCATATCCGAACCTACAGAATTTCAAATTAAGATTTGCCTTTTGTTTTTGAAACTAGACTCAATGAAATTTTTACCATAAAAATTTCAGAATTTATTTCAAAGTAGATTTATACCAATTTTTTTAAAACCTCCCCTATTCTACTACTAGGTGGCTTCAAATCTTCTTCACTAAAAATTAAATATCTTTCAGTACAAGTCTCATATTATGTTGTCATTTGTTTCCTTTGAAAATAGACTCATTAGTATTTTAGGAATATAAATATCATCTCCTAAAATTTTTTTTACAATTTATAATGATTTTTCAAAGTTAGAACAAGGGGACCTGAAATCATTCTGAAGTTATCTCATAAAAAGTATTATATCTCATAATCTAAAATTCCATTGCTTTCATGATTGATTTTATACAAAACTAGACTCAATAATATTTCATTTTATATTTTATTCAACCTCTAACTCAATTTCTATAATATTTGGTGAATTTTCAAAGTTATACTACCACTGTTGTCCATAAAGTGTTTAGTGAAATATTTTGCTCTTCTATGATTTGATTAAGTAATTTTTTTCTCATTTCATTATATAACATACTACATTCCAACCAAATTCAATGTCAAAACATATGACCACTAAGTTTCACTAATTCTTATTTTTGTTCAAATTAGTCCTCTAGTTCTATCATTAATCTCAAAAATAGCATTTTAAACTCAAACAATCATTTCCAATTTACCTCAATGTCATACTTTGCAAAACAAAATAAATATGTAACAAATATAATGATTCAATTTATAGAAATAAAAACATAACATGAATTAAGTTAGTTACATTTGAACTTACCTCGCAAAACAGCAACTAACTGAGCTTTTAATGACTATTCGACAACTTTTGCTTTTTTGTGACTAGCCTCGATTTGGTTCAATTATTGATCCTGCAAGTAACCGAACCTTTGAAGCTTAACAATGACTACCTCAGTTTCTTTTGTTTCAAAATGTGAAGAATAAGATAAAAATGGATGACAACATCCTTTCTCTTATTTATTATTTCTCATTCCATACTTTATTATTTCAATTATAAAAGTAATATAATTTATAAACAAAACTCTTACCTAATCGTCCACTACAATTCTAAAATGGTCTAATTTCCATTTTAACCTTAGTTTAATTACTATTTGTCTTTTAGAAACTAAAATCTATAGGGATTAATTTTTTTACCACTTTTATTATTGAATTCTTGTACCTTAACTAGTCACTAATTTCGTAAAATTACCTATCCAAAATTCAATTCATCTATACAATAACTCTGTAAATATTTAATAAAAAACTTTACGGGCTCGGTTTATAGAAATAGGGTCCTAAAATCGTATTTTCCAATACCACTGACTTTAGAGTCGTTACAAGAAAGGGTTCAATTTCATTTGTATCAAAATATTCTCTATGATTGTAGTAGTTGATAAAATTTTTGCGGTGGACACTTGAAACAAACATAACAATGATCGAAGTCGATGGCAACTCACCATCATTTGTAGTGATGGAAAAGTTTGAATATAACTGGTAATCATGGTACCACATACTGCAACTTGATCCATGCACCTCCTATGTAATAGCTCGATTTTGGGGCTAGTAGGAATAGTGGTCTCGGGACCATAAATATGAAGTTTGAGAAATTATTTTATTATTAAAATAGATTCATAGCATGTTTATAATAGTGCATGAAAATTTTGGTGGGCTAATTTTAACGTTTATGAGCTCAATTGTGAAAAAAGACTAAATCACATAAAGTGTCAAAGTCTTAAATTGATAACTAAAGGTTTTATTTTATTAGAGAATCAAATTTGGGGATTTTAAAGGGCAATTAGACCCTTTTAAAGGGTATAGTCGGCCATAGAGTCAAAAAGAGGACAAAATCTTAAAATTTGGTGAGTTATGTGGCTTATTTTTGTCTAAAATAGAAATAAATCAAGGAAGAATGATATCATCCCTTTTTTATCTTCTTTCTCCACCAAAAATCAGCTATTAAAGGGGGTTTGAGAGCTTAAAATTTTCAGCAACTTGAAGCACTCACAAGTAAGTGATTTACATACCTTTTGTTGATGATTTTTGCATGTTTGAGACCCTTGAAGCATGAGCTTTCAAATGAGGGGACTATCTTGCAAAATGGTTGAAAGTATAATGTTTTTCCATGATAGAATTTAGGGTGTTTTCTGAAATTTTATGGAAGAATATGAGTCTTAGTTGTGTAATAGACAACTTTTGTGAAAGGTGTTACCATGAAAATACCAAAAAGGGACTATTTTGCACAAGTTGTAAAATAATTGATAAATGTGTGAAATAGAGAAAATTTTGGGTTGCTATAAGATTAAAAAGAGTTCATCTAGGCTTAAGATGCGAAGAAACTCGATAAAAATTGATTTTCGAGCATAGGGGTAAAATTGTCATTTTGCCAAAGTCTAAGGGCAAATGGTCATTTTACCGAAGATGTGAATTTTTAATTGCTTAATTTTATTTAGCAATTAAATGAGTGCATTTTGCTATTTTAGATCAAGAATTTCCAAATCCAAACCTAGATCGGGGGAAAGCCAAGCAAATTGACTAAACCGACTAGTCGCCACATTTTGTAATCCGAGGTAAGTTGTATGTAAATAATACAACTACATTGCTAATGTAGGTATTGAATTAAAATAGAATGAATTGCTTGATTGTGGAATTGAGAAAGTATGATGATAATAGAGATAGTAGAATTCCTGTTTGAACCTGGGAAATAAATCGGATATTCATGCCATGACATATGGGTTACTGTTGGCTAGTGTAAGACATGTCTGGGACATGCATCGGCCACATTATGAGAGTTAGTGTAAGACCATGTCTGGGACATGGTAGCGGCATTGAGACGAGAGCTATGTAAGACATGTCTGGGACATGCATCAGCCTCGAGACGTAAGCCAATGTAAGACATGTCTGGCATATGCATCGGCTACGAGATGATAGTCAGTGTAAGACCATGTCTGGGACATGGCATCAACTTGAGATATGAGCCAATATAAGACAATGTCTGGGACATAGCATCGACACCTTACCCACGTTAGAGGCTTAATGAATATCCGGTAGTGTTCTAAATGATTCAACGGTGAACGTTATGTTCTTAAGATAATGAGGAAAGTATAACCGTGTTGTGAGTAGTACAGGTACCTAATTGGTACATATGAGATATGAGCTCATTGTATAATATGTGACTTGTATGGATGGTTATGAGTAAGTTATGCTTATGCCTACCTTGGTATTATGAGCATGTGGATTATTGATAAATTGTTGTTGTTGTATACTTACTAAGTTTTTATCCTTACTCCCTTTCCTTTCCATTTCCTTACAGTGCCGCCTAGCTAGCTCAAGGATCACCAAAAGTCAAAGATATCGATCACACTATCAACTGAAGTGATGGTCGTTTTATGAACCACTAAACTAGACTATGATCATGACTAAGGCAAGCGCACCTATTGAATGGTAGTATTATTTACACCTATTCGTTTCTGAATCTAACAATTTATTCACTTGTCTTGATTTGTAGAAATCCCTAAATTATATTAATATCTCTTTCGAGACTAAAAAAAATTGACTCTAGGTTGATTAATTTAAATATCTTTCTAATTAAAACCCCTATTGTTGCATTAAATCGATCTATAGATTCCCTTATTAGATTTGACTCTAATCCGGCAGATTTATGTCGCCCTATTTCTAGGGTTGCATGCAACTCCACTGAATTATGTGAGATCTACTCTTAAACAAGGACTTTTGCTCCACTGAATAAGCACATCAAACTTGGAATAATATCCTAAAAATATTAAGGCAAGAATTAATAACTCATAACTAAGAACAAGAACAAGTATTTATCATTAAATTCAGAATATTAAATAATAAGATCAATCTTAGGTTTCATCCTCTCTAAGTATTTAGGGAGTTTAGTTCATAATGTAGTAGGAATACATCTCAAAAATAGGAAAATAACAAAACATAAAGAAACCCAAAAACTTCGAGAGAAATTGAAGGGAGATCTTCAATCTTGAAGGCGATCCTACTTTCGAGCTGAATCTGTTGGCGTTCTTCGAGTAATTCCTATGTTCTACTTTGCGTGTCCCCTTTTAGATCCTCTCCTCGTGTGTTTTTATAGACTTTGGAATGCCTTAAATAGCCCAAAATTAGCCTTTTTCGAGTAGAATTAAAATAAGTCTCAACAGGGACACGGCCTTGTGGTACGCCCGTGTGATGGTGCTCAGACCGTATGCAATTTTGATATGGTTTTAAGTCGACACGGTCATGACACATGGGCGTGTGGTCTTCCCGTGTGTCTCACACGGGCGTGTGGATTACCTATGTGGAAATGTCTGGGTCGTGTGCAGCATTGAAATTAAAGGATTAGGAGCATTAAATTTACTAAATCTTATGATAAATCATCCAAAAATATGCCAAGCATAGGATTAAAATATGTTACTTTTGAGGTTTATCAAATATCCCCACACTTAAGCATTTGCTTGTCCTCAAGAAAAAATCTCAACTCACAATTAAATTGCATTCTTCTCAACTTATAATTCTTATCAATAATGTTTCGAAATAATTCACAAATAATCATACATTGAGAATTCAACTAAAGATTTTAATAAAAACAATCCAAGTTCAACATTTTAATAATAAAAACATAGGTATTTCCCTTTATCTAAATAATTACCTTTAATTCCAAATCGACAAGAGTTGACATCCTCACTAAAGATTCACTCAAATCACTCAAAGTGTTTAATGTTCAACAATTAAGCACTAATTAGTCAAACATGAAAAGTTATTACCATAGGCTTGCCTGAAAATCAAATCTCCACCACTATAAATAAGATGGTACACAAATCAAAAGGTCTTTAGCAGGGTTGTAATGGGGCTGGGGTTAAAGGTGTGGATAAAGGCTGAAAAAGAGAGTTAGAATCGAGATCAATTTAATAATTTACCAACCTTATAAAAATAAAGCTAATTACTGAATTGCAAATAAGTGCCAAGCTTATTACGAAAGGATAACAATATGTAATTACATGAGTATATAAATATACGTTTTTTTAAGAACAAGAACAATAATAGAAAGTACATAATAAGAAATAATTCAGCAACTAAAATGGACGAAAATAGTTAGGTAACTAATCAAATCAAATCTCGATAAAAAGGGAGTCAATAAGAAGGTAGAAATTCTTAACGAATAAAAAAGGGTTAAGTTATGGGTTAACATTTAATGGGAAAATATCAAGAAATGGTGTTTAAGCCTCAAAGGGGTTCACTAAGGGTTAATTATGTGGGTAGGCTTTTTATAAAGTGAGTGGATTAAAGCCTAAGTGCCTTTATCATCTCGGTATATCAAATCGAAGGTGTAGTCTCGACATGTATAATCGATGCAAGTTCTAGAATAACAAATCAGTATTGACTCACTCATAACTATCAATAAAAGTGAGCAAGAAAAATGCATGCTCTAAAGGCTCAAAAT
Organism: Gossypium longicalyx; assembly: GCA_025698465.1. Taxonomy (NCBI): domain Eukaryota; kingdom Viridiplantae; phylum Streptophyta; class Magnoliopsida; order Malvales; family Malvaceae; genus Gossypium; species Gossypium longicalyx. The sequence continues at coordinate 32,339,934 of CM047006.1, forward strand.
CTTACAAAAATTATGGGTTTTTGATGTCAATCCTGTAAACTTAAAATTTCAAGATAATACATCAATTCAGAGAAACAACCTAGCAATTTTAATTCTCAAAAGTCACTTATCATGCTTGATTCTTTAATATCTTAAAGTTTAAATAATAAATTCACAATTACCTATGATTTAATCCAAAGCATATCAATAAAAATCATAAATCAATCAAAATTCACTCTAATAGTAATATGAGAAAATTATTTGATGATAATATATAATTCAGGGATTTTCAAATAATAATATGATTAACCTCCCCACACTTAAGATGTACATTATCCTCAATGTACAAAGATAGATAATAACAATATAAACAGAATATCAGAAGAAAGGGAGAAAAGTGAAATTGCCCTGAAAATTGGATGAAAAATCCCAGAATAGTGAAGAGTTGAAATGTAGGCAAAGTGAATTTTAGTGCATGATTCTGAGCAACTAAAGAAAATGAAACACAGTTGTTGAAGAAGATTAGAGGGTTACTCGATAAAAGCCATAAAGATAAAATTAGTTCAAAATAAAAAAAAATGACTCTCTAAAAGCAACATAATAAAAATAAAAATAAAAATAACATAAGTGGACTCAAAGGTCCTCATCATCAGACTAATCAGTGTCACAAGTCAGTGGCGCTGGAGGAATGATGTGAAGGTACTGATAGATCTGTTGCAAAGTCGCATCAATGTTGTCAAACCTCTAGAAACACTACTGTTTGAATTGAGTAAACCGCTCCGAGAGGTTCGCAAGGGTAGCTATAGAATAAGTAGGGTGGTGACTTGAATGTGGTGGTGGCTGTGGTGGGTCCTCATGATAGGGAGGAACATTATTAGTGACGTCCTCTGGGTCATGCTGAATGTTAGACTAGACTAGTCTATACTGAGGGGAGTCCACTCCACGTTGCCGCTCGATCATCCTCATGTGGATCATGCTCGAGATGCCCTGGGGGACATCTGACCGACAAGGGCAAGCGTCGAGGACTACTCCGGCGTGTTGAGTAAATCGATGTGTCGAGCGAGACGAGTCACGTAAGGGCCGAGAAAGATGGGGCCCTTCTTATGGTGTTCAGTCTGATTGTAGCAAGCGAGCATAATGAAATATGCCACATCAAACACATGTTTGGTGGTCATGCTCCACAGTAGTGATGTGAATTTGAAAAATCATTAAAAATAATAGAGATATAATTAGATGATGAATAAAATATGGAATTGAATAATTATGAGTATATTTTCATATGGAAGAAACGAAACAGGTATATGAGTTATATTTTATGAGATGTTTAAATTTTTGTGAAACAGGGTTAGAGTAATTTCTAGATCCCCTGTTCTGACTTTGGAAATTCACCATAAATTGTATAAAAATATTTAGAAGTCATAATTTATATGTACAGATTTCTTATTGAGTCTAGTTTTAAGAGAAAGAAACTTCATAGTCATTGAAATTCTGTACAGAGAGATAACTGATTCGTAATACACACAGGTCAGAGTAGTTAAAACCTAAAACAGGGGAGACTTTAACTAATAAACTGTACTAATTGGCCCAGCCAAAAATTCTATAAAAAAATTAGTAAATAGATATATGAGTCTATTTTCAGGGAAAATTGACGGAATTGGATTTTGAGTTTCGTAACTTGAGATATGAATTTTTAAGCGACTGTGACGCAGTTAGCTAGCTTGTCTGGAATTTCTAAAATTAAATTGTTTGAGCTGTTTAAGCAATGAATTAAGTCTGTTAACACCTCGTGTTCGACTCCGACAACAGTCTCGGGTACGGGGCGTTACATTTGGTGGTATCAGAGCAGGTTTAGTCAGTTCTCGGGCTAACCTAGCATGTGTAAAAGTTTAGCTGTAATGCCACTGATCTGTGATAGTGTGATGTCTTCGGACGCGTATGAGTACCGTCTTATTTAGATAGGGTACTCTCCAACCGAGTTGCGCCGACCATGTTCAACGTTATTTGAAGGTATTTGAGTAAAATTATGATTATGATAAGTATCGGTTCAGAAAAGTATGAATAAAGGTTTATGATACATATGTGATAAATATTCATATTTGCTTAATGCTCATATGATGTAGTGTATATGGCTTACTTGATAAGATGAACGGAATAAATAGAAAGTAGTAGAGGTATGAATAAAAGTCATAATATTATGATACGAATGAAAATGTCCTTATTTTGATTTGGACGTCGAATGTTGATGAATGCTAATGATATATAATTTTTATGAGATAAAGGATTATAATGAAATGAACTTATCTATGTTAAATTGTTGGACTGAATTATATGATTGTAATGATATGTACATGATGATGCACGAAATGAAAGTTATGATTGTGGTGCAAATATCTATGTTTGTTTGGCCTTATATGATGTCATGAGCATGACTTAATTTAATTAAATGAATGGATAAGTAAAGCTATCTAGAAAACATAGAATATATGCATAAGTATATTGTCTAAATGGGACAATAGGAAAATTGGTGTAAGCCAACATGAATGAATGACATGATTTTGATGATGTTGTTATGATGATGGAAGTTGTGTCATATGTGTATGTATAAAAAAGTCGAGTCAGAGGTCCTACACCCCTCCCCCTTACCGAAATGGTACTTATAATGGAATTTCATGAGATTTGTATTGAATAAGTTTCCGGTTGAGAACCCAAAGAGTTCAGTGATAGAATAATTATAAGTATGATCAGAGATTGAAAATGAGCTGATAAGTAAAGTCGAGCCAAGAAAAAGTATCGGATTGACGTAAAGATTATTGGAATTATGCACTGTTCCAGTTAGAAAAGGAATTCTCCTTGGTAAATCGAATTACTCAGGTGCAAGGTTGAGAAAAGTGTAAATCAAAATTTATTCAGAACTGGCCTTCTTTAGCGAATGGTTTAATATGAAATTTGTGACGGTAGGACTAGTTGGGGAAATGATATTTGAAATGTGAACTATCTGAGTGTGATAGTTATGACTGGACAGATTTAGCAGTCTCTTTTGAGATGTTCTATATGTTTACCGTTCTCAGAAATATTTCTATGGCTATTGATCTTCTGAAGAAATTCTTGTTATATGGGAATGTCTTTTAATCCTGGTGTTGGATGAAAGCATTGGTAGTCTGACTGGTTTATAATTTATATTGCTCTATTTCATCGGGTATTCTATTTCATTTCGTCTGATAAGAATTGATGAGAGAATACATATGATATTATGATTCTGTTTCTTCTACTTGATGCTTCATCTGATATATATGTATGTGAAGATATATTGTTCTTGTTATATTTGATTCTAGTGGGATTAAATGATGTTTTCTTTTGGACTTTCTTTCTTTGAAGAATTATCGGGGTATTCCGTACTTTCTCTATGAGTTTGGTTTTCGATTCTCCGGCTTGGTTTTTGATTCTCCAACATAGTATCGTATCTTGGATTTCTTTATTCTGGACTTCTTTATTCTGGATTTCTCTATTTTGGATTTCTTTATTCGGTTTTCTTGTTATCTTTGTTCCATAATTTGTCAATTATGGCTCGTGTTCGAAGTGCGTTCTTCAGCTCGTGATAATCATGTCAAATATGACTATACTTCTAATTTGGTCTTGGTAATATGGTGATTTTAGTATTGAGGTTTTTTTTTTTCTAATTTCTGTGTAAGGATTTGACATCAGTAAAGGCATAAGTGATAAAAGCGCGAGTTTCAGTCGGTATGGTGAATTATCTATTTGAAAGATTTCATGCGACAATTATTTCAGGATTATTTTTCCCAAGTCTGATAATAGAATTTCATTTTGTACGGATAAAAGAGTAAATAGTCTGAACAAGAAGTGTATATTTATTAGAAAAAGTTTGATATTAGTTAAAGTCACTACGAATGATAAGGTTTTCATTTTGTAAAAACTGAAAAGTTTATTACATGTTGACAAAGTTCAGATAGATGAGAATATTGGTAGCCGAAGCGTCTGAACTAGACTAGTCTACATTGAGTAAAGACTTCCTGACTTTCAGTAATGTACTGTGGTATGAATTGTGATGTGTTTCAAGACAGTGAGGTAATGTGATAGTTTAGAGCATTCGATGTTACATAAAATCGGAGTTGTTAAAGGGGTTAAAGCCGAGCATTGGGATCTATCAAAATTATCCTTGTCAGTGTTGATATTGGGATGGAAATGAGAAGGACTATTCTTGAGGCCATATCAGAATTATTTCCATGGCAGAAAGAGGAAAATGTGATGTGTCCTATTGTTAAATGTTTGGCGAGATCTATAAATCATATCTGTATTGAATGAATTCCTACTCATTAGATTCATGGAAATTCAGGTCTCTTTGATTGTTGGATTTCTTGGAATTCCGGTCTCCATTAATCAAGTTAAGATCCGGGTTTTATGTCATGATATCATGGGAAACTGAGAAGGGTTGAAAATTTAAGAATAGTTGAGAGTTGAGACTGTAAGCTTTCAGATCATATGAGAAATTAAAGAGATGTATTGGAGGTACAGTCTAAGTGAAAGTTCTTCGGCACCGAATATGAGATTAAAAGTGAAGACCACTTTTCTGGTAAGATTTTCGGGGACGAAAATCCCTAAAGGGGGGAGAGTTGTAATATCCTGATTTTGGGCCTAGTCAAAATAGTGGTTTCGTGACCACAAAATATGAGATAGAAATAATCATTTTATAATTATTTTGATGTTTATGATATGATTACATGATTGTGTGAAATTTTCATGAAGAAATTTTATGCATAAAGTGCTTAAATTGAAATTAGGGACTAAATCGAATAATTTGCAAAAACTTGCATTCTAGAAGTTTCTAGTATGAAATTGTTTTGAAATATTAATTAGGAGGTCTTAAATAGAAATTTTACCAATTTCTAAGTTTATGGACAAAAATTGGACATGGATGGAATTTTTGAAAAGTTTAGTAGTAAGGGCATTTTGGTAATTTAGGGGTAAAATGAATTAAAATACAAAATTAAAAGCCAATTTTGCTCATCTTCTTCACCATGGCCGAAAATAGCAAGGAGAAACCATGGCTAGGGTTTTTTAAGCTTCCAAGCTCGATTGTAAGTCCATTCTAGCCCCGTTTTTCAAGTTCTTTACGTTTTTGGAGTCCCGGTAGCTCGATTTAGCTTATGCTAGCAATAATTTAACCTAGGGTTTATATTTGGAAAAATACCCATAGGTGAAATTTGTGTATTTTGGTGTTTTATGATAGAATATGAGGTTTTAAATTATGTTAGACAACTTGTGCTACTCGGTTTTAAGTGAAAACGAGCAAAAGGGCTTAATCGGTAAAAATACCTAATAGTCATAAGTACATGTTAGACTGAGAATTTGATGTTGCCATAGAAGGGAAAAATGATCAGCATGTCATAAAACATAAGAAAATAGGCTGAAGTTTAATTTACGAGCTTTGGGGCAAAAGTGTAAATATGCAAAAGTTTAGGGGCAAAATTGTAATTTTTCCAAATATGATTTTGGGTCAATTTGAATAATGTGAGTCCTAATTAGACTATATTTTAAATGATAGAACAAGGAAAACTGAAATTCGAGCTAAAATGGGGAAAATACCAAGTTGTGGACGAAATGGTAAAAGTATCCATTTTCGCATACTAGGTAAGTTCATGTGTAAATGTAGTAACATAATTATCATTTTAAGTAATTTAATGTTATTTATGTGATATGATGATTAATATCATGAAAAATTATGCTTTATTTTATGGTTATTATTGAATAATATGTAAATTATGATTTGCTACCGAGTATCGGTTTCGATGTTCCGTGGAAGACGGCAAAGATGTGTAATCGAGGAAAAAGCCCGTTTGAACCTTGGGAATAGATTATAATACAAGTGACATGTCACTGGGATATTTGGGCATCCGAACTCGTTGAGTTGAGTCCGAGTTCACTTATGGATGCGAATGTCCGAACTCGTTGAGTTGAGTCCGAGTTCGTGAAATGTAACTAGGCATCCGAGCTCGTTGAGTTGAGTCCGAGTTCACTTATGGATACGAACGCCCGAGCTTGTTGATTTGAGTCCGAGTTCGCTTATGGGCGGGTTACATAGTAGCCTGGCTACATATGTGGCACTTATGTGCAAACTTTCCATGTATCCGAATTATATTCCGATGTGTTCAACGGGTAAAGTTCTACTCAAGTGGAGGAATACTCAAGATGAAAGGGACGTATTGGTAAGTGTTGTGAAATGGATACTTTGAACAGGTATGTACTTAACCCTCGGGTTGAAAAATCGATATAACAACAATATGGTAAGATGATAAATGAAAATATGATATGAATGTCTTGGTGATGATTATACAAATGATGTTTTATGTTTGCTTATATGGTTATGTTACTTGCTATTTGCATGTGAACTTACTAAGCATTTATGCTTACTCCCTCCTTTTCATTCCTTGTAGTGTTGACAAGCCAGCTCGGAAATCGGGAACGGTCGAAGGCACGCTCACACTATCCGTATACCATCTTGGCATAATGGCTTGGATATTTTGATTATGGCATGTATAGCATTATAATCATTTTGTATATATGGTCTTATGATATGGTTATTGAGTAGTATAAAAATGCTTGGTAATGATTAGCCATTGGAATGGCTAATTATGATCATATTTGGTGTTATGTATGTTAAATTGCTAGTTAATCCATGGAAACCATGAAATAGGTAAAATTTACCATAAAATAGATTCAGACAGCAGTAGTGATGTGAATTTGAAAAATCATTAAAAATAGTAGAGATATAATTAGATGATGAATAAAATATAGAATTTAAGAATTATGAGTATATTTTCATATGGAAGAAACGAAACAGGTATATGAGTTATATTTTATGAGATGTTTAAATTTTTGTGAAACAGGGCCAGAGCAATTTCTGGATCCCCTGTTCTGACTTTGGAAATTCACCATAAATTGTATAAAAATATTTAGAAGTCATAATTTATATGTAAAGATTTCTTATTGAGTCTAGTTTCAAGAGAAACAAACTTCATAGTCATTGAAATTCTGTACAGAGAGATAACTGATTCGTAATACACAGAGGTCAGAGTAGTTAAACCCTGAAACAGGGGAGACTTTAACTAATAAATTGTACTAATTGGCCCAGCCAAAAATTCTATAAAAAAAATAATAAATAGATATATGAGTCTATTTTCAGGGAAAATTGACAAAATTGGATTTCGAGTTTCGTAACTTGAGATATGAATTTTTAAGCGACTGTGACGCAGTTAGCCAGCTTGTCTAGAATTTCTAAAATTAAATTGTTTGAGCTGTTTAAGCAATGAATTAAGTCTGTTAACACCTTGTGTTCGACTCCGGCAACGGTCTCGGGTACGGGGCGTTACATGTTCCAACATCAATGATAGATCTAACAGTTGCTAAAAAAGGTCTATCTAGAATTAAAGGTACATGACTGTCCTCATCCATGTCTAAGACAACGAAATCGACTGGGAATATGAATTTTTCAATTTTAACAAGCACATATTCAATGATACCCCTAGGAAATCTAATAGTTTTATCAACTAATTGTATGCTCATCCTAGTTTGTTTGGGTTTCCCTAGTCCTAGCTGCTTAAACATCTTGTTGGGCATGACATTAATACTTGCCGCTAAATCAGCTAAAGCATTATTAACATTCAAACTATCAATTAGACAAGGAATCGTAAAAATCCCTGGATCTTTCAGTTTGTTGGGTAGCTTGATTTGCAAAATAGCTGAGCAAACTGCATTTAAATCCACATGCGATGACTCATCTAACTTCCATTTATTTGCTAAAAGCTCCTTTAAAAATTTAATTGCGTTTGGCATCTACGAAAGAGCTTCAATAAATGGTAAGTTAATATGTACTTTTTTAAGTAGTTAAAGGAATTTACCGAATTGTTCATTTGTCTGGTCTTTCTTTGTCACAATGGGGTAGGCACACGAGGTCTATATTTTTTGCTTACCAGATTTTGTGTACCATGACTCACCTCAACCTTACCATTGCTTACCACAGCTTCTTGCCTCGTTTCAGATTTAGGTTCAACTAACCCTTTTTTGTCGTGCACAGTTACGGCATGGAGTTGCTCCCTTGGGTTAGTTTCTATATTACTGGGCAAGCCACCTTGCGGTTGTTCAGAGATCAACTTAGCAAGCTGACCTATTTGAGTTTCGAGCCCTTGAATTGATACTTGCTGATTTTTAAATGATGTCTCGGTATTATGAAAACGAGTTTCTGACACCGAGATAAATTTTGTAAGCATCTCCTCAAGGTTCGACTTTTTCTCTTATTGCTAAGGTGGTTGTTGAAAACCTGGAGGATGTTGTGGCCTTTGATTCCCTTGACCACCCCACGAAAAATTGGGATAGTTTCTCCAACCTGCATTGTAAGTGTTACTATAAGGGTTATTCTGAGGTCTAGAATTGTTACCCATATAGTGGACTTGTTCTCCCTCGGTGCTAGGATTAAAGGATGGATAGTCTGTGTTGTGCATCCCTCCTCCATTTGAATCACACCTCATCACTGTATGTACCTGAGTAGAATCATACAAACTATCAATCTTTTTATTCAATAGTTCTACCTGATTAGATAGCATAGTGACCGCGACGAGGTTGAAAACACCAGCTGCTTTTGTCGGCTTCATTCTCATGACTTGCCACTGATAGTTATTTAGTGACATCTTTTCAATAAATTTGTAAGCCTCTTCAGGTGTTTTGTTGTTCAAGGTTCCATCATCGGCTGCATCAATTAGTTGCCTTGTTGAGGGGTTCACACCGTTGTAGAATGTCTGAATCTGTAACCATAAAGGTAACCTATGGTGAGGGCACCTTCTCAATAAATCCTTGTATCTCTCCCATGCATCATAAAGTGTTTTTAAATCCATCTGCACAAAAGAAGAGATATTGTTCCTTAATTTGGCTATCTTGGCCGGCAGAAAATATTTAAGCAAAATTATTTCGGTCATTGCCAAGCAGTGATTGACCTTCGTGGTAATGAGTTCAACCACTGTTTAGCCTTGTTCCGTAATGAAAAGGGAAACAGCAGAAGGCGAATAGCATCATCAGAAACGCCATTGATCTTAAAGGTGTCGCAGAATTCCAGAAAATTGCTAAATGAGTATTTGGATCCTCGTCCTGCAAACCATCAAACTGTTGTATCATTTAAATCGTGTTAGGTTTCAGTTCAAAATTATTTGTAGAAATAGCAGGTCTAACAATACTTGATTCAGTTCTTGTTAAAGTAGGCCTAGCATAATCATACATAGTACGAGGAGCAGGATTCTGACTCACAGGGTTAGCGGTAACCACAGGAGGTAGCGGATTATTCCGATTTTAAGCCATCTCCTCGGTATTATTGGTATCGTCTTCGTGCTCTTCCTTTATATACTGTAGACTTTGCCTTATTTCTCTACAATTTCTACGAGCTGTGCTTTCAATTTCACTATCAAAAAGTAATGGTCCCGACAGATTTCTTCTAGTTATTAACCAAAGAAAACCTGCCAGAAGCAAAAGGGAAGATAAGTTAGTAAATTAAAATAAAAACAAAAATAAAAATTGCAATAAAAATAAAAATGGCTAAAGTAATAAAAATCTAGTGTTCCTAATATCTTAACCCCGGTAATGAAGCCAAAAACTTGATGGTCTTTTTATGAACCACTAAACTAGACTACGATCACGACTAAGGCAAGTGCACCTATCGAATAGTAGTATTAGTTACGGTGAGTCCAGAGTATCGTACCCACAAGGACTAAAAGTACTAGTATTAACTTTCTTTCTATTATTTAGCCTAAAATAAAAGGGATTTGTTTTAATCTAACTAAACTAATTAACTAATGAGCGCAACAGAGATTGAAGAAAGTAATCGAATAAACTAATAATAAAGACAATACCCAAGGAAGAATCCACCTAAACTTTACTTATTATTCCGATTCTGAATCTAACGATTTATTTACTTGTCTTGATCCGTAGAAATCCCTAAATTATATTAATATCTCTTTCGAGACTAAAAAAAACTAACTCTAGGTTGATTAATTGAAATCTCTTTCTAATTAAAACCCCTATTGTCGCATTAACTCGATCTATGGATTCCCTTATTAGATTTGACTCTAATCTGACAGATTTATGTCGCCCTATTTCTAGGGTTGCATACAACTCCGCTTAATTATGTGAGATATGTGAGATCTACTCTTAAACAGGGACTTTTTGTCCAATGAATAAGCACATCAAACTTGGAATAATATCCTGAAAATATTAAGGCAAGAATTAATAACTCATAATTAAGAACAAGAACAACTATTTATCATTAAATTCAAAATATTAAATAATAAGATCCATCTTAGGTTTCATCCTCCCTAAGTATTTAGGGAGTTTAGTTCATAATGTAGTAGGAATACATCTCAAAAATAGGAAAAGAACAAAACATAAAGAAACCCAAAAACTTCGAGAGAAATTGAAGAGAGATCTTCAGTCTTGAAGGAGATCCTGCTTCCGAGCTGAATCCGTTGGTGTTCTTCAAGTAATTCCTATGTTCTACTCTATGTGTCCCCATTTAGATCCTCTCGTCGTGTTTTTTTATAGACTTTGGAATGCCCAAAATAGCCCGAAATTAGCCTTTTCCGAATAGAATTAAAATAAGTCTCGACAGGGACACGGCCTTGTGGTACGCCTGTGTGATGGTGCTCAGGCCGTGTGCAATTTTGATATGGTTTTAAGTCGACATGGTCATGACACAGAGGCGTGTGGTCTTCCCGTGTGTCTCACACGGACGTGTTGATTACCCGTGTGGAAATGTCTGGGCCGTGTGCATCACTGAAATAAACCTATTTTGTCCATTTTTGGCCTTTTTCTTGCACTTTTTGCTTTCATATGCTCATCTGGATATAAAACATGAAATTAAAGGATTAGGAGCATCAAATTCACTAAATCTTATGATAAATCATCCAAAAATATGCCAAGCATGGGATTAAAATATGTTACTTTTAAGGTTTATCATAAAGCTTTCGGTATAGTTGGATTTATATTTTTGAATATGGCATGTATAGGACTTAGACTTTAATAATTTGTGTCTTTGAGAATTGGCCAAATGTGTTGGCTTGGGTTGGAAATCCTTCAAATTGTATTAAGCTTTGAATGATGGCTAACATTCATTTTGAATTTATAAAAGATCCATTATCATGGTTGAATGAATGTCTATTGTGGCTGATTTGATTAGAGAAATTGTGCCCATTTTGGTATTGGTTGGCATTTGTATGAAAATAGGTCTGTAAAGGTGGTAATGAGGCTTGGTAAATAGCCTTATATTGTCTACATGGGTGTGTGTCTAGGCCATGTGTGACACACGGTCTGCCCCATGGGCGTGTAGTCCGGCCGTGTGTCCCCTGCATGTAAAAATTTAAAGTCAGTATGCGTAGTAGTAAACACACGGGTAGAGACACGGCCATGTGTCTCAGCCATGTGGAGGGCACGGCCTAGAACATGGGCGTGTGACTTGGCCGTGTGGCCCTTAAGAATTGCTGACATCAGAAATAGAATATCCATGTTTTTGCACACGGGCTAGGACACGGGCGTGTCATGGCCATGTGAAGGACACGGGCCAGGGACACAGGCGTGTGCCAGGCCATGTGAAAACCCCTGTAGGTGTGAATTAGAAATTAATTCTATACGGGTGTAGGACATAGGTGTGTCATAGAGTGCTTAGGCCGTGTGAGTCACACGGGCTATCAGCACGACCATGCCGAAATGGTCACACGAGCGTGTTACCCTTCCACATGGGCGTGTACCCAGTTTTAGCGGCAAATTTCTTAAGGTTGGATTAAGGACCTGGGATGGTCTCGAATAGTTTTCTACTATTGATTTGTAGCTCGTAGGCCCATAATTAGAAATTTAAAGTAGAAATTGAAAAAGTTTTAATTTTGGACTGAGTCTCGGTGACTTGAGATTGGTTGTATGCATGAGATCAAGTTAGGTAATGCCTTGTACTCCGCCCTGGCGTGGGTTACAGGTATAGGGTGTTACATCTTATCCTCCCTTACTTCTAATTGCGGTTCTAAATGTCATTAGCTGATTATCTAAGCAATTATTGTGGTTAGTTCTACTTATATCCCTAGTGCACTGAGCCATGCCATGCCTCTTCCCAAATTGTCCTGCATCCAACACTGTTGCATGAAACATCGACCTAAATTATAATAAGAATGATAGCAAATCATTCAACAAAAAAAATCATAAAACGGTAAAAAGAATTAAGCAACAAAAGTAACAACTTAGGAGCAATTGACATCTAACAAAGATATGTTAATCCCATTATTACAACAAGCGAATTGATAGCACAAGAAGATGTTAAAACTGTGAATCAAGTTCAACCATGAAAGATTATATTCAACACTTCAAAGTAGAATATCCAATGATCAAGCAAAGGACATAGAGAGATTGTTTCAACTGCCAAAATGATTAGTATATTTTCTTTGAAATACCAGCATAAGTCTTGAAAACCAAATATTAAGTTTCATTTCAAAAACATAGACAATTAACAATACTAAACTGATAATGATAGTTTAAAATCATCTCACTTTTCGTGTATAAACCACCATTAAGGCAATTTGTGCAACCAAATTAACAATAGCAATGTAACTTCTTAAGCACTTTTAAACATTGTTGATATGATGGGACACAGTAACAGCAACCCAGATCGTGCAATTTTATATCATGATCGTTAAAGCAAAGAAAAGCATAAATTTTTCATTATGCGGGGGACTGATTTGGTTAAAAGGAATTAAAAAGAAACAGAATGTCACAAGGAATTAAAATGCCACATCATTACTATTAAGAAACATGCACAGACACACATCAATGGATTAATAATGTAAAACTACCAGATAAACTCTACATGCGTCAAAAGTCCCAACAGGTTCCTAGAACTCAAATCAAGTCAATACAGATGCAGAAACCAATTTACATACTAATGCTTTGCCTGTACAGCAAAATAAAAATGAATCACCAATGTAAAAGTGATGTTGATGACAAAGTCAACTAGACACTTAAATGGGCAATAAAAGAATCAAAATTTATCTGTGATAATTCTAATCCAAGAAGTACCCATCTTATATAATAAGGAAATACATCAATCCACAAGATTAATAAAGCTTAAAAAATTACAAGACTAGTAAAACTTAGGAAAGCACGAATGAGTAAATGACAATATCTTTTTTAATGGCCTTATTATATTAATATATAATTCTAGGACACCTAAGCTTACTTCATCTATTTTTGAAGTTAGAAGAGATCTTTACTGATCAAAACAGAGGTTCAAATACTACATAAGCTACAACAAGAACCATAATACCACCACTAGTGAACTCAAGAATGGCACTACTTAGAATAGCCATGTAGCTAAAAAGAAAAAACCATATCAACAAATCACAAATGCAAACACACAGGGAGAAATACGAAAGTTACAACACCCAAAAACTTTAATTCCTTTTTCAAAATTAAAATAATAACAATAGCAAAGCAATGTTCATGTCCAAAATACCTTAAAAGAAGACTAACCAAAGTGTTGCTTCTACACTTTCAATAGAGTAATCCTTGCCATTACATCACCTAATCATCACAAGCAGAATTAGTAATAATTAAACTAAAAAAATAGAAAAAATCAAATAGAAGCAAGCAACCAAATCATATAATTCTAAAATGGTTCTGAATTTCTCATTAATTCCCATAGTTAATTACCTCAATGTCCATTTTAACAATTGAGTTTCGAACTTGAATCAGATGATTTCACTTGAAGTGGCAAGTCACTGGAGGGAAATAAAAGAAGAAATTGAACATAAAAATCACCCAATTGTTGAAAGTTCCAATTATGAAAAGATTAGAAATGGCTAGGGCTTTTTTTGTCAAAAAATTATTTTCGGTATAGATATGAATCTTGGGTCAAGGTCACAACAACGGGGGAAGGGGAAAGAGAAGAGCATTTAGCAAGTGCTAGGATGATGGGATGTGAAAAGGAAATTGATTGGAAAATATCTTACCAAAAAAAAGGGAAAGAAATTTTCCTAAAAACAGGAACAATTTTCCCATGTTTTGGAGAAGGTTTTACAGTCAGAATTCATTTTCCGCCAAACAAACATTGGAAAAGATTGAAAATATTTTTCATAAAAGCTTTTACAGGTAAACAAATAGGCCTTTATGTAACACCCCAAACCCGGCCTAGACGTTATGGCCAAATCTGGCAATGTCACATGATAGCGTTTGAAACTAAGTTGTTACGAGTAAATAATTTTCATTTATTTACTCTTGTTATCTCTAAAATCGTTACTTATTTAGTCAATCGTTTTAACAAATTTCGTTATAGAAGCTTTTAAAAGTTATTTTGGGTAAATCGTGTGTTTAAAGAAAACTTTGCCTTTTGAAAATCGAGTTTTTAAAAGTCGAGCAGCTGTAAATCCATAAAAATAAATAACCCAATTTAAGTAAAAGTCCTAGAAAGTCCATAATTTACATATAAAATTAACCCAGAAAATACTTAAGAATTAAATACCAAAATTGAAGTCAAATGGCTTATAATATGTGTGGCCACCATCGAGTCCTCCGCTGCACTGATCTGTCAAGCCTAGGAATTACTTGTGCACATTTAAACAAAAAGGTGAGTTTACAAAAACTTAGTGAGTAATCCTTATATAGAACAAGCAGATAACATGTAGTCACAGTTTGGGCTTAAGCCCTTTCAATACAGAAACGGTCCTACATTAGGGCCTTGGCCCATTACAGAATCAGTAATCAGTATAGTAACAGATATATAGTCACAAAATCCTACCTAGCCTGCCTCCACACATCATCTCCGTCCAACCCTACACTCCATGTGGAGATATAATCAACCCACCCATCCCTATGCTCCAAAAAGTATCGAATGCGGCACTACATAGTGGTTTACAGCTCAGTTGCCAGTAAATTAGGCCTTAGTACACTTCCTCCGAACAATATCAATCCCCTATCCCAATGCAATGCAACATACAGTAATGACATGCTATACCATGGCAACAGTGCATACAATATCACTTCATTAAATATTATCATGCTCGATAACATGCAAATATATATACATAATGGTCATACAGTCATTTCAATCAAATAGGGGTCTAAGTAGTGCTTACCGACCCTACAGTAGGTTCACAGTCGACTTGGGTGACCCATGCAACCTTAGCAAACATTTCAGTAAAATGGGCTCACACAGCCATGTGGCTTGCTCGTGTGGGCCTACACGCCCGTGTGGCCCACACGGCCTGGCCTAGGTTCCCACATGCCTATGTGGTTTACCTGTGTCAGCCCACACAACCCGAATTGGTTGAGCCCGTATGTCGCACATGGCCCACCTGGCCTTCACATGCCCGTGTCTAATACGCACGATCTGGCTCGTCGACCATACGCCCGTGTTCTATTACACGGCCTACCACACGGGTGACCACATGCTCATGTAGCATCAACAGTGAGGTTTTTGACTTTCGCTGAAACCTCATTTTCTGTGCAATTAGGTACACACCCCTATCGATTTTGCTGCTAACTCAACCACAAGCACTCCAAAACCGCAAAACTTCGAATCGACTCCCTACGAATCAATACGAAGGAAGCCTTAAACCCCACGACTTGCAGAGAGCCGGATTACGCGCAGCACAACAAAAGATTTGAACTTGAGTAAAACCACACAAAAGAAAACGAGGGGGAGGGAGAGATAGAATTTCGGCAAAAAGAGGGGAGATGGGAACAGAATTGGAAAAAAAAAAAGAAAACTGATAGAAAATTCTGATAACCCCCTATCCCAACTCCCCTTACTTTTCTCCATCCAATACCCCACTACTTAGAGTCCAAGCACAGTACAACTCTAGCCGAGAACTAGTCAAAAAAATACTACCCTTACCAACACAGAGAATCGAACACAAGACCTCCAACACTCCAACACTCCACTTAACCACTAGACCAACAGACCCATTCTGATATAAAATTACCAGCAATTTAATATAAGCCTACCGACTAGTAGTTAAGGCTTAAATCAGGAAAAATCCAAAATTTGCCAAAGCTAGGCCTTGAACTTGGGACCTCTTCAACACTTTTAGAACACTTAACCACTGAAGCAGATACACAATTGTGTCAATTATTCACAAAAATAGAAACGTAAAATTTAGGGCCTTACAACTTTATCCCCTAGAAGAATTTTCATCCTCGAAATTTACCTGATCAGAACAAATGAGGATATTGCTGACACATTGCATCCTCAGGCTCCCACGTAGCTTCCTCCGTGCTATGATTACACCATTGAGCTTTAACCAGTGGAATAGATTTCCTCCTTAGAATCTTTACGTCGCGATCCAATATCTAAATCGACTCCTCCTCAAAGGTCAGATCTAGCCTAACCTCGATCTCCTCTACAGGAACAATATGCATGGGATCAGAGCGGTAGCGTCTCAACATCGATACGTGGAACAGATCGTGAATACGGTCTAACTCTTGAGGTAGCTCCAACTGGTAAGCAACCGGTCCCACTCGTTTCAGTATGTGATAGGGTCCAATAATGTAATGACCCGAAATTCCCGGGCACCGGAAAAGTGAGTTATAGGGCCTCCGTTTTAGTGAAATAAGTTCGAAAATAATTATTAAAAATATTTATGAGCCTAGTGGTGTGTCTAATTAGGAATTAATTAGGTGAAATTAGCTTAATTTAGAATAATTAGCAAAAAGAACTAAATTGAAAAAGGGGTAAAAGTTTAATTCTAAAGTAATAGAAAATAAAAAGGATCAAAATGACAATTAAGCCATTTACATAAATTGAGGCGGCATATTGAAATAAAATCAAAGATTTTATTTAGGTTTTATATATTAAATCATATATATATTATAATGATTATTATTATAGTTTTATATTAAATTATTATGATTATTTAATTAATAATATATTATAAATAAATTAAATAGAAGACAATTGTATGGTAATAAAATATACATGTGTAAGAATTGTATTGGTACATTTGTAATTTAAATACTAAATTACTTATAATTTAAGTAAAAGATATTTGTTAATTAAATAATTAAATTATTAAATTATGAGATTTTTTGTTTAAGAAACAAATTAAATAATGACAATTGTAATAAAATTATTGGTACAAATGTAAAATTTAAATATGTATCCAATTGTAATATTAGTATTTGTTATTAGAATAGATATTTATTAAATTAATTAAATATAAAATATAATATAAAAGAGTTAAAGAAACATAACAAAAAGAAACAGAGAAGAAACGAAACAGGGGAGAAAGAAGGAGAAAAAGAAAGGAAAGAAAGGAAATAGGGGAAATAGGAATTTTAAAGCTTGGAAGTTTAATAGGTAAGTCAATTTAGCCCTTTTTACTTAATTTTGATGTTTTAAAAGCTTTAGAACAAAGTTTTGATGAAATTAAGTTGATATTTTGAAAGTTATTAGATTTCTAAATATTGTTCATGTTGAATAAAAAGATGAATTAGGGATTAAATTGATAGGAATTCAAGTTAGAAATGAAATAAGGATTGAATTGCAAAGTAAGCTATAAGTTTTGTGTTTTAGGGGCTAAATTGAGGAAAATTCGGAATTAAGAAAATATGTTGAAAATTTAATAGTTAAATTTGAGTTTAAATGAAATTTGAATAGGAATAAGGTGTGAATTGGTGTTATAAATTTGGTTATTAACATTTTACATCAAAACAGTTTTGGGAAGTAGCAATGGTCTGACTTTGAAAATTCACTAAAAATTTTATAAATTGAACTAGAGGATGAACAAAAAAATGGAATTAAAGCTTATTGAGTCTAATTTCTTATAGTAGAAACAGTGTAAGCAATTAATTGATGAATCAAGAGATATTTGAATTTTTGTAATACTAGTTCAGGGTGATTTTGAGATGCCCTGTTTTAACTTTGGAAAATTATTAAAAATTGTACAAAAATTATTATGGAGTGTAATTTATATATGTAAACTCCTTAATGAATCTAGTTTCAAAACAAATAAACAAGAACCTTATTCGAGTTCTGTATAATGAGATAATTTATTTTTAGTAGAGAGAGGTCAGAACTGTCAAATGAAATAATAGGGGAGTATTTGATGAATAAACTGTATTAAATGGCTAGACCAAAAATTCTGGAAATTTTATGGTTAGAATATATATGAGTATAGTTTTAGGGAAAATTTACGGATATTAATTTGGAGTTTCGTAGCTCAAGATATAAATAATTTAGTAACAATGACTCAAGTAGACAGCTTAATGGTGAAATTATATATATATACATTAAAAATGGTTAAATTTGCATGTTTAGGCTCATGAATTAAATTGAATCATGTTGTATTGATGATCATAAATTATTATTTTCGTAGCCAACAAAGAACCTGAAGCATCAGCATCAAAAGGAAAGGAGAAAGTCATCGAGGACTAAAACGGGAGAATTACGGTGTGTATTACTATAATTCAAATTTTAATTATTATTGATTGCTGAAATTTTTAATTGTTATATATGGTAAATAAGACTTGAGGTAAGTATGTGAAATTAAAATTAGAAAAGTAAAATAATACCCTATTAACTTGTCAGACTAGATTCGATACAAATGGCATGCCATTGGATTTGTGATGTGATGAAGAGATTGTAGTTCGGCCGAGAAGATGTTTCATTATTACATACTTCGTTTTATCCGACTAGGCATTTAATGCCTTATTGGTGTGTTTGGGGGAAAATATTATACCGGTGTGTTATGGAGGATTTACAATATTTCGGGTGTGTTTGGGTGGAAATCCGCGTATCTATCATAGTCCGAGCTTTGTTAATAGGGTAAATAATTGAAATGAAATTTTGAAAATGAGATTATTTGTTTAGTACTATTGAAAAGTATGAGAAAAAAAAATGTATGAACTAAATTATGAATTGAGTTAGTATGAGGAAAATGAATTATGAATTTAAGATTTTATGAAGTAAAATAAATATATATAAAAGTAGTTTAAATAATTATAAAATTTATGGTTGATGTTTGTAATTTATTAATATTAAATAGTCTTGATTTATAGTAATACCACTGAGTATATTCATACTCAGCGTACGGTTGTCTCCGTGCGCAGGTTAGTAGAAGTCAAGTATTCCGGCTCAGCATCCAGAACAATCCTGACTCCAACACAAACTTGGTGATGTATATTTTTCTTTTGGGTAAAGGTGGCATGTACATAGGTGTTGTTTAGTCACCTGAATATGTATATTGTTTTGAGTAGTGAAGGATGAATTATAAGATTTAGATGGTTAAATGAAATAGTAAGAAAAGTACATGACATTTTGATACAGGAACATTAAGTTGTTAAATGAACGAAGTTTTAAATCAATTTTGGATGATGCTATGATAGTAATTAAGTTAAAATTTTGTTAATGATATAAATATTAGTTATATGAATGTGAAATATTGGTGTTGGTTGTTTTGGTTTGAATTTGCAGGAGGGTTAAGTAAAAATAAGCAGAAATGCTGCCGAAATTTTTATAAAATAAAAATAAAAAAATATTTGGAATACGCGAACAAGTTCCGTTCTTCTTTTAATACGTGTTGAACTTCGAGAGTCAAAGATAGGGACTTAATTATTATATTATACTATAAAACTTATAATAATTGTAAATTATTCGTAAGTTGTCTGATATGTCCGGTAATGCCTCATAACCTCGTTCCGGCAACGGTTTGGGGTTAGGGGGTGTTACAAATAAACTTAGGGCTCAACTTGCCCTTATGACCAAATCTCACTACCTTCTTTCATGGCGAGACCTTAAGAAAAATGGAGTCTCCTATAGAATACTCGGTCTCACGACACTTCAAGTCCACTTAAGACTTTTGTCTATCAGATGTCGCTTTCAGTCAATCCAGTATCAATCTGACCTTAGCCTCAGTATTAGAAAACAGTTCAGGACCTAGAACACGTCGCTCGCCTAACTCAGTCCAGCATAAAGGAGTGCGACACTTACGACCATAAAGTGCCTCATAAGGTGCCATCTGTATACTAGATTGGTAACTATTATTGTAAGTGAACTCTGCCAACGGCAAATACTCCTCCCAACTACTTCAGAAATCAATCACATAGCTTCTCAACATGTCCTCTAGTATCTGAATCACCTTCTCGGATTGACCATCGGTTTGAGGATGTAAGGCAGTACTGAAGTCTAACCTTGAACCCAGAGCCTTATGTAGTTTTTTCCAGAACCGAGACGTGAAGCGAGGATCCCTATCAAAGATGATCGAAACTGGTACCCCATGCAGTGTCACTATCTCAAACACATACAGCTTAGCCTACTTCTGCAGCGAGTAGTCAGTACAAACCGGTATGAAATGGGCGGACTTGGTCAATCGATCCATGATAACCCATACAGAATCCTTCTTAGTGGGTGTGAAGGGTAACCTACTAACGAAATCCATAGTCACTAGCTCCCACTTCCAAAGTGGAATCTTAACTGGCTGCAACAACCCCGAAGGTAACTAATGCTCAGCCTTAACCTACGGGTAAGTTAGACATTTACCCACAAAATCGGTAACCTCTTGTTTAATTCCTAGCCACCAGTATAAATCATGAAGGTCTCGGTACATTTTATTTTCGCCAGGATGCATAGCATAGGGGCTACTATGCGCCTCTTTCAGTATCAACTGCCTCAGTTCAGTGTCTTTCAGTACATAGATTCTCCCACAGGAATAGAGTACCCGTTCGCTATTCAGTCTAAAGTCCTCAATATACCCACTCTCAACCTGTCGAAAACGAAGACCCAAAGATTTGTCTTCCAACTTCTTACCCTTAATCTGCTCAATCCACATAGGCTTAACCTGAAGCTTAGCTAACAAACTTCTATCATCAAATAAACTGAGGCGAGCAAACATCGCCTTCAAATTAGTCATAACCTTACGGTTCAGTGCGTTGGCCACCACATTGGCCTTACCAGGGTGATATTCAATCGTACAGTCATAGTCCTTAAGAAGCTCAATCCATCTACACTGCTTAAGATTTAGCTTCTTCTGAGTGAAGAGATACTTGAGGCTTTTGTGATCTATGTAAATGATACACTTTTTACCATATAAGTAATGCCACTAGATTTTCAATGCGAACACCAGTGCAGCTAACTCTTGGTCTTGCGTCAGATAATTTGCCTCGTGATTCTTAAGCTGACGAGACGCATACGCTACCACCTTACCCTCTTGCATCAACACGTATCCCAAACTGACATGTGATGCATCATTGTAGACAGTAAACCCTTTTCCAGACTCTGGCTGTATCAAAATAGGGGCCTTAGTCAGTGCAGTTTTGAGCTTCCCAAAGCTCTCTTGCTGCGCATTAGTCCAGTTAAACGGCACCCCCTTACGTAACAGCTTAGTCAAAAGTGCCGCAATCAGTGAAAAACCTTCTACAAAGCGTCGATAATATCCTGCCAGTCCCAGAAAACTACAAAACTCAGATACAGTCTTCGGCTACTTCCAATCCAAGACAGCCTCAATCTTTCGAGGATCGATTCTAATCCCCTCAGCAAAAACCACATGTCCCAAAAACGCTACTTTACGTAACTAGAACTCACATGTACTGAACTTGGCGTACAGTTGTTTCTCTCACAGAACTTGTAGAACCACTCTGAGGTGTTCATCGTGCTCATCCTCAGTCCTCGAATACACCAATATGTAGTTAATAAATACCATTACGAATTGATCCAGATAGGGCTAGAACACTCGATTCATCAGATCCATGAAAGCTGCTGGTGCATTTGTCAGTCTAAATGGCATTACTAGGAACTCGTAATGACCGTACCGAGTCCTAAATGTCATTTTGTGTACATCAGTCTTCTTAACCCTCAACTAATGATATCTTGATCGGAGATCAATCTTGGAGAAAACCAAAGCCCCTCGGAACTAGTCAAACAGATCATCTATTCTCGGCAAGGGATGCTTATTCTTGATTGTCAACTTGTTCAGTTGCTGGTAGTCAACACACATACGCATGGATCTATCCTTCTTTTTCACGAATAGAACTGGTGCTCCCCATGGAGACACCTGTGTAGAGTCAACAGTGAGGTTTTCGTCCTTCACTGAAACCTCATTTTCTATGCAATTGGGTACACACCTGTATCGATTTTGCTGCTAACTCAACCACAAGCATTAAAAAATCGTAAAAATTCGAATTGACTCCCTACGAATCAGTACGAAAGAAGCCTTAAACCCCATGATTTGGGGAGAACCAGGATTACGCGTAGTATAACAAAAGAGGTGAACTTGAGTAAAACCATACAAAAGAAAACGAGGGGGAGGGAGAGATAGAATTTCGGCAAAGAGAGGGGAAAAGAGAACGGAATTGGAAAAACAGAAAATTGACAGAAAAATTCTGATAACCCCTATCTCAACTCCCCTTACTTTTCTCCATCCAACACCCCACTACTCAGAGTCCAACCACAGTACAACCTAGCCGAGAACTATTCAAAAATATACTATCTCTTACCAACACAAAGAATCGAACACAGAACCTCCAACACTCCAACACTCCACTTAGCCACTAGACCAGTAGGTCCATTCTGATATAAAATTACCAGTAATTTAATATAAGCCTACTGACTAGTAGTTAAGGCTTAATTCAGGAAATATCCAAAATTTGCCAAAGCTAGCCCTTGAACTTGGGACCTCTTATACACTCTTAGAACACTTAACCACTGAAACAGATACACATTTGTGTCAATTATTCGCAAAAACAAAAACGTAAAACTTGGGGCGTTACACCTTAGTTCAGAATTGGTATAATAATAAATTTAGCCTACGTTTTAGTAAACAAAGGTGATAGTTTTTTTTGTTTACATCAGGAATCTTCCTCCAAGAATGCATTAGATATGGCTCAAACAACGTTTTGGGTATCATGGATGATTTCATTCCTAGGAAATGGATTGTTAAGGGTAAAAGGTTTGGTTTTGTTTGATTTGCCAAAAGAGAGGATGAGTTGAGAGATTGAATGGTTTTATAATGATGTACCATAAGGTGAGTGCTAATCTGCTGAAATTCAATGAAAGATCATCTATTCGGAGGAAAAAACTTTTGGATGATAGGAAACAATGATGCATTTCAAAAGTTGAAGCGTCCAACAAAGGCAAGAATACACATATCGTTTAAGCAAATAGGACTAAAGTTGAAGAGGCTTTAGTTTTAGTATATGTATTGGTAAACAAAAGGTAGTGGCTATTGGAGTGGTGGATGATGTAAAGTTAGGTTTTATTAAGAGCAGCAAAGTTGAGTGGTGTAAAAGTTGCATTAGGCTTGAAGAACCTATAATACATATGGAAGAAGACGGTCTTAATGGTTTTACTATCATTAGATTTTCTGGGTCTATGCTCCTGTCAGCTTTTTATACTAAAAAACTGTTTAATTTTACCAAGTTGAATAAGTGGAAGGCTCTTCATAAATGGTTTGTTAAGAAACAAGTTTGGTCTTAATCAATTAATCTTGAGAATCACAGAATCTAGATTTCTTGCTCAGTTGTCCCTATTCATGCTTGTACTAAACAAACCTTTAAGAATATTACTAAAAATTGGAGGAAGTTGGTGTGTGTTGATGAATAGAAAATCGAACCTCGACCATTTGATAGTGGTTTTGTCCAGATTATTACACCATATCTCAATTGTATCGATGAAATTATTAGCTTAAGAGTTGGTGATGACCTTTTTTTTTCAGGTCTCTGAAGTTGATTCCAAGGTGATAAAACAATGTTGTAGTTATGATTTCGATTCAAGTAGGTCAAGCTTGAGTACCAGTAGTGAGGATGATGAAGATTAAAGGAGAAGTGTGTTTGTGGCAAACAGTAAGGGATCTAAAGATGTGCAATCAAGTCCTCAAGGGACTAACCTTGAAAATTTGGCAGTTGTGGCTTTGGTTGACAATTAACATTGTTTGAAGAAAATGTTGTCCTTATATTTTGCCAATGCTATTAGTGAATAGGACGGCGTGATGTCACACGTTCAAAGGTTAGGCAGAGAGATAAGGAAGGTAGATTAAATACTAAAAAGGGTGGGGTGTTGAAGGTTTCACGGGTGAACCACTTGATAGTGAAATTTTTTGGGTCCATGTTTTAATATGGGTAATGATATTATTTCTAGCCCTAATGAAGTTGTGTAGAATGAGGCCTTGAATGGGATTGAGGGTTTGGGTAGCCCAACTATCTTTATTATTAGTTTTATTCTGTTAATTTTTCTTTCATCCCTCATCCTGTAATTGGTACCAAAGCTCAGTGTAACAATTTTTAAAGAAAAATATATTAGTATACATTGTAAGTTCTCTCATTTATTCTCACTTCTATTTATTTCTTTGTTATTTATCTTAAAACCCATATATATGTTATTATGTCTTACTGTTGCTTGTTTTTATCCTAGTTGAGACGATTGGTTTTTTATAGTAAGAGAAATTTAATAGATAACAGATGATTTTAGGTACCTAAAATAAATGTCATAGAAGAAACAGGTTGTCTATATAGGGATAAAAGTTCACACTATGCATATTGACTATAAAAACAAAAATAATATTTCATCAATTAGTAAAGGTTTTAATAGTTTAATTGATATTACTTCTATATATTTTCATAAGTTATTTAATAAATTTAATAAAATAGAACAACAAATAAATAATTTAGGAGAAGCAATTGAAATAGATTTGAATAACAAGTTTAAAAACATCTTATCTAAAGTTAATAATAAATTAGAACAAGTTCTTATTAATAAAAATATAGAACAATAAATAGATTTATGACCTTTGTATTATGGTAATAACATTATAATATTAGTTTTGTTAGAAGAAGATGACACTTCCTCTGAAAAATAATCTACAAAAGATGAAATGCATAAAAAATCTAAAAACCGAAAAAGAAAATTTACATATCAACAAAAATATGACATTCAAACTTATAAAGAACTTATAGAACATTGGAAAAATAAATTTACTAAGACATTTGATAAAACTAAAAGAATAGAATATTTAAAACTTATAAAACAACTTTATGAAAAACATAAAGAGTTATTTGTGTTATTTAATTATCATTATATGCTAAACTATGATTCTAGAGATAGTAGTAGTAGTTCTAATAATTCTATAACGTAGAAGATATAAAAGTTACAAGTTATAAATCTGATGGAAAAAATTCTTCAATAGATGAAGATGAAAATAAAGATATATCATAACCAATGGAAACTGATCAAACAGATCAATATCTTAATGGTAAAAGAAAATTAGATTCAAATATTTTAAAAGATGATTATTTAATATTCTTTAATAGAAATTGTGAACAAGTAGAAAATACAACTAGAATGTTTAGTAATTAAACTGAAAATATTGCTACTAATGAAATAAAATATGAAAATTTAGAATAGTCATCTACCCAACTTGTCCGACATAGAATAGAAGATCTAAATAAAATAAATGTTACTCAAGGAGGAATATATTTAGATCTTACAAATATTTCAATAATAGACTATGAAAAAATCATAGATGATTGGGCACAGTCTATGACTATAGTTGTAAACAACAATAATTGGTCATAAGAAATTTTTTAAAATTATTTTGTTGGAACATTTTAAGGAGATGTTTTATAATTTTTAAGAAGATGAGAAGAATAAAAAAAAGGAAGTGAACAAAAAAGATAGTTAATCAATCAGATTCAAACTTCTAAAGATGTATTAAAAAGATTTTCCTATATTCTAAAAATAGAATTTTATGGTTATATTGATAAAAAAGATTAAGATGGTCTATCCAGTTATCTATTGTAAAAAATTAAATTATATGATATTAGATATTTAGAAGATTTTTTAAATTTTTTTTTCATGAATATTAAAAATTAAAAAATAAAAATATTAAATTTTGGAAAAAAAATCTTTTCATAAATTACCGCCACCATGGGATGAGATTTGTATAAAAAAATACGATTCATATTTACAATAACATAGCAAAATATCTGGTGTAGATATAGATATTATAGGAAATAGAATTATTTTTGCAAAAGAAAGAATAATCAATTATTGCTTATACAGTAAGACTTCTAAATAAGTAAAGTATAAACTAAGCAATAAACATTGTACAAAAATTTTGGATAATGAATAGGAATTAGGATGTAAATCAGTACGTCCTAATACCTATAAAAAAATATACAAAGAAAAATAAGAGATATAAACTAGTTAGATGAAAACCTTGGAAACCGATAAAAATCTAAATAATAATAAGAAAAGATTTATTAGAAGAAAAACTTTTAAAAATCCTAAAAAGAAAAAATGTAAATGTTAAATGTGATGAAGAAAGTCATATAGCACCAAATTGTCCCAATAAAGGGAAAAGTGCAAGAAAAATATTAAAACACTTTATGAACAAAATTTAGGAATTTACTCCGAAGAGGAAATAAATCTTGAGGAAATATTATACTAATTAATAACATAAACAGATTGTGATACAAATAATGAAGAATATATATTTATGTTTATATAGGAAGTAGTTCTAATAATCAGTTAGAAGAAATTCCTAATAATGAACAACAAGATATAAAATTAGGAAATATAATCGGAGAAGAAAAATATTTTTTTGATGAAATGATAGAAAAGATTAATAAAAATCATATTTCCAAATAGGAAATTTATAAAATATCTAGACATAAAATTTGGTGTCAAAGACATATAGAAAAATTAGTGGTAATATAGTTGCCAAAGATACGAAAGGTGGATTAACAGAAATTCCATTATTCACTAAAGAGAAAATTAAGAGGATTAAAAAGAAATATCCCAAAGTTAGATGTATATATTTAGCCATTATAATGATAACTATAAGAGCCTTATTTAGAAGAGGACATGATATACCAATAATAGCAGTATTATTAGATAAAATATTTGAAAGTCTAGTAAAAGCACTTATTGGAGGAATTCAATCAAATTTGCATTCAAGAGTAATAGGATTTAAAGTTAAACATAATTATTTTATATCTATTACAAATATTTTTGATAGAAGAATGTTTATGTCTTAGAATTCAAACAAAAAATTCTGAAATTAATGGTTTAGCTGAAGATCTAGCAATTAGTGGAAATTATTAATGAATATACTAATACAACAGAAGTAGAAATCAAAGAAATTAATAACAAACTTATCGAACTCTTTGAACCTAACAAAATTACTACTTAAATACAACCAAAATTATTACATCTAAGAGATCTGTCTATTCCAATAGATTGGATTATAGAAAAATTAATAGTCCAAGTACATCTAAGCCAGTTAGTACAATGGAAAGTGTAGTGTCTGGAAATAAAATATATTTTAAAAAAACGACAGTAACAAAAACTAACAATAATCTAGTTTTACCGTTAAATATACAAATAGATGAAGATGAGGAAACTCCGAATTCTTCAACACCCATAGGAATGAAAACAGTTCATATTCTTATTTTTCCTTAAAAACCAAGTAGAAGTTTTATATCTTTCAGAAACACTAGAGTGGAAGAAATACAAACTTAAATAATACTCCAACAAATGAAACTTGGAACGAGAGATGTAATTACTTTCTCAAATTTCCAATCCAGAACTTCTAGAAACACTAGAGTGAAAGAAATACAAACTTCAATAATACTCCGACAAATGAAACTTGGAATGAGAGATGTAATTATATATATTAACATGCTTTACTAGATACTCGAGTTACGACTAGTAGCTGCAGAAAAAATGTTATTCCTCTAGAAAAGTAGGAACCTATGAAGCATCTAATAAGAGCTATAAGAATAGATGGTAACGAAACCATTATTCAATATAAAGCTAGAAACGTACCAATTTACGTAAATAATGTAAGATTTGTAATACCTAATTTATTATATTTTGCAAAAGTGCATGGAGACATATTATTAGGTAATAATTTTATATATCAACATTTCCCATTTTCTATTGAAAAAAATTTAATTATGTTATTTGTAGAAAAAAGATTCTATAAAAATACCATTAGTAGAAAACCATAAATTTATATGTGACAAGAAATTTACACCACTAAGAAAGGAACAAATTAAACAACTAGAAACAAGTCATTGGCTGTTTAATATATTATATAATAATTTTAGTGAAGAACCATTAAAATTATGGCAAATTAGCCCTAGATATGTAGTATAAAATTAGAAAATCCCACTAAAATTATTAGAGTTAAACTAATTATTTATACTAAATAAGTTATAGAAGAATTTGATATACAAGTTAAGAAATTATTAGTTAAAGGATTGATAGAAAAAAATTAATAGTCCACATTCTAATCTAATCTTTATGGTTAGAAATCATGTAGAAATAAAAAGAGATGGTCATTAACTATAAAAAATTAAATCAAAATATTATTTTGATGGTTATTTCATTCTAAGAAAAGATGTATTAATTAATCCGGTTAAACAAGCAAAATACTTTAGTAAGTTTGACTATAAATCAAGATTCTAGCAAATTATGCTAATAGAAGAATCTAAACATTTAATAGCTTTTATGCACCCAACGGACACTACCAATAGAAAGTGATGTCATTTGGATTATGTAATGCACCACAAATATTCCAAAGATAGATAGATTCTAGTTTTAATAAATATAAGAAATTTTGTGTAGTTTATATATAAATATATATATATATAATATTTTGATATTTTCAGATACTCAAGAGTTACATAGAAAAGATTTAAATATTATTTCTCAAGAATTCATAAAATATGGAATCATATTAAGCCCTAAGAAAATAGAGCTAGAAAAAACAAAAATAGAATTTTTAAGATTAAAATTATCTGAAGATGGTCTTAAACTACAAGACCATATTATAGTAAAAATAAAATAATTTCTTGAAAAGATTGAAGATAAGAAGCAACTTTAAAAATTTTTAGGCATTATAAACTATGGAAGAAATTTCTTTCCAAACCTATCAAAAGAAATAAGTATGTTATATGAAAAATTAAAAAAAAGGATAAACCCTTTACTTGGTCTAAAAAAGACTCAGAAATTATAAAAAATTTTAAAATATAAAATAATTCAAATTCCAAAAGTTTATTTACCTAAACAAGGAGATAAATTAATTTTGGAAACAAATGCCTCACAAAATTATTAGGGATGTATTTTAAAAGCTAGAACAATAAATAACGAAGAAGTAATATTCGTATGTAGCTTAGGAAAATTTAAACCAAATGAAATTAATTGTCATATTTGAGAAATGATTATTAGCTATAAAGAAAGGAATAAAAAATTTTCTTATATATTTAGCACCTGAAAAATTTCATAAAAACTGATAATTAGATTGTTAAACATTTTCTTACTAACAAAAATTTAGAAATTGTACCAAGAAGAATTAGATGGTATAATGGATTATGTACTTTTAATTTTTAGGTTTTGTATGTCAAAGGCATTGACAATTATATTACCGATTATCTTAGTAGGCCTTATGGATAGAGGTAAACAACCTCTAGAAATAGTTGGTGAATGGACTATCGTTAATAAAAAGCCCAACAAAGGGAACACCTTCAAATCAACATATCATATTTAAGGATTTATATCAATACCTTCTCAAGTACCATTTTATCCTAATCAAGGATATTCTATTCCATATCCAATTATAAGACAACCAGTTGGAATTTCAACCAAATTTTCAATTACACCAGAGTCGGTAAGTTAACTATCATGGTCTCAAGATCTAAATTCAGTATACCAAACTAGTTATGTTGAATTTATTTGAGGGGCAGGCAAATTTTGTGTGACAGAAAATTTGTTTGAAACCAAAAAAAAATACAAGAAATAAAATATTTTTATAGTGGTTTACTCAGATTTATATAGTTTTATTAATGAAATATGAAAAAACCTATATTACTGAGCAAACAGCAAATTTTAGAAGAACACTTACTAAGCTTTCACAATTCTTAGTTGAAAAAATAACTAAATAACAAGAAGCTCATGATTTATTGTTAAAATCTATTTTATATTGTGATTGGGAAGAACAAGAAATTGATTTTTTAAATATTAAGGACATATAAACAATCTTCTTAATATATCCCAGTATTTTATTAACAAGGGAACAATTAATCCGGTTATAAATAAAATATTTAGATTATATTTATGTAATAAGACTAGAATTATCCTACCTATAGAAATATTTTCTAAAATAAATGGAGCCATTTGCAGCCAACAAGCTTAGTTTCAAAAAGCCTTTTTTGAATAGTTTTTACAAGCTTATGTTTTTAAAAATTATTTAGAAGAAAATTTTGCTACTATAAAATTTAGATTTAATCATGAACCATTTAATATAATTTACATTGAATGAGGCTTTATTAAAGAAATAACAGTTCAAAACTTTTCTTTTATTTATTAAAAAACTTTTCAACATTTATTAAATCTATATTTTTAGATATGATAAATAAAGATGACTTCTTTTACTATTTTTATCTTGAAATTTATAGTCTTATTGGTATGGAAATCACTAGGGTGACAAGTTTAGAAGATATGGATTTAGACAAGGAGATAGCGAGTTTGGTTGGGATTGATCCTAATTCTACCACTGCTAGGGCTGGTAAATGGAGATCGTTGAAGGAAACTGTTGTTCTTTCCGAGGGCAAGAATTGAATGAAGACAGACAATAAAGGAAAGAAGAGGAGTAAGAGCAAAAGTGAAAAGATGTACACTGTGTCTTGAGAGGGAAGTAGGACTGTGAATGCTTTTCTTTGGGAAAGGGACATTATGAATCGCAGCTAAGACAAGAGGAATTTGGGAAAGGATTTGGGGTTAGTGGCGTCTGGTGATGAAAATGTAGTTCTAAGCAAGATCATTGAATTGCAAAAGAAAGTTACGTGGAATTGATATCAACTTGCGAGCTGGATAGAGTTTCAGTTATTTTCAGAGCAAGAAACAAGCTGATGTAGAGGCTGCTTTTGCAATGGCTTCTAAAGTTGTAAAGCTGTTGAGTTTCTTTTTCTTGGGGTTGCTATTAGATGGAGAGTCTTTTTGTTTGATCAACTGTTAAATTAGTACTATTGATGCTTTTGGTATTGGTTTTGTTGATGCTTTTGGTCTCGGTTAAGTTTGATAAAAGTTGGGGATATCAAGTTTTGGTTTTCTATGGTGCGAGATTATCACTATTGATGATGTGTTTTGCAAAAAAGAGTGTATTTTTCTCTCTTTGTTGTTGTTGGTAGCTGATCAAGGAGTGTTGTGTTTTTTGTTTGGCTTTATGACTATTACAGACTTTGGATGCTTTGGATGTTTAAAAGTGTTTGTGAGCATTATTGTCTTATGGTTGAGTCTAATCCAATTGCTAATTTGTCTTGGGACTCTAAATGATCGGTAGTGTCCATTGCATATGGAGGAATTTTCAAATGAGCTTATGTGAAGTTTTGTATTTAGGAGAGTGTCTTGTGAAAGTGAAGTGATGAATGGTGGATGCAATCGCCTGGTGTTTTGATCAGAGCTTTTAATTTCTTGGTTTTATGCTATTTTCTTATCTTTTGTGGTTATGGTGTTTGTTTTTTATTATCTCAGAGTGTATGCTGGGTACTGTATCACAAGGGCATGTAGGGGTTATCTTTTGGTTTGAGATATAATCTGTGTGAGATTTCTTGGCTGTATTATGGCATCTTGCTTCCTCTTTCTTTTAATAATAATTTTATCTTTTTGCTTAGTAAAATAAAAAATAAAAAATTAGAAGGGTAAATTTCACCTACATCATTGAATATCCTACTTTTAAAATGGATAAAGTTTCATTTTAGAAGAGTTCAACTCTTAATTCCATATAAAAATTTATTAAAAATACTATTTACCCAAAAATTTA
The DNA here is from genome assembly GCA_025698465.1 of Gossypium longicalyx. Classification (NCBI taxonomy): domain Eukaryota; kingdom Viridiplantae; phylum Streptophyta; class Magnoliopsida; order Malvales; family Malvaceae; genus Gossypium; species Gossypium longicalyx. Next base: position 32,371,754 of record CM047006.1, read on the forward strand.
TTAAAATACTTAATGCTTCTTGGGTGGATGGATGGGTGGCTTCTTAATAAATGTAGGGAGTCCCTACTAGGAAATGGATAGAGGACAGCAAACTTAATATTTTGAGATTTGTTTTGATGTTTAAATTAAGGTTGAATTTTGTTATTAATCTACGTATTTTATAAAATTTGTGGATTTAGTCTATGTATTTTAATTTGGTCATTGTTAATTTTTATACTTTTCAAATTTTCAAATTCTCGTTGACTTAAATAAATTGATAATTGAAAGAAACAAGATATGAGAAAAACTGGTTGTGGAAATGGGCACTTTTGCAAGCATTGCAAAAAATGGAACAAGAAACAATGGATGACAAATTGATTACGCAATTTAGTTTCCCTACATTTGTAGAGGCTAGCTTAGTGAGATGAATCCACTATCTCTAAATCAATACAACTAGTGTCCAAATTTTAGGACTGAGGAGCTAAACTGAAAGTAGACTTAAACTTGGTTTGTACTTTTATTGAGGTTTCGATGTATAATCACTGAACTAGGGTGTTAACCCAAAATTTTTAAATGACAAAACAACAAGGGATACGTCATATAATATAAAACATAATTGAAAATGAACTTTCGGCGGAAGTCTTACAAAATTTGACAGGTTTATATAAAACGCAAAGTGAGTTATTTCTCACAAAATAGTTTCAAGTGTATCACTAGTAGTTAAATATAATTTGAAAAAATTTGGCATATACGACTAAAAGATGATCAAACAAACCATAATTTACAAAGGTTTAACCTATACTTCAAGAGTATATAGACATTCTATTAAAACACTTATTTGGTGAAAGATGTAAATTATTACAAATGTCGGTTACAAAACAGAGTTACACACCACCTGTCAAAAATGAAGGGATATGCATCGTACAAAACAAACATAAGTGAGGCTCACAACAAAGGCAATTATCTTTTGGCTAGTTCCCTTCCACAAGCCCTTAATGTCGTGGTAATACTTGGAAAATGGAAGGGGGAAAGTTCGAAAGAAGTTAGTGAGCTGCAGAAATGTAAATATTCAACCCTTTCTAAACAAGTTTCATGAACATGATTACTAAACATATATATGTAACACCCTTTACCTGAGTCTGAGGCCGGGACTGGGCACAAGGCATTATAGTACTTAACTACATGCATACAATCGTTTCCGAGTCACCAAGACTTGATCAAACTTAAAATTTTTTCAAACTTTATTTAAACTCCTTAATGTGAGCCTACGATGCCTCAAACTCTTATTGGAAACCATTCGGAACCAACTCGGGTCCTTAAACTAACTTAATAAAAATCACCTTTGAAACCGGGCACACGCCCGTGTGGAAGGGCAACACGCCCGTCTGATCATTACAACATGGCCGTGCTGATGGCCCATGTGACACACATACCCTAAACATCTAGGGACACGCCCGTGTCTCATACCCGTGTGAATTAAATTCTAAATTCAAACCTACAAGGGTTTTCACATGGCCTGACACATGCCCGTGTCTATGGCCGTGTCCCTCACACGGCCATGACACGCCCGTGTGCTAGCACGTGTCCAAAAACCTTGACATTCTATTTCTGACGTTAGCATCTAATAAGGGGCACATGGCCAAGGCACACGCCAGTGGCTAGAGGCCGTGTCCTCCACACGGCTGAGACACACGGCCATGTCTCTGCCCGTGTGTTTACTACCATGCATACTGACTTAAAAATTTTACGTGCAGGGGACATACGGCCAGATAACATGCCCATGGGGCTAGCCATGTGTCACACACGCTCGTGTGTCTACCCGTGTGGACAATCGCCTGAAACACAATCTAATGCCAACCAACATTTCAAAATCTAACTTAATATGATTTCTCAACCAAACAACCATAGATCAGGATTATGTACATTTCATATATTCAAACATGCCATCAATTTCACATTCGTGAAAGACTATCTTGCATTCGTATTATAACTTTCAAAATTAGTCATTTTTCATGGCCTTATACAAAATGAATAAAATGCTAAAGTAAGTCATCACATTTGGCCAATTAACAATGACACAAAACTCAAAAGTCTAACTTCCTATACATGCCATACTCAAAATATTAAGTCTAATTATACTGAGTGCTTAGCTAATAGTGTGATCGATACCTCTGACGTCTGTTGATCCTCGAGCTAGTTAGGCGGCACTATAAGAAAATGGAAAAGAGAGGGAGTAAGCATAAAGCTTAGTAAGTTGCATGCAATAAATATAACAACAACTTTACCATTCATTATCATGCTCATAGTACTAAAGTAGGCATAAGCACAACTTACTCATCACTATCTAATACATTTCACATAGCATATATTAAGCTCACATCTCATACATTTCAATAGGTATCTGTACCACTCACAACATGGTTATACTTTTCTCGTTTAACTTAAACTGTAACTCTCACCGTTGAACCATTTGAAATACTATCGGATATTCACTAAGCCTTAAACATAGGGGGTAATGTCGATGCCATAACCCAGACATGGTATTACATTGACTATCGAAATCGAGGCTGACACCATGTCCCAGACATGGTCTTACACTGACACATCTCGTAGCCGATGCATGTCCTAGACATGTCTTACACTGGCTTACATATCGAGGCCGATGCATGTCCCAGATATGTCTTACACTAGCTCTCGTCTTAATGCCAATGCCATGTCCAGACATGGTCTTACACTAGCTCTCATAATGTGGCCGATGCATGTCACAGACATGTCTTACACTAGCGCACAAATGACCCAAATGTCATGGCACGAATATCCGATTTGTTCTTAAGGTTCACCCGGGAGTTCTTTTATCTCAATTATCATCATGTAAATTCATTAACACAATTAAGAAATTTATGCTATATCAATTCAAACAAATATAATAACAATGTAGTTGTATTATTTACATACAACTTACCTCGGCACTCAAAATGGGGCGACTAGTTGATTTAATCTACTTACTTTGCCTTCCCCTAGTCTAGGTTCGGATTTTGTATTTCTTGATCTAAAATGACAACATTTAGTCATTTAATCATCAATTAAATCTAAATGCTCAATATTTTTAATTTTGGCAAAATGACCATTTTGCCCCTAGACTTTCACAAAATGACTATTTTACCCTTAGGCTCGGAAATTGATTTTTATCGAGTTTCCTTATTAGTCAAGCTAAACTGACCATTTATCTCTCTTATGACAACCCCAAATTTCTAATATTTCACAACATTACTATCTATTTTACAAACTTTACAAAATGGTCCTATTAGGGCTTTCATGAGAAGTCCCTTCACAAAGGTTGTTTATTTCACAACCATGATTCATTTTCTTCCATAAAATTTCAAAAAACAACATGAACACTCTTATAGTAAAACCCTAGACTTTCAACCATTTTACAAAATAGTCCCCTCATTTGAAAGCTCATGCAACAAGGGTTCTAAAAATACAAAAATCATCAAGAAAGACCATCAAAATCACTTACTTGAGAGGGTTACAAGTTGCTAAAATTTTCAAGCTTTCAAACCCCAATAATGGCTGAATTTTTGGTGGAGAAGAAATGGTGAAAAGGGATGATATCATCTTTCTTTTATTTTATTTCTATTTTAGTCAAATAAGCTACCAAAACCCACCTAATTTGACTTTTTGACCATTCTTGTCCCCATGGCCGGCCAAGCACTCTTTTTGGGGTCTGTTTGCCCTTTAAAGACCCCCAATTTTGGGTTTTTAGCCATTTGACGCTCTTAGCTATCAAAATAAGATTTTGCACTTTATGCGATTTAGTCCTTTTTCGCGATTAAGCTCTCAACGCTAAAATTAATTCACCAAATTTTTCATGCACCTTTATAATCACGTCATCACACATAAAATAATATTAAAATAATTTTTATGGCTTCAAAATAGTGGTTCCGTAACCACTGTCCTGACTAGCCCCAAAATCGGTCTATTACAATAGATATACATATATATATAAATAGCAAGAAGTCAACAGACTTCACACCAAAACAATTGAGCTTATACCCTCCTATATATAACAATGATGGATACCTATCCCTAAAGGGCAGTATCCCCTAGCGGACTCTATCATCTGTCGAATGCAATTCACAACTACTTTTACAAAGAATAGTTGCCTTAACATCAACAGAACAAATACTTCCATTAAGGAACACAAATGCTACGAACTCTAACCCTTATCATCTTAGTCATATTTATTGACTAGTACTTACATGCCTACCGAATTCGATTTCACTAGGACATATACTGAATGCCAAGCACAACAACTAAGCGGATACGCTACATACTCAACATAGTAATAGGATTAAGATTTACTACTCCTCATGCAATATTACCATGCACTACAGTTTCATTATCAAACATTCTTTCTCAGCGCCTCTTTTTTCTCTTAAGATATAAATAACATGCATTACAAACAAAAAATCAGAATTTACATTTTCTTACTCTTTTTCTCTCCCTTCCTTGTGCTAACCTCAGATCTCATATTTACATATCAAAACAGATATCATAATCCATATTAATTCGAACACATGCGTGTTCCTATAAGTTTAGGGATTTTTATCATGGTTAACAATAAACATGCCCTATTGATGGTAGCACTCATATCATCAGGCTAGTAAGCAACTAACATGCCCTACCAGAAACCCAACACACATGCCAATCTGGTTAATAACTAACATGCCCTACCAATTGTAACACCCCTCACTCGTATTCAACGCCGGAATAGGGTTACGGAGCGTTACCAAACTTATAATATATTCAAACATACTATCAAATCACATACATTTCATTCACAGCCAATCATTTTGTCCCTAATATGAGCCTACTCGGCCCTAAACATGCATTGGAAGTGGTTCAAGACTAAATTGACAACTTTGGAAACTTTCACGAAACCTTGAAATTTTTTTCTCAAAACAGGGGACCCGATGTGAGACACGCCTGTGTCACAGGCCGTGTGGACATTCGAAATGGGAGCACATAGCCATGTCCCAGCACGTGTCTGACCCCGTGTAACTCTCTGACTTAGGTCACACGGCCAACACACACACCTGTGTGACTAGCTCGTGTGCCCTAAAAATGGCCATACACGCTCGTATGCCATGCTGTGTGCTAGGCCGTGCCAAACCTGTAGGGTATACTGACTTATGCCACACGCCCAAGTCACATGCCCATGTGTGAGGCATTATGGAGCATACTAACTTGATTTCAATTTCAATACCAAGGGACACACGACCGTGTAACATAACCGTGTGTCACACACGACTGAGACACACACCCGTGTCTCTGCCCATGTGGACAAAAATAGGTTATTTACTAAGCCAATTTTCCACCCAAATTTGAATATACCTACACCACATCAATTTTCACTGTCACATAGCATAAATAGGCATTTAAACTAGCTAATTCAAACCTAATTCATGTATATTCTATACCATATTTCTCAATACACATAAGTTACAAAATAGACTAATCTATTTATACCCAAAATCTCATAAACTTAGATAATCAATATGGCTACTTAAAATATACATTCTTTACTTTGATTCACAAACAAATAACATCACCAATATCAACATTCAACTTCCATAATACAAACTATTAATAAGCATCACCAAAACCAACCTCAATTTACGTAACATAAACTATAAGCACATACACATATACACAAGTAATTTATCTCAAAATAAGCCAACTCTAATGGCTATTATATACAAACCAAGACATATGCATTTACAAGCCAATTTAAATGGCCAAAATCATTACCAAAACATAAACAACATGACCAAAGTCCCTATACATGTCATATACTCAAAACAAAAGCTTAAAGGTACCAAATCGTTTGTAGGATAGTGTGACGAAATCTCCGACGGCCCCTGAATCCGAGCTAGCTTTGAATTCACTATAAAATATAGAAAAATAAACGATGTAAGCTATAAAGCTTAGTAAGCTCGTATGAAATAAACTTGATATAATCATAACCACATAATTCAACAATTGATTATAAATACATGAATTCACATCGACTAACAAACCTTTCAATTACTCATTCACAAAACTATATACTTTCTTTACCATTTCTTTGATTCAAAGCTAATATGGTTTATGAACATACCTGTACCATCTCATACCAATCTCATTCTCAACCACATCATTCATTTACCCGTTGAACCATTCATAATAGAATTCAGATACTCAAGAGTCTTACACACTAAGTACCTATACCTTGGCCCGAGGCCAAATTAAGGTAACTTATATCCGAAGTACTGATATCATGGCCCGAAGCTAAATCAGCCTATATTCATGGCCCAAAGCCAAATCAGTATAACTTGCACCCGAAGTGCTAATATCATGGCCCAAAGCCATCTCAATGTATTCCCTAACGACATGTCACTAGTATCCTAAACTATTCCTAAGGTTCACCTGAGATTTCGAATGCCGAATTACCATCGAGTCATTGTCAAACTTATTCGAAGTCTCGTATTCACAACTTATTCAATATCAAAGCATTTGAAATACACTTATAATGAAATTTATCACATACGAACTTACCTCGAATGTGAAAACGACAAAATAAGTCGATTAGTAGATAACTTTAGTTTTCCTCCGATCTAGATTCGAATTTCGCTTTTCTTGATCTAAATATATTCAAATTTAACTTATTTAATAATATCCTATTCAATTTAAACCAAAACACACATTTAAGCACATTTACACTTTTACCCCTAAAATTTCACCACTTTTATAATTTAGTCCTTATTACATAAAATCATAAATTCATGAAATTTCTTTAATACCCATGATAGTCGAATTACTATAATACCCCTACAAGTCCACATTTATCAACTTTTCACACATTTAACCACACATTTTCACATTTTCACAAATAAATCCCTATTTTGCATTTTTACTCAAAATCACTTTACAAAATATATAAATCTAGCAACAAGATTTCATATTTCACCATCAAACATCAAAGAACGCATATTGTCATCAATGAAAACTTTAAAAATCTTTAAAAATTTTGAAAAATAGTCACTGGGCTAGCTATAATTAGTTGCAACGATCACAAAAGCATAGAAACCATTAAAAACGGGACAAAACAGACTTACAATCGATAAAATAAGGTTGGCCAAACCTAGCTCAACAATGGCTTCTTTTGCTTCTTTCAATTTCAATTGTAGATGAAAGATGGACATAATTTTATGATTTTGTATTTTATTTATTTTATGTTTATTAACATTTTACTTAATTAACCTTAATAATAAAGCGTTAAAATCATATTGTACATGTCCAATGTTGTCCCCTCACCATAATAAAGGTCTAATTACTACTTAATGACCCTAACTTTAAGGTTCTATAGCTATTTGACACCTTTAGCTAATAGAATAGCACTTTTGCACTTTACGCGGTTTAGTCCTTTTTTATTAAATTGAGCAATTACACGATAAAATTTCTTAATGAAACTTTTACACAATCACTCAATCATGTTGTAAACATTGAAATAATAATAAAATAAATATTTTGACTTTAGATTTGTGGTCCTGAAACCACTGTTTTGATTTGACAAAAAAGGGGTTTTACACTAGTGGTCTATTATAACGACTTAAAAGTCAGTGGTATCGAAAAGTATGGTTTCGAGGCCCTATTTCCGTAAACCAGACTCATAAATAGTTACAAAATAATTTTAAGAGTGAATTAAATTTTAGATAGGTAATTTTGTCAAAATAGTGTTTAATTAGAGTACAATGACTAAATCACATAAGTGATAAAAGTGTGAATTAATATTAGTAGAACATGATTATGAGACTTTTGAAGCAAATAGACTAATAGTCTAATAATAGTGGACGGTAGCTTAACTAAACTAAAGAAAATATTGATAAAAAAATTTAATTAAAATAAAACAAATAAACAAAGCTTAATAAAACAACCAAAGTGGATTAAAAGAGAAATTAAAAATTCTCTACATTTCCTTCTCATTTCGAAGAAAAAAGAAACAAAAGGAGAATACACGGCCTAGGGATTTAATATTCCAAGCTCAATTTGCTAACATTGACCTGGATTCCTCGAAAAAGAAAGGGAAAGACAAAGTTGTCGACAAATAGCTTGGAGTTTATAGTTTGTGTTTCTACAATCCGAACTATTTCAATTATTGCATTTTCAAATTGTATTATCTGGTAAGTAGATAAGGTGAGTTGGTCCTTTGGAATAATGTTGTGAAATGCTAAATTTGAATTGAGATGATGTGATCAAATTATTATTGATGACAAAGGATTAAATTGCATAGTTGTAAAAATAATGGATATTGTATGTGAAATTAAATTTGATATGGAAATGAGACATTTTGTTATGTATATGAAAGGATGATTGAATTGGTGAATTTGGGATATCTAGATGGAGAAATGTTTATAAATGACATGTAAGAAACTATTACCCTATTAAATGTTCAGGCAGGGTCGAGTATAATTGGCATGCAATAGGATAGGAAGAGTTCAGGGTCTTACAACTACGCGTCAGGGAGTGCTGGGCACCCTATTTGTCGGTTATACCGACCAATGTCGGGCACATTTATTATCAGTTTTATCGACTAGCGCAGGGCGATATTCATTATTATGAATTTATTCGTCAGGCATTGGGTGTCAAATTGGTGTGTTGGTTGGATCCACATATCCATCCGAGTCATATTAATAGGGCAAAATGAAAATGGAAACCAAAATTATAACTTGTGAAATTACCTGAAATAAAGTTTATTATGAACTTAGTTTGCATATAATGAATCTTGAGATGAAATGATAAATTAATGATGATTTTTCAATGAATTTGAGTTAAAAGGGTGATGATCCATGTTAATGCTTTGATTTGGGTTAGAAATTGAAGCTATGAAAATGTGAAAGTACACGTAAAAAGTGCATACTGTTAGTTACATTTAACTTATGCATTAGTATGTATCATATTATGTTTAATATTCAGATTATAAAAAAACCATTGAGTTATACGCAAATTACAATTTGTTTTCCTATGCACAGGTTAGGTACTTATCGATTCGATCATCGACTCAGCATCCAGCGACAATCCCGAACTCAAATGTTAGTGAATTGTTCATTTTGGTCTTGACATATACCTTGGATGTTTAGCACTTATAATAGTCATTTGGTACCTAGTTAGCCTTTTAAAGATTGTGTAAACATGTATAAGTATGATGGCAACAGTCATGTGGTTGATAACTTGATAAGTTGCTTTCGTTATATGCTTAATGACTTCTGTAACACCCCTCACCCATTCCGATCCCCGGAACTGGGCAATAGAATATTACAAATCAATACTATTCAATGCAAACAATTTAATATTTAGTATCTAAATTTAAACTACTATTAACACACAGATAATAAGATTATACATAATACACCGATTTACATATTTTTCAAACATAGTAATTTGAAAATAATAAGAATCTATTTGTAATAATTTAGGCAGGAAAAGGGTTTAAAAAGTAAAATTTCAAAGCTTAAAAGTTAGTATCGATATTTCATAGTTGGTATCGATACTGTACCGGTACCTTATGAAAATCAATACCAATTATGATTCTGTTTACTATCTCAAAACTTAGGTATCGATAATTATTATCTGGTATTGATACCTAATGCCAAGTTCATCCATGAAGCAAAAGACTTAAATTTTACCTATGCTAACATATAAATATCTAACCAATGTGCCTTAAATGGCACCTCAATTCAAACACCTAATCAATCCAAAGGCTAAGTTCTCATGTCACAAGCATACACCAAATGTTTTGCATTTAAGCTCAAAGAAACACATATTGACTCATATCAACTTACCATTCCTCCTACCATTTAAAACATATTCATTTATACCATAACTCAAACACTTTATAACGTTTATATCAAGTGAACAACTAAGACAAGAAGACTACAATACATCAAGGTCTAAAATAAGATCACATATAAACACACAATCAAGACATATACAAATTTTCACATATTACAAGCCATAAGCCAAAGCAAAACACTTTCAAACTATTCACTAAATTTACCATTTCCATCAAAAACAAATATATATATAATTATTTAAATACCTTAGAGGACCACCATAATACTAAATAACCCAAACCATCATATTTAACCTAGGTACATGCCAAAATTAACAAAAAAGAGACCATTAACTAATATTTGAGTTTGGGATCGTCGATGGATGCTGAGTCGAGGATAGATCTACTAGGTATCTAACCTGCGCATGAGAAAAAGAAACGTACATTGAGTATAACTCAGTGGTATTTCTATAATCTGAATAATTAGAACTTGATTAAAAAAATAAAAATGTAAGATGCAATTGAGAAATGATATATAGAATATCAAGTTCATCATACTAGTTTTTTCATTCTTGTTCACATCCAATATATATAAAACATTTTAATATATGGCAATAACATTTCATAAGACATCTAATAAATCATCTCATACAAACACATTATTCATTTCCATTTCCAATCCATGAGTTCATTACTCATAATTCATCAATATTCACAAGAAAATCCATCATTTCATATTTCATTTCACATCTCATCCTTTGCCATTTCAAATATTAAACACATAGATTTTTATCATTTATTTCCCCTACTAACACGACTCAAACTCGGATGGATACACAGATCTAACCAGCACACCAGTTTGATATCCTGTACCTCATCGAATAAATCTGAAGCAAGTAATTGCGCTCTGCGTTATAATAAGTTGACAACCAGTGTCTCATTGGTTAAGCTGTAGAAAATTAGCACCCAATGCCTCATCGACTCGAAGTTGAAGTAATCCCTGTGCTCTTCCTATCTTGTGGCAAGCCATCGATATCTGACTTAGCCCAAAATAGTTAATAGGGTTTCATTTTACCTTTCAATACAACCAATGTCTCAACTTTATAAATGTATATTATGACATAAAATCATACATTCAATTTGATAGTAACCACATTTTCTCAATACATGTATTCAATTCGACAGTCATAGAAATATCACATATCTCGATATTCACAATCGAGTAATTTTAATCACCATTTAATTCAATTCAGGCAAAATGTAAAAGAGTTCTCACCTCAATTACTTACCATACACAAAAAACTCAATATGCAACAATTCACAATTTAGTTCGGATTATAGAAACACAAACCGTATATTCCGAGCTACTCGACGTCGACCTTGTCTTTCCCCTTCTTCCTCAAAGATTTTGGAATGACGTGTGCTACGAAATTAAATAATTAAATAAATTTATAAAACATAATTCAATTTTTATAAAATTTCAAATTTTATACTACATTTTGCTAAATCTTCAATTTAGTCCCTAAACTGAGACTAATTTAAAATCTCCATATTTAACCTCAATTTTTTATACTAATTTTACTCTTAGCTAAATTTAGCTCCCTATTTTCAATTCTACCCCTTAATTTCAAATGTTCACAATTTAGTCCCTATTGCTTAAAATTAACAGTTAATTCAACAACTTAGTCCTTTTCCACTTTTAACTTAAAAATCTATCAATAAAATCCCTAAAGCTTGAATAATGCTAAAAATTATAACATGGGTCGGCTAGTTCTAAGTACCGGAATTCTGAAAACGTAAAATTACAAGAAAAGGACTAAATTGCACTAACCAATTTTGGATTTGAACTCTAAACCCCCTACATCGTGCGTTCCCTTTCTATTTTCTTTCTTTCTTTTTTATTTCTTTGAAGGTTTCCATGTAAATAACTCCACCCTCTTCCACTTTCATTTTTATTTCACTTATTTTACTTTAATCCCTTTTTCTTCTTTATTATAATATACATTAAAGTTAACTTAAATGTATAATATATATAATATACATAACATTAATGGCCTTCCACTACAATTAAAATGATGGTATAATTGCTACTTTACCCCTTTAATTTAATTCAATTATTATTCGATTTTCAACACCTAGGTGATTTAGTCCCTATACCTTAATAACTCTTAATTTCATGAAAATTACTTATCCAAAATTTAATTTGCCTCTAATATAACTCGATAAATATTTACTAAATATATTTACGAGTTCGGTTTATAGAAACAGAGTACTAGAAATACACTTTTTGACACCCCTGACTATCAGGTCGTTACAATTCTCCCCCTAAATAAATTTTGTCCCCGAAATTTACCTGAAAAAACATGGGGATATTGGGATCTCATCGTCTCTTCTAGCTCCCAAATCACTTCTTCGAAACTATGAATATGCCACAGGACTTTCACTAATGGAACACGTTTATTACTCAATTCTTTCACCTCACGAGCTAAGATTTCAACCGGTTCCTCTTTATAGGACAAATCAAGTTGAGTTTCTACATCTTTTGCCAAAATAATGTGAGACGGATCCAATCGATACCTCCTAAGCATCGACACATGAAAGACATCATGCAATTTCTGTAATTCTGCAGTTAATGCCAACCAATAAGCAACAGGTCCAACTCTTTCTATGATCTCATATAGTGTGATAAAATAAGAACTCAACTTTCCTTTTTAGCAAAACAGTAGGACTTTCTTTGAAGGTGAAACTTTTAGAAATACTTTGTCGCCAATAGAAACCTCAATATCTTGACGTTTCAAGTCTGCATATGATTTTTATCTATTAAATGTTGTTTTCAATCTATCTCTAATAATCTTAACTGTATCCTCTATTCATGTATCAATTCAAGGCCAACCATTTTTCTTTCACTCAACTTTGACCAGCAAACAGGTGTTTAACACCTAAGACTGTATAAAGCTTCGTACGGAGTCTTTTGAATGCTCGATTGGAAACTATTATTGTACACAAATTCAACCAAAGGTAAATAATGTTCCCAACCAGATTCAAAATGAATTACACAGGCATGAAGCATATCTTCTAAATTCTAAATAGCACACTAGATTGTCTATCTATCTGAGGGTGAAAAGTTGTGTTGAATTTAAGTCTCGTACCAAGAGATTCATGCAACTGTTTCCAAAATCTCGAAGTGAATCGGGGATCTCGATCATAGATAATCGACATAGGCATACCATGTAATTTGACAATATCTTAAATGTAAATTTCAGCAAGTTTTGGAAGTGTCCATTCGATTTGACAACAATAAAATGGGTTGATTTTGTAAGTCGATAAACTATTACCCAGATTGCATTCTTCTTGCTCAGAGATAATGGTAACCCTGTTACAAAATTCATTATTATGCGCTTTCATTTCCATTCAGGAATAGAAATAGGCTGAAGTAAACCAGTAGGAACCTAATGTTCCGCCTTAACTTGCTGACAAGTTAAACATTTAGCTACAAACTTAACTACTTCTCTTTCCATCCTGAGCCACTAATACAACTCTCGAAGATTGCGATATATTTTTGTTTAGTTGGGATGCAAAAGCAAAAGGGTTTTCGTGGGCTCCGTGAAGTATCAACTCTTTTAATTCAACATCTGGGACACATATTTGATTACGAAATCTCAAACAATCACAACCACAATCACAATCACAATCATCAATGCTAAAGTTTTCCAACAAGCCACTTTGGACCATTTCTCTTTTTCCCGCCAATTTAGCGTCAACAAGTTGCACTTCCTTGATATGATCAAACAGCAGTGGTTTAACTTTCAATTTGGCCAACAACCCACCATCATCACAAATACTGAGTTGAGCAAACATTGTCCACAACTCAACTACTGCCTTCCTACTTAACACGTTAGCCACAACATTAGCTGTGATTTCTCGAATTAGAGCCTAAACGGAATAGTGGTTTCGAAACCACAATTTTGAAGTAGAAAATTTTATTCCGATTAACTTTTATAATTTATTGAGTGATTAGATGCATGTGCTAGAATATCGATAGAAAATTTCATGAATTGCATGCCTAATTTGCCTATTAGGACTTAATTGCAAAAGTTGATAAATATGAGTTTTAGATGTTAAAAGATTTAATTGAAGAGCATAATTGAAGTAGAGGTCCTTAAATGGTAATTATACCATTAGGTTTTCATGGACAAAAATGGACATACATAGGTAGAAATAACCAAAGTTTTTAATGAAGGGTATTTTAGTCATTTGGTAATTAAAAGAATAAAAAAGGAAAAAGATGGCAAAATATGTCCATCTTCTTCATTAGGATGAAATTTCAAGGGTTCTCCATAGCTAGGGTTTGTTTCAAGCTTCCAAGCTCCATAGTAAGTGATTCCAAGACCCGTTTTTAATGTTCTTTACGTTTTTGGAGTTCCGGTAACTTAATTTAGCTTACTCTATCAATAATTTAACCTAGGGTTTATTTTTGGAAAAATACCCATAGATGAAATATGTTTATTTTGATGTTTTATGGTGGAATATGAAGCTTCAAATTGTGTTAAATAACTTTTGCTAAGCGATTTTACGTGAAAACGAGTAAAACGACAAAATCGGTAAAAATACCTAATGTTCATAAATACATAATACAGTGTGAATTTGATGTTGCTATAGAAGGGAAAAGTGATCAGCATGTCATAAAACATAAGAAAATAGGATGAATTTTAATTTCTGAGCTTTGGGGAAAAATGTAAATATGCAAAAGTTTAGGGGCAAAAATGTAATTTTTCCAAAGTTTGAGTCAAGGACTGTTTTAATAAATGTGAGTATTAAATAAGCTAAATTTGTTATTATAGATCAAGAGAAATGAGATTCAAGTCGTGATCGAGGGAAAAATAAAGTTTTCAAAGAATAGGCTTGATTTCTAACATATTGTACCGAGGTAAGTTCATATGTAAAGATATCAAAGTAGTTGTATGAATTCTTGAGTTGAAAGAGTTCGTAGTACTTGTTGATCAAGCTTGCAAGGTTGAAGAACTAGTTAAAGAGAAGAGAAAGACGGAGGCTGAGACTAGAAATTGGAAGAAAAGACCGATGAGCAGTACACTCCCACCACAGTCTAGAAAGTCCAGGGATATGTATTCTCTTTCTCAGGCATCAGCGAGACATTCATATGGGGATCGTAAGAAGAAAAATGTGGGTTCCAGATATCGGACTACTTCGGTGGCTAGTGTGGGAAATTCGAGAATTGCTAGACCCAAGTGCCAACGACGTGGTAGAAGTCACTTTGGTCCTTGTAGAACTAATGAATGTTACCAATGTGGGTCTCCAGATCATTTTATTAGAGATTGTCCAGAGAGGATCGAGAAAGAAAAATTTTAGAGTGCAAAGCCAAGTGGTACTGTTTCGAAAGGAAGATTTTCGAGAAATGCTGGGAATGAGGCAAGCAGCAAGAATGTAGTAAGAGAATCAGCGCCAAAATCTGAAGCTAGATCTCCGGCTAGAGCTTATGCCATAAGGGCGCGTGAAGATGCTTCGTCTCCCGACGTGATTACCGATACTTTCTCTCTTTATGATATTAATGCTATTGCTTTGATCGACCCTGGTTCTACTCATTCGTATGTGTGCATGAAATTGGTGTCTAATATGAACATGCCTGTTGAGTCTATGGAATTTATGGTTAAAGTATCGAACCCGTTAGACAAATGTGTCATAGTTGATAAAGTATGCAAGAAATGTCCTTTGATGATTAGAGGTCATTATTTTTCGGCCGACTTGATGTTGTTGCCGTTTGATGAATTTGATATTATTTTGGGTATGGATTAGTTAACACTGCATGATGCTATTGTGAATTGTAGATAGAAAGTTATTGAATTGAAATGTGAAAATGATGAAATTCTGCGGGTTGAACTGGACGAATCAGAGGCATTGCCTAGTGTGATTACTTCGATGTCAGCTCAGAGATATTTTAAAAAGGGTTATGAAGCTTATTTGGCGTATGTGTTGAATACAAAAGAATCTGAGAAGAAAGTTGAATCAGTGCCAATTGTGTGTGAATTCGTGGATGTATTTCTAAAAGAGTTACCGGGTTTGCCTTTTGTCAGAGTAGTAGAATTTGGTATTTAAGTTGATACCGGGAACAACACCGATCTCAATTGCTCTGTATAGAATGGCACCAACAGAGTTGAAAGAATTGAAGTCACAGTTGCAAGAGTTGACTGACAAAGGCTTTATGAGACCGAGTTTTTTACCCTGGGGTGTTCCCGTATTATTTGTGAAAATGAAGGATGGTTCAATGAGATTGTGTGTACACTATCGGTAGTTGAATAAGGTGATAGTTAAGAACAAGTATTCATTTCCGAGAATTGATTATTTATTCGATCAGTTGAAAGTAGCGACATGGTTCTCAAAGATTGACTCGAGGTCTGGGTACAACCAGTTGCGAGTAAAAGAGTCAGATGTGCCTAAAACTGCTTTTAGAACAAGGTACGGACATTATGAATTTTTAGTTATTCCATTTGGTTTGAAAAATGCTCCTGCTGTGTTTATGGATTTAATGAACCGCATATTTCGGCCATACTTGGACAAGTTTGTTGTGATATTTATTGATGATATCTTGATCTATTGGAAGGTGTAATATCCTGATTTTGGGCCTAGTCGGAATAGTGGTTTTGTGACCATAAAATCCGAGATAGAAATAATTATTTTATAATTACTTTGATGTTTATGATATGATTGCATGATTGTGTGAAAATTTTGTGAAGAAATTCTATGCATAAAATGCTTAATTTGAAGTTAGGGACTAAATCGAATAAGTTGCAAAACTTGCATTCTAGAAGTTTCTAGTATGAAATTGTTTTGAAATATTAATTAGGAGGTCTTAAATATAAATTTTACCAATTTCTAAGTTTATGGACAAAAATTGGACATGGATGGAATTTTTGGAAAGTTTAGTAGTAAGGGCATTTTGGTCATTTAAGGGTAAAATGAATTAAAATACAAAATTAAAAGCCAATTTTGCTCATCTTCAACCCCATGGCTGAATATAGCAAGGAGAAACCATGGCTAGGGTTTTTCAAGCTTCCAAGCTCGATTGTAAGTCCATTCTAGCCCCGTTTTTCAAGTTCTTTACGTTTTTTGAGTCCCGATAGCTCGATTTAGCTTATGCTAGCAATAATTTAACCTAGGGTTTATATTTGGAAAAAAACCCATAGGTGAAATTTGTGTATTTTGGTGCTTTATGATAGAATATGAGGTTTTAAATTATGTTAGACAACTTGTGCTACTCGGTTTTAAGTGAAAACGAGCAAAGGGCTTAATCTCCAGAAATATACCTAATAGTCATAAGTACATGTTAGAGTGAGAATTTGATGTTGCCATAGAAGGGAAAAATGATCATCATGTCATAAAACATAAGAAAATAGGCTGAAGTTTAATTTACAAGTTTTGGGGCAAAAGTGTAAATATGCAAAATTTAGGGGCAAAATTGTAATTTTCCAAAATATGATTTTGGGTCAATTTGAATAATGTGAGTCCTAATTAGACTATATTTTAAATGATAGAGCAAGGAAAACTGAAATTCGGGCTAAAATGGGGAAAATACCAAGTTGTGGACAAAATGGTAAAAGTAGCCATTTTCGCATGCTAGGTAAGTTCATGTGTAAATAATGTAGCATAATTGTTATTTTTAAGTTATTGATGTTAATTATATGATATGCTGATTTTTATCATGAAATATATGCTTTGTGGTTATTTTCGAATAAAATGTAAATTATGTGAGCTACTTGTTAAATATAAATTGTTACCGAGTATTGGTTTTGGTATTCTACGGAAGACGACAAGGATATATGTTCGAGGAAAATCCCGTTTGAACCTTAGGAATAGATTAGGATACAAGTGACATGTCACTGGGATATTTGGGCATCCGAACTCGTTGAGTTGAGTCCGAGTTCACTTATGGATGCGAATGTCTGAACTCGTTGAATTGAGTTCTGAGTTTGTGAGATGTAACTAGGCATCCGAGCTCGTTGAGTTGAGTCTGAGTTCAATTATGGATGTGAATGCCCGAGCTCGTTGAGTTGCGTCCGAGTTCACTTATAGGCGGGTTACATAGTAGCTTGGCTACATATGTGGCACTTATGTGCAAACTTTCCATGTATCCGAATTATATTCCGATGTGTTCAACGGGTAAAGTTCTACTCAAATGGAGGAATACTCAAGATGAAAGGGACGTATTGGTAAGTGTTGTGAAATGGATGCTTTGAACAGGTATGTACTTAACCCTCGGGTTGAAAAATCGATATAACAACAATATGGTAAGATGATAAATGAAAATATGATATGAATGTCTTGGTGATGATTATGCAAATGATGTTTTATGTTTGCTTATATGGTTATGTTACTTGCTATTTGCATGTGAACTTACTAAGCATTTATGCTTATTCCTCCTTTTCATTCCTTGTAGTGTTGACAAGCCACTCAAAAATCGGAACGGTCGAGAGGCACGCTCACACTATCCGTATACCATCTTGGCATAATGGCTTGTATATTTTGAGTATGGCATGTATAGCATTATAATCATTTTGTATATATGGTCTTATGATATGGTTATTGAGTAGTATAAAAATGCTTGGTAATGATTAGCCATTGGAATGGCTAATTATGATCATATTTGGTGTTATGTATGTCAAATTGCTAGTTAATCTATGGAAACCATGAAATAGGTAAAATTTACCATAAAATAGATTCAGACAGCAATAGTGATGTGAATTTGAAAAATTATTAAAAATAGTAGAGTTGTAATTAGATGATGAATAAAACATGGAATTGAAGAATTATGAGTCTATTTTCATATGGAAGAAACGAAACAGGTATATGAGTTATATTTTATGAGATGTTTAAATTTTTGTGAAATAGGGCCAGAGCGATTTCTGGATCCCCTATTCTGACTTTGGAAATTCACCAGAAATTGTATAAAAATAATTAAAAGTCATAATTTATATGTACAGATTTCTTATTGAGTCTAGTTTTAATAGAAACAAACTTCATAGTCATTGAAATTCTGTACAGAGTGATATCTGATTCGTAATACACAGAGGTCAGAGCAGTCGAACCCTGAAACAGGGGAGACTTTAACTAATAAACTGTACTAATTGGCCTAGCCAAAAATTCTAGAAAAAAATTAATAAATAGATATATGAGTCTAGTTTCAGGGAAAATTTATGGAATTCGATTTTGAGTTTCAGAACTCGAGATATGAATTTTTAAGAGACTATGACGCAGTTAGTTAGCTTGTCTGGAATTTCTAAAATTAAATTGTTTGAGCTGTTTAAGCAATGAATTAAGTCTGTTAACACCTCGTGTTCGAATCCGGCAATGATCTCGGGTACGGGGCGTTACAAAAGGATAAGACGGAGCATGCTGAACACTTGAGAATAGTTTTGCAAACTTTGAGAGATAAACGGGTTGATCTTAGTAAAATTTCAGCTATTGTTGATTAGAAACCGCCTATGAATGTGACTGAGGTAAGAAGTTTCTTGGGTTTAGCTGGTTATTATCGATGACTTGTGAATGGATTTTCTATGATTGCTACTCCTATGACTAGAATGTTCCAAAAGGATGTTAAATTCGAGTGGACGGAAGAATGTCACAGAGTTTTGAGAAATTGAAAAAGTTACTGACTGAAGCACCAGTATTGGTACAACCCGAGTCAGGTAAATAATTTGTTGTGTATAGTGATGCTTCTCTAAATAGCTTGGGGTGTGTACTTATGCAAGAAGGAAAAGTTGTGGCTTATGCTTCGAGGTAGTTAAAACCTCACGAAAGGAATTATCTGACTCATGATTTGGAACTGGCTGCTATAGTGTTTGCATTGAAGATTTGACGACATTATCTGTATGGTGAAAAGTGCCGAGTATATACCGACCATAAAAGTCTCAAGTACTTGATGTCACAAAAAGACTTGAATTTGAGACAGCAGAGATGGTTAGAATTATTGAAAGATTACGAGCTTGTGATTGACTACCATCCGGGGAAAGCAAATGTGGTTGTCGATGCCTTGAGTAGAAAGTCGTTATTTGCTTTGAGAGCTATGAATACTCAGTTGACGGTATCTAACGATGGTTTGATTCTAGCAGAGTTGAGAGCAAGACCGATGTTTTTACAAGAGATTTGTGAAGATTAGAAAAATGATCAAGATTTAGAAGCCAAAAGAAAGCAATGTGAGGCTGATACGGGATCAAATTTCAGAATCAGTTCTAATGGGTGCTTGATGTTTAAAGATTGAATTTGTGTACCGAAGAATGATAAGTTGATTCAGAAGATCTTATTGCTTCTTTGTCAATGCATCCGGGCAGTACAAAAATGTACAATGATTTGAAGAAAATGTATTGGTGGAACGGAATGAAAAGAGATATTTTCGAGTTTGTATCGAAATGTCTAATTTGTCAACAAGTGAAAGCTGAACACCAAGTGCCTTCAGGTCTACTTCATCCTATTATGATTCCTGAATGGAACTGGGATCGAATTACCATGGACTTTGTGTCAGGATTGCCATTAACTCCGGAGAAGAAAGATGCCATCTGGGTAATAGTCGATAGATTGACTAAATCGGCTCATTTTATTTCGGTACGCACTGATTATTCTCTTGATAAGTTGGCTGAATTGTATGTCAGTGAGATTTTTAGACTTCACGGAGTACCATTGTCGATTATTTCGGATAGAGATCTGAGGTTTACTTCGCGATTTTGGCAAAAACTGCAAGAAGCATTAGGTTCGAAGTTAAACTTCAAAGATCGCTTCCATCCACAGCATCGATGGACAATTAGAGAGAGTAATTCAGATTCTTGAAGACATGCTCAGATGTTGTATATTAGAATTTCAAGGTAGTTGGTAAAGGTACTTACCGCTAGTAGAATTTGCTTAAAATAACAGTTATCAAATAAGTTTGAAAATGACACCTTATGAAGCATTGTACGATCATAAGTGTCGGACGCCACTATATTGGACCGAACTTAAAGAAAATCAAATTTACGGAGTTGATCTAATTAAGGAAACCAAAGAAAAGGTGAAAGTGATTCGAGATTGTTTGAAAGCTGCTTCGGATAGACAGAAATCCTACGCGGATTTGAAACGAAAAGAGATTGAGTTCCAAGTTGGTGATAAAGTGTTTTTAAAAGTGTCTCCGTGGAAAAAGATTCTCAAATTCGATCGAAAAGGTAAATTGAGTCCACGTTTCATTGGACCGTATGAGATAATTGAAAGAATTGGACCGGTAGCATATCAGTTAGCATTACCACCAGAATTAGAGAAGATTCATGATGTGTTCCATGTATCTATGTTACGTCGGTATCGTTCAGATCCTTAACATGTGATTTCACCAATGGAAATCGAGTTGCAACCGAATATGACTTACAATGAAGACCCGGTTAAAATTTTAGCTCGAGAGGTCAAACAACTAAGAAATAAAAGTATCACTCTCGTGAAAGTATTATGGCAAAAGCACGGAGTAGAAGAGGCTACATGGGAGCCCGAGGAAACTATGAGGAATCAATACCCACACCTGTTTACCGATAAGCTTTTCGGGGACGAAAATCCCTAAAGGGGGAGAGTTGTGATATCCCGAATTAGGGCCTAAACAGAATAGTGGTTTCGAAACCACAATTCTGAAGTAGAAAAATTTATTTCGATTAATTTTTATAATTTATTGAGTGATTAGATGCATGTGTTAGAATATCGATAGCAAATTTCATGAATTGCATGTCTAATTTGCCTATTAGGACTTAATTGCAAAAGTTGATAAATATGAGTTTTAGATGTTAAAGGATTTAATTGAAGAGCATAATTGAAGTAGAGGTCCTTAAATGGTAATTATACCATTAGGTTTTCATGGACAAAAATGGACATACATAGGTAGAAATAACCAAAGTTTTTAATGAAGGGTATTTTAGTCATTTGGTAATTAAAAGAATAAAAAAGGAAAAAGATGGCAAAATATGCCCATCTTCTCAATTAGGATGAAATTTCAAGGTTTCTCCATAGGTAGGGTTTGTTTCAAGCTTCCAAGCTCCATAGTAAGTGATTCCAAGCTCCGTTTTTAATGTTCTTTACGTTTTTGGAGTCCCGGTAACTTGATTTATCTTATTCTAACAATAATTTAACCTAGGGTTTATTTTTGGAAAAACACCCATAGGTGAAATATGTTTATTTTGATGTTTTATGGTAGATTATGAAGCTTGAAATTGTGTTAAACAACTTTTGCTAAGCGATTTTACGTGAAAACGAGTAAAATGATAAAATTGGTAAAAATAACTAATGTTCATAAATACATGATACAGTGTGAATTTGATGTTGCTATACAAGGGAAAAAATTATCATCATGTCATAAAACATAAGAAAATAGGATGAATTTTAATTTCCGAGCTTTGG
This sequence comes from Gossypium longicalyx, assembly GCA_025698465.1. NCBI lineage: Eukaryota > Viridiplantae > Streptophyta > Magnoliopsida > Malvales > Malvaceae > Gossypium > Gossypium longicalyx. The sequence continues at coordinate 32,394,018 of CM047006.1, forward strand.
GACAAAAATATAAATATGCAAAAGTTTAGGGGCAAAAATGTTAATTTTCCAAAGTTTGAGTCAAGGACTGTTTTAATAAATGTGAGTATTAAATAAGCTAAATTTTTTATTATAGATCAAGAGAAACGAGATTCAAGTCGTGATCGAGGGAAAAATAAAGTTTCTGAAGAATAGGCTTGATTTCTAGCATATTGTACCGAGGTAAGTTCATAAGTAAATATTGTAATATAATCATTATTTCAAATCATTTAATGCTATTTATACGATATTATGATTGTTATTATGCGATTCTATGCTTTTTGGTAATTGTTGGACAACATGCAAAAATTTTATGAATTATGTGAAAAATGTGAAAGACTACCGAAGTATCGTCATTGGTATTCCAAGGAGAATGGTAAAGGAGTACGGATGAGGAGAGTCCTGTTGAACCTTAGGAATTGATTAGGATACTTGGGCATCCGAGCTAGTTGAGTCGAGTCCGAGTTCACTTATGGATGCAAATGTCTGAACTCGTTGAGTTGAGTCTGAGTTCACTTATGGATGCGAATGTCTGAGCTCATTTAGTGGAGTCCGAGTTCGCTTATGGGTGGGTTACATGGTAGCTTGGCTACATATGTGGCACTTATGTGCAAACTTTCCATGTATCTGAATTATATTCCGATGTGTTCAATGGGTAAAATTCTAGTAAAATGGATGAATACTCAAGATGCAAGTGACGTATTGGTAAGTGTTGTGGAATGGGCACTTTGGACAGGTATGTACTTAACCCTCGGTTTGAGACTTGATACGACAACAATAATATGGTAAAATGATGAATGATGAATAGAAATGTGATATATGTTTTGGTGATATTATGCTAATATTGGTTGGTATAGTTGCTTTGTTAAGGTATTTGTTATTTGCATATGGACTTACTAAGAATTTATGCTTACTCTCACCTTTTCATTCTTTGTAGTTTTGACAAGTCAATTTGGAGATCGGGACGGTCGGAGGCACGCTCACACTATCACTGAACAATTGCGGTATAATGACTTGTAATTTTTGGAAACATGGCATGTATAGCATTCCAATCTTTTTGTGTGTATAATATTACGATATGGCCCATGGGTGGAATGGAAATGTTTTAGAATGATTAGCTATTGGAATAACTAATCAAGTTTATATATGATAACATGTATGTTTTATGTCTTAACTAAACCATGAAAATCCTTGGAAGGGTAAAATTGGCCACAAAACAAAATTAGTCAACAGCAGTGACGTGAGTTTTAAAAATCACTAAAAATAGTAGAGATAAAATTAGATGATGAATAAAATATATAATTTAATCTTAATGAATCTATTTTCATGTGGAAGAAACAAAATAAGTAAAAGAGTTGTATTTTATGAGATATTTATGTTTTGGTGAAACAGGGTTAGAGGAATTTCTGAATCCCCTGTTCTAACTTTCAAAATTTACCATAAATTGTAAAAAAAACAATTAGGAGTTGTATCTTACATTTATGAAATACTTATTGAGTCTACTTATTGAGTCATTGAAACTCTGTACAGGGAGATATCTGATTCGAAATACACAGGGGTCAGAGTAGCCGAACCCTAAAACAGGGGAGACTTTAACTAATAAACTGTACTAGTTAGCCCAACCAAAAATTCTAGAAAAAAATTAGTAAGTAGATATATGTGTCTAGTTTCAGGAAACATTTACAGAATTGGATTTCAAGTTTCGTAACTCAAGATATAATTTTTTTTAGCGACTGTGACGCAGATGGACAGTTTACTATGAGAATTGTTTGAACTTGTTTAAATGCTAAAATAAGTTTAGTAATGTCTCATACTCGACTCCGGCGATGGTCTCGGGTTAGGGCGTTGCATTAGCTTTACCAGGGTGGCAATAAATGACAAAATCATAATCTTTTAGAAGTTCAATCCAAGGACGTGTCTCAAATTCAACTCCTTTTGAGTTAGGAGGTATTTAAGACTTTTATGACCGGTATAAATGTAACATTTTTCACCATCTAGATAATGCCTCCATATCTTTTGAGTAAAAACCATAATAGCTAGATCTAAATCATGTGTTGGATAATTACATTCATGTGTTTTCAGCTGACGAGATGCATATGTAATCACTTTTCCTTCTTGCATAAGAACACATCTTAAACCGTTTAAAGAAGCATCATTAAGTACCACGAAATCTTTTCCTGATTCAGGCATGGTTAGAACTAGCACTTCAGTCACATATGTTTTAATTTCTCAAAACTTTCTTGGCACCAATTATTCCAAATAAACCGAATATTCTTTTGTAAAATTTTCGTCATCGACATAACTACTTTCAAAAATCCATTTACAAATCTTCTATAGTAACTTGCTAAACCAAGGAAACTGCGAACTTTCGACACATTTCTTGGTGCTTTTCACTAAACAATGGCCTCGATCGTTTTCGTATCTACTCTAATCCCATTAGTCAAAATAACACTCCCAAGAAACATAACTTCGAACAACCAAAATTCACATTTGCTAAACTTCCCATATAACTGTTTTTCTCGCAACACTTGCAAAACAATCCGTAGATGTTGTTCATGCTCCGCTTCAGATTTTGAATAGATCAAAATGTCGTCAATGAAAACTACCACAAATTAATCCAAATAAGGTTGGAAAATATGGTTCATGAGATCCATGAATGCCGCAGGAGCGTTAGTCAAATCGAAAGGCATTACTAAAAATTCATAATGGTCGTAATGTGTACAGAACATTGTTTTAGGTACGTCACTATCTTTTACTTTCAACTGATAGTAACCTGATCTCAAATTGATCTTGGAAAAGACAGAAGCTCCTTTTGATTGATCAAACAAGTCATCAATAAGACATAGGAGGTATTGATTCTTGATCGTCAACTTATTCAATTGTCGAGAATCTATACAAAGTCGCATCAAACCATCTTTCTTTTTAACAAATAATACTAGAGCTCCCCAGGTCGATATACTAGGTTGTATAAAGTTGTGGTCCAATAAATCTTGCACTTGCTATTTCAATTTGTTTAGCTCCGTTGGTGTCATAGATAAGGGGATATTGACACCAAAGCCGAACCAGGAAACACTTCAATTGCGAACTCAACCTCCTGATCTGGTGGTAATCCAGGTAATTCTTCAGGAAACACCTTAGGGAATTCATAGACAGATTGAATCTTACTGATCTGACTATCATCAGCATTTGAGTTAATGACATAGGACAGAAAAGCTTCACAACCTTGATTGAGGAGTTGATCAGCTCGAACTGCAGAAATGAAATGAGTTGAACCACTCATTCGAACACCATTCACTTCAATCATAATACCATTTGCACTCTGAACAACAAACTTCTTTTTATAGAAGTCTAAAATCACTCTATGCTTAGTAAGCCAATCCATACCCAAAATCAAGTCAAAATTACCAAATGGCATCATCAACAAATCAACAAGAAAAGATATGTTTTGAATTTCTAACGGGCATCGCTTACACACTTGACCAACTAGCACAGACTGCCCCAAATGACTTGACACAACCATAGGTACTCTAGATGTCTCAGATTTTAAACTTCCCAATTTGACCAATTCAGATTTAATATAAGAATGTGAAGATACTGGGTCTGTCAAAGCATAAATAGGTGCAAAGAAAAGTAAAAAGATAACTGCTACAACATTAGTAGCGTCGCCCTCCTCGTGAGTTCATACAACATAAGCTCGAGCCGGTGCTGTGGCATCTGACTAATGAGTAACAACATCATTCCCCTTTTTAGTACCACCTCTAGAAACAAAACCACCACCACTTGTTCGATGACCCCTAGATGCAGGTACAAACCTCTGAGTAGAAATAAGAGTAGCATTATCACCTTTCTGGCACTCACGAGTAAAATGTTCCTGTGATCTGCATCATAAATAGGCTCGTGTCAATTTCCAACATTCACCTCAATGCTTCTTCCCACAATGATCACAATTTAGTATCTCAAAATCTCGAGGCAGACCTCACACAAAACCTATAGTCATAATCGATTTTCGATCTCGATTTTTGTTAAATCTCTCAGATTTAAAGGTCGATTTCCAATTACCATAAGAATCTTTAGTTCACTTTGATTGTGGATGCAAACTAACAGTTCTTGTTCGTTTACTAGTAGTTCGTGTAGTCTCAATCTTTTTATCAAGACCCAAAGCTTGCTCCACCATTTTTGCTTGCTCGACCAAATAAACAAACTTTGATATTTGATGTGATACCAACTGTCTCTAAGCTCATCATGTAACCCTAGTAAAAACCTTTTGCAACTCTCAGCTTCAGATGGCACAAATTCAACAACATATTTACTGAGCCCCAAAAACTCTCATTCATAATCAGTCATTGACATCTCACTTTGCTTCAACAATAGAAACTCTTATTTTCTGTCTTTGAGATGCAAGTCCCCAACATATTTCTTCTGGAATTCCTTTTGAAAGAACTCTCAGTTTGCTCATTCCGCAGGTACGTGACGTGTTACCATCTGTCACCATGTATATGCTTCTCCTTGCAGTAGAGAAACAACACATATTACACATGCTCGGGGGCTGTATTCAAGTTGAAGCAAATTTCATTTAGTTGATTCGAACCAAACTTTAGCAGTCGAGGGATCATGTAACACCCCAAACCCGGCCTAGACGTTATGGCCGAATCTGGTGATGTCACATGAGAGTGTTTTAACTAAACCATTTTGATTCATAAACCATATCATTTGTTGTCTTTTACTTAGTCAAAAATCATGAAAAAAAAGTCATATTGTTTTGAAAATGTTTCTTTATCGCAGAAGCATTTGAAACTCAATTGTTGATTCTTATCTTGAGAACTCATTTTTATTTATGAAAATTCTTAGTTTATTTTAGGAAAACCATAATATTGAAATTGTATTTTATAATCCACATCCACAGTTCAAAACCCAATTAAAATCCAAAATTCCAAATCCAAAATCACATCAACCCTCAACAAATAATAAATAAATCAAAGTAAAAGTCATGACCAAAATGTATACGGACGTGATCACCATCGAGTCCTCCTCTGCACCGATCCACCAACTGCTGAGATTACTTAAACAGATAAATAAATAAAGGGGTGATTTTTCGCAAATCAGTGTGTACATCCCTACAGTACAACATGCATACAAAAAGATAACAGAATACAATCATAATTCGGGTTTGGGCCCTTATAGGATCATTATCAGATATAGTCTTAGGGCTTCAACCCGTCTTAGATATAACATGTAAAATAGATCAAATCAACAGAATATGCCCACCAGCCCTACACACCAACTCCGTCCAACTCAACACACCATGTGGGGATAAAATCGACCCACCTATCCTTGTGCACCATATATGGGGATACAATCGTCCTATCCATCCCTACACACCATAAGGTACCGCAATGCAACAAATATCATAAGTATGCAGCTTGGCTGCCAGATATCAGGCTCATGAAGCCCTACAGATACTCCATTCTCTTTATCAAACCCACCCCGATGCAATGCATCATACAAATATGGCATGCTATAATGCAGACAAATGAATCATACATTTATTTTCAGAACAGATCAGATAATCACGCCAGATATAACATGCTAACACATACATCACAAAATTAAGAGTCTAGCTAAGGCTTATCGACCCTACGATAGGTAATAGTCGACTTGGGCGACCCCTGCAACCTTACAAAACATTTCAGATTAAAGAGGCTCATATGCCCGTGTGCCCTGCTCGTGTGGGCCCACACACCCATGTGGGTCATATGGCCCAAATTGGCCTTGCCCGTGTGGATCACACGACCTGGCCCAGTTTCTAACACGCCCATGTGCTTCACCCGTGTGGGCCTAAGCCCGTGCCTCACACACAGCCTACAAGCCACCACACGCTCGTGTCTGTCGTACCCGTGTGGCACACACACAGCCTAGCTCGTCGATCACATGCCCGTGTCTTACCACACGGCCTCCACACAGGCAGTCCACACGCCCGTGTGGCGTCGACAGTAGCGGTTTTGGCTTTCGTCGAAATGCGATTTCAGACCGATTAGAGTAAACACCTGGTTTTGATTGAAGCCTAACGCAATCCCGAGCACTCCAAAACCTATATTTGTCAATATTAAGACCCATTTCAGTCACTTAAACAAATTTTTGATTGAAACTAAATGAGGTATTCTGCCCCGAAATCGTTAAATTTCCTTACCTCGAGCGAAAACCAGTGGATACTACTCGCTTAGTTCGATGTTCATGAACGAAGAATAGCCCTTTGATCAGTACCTAAACACCCAAAAAAAATTTCCCCCTTAATCTCTTAATGATAATGATGTTTACGAACGACAAGTAGAAACTTACCAATGAGGAGAATGTCAATGAATCGCAGAAGCCCGTTAGTACGAAATCAACACGACTGGGAGGAAGGCAGGGGAAATTTTAGCAAAAAAGGAAAATAAAAAGAACGTGGAGGGAGGAAAATAGTAGGTAATTATGGCAGAGACAGTTTTTTTGGGGAAACCACTCAGAAAAATCTAATAAACCCTACCACCATAGTGTTTTAGTTCACCTCTAATTCTATCACGGCCTTTGTTGCAAAAATAATGCCCAAGCCAAGATTCGAACACAGGACCTCTAACATAAACTGTTGCCACTTAACCACTAGACCAATAGGCCCATTCTGCTAAGTTTTTACCAATAAATTCTTATAAGCCCATTAATCAAAAGCCAAGCTTTATTTCAATAAAAACCAAAATTTTGCCCAAGTTGAGGCTTGAACTTGGGACTTCCCTAACACACCCCAAAAGCATTTAAACGCAATAGCAGATATATTTTATGCAAATTCATGCAAAAACATTTTCAAATATTTTCCTATGCTACAATTTCACAAAAGTTGAAACTACAAAAAGTTGAAACTACAAAAATTTGGGGTGTTACAACTCTACCCCCTTAAAGAAAATTCATCCTCGAATTTTACTTGGTCAGAAAAGGTGAGAATACTGCTGACACATTGAATCATCTAGCTCCTAGGTAGCCTCCTCAGTGCTATAATTCTTCCACAGCTATAACACCCCTTACCCGAGACCGTCGCCGGAGTCGAGCACGAGGCGTTACCTGACTTAGCTCACTGAATTCGGGGCATAAAAATTTACTTTTAAAATTAATTTAGTTTCATTCATTCAATATGTCCCTAAAAAGGGTCCTCGAGACCTAAAACATGTAATTGAAACGGTTCGGGAACAAACCAGAATCAATAAAAATTTTCCGATCACTTAAACAAATCAAAACAATTTATTTCATCTTTCATAAATAAACTGTCCATCTGCGTCATAGTCACTAAATAAATCCTAAATCGAGTTACGAAACTTGAAATTCAAATCCATAAATGTCATCTGAAACTAGACTCATATATCTTCTTACTAATTTTTTTTCAGAAGTTTTGGTCCAGCCAATTAGTATAGTTTATTAGTTAAAGTTTCCCCTATTTCAGTGTTTGTCTACTCTGACCTCTATTGACTACAAATTAATTTTATCCTTGTACAGAATTCAAATAACCATGATGTATATTTCTATTTAAAGTAGACTCAATAAGGAATATACACATATAAAGTATAACTCCTAATTATTTTCGTAAAATTTTTAATGAATTTCTTAAGTCAGAATAGGGGATTCAGAAATCACTCTGACCCTGTCCCACCAAAATTGAAATATCTCATAAAATACAACTCTTTTATTTACTCTGTTTCTTTCATATGAAAATAGACTCAATAATATTTAATTCTATATCTCATTTACTATCTAAATACATTTATACTATTTTTAGTGATTTTCCAAATTCACGTCATTACTGCTGTCCGATACAGTTTTAAAAGTAATTTCACCTTTTTCATGATTTCCATGGAATAACTAGCATTTAGGCATACATAACACCAAACATATCCTTTATTAGCCATTCCAATAGCTAATCATTATCAAGCATACATGAACATTATATACTTACCTTTGCTCTTCTAGCATGAACTTGTCTTACCTTACCTTACCTTAATATTCTCTTTAAATTTTCCCGTTGAACCACTTGGAATACTAAGGATACACTGGTACATTATCATTGCTATGACTTGTCATGGTCTTACGTGGAATCCTTTTGAAACTTACCATTGCCATGTATCGACCTGGTCTTACATGGTATCCTTGCCTTATGAACTCACCAATGCCATGCCTTGGCATGGTCTTGCATGGGACTTTTGTCCTAAAGTAACTTATCAATGCCATGTGTTGACATGGTCTTACATGATTTTCTTGCCTTAGAAACCTTACCAATTGCCATGCCTTGGCCTGGTCTTACATGGTATCCTTAAACCCTAATGTCATGACATTTGTATTCTACACATTCCTAAGGTTTAATTGGGACATTCTGAAATTACTTCTCCGTCAATTCATTGTTGAGTCTTCTTTGAATAATTTCATAAAATAAATATACACATGCTGGATATTAACAACATTAACATAAAATAATAGAATATTGCATTTATTTACCGCAAACTTACCTCGAAACAAAATAAGATCATCTATATCGATTAAGTCAACTATCCTTTTCTTTCCCCGGTCTAACTCTGGATTTCATTCTTCTTGATCTATAATAACAAATTTAGCTTATTTAATACTCACATTTATTAAAACAGTCCTTGACTCAAACTTTGGCAAAATTACATTTTTGCCCCTAAACTTTTACATATTTTCACTTTTTCCCCAAGGCTCGGAATTTAAACATCATCCTATTTTATTATGTTTTATGACATGCTGATAATTTTTCCCTTCTATGGAAATATCAAATTCTCACTCTAACATGTACTTATGAACATTAGGTATTTTTACCGATTTTTATCGTTATACTCGTTTTCACGTAAATTTGCTTAGCAAAAGTTGTTTAACACAATTTCAAGCTTCATATTCTACTATAAAACATCAAAATAAACACATTTCACCTATGGGTATTTTTCCAAATATAAACCCTAGGTTAAATTATTGCTAGAATAAGCTTAATCAAGTTATCGAGACTCCAAAAACGTAAAGAACATTAAAAACGGGGCTAAAATAGACTTACAATTGAGCTTGGAAGCTTGAAAAACCCTAGCTATGTCTTCCTCATGTGAAATTTGGCAAAGGGGTTGAAGATGGACAAAAATTGGCTTTTAATTTTGTTTTTAATTTATTTTAATAACTAAATGACCAAAATGCCCTTAATTAAAAACTATGGTGTTTTATCTTCCTTTAGGTATTTTTGTCCAAACTAGTATAATGGTCTAATTACTATCCAAGGACCTCCACTTTAAAAAACCCATTACTCACAAGTACTTAGTACCTTTGTGAACTAGAACACACATTTTACAACTTTTGCAAATTTAGTCCTAGATACCAAATTGAAGCCTCTATCGATAAAATTTCTAAACGAAATTTTCACACAATCATGCAATCATGCCATAGACCTTAAAATGATAATAAAATAAATTTTTCTACCATAAATTTGTAGTTTCGTAACCACTATTCTTTTTAGGCCCTATTTCGAGATGTTACAACAGTACATTCACCAAAGGAATAGAATTCCTTCGTAAAACCTTGACGTCGCGATCCAAAATCTGAACTGGCTTATCCTCGAATGTCAGATCTAGTCTAATCTCAATCTCCTCAACAGGCACAATGTGTATGGGATCAGAGTAATACGGTCTCAACATCGAGACGTGAAACACGTCATGTATAAGATCCAACTTTGGAGGTAGCTCTAACTGACATGTGACTGGCCCCACTCGCTTCAGAATCCGGTACGACCCAATAAATCGAGGACTGAGCTTACGCTTGCGTCTGAACCTCAGAACCTTCTTTCACGGTGAAACTTTAAGAAAGACCAAGTCCCCCACAGAATACTCAATGTCCTTCCTCTTCAAATCAGCATAAGACTTCTGCCTATCAGAAGCCGCTTTTAGACGTTCTCGGATCAACCAAACCTTATCCTCAGTCTCAGAAATCAGCTCCAGACCCATAACACGTCGCTCACTCAACTCAGTCCAACACAAAGGAGTGAGACACTTACGATCATAAAGTGTCTCATACGGTGCCATCTGAATACTAGACTGATAACTGTTATTGTAAGCGAACTCTACCAACGGCAAGTACTCCTCCCAACTACCTTAGAAATCCATAACACAACCCCTCAACATATCCTCCAGTATCTAAATCACCCTCTCTGACTGACCATCTGTCTGAGGATGAAAAGCAATACTGAAGTCAAGACGAGAACCTAAATCCTCATGAAGTTTCTGCCAAAACTGAGAAGTAAAACGAGGATCCCTAATGGAAATGATCGAAATAGGAACCCCATGCAACCTCACTATCTCGGAAATGTAGAGCTTAGCTAGCTTTTGCATGGAGAAGTCTATCCTAACCGGAATGAAATGTGAGAATTAGTCAATCAATCCACGACGACCCAAACAGAGTCCTTCTTAGTGGGTGTTAGAGGCAACCCACCAATGAAGTCCATCGTTACTCACTCCCATTTCCACATCGGTATCTTAACCGGCTACAGCAATGATAAGTCGTAATTTATTCATATTTTTATCATATGCTTAGCACATTTTTGAATGAACTATCATTAGATTTATGGAATTTGATGCTCCTAATCCTTTAATTTCATGTTTTATACTTAAGCGAGCATAAAAGAGTAAAAAGAGCAAGAAACGGGCCAAAAATGGAGAAAATGGGTCAACATGGGAAATCAAAATGGTCTGGACTTCCTTACACGGGTAGACCACACGCCTGTGCCTATTCAACAGACTCTACACACAACCTAAGCCGCCTCACACGGGTGTGGCACACGGTCGTGTCCCTATCGGGCCCAAATCTAGTTCTATTCAGAAAAGGGCACTTTGGAGGGTTCAGAGTCATTCTAAAGCCTATATAAACACCCTAGAGGAGGATTAAAGGGGACACACGGAGTAGGATGCAAGGAGTTACTCGAAGAAAGCTTATTGATCCATCTCAGAAGCCAAATTCTCCTTCAAGACAGAAGATCTCCCTTAATTTTCCTTCAGGAGTTTTGGGTTTTCTTTATGTTTTGTTATCATTATTCTTCTGAGATATTTTGTTTTACAAATATGAACTAAACCCCCTAAATACCTAAGAGGAATGAAACCTAAGATGAATCTTGTTATTATTTTCTGAATTATATGATAAAAACTTGATTTGTTCTTAATTATGTGTTCTTAATTTTTGCTTCAATATTCCAGGATATTGATTCAAGTATTGATGTGCTTATTCAGAGGAGCAAAACTCCCTGTTTAAGAGAAGATCTAACATAATTAAGCGGAGTTGCATGCAATCCTAGACATAGGACGACATAAATCTGCCAGATTAGGGTCAAACCTAATAAGGGAATCTATAGATCGAGTTAATACAACACTAGGGGTTTTAATCAATTACTCAACCTAGGGTTAGACGTTGTTAGTCTCAAGAGAGATAATAATATAAATTAGGGATTTATACGGATCAAGTCAAGTGAATAAATCGTCTAATTCAGAGTCAAATAACAAGTGAAGTCTAGGTGGATTTTTCCTTGGGTATTGTCCAAATCAATCAGTTTTCCCAAAAGTATTTCCACAATTTACTTCCTTTGCATTCTTAGTTTAGTTAACTAGTTTAGATAAAGCAATTCCCCTTATTTTTAGGCTAGATAATAAAAAGAAGATTAATACTAGTACTTTTAGTTCATGTGGGTTCGACATTCCAATCTTGCTATAAACTATACTATTGTTCGATAGGTGCACTTGCCTTTATCGTGATAATAGTTAGTTTCCAAGTACGATCAATCATAAATTTAAAACTTATCACGCACAATCAATTTTTTGGCGCCATTGCCGGGGACCTAAGATATTAGGAACACTTGATTTTTATTACTTTAGCCATTTTTACTTTTATTGCAATTTACTTTTTATTTTAATTTTTCCTCACTGATTTTTCTTTTTCTTTACTTCTGGCAGGTTTTTATAGTTTATGACTGGAAGAAACCCATCAAGACCTCTACTTTTTGATAGTGAGATCGAAAGCACAGCTCGCAGAAATCGAAGAGAAACAAGGCGAAGCCTACAGTACATAGAGGAAGGGCAAGAGGACGATATCCATAATACAACCGAGGAGATGGCTAACAATTGAAATAATTCGCTACCTCCTATGGTTGCCGCAGATCCAGTAGATCAAAATCTTGCTCCACGTATTATGTATGATTATGTTAAACCTACTTTAACAGGAACTGAATTGAGTATAGTTAGGCCTGTTGTTGCTGTAAATAATTTTGAACGGAAACCTAACACTATTCAAATAATACAATAGTTTGTTCAGTTTGATGGTTTGCAGGACGAGGACCCAAACACTCATTTGGCAAATTTTCTAGAATTCTACGACACTTTTAAGATAAATGACGTTTCTGATGATGCCATTCACCTTCGGTTATTCCCATTCTCATTGAACAAAGCTAAACAGTGGTTAAACTCGTTACCACGAGGATCAATCACTACTTGGGAACAAATGACTGAAATTCTTTATTAAAATATTTTTCGCTTGCTAAAACAGCTAAATTGAGGAATGATATCTCTTCTTTTGTGCAGATGGATTTAGAAACACTCTATGATGCATGGGAGAGATACAAGGATCTATTGAGGAGGTGCCCTCACCATGGGTTACCACTTTGGCTACAGGTTCAAACTTTTCATAACGACTTGAATCCCTCAACGAGGTAACTTATCGACGCAGTCGTCGGTGGAACATTGAACAACAAAACACCTGAAGAGGCTTATGAATTTATTGAAGAGATGTCACTGAATAACTATCAGTGGCAAGTTATGAGAACAAAGCCGATGAAAGTTACTAGTGTTTTCAACCTTGACGCGGTTACTATGCTCTCTAACTAGGTAGAACTTTTAAATAAAAAGATTGACGGTTTGTATGGTTCTACTTAGGTACATCCAGTGATGAGGTGTGATTCAAGTAGAGGAGGAGTACACACAGATTATCCAACCTTCAACCCGACCATCGAGGAGGAACAAGTTCAATATATGGGTAATAATAATTCTAGATCTCAAAATAACCCATAGAGTAACACTTATAATGCAGGTTGGAGGAACCATCCCAACTTCTCATGGGGTGGTCAAGGAAATCAAAGGCCACAACATCCCCCAGGTTTTCAACAACCACCTTACCAGTAGGAAAAGAAGCCAAACCTTGAGAAGATGCTAACAAAATTCATCTCGGTGTCAGAAACTCATTTTCAGAATACCGAAACAACACTTAAAAATCAACAAACGTTAATTTAAGGGCTCAAAGCTCAAATAGGACAGCTTGCTAAGTTAATTTTCGAACGACCACAAGGTAGCTTGCCGAGTAATACTGAAACTAACCCAAGGGAACAACTCAATGCAATTACCGTTCGAGATAAGGAAGGGTTAGTTGAACCTGAACCAGAACCGAGGTAAGGAATTGTGGTAAGTAAAAAAAAGGGTGAGGTGGAGCACAGTGAGCGAAAATCGGTAAGTAAGGAGTACAAACCTCATGTGCCATACCCAAGGAAAGACCACGTGGGCGAGAAATTTGGTAAATTCCTTAAATTATTAAAGAAATTACATATCAAACGCAGTTAAATTTTTAAATGAGCTTTTAGCAAATAAGCGAAAATTGGATGAAGCGTCGCATGTGGAAATAAACGCAGTTTGCTCAGCCATTCTACAGAATAAGCTACCCAACAAGTTGAAAGATCCAAGGAGCTTTACGAATCCTTGTTTAATTGGTAGTTTAAATGTTAAAAATGCTTTGGCTGACTTAGAGGCAAGCATTAACGTCATGCCCTATAAAATGTTTAAAGAACTAGGTCTGGGAAAACCCAAACAAACTAGGATGAACATTCAATTGAAAGATAAAACAATCAAATTTCCTAGGGGTATCATTGTGGACGTGCTAGTTAAAATTGATAAATTTATTTACCCAGTTGACTTTGTTGTTTTAGACATGGATTAGGATAGTGACGTACCCTTAATTTTAGAAAGACCCTTTTTAGCAACTGCTCGAACTATCATTAATGTTGGCATAGGTGAACTAATACTTCGTGTAGGGGATGACATGATCACTCTCCAAAAATCGTGATTCTGCTAAAATATCAAGTAATCGAGATGATTGCTTAAGTTCAGTTAATAACATTACAGCTCAAACTTCTTTGCAGGAATCGCCTAGAAAGAACTTGATGGAGCCTCATTCTAATCCATGTCACAAAAATAAAGTGACTCACGAAGAACGAAGGCTTCAGATCGATGAACTAGATGAATGGCGAACACATGTCCCGGAAAAGCCAAAAGCACACGAAATATCAAACCGACACCACAATGAGCGTAGGGATGAATCAAAGAAAATTAAAGTTGGAGATAAAGTATTGATAGATGGAAAGGACCCCTGAATTGATCCTCCAGAGCTTAACACAAACAGAGCTACTCCTTTCACAGTATTGAATGGCTTCCCATATGGTACAGTCGAGGTAAATCATTCTCAATACGGCACTTATAAGGTAAACATTACTCGACTTAAACTTTATGTGGATAATATAATTGATAATGAGAAAGAGGAGTATCGACTCCATGATTCGCTATAATCATGTGGATTGAGGTAAAGTCAAGCTTAGACTATAAATAAGCGCTTCTCGAGAGGAAACCTGAGCACTAACAATGTTGAGTTCTTTAAATTTTAGTTTTAACATTTGAATCATTAACTGAGTCCTTGAACACAGGTTTGCCAAATCCACACAGCCAGGCACACGGGCGTGCCTTAGGCCGTGCGTATACCACGGGTGTCGACATGGTCGTCTAAAAATAGAGCAAATTTTTTTCCAAAACACGGATTTGATACGTTGCCACGGCCGTGCGGCATGGTCATGGGCAATCTCGCCAAATCAACACGGGCGTGCGACACGTCCGTGGCTATAAGCCATGGTAGAGACTGATAAATTATCACGGCCATGTGACATGCCCATGCTCACTACCCGTGCTCGAAACTTTCAGAACAACATGGGCGTCCTGTAACACCCCTTACCGAGACCGTCGCCGGAGTCGAGCACGAGGCGTTACCGGACTTAGCTTACTAATTCGGGGCATAAAAATTTGCTTTTAAAATTAATTTAGTTTCATTCATTAAATATGTCCTTCAAAAGGGTCCTCGAGACCCTAAAACATGAAATTGAAACGGTTCAAGAACAAACCGGAATCAATAAAAATTTTCCGATCATTTAAACAAATCAAAACAATTTATTTCATCTTTCATAAATAAACTGTCCATCTGCGTCATAGTCACTAAATAAATCATAACTTGAGTTACAAAATTTGAAACTAAAATCCATAAATTTTCTCTAAAACTAGACTCATATATATTCTTAGTAAATTTTTTTTCATAATTTTTTGGTCTAGCCAATTAATACAGTTTATTAGTTAAAGTTTCCCTTATTTCAGTATTTGGCTGCTATGACCTCTGTTGACTACGAATTAATTTTCTCCCTGTAAAGTACTCAAATAACCATACCATTTATGTCCTTTAAAAGTAGACTCAATAAGAAATCTATACATATAAATTATAACTCCTAGTTATTTTTGTACAATTTTTAGTGAATTTCTAAATTTAGAACAAGGGATTCAGAAATCACTCTGACCCTGTCTCACCAAAATTTAAATATATCATAAAATACAACTCTTTTATTTACTCTGTTTCTTTCATATGAAAATAGACTCAATAATATTTAATTATATATATATCCTTACTATCTAAATTCTTTTATACTATTTTTAGTGATTTTCCAAATTCACGTCATTACTGCTGTCCGATACAGTTTTAAAGCTAAATTCACCATTTTCATGATTTCCATGGAATAACTAGCATTTAGCCATACATAACACCAAACATGTCCTTGATTAGCCATTCCAATAGCTAATCATTATCAATCATTTACATACCATTCATTAGCCATATCATATGATCATACACACAAAATGGCTACGATGCTATACATGCCATACTCAAAATGAAACGTCTAGCTATACCAAAATAATCCTTGTGATAGTGTGCCCGGACCTCCGACGTACTTTACGATCCCCGAGTTAGCTTGAAAAAACTATAAAAAGAAGGAAAATAAATGGGGTAAGCATTAAGCTTAGTAAGTTTGCATGCAAATAAATAGCAACATTCTAAGAATTATCTTACTACTTGGCATAATACTACTTAATGCAACTTCATTAATTGTCATAGACATATTTCAAATTTCTTCACTTACTCACTTACTTAAATACTTACTTACTTAATCAAATTTATTAATACATTTTACTTACCTTTTTCCTTATCAAGCATACATGAACATTATATACTTACCTTTGCTCTTCTAGCATGAACTTGTCTTACCTTTTTAGTATAACTCATCTTACCTTACCTTACCTTGATATTCTATTTAAATTTTTCCCATTGAACCACTTGGAATACTAAGGATACACGGGTACCTTACCATTGCCATGACTTATCATGGCCTTACATGGTATCCTTTTGAAACTTACCATTGCCATGTCTCAACATGGTCTTACATGGTATCCTTGCCTTATGAAGTCACCAATGCCATGCCTTCGCATGGTCTTACATAGGACCTTTGTCTTATAGTAACTTATCAATGCCATGTCTTGACATGGTCTTACATGATTTCCTTGCCTTAGAAACCTTACCAATTGTCATGCCTTGGCATGGTCTTACATGGTATCCTTAAACCCTAATGTCATGACATTTGTATCCTACATATTCCTAAGGTTCAACCGGGACTTTTTGAAATTACTTCTCCGTCAATTCATGCTTGAGTCTTCTTTGAATAATTTCATAAAATAAATATACATATGCTGTAAATTAACAACATTAACATAAATAATATAATATTGCATTTATTTACCGCAAACTTACCTCGAAACAAAATACGATCAACTATATCGATTTAGTCCACTATCTTTTTCTTTCCCTAGTCTAACTCTGGATTTCGTTCTTCTTGATCTATAATAATAAATTTAGCTTATTTAATACTCACATTTATTAAAACAGTCCTTGATCAAACTTTGGCAAAATTACATTTTTGCCCCTAAACTTTTACATATTTACACTTTTGCCCCAAGGCTCGGAAATTAAACTTCATCCTATTTTCTTCTGTTTTATGACATGGTGATCATTTTCCCTTCGATGGCAACATCAAATTCTCACTCTAACATGTACTTATGAACATTAGGTATTTTTATCGATTTTGTCATTTTACTCGTTTTCACGTAAAATCGCTTAGCAAAAGTTGTTTAACACAATTTCAAGCTTCATATTCTACCATAAAACATAAAAATAAACACATTTCACCTATGGGTATTTTTCCAAATATAAACCCTAGGTTAAATTATTGCTAGAATAAGCTTAATCAAGTTACCGGGACTCCAAAAACGTAAAGAACATTAAAAACAGGGCTAAAACGAACTTAAAATTGAGCTTGGAAGCTTGAAAAACCCTAGCTATGTCTTCCTCATGTGAAATTCGGCCAAGGGGTTGAAGATGGACAAAAATTGACTTTTATTTTTATTTTTTAATTCATTTTAATAACTAAATGACCAAAATGCCCTTAATTAAAAACTATGGTGTTTTATCTTCCTTTAGGTATTTTTGTCCAAACTAGTATAATGGTCTAATTACTATCCAAGGACCTCCACTTTAAAAAATCCATTACTCACAAGTACTTAGTACCTTTGTGAACTAGAACACACATTTTACAACTTTTGCAATTTAGTCTTAGATACCAAATTGAAGCCTCTATCGCTAAAATTTCTAAACGAAATTTTCACACAATCATGCAATCATGCCATAGACCTTAAAATGATAATAAAATAAATTTTTCTACCTCGGATTTGTGGTTTAGTAACCACTATTCCGTTTAGGCCCTATTTCGGGATGTTACACGTGCGCATATATAAACGGGTGTGGGAGAAGGGAATGAAGCAGGACACGGCCATTCAACACGATCGTGTACACCAACACGCCCAAAGAACACAGGAGTGGGCCAATTTCTAGACACGCCCAAATTTAAAGAAACCACGAAACACACAGGCTAAAGGGCACGCCTGTATGCCCCAATTTCTATATAAACCCCCACTATTCATCATCTCCTTCCCGAATTCCTAACCCTAGCCATTGTTCCCCTCGCCGCTGCCACCCCAAATCCTTCTTCCTTCTTCTGTCCTTCTCCACACTACAACCATCCACCGTCGCGCCGTCACTCCTCCGGCCACCGGACTTCCAGTATCGGTTTCCTCTTCTCTTTTACTTTCTTTTGATGCTTACTATCTTAATTTACTTACACTTTGTTTATTATTTGCTTATCATGTCATCCTCATTCTTAGGTTCTATTTCACATATTTGTCACCCTTTTCTTACCATCATTAGTTCCTCTCATCTATTTATGTGCATTTAGTCATGCTAATACTATGCCAATTACCATAAAATTGCTTTATGAAGTTGCTTGTTTTGGCTGAGTTTTGTTAGTATCATTAGTTTTTGGTTGAATTTATTAGTTTAATTCATGGTTATATCCTTTTTGATTTGTTAGTATGTTATCTGTTTCGTCCATTACGACATGCAACCGTTCTTCTTTCAGGTACACGATGTTGATAAACCATAATTTATACATATTTTTATCCCATGATTAGCATATTTATGGATGATTTCTCCTTAGATTTGGAGAATTCGATGCTCCTAATCCTTTAATTTCATATTTTATACTTAGGTGAGCATAGGAGAGTAAAAAGAGCGAGAAACGTGTCGAAAATGGAGAAAATGGGCCAACGTGGGAAATCAACACGGCCTGAACTTCCTCACATGGGTAGACCACACGCCCGTGCCCTTTTAGCAGAATTGAGCACGACTTACACGGGTAGACCACACGGCCGTGTCTATTCAACAGACTCTAACACGGTTTGAAGCAATCGAACACAGGCGTGTAACATGGGCGTGTCCCTGTCGAGCCCAAGTTGAGTTCTATTCAGAAAAGGTCACTCTTGAGGGCTTTAAGGCATTTAAATAGTCTATTTAAACACCAGAAGAGGCACTTAGATGGAGGAAACGGAGTGGAAAGTAGGAATTTACTCGAAGAAAGTCAATTGATCCATCTTAGAAGCTGGATTCTCCTCCAAGACTGAAGATCTCCCTTCAATTTCTCTTCAGGAGTTTTGGGTTTTCTTTATGTTTTGTATTCAATATTCTTCTGAGATTTTTACTTTTATAATTATGAACTAAGGCCCCTAAATACCTAAGGGGAATGAAACCTAAGACGAATCTTGTTATTATTTTCTGAATTGTATGATAAATATTTGACTTGCTCTTAATTGTGTGTTCTTAATTCTTGCTTCAATATTTCAGGATATTGATTCAAGTTGATGAGTTTATTCAGAGGAGCAAAAGTCCCTATCTAAGAGTAAATTTGTCATAATTAAGAGGAGTTGATTACACGCCTAGAGATAGGGTGACAAGATTTTACCGGATTAGGGTGAAACCTAATAAGGGAATACATAGATCGAGTTAATGCAACACTAGGGGTGTTAATTAGAAAGAGATTTCAATTAATCAACCTAGGGTTAGACGTTTTTAGTCTCGAGAGAGATAATAATATAATTTAGGGATTTCTACGAAACAGGTCAAATGAATAAATCGTCTGATTCAGAGTCAAATAACAAGTGAAGTCTAGGTGGATTTTCTCTTGGGTATTGTTTTAATCAATCGAATTTCCCAAAAGTATTTTCCCTAATTTTCTCTTTGTGAATTCTTAGTTAGTTAATTAGTTTAGATAAAACAAACCTCTTTATTTTTAGGCTAGATAATAAGAAAAGAGTTAATACTAGTACTTTTAGTTCCTTTGGGTTTGACGTCCTGGTCTTGCTAAAACTATACTACTGTTCGATAGGTACACTTGCCTTCATCGTGATAATAGTTAGTCTTCAAGAACGGTTAAATATAAATTTATTAAAACTTATCACGAATCATCACGATCAAGTTTTTGGTGCCGTTGTCGGGGAGCTAAGATATTAGAAACACTCGATTTTTATTACTTTAGCTATTTTACTTTTATTGCAATTTACTTTTTATTTTAATTTTTCTTTACTAATTTTTCTTTTTATTTCTGGCAGGTTTTTATAGTTTATGACTAGAATTAACCTGTTAGGACCATTACTTTTTGATAGTGAGATGAATCGCATAGCTCATAGAAACTGAAGAGAAATAAGGCGAAGCCTAAGATACAAAGAGGAAGAGCAAGAGGACGACATTCACACCACAACCGAGGAGATGGCTGAAAATCAGGAAAATCCGCTACCTCCTGCGATTGCTGCTGATCCAGTAAATCAGAATCCTACTCCACGCACTATGTATGATTATGCTAAACCTAATTTAACAGGAATTGAGTCAAGTATAGTTAGGCCTGCTATTGCTGCAAATAATTTTTAACTGAAACCTAACACAATTCAAATGATGCAACAGTTTGTTCAGTTTGATGGTTTGCAAGATGAGGATCCAAACAATCACTTGGCAAATTTTCTGGAGTTTTGCGATACTTTTAAAATCAATGGTGTTTCTGATGAAGCCATACAACTTCAGTTATGTCCCTTTTCATTGAGGAACAAGGCTAAACAGTGGTTGAACTCATTGCCACGAGGGTGAATCACTACTTGGGAACAAATGACTGAAAAGTTTTCACTTAAATATTTTCTGCCGGCTAAAACGACTAAGTTGAGGAGTGACATCTCTTCTTTTGTGTAGATGGATCTAGAAACACTCTATGATGCACGGGAGAGATGCAAAGATCTTTTGAGAAGGTGCCCTAGCCATGGGTTACCACTTTGGCTACAAGTTCAGACGTTCTACAATAGTGTGAACCCCTCAACGAAGCAACTCATCGGCGCAGCCATCGGTGGAACTTTGAATAGCAAAACACTTGAAGTGGCTTATGAATTTATTGAAGAAATGTCACTGAATAACTATTAGTGGCAAGTTATGAGGACAAAATCGTTGAAAGCAGCCTGTGTTTTCAACCTCGATGCAGTTACCATGCTATCTAACCAGGTAGAACTTTTGAATAAAAAGATTAACAGTTTGTGTGGTTACTCAGGTAGATCCAGTTATGAGGTGCGATTCAAATGGATGAAGAGCACACACAGAATATCAGTCCTTCAACCCCAACAACGAGGAGGAACAAGTTCAATAAATGGGTAACAATAATTCTAGATCTCAAAATAACCCATATAGTAACACTTACAATGCAGGTTGGAGGAACCACCCCAACTCTTCATGGGGTGGTCAAGGAAATCAAAGGCCACAACATCCTCCGAGTTTTCAACAACCACCTTACCAATAGGAAAAGAAGCCAAACCTTGAGGAGATGCTAACAAAGTTTATCTCGGTGTCGGAAACTTGCTTTCAGAATATCGAAACAGCACTTAAAAATCAACAAGCGTTGATCCAAGGACTTGAAACTCAGATAGGATAGCTCGCGAAATTGATTTCTGAACGACCACAAAGTAGCTTGCCAAGTAATACGAAAACTAACCCAAAGGAGCAGCTTAACGCAATTACTGTCCAAGATGAGGAAGGGTTAGTGGAACCTAAACCAGAACCAAGGTAAGGAATTGTGGTAACCAAAGGTAAGGATGAGGTAGACCACAGTGAGCAAAAATCAGTATGTACAGAGTACAAACCTCGAGTTCCATACCCTAATGTGACAAGAAAAGACCGCACAGACGAACAATTCGGTAAATTTCTTAAATTATTAAAGAAACTACATATTAACTTACCATTTATTGAAGCCATTTCGCAGATGCCAAACGTAGTCAAATTCTTAAAGGAGCTTTTATCAAATAAGCGGAAGTTGGATAAGGCATCGTATTTGGAGTTAAATGTAGTGTGCTCAGCCATACTACAGAATAAGCTGGCCAACAAATAGCAAGATCCAGGGATTTTTACAATTCCTTGTTTAATTGGTAGCTTAGATGTTAATAATGCTTTGGCCGATTTAGGGGCTAGTATCAATGTCATGCCTTATAAAATGTTTAAACAACTAGGTCTTGGGAAACCCAAACAAACTAGGATGAGCATTCAGTTAGTAGATAAAACCATTAGATTTCCTAGGGGTATTATTGAATATGTACTCGTTAAAGTAGATAAATTTATACTCCCAGTTGACTTTGTTGTTTTAGATATGGATGAGGATAGTGACGTGCCTCTAATTTTAGGAAGGCCCTTTTTAGCAACTGCTAGAACCATTATCGATGTTGGTACAGGTGAACTCACACTCTGTGTGGGTGATGAAACAATCACCCTACAAGCTCGTAATTCAAGTAACAGATCAAATATTGAGGGTGATTGTATAAATCGTACCACTAAAACTAACCATGTGGTGCAACCTTCTTTGCAGGAAACACATCCGAAAAGCATACATGAGCCATGTTCAAGTAATAATAAATGACCCATCTATGAAGAACGAAGGCTACGAGTCGAGGAACTAGATGAATGGTGAACATAGAAACTAAGAACACACGATAAACTGAAACTACTCCATGACGAACCCAATGCTTCACCGAATCAACTTAAGGTTGGAGACAAGGTACTACTAGATGCTGCAGACCCTTGCATTACCACCTCTGAACCTAATGGAGAAACTCCTCTTACAGTACTTGCTATTTTCCCATACGGCACAGTCAAGGTAATTCATCTCAAATTCGGTACGTTCAAGGTAAATAGTACTTGTCTCAAACCTTATTTTGATCACATTGATAGCAGGAATGAGGAGTGTAAACTCCTCGAACCACTATGACCACGCAACAGAGAGGTAAGTCGAGCTTAGACTATAAATAAGCACTTCTCGAGAGGAAACCCAAGCACTAACAGTGTTAACTTCTTTAAAATTTTAGTTTTTAACATATAACTCACTAACTGAGTCACTGAACACAGGTTTTCCAGAACCACACGGCCAGGCACACGGACGTGCCTTAGGCCGTGCCCATAGCACGGAAGGCAACACGGCCATGCGACATGGCCGTGGATAAATCTGTCAAAACAACATGGACGGGTGACATGCCCGTGTCTAGAGGCCATGGTTGAAACTGAAAAAATAACACGGGCATGCGATACACCAGTGCTCACTACCCGTGGTCAAGATTGATGAAACAACACGGGCGTGGACTTACATACACAGGCGTGGGAGAAGCGAAAAAAGTAGGACATGGCCATGTGACACGGCCATGTGCATCAACACGCCCAAAGAGCATGGGCGTAGGCCGAATTTCAGATGCGCCCAAATTTGAAAATCACGATAAACACGGGCTAAAATTAGGGCACACGGACGTGCCCCACGGTCGTGTGCCCCACGGCCGTGTGCCTCAAAATCTATATAAACCCTTACTATTCATCATTTACTTCTCCAAATATCAAACCTTAGCCGCCGGAACCCTTTCACACGCCCTCCTTCACATACCCGTCCGTCGACCACAGCACCACCCTCGACGACCCAAGCTCCTCCTTCTTGAGTTTGTTTACTCTTTTCTCTCTATTCTCTTCATTTCTTTTACTAATTTTATGATTTTTATTGTTTTCTTTGACTATTTTAATGGTTTTAATGATAGTAATGCTTGTAAACTTTGTTAGAAATTTGTTATTTTAGTCGATGCATTATGCTACATTCATCCAATTTTTTCTTGTTTCCATGAACTTCATGCTTACTTACACCATATTTCATATTATCATCCCCATTTGCATTCATTCACTAGATATTTACGTTAGCATTATTCTCGTTGTCCTATTCATAATAATGACTTGATATATCTGATTTGCTTATTTTAGTATATTTTTCATCTAGTATGTGAGCCCCATGAAGTGTTCTTATTTAAGTTTTAACATACTTGCATACTACCCCATGCTATTCTTGGGGAGTATTGTTTTAACTTCGACATTTCATTGCAAGTATACCATGTCAACTTCACGTGGCAAGAAGACTGTCGTCCCCGCTTCAAAAAAATGGAAGGGACCCAGAGCCACATCAGCAAGCACATCAGCTAAAGTGTGCCATCCATTTCTCCAATTTCCTGTGGGACCCCAGGAAGAACTATTTCAGATACTTCAGGCTTGACCCCTAGGTGTGGGCCACTACATTGATTGGACCGCACTTGAGCGAAACCAAATGGCTGACGCAGTTCAGGCACTACTGACGACTGACTCATGGGTGCTCTTCTTCGAAATCATCGAGCCGACGTACCTCGAGCTCACACTGGAACTCTGTTTGACTTTCCACTTCCAAACTATTATGACAGAGTTCAATGATCCCAAAATGGTCCAGTTCTGTCTCAGTGGTTTAGTGCACCAGTTGAGCATACCAGAGTTCGGAATTGCACTAGGGCCGTACACAGAGGATTTCATGAACTCGACACCCTCCATCACCATATCCACTATTCTCCTTCGAAGTGTTGGAGTGATTTAGTCCCTAACTCGATCACCTATGACCTCAGTCACTCTAAGGTATCGGCCTTCGCCCCATCCTTGAGGTACTTACATGCCATCTTGGCCCACACTCTAACAGGGCAGCCAGAGAGCACCAGCATCGTCAACACTCATGATGCCTACTTTTTATGGAGTATGGTGAACGGGAACATCTTCGACCTTGCCTATTTCATTGCCCTCACCATTCGCCATCAGACGGAGCAGCATAGGAAGGAATTCATATCCATCGGCCCTTATGTGACTCGCCTGGTGCATTACTTTGGCCTCCTCAACACAGCGACACAATCATGCTCCCTCACTCTCATCGGCCAGATGTCCCTACAAGGCATCTCGAGTATGCTACATATGAGGATGATCGCAAAACGACGTGGAATCGACCCTCTTTAGTACCGCCTGGTCTAGTCCACCAAGGAGGAGGACCTAGAGGACATTACTGATGATGTCCCTCCACATCATGAGGACCCACTGTCTCAGCCACCACCCATCCATCGTCCAGTTCATACGGCGACTTCATACTCTGACATCTCTGAGCGCCTTACTCAATTTGAGCAGCAATGTTTTCAGCGCTTTGATCACATTGATACTACTCTATATCAGATTTGTCAGCATCTTCACATCTCATCGCCACCACCACCTCGCGAACCATCCGACGATGATGATGTTTAAAGACTTTTTATTTATTATTTTTATTTTCACTTTTATCTTTATTTATCTTCTTAAAGTACTTTTTAATTTAGTTTCCCTTAATACTATTTCATTTTTAGGCTTTATAATTTTTATTGAACAATTTATAGTTTCGGCTATTTTATTACGAATAATTATGCTTCTTTTTATTTCTTAAAGAGTTCTTGAATTTATTACAGTTATAAAGAGCTCTAAAGCTCACCATCACATTGGAAAAGGTTCTCCATGACTACCATGTCCTACCCGACCACCACAATAACCTCTTCGCTGGACACTGTGGTTGTGGAACCCAACCTCTACCACCACCGGAGTATCCTCCTCCAATCTCATCATTGCCTTGGCTTATTATTCTCCAAAACTCCAATTCAAAGATCCCATTCATCATTCAGGAAGTTTCACCTCTCTCTCCATCTTATGCTTTTATATCTTTTAGTATATCTATCATTGTACATTGTGGACAATGTACATCTTAAGTGTGGGGGTGGTTGTTTATATCTTTATCAGAAAAATCCCTGAATTTTGTCTTATTCTCATGTGATCTTCTCATATCATTATTAGAATGAATTTTGATTAATTTATGATTTTTATTAATATGTCTTGAATTAAAACATAGGCATTCATGCATTGATTGTTTAAACTTTAAGGAATTAGAGAATCAAGCATGATAAGTTGATTTTTGAGAATTACCAATTATTTTTTAGGGTTGTTTCCCCAAGTTTAGGTATTATCTCGAGTTAAAATTCACAAGGTTTAAACATAAAAAAACCATAATTCTTGTGAGATCTTGAACCTTTAAGAGCATCTATTATTTCTTTCATGCTCACTTTTATTGTTGCTTTGAGTGCGTCAATCTTGATTTGTTATTCTAAAACTTGCTTGATTATGCATGTCAAGACCACACCATTTGATTTGATATGTCAAGATGATAAAGGCACTTAGGTTTAACCCACTCACTCCATAAAAGCCTACCTTCATAATCAACCCTTAGTAAACCCTCTTGAGACTAATAACCCATTCATTGATTTACCCTCCATATAAACCCAATACCCATTATTGTCGAAATCCCTTAAATTATTTTGATCCCTATTTTTGTCGAGATTTGATTTGAATAAATTGCTTAGCTAAGTTTTATCTTTGATAGTTATTTGATTTGTTCTTAGTAGTAATTATTTGTTTTTGAGCTTAAGTGTTTAAGTCCATATTCTGAGAAGAAGCTCACATGTATTCAATTGATGATTAGCTATTTTTTCTAGTTAGGTAATTTTTCAATTCAATCTCGATTCTAACCTTGTCTTTCAACTTGTGACCACACCAACTAACCAAAACCACGTTACAACCCTTTAAAGACCTTTTGATTGATGTATCATCTCAATTTATAGTGGTGGAGATTTGATTTTCATGCAAGCCTATGGTAATAACTTTTCATATTGACTATTAAGTGCTTTAACTTGTTGTCCATAAAACACCTCGAGTGATTTGAGTGAATCTCTAGTGAGGATGTGAAACTCTGTGATATTTTGAATCAATGGTAATTACCTAGATAAGGGGAGACACCTATGTTTTCGGTGTAAAATACGCAACTTGGAATGTTTAAAACTTTGATGTTCTTTTAGTTGAATTCTCAATGTATGATTACTTATGGATTATTTTGAGATATCATTAATACGAATTTTAAGTTGAGAAGAATTGATTTTGATTGTGAGTTGAGGATTTTTCTTGAGGACAAGCAAATGCTTAAGTGTGGGGGTATTTGATAAACCGTAATTTATACATATTTTTATCCCATACTTAGCACATTTATGGATGATTTCTCCTTAGATTTGGTGAATTCGATGCTCCTAATCCTTTAATTTTATGTTTTATACTTAGGTGAGCATAGGAGAGTAAAAAGAGTGAGAAACAGGCCGAAAACGGAGAACATGGGCCAACGTGGAAAATCAACATGGCCTGAACTTCCTCACACGGGTAGACCATACGTCTGTGCCCTTTTAGAAGAATTGAGCATGACTTACATGGGTAGACCACATGGCAGTGTCTATTCAATAGACTCTAACACTGTTTGGAGCAATCGAACACTGGTGTGTCCCTATCGAGCCCAAGCTGAGTTCTATTTGGAAAGGGCCACTCTTGTGGGCTTTGAGGCATTTAAAAAGTCTATTTAAACACTAGAGGAGGCACTTAGACGAAGAACACAGAGTGGGAAGCAGGAATTTACTCGAAGAGAGCCGATTGATCCATCTCAGAAGCCGAATTGTCCTACAAGACTGAAGATTTCCTTTCAATTTCCCTTCAGGAGTTTTGGGTTTTCTTTATGTTTTGTATTCAATATTCTTCTGAGATGTTTACTTTTATAATTATGAACTAAACCCCCTAAATACCTAAGGGGAATGAAACCTAAGACGAATCTTGTTATTATTTTCTAAATTGTATGATAAATATTTGACTTGCTCTTACTGGTGTGTTCTTAATTCTTGCTTCAATATTTCAGGATATTGATTCAAGTTGATGCACTTATTCAGAGGAGCAAAAGTCTCTGTATAAGAGTAAATTTGTCATAATTAAGCGGAGTTGATTGCACGTCTAGAGATAGGGTGACAAGATTTTGCCGGATTAGGGTAAAACCTAATAAGGGAAGCCATAGATCGACTTAATGCAACACTAGGGGTGTTAATTAGAAAGAGATTTCAATTAATCAACCTAGGGTTAGACGTTGTCAGTCTCAAGAGAGATAATAATATAATTTAGGGATTTCTACGGAACAAGTCAAATGAATAAATCGTCTGATTCAGAGTCAAATAACAAGTGAAGTCTAAGTGGATTTTCTCTTGGGTATTGTTTTAATCAATCGAATTTCCCAAAAGTATTTTCCCCAATTTTCTCTCTGTGAATTCTTAGTTTGTTAATTAGTTTAGATAAAATAAACCCCTTTATTTTTAGGTTAGATAATAAGAAAAGAGTTAATACTAGTACTTTTAGTTCCTTTGGGTTTGACATCCCGGTCTTGCTAAAACTATACTACTGTTCGATAGGTACACTTGCCTTCGTCGTGATAATAGTGAGTCTTCAAGTACGGTTAAATATAAATTTATTAAAACTTATCACGAATCATCACGATCATATGTCAAATCCACGTGGTAAGAAAATTGTCGTTCCCGCCTCAAAAAAACGGAAGGGACCCGGAGACACATCAGCGAGCGCATCTGTCGAAGTACGTCACCCTTTCCTACAATTTCCCTTGGGACCCCAAGAGGAACTATTCCAGATACTACGAGCCCGACCCCTAGGTGTGGGCCGTTGCATTGATTTGACCACTCTAGAGCAAATCCAACTCGTTGACACCGTCCGAGCTCTCCTGACTATTGACCCATGGGGGCTCTTTTTCGAGATCATCGAACCAACATATCTCGAGCTCACGTTAGAACTCTATTCGACCTTCTACCTTCAGACCGTTATGACAGGGTTCGATGATCCCGGAACGGTCCAATTCCATCTCGATAGTTTAGTTCACCAGTTGAGTGTGCCTGAGTTCGATGTCGCTTTAGGGCTCTATACAGAGGAGTTCATGGATGACAATGACTTCGACAGTCTAAATCGCCACATCCACTATTCGCCTTCAAACTGCTGGAAGGCCCTCGTCCCTGCCTCGGCCACTTACGATCCTAGTAGCTCCAAGGCATCGACTCTCCCTCCATCACTGAGATACTTACACGCCATCCTTGCCCACACCCTGATAGGACGGCGTGAGAGCACCGACGTCGTCAACAGTAACGATGCCTATTTTTTATGGAGCATAGCGAACGGGCACGTATTCGACCTTGCCTATATCATTGCTCTCACCATTCGCCATCAGATAGAGCGACATAGGAAGATAGTCATTTCCATTAGCCCTTATGTGACTCGCCTGGCACGGTACTTCAGTCTCCTCAACATGGTGGTGTGATCATCCTCCCTCACTCTCATCGGTTAGATGTCCACACAGGGAATCTCGAGTATGCTTCATATAAGGATGATTGAGCGACGACATGGATTTGACTCCCGTTAGTACTGCCTCGTCCAATCAGCCGAGCAAGAGGACCCAGAGGACATTACTGATGATGTCCCTCCATTTCACGAGGATCCACCATCTCAGCCACCACCTGTTCATCGTCCAGTTCATGCGGCTGCTTCACTCTCTGACATCTCTCAGCGTCTTACTCAATTCGAGCAGCAATATTTTCAGTGCTTTGATAACATTGATGCAACCGTACATCAGATTTGTTAGCACCTTCATATCTCATCGCCACCCCCACCTCACGAACCATCTAGCGATGAGGATTTTTGAAGACTTTTATTTATCATTTTTATTTTTTTATTTACTTTTATCTTTATTTATCATTTTAAACTACTTTTTATTTTATTTCTTTTGATACTATTTTTACTTCATCTTTAGGTTTTATAATTTATATTAAGCAATTTATGTTTTCGGCCATCTCCTAACGAGTAATCATGCTACTTTATATTTCCTAAAGAGTTATTGATTTTATCGCCGTTATAAAGAGCTCCAAAGCTCACTACTACTTAGAAAATTACAACTCCACTGGAAAAGGTTCTCCACGACTACCATGCCCTGCTTGACCACGACCATAGCTACCACTAGTTATAATATTCGTTTGGCTCAGCACTTGTGGACTAACACCCTCTACTACCACCGGGTATCCTCCTCTAATTTCACCATTACCTTAGCTGATTACTTTCCATGACTCCAAGTCAAGGATTCCATTTAACATTCAGGAAGTTTCACTTCTCTCCCTATCTTATGATCTTATATCTATATTTTTCAATAAATCTATCTTTGTACATTGAGGACAATATACATCTTAAGTGTGGGGGGTTATTTATATCATTATCAGAAAAATCCTTGGATTTTTTCTTATTCTCACGTGACTCACTCATATCACTATTAGAATGAATTTTGTTTAATTTATGACTTTTATTGATATGTCTTGAACTAAAACATAGGCATTTATACATTGATGGTTTAAACTTTAAGTAATTAGAGAGTCAAACATGATAAGTTGATTTTTGATAATTAAAAATTTTTAGGTTATTTCCCCAAGTTTAGGTATTATCTTGAAGTTGAAATTCACAGAGTTAGCATCAAAAAACTATAATTTTTGTTAGATCTTGAGCCTTTAGAGCATATATTATTTCTTTCATGCTCACTTTTATTATTGCTATGAGTGCGTCAATGTTGATTTGTTATTCTAGAACTTGCTTCGATTATACATGTCAAGACCACATCATTAATTTGATACGTCAAGGTGATAAAGGCACTTAGGTTTAACCCACTCACTCCATAAAAGTCTACTGTCATAATTAACCCTTAGTGAACCCCCTTGAGCCTAACAAGTCATTCATTGATTTACCCTCAATATTAACCCATAACCCATGACTGTTGAAATCCCCTCAATTAATTTGATCCCTATTTTTGTCGAGATTTGATTTGAATAAATTGCTTAGCTATGTTTTATATCTGATAGTTAGAAAAGTCCTATGTTACTTGATTTGTTCTTAAAAAAAGAGTTGTTGTAATATATCCATGAAGAAAAGCTCAATTCTAGGATCATTTAATTAGGAATGTAATTTGTCAGTTTTAGTATTTTTCTAGTTAGGTAATTTTTTAATTCAATCTCGATTCTAACTTTCTCTTTCAGCTTGTGACCACACCCCCTAACCAAAAACACGTTACAACCATCTAAAGACCTTTTGATTGATGTATCATCTCAATATATAGTGGTGGAGATTTGATTTTCACGCAAGCCTATGGTAATAACTTTTCATGTTGACTGTTGAGTGTTAAATTTGTTGTCCTTAAACACCTCAAGTAATTTGAGTGAATCTTTAGTGAGGATGTTAAACTCTGTGATATTTTGGATCAAAGGTGATTACTTAGATGAGGGGAGACACCTATGTTTTCGTGATAAAATGCTCAACTTGGAATGTTTGAAACTTTGATGTTCTTCTAGTTGAATTCTCAATGTATGATTACTTATAGATTATTTTGAGATATTATTGATAAGAGTTATAAGTTGAGAAAAATGAATTCTTAATTGTAAGTTGAGGGTTTTGCTTGAGGACAAGCAAATGCTTAAGTGTGGGGGTAATTGATAAGTCGTAATTTATACATATTTTTATCCCATGCTTAGCACATTTTTGAATGAATTATCATTAGATTTATGGAATTTAATGCTCCTAATCCTTTAATTTCATGTTTTATACTTAGGTGAGCATAGGAGAGTAAAAAGAGCGAGAAACGGGCCAAAAACGGAGAAAATGGGTCAAAAATCAACACGGCATGAACATCCTTACACTGGTAAACCACACGCTCGTGCCTATTCAACAGACTCTAAACACGACTTAAGCCACCTCACACGGGCGTGGTACACGGTCATGTTCCTGTCAGACCCAAATCTAGTTCTATTCGAAAAAAAGGCACTTTGGAGGGTTCGGAGGCATTCTAAAGCCTATATAAACACCCTAGAGGAGGATTAAATGGGACACACGGAGTAGGAGGCAAGGAATTACTCGAAAAAAGTCGATTGATCCATCTCGAAAGTCGGATTCTCTTTCAAGACGGAAGATCTCCCTTAATTTTCCTTCAGGAGTTTTGGGTTTTCTTTATGTTTTGTTATCATTATTCTTCTGAGATGCTTTCATTTACAAATATGAACTAAACCCCCTAAATACCTAAGGGGAATGAAACCTAAGATGGATCTTGTTATTATTTTCTGAATTATATGATAAATACTTGATTTGTTCTTAATTATGTGTTCTTAATTTTTGCTTTAATATTCTAGGATATTGATTCAAGTATTGATGTGCTTATTCAAAGGAGAAAAAGTCCTTGTTTAAGAGAAGATCAAGCATAATTAAGCGGAGTTGCATGTAATCCTAGACATAGGACGACATAAATCTACCGGATTAGGGTCAAACCTAATAAGGGAATCCATTGATCAAGTTAATGCAACACTACGGGTTTTAATTAGAAAGAGATTTAAATTAATCAACCTAGGGTTAGACGTTGTTAGTCTTGAGAGAGATAATGATATAAATTAGGGATTTCTACGGATCAAGTCAAGTGAATAAATTGTCTAATTCAGAGTCAAATAACAAGTATTGTCTAGGTGGATTTTTCCTTAGGTATTGTCCAAATCAATCAGCTTTCCCAAAAGTATTTCCCCAATTTACTTCCTGTGCATTCTTAGTTTAGTTAATTAGTTTAGATAAAGCAAATCCCCTTATTTTTAGGCTAGATAATAAAAAAAAGGTTAATACTAGAACTTTTAGTTCCTGTGGGTTCGACATTCCGATCTTGCTATAAACTATACTACTGTTCGATAGGTGCGCTTGCCTTTATCGTGATAACAGTTTCCAAGTACGATCAATCATAAATTTAAAACTTATCACGCACAATCAAGCAACCCTGAAGGCAACTGATGCTTGGCCTTAACTTGCTGACACGTCAGACAGCGAGCCACGAAATTGGTCACCTCACGCTTGAACCCTTTCCAACAGTAGAACTCTCAGAGATCCTTATACATTTTGTTTCCACCAGGGTGCATAGCGTAAGAACTACTATGCACCTCCCTCAGAATCGACATTCTCAAATTCCCATCAGTAGGTACACAGATCCTACCTCGGAAGCGCAATATCCCATCACTGTTAATCCCAAAATCAGTAGCAGTTTCGGCCTCAATCTGACGAAATCGTAACTCAAGATACTTATCTTCTAACTGCTTATCCTTAATTTGAACCAGCCACGTCGGTCTAACCTGCAACTCAACTAGGAGACTCCCATTGTCAAAAAGGCTCAATCGAGCGAACATCGCTCTCAGATCGGTCATAGCCCTACGGCTTAACGCATCGGCCACCACATTGGCCTTACTAGGGTAATACTCAATACTGCAGTCGTAGTCCTTGAGCAGCTCAACCCATCGACGCTGCCTAAGATTTAACTCCTTCTGAGTGAGGAGATCCTTAAGGCTCTTGTGATCAGTGTAGATGGTATACTTCTCTCCATATAGATAATGCCTCTAAATATTTAATGCAAAGAAGACTGCAGCCAACTCCAAATCATGCGTTGGATAATTAGCCTCGTGAGTCTTCACCTGACAAGATGCATAAGCAACTACCTTACTATCTTGCATCAAAATGCAACCCAAACCCACATGTGACGCATCACTATACATTACAAAATCCTTACCAGGCTCAGGTTGTATCAGACTGGAGCCCGAGTCAAAACTGTCTTGAGCTTCTCAAAGCTCTCCTGCTGTGCGTCAGTCCAAACAAAAGGAACTCCTTTACGCAGTAACTTAGTCAACGGCGCGGTGATCAAGGAGAACGCCTCTACTAATCGACGATAATATCCTACCAGCCCTAAAAAAATACAGATTTTCGACACATTCTTCGGCTATTTCCAATCCAACACAGCCTCAATCTTATGAGGATCCACTCAAATCCCCTCAGCAATAACCACATGCCCCAAAAAGGTTACCTCCCTAAGCCAAAACTCACACTTCGTGAACTTTGCATACAACTGTTTCTCATGAAGAATCTGTAGAACCACTCTTAAATGCTCATCATGCTCGTCCTCAGACTTAGAATACACCAAAATGTCATCGATGAATACCACCATAAATTGATCCAAGTAGGGCTAAAACACAAGGTTCATCAAGTCCATAAATGCCGCTGGTGCATTAGTCAACCCAAAGGGCATAACTAAGAACTCTTAATGTCCATACCGAGTCCTAAATGCCGCCTTATGCACATCAGCCTCCTTTTCTCTCAACTGATGGTAACCAGATCGTAAATCGATCTTTGAGAAAACTGACGCCCCTCTGAACTGGTCGAACAAGTCGTCAATTCTCGAAAGTGGGTATTTATTCTTGATCGTCAACCTATTCAATTGATGATAGTTGATACACATCCTCATCGTACTGTCCTTCTTCTTCACGAATAGAACTAGTGCTCCCTATGGAGACACACTAGGATGAATAAACCCACGATCTAATAGCTCTTGAATTTGAGCCTTAAGTTCTGCCAACTCCTTCGGTCCCATTAGATAAGGGGTGATAGACACCTGAGCTGTACTAGGAATCAACTTGATCCCAAATTCTACCTCACGACTCAGAAGCAATCCTTGTAATTCCTCGGGAAAAACATCTGAAAAGTCATTCACAGTACAGATGTCTTTAACTGAAGAGTCCACACAATTAGGAACACTGATGTAGGCCAAGTATGCCTCACATCCTTTCCTCACCAGCTTCTCTGTTACCAACGCAGATATCACATTACTCAGATAATTACGTTGTTCTCCAATCACGACTATCTCATTATCCTCCTTAGTTCTCAGAACAACCCTCTTTTCAGCACAATCCAGACTTACATGATGCTTCACTAGCCAGTCCATACCCAGAATTAAGTCGAACTCCCCAAACAGAAGTTCCATCCGATCAGTCAGAAATATCATCCCTTGGACTTCCAACGGAATGTCTCTAAATAGTTTACTAACCCTAATGGACTACCCCAACGAACTCACCACTGAAATCTCATTAGAAGTGCTCTCATACGGTATTCCCAAAGTCTCAGACACAAAACATGCAATGTAGGAATGTGTAGAGCCTATGTCTATCAGTGCAACATAAGGTATGTTAAGGATTAAAAACATACCTGTGATGACGTCTGAAGCATCTCAATCCTCACGACGACATGCAGCGTAGACAAGTACAGGCTGCCTCGCCTTAGTCAGCCTAACACTCTGCCTGGTGCTCTCTGACCTCGACCCATACTGTTACCACCCCTAGCTTGTCCCCGGCCCCTAGGTGGCTACTGTACCCTTCTCGGCTACTGTGTATTCTTAGTAACTGGAGCTTGCATCTGATTACCCCTTAGTGGACAATCCCTAACTCGATGCTCAGACGATCTACACCTCAAACAAGCCTTTGTAGCTTTTCAACACTCGCCGGGTGGTGCCTATTACAAAGCTGGCACATCGCCACCCCAACAGGAACAACTGTAGTAGGCCCAGCTCTCACGGGCCCATTAGTCCTGGCCTTTTTCTTAGGCCTTATCCCAGCATCAGAAGACTCAGAATCCCTCTTAACCTTCCCTTTCTCACAGTTTTGGTGCTCAGAGCGCTTCACCTCCTCGGCTATCTCGACCTTCTCAACCAAGATCGAGAAATCTCGCTTCCTCTGAGGAGCTATCAGAACTCGCAGACTGTCTCAGAGATCATCCTCAAATCAAACACAGGGCTCATACTTAGTCGTCACCATACCCCTCATATAGCGGCTCAGTCTCAGAAATTTGGCCTCATACTCGGCCACTGTACGGTCCCCTTGAGTGAGATTCAGGAACTCACGCCGCCTAGCGTCAGTATAGCTGGCTTCCACATACTTACTCTGATAAGTAGTCTTAAACAAGTCCCAAGTCAATCGATCGGGCTGAGTGCCCTCTTTAACGGTCGGCCACCACTGATACGCCTCATCTTTCAGCAATGACATAGCCCCATTGAGCTTCTGCTCATCAGAAAAAGTCGAAATCCTCCATGATACGCTCCGTGGCCTCCATCTAGTACTCGGCCACACTCGGACCAACTCCAGCGATGCCCCTGAATATCTCAACCTCGTTCGACTGGAGTTGTTCTGTAACCGACCCACGGCCTCCAAACCCAGCATTAGCCCCAACGACCCTTTCTAGAATTCGTAGCATGGCCTGGGATAGTGCATCGTCCCCAGCTGCACGGTCCTGAGACTCAGCACTAGTCTCAGTAACAGGTGACACCGGTGTCTCGCTAGTGTCCAGATTAGGGATCCTATCAGATGCGAATGACTTAGCTCGAATCCCTCTATGGCCCTTACCGTAGCCTCTAGTACCCCTCCCATGAGTACCACGTGTACTCAACGTAATTTCAAATTAATCTGTATTAAAAATTTTATGCAAAACAGTTTACAGTTTCAATATTTTGTTATAGATATTTTATGCAGTAAAGTTTATTAGAGTATTCAGAGTCTGTTATCGCGAGTCGCGGTTTACTAAAGTTTTCAGTTTACACTACCTAGAATGTTTCGATAGAGTTTACTACCTACAATTGTTTCACAGCATACAACAGTATTCCCAAATAGATTCAAACAGAATTCTAAGCATGCTTTCAGACAATTCTAAACAGAGTTTCAGAAACTTACAGGATCGGTGCCGGAGACTCAATGAACTATATACTTAATCAGAGTATTTGAAAAACATTTGAAAGTAACTCTTTTAAACAAATTTTGGAATCCAAAATTTACAGTCGGATTTTAAACCTGGCTCTGATACCACTAAATGTAACACCCCAAACCCAGCCTTGACGTTATGGCTAAATCTGGCGATGTCACATGAGAGTGTTTTAACTAAACCATTTTGATTCATAAACCATATCATTTGTTGTCTTTTACTTAGTCGAAAATCATGAAAAAAAAGTCATATTATTTTGAAAACATTTCTTTATCGCGGAAGTGTTTGAAACTCAATTGTTGATTCTTATGTTGAGAACTCATTTTTATTTATGAAAATTCTTAGTTTATTTTAGGAAAACCATAATACTGAGATTGTATTTTATAATCCACATCCATAGTTCAAAACCCAATTAAAATCCAAAATTCCAAATCCCAAATCACATCAACCCTCAACAAATAATAAATAAATCAAAGTAAAAGTCATAACCAAAATATATGCGGACGTGGTCACCATCGAGTCCTCATCTGCACCGATCTACCTACTACTCTGATA
Organism: Gossypium longicalyx; assembly: GCA_025698465.1. Lineage (NCBI taxonomy): Eukaryota > Viridiplantae > Streptophyta > Magnoliopsida > Malvales > Malvaceae > Gossypium > Gossypium longicalyx. Next base: position 32,431,113 of record CM047006.1, read on the forward strand.
CCACTAAATGTAATACTCATCGCCCGTATCTAATGCCGGAATAGGGTTTGAGGTGCTACCGAACTTAAACTCAACCAATATTAGAAAATCGGGCCATAAAATTTTGATCAATTTAAAACTTTTTATGTCACAGGCAATCTGTCCCTTGATTTGGCAAACGAGGCCCAAAACATACATTAGAGGTGGTTCAGGACCAAACCGAGGGCTCAAGAAAAACTTATAAAATTTCAAGCTTTAAGGCCCCACACATCCGTGTGGGTATATGGCACACGCCCATGTGCTAGGGACACGCCCATGTTCTGCACTCGTGTGGCCAATTTGATTTTTACAATTTTTCATAAAACAAGTGCAGACTTCACACGGCCTGGACACACGCCCGTGTCCTTTGCCCGTGTCCTTTCACACAGCCACGACACACCCGTGCGCAGCCCTATGCAAAAACCTGGGTATTCTGTTTCTGACGTCAACATTACACGGCCATGGCACATGCTCGTGTACTAGGCTGTGCCCTCCACACGGTTATGACACATGGTCGTGTCTCTACCCGTGTGACAAATACTATGCATTCTGACTTGAAATTTCTAGGTGCAGGGGACACACGATCTTCTCACACACCCATGGGGCTGTCTGTGTGTCACACACGGCCTAGACACATGTCCATGTGTCTACCCGTGTGAACAATATGAGGCTATTTACCAAGCCTCATTGCCACCCTAGTATGCCTATTTTCATGTCAACACCAACCAATACCGAATCAAGCATGATAGACATTCATATAACCATGAAGTTGCATCTATTATAGACTTAAAATGAATGTTACCCTCATTCAAGGCTTAGTGTAAAATGTGGAAACTATTTCAAGTCAACACATTTGGCCAATTCTCAAAGACAGAAAAATAATAGGGTCTAGCCCTATACATGCCATAATAAAATTTATAAATCCAACTATACCAAGTATTACGGCTGATAGTGTGATCGATAACTCTAACTTCAAGGGATCCTTGAGTTAATTAAGCGGCACTGAAAGATAAGGGAAAGGAAAAAGAGTAAGCATAAAGCTTAGTAAGTTGCATATGAATAAATATAAAACAACAATTTCACCTCTAGTCATCATACTCATAGCACAAAGATAGGCATAAGCTTGACTTACTCATTACCGTCTACTCTAGTCACATTTTCTATTTTGTGCTCATTACTCATGCATACCGAATAGGTACTTGTACCACTCACAACATTATTATACTTTCCTTACTAACTCGCTTTCATAATCTTTTAAGTTGAGCCTTTCAGAACACTACAGGATATTCTATAAGCCTCTAATATGGGTTAAGCTTCCGATGCCATATCCCAAACATGGTCTTACACTGGCTATCATCATCGAGGCCGATGCCATGTCCCAGACATGGTCTTACACTAGCTCTCGTACTTATGTGCTGATGCATGTCCCAGGCATGTCTTACACTGGCTATCATCATCGAGGCCGATGCATGTCCCAAACATGTCTTATACTGGCACTCATATCTACGCCGATGCCATGTCCCAGACATGGTCTTACACTGGCTCTCATAATTTGACCGATGCATGTCCCAGACATGTCTTACACTGGCACACAAGTAACCCAAATGTTAAGGCACGAAGATCCGGTTTGTTTCCTAGGGGTCCAATGGGATTTTTCTACTATCTCAATTATTACTATGCATTCTCAATTCACAATCTAGCAATTCATGTTATATCAATTCGATGACAATTCGAATACATGTATTAACAATGTAGTTATATTATTTACATACAACTTACCTCGGTTTACAAAATATACTCGACTACTCGGTTTAGTCGATTTGCTTGGCTTTCCCCCGGTCTAGGTTCGGATTTAGTAAATCTTGATCTATAATAGAAAAATGCAGTCATTTAGTCATTAAACACAATTAGGCAATCTAAAGTTCACATTTTTGGGTAAAACGACCATTTTGCCCCTAGACCTTGGCAAAATGACTATTTTGCCCATATGATAAAAATTCAATTTTTATCGAATTTCTTCGTATCTCAAGCCTAGAAAAACTCTTTTTACTCTTATAGCAACCCAAAAATCTCACTATTTCACATGCTTAACACTGATCTTGCAACTTTTGCAAAATAGCGTTTTTTGGTGTTTTAATGCTAACACATTTCACAAAAGTTGTCTATAACATAGCTAAGACTCATACTCTTCCATAAAAACTCATCAAACACTACAATTTCATTCATGGAAAAACCCTAAACTCTTAAACATTTTTCAAAATAGACCCCTCATTTGAAAGCTCATGCTTCAAGGGTCTCAAAAATGCAAAAATTATTAACTAGGGACATGGAAATCACTTACTTGTTGAGGTAATAAGTTGCTGAAATTTAAAAGATTAAAAAGCCCCTCTTTTTCTGATATTTTCGGTGGGGAGAAGGCATGGAGAAGAAATAAATTGATAGCTAAGCTCATAGGTATTATTTTATCATAAGATTATGTCATCAAGTCACCAAACAATTACTTTTTGACTAAATTTGCTTCTTATGGCTGGCCACCTTGTTTCTAGGGGTCAAATTGCTCTTTAAAAGCCCCTAATTTTAATTCTTTATCTATTTAACACATCTTGATACTAAAATGCAACTTTTGTCTTTTATGCGATTTGGTCCTTTTTTTCGCAATCGGTTCACAAGCATTAAAATTGGCTCACCCAATTTTTCATACGCTAAGATAATCATGTCATAACTCCATAATAATAAAATATATTTTCTAACTTTGAATTTGTGGTCCCGAGACCACTATTCCAACTAGGCCCTAAATCGAGCTGTTACATTTCTCCCCCTTTAGGGATTTTCGTCCCCAAAAATCTTGCCATTGAATAAGTTCAGATACTGCTCTCTCAGAGACTCCTCGGGTTCCCATGTGGCTTCCTCGATTCCATGTCTATGTCACAATTCTTTTAGTAGAGGTATATTCTTATTTCTTAACTATTTGACCTCTAGGGCTAAGATCTTGACTGGCTCCTCACCATAAGTCATATCTGGAAGAATCTCAACTTCAGTTGGTGCAATTACATGCGAAGGGTCTGATCTCTACTGGTGTAACATGGACACATGAAACGCATTGTGGATCTTTTCTAACTCCGGTGGAAAATTCAATCGGTAGGCAATAGGCCCTACTTTCTCAGTAATCTCATAAGGTCCTATAAAATGAGGACTCAACTTGCCCCTCTTTCCAAACTTGAGGACTTTCCTCCAGGGAGAAACTTTCAAAAATACTTTATCACTGACTTCAAACTTAATTTCTTTTCATCTCAAAACTGCGTAGGATTTTTGTCTATCCGATGCGGCTTTTAGACAGTCACTAATCACTTTAACTTTCTCCTCAGCCTCTTTGACCAAATCAACCTCGTGAATCTAATTCTCTCTCAACTCAGTCCAGTATAAGGGCATTTGACACTTTCGCCCATACAAGGCCTCATAAGGCGCCATTTTCAGACTCGACTAATAGCTGTTGTTGTAGGCGAATTCAACCAATGGCAAATTTTTTCCCAACTTCCGTGAAATTCAAGAACACAACATCTCAATATGTCCTCTAAGATCTGTATCACTCTTTTCGACTGTATGTCGTGCTGAAACTCAACTTGGTTCCCAAAGCCTCTTGTAACTTTTTCCAAAACCTTAAGGTAAACCTCGGATCTCTATCTGACACAATCAACAATGGCACTCCATGAAGCCTTACAATTTTGGAAATATATAAGTCGGCTAATTTATCGAGGGAGTAGTCGGTATGCACTGGTACGAAGTGTGTCGACTTAGTTAATCTGTCAATAATAACCCATACTATATCTTTCTTTTTCGGGGTTACTGGCAAACTAGTCATGAAATCCATAGTGATAAGATCCCATTTCCACTAAGGACCATAATAGGTTGAAGTAAACCCGAAGGTACTTGATGTTCAGCCTTTACTTGTTGACACACTAGGCACTTGGAAACAAATTCTGATATGTCTCTTTTCATACCCGACCACCAATATATTTTCTTAAGGTCGTTGTACATTCTCGTACTACCCGGGTGAACAGATAAGCAACCACCATGAGCCTCATTCAAAATATTTTGAATAAGCTCATTGTCCTTGGGTACACAAATCCTGTCTTTGAACATTAAACATCCATCGGTACCGATACGAAAATCTGAATCAATTTCAGACTCACACTGAGTTCTCTTAGCTTGGAATTCCTCATCACTTCTCTGAGCTTCTCGGATCTCTTGAAGTAAAGTCCATCTAGCTCTCAACTCGGCTAGAACTGAACCATCATTAGCTACAGTCAACTGAGTATTTAAGGCTCATAAGGCAAATAACAATTTCCTACTCAAGGCTTTAGTGACTACATTCGCCTTTCTCGAATGGTAGTCGATAATTAATTCATAATCTTTTAACAACTCTACCCATCAGCGTTGCCTCAAATTCAACTCCTTTTGAGTCATCAAGTACTTTAAGCTCTTATGGTCGGTGAATACTCGACATTTCTCTCCATACAAGTGGTGTCTCCAAATCTTCAGTGTGAACACTACAACCACTAGCTTCAAATCATGGGTCAGATAATTTCTCTCCTGTGGTTTTAACTGTCTCGAGGCATAGGCTATAACCTTGCCTTCTTGCATGAGCACACACCCTAAACCATTTAAGGAGGCATCGCTATAAATCACAAACTCCTTGCCCGACTCTGGTTGTACTAACACTGGGGCTTCCATTAATAAGATCTTTAATCTCTCAAAACTTTGTTGACATTTTTCGGTCCATTCATACTTGGTGTCCTTTTACAACAGCCTAGTCATCGGGGTAGCTATCATAGAAAATCCATTTACAAATCGTCTGTAGTATCCGGCTAAACCCAAAAAGCTTCGAACCTCTGTTACATTCTTCGGCGGCTTCCAATCCGCAATAGCGAAAATCTTATTTGGATCAACTCGGACTCCGTCACCCGACACAATATGTCCTAGAAAACTGACCTCTTTAAGCCAAAACTCACTCTTGCTGAACTTGGCGTATAATCTCTTGTCTCTCAAGTCTTACAGCATAACCCTCAGATGCTTGTGTACTCTCTCTCATCACGCGAGTAGATCAGTATGTCATCGATAAAGATGACAACAAACTTATCTAGATATAGCCTGAATATACGGTTCATCAAATCCATAAATACTATCGGGGCATTAGCCAAACCAAAAGGCATGACAAGAAACTCATAATGCCCATATCTTGTCCGAAACGCAGTCTTCGGCACGTCTCGCTCTTTAACCCTTAACTGATAATAACTAGACCTCAGATCGATCTTAGAAAACATGATAGCTCCCTTCAACTGATCAAACAAATTGTCGATCCTTGGTAAAATGTATTTGTTCTTCTCTGTTACCTTGTTGAGTTGCTTATAGTCGATGCATAATCTCATCGACCCATCTTTCTTCTTCACAAAGAGTATCGAAGCACCCCACAGAGAATAGCTTGGTCTCGCAAATCCCTTACCTGTCAAATCTTGCAACTGTGCTTTCAATTCTTTCAGCTTCGTTAGGGCCATCCTATACGGAGTGATCGAAATAGGTGTCGTACCAGGAACCAATTCAACTTCAAACTCAACTTCTCTTACTAGTGGTAATCCAGGTAATTCTTCCGAAAACACGTCCGTGAACTCACAGACTACTGGTACTGATTCTATCTTTAACTCTGACTCTTGAGTATTCAGCACAAAAGCTAAATAAGCCGTATACTTATTTTTCAAATATTTCTTAGCAGTCAATGACGATATTACCATAGGCAGGTTATCTGACTCATCTGGTCCAACTCGAAGAACATCCCTATCTTCACATCTTAACTCAATTACTTTTCTTTCACAGTCTACTATGACACCATGGGAGGTCAGCCAATCCATCCCAAGGATTACATCGAATTCATTAAAAGGCAACAACATCAAGTTGGCTGAAAAACAATGGCCTTTAATCATCAAGGGACAATTTCTACATACTTGGTCCATTAATACATGCTTGCCTAACGGGTTGGACACTTTTATTACAAACTTAGTGGACTCTAGTAACATGTTTATACGAGGCATCAATTCTATACAAATGTAAGAGTGGGTAGATCCCGGGTCAATTAAAGCAACAACAGTTATATATAGATAGAAAAGGTACTCGTGATCACGTCACGAGACTCTGCCTCTTCTCGGGCACGTATAGCATAGATCCTCGCTGGCGCTCTGCCTTCAGACCTCGCCATGGCATCTCTTCACGCGCCTCTGCCACTAATCCCACTCCCAGGGTTCCTTTGTGGCCTACTCCTCAAGGGAGAACTACTTGCTTTTATATCTTGTTTTCTTCCTCTCTCGTCCATCTCAAGACCATCACGAATAAAGTGGTCAAGTGACCCACACTTGAAACAACCCCTTTCGTTTACTCGGCATTCACCTAACTGATGTCTCCCACATTGAGGACACTCTTGCCTGTTTGGCCGAGTACTACCAACACTAGCGACCGAAGTAGTTTGAGCTTTAGATGCCATATTCTGTTGATTCTTGTTTCTCCTCGAATACCCCACCAAAGCATTCGATCGGGTAGTAAATTCTTTTGATTGCTTAGATGAGGACTGATGTGCCTTACCCATCTGTCTTTTCTTTAGATCTCGTGACTCAATGGCCACTTTCCTTCTCTCTTTTATCAGCTCCTCTGCCTTGCACGCTCTCTCGACGAGCACCACCAATTCTCTTATTTCTAGGATGCCCACAAACACTTAGATATCTTCATTGAAGCCATCCTCAAACCTGTTACACATGGTAGCTTCATTGGATACGCATTCCCGTGCATACTTATTGTGTTTCACAAACTCACGCTCATATTCTGTCACAGTCTTATTGCCTTGCTTCAACTTTAAAAATTCCTTCCTTTTCTGGTCTATGTATCTCTAGCTAATGTACTTCTTTCTGAACTCTTCTTGGAAAAATTCTCAAGTTACTCTTTCTCCCGATACCACAAACATTAAGGTATTCCACCACTGATAAACCAATCTCGTAGGAGTGACGTCGCACACTTCACGCACTCATTAGGTGTGCATGATAATTCATCGAATACTCTTATGACATTTTCTAACCAAAACTATGCCTTCTCTAGGTCATCATCTAAGTTAGCCTGGAATTCTTCAGCCCCTTATTTCCGGATCTTGTCACCCGAAGGCTTCTCTCTTCTAAACATGTCCGCACCTTGTGGAGCTACCGGGGCATACTGAGGAATCAGAAGAGGTGGGGGAGGTGGAGTGTTCGGGTTCACACGAACAAACTCTATATACCAAGAATCCATCATTCAAAGGTAGGCTTCTCTAGCCCCTCCGCCTTTGCCCATACTCATGGGCTTACTCTCTACTGGCGCGGTCCCTTCTGCGGAAGCCGACGCATTACTCTTCATGTTATCCACCGTGATTCTATCAGGATCCATTTACTATATAAGAAAAAAATAATTTATTTCGTCAGGAATCTTCACACTATCAATATGTTTTAATGGCATGTATAGCTAGACTCGAACTCTAGCTAGGTTAGTCCTAGAACTAACTAAACCATAGCTCTGATACCACTAAATGTAACACCCCTCGCCTGTATCCAATGCCGGGACAGGTTTTGAGGTACTACCGAACTTAAACTCAACCAATATTAGAAAATTGGGAAATAAAATTTTGATCAATTTAAAACTTTTTATCTCATAGGCAATCTGTCCCTTGATTGGGCTTACGAGGCCCAAAACATACATTAGAGGTGGTTCGGGACCAAACCGAGGGCTCAAGAAAAACATAGAAAATTTCATGCTTTAAGGCCCCACACGTCCGTGTGGGTATATGGCACACGCCCATATGCTAGGGACACGCCCATGTCCTGCACCCGTGTGGCCAATTTGATTTTTACAATTTTTTATAAAACAAGTGCAGACTTCACACGATCTGGACACACGCCTGTGTCCTTTTCCCATGTCCTTTCACACGGCCACGACATGCCAGTGGCGCAAGCCGTGTGCAAAAACCTGGGCATTCTGTTTCTCGCGTTAGCATTACACGGCCATGGCACACGCCTGTGTACTAGGCTGTGCTCTCCACAGGGTTGAGACATACGACCGTGTCTCTGCCTGTGATAAATACTATGCATTCTGACTTGAAATTTCTAGGTCCAGGGGACACACGGCCTTCTCACATGCCCATGGGGCTATCTGGGTGTTACACACGGGCTAGACACACGCTCGTGTGTCTACCCGTGTGAACAATATGAGGCTATTTACCAAGCCTCATTGCCACCCTAGTATGCCTATTTTCATGTCAACACCAACCAATACCGAATTAAGCATGATAGACATTCATATAACCATGAAGTTGCATCTATTATAGACTCAAAATGAATGTTACCCTCATTCAAGGCTTAATGTAAAATGTGGAAACTATTTCAAGTCAACACATTTGGCCAATTCTCAAAGACACAAAAATAATAAGGTCTAGCCCTATACATGCCATAATCAAAATTATAAATCCAACTATACCGAGTATTACAGCTGATAGTGTGATCGATAACTTTGACTTCAATGGATCCTTGAGTTAATTAAACGGCATTGAAAGAAAAGGGAAAGGAAAGAGAGTAAGCATAAGGCTTAGTAAGTTGCATATAAATAAATATAAAACAACAATTTCACCTCTAGTCATCATACTCATAGCACAAAGATAGGCATAAGCTTGACTTTCTCATTACCGTCTACTCTAGTCACATTTTCTATTTTGTGCTCATTACTCATGCATACCGAATAGGTACCTGTACCACTCACAACATTATTATACTTTACTTACTAACTCACTTTCATAATCTTTAAAGTTGAGCCTTCGAAACACTTCCGGATATTCTATAAGCCTCTAACATGGGTTAAGTTTCTGATGCCATGTCCTAGACATGGTCTTACATTGGCTATCATCATCGAGGCCGATGCCATGTCCCAGACATGGTCTTACATTAGCTCTCGTATTTACGTGTTGATGCATGTCCTAAACATGTCTGACACTAGCACAACTCTTAGCCGATGCATATCCCAGACATGTCTTGCACTGGCTATCATCATTGAGGCCGATGCATGTCCCAAACATGTCTTATACTGGCACTCATCTCTACATCGATGCCATGTCCTAGACATGGTCTTACACTGGCTCTCATAATGTGGCCAGTGCATGTCATATACATGTCTTACACTGGCACACAAGTAACCCGAATGTTAAGGCATGAATATCCGGTTTGTTTCCTAGGGTTCCAATGGGATTTTTCTACTATCTCAATTATTACTATGCATTCTTAATTCACAATCTAGCAATTCATGTTATATCAATTCAATGAAAATTTGAATACATGTGTTAACAATGTAGTTATATTATTTACATACAACTTACCTCGGTTTACAAAACATACTCTACTAGTCGGTTTAGTCGATTTGCTTGGTTTTCCCCTAGTCTAGGTTCAGATTCGGTAAATCTTGATCTATAATAGCAAAATGCACTCATTTAGTCGTTAAACACAATTAGGCAATCTAAAATTTACATTTTTGGGTAAAACGACCATTTTGCCCCTAGACCTTGGCAAAATGACTATTTTGCCCTTATGATCAAAATTTGATTTTTATCGAATTTCTTCGTATCTCAAGCCTAGCCAAACTTTTTTTACTCTTATAGCAACCCCAAAATCTCACTATTTCACACACTTAACACTTGCAACTTTTACAAAATATCCCTTTTTGGTGTTTTCATGCTAACACATTTCACAAAAGTTGGTGTTCTTCCATAAGAACTCAGCAAACACTACAATTTCATTCATGGTGAAACCCTAAACTCTTAACCATTATGCAAAATAGACCCCTCATTTGAAAGCTCATGCTTCAAGGATCTCAAAATTGCAAAAAATATTAACTAGGGACATGAAAATCACTTACTTGTTGAGGTAATAAGTTGCTAAAATTTCAAAGCTTCAAAACCTGCTCTTTTGCTGATATTTTTGGTGGGGAGAGGGCATAGAGAAGAAAGAAATTGATAGCTAAGCTCATAGGTATTATTTTATCATAAGATTATGTCATCAAGTCACCTAACATTGACTTTTTGACTAAATTTGCTTCTTATGGCCAGCCACCTTGTTTCTAGGGGTCAAATTGCGCTTTAAAAGCCCTTAATTTTAGTTCTTTAGCTATTTAACACATCTTGGTACTAAAATGCAACTTTTGTCTTTTATGCGATTTGGTCTTTTTTTTCGCAATCGGTTCACAAACATTAAAATTGGCTCACCCAATTTTTCATACGCTAATATAATCATATCATAACTCCATAATAATAAAATAAATTTTGTAACTTCAGATTTGTGGTCTTGAGACCAGTGTTCCGACTAGGCCCTAAATTGGGTTGTTACACACTAGCCCTGCACACTAACTCCATCTAACCCAACACACCATGTGGGGATAAAATCGACCCACCCATCCCTGCACAACATATATTGGGATACAATCATCCCATCCATCCCTACACACCATAAGGTACCGCAATACAACACATATCATAAGTATGCAGCTTAGCTGCCTGATATTTGGCTCATGAAGCCCTACAAATACTCCATTCTCTTCATCAGACCCACCTCGATGCAATGCATCATACAAATATGGCATGCTATAATGTAGACAAACTGATCATACATTTATTTTCAGAACAGATCAGATAATCATGCCATATGTAACATGCTAACACATACATCACAGAACTAAGAGTTTAGATAAGGCTTACCGACCCTACGACAGGTCACAGTCAACTTGGGCGACCCGTGCAACCTTACAAAATATTTCAGATTAAAGAGGCTCACATACCTGTGTGCCCTGCTCGTGTGGGTCACACAGCCCAAATTGGCCTTGCCCATTTGGATCACACTGCTTGCTCCAGATTCCCACACGGCCTATTTGCCTAAGTGTGCCTCGCACACGGCGTACAAGCCATCACACGCTCGTGCCTATCGTGCTCGTGTGGCACGTGCATGGCCTAGCTCATCTATCATACGGCCGTGTCTCGCCACACGGCCTCCACACGGGCAGTCCACACGCTCGTGTGGCGTCGATAGTAGCAGTTTCAGCTTTCTTCGAAACGCGATTTCAGACCAATTGGTGTACACACCTGGTTTCGATTGAAGCCTAACGCAATCTCGAGCACTCTAAAACCTATATTTGTCAATATTAAGACCCATTTTATTCACTTAAACAATTTTTTTATTGAAACTAAACTAGGTATTTCGCCCCAAAATTGTTAAATTTCCTTACATCGAGCGAAAACCAGTGAATACTAAGCACTTAGTTCGCTGTTCAGGAGCAAAGAACAGCCCCTTGGTTAGTACCTAAACACCCAAAGAAAATTTCCCCCCTAATCTCTTAATCATAACGATGTTTACGAACGATAAGTAGAAACTTACCAATGAGGAGAACGTCAATGAATCGCAGAAGCCTGTTAGTACGAAATCAACATGAATAGGAGGAAGGCAGGGGAAATTTTGGTAAAAAAGAAAAGAAAAAGAACATGAAGGGAGGAAAATAGTAGGGAATTAAGGCAAAGAGATTTCTTTTAGGGAAACCACTCAAAAAAATCTGATAAACCCTACCACCACAGTGTTTTAGTTCACCTACAATTCTATCACGGCCTTAGTGGCAAAAATAATGTCCAAGCCAGGATTCAAACATAGGACCTCTAACATAAACCTTTATTGTAACAGTTTGATTTTGACCTTAGTCAGAATAGTGGTTTTGGGACCACATATCTGAGTTAGAAAAATATTTTAGTATTATTTTTTGTGCCATTTATAAGTGAATTGACATGTGTGAAAGTTTTGTGTGAAGATTTAACTGTTTGTGTGCTTAATTTGCAAAAAGGACCTAATCGCGTAAAATGTAAAAGTTGTGTGCTAGATGTTAAAGTGCTTATTTGATTTGGATTTGTAAAGAAAGGGTCCTTATGTTGTTATTTGTCCATTGAGAATGTTAATGGACTAAAATAACCATTCATTAAATGGTTTTATTAAGGTTTAATAAAGGGTAAAATAGGTATTTGATTAATAATTATATGTTTAATAAAATCAAAGCATGAAATTGGCTATTATTCATGTTCATAGCTGAAAATAGAAAATAAAATAAAAGGAAAAGAACACCTAGGGTTCGGCCATTTCATTTCTTGATTAAAGTATGAGTTTTGTTCAGTTTTTGATAATTTTTACGTTCTTGTAATCGTTGCTTCTAGTACTATCTAACCCATGCTTCAATTTTTTATTTTGGTGATGAATTTGAAATGTTCCATTGATGTAACTATGAGTTTTGTGATGTTAATTGATGAATTATGAAAGCTTGATGTTGGGTTTAAATGTGTTGTCTTTGGATTTTTTATGAAATTGAGTAATTTGGGTTTAATTGTAAAAAAAATGCTATTTTGAGGGACTAAAATATAAAATAAATAAAATGTATGGACTTGTATGAGAGTCATGAAAATTCGGCTAAGCTTGTGTCCAACCAAATTTTGTGTATTTTGTGATTTTGTGAATTAGGGACTAAAGTGTCGAAATGTGAAAATGTGGGGACTATTTTGTGAAATGCCTTAATTGTGTGTATATGTATTATTTTGAATGATTTGGTGAATAAAAGGGTTAATTATTAATACATATAGATCAAGAAAAGAGGAATTCGGATCGAGGGAAATCAAAGATTATAGAATAAACGTTCGAGTCGACAACTTCGAGTATGAGGTAAGTTCATACGTAGAACATAATATTATAAGTACATGTTCCTGTTTTGATTATGCTTAGATGTATAAATAAGTGAGTTGGATGTATTTGATGATAAATCAAAAGTATTGGCACTAAGTGTGCGATTTAAACTAGCTTCGGCTACTTGAGGCACTAAGTGTGTGATACCAACTTAGCTTCGATTAATTGAGATGGCACTAAGTGTGCGGAATTGTTCTAGCTTCGGCTAACCTTAATAGCACTAAGTGTACGGATGTTTAAAGTACGAATAATAGACAGAAAGTCTTAAAATATTCAACGAGTGGTAAGTATGAAAGTGAATAAGTATGGGAAGATTCAGGTATGTACGATACTTAAGTGGTAGATGACATTATGTATGTTAAGTTCACTAAATTAATATGGTCATATGGATTGAAAATGTGTAAATACTTATCTGTTAATGTTTTATCTTTTATATAATGCTGATAATTTTAGTACGAGCTTACTAATCTTTTGAAAGCTTACTTTGTGTGTGTTGCATTGTTATATAGATATCAAAGCTACTGCAAGCTCGGGGATTGTCAAGGATCGTCAGCACACTATCAAAATTCATTTTAGTACTTTTGAAAATTATATTTTTGAAGTATGGCATGTATAGGCTAGTAGTTGTGGAATGGTGTTTTGTGATGTATATGCTTAGCCATGTGATTTGGCTAGTTTATGCTTGAACTTATAGTTGATAATAGCATTGATAGGTGATCATAATATGCAGTTGTGGTATGTCTTAGTTGATCAAAAGAAATGGAAAGTGTTGGTAAGTTTTGTTAGATTTTAGTATGAGATTGAATGATGCATGGAAAGAAATGCTTTGATAAGCTTTTGACATATGTTTTGACATAGATTAGTAAGGGTTACGAGTATGAATTTTGGAGACTATCATATGATATGATTGGTTTATGCTTTAGTGTTGAAATTGGCTAAAATAGTGGTACAATTATGCTTGTTTTGTTTGCTTGTAGGTTGACTCAATTGAGGTGGCAAATTGGCTATTCAAATGGCTTATTTTTGTCCACATAGGCAGAGACATGGGCGTGTGTCTCATCTGTGTGCGACACATGGCTATGTTGCACAGTCGTGTGTCCCCTAGGGTACCCTACAATTGTAAGTCAGGCTCGCATATGGGCTAGACACACGGACGTGTGGTTTGGTCGTGTGACCTTAATTGGTATGCTGACATCACAAACAGAATACTCCCTATTTTTAACACGGCCTAGCGCATGGCCTAGACACGGGCATGTGCATAGCACACGAGCTGGACACACGAGCGTATGGTCTGGCCGTGTGGGCAAGTCAGTAGCTTTGCCCTGTTTTGCCATAGCTTTAACACATGGGTGTGTCTAGACCGTGTGAGGCACACTGTCTGTTCACACGGGTGTGTGACCTTTTAAAAGTTGAAAATTCTTTTAAGTTCTGAAACTTTCATATATTGTCAATTTGGTCCCGAATGCATGTTTTAAGTATTTTATACTAAATTTTATGTGAACATTGAATGTGAATGAATGACTTTTATTATTAGTAAGATAATATTTGTTGTATGGTGGTTTTGATTTGAGTTATAAGTCCAGTAATGCCTCTTAACCTATTCCAGTAACGGGTACGAGTTAGGGGTGTTACATTTTATTGGTATTAGAGCTATGGTTTAGTCGGTTCTTGGACTATCATAGCGTATATGAGTCTAGCTATACATGTCATATTTATGAACTGCAATAGTGTGATGAATCCTGACGTTGAAATGTGCTTTTATATAGCAAATGGATCCTAAAAGAGCTATAGCAGACGATGTTGAAAGTAATGCGCATGCTCCCGCGCAAGGGACAGTGCAAGCTAATTCTCGACCAGCTATGAGTAGTCGTGATAGTGAGGCTAAACAAGCCTTATATCAGATGATGAGTGATTGGTTCACTCAATATATTAGAACCAATCTGGCTGTACAACAACCTCCACCCCCGATTAATCCTCCTCAAACTCCTATTATGCCACCAGTGAATTCGGTATAGTTGAGTAGACCACCAATTGACAAGATTAGAAAATATGGGGTTGAAGAATTCTGAGCTATAACAAATGATGATGCTGAAAAAGTTGAGTTCTAGTTAGAGAACACAATAAGAGTGTTTGATGAGTTGTCTTTGAGTCTAGAAGAATGTATAAAATATGTCGTTTCACTTCTGAGAGACACGGTGTATCATTGGTGGAAAACTTTGACATTTGTGGTTCCGAGTAAACGAGTTACGTGGGATTTCTTTCAAGCTGAATTTCAAAAGAAGTATATCAGTCAGAGATTCATTGATCAGAAACACAAAGAGTTTCTCGAGCTTAAACAAGGTCGTATATTTGTCACAGAATACGAGAGGGAATTTGTAAGGTTGAGTCAGTATGCCCGCAAATGTGTATCTTCGAAAGTAATAAACTGCAAGAGATTTGAAGATGGTTTGAACGAAGATATTTGTTTGCTAGTTGGAATCCTAGAAATCAAAGAATTTGTAATACTTGTTGAACGAGCATGTAAAGCTAAAGATCTTGGAAAAGAGAAAAGAAAGGTTGATTTTGAAGCTAGAGAGGTACAAAAGAGATCATCGGAAAATTCATTTCAATTTGGATCCAAGAAGTTTAGAGATGATAGCAGTCATTCAAAGGCTAGTGTGGGACATTCGAATAAAGATTGTACTAGATCGCAATCAAATATCTGTTGCCAGTGTTGATAATGTAAAGAATGAAAAGCCTGGGTGTGATTAGTGTGGAAGACGGCACTTTGGTGAATGCTGGGGAAAAATTAATAATCAAGCTTGTTATAGTTGTGGTTTAAGAAATCATTTTATAAAATATTTCCGAGATTTAGTTGAAAAAAATAATGTTCAGAATCCGAGGCAGAGTGGTAATGTTTCTTGTGGTAGACCTCCCAGAAATTCGGGAAATGTAAGTGGTAGTCAAAAAGGAACAAAAGACACAACCATTAGATCTGAACTTGTGCACCTGCCAGAGCTTATGCTATCTGAGCTCGCGAGGAAGCTTCATCGCCAGATGTGATTACGGGTACATTTACTCTCTATGATACTTCTGTGATTGCTTTGATAGATCCTAGATCAACACATTCATACATATGCATGAACTTAGTGAACTGTAAGACTTTGCTTGTAAATTTTACTAAATTTGTAATTAGAGTTTTGAACCCCCTAGGTAGATGTGTTCTGGTTGATAAAATATGCAAGAATTGCCCGTTAATGTATCGAGACACTTGTTTTCTGGCTAATCTAATGCTATTACCTTTTGATGAATTTGATATAATTGGTTAGAGAGGTAGAATTTGGCATTGAATTGGTACGTGGTACTACTACGATTTCGATAGCTCCATACAGAATGGCTCCGACTAAGCTAAAAGAATTATAGTCATAGTTACATGAGTTAACTGATAGAGGCTTTGCTAGACCGAGTTTCTCACCTTAGGGTGCTCCAATTTTATTTGTGAAAAAAAAAGATGGTACCATGAGAATTTGTATTGACTATCGTCAGTTGAATAAAGTGACAATCAAGAATAAGTATCCCCTGCCCCGAATTGATGATTTGTTTGATCAGTTGAAAGGAGCTACTGTGTTTTCGAAAATAGATTTGAGATCAGGCTATTATCAGCTGCGAGTTAAAGATTCAGATATTCCGAAGACTGCTGTCAATATGAGGTACGACCATTATGAATTTTTAGTTATGCCTTTCGGATTGACTAACACACCTACTATCTTTATGGATTTGATGAATAGAATTTTTAGACCGTATTTAGATCAATTTGTTTTGGTATTCATTGATGACATATTAATTTATTCACGTGATGAATCAGAACATGTTGAGCATCTGAGAATAGTGCTACAGACTCTGTGAGATAAACAATTGTATGCGAAGTTCAGTTAATGTGAATTCTGGTTGCGGGAAGTTGGTTTCCTGGGTCATATTCTATCAGCATCTGGTATTCGGGTTGATCCAAGCAAAATTTCAGCTATTTTGGATTGGAAACCTTCGAGAAATGTCTCTGAAGTCCTCAGTTTTCAAGGACTTGCTGGTTATTATAGAATATTTGTGAAAGGTTTTTCGATGATTGTGACTCCGTTGACAAAACTGTTACAAAAAGATGTGAAATTTGAGTGGTCTGAAAAGTGTCAGAACAGCTTTGATAAGTTGAAAGCCTTGTTGACTGAAGCTCCGGTATTAGTACAACCTGAATCGGGTAAAGAATTTGTGATTTACAGTGATGCTTCATTGATCGGTTTGGGATGTGTTTTAATGCAAGAAGGAAAATTCATTGCTTATGCTTCGAGATAGTTAAAACCACACTAAAAGAACTATTCGACGCATGATATTGAGTTAGCTGCGATTGTGTTTGCTTTAAAGATTTGGCGCCATTACTTGTTCGGCGAGAAGTTTCACGTATACTCTGATCATAAGTGTTTGAAGTATTTGATGACTCAAAAAGAGTTGAATCTGCGACAATAAAGATGGCTTGAATTACTAAAGGACTACGAACTTGTGATTGATTATCACCCTGGTAAAGCAAATGTTGTTGTTGATGCTTTGAGTTGAAAATTGTTATTTGCTTTGCGTGCGATGAATGCTCATTTAGTTTTGTCTGATGATGGTTCAGTTTTAGCTGAATTAAAAGCAAGACCCTTGTTCTTACAGCAGATTATCAAAGCTCAGAAGATTGATAAAGAGATTTAGCTAAACGAGCTCTGTGTGATGTAGAGACTGGTTCAAAATTTAGAGTTGATAAAGATAATTGTTTAAGATTCCAAGATCAAATTTGTGTTTTGAGAAATCCAGAGTTAATTCAAATGATTCTGAGTGAAGCCCACAATAGTCGGTTATTTGTGCATCCGAGTAGTACAAAAATGTAAAATGACTTGAAACAGCATTATTGGTGGTCCGGAATGAAAAGAGATATCTCTGATTTTGTTTCTAAACGTTTACTATGTTAGCAAGTTAAAGCTGAACATCAAGTGCCATCTGGATTGTTACAACTGATTATGGTTATAGAGTGGAAATAGGAACGAGTGACCATGGATTTTGTTTCGGGTTTGCCCCTGTCTCCGAGGAAAAAAGATGCAATCTGGGTTGTAGTTGATTGATTGACGAAATCAGCTCATTTTATTCCGAATCGCTTGGAAAATTAGCGGAGTTATATATTTCTGATATCGTGAGATTGCATGGTGTGCCATTGTCTATAGTGTTAGACAGAGATCCGAGATTCACATCACGATTTTGGAAGAAATTGCAAGATGCTCTAGGTACTAAATTGCACTTTAGTACTTCTTTTCATCCGCAAACAGACGGTCAATTCAAGCGGATTATTCAGATACTCGAGGATATGTTGAGATGTTGCATTCTTGAGTTTGAAGGTACGTGGGAACAATATCTACCTTTGATTGAATTCGCGTATAATAATAGTTTTTAGTCGAGCATTAAAATGGAACCATACAAAGCTTTATATGGTCGCAAATGTTGTACACCTTTGTATTGGACAGAGCTCAGTGAAAATAAGATTCACGGGGTTGAGTTGATAAAAGAGACTGAACACAAAGTGAAAGTGATCCGAGATAGTTTGAAACAGCTTCCGATCATCAGAAATCATATGCAGATTTGAAAAGAAAAGACATTGAGTTTGAGATTGTTGACAAAGTGTTTCTGAAAGTGTCTTCGTGGAAAAAAGTGCTTCGGTTTGGTAGAAAAGGCAAGTTGAGTCCGAGGTTCATCGAGCCATATAAAATTATCGAACGTATTGGGCTGGTAGCATTAGATTATTGTTGCCACCAGATCTAGAAAAGATTCATAATGTATTTCACGTATCAATGCTTCGACGATACAGATACGATCCTTCGCATGTAATTCCTCCGTCTGAGATTGAAATTCAGTCTGATATGACTTACGACAAAAACCCGATCCGTATCTTAGCTCAGAAGGTTAAAGAGTTGTGAAATAAGAAAATTCTGTTAGTTAAAGTGATGTGGCATCGACACGGTATTGAAGAAGCAATGTGGGAACCTGATGATGCTATGAGATAGTAATATCTAAATCTGTTTAACGGTAAGATTTTCAGGGACGAAAATCCCTTAGGGAGAGAATTGTAACAGCCCAATTTTCACCTTAGTCAGAATAGTGGTTTTGGGACCACATATCCGAGTCAGAAAAATATTTTAGTATTATTTTCTGTGCCTTTTATAAGTGAATTGACATGTGTGAAAGTTTTGTGTGAAAATTTAACTGTTTGTGTGTTTAATTTTCAAAAAGGACCTAATTGCGTAAAATGTAAAAGCTGTGTGCTAGGTGTTAAAGTGCTTATTTGATTTGGCTTTGTAAAGCAAGCGTCCTTATATTGTTATTTTTCCATTGTGAATGTTAATGGACTAAAATAACCATTCATTAAATAGTTTTATAAGGTTTAATAATGGGCAAAATATGTATTTGTTTAATAATTATATGTTTAATAAAATCAAAGCATGAAATTGGCTATTATTCATAATCATAGCTGAAAATAGCAAATAAAATAAAAGGAAAAGAACACCTAGGGTTCGACCATTTCTTTCTTTGATTGAGGTATGAATTTTGTTCTTTTTTGATAATTTCTACGTTTTTGTAATCGTTGCTTCGAGTACTATCTAACCCATGCTTCAATTTCTAATTTTGGTGATGATTTTGAAATGTGTCATTGATGAAACTATGAGTTTTGTGATGTTAATTGATGAATTATGGAAACTTGATGTTGGGTTTAAATGTGTTGTCTTTGGATTTTTGATGAAATTGAGTAATTTGAGTTAAATTGTAAAAAAATGCTATTTTGAGGGACTAAAATGTAAAATAAATAAAATGTATGGACTTGTATGAGAGTCATGAAAATTCGGCTAAGCTTGTGTACAAGAAAATTTTGTGTATTTTTTGATTTTGTGAATTAGGGGCTAAAGTGTCGAAATGTGAAAATATAGGGGCTATTTTGTAAAATGCCCTAATTGTGTGTATATGGATTATTTCGAACGATTTGGTGAATAAAAGTGTTAATTTTTAATACATATAGATCAAGAAAAGAGGAATTCAGATTTAGATCGAGGGAAGTCGAAGATTATAGAATAAGCGTTCGAGTCGACAACTTCGAGTACAAGGTAAGTTCGTACGTAGAACATAATATTATAAGTACATGTTCCTGTTTTGATTATGCTTAGATGAATAAATAAGTGAGCTGGATGTATTTGATAATGAATTGAACGTATTTGGCACTAAGTGTGCGATTTAAACTAGCTTCGGCTACTTGAGGCACTAAGTGTACGATACCAACTTAGCTTCGGTTAATTGAGATGGCACTAAGTGTGCAGAATTGTTCTAGCTTCAGCTAACCTTTATAGCACTAAGTGTTCAGATGTTTAAAATATGACTAATTGATGTAAAGTCTTAAAATATTCAATAAGAGGTAAGTATGAAAGTGAATAAGTACGGGAAGATTCAGGTATGTACGATACTTAAGTGGTAGATGACATTATGTATGTTAAGTTCACTGAATTAATATGGTCATATGGATTGAAAATGTGTAAATACTTATGTGTTGATTTTTTTGTTTTATATAATGTTGATAATTTTAGTACGAGCTTACTAAGCTTTTGAAAGCTTACTTTGTGTGTGTTGCATTGTTTTATAGATATCGAAGATACTACAAGCTCGGGATTGTCAGGAATCGTCAACACACTATCGAACTTCATTTTGGTACTTTTGAAAATTATATTTTGGAAGTATGGCATGTATAGGCTAGTAGTTATGGAATGGTGTTTTGTGATGTATATGCTTAGCCATGTGATTTGGCTAGTTTATGCTTGAACTTATAGTTGATAATGGCATTGATAGGTGATCATAATATGCAGTTGTGGTATGTCTTAGTTGATCAAAAGAAATGGAAAGTGTTGGTCAGTTTTGGTAGATTTTAGTATGAGATTGAATGATGCATGGAAAGAAATGCTTTGATATGCTTTTGACATATGTTTTGACATAGATTAGTAAGGTTTACGAGTATGAATTTGGGAGACTATCATATGATATGATTGGTTTATGCTTTGGTGTTGAAATTGGTTGAAATAGTGGTACAATTATGCTTGTTTTCTTTGCTTGTAGGTTGACTCAATTGGAGTGGCAAATTGGCTATTCAAATGGCTTATTTTTGTCGACATGGGTAGAGACACGAGCGTGTATCTCAGCCGTGTGCGACACACGGCTATGTTGCACGGTCGTGTGTCCCCTAGGGTACCTTACAATTGTAAGTCAGGCTCGCACATGGGCTAGACACACGGGCGTGTGGTCTGGCCGTGTGACCCTAATTGGTATGCTGACGTCACAAATAGAATACGCCCTATTTTCGGCACGGCCAAGTACACGGACTGGACATAGGCGTGTGCATAGCACACGAGCTGGACACACGGGCGTGTGGTTTGGCGGTGTGGGTAACTCAGTAGCTATGCCCTATTTTCCCACGGCCTTGACACACAAGCATGTCTAGACCGTGTAAGGCACACAGTCTGTTCACACAGACGTGTGACTTTTTAACGATTGAAAATTCTTTTAAGTTCTGAAACTTTCATATGTTGTCAATTTGGTCCCGAATGCATGTTTTAAGTATTATATACTAAATTTTATGTGAATATTGAATATGAATAAATGACTTTTATTATTAATGAGATGATATTTGTTGTATAGTGGTTCTGATTTGAGTTATAAGTCTAGTAATTCCTCTTAACCTATTCCGGCGACGGTTATGGGTTAGGGGTGTTATGCTTGCCACTTAACCACTAGACCAGCAGACCCATTCTGTTAAGTTTTTACCAATAAATTCTTATAAGCCCATTAATCAAAAGCCAAGCTTTATTTCAATAAAAACCAAAATTTTTCCCAAGTTGAGGCTTGAACTTGGGACTTCCCTAACACACCCCCAAAGCATTTAAACGCAATAGCAGACAGATTTTATGCAAATTCATGCAAAAACATTTTCAGATATTTTCCTATGCTACAATTTCACAAAAGTTGAAACTACAGAAATTTGGGGTGTTACAGATCAACCCCTTTTATACCCAGAAACTCTGTAGCAGCATATCTTCGTAATTCTTTAATTGGAGCCCATCGAACAAAATGTACAGGTACAATAGTAGGAGTAACTCCCACAACACACTAAAGTGCATCAGCAATAGCTCGAAGTAAATTTGAATAACCTGAACCATCATTATTAACTCTAATAACGTCAAGAAGTCGACACCAGCTTTTAACGTCAAGAACTCGAAGTAAATTTCAATGCCAATGACTCAGTCTCATATAATTCCTCAATAGGATCATCACCAATATGAATCTCCTAATCAACTTCGTTATTAGATTCATACAACATATTTTAACTATAAAACAGAAATAATTATAATCAGCATCCAAATCTCGACTCAGAATCGACTCAACTTTGGCTTGTACCGCTAGACTCAATTATGAACTAGATTTAGTCCAAGAATAGTCTAAACCTAAAACTCTGACACCACTAAATGTAACACCCCTCGCCCATTCTGATCGCTGGAACTGGGCAATAGAATGTTACGAATCAATACTATTCAATACAAATAATTTAATATTTAGTATTTAAATCTAAACTACTACAATTAACACACAGATAATAAGATTATACATAATACACTAATTTACATATTTTTCGAACATAGTAATTTCAAAACAATAAGAATCCATTTGTAATAGCTTAGGCATGAAAAGGGTTTAAAGAGTAAAATTTCAAAGTTTAAAAGTTGGTATTGATACTGCAACGGTATCTTACAAAAAATCGATACCAATTTATGATTCTGTTTACTATCTCAAAACTTAGGTATTGATAATTATTATGTGGTTTTGATACTATATGAAAAAGTATCAATATTCAAATAAAAATTAATACAAATTTAGCATTCTGTTTGTTTTGAAAATTGTTCATATGGTCAGGTACCAATACCAAATGCCAAAATATCGATACCTTATTTCAAAAGTGTAAAGTCTCATCCTTAACAAATTCATTTCAT
The DNA here is from genome assembly GCA_025698465.1 of Gossypium longicalyx. Classification (NCBI taxonomy): domain Eukaryota; kingdom Viridiplantae; phylum Streptophyta; class Magnoliopsida; order Malvales; family Malvaceae; genus Gossypium; species Gossypium longicalyx. The sequence continues at coordinate 32,454,013 of CM047006.1, forward strand.
GCCAAGTTCATCTATGAAGCAAAAAACTATAATTTTAACTATGCTAACATCCAAATATCTAACCAATGTGCCTCATATGGCACCTCAATTCAAACACCTAATCAATCCAAAACCAAGGCTACGTTCCCATGTCACAAGCATACACCAAATGTTTTGCATTTAAACTCAAAGAAACACATATTGGCTGATATCAACTTACCATTCCTCTTACCATCTAAAACATATTCATTTATACCATAACTCAAACACTTTATAAGGTTTATATCAAGTGATCAACTAGAACAACAAGACTACAATACACCAAGGTCTAAAATAAGATCACATATAAACACATAATCAAGACATATACAAATTTTCACCTATTACATGCCATAATCTAAAACAAAACACTTTCAAACTATTCACTAAATTTACCATTTCCATGAAACACAAATCTATATAATTATTTACATACCTTAGAGGACCACTATAATACTAAATAACCCTAACCATCATATTTAACCTAGGTACATGCCAAAATTAACAAAACGAGACCGTTCACCAATATTTGAGTTTGGGATCATCATTGGATGTTGAGTCAAAGATAGATCTACTAGATATCTAACTTGTGCATGAGAAAAACAAACATACACTGAGTATAACTCAGTGGTATTTCTATAATCCGAACAATTAAAACTTCATGTAAAAAATAAAAATAAAAATGTAAAATGCAATTAAGAAATGATATATAGAATATCAAGTTCATCATACTAATTTTTTTAAATTTTTGTTCACATCCAATATATATAACACATTTTAATATATGGCAATAGCATTTCATGAGGCACCTAATAAATCATCTTATATAAAGGCATTATTCATTTCCATTTCCAATCCATGAGTTCATTACTCATAATTCATCAATATTCACAACAAAGTCCACCATTTCATATTTCATTTCACATCTCATCCTTTGTCATTTCAAATATCAAGCACACCGATTTTTATCATTTATTTTTCCCTATTAACACGACTCAGATTGGGACGGATACATAGATCCAACCAACACACTAGTTTGGCACCCTGTGCCTCATCGAATAAATCTGAAGCAAGTAATTGCACTCCACGTTATAATAAGTTAACACCCAGTGTCTCATCGGTTAAACCAAAGTAAATTAGAACCCAGTGCCTCATCGACTCGAAGTCGAAGTAATCCTTGTACTCTTCCTATCCTATGGCATGCCATCTATATCCGACTTAGCTTGAAACAATTAATAGGCTTTCATTTTACCTTTCAATACAACCAATGTCTCAACTTCATAAATGTACATTATCACATATAAGCATACATTCAATTTGATAGTAACCACATTTTCTCAATACATGTATTCAATTCGAAAGTCATAGAAATATCACATATCTCGATATTCATAATCGAGTCATTTAAATCATCATTTAATTTAATTCTGCCCAAATGTAAAAGAGTTCTCACCTCAATTACTTACCATACACAAACAACTCAATATGCAATAATTCACAATTTCGTTTGGATTATAGAAACACAAACCGTATATTCTAAGCTACTCGACGTCAACCTTGTCTTTCTCCTTCTTACTTAAGGATCTTGGAACGACGTTTGCAACGAAATTAAGTAATTAAATAAATTAATAATACATAACTCAATTTTTATTAAATTTCAAAATTTATACCACATTTTGCTTAATCTTCCATTTTGTCCCTAAACCAAGACTAATCTTAAATCTCCATATTTAACCTCAAATTTTTATACTAATTTTACTCTAAGCTAAATTTAGCTCCCTATTTTCAATTGTATCCTTTAATTTCAAATTTTTACAATTTAGTCCCTATTGCTCAAAATTAACAATTAACTCCACAACTTAGTCCTTTTCCACTTCTAACTTAAAAATCTATTAATAAAATCCCTAAAGCTTTAACTAATCAACAATGGTAACATCATCAATCTTGAAAAATACTAAAAATTGTAACATGGGTCAGCTAGTTCTAAGTACCGAAATTTCAAAAATGTAAAAATTACAAGAAAATGACTAAATTGCACTAACCAATTTTAATTTGAACTCCAAACCCCCTAGGCCATGAGGTCCCTTGCTATTTTCTTTCTTTCTTTCTTTTTCTTTTAATGTTTGCATGTAAATAACTCCATCCCCTTCCACTTTATTTTTATTTCACTTATTTTACTTTAATTCTTTTTTAATTCTTTTTCTTTCTTTTTTTGGTTATTATAATATATATATTAAAGTTAACTTAAATGTATAATATATATAATATACATAACATTAATGGCCTTCCACTATAATTAAAATGATGGTATAATTGTTACTTTAGCCCTTTTAATTTATTTTGATCTATAATTCGATTTTTAACACCTATGTGATTTAATCCCTATACCTTAATAACTCCTAATTTCATGAAAATTACTTATCCAAAAATTAATTCGCCTGTAATATAACTCCGTAAATATTTACTAAAAATATTTACGAGTTCAGTTTATAGAAACGGAGTCCTAAAAATACACTTTCTGACACCTCTGACTATCGGGTCATTACAACTTCATAGTTAAGAAAAATATTATGCTAGGCATGGTGTTTCGGTTGATGCTTCGTTTTGGTCTGATAGATAATATACTTAGGTTATGTTTAGGAAATGTTTTGCTAAGTTTGATACTTAAACGTGTGATGGTTGAATGGTTGAATATTGTTGGAAAATCGGGTTTGGAAAACGTAGCAGAAAATAAATTTAGGGAAAAGCCTGAGTTTAAAAAAAAATCAAAACAAGAACTTGGTTGTGATATCTAATGTAATAAACACTTAATCAAAATTTTATCTTTTCAATTCGTCTAAGATGAACGCTTCGACCGAGTAGTCTTCTCCGCTATCGTCAAGCTCACGTCCACCGAGTGTGGGTTTGCTTCGAATCAAAAACATTTTCACAAAAATTACCAATGAGGAAATTTTACAATTTCTCTAAACTTTTGGGCCAAGTTGTAAATAAGAAACATATCTGTAGAAATTTTCAAAAATAATTTCTTTAAAGAATTTTCTCTCCACAACTTTCTCTTGATTTCAAGTGTGTTAAAAATAATGAGTCAATGCTCTCTTTATATAGAGTTTAGAAAGTTCAACTATGATTAAACTTAATCACTTTAATATTAAATTAATATAATATTTATCAAGAAAAATATTAGATTAAATTTAATATTAAATCTTATTTAATTAATAGAATATTTATCTACAAGATAAACATGAAATTAAATTTAATATTAAGATACTCACTTTAATATTAAATTAATAAAATACTATTAGGATAAATATTAAATTAAATGTAATATTAAACCTATTAAAATAATATTATTTTTTGAATAGTTAATCTGAAACTAAATTCTTTGGTACAGTCCCAATAGGAGCGTAATTCTTCCACTGCTCAACCATCGAAGACTCACCACCGCATACCATTTTCAGCCACTGAAATGCAGCTATCATAGACGCCGACACCCTGAGCTGATTCGGTTGCTATCGGTTCGATTTGGACCAGTGACGGCTTGACCGGTGCGATCCAGCCACTGGTTGGACTGTCAGCCCGATTTCACATACCAAGCCCGGTTCGACCAGTTTTTGGGTCTTGGTTTTGGGCTTACGGACCCAATTTACGATCTCAAGTCCAATTTTCAAGTTCAATTACCCATTGGGCCAATTGTCTAACTTGAAAATTAATTTCCAAAACATCATATTAATTTTAATTAATTTGATTAATTAAATATTACTTAATCAAAATTCATTTTCCCAAAAATCACTTCGATTTTCTAAATTAATTTTTCAAGAAAATTTCTAATTGAAAAATTCTTACGACCACCTAATTAAATTCCACATCAAATAAATCGACTCAGTTAAATTATTTTCAAAGTCGAAGAATTTTTTTCTAATTCAAATCCAGTCTGATCAAGCTTTTGTTGAGCTAGTAGAGGGACCAAATGGGCATATACAATTAGGCTCTACTAATTGCAATTATGTCTAGAAGCATCGTTCTGATAATTCACAATTACTTAATCATGAAGTCAGTCCACAATAAGTACCATGATTGAAAACTCCTTATTGTATACTCTTTAGTAAAACAATTCATCCAACTGTTTTATCCAATGACCTCGTCATGTTTGTGTTACCCTTATATGATATCATTGATTCCTTTAAGTCAAATTTGCACACTCAATACAATCATATTTTATCTCATTGTCACCATTGTGTCTTCTTAATTATTAATATGATCACTGTCAACAAATGGCTACGATTAAATTGTTCGTTCAAGAATGAGCAACCTGTGACCTCGTTCCATATTTATCAATCCACACAAAGCCAATAAGAGGATATCGTTAACTCTCTAATTGAGCTATAAATTCCACTATTGCTAGTACATCCATGCCATACACAAGTCATGTACCCAACATACCAACTATTGGCTTGATCATCTTTAAAGAAGAAGCCCCCACTTATATCAAAGCACATGAGTTACATATGCATGGTCAGTGACTAAATCAGGATTTAGGTAAATCATATCATTGATGTCACAATTGAACTCATTCACAAACGGATTCAGAATTAATTCATTTTAGGTCCAGCCAAACGTATCATTCTAGCAATGAATACATCCATGTCTCTACTCGTGGAGTCAACTACTACGATAGCCAAGACTAGTCATCTCCACAATTGGAATTGTAAACAACATAATAATCCTTCTTAGTATTTGAATCAAATGTTTACTTTGATTCTTTTAAGGAATTACTGACTCGTTTAGATTATATACTGAAGTAAGTTGTCTTTCTCACAACGTAAATGTTCTTACAATGCCACTTACCATCAGTTTGAACTTAGACAATCAATGAGCTAATATTTTATTGTCACAATTTTGCTACGCATGCAAAATATGAAAGATAGAAATACAAAAGACATAACAGTGAAATGTTAAATTTATTTATTCATCGTTCAAATACATAGAAACTAATTACATGTTTTGTAACACCCCTCACCCGTATTCAACACTGAAATAGGGTTACAAAGCATTGCCAGACTTATAAAACATTTAAACATTCAATTAACATATAATTTCACATTTCATGCAAACATTATTCAAACTCAAACACAATATCCCTATAATGAGCCTAAGAGGCCCAAAACATGCTTTGGAAGCGGTTCAGGACTAAACTGATAACTTAGGAAACTTTCACAAAACCTTGAAAATTTTTCTCAAACACGCCTGTGTGGCTCGGCCGTGTGTCCCACATGGCCAACAGACACGCCCATGTGACTGGCCGTGTGGACATTCGAAATGGGAGCACATGGTCGTGTCCCAGCCCGTGTCTAACCCCGTGTAACTCTCTAACTTAGGTCACATGGCCAACACACATGCCCGTGTGCCCTAAAAATGGCCATACACACCCGTGTGCCAGGCCGTCTTCTAGGCTGTGCCAAACCTATAGGGTATACTGACTTATGCCACATGGCCAAGTCACACGCCCGTGTATGAGGCCGTGTGGAGCATACTGACTTAATTTCTAATTCAACACTAGGGGACACACGGCCATGTAACATAACCGTGTGTCACACACGGCTGAGATAAACACCCGTGTCTCTGTCCGTGTGGACAAAAATAAGCTATTTACCAAGCCATTTTTCCACCCCAAAGTTGGCACACACCTACATCAAACCAAATGCACAATTTATAGCATTTATAAACAACCAAAACAACCACAACCAAGAATAAAATATATACCATTTAAATGCCAACATCTATCATGCTTATAATACCAAATTCTTGCCTATTCAAATTATACCAATTCAAATTTCCAAAGCATTCATATATATCATTTCAGCTAAGCATTTCTTAACCTAAAACCACAAGCGCAGCCCTTCTCAATTTATCAAGCATTAGCTACCTTGAAGGTTGCATTCAACAATCCATACTGAAGCAAACATGAACCACATCACTAAGAGGCATTAATACATATATATACATACTTCACATAATTGCAAAAATAAGCCAAGTTACATGGCTAACCAAACCAAACACTAAATATTCACAAGCCAACCCAAATGGCCAAAATCATGCTACATATACCAAAATGACTCAAGGTCCCTATACATGCCATATACTTAAAATACCAAATTTCATAGGTAACAAGTAATACGTGGATAGTGTAAAGCGATCTTCGACGATCCCCGAATCTGAGCTACCTTGATAACACTATAAAACACGAAAAAATAAATAAAGTAAGCTATAAAGCTTAGTAAGCTCGTATAAAATAAACTCAATTCAATATCATGATTATAATTCAACAATTTGAATATATATATCAACATTTAGCATATATTAGCTAACAAACCATTCATATACACAATTATGATATTAATCACATTCTTCACAAGTTTCTTCGAACCAAAGCTTATACATATCACGTATATACCTGTACCATCTCATATCATTCTCATACTCAATCACATCTTTCGGTTGAACCAATCGGAATAGAAGTCGGATACTCAAGAGTCTTGCACACTAAGTACCTATACAATGGCCCGAAACCAAATCAAAGTAGCTTATATCCGAAATACTGATATCATGGCCCAAAGCCAAATCAGCATATATTCATGGCCCAAAGCCAAATCAGTATAACTCGCACCCAAAGTGCTAATACCATGACCCGTAGCCAACTGAATGTTTCCTCTAATGACATGTCACTAGTATCCTAAACTATTCCTAAGGTTCAACCGGGATTTCGAATGTCGAATCGTCGTTGAATCAGTATCGATCATATCCATAGTCTCGTATTCACAATTTATGCAATATCAAAGCATATGAAATACATTTGTATTAAAGCTTACAATATACGAACTTACTTCGGGTTCAAAAACGATAAAATTGGTCGATTAATCGAGTACTTTGTCTTTTCCCTGATCTAATTCCAAATTCCACTTTTCTTGATCTATATAATATCAAATTCAACTCATTTAATTATCCCTCTATTCAATTTAGTCCAAAACACACTTTAAAGCACATTTACACTTTTGCCCCTAATATTTTAACATTTTTACAATTTAGTCCTTATTTCACAAAATTACAAATTCATGAAATTTAATCACAACCCATGCTAGTCGAATTGCTATTATATCCCTAGCAGCCCATAATTTTCATTTATTACAAATTTTAAGCACTAAATTTACACATTTCACAATTTAGACCCTAATTTGCATTTTCACTAAAAATCACTTAACAAAACTTGTATATCTATGAACAAGCATTCATAATCTATCAAGAAACTTCAAAATACATGCTTTTTCATCAATGGCAACATTCAAAATCTTTAACAGTTTTGCAAAATAGTCCCTGGGCTAGCTAGACCTAGTTGCAACGATCTCAAAAATGTAGAAATCATTAAAAACGGAGCAAAATACATGCCTAATTGAAGGAAAATAGCTTGCCAAAAATTCAAGCCCTAAAATGGCTTTTCTTCTTGATAGAATTGACTAGGGAAGATGATAATGAACTACATTTTTGTTTTATTTTATTTAATTAACCTTTAATAACTAAATTACAAAAATAACCTTAATAAATATTAATTATTTCAAATTTACCAAGATACCATCATCCAATATTATAATAATGGTCTAATTACCACTTAAGGACCTTAACTTTAAGATTCTATAGCTATTAGTCACTTTTAACTAATAGAACAACTCTTTTTCACTTTACGTGATTTAGTCCTTTTTACCAAATTGATCATCCAAACGATAAAATTTCTAAATGAAACTTTCACACAATCATATATTCATTCTGTAGACCTTGAAATAATAATAAAATAAATATTTTGACTTTAGATTTATGGTCCTGAAACCACTGTTCTGATTTGACTAAAAATGGGCTATTACATGCTTATTACAATATGGGCACATTTCCCATATTTTCGTAATGCAAACTTTTTTTACAATGCCACTTATCTTTAGTTTGAGCTTTAGACAATCAATGAGCAAATATTTTCTTGTCACAATTTCGCTATGCATGCAAAATATAAAAGACATAAATACAAAAAAACATAATAGTGAAATGTGAAATTAACTTTATTTATTTATCATTCAAATAAATAGAAAATAGTTATATGTTTACTACAATATGGGCACATTTCCATACAATTTAGAGCGGGTTTCTTTACATGTCACAGTTCATAAGGTGTCTTACAAGTAGACTTGGATGGCAGATCATTTAGAATATAGCAAGTCGTTTGTATCGCATACTCCTAGACGGAAGTAGGGAGTTGTGAATAGCTTAACATTGAATGAACCAAGTCAAGCAAGGTTCTATTCCTTCACTCAGCTATGCCATTCTACTATGGAGTGCCCAGCGTAGTCAACTGGGATAAAATTCCATTCTTTATAAGGTATCCTAAGAACTCGTCAGACAAGTATTCCCCACCTAGGTCAGATCAAAGATTTTTTATGGATAAACCTAAATGTTTTTCCACTTCTGCACGAAAATCTCAAAATTTATCAAAGGTTTCGCTTTTGCAGTGCATTGGGTACACATATCCATATCAAGAATTGTCATCGATGAAAGTCACATAATAATTGTAAGATCCTTGGGCATTGATACTTGTAGGACCACATACATTAATGTGTACAAATTCTAAAGGTTGGTTGGCCCTTTTACCTTTCGCATTAAAAGACCTCTTAGTCATTTCACCTTCCAAGAAATATTCACATTGTAGAAGAGTAGCTTTCTTAAGCATACTTAAGGGATCATCTTTCATGAGTCTAGTGATTCTTTCTTGGTTAATATGACCAAGGCTTAAGTGCTATAGGTACCCCAGATTAGAGTATTCACTATTTCAGTTTGAAGTATCGAGTAGTTGTTTGGTTTGCTAAAGTAAATATTGTTTCCCATCCATCCATTACAGATTAAAGAATGATTTTTATGAATAGCAATCCCTTTATTGAATGTCACGGTATACCCGTCATAAAATAACCATGCTGCAGAAATTAAATTCCTCTTAAAATGAGGGTACATAAAATACGTTCTTAAAAACAATCTTCCTAAGATTATCAAAATATAAAATAACTTGTCCCATTGCTTAAGCTGAAACAAAGCTCCCATCTCCGTTCCACAATAAGAGGAACTTGTCATGTAGACTTCTTGTTTCGTTGAACCCTTGTAAAGAAACACACACATGGTTAGTGGCTATAGACTCAATAACCCAGTTGTCAATTGATTCTTCCCTTAAGAAAGCTTCAACCAATAAGAGTTTCATACATTTGCCTTTTCAGCTAGGTAATCCAAATGCTTCTTGCAGTTTGATCTGAAATGCCCTTTCCTATTGCAAAAGAAACATTTGATCTTTTTAGGATCTTTTGACTTCTTAAACTTCTACCTATCCACACGAGGTGGAACCGAAGACTTAGTCGATTTCTTCTTTCCCGTAGCTTTCTACTTCCCCTTAGAAGATGAGGGGCCCACAAATAGGTTTGTCTTAGGTTTCTCCTAAACCGGTTTACCTCCATTGTAACACTCCTAACCCACATCCATCGCTGAATTAGGGTTTTAATGTATTACCAGTCATATCACAGTTCATACAGACATTCATTAAATTTCACAATTCAAAATTTTATCTAACATATATCAAAACAAATTATATAATTATATAAAACGTATAACAAATCATCTGTTTCATTAATTGAAATAGTAACCGATCATTATATGGCTTTAGCATAGGTATAAATTATACATCAAACAAAACAAATTACAAAATTAAACTTATCAATCATTTATGCGGCATTAATGTAATAGTCAATATGAATTTACCTATTTCATACAATAATGCAAATTAAAAACATCCACTCGGATGTATATATATAAGCATTTCCACATAAAGCGTTATGGCAAGTCACATTTACAGATTAAAATACAACCTAACATATAATAGGCATAACCATATTTCACTAAATTCAAACACAAATCATCATATCACCCTTAACCATCTATGGACACAAATAGCAAATTTATTTCATGTTTTAATTCACAAACTAAGAGTTACATCTAAACATTATATTAAATTACATATACATAACCAATTCACTTCACGTCTATTCAACTATCAATTTAATCACATAAGTTTATACCACACGTAATGACACTTTAGCTAAATATACCATTTTGTAATTATTTAACTTAAAATGTTTTACACATTATACTAGCTCGATTAACCAATCATTCATTCATAAAACATACTTCCATCTTACCATAACAAATCGTATCAAACTAGCCATTACACAATCAACCACGTTTTCATCAATTTACCTCATTACCAAGTTATGTTCAATTCACTAGACAAATTATATTCATACATTTTCAATACAAACTGAATATAAAGATTATTGTACAATCGAATATACATATATATTTATAAATTATTAAACCAATCATATAATATGTATACCAAATTAATCTCCAACAATGTTTGAATTTAACTAAATGTTTTTTATCACTAAATCACATAATAACACCTTAACAAAACATATCAACACAATTCCCATATACCTTTATCCATGCATATACCGTAGCCGAACCTATCAAACATACATATCCACAATCACCAACCACTTTCAAGCATATAACACATATAAACATGACTAAAGTTTCATATAATCACTTAACATATTAGCCATTTTCGCATGGCTTAATATATACACAACTTCAAACTTAACTAAACATAACCTAGCTTATACATGCCATAAAACAAGATTCAAACTTATAATGTACCAAAAACGGTTGATAGTGTGATAGACTGCTGACGATTCTCAAGCTCGTAGCTTGACTTCAAAATCTATAAAACAGAGTAAACATAACACAAAGAGTAAGCCGTCAAGGCTTAGTAAGTCATAAGCAAATAAACATCTCATTATCACAATTGACTCATATTAACTAAATGAATTGCATTAACATTATTAACCACCTATGCCGAATACATACATACTTGTTTAATGCAATATAAATCAACTTCCAAACCTAATTGTCATAATAACCACACATCCATTTATTCTTTTTTGCAACTTAAAAATCAACTAAGAACATCTCATGTATCCATAATACTTAAGTAGCTGAATATACAAATCTTATATATGCATATTAAATAACATTTCAATGTTACACGAATTATTCATTCACAAGCCGAATACACATATCAATATCCATAATTTCTTCATTTGCATTGTACATGATTTACAGCACATAACAGTAGTACTTTCTTCCCTTATCTTAAATAGGCATCAAGTTAACTCTTACCTGACCATTTAGCTCATATTATACAATCTGTACACAATTACCTTTTCCCGATGAACCATTCAGAATTGGATAGGACACTTGGATAATCACTTAAATCGTACAATGCCAACATCCCAGACGTGGTCTTACATGTAACCACATTTCGATGCCATTGTCCCAGACAGGGTCTTACTCGTAAACACACGTCAAAATCACAAGTTAATGCCATGGACTTACTCGCACACATATATCAGAATCCTATGTCATGACATATGTATCCTAACTATTCCTAAGGTTCATACGGGGCTTTCGGAAGTCGTAACTCGGTCGAATCGAACTCAAAAGTGTAGTAGCCACATTTTAATCATATTCAGCCATAATATATTTAGTTTCTAAAATTTCATAATGGCATGTAAATATAACATTAAATTACCAATAAACACGCCTATTTGCTTATAAACTTACCTCGAACATCGTAAAACGAGACGGGGCTACTAGTCGACAACTTTCATTTTTCCCCGGTCCAAATTCGATTTCTTTGGTTCTTGATCTAAAAATATTCAAATTAAGCTCATTCAAACATATTTTCATTCAATTTAGTCCAAAAAATAAATAGGAAAATTACCATTTTACCCCTGACATTTACAATTTTTACAATTTAGTCCCTATTGCACAAAACACAAAATACACAAAATTTCAAAACACCCATGTTAGGCCGAATGGTACCCATGCCTATACAAGTCCATATATTTAATCAATTTCACATTTTAGTCCCTCAAATTATTATTTTTGCAATTAAGTCCTAATTACTCAAAATCATCAAAAACTCCAATACAAAATATGTTAATCTAAAACATATCTTTCATTTTTCATCATCAAACAACAAAAATCACAAGCTATCAACAATGGCACAACTCAAAATATTCATCAAAATCAAAAATTCAAGCATGGGTTTTGTAGTACTCGAAGCAACGATCTCAAAAACATAGAAATTATCAAAAACTAACAAAAAAAAAACCTTGATTTTAGCTTGAAAGATGGCCGAACCTAACTTCTCCTATTTCTTTTCTTTTGTTTATATTTGGCTATGGTGGAAATAATATGAGCACTTTGTTTAATTATCATATGTTATAACATATATATTACTTATTATTATTTTACCTTTTTAACCTTAGTTAATAAATTATAAAATCACATATATCATGCCTACTACCGTCCACTTCATTTGATTTTGGGCTATTTACTTCTTAAAGGCTCCTATTTTAAAATCCAAGTGCAAATTAGCCCATTTTTGAAATAACCACCTAATTTTCACTTTACGCGATTAAGTCCTTTTATTTAATCGGACACCTAAACGACAAAATTAAATCACGAAATTTTCACAGACATAAATTCACACAAAATAAACACTGAAAATAATTTAAAAATATTTTTCTGACTCAAATTCATGGTCCCAAAACTACCGTTACGATTACATCCATTTAGCATAAATACATAGGATTGTAATTCATTCATAAGTTTAGTTAAGGTAAGTGTCTTGTTTCCCAAGTTGTAAGTGGCCCTAAAACTAGAAAACTCCTTGGTCTAGAAAACTCCTTGGTTAAGGATTTTAACACTATTTCAATATGTGTGTTCAGGTCTAGTTCAGCCCCATTGTCCTCCGCTTCTGTAAAGAATCTCATAAACTTAAGCATATGTTCTTTGACCGGAGTGTCGGGTTTCTGCTAAGATTTTATCAAATATGTAATAGCAGATTATTGAGCTAATGCCCCTTGACCTCCGAGAAAATCCTCCAAATTTTTCATGATCTCTTTGGCGATACAAAAATTCTAGTGTTGCTTTTGCAACACACTACTCATGCTCGCTAACATATAACATCAAGCAATTAATTCAAAATCTCTCCCATAATTTCCCGCTTTGGGCTGAGCTTCAGGAGGGCATGTTTCATCAAGAATGAATTTGTGTTTCTCACAGTTAAAAACTATTAGCAAGTTATGTTTCCATTCTCAAAAGTTATCATCATTTAATTTATTCTCAGTAAGAATGCTAATAAAAGGAGTATGAGACATATTTGAACTGAAAAAAATAAAGATTCACTAATTACTATATTTGTATTAAGCAAATATTTTCATTTTAGCAACATATCAAGAATGCAGCATGATGCATGTGTCTTGTATTAAAACCTTGAAAAAAATTATGTTGTTACGATCATTCTCACACCCATCAATCATGTTACCTTGAAGTTCCATGATTAACTAGTAAGATAATGGATTACATCCAATCATTTCATGAATCTTAGTTCTCAAGACTCCACACGAACCAATGATTGTTTAACATTGGACCATCATCTCTAACTTAAATATCTTTTCTTGGGAAACTATGTAAGAAAAGATCTTGAATGTGTAACTTATTGACTCAACACCTATCATGAACATGATGTCCTTTGTAAGTCATCTTTGGACAATCTCACTAAAAGTCATGCTTGACTAGTTGTGTTTAAAAGGAAATTTCATCCAATAAACCTACATGATAAAGTTTACCTTGGGGTGAGGCCAAAGTAGGAACCGACTTGAAACTTTATCATGCTATCACTTAGGGAACATCAATGGAGGTCGTACATCTTTTTCAAGGACCTTCTCCCATTAAATATTTTAAAATAACATGCAAGGTTTTTTTATCTCATATTTCAAGAATGATCATACAATAGTCCTAGTGGCATTCTTACCTAATCTATATGACATGCTTCCCAACATATGCATGGCATGCTATGGCAATTTTATAATATTCACGTACATTTATTCACAAGAATCAATCAATCATAAAACAAACAATTTTGATTCTTCATAGATTTTCTTTTGAAGGAAAAATAAAAAAAAAGTGAATCATAGGTTTGCACATTCTCATTACGACACTTCTTATTTTTTTAATCGATCAACTTTGGATCACCTCATATATATATATATATATATATCACAATTATAACATTACATAGTATAAATATTATAAAAAATTATAAAAGAGATATATAAAGAGATTGGCAAATAAAATAAAATTGTCAACCAAGGTTTCCATGGTTCTATTTCTAGAAAATAAATTAAAAAGTAAAATTACATAGTTTTTCGCCACAAGGCATTCCTTGCGTCTTCAACCACCTTCACTCCATCTTCTTCTTGTCATGGACTTCTTTTGGAAAAATTACATTTAATTCCTATGCCCATTTTTGGCTCATAAGAATTCTATCAATTAAAAAAAATAGTCCTACGTGGAGATGATAGTCCACAGTCTATTTTATAAAAACCACAACCTTAGTAGAAAAATATAACAAATATATAATATCGCATCCATTCTCACATATAACTCAAAAATGCATAAGATCTAAAGAATTTCACTCTCTATGAAATCAAATCATTTAAAAAGAAGAGAAATTTATTTTGATTATCTATTTGTACTTATAGATAGAGCACAACCTGGATCTGCTACCAATTGTTGGAAAATCGATTTTGGAAAACGCGTTGGAAAATAAATTTAGGAAAAACTTAGAGTTTTAAAAAAATCCAAAATAAAAACTTGATTGTGATATCTAAAGTAATAAACACTTAATCAAAATTGTACATTTTTATTCGTCTAGGATGAACGCTTCGACCGAGTAGTCTTATTTGCTATCCTCAAACTCACATCTACCGAGTGTGAGCTTACTTCGAATTAGAAATTTTTTCACAAAACTTATTAGTGGTGTAATTCGTAATTTCTCTAAACTTTTGGGCCAAGTTATAAATAAGAAAAATATCTCTAGAAATTTTTTGAAATAATTTCTTTAGAGAATTTTCTCTCTACAATTTTCTTTTGAATTCAAGTGTGTGAAAAAGAATGACCCAAGACTCACTTTATCAATATAAATATTAAATTTAATCACTTTAATATTACATTAATATAATATTTATCAAGATAAATATTAGAATAAATTTAATATTAAATCTATTAAAATAATATTATTTTTGGAATAGTTAATCATAAATCAAATTCTCTAGTAGAATCCCCTTAGGAGTGTAATTCTTCCACTACTTAACTACCAAAGACCCACCGCTACCAACCATTTTCTAGCCATGGAATGTCGTTGTCATAGCCGACGGCACCCTGAGCAGATTTGATTATTGCCAGTTTAGTTGGGCCAGTGACGCTCCGGCTGGTCAAGTCCAACTGGTCGGCTCGATTTCACATACCATCAACCCGGTTTTGGGTCTTGGTCTCATTTTTTGGGCTCTCAGGCTCAATTTACGAACTTTGATTCAATTTTCAAGTTTAATTACTCATTGGGCTAATTGTCTAACTTGAAAATTAATTTCCAAAAATATCATATTAATTTTAATTAATTTGATTAATTTAATTTTACTTGATCAAAATTAAATTTCTCAAAAATCACTTAGATTTTCCAAAGTAATTTTTCAAGAAAATTCATTAATTAAATTAACTAATTGAACAATTCTTACGACGGCCCAATTTAATTCCACATCGAATAAATCAAATCAATTAGATTCTTTCCAAATTTGAAGAATTTTCTTTCTTCTAATTCAAATGCAGTCTGATCGAGCTTTTGTTGGGCTAACGGAGGGACTAATCAGACATATACAATTAGGCTCTAGTAATTGCAATTATATCAAGAAGCATCATTCTAACAATTTACAATTACTTAATCATGGAGTCAGTCAACAGGAAGTACCATGCTTGAAAACCCCTTATTGTATACTCTTTACGAAAGTAATTCACTCAGCTGCTTTGTCCAATGACCTCGCCATTTGTGTGTTACTCTCATATGATATCTTTGGTTCCTTTGAGTTAAATTCGTTCACTCAATACAATCCTATTTTATCTCATTGTCACCATTGTGTCTTTTTAATGATTAATATAACCACTATCAACAAATGACTATGATTAAATTGCTCGTTCGAAAACAAGCAACCTGTGGCCACGTTCCATATTTATCGATCAACACAATGCCAATAAGAGGATATCATTAACTATTTAATTGAGCTATGAATTCCACAGTTGCTAGTAAAGCCATTCCATACACAATTATGTACCCAAAATATCGACTATCGGCTTGATCATCTTTAGAGCATAAGCCTCCACTTATATCAAAGCACATGAGTTACATACACATAGTTAGTGACTAACTTAGGATTAGGTAAATCACACAGTGAATATCACAAGTGAATTAATTCACAAATGGATTCATAATTAATTCATCTTGGGTTTAGTCCAATGTATCATTCTACCAATGAATATATTTATGCCTCTACCCATGGAGTCAACTACTCCGATAGCCAAGACTAATCATCTCTTCAATTGGAATTATAGACGACATAATAATCCTTCTCAGTATTTGAATCAAATGCTCACTTTGATTCTTTTACGGAATTATAGACTCATTTAGATTATCTACTGAAGTAAGTTGTCTTTCTCGCAATGTAAACATTCTTACAATGCCACTTATCATCAGTTTGAACTTATATAATCAATGAGATAATATTTACTTGTCACAATTTTGCTATACTTGCAAAATATGAAAGAAAAAATACAAAAGACATAACAATGAAATGTGAAATTTATTTATTCATAGTTCAAATACATAAAAAACAATTACATGTTTAGTACAATATGGACACATTTTCTAACATGAATGTATATATGTGTGGCTTGATTATTTGAGGTACCATTGATGGTATATTAGTATGAATGAACGTGGTCATTTGGCTAGATTTGAATTGATGATTGAGGTGTTAATTGTGTTGTTTAGGCACTTAGGATGGTTATTTTAAATAATGATTTTAACTTAGATTGAATGTTTTTTAATAGGTTAAAATGCAGCTTAAATGGTAGCTTGTGGCATAAGTGTTTCATTGGTAAATAGCTTGTTTTGGAAGGCATTTTCCAGGTACAAACGGCTTGAGACATGGCCTGGCACATGGTCGTGTGTCATACACGGGCTCATGGCATGACCGTGTGGTCTCTAAAATTTTAAGTGATTTAGGTGCACATGGGCACATGGTTTGCTCACACAGCAATGTGACCTATCCATAGGGCCATCTAACCCACTCACATAGTCATGTGGCATATCTCACATGGGTACAACTCTTGTACACGGTTTAGCAACACGGCCGTGTGATTCATCATACACGAGCTAAGCTTTTGCACACGGCTAGGGGACACAATCGTGTGACTCCTGCGTGCAGATTTTTCCTTTCTTCTTGTTTTTTATTCGATTTAATCCCTGTTCATTACCCAATTGTTTTTAGGCTTCTATATACTTAATATCAACATAAAATAGATTGATTAATGTATTTATACATGTTCATATGTGATTATTTAAGGTTTTTTACAAGAATAATATAAAATAAATCGATATATATGAAAATAGGATAACAGGAATAATATTTACGAGAATAGTAAAAATACACAGTAAAATACGGGTGCCGTCTGACCAATCGGCGACACCATTCTATTTCTAATAAAAAATATATTTTTGGGTGCAGCAAGATCAATCGGCTACACTCGTATTTTGTATGGTAAATATAATTTTTTTCAATATAGGGGAAAAAATATTTTTTTATTTGGTGCCTCCGATTTGTCAGGCAATATAACATCCCGATTTTGGGCCAAGTCAGAATAGTAGTTTTGAGACAACAAATCTGAAGTAGAAATAATTATTTTATGATTATGATGAGGTCAATGATATGATTGCATCCTTGTGTGAAATTTTCATGAACAAATTTTATGCATAAAGTGTCAAATTTGATAATTAGGACTAAATTGAATAAGTTGTAAAATACATTTTCTAGAAGTTTTGAGTATGAAATTGCCATGGATTTTTAATTGGAGGATCTTAAATAGCAATTTGACCAATTTCTAATTTTATGGACAAAAATGGGCATGGCTAGGAAAATTTTGAAAGAAAGGCCTTAAGGGCATTTTTGTCATTTGGTTAATAAAAGAATAAAAAAGGGAAAATGAAGAAAAAACTGGCTCATCTTCTTCTTGTGTGTGCCAAAATTTAGAAGGGCCATAGCTAGGGTTTTTCTTCAACTTTCAAGCTCAATAGTAAGCGCATCCTAGCCTCGTTTTTAATGTTCTTTACATTTTTGAAGTTGTCATCAATCGATCTACCTATTTTTAGCCTTATTTTGAGCTAAGGTTCACATTTAAAAATTGACCCATGTGTGACATGCCTGTATTTTGATTTTTAATGGAGGAATAGGAATGTTTGATGTGTGTTAAACAACTTTTACTAAGTGATTTTTCATGGAAATACCTAAAAATGACCTTTTTGTAAAAGTTGTAAAAATGAGTAGTAAAAATCTGATTTGAAGAAAAATGTGGGTTGTTATGAGCATGTGTTAAGTTCGGCTAGGCTTGGGTGACAAAGAAAATGGACACATTTCATTTTACGAGCCTAAGGACTAAGTTGTAAATATGTAAAAAGTTAGGGGTAAAAAGGTAATTTTGCCTAAATATGAGTTATGGATAGAATTGAATAATGTGTGTATTTAATAAGCTAAATTTGGTATTATAGAGCAAGAAAAACGAGGAACGATCCTTGATCGGACGAAAATAAGGTGTACAACGATTAGATCCGTTTTTACTATTTTTGTACCAAGGTAAGTTCATATGTAAATAATGCAATGTTGTACTATGTTTTAATGCCTTATAAATGTATTAATTTCTATATTTAATTACTATGATGAGTGTATGAACGACATTATGGTATATGAGAATGACGTTGTGAACGAGTTTGACGAAAAAGTGGCATTGAGAAAATCTCGCTTGAACCTTAGGAATAAATTAGGATGCGATATGACATGTCACTAGGAACTATGTGATTATGAGCTCATGAAATTATATGTATATGTGACTATGTGAATCTGGGTGCTGGTCTTGTACGTTCTACCGGTGGCTGGTAGCCCAGCATGTGTTACAGGTACCTATCAGCTTGTATGAGCAGCCCGTGTAGTTACGTCCTAACTGTCAGTTCGTGATTACCTCGAGAGCGAGCAACGTGTGGTATGTGATATGAGGTAGCATATGGCTACATATAAGGCACTATGTGCAAGCTTTTCATGCATCCGATAGTATTCCAAGTGTTCAACGGGTAAATCAATGAGTTATGCGACAAGTAAGTCAATGATGAGGAACTATGAGAATGTGCTATGAGTTGGTACAGGTATGTACGTAAAACTCATGAGTAAAGAACTCAGTATGTTATAAACATGTGGTAAGAATGCATATGAGAAAGTTGTGCTTATGGGACTTGATGACATTTATGAAACTTTGCCTTATATTAATTGTATGATTTATGTTGCTTATTATTTGCATGTGAACTTACTAAGCTTTAAGCTTACTCCCCTTCCTTTCCATTTCTTATTGTGTTGCCAAGCTAGATTGGGGATCCAAAGACGTCAGAGACTCAATCACACTATCAATTGGACATTTGGGTATAGTTAGTCTCAACATTTTGAGTATGGCATGTATAAGAGACTTGGTCATTTTGTTATGTGTCATTTTGAATAGCCAATTTGTGTTGGCTCATGATGGTATTATGATTCATTTTGTATAAGGCTATAAGATGTGGCTTATATTTGCTTCTCGGGTTGCAACCCTAATTATTTATGCATGCATGCAATGTGTTTAGGCTTTATGATGTGGTTGGTGGCTTCTTGTTGGTAATAGATGTGATAAATGGAACATATGCTTAATGAATGAATTGAGACTAATAGGTATGACCATAACTATGGTATAATTGAGTAGATTGAAGGTAGGTTTATAAGAATGAATAAATATGAAATTGGTGTGAAATGCCATATGAAAGCATGATGGTTTGAGTATGTGATATGTTGACATTACAAGTCATGGATTAATCATGATTGTGAGTATTTGAGTGACTAAATATGCTATGTTGCATGTCGTCAAAAATGTATAAGTGAGTGAGCATTTAAGGGTGGCAAATGGCTTGGAAAATAGCCTCAAAGTTGTCCACACGGGTAGTCACACGAGCATGTGTCTAGGCCGTTTGTGACACACGGTCTTCCTTATGGGCATGTGATCCGGCTGTGTGTCCCCTGCACCCTAATTAGGTAAAACAGAATGCCTAGTAGTGAACACACGGCCAGAGACACGGCCATATGTCTTAGCCATGTGAAGGACACGACCTTAGGACATTGGCGTGTGCCCAAGCCGTGTGAAGCCTGCACTTAATTCTTTTGGATTTTAATTCACCACACGGCCTAGCACACTAGCGTGTGACTTAGCCGTGTGACCCTAATTGTGTTGATGATGTCATAAACAGAGAGTTACACGGGCTAAGGACACGGGCGTGTCCCAAGCCACATAGGCGTGTGTGTGACCACATGGCCTACCCGCACGGGCATGTGACCCTGTTTACATGAAAAAATTTCTAAGTCTTCCAAATGTTTTCAAAGTTCTCGGTTTAGTCTCGAACCACTCCCAATGTATATTTTGGGCCTCGTAGGCCCGTAATAGGGACGATATGCATATGTATAAATGGTTTTAAATTGGATGAAATTTTATGGCTCAGTTTTGTATGTTTGCTTACGTTTAAGTTTGGTAACGCCTCGAACCTTGTCCCGGTGCCGGATATGGTAAGGCATGTTACAGGCAGCATCTAAATACTTTAAAAAAATTGGCTGAAAAAAACTCGTGTTTTAATTTTTTTTCTAGTATTAAAAGCACAAACTCGTGACCAAATGGTCACTTATGTCGGGCTAGTGCCGCCTGATGGCTTGGCTACACCAAGTTTTTTTAAAAAAATTAGTTGAAAAAAACTTGCACCAGCCTGACGGTTAACACGAAAGTGACCATTCGGTCACAAGTTAGTGTTTTTAATGTCGAAAAAAATTTAAAAAAAATGAGTTTTTTTAGCTAAAATGTTTTTTTAAGTTTTTAGGTGCGCCCTAACACATCGACAGGAGCAATTTTTTTTTTTTACTTTTTTCCCATTTACTAAAAAACTCGTATTTATCATACAAAATACAAGTGCCGCCAATCGATCTAGCTGCACCCAAATAATGATTTTTTTATTAGAAATAAAGTGGTGCCGCCAGTTGGTCAAGCGGCACCCGTATTTTACTATATATTTTACCTATTCTGGTAAATATTATTCCTATTACCCTATTTTCGTATATATTGATTTATTTTATATTAATCATGTAAAAATATCGATTATTTAACATTTACTTGAGATTTTCATTAATAAATTTTAAAAAAATTTGTTTGGTAATTGTTCGTAACATTTCATTACTTGGGTTCGGCAACCGAACCGGCTAAGGGGTGTTACATCTATCACATCTGCGAATCTAGTTAGCAACTAACTAGGTCTTAACAAGGAACTAACTAAATTTGAACAATATACTCACGTCCCTCAAGCATGCGTGGTAAATTGTTCCACAGTTGTGGCCTTACCCGTCGTGCTTTCAAGAAAAACTATAGAGTCCAACAATCTACCTCTAGTGGACTCTACAAACCAAGTGAAATAGACCACTTGGAAGATATTAACAGAATGGTCTGCCAACACAAAGCTCATCAAGAGAATCCACTGATTTTTGGGTCTCTACATCGACCATGCTAAGACGAATAGCTCAGTAACCTACACTTCGCTGAAAGACAAACCTTCCACCACATATTTACAGACTTATCAAGATAGTCAAACAATGTGCCAATCATAGCACAACAATCAACACTAATTTAACTTGGTGGATAAGGCGTAAATAAGCCTTCTTTGTCTTATACTTAGCCAACAACCCGCCAACACAAACCACCAACTTGGACTACGCTAGGCGGGGTGTTACAACTTTCCCACCTAGAAAGGAATTTCGCTTACAAAATTCTTACCATCAAGTACAACATCTTTTTGGGCTCTCTTATCACAAGCACTAGTTGTTGCTCTTGAGTTGGTATAAGCATAATTTCTACTCGGAGTTCCAGGATAGAATTCGATCTCACAGCAGCCCTTTCGCTCACATCATGTTGATTTCTATTAAATGCTTGGGTTGATCATTCAGATTGGCCTCCAATCCTTACTGGAAAATCTCGAACCAAATGCTCAGGCGACCCGCATTCATAATACACTTTCATCATATTCAAACAAATTCCCACATGATTTGTTACACATGTGTTATAAACAAGAGCCTTCATTTTTTTCAATCCACCAAAACTCCTCATAGATGTATTCTGACACACATCACTATCACGGCATCTTCCCATCATCTTAGAATTTCTTGCTTGCTCATAAGAGAAATTCTTCACATATTTAGGCTTATTAAAATTTGTGGCAGGGAGCGGTTCAGCATTCTCACACTCACTTCTTTCTCTATCCTTCCTTCTACTTCTATCTTGAACAATCATTTCCATCTTATGAGCATTGGATATCATGGTTGCTAGACTTTGAACTTCTGAAGCTACTACCAATGCGTGAATTTTATCCCTTATGCCCCATTCAAATTTATCTTATAGAGCTTTTTTAGTTTGGAATATATCCCTGTAACACCCCAAACCCAACCTGGATGCTATGGTCAAATCTGTGATGCCACTTTAAAGTGTGTTTCGAAAACTTAGTTCTGTTGAAAAATCCGTTCTATATCAAAACCTCGTAGATTATCTTTATGAAAATTTAAGTATCTTGCTCATTCTTAAAACTCATGTTGGTTTAGCAAAATGTTAATCATATTAGGTTATTGTTGCACTTTTTAAAACAAGGTTTGTTTACGGAAGCTGTTTAAAATATGGTGCGACTATGTGGTGTTTTGAAAACATATATCTTTATGAAAAAAATGCGGCTTACTTCTAGCAGAAATAATTTATAGTAAATAAATCCCAAATTAAAATAAAACTTTAAGAGGCCATATTACATAACAAAAACCCAAAATTAAATTACTTATAAAGTAGAAGTTAGGAGTCAAAGTAGATGTAGTTGTGCGGCCACCGTCGAGTCCCTCGCAGCATTAGCCCACCTAAGGATTACCTGTGCAGAAAAGCAGAAGGGTGAGTTTATGACACTCAGAGTGTGATCCCTTAACAGTTGTCAATCAAAAAGTAGGCAGATACAGTTTGGGCCTAAGCCCATTTCAGTGACAGTCCAGTATCAGTATGAGCCCATTACAATAGCAGTAACAGTAATGCAATTAGAAATCCTACCTATCCATCCTCTACACTCCACTCCGTCTAGCCCTACACCCCATATAGGGATAAAATCGACCCACCCATCCTTACACTCCAGAATGTAGCACCGGTTGCAACAATAAATTGTATATGCAGCAGAGCTGCCAGTACAGTACACTTCCTCCAAATATATCAAACCCGTCCCCATCCATAGTCGTCTTGGGCGACCCATGCAACCTTAACAATCAAGCAGTGATAATTGGCCCAAAGCCCATAACACGCCCCATGTGGGCCCATACTCATGTGGCCCACAGAGCCCAAAAAACCTTGGTCGTGTGAACTACACAGCCTGGCCCAATAATCTCTACATGTCTGTGTGGTTTACCCGTGTAGGGCCCACGAGCTTGTCACACGGCCTATTTCGGCCCAACATGGCCCAAAATGACCTAAGCCCATAAAATTGCTCATGGTGGCCTCTACGTTCGAACGCCCACGTTCTACGTGTTTGGTTCACCACATAAGCGAGTGCACGCTCATGTAGTGACACTAGCCATATTTTCCAGCTTTTGTCGAAATACGATCAAAGCAGTGTGATTACACACCTGTTTACGATAACGAGCAAATTAGCCCATGTGCACTCCAACCTATTACAACAGAAGCTTCGGTTAAAAACTTAACACACGCATTGAAAGAAACCCTAAACGAAACTTGTTCAAAAGATTACCTACTATCGCCTTGCTTTGAACGAGTGTGGTTTTAGCCGGCTTAGATCGCTGACAAAAATTGATAACAGACTTCTTGATGATTATCTGTATGATAAGCGAATCTATTATTCATGTTGCTTATACACAAGGGTTGAACAACAGACCAACCCATAAAAAACGCAACCCACAATAATGGAAAGAAACATTCAGCCAAGACCGAAGAATCCCAAGCCCAAAATGCCTTAGTTCAACATAATACCAATGAATAGCACTACCTTTGAAGAAGAGATGAGAGAAAGATTTCGATCATTTTTGAAATACTAACGAACTCTTACACTCCACGAGCAGTACTAAAACCCGAAAGAACACCAGACCAAGAGAGGAAAATATAAGAATCGACATTCATGGAAAAGAGGAGAAAAGCCGAAAGAGCAGAGACAAATAGAGGCTAACCAATCAGTATTCGGCCACCACCAGTGAAAGGGAAGGAATTGAGAGAGAGCAAAGAAGTGAAAGAAAAGGAGAGAAGAAGAGACAAGGTAATCGGCCTAGAGACTACAACCAATTGTGGGAGGGAGAAGGTGGAATCAAAATCGAAAATGTTGAGAGGGGAGAAGGAGGTAGCAGTAATCGATCAAGAAGGAAAAGAAAGAACAAATGAGAAAAAAGGGAAAAGAAATCAATTGACCAAAGGAAAAAGGTCAGTAAGGGAGCACAAAAACACAAGCACAACCGAGAGAAAGACCTTAAAAAACAAACACTATTCGCTACAATAAGTAAGAGAGCCCCAACCGAAAAACATCCAAATTCGGCACCAACACCTGTTTACGATAACGAGGAAATTAGCCCATGTGCACTCCAACCTATTACAACAGAAGCTTCGGTTAAAAACTTAACACACGCATTGAAAGAAACCCTAAACGAAACTTGTTCAAAAGATTACCTACTATCGCCTTGCTTTGAACGAGCGTGGTTTTAGCCGGCTTAGATCGCTGACAAAAATTGATAACAGACTCCTTGATGATTATATGTATGATAAGCGAATCTATTATTCATGTTGCTTATACGCAATGGTTGAACAACATACCAACCCATAAAAAATGCAACCCACAATAATAGAAAGAAACATTTAGCCAAGACCGAAGAATCCCAAGCCCAAAATGCCTCAGTTCAACATAATACCAATGAATAGCACTACCTTTGAACAAGAGATGAGAGAAAGATTTCGATCATTTATGAAATACTAACGAACTCTTACACTCCACAAGCAGTACTAAAACCCGAAAGAACACTAGACCAAGAGAGAAAAATATAAGAATCAACATTCATGGAAAAGAGGAGAAAAGCCGAAAGAGCAGAGACAAATAGAGGCTAACCAATCAGTATTTGGCCACCACCAGTGAAAGGGAAGAAATTGAGAGAGAGCAGAGAAGTGAAAGAAAAGGAGAGAAGAAGAGACAAGGTAATCGGCCTAGAGACTACAATCAATTGTGGGAGGGAGAAGGTGGAATCAAAATCGAAAATGTTGAGAGGAGAGAAGGAGGTAGCAGTAATCGATCAAGAAGGAAAAGAAAGAACAAATGAGAAAAAGGGGAAAAGAAATCAATTGACCAAAGGAAAAAGGTCAGTAAGGGAGCACAAAAACACAAGCACAACCGAGAGAAAGACCTAAAAAACAAACACTATTCGCTACAATAAGCAAAAGAGCCCCAACTAAAAAACATCCAAATTCGGCACCAAGTCTAAAGAAGTGAGCTAATGTCGAATTTACCAAAAGAGACTCCTAATTCGGTAAGACCCTTAAACAACTCCCACACTTGACTCTTCCAACCTTTCCCACCTTAACCGAACTCTCTTGAGCAAGAGTTCAATTTCAGCACAACCTCCCCCACTTTGAAATCCCACAAAAACCTCCTAAAATCCCTCCTCCATGATCTCCTCAACCGCCCATTCAAACTCCAAACACACACCTGAGTTTCGGTCAACCTAGGACACTTCCACCATACTTGTAGCAAAATAAAATGCCTCTTTTTTTTCATTACCAATGCTCGAACCTCAGACCCCAAGGAATACGCCACATGCCACTCACCTTTAGACCAATAGGCTCTTTTATGTCATGATTTACACACATAAATTTAAAAGTCTACTAACTAAAAGCAAGGGTTAATTTCCTAAAAACAAAGTTTTTTCAAAAGCCCAAGCTTGAACCCAAGACTTCTCAAACACTTCCCATGACACTTAACCACTGAAATAGATACATAGTTGTGCTACACAACATACAGAAAATAAGTACCTATATCTTGAGGCGTTACAACTCTACTTCCTTAAAAGAAATTTCGGCCTCGAAATTTACCTAGTCAAAATAGATTAGGGTATTATTGTCGCACCGCCTCCTTGGCACGTGGCTTCCTCAGTACTGTGATTACGCTATAGCACCTTAACTAGTGGAATAGACTTTCCCTTCAAAAATTTCATATCACGATCTAAAATTTGAATCGGCTGTTCTTCAAACGTCAGATCTAGCCTAACTTCAATCTCCTCAGTCGAGACGATATGTATAGGATTAGAGCGATATCATCTCAACATAGAGACGTGGAACACATCATGAATCCGGTCCAACTCTTGAGGTAACTCAAGTTGATAGGCAACCTGTCCTATGCGCTTCATTACACGGTAAGGACCAATGAACCTAGGGCTTAGCTTGCCCTTCCGTCCAAACCCCAATACCTTTTTCCATGGTGAGACCTTGAGAAAAACTAAATCCCCCACAGAATACTCAATCTCTTTACACTTCAGATCCGCATAAGACTTCTGTCTGTCTGATGCTGCCTTCAGTTGGTCCTGAATCAACTTAACTTTGTCATCGGTATCAAAAACCAACTCAGGGCCCAGAACACGCCGCTCACCCAACTCAGTCCAACAAGAAGGAGTACGGCACCTACGACCATATAATGCCCCGTAAGGAGCCATCTGTATGCTAGATTGGTAGCTATTGTTATACGTAAACTCTGCTAACGGCAAGTAATCCTCTCAACTCCCTGAAGTCAATCACACAACTCCTTAACATGTCCTCCAGTATCTGAATCACCCTCTCTGACTGTCCGTTTGTCTGAGGATTGAATGCAGTACTGAAGTCTAACCTTATACCCAATGCCTCATGTAACTTCTTCCATAACTGAGACGTGAAGCGAGGATCTCTATCAGATATTATAGGAATTGGTACCCCATGCAGTTTGCACTATATCAGACACATACAACTTAGCCATCTTCTGCAACGAGTAATCAGTACAAATAGGTATGAAATGGGCAGATTTGGTCAATCGATCCATGATGACCCATACTGAATCGTTCTTAGTAGGCATTAAGGGTAGCCCACTAACAAAGTCCATAGTCACCCTCTCCTACTTCCACAGCAGAATCTTAACTGGCTGAAGCAACCCTAAAAGTAACTAGTGTTCAGCCTTAACCTACTAACAAGTAAGGCATTTACCCACGAAGTCGGTAACTTCACGCTTAAAACCAGGCCACGAATATAACTCACGAAGGTCTCGGTACAACTTATTTCTACTAGGATGCATAGCATTAGGACTACTATGCGCCTCTTGCAGAATCGATTGCCTTAGATCAATATTTTTCGGTACACAGACTCTCCTACGAAAATGCCCCTTCACTATTTAGTCCAAAATCTAAAGTTTCCCCCTCTCTATCTGTCGAAAACGAGGACCCAAGGACTCATCCTCCAACTGTTTCCCCTTAATCTATTCAATTCATGTCAATTTAACCTAAAGTTTGGCCAACAAACTACCATCATCAAATAAGCTGAGACTAGCAAACATCGCACTTAGATCAGTCACAGCCCTACGGCTCAGTGCGTCAGCCACTACGTTAGCCTTACCAGAATGATATTCAATCGAATAGCTATAATCGTTAAGCAGCTCAATCCATCTATGCTGCCTAAGATTTAACTCCTTCTGAGTGAGGAGATACTTGAGGCTCTTGTGATCCGTGTAAATGATACACTTTTCACCGTACAAGTAATGCCTCCAAATTTTCAGTGCGAAAACCACCACAGCCAACTCTAAGTCATGTGTCGGATAGTTTGCTCATGCGTCTTAAGCTGGCGAGACGCATAAGCCACCACCTTACCCTCTTGCATCAACACACAACCCAAACCAACGTGTGATGCATTATTGTAGACAGTAAACTCTTTCCTAGACTCCGGCTGGATCAAGACAGGGGGCTCAGTTAGAACCTTCTTAAGCCTCTCAAAACTTTCTTGCTACTTATCAGTCCAATCAAATGGTACCCTTTTACGCAACAACTTAGTCAGAGGTGCAGCAATCAACGAAAACCCTTCCACAAACACCTATAATACCCTGCCAGACCCGGAAAACTTCGAATCTCAGATACTGGCTTAGGCTGCTTCCATTCTAGAACAACTTCAATTTTTCGAGGATCAACTCTAATCCCCTCAGCAGATACCTCATGACCCAGAAAAGTTACCTCTCGTAGCCAAAATTCACACTTACTGAATTTCGTGTACAGTTATTTTTCCCTCATAATTTGCAGAACCAGCCGAAGATGTGTATCATGTTCATCTTCAATTCTCAAATACACCACTACGAGCCGATCCAAATAGAGCTGGAACACTCGGTTCATCAAATCTATAAAACCCGCTAGTGCATTCGTCAGTCCAAACGGCATCACTAGGAACTCGTAATGATCATAATGAGTCCTAAACGCTATCTTGTAAAAATTAGTCTCCTTGACCTTCAGTTGATTGTACCCAGATCGAAGATCTATCTTAGAGAAAATTGAAGCTCCACAAAACTGATCGAATAGATCTTCAATCCTTGGTAAAGGGTACTTATTCTTAACAGTCAATTTATTTAGTTGCAGGTAGTCGATGCACATATGTATGGATCCATCCTTCTTTTTCACAAATAACACTGGTGTTCCCCACAGAGACACACTAGAGTGGATGAACCCTCGATCCAATAACTCTTGAATCTAAGCTTTAAGCTCCTCAAGCTCCTTCGGTGCCATTCTATAAGGGGCGATGGACACCGGAGCTATATCAAGCAGGAGCTCAATCCCAAACACAACTTCGGGGTTTGGAGGTAACCCAGGTATCTCATCCGGAAAGACGTCCAGAAAGTCCTTTACTGTTCTGATATCTTTAACAGACAGAACCTCAGAACTCGAAGCACTGATGTAGGTTAGATACGCCTCACATCCCTTACGAACCAACTTCTCAGCTCTAAGTGTAGAAATCATATTTGATAGACAATTCTGATGCTCCCCAATCAAAACTACCTCATCACTATTTTCAGTTTTCAGTACCACCCATTTTGCAGCACAGTCCAAATTCACCTAATGCTTAACCAGCCAGTTCATGCCCAATATTAAGTCAAATTCTCCAAAAGGAAGTTCCATTAAATCTGGCAAAAAGATCTCTCCTTGAACCTCCAAGGGTACATCCTTAAATAGTTTATTCACTCTCACTGACTTCCCTAACGGGCTTAACACCGTAACCTCACTCTTAGAGTTTTCAACCATCACACCAAAAGTCTCAGATACAGTGCATACTATATAAGAGTACACAGATCCAACATTAATCAATGCATTATAAGGTACATTATGGATAAAGAAAGTACCCGTAATAACATCTGAAGCGTCACCATCCTCTCGGTGGGGTGCAATGTAAACCAAAGCTGGATGTCTCGCCTCAGTATGACCAGCACCTCTGTCCAGTGCTCCACACCCACGACCCATACCATTTCCACTTCTGGCCTGACCACGGCCTCTCAGAGGCTGCTGAACACCTCTCGGTGGTTGAACAGTACCCATACCCGTAGCTTGCATCTGATCGGGCCTCCACGGACAATCTCTGATGCGATGCTCCAAAGATCCGCACCTCAAACATCCCCTATCCATTTCCAACACTCGCCCTGACGGCGTCTCCCACAATCAGCACAAGGCTATAGCCCAAAAGTAGTAATAGGAGGCCCAACTTTGACTGGCCTATCAACTTTGGCCTTTTTCTTAGTCCTCACGGCTGAACTTGAGGACTCCCAAACCCTCTTGTTCCTTTCCCTGTCCTTCTCACAATTCTGGCGCTTAGCGCACTCCACATCCTTGGCAATCTTTACCTTTTCCACTAACACAGCAAAACGTTCCCTCTGTGGAGCTATCACAACTCGTATATCATTTTTGAGGCCATCCTCAAAATGAATACAACACTCATATTCAGTTGCCACCATCCCACGCGCATAGCGGCTAAGTCGCAAAAACTCAGACTCATATTCAGCTACTGATTTATCCCTTTGAGTCAAATTCAAAAACTCTCTCCTCCGGGCATCCACATAACTAGCGCCCACATACTTTCCTCAGAATGCAGTCTTGAAAAATTCCCAAATCAACTTGTTAAGCTGAGTACTCTCTTTAACTGTAAGCCACCACTGATAGGCTTCCTCTCGTAGCGACACTGCACCTTTTAATTTCTGTTCTAGGGTGCAGTCGAGGTCATCCATGATCCGCTCTATGGCCTCAATCCAATATTCAGCCACATTAGGGGCAACTTCAGCAATTCCCCTAAAAATCTCAGCCCCATTAGACCTGACTCATTCTGTCACCGACCCATGGCCCACAGTACTAGTATTAGGCCCAGCGACCCTTTCCAGAATTCACAACATAGCTTGGGACAGTGCGTCGTCCCCAGCTTCACGATCGTGTGTCCCAGTCTCATTCATAGGTGAAGCCAGTGCCTCCCTAACTTCCTCGTTAGGCATATAACCTGATGCCAAAGACCCAGCCCGAGCACCTTCACGGCCTCCACTGCGGCTTCTTGTACCCCTTCCACGAGTACCTCTGCTGCTCATTATCGACACGTTTTATCTCAGATTACGCTTTATGCATCGATTTACTGATTCGATTTTTATTAACGGATGTTTTATGAGAAACAGTATCAATAATTTAGGGTTTTCATTTTCGCAGATCGTAGTCTTACTACAGTTTTAAATTACCTTAACAAAGTGTCTCAGTACAGTCTATTGCCTACAGTAATCTCAGTAATTCAATTTTCACAAGTAATAGTTTCAGAGAACTTACAGGGTCAGTGCCGAAGACTCGGTGTACCACACATTTAGTAAAACACTTCCAAATATTTAAATCATTTGAAATAGTTCTTTTTCGAAGTTTTAAGTTTTAAAGAAAACCCAAATTCACAGTCGAGTTTTGCAACCTGGCTCTGATGCCACTAAATGTAACACCCCAAACCCGGCCTAGATGTTATGGCCTAATCTATGATGCCACATTAAAGTGTGTTTCGAAAACTTAGTTCCGTTGAAAAATCTGTTTTACATCAAAACCTCGTAGACTATCTTTATGAAAATTTAAGTATCTTGCTCGTTGTTAAAACTCATATTGGTTTAGCAAAATGTTAATCATATTAGGTTATTGTTGCACTTTTTAAAACAAGGTTTGTTTACGAAAGCTGTTTAAAATATGGTGCGATTATGTGGTGTTTTGAAAACATATATCTTTATGAAAAAATCGTGGCTTACTTCTAGCAGATAAAATTTATAGTAAATAAATCCCAAATCAAAATAAAACATTAAGAGGCCATATTGCATAACAAAAACCCAAAATTAAATTACTTATAAAGTAGAAGTTAAGAGTGAAAGTAGATGCAGTTGTGCAGCCACCGTCGAGTCCCTTGCAGCACCGGCCCGTGTAAGGATTACCTGCACAGAAAAGCAGAAGGGTGAGTTCATGAAACTCAGTGTGTGATCCCTTAATAGTAGTCAATCAAACAATAGGCGAATCTGATGCAGGCCTAAGCCCATTTCAATGTGATCCGAAGATCGGTGTGGAGCCGTAGCCCATTACAGCAGCAGTAATAGTAATGCAATCAGAAATCCTACCCATCCATCCTCTACACTCCACTCCGTCCAGCCCTACACTCCATGTGGGGATAAAATCGACTCATCCATCCCTACACTCTAGAATGTAGCACCAGTTACGGCACTAAACAGTATATGCAGCAGAGCTGCCAGTACAGTACACTACCTCCAAATATATCAAACCCATCCCCTTGCAACATGTCATGTCATAATATCATACGTGTATGTAGAAATGTCATGCTCAAATACAATCATACATAATATAGGGGTATTTCAGTCATTTTATCAGTATAGGGCCTAAGTGTACTTACCGACCCAACAGTAGGTCTACAGTTATCTTGGGCGACTCGTGCAACCTTAATAATCAAACAGTGATAATGGGACCAAAGCCCATAACACAACCTATGTGGGTCCACACCCGTGTGGCAAATAAAGCCCCAAAAAACCTTGGCCGTGTGAACTACACAACCTGGCCCAATAATCTCCACATGTTTGTGTGGTTTACCCGTGTAGGGGCCACGAGCCTGTAGGGTCCACACGGCCCATTTCGGCCCAACGTGGCCCAAAATAGCCTAAGCCCATGAAATCGCTCATGGTGGCTTTTACGTTTGAACGCCCACGTTCTACATGTTCGGTTCACCATACAAGTGAGCGTAAGCTCATGTAGCGACACTAGCCATATTTTTCAGCTTTTGCCAAAATACAACCAAAGCATTGTGATTACACACTTGTTTGCAATAAAGAGCAAATTAGCCCACGTGCACTCCAACCTATTACAACAGAAGCTTCGGTTAAAAACTTAACACACGCATTGAAAGAAACCCTAACCGAAACTTGTTCAAAAGATTACCTACTATAGCCTTGCTTGAACGAGCGTGGTTTTAGCCTGCTTAGATCGCTGACGAAAATTGATAACAGACTCCTTGATGATTATCTGCATGATAAGCGAATCTATTATTCATGTTGCTTATACACAAGGGTTGAACAACATACCAACCCATAGAAAACGCAACCTACAATAATGGAAAGAAACATTCGGCCAAGACCAAAGAATCCCAAGCCCAAAATGCCTCAGTTCAACATAATACTAATGAATAGCATTACTTTTGAATGAGAGATGAGAGAAAGATTTCGATCATTTCTGAAATACTAGCGAACTCCTACACTCCATGAGCAGTACTAAAACCTAAAAGAACACTAGACCAAGAGAGGAAAAGATAAGAATCGACATTCAGGGAAAAGAGGAGAAAAGCCGAAAGAGTAGAGACAAACAAAGGCTTACCAATCAGTATTCGACCACCACTAGTGAAAGGGAAGGAATTGAGAGAGAGCAGAGAAGTGAAAGAAAATGAGAGAAAAAGAGACAAGGTAATCGACCAATAGACTACAACCGATTGTGGAAGGGAGAAGGTGGAATCAAAATCAAAAATGTTGAGAGGGAGAATGAGGTAGCAGCAATCAGTCAAGAAAGAAAAGAAAGAACAAATGAGAAAGAGGGGAAAAGAAATCAATTGACCAAAGAAAAAGGTCAGTAAAGGAGCATAAAAACACAAGCACAACCGAGAGAAGGACCTGAAAAAACAAACACTATTTACTACAATAAGCAAGAGAGCCCCAACCGAAAAACATCCAAATTCGGCACCAAGTCTAGAGAAGTGAGCTAATGCCAAATTTGCCAAAAGAGACTTCTAATTAGGCAAGACCCCTAAACAACTCCCACACTTGACTCTTCCAACCTTTCCCACCTTAGCCGAACTCTCTTGAGCAAGAGTTCAATTTCAGCACAACCTTCCCCACTTTCAAATCCCACAAAAACCTCCTAAAATCCTTCCTACATGATCTCCTCAACCGCCCATTCAAACTCCAAACACACACCTAAGTTTCGGTCAACCTAGGACACTTCCACCATACTTGTAGCAAAATAAAATGCCTTTTTTTTTCATTACCATGCCTCGAACCTTAGACCCCAAGGAACACTCCACACGCCACTCACCCTTATAGACCAATAGGCTCTTTTATGTCATGATTTACACACATAAATTTAAAAGTCTACAAAATAAAAGCAAGGGTTAATTTCCTAAAAACAAAGTTTTTGCAAAAGCCTAAGCTTGAACCCAAGACTTCTCAAAAACTTTCGAAGACACTGAACCACTAAAACAAATACACAGCTGTGCTACACAACATACAAAAAATGAGTACCTATATTTTGGGGCGTTATAATCCTTCGCTTATTGACTAAGCCTGACGAACTCTTACTCGTATTCTGTCACTAACATTCATTATGTATAAGATATAAAAATTCTTTCTTCATATGTTCCATATACATCGGATTCACATATTTCTTTCTAAATTTCATTAAAAGGAACTCCCAGACTATATGTTCTTTTGGGGTAATGCTTACTAGCGTTTCCCACCATTGATATGCCTCTTTTTCCAGCAAGGAAACCGTGCATAATAGACTATCCCCTGGTGTGCATTTCAACTCTACAATTACTCTACATACACGAGATAGCCATTGCTCGGCCGCCGTAGAATAATCACTTTTATCTCTTAGAAATTCATTAGCACCCTATTTTCTATTCTCTATCATAGGATCTCCTTGAAACTAGTTTACAGCTAGCACAGCAAGAATAGGTGCCCTTTGTGGTGCAACTTTGGGTTAAGATTGAGTTTGGGGTGGAGGCACATGAGCAAATCCCAAAAATTGGTCAAACCATTGTTACATTATCTTAACAAAAGCATCTCTCGTCATATTCTTAGTTTCTCCTAGATCAACCGAAGGTTTCGAACCACGAGTCTGAGAAATATTGCTCTCCATTCCTTCACCAATAACATCTTGCAAATTCAAAGACATTCTAAACTACATACACAAGCACAATTTAGTAAAACTACAAGGGACTAGCCAGAAACATGTAACATGCATATTGGGACATGACTTAGCCTTCGATTTTTCAAGAATCAGCTCAACCTAAGCTTTGATACCAAACTTGTAACACCCTAACCCTTGCTGGCGGACTAAGGCGTTACATTAAAAGCAGGCTTAAAGTTGGTTCGTACATTTATTGAGGTTTTGGCATATACTCATTGAATTGGGGTGTTAACCAAAAAATTTTAAATGAAAAAACAATCAAATTAGGGATATGTCATATAATATAAAACATAATTGAAAATGAACTTTTAGTGAAAGTCTTACAAAAGTCGACAAGTTTATATAAAATGCAAAATGAGTTATTTCCCACACAAAAATTTCAAGTGCATCACTGATAGTTAAATATCGTTTAAAATAGTTTGGCATATACGACTAAAAGATAAACTCATAAACCATAATTTACAAAGGTTTAGCCTATACTTCAAGAGTACACAGACATTCTCTTAAAACAGTGATTTTGTAGAAGATACAAATTATTACAAATGTCGGTTACAAAATAGAGTTACACATTACCTGCCCAAAATGAAAAGATATGCATGTTACAAAGCAAACATAAGTAAGGCTCACAACAGAGGTTACTATCTTTTGGCTAAGTCCCTTCCACAAGCCCTTAACATTGTGGTAATACTTGAAAAAGGGAAAAAATAGGGTAAGTTTGAAAGAACTTAGTGAGCTCCAGAAATATCAATGTTTAACCCCTTTTAAACAAGTTCCATGAATAAGATTACTAAACGTATATATACATATATATAAATAGATATAAGTCAACAAACTTCATGCCAAGACAATTGGGCTTATACCCTCCTACATACAACAATGGCGGATACCTATCCCTGGAAAACAATATCCCCTGGCAAACTCTATCATCTGTCGAATACAATTCGCAACTACTTTCTCAAAGAATAGTTGCCTTACCATCAACAGAATGGATACTTCCCTTAAGCAACACAAATGCTACCAAACATTATCCTTATCATCTAAGACATATCGATTGATCGATACTTACACACCTATCGAATTTGATTTCACTAGGGGGATCCTATACGCCAAGCACAACCTAGCGGATATGCTACATACTCAACACAGTAATAGGATTAAGATTTACTACTCATCATACAAAATTATCATACACTACAATTACATTATCAAACATTCCTTCTCAGCGTCTCTTTCCTCTTTTCAAATATACATAACATGCATTACAAACAACAAATCAAAATTTACACTTTTACTCTTTTTCTCGCCCTTTCTTGTGCTAACCTTGGATCCCATATTTACATATTAGAACAGATATAAAAATCCATGTTATTTTGAACACATGTGTGTTCCTATAAGTTTAGGTCTCTTTTCCATGGTTAACAACTAACATGCGTTACCGATGGCAGCACTCATATTGCCAGACTGGTTAGTAACTAACATGCCTTATTAGAGACCCAAAACACATGCAAATCTAGTTAGCAACTGGCATGCCCTACCAGTGGTCTACCATATCCTCCATTCTGGTTAGCAACTAACATCTCCTACTAGTGACTCATCTTATCTAGATTCTGAGCTTACACACCAAAAAAGTCGTGTTTGTTTCTTATCACTTACATACATATGCAGATGATTACATGCAATAGCTTACCATATTTCATGAGGACGATTTCACTTGAATTCATAAACTGCAACTATGGCGACTAGTACTTAACAGTATACAAAGACTCGGGGGGAACTCACAGACGACTAACACAAAGTGGAGACTCATAAAAGATCACAAAGTTGTTGGTTACACTACAAGTCTTTCGTTACACTCCACAGTTTTTACTTGTTATTCAGACACTTGCTAGTTCTTCTCCGACAAAGAACTCTCTTTTAATCGAGGTATAAGAATAAAAACAATGAAGAAGAAAGAAAAGAAGAACCCCTACCACAACAGGCACACGTTATTTATAGCCCACATGGCTCTCACAGTAACCCTACATATGGCCAGCAATTAGACATGATTCAGCACCTCTTAATGGCTGATACATCAATCTATATACACGGCTCTCACACTAATCAAAGTGGCACACTTTGCTTGTACTCATAAGCAACCAACTAAACAAGTTATTCAATTACCTAAACACATCAAGTTGTCATTTACAGTACTCTAGTTCAAGTCCAACTAGGTTTTAACAAGGAACTAACTAAAACTGAACAGTATACTCACATCTCACAAGGAAGCATGGTAAATTGTTCCACAATTACGGCCTTACCCGTTGCACTCTCAAAAAGAAACTATCGAGTCCAACAATTTGTCTCTTATGGACTCTACATACCAAGTGAAACAGACCACTTAGCGGATACTAATAGAAGGGTCCACCAACACAAAGCTCACCAAGAAAATCCACTAATTGGTGGGTTCTTCACAACGATCACACTAGGATGTATAGATCAATAACCTACACTTTGCCAAAAGACAAACCTTCCACCATATCTTTACAGACTTATCAGGATAGCCAAAAAATGCGTCAATCATAGCACAACAATCAAGACTAACTTAACCTAGCAGATAAGGCATAAATCAGCCTTCTTTGGCTTATACTTAGCCAACAATCCGCCCACACAAACCACCAACTAGGACTACGTTGGGCGGGGTGTTATATGTTGTTATATCAAAAGTTTGGAACACCAAAGCTATCATAGTCTAATTCAATGCATTTTCCTCCACTTCCTCAAAGAATCTCATAAGTGTAAGGATATGTTCTTTTATTGGAGTTTAAGGCTTCTACATAGAGTTCATCAAGTTGGTAATTACAGATTGACAATCCAAAGTAGCTTGACCTCCGAATATGTCTTTCAAATTGTTCATGATCTCTTTAGTTGTGTTGTAGCCATCATGATGCTTTTGCAAAGTGATGTTAACACTTGTAATGATATTGTAAAGAGTTATTTTATTAGAATGTTTCCAATGAGCTTTTGCTTCAGTTGAGATTCAAGGTGGCATGCTTCATCAAACGCAAATTTGTGTTTCTCGCAGCTTAGTACAATGTGCAAGTTCAATTTCTATTACTTATAATTGGTTCCCTTTAATTTGTGTATAGTAAAAATATTAATGAAAGGAGATGATACCATTTCGAATTGAAAAATAAAATTACCAAAGATTAATTGTCATTATATTAAGTAAATATGTCATCTAATGTAGCAACATAAAAATACATTTAAATGATACGTTCTTCTTACATTAAAATCTTTAAAACATATATAATTTATTGTAACAATAAATTTCACCGTGGGACAATCAAAATCAACTAGTAATCATTGTGGAGTTTATTGGATCCCTTAAAAAAACTTTAATTTAATGTTTTAATTTTTAAAAGTAATTATACCATTTAGCCAAGACGGCGAAGCTTACTACTGCTTCTCTTGCTACACTACCCTGCTTATAATGGCAGTGGTTGACACACCACCTGAGCATCAATAACTACCTTAACCTTTCTTTAATTTCATGTGATGCATGCTGTCATGCACATGATTTGCCTCTCGCATGAATATTTAGACAACTAAAAATTTTGCAAAATACGATGGTTTTGTCATAGGGATTGATAACATTCATTGAAGTCTTAACATCAATAATTAATTAAGTCAAAATGGATCTTTTTTTCCTTTTTCAGTTTTGCAAAACTTTTTCCATGCTTACTCCTCCATTAAGTTCGCAATTGCACATGCCTTTCTAGCATTATGCGATAAGGTTGACTCTCTTCAATACTTTTTCATTTATTACTTAAGACAACAATTCTCACCATTCAAATCTACACCACTCATTCATGAATTATAGGTAAATAGTAATTAACTTGCATTTAATAGTATTTTTGGATATACAACTACTCAAAACAACTACAATTTTGAGAAGGGATTGAGTTGTTTTTGGGTTATCAACACCAAATTCATTAACCATTTGTTTTTGGGTTGTTGACGATGGCGTTATTGTTTTAGTATACTCTAAAGTAGTTTAATGTCTCATATCAATATTGATCAATGGTGTGAATATAAATTTTTAGAATGCTAAATTAAATGACACCCTATGCCAAAAAACTTTTTCACTTCTTGAATCAGAATTGTAATTACTATTTTTTAAATAAATGGTAAGTTTACTTAGAGGTAGCTTTTGAAAAAAAAATTTAAAGGTTTATAAGTAAAAATAAAAACCCTTGTGAAAAAAAAAATAAAGCTTATTGACTTAATTTGTATCCACTTGAGCCCTTGTTGTTAATCCAAAAAAAAAAATTAAAGCCCTTCGCTAACAGTTTTGGTCTTTAACCACGTTGATCGTTAAAACCAACTGACAGACCAATCAAATAGTGACACACGATAACCCCAAATTCAATATTTCATTTTTTTAATAAAATTTTTACATAAATTTATAAAAATTCATTACAACTTATAAAAATTCAAATATTTAAAAATTATTTAAAAATTATTAAAAATATTAAAAATTTTATTTTATTATTTTCTCATTTTAGAAATTAAGCCCCTAAAATCAGAATAAACACATGGTCTCAGACTAACCATTGGATAATTGGAATAGTCATAAGATCGTTGGGGTCTTTTCATGTTGAATTAAATGTTCTTGACCTTCCACGAATGAAACGAAAATTGTAGGGCCCTCTAATTTTATTGATAATTTATCATTTTTATTTTTGAATTTTTTATCTCTAATTTTTGAAGTATAGTATAGTAGTTTGAACCTTGAAAAGTTAAAAATTGTGCGGTAAGTACTATATGCTATAATGTTTTTACTACTATTTGATACTGTAAAACTAAAATTTCACTATCCAACTACTTGTTTAATGACACATGTTCATATTGATTTTAAGGGTTTAATTTTCAAAAAGTGGAACCAATAAATGACTTTTTTATAAAAAATAATTTAAATTTTTTATTTTTTATTATAATTTTTGATAATATTTATAAGTTTTTTTATGATTTTTTTCTCCTAATTTTTCTATTTTTATAAGTTTATATAATTTTTAAATATTTTATAATTTTTAGGATTTTTATAAGCTTTATTTTTTTATTTTTATAATTTTTTATATTTTTTTATAATTTTTTATAATTTGTACTAAAGTTTATAAGTTTATTTAACATTTTTATTTTTTTATGATTTTTTATAATAGTTTATGATTTTTTTATTAGAAAAATAAAAGATTAAATTAGAAATTTACACATATCGCATTTTGATTGGTCAGACAGTTAATTTTAACAATCAATGTAATCAAAGACGAAAATTATTAACGGAGAAGGGGTCTAATTGATTTTTTTTACTTTTTGTTAAGGACTTTTTAAAAAAAATCTTATATAAAACATTTAAAAGTAAAAAATACCCTTATAATACAATTTAGTGATTTATATATATAAAAAGAAATTGTTAAGCTTCTCAACTGAATTTATATCAGTTTGACTTGTAATTCCAAACTTACTCGAGGTATAGCATAGAGTCTAAAGTAGCTTAACGTCTAGGATCAATGTGAAATAATGACGTGCAGGCCTTACTTCGTATAAGTTATATATTAGGTTGTACGTGTTTAAGCATGTAACTTTTCATATTTATTACATTATATGTTTATTAAACGTAGTGTACTCTACGTAGATTTTCGTAATCACTGTATCACATATATAGTAATAAGTAAAGAACATTTTGTTAAAATTTTCATACATAATACGTATATTTGCGTATATTATCGTAACTAGTCACTACTTGTTTTCTTTCTTTCTTTCTGTTTCTAGTAATTAATCACTATTTGTTGCTGGTAAATGTTTTGGGGATCTTAAATTTCATACATTAATTGGTTGTGAAAAGCCGTGCGATAATTTATTCTTTGCAGAATCCATATGGCGCAAACGAAGGATTTGGGAACTTGGATCTGATCCCGACGCCTCCAATTAATGCAAAATTTGAGAACAAAATGCCGCAAGACCCGAATCATTCAATATTGTTTCAGCATGTGACCGTCTTCAGAGTCCCCGAAGTAAACTATTACTATATTTTCTCTACACATGAACAAGCCCGCGCATATACCCCTTATAAGATATTACTCTCGTTCCCCTTCTTTGAGTAACCCATTTTCGTAGCGCCTCTTTCATCTCTCAAATCAAAGCAATGGCTACTAAGTTGTTCTTGTTGCTTGCTATCTGTGTCCTCCCTGTGCTCGTTAACGCAAACAATAAAGCTTTCCAAATCGTTGGCAGCGTTTACTGTGATGCCTGCCGTGCTGGTTTTGAAACATCTAAATGCTCTTACATCCACGGTATCATCATTAAATTAATTATCTTTCACCATCGATTATGTTTTTTTCTTCAATCTTTGTCTCACATCATAGCTTTCTTGGGTCTTTTTATTTTGTTTTCAGGTGCAAGGGTCGAAATCAAGTGCTTTGATAGGTCTACATTGAAGCTGAAATACAGCATCGGGGCAGAGACGGACGAAACTGGAACATATAACATTGTGGTTGAAGATGACCACGAAGACCAAATTTGCTACGCAACACTTGTTAGCAGCCCCATTCCCAGCTGCAGCATTGTGGACCCTAGACGTAATAAGGCCACTGCTATTCTGACCCGTAGCAATGGTGCCATATCCAACCTTCACTATACAAATGCAATGGGATTCCTCCAGGATACGGTAGCGGATGGTTGCCAAGAACTGCTCCTCAAGTTGCTGCAGGATGATGAATAAATAATTTACATGATCTTCACGATTTAGCTTCTTTTATTTTTCCTTGACTTTAGGACGCAATTCATAATGATGATGTTGTTGATCGATCTATGTTCACCTGCCATTTTCTTGATTATCGGTTTTATATAATCTCTTGTGCTCATTAATAATAATAATAATAATAACTATTTTAGATTATTTCCTCTGTTTATTTGAAGGTTGTAAGAATAAATATTAAAATTATATATTAATTTGATCTAATATGTAATTTGATATATGAATTTTAATATTATGTAATTATATATATGAAATTTTAATTATGGTTTAATATGTTAAAAAATAGTTTTTATTTAATTATATACATTTAAATAAATACATCAATTTATATTTATATTTAATAAGTATAATTATTTAGATATATAATATATAAACATAAAATAGTATTGTATC
Organism: Gossypium longicalyx; assembly: GCA_025698465.1. Taxonomy (NCBI): domain Eukaryota; kingdom Viridiplantae; phylum Streptophyta; class Magnoliopsida; order Malvales; family Malvaceae; genus Gossypium; species Gossypium longicalyx. The sequence continues at coordinate 32,496,151 of CM047006.1, forward strand.
GATAATGATATTATTGGATAAACACTATATGTTAATGATTTAAGTAATGAAAATAGCAATATAGCGGTATTATTTAGCAGTAGCGTTACCGCCACCGCTATAAGAAGAAAAACCACTGTGAATTTAAATCACTATAGTAGTGACTGCAATAATTGGTATAGCGGTTAATAGCTAAAGTAGTGGCTAATGATTCTCGTTTTCAAAATATTTTTAAATGAAAAGAAACGAAAACATATGAAGAAGAGAGAGGGAGAGCTACTGTTGGACAGAAAGTGCTGTTGACGAGATGGAGAGAAGATGGAACAATGAAGAAGATAGAAGGAAAGAAAAATATATATATAAAACTAATAGTACGTTTGGTTCACTGTAATGAAATAATAAGGTTGTAATTGAATAGGGTTGTAATTGAATAGAGCTGTAATGGAATAGAGCTGTAATCAGTAATTCAACTGTTTGGTTGAATGAAATGGAATACAACTGTAATAGTATTCTTGTATTTTGTTAAATGGAATAATGTTGTAATAGCATAAGGAAAAAAACTAAAATGATCAGAATACCCTTAGCAGATTTTTTTTTAAAATAGATGATTATTGTTATTGTTATTAAATTTTAATAAGATTATTATTAAAAATAATTTAATAAAAATAAATAAATAATTTAACCATATTTTAACATAATTATTATTAAATATAATTTTTTAATAATATGAATTAAAAAATCATAATATATAATACTATAAAAATAATATATAATCTACTTTGTTAATTTTAAACTGCAATACATATTTAATGTGCTAAAATATCATTAGTGAAATAAATAATTTAATTATTCTACTAGGTTGAAAAGCTCTTTTAATTACTAGTCATTTTGGTTTTCATTGAAAATTTCTTCACTGATACTAGCCCGAGCCGTGTTTGATGATACTTGTAAAGCTAAAAAAAAGTCATGTCTTTAATGTATTTTTAGGAAAAGAAAAAGAAAACGAAAAATTTTTATTAATTACTTTTTCTCATAAAAGCTAATTAAAATTTCAATTTTTTTTACTGGCCTTCTTGTTATTTCTTTTATTTGAATTTGATTTTAGTTTAATTCTATATTTTAATTTCATATTCAAAAGTATGCCAATCATATTCATTTTCAATCATTTTTGTGTTTGAACTCAGTTTGTTCCTTTGTTTGAATAATATTTTTATTTGAACAAGGGAAAGTAAAAAGCATGAAGTATCCCGTACTAGAAGTATATAATAAAATTTGTTTGAATAACATTTTTATTTACTATAGTTGTAAGACTAAAAGTATATAATAAGCTACCAGACTACAAAAGAAGCTGCCATTTAATGAATCCAAACTACATTACCAAGAAGAAAAATCCCACCAACTCAACCTGCTTGCCTGCCTGTCCTTCCTACCTTTTACTTTGCTACTTGACAGTTTTATTTCAAGGTTCAATCACGAACAGAGGCAGTAAAGATGACAAAAAGAACGTCCGAGCAATAGAAAACCAAGACAAAAAGGACAAAAATAATCAAATTTACTTCAAATCCACAATTCAATACCCATCCATCCATCCATCCATATACATTATTTGGAATCAAGGTAGCAAAGAATACTCACCGTATCAACGCTGACTGCTTTGCCATCTTCTACAAGGATCTCGACTATGGTTCTTGATTAATCAGCCTATTGAAACAATGATTTTTCATCTACAGTTAGCCACATAAGAGATAGTTTGACAATTTCAATAAACTATGGATGCAACAGAACAACATATTGATTAAGGGTTGTACAACAGATTATAGTGATACTGCAACTGCCAAGTGCAGTAATTATGGGCGGTAATCACTAATTGGCCAAACAAACTAAAATGCAACTATCAGGTTGGTTGATGAGAATGCTCCAAGAGGAAGAACTAATATGGAATCTATTTAATATTAAGTCTCTTTAAGGTGAAAGTTTAATCAAGGAAGCATGATTGTTCCATCAAAAAATGGAAAACTAACTGGCCATCTAATTGAAACTTGCAGCAGAGTATCCTGATAACCAAAAAGTACCAGTCAAGCTTGCTTAAGTTTTTGTTCAGCATTGACCTTAGGGCCTTACACATTCAAGAATCCTAAAGATCTTAAAAGCAAAACTCTTGAGCCAACTACACGAATCTTTTCCTTCCATTTAGCCTCTGTTAAAGCATTCTCTTGTCCCACACTTAAATTTCATTTCTTTTTTTTTTCCAGATACTAAAAATCATTTCTCAACAGAAAGCATCTAAACCATGCTTATGACCAAATTCATTAAAGCATCCTTTCTCCCAGTTTATATATGATTGCATCAACTTTAATTCTTTTTTTTTTAAAGTCATTCTCATTCTATCTTTTTTTAGGGTATCTTTGCTTATATTCATTTCAATGTTTCCATTTGGATAACAAGCTACGTGTGCACATTTTCTCCACTTAAACACAAAAGGCACTGTTACTATTAATCTAAAGGAAGTATTTAACCAATTTGTAGTACAAACCAATGGTTTTTCGTAGTACTAAACGTTTCCTCTATGAATTTTAAAACACCTAAAGCAGAGACCAAACCTGAAATCTATGCCTTTCACAAAGTGGTCTCTACACAAACTGATTTTTCAGCTAACATGAAAGCTTAAAAAACTATAAAGCACCTAAAATCAAACAACGAAATTGAAATAATACCTGCCCTCTACAAACAATGGGGCCAAGCTTGCAACCTTCTTCCAAGGGATCTGAAATTTTAATGTTCTCACTCCATTTCACAAGCCAGTCCAAAAATTCTGCCGCAATACTTTCCTGTCAAACAAATAACAAGTTTTGCCTCGTCATGAATTGGAAATAGAAAAAAAAAAATATATATATATATATATATATAACAAAATTGATGAAGACATGCTACAAGCATAGTTGAAGAACTCGTGGTAGCAGAATCTTTCCCTTCTTGGATCTAAGGTGTGACTTTGAATTGAATCATAATAACAATAATTTTCATCCAACCACGTTCCCATACAAGAAGAGTTATGAAGTTATGAGGAAGGAGAAATAGAATCCTGTTTTAGGAGCTTATCATAAAAAAAGAAAACGTACCCTTTGGGGAGATGAGGATGAAGGGTGAACGTACCCTTGATTTGGGGATAAATTTTAGGCGTGTGGTGTTGAATAGCAATTTAGAGCCCTCACCCCTGAATACCTATTACAACAGCTGAGGGAATATGGGTATAATAGCAAAGGTGTGGAATCACCTAAATGGTGAACCAAACTTGAGAATTATTGTAGCGCGCGGAATAGGGCAGGAATAGAATAGCAATTCCATCCAACCAAACATGTAGTAATGTTTTAAGCTTTGACCTTCTATGGACACAATAGAAAAAAATTGTAATGAAAGAAAGGGTTATAAAAATGATTAAGAACAATTACTATAATGCAATGAGTAAATTATTCTGGTTGGTGATTTAATTTTTACATTCTTTCATTTTAGGTAACTAAAAAATGTTTGTAAAATAAAAACTCTCCTAATATAATTTGATCATTTTGATCACTCCCATTAAAATGAGATATGACAATTCTATGTTAATTTATCACTAAAATTTTAACTTTCTACCTAATTATGTAATTTCCAATTCATTATCATACATACATCTAAAGAATATCATTTTAGTCACTACGGTCCTTTAATATAAATGAATACCAACCCTAAAAATTGGGGAAATTTTTCATTACTTAAACACCTTGTATATGGTGCACAAGTGACGCAACGATGAAGAGAAGAAACTAGGAAGGGAAAAATTAAAGACAGCAAGAAAGAAATAGAAGATTAGTTTTCATAAGAAATAAAGAACTCAATGTTATTTATACCTTGTCCTATTGTTAGCTTAAATAATTAAACTAAAACTGTCAAGAGGGGATGAATTGATTTTTTAAAATTTTGTGGATAATAGAGAATAATGATAGAAAAATTGAACACAAGAATTTAGAGTGATTCGACCCCAGTTGCCTACTCCACTACCTTAGCTTTTCACTACTAAGGATTTTCCCAAATTCACTAATTTGGCAACCTTTAAGAATAATGTTTAACCTTACAAACTCCATTAAGGTTTCTACCCTAACCTTAAGATGCAAGCACTCTCAAAGAGATACAAATAAGAAAACAAAGAAATAACCCTTACAATATCAGAATGATTGCAAATTAAGCTCAATTACAAAGAGAAACACTTGAGCTAAATAAAAACAATGAAAACTCACAAGTGTTTAAAGAAAATTGTTGAGAATAGTAAGCACAAGGTTGTTTTTTTATTTATCTTTAAGCTTGACTTTTGTTGAGGTAGGACCTTTGAAAGCTGGTATTTATACCCCATAATTGATTTCCAATCATAGTGGTTGTTGGAGACACGAATAGAGCTATTGGGGATGAAATAACTGTTGGAAAATAGGGTTTGGAAAACATGGCGATAAATAAATTTAGGGAAAAACCAGAGTTTTAATTTTTTTCCAAAAATAAGAACTTGGTTGTGATATCTAAGTAATAAACACTTAATCAAAATTGTACCCTTTCGATTCGCTTAAGATGAACACTTTGATCAAGTAGTCTTCTCTGCTATCCTTAAGCTCACGTTTGTCAAGTGTAGGCTCGCTTCGAATTAGAAATTTTTTTGCAAAAATTACCAGTGGGGTAATTTCACAATTTCTCTAAAATTTTGAGCCAAGTTGTAAATATGAAAAATATCTCTAGAAATTTTCTGAAATAATCTCTTTAGAGAATTTTCTCCTATAACTTTCTCTTGAATTCAAGTGTATGAAAAATAATAACCCAATACTCTCTTTATATAGGAAAAGTTTAGAGAGTTTAACTATAATTAAATTTAATCACTTTAATATTACATTAATATAATACTTATCAAGATAGATATTAGATTAAATTTAATATTAAATCTTATTAAATTAATAGAATATTTATCTACAAGATAAACATTAAATTTAATTTAATATTAAATCTACTAAATAATATTATTTTTTGAATAGTTAATCTCAAATCAAATTCTCTAGTAGAGTCATAATAGGAGTGTAATTCTTCCACTGCTCAATCACTGAAGACCCACCGCCATCGACCATATGCCAGCCACCGGAGTGCCGCCGTCGCAGCTACCGGTTGTGACCTCCTAAACCCGGCCCAAACGTTATGGCTAGATTGAGAAGGCTACATTAGTCACCGAAATGGCTAAGCTAATTTATGTTACTTTTGAAAACATTTAATAAACTCATTTTAGAGAAAAATCATAGTAGTAATTTTGAGTTTGTAAAAAAACAATCATTTATTAAGTCATTTGTACTTAAGATTCATTTTATTATTAACAGTGTTATTTTAGAAAAACTATTTGTTCATCGCTTTAGTTTGTAAAAACTTGATGTTAGGTAACGCAATAGAAAACCCATTATTTATGTCATTTTGGAAATCTAGTTGCCTTATCGATTTTTTTTCAAAGACGGTTTCTTTGCAATGAACAGAAATTAGGGAACAATGTCAAATTTTACTTAAACCAGATATCATGCGTTTTTCGGTTATTATGCTTGAGTAATCCATGCATGCAAAAATTCTCAAATGAAAAGTTGCCAAGCCACAAACCAGAAATAATTTAAAATTACAAACCCAAAACCAATATAGACTTAATAATACTTATTAAAAATATTTCGAAGTCCAAGGCGATTCTCCGAATGCCAGGTCTGGTCCTAGTTTCCAGGTTTACTTGAAAAGTTAAACACTATGGGCATAAGCTTATGAAAGCTCAGTGTGAGTTGAACAGTTATTTAAATGAACATAAATATCAAATAGTGAAAAATATTAGCATTAATAGAAAAACACAAAACCATCATTGGAATTTCATACCATTACATAGTCATTATCAAATCAATGTCAAACAGACAATCATTAGCATTCAGTACAACATAATAAAATGTGTATCATAAATCAATAACATTCGAGTATGTCATGAGCATGATGCAATACAAAAAAAAGTTCCTACCTAAACCATCCGCTACACACCACGAGTTCCTTAGAACCCGTTTGCCAAAATCCAACGTTTGCTAGCAAAGCTCGATGTTGTAGAAACCACTATATAACATAAATGCAGAAAATCTGCAGAATAACATATAATGTGATAAAATCACCAATCCCCTCAATACTCCAAGTGCAATCCACTGACTACGTATAAATTATGGGTTCAATCCATTCTTCACAAATACATCAATTTTTCGAATCCAAACTAGTTAGATTTCTTACACAATTTTGATGTGAATCGTATGCATGAATGTCTTTCGGCTTTACTGTTGATTTAGAGCATTCAGGTCAACACCTAACACATTTGAATACTAAAAAACCTGTAGCTTATCTTGATTAAAATCATTCATTTAATCAATCCATAAACTTTTCCCAAAATTTGTGTCAAAACAACAAACTAGTTTACGATTACCCACACTTACGCTTCCCAAATTGTCAAATCTGAATTGTCGATTGATCAAAAACTAGTTTCCCTAATTAACATGTGATTAAAGTTTGATTCGGAGGGGTTCAAAAACCAAAAATCATGCTAGAAAAATATTGGAAAGAAATAAAAAAAATAGTCCATTTTATTGCCCATAGGCACACATACCACCACCCGCGGTGGCCAATTTTGGGGCTAATCTAAAACCACTTTTGGAATTGATTAAAAAGCTAGAAAATTACCCATTAAATCTTTACAGATCCCTCAAATTCAAAATTAGGAAATTTAGGTTTTTAACTTACAAAATTCATCAAGAAATTGAAAGAAAACAAGAACTTACACAAGTTAGGTGAAAGGGTGGCAATGGAGTTCTTTTAGGCATTAAGGAAGGCTGATTGTAACAGCTCGATTTAGACCCTATTTGGAACAGTGGTTTCGGGACCACAAATCTGAGTCAAAAAATATTTAAAAATTATTTTATGTGTTTATTATGTGTGAATTTATATCTGTGAAATTTTCATATTTTAATTTTACCATTTGAGTGCCGATTTAATAAAAAGGGCTTAATCGCGTAAATTAAAAATTTGATGGTTAATTGTAAAAGGGCGGAATTGATGTTGTCTTAATGGAATGAGGTATTTAAGTTACAATTAGGCCAATAATTAGTAACATGGACGGTAGTGGACAACTATAATAAGCTTTTATATTATTTTATAAAGGTTAATAAGGTAATTTAGTAATAAAATGATAATAAAATAAAACATAACATGCATTTTGTCCATCCTTTCTTTTATTGTCGAATATTAAAGGTGAAAGACACCATTTTTAAGCAAGCTAGGTTCAGCTCTTACGTTCATTAATTAAGGTATGGATTTTGTTCGGTTTTTGATGGTTTTTATGTTTTTGAGATCGTTGCTTTGTCTTCTATCGAGCCCATGTCTCAATTCCTGATTTTGTTGATGATTTTGAAATATACCATTGATGAAATTGTGAGCTTTGTGATGTTAGTTGTTGGGAAATAAAAGATATGTATTGGGTTGATATATTTTGTCTTTGAATTTTTGATGAATTTGTGTAATTTAGGCTAAATTGTAAAAATGAGATTTTGAGGGACTAAAATGAGAAATAAATGAAATATGTGGGCTTTTTTGAACACCATAAAGTTTCAGATAAGCATGGGTGTATAAAAATTTTGTGTATTTTGTGTTTTGTGAAATAGGGACTAAATTCTGAAAAATATGAAATGTCAGGGGCAAAAGTGTAATTTGCTCATTTATGTGTTTTTGGATTAATTTTATTGAATAAATGATTAAATAAGTCAAATTTTTATTGAATTAGATCAAGAAATATGTAAATTAGATTTGGATTAGGGAAAGTAAAAACATTTTGAATAGTCGTTCTAGTCCATTCGTGTTAGAACAAGGTAAGTCATAAGTAAATAAAGGTTGTTAATATATTTATATATATAGTTGGTCATGTATAAAGTTACCTAACGTTTTATATGAAAATGATTATTGAACTGTGAGATATGACCAAATTAGTTTAACAGGCACAGGAATAATGTTTATTAAATGTTACGTTTGTTATTTAGTTAAAGACATGGATTGAAATGGCTTAGACGGTTTAAATCCTATAAATAGGAAACATGTGTAAATCAGTTTTGTTGTATAACAACTTAGTTCTAATAATTGGAATTGATCAATAATATTGAAGTAATTGAATTGATGAAGCATGGTTCGTATGTGATTTTTACTAATAAAACTTGAATGATTTCATTAGCTATGTGTTTTATATGTGATTTGATTAGTAATTTTTAAATGAATCAAATGTATATGTACGGATGACTTGGAGTATTCTCGATATATGAATATGAAACACATGTGGTTCGAACTAAGCTTTGTAAGGTACATGCATTATAATTTTGTACACGTTTTAAATTGAAAGACTATTCTAAGCTGTGTTTTGTCCGGTAATGCCTCGTAACCCTAATCTGGCGACAGATACGGGTTAGGGGTGTTACATTTAGTTGGTATCAAAGCTATGGTTTAGTCGATTCTAGGACTACCATAGCGTAAGTGAGTCTAACTATACATGCCACAGGTAACCTGTGATAGTGTGATATCTCCTGACTTTAACAAAAATTATTTTGATGAGAAAGATAAGTTTTCCCACTAAGCTAATTTTGATAGTACAGAACATATATTCAAATGTTTGAATGGAAATGTGTTGATTATGAGTTGAAACTCATAAAGGTATGGATCAAATTATATGACATGTTGTTATTGATAAATGTGGTAATGATATGAGTATATGAGTTGTGATATGTGGCCTATGATTACTATATGGAATGTTTTGATTGTAAATTATTGAATTGAGTTGACATATGAAATATGTAACAAGTACAAAAATAAGTAAAAGCAAATGTTTATTAAATGAAGTGAGAATGGAAAATTAATAAAGAACCAGCTATTTGTGATAATTTGTGATATGTGTATTTGTATATGAGTTAAATTTGAGGTTTTACTACCCTCACCCCCTTATCTGTAAAATGTTACAAAGAAATCTGTAATATTTGGATTGAATAAGCTCATGAGTGTGGAATTTCAGAAGTTTGTGCTCGAAAAATTAATAATGTGGTCAGAAAATTGAATGAATCAACAAATGAAGACAATATTAAAAGAGATATGGAATAGTTCTGAAGACTATTCGGATTATGCAACGTTACTGTTAAAGAAGAAGTTAGCTCTGATCAAATGACCCATTCAGGTATGTTATCTAAAGAAAGTATTAACTAGAAGTTTTTCTAAACTGATTTCTGTTAGTGAAGGGATAATGTTTGAATTGTAAGGATGGCTGAGTGCGGTGGTTATAGTTAAATAATTACTATAATTTCTTCTGGGTGTTCTATGTGTACATTTATCCTCAGAAGTATATGTGATTGTTTAATTTCAGGAGGATCTTTATCATATGAAAAGATTAGCTAAACATACTAATAGACAAAAGCATCGTTGATCTGTTTGAGTTATGTTCGACATTGCTTCGTCTTTCTTTGGTATTTTATTCCATTGTGTGGATATTAAAGTCGACGGTAAAACTTGAATAAGGCTAATATTTTGTTTCTACTGGCTATTATTCTGTTGAATATACGTGGAGATTATATTGCTTCTATTGTTGTGGATTTCAGTATTTATGAGCGACATTATTCTTTCTAGAACTTTTCTAGGATATCATCGAAATTGATATCATTCTATATGGGTTGTAATACTCAGATATTCTGTGTAGCATCAGATATTAAAATTTTGCTATTCCGGTTTTCTTATGATCCCATGTGATTATCTGCAAGAGATCTCTATTGGACAGAAATGGCTATATTTATTATAATCATAATTTTCGTTTTGAAATTTTTGAATACTGCAGCACCGTTATCAGAGTTATAAAATTTGTGCTTCTACATTGGTTGCTGTTCAAATCATATTTGATTTTCTTCTAGGTTCAAATGCTTTATTAACAGTCAAGATATTATCTATTGTTACGAGTAAGACATCGGTCTTATTATGACATTATGATTTCTATCTAATAAAGGTGACTTCAGTATAATTCAGAACTTTGATGATTAATATAAAAGACAGCTTTATTATAAACTCTTTTCTAGTTTTCATGAAAGATTTGACATCGATAAAAGTGAAAGCGAAAGAAGATCAAGATTAAATCTGTATAATAATATGCCTGGGGTTATCCTTTTAATGAGAAGAAAAGATTTCTTTGAAAAGACCGATTCAATGATTCAGTCTGACTCGAATTATTTGATTAAAAAGATGATTGAACTATATGTATTTGAATCTATCCATTAGACTGGAAATAAGCTTTGAATGTACATATGTAATTTGAGGGATAATCTTGAAGACTTGATACAGAATTATATTTGTCGGAACAATTCTACTTGAGAAATGTTGTGGTAAATTAAAGTTAATTCAATTGTTGTAGTTTTCCCTTTTGCACGGAGATATTGTCAACTGAAACATCAGTTTTGGTTTAGTATGAGCTAAGTAAAGAGTTTATGATTTTCAGCCATACGTTATTGCATGATTTGAAATGTGTTCTAATACAAGAATGTACAGAGATATTGTAACACCCCGTACCCGAGACCGTTGTCGGAGTCAAACACGAGGTGTTAACAGACTTAATTCATTGCTTAAACAGCTCAAACAATTTAATTTTAGAAATTCTAGACAAGCTGGCTAACTGCGTCACAGTCGCTTAAAAATTCATATCTCGAGTTCTGAAACTCAAAACCCAATTCCGTAAATTTTCCCTGAAACTAGACTCATATATATATTTACTAATTTTTTTCTAGAATTTTTGGCTAGGCCAATTAGTACAGTTTATTAGTTAAAGTCTCCCCTGTTTCAGGGTTCGACTGCTCTGACCTCTGTGTATTACGAATCAGATATCTCTCTGTACATAATTTTAATGACTATGAAGTTTGTTTCTCTTAAAACTAGACTCAACAAGAAATCTGTACATATAAATTATGACTTCTAATTATTTTTATACAATTTATGGTGAATTTCCAAAGTCATAATAGGGGATCCAGAAATCGCTCTGGCCCTGTTTCACAAAAATTTAAACATCTCATAAAATATAACTCATATACCTGTTTCGTTTCTTCCATATGAAAATAGACTCATAATTCTTCAATTCCATATTTTATTCATCATCTAATTATATCTCTACTATTTTTAATGATTTTTCAAATTCATGTCACTACTGCTGTTTGAATCTATTTTATGGTAAATTTTACCTATTTCATGATTTTCATGGATTAACTAGCAATTTGACATACATAACACCAAAATGATCATAATTAGCCATTCCAATGGCTAATCATTACCAAGCATTTTTATACTACTCAATAACCATATCATAAGACCATATATACAAAATGATTATAATGCTATACATGCCGTACTCAAAATATACAAGCCATTATGCCAAGATGGTATACGGATAGTGTGAGCGTGCCTCCGACCGTTCCCGATTTCCGAGCTGGCTTGTCAACACTACAAGGAATGAAAAGGAGGGAGTAAGCATAAATGTTAGTAAGTTCACATGCAAATAGCAAGTAACATAACCATATAAGCAAACATAAAACATCATTTGCATAATCATCACCAAGACATTCATATCATATTTTCATTTATCATCTTACCATATTGTTGTTATATCGATTTTTCAACCCGAGGGTTAAGTACATACCTGTTCAAAGTATCCATTTCACAACACTTACCAATACGTCCCTTTCATCTTGAGTATTCCTCCATTTGAGTAGAACTTTACCCGTTGAACACATCGGAATATAATTCGGATACATGGAAAGTTTGCACATAAGTGCCACATATGTAGCCAAGCTACTATGTAACCCGCCCATAAGCGAACTCGGACTCAACTCAACGAGCTCGGGCGTTCGCATCCATAAGTGAACTCGGACTCAACTCAACGAGCTCGGATGCCTAGTTACATCTCACGAACTCGGACTCAACTCAACGAGTTCGGACATTCGCATCTATAAGTGAACTCGGACTCAACTCAACGAGTTCGGATGCCCAAATATCCCAGTGACATGTCACTTGTATCCTAATCTATTCCTAAGGTTCAAACGGGATTTTCCTCGAACATATATCCTTGCCGTCTTCCGTAGAATACCGAAACCAATACTCGGTAACAATTTATATTTAACAAGTAGCTTACATAATTTGCATTTTATTCGAAAATAACCACAAAGCATATATTTCATGATAAAAATCAGCATATCATATAATTGACATCAATAACTTAAAAATAACAATTATGCTACATTATTTACACATGAACTTACCTCGTATGCGAAAATGGCTACTTTTACCATTTCGTCCACAACTGGTATTTTCCCCATTTTAGCCCGAATTTCAGTTTTCCTTGCTCTATCATTTAAAACATAATCTAATTAGGACTCACATTATTCAAATTGACCCAAAATCATATTTTGGAAAAATTACAATTTTGCCCCTAAACTTTTGCATATTTACACTTTTGCCCCAAAGCTCGTAAATTAAACTTCAGCCTACTTTCTTATGTTTTATGACATGCTGATCATTTTTCCCTTCTATGGCAACATCAAATTCTCACTCTAACATGTACTTATGACTATTAGGTATTTTTACCGATTAAGCCCTTTTGCTCGTTTTCACTTAAAATCGAGTAGCACAAGTTGTCTAACATAATTTAAAACCTCATATTCTATCATAAAACACCAAAATACACAAATTTCACCTATGGGTATTTTTCCAAATATAAACCCTAGGTTAAATTATTGCTAGCATAAGCTAAATCGAACTACCGGGACTCCAAAAACGTAAAGAACTTGAAAAACGGGGCTAGAATGGACTTACAATCGAGCTTGGAAGCTTGAAAAACCCTAGCCATGGTTTCTCCTTGCTATATTCGTCCATGGGGTTGAAGATGAGCAAAATTGGCTTTTAATTTTGTATTTTAATTCATTTTACCCCTAAATGACCAAAATGCCCTTACTACTAAACTTTCCAAAAATTCCATCCATGTACAATTTTTGTCCATAAACTTAGAAATTGGTAAAATTTCTATTTAAAACCTCCTAATTAATATTTCAAAACAATTTCATACTAGAAACTTCTAAAATGCAAGTTTTGCAAATTATTCGATTTAGTCCCTAATTTCAATTTAAGCACTTTAGGCATAGGATTTCATCACGAAAATTTCACACAATCATGCAATCATATCATAAACATCAAAATAATTATAAAATAATTATTTCTATCTCAGATTTTGTGGTCACGAAACCACTATTCCGATTAGGCCCTAATTCGGGATATTACAGATATCTTGTGATTTCATATAGTTAAAGCTGCATAAAAAAAGTTATGTGACACATTTGATGATTATAAGAATTTAAAAAGTTTAATGTCAGAGAAAGATCCAAAGTTAGCACAGCAAGGCTAGCTCGAATCGTCGAAAAACTTTTGAGTCTGTAAGTGATTATTATTCGAGGGAAATAATTATAGTTTCGGATGTTCTGAATGGGAAATTTTTGTGTGTTTTATGAGCAATAAATATGTGATTGATCTTATCAAATGATGAATAATTGTTAGCTAGATTTGAAGTTAAATAAATGTTTATTTAGCGAAGTTGTAAAATTCAGAAATATGTTAGCGAAATATAAGTTAAAAAGGGGTTCAGCAGAAATTGATTTCTGATTTAGAACCTCAGATGTGGAATCGAAGATTAATTGTTATTTCGAGATAAAATGTGTATATTGAAAAGCTCTACGAATAAGTAACACTGCTACAAGAAACTCTCAGTGGTATTTTGTCTATTCATACGGGATTAAACAAGATGCACAACAATTTGAGATGTGATATCATTGAATGAATGTGAAATATGGTATTCCTGACTTTTTTTATTATAGAAATAGAGTGCTGATCAATTATGTATCGGGATTATCTTTATCTTTGAGAAAGATAGATGTTATCTGAACTATCGATGACTGTCTAAATAAGTCTTTCTATATGCATGGATTTCTTTTTTGATAAATCAGTTGAGTTATTCATTTCAGGGATTGTCAGTTTGCACGTGGTGCCCATTTAACATTGTTTCAGATTGAAATCTAGAAGTTATATTGTGATTCTAGAAGAAATTACAGTAAGTTTTGAGTACGAGATTGTGGCGTAATCAGAAAAAGCAAAATTCAAATTCTCGAAACTATGTTTTGTCAATGTGTAAGAGTTTGAAGGTAACAAAAAAAGACTATTGTTGTTCGATAAGCTATCATGTGATTATATTAATGACATAATATGAGGTATCGTATGGTTGCAGTTATCGAACTCTACTGTTTCGAGATTGAGCTTTATGAGGTAATGATCCGTGAGATTTGTAACAGCCTGATTTAGACCCTAATCGAAACAGTGGTTTCGAGAACATGAACCCGAGTCAGAAAAATATTTAAATATTATTTTTATTGTTTATTATATGTGACTTCGCATGTGTGAAAGTTTCGTATGAAAACTTAATCGTTTGTGTGCTTAATTTAATAAAAGGGTTTAATCGCATAAATTAAAAAATTGATAGTTTATTTTATAAGGACCAATTTGTTAATGGCTTTGTAAATTGAGGTATTTATGTGTAAAATAGCCCATGATAATTTACAATGGACGGTAGTGACCATGACTTAAAATGGTTTTATATTTCATTTAAAAGATTAATTATGTAAAATATATAATATATTATTATATATCATAAAACATAATAAAAAAAATAAAGCCATTTTGGGTGTTCATATTGTTCTTGCCAAACATAAAAGAGAAGAAAATAAACTTAGGGCATTCGGCACTATTCAAGCTTTATTCAAGGTTAGTTTGGTTTCGATTTTTGATAATTTTTAAGTTTTTGAGATCGTTGCTTCGAATACTATCCGACCCATGCTAGAATTTCTATTTTTGATGAATATTTTGAGTTATGCCATTGATGAATATTATTGTTTTGTGAAGTTTGATGATAAATTATGAAATATATGTTTTGGATTAATATGTTTTGTATTGGAATTTTTGATGAATTTGAGTAATTAGGGCTAAATTGCAAAAATAATAAATTGAAAGACTAAAATACAAAATAAATGAAATGTGAGGACTTATATGGGTGTGAAGAGTATTCGACATAAGTATAGCATGAGCAAATTATGCTTGTTTTGTGTTTTATGCAATTAGGACTAATTTGTAAAAGTATGAAATATCAGGGGTAAAATGGTAATTTGCTCATTTATGTGTTGTTGGATTAAATTGAGTGAAATTGTATTTGAATGAGATTAATTTGAAATTATATAGATCAAGAACAAAAGAAATCTGACTTGGATCGGGGAAAAGTAAAAATAGTTGAATAGTCAATTTACATCGTTCGTCGATATCCGAGGTAAGCCTATAAGCAATAAACTTTGTTAAATTTGAATGATTATGATCTTTATATATTGAATTTAATTGTGTGAATTTCTATATTTATAGCCGAATGCAGAAATGTTTATGAGATTTGGTAATAAGTTTGGTTCAATTGAGATATGAACTATGAATAAGATCGATTTTGTAACAGTGATATATCAGGCTTATTGCCTAGCAGGCTTTGATGCCGGTGTATGATAACAGGCTTATTGCCTAGCAGGCTTTGATGCCGGTGTATAATAACAGGCTTATTGCCTAGTAGGCTTTGATGCCGGTGTATGATATCAGGTTTATTACCTAGCAAGCTATGTGCCAGTGTATTATATTAGGCTTTATGCCTAACAAATTTTATGTGAGCAACGGTAAAAGTAACCGAATGTGTTAAATGAGCTAAAGTGACCAGGTATGTGAATGTGGCTTACTTATTTGAAATGAAAGTAAATTGATTGAAAGATATGTGATAGAAATGTTTTGTGATGCTATTGAAAATGTATGAAATTATGAGTAGTGTATTCGGTTTTATGATAGGTATAAGTATGTGATTTAAAAACTTGATTCATGAGTATTTATATACATGAATACATGTGTACAATTGATTATCTATGATATTATGACTTTGAAATTGAAGAACATATTGATAATTTATATATGTGCATATTCGGCCATGGTATATTTTGTGTATAAAAATATGTTTGATTTGGTTTATTTTATTGATCTATCGAGGTCATTAATTTTTTTAAATTTCTTTTAACTTACTAAGCTACGATAGCTTACTGTGTGTATGTTTATTCTTTATTCTTATAGATTTTGGAAGTTAGCTACAGGCTCGGGAATCGTCAGTGAAGTCATCCACACTATCGTCAACCTTCGGTACTTTAAAAGTCTTAATTCGAACTTATGGCATGTATAGGCTAATATGTATTTTGTCCGATCTTGGATATGTATAAATTAAGCCACACAAAAATGGCTTAACTTCTAAGTTTGAATTTGATCATGGTTTAATCCGTTTTGGTTATAATATTATATGTTATGAATGAATGGCATATGGGATTGGTGTTATACGTATTGAAAATGGCTTTACTTCTAAGCTTGGTTTCGATTATCCTTAGTCATGGTTTAAACTGCTTTGGTTATAATGCTATGAGATATGAATAAATGACATAGGTGATAGATGATATATGTGTTGGAAATGGTTTGATAGTGATATGAATTTTGTGCATTGAAGTTGTTAAATGATTAGGTCATGGTGTGAAGAAATCGGTCATAATTATGATTGGTTTGCTATGAATGTATTCGGTAATTAAAATTGAGAATGGATTAATATATTGCGTATATGGCTTAATTACTAAATTTGAATTTAGTTATACTTGGTTGTGGTGTGAATTCGTTTTAGTTAACGGGTTAATTACTATGAATGAATGATGTTTGAAATAGGTGTTTTATGCTTTGAAAATGGTTTAGCTCCCATGCTTAAATCCAGCTTTGTTAGTTTCTAGTTTAAGCTCTTTTTGATTATTATGCAACGTGTCACAGTTGATTGATACTTGTGATATCTATTTTAAGTGTCAATGTTGTTAGGTGATTTTGGATAAATGTATTAGGTTGATTCGATTATGGTATACACAGATAAATGATTATTTGAATTTTTATTATAGAATTTAGTCAAGATGTTATATATGATTTGGCTTTAAAGGCTAGTTGATTATGTCCAAACATCGTATAACTTTGTCTTGAAATGTTCATTATATGGTATGGGAAAATGCATGTTTTGAATATACTTTTATTAGTTAAATGACTATGACTGAAGAAATGGCATTCGGTTATGAAATGGAAGTTATGAATATTATTTTTGAGTCACCTATGGTTCGGCACTTGTGAGTATACATGTAATGAAGTGGTTGAATGTATTATTTGAGTTGTATATTTACAAGATAAAAATATTGGAATTTGAGAATTTGGTTATGATCTATATTCGTTGATAAGAAGGAAAAAATATATATATATATGTATTTAGTTATATGTATTCGGTTTCCATGACAAACTATTCATTTAAGTTATGAAAGTTAGTTTCATAAATGATCTATTACATGGTATTAGCATGCATAAATGTTCGATATTATTATGCGAATTGTGTGCTAGTATATAAAATGAATTTTGACTGATCTTCGAGACTTGTTCATGGGTATATATAATTGTTCGTAATTGTGTTCTTAGTTAATCTAATACCTCGTAACCCTAATCTGGCGACGGATATGGGTTAGGGGTGTTACAGGATTAATGTTATCAAAGAAATTGAGTAGAAAATGAAGGTAACTCAATACGGTTATAAACAGTTCAGTTTGATATGATGTATAGTGAAAAACAGATCAGAATCTTACTTGACAGATTAAAGAAATATGAAATTTGAAACCATGTGTGAATTTGTAATGTACTATGTGGAAGTAAATCCTTAATCTACTCCATGGTAAGATTTTACGAGACAAAAATCCCTAAAGGGGAAGAGTTGTAACAGCCCGGTTTAGACCCTATTTGGAACAATGGTTTCAAGACCTCAAATTCGAGTAAGAAAATATTTAAAAATTATTTTATGTTTTTATTATGTGTGAATTTATATCTGTGAAATTTTCATGTTTAATTTTACTGTTTGAGTGTCGATTTAATAAAAAGGGCTTAATCGTGTAATGTGAAAATTTGATGGTTAATTGTAAAAGGACGGAATTGATGTTGCCTTAATGGCATAAGGTATTTAAGTTGCAATTAGGCCAATAATTAGTAACATGGACGGTAGTGGACAACTATAATAAGCTTTTATATTATTTTATAAAGGTTAATAAGGTAATTTAGTAATAAAATGATAATAAAATAAAACATAACATGCATTTTTCCATCCTTTCTTTTATTGCCGAATCTTAAAGGTGAAAGACACCATTTTTAAGCAAGTTAGGTTCGGGTCTTATGTTCTTTAATTAAGGTATGGATTTTGTTTGGTTTTTGATGATTTTTATGTTTTTGAGATCTTTGCTTTGTCTTCTATCTAACTCATGTCTCAATTCCTAATTTTGTTGATGATTTTGAAATATGTCATTGATGAAATTGTGAGCTTTGTGATGTTAATTGTTGGAAAATAAAAGATATGTATTGGGTTGATATATTTTGTCTTTGAATTTTTGATGAATTTGTGTAATTTGGGCTAAATTGTAAAAATGAGATTTTGAGGGACTAAAATGAGAAATAAATGAAATATGTGGGCTTGTTTGAACACCTAAAGTTTCAGGTAAGTATGGGTTTATAGAAATTTTGTGTATTTTGTGTTTTGTTAAATAAGGACTAAATTGTAAAATATATGAAATGTCAGGGGGAAAGTGTAATTTGCTCATTTATATGTTTTTGGATTAATTTGATTGAATAAATGATTAAATAAGTTGAATTTGTATTGAATTAGATCAAGAAATGTGGAAATCGGATTTGGATCGGGAAAAGTCGAAAATTTTTGAATAGTCGTTTCGGTCCGTTCGTGTTAGAACAAGGTAAGTCATAAGTAAATAAAGGTTGTTAAATTGAAATATATATTATATGTGCTAATTTGATTTGTGATGAATATACATATATGTGCCGAATGGTAATACAAATAGATATATTATGAATTGAATTATTATTTATTATATGCTATTGAACTATGATGAATGATTATACGAGTTGAGAAATATGAGACATCTGAGAAAGTATCGACAAATTTTCGACATCTGAAAAGCCCCATATGAACCTTAGGAATAGTTAGGATACATATGTCATGACATAGGATTCCGATATGTGATGTGCGGGTAAGACCATGGCATCAATATATGTGTGCGAGTAAGACCACGTTTAATACATTGGCATCGATATGTGATTTTGATATCTGTGTGTGAGTAAGACCACGTCTAGTACGTTGGCATCGATATATGTGGTTATGAGTAAGACCATGTCTGGGACATCGGTATTGTATTTATTTCGTGTAAGACCCTGTTTGGGACAGTGGCATCGATATGTGATTACATGTAAGACCATGTCTGAGACGTTGGCATTGTGCGATATGTGTGATTATCCGAGTGTCCTATCCAATTCCGAATGGTTTAACAGGCATTCTGAGAAATGAATAAAAAATGTGAAATTGTATCTGATTCAGGTACGTGTGACTTGTTATGAAATTTAGAAACGAAAGGTAAGTATGTATCATATGACTATATGTGAAATATATTATAAAGGAATGGTATGAGTGTGTATAAATGAATGATGTGTTATATATATGTTCGTTATATAAAATTATGGTTCTATGTTTCGGACATGAGAATTATGAAATAAGAAACATGGCTTTGCTATATGATCTCTGGTTCGAAAACTTGAATAGATAATGAAATTAAAATGGTTGAGTTGGTGTATGCTTTATATGTAATATATATTTAGTAAAATAAAGTTGATCTTAGTTAACTATATGATTCAAGTATGCGAATTTGGTTTATGTGAATTTGGTTTATACGAATTTGGTTTATGGATTTTCGAGTTTGGAAGTGCTTATAAAGAAATTGATATAACTTTATGTATGATTTTTAATAAATGACTATGTTTGGTTGGCGATATAATGAATATGTGCGAGTTTGATTTATATGATAGAGCTAATAGTTGTTATTCGAATTTGAAAGCATGATTATACGTTCATTGATAAATAAGATAAGTGGAGTTATTTAATGTAGTTATATGAATTTACGAGTACAATGAATGTTTGTATATGATTTAGATTTGTTAAATTTGGTTTAGTGATATTGGTTTATAAATATCATTGAAATGATTTATTTACTTATGGCTTACTAAGCTTTCAAAGCTTACTCTGTGTATTTTTCCTATGTCTATAGAATTTCAGGGACAGCTCGGGTTGGAAGTTGTTGGAGATGTTATCACACTATCCAGTTATCATTTCGGTAAATAATGTTTTGAGATTTGGTTAAGTGGCATGTATAGGCTAGTTTCGATTTGGTTCTTTTTTATTTATATATATATTTAGCCATGCGAAACTAGCTTCATAATGTTGTTATTGGTTAAGTACTTTCGGTTATAAGTAGTTCATTTTGGAAGTATGATATGTGGTATATCTTAGTTGATGAATGTGTTTTTGCTTCATTGTATATGTTCTTATAAGATAAGTTATGAGATGATATTTCTATGCCTTGTGAATTTGGCTATTTGGTGTGGTTTAATAATGACCTAATTTTTTATGTATAATTTGCTATGTGAATTGAATTGGAAAATACTGTAATTGATAAATTTGATTCTGTCATTTTATGAGACAAACTAGGTTTATAATGTGTATATGCATTCGGCTTTGTGCTAGGTATATATATATATATGTTTTAATTATATGCATATGTTATTGATTCATGGATAGGTATTTTAGAGACCTTGGTGGTTGATTTAATGCTCGAATTTGATATGTGTCATATATGAAGATTAAGGTCTTAATAAGGAATAGATGTGTTTTTAATAGCTAATTTGTTAGTTACTTAAGTGCATAAGTAATGGCTATTGATGATTATGATTTGTGGTCATATGGTTATTTCATAATGTGTTATATTTAAAAATTTGATAGTTGAATAAGTGAGAAATGATTTGGTAGTGTATATGACATTTTGGCATGAAGCATAGCATATGCAATTGTCATCTTTTAATTCAGCAAATATATTTAGAAAAAGGCAAATGATGTTCATGTTTTATGATGGTTGGATTTGATAATTGGTGGCCAATTTAATGACGAAAATAGGGATAATGGACTTGTTATTTTTATGTGATATTTAGCATACAAATTAGGTGTACTTAAAATGGTTGTTTATGTTTAAAATTGTTGACGTGACTATGGTGTAATGTATATAAGTTGATAGTGAAAAATATATATATAGTTGATCATGTATAAAGTTACCTAACGTTTTATGTGCAAATGATTATTGAACTGTGAGATATGACCAAATTAGTTTAACTGGCGCAGGAATAATGTTTATTAAATGTTACGTTTGTTATTTAATTAAAGACATGGATTGAAATGGCTTAGACGGTTTAAATCCTATAAATACGAAACATGTGTAAATTGGTTTTGTTGTATGACAACTTAGTTCTAATAATTGGAATTGATCAATAATATTGAAGTAATTGAATTGGTGAAGCATGGTTCGTATATGATTTTTACTAATAAAACTTTAATGATTTCATTAGCTATGTGTTTTATATGTGATTTGATTAGTAATTTTTAAATGAATCAAATACATACATACGGATGACTTGGAGTATGCTCGATATATGAATGTGAAACACATGTGGTTCGAACTAAGCTTTGTAAGGTACATGCATTATAATTTTGTACATGTTTTAAATTGAAAGACTATTCTGAGCTGCGTTTTGTCCAGTAATGCCTCGTAACCCTAATCCAGCGATAAATACGAGTTAGGGGTGTTACACTGATCTTAAGTGCTAAAATTTTAGATTTAAGGCTAGAAATTTTATGATAAAATGACAGAAAGAAGAGGAAAATAATGGTACAAGAACCTGTTGCAAAAAGAAGAGAAATTGATGGTGAATCTTGGTGGCTTGGACGGTAACACACAATGGAAGAAAGAAAGAAAATTGAAGAGAAAAGAGTAGAGGAAGAGGGTGAATGGCTAGGGTAAGGAAAAATATGATTAAAGGCTAATCAAACTTGTTAAAAACAATATTTATACCTAGGTTTACAATTGTATGGACGAGACACAGAAAAAATAATAATAATAATAAGGGATTCTGCAAAATTTAATTATTTTGCAAGGGAAAAGATTCGGATGAAGGGATTTGAACTTTGATTTCAAGAAACGTTTCACTAACACTTAGCGAAAAAACCAATACCTCATTTTTTCCTAAAAGCGCATAGATAATCTTAAGAATTAGGGCATGACCACTCTTTCTCTTTATTCACAAACTCGATTCTACTAAACCCCGATTTTTGGGATGTTACCCTGGCACCCTGAACTGGTTTAGTTTTTGTCAGTTTGGTCAGGGCTAGTGAAGGCCCGACCGATCCGATCTAGCCACCGGTTGGACTGTCAACCCGATTTCACATACCGGACCCGATTCGATCAATTTTTAGGTCTTAGTCTCGATTTTAGGCTTCCAAGCCTTATTTACGATTTCAGGTCCAATTTTAAAGTTTAATTACCCATTGGACCAATTGTTTGACTTGAAATTAATTTTAAAAAAATATCATATTAATTTTAATTAATTTGATTAATTTAATTTTACTGGATCAAAATTAATTTTCCCAAAAATCACTATGATTTTCCAAATTAGTTTTTCAAGAAAATTCTTTAACCAAATTCTCTAGTTGAATAATTCGTATGACCGCCCAATTTAATTCCACATTGCACAAATCGACTCAATTAATTATTTCAAAAGTCATAGAATTTTCTTTTGATTCGAATGCAGTTCGATTGAGCATTTGTTGAGCTAACAAAGGGACCAATCGGACATATACAATACGCTCTAGTAATTGCAATTATATCTAGAAGCATCGTTCTAATAATTCACAAATACTTAATCATGGAGTCAGTCCACAAGAAGTACCATGATTGAAAACTTCTTATTGTATACTCTTTACGAAAGCAATTGATCCAACTGCTTTGTCCAATGACCTTGTCATGTCTTTGTTACCCTCATATGATATCCTTGATTCCTTTGGGTTAAATCCTTTCACTCAATACAATCCTATTTTATCTCATTGCCATAACTGTGTCTTCTTAATGATCAATATGATCACTGTCAACAAATGGCTTGATAATTTACTCGTTGGATAACAAACAACCCGTGACCATGTTCCATATTTATCAATTCACACAATGCCAACGAGAGGATATAATTAACTCTTTAATGGAGCTATGAATTCCACTTTTGCTACTAAAGTAATGCCATACACAAGTCATGTACCTAACATACTAGCTATCGACTCGATCATCTTTAAAGCATAAGCCTCCACTTATATCAAACTACATGAGTTACATAAGCATGGTCAATGTCTAACTTAGGATTTAGGTAAATCACACCATGAACGTTACAAGTGAATTAATTCACAAACGGATTTAGAATTAATTCATCTTAGGTTCAGTCCATTGTATCATTCTACCAATGAATACATCTATGTTTCTACTCGTGGAGTCAACTATTTTGATAGTCAAGACTAGTCATCTATTCAATTGGAATTTTAGATGATATAATAATCCTTCTATGCATTTGTATCAAGTGCTCACTTTGATTCTTTTACGGGATTAGGGACTCATTTAGATTATCTACTAAAGTAAGTTATATTATCTACTAAAGTAAGTTATCTTTCTCGCAATGTAATATTCTTACAATGCCACTTATTATCAGTTTGAACTTAGACAATTAATGAGCTAATATTTGCTGGTCATAATTTTTCTATGCATGCAAAAAATGAAATACAAAAATACAAAAGACATAATAGAGAAATGCAAAATTAACTGTATTTATTTATTCATTTTTCAAATAAATAAAAAAGCAATTACATGTTTACTATAATATGGGCACATTTCCAAACAATAACCAGTGCCTTTAATTCACCAGTAACTACGAGTATCGATACTAGCTAAAAAAGTATCGATATTTTTTTTGCATTTAATGCAAAATTTAGTGACTGTTTGAGCTAAAGATATCGATACCAGTAGACTTTTATCGATACCATATGAGAATGTATTCATATTGGATCAATACTTAGCTGAATTGGTTAAGAAACAGAATGTCAATTTGGTACCGATTTTTGAAGGAGTATCGATATTTTTGAAACTATCGATATTTGGACAAAAAATATCGATATGTTTCGGTCTAGAGCTATTCTGACTTGTTTTAAAAACAATTTAATTGATTGAAAAAATTCTAACTTGATTGAGATCATTTTAACTTGATTTAAAAGTTGATTCAATATTTCTTTTAAGAGTTCAAAGTATAAGATTCAAAAATTTAACTCTCAGACTTCATTTGAAATATCATTTTGTCAATTTTGTTCAATTTTAACTTTTATTCAAAAATATTTTAATTTGTTATATCAAAACTTATATCAAACAAAGCTTGGTATAACAATCTCCCCCTTTTGGGTATAATAAAACATTTGGTAAATTTGTCTTTAAATAAATTGCTCCCCTTTATAAAAGTCATTTTCAATTTAAAGCCTTTAAAAAAAGTTGACATATATTTAAAAATTTTGCATTCATTAAAAAAATGGTCACATAATTTGCATAAAGTTAACTTAGCACAATATCAAATATTAATAAACGAATTTACTTTTGTTTTCTCCCATTTTCTTATTATATCAAAAATCAAATAAAGTTTAGGAGTTTAAGAATAGAAATTAAAAAAAAAGACCAAGTGAACTAACATGTTGAAAGAAATCACCAAAGTATCTTAAAAATACTGAATAAACATTAAGGTTCAGTATAACATAGTTATAGGAAATAAGATAAAGTAATAGTGCAAATTTTATGAACAATGATATGAATATGCAAAAGTAAAATTTTATTCTAATAATCATCATGGGGAGAAAAAGGAGGGGTCGAAGGAAAATGAGCTAGAACTGATTCCATTTATATCTCTAACGATGAAAACCTAGTGTTAACATCATCTCTAAATCCCTGAAGATCATTACTCAATGAATGAAGAGAATCAAGGAGTGCAACATTAACTTCGGAAGAAGAATGAGCAGCCTGAGACGGAGCAGCTGGTGGAGGAACATGCTCTAGAGCCAGAACATCCTCAAAAGCACCTTCGACATCATCTTCATGTGCAGCTGGTAATCCACTCTTTATCCATTTTCCGGAGTTAAGCATCAAAATGGTAACCAAAATGGTGAAGGGCCCCATAACTAATAGATTGATTAGAGGTGATAGGGTGTCTCCATAAGTATTAATCCCTAATTTCCTAAAAATGTATGACAAATAAGTGTCATGGGGAAGGGTAATATTTGTAGACATTTCCATCCCGGTACCCTTAGTTATGTCATTGAACATTATCAGAGCTAGGTCAGGATGCCTCTTAGATTGGACAAAATTGATCCACCAATAATTGATTGAGTGAAGCATGACATGCTTTCTGATAGGATGTATATTCCAAGTAATGATGAAATGGAGAACATGATCATGGATATTGATTTCGGATGCATGTCTGGAATTAATATAAAGAGCAAGGTTGTAGGCTCCTTTTTCATTGGAGGTAACTTCGAAAGTCAAATGAAGAAAATTTTCGAAATCATTTAAAGTAAGTCAAATTAAGGTGTTCATTAAAATGAATGTGATAACAATGGCAGTATCGCTAGACTCATATGTACGAGTTTGGCGTTTGAGTGAAAATATAAAACAATATTAATGTAAGTCGGTGAGGAAATTTTTAAGAAATCAATCCAACCCCAACTTTGAAAAATCGGAATATAAGAAAAATTAACACCTTCTAACATGGAAAAATCTATCTTCCTAGTCTCCCAAACTCGTTTCGACGCAAAGTTCCTATTAAACCCTTCTTGTTCCGATTTTAAATGAAAACACTTATTAAATGATGATTTAAACCTACTAGAAGGATTTGAAGAGGAGGCCCCGGTTCTAGGACACTTCTTAGGGGCCATGGAAAAGGACTAAACACTAAAAAACACATTTAAGCTATCAAAAAATTTCGTTTAGGAATTTTGTCAAACAGTTGGTGGGTAAAGGGTTTAAAACAAAATTTTGTGAAAATGTGTAACACCCTTCATTTGTCTCTGTCACTAGATTAGGGTTACGGGATGCTAAAACAATTAACAAGTAAAAAATATGCAGTTTCAATTCAAAATTCACTTCAAACTATCATTAGAAGATAATCATTCAATATTCATATCATTTATATAAAAATGAGACTTAAATCGAACCAATGAAACCTTAAAATCAATTTAAAAACAAATAGGAACCAAATCGAAACATAAAATAAAATCAGGGTAAAAATAAAAAATAGTCTATCACACGCTTAATTGATAAAAGTAGGAGGATTTAAGAGGCAAATATACCCTTTCTAAAGTGAGTGGACAATTAATGCATGATTTTACTTATTTTATATGTTAAATTTATATTAAATAAAAATTAAAATAGTAATAAAGGTTAAAATAATAACATTAAAATAACGAAAACATCAAAAACCACAATTAAGATTATTGTTCTTCCTCATAGCCGAAAAAGCCTTTGGAAAAGCTTAGAGCATTCGACCTTCATCTTTCTCTTGCATGTAGGCTTAATCACGATCCATTTTCATAATTTTTATGTTTTTGAGATCATTACAACTAGGTCCAATTAACTTATATCTTCGTTTTCAAAACTGTTAAACATTTTTAAAGTTTCTATTGATGGTAATTGAAAATTTAAAAATTTTCAAATTGGTTCATGCTCAAATCTATTAAACTATGTTTGTATGCTCGATTTAATCAATATTTGGTTCATAACTTCTATTATGCATGAATTTAAAATAATTCGATGATTTTAATTGAATTCAATGTTTTAATTTGTGTGTGAATATTCTGGTGTTTGCTAAAGCATCCCGTAACTCGAGTCTGGCAAATGGGTTGGGTGAGGGCTGTTACAAAATGTTTAGTAATAGTTTACCTCTTTCGATAAAACACAGTCTATAGAGTTATAATCAACCCAAAAACTCATCAAAAATCAACATTTTAACCTACATTTCATAGAATCAAAATATAGCAAAAGTTTAGGTTTTATCTAAATAATGTTGAAATGTTGAAAATTTTGAAGTAATGTTGAAGAAATCTTGATGCAATGGTGTTGAAAGTATTTTAGTGTCAAGATTTCACAAAAAAAAAATGAAAGGTTTTTGAAGAGATTTGAGGTTTTGAAGAAAGGATTTTTAGGATGAAAGGGGTTTTGAAGCTGTTCTGAAAAACTCTTATATCAATATTTTTACACGAGTATCGATAATTTTAAATCAGTATCAATAAGAAATCACAAATCTATTTTCCAAGTGTTGAAATTTTTCCAAAACTCAATTCTTAAGTCCTAAAGTGTTCTAAGTGTCCTAAAATGACTCTTAGATAAATCTTAATGATTTCATATGCATTAAAATACAAAAAGTATTCATGATACATATGATTCATAAAGGACAATGGGTTCATTAAAAAAATTGACTAAGTTAACCAAACAAAATCCATTATAACAAGTTTAAGGGCATCAAAAATAAATCATACTAGACAAATAAGGTAAAAATAGATCAAGTAAACAAATTAAACTCCTCTTATATTTTTGCATATAAAAGCCATGAAAATCATACAGGCATGCTTTTGTAATACATGTAAAAAAAATCAAGTTTAAAAAATCATTCAAAGTGAATAGAAAAGATTCAACACAAAGTCAAAGCAAGGTGATCAAACCTAGTTCTCTTATAAGCGTCCAAAATCTTTCCTTGTCTAAAAGTTTTGTAAAAATGTCAGCTAATTGATGCAAAGTGTCTACATATTCTAGAACAATATCACCTCTTTGCACATGATCTCTAATGAAATGATGTCTTCTTTTAATATGTTTAGTTCTAGAATGTTGGATAGGATTCTTAGTGAGACAAATAGCACTAGTATTGTCCCACTTGATAGGAATGGTATCTATGTCAATTCCATAGTCCTTAAGTTGTTGTTTCATTCATAAAACTTGAGCACAACAACTACCAGTGGAAATGTATTCCGCTTCAGTAGTGGACAATGCAACACTATTTTGTTTCTTTGAAAACCGTGAATTTAACATGTTGTCTAAGAATTGACAAGTACCAGAGGTGCTCTTCCTATCTAGTTTGCAACCTCCAAAATTCACATATGAGAAAGCATGCAAGCTAAAGGATGAATATCTAGGATATCAAAGTTCTAAATTAGAAATGTCTCTAAGGTGATTCCTTAGGGCATGATTGATATCTAGCATACAAGCAAACACTAAACATAATATCTAATCTACTTGCGATAAGATAAAGTAAAGAACCAATCATAGACCTATATAATTTAATGTCTACATATGTACCTTCATCTTTGTCAAGCTTTGTAAAAGGGCTTATAGGAGTGGCTTGAGGTTTGAGGATGCTTATCTCAAACTTCTTGAGCATTTCCTTTGTATACTTGGCTTAATTAATGAAGATGTCATCCTTCTTTTGCTTGATTTGGAGCCCAAAAAATAATATGAGCTCTCCCATCATGCTAATCTCAAACTCACATTGCATTAGCTTTGAAAAATCCTCACAAAGAAATTTATTAGTAGCACCAAAAATAATATCATTAATATAAATTTACACTACTAATAAATCTTTTTCTTTTCTCTAAATAAAAAGTGTTGTGTCAATCTTCCCTTTACCTTTTTCAACAAAAAATTGAAAGTCTTTCATACTAAGCTTTAGGAGTTTGTTTCAAACCATATAAAGCTTTTAAAAGTTTGAAAACATCATTTGAAAATTTTTTATCTTCAAAACTGGGTAGTTGTTCAACTTACACTTCTTCATTTACAAAACCATTCAGAAAAGCACTTTTGACATCCATTTGAAATCATTAAATCATGCAAATGTTAAAAGATCCCTAATGGCTTCCATTCCAGCTATGGGAGCATATGTTTCATCGTAGTCTATTCCTTCCTCTTGAGTTTAGTCTTGAGCAACAAGCTTAGCCTTACTCTTATGTTACCACTCTCATCAAGCTTATTCCTAAAAACCCACTTAGTACCTATAGTAGACTTTTCATTAAGTCTTTCAACTAGAGTCCATACATTACATCTCTCAAATTGATTTAACCATCTTGCATAACCAACATCTAATAGTCATAATTTAATGCTTCTTTAATATTTTTAGGCTCTATGTATGAGATAAATGCAACAAAATTACATGTATTTTTAAGAGAAGTGTAACATCCTGATTTTCGGGGTTTTTTTTCGCGATTCTCGATATTTTGGTAAAGTGTATAAAATTTGGTATTTGGTTGTGAAATTCATAATTTGAGTATGTAAATGGGCTTATGGAAGGCCCATGTGTTGGCCAAAACCCGGTAGAATTTTTGAATTTTGGACTTAAGAAGTTAGGGGCCTAGGATAGGTGGTCTTATTAAAATTTGTGGGTAAAATGTATCATAAAAAGAGCCTGTGATGAAGTGGCTAAGTGACACCACTAGGGAGCTATAATGGTGGCGTGTAAGTGGATAAGAGAAGACCTGGGATCGATTCCCTGTGATGGCAAATATGATGCTAATTTTTATGCTTTGAGCATGCAAGAGTTGTAGCCGAATGGAACTCTTTGGGGGAGAGTTTGAATCAGTCAAATGCATGGATTAAGGAGGGATAAGGGGAGAGATTTTAGGGATTTGAGAAGGGAGATAGAGTTGGCCGAATAATGGGGTTTAGTTAGGGATTTTCGACACTTGGGTACTTGTGTGTCGTTTTCTTCCTTTTGTTTAGTCTTTTCTCTCTTTTCCTTTTGCAGCCGAATCTATCATCTCTCCTCTCATCTTTTCTTCCTTTTTATTTTCCAAAACCAGCCCACTACTTCCCTCCATTCATCGATCGTTTCTTTCCTTTACCTCCACTTCTACCGAAATACCACACAAAAAAAAGAAAAGAGAAGTCGAAATTTGTGAACTAGGTGGTGTCGATTCTTTGTTGACCAGCAACCCTCTTTTTCTTTTCACTTTTTAGTGGTAAATTCTCTTATCTTTTAGGCATAAACGGTTTCAAGAAGAGAAGACTGTGGTGAGTACTCAAACTTTAAACGATTCCTATAATAACTGTGAACAAAAGCCGAAACCCCTATAGTTTAGGAGATGGCCGAATGTGGGTATAGGCTCTATTGGGTTCTTCTTTTAATCTTTTTATGGTTTGTATAGTGGAGGAGCAGCAAGGCGTAGGGTCGACTTGGATTAGCTTGGATCATCGGAGTGACTAGATCTAGTCATCAACTTCGGCAAAGGTATGGATTCTAAGGCCATTATGGATGGTGGCCGAATGTGTAAGTGTTGATAATAGATGGTTCTGGTTTTGGTTTAATTATTGTGAGCTGATCTATAAGTGGTTGATTATAGGAGAAATCGTGTAGGGGATCTCGTCAAGGAATATCACAAATCAGGTGTGTAACGAACCCTCTTTCGTAGCTTGTTTCAATAAATGCCGAAAAGCCAAAATGCTGACATTCTGGCATTTCGAGGACTTGTGAGTAAGCGAACGCTCATTGGTTAGTTAGATTCGCTAAGTTGATGATTGGGAACATTGGAAAAGGTAAGAGCATGATTTTTGGCATTCATAGTAAGTTGGGCCTCGAGGGGCTAAAATCGGGCCTAATGGGCTTTTGGGCCCATTTAGGTAAAATTGGTAGAAAATGAAAACCTGTTAAATTGCGCGTTAAGACTGGTAACACCATTATGGAATATAGGCTAAATGGGCCTAGATGACTAGATCGGCTATGTAGGGCCCATTAGGGGTTTTTAGCCCAATAACTCGGTTTCGCTAAAAATGGGCCAGAATCGCGGTTTAAACAAATGAATAGTTAGTAACTGATAATGAATATGGAAAATCCCTAATATCTGGTAAGATTACGAAATTACCCTTATAATATGAAAATGACTGTTTTGCCGCTAGGTAAAAATGACCATTAATACCCCTAAGGTTTAATTATGAATTTGATACAAGGGATTTCGATATACATGATATGTATGATATGCACATGATATGTATGATATGCACATGATATGTATGATATGCACATGATATGTATGATATGCACATGATATGTATGATATACACATGATGAATTCATAATGCATTGGGTTGGGTTTTATATGGATGGAGGAAGTGCAAAAGGGCTATGCCCCAGCCATCAAAAAAGGCTTTTTGCCCCAGCTTATTAAAAGGGCTTTTGCCCAGCTTATCAAAAGGGCTTTGCCCCAGATTATTAAAAAAAGAGGCTAGGCCTCCAGCTATATGATAAAGCTAAAATGCTGCGCCAAAGTAGAGTATTGGTTGGGTGGGTTGAGTTATTCCCCACATGGAGAGCTTGGTTGGTACGGGTGGAGAGTAGCGGATGGTGGGTTGAGTAGTCTCCCCAAATGGGTTGCATTCTTTCATTGACTTTGCATATGATATTGAAATGGGCCTATGGGCCATACCGTTTACAGGAAACGCTTTGGCCCAGTGTTATGGAATATGAAAAGGCTTCAGCCCAGTGTTGTGAAATATGAAATATGAAGAGGCTTCGGCCTAGTATATGCTGAGATGGAGTTTGGGCTTAGGCCCGATGAGGGTGATCGCGCTTTAGGCTCTGAAAGGGGCTTGTTGCACATTGAGTTTCCAAACTCACCCCCTTTCCTTAACCATGCAGGTGAGCCTTGATTTGGGGACTTAGAGCCGGAGGGGATTTAGAGTGGCCACGGTGATCGCTTTTGGGCCTTTGAATAAGCGTTTGGTTTTCTTTAAGTTTACTTTATTTATTATTTATTTTTGGGTTGTAATAAGGCCATTTTAAATTTATTGTTTTTCTTTTTTCTTTTCTGAGATTATTTTATTATTAATAACTTCAAACTGGTTGATATTAATTCAAATGGGCTAGACTTAGGACGTGTTCTCAAACGATACTTGTTTCCAAAATAACACAACGCCTCGATTATCTGATTTATCAAAGTTATTCACTTAAATAAATTTCTACTCGATGTAACCAAGTGTGCCAATGGTTGTGGGCATGTCTAGGATTGGATCTAATCGAAGAGCTTGGTATTTAAGCAGCCTTCATGGCTCACCTCCTCTGTTACGGATTCCTACTTGGTGCCCAGCTTCCATTCACTTTGTTAGCTTAACAAAAGTCGGTTTTTTAAACACTAAAATGAAACATGGATTTTTAAACTTTTATGTGGCACGTCAGATTCGGCCATAATGTCTAGGCTGGGTCTGGGGTGTTACAAGAAGACCTAGTAGTTACCCTTTAGATGGATCTCCCAAAATCTTACTATCCTTCACATAGTTAAACTATTGGAAAAACGGGTATGGAAAACACATCATTAAATAAATTTAAGGAAAAATCGAAGTTTTAATTTTCTTTCCAAAACAAGATCTTGGTTGTGATATTTAAAATAATAAACACTTAATCAAAATTATACCCTTTCGATTCGTCTAGGATGAGTGTTTCGATTGAGTAGCCTTCTCTACTATCCTCAAGCTCACGTCTGCTGAATGTGGGCTCGCTTTGAATCAAAAAGATTTTCAAAAAAATTACCAATAGGGTAATTTTGTAATTTCTATAAAATTTTGGGTCAAGTTGTAAATCAAAAAAATATCTCTAGAAATTTTCTAGAATAATCTCTTCAGAGAATTATCTCTCTACAATTTTCTTTTGAATTCAAGTATGTGTAAATAATGATCCAAGGCTCTTTTTATATAGGGAGAGTTTAAGGAGTACAACGATGATTTAAACTTAATCACTTTAATATTAAATTTAATCTAATATTTAATATTATATTAAATTTAATATTAAATCTTATTAAAATAATAAAAAGTTTATCTACAAGATAAACATTAAATTTAATTTAATATTAAGATAATCACTTTAATATTAAATTAATAAAATACTATTAATATAAGTATCAAATTAAATTAAATATTAAACTATTAAAATAATATTATTTTTGGAATAATTAATCTGAAATCAAATTCTCTAGTAGAGTCCCAATAGGAGTGTAACTCTTTCACTGCTAAACCATCAACGACCAACCGCAATCAGCCATTGAGACGCCGCTATCCCAACCATCGGCACTGCCGTGTCCAGTGATGCAGGTGGGACACTTTACGATAGCCAAAGCCGGTCTGACTGCTACCGGTTTGGTCCAGGTTAATGATGACCCGACTGGTCTAGTCTAACCGCCAATTGGAACGTCATCCCGGATTCACATACCGAGCCTAGTTTGACCAGTTTTTGGGTCTTGGTCTCAATTTTGGGCTTCCAAGCCCAATTTACGATCTCAGGTCCAATTTTCAAGTTTAATTACCCATTGGGCCAATTGTCTAACTTGAAAATTAACTTTAAAAAATATTATATTAATTTTAATTGATTTGATTAATATAATTTTACTTGATCAAAATTATTTTTTTCAAAAATCACTTAGATTTCCCAAATTAATTTTTCAAGAAAATTCTTTAATCAAATTCTCTAGTTGAACAATTCACACGTCTATCTAATTTAATTCCACATCGAATAAATAGACTCAAATAAATTATTCCCAAAGTCGTAGAATTTTCTTCTAATTCAAATGCAGACCGACTGAGCTTTTGTTGAGCTAGCGGATGGACCAATCAGACATATACAATTAGGCTCTAGTGATTGCAATTATGTCCAGAATCATCGTTCTGATAATTCGCAATTACTTAATCATGGAGTCAGTCCATAAGAAGTACCATGAATGAAAACTCCTTATTGTATACTCTTTACGGAAGCAATTCATCAAACTGCTTTGTCCAATAACCTCGTCATGTGTGTGTTACTGTCATATGATATCCTTGATTCCTTTGAGTTAAATCCGTTCACTCAATACAATCCTATTTTATCTCATTGTCACCATTGTGTCTTCTTAATGATCAATATGATCACTGTCAACAAATGACTGTGATAAATTGCTTGTTCAAGAATAAGCAACTCGTGGTCACATTCTATATTTATCAATCCACCCAAAGCTAATGAGAGGATATCATTAACTCTTTAATTGAGCTATGAATTCCACTATTTCTAGTAAAGTCATGCTATACACAAGTCATGTACCTAACGTACTGACTATGGGCTCAATCATTTTTAGAGCATAAGCCTCCACTTATATCAAAGCACATGAATTGCACACGCATGGTTAGTGACTAACTTAGGATTCAGGTAAATCACACCATGAACATCACAAGTGAATTAATTCACAAACAGATTCAGAATTAATTTATCTTGGGTCCAGTCTAATGTATCATTCTACCAATGAATACATCTATGTCTCTACTCGTGGAGTAAATTGCATCGATAGCCAAGACTAGCCATCTCCCCAGTTGAAATTGTCGACGACAAAATAATCCTTCTCAGTATTTGAATCAAATGCTCACTTTGATTCTTTTACGGGATTACTAACTCATTTAGATTATTTACTGAAGTAAGTTGTCTTTCTCGCAATGTAAGCGTTCTTTACAATGCCACTTATCTTCAATTTGAATTTTATACAACCAATGATCTAATATTTACTTGTCACAATTTCGCTATGCATGCAAAATATAAAAGACAAAAAATACAAAAGACATAATAGTGAATGTGAATTTAACTTTATTTATTTATCCATCATTCAAATAAATAGAAAACAGTTATATGTTTACTACAATATGGACACATTTCCCAACATAAACTCCCTTAGATAAGTGACTTTCTCCTCTAATGTAAGCTCCTTTAGAGCATCTTGAGTTTGTTCTTATATCTTCTCACATGATGATTGATTCACTTTCTTATTATTATTAAAAATTTATGCACCATCAAAATTAATAGAAAAATCCTTTCTAGGAGGAAGGTTAGACTCATAAAAAATGACATGTATAGACTTTTCCACTACTAACGTTCTTTTGTTAAACACTCGATAAGCTTTAGAATTTATAAAATAACCAAAAAAAATTACTTCATCACTTTTTTCATAAAATTTTCCAAAATTATCTTTTCATTATTTAAGACAAAACACTTGCATCAAAAAGGATGAAAATAGCTAATGTTAGGCTTTCTATTTTTGAAAAGTTAATATGAAGTTTTCTTTAAAATAGGTTTAATCATTACTCTATTAACAATATAGCAAGCGATGTTTGTGGATTTTGCCCAAAAAACTTTTGGCAAATTATTTTCAAAAAGTATAGTTCTAGTCATTTCTTCTAAAGTTTTATTTTTTCTCTTAACAACTTCATTTTATTGAGGGGTTTCAGGTGCAGAAAAGTTATGGCTAATCCCATTTGAGTTACAAAAATTATCAAAACCAAGATTTTGAAATTTGGTTCCATGGTCACTCCTTACACTAGAAATAGAGTAACCTTTTTTATTTTGATTCATTTTTGAAAATGTGATGAATTTTTCTAAAGCCTCATCTTTAATACTTAAGAAAAGAACTCAAGTAAATCTAAAATCATCAACAAGCATAAATGCATATTGTTTTCCACCCAAGCTTTTTGTTCTAATAGGACCAAAAAGATCTATGTGAATTAGTTGAAGAACTTTACTAGTGGATACATTATTAATAGGTTTAAAGGAAACTATTCTATGTTTACGCTTAGTGCATGCATAACAAATTTTATCTAAATCAAAGTCAATTTCAGGAAGTCCCCTAACTAAGTCATTTTTAACTAATTTGTGCAAAATGCTCATACTTGCATGTCCTAGTTATTTATGCCATAACCAAGAAGAATTTTCATTTTCGACAATCAAATAAACATTTGAATTATGCAATTCATCTAGATGCACCATATAAATGTTTCCTATTCTATGACCTACAAGCATAATCTTATTAGACACAATGTCAATAAATTTACAACCATTAGACTCAAAAATGACATTGAGACCTTTATCACACAATTGACTAACACTTAATAGATTATGCTGAAGACCATTGACATACAAAACGTTTTCAATAAAGATTGAAGATTTTTTACCAATAGAGGCAATTCTTTCTATTTGTTCTTTGGAGTTGTCACCAAATATAACTTCTCAACCACTTTTTGGCTTCAATTCGATAAAATGACTCTTTTCAATGGTAATATGTCTTGAGCATCCATTATCAAGGTACCATGAGTTTGTACTTGTGTTGTTCACCTTGAAGCAATGCTCCTTTCCCTACAAACATAGAATTAAAATTTTTCTTTCGGTACCCAAATTCTTTTGGGTCCATAAGTATTAGTTCCTAAAATTTTTATCTCTTTGGGAATCCATTTTGAAAGAATTTCTACCTTGAGTGACACTAAGTCCTTTTGGAATCTATATACTCTTAACAAATTTTCTTTTATAAAATCTTGAAGGACCTCTATGTTTATAGAAATTAAAGCTTATTCTAAGAAAGTTTGATTTTGAGCTCTTTCCCTTTTTAAAACTTTTTAAAGATACTTTTTTAGATAAAGCTTTTTCCTTTTCAAGCAACTCAAATTTCTTTTAATGATCATCATGAATTTTTTAAAGTAAATTATGCAAGTCTTGCTTATTTTTCTCAAAATCATTTATAATAGCTTTCATATCATGAATTTCACTTCAAAGTTTATGATTTTCTTTAGAGAGTGAACTATTTTCATCTTTTAATTTTGAAAAAATTTTCTTATATTTTGAAACCATAACTCTAAACCAAACTCATCATAGGCATCTTGTAACTCATCAAATGAATAAGAAATTGAATTAGACAAGTTAGAAGATACCTTAGAGTCATCAATGGTCATAAGACAAAGGTTGGCTACTTCTTGATCTTCATCATTGGATGAATCCTCATCACTTCAAGTAGCAACATGAGCCTTGAGCTTTTTTTTTCTTTTTTTGTTTGATCCCTTTTTCTTCCATTAGGGACAATCAAAATTGATACGTCTCGACTTTTGACATTAATAGCATATTATGGGATCCTTCTTTATGGTAGATTCAAGCTTGAGTCATTTTTTTTTGGAATTTTCTACATCTATTGGACCTCATAAACTTCTTGAATCGTCTAACAAACATTGTCATTTCTTTATCTTCATCCAAATCTTCACTTGATTCACTATCTTTATTAGTTGTGGATTTGAGAGCAACACCAACCTTTTTCTTCTCAATTTGGGCTTCCTCAACTACTTTATTGAGCCTCATCTCATGTGTAAGCAAAGAACTAATGAGCTCATCCAAAATCAATATTTCTACATTATTTGCTTCTTCAATTGCAGTCACCTTGGCTTCCCATGATTTAGGCAAGCTTTGAAGCATCTTCTTTACCATCTCTTTATTTAGATATGTGTTCCCATAAGACTTTAATCCATTGGTAATGATAGTAAATCGATCGGACATCACATTGATATCTTCATCGGGCTTCATTTTGAAAGTTTCATAATTTAGAGTAAGAATTCCAACCTTAGACTTCTTTCTTGGCTGGTAACTTCATGTGTGACTTCAGGCTTATCCCATATGTCCTTGGCATTAGAACAAGAAGATACTCTACTATATTCTTCTGGGCCAAGTGCACAAAATAAGATCTGCATAGCCTTAGCATTCAATTGAATGCTCCTTTTATCTTCCTCATTCCTCTCTTTCCTACTTTTTGGAATAAGGAGCTCTGCTTCTTGTTTGAGAGGTGTGGAGGGACCGTCCATGATGATTTCCCATATGGTAAGATCATTTGCTTGTAAAAATAACATTATTCTTGTCTTCCAATAAGAATAGTTGGCACAATTGAAGTAAGAAGGTTTGGAGATATATTCTGATTCTCCAAGAAAAACTAAATCGAATGTAGATGTCATCTATTGTAGATTGATTGACTGAAAGTTAAGCTACCTCAATGATCTCCTCATTGGTTGTTAAATCGTCTAAAAGAGGCTAGCTATAATATCAATTGTTAGCTCAAATAATCAAAGAAATTGTCAAGAGATGGTAAACTGACTTTTCAAAATTTTGTGGATGCTAGAGAATAAGGACAAAAAATTTGAACATAAGAATTTAGAGTGGTCCGGCCCCAATTGCCTACTCCACTACCTTAGCTTTCCACTACTAAGGATTTTTCCAAATTCACTAATTTGACAACCTTTGAGGATAAAGTTTAACCTTACAAACTCCCTTAAGGTTTCTATCTAAACCTTAAAACACAAACTCTCTCAAACAGATACAAATAGGCAAACAAAGAAATAACCCTTATAAGATTAGAATGTTTGCAAATTAAGCTCAATTACAAAGAGAAACACTTGAGCTAAATGAAAACAATGAAATCTCACAAGTGTTTAAAAAAAATTTGTTGAGAATTGTAAGCATAAGGTTGTTTTTTACTGATCTTTAAGCTTGATAATCTCTCTAGTTGTTGTAGGACCTTTGAAAGCTGGTATTTATACGCCCTAATTGATTTCCAATCGTTGTGGTTGTTGGAGGCATGAATAGAGTTGTTGGGGATGAAATAACCAATGCATTTAATTTTCCCGCAACTACGAGTATCTATACTAGCTAAAAATGTATTGATTTTTTTTTTTTTGCATTTAATGAAAAATTCAGTGACTGTTGGAGCTAAAGATATCGATACTAGTGAATTTTTATCGATAACATATGAAAAGGTATCAATATTGGAGCGATACTTAGCTAAATTGGTTGAAAAGCATAATATCAATTTAGTATCGATTTTGAAAGAATATCGATACTTTTTGGCCTGGAGCTATTTTGACTTGTTTTAAAAACAGTTTAATTGATTGATAAAATTCTAACTTGATTGAAATCATTTTAATTTGATTTAAAAGTTTATTCAAAAAAATTTCTAAGAGTTCAAAGTATAAGATTCAAATTTTTATCTCTTAGACTTCATTTGAAATATCATTTTGCCAATTTTATTCAACTTTAACTTTTATTCAAAAATATTTTAATTTATTATATCAAAACTTATTATCAAATAAAACTAGGTATAACACTTGCAAAATTTGAAATTAAAATATGTTTGTTGTTTTTAAATTTATACTCAATAACTTTCTTACTATAAAATCTTTTGAATTTTTATTTAAAGTATATTAATACCGGTTTTTTTTTAAAGTTGACTCAGGGGCTATTATTTGACAGCTTGAGTCTTCTTCACTAAATTTTTTTTTATTACCACAAAATTCTAAATCTGATTATGTTTACAAATTTTTAATGTTCGTTAGATTTTTTTATTTTTTATTTTCAAAACAGCTTGCATGTCATATTCACATAAAATTTGTTTACACTTGTAACTTTCAATATATCACTTACTTTAGTTCTAATAATATCTAGAAATTAATTCTCATGAAATTCTTTTATGTCAATATTATTTTTAATAATTTCATATGATTTTATCACTTAATTCAAACTAATTCTTTGAAAGATAAATAGGATTTATAAGAATAGTTACCATGTACCATAAATCTTATAAATGAGTAGCTATCATTACCTGCGTTCTTTGCATGTATTACAACCAATCATTTTAAAACTGAATCAAACCTGTCTTCCAATGATTCAACCAATTTATTATCAGTTCAACCGTCAAATAAATAACTAAATAAATAAAAACTTCTCAATTCCACGCTTCACAATAAATAAGCCACTTTATCACTTCCTCCAGTAAGAAATATTTGAAATTAATTTATTATTAATTTCTTTCATTCTATTCTTCTAGTTTCTCACGTCTTTTGAAAGAAGCTTTTACTTTAAATTTCTTGTTT
Organism: Gossypium longicalyx; assembly: GCA_025698465.1. NCBI lineage: Eukaryota > Viridiplantae > Streptophyta > Magnoliopsida > Malvales > Malvaceae > Gossypium > Gossypium longicalyx. The sequence continues at coordinate 32,536,086 of CM047006.1, forward strand.
TTTCCACCAAACTTCATTTACTCCTTAAAACACCATACAACATATTTAAAAAGAGAGTTTGGAGATGGAAGAGATCTGCAACAAATAAGTTTTTTCCTTTCTAAAGCTTTATGCTTATTTCTCAAAATCATCTTACTTGAATCACAAACTGATCCATCGATATATTCATCTGAAAATAATAATTAAATTGTTTGAATCCAAAAACATTTTAAATTATTATTTAACCGTGAATATCATCGATAAATAACCATCCATTACACAAAATCAACTCGCCCAAACAATAAAATCAACTCCCAAACCTTACGCAGCCCAAAATCAAATAAAAGAAGACTAAAGAAAACTAATCTGACAGAAACTAGAAAGAATGAGAGGAGAGGAAAACCTAGTAGAAAAAAGAAAATGAAGAGATCCATAGGAAAACCTTAATGAGGGATTTTGTACCACTAATTCTTTTATTATCACAATGGAAAAACTAAAAAGGTCAAAAGTAGCTGTATTGCATTTATTATAGTAAAATGTTTTTATTATAAAAATGAATAAAAGATGGAAATTTACTTTTCAAAATTTTGAGTTAAACAAATTAAGTTATTTGAGTTAATTTGAATTTTTTTCGAATTTTAAGTTCGAATTAAGTTTAATTTTCGAATTCGAATAAACTGAATACTAAACTATAATATTTTATATTTTTATCCCAAATATTTTTATTTTTCCCGAATACTTTTACTCCCTTATACTTTTCCTCAAAACTTTCGTCCTCTCTCATACCACCCCCATTTACCCCAAACCCATTTCTCCTAAACCCATTTCTCCCAAAATTTGTTTTGAATATTTTTCCTCCATTTACATTCCCTCAAAATTTTACTTCTTCACCTCTCAAAATTTTTTATTTTTCCTTAAACTTTTACTTTCCACCCTTTATCCCCAAATAAAAAATATTCAAAAAAATCTAAATAGTAATAATTTTATTTATATCTACTATTTATATTATTAAATTAATTTCACATTTTATGTTATTTATATTATTGAAATATTTAATCATATTAAATGTTTATAAATTTATGTTAAAATTGAATTATTTATGATATCATAAATATTTGTATTAAAATTTTATTTTTGTATCAATTTCACATTTTATTTTTAAGGTAACTTTTATTAAAAAATCACATTTTTTTATATGTAATGCATTTTTTAATTTAAAAATACATAGTGATAAAAATGAAAAGATAATTGAAGCAACTAAGCAAACAAAAAAGCTAACCCGTATATAAAATATTAATAAATAAATTATGAAGAGTTGAAAGTTAATAACAAATTTGATTACGGTTGACAAATTTGATTACAGTAAATGACAACGGTTACAAAGATTCAAAGTCTTTTTTTTTTAACTCGAACAAATATATTCAATTCAAATTCCATCTCACTCAATTCAATTTGAGAAAATTTCAAATCGAGTTAAGATGATAAAATAAGATTCATCAACTCAATTAACTCAAAATTTTTTATTCGATTCGATTAAACGCTCACCTTTATTAATAATTATATCTTTTTATCAATTTCGATTACGTCAACAAACAACAATTGTCAACGCCTAATAATGCTAGGTGTTTTTATTGATTGGGAAATTTCTTTTAATCCACAAAATTATTTTTTCATTCTTTTAATTAATCACCGCAACATTTTAATATAGATTCTTTAAATTAATTCTGCTTTAATTTTTTACCCAATTTATACATAAATAAAAACAAACCAATGTAGAAGATATTAAAACGAATTAAAGAAATAATAATGATTTTTCTTAGGCAACACATAAATAAAAATTAAGAGAATAATATAACATAAGGGTTAAAAAAACTTAGAAAAAAAATTAATTATTCATAATGAAAAAAAAAAAAAGCATCCAATTGAACCCTCAATGACTCAAAAAAAATTAATTGACCTCTTCCATTAACAAAAATTGTTAGTTGACCATTTTGATCATTAATCTCGCTGACATGATAGACAAAAGTTATAAAAAATTATCACATGTCATGTCAACAAAAAAATTTACAAAATATAAAATCTTATTTTAAAAAAATTAAAATGTGCATATAAAATGAATTTAGACAAAAGATTATCCAAATTTATTTTGAATGAGTACAAAACTAAATCATATTAAAATTTATAAAAAAATGAAAATTAATTAAAAATTTGAATATATATAAATATTGAACACGTAAAAACTTAAGAAATATTTATTATTCGTTATATTTTATTAAAAAAGTATGTTTTTTGTCGAAACCATTTTTTTTTAGAAGCGAGAATCGACTATGTTTGAAAGTGAAAATTAAAATGGGAGTCGCCACTGATCTTTATTAGGTGTGATTGGATCACCTTTGTTTTAATAAAACATTTTAATTTACTAAAACAATATTTTTGGTCTACGAAATTCAAGAGAACAAGTTCGGGAGTCGGTTACGTGCGCGGAAGGATTAGCACCCTCGACACGCCCAAAAATTGGTACCGAATTGATTAGTTAGTGTCTTAATGTCGAAAGTTGAAAATCGGGAATGAATTTTAAAATACGATCCTTTTTTTTTATTAATGCTGATTTTAAAAGCGCTTGAATTAGTTCAAAATGATTGTTAAAGATTTCCTCGTCTCGAAGTATCAGAGTATCACATCCCGTAAATTAGGACACGATAACATGAATTCCCGAGCGTAAGTTTGTCTTTAATTTTAATTGGAATTCCTTGTATTTTAAAACTCAAAAGGATATTTGGCTATTTAGAATCAACGAGAAAACCGAAACCCCGTAAGTTATGGCACAATTCCTCGATGTTCCAAAACGCGAAATATTACCTTACTTTGAAATTGTTGTTTTTGAATAATAGCGAATACGATATTTAAACGACGTACGTTGTTTGTTTGGACTAAGATGAAACGATTTATTGGATGAACGTAAAGAGGCTTGATTCATGTGGCGATAATATGAAATAAAAGTAGAGTGCAATATGGAATGATGATACACGCATAAAATATTCCACAAGCGAAAGGCAATAATATGAACATGAGTAAGCAAATTAACGTACATGTAATGACAATAATCGCACAAAGTACATTATTTAAATGTTAACATTAACAATTAAAGACAAATGAATTTAGTAATGATTTAAAAGTTATAAAGCAAATAAAAATGAATAAAATGTAAAACAATTTTAAAATGATAATAAATGAGATTAAAATAAATAATGTGAAAAAGGAAATTTAAAACCAACAATATATAAAACAATTTAAAATAGATGATATATATATATATAATATTAAAATAGGTAATATATATAATAAATACTATATGAAAAAAAAACTAAAATAAAATATAATAAAATAATTTGAAACAAATAAGAGAGTTTAAAATTAGTTGTATAAGATAATTTTAAATAAATATACGTAAAGACAAGTTTAAAATAATATATAAAGAAATTTAAAATAAATATTAAGAGGCTCAAAATAATAATATGTAAAAGAGAAATTTAAAATAAATAATATATAAAAAAATTAAAGTGAATAACATATAAAATAGTTTAAATTAAATATTATGCATGAAAATTTAGAATAGGACATATATAAAACAAAATAAATAATATATGGGAAATTTAAAAATAAATAATAGTGAAAATAAATTTTAAACGATTAGAATAGTGTAACCAAATAAAGTATGAAAAGAAACTTAAAATGGATAATACATATATAATAGTTTAAAACAAATACCGTATAAAAATATTTCAAAATAAGTAATATGTATAGGAGTTAAAACAAATAATATATGTAAAAAGGTTTAAAATCTATAACAATTTACAATACATAAGACGTAAAAAGGATTACAATAACTAATAATAAAACGGTCTAATATAAATAATGCAAGATAAACAAACTTAAAACAATTAACAATACAACAGTTCCTGAAAAAGATGAAATAATAAATAAATAAACAAATTAAATAGATTAGGGCTAAACTGAAATTTAATTAAAAATTAAGGTGCAATTGTAAATAATAGAAAATAGGCCATCAAGGACTGAAATGAGGCGCGCCTAAACAGCGGGGGACTGATTGGGAAAATATTCCCAGCCCTTATGCGCACCGTTTCAGGCGGGACCAAAATGAGACGAGTGCAAAGATCATGGGGTAATGTTTAAAATAAATAAAAAGGGAAACGGGGTCCAAATAGAACATGCGCCAAAAGCGGAGGGATCCAATGCGCAAATAGACCATTAGATAAAAAATGCGCGGATCCTCCGCGGGCATGGGTCGGGTCGCGGGTCAGAGGCTCAAAACGACGTTGTTTTGGCCTTTGCACCCATCACCAAAACAGCGTCATTTCACCTTTGTTATTTAAGTTAAATTTTTTTTGTTGTTTTTTTTTTGTATTTCTGCTTCCTTCTCTAAAAAGAAAGAAAACACCCCCCTTTTCCATTTTCCTTCTCTGCTAGGGTTTATAAAACCCATCATCACCGCCGTCGTCATGCCTCCTTGAAGCCACCGTGATTTCCACCGTAGACGGTGGTCGGGGCCACGTGAAATCGAGTTAGTCTCTTCTTCTTCCTTGATTCTTTTTTTTTTGTTTTAAAGTAAGTTAATAAATAAAAAAATAAAATAAAGAAAGGAAAAATAAATAGAAAGATCGAGATAACAGAGAAAAAAATCGAAGTTAACCTTCTAAATTTTCTTTTTTGTTTTTGATTTCTGATGTTCGTAACCAAAAAACTTACAAAGGGATGTTTCGGCTTTTATAACCGAATTACATAGATTCGTTTTTTTTTTTGGCTTGTTGTCTGCTACTATTTTTTGTTTTTTTCTTCTTGTTTCTTGTATTTTGCGTGTTAGTTTCGTCTTGCAGGTATCAGACGCGTGGAAGGTCGGTGGTTGGTGCCCCGAGCGGTGGTGGTGGCGCGCGTGATGGCCAAGGCTGAGGAGGAGTGGCGGCTGAAAACTTTGGTGGCTAGGGTTTGCTGCTGAAATTTTTTTTTAAGATAGTGGGCTTGGGCTGTTAGGGTTTGTAAATTGGGTTTGGGTATTGTATTATTGAACTGATTTGGTTTATAAAATGGACTTTTATTTGGTTATTTGGATTTTATTTTTTTTGTTTATTTGCCTGGGCCAAAAATTAGCCATTACATTTTTAATATAGTTTTAATAACTAACTAATTAAAAATTGAAATATCATTCCATAAAATATATTATATAAATTATTAATATTATATATTTAATTGTTAAGTGAAATCAGATCAAGTGCAAATCCAATCTTCCCACTGACCAAACTTCTTAATTCAAATCTAGCAGGATAATAAGCAATCCAAAAACAACAAAATCAAATTCGAAACTAGCTAACTACATGTTTAAATTTTAACTACTCTATTTTAGATAAGGTTGAAAAATACGATTTTAGAATTTAATTCTGTAAACCAAGTTAATAAAATTACGAATAGAAAGATTTATAAAGTTCATATGAAAATATATTAACAGTAGGTTAAATAATTAAATAAAAAAATTATTAACTAAAACACAAAGATTAAATTGTAAAAATTTAATTGCTAATAAATTTTAAATTACAAAATATAAGAGAACTAAATTAGCAATTAAGCTAAGAGTCTATTGGTTATTTAACCATTTTATTTGTAAGTTAGTGGGATATCATGGTTAACTCCAATTATTATAATAAGTTTATAATATATTAAAGTCATCTGGGATTCTATTACTTGAATAAAGATGTTGTATTCTTCTAAGTAAGTACGTTGGTCTGGAATGATTTGAAGATACAGTATAATCGGTGTTTTGAAAATCATTGGGTACTATAAAGGAATCCGTCAAGAGTAGTATCCGCTAAGTTTTGTTCTGGAAAGTGTATCAAACTACTATATGTAAAGAAATTGTGTAATAGGATTCGAAATATAGTGTGAAATCTGAGATCCACCGATCAGGTGAAATGTGTATAAGACAGTTAAGTGTAGAGATTGGCATATGGTTATCTGCCAACCAGGAATAAAAAAAGTATCCGCCATGGTCTAAAAGGAAATCCAAAACCCTTGAGTCGAGGAATTCTACAACACCGCTTAAAGGTAATAATGAGTGAGGTTGACTAAGTTCCTTTGAACTCATATGCATATTTCAGTATGTAAGTCCTAAGAATCGAACCAGTGCGTCAGATGGGACCAAGTCAGGTGTAACACCTCTATCTCGTATCCATTGCCGAAACGGGGATACGAAGCATTACCAGAATATACAGATCAAGTAAAAAAATATTTCATTTTATATAGTATTCATGTTAGAAATTAAATATAAAGTCTCTTATATGAACCATCGAGGTCCAAAACATGCATTAGAAACGAGTCAGGACTAAACCGGGTACTCAAAGAATTTTTCGTAAAATCTCTAAATTTTTCCTAGGTGTAGGGGTCACACAGCCAAGCCACACGTCCATGTGCTGGGCCATGTGATCAATTCTGGGCATTTCGTTTTGACATCTTAAAGATGTAGGGGACACACGGCCAGGCCACACGCCCATGTGATAGGCCGTGTGTCACACACGGATGAGACAAACGTCTGTGTCTCTGTCTGTATGGACAAAAATAGACTATTTTCCAAGCTATATTTCTCACCCTTCTTGTCTTTCACCCACACCAACACTTAAACGCATTCACAAACCATATCAAAGCATTCAAAACAAGTCAAATCATGTCTTAAACATGACATAATATCACATACAACCAATGTACCCTTAGGTACCTCAGATGACAATTTATTATCATGTTAATCTATCATTCATATTTATCTAATTACCAAATGCATATATGCATGATTACATTCAATCTTCAAACATGATAAATCCACTTATAAACATATCAAAATATGTTAAACACAAGCCATTCCAATGGCTAGTTTCATTCAAAACATTTACATGTCATTATTGGTTAAATAACCTATACATGCCATTATAATCATAATTGATTTACCATATATATACCGAAATAGGCTGATGGATAGTGTGAGTGATCTCCGTCAAGCTTTCAATCTAACGAGCCTTCGAATTACTATAGAACAGGAAAAAATAAATCAGAGTAAGCATGAAATGCTTAGTAAGTTTGTATAACATGATAATTAACTTACCACTCATTTAAATTCAATATAAACATACAAGGCACATTCAATCAACTTGATCACGAGCCCTAACACATATCTTCATCACCCTTGTTAGTCATATATTTCACATAAATATTAAGAAACATGTATGGGCTCAACAATAATTAGATTTCCATGTACATATACCTTCCACATCGTGTATTCTTATAAAATATACAAATCATATTCTTGTATTTTAAGTACATTTTCATAATAATTCGTCTCGAGTTCAGATTATTTCATGTAGGAACTTTGCCCATTAAATCATTTGAAATGTCAGTGTCACACGGGTAATACATTTAAGGTGTACAAATCTATAATCATGGATGAACATATTCATCAAACAAATTCCATGTTTATATATTATCATATCATATTTCCATATATCATGTATCATCATTTTCATGTATTTCAGGCAGATACATGTATTAATTCATTTCATATTCATATTATATCATGTCAGGATTTTTACCTGTTGAATCATTGAAAACATCGATGGATACACAGGTAGTACACTCAAAGTGTACAAATTAGAAATCCGTCAATTCATATTTAGGAGTGCTCTTTAAAGCACATAATCGGAAAATATTCTCTCAAGCCATATAACAGGAAGCTCACAAAGAGCCATTAATCGAGAAGCTCACAAAGAGCCTATCAGGAAGCTTATCCGAGCTATATAACAGGAAGCTCATAAGAGCCATAATCAGGAAGTTCACAAAGAACTTTTAATCAGGAAGCTCACGAAGAGCCTATCGGGAAACTCACAAAGAGCCATACAACAGGACTCTGGATAGCCATATATATTGGGAAGTTCAAGCAAGCCATATTAGGACTCTCACAAAAAGCAGCGTTTGTGTCTGCAATATATGCAGGATCACAACCGATCATATAATAGGACACTTACAAAGAGTTACGGTAGTCCGCAACACATGCAAGATCACTACCGATCAGGATGCTCGCAGGAACCGTATAATAGGAAGCTCTAGAGGGTTTATAACAGAATGCTCGTAAGAGTTATGGTGTGTCCACAACATATGTAGGACCACAACCAATCGGGAAATCTTGTATCCATCGAATTCCATTAATCAAACGGGATTTAATATTTATCAGGCTTTGTCAGATATGTAACCAATTTCATGTATATGACATTTATACAATTCACATACACAACATTCAATTCTAGCATATAAATATACACAATTTAGTTACATGGACTTACCTTAACAAATGTTCATGTACGTAAAATCTACTAATCTGACATTTTTTTCCTCGTTCTAACTCTAAATTTGGTCTATCCGAATCTAATTGGTCAAAATAAGCTTGCTTGAGCTACTTTCTCTTAGCTAGGGTTTCCATGGAAATAATTTAGGAAACATGATGAAAAAGATGATATTTTCATTATTTAATTAATTATCTTCTTTTATTTTTTTCACTTTCCAATTTCATCATTTTCTTTATTTTATTTTACATGGATGAATCATCATCCTTAATCACTAAGCATTTTTAAATGGTCTATTTACCATATAAGGACTTCCACTTTAAAGTTCTATAGCTATTTAATCCCTTTAGCTATTAGAACTCAACTTTTGCACTTTGTGCATTAGTCCTTTATCAAATTAAACATGTAATCGGTAAAATTTATTTACGAAATTTTTATATGACATTACTATCATACTATAGATCATAAAATAATATAAAATAAATTTCATTTCCAGAATCGGATTCGTGGTCCCAAAATCACTATTATGATTTTATCGAAAACGGGCTGTTACATCAGGGATATGCCATGGTGGTAAATCGAGGGTAATATTATGCATACTGAGGGACACTTTTAGAAATATGTTTTCAAATGAAAAATAGTAATACACGCTATGAATATGTCTATTTTATCAAACATTTATATTGTATGACTTTATACTACCTTTGAGAGCCCGTGACAAATGATAAATGTTTCATTCAAACCCTTTTTTCATAAAAAGGATTTTAAATAAATAATACGTAAATTCATTGTGATTTGTCGCAGACTGTAAAATTTTGTTAAGTATGTAAGTATTGTGACATCTTATATTCGGATAGGTAAAGTATTGTGACATCTTACATTCATGAGTATGTATTAATGTTGGTTGTTGACTCCTTTAGCTTGGCATGTACGTAGGCCGAGTTTCATTCAATAACGAATTCGAATGACTTGGTTTGTAATTCGATGAATGGTAAGTTATATTATACTCTTTAAAGTGTTGTGTTTATGAATGAAAATGAGTTTGAGTCATTTAAATGTGTTTAAAATGATTGGGAACCTATTGGTACAATATAGTTTTGTTTGGGAATGTTTTTGAAATGTTTTTGGGTCACTCGGTGAGTGATCTCACAACCACAGAATTGCAACATAACGACCCTGGGACCTGACGTCGTGGCCTTGCATTTCTCTTGTCCTGACCTTGTTACTCAGTAGGGCTTGTGTCACAACATTAAAAGTCCCTTGTTGCGGTGTCGTGCCATTGTAACAACTCTACACTATTTTAAGTTTTTTTGACTTTTTGAGGCTTGTCTTGTGTTCTGATAACCTCCAATCAACTTCGACTAAATTCTAAATGATTTTAAATTGTTTTAAAACTTTCAATTTGCCTAAAACATAGTTTCATTATTTTATAAAATTTTTTAAAACTTTTAATTCTTAAATAAATCCAAGATTTCTTACTTGTACATGTTTCGGTGGCATCTCCGATCTGCACAGGTCATCTGGAACAGATAAGAGGTATTACAATTCATCTCATTCATATCTAGTTAGTACATTATAGAAAAAGCTATAAGTTTCATCCATCATTTGAATTTGTCTCAGAATGACCCCCTGTCCATCCTTAGATTTCTTTTCTATAGATGCTCACTACATTGTTAAGGATTCATATATTAACATACTCAATGAACATGAGCTTGAGTACATAGATTTGTTGGAGAATCAGCTGAGATGAATGTGAAATGCGTGTTAGCATCGATAAAATATTGTTAATATATTTTCATTAATTTGTCATTCAATGTATATTCTTTCTTCCACATGTTCAGGAACCTTTGGCAAGATTTTAAGTTGTTTGAGCTCTTCCTCTACAGTCATGTAAACTTCTTTCTCTTGTAGCTTCTGCGTATCCTTTTGCTTTTAGATCCTTTGAGTTGTGTTTTAAATCTCGAAAGACTCCTTTCCTTTTTTCTGCGATCTTTGCTTAAAAATAATATCCTAGGTTGCCATAATTTTTTCCTTATTCTAAAGTAGATTATGCGTGGTAATTATTTTGGCTAGACAGCCTACTTGGTTTTCTGATCTTTAAACTACTGAACTATTTTATTGAGCAAACAGGAAAATTTATAGTTTTGGCACCTGCTAATTGGATTTTATCATTGGAGCTCCATTTCGTTCTTGATTTCCTTTCTACTCTTTGTTGACCTCGTGTAACCATGGGGGTGCCCCAAGGCTTTGGTTACCAAAAACAAATTGCTTAAATGGTTTGGTATTTGCTTAATACTACACTCATCGATGCATCATTAGTGTTAGTAGTACTAACCAAAGTATTTGCTTGGTCCATGCAATGGCACAAGTTGGAGGTATGGTTATGTTGTAACCTGAAGTGGGAGTTAGCAAAGTGAGATTTAAGAAACTCGTCGTGCGATACTTCAAATCTGTCGTCCTCTAAAAAGAACAGATAATGTTTTACCAAATAAATATGTTATGTTAGTATCACAATCTCTAATGGATACTAAAATGTCAAATGTCAGTAATTCTTTCCCCTCTATTTTTGTACCTGTTAGAAATTTTTGTATTACTTGAACAAAATTTTGTAATAGAAACTTTGGCATTCACCCAGGTTGACCGGTCAAAAAACTTGCAAAATTAAATTTTTATAAAAATTAGTAAAAATTATTTAAAAATTTTAAAAATCCTTTAAAATTGTAAAAAAGTGTTTAAGAATTATTAAAAATATTTTAAAAATAATACTTTTTTTAAAAAATTGTATAAATTATAATAATTTTAAAAATAAAATTTTAAAAAATTTTAATATATTTTTAAATAAATATTAAAATTTTCTAAATATTTTTTGCTAAATTATATATATTTATAATTTGGTAAACTAGCAAAATAGTCAATTTTGTTTGTTTTAGGTTACATTTTAGTCACTTATGTTTAAAATGTTACGTTTTAGTCGCTTATGTTATCGTGTTGTAACATTTTAGTCACTAAGCTGTTAATTGCCGTATAACGGTATGCTAACGTGGCACGTTAAATCATTATTTCAAACAAGAATTTTAGGTTCAATTATACAATTGGTCTCCATATTTTTTCGTTTTGAGCAATTTAATTGTTTTTCTTTTATGTTATTTTAACTTTCCTTTTTTTTTCATTAATCTCTTTCGCTTCTCCCTCTATTTTTCTCACTTCTCCATATCTTTTATGTTATTTTAACTTTCCTTTTTTTTCTTTTATGTTCCTTTCTCTCTTCTCCCTTCTCCATATTCTAATGGCGGTTTCAAGGGCCACCTCAAATGATTTTTGTGCAACCAGACCCATAAATCCATCATATGGTTTAATACTAGACATTAACAAGTAACCTTTAGTTGACTGACATAATTTGTAAATGCATGTTTGAAATTCAAAATTCTTTGAATTAATTATTAGATCATTCAAGCGAAAAAACTTTGTATATGCCTCATGTTTGAAATCCTATTTCTTTGAATTAATTATGTGGAAAATAGAGATGAAGAAGGGAGGAAAACAAAGGAAGAAGTAAAAGAGAATGAAAAAAAAGGAAAAAAAAAGTAAACATACAAGAAAATTATTTTAAAGATTTTTTTATAACTTTTTAATATTTTTATATATTTTTAAATAAATTTTAAGTTTTCTAAATATTTATTTACTAAATTTTATATTTTTACAAAAAAAAAAATTCATTTCAAAATATTTTTAATAATTTTTTGACCGGTCAACCCCTAATGAATGCCCAAAATATCTAATGCTAAAATTTCTGAAATTTTTTTTGAATTAATATTATTTTCTAAAATTTGGCCTATTAATTTTATTTTTCATATAAAATTCTTACGCAGGTTGTTTCATTAGGATTAAAGGCAGATTTTACTGAATAACAAACGAGCAGCAATTTACAGAATGCAATGGAGAAAAAATGGGTTAGCTTTTTTCATAAATTTTAGTGATATGAAATCAACATAAATGTTGAGAGAACTTCACTACATGCATTTCTTGATTAAAGATAAACATATAGGTGCCTGATCTCTACTTTGCTCATATTTTCATAATTACCCATTGCAGTGTGTTAATAGCCCAAAAGATCATTTTTTTTACATGCATTACCACCCTTCAAAGGTAATATTCAGTAAGTATATGTTTACAGCATTATATCTGCAATCATTTCTTTGTACCAAAAAAAAAAAAAAGAGAGCAAGAAGTATTGAAGTTGAAGGGGGGGGGGGCTATTGATGTGTGTGTGAGGGGCGAACTTAGGGGAGACTGGCATGAGCCCGACCCCTCTAAAATGTAAAATTATATTTTAGGTCTTTAAAATTTTTTTAAAAATTTTAAATTAGTAAAAGTAAAATTACACTTTGGCTCCCCTAAAATTATAAAAATTTAATTTAATCTTTTACAAATTATAAAAATATAAATTATAAAAAAATTAAAATTTCATCCGACCCCTTTAAAAAAATTTTTAACTTCGCTCCTGGTGTGTTGTTTTCTAGCCCCCAATGATGTGGGTGATGAGTGCTAATTCCTTTAATTTGCACACAAGCTGTAGTGGGACTTAATGTTAGGAAGGACTGTGTCCTTTATGCAAGCCATGGAGGCCCCTTCCTCTATCTTTTCTGTTTAAGTTGGTAGGGAACATTAATTATTCCACCTTTTGCTCTACACCATATATTTGTTTGCATGTGTGGCAGACCCCATCTTTGCATCAATACTATTTGGGCAAAACCTCTTAAATTTTTATTTTTATTTTTTGTAACATAGATGCTGGCTATTGCCTGTTATCTGCAATGAAATCAATTCTTATTTTAATTAAAAAATACAATTGGATATTGACTATCATGATGATATTTGTAGTTTATAATTGAGATTTGATATCCATATTTTAGATTAAACTAAATTTAAATAAGTATAAAATATACTAATAACATACATAAATCTAATTATAATTTGATTTAACCCGATATTAAAACTAATACTGAAGGAAAAATAAATATATTTATTTCGCTTAAATATCGTATTTGTTAAATAGTATAATTTTTTAATAGAAATAGAAATAGAATAAATTTCACACCCTTCAATCTCAATCAAAGGTAATTGACATGCAATTGTTTAATTACAACCAAGAAACCAAGATGGGACAATGTTTCCAATCATCTTGTTGCTTTGTCATCTCATTTTCACTTACATGCTGAATTATTGGACATTAAATTTTCCCCAATTGCTTGGTAATAACAAGCATATACTAAACAATTTAGCTTTTCAGTTTCCAGATCCAGTTAACTCATGAGTCATGAGAAAGTGGCTTCAATAAATAAATAAAACGAATTAATTACTTAGCCTGACGATGAAATTACAAAATTAATCTAATCCACAGGTCAAGTTGTTATCTTAACTTTTTTATACTTTCTAACACAAGTTCAATTAAGGTCAAATCAATCATTTATTTATTTTTATCGTAATCAAGGTATCTATCATTCGACAGTAGTGGTTAATTTTTTTATCTATGAATATTCTTCAAAGAGGTAAACGGTTGATCATAAAATATACTTAATTCCCTTGAGGGAGACTTGAACCCTTGGCTATATGGTTAAGTGATAAGATGAGTAACTATCACACTATACTTTATGGTTATCAACAACTCATTTTTACTATTTACTAATTATTTTTAAAATATTTATATATCTATAATTAACTTTGAGTTAAATCACTTTTTTGGGCTTGAACTTTGTAAGTTTTTTCACATTAGGCTTGAACCTTTTTTGATCCAAGTTAGATCCTAAATTTGACAAGTGTTCTCGTATTGGTCTAAACTTTTTTTTATCCAAGTTAAGCCTTGAATTTAACAATTATTCCCACATTGGGGCTCGAACTTTCTTTTTTGTTCAAGTTGATCCTTGACACCCTAGAGTTTAGGCCCAATGTGAGAATAATTATTAAGTTCAAGCCTCAATATGAGAACAATTGTCGAGTTTAGAAACTAACTTGAACAAAAAAAATAGTTCAAGCCCTAATGTGAGACAATTGCTTGTTGAGCTCCCGATGTGCGAACAATTATAAAATTTATGACCTAACTTAAATAAAAAAAATTACAAAATTTAGACCCAAATAATAATTTAACCCTTAAATTTAATAGATATTTTATTATGAAATTATAAGTGTATCGGCCAATACAATATTAATCGATGTTAATCATGTTGTTGAAGTTATTAAGTTGGTCATCCACTTATTTGACATCATAACATAAGCATGAGTTAACGATTATTTTTCTCTTAAAATACCTTTTTCGATTAAATATCAATATAATTATGTATTAATTAATAATTTTATAATAGTAGGAAGGTAAAAAGAAGGAAAGATGACAAGTTAGATGGAGGTGAACCAACACTTGTTAATCATTCATTTGAGAAATAATTGTTGGTAGGACCTTTTCATATGACCACACCACGTATTGTCATGTTTTGATTGATTGGTTGTTTTAAATTCCTATATTTTTCTCTCTTTTTTGGTAAAACTAAATTTTTTATTTTGAATAATATATTCACATATCTTTGGCTACATTGAATATTCATTTTAAAATATATATTTGTTAATAATTATGAATCATTGCTCGCACAAAGGACATAAGAAGTGACCAACTTAGTCTTTCATCATCGTTAATTTTAATATATCATTATTGAACTTTCTATAAAGTGAAAAATTGATTTCATTAGTGTGGATTCGTATACATGGTAAAATTCTATTCATTTGTAGATTTGGATAATATTTTCATTATTATCCTTTATTAATTTGGAACATATGTAGATATTAATTTTTTGATATTTATTATATGAATCTACTTTATTTACTTAAATAATAGGTTGAAATTTGGATACCAATTATTTGAATCTGTTTTATTTCTCCGAATAATAGATCTGAATTTAGTTTAGATATCCAAATTTATTATATATATTTTACTTTTCACATTTTTTATTTTAAAATTTGTTTACACTTGCTAAATTTGGATGTTTAGTAGATTCAAATATCTAATATCTAATTTAATTAATTTAAATTTGATTTCGATTAATAACACCCAAATTTAATATAAATAATAAACACATTTAAATTTTTTAAGCAAATTTTTTAATTTCGAATGATCTAAATTTTTAATTATTTCTTAATAATGTTTCGCTTCTTGGTTGTTTACTTGATTATTTTTTTGATTTTTTTGTCACGTTCGTAGTTAATTAGTTTAGTTAATTTTAGTTTTCAATAAATCATTTGAATTTGTCGGTTAAATAATAGAAAGACAATAGTTACTAGTACTTTTAGTCTTTATGGGAAATATATCTTTACTCACTGCACCTATACTATTAATTGATAAGTGTACTTGCCTTAGTTAGATTTTTAGCTGGTTTACGACTACGTCAAGTTTTTGGCGTCATTGCCAAATACTAAAATATTAGGAAAAAATTATTTCTATTAATTTAGCCATTTTTTTAATTTTAATAATTTTGTTTTTAGTTTATTTTTTATATTATAATTTTTTGTTTGTTTGATTCTGATAGGTTCCTTTAGTTTATGACTAGAGGAAACTCATCAGAACTGTTAATTTTTATCAGTGAGATCGAGAAAATTGCTCGCAAAAATCAGAGAGAAGTTAAAAAAGCAATGCAAAGTCAGTAGATATTAATAGACAATCAAGAGGAAAATGATATTATCATAGAGATGGAAGATAATCAAAATAATCAGCATGTAACACCCCTAACCCAAATCCATCGTTGGAATATGGTTACAGAGCATTACCGTAAAAACGTAACTTTAAAACATACATTTCAATACTCAACATAAAAATATCATAAATCATTCATATACATGCATATCATCCATTAGTCGAGCCTTCGAGGCCTTAAAAAACACTTTAAAAACAATTTGGGACTAAATTGGAATCAACCAGAAAGTTCATGAAAAAGTTCAAAAATTTGGACTGTAGGGGTGACACGACCGTGTGACTCACACGGCTGAGACACACACCCATGTCTCAGGCTGTATAACAATCGAAATAGGGACATACGGCTGTGTCCCAGCCCGTGTCCATGCTCGTGTAACTTACAAAGTTGGGTTACACGGCCAAGCCACACGCCCGTGTGCTAGGCCGTGTAACTTTCAAAATGGCCTCACACACCCGTGTGCCAAGCCGTGTAACTGCCTGACTTGTATGCCTTAAAACCTACAGGGGACACACGACTGAGTCACATGTCCATGTCTCAGGCTGTGTGGACATGAAATTTGCCAAAATCAAGCCATTTCCAACACCAACCCAAATGTGTACCTACAAGTAATTTGCACCCATGACCAAGGCATAATAAACATACTAAAACATGCATAAAATGACTAATTCGAATGACCAAATCCATTCAATTAATATTCCACATAAGACACCTCAAAAGCAAACATATAAACTTACTTATACATATGCATATTTGACCATTTCTCAAGCATAAACATTTAATCAAATAACATTTCATAAATACCATAATTATGATAATTAGAACTTGCACACAAACATACCATTTGGTCACTCAAGCATGCACCATAACTTAACTATATCCACACACATCGACAAGGCACCAAAAGTATCAAGATTACATCAACCAAAATGACATATACAAACCAAACTCATCAACTAACATTCAACTAAACATCAACCATAAGTCCACCTATACATGCCATTATAACCTTGGCTAAAACATCAAAAACTACCGATACAATCGCTGGATAGTGTAATATATCTCCAACGAGCTTCCAAACCGTTCGAGCTTCTGATAATCTGTAAAGTAAAGGAAAATAACTACATAAGCAATGAATGCTTAGTAAGCTCGTACAAACTTTAAATTTAATATTCCATTTCAATGATGAACTTTATAGGATAATTATAAACCTATACCAATGCCATAAGATTTATAAAACTACATAATCATTAACTCACAAATGAGTAAATCCTTCAACATCACGTATACTTTTCATTCATAACATAATAAGATTTTATAAGTTGTATTACATAATTATCAAATTTTTATTAAGACGATGAACCATTCCATTTACTTACTTTCCACTTCATTTACTTACTTTTCATTCCATTTACTTAGCAGAAGCTTAAAAAATATTATCAATTCACGAATTAGTGTCTTTATTCATTACATAGATAAATTCATCCATAGCATAAGTAAATTTCTCACATATAAGTAAGTCCTTTAACTCTTCAATCCTTTTATATCATCATGTTACACCTCAATTATGAACTTACCATTTCATTACCTTTTCTTACCCATATATTTGCATAATACAAGACATAAGCATAAACATCAACCAATTATACAAGCTTGACACAAGCCTAAATATCATCATCAATACACAAGTTAGTGCATTTATACATTACTCTTTTGGGATCAACCACATGATAAGTCATTTCATAAGAAAATATATCTTTTGATTCATACAACATTTTCATGCACATAAGCATATTTCCATTTGGACACTTACCATCTCGATGAATATCATTAAGATTAAGAATGATGTCAAAACCCTATTTTTATTTTTGAGATCAACTTTTTATTTTAAAATGAAAATGGGAGTCGCCACCAATCACTTTTGTAAGGTGTAATCAGATCACCTTGTAATTTGATCGTTTTAATAAGAGGTTTGATTTACTAAAACGATGTTTTTCGGTCTACAAAATCTAGAAAATGGGTTCAGGAGTCGTTTACATATGAGGAAGGATTAGCACCCTCATAGCACCCAAAATTGGTACCAAGTTTATTAATTGATGTCTTAGTATCGAGAATTGAAAATTTGAAAAGAGTTTAAAACACGATCCCTTTTTTGTATTAAGGCACTACCTAACTAAAGTAATTTTTGTGAAAAGAGCTTATTTCAAGTTAATTGAGAAAAAAGGCTCATGTCCCATAAGTTAGGACACAATGCCTTAAATCCTCGAAAACGAGAATAAATGCCAATTGATCACTACTTAAATATCATTTTTTATTTATTTTAAAATAGATATTTGATTATCTCGATTTTAGAAAGAAGTCATATTCTGTAAGTTAGGAACACGACCTTTCTAATTCCAAAAATAGTGAACATTGCCTCGATTTAAAATTTTTTTTATGCATCGTGCCAAAACGAATGTAACGTTTGAAATAATGTGTGTTTGATTTATTCGGGTATAATATAAAAATAGATAAATATGTCTAAATATGACACTTGGCACAAAAATTAGCACAATAAAGTAATATAATAACGAGTAAAAAGAAAGATAACATAATAAATGGGTAAATCAATAAAACTAAAATACTATGCTAGTGAATGATGATAAATTGATAATACACTATAATGATAATAAAAAATAACAATTTAATAATAATAACAATAATTATACTAGTTACCATCATAATCTTAACATGAATAATAATAATAATAATAATAATAATAATAATAATAATAATAATAATAATAATAATAATAATAATAATAATAATAATAATGTGTAATACGATGAAAATCATGAAAATAAGATAAGGGAAAAGAAATAATAATTAAAGAAATAAAATAATAAAAATAAAAATTTGAAATTAAATAAATAAATGATTAAATTGGAATTAAAATGAAATTAAAAGCATAAATTGTAAAAAATAAGTAAATAGATAAATATGTAAATAAACAAAATTAGAATTATGAAATATCGAAATTAAATAAACCGAGAACTAAATCAGAATTAGAATAAAATTAAAAGCATAAAATTAAATAAAATAAGTAAATAAAATACCAAAATAAAAAAATAAAAAAGGACTAAATGAGCGATTATTCCAAGTATTATTATGCACACCATTTCCCAGAGACTAAATGGTCAAAGGACCGAAATAAAAAAAATAAACTTAAATGGATAAACTAAAAAAAGGAAAAAGGATGGAATTAGAACCAAAATAAAACACGTGTAAAGGGGGAGGGACTAACTAGGAAATTATTCCCTGTCCCCAAATGCGTCATTCCTTAAGGGACTGAATTGAAACAAAATCAAAATCATAGGGTAGAAATTAAAAAAAAAGACTTGATTAAAAAATGATAAAAAAGCGGAAGGACTAAAGGTGCAATTAGATCCCCCTTTAAAAAACACGTGGATTCTAGGTCGGGTAGTTCGGGTCAGATCAGGTCGCGTCAAAATGACGTCGTTTTAACGTCTAGAAATCGGCCCAAAACGGTGCCGTTTTGCACCACCTATTTAAGCCAACAATCTTTCAAAAAAATCATTTCAAACCTGAGTTTTAAAAAAAAACTGAAAACCTCTCCCCTCTATCAGAGCCACCCTTCGGCCGGCCTTGGCTCTGGCGAGTCATCGCCGTGCCGGCCATCGGTCACCGGCGATGGCTCCACCGTCCCCGATGGCTAGAAAACCCTAAAAAAATCTCTTTTTTCCTTTTTTTTGACCCTTATCTCGAAGGCAAAGCCTTCTATTTGCGACAATAAAAAAATAAAAAAATAGCATGAAGAAAGCCCTGATCTCGCTGCGTTTGTTGAACCCCTGTCGGAACCCTAGTGGGTTTCGGGCTATTCAAACACTGGAGGTGGTTTCCGACAGTGGCTAGAGATGAACCGACAGATAAGTTTCTTTTTCTTTCCTTTTTTATTTCATGTGTCTTTTATAAAAATAATAGATAAAAAAATAATAAAATCACCTTTGAATTTTTCTTTTATATTTTTGATTGCTTTTCCTGTTTCTCTCTATTTGATTACTGTCTTCTTAAAAAAAATCCCTTCCAAAATACAATCTATTCTCCGACTTTTATAGCCATTTTACACTTGTTTAAAATACATATATATTTTTAATCTTGTCACTGTTCCTGCGTCTGCTTCTGCTGTTCCTGTCTTTTCCATTTTTCTTTATAGGTAGTAGTTGGTGATAATGGTGGCAAACCTCGAGCGACGTGCATGCGAGGGTGGCAGCGCGAGGGAAACACTGGAAGCTCCAGGGTTAGGGTGCAGCGCCAAAAACCCTAGGGTTTTTGGCGTTCTGAAATAGTTTGGGCCACTTGGCCTTTAGGTTTTTATTTTTTGGCCATTTGGGCCTATAAATGTAATTGGACTTTGGGACTTTTTATTTTCATTTTTATTTTTGGTTGTTGTTTAGGGCTCGAGCTAAATTGACCCATTACATTTGCCCCTCTTTGTTCATTATCGTGTAACGAGAATGGAGTAAAGACTTTAAAAGGGCCAATTTTGCCTGGACTTGCCGAATTTTAACTTCTTTGGTGCTTCTTTTCTTCAAGTAACCTCATTCCAACTCATTGCAACTTCAGGAGTATAGGAATTGTAATTTCAATCTGCTTCACTGCAACTTCAGGTAGATATTCGTATCTTCAACCTACTTCACTGCATCTTCAGGGAGATAAGATTTGTAGCTTGTAGCTCTAGTCTATTCCACTGCAACTTCAGGGAGATAAGATTTGTAACTTGTAGCTTTAATCTGTTCCACAACAACTTTCAGGGAAATAAGATTTGTAGCTTTAATCTACTTCACTTTTACTTTAGGGAGATAAGATTTGTGGCTTTAATCTGCTCTATTGCAACTTCAAAGAGATAAGATTTGCTATCTTCAATCTGCTCCACTGCAACTTTAGGGAGATAAGATTTGTAGTTTTAATCTGCTATACTGCAACTTCAGAGAGATAAGATTTATGGCTTTAATTTGCTCCACTACAACTTTGGGGAGATAAGATTCGCCACGATGACTTCAGTCCGTCCCATTGCAACTTCAGGGGTATAGGATTTGTGGTTTCACTGATCTATTACACTGTTCTTTGGGGATCATGACCTGTATAATCCATTTCATGGGCCTATATTCATGCCAAATAATTAGGTTGTTATGATTAGAATGAATTAGATGCTCCTAACTAGATGTGCATGAATGATATTTGCATGAATGCAGAATGTCATTTTTCGAGAATGATCCCCTTTTAATGCTTAGGTTGACATTGCTCGTTGTTCACCAAGGTTCTGTCACTGACGCATTATCCTGCCTTCTTGTTCAGCTGGTATTTTTGACAGAGAACCCGAAGAAATAATCAGAATTTAGACTATTCGTTCCCAAACATTTCCAACTCTTAAATTTGGTTACTTCTGACTAGTGGTCTTATTTCAGGTCCTTGTACTATTTAAAAACCTTCCAAAGCAATATGCAATCCTTTTACTTAAATATTATTTGTCCGTTAATCGTTATTTCAATGAAAAATACTTGAAAAAGATCGTAACAATGGACAAGATTGAAATTTATTGGGAGCAGAGCTCGAAATGAATAGATTAATCAAAGATAGCAAACGTTGCTAAAATACAAAAATGAGTAAGATGAAATAGGTGTCTCAAAATATTGCAGTATGAGCTTCTCTGCACAAACGTCTCGAGGAACATTTTGAGTCTGATATATATTTAGGAGATTTAAAGTACTTTGTTGATGCCCCAAGATATAATGTTCTTCCTTCTGAGAAGACCCAACCGCCACATGTTTAATCTTCAATCAAATTGAGTTGCCATTTTTTGGATGCGCCCTTTGCGAGTTTTTGCCTTGGTCTCTCCCCTTTTTTTTTTACTTTAGATGAAGTATTTCTTGACTGAATTTGAATTCATAAGACTAGGCAGGTTTTTGCCATCCATCTTGATCAAAATCAGAGCTCGTCCAGAAAAAAACCTTCTTTACTAGATAAGGTTCTTCCCAATTTGGCATCCACTTTCCTTTGAAGTTTTTTTGTATGGGAATGATATTTTTAAATACTAGGTCCCCCTCATGGAATTCTCTAGGGCAAACTTTTTTGTCATAAGCTCGCATCATTCATTTTTGGTAAATCTGACCATGATGGATAGCCTTCAACCTCTTCTCTTCAATCAAGTTCAGCTGATCATATCGGGATTGAATCCATTCTACTTCATCTAACTTCAAATTTGACAAAACTTAGAGAGAAGGAATCCAGACTTCAATGGGAAAAACCGCCTCCATTCCATAAACCAATGAGAGAGGCATTGCCCCGGTGGAGGTGTTAACAAACGTTCAATAAACACAGAGGGCAAATGGTAACTTATCATTCCAAAATTTATAAGTCTCGGTCATTTTCCCCACGATCTTCTTCATGTTTTTATTGGCTGCCTCCACCGCAACATTCATTTTTGGGCGATATTGTGACGAGTTGTGGTGTAACAGCTCGATTTTGGGCTAGTTGAAACAGTGGTTTCGGGACCACAAATCCGACATAGTAAATCTTGTTTTTATTATATTTTCATGATCTACAATTTCACGGAATGATTTTTTGGAAATTTCATTCGAAAATTTTGACGTTTGGGCACTCAATTTAGTCAAAAGGACTAAATTGTAAAAAGTGCAAAAGTTGAGTTCTACATGTTAGATGTGTCAAATTATTTTGAAATTTTAAATTTGAGGTCTTTAAATGGTAATTAGACCATTGGTTAATTTTTGAACAAAAATAGACATGAAATGAGTGAAATAAAATATTTTTAAGTTAGGGGCATTTTGGTAATCTAATAATTAAAAGAATTAAAAAAGCCAAAATAAGCTAATTTTGTCCATCTTCTTCATGTATCAGCCAAATCTACCATAGAAGCCATGGCTAGGGTTTGGTTCAAGCTTCCAAGCTCATTTGTAAGTGATCCCGAACCCCGTTTTTAATGTTCTTTACATTTTTGAAGTCCTGGTAACTCGATTTACCTATTTCTACCATTATTTTGAGCTAGGGTTCATGTTTAAAAATTTATCCATGAGTGATTTTCATGTGTTTTGATTTCTAATGGTAGAAAATGAATGTTGGGTGTTAAATAAATGACTTTTGCTAAGTGATTTTCGGTGAAAATGCTTAAAAGGACTAGATTGTAAAAGTTATAAAATTTGTCATAAAAGTGTGATTTAGTGGAAATTGTGGGCTGCTATAGTTATGAAAATGATTCGGCTAGGCTTAAAGAACAAAGAAATTAAATGAAAATCATTTTACGAGTCTTAGGGAAAAAGTGTAAATATGACAAAGTTTAGGGGCAAAAACATAATTTTGCCATAATATGTTTTTTGGGTCTATATGAATAATATGAGTCCTAAATAATCTATATTTGAAATGTTAGTGTAGATACTCAATTTTGCCTGGGCCCAAAAATAAGTCCAAAAACAAAAATAATAAACCCCCCCAAAAAAAACGAAGTCCAAGTTCAGTCCAGAATTACAAATATAATTTGGTCCGATCGGAATGGCCCATTACTTGAAAATATT
This sequence comes from Gossypium longicalyx, assembly GCA_025698465.1. Taxonomy (NCBI): domain Eukaryota; kingdom Viridiplantae; phylum Streptophyta; class Magnoliopsida; order Malvales; family Malvaceae; genus Gossypium; species Gossypium longicalyx. The sequence continues at coordinate 32,559,777 of CM047006.1, forward strand.
TAAGGTCCATCTACAAGTTTGACTCATATGGAAATATAATCTTCAATGATATGCAATCTTAGATGTGATATGCAATCTTAGATATGATACAATCTTAGATATGATTGCAATCTTAGATATGATACAATCTTAGATATGATTGCAATCTTAGATATGATGTACAATCTTAGAAGATATGATTTTGTAATCTTGGAGATTTAATTTGTAGATATCCTTTAATCTTAACCGTTGATGTAATTGATCTGTACCGTTGGATTTGGGGAGGCTCAACTATAAATAGAGGCCTCTCCCTTCATTGTAAAAGACTGGAGTTTTGGGAAACAATAAAAATTTTTGAGAGCTTTCACTCAAATTTCTCTCCCTCTTACGTTCTTATTTTCTACGGTTTGTTCTTATTTTATTCTTTGTTCATCTTCGTTTTTCAACCCTTTTTATTTTGATTTAATCCATGTTTCTCTGATTTTTTTTATATATTTTAATTTTTTAATAATTTTAGTATCATATCAAACTATTTCATTTTTTAATAATTTTTTTTAGTATTACTCTTAGTAAATTATTTTTTAAATTTTACTCAAATCATTATTTTAAAAAAATATATTTCATTTAATTGTCATATTTTATCCAAAAGTTTTTCTAAAATGAGGCAATGTTTTTCGTATTTAGGAATTCGAGAAATAGTGCCCTAACATGTTGGGTTGCGATTTCCCGTTTGTCTAAATGCCTAAAGTATCCTTCTAAATAGATTTTATAAATCACGAGATGATTTCAGTTACGAGAGTTTAAGAATATCGTGTCCTATCATGCTGGATGTGATTTTTGTATTCTTTCGGAGCTAAGGAATCTCGATTTTTTAACTTAAATAATTCCGGTTTTAAAAAAGGGATCCTATTTTTAAATCCTTTCAAAATTTTGACATTAAGATAGAAAACTATTCAATTTGGAACCAATTTTGGGTGTTGCGAGGGTGCTAATCCTTCTTCGTACGTAACCGACTCTCGAACCTGTTTTCTTAATTTTCGTAGACCAAAACGTTTTATAAGGTGATCCAATCACACCTAAAAAGGTTGGTGGCGACTCCCGTTTTCGTTTTTTAAAAGTCGATCCCCGTTTTTCAAACATCCCTTTAAAAAATGGTTTCGACAGCTTGGCGACTCCACTGGGGACCTATAAGAGAGTCAAGCTGAAAATTGATTATTTTCTGTCTTAATGTCAGAAATTTGGAAAAATTTTAAAATACGTTATTTTTACATGTGTTTGTTGCATATGTTTGTTGTTATTTACGAACGCATTGTATTTGCATGACCGTTGTGGTCACACCCTTAAGTGGGAGTGATAAGCTATGCTTTCGTGAGGTTTTCACCTCCGCATGGGCTAGTAGATTGCTTCCGGGATACACCCGTACCTATGTCTTCGTGAGATTTTCATCTCCGTATGGTCATAGGGAAATGTGTCTCTTTGAACCGAACTTGGTCCATATGAGCCTATAATGGGTGAGGATTGAGGAATCTGCTGGTTTAGGTACCCTTGCTTTAGAACCGAAACTTTAAGTGCTTGCCCCAGGTAGTATGATGATGACCTTTAGTGCCTACCTTTATAAGTTCTTATTTATTATATTTTTTTATATATGTGACACAGACTTGTTTTTCTTATTTTGCTATCATTGCATGTCATTTATCATTAAAAGGTGTCAATTCAAGGTTCGATTTCTGAGTTAGAAAGTTTTGTAATGGGGAACGAATATCTTAATAAAGTGGAGGACAACTCTTTCGTTTGTGCTTGGTCAGAGAAAACCCAGATAGAAAAATGAAATAGTGTCACCGAAGGATACACATCAGAATTATGAGACTACACTCTCATTAGTGTGATGCAAAATAACCTCCAAGAGTTAAAGGAAATATGGAATTAATGGAGTAACGAAGCCAAGCAGTTGTTCTACAACAGTTATGGGGAATTGCAGTATTTGCTTGACATGAAGATAGATGAACAATTCAAGGTGAGCGTGGGGAATACCGATGGACACTTCTACCATTACAGATGAAGATAGTCACCTCGTGGATGGTAAGGGTATAAGACCTACAAAATTGAATTGGATGGAAAGAATTTTGCTTATGATGGTAGAAAGGCTCACTTACTATAGGACCGCTACCAAACAACAAGCTGGAATTTACTGTGGTACTTTAGGATGTTGTACCTATCAGAAATAATGGAAATACAAGCCCTAATGGCCGGGACAGCCCAAATGAGCATGAAAGAAAGAGATTAAAGAAGATCGTATCGTTTAAAGACCTTTAAAGTGGAGATTAGCTATGCTGCGAAGATACTCATGCAAGCAATTCAAAATGTTCTGTGGGGGCAGAAATTTGAAGACTCTCAAGAAGCATTGAGGATGTTTGATATCATTTTAAGGTAGTATGCTGCGAAGTTGGAATGCCTACTTGTTCGCCAATCTTTCTTTCAAGGTAATCAGAGCAACTTCACAGGCATTGGATGAGGTGTCTTTGGCTGTAGAGCTTACTTCATAGGTGAAGCCATAATTCAAATTCAAGAGAAAGCTGATCATTTACAGATACTGATAGAAAGGGCGAGCACGTTGAGCACCAATATGAGCTACAGTCAGATCGTGGTCGAAAGTTAGCTTTGTTATTAGATAGGGTTAAGACTCTGGGCCTACGAGCGAAAGCGTATTTGTAATCCGTTTTATGAAAAGATTTTTGTTCCTTAAATAACGTTTTCTTAATGAAACTGAATCGAGATCGATACCTTTTTGCATTCATGCATTTGCATTACATTACATCAAAGAAAAGAAGGTGTTGATTCGAAATTCGATTCCTAAATAGAATAGTTTGTCATAAGGAAACAAATTTCTTCATAAAGTGGATTATAGTGCGGTCGTTTGAATATAGTCCAAGTAAACACGATGAGAGAAAGCTGGTAGTTCACGGAGGAATACATGATGTAATTGCCAGAGATTCAAGCCAACAAAGGCATGACAAGAGAAAGCCGGAAGTCCACGAAGGAATACGTTACTTGATTTAACTACCAACGAAGATTATCTAAGAGCCGACACTTTTTGATGAGTATCATGGAGATAAGCGAGTAAGAGATTGAGGCTCAAATTAAGCAGCAAGGAGCTAGCAAACGCATCTTTTGGAGAATTTACAGGATTCAACAATGAAGAAAAGATTAGCGTTTACTTGGACTATGAAGGGCAAGACCGCATATGTAATTTTTTTCATGTATAGAAATTTGTTTTCTATAAAAGTTATTCTAATGGAATTGAATTCAAGATCAACATCTCTTTTTCTTTTGCATTTGCATTGCATCACATCACATGCATTTAAAATTATAAAAAGACCCTAATTAGTTAAAGTTATTAAAAAGAGAAAGAAAAGAGAGAGAGAGAGAGAGAAGGGGGTCGCGGCTGAGTGAAAAAAAAGTTGAATGGGAATTAACGATGTTCCTTTACATATCCCCGACTTTTGTGTCAGGAGGGATAGCTTACCCGGAGAAGGGGGTGTTTGGAAATGAAAATCATCCCATCAATGTCATACATGAGGAAGGGACTGAACAAAGAAACCTTGAGGGCATTCGCCCTTATGAACCGGGAAGTTCTTTAAACAATTGGACTGCAGAAGAACTTCCTATAATCTTTAGGAATTTTACGGAGTAATATTTAGAACACTCTTGTTGCTCTAAAGCCTAGGAGTAATGAGATTTCTTTTGAGAAGTGGGCTCATGTTCAGACATTTTTATTTTCAATAAAACATACTTTTATTATTTATCCGAGTAAATATTCTTTCATTCTGATTCTTTTGACCTTTGACATTCTTTATAAATTTTCATTTCATCTAAATAGTCATTCTTGAATTCATTTATTCCTTGTATATTCTTTTGTGTGTGCTATCATAGATCCCTAGATATCAATGACACGAACAACGATACTACTGATTCGAGTTCCTTTTGAGTGCGATATGTGTTTAGAGGAATCTCGATTTTTGAAGGTGACAGAAATTGTGACTTGTTTCTGAATTTGTTGAAAATGTTTTTTACCCCATGAAGTGGTGGTAGGAAATATAGCATTAGAAGAAGGAAAGATTGCGAAATTGGAATTAGCTGAGGAGACAAAACAAGACCTTGTTGATACTATTATGGGAATTCAAAAATATGGTCCAATGACGCATGCAGGAGGATTTGCAATTGCCAGGATAAACATGAGGTTTTGGGGCACTGTTGGTCCACCATGGAAAGGGATCGCATCAGTTGTACAATGAATGCCAAATTTAAAGGAGTCAAGACTTATAGGGCATGTATGTTATGGGCCCGAGCTCGTCAAAAGTTTCAAGCTGACAATGACTCATCTTTGTGGACGTCGACTACTGCATTAAGAGGGGGAGATAGCTTCATATGCCAATATTACAAAGTCAAAAGTCATCCATTTCAAAAAAAAAAAAGATTATATAACTGCACAATGCCAAAAGTTTGCAGTCTTTTCAAAGATAAGGCGCTATACCACAGTATAACAAAGGTTGCCAAAAGAAAAGAAAAAGAAAAAAAAACAAATTACAGAAGATGACCGAGACTGGTAAAAATTGGCATAAGAAACTACCGCCTACTCTCTATGCTTATGCTGGGGCAAACACCTTCAATTCCAGTTGTTTCAAAGGTTCCAACCATCATCCTTGGAATGGGTGCATTGTTTGGCTTTCTTGAGTAGTCTGATGTGCCGTCAATAGCTGCGATGGTTAGTTCCATGCGGTGGCCATTAATTTCCAGCTATGGGGCATCAGGCCGTACATAGTCTCTGAAGCTTAAATGATAGATTCTTTCTTCAAAATCAGTTTCTGACAAAGTGGATGATGGTATCATGAAGGAAGCTTTCTTAGACTTCTATACAAGTTCAGGGAAGAGGAAACCTGATCAAATCATTATTTTCAGGGATGGGGTTAGTGAGTCTCAATTCAATTAAGTTTTGATCAAGTTATTGAGGCTTGCAAGTTCCTTGACGAGAAGTAGAACCCTAAAGATTGTGGTTATTGTTGTACGAAAAACCATCATACCAAGTTTTTTTCAGCAGGGATCTCCTGACAATGTGCTACATGGTACTGTCATTGACAATAAAGTATGCCATCCAAAAGAACAATTATTTTTACCTTGGTACCCATGCTGGAATGATTGGAATCACGAGGCAGACCCACTATCATGTTCTCTTAGACCAGGTTGGGTTTTCGACTGATGATCTGCAAAAGTTTGTTCATTCTCTATCCTATATGTATCAAAGGAGCACCACAGCCATATTTGTTGTGGCTCCTATTTGCTACGCTCATTTGGCAGCTTCACAGTTGGGGGCAATTTATGAAGATTAAGGATGCTTCAGAAACATCATCGAGTCATGGTGGGATGTATACTCCGGGAGTAATCTCTGTACCTCAGCTTTCCAAGTTGAAGGATAAAGTCAGCAACTTCATTCTTGTCTGCTGAGAATAATTGAACCATCTTTTTGTAAGGTTTGACAAACAACAGCCAGGACTGCTGCTTGGGCAATCCCTTTCTCATGAGTTTATGAATCAAGATTTTTCCTCCAAGCTTTGATGGAGTCAAGAATTGAATACCTCTAGTAAACTTAACTTGAAAGTATTCATCCTAAGCAAATGTACCAAGAATGGATGACACAGACTTATGACAAAGAAGGTTCGTCCAAAAGAATTTCATAAAGGAAACCTTGTGCTAAAAGAGATCCTTCCCATGCAAAAGGATGCCGAATTGGAAAGGGCCATATGTTGCGAAGAGGGCTTTCTCTAGAGGTGCATTGATTTTGACAATAAATGGATAGGAAGAATTTATCTGATCCAGCGAATTCGGACTCGGTCAAGGAGTACTTGGTCTGAAGGAGAAGGGAAGCCAAGGTGAAAACCCGCAAAGGGCACTTTGGGACTTCTATTTAAAAAAAACAAAAAAAACAAAAAAAAAGAAAAGAAAAAGAGAAAAAAATAATAAAAAGAAAAAAGAAAAAAATGAAAAAATGAAAAAATGGAGAGGCCAAGGTGAAAACCCGCAAAGGGCGCCTTGTGACAAAAGGGGTTTTGAGTTGAAAACCCGAAAGGGCAGCTCAAATTTGGAAAGTCATGCAGTGACCTTGCTATACCAGATTCATCGAGAAGTGAATTATGTTACATATCAAGGCATCAATGAATTACTTTGGATCTTTTAAACACATGTTGAACTCAAGAAAGTCTTCATGGATCTAGTGTATAGACGCTCAAGCGGCGATATCTGGGGCATCTGATTTCTGTCCTATTTACTATCTTTGGATTCTTTTTCTTCGCAAAGATATGTTCTCAATTTAATCTTTTTGCGTTCCTTCTAATAATTTGTCCAGACCTAATTATCCTCAGGATCAATTTATTTGTCTTCCATTATTCATAAAGCATGTTGCATTGAAATAATGATAGATGAACTGAAATATCTTCACAAATGAAGTTTTGCATATTACTCTGGCAATTTCTAGATAATACAAGAAACTGAAACAAGACAATTGTTTAAGGAATTCTCATATGTATACTCAAGAGATTTTCTTCTTCAGTCCAAAAGGTGGTTGGACGTTTTAAGCAATATTGATCTTAAGAAAAGATCATTTCATAAACATCTCCAGCGGGTCACAACGTTTGGAGAATGGTACAATAGGACTAAGTTGATTCAAAGCATACAAACAGAGTATGATTGATACATCAAGAAGTATAAAGATAAAACTTCGATGAGGGATTGTGTGATGACGTCCGAAATAGGGGTCATATTCATAACATTTTGCATTATAACATGCCTAGTTAGGAGAGTTTGACTCACTTCGATCATAGCATCCTAATTATTAAGCATGAATTCATACGCATTCTACAAGTTATGTCTTTTATGGGACAATGTAGATCAAAGAAACAAGATTTGGCATCCTTGTGTTTATAGGGAACAGATCGAAGATAGCAAATCTGACACTCCTGTGCTTACAGCGAAGCAGATCGAAGATTTCAGCATGGTATCCCTGTGTTTATAGGGAACAAGTTGAAGATAGCAGAGAACAAATTGAAGTTTGGCATCTCCATATTCGACGGAGGGTAGACACATAGCAGATCTGACCTTCAGATGTTTATACTGAAGCAAGATCCAAGATGGTTTGGCATCCTTGTGCTTACAAGGAACAAATCGAAGACATAGCTGATTTGGCTTTCACGTGCTAACGATGAAGCAAATCTAAGATGATTTGGCATCTCTATATTGTCAAAGAACAAATCGAAGTTTGGCGTCTCCATATTCGATGGAGGGCAGACACATAGCAGATCTAACCTTCAGATATTTATACTGAAGCAAGATCCAAGATGGTTTGGCATCCTTGTGCTTACAAGGAACAAATCGAAGACATAGCTGATTTGGCTTTCACGTGCTTATGATGAAGCAAATCTAAGATGATTTGGCATCTCTGTATTGTTAGAGAACAAATCAAAGTTTGGCATCTCCATATTCGACGGAGGGCAGACACATAGCAGATCTGGCCTTCAGAAGTTATACTCAAGCAAGATCCAAGATGGTTTGGCATCCTTGTGCTTACAAGGAACAAATCGAAGACATAGCTGATTTGGCTTTCACGTGCTTACGATGAAGCAAATCTAAGATGATTTGGCATCTCTGTATTGTCAGAGAACAAATTGAAGTTTGGCGTCTCTATATTCCATGGAGGGCAGACACATAGCAGATCTGGCCTTCAGATGTTTATACTGAAGCAAGATCCAAGATGGTTTGGCATCCTTATGCTTACAAGGAACAAATCGAAGACATAGCTAATTTGGCTTTCATGTGCTAACGATGAAGCAAATCTAAGATAATTTGGCATCTCTGTATTGTTAGAGAACAAATCGAAGTTTGGCATCTCCATATTCAACGAAGAAGCGGACACATAGCGGTCGGCCTTGGATGTTTATCTTGAAGCAAGATCCAAGATGGTTTGGCATCCTTGTGCTTACAAGGAACAAATCAAAGACATAGCTGATTTGGCTTTCACGTGCTAACGATGAAGCAAATCTAAGATGATTTGGCATCTCTGTATTGTCAGAGAACAAATCGAAGTTTGGCGTCTCCATATTCGACGGAGGTCAGACACATAGCAGATCTGGCCTTCAGATGTTATACTAAAGCAAGATCCAAGATGGTTTGGCATCCTCGTGCTTACAAGGAACAAATCGAAGACATAGCTGATTTGACTTTTACGTGCTTACGATGAAGCAAATCTAAGATGATTTGGCATCTCTGTATTGTCAGAGAACAAATTGAAGTTTGGCGTCTCCATATTCCATGGAGGGCAGACAGATAGCAGATCTGGCCTTCAGATGTTTATACTGAAGTAAGATCCAAGATGGTTTAGCATCCTTGTGTTTACAAGGAACAAATCGAAAACATAGCTGATTTGGCTTTCACGTGTTTACGTTGAAGCAAGTCTAAGATGATTTGGCATCTCTGTATTGTCAGAGAACAAATCGAAGTTTGGCGTCTCCATATTCGACGAAGGACAGACATATAGCAGATCTAACCTTCAGATGATTAGACTGAAGCAGATCCAAGATGGTTTGGTATCCTTGTGCTTACAAGGAGCAAATCGAAGACATAGCTGATTTGGCTTTCGCGTGTTTACGCTGAAGCAAATCTAAGATGATTCGGCATCTCTGTATTGTCAAGGAACAAATTGAAGTAGCAGATTTGGCATCTCTGTGTTCGATGGAGAGCAGATCGAAGATATCAACATGACAGTCATGAGTTTGCAAGAAGCAGATTGAAGCCGTCAAGAGGCCATTTAAGGAAGATCAAGAACTCAAGACTCGGCAAGACCGGGCAAAATTGGTCTTTTTATAGCCTTTGCTCTATTCTGTTACATGAAAAGAATGAGCAAAGAGGGCACTATGAGACACTCAATTTTGCCCAGGCCCAGAAATAAGTCCAAAAACAAAAATAATAAACCCAAAAAAAAAAACAAAGTCCAAGTTCAGTCTAGAATTACAAATATAATTTGGCCCGATTGGAATGGCCCATTACTTGAAAAGATTTAAGGTCCATCTACAAGTTTGACTCATATAGAAATATAATCTTCAATGATATGCAATCTTAGATGTGATATGCAATCTTAGATATGATACAATCTTAGATATGATTGCAGTATTAGATATGATACAATCTTAGATATGATTGCAATCTTAGATATGATACAATCTTAGATATGATTGCAATCTTAGATATGATATACAATCTTAAAAGATATGATTTTGTAATCTTGGAGATTTAATTTGTAGATATCCTTTAATCTTAACCGTTGATGTAATTGATCTGTACCGTTGGATTTGGGGAGGCTCAACTATAAATAGAGGCCTCTCCCTTCATTGTAAAAGACTGGAGTTTTGGGAAACAATAAAAATTTTTGAGAGCTTTCACTCAAATTTCTCTCCCTCTTACGTTCTTATTTTCTACGGTTTGTTCTTATTTTATTCTTTGTTCATCTTCGTTTTTCAACCCTTTTTATTTTGATTTAATCCATGTTTCTCTGATTTTTTTTTATATATTTTAATTTTTTAATAATTGTAGTATCATATCAAACTATTTCATTTTTTAATAATTTTTTTTAGTATTACTCTTATTAAATTATTTTTTAAATTTTACTCAAATCATTATTTTAAAAAAATATATTTCATTTAATTGTCATATTTTATCCAAAAGTTTTTCTAAAATGAGGCAATGTTTTTCGTATTTAGGAATTCGGGAAATAGTGCCCTAACATGTTGGGTTGTGATTTCCCGTTTGTCTAAATGCCTAAAGTAACCTTCTAAATAGATTTTATAAATCACGAGATGATTTCAGTTACGAGAGTTTAAGAATATCGTGTCCTATCATGCTGGATGTGATGTTTGTATTCTTTCGGAGCTAAGGAATCTCGATTTTTTAACTTAAATAATTCCGATTTTAAAAAAGGGATCCTATTTTTAAATCCTTTCAAAATTTTGACATTAAGATAGAAAATTATTCAATTTGGTACCAATTTTGGGTGTTGCGAGGGTACTAATCCTTCCTCATACGTAACCGACTCCCGAACCTGTTTTCTTAATTTTCGTAGACCAAAACGTTTTATAAGGTGATCCAATCACACCTAAAAAGGTTGGTGGCGACTCTCATTTTCGTTTTTCAAAAGTCGATCCCTATTTTTCAAACATCCCTTTAAAAAATGGTTTCGACAGTTAGATCAAGAAAACTGAGATTCGAGCTTAAATCGAGAAAGTACGAGATTGTGGACTAAAATGAAATAATTAGCCGTGCTCGGATTCGAGGTAAGTTCGTATGATAATAATAATGCAATGTTATGTTTGAATTATAATTCTTTACTATTATTGCATAAATTGTATGATTGAATACATTGGAAATGTTGATGGAATGGTGTACATGATGTGGAAATATGACATGGAAGAATATTACATGAAATGCAAGAAAATGATGATATATGACAAGTGATATATGAAATTTGTGATATATGTTATGTAAATTTATAAAAGCTTATTTGCTATTTGAGTTATGCCTTATTATGCCATGAATGGGCAATTGGTATTATGGATAGTGAGATTGACACTTCGAGTAAGTTCGACAGAGATGTGGTATCGAAAAATCCTGTTTGGACCCTAGAAATAGTTTAGGATACAAGTGACATATCACTAGGAATTAAGAAATCTGAGCTCATTGAGTTGGTCCGAGTTCGTGATATATGTGAGAAATCTGAACTTGTTAAGTTGGTCCAAGTTCGTGGTATATGTATGAGGCATCCGAGCTCGTTGAGTTGGTTCGAGTTCATTATGGATGCGAGCACCCGAGCTCGTTGAGTTGGTCCGGGTTCATAATGGATGTGATGCATGTAATTGGGTTCCGAGCAATGGTCTTGTGTGTCCTACTAGTGGCTAGGTAATCATTGAGTTGGTTGGATACCTGATAGCTTGTGTGAGCAGCCCGTGTAGCTACACCTTGACTGATAGCTTTTATGAGCAAGCTCGTGAGTAGCTCCATTACGAGCGTTACATGTTATGTGGTAGCTTTGGCTACGTTTGTATATGTGGCTCTTATGTGCAAATTTTCGTGTATCCAATAGTATTCCGAGTGTTCAACGAGTAATACAATGGATGATGTAAGGAAAGTCCCGAGGAGGACATGTTACAGAAGGTATGGTTGTATACTATACTACGAGTGGTACAGGTATGTACACTAAGCTTATAATTATTGAGACTTTGAAATTTTGAGACATTGTTGAGCTAAGATGTATGAATTATGATTATGAATTTTGTTGCAATATCATGCTAACTTACATTGTGTAATTGAACCTGGAATCCATGAAATGGTGAGTTCATGATTAGTTGAAAAATGAACTTATGATAGTTATCATTATATTGCACTAAAACAGTTTTGGACAGCAGCAGTAGTCTGATTTTGAAAATCCACCAAAAATTGTGGAAATCGGATTAGAGACTGAATAAAATATTAAATTAAATATTATTGAGTCTAGTTTCACATAGAGGAAACAGTGTAAGAAAAATAATTTTATATTATGAGATATTTGAATTTTTGTAAGACAGAGTCAGAGTGATTTTGGGCTCCCCTGTCTTAACTTTGGAAAATCACTAAAAATTGTAAAAAAATAATTATAGGTTAAAATTTATATGAATATATTTTTAATGAATCTATTTTCAAAATAAAAAGACGGTAACATTATCTGAATCCCGTAATAATAAATAAATTAATTTTAGTAAATAAAGGTCGAAGCTGTCAAACAGCAGAACAGTGGTAACTTTGAAGAATAAAATGCACTTATTGGCTAGATAAAAAATTCTTGAAATTTTATGGTAAGAATATATTTGAGTCTAGTTTTAGGGAAAATTATCGGATCTTAATTTAGGGTTCTGTAGCTCAATTTATAAATATTTTAGCAACTATGACTCGAGTAGATAGCTTGACTGGAATATGAGCAAATAGTGGAATTATGTGTAAATTCGATTGTGTTACAATGAGAACATGTCGTAAGAATTTGGTAAAATCATGTTAATAAATTTCTCATTATTTTCATATGGACTTACTAAGATATAAAGCTTACCCCTCTCCTTTCTATTTCTTTTAGTGTTGTCAGGTTAGCTCAGGGTTGGAGATCGTCGGAGGTAGCATCACACTATCAAGCTATCATTTTCGGGGTATTGATGAATCTCAAATGTCTTCAAGTGAGTGGCATGTATAGGGGCTTAGTTATTGATATGTGTTCTTATGATTTGGCCAAGATGTTGGCTTATATTAGTACATTGTATATAGCCATGAGATGTGGCTTATGATGGTCATGGCTGGTAAGCCTAATTATCCAAGTTATGTGATATTGCCCTGTGAAGTGGTTATATGATATGGCTTGATTGCTATGATTAAATGATATCATGATATGTATGCACGCTATTGAACATGGTATAAGAGTATAAGAGTGATTAAAATGGTAAAGCCAAAATAATATGAATGGATGTGTTTAGACTTGGTATTATACGAGTATGTGATTCACATGTATATGGCCATGCAAATTCTATTTTTGAGTCTTAATAAAGGATGTGTAATCTTTAAATCAGTGTTATGGCATATGTTTATGAAGTGTTTAAGCATGTGAAGGGTTAAGGCAACAAAAAGGCTTGGAAAATAGCCTAAGTGCTAGCCACACGGGTAGAGACACGATCATGTGTCTCAGTCGTGTGGAGGACACGGCCTAGTACACGGGCGTGTGGCCTAACCATATGGTTCAATTTGTTTTACTGACATCATAGTCAGAGAGTTACATTGCTGGAGGACAGGGGCGTGTTCCCTGTCTCATACGGGCGTGAGGCTCTGTATTAGGGAAAATTTCCCAAATTTTTCCAAAGTTCTTGGTTCAGTCCCGAATCTTTTTCGATGGCTGTTTTGGGCCTTGTAGGCCCATATCAGGGACAAATTGTGTATGTATGAATGAAATTACTTTAAAGAAAAATGTTATAGCCTGATTTTGGCATGAATGACTGTGTATGTGTTCGGTAACGCCTTGTATCCTATCCTAGCCTCAGGTACGGTTAAGGGGTATTACACGATCTTTCCATTTCTACCATTATTTTGGAGTAGGGTTCATGTTTAAAAATTTACCCATGTATGACATGCATATATTTGATGTTTAATGGTAGAAAATGAAAGTTTGATGTGTAATAAACAACTTTTACTAGGTGATTTTTCATGAAAATACCTAAAAGGGACCTATTTGTAAAAGTTGTAAAATGTGTAGTAAAAATCTAATTTGATGAAAAATGTGGGCTAATATGAGCATGTGTGTGGGTCGACTAGGCTTGGGTAATAAAAAATTGAATACATTTCATTTTACGAGCCTAGGGACAAAAATGTAAATATGTTAAAGTTTAGGGGCAAAAATGTAATTTTTCCATAGTATGATTTTTGGACTGAATTGAGTAATGTGATTAATAAATAAGCTAAATTTGCTATTATAGATCAAGATAAACGAAGTTCAGACCTTGATCGGAGGAAAAACAAGGTTAGTAACGATTATATCTATTTCTACTATTTTTGTACCGATGTAAGTTCCCATGTAAATAATGCATTATTATTTATACTTTAAATTATTTATTATTGTATGAATTGATGATTGAATCTTCAGAGGAATTCGATAAAGCTGACAAGTGAGAAATATCCCGGTTGAACCTTAGGAATAATTAGGATGAGAATGTCATGACATTAGGGTTATTAGAGTTTACATGTAAGACCATATCTGGGATATGGCATTGGTATGAGATTTCATGTAAGACCATAGCTGGACTATTGGCATCGATATGAGATCGCATGTAAGACTATATTTGGGATATGGCATTGGTATATTATTATGTGTGTGAGATATCCCGAGTATCCTTTAGTATTCCAAGGGGTTCAACGAGAAACGTGACAGGAATGTTAATGTTATGAAAGACCATGGTATATTGCAAGTTGGTACAAGTATGCACGTAAAACTTATGCTTGATGAGTTCGATATATGATGAATCCCTCAGTAAGGTTATGTTTGTCCAAGTATGATGTTAAAGTTTTATATAATATCCATGTCATGATTGAATTGCGAAATTTACAATGACATTTATGATAATTTACCTCATGTTAAATGTATATGTTATAATGTGTTTATGATGCCTATTATTTGCATAGGAACTTACTAAGCTTTTTAAAGCTTACTTCCCCTTACTTTTTCCCTTGTTTTATAGTGCCACCAAGCCAGCTTGGGGATCGAAGACGATCGAAAATCCATTCACACTATCAAATTATCGTTTTGGGTACTTATGATTCCATTATTTTGAGTTATGGCATGTATAGGGACTTGGTCTTTTTGTGATATGTGTCATTATTGATTTGACCAAGTGTGTTCGCTTGTAATGGTAATTGATCCATTTTGTAATTGGCCATTTGGTATTGGCTAATATTGGTTAAGTATGAGATGTGGATGTGATAGAAAATAACATGTAATTGATGTGTGGATGTCTTGGTTGTGGCTGAATTGGTTGTGTGTGTATATGCTTGGATTAGTGAGGTTTGATGTTGTGTAGGTTGGTGCAAGTAAGGGTGACAAAAAGGCTTGGTAAATAGCCTTATTTTTGTCCACATGGGTAGACACACGAGCGTGTGTCTAGGCTGTGTGTGACACACGGCTTGCCCTATAGGTGTGTGAGCCGAGTATGTGTCCCCTGTATTGTAAATTTTAGCTTCGAATTGGCCCCACGAGCAGAGACACGACCGTGTGTCTCAGCCGTGTGAAGGACATGGCCCAAGGACATGGGCATGCATCCAGGGCTTGTGAAGTCTGCACCTATTTTAGGAAAAAATCATGAAAATTAAATCGCCCACACGACCTAGCACATGGGCGTGTGCCTTGGCCTTGTGACCCTAATTTGTTGATGATGTCATAAACAGAGAGTTACACGGGTTAGAGACACGGGCATGTGTGACCACACGGCCTACCCACACGGGTATGTGACCCCTGTTTTTATGAAAAATTTACTAAGTGTTGAGAAAGTTTCTAAAGTTCTCGGTTTAGTCTCAAACCACTCCCAATGTATGTTTTGAGCTTCATAGGCTCGTTTAAGGCATGATATGAATGTTTATGAAAAGTTTTAAATTTGAGTGGAAATTTATGTCATGATTTTGAATGTTTGATTGAGTTTAAGTCCGGTAATGCCTCGTACCCTATTTCGGTGTTAGATACGGGTAACGGGTGTTACATGTGGTGTTTGATTTTGGATTGACTACGGACCTCCACTATCATGCTGTTGTCCAAGTTCAATGCATTGTTAGATATAATTCTTTCTAGCATCCTATACAGACATATGATCTCTTTCTTCAAGAATTTGTTGACTGCGGACTTCATAACATTGGCGTAAGAAGTGACCTCTACCCACTTAGTGAAGTAATCAATGACTACGAAGATGAATCAATGCCCATTGGAAGCTTTTGGCATCTCTTAGACCAATGACATCCATGCCTCGGATAGAGAAAGACCATGGAAAAGTCATAACATGAAGAGGTGAAAGAGGTATATGAATTTTGTCTCCATAAATTTGGCACTTATGACATCTTTTGGCATAACTGATATAATCCCCTTCCATGGTGGACCAGTAATACCTGAATCTCATGATTTACTTGGCCATTGTAAAATCATTAGCATGCGTTATGCAAACGCCCTCATGGACTTCTTCCAAAATCTTCCTGGCGTCAATAGGGTCCACACATCTTAGGAGCACTTGATCCTTTCTTCTTTTATACAGGATCTCCCCATCTAGGACATAGTCATTGGTGAGTCTCCTTAGTGTTCTTTTATCATTCTTGGTCGCCTGATTAGGGTATTCACGATTCTTTACATATCGTAGTATATCATAGTACCAAGGGTGATCATCCTTTTCCTCCTCCTCAATGTTGTAACAATAAGCTGGAGCCTCATAAATACTCATCTGGATAGGTTTTACATCCTTTTGTTTGTTCATTTTGACCATGAAAGCTTAAGTAGCCAGGGCATCAGCCATTTGATTTTCATCTCGTGGAAGGTAGTAGAAGGTGGTGTCATCAAACTCTTTAATTAACTTCAGGACCAACCTTCTAAACTTGATAAACATCGGATCTCTTGTCTCACATTCACCTTTGAGTTGATAGATTACTAGTGAAAAATCCCCATATACCTCTAGTACTTTGATTTTACGTTTTATGGCTCACGGATACCCATTATACATGCTTAATATTCTACCATATTGTTTGTGCAATCAAAATCCAATTTTGCTAGTAAAAGAATAATGATCTCCATTTGGGGATACCAAAACTGCCCCGATTCCGTTACCCACATCATTTGATGCCCCATCAAAATTTAGTTTCGAAGGATGTTCTTCTTGAGCACCTTCTTCAGTAGTTGCAACATACATCAGATCATTGTTTGAGAAATCGAAGTTTAGGGGCTCGTAATCTTCTAGAGCTCTACTTGCTAGAAAATCTGCTATTGCACTCCCTTTTACTATCTTCTATTCACATAGACTATATCAAACATGAAAAGTAGAGTTTGCGATCGGGCCATCCTTCCATTTAGATCAGTCGACTCAATCAGGTACTTTAGAGGGTCCATTTTTTAGATAAGCCAAGTTGTGTGGTACAACATGTACTATCTCAGTCTTTAGGTTGTCCTGATTAAGGCGCAACACAACTTCTCAATTGGCGAGTATCTTGTCTCACACTCAGTGAACTTCTTACTGAGATAGTATATCGCTCTTTCTTTCCTTCCTGACTTATTATGTTGACCCAGTACGCATCTCATAGAATTCCCAAATACTGTCAAGTACAGTATCAGTGGCTTATCTGGACTAGTTGGCATTAGCACTGGGGCATTAGATAAGTAATGTTTGACCTTGTCAAAAGTTTTCTGCCACTCCTCATCCTATACACCTGGATTGTGTTTCTTAAGGAGACGAAATATGGGGTCACATTTCTCAGTTAATTGTGAAATGAACCGGGCGATATAATTTAGTCTTCCTAAGAAACCTCAAACTTCTTTCTGAGTGCGCGGCGGAGGCAACTCCTGTATAGCCTTAACTTTATCTGGGTCGATTTCAATCTTCTTTTCCCTGACTATGAACCCTAGCAAGTTTTTCGACCTAGCCCCGAATGTACATTTTGCTGGATTGAGCTTTAGCTGTAATTTTCTCAGCCTCAAGAATAATTTCCTCAAGACTCGTACGTGATCCTTTTCTGTTCGAGATTTTGCAATCATAACGCCGACATAAACCTCGATTTCTATGTGCATCATATCATGAAACAAAGTTACCATGGCTCTTTGATACGTCACTCCCACATTTTTTAGTCCAAATGACATTACTTTATAGCAAAATGTTCCCCACATGGTTATGAATTTGGTCTTTTCCATGTCTTCAGGATGCATCTTTATCTGGTTGTAACCAGAGAAGCCATCAATAAAGGAGAACAGTGAATAGCCTGCGGTGTTGTCCACTAAGGTGTCGATATGAGGCAATGAGAAATTGTCTTTCAGGCTGGCTTTGTTTAAATCCCTGTAGTCTACACACATTTGTGCTTTCCTATTCTTCTTAGGGATGGGGAATATATTAGCTACCCAATCTGAGTATTTAACCACTTGTAAGAAACCAACGCCAAATTGCTTCTTGACCTCTTCTTTTATTTTCAGCAAAACGTCGGTCCTCATCCTTAAGAGTTTCTGTTGAACTGGCTTGTATTATTATTTTATGGGGAGTTGGTGTACCACAACATCAGTACTTAAACCAGACATGTCTTGATACAAAAATGCAAAGACATCTTTGAATTCTTGGAGTAACTCAATGAGGTCTCACTTTGTCTCTGTGGTGATGCAAGCTCCGATCTTCACCTTTTTTTATTTTCTTGTCCGTCTCCTGAGTTCACAATTTCTACTTACTCTTTGTGAGGTAGAATCTGTTTCTCCTCTCATTCTACCATCCTTAACAAATCAGGAGATAGGGTACAATCTTAGTTATCTTCAAAGTCTTGAGATTCCTCTAGACACATATGCTGCTCAAAAGGAGATTCTAAGTCAGTAGCAGCGTCGCTCATATCATTGATATCTGGAGACTTATTATAGGAATGAAGAAAGACCAAAGAATAAATGAATCTAAGAATAATTATTTGTGTGGTATGAGTATGAATGAAATGGAAAGAATAAAAGAATTTTTGCCAAAATAAGACACAAAGATGCATTTTATTAAAATAAAAATAATGGACATATGCCTTTTTCACAAAAGGATTCTTATTGCTCCTAGGCTTAAAGTAATAAGTGTGTTTTGAACATTACTCTGAATTAGTTCTAAAAATTATAGGGATCTCTTCTGCAGTCTAATTGTTCAGAACACTTTCGAGGATATAAGGACGAATGCCTAATAGGTTTCCCCCAATTCCTTCTTCGGATATGGCATTGATGCTCAAGTTTCCCAACATTCTTTCCAGGCTTTCTTTTTCTGCCATTCTTCATTTAGGATAAATGATTTCTCCTGACACAAACGTTTTGGATAAATGAGGAAAAGTCATCAGTTCCCACTTGAACTCTCCCCTACTCGGTCGTGCTTTCTTCTCTCTTGTTTCTTCTCCAACTCCCTCTTCTTTTGTCTCACATTTGGCTTATATCCTATGCCAAAGTAGTCTCGTTTGTCCATCAACATTGGTGCCTCGACTCTCCCTTGAAGGTATTTTCCAAGTCTCTTCTCAGGTACGGCTCATTTCCCAATCGTCAACTGCAGGCTCATCATCGTAGTTTTGGATATTTTGGGCACTGGGATCTTGTTTCCTTCAAAAATGAAGGTTGCATTCACAAACTCCAATGATTGAAAGGAACATTCTATTGCCTCTTTATCCACTCTTATATATGGTGCGTCACTAGTTACAGATGCAATGATATCCTCTTTAGCGTTTATTGTCACCAGTCGACCCTCTGTTACCAACTTTAGTTTTTAGTGTAGTGACGACAACACTGCCCCAGCTGAGTGAATCCAAGGTCTACCCAACAAGCAATTATAAGAGGGCTTGATATCCATCACCAGAAAGTCTACCCCATATTCCTTCAGATTAATTAGGAGAGGTATTTCAATTCTTCCCATCACCCTCCTTTCTGTACCATCGAATGCTTTCACTATATTTTGACACGTCTTCATGTGAGAGCTATCCACTGGTAATCTATTTAGTGTGGATAGAGGTAAGACGTTCAGTACAGATCCATTGTTGATTAATACCCCTGAAAATGTATATCCTTTGTAGCGAGTAGTGATATGTGGGACCTTTGTGGATCCCATGCCCCCTAGATGTATCTCATCGTCACTCAAAAAGATGAAATTGTCAGCACTTATATTATTAACCAGGCGCTTTAGCTTATTCACAGAGATATCGTCAGTGACATAAGTTTTATTCAACACCTTTATCAAAGTGCTATGATGTGTATCTGAGCTCAAAAGCAAGGCTAGTACTGATATGCAAGTTGGTTGCTTGTGTAGCTGTTCTACAACACTATACTCACTATGCTTCAAGAATTTTAAGAATTTCTTAGCCTCATTCTCATTTACTGGCTCGTTAACAAGTGATTCAAGCTTAACCGTCTTTTCTTTCTTATGCTCAACTGCTAGGGTTTTTCTTTTAACGGGCTGGAATCTTGCACCTGCAGGGTCATAGTGCCTCCCACTGCGCGTGTAGAATTGATGTCCTGGCCAATTTCTGAATTGCCCACTGAGCTCTCCTCTCTTGTGGCCATCACGTTGCAATCATAATTCTATGGAACCTTTTTATTATCCTTATAGGGGAAAGCCACAAGTTTCTAAAGTATGACTCTCGGCGCAGCTTATGTTGCTACCTCATTATTTCTTGGCTATGAAATAATCACCACCGGGTGATTGACCTTGTAGACCTTTTTCATTGATCCTTGATAAACCATAATTTATATAGATTTTTATCCCATGTTTAGCACATTTATGGATGAATTCACTTTAGATATGGTGAATTTGATTCTCCTAATCCTTTAATTTTATGTTTTATACTTAGGTGAGCATAGAAGAGTAAAAAGAGTGAGAAACGTGCTGAAAACGGAGAAAATGGGCCTATGTGGGAAATCAAAACGGCTTGGACTTCCTCACACAGGTAGACCACACGCCCGTGCCCTTTTAGCAGAATTGAGCGTGACTTACACGGGTAGACCACACGGCCATGTCTATTCAACAGATTCTAACACGGTTTGGAGCAATCAAACACGGGCGTGTCACACGGGCGTGTCCTTGTCAAGACCAAGTTGAGTTCTTTTCGGAAAAGACCACTCTTGAGGGTTCTAAGGCATTCTAAAGCCTATTTAAACACCGGAGAGGAGGATGAAAAGGGACACAGAGAGTAGGAGCAAGGAATTACTTGAAGAAAGCCGATTGATCCATCTCAGAGGCGGATTGTCCTTCAAGACGAAAGATCTCCCTTAATTTTCCTTTAAAGGTTTTGGGTTTTCTTTATGTTCTGTTATCATTATTCTTCTGGGATGTTTTCTTTTACACTTATGAATTAAATCCCCTAAATACCTAAGGGGAATGAAACCTAAGATAGATCTTGTTATTATTTTCTGAATTATATGATAAATACTTGATTTGTTCTTAATTATGTGTTCTTAATCCTTGTTTTAATATTTCAGGATATTAATTCAAGTATTGATATGCTTATTCAGAAGAGCAAAAGTCCCTGTTTAAGAGTAGATCTAGCATAATTAAGCGGAGTTGCATGCAATCCTATACATTGAACGACATAAATTTGTCGGATTAGGGTCAAACATAATAAGAGAATCCATAGATCGAGTTCATGCAACACTAGGGGTTTTAATTAGAAAGAGATTTCAATTAATCAACCTAGGGTTAGACGTTGTTAGTCTCGAGAGAAATAATAATATAAATTAGCGATTTCTACGGATCAAGTCAAGTGAATAAATCGTCTAATTCAGAGTCGAATAACAAGTAAAGTCTAGGTGGATTTTTCCTTGGGTATTGTCTTAATCAATCAGTTTTCCCAAAAGTATTTCCCCAATTTACTTCCTGTGCATTCTTAGTTTAGTAAATTAGTTTAGATAAATCAAATCCCCTTATTTTTAGGCTAGATAATAAAAAGAAGGTTAATACTAGTACTTTTAATTCCTGTGGGTTCGACATTCCGGTCTCGCTATAAGCTATACTACTATTCGATAGGTGCACTTGCCTTTATCATGATAATAGTTAGTCTTCAAGAACAGTCAAATATAAATTTATTAAAACTTATCACGAACCAACACGATCAAGTTTTTGGCGCCGTTGCCGGGGACCTAAGATATTAGGAACACTTGATTTTTATTACTTTAGCCATTTTTACTTTTATTGTAATTTACTTCTTATTTTAGTCTAGCTTATCTTAATTAATTCTTCTTTTTCTTTATTTCTGGCAGGTTTTTATAGTTTATGACTAGAAGGAACCCGTCAGGACCATTACTTTTTGATAGTGAGATCGATCGCACAGTTCACAGAAATCGAAGAGAAATAAGGCGAAGCCTAAGATACACAGAGGAAGAACAAGAGGATGACATTTACACCACAACCGAGGAGATGGCTAAAAATAAGGAAAATCCGCTACCTCCTGCAATTGCTGCTAATCTGGTAAATCAGAATCGTGCTCCACGTACTATGTTTGATTATGCTAAACCTAATTTAACAGGAACTGAGTCAAGTATAGTTAGACCTCCTATTGCTGCAAATAATTTTGACTGCTAATCCAGTAAATCAGAATCCTGCTCCACGCACTATATATGATTATGCTAAACCTAATTTAACAGGAACTGAGTCAAGTATAGTTAGACCTGCTATTGCTGCAAATAATTTTGAACTGAAACCTAACACAATTCAAATGATACAACAGTTTATTCAGTTTGATGGTTTGCAGGATGAGGATCCAAACAATCACTTGGCGAATTTTCTGGAGTTTTGCGATACTTTTAAAATCAATGGCATTTCTGACGATGACATTCGCCTTCTGTTGTTTCCCTTTTCATTGAGGAACAAAGCTAAATAGTGGTTGAAGTCGTTACCACGAGGGTCAATCACTACTTGAGAACAAATGACAAAAAAGTTTTTACCTAAATATTTTTCGTCGGCTAAAATGGCTAAGTTGAGGAATGACATCTCTTCTTTTGTGCAGATGGATCTAGAAACACTCTATGATGCATGGGAGAGATACAAGGATCTTTTGAGAAGGTGCCCTCACCATGGGTTACGACTTTGGCTACAGGTTCAGACGTTTTACAATGGTGTGAACCCCTCAATGAGGCAACTCATCGACGCAGCCGCCGGTGGAACTTTGAATAACAAAACACCTGAAGCAGCTTATGAATTCATTGAGGAGATGTCACTAAATAACTATTAGTGACAAGTCATGCAGACAAAGCTGATGAAAGTAGCCGGTGTTCTCAACCTCGACGCGGTTACTATGCTCTCTAACCAGGTAGAACTTTTAAATAAAAAGATTGATGATTTATATGGTTCTACTTAGGTACATCCAGTGATGAGGTGTGATTCAAGTGGAGGAGGAGTACACGCAGATTATCCATCCTTTAACCCTAGCACCGAGGAGAAACAAGTTCAATATATGGGTAATAACAATTCTAGATCTCAAAATAACCCATACAACAACACGTATAATGCAGGTTGGAAGAACCATCCCAACTTCTCCTGGGGTGGTCAAGGAAATCAAAGCCACAACATCCCCCAGGTTTTCAACAACCACCTTACCAGTAGGAAAAGAAGCCAAACCTTGAGGAAATGCTAACATAATTTATCTCGGTGTCCGAAACTCATTTCCAAAATACTGAGACAGCTCTTAAAATCAACAAGCATCAATTCAGGGGCTCGAGAATCAAATAGTCCAGTTGGCAAAGATTATTTCCAAACGACCATAAGGTAGCTTGCCGAGTAATACAGAAACTAACCCAAAGGAGCAGCTTAACGCAATTACTATCCAAGATAAGGAAGGGTTAGTGGAACCTGAACCAGAACCAAGGCAAGGAATTGTGGTAACCAAAGGTAAGGATGAGGTAGACCACAGTGAGCGGAAACAGGCAAGTACAGAGTACAAACCTCGAGTGCCATACTCCAATGTGACAAGGAAAGACCGCACAGATGAACAATTCGATAAATTCCTTAAATTATTAAAAAAACTACATATTAACTTACCGTTTATTGAAGCTCTTTCGCAGATGCCAAACGCAGTTAAATTTCTAAAAGAGCTTCTAGCAAATAAACGAAAATTGGATGAAGCGTCGCATGTAGAGTTGAACGCAGTGTACTCAGCCATACTACAGAATAAGTTGGCCAACAAATTGAAAGATCCAGGGAGTTTTACGATTCCTTGTTTAATTGGAAGCTTATATGTTAGTAATGCTTTGGCTGATTTGGGGGCTAGCATTAATGTCATGCCCTATAAAATGTTTAAACAACTAGGTCTTGGGAAACCCAAGCAAACTAGGATGATCATTCAGTTAGCAGATAAAACTATTAGATTTCCTAGGGGTATCATTGAAGATGTACTTGTTAAAGTTGACAAATTTATATTCCCAGTTGATTTTGTTGTTCTAGACATAGAAAAGGGTAGTGACGTGGCTCTAATTTTAGGAAGGCCCTTTTTAGCAACTGCTAGTACCATTATCGATGTTGGTATAGGTGAACTCACACTTCGTATGGGTGAGGAGACAATCACTCTTCAAGCTCACAATTCAAGTAACACATCAAATATCGAGGGTGATTGTATAAATCGTACCACTAAAACTGACCATGTGGTGCAACCTTCTTTGTAGGAAACACATCCAAAAAGCATACATGAGCCATGTTCAAGTAACAACAAAGGACACATCTATGAAGAACGAAGGCTACAAGTCAAAGAATTAGATGAATGGTAGACACAGAAATCGAGAACACACGATAAACTGAAACTACACCATGACGAACCCAATGCTTCACCAAATCAACTTAAGGTTGGAGACAAGGTACTACTAGATACCGCAGACCCTCGCATTACCACCTCTGAACCTAATGGAGAAACCCCTCTTACAGTACTTAGCATTTTCCTATACGGCACAGTTGAGGTAATTCATCCCAAATTCGGTACATTCAAGGTAAATAGTACTCGTCTCAAACCTTATTTTGATAAAATTGATAGCAGGAATGAGGAGTGTAAACTCCTCGAACCACCATGACCATGCAACAGAGAGGTAAGTCGAGCTTAGACTATAAATAAACGTTCCCTAAGAGGCAACCCGAGCACTAACGGTGTTAATTTCTTTAAATTTTAGTTTTTAACATTTAATTCACTAATTGAGTCACTGAACACGGGTTTTCCAGAACCACACGGCCAGGCACACGGGCGTGGCTTAGGCTGTGCCCATACCACGGAAGGCAACAAGGCCGTGCGAAACGGTCGTGTGAAAACAAGGAAAAAATTTTCCCTAACACGGGAGTTGATAAGTTGTCACGGCTGTGCGACATGGCCGTGGATGAATCTGTCAAAATAACACAAGCGTGCAACACACCCGTGTTTAGAGGCCATGGTTGAAACTGAAAAAACAACATAGGCGTACAAAATGCCCGTGCTCACTACCCGTGGTTAAGATTGACAAAATAACATGGGTGTGGACATACATACATAGGTGTGGTAGTAGCGAACGAAGCAGGACACGGCCGTGCGACACAGCCGTGTGCAACAACACGCCCAAAGAACACGGACGTGGGCTGAATTTTAGACACACCCAAATTTGAAAATCACGATATATACGGGCTAAAATCACGGCCGTGCGCCCAAAAATTTATAAAAACCCCTACTATTCATCATCCCCTTCCCCAAACATCAAACCCTAGCTGCCGGAACCCTTTCACACGACCTCCCTGCCACGCCCGTGCATCGACCACAGCACCAACCTCAACAACCCAAGCTCTTCCTACTTCTATTTGTTTACTTTTTTCTTTCTATTCTCTTCAAATCTTTTACTTATTTTATGATTTTTTATTGTTCTATTTGACTATTTTGAGAAATATTCATTGTTATAATGATAGTAATACTTATGCTCTTTGTTAGAAATTTGCCATTTTAGTCAATACATTATGCTACATTCATCCATTTTCTTGTTTCCATGGATTTCATGCTTACCCACACCATATTTCATATTCTCAAACCCACATGCATTCATTCACTAGGTATTCCATTTAGCACTATTCTCATGTTCCTATTGTTTATAATGACTTCCATAATAATTTAGTTACTTTTCGGTACATCTCACCTTTTGCCTATGATGCCCATGAAGTACTCTTCTTTAATTTGAACATACTTGTAGACTTCTCCATGCTATTCTTGGGAGTATTGTTTTAACTTAGACTTCTCATTACAGGTTAACCATGTCAACATCACGTGGTAAGAAGATTGTCATCCTCGCTTCAAAAAATGAAAGGGACCCGGAGCCACATCGGTAAGCGCATCAGCTGAAGTGTGCCACCCCTTTCTCCACGTTCCCTTAAGACCCCAAGAGGAACTTTTTCAGATACTTCGGGTCTGACCCCTAAGTGTGGGTCGCTGCATTGATTGGGCAGCACTTGAACAAATCCAACAGGCTGACGCGATCCGAGCCCTTCTGACGACTGACCCATGGAGCCTCTTTTTCGAGATCATTGAGCCAACATACCTCGAGCTCACACTCGAACTCTGCTTGACCTTCCACCTTCAAGTCGTCATGACACAATTCGATGATCCTAGAACGGTCCAGTTTCATCTCGACGGCTTAGTGCGCCAGTTAAGTGTATCGGAGTTCAGAATTGCACTAGGACTGTACACGGAGGAGTTCATGGACGCCAACAAACTTGATACCCTCCATTGCCACATCCACTACCCTCTTTCAAAGTGTTGGAAGACTCTTATCCCTGCCTCAGCCACCTACGACCCTAGCCACTCCAAGGCATCGGCTCTCGCCCCATCCCTGAGGTAATTACACGCCATCTTGGCCCACACTCTGACAGGACGACGAGAGAGCACTGGTGTCATCAACACTCACGACGCCTACTTTTTATGGAGTATGGCGCATGGGCACGTCTTCAACCTTGCTTATTTCATCGCCTCGCCATTCGCCATCAGACGGAGTGACATAAGAAGAGAGTAATCTCTATTGGCCCCTATGTGACTCGCCTGGCGCACTACTTCGGCCTCCTTAACACAGCGGCACAATCATCCTCCCTCACTCTTATTGGCCAGATGTCCCCGCAGGGCATCTCGAGTATGCTACATATGAGGATGATCGAGAAATGAAATGGAACCGACCCTCCCCAATATCGCCTGGTCCAATTTACCGAGGAGGAGGACCCAGAGGACATTACTGATGATGTCCCTCCACGTCATGAGGACCCACCGTCTCAGCCACCACCAATCCATCGTCTAGTTCATGCGGCAGCTTCATACTCTGACATCTTTGAGCACCTTACTCGATTTGAGCAATATTGTTTTTAGAATTTTGATCACATCAATGCTACTCTACATCAGATTTGTCAGCACCTTCGCATCTCATCCCCACCACCACCTCGCGAACCATCCGGCGATGACGATGTTTAAAGACTTTTTATTTATTATTTTTATTTTCAATTTTATATTTATTTATATTATTAAAGTACTTTTTATTTTATTTTCTTTAATACTATTTCATTCTTAGGTTTTATAATTTTTATTGAACAATTTATAGTTTCGGCTATTTCATTACGAGTAATTATGCTTCTTTATATTTCCTAAAAGAGTTCTTGATTTTATCACAGTTAGAAAGAGCTCCAAAGCTCACCATCACTTAGGAACTTGCAACTCCATTGGAAAAGGTTCTCCACGTCTGCCATGTCCTACTTGACTACCACGATAACCTCTTCACTGGACACTGTGGTTGTGGAGCCAAACCTTACCACCACCGGAGTATCCTCCTCCAATCTCATCATTGCCTTGGTCGATTATTCTCCATTCAGGAAGTTTTACCTCTCTCCCTATCTTATGATTTTATATTTTCTGTATATCTATCATTGTACATTGAGGACAATGTACATCTTAAGTGTGTGTGAGGGGGTTATCTATATCATTATTAGAAAAATCCTTGAATTTTATCTTATTCTCATGTGTCCTTCTCATATCATTCTTAGAATGAATTTTGATTAATTTATGATTTTTATTGATATGTCTTGAATTAAAGCATATGCATTCATGCATTGATTGTTTAAACTTTAAGGAATTAGAGAATTAAGCATGATAAGTTGACTTTTGAGAATTAAAAAATTTTTAGGTTGCTTCCCCAAGTTTAGGTATTATCTCAAGTTAAAATTCACAAGGTTTAAACATCAAAAAACCATAATTTTTGTGAGATCTTGAGCCTTTAAGAGCATCTATTATTTCTTTCATGCTCACTTTTATTATTACTTTGAGTGCGTCAATCTTGATTTGTTATTCTAGAAATAGCTGGATTATGCATGTCAAGACCACACTATTTGATTTGATATGTCAAGATGATAAAGGCACTTAGGTTTAACCTACTCACTCCATAAAATCCTACCTTCATAATTAACCCTTAGTGAACCCTCTTGAGCCTAATAACCCATTCATTGATTTACCGTCCATATTAACCCATAACCCATTATTGTTGAAATCCCCTAAATTAATTTGATCCCTATTTTGTCGAGATTTTATTTGAATAAATTACTTAGCTAAGTTTTACCTTTGATAGTTAGTCTATGTTATTTGACTTGTTCTTAAAAAAAATTCATATACACATATTTATATTAGTAGTAATTCTTTGTTTTTGAGCTTAAATGTTTAAGTCCATATTCTGAGAAGAAGCTCACATATATTCAATTGATGATTAGTTGATTTTCTAGTTAGGTAATTTTTCAATTCAATCTCGATTCTAACCTTTTCTTTTAGCTTATGACCACTCCCCCTAACCAAAGCCACGTTACAAATCTTTAAAGACCTTTTGATTGATGTATCATCTCAATATATAGTGATGGAGATTTGATTTTCATGCAAGCCTATGGTAATAACTTTTCATATTGACTATTGAGTGCTTAAACTTGTTGTCCTTAAAACACCTCGAGTGGTTTGAGTGAATCTCTAGTGAGGATGTTAAACTCTGTGATATTTTGAATCAATGGTAATTACCTAGATGAGGAGAGACACCTATGTTCTCATTATAAAATACGCAACTTGGAATGTTTGAAACTTTGACGTTCTTTCAGTTGAATTCTTAATGTATGATTACTTATGGATTATTTTGAGATATCATTAATAAGAATTATAAGTTGAGAAGAATTCATTTTGATTGTGAGTTGAGGATTTTGCTTGCGGACAAGCAAACACTTAAGTGTGGGGGTATTTGATAAACCGTAATTTATACATATTTTTATCCCATGTTTAGCACGTTTATGGATGAATTCTCTTTAGATATGGTGAATTTGATGCTCCTAATCCTTTAATTTCATGTTTTATACTTAGGTAAGCATAGGAGAGTAAAAAGAGTGAGAAACGGGCCGAAAATGGAGAAAATGGGCCAACGTGGGAAATCAACACGGCCTGAACTTCCTCACACAAGTAGACCACACGCCCGTGCCCTTTTAGCAGAATTGAGCATGACTTACACAGGTAGACCACACGATAGTGTCTATTCAACAGACTCTAACACGGTTTGGAGCAATCGAACATAGGCGAGTCACACTAGCGTGTCCCTGTCGAGGCCAAGTTGAGTTATATTCAGAAAAGGCCACTCTTGAGGGTTCTAAGGCATTCTAAATCCTATTTAAACACCGTAGAGGAGAATGGAAAGGGACATAGGGAGTAGGAGCCAAGGAATTACTCGAAGAAAGCCGATTGATCCATCTCAGAGGCAGATTCTCCTTCAAGACGGAAGATCTCCCTTAATTTTCCTTTAGGGGTTTTGGGTTTTCTTTATGTTTTGTTATCATTATGTTTTGTTATAATTATTCTTCTGGGATGTTTTCTTTTACACTTATGAACTAAATCCCTTAAATACCTAAGGGGAATGAAACCTAAGATGGATCTTGTTATTATTTTCTGAATTATATGATAAATACTTGATTTATTCTTAATTATGTGTGATTAATCCTTGTTTTAATATTTCAGGATATTAATTCAAGTATTGATGTGCTTATTCAGAGGAGCAAAAGTCCCTGTCTAAGAGTAGATCTAGCATAATTAAGCAGAGTTGCATGCAATCTTAGACATCGGACGACATAAATCTATTGGGTTAGGGTCAAACCTAATAAGGGAATCCATAGATCGAGTTCATGCAACACTAGGGTTTTAATTAGAAAGAGATTTCAATTAATCAACCTAGGGTTAGACGTTGTTAGTCTCGAGAGAGATAATAATATAAATTAGGGATTTCTACGGATCAAGTTAAGTGAATAAATCGTCTAATTCAGAGTCGAATAACAAGTGAAGTCTAGGTGGATTTTTCCTTGGGTATTGTCTTAATCAATCAGTTTTCCCAAAAGTATTTCCCCAATTTACTTCCTGTGCATTCTTAGTTTTGTAAATTAGTTTAGATAAATCAAATCCCCTTATTTTTAGGCTAGATAATAAAAAGAAGGTTAATACTAGTACTTTTAGTTCCGGTGGGTTCGACATTCCGGTCTTGCTATAAGCTATACTACTATTCGATAGGTGCGCTTGCCTTTATCGTGATAATAGTTAGTCTTCAAGAACAGTCAAATATAAATTTATTAAAACTTATCACGAATCAACACAATCAATCCTTCCTTTAAGGCGCAGTCATCTTTTCCTTCCGAGTTCTTGACATCTTCAAAGAATTCCAACTCTTTGTTATCCATTAGACTTTGCACCAAAACTCTGAATTCAGTGCATTCTTGGATTTCATGGCCCTTTTCAGCGTGGAACTCACAATAGCTCCTCACTCATTTGGGTACCTCCTTCGAATCTTGAACGGTTAATCCCATGCTTATCATTTCTTGCTAGACCCATTTTAATGGGGATCTTACTTCCGCAACATCAGTTTTGGTCTTTTTTCCTCCACTCTCAATCATCGCATTTACCCCTTGGTCTGAGTGACTGGGTATTGGATTTCCTGCTATATTAGGTCCTGATGGATCATCGAACCTTTCGATCCCCATCTTGATGTAACTTTTAATCAACTTTTTAAATGTAGCGCAGTTCTCAATTGAGTGTCCCGTTATTCTTGCGTGGTACTCACATTGAGTATTCGCATCATACCATTTTGGAAACGAAGGTTGCATGGGTTTCAAGTAAAATGGGGATACCACATGTGCATCGAAAAAATTCTAATATAACTTTATATATGTCATCGGGATATGTGTGAACTGGAGTTTTTATGTGTTTGGTCTTGAGTTAGATTCTTTCCTTGAGGGGCCTTGATGGCTAGTTGTTACGGTCCTTGGTTGGCCTATAATGACCGATTTTGAATAGCCCTTATTATACATGCTTGCGGTTTTCACTTCATTTTCCTTTTTTCTCGAGGCTGATCTTTTAGTATTTTCCCCTGCGTCTATTTTCCCTCTCCTTACTGCATTTTCAATCATCTCTCCAGACATTACTATATTTGAGAAGCTCTTTGTAGCCTTTTTTAACATATGGTTAATGAACGAGTCTTTTAGAGTTATAAAAAGCATTGTCATCTCCTTCTCCAGAAGAGGTGGTTGGACTTGTGTTGCCACACCTCTCAATCTCTGAGCATACTATCTGAAGCTTTCACTTTGCTTCTTTTCCATGTTTTGTAGCGTAATTCTATCGGGTGTCATGTCAGTCACATGTCTATATTGTTTCATGAAAGCCTGTGCCAAGTCTTTCCATGAGCTGATTTTGGCACGGCTTAGCTTGTTGTACCATTTGATAGCCGACTCGACAAACTATCCTGGAAGTAGAGGATTAACAATTGATCGTTATTAACGTATCCCATCATTCTTCGGCAAAACATTGTGATATGGGCTTCAGGACAACTAGTCCCATTATACTTTTCGAATTCTGGAGTTTTGAATTTTAGTGGGAGTACTAGATCTGAGACTAAGCTTAGTTCTTTAGCATCAACCCTGCAGAGGTAGTCAACACTCTCAATAGCCTTGAATTTCTCTTCCAACCACTTGCGTCGATCTTCTAACTTTTTTGACAATTCTACTCTTGCTCTATCCATTTCCTCCATGTCGTTCAAATATGGAACAATGGGGTTGGTCGAATTATCCTTGGGATTGGAACCTGAACCTATAGGGCAATTCACAAGTGTTGAAGTGCCGACTTCATATTGTTGAGGTCTTATGATAACGGGTACCCTTCGTGGATATGTATCTAGTTGGGCTTGGACATTTACTGGGCTAAAGCCTGGGGGGTACATAGGGTCTTCATTATCATCTCCAGGGTTATTCACAGTACTTTGCCCTTTTTCAGTCCCTTCGGCCAGTAACTGGGTCAACTAGCTTATCATGCTTCGTTGGGACTCTTGTATTTGATCCCTCATGTCTTGTTGTACCTTAGCTAATTGTTCCTACAACTGCGCTTGCAACCGATCTTCCATGTCTTTCTGAATTTGTTCTAATATCTCTAACCTTTGATCCGTGGCTCTGGTTTTACCGCGGGTACCGTAACGATATTCAGTTGACAAATTCTTCTTGATTTCCAAGGTAATTGTCATAATTTTGATTAATTAGGGTCTTTTTATGAAACTTAATGTATATGATGAAATGTAATTCCGATGAATGAAAAATTAATGCAAAAAGAGGTGTTTATTCTAATTCAATTCTATTAGAATAACTTTACTAGAAAACAAATCTCTTTACATAAAACAAATACATTTTACATATACAACCTTGCCCTAATACTCAAACCTTTGACTTTCCTAAGAAGCAAAGCTAATTCTCAGCCTCGATCTAATTCTAATTCATATTTTAAGCTTAGTATATTGACTTGAAACGCTAGGGTTTGCAAATGGTTGGCTACTTCCCGTATTTGAGTCACAGCTTCGCCCATGATGTGATCTCTATCCTTAATCTGACTTTGAGAGTGTTGGAATTGCTTTTTCCAGTGTTAATTGTTTGTTTCTAGAAGTTCAACTCGAAGTTCACTATTTTCCAGTGCGGTCTCGAGCTCTTCTATTTTTCTCTTCAACTCTTCAATCTTATTTAGGATTGCTTTTAACTCAATTGCGGAGTTGCGACTACGATATTGATGTAGTGACTTTTCTAATTCTACTATCTAGGCTCTTAATCCAACCTTTTCATTTTGGCTTTCTAACAAATCCTTTTCTAGAGCATCTTTTCAAACTCGAGCATCTTGGAATTTCTTTTCCCACTGGTCAGCCTTAATCTTTTCTTCTTTGACTTCTTGCCGCAATTGTTCTGATGTTTTACCTAACCTGACAGTCCTTATCGACAAGCACAACTTCTTCTAATCTATTTTTAGACTGTCCAAGTCTTCCGCAACCTTATTCTTTCCTTTTCTCATTTTCTCGGCTTCTAACTTCTGGACGTCGATGTCTAATCCTAGCTGCATCTTTTCTTTTTCCAACTATTCTATCTTTTTCTCCAGCTCCGAACTCCTCTGTTCAATGTTTTGCTTTTTGATTTCCAACTCGGACGAGATAACATGTCAGTGTTCTTCTATTGGCTAAGTGTTTTCTTAACTTGACATAGGGATATTGTCATTGACTCTTTTACCCCACCACCAATCATATTTGAGGGTTGTCATAAGATTTACGGAAAAACTTTTCATTCTGTGAGTTTGGTTCCAAGCATTTGATATTTCACGAACCTTCTTCTTGTAATTATCACATTTGTACGCAAACTTGCATTGAACCAACCCTTGAGTTGCCAGTATAAATTGCCTCGACCTATATTGCCTTAATACAAGTAGAGGGGAGTATCCAATAGCTCCCCATATCCCGAGTAAAGGATCCTAGTCGAAGTCCCCATATCGATACAAATTCTCATCAGGGATCATCTAAGGGACCCTCCATTCAACGTCTTCTTTTTGAAGACTCTAGAGAATTGCCATCCATTTCTCCTTTGAAATGTCACATCACCTTGGCGTAGCCACGAATTCTTTCAACGGAGAGTAGTTCTCAGAGAATACTCGATAAAAGACCTTTTCTACCTTCCAAAAGTGGCTGTGAAACTAGGCTAGTAGAAGTTGTGCACACCCGATAAACCTTGTTCACTCGCTCTCCGGCATGCACCCATAGATCTGAAAGTTTAAGCCAAAATTACTGGGGCAGGCGTTGCCCTTTTGTCGACCCGGTCGAATAGATCTGAAATTGCATCATCTATGTGTCCTAATGCTTTGGGGAAGATGACCAACCCTTAAATACTCAAGGCGAAGATATCGACCCTTTTCTTCGCATCTGGATGTGCCAAGATCAAATCCCGCAAAATTATCCAAGGGATGCATTTACTATCTCCCTTTTGTTTAATCCTAGTTGCAACCCATTGCTCACTCATCCCCGTGATGCTTATTAGCTTCTTTAAGAAATTCGGGGCTTTGGCGGCTCTAGAATAAACTTTGTCGACTTGGATTCTCGGGCAATAGAGCAGAGTTGTGTACTCTTCTACGGTGGGCACCAAATTTACCTTCCCAAAAGTGAAGCAGCTATATGCGGGATTCCAATATTGGGTTAGAGCTAGAAACAAGTGCTTATCTACTTTGACATTGAGTAAATAAGGCAGATCACTATAGTTACAGTAAAATAGCTGCTTCGTTTTGTTATTACATTGGTCCCATACCTATTTCAAATCTTGGAGATTATTCTGAGCCACACTGATGCGAGTGAATCCTATAATTCTAAGATGTATCCCTCTGCCAGACTGTCACCTTTCTCTTGTTGTGTCTTCTCGGACCATATCCGGATTACCACATTGTCTTCCACTTTATCAAGAAATCCCTTTTCTATGACAAGCTCTCTATTTATCAACTGAACATGAATCAACACCCTTTCTATGATGAAAATGCAATGCAATCACAGTCAAAACAAAACGAAACAAGTTAGTACATTTCATACAAAGCTAGAATTTAAAACAAGTAAGAAAAAATAAATAGAGCACCTATTCGGGTGACCACTAGGGGTTTGGTGTGGTTCTACCTAGGTAGGCTCTTAGGGCTCATTATATGCAGTTTAGTTCTAAAGTAAGGGTACCTGAACCGCCAGATTCCTTAATCCTCACCCATTATAGGCTCATACGAACGGAGTACAGTTTAGGGTAATACATTTCCCTATGGCTATACGGAGATGAAAATCTCACGAAAACATAGGTACGGATGTATCCTGAAAGCGATCTACTATCCTATACGGAGGTGAAGACCTCACGAAGGAATAGTTTTTCACTCCCACTTAAAAAAGGCAAAATCGAACAATTATGCAATGCAATATGTGGAAAACACAAAAAGAAACTTTCGAATCAATAAAACAAGATATATTAGATCGCTATACAACCCGAGATATCAAAACATGAAGGATGAAATGCAACAAAGGGATCATAAATTTAAACCAAATTATCAATTTTCAACAGAAAGACCAAAAGTAATCAAATCGCGGCTTGAATCTCTTATTTTCTCCCCAGTAGAGTCACCAAGCTGTCGAAACCCTTTTTTTTAGATCGACTTTTTATTTTAAAATGAAAATGGGAGTCGCCACCAATCACTTTCTTGAGGTGTGATCGGATCACCTCGTAATTTGATTGTTTTAATAAGAGGTTTGATTTACTAAAATGATGTTTTTCGGTCTACAAAATCCAGAAAGTGGGTTCGGGAG
Organism: Gossypium longicalyx; assembly: GCA_025698465.1. Classification (NCBI taxonomy): domain Eukaryota; kingdom Viridiplantae; phylum Streptophyta; class Magnoliopsida; order Malvales; family Malvaceae; genus Gossypium; species Gossypium longicalyx. The sequence continues at coordinate 32,594,725 of CM047006.1, forward strand.
TCGGTTACATATGAGGAAGGATTAGCACCCAAAATTGGTATCTAGTTGATTAATTGATGTCTTAGTGTCCAGAATTGAAATTTTGAAAAGAGTTTAAAAAACGATCCCTTTTTTGTATTAAGGCACTACCTAACTAAAGTAATTTTTGTGAAAATGACTTATTTCAAGTTAATCGAGAAAAAAAGGATCATGTCCCATAAGTTAGGACACAATGCCTTAAGTCCTCGAAAACAAAAGAATAAATGCCAATTGATCACTACGTAAATCTCGTTTTGTTTTATTTATTTTAAAGTATATATTCGACTATCTCAGTTTTAGAAAGAAGACATATTCCGTAAGTTAGGAACACGACATTTCTAATTCCAAAAATAATGACCATTGCCTCGATTTAAAAATTTTCTTTTTTATGCATCGTGCCAAAACGAACGTAACATTTGAAATAACGTGTATTTTATTTATTCGGGTATAATATAAAAACAGATAAATATGTTTATATGACACTTGGCACAAATATTAGCACAATAAAGTAATATAATAACGAGTAAAAAAAGATGAAATAATAAATAAGTAAATAAAAAAAAACTAAAATCCTACGCTAGTGAATGATGATAATACAGTATAATGATAATAAAAAATAACAATTTAATAATAATAGCAATAATTATACTAGTTACCATAATAATAATAATAATAATAATAATAATAATAATAATAATAATAATAATAATAATAATAATAATAATAATAATAATACGATGAAAATATAAACATCATGAAATTAAGATACGGGCAAAGAAATAATAATTAAAGAAATAAAATAATAAAAATGAAAATTTGAAATTAAATAAATAAAGGATTAAATTGGAATTAAAATGAAATTAAGGGCATGAATTGTAAAAATAACTAAATAGATAAATACGTAAATAAATAAAATCAGAATTATAAAAGATTGAAATTAAAGAAATCGAGGACTAAATCGAAATTAGAATAAAATTAAAAGCATAAATTTAAATAAAATAGGTAAATAAAATACCAAAATAAAAATGTGAAATTTTTTTAAAAAATTGCTAAATGAGCAATTAGTCTAAATTTTATTATGCGCGCCATTTCCTAGAGACTAAACTGTTGAAGGACCGAAATAAAAAAATAAACTTAAATGGATAAATTAAAAAAAGAAAAAGGCTGGAATTAGAACCAAAATAAAACACGTGTAAAGGGGGAGGGACTAACTGTGAAATTATTCCCTGTCCCAAAACGCGTCATTCCTTAAGGGACTGAATTGAAGCAAAATCAAAATCATAGGGTAGAAATTAAAAAGACAAAAAAGATTGGATTAAAAAATGATAAAAAAGAAAAAGTACTAAAGCTGCAATTAAACCCCCTTTAAAAAACATGCGAATCCTAGGTCGGGTGGTTCGGGTCGGATCGGGTCGGGTCGCATCAAAATGACGTCATTTTGACTTTTGGAAATCGGCCCAAAACGGTGCCATTTTTCACCACCTATTTAAGCCAACAATCTTTCAAAGAAAAATCATTTCAAACCCTAGTTTTAAAAAAAATCTGAAAACCTTTCCCTTCTATCCGAGCCACCCTTCTGTCGGCCTTGGCTTCGACGAGTCACTGCCGTGTCGCCACCGATCGCTGGGGACGGCGGGCCAAAAAACCCTAAAAAATCCCTTTTTTCCTTTTTTTGACCTCGATCTCAAAGGTAAAGCCTGCTATTTGCGAAAATAAAAAAATAGCATGAAGAAAGCCTCGATCTCAATGTGCCTGTTGAACCCTTGTCAGAACCCTAGTGGGTTTTGGGCTATTCGAACACCGGAGGTGGTTTTCGACAGCGGCCAGAGATGAACATATAGATAAGTTTCTTTTTCTTTTCTCTTTTATTTCATGTGTATTTTATAAAAATAATAGATAAAAAAAAGGAAAATCACCTTTGAATTTTTATTTTCTATTTTTGATTGCTTTTTGTGTTTCTTTCTGTTTGATTACTGCTTTCTTAAAAAAACCCTTCCAAAATACAATATATTCTCCGTCTTTTATAGCCATTTTACACTTGTTTAAAATACATATATTTTTTTGATTTTGTCACTATTCCTGCGTCTGCTTCTACTGTTCTTGTCTTTTCCATTTTTCTTTGTAGGTAGACGGTGGTAAACCTCGAGCGGCATGCATGTGAGAAGGGGCAACACGAGGGAAACGAAGACGGCTCTAGGGTTAAGGTGTTGGCATTTTGAAATAGTTTGGCCCACTGGGCCTCTAGGTTTTTATATTTTGGCCATTTGGGCCTATAAGTGGAATTGGACTTTGGGACTTTTTATTTTTATTTTTATTTTTGGTTGCTATTTAGAGCCCAGGCTAAATTGGCCCATTACACATGATATAATCCAACCATAAGCTTCGCACAAGTCTAAGCATCATCAACAACACATGTTAGTGCATCAACTCATAATTCACTTGAATTAACATAAGGTAAGTAATTATACATGAACAACATCATTTAAAATCATCAATTTCATGAAGACATGCTTTCATTGCACATTTCCTTTTCAAACCTTTTCATAGATTCAAGACATAAGTTATTCGAATACTTACTGTTCCTTTCCTTTTCATGCCCGTTGAACCATATAGAATAACATCGAATACGCGGGAAGGCTCACACAAATTGTGCTAAACATATAGTCATAACCTTTCCTTTTTCTTTACTTAGTTACTCACTCGAGCTATGAAATAGGTTTGCTCACACAAGCTGACAATTGAAATGTAAGCTATGTGATGATGCTCACACAAGCTGTTCAGTATCTACAAGAAATGCCAAACCTCAACCATCGGTAGGACATTCAGGACCAACACTCGAAACATGGTAACCCTAATGACATATCATTTGTATCTTATGAATTCCTAAGGTTCAAATGAGGCTTGATAATAGTTGTAACATCACTGGATTTCCACATTTGATTTCATGGAAACAATACATGAATATATAATTTAATATTACATGAAAACATTAATTAATCATACAAACTTACCTGACTAAATTACAACAATGACTAAGTACATGGGCTATTTGATAATTTTCTCTTCTCCTTGATGTTTCCACTCGTTCTTAATCTAAATTAAAATTTTCATTCAATTCATTAATTTAGACAACAAAACCATTCACTTTATGCAATTTAGTGTTTTTCGATATTTTTACAAAATTACCCTCAACTTTCTATTTTTATTCAATTTAGTCCCTATGTCATAATCATGCAAATAAACCAATTTTATTGATAATCCATACTAGCATAATGTTAATAACATCCATTACAGACCACATTTGCAACAATTTCACATCTTTAAATCCCTAATCATTTAAATAATTAAAAATTACTTAACAAAATACTTATAAATAACAACTAATACTTCAAACTCATCATTTAACATCTAAAATTAGAAAGATTCATCAATGGCAACATTCAAAATCTTTAACAGTTTCAAAAATGAAGGTACGGGCTAGTTGGACCTACTTGCAATGACATCGAAAACATAAAATTTACAAAAAATCGAAAAATAAATCACTTATATGCATCCATTTTTGTTTGGCCGAAGCTCAAGCTATTTTAATGGAGTTTTTCACTTCAACATTTCGGTGCTAATGAATAATGAAGATGATGTCTTTTTGTTTTTTTTTTAACTTATTTTATTATTAAATCAACATTATATTAAAATAGTTTTTCACCTAATTGAACATAAAACTGTCTACTCTTCACTAAAAAGGTGTAATTACCTTTTAAATCCTCCAAAAATCTTTAGTTATGTATTTTAGCTAATAATAATCAATAGAGATTAACTTTAATGTCTTTTACGATTTAGTCCTTTTTCATTAATTATCCATTAAATGTTAAAATTTCTTAACGAAACTTTAATACAACCTGAATAACACTCCGTAAACATTTATAAAAATATTTATGGCTCGGTTTATAGAAACAAGGTCCCGATACCTCATTTTTTAAAACCACTTGACTTCACTTAAATCTAATTATTCTTCCATTTAACACTAATCATTAAATCAAAATTTATCATTACACCATATAATACTCGTAAATATTAAATAAAAATATTTACGGACTCAAACGTCAGATTTTTGGTCCTGAAACCACTATTCTGACACTTCAAAGAAATGAGCTGTTATGCAACAACCACTTGCACGTCTTGTTCCTCGAACTATGTATGATTATGCTAAGTCTACTCTGACTGGGGCTGAATCAAGTATTGTTAGACCGACAACTCCTACGAATAATTTTGAGATCAAGCCGAATACAATTCATATGGTGCAACAATATGTTCAGTTTGATGGGTTGCAAGATGAATATCCGAATGCTTATTTGGCTAACATTCTAGAGATTTGCGATTCATTCAAGATCAATGGCGTTACTAATGATGCCATACACTTACAGCTTTTCATATTTTCTTTAAGGAGCAAGGCAAAATTGTAACACCCCTAACCCGCTTTCATCGCCAGACTAGGGTTATAGAGCGTTATTGTACAAATCGAAATAAAACTTCAAATCAGATTAATAATGCTCTTTAATATCAATTATTCAAATCTCATATAAATCCAGCAAACATACACATTTGGGCCTTAATTTGAACTTTCGGGGCCCTAAAAACAATTCGAGATCAAAATGAGACTAATTTGAAACAATTCAAAAAGTTTAGAGAAAATCTCATAAATACCTAAAAAGAAGGACACACGGCCATGTAGCTAGGCTATTTAAAAATGCCCCAAACCGTGTAACTTTCAAAATTAGGACACACGGCCGTGTCCTAGCTCGTGTAACTCACTGACTTGAGGCACACGGTCGTGTCCCAGCCTGTGTCTCAACTCGTGTGGGAACTACACTTGTATAATTTTACAACACGCTCAGGGCACATGCTTGTGTGGTTGCCCGTGTATGTCACACAGCCATGTGACAGACAGTGCTTCAGGCTATGTGCACCTAAATGTACCTTAAAGCTCAAGTTTACCAAATATGCTTACTTAAGACACAAACCTACCATTTACCAACTAATTTACTTACTCAAAACACACCTAAACAAGAACAAAACAAGCCAAAATCACACATAAATCATATAATTCAAAATCTTATCTAATGTACCTCATTGGTACTACAATTAAACATCTAAAAAATTCAACCTCAATGTCATGGTTTCATATTTCATGTAACAACCCTAACCCGTATCCGTCGCCGGACTAGGGTTAAAAAGCATTACCAGATATATCAAAACATTTAGCATTCATTTCACAATCATCATATCATCATAGTCATACATCAATATAGAGTCCCTTACATAGGTCAACGAGACCTTAAACATGCTTTAGAAAGGGGTCGGGACTAAATCGAACGCATACAAAATTTTTCAAAACTTAAATATTTTTCAAAGTTATAAAGGTCACACACCCGTGTGAACAGGACGTGTGTCTCACATGGCACTAGACACGCCTGTGTGTCTATGCCGTGGCAAATCAGGGCATACATACTGACTTGACTACATGGCCACATGACACATCCGTGTGCCAGGCCGTGTGAAAATTAGGGAGGCTACTGACTTGGGTCACACGGCCGACCATACGCCCATGTACTAGTCCGTGTGCCACATACGGCCGATAGACACGTCCGTGTGTCTAGATAGTGTCAAAAATGTAGGGCATACTGACTTAAAATCGTAGGGTACCCCAGGAGACACACGATCGTGCAACATAACCATGTGTCACACACGGCTAAGACACACGCACATGCCCGTGTGGACAAAAATAGGCTATTTTCAAAGCCAAATTTGCCACCCATTTTGGGTCCTCCCTACAAGCTCCAAGACAAACCATTTTAAATCAAATTCTCAACCAATTCACAACCAAAACATACACCATTCATGCCATACCATCATTAATAAATTTCATGCTTGTCATCCATACCAAATCATGCCAAATCATAAGCTATAATCATACCAAGACATATGTTCCATAGCAAATTTACATTTCTAACTTACCTAATCAACCATTTCTCACAAGGCCATTTTATACACATTAAAATATAGCCTGTAGACAATATTACATCATATAGATTATAGCCATACTTCATTCTTATACACAACCAAAACCAGGCCATATCACATGGCTAAATATTCATATCACAAAACATACGAAAATAACTCTAGCCTATACATGCCATATACCATATATACAACTCTCAAAATGGTACCAAAATAGATCTCCGATAGTGTGAATGAGTCGCTAACTATTCTTGGATTTGAGCTTGCTTTATAACACCGTAAAACAAAGAACATTTCACATAGTAAGCTTTAAAGCTTAGTAAGACCGTACCCAATATAATCAACAGTTTATATAATACGAAACATCATCTAATAATCACTTAGTAGTTCATAAATCATCTTTCAATTCTATTCCATCACACTTAACATGTTCATACAAGTTTATTAAGCTTAATACACATAGTATCATCTACCACATAGGTATCGTACATACCTGATCTTTCCCGTATTTATCTATTTCATTCTCACCTCTCGTTCAAATACGTTAATTTGTTCGGAAGTCTTTCCATGCTTTAATAATTCGCACACTTAGTACATTAATAATTAGCCAAAGCTATAACAATCTCGCATACTTAGTGCCATCTCAACTAACCGAAGCTATCTTGGTATCGTAAACTTAGTGCCTCATATAGCTAAAGCTATTCCAATTCGCACACTTAGTGCTATTTATAGCCGAAGCTATTTTGAATCGCACACTTAGTGCCAAACATAGTCGATTTATCATCTTGTTCAAATATATACAATTTATGCATTATCAAAGCATTAAAACTTAAACTATAACATCATTTATCACATACGAACTTACCTCGTACTCGTAATTGGTGATTCGAATCATATACTCAATAACCTTCGATTTTGTTTAGCTAACTCATGGCATTCACGAACAAAATGATCCGTCGATCCGCATTTAAAACAGGCCCGATCATACAATCTAAAGCTGCTAGGGTGTTGTTTACCATAATGTTTACACTCAGGTTGATTTGATCTAACATTACCAACACTAGCTACTAAGGTAGCTCTCGAGCTCACAGGTGGTCTATCATGATCCCGTCTAGAATAACCCGAAGTAGCCTTAGAATAGCTAAAATCATCTCGAAACTTTTTTGGTGCCGACTGAAATGACTTATTGAATGATCTTTTACGTGAATCTCTAGGTTCAAAATTAGCTTTTCTTTTCTCTTTCTCGAGCTCTTCAGCTTTGCAGGCTCGCTCAACTAGTACTACGAACTCTTTTATCTCAAGTATGCCAACTAGCAGTTTAATGTCTTTGTTCAACCCGTCTTCAACTCTTTTACACATTATGACTTCGATCGAAACACACTCTCAGGCATATCTACTGAGTCTCACGAATTTCTACTCATACTCTGTCACGACCATCCGACCCTGTTTCAACTCTAAAAATTCTTTGCGTTTCTGGGCGATAAATCTCTGGCTGATATATTTCTTACGAAACTCAGTCTAAAAGAACTCCCAGGTCACCTGCTCTTTTGAAACCACCGATACTGGTGGATTCCACTAGTGATATGCAGTCCTGGGAGGTATTACCAATCAAATGTAACACCCCTAACCCGTATCCATTGCCGAATTGGGTTACGAGGTATTACCAAACAAAACACAAAATCTGAACAATTTTATTTGTACACATGAATGAGTCTCTTAAATCAGTCAAAATTTAATTTATAAACTAACACAACTCTTTATCTCAGATAATTTCATATTGTACATATATACAATCACATAATTCATATGCAAAAAATATGAAATGTATCATTTTCTACATAAAATCATATACCGATTTTAACAAAGATGAACTATAGACCTTGTAACGCCCCGAATTTGGGCCTAGAAGGAATAAGCCTTGAGCATGGGAACAGCTAGGAGACTGCACGTAAGTATTTAGTTGTGCAAGAAAATGGCACAAATGCATGCTTGCTTCAGTGGTTAAGTGTCCTGTGAAGTGTTGGAGAAGTCCTGGGTTCAAACCTGGGCTTTAGCAAATATTTTAATTTTAAGTGACTAGGGCCCTTGGTTCTAGATAGTAGGCTTCTTTAATTAAATTAGATAATATATGATACAAAGAGAGTTGTGGTGTAGTGGTAGTGGCGTGCTGTGCTTCTAGGGAGTTTGGGAGTTCGAGTCACTTTGTGCATGAAGGAGTATTTATTTTACTTCTTTGCTGTAACATCCCGAAATAGGGCCTAAACGGAACAGTGGTTACGAAACCACAAATCAGAGGTAGAAAAATTTATTTTATTATTATTTTGAGGTTCATGATATGATTACATAATTGTGCAAAAAATTCGTGACGAAATTCTATGCATAAAATGCTTAATTTGAAGTTAGGGACTAAATCGAATAAGTTGCAAAACTTGCATTCTAGAAGTTTCTAGTATAAAATTGCTTTGAAATATTAATTAGGAGGTCTTAAATAGAAATTTTACCAATTTTAAGTTAAATTAGGACATGGAAGGAATTTTGGAAAGTTTAGTAGTAAGGGCATTTTGGTCATTTAGGGGTAAAATGAATTACAATACAAAATTAAAAGCCAATTTTGTTCATCTTCTTCACCATGGCCGAATATAGCAAGGAGAAACCATGGCTAGGGTTTTTCAAGCTTCCAAGCTCGATTGTAAGTCCATTCTAGCCCCGTTTTTCAAGTTCTTTACGTTTTCGAAGTCTCAGTAGCTCGATAAAGCTTATGCTAGCAATAATTTAAGTTAGGGTTCATATTTGGAAAAATACCCATAGGTGAAAAGTGTTTATTTTGATGTTTTATGATAGAATATGAGGTCTTAGATTATGTTAGACAGCTTGTGCTACTCGGTTTTAAGTGAAAACGAGCGAAAGGGCTTAATCGGTAAAAATACCTAATAGTCATAAGTACATGTTAGAGTGAGAATTTGATGTTTCCATAGAAGGAAAAAATGATCAGCATGTCATAAAACATAAGAAAATAGGTTGAAGTTTAATTTATGAGATTTGGGGTAAAAGTGTAAATATGCAAAAGTTTAGGGGTAAAAATGTAATTTTTCCAAAGTTTGAGTAAAAGAATGTTTTGATAAATGTGAATATTAAATAAGTTAAATTTGCTATTATAGGTCAAGAAGAACGAAATTCAGGAGTAGATCGGGGAAAAGAAAAAGTAAAGGACTAAATTGTAAAGTTTAGTCACATTTTGTATCGAGGTAAGTTTACAGTAAATAAATGCAATATTCTTATATTTTACATTATTATTGTTAATTTCCAGCATTTATATACTTATTTTTTTAGAATATTTAAAGTCGAATTAAAGGCGAAGTAGCAGAGAAAAAGCATTAGGAAGCCCTGTTTGAACCTTAGGAATATTAGGATATTGGGGTTGACAGGACAGGATAGAAATGAGCCATGTAAGTCCATATCAGATATATGGCTTTGGAGACAGGAATGAACCATGTAAGCCCATATTATATACATAAATATGGCATTGGAGATAGGAATAATTCATGTAAGTCCATGTCGAAGACATGGCATTGGCAGGACATTGATAGACAGGAACGACCCTAATATCCTTAATATTCCGAGTGGTTCATCGGATCATTGTATATGTTAAATCATAGTGAATTATCAGCAAAAAGGGAAGGTAGATTATATTTATGAATAGTGAAAGGTCAGGTAAGAAAGAAGGTAAGTGAGTAAAGAAGAAGGTAGAAAATGAGAAGTAAAGAAAGTTTATGAGGCTAGGTGACTTGATGTATATTTATTCATTATGTTGAATGTTGTAATTTATTTACTTGTAAGCTTACTAAGCCTAGTGCTTACTCTCTTATTTTATTTTTCTTATAGTTTTTATCAAGCCACTCGGGGATCGAAGGAAACGTCGGAGACCCGATCACACTATCGAAGAAATTACATTGGTATAGTTAGACGTTTAGTTTTGTGTATGGCATGTATAGGAACTTGGTTTCCTTTGATATGATATGATCAATGAATGATGTGTAAATATTTGCTAGTGATTAGCTAATAGAATGGCTGATGATATACATGTTTAATAGTATGTATGATTAAGTAGTAACTATCACATGAAAATTATGAAAAATGTGAAAGTAACTTAAAAACAGATTCAAGTATCAGAAATAACGTGATTTTGAAAAATCACATAAATTTGTAGAGACATGGTTTGATAGTGAATAATATATGAAACTAAATCTCATTGTGTCTATTTTCATATGGAATAAGCAAAGCAAGTAAAGGTTTTGTATTTTATAAGATATCTGAGTTTTAGTGAAATAGGGCCAGAGCGATTTCTGGATCCCCTTTTTCAAATTTAAAAATTCACCATGAACGTTATAAAATTATTTAGGTGGTGTACTTTATATGGTTAGAATCCTTATTTAGTCTAGTTTTAATAGAAACAAATCTCATAGTCATTGAAATTCTGTACAGAGAGATATATGATTCGTAATACACAGATGTCAGAGCAGTCGAACCCTAAAATAGAGGAGACTTTAACTAATAAACTGTACTAATTGGACCAGCCAAAAATTCTAGAAAAAAATTAGTAAATAGATATATGAGTCTAGTTTCAGGGAAAATTTACGGAATAGGATTTTGAGTTTCAGAACTCGAGATATGAATTTTTAAACAACCATGACGCAGAAAAAAAGTTTATTCCGAAAATTAATATAAGTAGTTAGAATTGTTTAAAAAGGTAAAATAAGAATAGTAACACCTCGTGTTCAACTCTGGCAACGGTCTCGGGTACGGGGCGTTACATTTTTTGGTATCAGAGCAGGTTTAGTCGGTTCTCGGAACAGTTAGTGTGAGTAAAATTCTAGCTATACATGCCATACCTGTATTTTGATAGTGTGACGACTCCTGACGATTTTTAAATATTTTGTTTTATAGTAATAGATCCCGAGCGAGCTGGTGATAATGATGTAGAAAATAATCGCTTTGCTCCGTGGAAGAGCAGCGCCATCCGAGAATAAGCGATGAATGATTAATCGGGGGAGGAGTGACTCGAGAAGCTCTCTTCCAAGCTTTGAATGACTTGTTTGCCGAGTTCGTTCGCATGCGAATCCGGCGAGCTTAGACCTCCACCCCTCATGATTCTCGGGCTACCCATGCAGCTCAAGCTTCCCATTGGAAATACGATGATAAGAGAAAAGCCACCAGTTGATAGAATTAGGAAACAAGGGGCAGAAGAGTTCCGAGCAACAAAGGATGATGATGCAGAAAGAGCAAAATTTTGGTTAGAAAATACTATCAGAGTCTTTGACGAATCATCTTGTACACCCGAGGAATGTATGAAATGTGTAGTATCACTTCTTAGAGACTCAGCCTACCACTGGTGGCAAACACTTGTATCAATTGTACCAAAGGAGAGGGTCACTTGGGATTTCTTTCAGGAGGAATTTCGTAAAAAGTACATCAGTCAGAGGTTTATTGATCAGAAGAGAAAGGAATTCCTGGAATTGGAACAAGGTAATATGATGGTGACCGATTATGAGCGTGAATTTGTCAGGCTTAGTAAATATGCTAGAGAATGTGTGTCCACAGAGGCTATCATGTGTAAAAGGTTTGAGGATGGGTTAAATGATGACATCCGACTGTCAGTGGGTGTCCTAGAAATAAAAGAGTTTGTTATTTTAGTTGAGAGAGCCTATAGGGCAGAGGAGCTGTTAAAAAGAAAAGGCAAAGTTGAGATAGAGACACAAGATACAAAGAAGAGACAGATGAGCAGGTCATTCCAAGCTACATCCAAAAGGCCAAAGGAGTTTTCTACGGATCTAGTTTCTCGGCCGGTATTCTAGTCGAAATAGAGGCAGCAGATTTAAGGATTCAAGGCTCACCACCACCTCGATTGCGAGTGTAGGTAATGTTGGACGGGGGTAGATCGGGTGTCCACGGTGTGGTAGGCTTCATTATGGTCCTTGTCGGGCAAAGCGAAAATGTTTGTTATAAATGCGGTGCTCGCATCATTTTGTACGAGAATGTCCAGAGGTAGCTAATCGAGAGATAACATAGAGTGCTAGATCCAAAATGCTCCTACTAGAGGTAAATTACCGAGGCAATCGGGAGTAGTAAGTAAATGTGAGGTACCTCAAGAGATTCAATTTGTGAGACCGGATGCTAGAGCCCCCTGCAAGGACTTATGCTATTCGTACACGCGAAGAGGCATCCTTCCCGATGTGATTACGGTACATTTTCTCTACATAATATTAATGTCATTGCTTTGATTGATCCGGGTTCAACTCATTCATATGTTTGCAAGAAATTGATGCCTAGTATAAGTATGCCTATAGAATCTACAGAATTTGTGATTAAAGTATCGAATCCATTAGGCAAGCATGTATTAGTAGATAAAGTATGTAGAAATTGTCCTTTGATGATTAGAGGCTATTGTTTTTCCTACCGATCTCATGCTATTGCCATTTGATGAGTTTGATGTGATTCTTGGTATGGATTGGTTGACTACACATGATGTGATAGTGAATTGTAGGAAGAAATTCATTGAGTTGAAGTGTGAAAATGGTGAAATTATTCGGGTTAAATCAGAAGAGTCAGATAGTTCATTTTCTATAATTTCTGTTTTGTCTGCTCAGAAATGTTTGAGAAAAGGGTATGAAGCTTATCTTGCTTTTGTGTTGAACACTAAAGATCAAGAATTGAAAATTGAATCATTGTCTGTGGTATGTGAGTTTCCCGATGTGTTTCCGGAAGAACTACGAGGTTTGCCTCCTGTTAGAGAAGTTAAGTTTGGTATTGAGTTGATTCCAGGTACCACACCCATTTCTATTACTCCTTATAGAATGGCTCCGTTGGAATTGAAAGAATTGAAAGCTCAATTGCAGGAATTAATAGATAAATGCTTTGTAAGACCCAGTAGTTCACCATGGGGTACACCAGTGCTATTTGTGAAAAAGAAAGACGGATCGATGAGATTGTGCATAGATTATCGGCAACTTAACAAGGAAACAGTAAAGAACAAATATCCATTGCCTAGAATTGATGATCTGTTTGATCAATTGAAGGGAGCTACTGTGTTTTCCAAGATAGATTTGAGATCCGGATACTATCGATTCTGCGAGTTAAAGAGTCGATGTCCCAAGACTACTTTCCGGACTAGGTATGGTCATTATGAGTTCCTTGTGATGCCATTTGGCTTGACTAATGCTCCTGCCATTTTCATGGACTTAATGAACCGAATTTTCAGACCGTACCTGGATAAGTCTGTAGTTGTGTTCATTGATGATATTTTGATTTATTCTCATGATGAGACTGAGCATGCAGAGCATTTGAAAACAGTTTTACAGATTTTGAGAGATAATTAGTTGTATGCCAAGTTCAGCAAAAGTGAGTTCTGGTTACGAGAAGTTGGTTTTCTTGGACATATTGTCTCAGGTGAAGGTATTAAGCTTGATTCGAGCAAGATTTCAGCCATTGTTGATTGGAAGCCTCCTAGAAATGTATCAGAAGTTAGAAGTTTTCTTGGTCTTGCTGGATATTATAGACGATTTGTAGAGGGATTTTCTATGATAGCTACCCCGCTAACAAGATTGCTGCGAAAGGATGTCAAGTTTGAATGGACTGAGGAGTGTCAACAGAGTTTTGATAAGTTAAAAGCATTGTTGACTAAAGCTCCTGTTTTAGTACAACCAGAACCAGGTAAGGAGTTTGTGATTTACAGTGATGCGTCCATGGATGGACTTGGTTGTGTACTTATGCAGGAAGGAAAGGTAATCGCTTATGCCTCTAGATAGCTAAAGCCACATGAGAAGAACTATTCGACACATGATTTAGAGCTAGCTGCCATTGTTTTTGCGCTAAAAATTTGGAGACATCATTTGTATGGTGAGAAGTGCCACATATTTACTGATCAAAAAAGTTTGAAATATTTGATGACTCAAAAAGATTTGAATTTGAGGAAAAGAAGATGGTTAGAGTTGATTAAAGATTATGAGCTAGTGATCGATTATCACCCAGGTAAGGCAAACGTTGTTGCTGATGCTTTGAGTAGGAAATCTTTGTTTCCATTAAGAGCTTTGAACACTAGTCTAGCCTTGTCAAATGATGGTTTTATCTTAGCTGAGTTGAGAGCCAAACCGATGTTTCTTGAAGAAATTTGTGAAGCTTAGAAAAATGATAGTGAGTTGTTAGCCAAAAGAGATCAGTGTGAGTCAGATATAGAGTCAGATTTTCAGATCAGTTCTGACGGTTGTTTGATGTTCAGAGACAGGGTATGCGTACCAAAGAATGATGAGCTTATTCGAAAGATCTTACAGGAAGCACATAGTAGTTCTTTGTCTATTCATCCAGGTAGTACAAAGATGTATAATGATTTGAAGAAAATGTATTGGTGGGTAGGAATAAAAAGGGACATTTTAGAGTTTGTTTCTAGATGCTTGATCTGTCAGCGGGTAAAGGCCGAACATCAGGTACCTTCAGGTTTATTGCAGCCCATGCTAGTCCCTGAGTCGAAATTGGATCGAATTACTATGAATTTTGTGATAGGATTGCCGTTTACACCGAAAAAAAAAGATGCAGTATGGGTTGTGATTGATAAATTAACGAAGTCGGCTCATTTTATCTCAATTCATATGGATTATTCACTTGACAAGTTGGCTGAGTTGTATATTTCAGAGATAGTCAGACTACACGGGGTACCATTATCGATCATTTCAGATAGAGATCCAAGATTTACTTCACGGTTTTGGAAGAAATTACAGAAGGCTTTAGGCACAAAGTTGAGTTTTAGTACAACGTTCCATCCTCAAACCGACGGTCAGTCAGAGAGAGTTATTCAGGTACTTGAAGATATGCTTAGATGTTGTGTACTGGAATTTCAAGGCAGTTGGGAAAAATATTTACCATTAGTAGAGTTTGCCTATAATAATAGTTATCAGTCGAGTTTGAAGATGGCACCTTATGAAGCTTTGTATGGACGTAAATGTCGCACACCTTTGTATTGGACAGAGCTTAAGGAAGATCAGATTTACAGGGTTGATCTAGTTAAGGAAACATAAGAGAAAGTAAAAATCATCAGAGATTACTTGAAAGCAGCTTCAGACAAACAAAAGTCGTATGCAGATTTGAAGAGAAAAGAGATTAAATATCAAGTTGGTGACAAAGTTTTTTTGAAAGTATCCCCGTGGAAGAAAGTTCTTAGATTTGGCAAGAAACGCAAACTAAGTCCACGTTTTATTGGACCGTTTGAAGTGATTGAGAGAGTCGGACCATTAGCATATCAGTTAGCTTTTCCGATTGAGTTAGAGAAGATTCATAATGTATTTCATGTGTCTATGCTACGTCGATATCATTCAGATCCGTCACATGTGATTTCTCAGACAGAGGTTGAGATTCAGCCAGACATGACTTACGATGAAGAACCAGTAAAGATTCTAGCTTGAGAGGTAAAGCAATTAAGGAACAAAAGTATTGCACTTGTGAAAGTACTATGGAATAGACATGGGGTAGACGAGGCTACATGGGAACCCGAAGAGGCTATGCGAAAATAGTACCCAAATCTCTTCACAGGTAAGATTTTCGGGGACGAAAATCCCTAAAGGGGGGAGAAATGTAACATCCCGAAATAGGGCCTAAACGGAACAGTGGTTACGAAACCACAAATTTGAGGTAGAAAAATTTATTTTATTATTATTTTGAGGTTCATGATATGATTACATAATTGTGCGAAAATTTTGTGATGAAATTCTATGCATAAAATGCTTAATTTGAAGTTAGGGACTAAATCGAATAAGTTGCAAAGTTGCATTGTAGAAGTTTCTAGTATAAATTGCTTTGAAATATTAATTAGGAGGTCTTAAATAGAAATTTGACCAATTTTAAGTCCATAGACAAAATTAGGACATGGAAGGAATTTTGGAAAGTTTAGTAGTAAGGGCATTTTGGTCATTTAGGGGTAAAATGAATTAAAATACAAAAGTAAAAGCCAATTTTGTTCATCTTCTTCACCATGGCCAAATATAGCAACGAGAAACCATGGATAGGGTTTTTCAAGCTTCCAATCTCGATTGTAAGTCCATTCTAGCCCCGTTTTTCAAGTTCTTTACGTTTTCGGAGTCCCGGTAGCTCGATAAAGCTTATGCTAGCAATAATTTAAGTTAGGGTTCATATTTTGAAAAATACCCATAGGTGAAAAGTGTTTATTTCGATGTTTTATGATAGAATATGAGGTCTTAGATTATGTTAGACAGCTTGTGCTACTCGATTTTAAGTGAAAACGAGCAAAAGGGCTTAATCGGTAAAAATACCTAATAGTCATAAGTACATGTTAGAGTGAGAATTTGATGTTGCCATAGAAGGGAAAAATGATCAGCGTGTCATAAAACATAAGAAAATAGGTTGAAGTTTAATTTACGAGATTTGGGGTAAAAGTGTAAATATGCAAAAGTTTAGGGGTAAAAATGTAATTTTTCCAAAGTTTGAGTAAAGGACTGTTTTGATAAATGTGAATATTAAATAAGTTAAATTTGCTATTATAGATCAAGAAGAACGAAATTCGAGGATTAGATCGGGAAAAGAAAAGTAAAGGACTAAATTGTAAAGTTTAGTCACATTTTGTATCGAGGTAAGTTTACTGATAAATAAATGCAATATTCTTATATTTTACATTATTATTGTTAATTTCAGCATTTATATACTTATTTTTAGAATATTTAAAGTCGAATTAAAGTAAGTAGCAGAGAAAAAGCATTAGGAAGCCTGTTTGAACCTTAGGAATATTAGGATATTGGGGTTGACAGACAGGGATAGAAATGAGCCATGTAAGTCCATATCAGATATATGGCTTTGGAGACAGGAATGAGCCATGTAAGCCCATATTATATATATAAATATGGCATTGGAGATAGGAATAATTCATGTAAGTCCATGTCGAAGACATGGCATTGACAGGACATTGATAGACAGGAACGACCCTAATATCCTTAATATTCCGAGTGGTTCATCGGATCATTGTATATGTTAAATCATAGTGAATTATCAGCAAAAAGGAAAGGTAGATTATATTTATAAATAGTGAAAGGTCAGGTAAGAAAGAAGGTAAGTGAGTAAAGAAGAAGGTAGAAAATGAGAAGTAAAGAAAGTTTATGAGGCTAGGTGACTTGATGTATATTTATTCATTATGTTGAATGTTGTAATTTATTTACTTGTAAGCTTACTAAGCCTAGTGCTTACTCTCTTATTTTCTTTTTCTTATAGTTTTATCAAGCCACTCGGGATCGAAGGAAACGCGTCGGAGACCCGATCACACTATCGAAGAAATTACATTGGTATAGTTAGACGTTTAGTTTTGTGTATGGCATGTATAGGAACTTGGTTTCCTTTGATATGATATGATCAATGAATGATGTGTAAATATTTGCTAGTGATTAGCTAATAGAATGGCTGATGATATACATGTTTAATAGTATGTATGATTAAGTAGTAACTATCACATGAAAATTATGAATAATGTGAAAGTAACTTAAAAACAAATTCAAGTATCAGAAATAACGTGATTTTGAAAAATCACAAAAATTTGTAGAGACATGGTTTGATAGTGAATAATATATGAAATTAAATCTCATTGTGTCTATTTTAATATGGAATAAGCAAAGCAGGTAAAGGTTTTGTATTTTATAAGATACCTGAGTTTTAGTGAAATAGGGCCAGAGCGATTTTTGGATCCCCTGTTTCAACGTTATAAATTAACCATAAATTTTATAAAATTATTTAGGTGGTGTACTTTATATGGTTAGAATCTTTATTAAGTCTAGTTTTAAGAGAAATAAACCTCATAGTCATTGAAATTCTGTACAGGGAGATATATGATTCGTAATACACAGAGGTTAGAGCAGTCAAACCCTGAAATAGGGGAGAATTTAACTAATAAATTGTACTAATTAGCCCAGCCAAAAATTCTAGAAAAAAAATTAGTAAATAGATATATGAGTCTAGTTTTAGGAAAAATTTACGGAATAGGATTTTGAGTTTCAAAACTCGAGATATAAATTTTTAAGCAACCATGATGCAGAAAAACAATTTATTCCAAAAATTAATATAAGTAGTTAGAATTGTTTAAAAAGGTAAAATAAGAATAGTAACACCTCGTGTTCGACTCCGGCAACGGTCTCGGGTACGGGGCATTACATTTTTTGGTATCAGAGCAGGTTTAGTCAGTTCTCGGAGCAATTAGTGTGAGTAAAATTCTAGCTATACATGCCATACCTGTATTTTGATAGTGTGACGACTCCTGACGATTTTTAAATATTTTGTTTTATAGTAATAGATCCCGAGCGTGCTGGTGATGATGATGTAGAAAGTAATGCGCCTGCTCCCGTGGAAGGGGCAGCGCCATCTGAGAATAAGCCAGTAACAGTTAATCAGGAAGGAGTGACTCGAGAAGCTCTCTTCCAAGCTTTGAATGACTTGTTTGCCGAGTTCGTTCGTACGAATCCGGCAGTTAGACCTCCACCC
This sequence comes from Gossypium longicalyx, assembly GCA_025698465.1. Taxonomy (NCBI): domain Eukaryota; kingdom Viridiplantae; phylum Streptophyta; class Magnoliopsida; order Malvales; family Malvaceae; genus Gossypium; species Gossypium longicalyx. Next base: position 32,613,277 of record CM047006.1, read on the forward strand.
CCTCATGATTCTCAGGCTACCCATGCAGCTCAAGCTTCCCCAGTTGGAAGTACAGTGATAAGAGAAAAGCCACCAGTTGATAGAATTAGGAAACAAGGGGCAGAAGAGTTCCGAGCAACAAAGGATGATGATGCAGAAAGAGCAAAATTTTGGTTAGAAAATACTATTAGAGTCTTTGACGAATTATCTTGTACACCTGAGGAATGTATGAAATGTGTAGTATCACTTCTTAGAGACTCAGCCTACCACTGGTGGCAAACACTTGTATCAATTGTACCAAAGGAGAGGGTCACTTGGGATTTCTTTCAGGGAGGAATTTCGTAAAAGTACATCAGTCAAGAGGTTTATTGATCGGAAGAGAAAGGAATTCCTGGAATTGAAACAAGGTAATATGACGGTGACCGATTATGAGCGCGAATTTGTCAGGCTTAGTAAATATGCTAGAGAATGTGTGTCCACAGAGGCTATCATGTGTAAAAGGTTTAAGGATGGGTTAAATGATGACATCCGACTGTCAGTGGGTGTCCTAGAAATAAAAGAGTTTGTTATTTTAGTTGAGAGAGCACTGTAAGGCGCGAGGAGCCATAAAAGAAACGGCAAAGTTGAGACAGGGACACAAGATACAAAGAAGAGACAGATGAGCAGGTCATTCCAAGCTACATCCAAAAGGCCAAAGGAGTTTTCTACCAGATCTAGTTTCTCAGCCAGGTATTCTAGTCAGAATAGAGGCAGCAGATTTAAGGATTCGAAGGCTCAGACCACCTCGACTGCGAGTGTAGGTAATGCTGGATAGGGTAGATCAGGGTGTCCACGGTGTGGTAGGCTTCATTATGGTCCTTGTCGGGCAGGCGAAAATGTTTGTTATAAATACGGTGCTCCAGATTATTTTGTACGAGAATGTCCAGAGGTAGCTAATCGAGAGATAACACAGAGTGCTAGATCCGGAAATGCTCCTACTAGAGGCAGATTATCGAGGCAACCGGGAGTAGGAGTAAGTAACAGAGGTACCTCAAGAGATTCAGCTGTGAGACCAGATGCTAGAGCCCCTGCAAGGACTTATGCTATTCGTACACGCGAAGAGGCATCCTTCCTCGATGTGATTACGGGTACATTTTCTCTACATAATATTAATGTCATTGCTTTGATTGATCCGAGTTCAACTTATTCATATGTTTGCAAGAAATTGATGCCTAGTATAAGTATGCCTATAGAATCTACAGAATTTGTGATTAAAGTATCGAATCCATTAGGCAAGCATGTATTAGTAGATAAAGTATGTAGAAATTGTCCTTCGATGATAAGATATTTTTGAAAGTGTCACCATGGAAAAATATTTTGAGATTTGGCAAGAAAGGCAAGTTGAGTCCTCATTTTATAGGACCGTATGAGATCACTGAGAGAATAGGGCCGGTTGCCTATTAGTTGGCCTTACCATCAAGGTTGGAAAAGATTCATGATGTGTTCCATGTGTCTATGTTGTGTCGATACCAATCTGATCCTTCGCAAGTGATTTCACCGGCTGATGTCGAGATTCGACCGGATAGGACTTATTGTGAGGAACCGGTTAAGATTTTGGCTTGAAAGGTCAAACAATTAAGAAACAAAAGCAGTGCTTTGGTGAAAGTACTATGGCAAAGACATGGGTTTGAAGAGGCTATATGGGAGCCCGAGGAGGCCATGAGGAAGAAATACCCAAACTTTTTCATCGGTAAGATTTTCGAGGACGAAAATCCCTAAAGGGGGAGAGTTGTAACATCCCAAATTAGGGTCTAGTCAGAAAAGTGGTTTTGAACCACAAATCCAGAATAAAAATGATTATTTTATGATTATTTGATGGTCCATGATATGATTGCTAGCTTGTGTAAAATTTTCATGAATAAAATCTATGCGCAATATATCCAATTTGACTTTAGGGACTAAATTGAATAAGTTGCAAAACTTGTGTTCTAGAAGCTTTAGGCATGAAATTGTATTGGATTATTAATTAGATGTCCTTAAATAGCAATTAGACCAAGTTCTAAAAATTTGGACAAAAATGGGCATGAATAGAAAAAATTTGAAATAAAAGCCTTAAGGGCATTTTTATCATTTGGTAAATAAAAGAATAAAAAGGGAAAATGAAGTGAAAATCTTGTCCATCTTCTTCAAGCCATAACCAAATTTTACAAGGGTTCCGTAGCTAGGGTTTTCAACTTTTCAAGCTTGATTGTAAGTGCTCCCTAGCCCCGTTTTTTATGTTCTTTACATTTTTGAAGTCCTTTAAACATGATCTATCCATTTCTACCATTTTTTGAGCTAGGGTTCTTGCATGAAATTTGACCCATGTGTAACATGGTTGTATTTTGATGTTAAAGGGAGGAATATGAATGTTTGATGTGTGATAAACATCTTTTGCTAAGTGATTTTTAGTGAAAACACCTAAAAAGGACTTGTTTGTAAAAGGTGTAAAAATGAGTAGTAGAAATGTGAAATAAAGGAAAATATGGGTTGATATGAGGTAGGATATGGATCGGTTAGGCTTGGATAACCAAGAAATTGCATACATTTCATTTTACGAGCCCAAGGACTAAAGTGTAAATAAGTAAAAAGTTAGAGGTAAAAAGGTAATTTTACCAAAGTATATGTTATGAGTCTATACGAGTAATGTGTGTATTGAGAAAGTTAAATTTGGCAATATAGATCAAGAAAAACATGATTCGGGTCTTGATCGAGGGAAGAACAAGGTTTACGAATATTAGGCTTATTTCTATCATTTTGTACCAAGGTAAGTTCACTTGCAAATAATGCAACATATACATGCTTTAAATGCTTTAATATTGCACGTATGGTAAGTACATACATATTTAATGTGATGTTTTATCATGTGTTTATTGCCTAAATTGTATCATGAATTATGCTTTGATTTCTCCATGAATATGTGATTTGGTGCTATGAGCATTGAAATTGAGGTTATGAGCAAATTCGACGGAAATGTGGTATCGAAGAATCCCGTTTGAACCTTAGGAATAGTTTAGGATACAAGTGACAAGTCACTAGGAATTATGTAATTTGAACTCATTAAGTTGTGTCTGAGTTCATGATATATATGACATCTGAACTCATTGAGTTTGGGTCTGAGTTCGTGATATGTATGACATATGTTTTGGCGTCTGGGTACTAGTATCGTATATTCTATTAATGGTGAGGTAGTCCAGCATGTGTTACGGATACCTAACAGCCTGTATGAGCAGTCTCGTGAGTAGCTCATAAGTGAGCAACATGTGGTCTAAGACATAGAATAGCATTGGCTACATATGAGGCACTTAGGTGCAAGATTCCGATGTATCCGATAGTATTTCGAGTGTTCAATGGGTAGTTCAAGAGAAGCTCAATGAGCGATATTAATGATTGCATCAACACAAGAAAGTAAGTTATTACGTGTAAGTGGCACAGGTATGTACATCGAACTCATGTGAATGACATGAAATATGATGAGCTTGTGGTAAGAACATGTATACATATATATATATATATATATAAGAGAAATAAGTTCATGAGATTTGATAAAACGCAAGGTTATGTTCGTTATGTTAAATGAATGATTTATGTTTGTTTAAGATGCATATTATTTGCTTGTGAACTTACTAAGCTTGATCCTTACCCCCTTTCTTTTCCATCTCTTATAGTTTCGCCAAGTTAGCTCGTGGATCGGAACACGTCGGAGGCACGATCACACTATCAATTGAACATTTGGGGTATAGCTAGCCTTATTATTTTGAGTATGGCATGTATAGGGACTTGGCCTTTTTGTTATGTGTCATATTGATTAGCCAAATGTGTTGGCTCATGATGGTATCATGATTAATTTTTATATGGCCATGAGGGGTGGCTCATATTTATTATTTTGGGTTGTAACCCTATTTATTGATGCATGCATGCAAATGTGTTGATACTTTAATATGGTTATGGTTGTTTGTGGTTGATGAGTGTGATGATTGGCATGTACATTTGATGATTGTGATATAGTTAATAAGTATGCAATGAATGTGGTGGAAATGTGTAACTTGGAGGTAAATTGGTAAATATGATAAATAAACATGAAATTGGTGTGGAATGCCATATGAAAGAATGATAATTTGAATGGGTGACATTTTGACTTTACTAAGTCATAGTTTAATCATGAATGTGAATGTTTGAATAATCAAATGTGCTATGTTGCATGCCATGAAGTGAATATAAATGTGTGAGTGTTTAAGGGTGGCAAATGGCTTGGAAAATAACCTAGAAATTGTCAACATGGTCTAACACACGGGCATGTGTCTAGGCCGTGTGTGACACACGGTTTGCCCCATGGGCATGTGATCTGTCCGTGTGTGTTCCCTGCACCCTAATTATGCAAAACAGAATGCCCAGTAGTAAACACACGGGCAGAGACACGGCCGTGTGTCTCAGCCATGTGAAGGACATGGCCTTAGGACATGGGTGTGTGCCCAGGCCGTGTGAAGTCTGTACTTGATTTTTGGAATTTAATTCGCCACACGGCCTAAGCACACGAGCATGTGACTTGGCTGTGTGACCTTATTTTGTTGATGACATCATAGTCAGAGAGTTACATGGGCTGAGGACACGAGTGTGTCCTGTGCCACACAGGTGTGTGTGACCAAACGGCCTACCCACATGGGCGTGTGACTCTCCAAAATAAGAAAATTTTCTAGGTGTTTTAAAGGTTCCGAAAGTTCTCGATTTAGTCCCAAACCGCTTCCGATGTCTGTTTCAGGTCTTGTAAACCCTTACAAGGGACAATTTGCATGTGATTGAAAAGTTTTAAATTGGGATGAAATTTTATGATTCGGTTTTATATGAATGCTTATGTTTAAGTCCGATAACACCTCGAACCATGTCCCGGCGTTGGATACAGGTCAAGGGTGTTACACCAAGATCTCCTTAACCGTTAACTAAAAATGGAAGTTGGGATTATACTCTGAATAAACGCTTTTTAGAAGACAACCCTAGTGTTTTTATTTTACTTATTTATTAATTTTAATTTCATGTAATTTTTTTAAAAAATTTAAAAAAGGAAAAAGAAAAAGAATTTTTTTAAAAAAATTTCAAAAAAATTTCAAAAAGAAAGGGTCTATATAGTTTAGGGTGATCCACACAGCCTAGAGACATGGCCGTGTGTGACACACAGGCGTGTCCCAGGCCATGTGCATACTGGAGCTAATTTTTTCAATTTTATTTTAACCCACACGGGCATAGAGAATTACATGAGCTGGAGACATGGCTATGTGTGACACACGGCCTATCACATGGGCCTGGGAGAAGCGAACGAGCATCGCACACGACCTGACACATGGTCATGTGTGACACACGAGTTGGACACATGGGCATGTCCTAGGTCATGCAGGTATTAAGCTTATTTTTCTCTATTTTTGAATCACACATGGTCTACGTAGTTCCACATGTCCATGTACTTTTTTTTAAAGCTAGTTTTTTTTTTGTTTCCTTCCTACCCTAACCAAAGTGATTTCATTTAGTTTTATATTTTATATTTTTGTTTTTATTTTTAGTTATTTTATTTTATTTTATTATGCACTGTATTTTTATTTTTTTTACTGTTTTTCTATTTTTCTATTTCTTTATCTTATTTCTTTTTGTTTATTTTCTTATTAGTTTGCTCGAAAACATGTGCTTCATTTAAATTTTCCTACGAATTTGGTTTTCACTATTCCGACGAATTCATCCAAATTTAGGGCAGTTTCAGTTCTCTCCCTCCCTTATGATATTGTGCTTATTCTGTGATTATATCTATTTGTACATTGAGGACAATGTACATCTTAAATGTGGGGAGGTTTTTATCTGCTTGTGTGATAAAATCCCTAAATTGTTGTTTGTGTTTGAGTAATTTTCTCACACCTATCATTGAGGTTAATTTTTTTAATTGAGAGTTTTTATTGATTCTGCCTTGGGACTTATTTGTGGATGTCTATGCATTGGTTGATTTATACTTTAAGACATGAGAGAGTCAAGCATGATAAGCAATTTTTGTAGAAATAATTGTTTTAGGTTGTCTCCCAAAATTGAAATATTATCTTGAAATTTTAAATTTACAGGTTTGACATCAAAACCATAATTTTTTGTGAGCTTTTGACCCTATAGAGCATATATTTTATTTCGTGCTCATTTTATTTTTGGTTGAGTATATCAACTTGATTTGTTATTCTAGAACTTGCTTTGATTATACATATCGAGACCACATTATTGATTTGATATACTGTGATGATAGAGGCACTTAGGATTTAACCCTCCTAACCTTTAATTTACTTACCTGCTGTATTAACCCTTAGTGAATCCCGTTGATCCTAACACTTTTTTTTCTTCTAACCCGTCAATGTTAACTCATACCCATATATATGTTGTAAATTATCCCTTTTATTGACTCCTTTTTTTTTCGAGATTTGATTTGGTTAGTTGCCTAATTATGTTTCATTATTCAAATTGCTGAATTTTTTTTGGTTCTCAAAATAAAAAAAGAGAAAAAATAAAAAAAATGATTGAGCTTGAATTGTTAGCTTCATATTGTGTTGAAACGCTCATTTTTATTATTTATTTCTTGTTGATGTGAATACTGATTTTTTTTTTAGTTTGGTAACTTATCAACTTGACTCTCGATTGTAGCCAATTTTTCTGACCATTTCCATAGCCTTAAACTATGCCCCATTACAACATTGTAAAGACCTCTTGGTTGGTGTGTTATCTCATTTTATAGTGGTGGAGATTTGATTTTCAAGCAAACATATGGTAATAACATTTTTCGTTCGACAGTTGAGTGCATATTACTTGAACTTTAAACACTTTGAGTGCATTAAGTGAATCTTTAGTAAGGATGTTATTTCTTATTGAGTTTGAATTTTATGTAATTATTGAGATAGGGAAGATGCTTAATATTTTTAAAGCTTAAAATTTTCTGCTTGGATTGCTTGTGCAGTTTAGTATCATTTTAGTGTGAATTTCCAATGCATGATTATCTATAAATTATCCTAAGACATTATTGGTGGAAATAATAAATTAAGGAAGATTAACCTGAATGTGGGTTTAGAATTTTTCTTAAGAACAAGCAAATGCTTAAGTGTGGGGATATTTGATAAGTGTCAAAAGTAATATGTTTTAGCCTCATTCTTCATGCGTTTTTTGATGATTATTCGGTTTAAATGATGAATTTTATGCTCCTAATCCTTTAAATTCATGTTTCTATAGTTAGGAGAGCATTAAGGAGCAAAAAGAGCAGAAAATGAGTGAAAAGCAAAAAATTGGAGCAAGGTATAGGGGCCACACGGGCTGGACCATTCGACACGGCCTGGACTCATGGCCATGTGAGCCACACGGGCTGCCAGACGACCATGTGATAGGCCATGTCGATTTCAGGAATTGCACTCTGAATAGCATAGAAAAGTAAATTTTAGATTTTTTCGGGCATTCTAAGACCTATATATGACAAAAATAAAAAGATAGGAGTGAACTGTTAGAGAATACTCAATAAAACAACTAGAAAAACATCATTGAAGCCGATTCTAAAGTAGATAATCGTCAAAATTGAGGACTCCCAGTTGATTTCTTGGGAAGCTTTCATGAGTTTCTTTATTTCTTTCAGTTATTCTGTATCTTGGATGTGTTTATTTTTAAGCATGAATTAATTTTATAAATACCTAGGGAGATAAACCTTTTGATGAATTATGTCATTTGATTTTTATTTTATGCAATAAATACTTAGATCTTGTTCTCAATTATGTGTGCTTAATTATTGGTTTGATATTTCTAAATTATGTGCTTAAATTAAAGGAGAAATAGACCCTATTTAAGAGTAGATCTAGTGTAATTGAGTGGAGTTGCATGCAATCCTAGAAATAGGATGACATAAATCTATTGGATTAGAGTCAAATCTAATTGGGAAATCCATAAATCGAGTTAATGCAATAATAAGGCTTTTAATTAAAAAGAAATTTCAATTAATCAACCTAGAGTCAGTTGCTCTTATTCTTAAAGAGAAACATTCACATAATTTATGGATTTCTACGGATTAAGATACTAGGTGAAGAAATTGCGTGATTTTGGATTGATAATGACAGTTGAAATCTAGGTGAATTCTTTTCTAAGTATTATTTTGCTTCTTGGTTGTTTACTCCAATTATTTTCCTGATTTTTTCTTTGTTGTGTTCATAGTTAATTAGTTTAGTTAATTTTAGTTTTCAATCAATCATTTGAATTTATCAGTTAAATAATAGAAAGATAGTAATTACTAGTACTTTTAGTCTTCGCGGGAACGATATTTTTGCTAGCCATAGCTATACTATTATGTAGGTGAACTTGCCTTAATCAGATTTTTAGTTGGTTTATGACTGCATCATTGTGCCCATGCAACCCAACCTGCCAAAATCAGATTCGGAGCCACATATGCAACATTTCAATATGTAGCAACATGTTGAAGCTACCAACACAATCTGTAACACCCTTTTACCCGAGTTCTTACGATAACTCAAGCAAATGATGCCACATTTATAAACTAAGAGCACTAACTTGAACATCATCTAATTCACTTTCTTTTAACCAAATTACACTCATTTGAAATGGTTTGGGTCCTAACTAAGCTTACAAAAGCTGTTGAGGTTCTTCGATATTGAAAGAATGGCCAATCTGCAAATAAAAAGGAAACATGGTCAAGGTTGCGACATTGGTAAGTGAATGTTGCAATATTAAGATCCAAATTCTCAATGTCATAAAAATTGTTAGGGAATATCACAAGCTTGAGATTAGAATTCCCAATGTTACAACATTGGCTAGGGAAGGTTGCAACATTGAAGACAGGTTACCTGAAACATGATTGAAACATCAAAAATCATGTCAAAAATATAAGCAATCATTCTATAACATTTTTAGAACTCAAAATAGGACAAAATGTCATCCAAACATCAAATTGTTCAAATACTTTACATGAGAACGAAATATTTCAAGTCCAAAATAACTTCAGTTGAGCATGACATAACTTAGAAACCATTAATTAAAATGTCAAATACATTCAAATGGCTCTAATCCAATGTACATGCCACACAAATAACCAAAATATAAGTTTCATACTCTTTAAATTATTCCTTGGTGATGAGATGTGGATGGGGATGGCCACTTCAAAAGAAGTCTTTGATCTATAGTATTTATATATGTCAAATTAAGCTCTATTAAAGAGCTTATTCTTAAGTATTTTTTAGTACTTTTTATCAGATTTCCATAATTATTAGGTTTTACTGTGTTTTTTTTACTTTTTGAATAAAATGGCAAGTTTAAGCCATTAGGAACTTAACCTTTGAGTTGAACTTGTTTTGGACAATCGAATGGATTTCCTTTGAAGTCGCGAAACTAGCCGTCAAGGTCACAACATAGAGCTATTGAAGTTGTAACACTGGCCACAGTTCCCAAAGTTGAAGAATCGAGTTGCTTGAGGATAATGTTACGAAACCAAAAGGTTAATGTGGTGACACTAAAGTGCAAAAGCACCCAAGGAAGTAAACTATCGACGATGTTGCGACACCAAGGTGTGGGTGTCGCGACATTGGATTTTGACAAGGAAACCAATTCTTAAGGGCAGTTTTAGTCCATCAAGCCTTTAGTCAAAAGTTAAGTGAGGGCAAAATTATCATTTATAGGTTGATTTTTGCCAGACTGCAAAAGGTACTTTATGACACATTTCCCACATAATTTTTAATATTGTTATTACTTAGCTCTTTCAAGTCAGATTTTTAGAATTCTCTCTTTAATTTTTCTGGGTTTTAGTTTTCTTAGCAAAAAGTATAGGGACCTTCTTTGTACCTTTTACAATTGCTTTAATATTTCAATATATTTGTCATATTTTCTTTTTCCTCTTTTACATTTTATTGATTGAGCTTCAATATTTAGGGATTTATCACATCAAACCTTCCATCGATACAAGGATTTCATCAATTATATTGAGAATTTCTAAACCTTATCTATTTTCTATTATTTTTCTTATGTGTTTTAACATGAAAATGATTGATTGCTTGAATTATCATGGGTATGAACTAAATTTGTTTGTGTTCAATTAATTAAAGTGTTAATTGGTTAATTTAAGGTTTAAGGACTAGATCATAAAATTTAGGCTAAATCGAACGAAATCAAAAACCTAAAATTGACGAATCTTGGAGATTATCTAGATAGGTGAGACCGAGAGGAAATGCTATTGAGCACAAATTTGATTAGCTTGATTTAATCTAGTGAAGTTTAGAGATAAATTGGATTAAATTGCTCAATTGGGTAAAATGCTGGTCAAGAGGTAAAATTAGACTAATTAGGAAAATTAGGCATTCTAGCTCCCTATGATAAGAGTTAATCTTTAACATGGATGTTAAACAACCATATTATTTTCTCATTTGTTCATCTTATGAGATTAGGTTAATTGCAATTTAGTTAAATGTTTGGTCATTGTTGGTCAATTTTGCCACTCGATCTTCTTTGGGTCAAATCTTCAAAAAAATTAGTGTTTTATATAAACAATAGAAATATTACAATTGACCTATGACACTTGTAGTAAAAGCCGCATCTTAAATCTTTATTCTGTAGCAAATTTCCTTACTCGGTGTACGTACATCGTCGCATGGTCAGGTTGTTGGTGCCGTTGCCAAGGAGATTTTGTATGTGATGATTGATTTGTGGTGATTTTTGAATGCTTATTTAGAGAAGCTAATTGGTGAGCTCTAGATTTATAGATTCAACACTTTGTTTTCTTTTGTGTTTAGTTCAATTATGTACTTTGTTTTTACATGTTCTATCAAACCCGATTACCCTAATTGGCTTAGGAAATTGGGAAAAGCTAGGATTAGATTGAAAAGGACAACCATTTGTTAAACTTTCTTGGGGAAGTGAGGAAATCCTAATGACTAAATTTTGAATAGTTGAACTTCAATTCCAATTCAGTCAAACGGGAATATGTTGGTTACAAACTGTGAGATAAAATGATTAAAAATGGATAGTGGAAATGGTTGGTGATGACCATGCCCAATGAGTATATATGTTTGCATGATTGGAGACTGGATTATCTTAAACCTATTTGTAAGTATTCACCTCCCCCAAGCATTTTCTTCCTCGATCGTTGAAAGGAAGAAGGGAGTACATATGAGGGTAGCTTTGCATATCGTATCAGAGGCATGGTTTTAGACTTGGTGATGAAGGAATTGAGGAACCGAAAAATTTTCTTATCTTTTACTGTGTGTAGGAACTGAGTAGAGAAGTAGACTAAGACTCTCAAAGCTTCCGTATAATTTAATATTCTAGGTTTCTAAGAAATCATCACGATTGGTTTAACCACTGTATGGCTGTCATGCTTACCCACCAAGACAAATGAGGCTCTGGCGTTTGGATTAGCTAAGCTATACAAGACGAGGAAACTAAGGTGAGTATCTGCACTCCGTTTTCTAGTGCTATGGTCAATTTTGAGAAATTTTCAATGTTCTTGCTGAACGTAATATAAGGAACTCGATGAATTGTTAACTGGCATAGTGCATGGATTATTGTTGTTTTGTATGGTATGTACGAATGACACATGATTATTATGGTAGGGGTTACTAACTATTGGTTAGGTGAAGTTAGGAATGGGAAAAATGAGTGATTTTGTTAGATACCGTCATACAGTTCTGCTAGGAGCAAATCGTGATGTGCGAAGCTGGAAACACAAAAATTTATATACTTTTTCATACTCATTTTTACTTGAATTCGTGCAAATTCGGTTAAATTCTTGTCAAAAAATAATTAAATATTATGAAATAATTAAATTGTGTTAAAAATATGAACATGGTTAATTTTAGTTAATTTTACACTTAATTTTGATTAACTTTGACTAGTTTCGACAGATTCGCACAAAGGGCGAAAATTGGCTCAGCTGATACTGCTGAAAGTACAAAATCGAGAAGCAATATGAAGTATCGAGGGACATTAATTTCCAGCCTAAGATGGTCCAGAAATGTGTATTAATTCATAATTTATTTAATTTTAATTTATTCCCCATTTAATTTGGGTTAAATAAATTATTTTTAATTAATTATAGAGAAAGGGTCCAGTTGAACCGCACTGGTCGAACCAAATTGAGTGAACCGAACTAGCCACTAATTGGGCGGCCCATAACCATCCATATGCTGACCCAAATCAGCATTTTATCTGATTAAATATGCTTGGAAAAATGCCGTTGAAAGACTTCCAAATTGCATTCAAACCCCACCTTTAATTGTGGCTTTATAGATTTGCCCCAGGCTATTTTTAGCAAAGTTGAAAGTCTCAACTTTTGCCAAGTAGATGGCTGGCCATAGGGGGGTTATTTGGCTGCTGGAATTTTATATTTTTAGCAGCCACAATCAGCTATAAAATCCCCATCTTGCTGATCATTCAAACCATCCCTTAATCCCACAACATTCTTTCATTCTCTCTTCTCCTCTCTCACTTTTCTCTCCATTTTTTCCATCCCATTTCCCTTTTTGTTCAAGTGCCGATTTCTTATCTTGGAAAAGAAGCTCTCATCATCCATTTTGGAGTAGCAAAGAGGTGTTCATAAGCCACCTTGATAGCTGAGGGCAACGAGGAACGAAGAACGGAGAAGCACCGGATTTGCTTATTGTTCCCTTTCTCTTTAAGTTTTGTTTTTGTTTTGACGATAATGTTTATGAATATTTATGCTATTGAAATGGTTATTTTAATCAATTTAGCTTAAATTAAGTTTGTGTTGGGTTGATTATATTCTGCCTACTTGAATTGTTAAAATGATGTTTATGCTGTTATAGGCCTCGATAAATTGCTTGGTTAAGTAAAATCATGCCTAAGTTATTCTGGCAATATAATTGTTAAATAACTAATGAATTAATTATTAAATCATATTGAAAATATGATTAAAAGACACAATGCTTAATCAGTGCATGTTTATTCTTCTAAGGTAGCTGAAGTTTAAATTAGCATTGTATTCGGCGATACATATGCCTTGCATAACTTGTAAGATTTTTGTAATTAAATTGTTTCATGGTAGAAATACCCTGTTACCTCACTTAATCTTTTATTTGCTTGTGAAGATTGATTAATTGCTTGGATTGACATTGAAAAATGTTGAAGAGATTGATTAATTTAATAAGTATGTATGAGCAGTAGTTAGCAAATTACCGAGTTGCCGTGAATTTATTTGTAGCAATATAAACATAAGTTTAATAATTCTAAGTTTAATATAAACAAGTTTGTTATCTTGATTAAATCTTATTTGAAATCTTGCATTAGAACTCCTTCGTTTTATTTTAATTATTTACTTAGTTTTTTAATAGTTTTTGGCCATCTTTTAAAACCAAATTATTTTTACCTCACCAAAGAGTTTTACAATTAATTTCATAAATAATTATTTTTACAGTCCCTGTGGATACGATAACTCGACATTTACTGGTCACTTTATTACTTGTTGCGATTGTGTACACTTGCATATTTTCCGTCGTTCTAAGTTTTTGGTGCCCTTTGTAACACTCCCTACCCGTATCCATTACCGGAATAGGGTACGAGGCATTACCGGAGTTTACTGAACATTTTCAGAAAATTTTGAGTCATTTATTATTCATATTTTGAAAATAATCATAACGTCTCTCTATTGGGCCTTCAAAGCCCCAAACATACAATAGAAACCAACTAGAATTAAATCGGGATCATAAAAAAAAGATTTCGCAAAATCTTAAATTTTATTTTCATCTAAGTACTTACCATTTCAATGCTCCTTATAATTAAACATGTTACCATTCAATCAATAGCTTAACACTTGTCTAAGCGTCAAACAACATCATTGTTAGTATACTTGCACATATTTCATCTAAATTCAACATTGATATACTTATTTTCTCGACATGTCACACTTGAGTTTAATAATTGTCTTTACTTACATAATTTCCTTGTATCAACATATCAAAGATAATCATATATGCACATGTTATGAAACAATCATTCTCTTACCGTTTCTTCATAAGTGTATATCAATCATTTCATTATATCAATATTTCATACTCCATCATTTCCATATATTTTATGTATATTTATTCCGGTAAAGTTTATATCAAACTTAACATAAATTATATTCCATGTACTTATTCTTATTTCGTTTATCTATCTTCATAATTATTTCATACAACTATTTTGTACATATATTTCTATATTACCAGTTCTTGTAAACATTTCACACAACCATTTCATATAACCATTCGTCATCTGATACATATTACCTGAATATCAATTGTTCAATAGATGTCATAGTGTCTCCCATCTACAGTCTTATTTGTCTTTGACATGATGCCATAGTGTCTTTCAACTATGGTCTTACTCATTTTCTGTCATGTTGCCATGGTATCTTTCAACCATGGTCTTGTTCATTTCATATCACATTGCCATGGTATCTTTCAACCATGGTCTTATTCATTTCATATCAGGTTGCCATGGTATCTTTCAACCATGGTCTTACACATTTCATATCATGTAACACCCCTAGCCTGAGTCCGATCGCCGGTTTAGGCTATGAGGTATTACCAAGCTAAACATTTAATTTTTCAATCACATAATCTAACAACAAAAGCAGAAATCGAACTGAATACAGATAGATTTATAAGTTATAAATGCCATTTTCATACGGCCAAAATATTTACAATTACAAAACATATTTTGTCAACAGTCCAACCTATACATGCCATATTGAGACCAAAATATAATTGTACCAACAAGATCGATAGTACGATGAACTATTGACGATCCCCGAGTCGGTGGCCAAAATCAGCAATATATAAAACAGAGATATAAGAAACAGAGTAAGCTTTCGAGGCTAAGTAAGTTTTAAGTATTTCAACAATTAAAACATGTCATTTAAATCGAACAATGAATGTTACCAAATTTGTATTCTAACTACAATCACTAGGCCAAATATACACAAGTATACCATACATAAAGACTATTGGCCGAATATAAATACACAAGAAATTTTCAGCACATGTTTCACTTTACTTTATGGCTCATACAACTAATTTAATTCACATAGTTTCATATAATGGCAGACATCGATCGAATAGGTCATTTCTTTTATTCATAGATATATTAATCATTCACATAGTTATATCGTTGTTTGATACTAATGACTCACTTTGAAATCAATTCACATAACATTATATAATACGTACCTGGTCATTACCATGTATCATACATATTCGATAATAGTTTACTTTTAACATTTGAATTTGTAATCTCATTTGAATCACCGGCGTTAAGCCTGCTAGGTTTCAAAACCCGAATCTAGTTACTAGCTCAAAGCATGCGGAACTTTAAGCCCGGATATAGTACCAGCACTAAGCCTGCGGGATTTAACCCGGATATACATTACCAGCACGAAGCCTACGGGCTTTAACCCGGATATACATTACCAGCACGATGCCTGCGGGATTTAACCTGGATATATAATGTATCGAGAGCTAAGCATATTTACCCACATGATAATTCGGCTCATATCATATCACATTTGTACTTCACTTTCTTCATTCGAGTATGAGCACACAACGAAAACACACTTTCAATATAACTTTCGATTCAACACTTTTATGCAAGAACACGTAACCATTTCACTATCTCAGCTTAACTCCTAATATCCATTCGATTACATTCCAAAAACTCAAGTTATTTATTAAACAACCTTATTCAAGTAGAGACAATAATTTGCAATTCATTTATCATGCTTATCTCATTACATCAATTATCTAATAGCTGTAATTACTCAAAACTTACCTCGGATATTTTTGAACAGTTGCGGATAGGCTATTCGTTCACTTTCTCCTTTCCCTTATCTGGTCTAGTTCCTCCCCCTTTTGACCAGATGAATATATATCAAATGAAAACTCAACTAAACAACAACATTTTTCTATCCAAAATGCATATACACTCATACGACAAATTTCAATTTGTACTTTTCAACCATGGATTCTACTCATTCAACCATCATTTAAGCTACTTAACAAATAAATAACATCTACCCAAAGACTTATCAAAATAAGACCAATTTAGCACTTGCCGAATGGACATTTGTTCATTGATTCATGAATTTAAACCATGGGTTAAATAAACTATGTACTTATCAATTTAATCTCATAATAAATTAAAATAAAAAATCACAATGCATACCTTAAATTGGGATAGCCATGGCCGAATGCCTTGGTTTCTTCTTCAATATTTTCTTTCCCAAATTCGGCAATCAAGAAAAAAGATGAACATCTATTTTTTTTATCATATTTTATTGTTTTACTAATTAATTTATTTCAAAAATAAAGCCATCACTTATTATAATACTAAAATAAAACATATATTATACATCAACCATCATTTATGGTCACCATTTGAACAAAATTGGTCCATTTGACATGCAAATCCCTCATGTCATCATTTCATGCATTATTTGGTACTTTAAAATTTACCTATCACACTTTCAAGTTTTATCACATGAGTCCTATCTTATAAATTTCACATACAAATGATCAGATCAAAGCATGAAACTTTCACACATGCATTTACACATATAATAAACACAAAATTTAACAGTTAATTATTTATATGACTCGGTTTTGTGGTCCCGAAACCACTTTTCGACTAGGGTCAAATTAGGGCTGTCACAACTCTCCCCCACTTAAGAAATTTTCGTCCCTGAAAATCTTACCGGCGAATAAGTTAGGATATCTATCCTTCATAGATTCTTCTAGTTCCCAAGTAGCTTCTTCAACCCCATGCTTAAACCACAGTACCTTTACTAATGAGATTTTCTTATTTCGTAGTTCTTTTACTTCACGAGTCAAAATACGAACCGGTTCTTCTTCGTAACTCAAATCAGTTTGAATTTCGACCCCTGATGGATTAATTATGTGTGATGGATCAGATATATAACGTCGAAGCATCGAAACATGAAAAACGTTGTGAATCTTTTCAAGTTCGGGGGGTAAAATCAATCTGTATGCGACCGGCCCAACTCGTTCGGATATTTCATACGGCCCGATGAACCTCGGACTCAATTTGCCCTTACGACCAAATCTGAGCAGCTTTTTCCAAGGTGAAACTTTAAGAAACACTTTGTCTCCGACTTGATATTCAATGTCTTTTCGCTTTAAATCTGCATACGATTTCTGACGATCTGAAGCTGCTTTCAGACTTTCACGGATTACTTTTACTTTTTGCTCAGCATCTTTAACCAAATCAACCCCGAAGATTTTACTTTCACTAAGCTCGGTCCAAAACAACGGTGTACGGCATTTACGATCGTACAAAGCCTCGTAAGGTGCCATCTTAATGCTTGATTGAAAACTATTGTTGTAAGTGAATTCAATCAAAGGCAAATATCGTTCCCATGAACCATTAAACTCAAGGATGCAACATCTCAACATATCCTCGAGTATCTGAATGATCCGCTCGGATTGACCATCAGTCTGGGGATGAAAAGCGGTGCTAAAATGCAACTTGGTACCCAATGCTTCTTGCAACTTCTTCCAGAATCGCGATGTGAATCTCGGATCTCTATCCCATACAATAGAAATAGGTACCCCGTGTAACCTCACAATCTGAGAAACATACAATTCGGCTAGTTTGTCAAGTGAATAATCCGTACGTACGGAAATAAAATGAGTCGACTTTGTCAATCTATCAACAACAACCTAGATCGCATCTTTCTTGCTTGACGACAATGGCAACCCAGATACAAAATCCATCGTAACTCGATCCCATTTCCATTCGGGTATCATGATCGGCTGAAGTAATCCTGAAGGCACTTGATATTCCGCTTTCACTTGTTGACATACCAAACACTTCGAAACAAAGTCAGAAATGTCTCATTTCATACCAGGCCACCAAAACTGACGTTTCAGATCGTTATACATTTTCGTGCTACCAGGATGGATCGACATTCGGCTATTATGAGCTTCGTTCAAAATCATCGAAATAAGTTCTGAATTTCTTGGAATACACAATCGACTTCTAAACCTCAAACAATCGTTGTCATCAATTTGAAACTCTGAATCCACATTCGATACACATTCAGCTCGTTTAGCCACCAATTCATCATCAACTTTCTGAGTTTCACATATTTGATGAATCAATAACGGTTTGGCTTTTAGTTCTGCTACTAACACATTATCGGATGAAACAGACAAGTGAACATTCATCGCTCGCAAAGCAAACAGTGATTTGCGACTCAAAGCATCGGCAACCACGTTAGCCTTTCCAGGGTGATAGTCAATAACAAGATCATAATCTTTCAATAATTCAAGCCAACGTCTTTGTCTTAGATTCAAATATTTTTGAGTCATTAAATATTTGAGGCTTTTATGATCCGAATATACATGACATCTTTCTCCAAACAAGTAATGTCGCCATATTTTTAAAGCAAAAACTATGGCAGCTAATTCGAGATCATGAGTCGGATAGTTTTTCTCATGTGGCTTCAATTGCCTCGATGCGTAAGCTACAACTCGACCCTCTTGCATCAAAACACAACCCAGTCCATGTAAAGACGCATCACTGTAAATGACAAACTCTTTCTACGATTCGGCCGCACTAACACCGGGCTTCCACAAAAGTGTTTTCAGTTGGTCGAAACTTTTCTGGCACTTTTCTGACCATTCGAACTTAATATCTTTCTGAAGTAGCTTCGTCATTGGTGTGGCTATCATCGAGAAACCTTTTGCAAACCGTCTGTTGTAACCAGCAAGTCCCAAAAAGCTCCGAACTTCAGTAATATTTCTCGGGGGCTTCCAATCAAGTATGGCTGAAATTTTGCTCAGATCAACTCGAATACCTGATGCGGATACTACATGTCCTAAAAAGCTAACTTCTCTCAACTAGAACTCACATTTACTGAACTTAGCGTATAACTGCTTATCCCGTAAAATCTGCAACACTAATCTCAGGTGCTCGGCGTGTTCAGTTTCATCGTGTGAATAAATCAAGATGTCATCTATAAACACAACTACAAACCGGTCCAAATACTGCCTGAAAATTTGGTTCATCAAATCCATAAATACTGCAGGGGCATTAGTGAGCCCAAACGGCATCACTAAGAACTCGTAGTGACCGTATCTCGTTTTAAAAGCAGTTTTAGGTATATCTGAGTCTCGAATTCGCAACTGATAATAACCCGATCTCAAATCTATCTTTGAAAACACTGAAGCTCCCTTCAGCTGATCAAACAAATCATCAATACGTGGTAACGGATATTTATTCTTTATCGTCACTTTATTCAACTGACGATAGTCGATGCACAATCTCATGGTTCCATCCTTCTTTTTCACAAACAATACTGGTGCACCCCAAGGTGAGAAACTCAGTCGAGCGAACCCTCTATCCGTCAACTCTTGCAACTGAGTTTTCAATTCTTTCAATTCCGTTGGTGCCATACGGTACGGAACTATCGAAATTGGTGTCGTCCCAGGTATAAGTTCAATACCAAACTCTACCTTCCGAATAGGTGGTAACCCTGGCAATTCCTCGGGAAAAACATCTGGATATTCACAAACCACTGATACTGATTCAAGCTTTTTTTTTTATTCTTTACTATCAAGTACGTACGCAAGATACGCTTCACACCCCTTTTTGACATATTTCCGAGCCAACATCGAGGATATACTGCTGGTAACCCGTTCTTATCAGTAGACTCAATTCGGATTATCTCATCATTTGCACATCTCAAATCAATAGTCTTTCTTTTGCAATTCACAACTGCATCATGAACGGTCAACCAATCCATACCGAGAATAACATCAAATTCATTAAACGGTAAAAGCATCAAATCGGCGGAAAAACCAGGAACCTCGGATTATCGGGGACATTTCTTGCACACTTTGTCGACTAACACATATCGACCCAAGGGATTTGACACTCAGATTACGAACTCAGTAGACTCAACAGGTAGAGTCTTACTGGATGCTAAAGTCTCACATACATATTAATGAGTAGAACCGGGGTCAATCAAAGCAATCACATCAGTATCAAAGAGAGTGAAGGTACCGGTAATAACATCAGGCGAAGAAGCATCCTTGCGTGTGCGTATAGCATAAGCTCTAGCAGGAGCACGAGCCTCGGATCTAGTCGTAGCATCTCTAGACCCTTTCTGACCGCCACTAGCATTCCCCGAATTCCTAGGTGGTCTACCTCGTGCTGTAGTACTCGATTTTCCACTCTGGTTCACATTTTCCTCGGATAATCTCGGGCAGTCTTTAATGAAATGGTCGGCTGATCTGCATTTATAACAGGAGCAGTCATGAAATCTACAGCTCCCCGAATGCCATTTTCCACAATACTTGTACTCGGTCCTACCCCGTCGATCATTTCCAACACTGTCAACTGAAGTGGCTCGTGTATTCACAGGGGGTCGATCGTGGTCTCGTCTGGAAAAACCCAAAGTATTCTTTGATCGGCCTGAATCATTTCGAAATTTCTTCGATGATTGTTGAAAAAGCTTTCCTGAAGATCTTTTATGAAATTCTCCAATTTCGACATCAGCTTTCCTTTTTTCTTTACTAAGTTCTTCGGCTTTGCAAGCTCGCTCGACAAGTACTACGAACTCTCGTATTTCAAGAATGCCAACAAACATTTTTATATCTTCATTCAGCCCATATTCAAAATGTTTACACATAATTGCCTCAGAGGATACACATTCCCGAGCAATCTACTAAGTCTGACAAACTTCCGTTCATAATCAGTAACTGACATAGAACCTTGTTTAAGCTCAAGAAATTCCTTTCCTTTCTGATCGATGAACCTCTGACTGATATACTTTTTTAGAAATTCAATTTGGAAGAACTCCCACGTCACCCGCTCTCTGGGTACAACAGAAACCAATGTATTCCACCAATAATAGGCAGAATCACGTAACAAAGATATAGCACACTTCAGACATTCATCGGGTGTGCAGGATAGTTCATCGAGTACCCGAATAGTGTTGTCCAACCAAAATTCAGCTTGTTCGGCATCATCACTATCTGTAGCTTTAAATTCAGTAGCCCCGTGCTTTCTGATTCTGTCAACCGGAGGCTTATTTAACCTCGTTTGATCAATTACCGGAGGTATTGTAGGTGCAGGGGCGTATTATTCGGGAGTGGAGGTTGTGGAACAGCCGTATTAGTTCGAATGTATTGGTTGAACCAATCATTCATCACACTATAAAAAGTCTATCTAGCCTCGTCATTCTAATTGCTTGCAATAGTTTGAGAGTCCATCGGCGCTGTCCCATGCGCGGGAGCAGGCGCTACACTCTCAACATCATCAGCTACCGCTCGATTGGGATCGGGATCCATTACTATACGAAAACACATTTTTAACTGTCAGAATTCATCATACTATCGTATTAATACTATATGGCATGTATAGCTAGACTCATACACACTACTTTAATCCTAGAATCGACTAAACCTTAACTCTGATACCAATAAAATGTAACACCCCTAGCCCGAGTCTGATCGCCGGTTTAGGCTATGAGGTATTACCAAGCTAAACATTTAATTTTTCAATCACATAATCTAACAACAAAAGCAGAAATCGAACTGAATACATACAGATTTATAAGTTATAAATGTCATTTTCATACGGCCAAAATATTTACAATTACAAAACATATTTTGTCAATAGTCTAACCTATACATGCCATATTGAGACCAAAATATAACTGTACCAACAAGATCGATAGTACGATAAACTGCTGACGATCCCCGAGTCGGTGGCCAAAATCAACAATCTATAAAACAGAGATATAAGAAACAGAGTAAGCTTTCGAGGCTTATTAAGTTTTAAACATTTCAACAATTAAAACATGTCATTTAAATCGAACAATGAATGTTACCAAATTTGTATTCTAACTACAATCACTAGGCCAAATATACACAAGTATACCATACATAAAGACTATTGGCCGAATATAAATACACAAGAAATTTTCAGCACATGTTTCACTTTACTTTATGGCTCATACAACTAATTTAATTCACATAGTTTCATATAATGGCAGACATCGATCGAATAGGTCATTTCTTTTATTCATAGATTATTAATCATTCACATAGTTATATCGTTGTTTGATACTAATGACTCACTTTGAAATCAATTCACATAACAGTATATAATACGTACCTGGTCATTACCATGTATCATACATATTCGATAATAGTTTACTTTGAACATTTGAATTTGTAATCTCATTTGAATCACCGGCGTTAAGCCTGCTAGGTTTCAAAACCCGAATCCAGTTACTAGCTCAAAGCCTGCGGAACTTTAAGCCCGGATATAGTACTAGCACTAAGCCTGCGGGATTTAACCCAGATATACATTACCAGCACGAAGCCTATGGGCTTCAACTCGGATATACATTACCAGCACGATGCCTGCAGGATTTAACCCGGATATATAATGTATCGAGAGCTAAGCATATTTATCCACATGATAATTCGGCTCATATCATATCACATTTGTACTTCACTTTCTTCATTCGAGTATGAGCACACAACGAAAACACACTTTCAATATAACTTTCGATTCAACACTTTTACGCAAGAACACGTAACCATTTCACTATCTCAGCTTAACTCCTAATATCCATTCGATTACATTCCGAAAACTCAAGTTATTTATTAAACAACCTTATTCAAGTAGAGACAATAATTTGCAATTCATTTATCATGCTTATCTCATTACATCAATTATCTAATAGCTGTAATTACTCAAAACTTACCTCGGATATTTTTGAACAGTTGCGGATAGGCTATTCTTTCACTTTCTCCTTTCCCTTATCTGGTCTAGTTCCTCCCCCTTTTGACCGAATGAATATATATGAAATGAAAACTCAACTAAACAACAACATTTTTCTATCCAAAATGCATATACACTCATACGACAAATTTCAATTTGTACTTTTCAACCATGGATTCTACTCATTCAACCATCATTTAAGCTACTTAACAAATAACTAACATCTACCCAAAGACTTATCAAAATAAGACCAATTTAGCACTTGCCGAATGGACATTTGTTCGTTGATTCATGAATTTAAACCATGGGTTAAATAAACTATGTACTTATCAATTTAATCTCATAATCAATTAAAATAAAAAATCACAATGCATACCTTAAATTGGGATAGCCATGGCCGAATGCCTTGGTTTCTTCTTCAATATTTTCTTTCCCAAATTCGGCAATCAAGAAGAAGGATGAACATCTATTTTTTTATCATCTTTTATTGTTTTACTAATTAATTTATTTCAAAAATAAAGCCATCACTTATTATAATACTAAAATAAAACATATATTATACATCAACCATCATTTATGGCTGGCCACTGAACAAAATTGGTCCATTTGACATGCAAATCCCTCATGTCATCATTTCATGCATTATTTGGTACTTTAAAATTTACCTATCACACTTTCAAGTTTTATCACATGAGTCCTATCTTATAAATTTCACATACAAATGACCAGATCAAAGCATGAAACTTTCACACATGCATTTACACATATAATAAACACAAAATTTAACAGTTAATTATTTTTATGACTCGGTTTTGTGGTCCCGAACCCACTTTTCGACTAGGGTCAAATTAGGGCTGTCACATATCAGGTTGCCATGGTATCTTTCAACCATGATCTTACGCATTTCATATCAGGTTGCCATGGCATCTTTCAACCATGGTCTTACACATTTCATATCAGGTTGCCATGGTATCTTTCAACCATGGTCTTACACATTTTATATCAGAGAGCACACTCCCGCGAACCTCATCCTTACAGTGGGATTACCAGTCCAGGCTAAATCTCCTGCAACGACAATTATTCTAATGAGCTTCGATCTGAATTCAACATTGATATACTTATTTTCTCGACATGTCACACTTGAGTTTAATAATTGTCTTTACTTACATAATTTCCTTGTATCAACATATCAAAGATAATCATATATGCACATGTTATGAAACATATCATTCTCTTACCGTTTCTTCATAAGTGTATATCAATCATTTCATTATATCAATATTTCATGCACCATCATTTCCATATATTTTATGTATATTTATTCCGGTAAAGTTTATATCAAACTTAACATAAATTAGATTCCATGTACTTATTCTTATTTCGTTTATCTATCTTTCATACAACAATTTTGTACATATATTTCTATATGACCAGTTCTTGTAAACATTTCACACAACTATTTCATATAACCATTCGTCATCTGATACATATTACCTGAATATCAATTGTTCAATAGATGTCATAGCGTCTCCCATCCACAGTCTTATTTGTCTTTGACATGATGCCATAGTGTCTTTCAACTATGGTCTTACTCATTTTCTGTCATGTTGCCATGGTATCTTTCAACCATGGTCTTGTTTATTTCATATCACATTGCCATGGTATCTTTCAACCATGGTCTTATTCATTTTATATCAGGTTGCCATGGTATCTTTCAACCATGGTCTACACATTTCATATAAGGTTGCCATGGCATCTATCAACCATGTTCTTACACATTTCATATCAGGTTGCCATGGTATCTTTCAACCATGGTCTTACACATTTCATATCAAAGAGCACACTCCCGTGAACCTCATCCTTACAGTGGGATTACCAGTCCAGGCTAAATCCCCTATAATATAAACTCATAGAGTATTGTCGGGATTACCAGTCCAGGCTAAATCCCCTGCAACGACAATTACTCTAATGAGCTTGGATCTGAATTACTAGTCCAAGCTAAATTCAGACCCTAATTCGGATTACCTGTCCGGGCTAAATCCATTTTCCACATATTCTTCGGGAGGGCTATATCAGGATAGGATCATCCGTCCGGGCTAGATCCTTTTTATCGTCAATTCCTTTTCAAAGATCCATCGAATTTTCCTTTCATTCAACCAGGATTTCTTCCCCTTTTTATCAATATGTCAGTATTTCATAAATTTTCATATAATGAACATTCAAATCATATTCATATCAAAAACATGCATTTCAAGCATTTAAGAATATAATTCAAGTTACATGAACTTACCTCATTACTTGTTTGTGTCTATAATTTTATTAATCTGATATCTTTTCTTTTCCACGACCAAATCTATTATTTGAGTCATCTGGATCTTTATAAATAAATTTGATCATCATTTTCATTCATTTCATATTCTAATGTATTTAATTAATGCTCTAGACAAAATTACCATTTTGCCCCTAAACTTTTATTTAATGACGATTTCATCCTTAGGGTCGGAAAATAAAATTCTTGCAATTTAATCCTTATTTCCAGCTATTATTCTCATATATATTGATAACAAATCCATGATTTCTATAAAATATCGAAATTTTCCATAATTTCAACACTTTTCAATTTAATCCCTAAAACATGTTTTCCCCCGATCTTGAACTAAATTAATAATTTCATTCAATTTTGTAATTTAAATAATAAAATAGTTCATTTCATGCAATTTGATCATTTCTAACATTTTTACAAAATTACCCATAAAGTTTTACTTTTATTCAACTTAGTCCCTGAGCCTAAAACATGCAAATTAGCCATGTTAGATGAATATTCATACATATTTTTCTCCTCCTCCTCTCCATTCCACATCCTTAATGTATTTAACACACTTGTAAGTAATATTATCTATAATTTTTATTATTTACTTTTATGAATATTCAAGCTGTCCATCTGTGTCATAGTCACTAAATTATTTATATCTGGAGCTATAGAACTCCAAATTAAGATCCGCTAATTTTTCCTGAAACTAGACTCATATATATTCTTACCATAAAATTTTAAGAATTTTTGGTTTAGCTAATAAGTACAGTTTATTCTCTAAATTTACCCCTGTTCTGCTGTCTGACAGTCCTGACCCTTCTTCACTAAAAATTAATTATCTCCTCGTACAGAATTCGAATGATTTTCCCATTTATTTATCTTGAAAATAGACTCATTCAAGATTCTAAACATATAAATTTAAGTCCATAATTATTTTTATCCAATTTTTGATGATTTTCAAAATTCAAAACAGGGGAACCCAAAATCATTCTGACCTTATCTCACAAAATTGATTATATCTCATGATTTACAATTCCATTGCTTACATAATTTCTTCTATAAAAAACTATACTCAATAAGATTTAATTTCATACTTTATTCATCCTATAATTGTATTTTTAAAATTTTTGATGATTTTTCAAAGTTAGACTACTGCTGCTGTCCAAAACTATTTTGGTACAAGATATTAATTACCATGTTATAACACCCTTATTTTCTTTTTCTACACCATTTCTCATCACTTTCTCTTATTTTCTCTTCACTAGCATATCAAGAACATAGGACCTTATGTAAGAAAACTCTACTATAACATTATTTCCATGCTTTGTCAATAATAACAAACTTAAAAACATATTGAAATCTTGATGTACTTACCTTGTTCTATTGATACTAATCTTTAACTTGATTTTCTCTCTCCTCCAGCTTCTATTCTTGAATCCAACTTGATATTCTAACTCCCCATGGTCTCCTTAGCATTTCTCTCTTTTAGTAGCTATGGAAATTCTTTTGATTGCTAGGTGAAAATGGTGAATTTTTGGTGGAAGGACCAAATTGTAAAGAAAAGAAAGTTTCTTTCTTCCTTTTCTCTTCATACGTTGGGTGCATGGAAAAAATATGATGATTCTTCATCTTTCTTTCCTTATATATACTAAGTAAAATAATAATAAAATAATAAAATATCATTTAAAAATTCAATTAAAATATTAATAAACTATTATTTATTTATTTATTTATTTAATCTAAAATATCTCCAACATCATCATTGCTTTCTAGATTTCTCTCTCTTCCAATTGACCATTTTGCCCTTCATTATCTTTTAAAATTCCATCCTTGAGTCATCATTTAATTTGATAAAATTGCAATTTAGTCCCTCATAGTTCTTCATCTATTCAATTTGGTTCTAATTCATCCATTTTCCTTAATTTCTAGATCATTCCACCCTTAAAATATTTACACTATTGGTCCTTCAACTTTTTCATATTTACACTTTAACCCCTCAAATTTTGAGTATTTACTCTTGTGCAACAAAACTTTTATCACTTTTACAATTTAGTCCTTTCTTGAATTAATATATCATAATATACTTCCCAATATTGACATAACTCAAAATTTTCCTTTTTGTCACTTTAGTTCCTTATTTTACTATATCACGGATAATATTTTACTGTAAAAATTTTCGGGATATTACACCCTTATCGGGTACTGTTTTAAAAAAGCCATTATTTGTGAATTTGTTAGTTTTACATTTTGGTTTATTTTCCTATTTAATTTTTACTTAATTTTAGGTGTATATGAGTATTGACTAGATTATTGACTTACTCCCTGTAGACCTTGAGATAGAACAAACCTTTCGACAGCAAAGAAGACAAGCGAACCAGAGAAGGACTGAAGGAATGAATTTCGAGAATATGAATCAAGGAAATGAAGCAAACCTTGCTCAAAATCCTATCCTTATTGTTGATGATAGGGATAGAGCTTGAAGACAATATGCCATGCCAGTATTTAATGATCTTAATCCGGGTATTAAGAGACCCGAAATTGAGGCACAACAATTCGAGCTGAAGCCAGTCATGTTCCAGATGCTTCAGACAATGGGCCAATTCAGTAGAATGCCTACCGAAGATCCTCATCTTCATTTAAGACTGTTTATGGAGGTGAGCGACTCTTTCAAATTCGCTGAAGTACCCGAATATGCCTTATGATTGAGTTGTTCCCGTACTCACTAAGGGACAGAGCTCGAGCCTAGTTGAACTCAATGCCACCAAACTCAATTTCCACATGGCAAGAGTTAGCCGAAAGATTCCTCATGAAGTATTTCCCGCCAAGCAAGAACACTAAGTTGAGGAACGAGATCACTGCCTTCCAACAAATGGATGATGAGTCTTTGTATGAAGCATGAGAACGATACAAAGAGTTATTATAGAAATGCCCTCATCACAGAATCTCACATTGCATCCAACTTGAGACATTTTATAATGGTCTGAGCGCTCACACGAGGATGGTAGTGGACGCTTCTGCTAATTGTGCTCTCCTTTCTAAGTCTTATAATAAGGCTTACGAAATCATCGAGAGGATCGCCAACAACAATTATCAATGGCCAACCAATCGAGTAGTGTTAGGAAGACGAGTAGTTGG
This sequence comes from Gossypium longicalyx, assembly GCA_025698465.1. NCBI lineage: Eukaryota > Viridiplantae > Streptophyta > Magnoliopsida > Malvales > Malvaceae > Gossypium > Gossypium longicalyx. Next base: position 32,641,523 of record CM047006.1, read on the forward strand.
AGTACATGAAGCGGACGCTCTTACATCACTCGCATCTCAGGTATCCTCAATATCTTTAATGCTTAAAAACCTTACCACTAATAGGTCTAATAGTTTTGCAGCACAACCACCGAATCAATTTGAGAATATAGCCTATATCTATTGTGGGGAAGGGCATTTGTTCGAAGAATGTCCATCGAACCCCAAATCTGTATATTACATGGGTAACCAGAACCAAAATCGAGAAAGTCAAGGACTACATTCCAATTTCTACAACCCATCGTGGCGAAACCACCTGAATTTCTCCTAGAGTAACCAAGGGGCTGGAACCAGTAACACTTACGCCCAACTTAGACCAACCCAGCCGCCTAGTTCTTCCCAACAAGTTTAGAAACCAGTTCAAGCTGAATCATCCAATAGTTTAGAAAATCTACTGAAGGCTTACATGGCGAATAATGATGCCTTAATTCAAAGCCAAGCAGCTACATTGAAGAACTTGGAGAACCAGATGGGCCAGCTTGCAACTGAACTTAGAAACTGATCACAAGGTGCTTTACCTAGTGATACAGAGAATCTGAGGAATCTGGGGAAGGAACATTGCAAAGCACTAACATGAGGACCAAAAAGATAGTAGAGCCCAACACTATCAAAGTTGAGAAGGAGCTAGCTGAGACTTAAGATTCGAAAGAAGTTCAACCCAGTGTTGAAATTCCAATTTCACCAGAACCAGAACCTGTAAAATCTGATAAGGTAACCTCAGAACCAGTTAGTTCTGATCAACTAACAATTGCGTTAGATGCAGAATTGCCACCAAAGACAAATCAACCAGTACCAGTTCTAGTAATGAAACCTTCACCACACTACCCTCAAAGACTTCAGAAGTAGAAATAGGAAATTCAATTCAAGAAGTTCCTTGATGTACTCAAGCAACTTCATATCAACATCCCGTTGGTTGAAGTACTTGAGCAAATGCCGAACTACATCAAATTCATGAAAGATATCCTGTCCAAAAAGCGAAGACATGGAGAATTTGAGACGGTAGCTCTGACGAAGGAATGCAGCGCATAAATTCAAGACAAATTACCCCCAAAGCTGAAAGATCCTGGATGTTTTACCATACCTTGCAACATTGGAGCAACATATTGTGACAAAGAAGTACCAATTATCCTAGGAAGACTGTTCTTAACAAGCGGAAGGACCCTTATTGATGTACAAAGGGTGAACTTACAATGCGTGTTCAGGATGATTAGGTAACATTTAATGTTTTTACGTCTATGCGATTTCTTAACGCGATTGATGATTGTTCTGCAGTATCTGACTTAGAGGATTTAATAGTGGAAAAGGAACTTAACTCTGTTGAGGATCCACTGGAAAGAATTTTGACATCAAAGCCTCCAAATGATGAAGAGGAGGATGAGTACTTAGCTTTGCTAGAGGCTAATCAAAGGGGATTTAATCCGCAATCCTGTTTTGAATCTTTGGAGTTAGAGAAGAGGGAGTATGCCCAACCAAAAGTGCCAATCGAGGAACTGCCTAAATTAGAACTCAAGGAATTACCTTCACATTTAAAATACATTTATTTAGGTAACGCTTCTACTATGCCTATGATTGTTTCAATAGAATTGACTATTGAGTAAGAAGTGAAACTTATCTTAGTCTTGAAAAAATTCAAGGCTATTGGATGGACCATAGCTGATATTCGCGGTATTAGTCCATCTGTATGCATGCACAAGACTATCCTGGAAGATGGCAAAAAAGGACGATTGATGGACAACGAAGACTGAGCCCCATTATGAAGGACGTGGTGAAAAAGGAGATTATCAAGTGGCTAGATGTGGGTATCATTTATCCCATCTCAGATAGTTCGTGGGTAAGTCCGGTCCAGTGCTTGCCAAAGAAGGAAGGTATCATAGTCGTACAAAATGGGAATAACGAATTGATACCAACCAGAACAGTTAAGGGATGGAGGATTTGCATCAAATACCGGAAGCTGAACAACGCGACTAGAAAAGATCACTTTCCTTTGCCGTTCTTGGACCAGATGCTGGATAGACTCGCGGGGTGAGACTATTACTATTTTCTCAATGGATACTTAGGGTATAATCAAATTACAGTAGCACTGAAAGATCAACACAAAATGACGTCCACCTACCCGTATGGTACATTTGCATTTAGACGCATGCCATTTGGTTTATGTAATGCACCTGCTACATTTCAAAGATTTATGATGTCTATTTTTACTGACATGGTTGATAAGTACTTGGAAGTTTTTATGGATGAATTTTTAGTATTCAGAGATACTTACGATCATTACTTAGCTAATCTAGCTAAGGTACTAAGGCGATGTGAAGAAACGGACCTTGTATTTAACTAGGAGAAGTACCATTTCATGGTACGAGGAGGAATTGTTCTAAGGCATCGGATAACGAGACATGGAATCAAGGTAGTTAAAGCCAAGGTAGACGTTATTGAGAAGATTCCACCGCCAGCATCTATAAAGAGTGTTAAGACCTTTTTGGGCCACGCCGGTTTCTATCGAAGATTTATCAAGGACTTCTCCAAAATTGCTAAACCCATATGCAAATTATTGGAGAAGGACATGACGTTCAAGTTCGATGATGAATACTTAAGAGCTTTCAAGGATTTGAAAAGTCGATTAGTTATGGCACCCATAATCGTCACACCAGACTGGGATTTGCCATTTGAATTGATGTGTGACGCAAGAGACTTCGCGATAGGAGGTGTCATGGGCCAGCGAAGGAACAAAGTTTTTCATCCTATCTACTATGCAATCTGAACTCTTATAGGAGCTCAACTGAACTATACGGTAATAGAACATGACTTACTTGCTATTATATTTGCTTTTGATAAGTTTCGATCTTATCTTGTAGGTACCAAAGTGACTGTCTATACGGACCACTTGGCAATTAAGTACTTACTTGCCAAGAAAGATGCTAAGCCGAGACTGATCCGGTGGGTGCTTCTACTTCAAGAGTTTGATCTAGAAATTCAAGACCAAAAGGGAGTAGAAAACCAAGTAGCAGATCACTTGTCCAGATTGGAGCCGCAAGAAGGGAATTCTCTTATTATACTAATTCAGGAAATGTTTCCAGATAAACACATACTAGAGGGAAGCCATGTCCATAATACCCATTGGTTTGCTGATATTGCTAACTATTTAGCTTGTGGTTTGATGCCAATTGATAAGACGTATCAACAAAGGAGAAAGTTTCTTCACGATGTGAAGTACTATTTCTGGGAAGAGCCATATTTGTTTAAAAAGTGTGCAGTTCAGATGATTAGAAGATGCGTGGCAGAAGATGAAGTACAAAAGATTTTATACAATTGTCACTCAGCTCCGTGTGGGGGACACTTCGGAGGTACTTGTACGGCGGCCAAAGTATTGCAAGCCAGATTCTTTTAGCCAACATTATTCAAGGATGTATATATGTACGTAAAAAGCTGTGGCCGATGTCAAAAGGTCAGAAATGTCACCAACAGAAATTAGATGCCTTGAACAAACATCATTGAGGTAGAATTGTTTGATGCATGGGGTATTGAATTTCTTGGTCCTTTCCCTCTGTCTTTTGGTCACAAGTATATATTGGTAGTAGTAGACTATGTGTCCAAGTGGGTTGAGGCTGAAGCTTATCCGACAAATGATGCAAAGGTTGTAATGAAGTTCTTGCAGAAACACGTTTTCACAAGGTTTAGAACCCCAAGAGCTATCATTAGTGATGAAGGGTCCCCCTTTGTGAACAAGTGGTTAAAATGGTTATTAGACAAGCATGGAGTGAAACACAAGGTTGCAATAGCTTACCATCAGTAGAAAAATGGGCAAGCTGAATTGGCAAATAAGGAGATCAAAGGCATACTTGAGAAGGTAGTTTGCCCGCACCAACGAGATTGGTCCAAAAGGCTGGATGTTGTTTTGTGGGCTTACCGAACATCATACAAGACACCTTTAGGGATGCCACCCTACAGGTTGGCTTTGGGAAAGCTTGTCATCTACCATTGGAGTTAGAGCACAAAGCTTACTCGGCTCTTCAACAGCTTAATTTGGATCCTAAGCTCGCGAAAAAGAAACAGATGTTCCAACTTAATGAGTTAGAAGAGTTCTGAATGTTCTCATATGAAAATGCCAAATTACTCAAAGAAAGACTCAAGAAATGGCATGACAAATAGATTCGAGTTCGAGAATTTGAAGCAAGTGACCAAGTCTTGTTGTTCAATTCTAGACTAAGGTTCTTCCCAAGTAAGCTAAAATCACGTTGGTCCGATCCATTTATGATTGATCAGGTCTATCCATATGGAGTTGTTTAACTCCAAGGTAAGAGAGGTAATTTTCGAGTTAATGCTCAGCGCTTGAAACATTATTGGGGAGATAAAATTGAACGGGATGAAATCTCGTTCATTTTATCGAATACTTAATTTCTCGTTTTTATTTTTGAATAAATGATTTAGGGTATATTTTCGGGTTTAATATGTTTAAATAAATTCTGTCTAGGAGATTGGAACTTAAGCCGGACCGCTTGTGACCCCTCCAATCTTTCCTAAGAATTTATTTTGGCATAATTTCCTAAGAAATTATTCCCTAAATGGAAAAATAAACTTTAGTTTTTCAAATAAAAGGGTCAATTTTGATCCACGTTTTTAATGGCAACTCAATTTTAAATTTTCATTAAGTCTAGGGACTTAATTGAATTATTTTTAAAATTTGATTGCTCTTTTTGGAAATAACAAAAATTAGATGCCTCTTTTTGTAAATATTTTCAAAAGGCTTCTAGAATAAATGTTTTTAATTCAATAAAAAAAAGATGATAATTATTAATATATAATTATATCCATTATAATATATATATTAATTATTATCAACTTTATCTAGAGTTAGGATTAGTTTTAATTTAATCATAATTTATTTGATAAGTTTTTTTTAATAAGTTGATAATCTTTAATATATAATTATATTGATTATAGTTAATATATTAATTTTTATCAACTTAGCTTAGAATTAGGATTAATTGTATTTTAATTATATTTTATGGTTATCTTAATAAATTAATGGCAATTGATAATTTCATATACATATATTTAATTATTAATTGTTGTTAAACTTTAAGTAGAATTAGAACTTAAGATTTTTTTTTCATTAAAATTTTCTAAGAATTCTACTACAAATCTTATTTTTCCATCTATAAATACCATCAACCTTTCTCCCTCCATTCATTCATCTTCAAAACCCTAAAACACCAAACCCCTAAGTGTTGCAAGCCTAGCCCAGCTAACTAACCAGCACACGCCCAGCAGACCGCCGCGCGTCCAGCTCCATTGCGCTATTGCTCTCAGATCTCGCCAAGCGCTCATCCGCGCGCTCTGTTGCTCGCCTCAAAGAATGGTCCAGTCGAGTCCCGTGCTCAGGGCTTCCATCCGTTCATGCCTACTGCTCCAGGCCACAACGCTCGAGCGCCCAGCGCCTTAGTGCCCATGCCAGGCCTACTGCCGAAGGCTCCTTGCTGCATTGCTGCTCCCACACGCACCATCCGTCCAAGCACCTAGCCAGCATGCACACCAAGCCCTTTAGCCGAGTCTTCCAACCCTTCTTTTAAATTGTCATCTTTTTCTTCATAATTATTAATTTTATTATTTTTAAGAGTTCTTATTTAAAAAAAAAAGGTGGTAAGACCTACTTTTCTCTTAATTTTTAATTTTATTCAATTAGTTAATTTTTCAATTCATTGAATTATTAATAATTTTTATTAAATTTTTGAGAAAATAAATTTTCCATCTTATGATCAGGTTAAACATGCCTCGCAAGAAAACTCGTGTTTCCGCTCAAATTGATGAAACACAAAACAAGTTCCGCTGTGAAGAAGCCAAAGTGAGATACGAAAGTATCTTCAAAAATCAACAGATGCATCCAGAGAAAGGCTATACATTAAAGGAAAGTAACTACAAAGACTTTATGGCACGTATTCATCAAGTTGCTGAAACCCTCAATTGGGAACTGTTTTATGAAAAGAGACCTAGTATGGATGAGGAGCTAGTTCGTGAGTTCTATGCAAATTTAACTTCAAGTGAGATGATAGAAGTTCCAGTTCGCGGAATCAAGGTACCGATAAATTCAAATGCTATTAATGAGTTCTTTGAAATACCTGATTTCGAAAACGATGAATATTCCACATTAATGAGCAATATCAAGCCTGAGAATTTGCAAGAAATTCTTGAGGAACTGACAGTTCAGGGTTCTACGTGGACTATGTAAAAACAAGGAATCCACACTTGTCGAAGAGAATATTTGATGCCACTCACGAAGGTATGGTTTTACTTCATCCGATTTAGCCTTATGCCTAGCTCACATGAGACTACAATCTTGTTAGAGCGAATGGTCTTATCGTACTCTATCCTAACTGGTAAGACCATTGATGTGGGACAGATCATCTTGAGGGAAATACAGAATTGTAGCGTTAAACGCTCTGGTCCTACTCATTTCCCATTTACAATAACAATTCTATGCTTGAAAGCTGAAATTCTTGCAAATGTAAGGAAGATAGGGTATAGCCAAGGCACAATCACAGATTGGGACCTTTACCGAGTAGCTGGAGACTCAGTTCTACAGCAACGAGTTGAAGGAAGTGAGGAACCTGAGGACCCTGATAAAGAAGAAGATCCCACGATGCAATCATTTGAAGTCCCTGATATGGCAGAATCAGTGGAGCCAGAAGCTGAACCTGATGCTGAAACTTCAATGTTTAGAGCTCAACCGCCTAGCCCAGACCTTCAAGATGAGCTATCAAAATTGATGGACATAATGCAACATATGCAATGGCAGCAACAAGCCTACTGGAGATACTAAAAAATAAGGGATGACTCGATGAGAAATGCTTTTAAGAAAATATACAATGACCTGTTTATTTTTGTGCCTGAGTAACCATGGAGTCCATTATCAAAGAAGGAGCAAAGCGATTCATGTAAAGGTAATAATGATGGAGCAAAAGATGAGTTCAATTCGGAAGGATTTGCAAATAAAGAAAAAGGAGGGATCTTGACTTTACTTTATTTTTGTTCTTAGATTATTTTAAGGATTAAGTTTAATTAGGAATTTTTATTTTTGCATAATAAGACAAGAGATGAAAATTATGAGTAAATATGAACAAGTCACAAAATATAAAGTGTGGCAATAGATATATACATGTCTCGGATTGGATTCAAAGAGAGCTTGGTACTTAAACAGTTAAATTGACTCACCTCCTCTTTACTGGAATCCTACCTGGTGTATAGTATTTATTCACTTTAAACAATAAGGACATTGTTCATTTTAAGTTGGGGGGTCGAAATTTCCACTCAGAATAAAAATTTTCTTTTAATTATGATTAGGATATATTTTGTTCAAAATTTTAAATTTTGTTGAGTATGCTAAACTTGAGTATGAATAAAGTTCTATTGTTTCAATAAATTATTATGTTAGCTTAATAATGACAGGAATGTATTTTTAATAAAGCATGCAAATTCGTACCATAAAATTTTTAGTTCTTTAGGAAAGTTAGGTATGCATGAAAGTTTAAGTCTTTAGAATTGACTTAGTAGTTTCTTGAGGTGAAATCCTAGGGAGCGTGGAACATTGAAAATGATTTAAGCAACTATTGTTTGGACCATTTGAGCCTTTCAAGCCCACAATGGAAAATTTTACCCTTTGAAACCCAACTTTGAGACTATATGACCTAATTTTATTTCGACCCTTGCAATATTTAGCCATTACTTTTCGCTTAATGATCTTAAAATTGTCCCAAACACTAGCCTCAGTACTATTCAAAATGTTCTTCGAAAATAAGTTTGAGGGAGTTGAAAAGAAGTATCAATTGCTCGAGAATTGCAGTACACAAAGTAAGTGCTCGTGTTTGCTTTTAAAAAAAAGAGCACATGTATTTGAAAGAGATGTACAAAAGAGCATATGAAATTCAAGTTCGTGTATCGAAGGTAAAAATTTCGAAGGTTCGACTGATGCTGAGTCTAGGGTTTTAAGCCAAAATTTATCCATCTTTCACCTACCCCTAGCCTAGCCACGTTACAACCTTGATAAAGACCTATTGATTCAAAGTCCTACTGCTACCTACATTAGTGGAGAGAAATTGCTACGATCAACATATGAAGACATAAGTTAAGCTTAATGATTGCAGCTTAGTCTTGAATAAAGGAATAAAAATCAAATTGGTAAGGGTTACCATGTCTTTGTTACAAAAGCATTTAGTCTAAATTTTGCTATTATATTAAGTTGTTGAATCTAATTTTAACGTTATACTTAAGTAGCATAACTATCATATTTCTTGTTTTTGAGCATGAGTATATCAAATTCATAATTTTAGGGAGAATGTTGTTCTGAAGGAGTTTTTCAAAAGTGTTTCCAATAAATTCTTTTCAAAATTTATGCATTACTCGGGACAAGCAATGAATTAAGTTGGTGGTGTGGAAACACACAAATTTATACACTTTTTCATACCCATTTTTACTTAAATTCATGCAAATCTGGTTAAGTTCTTGTAAAAGAATAATTAAATATTATGAAATAATTAAATTGTGTTAAAAATATGAACATGGTTAATTTTAGTTAATTTTATACTTAATTTTGATTAATTTTGACTATTTTCGACAGATTCGCGCAAAGGGCGAAAATTGGCTCGGCTGACACTGCTGAAAGCACAAAACCGAGAAGCAATTTGAAGTATCGAGGCACATTAATTTTAAGCCTAAGATGGTCCAGAAATGTGTATTAATTCATAATTTAATTAATTTTAATTTATTATTCATTTAATTTGGGTTAAATAAATTATTTTTAATTAATTATGGAGAAAGGGTCTAGTTGAACCGCACTGGTCGAGCCAAATTGAGTAAACCGAACTAGCCACTAATTGTGCAGCCCATAACCGTCCATATGCTGACCCAAATCATCATTTTATCTGATTAAATATTCTTGCAAAAAGGCCCTTGAAAGACTTCCAAATTGCATTCAAACCCCACCTTTAATTGTGGCTTTGTAGATTTGCCCCAGGCTATTTTTAGCAAAGTTGAAAGTCTCAACTTTTGCCAAGTAGATGGCCGGCCATAGGGGGGCTCTTTGGCTGCTGGAATTTTATATTTTTAGCAGCCACAATCAGCTATAAAATCCACATCTTGCTGATCATTCAAACCATTCCTCAATCCCACAACATTATTTCATTCTCCCTTCTCCTCTCTCACTTTTCTCTCAATTTTTTCCATCCCATTTCCCTTTTTGTTCAAGTGATGATTTCTTCTCTTGGAAAAGAGGCTCTCATCATCCATTTTGGAGCAGCAATTAGGTGTTCATAAGCCACCTTGATAGCTGAGGGCAACGAGGAACGAAGAACGGAGAAACTAGTCAAGCCACAGAGAAACACCGGATTTGCTTCTTGTTCCCTATCTTTTTAAGTTTTGTTGTTGTTTTTACGAACATGTTTATGAATATTTATGCTATTTAAATGGTTAATTTAATCAATTTATCCTAAATTAAGTTTGTGTTAGGTTGATTATATTCTTCCTACTTGAATTGTTAAAATGATGTTTATGCTGTTATAGGCCTCGGTAAATTGCTTGGTTAAGTAAAATCATGCCTAAAATATTCTGGCAATATAATTGTTAAATAACTAATGAATTAATTATTAAATTGTATTGAAATTATGATTAATAGACACAATGCTTAATCAGTGCATGTTTATTCCTCTAAGGTAGCTAAAGTTTAAATTAGCATTTTATTTGGCGATACATATGCCTTGCATAACTTGTAAGATTTTTTTGATTAAACTGTTTCAAGGTAGAAATACCATGTTGCCTCACTTAATCTTTTATATGCTTGTGAAGATTGATTAATCTCTTGGATTGACATTGAAAAATGTCCAGGAGATTGATTAATTTAATAAGTATGTATAAGCAGTAGTTAGCAAATTACCGAGTTGCCATGAATTTATTCGTAGCAATATAAACATAAGTTTAATAATTCTAAGTTAAAGAAATGTAATTAATCCAACACAAGTTCGTTATCTTAATTAAATCTTATTTGTAATCATGCATTAGAACTCCTTTGTTTTATTTTAATTATTTACTTAGTTTTTAAATAGTTTTTGACCATATTTTAAAACCAAATTATTTTTACCTCACCAAATTTTTTTACAATTAATTTCATAAATAATTCTTTTTACAGTCCCTGTGGGAACGATAACTCGACATTTATTTGTCACTTTATTACTTGTTGTGATTGTGAACACTTGCACATTTTTCGTCATTCCAGAAGCTCCGGGTCTTGTGGAGGGGATATTGCAGTGTTCAACCATCAATGTATTGGTTGGTAAGTGGAAGAATAGATGGAATGTGACGGGAAGTGTGAATGAAAGATCATGGCTAGGCCATGGGACTGATTAGAGGCTATACGCCTAAAGATAAGTAAGATCATGGCTGAAAGACGCCATGACATCATGCTAAAGATGAGTAAGACCATAGTTGAAAGATGCCATGATGTCATTATATAAGTGAGTAAGACCATGGCTGAAAGAAGCTATGGTATCATGGTAAATGGGTCTAAGACGATGGTTGAAAGGTGTCATGTTTTCTTTGTAGTCTGTTCGAATGATAAACACTAGATTTTATTAAGTAAGACCATAGTTGAAAGATGTTAGAAATTCAAGAGACGATTGATGGTATAATTAGTAAGACCATGGTTGCATCATATGATGGCATCACTTTTAGTATGATGGGATGTTAAACATAAGACAATTCGTCGAGATAGAAAGCACGGTATGTTTAGTTGGGACGATAGATAAGGGGAAGTCCACTAGAAATTTTAACAAGAGGGACCAAAAGTGGAAGACATATGGATCCCTAAGGATGTTAAGGGCTGATGTAAAGTTCATGGTATATAGGAAAGGGCATAAAGAAATGAGTCACTACATACAAGGGACATAGACCACCGATTTAATGAGTGGAGTGAAAGATGTGTTTTCATAATGATAGAATAGAAAAGAAAAAGGAAACTTTGTGCATGAAAAGGTAAGTATGACATTTGTAAATATTAATCCGCCAAGGGAATTATGAAATTTTCCACGTAACCCAAATAGGCACATATGGGCCAACGATGAAACTCAATCAAAATCTGTAAGATGATAAAAGATAGTTTAAGGCATTTAAGAAGATGATCGTGATCTTCAAAGGAGGTACCGTATAAACCTAAAGAGAAATGGCTAGTAAGGTTCACCAAAGTTTAGTGGAAGGTGAAGTCCAATTATGGTAATGGGAAATGTTAAGGAAATTATGGAATTTTAAGGGTTGGAACTATTGGTACCAAGAAGTCTCCCAAAAGTAATAGCTCGATGGGGTGTGGGCATTCTAGTTATATTAATGAGCCTTATTTCTCTTTAGTAGTGTGAATGAGTAGATGTAGGGAGTTCACAAACTTCAAAGTCACACAAGCAGACATCAAAATGTATATGTTAGAGAAACTCAATACAAATGACAGAGAGTCAACTTTTGAGTTGAATGATTTGTAATTTTATTGAATTATGTTTGTAGATCTCACTAAGAAGCTTATAAGTTTTCTTCTTAAATGCAGGATAGTTAAAGATTTAGGCATCGCAAGGGACCAAGCTAGACTTCGTTAAGAGTAAGGTGAAATGTGAATGAGTTCATGTGTATAGACCTCAGGGTTCTAGACATCATTTTATGTATTCGAGTCTCAGTCCCAAAATTAGTAATTTATTTTAGAAAAAAGGCCTCAACAAGTAATTTGGGTTATTGTGGCATTTGATACCCAGATTCAGCAAACTGGTCGGGGAACAGACACTACAATTGAATGGTATCAGAGTTTCGACTTAGCAGATCCTCTAGACATAGATGTACTGAGATAACCCCTATACATATGATTGCATTAGATCTGACTTATTTTTTCAAGGTTGGATAGGCGATGGTAACTATGGCAAGTATAAGTACATAATTACTGAATTATAGTTAGAATGATGAAAAATATAAAGTATAAGGTGGGGAAATAAATAGAATAAATTTTTTTATCTTGATAAGGAAAACCAGTACAAGTGCCAAAGTGCAATTAGATATCCTCTCGAGTAGGAGAATCAGTTGTATCTTTTGTGTTTTTCTCCCCCTTATCAATAGCCTCTTCGACTAGAGCAAGGGTAAAGGGCTCCGGATCAAGTGGGAAAAAGAAGCTATCAAAAATTTTCCATTCCTTTAAAAACTCTTCACACTTTACGCCAAAAGTATTCATTTTATTGAAGCTCGAGTATCTATTAATGAAATCGCGTGTAACACCCCAAACCTAATCTAGACGTTATGATCGAATCAGCGATGTCACATTGAAGTGTTTTTCGTAAAGTGTGATCTCGTTTGAAAAGCCCAATCTTTATTTACCCTCTTTAGGTGATCTAAAAGATGATTTTATAACTTGCACCATCATCAAAAAGTATTCAAAATCTCGTTTATAGCGGAAGCTTTTTAAAACAGTTGCGTACTTGCATTTTACTTGTAAAACGTTGTTTTCTTACGGTAGCTCTTAAAACCATTTACGTATTTGTGGTATTTTTGTAAAACATTTATCCTTTTGAAAGCTCGCATCCTAAGACTAGCAGTTAATATCGAAGCAATCAAAACCCCAATTTAAAGTAAATATTTAATAAGGCCTTATTACAGACAAAATACCCAAAATAAATTACTAATTAAATAAAAGTTAAAAACGGAAGCATGTGCGATTGTGTGGCCACCTTAGAATCCCTCGTTGCACCGATTCGCCTAAGTTTGGGGATTACTTGTATAGTTAAATAGAAGAGTGAGTTCACAAAAACTCAGTGTGTAATCCCTTAATAATAAATAGTCAATCATACAGAAAGTGAAATACATTCTGGGCCTAAGCCCATATCGCACCTTCGATGTAGTAGTCATATTTTTCTGCCTTGGCCCATTACAAAGAATAAGAAAGCAAGCGATGTCGTGAAATAGTATGCAAGTCCCTCCTAATCCAGCCTTTACATAACATCTCTATACCAACCTTACACTCCATGTGGGGATAAAATCGACCGACCCATCCCTACACACCAAGATTAGCACCGATTGCGGCACTAAACAATATTGCAGCAAAGCTGTAAGTATTATGAACGGCTTAAAGCCATCAGTAGGTCCACAGTCGTCTTGGGCGACCCGTGCGACCATATCAGTAGAGTACACTTCTTCCAAAATAACAATCCCAACCCCATGCAACATGTCATGCATCGTATCAAAATATCTTACATGGATGCAACATACATATAATGTGACATGCTGAAATACAGTCATACACATCGTAAGGCAAATCAGTCATTTTACCTTGTAGGGGTATTCCAGTCATTTTACCTTATAGGGGTATTTCGGTCATTTTACCCTGTGGGGGTATTTCAGTCATTTTACCCTGTGGGGGTATTTCGGTCATTTTACCCTATGGGGGTATTTCGGTCATTTTGCCCTATGGGGGTATTTCGATCATTTTACCACATAAGGGCAAAATGATTATTTTTCCACGCAAGGTCAAAATAATCATTTTATCGATTAAGGGTCCAGGTACGCTTACCGACCCAACAGAAGGTCACAGCCATCTCGGGTGACCCGTGCAACCTTAATAGTCATAAAGTAAAATTGGGCCCAAGGCCTATGATGCGGCCCATGTGGGCCCATACGCCCGTGTGGCCCACAAAGCCCAAAAATGGCCTTGGCTGTGTGAACTACACAACCTGGCCCAATAATCTCCACATGTTTGTGTGGTTTGCCCATGTGGGGCCCACGAGCCCGTGGAGCCCATACGACCCATTTTGGCCCAGCGTGGCCGAAAGCCCACGAAACCGCTCGTGGTGGCCTCTACGCTCAAACATCCATGTTTCACACGTTCAGTTTACCACTTGAGCGAGCGCATGCTCGTGTAGCGTCAATAGTCATACTTTTTCGGCTTTCGTCGATCTATGCTTATAGCAGTGTGGTTACACACCTGATTGCGAAATTGTGTGAATAGCCCACGAGTACTCCAACCTATAATCAATCACAAGCTTCAGTTAATCGCATCCTAACTGAGTTATCAAAAACCCCCATCAAAACTCTTATTCAAAAGATTACCTCTCATAGTTAGATAGGTCAAATAAAGCTTGTCCACCAACTTTGCTGCAAGAACCTAATCCTTAGGCCTTAGGGGTTGCTTGCACTCTAGTAAAACCTTATCATCCATCACATAAGAGAATAGTTTGAACCAGTTGAACAATTATTTACCGAAAACGTGATGTCTAGATTAGAAGGGAAGAATATTCGACCCACACGCCTACAAGAGTTGAAACTACACAAAAGATAAGGGACTTGTACGTTTCAGAAAACAACCACCTAGAGAGATATTAGATGAAGCTATTAGTAAAATAAAAGAGCGAGGGAAAGAGAGAAGGAACAACCACGTACCCACTCACCTGATCGGTCAGATATCAGTAGTTCAGAATCGGAAGTATAGAAGGAGAGCACAAGTATTTGGCTTACAGTATTAAGATGAAGAGAGGATAATATCAAGAAACAGTCGGTCTATGTAACAATGTGGGAAAGGGGTGGGGTTTAGTTAATATAGAAGAATCAAATGAGGAGAAGAAGACAAGAAGAGAAGAGGTTCGGCTAAAGCAACCTGATTAAGGGGAGGAAAAAAGAAGAGTGTTCGGCCAAAGCTTTCAGAGAGAGGGGAAAAGAAAGTTCGAATAACAAGAGGGTGTTGGGAAAAATAAAGTCGAGAAACAAAGTGGACCCGAACAACATTTGAAATAAGCAAAATGGAAAAGATGCTACTCCCACTTCCTAGCACAGAATGGCTTCAAAGGAGGAAAAGAATAAAAATGCCACAGTTAAAAACTGAACACTAGAGGGGTCCTCTACCACAACCGAATCCTTCAGTAGCTCACTTACCCATTCGGCAATAACTCTCCCCCATTCAAACCTTTCTTAACTCTTTCCTAAAATCTCTCCCCATATCTCTCTTCAAATCCCTCCTACAATCCATCCATGACCAATTCAAACCCCCCAACCACTTCAGTCTTTCGGTCAAACCACAACACCTCCATGGCATAGGTAATAAAAATAATCCCTTGCTTGTGCAAGTACTCGAACTCCTGACCTCCTGTTGTAGTAACACGCTTATTATCCCTTGAACCAGTAGGCTTTTCATGATATAATTTTCCCATATTTATCTAAAAGGCTATTTCCTAGAGACAGTGCTTATTCCTTTAAAAACAAAACTTTTTGCACTTACTCAGGCTTGAACCTAAGACTTCTCAAACTTTTCCCAGAACACCTAGCCATTGAGACAAGCATGAATTTGCGTCAGTTTCTTATACAACCAAACATTTATGCCGCCTCTCCTCTGTTCCCATGCTCAAGACTTAATACTTCGAGGCCCAAATTTAGGGCGTTATATCACGCAGACAACTAAATTCCACTCGGCTCACATCAAAGGGGCCCACGGTAATTTGAGCATGAAGAATGTAATTGGAACTCAATTTGGGAAGATAACCTGTGATCCCTGCCATGGTCTCTCCTTTGTATTGCTCTATGGCATCATTGTTTTCTTTCTGAATCTTCTCTAAATCTGCTAAGTGGTGCTCCCCTTGCACCTTGATTTGGTCCTTCAATTGACGGGCTTTATTCTCAAACTCTATTTTTAAGGAGTTGTATTTAGACTCCCAGCTGGAGGCGGATTCAATGATTTCCTGAGATTGATAAGCTGCAACCTCCTATGCTTGGTGAATTTGAACCAATTCTTGATTTTGAGAGGCTAATGATGCCTCCAATTAAGCCCATTTTGATTCACTCTCGTGACAACAATCACGGAGGGCCCAGCCAAGCAAACTAGATTCCTCCACCATGATTTAGTAAGAGTCCAACAACTCTAAGAGAGCTGGCTTTCGAGCCTCAGAGGAAAAGAGAAGAGCATATTCTTTGACCTCGTGAGACAGGTCCCTCTCTTAGCGTTGGCTAATTTTAGTTGGAGAAAAGGGAGGCTGACTTTCAGCAAAATGGCCCCACCAATGGAGCAATGTTAAAGTGCTGATAGAAGAAGTAGAAGGTTGTATTGGCTTAGGATGGAGAGATAGCAATGCAAAAAGGGTAGTTCAAAAGGCAAACTCTGTGCCAGAGAAACAGTCTTGGGACAGTCATTTGGAGGATACAACATCTTATCTAAAACCCTCTAAGTATGCTCTAACTAGTATTTAGCTCTAACTGGATCATCATCCACCTTACCATCGAACCCTTCAGCTCCACACTTTTGGACTTTATCAATAGAAATTCTTTGGACATTTGGTCGTATAGGACTTTGAGGATGAGGGGGTGAAGGTTGTTGAGCTGTGGGATTCGCTCCTGTGTACGTATTAAACATATAAGTAGCCCTTGATCGATGGTTGGAATGTTACTTTAAGCATCGTTGGAAACTGAACGATTACAATAAGTTAACATCTTTAGTCTATAAGAAACAATTCAACTTGATTAGGAGTCATCACATTCATAGGTTAAGAAGTGGATTGCATTTTTAGTCTCATTACACGCTACTTTTAGTCCTAGAATCGACTAAATCGTAGCTCTGATAGCACTAAATGTAACACCCTATACCTGGTTTAGTCAGCCAATCCAAGCTATAAAGTCTTAGAACAACAAGTATTGAAATTTTTTTATAATTTCTATTAAATAACAACCAAACAAATCATTTAAACTCATTTTCATGCTTTACAACCAATTTGGGACCTAAATCGAGGTTACAAAACATTTAAAACAAAACAGGATCAAATTTGAGTTTAATTGAAACTTCTACAAAAATTTAAGTAAAATCTGTAAATAGGGGTCACACAGCCATGTGAAATAGGCCAAGCCATGTGGCTACTCCACCTACCTGTGTACAATTTAAAAATAGGGTCACATGGAAGTGTTGCAGCCTGTACCACAGGCTGTGTGTGCCTAAAACTACCTTCAAAATCAAGCCAATACACATTCAAATGCTTGGGCTCCAAGCTATACATTAACAAACAATCAAACCTATCCAAAATGTGCCTAAACAAGCCAAAACATACCATTTCACAATCAACCTAAGTGCCTAATCAATATGCCCTCATTAACACCACAATTAAAACCTATATATACAACAACCATTCAATATAAAACATGTACATAATTTAGTTTCATTCAAACATCCTTTAGACTTTAGATAGCCAATAACAAAGGTCATCCATAAACCAAACCTTTAAATGTTCAAATACCTTATTCCAAATACATAACCTAACATAACCAATTTAACCATTCTTCAAGCTTCAAACATTCCAAATTGCATATTAACTTAAACATACCAAAACAACCATTTGAATGCATTTAGATATTACCATATGCATCCACCATCACAACCATAATCAAACCATTTACCAACTAGAATTTACACCAATACATACATCATAATTTTAAGTTCACAACATGTAACCAAAATTCTTATAATTTGGATAACCAAAACCCTATTTACATGCCACTTATAACCAAACCAAAATTAACGAATAACTAAAGAATGAATGGTTGGATAATGTAATCTCCAATGACGTTCCAGTCACAGCAAAATCTCGACAATCTATAAAGAAATAAAACCAAATAAAGTACAATTTCAAATAAGCTTAGTAAGTTTGTAAAATCAAACATATCATACCTATCAATTTAAGTATAAATTGTACATAACAATGAAACTAATAATTCGTTTATTGTATCTCATCATGCCAACTACCGAAAGTAACTAAACCTGGATTGTTCATTTCATCAAAACACAAGATGTCAATTGATCAAGTACTAAGATACAAATCATTATGACATCTCATTCCATTTTCCTTTTACTAGTTAACTATTTTGCTCAGAGAATAATAATAAATCAACTTCAGATAGACATAAGGGTAATTCCCATAAGAGCTAAAATAAGGACGTTAACTGATATGCGATGCTACTGCCACAAGCTTCAGAGAATCCGCAATACGTGCAAGACTTTAGGCTATCAATATTGTATCCATCATCGGTACATAGTACCTACTAAATAAAACATCGGCATAGAGTGCCTGTTAATACAACACCAGCACAAAGCCGACTATGCCCTAATGACATGACATTTGTATCCTAGCTATTCACTAAGTTCACATGGTCTTATCTTGCTTTTCCACTACATTTCATATTCAACTTTATACTTCTATTTCATAATCATCCAAAAGATCATAACAACATTCAATTCCATTTAATTAAACACGTAATGAGTAAAACCGTTATAAACATTATAAATGTAATACAAACTTACCAAACCACGATAGCTAACGACACGTGACGACGATTACTCAATGGCTTTTTCTTTCCCCCGTTTATCAACAAATTGGTCCGCTTCTTGACCTAAATATAATAGTTTAATTAAACTAACCAAATTAAACATATTAAAACACTTAAATTCATTCAATTAACCCTTTAATGATATTTTACAAATTTACCCTAAACTTTCGCCTTTTATTCAATTTATTCCCTAAAATAGAAATTCCTACATTTATCACAAATTAGCCCAAAACATCTTGTGTTTAATTCTATAAGGTCCCTATACAACCCAATTTTACTACTCTATCACAAGAATGACATGTTATTTTACAATTTTAACAACTTAGTCCTTAAACTTTTAAATTAACGAAAATCACTTTACAAAATAGTCCTATTTAACTATCAAGCTTAATAATCTATCATAAAGATTCAAGAACATCACAAATTCATCCATGGTAAAATTATAAACATTTAATAGATTTACAAATTAGTCCCCAATTTAGTTAGATTAAGTTACACGATCTCAAAAACACAAAAATCACTAAAAACAGATAGGAAATTCACTTACATGCATCCAAATTAGCACGGCTGATTCTCAAACCTTTGCAACCATGGATTTTTTTTATTTTAGAAAGAAAATTAAAGTAGAAGATAATAGCATTATGTTTTGTTTTTTTGTTATTTTAATATTAATAAAAATTTCTAAACATACCATGCTAAATGGTCCACTCACATATATAAGGTTTGATTACTTATTAATGTCCTTAATTTATACTTTTATAATCATTAGGCAAATATGAATTAATAACGATTAACTTTTGTAACTTTTACAATTTAGTCTTTTTTTTTCTTTATTAATTAACCAAACATTAAAAATTCCTAACAGAATTTTAATACGGCACTTTAATAACCTTATAAATATTAAATATAAAAAATTACTAACTCATGGGTTAGAATTGTGGTCCCGAAACCACCATTTTTGACACCATTGAAAAACGGGCTATTACAGATGCACTCACCTAGATTGGCGGATAGTGATGAAAACAAAATTAGAAGAATCAGAGGAGAATACAAAGAAGGTAAAATTTAAAGCAAGGATAATTGGATACATTGATTAAAATTACAAGTGTTGAAGAAAGGAAAATATTATTAAAACAAAGATACAACAAAGGTAAAATATAGTAGTTTGTTGATTGAGCGTTTAAGCCTTCTGTTGGCTAAGTCCTTTGAGAAAATGTAGGAATGGTTTTGAGTTTGAAACCAAGCAAGGAAGGCCCTTGTGATGGGTCGATCTGGGAGTAGATGAATGAGGTGTGGAAGAAGGTACACTTGGAAGCCGAATTAGGTGTCCACAATGTTAACCTTGAAGGCTTAAAAACTCTCTATTTTGCAAGTGCACCTTTTCAATAGGGCATAACTCCCACCAACCCATTTCTTCCTCGAACCAAGGGGGAGATTGAATTTAACCTTCTAAATAGAGAGAGTATATGTAACACCCCTTACCCGTATTCAACGCCGAAACAGGATACGAGGCATTACCGGACCTACAAAGCAAGCAAGCATACAATTTCGGGTCATAAATTTTTCATCCAAATTAAAACCATTCGCATTCAACCATAAAGTCCCTAATACGGGCCTACGAGGCTCAAAACATGCTTTGGAAGTGGTTCGGGACTAAACCGAGCACTTAGGAAATTTTTACAAAACTTAGAAAATTTTTGCTATGAATAGGGGTCACACGCCTGTGTAGCTTGGGACACGCCCGTGTGGGCAGGCCGTGTGGTCACACACGCCCATGTCCCTAACCCATGTAACTCTCTATTTGTAATGCATGAACAAATTGATGTCACAAAGGCAAGTCACAAGCCTATGTGCCATACCGTGTGGTAAATTATATTTTCATAAAATAGGTGCAGACTTCACATGGTTTGGACACACGCCCGTGCCTGAGGCCGTGCCCCTTACAAGGTTGAGACACACGCCCGTGTACTCAATTCTGAGCATTCTGTTTCTCAAAATTAAGGTGCAGTAGACACACGGCCAGAACACACGCCCATGGAGCAGACTATGTGTCACACACGGCCTAGACACATACCCGTGTGTCTACCCATGTGGACAAAATAAAGGCTACTTACCAAGCCATTTGGCACCCTTATTTACACCTACACATACACAAGTTCAATGGCATAATCCATGGTATGTTTAAGCAACCAAAACATCCATAATCAAGGCTAAATCATATTATTCATTACCAACACTTAACATATATACTATAGCATAATTTAACAATTCAATTCATACCAAACTTACATTCACAAGTATCAACATGAATACTTTCATCATGCATAAATCTACTTAGATTTCCTAGCACGCCAAAGGACCAATCTCATCCATTTCATAACAAGTCATTTAACCATAATAAACACATAGTAACCCATTACAAAACACAAAAACAAGAAGGCATTAACACATATAGGGCATACAATTATTTTAGCCAAAATAAGCCAATTACATGGCTAAATACCAATCACCTTAAACAAATATAAGCCAATACATTTGGCCAAATCAAATGACAAATATAACAAAATGACCAAGTCCCTATACATGCCATACTCTCAAAAAGCTTTAAAATTATCAGTACCCAAAAGATAGTTTGATAGTGTGATGCGACTTCCGACGATCTCTAATCCCGAGCTAACTTGGTGACACTATAAAACATTAAAAATAAAATGGAGTAAGCTATATAGCTTAGTAAGCTGATATGAAGAAATAAGCAACCTTACCATACATTAATCATGTAAGTAATATAATATAAGATAACATAATTGACCATAATCTCATGATCATAATTCACTTCCTTCATAACCTACCTTGAAATTGTCATTTCACGAATTAATAATCATAAGTTGAGTACATACATGTACCATCTCGTTCTTATCTTTGACATACCCATGAACCACTCGGAATAATAGTATCAGATACTTGGGAATCTTGCACACTAAGTGTCACATATGTAGCTAATGCTACCTCAATCTCATATCACATAATTGCTCACTCTCGAGCTAATCAATGGGCCTACTCACACAAGTTATCAGTCAAGACGTAGCTACTCGGTGCTGCTCACACAAGCTATCAAGTAACTGTAATGTACGTCGGCAGACTCAACCATCGGTAGGATGTACGAGGCTAGTACCCGGATCACATAATCACATAACACATAGTAACCCTAGTGACATGTCACTTGTATCCTAATCTATTCCTAAGGTTCAAACATAATTTCATGCTTATCGAACCGTCGTCGAACTCATCCGTAAAATTAAACTCATCCAAAAAATCAATCATACAGTTCATGCAATATTAAAGCATTTAAATACAATAACATTAAAGCTTATATTTAACATACGAACTTACCTCGATTACAAAAACGACTATTAGTTTGATTTAGTCCACAACCTTTGTTCTTTCCCCGATCTAGACTCGAACTATGTTTTTCTTGATATATAATATCAAATTTAACTTATTTAATCATCACATTATTCAATTCAGCCCAAAAACACACTATGGCAAAAATTACATTTTTCCCCTAAACTTTTGACATTTTATATTTTAGTCCCTAGTCTCGTAAAAATGATTTTCATTCAATTTCATCACACCCAAGCCTAGCCAAATCTATTCCTTGCTCATAACGGCCCACATTTTTCATTTATTCACATTTTTACACACATTTTACAACTTTTACAAATAGGTCCCTATTTGACATTTTCATCAAAAATCATTTGGTAAATGTTGTTTATCTAACACCCAACATGCATTTTCTACCATTAAACATCAAAATACATACATGTTCAACATGGGTAAAATTTTAAACTTCACCTTTCTTTCAAATTAGTCCTTGAAATAGCTAAATCAAGTTACAACATTCACAAAAATGTAAAAATCATTAAAAACAGGACAAAGACGGACTTAGAATCAAGCTTGGAAGCTTGGCCAAAACCCTAGCTATAGTGACCCTTGAAATTCGGCTATAGGGGATGAAATTAGAAAGATGAACATCTTTTATTTGTTTTATTTTGTCTTTATTAACCAAATGACCAAAATGCCCTTAATGTCAAGCTTTGAAATTTCACCCTACCATGTCCATTTTTGTCCAAATTAGATTATAATGGTCTAATTACCATTCAAAGACCTCCAATTTAAAATTTCATAGCAATTAGACACCTCTAGCTTCTAGAACACATATTTTGCACCTATTGCAATTTAGTCCTATTAGTCAAATTGGACGCTCTATCGATAAAATTCCTTAACAGAATTTTTGGACAATCATTCAATAAAACTATAGACCTTATTGAAATAATAAAATAAATATTTCTACTTCATATTTGTGGTCCCGAAACCCCTATTTGATTTTACCCAAAAACGGGTTGTTATAGTATTAAAGAACCCCACTACTGGCAGATGGACTCCTATGAAATTAGGGAGTTGCACACGACGTAGCTCACCAAGATAGTGAACCTCTTGGATTCAACCCACCTAACTTCCCTTCCATTTTGCAAGATGGGCAAGGACTTATTTTCCTAGTCAGTCGATAGTGGAAGGAAGTCAATAAGATTCTTGAGGTAGAGCATTAGGCCTCTGGTAGAGACAATGAGGGAGAAGTGAGCGATACTAATGTGGTCTCCCCACAAAGTTATAGAAAAAATCACATTGAGCGACATCCTGGAGAAGAATTGGGGGGGGTTAAGGAAATGACTACCTGTAACAGCCCATTTTCAATGAAATCAGAACAGTGGTTTCAGAACCTCAAATCTGAAGTGGAAATAATTATTTTATTATTATTATCATGTCTACAGCATGTTATTATTACCGTATAAAAATTTTGTTAAGAAATTTTATCGTTTCCATGCTTAATTTGATAAAAAGGACTAAATCGCATAAAGTACAAAAGTTGTGTTCTAATAACAAAAGGTATTAAATGGCTCTAGAACTTTAAAGTGGAGGTCCTTATGTGGTAATTAGACCATTAGCGTGTTAGTGGAATATAATGGCTTGGCATTTAGTGAAATAAATAATGTTTATAAAGGTTAAATTTGTAATTTGGTTAATAATAATATAATAAGTTAAAAAAATTAAAAAGCTTTCATCTTTATTTTTTTCGTCAACCAAATACAAAAGTGAAGGAAGCCATTTTTGTTCAACTAGGGTTCGGCTACTTTCAGGGTCAATTGGTGAGGTATTTTTTTCTCATTTTTTATGATTTCTATGTTTTTGGAGTTGTCGTAGCTTAATTTAGCTAGCCCAAGGACTAATTTATGAAACTGTTAAAGTATTAGGGTTTCACCATTAATGAATGTGTATGTGTTTTGATGTTTAATGATAGAAAATGAATAGTTGTTGTTAGATAAACAAGTTTTGTAAAACGGTTTTGGTTGAAAATGTCAAATAGGGATTAAATTGAGAAAAGTGAAATTTATGTGGTGAAATGTGTGAATTAATGAAATGTATGGGATGCTTTAAGCTTAGATGATATATGGCTAGCATGGGAGTGGACTAAATTGCATGAATTTGCATTTGTATGAGCTAGGGACTAAATTGTAAAGAAGTCAAAAGTCTAGCGGCAAATAATAATTTTTCCAAATTATGAATTTTTGATTGAATTTAATAGAACAATGATTAAAGTAGTTAAATTTGATGATTTAGATTAAGAAAACCCGCGTTCGAATTTAGATCGAGGCAAAGATAAAGTAGTGGATTGATTAGTAGATTTTCTCCGTACTAATTTGAGGTAAGTTCGTATGTTAATAAGAATAAAATAATTGTGTGTTAAATGCTTTAATATTGCATTCTTGATGAATACGACTTCACAAAAATACTCGACGAAAATTTGGCAACATATG
Source organism: Gossypium longicalyx (assembly GCA_025698465.1). Classification (NCBI taxonomy): domain Eukaryota; kingdom Viridiplantae; phylum Streptophyta; class Magnoliopsida; order Malvales; family Malvaceae; genus Gossypium; species Gossypium longicalyx. The sequence continues at coordinate 32,665,768 of CM047006.1, forward strand.
AGATCCCGGTTGAACCTTAGGAATAGATAGGATATGAATGACATGTCATTAGGGGTTACTGTATTAGGGATGTTGGTCTTGTATGTTGTACCGGTGGCTAAGTTTTCCAGCATGTGTTGAAGTTACTGATCAGCTTGTGTGAGCAGCACTGTGTAGCAACATCTTGACTGTCAGCTTTTGTGAGCAGACCTAGTGATGGCTCGAGAGAGAGCATTTATATGAGATATAAGATAGAGATGGTTTTTTCCATGTATTGGTAGTTAGTGTGAGAGATTCCTGAGTATCTGATATTATTCCAAATGGTTCAACGGGCTTATTGATGATATGAAAGAGTAAGAGGTTGACATGTATTAGTACAGGTATGTACGTGAATCATATGTGAATTGAATCTATGAGATTTGTTAATTTTATGAATGAATATGTGTTAGGTTTGTGAATCAAATTGAGTTGTATTATGAAATGTTTAATTATTTAAATTGAGATTAAATGGTAAGTTGAGTTTTATGCTATACGAACTTACTAAGCTTAATTGCTTACTTTGTTTAATTTTCTGTGTTTTATAGTGATTCAAAAGCTCGATCGATTTGGAAGTTGTCGGAGATTGTATCACACTATCAAGCTCTCATTTTGGTACTTTTGGACTTAATGTATTTTGATTATATGGCATGTATAGGTCATTTGGCTAATGAAAGCCGATATGTTTTGTTATGTAACTAGCCATTTAATGTGGCTTGATTTGGTATATGTTGGTATGTATATATATGTGGCTAGCCTCATCTTGTGTGATTTATGATTGCCATTGGAAATGCTTTGATTGTGTATTGGTAGATTGGTACTTAATAGGTGAACTTGATAAATGGTATCCATGTTATATTTAGGCAAGATAATGCATATATGTAATTGATCATTTAGGTAGTTTTTTAGATGTGATTTTGGCATGTTTTTAAAATGATCATTTGAGATGCCTAAGAGCTTAGGGTTGTTGGTAATGAAATTGCATGATATAGTCTTGGTTGTGATTGGTTTGAATGCCTATTGATGATATGGTCATATTGTAACAGCTTGTTTTTAGTCAAATCGGAACATTGGTTTTGGAACAAAAAATCTGAGGTTGAAATAATTATTTTATTTTATTTTAATGTTTACAACATGATGGTATGATTAAGTGAAAATTTTGTTAAGAAATTTTATCGTTTGAATGCTCAATTTGATAAAAAGGACTAAATCGCGTAAAGTGCAAAAGTGGTGTTCTAATAGCTAAAGGCGTCTAATAGATATGGAACCTTAAAGTGGAAGTCTTTATGTGGTAATTAGACCATTAGTGTTTTATTGGACATTTATGAGATTGTTATTGTTAAAATTTTATTGAAATTAAAAGGTTAATTAAGTAAATTAGTAAATTAATGTTATAATACATAAAACAAAACCAATTTTTATCTCTTATTATCTTCTCCAACCAAATATTCAAGGAATAGAAAGCCATTTTTGTTCATCTAGGGTTCAGTCACTTTGAGGCTTGATTGGTAAGTAATTTTTGTCCCCTTTTTAATGATTTTTATGTTTTCGGAGCCGTTGCAGCTTAATCTAGCTAGCCCAGGGACTAATTTTAAAAAATATCAAAGGTTTAGGGTTTTAACATTGATAAATATGTGTGTGTTTTGATTCTTGATGATAGAAAATGAATGGTTGTTGTTAAATAAACAACATTTGTTAAGTGATTTTGGGTGAAATTGCAAATTAGGGATTTATTTGTGAAAAATGGAAACTACGTGGTAAATGTGTGAAATAATGAAAAATATGGGATGCTATGATAATAAGGAAAATTTGGCTAGCATGGGTAGGGACTTGATTGCATGAATTTGTATTTTTATGAGCTAGGGACTAAATTATAAAGATGTTAAACTATTAGGGGAAAAAGAGTAATTTTGTCATAATGTGATTTTTGGGCTAAATTGAATAGAATGATAATTGAATAAGTTAAAATTGATATTATATAGATCAATAAAAATGAAGTTCGAATCTAGATCGGGGAAAAATAAAGTATTGGACTAGTCGATCCATTTCATCGTTTTTGTGAATTGAGGTAAGTTCATATGTTAATAAACATTAATATAATTGTGTTTTAAATGCTTTATTATTGAATTAATTGTGAACACGACCTTACGGATATATTTGACAAAGATTCAGCAATGTGAAATCCTGATAGAACCTTAGGAATAGATTAGGATACATATGACGGGGGTTACATGTTTTGGGTGCTGGTCTGTCCGGCATGTGTTGTGGATCCTCATCAGCTTGTGTGAGCAGCACCATGTAGCTACATCTCAACCGTCAGCTTGTGTGAGCAGACTCGTTGATAGCTCAAGAGTGAGTATTATATGAGATATGAGATTGAGATAGCTTCTATTATGTATTGGCACTTAGGGTGCGAGATTCCCGAGTATTCGATATTATTCCAAATGGTTCAATGGGGATATTAAGGATAAGGATGAGTATGAGATTGATACGAGTTAGTACAGGTATGTACATGAACCATACAAGCGTTGAATCGAAGAAACTTGTGAATTTCATATCTAACCTTGTGAATGAATATGTGATAAGTTTGTGGATTAATATGAGTTATGCTATGATATGTTAATTGCTTAAAATGTGTATATAAGGGAAGTTTTACTTTAAGCATACGAGCTTACTATGCTTTATAGCTTACTTTGTTTACTTTTCTGTGTTTTACAGTGAATATTAAAGCTTGCACGGATTTAGGAGTCGTCGAAGATCTCATCACACTATCAAGCTACCATTTTGGTACATTTGAACTTATGTATTTGGTTATATGGCATGTATAGGAGTTCTGGTTATATGGTATATATGTTGGTAATGGATTTAGCCATTTGATTTGGCTTGTAAATGATGAATGTTTGGTTATGTGTATAGCCATGTGATTTGGCTTAATTTGGTTTATTTTTTGATGTATATATATGTGCAAATGGCCTTTTGTTATGTGGTTGATAATGGCTATGTAATGCTTGTTGTGGATTGATATTTTAGGTATCAAATAGTTGAAAGTTGAAATTGGTATGATTGTGGTTTTAGGCAATATAGTGCATAACTGAAAGTGACCATTTAGGTGATTTGAGAATGTAAAATTGGTATGAATTGAATGGCTTATTGTGATATTTGAGTGTCTTGTGGTTGTTGGTATGTAATTAGCATGAATTAGGCTTGGTTATGATTGGTTTGAAGTCCTATTTATGCCATGTTATATGCCATTTGGTTTGTGTAGGTAAATGCAAGATTGGGTGAGAAAGATGGCTTGGAAAATAGCCTATTTTTGTCCACACGCGCAGAGACACGAGCGTGAGTCTCAGTTGTGTGTGACACGTGGTCAGGTGACACGGCCGTGTGTCCCTTGATGTTTAATTAGAAACCAATTCAGTATGCTCCACATGGCCCAATAGACGAGCTTGTGGCTTGGCCATGTGGCATAAGTCAGTATACCCTACAGTTTTGGCACGCCCTAGCACATGGCCTGGCACACGGGTGTGTATGGCCATTTCAAAAGGTACACGGGCCAGTCACACGGACGTGTGGTTGGCCATATGACTCAAGTCAGGGAGTTACATAGGGTTGGACACGGGTTGGGACATGGCCATGTGATCCCATTTCGAATGTCCGCACGACCTGTGACACAGGCGTATCTTTAGCCGTGTAAGACCACGGCCGGGTCATACGGACGTGTGTCCCTTTTATTTTGAAAAATTTTCTAAGTTTTCCAAAAATTTATTAAGTTATTGGTTTCATCCCGAACCATTTATAATGCATGATTTGGGCCTCATAGCCTCGTATTTGGGACAATGTGATTGATTTTGAATTATTTATAATTGGAAATAGAAATTGCATGTGAAATGTATGATTATTTATGAAATAAGTCTGGTAATGCTTTGTAACCCTAATCTGGCAACGGATATGGGTCAGGGGTGTTGCACATACGATATATTGGTATGTGTAGGTTGGTAGCACATTAGGTAAAAAATAAGCTTGGAAAATAGCCTAATTTTGTCCATACGGGTGTGTGTCTCAGCCATTGGTGACACACGGCCAGGTGACACGGCTGTGTGTCCCTTGATACTTATTTAAAAACCAAGTCAGCAGCTTCACACGGCCAGGCAAACGGGTGTGTGGCTTGGCCGTGTGGCACAAGTCAGTATACCCTCTAGTTTTTACACGGCCTAGCACACGGCCTGGCACACGGATGTGTGAGGCCACTTCGAAGGGTACATGGCCTGACACACGAGCATGTGGTCTAGTCGTGTGACCCAAGTCAATGACTTACATGGGGTCGGACACGGGCTGGGACAAGGCCAAGTGATCCCATTTTGAATGTCCACACAGCCTGTGACACGGGCGTGTCTTTTAGTCATGTGAGACACACGGCCTGGACATACAGGCGTGTGTCCCTTGCACTTTGAACATTTTCAATGATTTCTTAAAAATTTCTTAAGTACTCGATTTAGTCTCGAACCAATTTTACTGTCTATTTTGGGCCTCGAAGGCTCGTATTAGGGACTACATGATTGAAATTGAATGGTTTTAATTTAGAATGGAAAATGAATATGAAATGTATGATTATGTGTTGTATAAGACTGGTAATGCTCCTTAGCCCTATTCCGGTGTTTGATAAGGGTTAGAGGTGTTACATTTATTGGTATCAGAGCTACGGTTTAGTCAATTCTAGGACTAACGTAGCATATGTGAGTCTAGTTATACATGCCATATTTAACCTGTGATAGTGTGATATCTCCTGACAGTTTTTAATCATGTTTTCATATAGTAATGGATTCCAATCGAGTATACTCTGATGACGTAGAAAGTAATGCGCCAGCCTCCATTCACGGAGCAGCGTCGCCCGGTTCAAGACCCGTATCTGAGGGTCGTGAAGGAGAGGCCAAGGAAGCTTTCTTCCAAATGATGAATGAGTGGTTTTCTGAGTTTGTCCGAACAAATCCGATTGCTCAACAACCTCCACCCTCAACTATTCCCTAATTGATTCCTGTAGTTTCTCAAGTCCTGGAACCAGTTCGTTTAAGCAAACTGCCTATTGATAAAATTAAAAAATATGGGGCCGAAGAGTTTAGAGCTACAGTTGATGATCTTGAGAGAGTTGAGTTTTGTCTTGAGAATACGATTTGAGTTTTTGATGAGTTGTCTTGTATATCATCTGAGTGTCTTAAACGTGTTGTGTCTCTTCTGAGAGATTCAGCTTATCAGTGGTGGAATACATTGATATCTGTTGTGCCAAGAGAACGGGTCACGTGGGAATTCTTTCAGACCGAGTTCAGAAAAAAGTACATAAGTCAGCGGTTTCTTGATCAAAAGCACAAAGAATTTCTAGAGTTGAAACAGGGTCGTAGACTGTAACCGAGTATGAAAGAGTGTAACAGTCCGATTTAGACCCTATTCAGAATGGTGGTTTCAGGACCACAAATTCGAGTTAGAAAATTATTTTAAAATTATTTTCTGTGTTTATTATGTGTGAATTTATATCTGTGAAATTTTTGTGTTTTAATTTTATCGCTTGAGTGCCAATTTAATAAAAAGGGTTTAATCACGTAAAATGAAAATTTGCTAGTTAATTTTAAAAGGGCATAAGGTATTTATGTTGCAATTAGACCATATTTATAAGTGATGGGCGGTTGAGGACAACCATTATAAGATTTCATATTATTTCATAAAGGTTAATTATGTAAAATGCATAATATGTTATCATAAAATAAAACATAAAAATTTAAAAGCAATTAGTTCATTTTATTGTTTTGACCGAAACTTAAAAAAGAAAGAAAGAAAAGAAACAAAGCTTAGGTATTCAACCATTGTTAAGCTTAATCAAGATGTGTAACTAGCTCGATTTTTTTTATAATTTTTACGTTTTTGAGATCGTTGCAGTGTAATGTACAAAGCCCATGCTTGAATTTTTTATTTTGATGAATATTTTGAGTTATGCCATTGATAAATAATTGAGCTTTCTGATGTTAGTTGATGAAATATGAAAGATATGTTTTGGATCAACATGTTTTGTATTGGAATTTTTGATGATTTTGAGTAATTAGGACTAAATTGCAAAAAAATAAATTGAGGGACTAAAATGTGAAATAAATGAAATGTATAGACTTGTATGAATATAAGGAAGATTCGGCCTAAGCATGGTGTACTCAAATTTTGCATGTTTTGTGTTTTGTGCAATTTGGACTAAATTGTAAAAAGGGTAAAATGTCAGGGGTAAAATGGTAATTTGCTCATTTATGTGTTTTTGGACTAAATTGAGTTAAAATATGTTTGAATGAGTTTAATTTGAATATGTTTAGATCAAGAACCAAAGAAATCAGATTTGGATTGGAGGAAAACCAAAGTTGTCGATTAGTCGTCCCGTTTCGATTTTCGTTGTCCGAGGTAAGTTTGTAAGTAAATAAATGTTGTTTATTTTAAATAAATATGAGTTTATTATGATAAAATGAATTATGTGAAGTATATATGTTGTTAGCCGAATGTGTATATGCCAGGGAGCTATATTTACAAATTCGTTTCGACCGAGTAATGACGTTTGAAAGCCTTGTATTAACCTTAGGAATAGCTAGGATACATATGTCATGACATAGGATTCCGATATTTGATGTGCGAGTAAGACCATGGCATCGATATATATGTGCGAGTAAGACCACGTTTAATACGTTGGCATCGATATGTGATTTTGATACATGTGTGCGAGTAAGACCACGTTTAATACGTTGGCATCGATACGTGATTTTGATTTATGTGATTACATGTAAGACCACGTCCGGGACGTTGGCATTGTACAATATGTGTGATTATCTAAGTATCCTATTCAATTCTAAATGGTTCAACGGGAAATGATAAGTTGTGATCGAATTTGTAAAACGATCTAAAGTGACCAGGTATGTGATAATTGATTACCTATTAGGAGATAAGGTAAGTTGGTTATTTGAGATAGGATGCAAATTATACGTAATGCTAATGTAAATATATGTGTATTGGTATGGTTTATTCGGCCATATGTTATGCATAAATATATGATATTAAATTTTGATTCAAGAGTATATACTTATGAGTGTATATATATTCGGTTATATAATGTTACTATGGTTTTGAAATTGAATGTTACTTTGATAATAGATATATATATTCGGCCATGGTAAAATTTATATATGAAAGTATATGTTGTATATGAAATTGTAAGCTTGAAATTAAATGTGATTATGATATTATAAATTGGTTTGGTTAAATTGAGTTGGTATCGTCATTGAATTATTTATATGCTTATGACTTACTAACCTATGATAGCTTACTGTATGTGTATGTTTGTCTCTATTTTATAGATTTTGGAGTCAAGTTACGAGCTCGGGGATTGTTAGCAAAGTTTATCACACTATCGGCTATTTTTGGTACTTTATAAGTTAAATTTTGAACCTATGGCATGTATAGGCTAGATAATATTTGGAAATGTTGGACGTTGGTATGTGTATATATTTAAGCCATGCGAAAATGGCTTATTTATTTTATTAGGTTCAGTTTCAAGGTTTGATCAAATTTTGGTTATATTTGATATGGTTGGAGTTTATTTTGGTATGCATATTATATGATATGTATGATTTGTGTTTTGATGATATGTTTGTGATGCTAATTATATGATTAGAAAATGAGATGTGTTAATGATGAATCATAATCGGCCGTGAAAGTAGCTCATTTTGGATGTATGATTTATGGTATATTTTGTGAGGTGGTTGATTATAAAATTTGGTTTAAGTGAGGTTAATATGGTTGATGGATATGTTTTGGTTGTGGTTTTGATGTTTTGGTCATTATATGTTTATATGTGAATCATGGTTGATATATTTGCTAATGGTGATGAAGTTATGCCAAAGTATATGCATATGGAAAATTTAGTATGATGTGAAATTGTGGTTGGATATTTTTGTTGAGTGATATGTATGATATATAAGTGGGATTTATTAGGTAAATGGTTATGATTTGAATTATTGGTATTTGGTTATATGATGAAGTAAATATGGATAATGATTATAAGTTTTTAATCATTAGTTATAAAAGATGTGCATTCATATTCGGCTAATGATAGATAAATTAAATATATGTGCGTGTAACATGTTTGTTTGTGGCTTGATATTTAAAGGTCAAGATAATTAGTTTAATGTTTGATTCTTGTTATATGTATAAAGAGTTAACGGTAAATTATAGAAATAATATGGCTATTTTAATTTGGTACTTATTAGTAAATAAAGAATATGTATGAGGTATATTTTGCTAGCTCAACGGATAGTCATTAAGTGACAAGTTAATATTTGTATTCGGATATGCAAATGGTAAATTTTAAGATTAAATGGTGGAATTGGTATGACTTTAATGGTTAATTTTTAATAGCTAAATAGGTGAGCAAATGAATTCATTATGTAGTTGTAATTTTGGTATGTTTATATTTGATAATTATGCTTAGAAATGGTTCGTAGATTGTTTGATAATATGATGGTTAGACATACTATTTAGCTTGTGTATTAATTGATATTATCATGCTTAAATTCGGCCTTGACACTTTATAGCATTAGACAAGAGTATGTTATGTTATATGTATAAATACAAACTTGTGATGTGTTTGATGAGAAAAGTAAATTATGATTGACATATTGATTTGGTTATATAAAATGTTATATGTGTGTATAGTAATAGAGAAAAATGAAAGTTGACATTGAATAAAGTGTATGTATTTAGTATGTATTAATATTCAGTTATTGTATTGGAAATTGACCATATAAATAGTAATTTATGTTATAAGATCACAAAATGGTTATATGTGGTTTAAAAAAATTGTTTTATGCTTTGTGTATTACTGATTCAAGAATTGATAAACTGAAGTTACAAAGGGATACCTTCGAATATGATCTGAGTAATTGTATGAATGTATGGAAGTTGTATCCTTTCTGGTAATGCCTCATAACCCCATTCCGGCGACGGATATGGGTTAAGGGTGTTACAAAGAGAATTCTTGAGACTGAGCAAGTATGCCCGAGAGTGCGTCTCCACTGAAGAAATTATGTGTAAATGGTTTGAAGACGGGTTGAATGAAGATATCAAGCATTTAGTCAGAATTTTGGAACTGAAAGAATTTGTTGTTTTGGTTGATAGAGCTTGCAAAGCCGAGAAGCATAGCAAAAAAAAGAGTAGAGCCGATTCTAAGGCTAGAGATTTGAGAAAGAGGTCAATGGGTAAATCATATCATTCATCGTCAAAGAAAACAAAGGATTCTTATAACCGTTCGATTGCTTCAATGAGGTATTCCAACAGAGATCGTGGAAAGCAATACACGAGTCCAAAAGCTTAAGTCACTTCAGTATCAAGCATTGGTAGTGTCAAAGTTAACAAACTTGAGTCTCAACAATGTGGAAAACGACATTTTGGAAATTGTTGGATGAATAATAAAGCTTGTTTCAGATGCGACTCGCAAGATCATTTTATTCGTTATTGCCCTAAGTTACCTGAGAAAGATAAATTTCTGACTACAAGGCTGAGTAATACAGCTGCCAGAGGGAGACCACCTCGAAATACTAGAAATATGAATAGTAGCAAAGGTGCAACAAAAGATTCTGCTGTAAGATCCGAGGCTCGAGCACCAGCTAGAGCTTATGCAATTCGCGCTCGCAAGGATGCATTGACTCCAAACTTTATCACCAGTATTTTTCTCTTTATGACACTTATGTAACTGCTTTAATTGATCTTGGATCGACCTATTCATCTGTCTGTACAAATTTAGTGTCTAGGAAGAGTTTACCTGTTGAGTCCACTGAATTCGTGATTAAAGTATGGAACCCCTTAGGCTAGTATGTCCTAGTTGATAAAGTTTGCAAGAATTGTCCTTTGATGACACTGGGGTTATTGTTTTCTGGCTGATTTGATGCTTTTACAGTTTGATGAGTTTGATGTGATTTTGGGTATGGATTGCTTGACTTTGCATGATGCTATTGTAAACTGTAGACAAAATACTATTGAGTTGAAATGTCAGAATAGTTAAATTCTTCGTATTGAATCTGATGATTCGAGTCAATTGCCTGTTGTGATATCAGCTATGCTAGCTCAAAAATGTGTGAGGAAAGGTTACGATGCTTATCTTGCTTATGTACTAGATACCAAAGTGTTTGAATCGAAGATTGAATCAGTGCAAGTGGTTTGTGAATATCCAGATGTGTTTCAAAAAGAGTACTTAGGTTGCCACCGATCAGAGAGGTTGAATTTGCTATTGAGTTACTACCAGGAACATCACCGATATCGATAGCTCCGTATAGAATGGCTCTGAAAGAGTTGAAAGAGTTGAAAGCTCAATTGCAAGATTTAACGGATGGAGGTTTTGCACAACCGAGTTTCTTGCCCTAGGGTGCACCTTAAAGAAGAAAGATGGATCAATGAGACTTTGTATCGATTATCGTCAGCTTAACAAGGATACGATTAAGAATAAGTATCCTTTGCCAAGAATTAATGATTTGTTCGATCAGTTAAAAGGAGTAACAGTATTTTCAAATATTGATTTGCGATCTGGCTATTATCAATTGTGGGTTAGGGTTTAGGGTTTAGGGTTTAGGGTTTAGGGTTTTAGGGTTTTAGGGTTTAGGGTTTTAAAGATTCAGATGTGCCAAAAATTGCATTTAGGGCCAGGTACGGATATTATGAATTTCTTGTTATGCCGTTTGGGTTAACTAATGTTCCTACAGTAGTTATGGACTTAATGAATAGAATTTTCAGACTGTATTTAGACAGATTTGTTGTTGTCTTCATTGATGATATTCTGATCTACTCTCGAGATGAGTCTAAACATGCTGAGCATTTGAGGATTGTGTTATAAACTTTGAGAGATAAAAAACTATTTGCTAAATTCAGCAAATGCAAGTTTTGGCTCCGAGAAGTTGGATTTTGGGGATACATTGTTTTAGCGGAAGGCATCAGAGTTGATCCAAGTATGATCTCAGTAATTATTGACTAGAAACTACCAAGAAACATATCCGAAGTTAGAAGTCTGAGTGGTCTGAGAAATGTCAACAGAGTTTTAATTAATTGAAAGCACTGTTAACCGAAGCACCAGTTTTAGTTCAGCCTGAGCCAGGTAAAGAGTTTGTGATTTTTAGTGATGCATCATTGAACGGTTTGGGATGTGTTTTAATGCAAGAATGTAAAGTGATAGTGTATGATTCCAGACAGTTAAAGATGTACAAGAAGAATTATCCGACACACGATTTGGAGTTGGCCATAATCGTGTTTGCGTTAAAGATTTGGCGATACCATTTGTTTGGTGAAAGATGTCATATTTTTACCGATCATAAGAGTTTGAAGTATTTGATGTCTTAGAAAGATTTGAATTTGCGACAATGAAGATGGCTCGAATTGTTGAAAGAGTACGAGTTAGTGATTGATTATCACCTGGGAAAAGCAAATGTTGTCGCGGATGCTTTGAGTAGAAAATCCTTATTTGCTCTGAGAGCAATGAATACGCGATTGAATTTTTCTATTGATGATTCGATTTTAGCTGAATTAAAAGCTAGATTGATGATTTTACAAGAAATTTGTGAGGCTAAAAAATGTGATAATGAATTGCAAGCTAAAAGAATATAGTGTGAGTTAACTTCTAATTCAGAGTTTTAGATCGGATCCGATGATTGTTTGCTGTTCTGAGGTAGAGTTTGTGTATCGTGGAATCCTGCGCTTGTACAGAAAATTTTACATGAAGCACACAGTGGTTGCTTGTTAATTTATTCGGGAAGTGCTAAGATGTACAACAATTTGAAACAGATGTACTGGTGGTCGGGTATGAAACATGACATTTCTGATTTTGTGTCAAGATACTTGATTTGTCAACAGGTTAAAGCCAAACATCAAGTGTCTTCAAGACTATTACAGCCAGTGATGATACCTGAGTGGAAGTGGGATAGAGTTACGACGGATTTGATATCGGGATTACCCCTATCTCCTAAAAAGAAAGATGCTATCTAGGTTATTCTTGATCGTTTGATGAAGTCTGCAAACTTTATTCCAGTACGTACAAACTTTTCACTTGACAGATTATCTGAATTGTACATTTCAGAGATTGTTAGATTGCATAGAGTGCCAGTCTCCATTATTTTGGATAGAGATCCGCGGTTTACATCATGATTTTGGAGGAACTGTAACACCCCAAAACCGGCCCAGACGTTATGGCTGAATCTGGTGTGTCACATTGAAGTGTTTTAGCGAAAACCGTGTTTTCATTGAAAACCTTTCTTAAAATAAAAGAAACCTTAATTAACTTTAAAAAAACACACCTTTCAGTTGTAAAAACCTTGTTGAAACATTTGATTTAAGAAAATTTTTATCATTTAAAAATTTAATTGCGAAAACGTAGAAAACATACTATAATTTAGAAAACCCATGTTCAGCTTCTTGTAATTCATTGAAAATAATAATAATTCAAGTAATAATAACATAATGAAAACCTTATTACAATCTGGTCTGAAACATACTTAGAAAGAAGTAAAAACCTAAATGCTTGGAAAAAACCCAAGTCCAAATCATCTTGCTAGCTGGCCACCCAGAGTCCTTCAAAACACCGAACCTTCTACTGAGCATCACCTGAAAATAAAATAAAATAGGGGGTGAGTTTTCCCAAACTCAATGTGTACAACCCTCGTCAAAAACAAGCATTCAAAAAAAACATCATTCATCAATCATGCAATGCAATCCCATCCAAATTATCCATCCGCTACACACCGGCTCCGTCCCCTGTCACACCATGTGAGGATATATGTAACACCCCAAGCCCAGCCTAAAAGTTAGGCCCAAATTTGGCGTGTCACATTGAAGCGTTACTGTAAAAGTCATGTTTTATCAAAAATCTTTCTTAGTGTTTAAAGAGTATTTTTGTTTTAGATTCAAGTGAACGGAAGCTGTGCATCAGGTAGGATGCCAGAAAAGAGGAGGTGAGTCAATTAGGCTGCTTAAGTACCAAGCTCTCCATGGATCCACTCCTAGACATGCACACAACCATTGCCACACTTTAACTGAATGATTGTTCAGGAAAAACCATTTCATTTTAAGCCATTGAAAGCACTTGTTAATTTTTTTAAAACGTTTTCGTTGCGGAAGCTTTGTCTTGTTTCACGATATTTTGAAATCAGATAATTTCTTTTAAAAACGCACCCTAGAGCTATTCAATCTGAAACCTTTAAATCCATATCATGCCTAAGCTAATAATCATACTAAAGCAATTAAAAATAATTAAAGCGGCCTTATTACAACTTAAAACCCGAAAACATAAAGGAAGTAATCTAGAATAAAAGTGAAGGCATAAACACTTATTTTAACTAGTCCACATGGCCACTCTGAATCCCCTCCGACTCCAAGTCCCCACATCAAGTCTCACTTGAAAACATAAGGAAAGGGGGGTGAGTTTGGAAACTCAGTGTGCAACAAGCCCCTTTCAGAGCCTAAACTAATACCAAAGATACTGGGTCAAGAAGCCTTTCGCTTAATCTGCATTCTTGGGCCAAGCCTTCTCATCAATCATATCACTGGGCCGAAGCCTTTACTGTAAACGGTATGGCCCAAGGGCCCATTTCAATATCACATGTAATACCAATGAATGTATTCAAGCCCATTTGGGGAGACTACTCAACCCACCATCCGCTACTCTCCACCCGTACCAACCAAGCTCTCCATGTGGGGAATAACTCAACCCACCCAACCAAACTCTCCACTGGCAGCATAGCTGCTTTATCATATAACTGGAGGCCTAGCCTCTTTAATAACTGGGGCAAAGCCCTTTTTGATAAACTGGGGCAAAGCCCTTTTCGGTAAACTAGGGCAAAGCCCTTTTTGCACTTCCTCCATTTATATCAAACCCAACCCATGCATATAATGAGTATATCATTTGCATCTCATAACATATCATGTGCATATCATGTCATATCATGTATATCAAAATCTCATGCATCATATTCATAATTAAACCCTAGGGGTATAATGGTCATTTTTACCTAGGGCACAACAGTCATTTTCCATATTTTAGGGGTAATTTCGTAAATTTACCAAATATTATGGGTTTGCCACGATCATTAACAATTATCAACATTCTCAAGTGTTTAAACAGTGATTTTAACGCACTTTATCAAATTAGGGGTTTTGGGCCCAAAACCCCTAATGGGTCCTACGAATGCCGATTTAGCCCATTAAGCCCACATAATCCAAATTTTACAACAGTACTAACCGCGTTAACATGCAATCTTTCCAAATTCCATTTTCTATCAATTTTACCCAAATGGGCCTAGAAGCCCATTGGACCCAATTTCAGCCCATTGAGGCCCAACTTACCGTCATGCATAGAATTGCGCACTTACATGTTCCATCGATCCAAACACTGATCATATCATTTTTATCGCATCTAAAACCACATGCAAAATCTCAAGTTCCCGAAATGTCGGAATTTTGGTATTTCAGCTTTTCTGCGAATATTAGCCTAATCTATTACGAGGGTTTGTTACACACCTGTTTTGTGACGAATGCCACTGAGATCCCTTACGATGTCCTACAATTGATTACTACAATTCTTAGATTGTAAACCACAATAACCAATCCAAATATTCACCTACCATATTCGAACCATGCCCTTAAAGCCTTTAGAATTTTACCTTTTTGTCGAAAACCGATGACTAGATCTAAGTCTAGTTGTTCCAAAGATCCAAGCCTTCGATCCAACCTCTGGAAGACACTAAACACCAAAAGAAATCATCGGTTAAAGACCCTTAAAGCCTTATGCCCAAATCGACAGCCTCCGTAGATTTTAGGGACTTCGGCTTTTTCTAAATTGTAAAATAAGACTAGATCTGAGGTGATGAGCACTTACCACCTATTCCTCTTTGATTTCTATATAGATCTGATGCAGATCTATCCTCTAAACGAGAGTAGAACTCGAATCCAAGAGATCTGAAGTTTCGGCTATAAGTCTTTAAATCTATGGTACTTCGGCTTTTTAAGTGATGAAGAAGATGACGATTTGAGGCTATAACTTTGAAGTAATGTTGCCGACAGATACTAAGGGTTTAGAGAAGATGAAATTTAATCAAAAGAAACAAAAATAACTAAAGGATTTTGGCTTGGAAAAATCGGCACAAGAAGTGAGTTTTCAGGATTTCGGCTTTTATGGCGATTGGCTATGAAGGTTTTGTAGAGGATGGGATCGATATAGGAGGTGAGTAAGGTGATCAGAAGGTTTCGGCTAGAAGAAAAAGCAAAAAAGGAAGAAAAAAATGGAGGAAAAAGAGAGGAAGAAGAACTCAGCACCAAGGAGAAGGAATTTGAATTTTCGGCTTTTATGAGAACTCAGAAGGGATGAATGACAGTGAAAGCTTTCAGGTGGCTAACCCTAATTCTCCAAGACAGAAAAAGAAAAGAACCTAACCCAAATATCAACTAAAACAATCGGTCCAACCTCGCTAAGGCCCTTGCCGAAATTTACTTAAGTGATCACATGCCCGGCACATGGCTAAAATTAAAAAGTAACAGTATGCCTACCTTGCAACTTGAACCCTGGACCTTTAATTCCTTCCCAGGCGCCATTTTTTTAGGAACTTAGTGGCGCCACCTTGCCACTTTACTAATGCCTTATTTGTATCATAATTTACCACCTCAATTTTAAAAGCCCATATCGCCAGAACCCTTTTTCTCCAAAATTAAAAATTCAGGAATTGCCTCGAATTAAATTTACTATTGGGCCTTTTTCCCACACCATAACCCTTCGTAATTTATTTAATTACATACTAAATAATAATTAAAACATCCAAATTGTTTGGGCCGTCTTCTACCCGGACCTAGACTCAAGGCCCATTACTCCTAGGCCCAAAAATTGGGGCGTTACAACTCTACTCCCCTTAAAGAAATTTCGTCCTTGAAATTTCAAGCTACCAACTAACCGTATTACTTAAGTCAAACCACTGTGCTTTCGCTGCGCACTCTAATGTAATTTAAAATTTTTAAAAAAATATAATTCTTAGTACGACCCAGAACATCTAATTACCAAAGTAAAGAAACATTTATCAAGCACGCATACAATTCGTAACACACACTTAAATAGAATAAGCTTGGCAATCCCAAGCTCGATGCTCCTTGGACCCACATCTAAAGCATGCTCCTGTCTTCCTATGGCATTCACCTAGATGACGCCCATTGTAGCTCTTGCAGGTTGGAAAGTTTGGTCGTGTCTTAACATGTTTCACAGAACGAGGCTTAGTCTTCTGAGAACAAGAATCCTTCCTCTTCTTACACTCCAAGCACCCTGTTTGAAGCGTTTCCCTAATGTCCTTAACCTTGGTCTCCAATACTTCTTTTACCACTTTCCTTACTAACTCGGTCAGTGCCTTAGTCTCAATCTCCGAGTTACCGCTACCTGAAGTTGGCAGACTTTGCTTACCCTTAGAATCCATATCAATACTCTACATTACCAGTACATATATCAAATAACTACAAAGATCTCAAAATTTTACTATTCATTCATATGTCTTATGCGGAGATAGTATTTTAGAGTTTTTGTTCTTTACAGAATCATAGCCTAGCTACAGTCTCAATCTTTTTGGGTTTTTAGTTCCTATTGCCTCAGTCTCTATGGTTTTAGTATCAACCTAGCTACAGTATCATAGTAAAGTCTCAATCCTATCTACAGTAAGGTTTTAGTACAGTACAGTATTTAAGGAGAAAGTACTTACAGACTTGGTGCCGGGGATTCAGTGTGCCACTTCTTCAGAAATCAAATTTCAGAAACCCAAAAAATCTTAAACTATTTTAAGATTGAACCTTAAAACATGTATGCCTTGTAAAATATCATTGAAAAGAACTTTCCCAAAAACCGTTTCCAAAATACCCTTATTGGGTCTAAGTTTAGTAAAAAAAAATTCAAAAAGATTTTCGGACCCGATCCACAGCTGAGTTGTTGCAACCGGGCTCTGATACCATTAAATGTAACACCCCAAACTCGGCCTAGAAATTAGGCCCGAATTCAGCGTGTCACATTGAAGCGTTACTGTAAAAGTCATGTTTTATCAAAAATCTTTCTTAGTGTTTAAAGAGTATTTTTGTTATAGATTCAGGTGAATGGAAGCTGTGCATCAGGTAGGATGCCAGAAAAGAGGAGGTGAGTCAATTAGACTGCTTAAGTACCAAGCTCTCCATGGATCCACTCCTAGACATGCACACAACCATTGCCACACTTTAACTGAATGATTGTTTGGGAAAAACCATTTCGTTTTAAGCCATTGAAAGCACTTGTTAATTTTTTTAAAACGTTTTCGTTGCGGAAGCTTTATCTTGTTTCACGATATTTTGAAATCAGATAATTTCTTTTAAAAACGCCCCTAGAGCTATTCAATCTGAAACCTTTAAATCCATATCATGTCTAAGCTAATAATCATACTAAAGCAATTAAAAATAATTAAAGTGGCCTTATTACAACTTAAAACCCGAAAACATAAAGAAAGTAATCTAGAATAAAAGTGAAGGCATAAACACTTATTTTAAACAGTCCACATGGCCACTCTGAATCCCCTCTGACTCCAAGTCTCCACATCAAGTCTCACTTGCAAACATAAGGAAAGGGGGTGAGTTTGGAAACTCGAGTGTGCAACAAGCCCCTTCGTGAGCCCAAACTAATACCAAGATCTTTGGGCTGAAGCCTTCGTTTAACTGCCATCTTGGGCCAAGCCTTTTCATTAATCATATCACCGGGTCAAGCCTTTATCAGTAAATGGTATGGCCCAAGGGCCCATTTCAATCACACATGTAATATCAATGAATGTCACGCAGCCCCATTTAGGAGACTACTCAACCCACCATCCGCTACTCTCCACCCGTACCAACCAAGCTCTCCATGTGGGAATAACTCAACCCACCCAACCAAACACTCCACTTTGGCAAAGATAGTCACTTTATCATATAACTAGAGGCCTAGCCTCTTTAATAACTAGGGTAAAGCCCTTTTTGATAAACTGGGGCAAAGCCCTTTTTGCACTACCTCCATTTATATCAAACCCAACCCATGCATATAATGAGTATATCATGTGCATCTCATAACATATCATGTGCATATCATGTCATATCATGTATATCAAAATCTCATGCATCATATTCATAATTAAACCCTAGGGGTATAATGGTCATTTTTACCTAGGGCACAACAGTCATTTTCCATATTTTAGGGGTAATTTCGTAAATTTACCAAATATTATGGGTTTTCCAAGATCATCAACAATTATGAACATTCTCAAGTGTTTAAACAATGAATTTAACGCACTTTATCAAATTAGGGCTTTTGGGCCCAAAACCCCTAATGGGTCCTACGAAAGCCGATTTAGCCCATTAAGCCCACATAATCCAAATTTTACAACAGTACTAACCGCGTTAACATGCAATCTTTCCAAATTCCATTTTCTATCAATTTTACGCAAATGGGCCCGGAAGCCCATTGGACCCAATTTCAGCCCATTGAGGCCCAACTTACCGTCGTGCATAGAATTGCGCACTTACCTGTTCCATCGATCCAAACACCGATCATATCATTTTTATCGCATCTAAAACCACATGCAAAATCTCAAGTTCCCAAAATGCCAGAATTTTGGTATTTCAGCTTTTCTGCGAATATTAGCCTAAGCTATTACGAGGGTTTGTTACACACCTATTTTGTGACGACTACCACAGAGATCCCTTACGATGTCCTACAATTGATTACCACAATTCTTAGATTGAAAACAACAATAACCAATCCAAATATTCACCTACCATATTCGAACCATGCCCTTAAAGCCTTTAGAATTTTACCTTTTTGTCGAAAACCGATGACTAGATCTAAGTCTAGTTGTTCCAAAGATCCAAGCCTTCGATCCAACCTCTGGAAGACACTAAACACCAAAAGAAATAATCGGTTAAAGAACCTTAAAGCCCTATGCCCAAATCGACAGCCTCCCTAGATTTTAGGGACTTCGACTTTTTCTAAATCGTAAAATAAGACTAGATCTGAGGTGATGAGCACTTACCACCTATTCCTCTTTGATTTCTACGTAGATCTGATGTAGATCTATCCTCTAAACGATACTAGAACTCGAATCCAGGAGATCTGAAGTTTCGGCTATAAGTCCCTAAATTTATGGTACTTCGACTTTTTAAGTGATGAAGAAGATGACGATTTGAGGCTATAACTTTGAAGTAATGTTACCGACAGATACTAAGGGTTTAGAGAAGATGAAAGTTAATCAAAAGAAACAAAAATAACTGAAGGATTTTGTCTTGGAGAAATCGGCACAAGAATTGAGTTTTCAGGATTTCAGCTTTTATGGCGATCGGCTATGAAGGTTTTGTGGAGGATGGGATCGATAGAGGAGGTGAGTAAGGTGATTAGAAGGTTTCGGCTAGAAGAAAAATCAAAAAGGAAGAAAGAAAATGGATGAAGAAGAGAGTTAGAAGAACTCGGCACCAATGAGAAGGAATTTGCATTTTCGGCTTTTATGAGAACTCAGAAGGGATGAATGACAGTGAAAGCTTTCAGGTGGCTAACCCTAATTCTCCAAGACAGAAAAAGAAAAGAACCTAACCCTAATATCAACTAAAACAATCAGCCCAACCTCCCTAAGGCCCTTGCCGAAATTCACTTAAGTGATCACATGCCCGTTACATGCCTAAAATTAAAAAGTAACAGTATGCCTACCTTGCAACTTGAACTGTGGACCTTTAATTCCTTCCCAGGTGCCATTTTTTTAGGAACTTAATGACGCCACCTTGCCACTTTACCAAGGCCTTATTTGTATCATAATTTACCACCTCAATTTTAAAAGCCCATATCGCCAGAACCCTTTTTCTCCAAAATTAAAAATTTAGGAATTGCCTCGAATTAAATTTACTCTTGGGCCTTTTTCCCACACCACAACCCTTCGTAATTTATTTAATTACATACTAAATAATAATTAAAACATCCAAATTGTTTGGGCCGTCTTCTACCCGAACCTAGACTCAAGGCCCATTACTCCTAGGCCCAAAAATCGGGGCGTTACAATATAAATATTGACCCACCCGGCCCACACACCATGGTAGCCCGATTGCAGAACTACCTTAATTTACATATTGGGCTTTAAAAGTCGCCTGTGGATCCACGATTGTCAAGCAACCTTGCGATCCTCATAGACTTCCTCCATTCCATAAATCCCAACCCATATGCAACCTAAGCAGAATATCATATGTATGCATGCCGCATCCACAAAACTTACATTTAACACCTAGAGGTATTTTGGTCATTTTTTCCCTTAAGAGCATTTTGGTAATTTTCCCTTAATTACGATTTTTACTTACCTTGGCCCGTTAACATGTCCCGTAATTTAAGATGAACGAATACTATGCACCAAGTAGGATTCCAGAAAAGAGGAGTGGGTCATTAAGACCGCTTAAGTACCAAGCTCTCCCTAGATCCAATCTTAGACATGCATATACCTGTTGCCACACCTTCACCCTATGACTTGTCCACGATCGCAAATAATTAATTAAGTCTTATATGGATATCATATACTAAGCCCAAAACCCATTACAGAGCCAACTCAAATTCACATACCTGGATCTGGCCCATCAAGCCCAATCATATTCATATGGCCCATTAGGCCCGAATCACCTATATATGGCCCATTAGGCCCAAATCACATTTATATGGCCCGTTAGGCCCAGTCATATACATATTCATGCTCACATACAAATTCTATCACA
Organism: Gossypium longicalyx; assembly: GCA_025698465.1. Classification (NCBI taxonomy): domain Eukaryota; kingdom Viridiplantae; phylum Streptophyta; class Magnoliopsida; order Malvales; family Malvaceae; genus Gossypium; species Gossypium longicalyx. Next base: position 32,686,594 of record CM047006.1, read on the forward strand.
TAGCATCAATATTCAGTTTTTGCCTATTATGGGGCCAACAGCTCATTAGGCCCATTTAGCCCATTCTGGCCCATGTGGCCAAATCACAACCCAAGTCCACGGAATCGCCCATGGGCCTCAGGCAACCTATCGGTCTCCTCCTTACGAGTGTTCACACCCTCGCAAGACTGCCATAGCCAAACTTTTAGCTTTTCAGCATTTTGGCTTTTCGGCATTTCGGCATTTCAGCTTTTGCCGATTCATAGTGTGTCTGCAGTGTATGTACACACCTGGTAAGCAAACGTGATGCGATCTCCTTAGCCCAAACCTAGAATCGATATCACTCAAACATTATTCATACGTACTTATTGATTACTTTACAAAAAGTCAGAATCTCACCTTAACCTTACCTGAATGCCAAGCCTTTACTAGCTTTTACTTTGATCACTAAACACGCGTATTTCTCAAATCTGAAGAGCAAATTGGCAGGAATCCAAAACTAAGATCTAACACTAATTCCCTACCAAAGTCTATTAGAAAGAAGTGAGGAACTGAATACTCGATACTTATCAAAAATCGATTGGGAGAGCAAACACTTACACTAGAACCGACTGGGTGGAAAGAGTAGTGGCAGCACCAAAGGTATTCGGCTCTTAGAGATTTGAATGGCAACAATTGATTACTCAGCACCAAAGAAAAGAGGAAGAAGAATCAGCTAAAGCAAAGAAAATATTGAGTAGAGGAGGGATAAGAATTCAGCACCAAGAAAGAAAAGAAAAAAGCATTTTCGGCTTTTTGGATCTTGAAGAGATAAGGGTTTCTGGCACAAAGTGAATGGAAATTCATCATTAACTTTTCAACCCTCCCATTCGGCACCTATTTATAGCCCTATAGCCGAATACTTCAAGCCCAAGTTCCCAATTCAGCTCCACTTACTCCTCACTTCTCATCTCCTCATTTTTCTCCCTGATAACCCCTTGATCCTTTCCTTAATTTTCTCTTCTGAACACTCCCATTGGAGTCCATCTTCACGCCACTTTCATCCTTCTAGAAGGCCAAAATTAAATTATAAAAATACTAAGCTAGGATTCAAACCTTGGACCCCTTTACTAGCTACTAAAGCCACCTCACTACACCTTATGTGGCGTCACTTAGCCACTCTACCACAGGCTCTTTTTGTGTCCAATTGTTTCTTCATTTATTCAAAAGCCCAACTACTAGCCAACCCTAATTCTTTTAATAATTAAATTATAATTTATTCTACCCCTTAATTTGAACTCAACCTTAGCTAAGACCTACTAAAATTATCACTTGGATAAGAATATTAAACACAATTTTCATCAAAATCGAAAATAAAGAAAATTCAGGATTTCAGGATTTTTGGGGTGTTATAGGAAATTACAAGAGACTTTGGGTACGTGGTTGCATTTTAGCATTGCATTTCATCCTCAAAAAAATGGTCAGTCTAAAAGAGTGATTCAAATTCTCGAAGATATGTTTCTTTGCTATGTTTTAGAGTTTGAAGGCAACTGGACAAATAATTACCATTTGATGAATTTGCGTATAATAATAGTTATCATTCGAGGATAAAGATGGCACCGTATGCAGCTTTATATGGTCGTAAATGCCGAACTCTGTTGTACTGTACCGAGCTTAGTGAGAAAAAGAATCACGGGGTTGATTTGATCAGATAGACTGAAGAGAAAGTGAAAGTGATTCGTGATAGTTTGAAGGCAACTTCAGATTGATAGTAATTGTATGTAGATTTGAAATGTAAAGTCATTGAATTTCAAATCAGTAATAGAGTGTTTGGCAAAGATAAATTGAGTCTGCGGTTTATTGGACCGTATGAGATTACAGAGAGAATAGGGCCAGTGGCATATCGACTTAAATTACCGTCATAGTTGGAAAAGATTCAAAATGTGTTTCATGTATCCATGTTATGATAGTACAGATCAGATCCTTCACATATAATTTCTCTGGCAGAAGTTGATATTCAGCCAGACATTTCGTATAACGAAGAACTGATCAGAATTTTAGCTCGAGAGATTAAAGAGTTAAGAAACAAAAGTATAGCTTTAGTGAAAGTTCTTTAGAAATGTCACAGTATTGAAGAGGCTACATCAGAACCCGATGAGCTATGAGAAAACAGTACCCTAACCTATTTTCTGGTAAGATTTTCAGGGACGAAAATTCCTAAGAGGGAAGAGTTGTAATTGCCTATTTTTAATAAAATTAAAATAGTGGTTTTGAGACCAAAAATACGAAGTCCAAATAATTATTTTATTTTTATTTTGAGTTCTACAGCATGTTAGTATTACCGTATAAAACTTTTGTTAAGAAATTTTATCGTTTGCATGTTTAATTTGATAAAAAGGACTAAATCGCATAAAGTACAAAAGTTGTGTTCTAATAGCAAAAGGTATTAAATGGCTCTAGATGTAACATCCTGAAATAGGGCCTAATCGAAATAGTGGTTTCGTGACCACAAATTTGAGATAGAAATAATTATTTTATAATTATTTTGAGGTTTATGATATGATTGCATGATTGTGTAAAAATTTCGTGACGAAATTCTATGCATAAAGTGCTTAAGTTGAAATTAGGGACTAAATCGAATAATTTGTAAAACTTGCATTCTAGAATTTTTTAGTATGAAATTAATTTGGAATATTAATGAGGAGGTCTTAAATAGAAATTTGACCAATTTCTAAAATTTTGGATAAAAATAGGCTTGTACATGAAAATTTTCAAAGAAAGGTATTAAGGGTATTTTGGTCATTTGTATATTAAATGAAACAAAATGAGAAAAATAACACAAAATAGTCATCTTCTCTATATAGTTGCCGCTGAATTTTGATCTCTCCATAGCTACGGTTTCTTCAACTTTTAAGCCTTGATTGTAAGTGATTTCTATGCCCGTTTTTAATGTTCTTTACGTTTTTGAAATCCCAGTAGCTCGATTTAGCTTATGCTAGCAATAATTCAACCTAGGGTTCATATTTGGAAAAATACCCATAGGTGAAATTTGTGTATTTTGGTGTTTTATGATAGAATATGAGGTTTTAAATTATGTTACACGACTTGTGCTACTCGGTTTTAAGTGAAAACGAGTAAAATGGCTTGATCGGTAAAAATAACTAATAGTCATAAGTACATGTTAGAGTGAGAATTTGATGTTGTCATAGAAGGGAAAAATGATCAACATGTCATAGAACATAAGAAAATAGGATGAAGTTTAATTTCCGAGCCTTGGGGAAAAAGTGTAAATATGTAAAAGTTTAGGGGCAAAAATGTAATTTTGCCAAAATTTGGGTCAAGGACTATTTTAATAAATGTGAGTAATAAATAAGCTAAATTTTTTATTATAGATCAAGAAGAACAAAATCTGGAGTTAGACCGGGGAAAGAAAAAGATAGTGGACTAAATCGATATAGTTGATCGTATTTTGTTTCGAGGTAAGTTTGCGGTAAATAAATGCAATATTTTGTTATTTTATGTTAATGTTGTTAATTTCCAGAATGTGTATATTTATTTATGAAATTATTCAAAAAGAATTAAGCATGAATTGACAGAGAAGTAATTTCAGAAAGTCCCGGTTGAACCTTAGGAATGTGTAGGATACAAATGTCAGGACATTAGGGTTCAAGGATACCGTGTAAGACCATGCCAAGGCATGGCAATTGGTAAGGTTTCTAAGGCAAGGAAATCATGTAAGACCATGTCAAGACACGGCATTGATAAGTTACTATAAGGCAAAGGTCCCAAGTAAGACCATGCCAAGGCATGGCATTGGTGAGTTCATAAGGCAAGGCTACCATGTAAGACCATGTCAAGGCATGGAAATGGTAAGTTTCAAAAGGATACCACGTAAGACCATGACAAGTCATGGCAATGGTAAGGTACTCGTGTATCCTTAGTATTCCAAGTGGTTCAACGGGAAAATTTAAAGAGAATATCAAGGTAAGGTAAGGTAAGATGAGTTGTACTAAAAAGGTAAGACAAGTTCATGCTAGAAGAGCAAAGGTAAGTACATAATGTTCATGTATGCTTGATAAGGAAAAAGGTAAGTAAAATGTATTAATAAATTTGATTAAGTAAGTAAGTATTTAAGTAAGTGAGTAAGTGAAGAAGTTTAAAATATGTCCATGACAATTAACGAAGTTGCATTAAGTAGTATCATGCCAAGTAGTAAGATAATTCTTATGAATGTTGTTATTTATTTGCATGCAAACTTACTAAGCTTAATGCTTAACCCCTTTATTTTCCTTCTTTTATAGTTTTGTCAAGCCAACTCGGGGATGGTAAAGTACGTCGGAGGTCCAGGCACACTATCACGAGGATTATTTTGGTATAGCTAGACGTTTCATTTTGAGTATGGCATGTATAGCATCGTAGCCATTTTGTGTGTATGATCTTATGATATGGTTGGTGGATGGTATGTAAAGGCTTGATAATGATTAGTTGTTGGAATGGCTAATCAAAGAGGTGTTTGGTGTAATGTATGCCTAAATGCTAGTTATTCCATGAAAATCATGAGAAAGGTGAAATTAGCTTTAAAATAGTATTGGACAGCAATAATGACGTGAATTTGGAAAATCACTAAAAATAGTAGAAATGGATTTAGATAGTGAATGAGATATAGAATTAAAGCTTGATGAGTCTATTTTCATATGGATGGAACAAAATAGGTATATGAGTTGTATGTTATGAGATATTTAAATTTTTGTGAAACTGGGCCAGAGCAATTTCTGGATCCCCTGTTCTGACTTTGGAAATTCAAAAAGAATTGTACAAAGATAATTAGAAGTCATGATTTATATGTACAGATTTCTTATTGAGTCTAGCTTTATGAGAAATAAACAAAATAATAATTGAAACTTTGTACAGGGAGATATTTGATTCGTAATACATAGGGGTCAGAGTAGTCGAACCCTAAAATAAGGGAGATTTAACTAATAAAATGTACTAGTTGGCCCAACCAAAAATTCTAAAAAACAAATTAGTTGAAATATATATGAGCCTAGTCTTAGGGAAAATTTACGGAATTGGATTTCGAGTTTTGTAGATCAAGATATAAATTTTTAAGCGATTGTGACGCAGTTAGCCAGCTTGTCTGAAAGTTCTAAAATAAATTGTTTGAGCTGTTTAATTAAGAATTAAGTCTGTTAACACCTCGTGCTCGACTCTGGCGACGGTCTCAGGTTCGGAGCGTTACATTTTTTGGTATCAGAGAAAAGGTTTAGTCGGTTCTTAGAATATTTAGTATGAGTAAGAGTCTAGCTATACATGTCATACTTATGTGTTGATAGTGTGACGACTCCTGACGATTTTAAAATGTTTTCTTTTATAGTTATGGATCCCGAACAAGCTGGTGCAGATGATGTAGAGAGTAACGTGCCCGCTCTTGCAGAAGGGATGGTGCCACCAAATAGTAGTGAAAGGTCGGTTACAGTTAGTTAGGGAGGAGGGGCTCGAGAAGCCTTCTTCCAAGCTATGAATGAATGGTTTGCCGAGTTCGTTCGAACGAATCCGGCTATTAGACCTCCACCTCCTCATGATCATCAGACCACCCATGTAGCTCCCTCAGTCACAGGTACGGTTATAAGAGAAAAACCACCAGTTGATAAAATCAGAAAACAAGGAGCCGAAGAGTTTCGAGCTACAAAAGATGATGATGCAGAAAAGGCAAAATTTTTTCTCGAGAATACTATCAGAGTCTTTGATGAGTTATCCTGCACACCTGAGGAATGTATGAAATGTGTTGTATCACTCCTTAGAGATTTGGCCTACCATTGGTGGAAGACACTTGTATCAGTTGTACCGAAAGAGAGAGTCACTTGGGACTTCTTTTAGGAGGAATTCCGTAAAAAGTACATCAGTCAGAGGTTTGTTGACCAGAAAAGAAAAGAGTTTCTAGAGTTGAAACAGGGCAATATGACAGTGACTGAATATGAGCATGAGTTTGTTAGACTCAGCAATTATGCTCGAGAGTGTGTGTCTACAGAGGCTATTATGTGCAAAAGATTTGAGGATGGGCTTAATGATGATATCCGATTGTCTGTTGGTGTCCTAGGAATAAAAGAGTTTGTTATCCTAGTTGAGAGAGCCTATAAGGCAGAGGAGCTGTTAAAAAGAAAGAACAAAGTTGAAACTGAGACGCAAGACACGAAGAAAAGACTAATAAGCAAGTCATTTCAGTCTACATCCAAGAGGCCTAGAGAGTTCTCCACTAGATCTAATTTTTCAGCTGGATATTCTAGCCGAAAGGGAGGTAGAAGATTTATGAGTCTGAAAGCTCAGAACACTTCGATTGCAAGTGTTGGCAGTGTTCAGCCTGATAGACCAGAGTGTCCTTGATGTGGTCGACGTCACCCAGGTCAGTGTCGAGCAACTGAGACAGGTTGTTTTCAATGTGGTGCACCAGACCATTTTATTCGGGAGTGTTCCGAGATGATTAAAAGGGAAGCAATACCAAGTGTAAGATCAGGAAAAGCTCCTGTCAGAGGCAGACCACTGAGAAATCTGGGAGCTGGGGCAAATAATAGAGGTGCATCTAGAGATTTAGTAGTTAGGCCAGATGTTAGAGCACCTGCGATGACTTATGCTATCCGTGCTCGCGAAGAGGCATCCTCCCCCGATGTGATTACGGGTACATTTTCTCTCCATGATACTAGAGTTATTGCTTTGATTGATCTGGGTTCAACCCATTCATATGTTTGCATGAAATTGATGCCTAGTATGAGTATGCTTATAGAATCTACAGAATTTGTGATTAAAGTATCGAATCCATTAGGCAAGCATGTATTAGTAGATAAAGTATGTAGAAATTGCCCTTTGATGATTAGAGGCTACTGTTTTCCGGCCGATCTCATGCTATTGCCATTTGATGAGTTTGATGTGATTCTTGGTATGGATTGGTTGACTATACATGATGTGATAGTGAATTGTGGAAAGAAATTCATTGAGTTGAAGTGTGAAAATGGTGAAATTCTTCAGGTTAATTCAGAAGAGTCAGATATTTCATTTGCCATAATTTCTGTTATGTCTACTCAGAAATGTTTGAGAAAAGGGTATGAAGCTTATCTTGCTTTTGTGTTGAACACTAAAGATCCAGAATTGAAAATTGAATCAGTGCCTATGGTATGTGAGTTTCCCGATGTGTTTTCGGAAGAACTACCAAGTTTGCCTCCTGTTAGAGAAGTTGAGTTTGGTATTGAGTTGATTCCAGGTACCATGCCCATTTCTATTGCTCCTTATAGAATGACCCTATTGGAATTGAAAGAATTGAAAGCTCAGTTGCAGGAATTAACAGATAAAGGTTTTGTAAGACCCAGTAGTTCACCATGGGGTGCACCAGTGCTATTTGTGAAAAAGAAAGACGGATCGATGAGATTGTGCATAGATTATTGGCAACTTAACAAGGTAACAGTAAAGAACAAGTATCCATTGCCTAGAATTGATGATCTGTTTGATCAATTAAAGGGAGCCACTGTGTTCTCCAAGATAGATTTGAAATCCGAATACTATCAGTTGCAAGTTAAAGAGTCAGATGTCCTGAAGACTGCTTTCCGGACTAGGTATGGTCATTATGAGTTCCTTGTGATGTCATTTGGCTTAACTAATGCTCCTGCCATTTTCAAGGACTTAATGAACCAAATTTTCAGACCGTACTTGGATAAGTTTGTCGTTGTGTTCATTGATGATATCTTGATTTATTCTCATGATGAGACTGAGCATGCAGAGCATTTGAGAACAGTTTTACAAATTCTGAGAGATAATAAGTTGTATGCTAAGTTCAGCAAAAGTGAGTTCTGGTTACGAGAAGTTGGATTTCTTGGACATATTGTCTCAGGTGAAGGTATCAAGGTTGATCCGAGCAAGATTTCAGCCATTGTTGATTGGAAGCCTCCTAGAATTGTATCAAAAGTTAGAAGTTTTCTTGGTCTTGCCGGATATTATAGACGATTTGTAGAGGGATTTTCCATGATAGCTACCCCGCTGACAAGATTGCTGCGAAAGGATGTCAAGTTTGAATGGACTAAGAAGTGTCAACAGAGTTTTGACAAGTTAAAAGCATTGTTGACTAAAGCTCCTGTTTTAGTACAACTAGAACCAGGTAAGGAGTTTGTGACTTACAGTGATGCATCCATGAATGGACTTGGTTGTGTACTTATGCAGGAAGGGAAGGTAATTGCTTATGCCTCTAGACAGCTAAAACCACATGAGAAGAACTATCCGACACATGATTTAGAGCTAGTTGCCATTGTCTTTGCACTGAAGATTTGGAGACATCATTTGTACGGTGAGAAGTGCCACATATTCACTGATCACAAAAGTTTGAAATATTTGATGACTCAAAAAGATTTGAATTTGAGGCAAAGAAGATGGTTAGAGTTAATTAAAGATTATGAGCTAGTGATCGATTATCACCCAGGTATGGCAAACGTTGTTGCTGATGCTTTGAGTAGGAAATCTTTGTTTGCATTAAGAGCTTTGAACACTAGTCTAGCCTTATCAGATGATGGTTTTATCTTAGCTGAGTTGAGAGCTAAACCGATGTTTCTTGAAGAAATTTGTGAAGCTCAGAAAAATGATAGTGAGTTGTTAGCCAAAAGAGATCAGTGTGAGTCGGATATAGAGTTAGATTTTCAGATCAGTTCTGACGGTTGTTTGATGTTCAGAGACAGGGTATGCGTACCGAAGAATGATGAGCTTATTCAAAAGATCTTACAAGAAGCACATAGTAGTTCTTTGTCTATTCATCCAGGTAGTACAAAGATGTATAATGATTTGAAGAAAATGTACTGGTGGGTAGGAATGAAAAGAGACATTCCAGAGTTTGTTTCTAGATGCTTGATCTGTCAACAGGTAAAGGCCGAACATCAGGTACCTTCAGGTTTATTGCAGCCTGTGCTAGTCCCTGAGTGGAAATGGGATCGAGTTACTATGGATTTTGTGATAGGATTACCATTGACACCGAGAAAGAAAGATGCAGTATGGGTTGTGATTGATAAGTTAACGAAGTTGGCTCATTTTATCCCAGTTCGTATGGATTATTCACTAGACAAGTTGGCCGAGTTGTATATTTTAGAGATAGTCAGACTACACGGGGTACCATTATTGATCATTTCAGACAGAGATCCAAGATTTACTTCATGGTTTTGGAAGAAATTACAGGAAGCTTTGGACAAAGTTGAGTTTTAGTACAGCTTTCAACCTCAAACCGACGGTCAGTCAGAGAGAGTTATTCAGGTACTTGAAGATATGCTTAGATGCTGTGTACTGGAATTTCAAGGCAGTTGGGAAAAATATTTACAATTAGTAGAGTTTGCCTACAATAATAGTTATCAGTCGAGTTTGAAGATGGCACCTTATGAAGCTTTGTATGGACGTAAATGTCGCACACCTTTGTATTGGATAGAGCTTAAGGAAAATCAGATTTGAGGGTGATCTAGTTAAAGAAACAGAAGAGAAAGTAAAAGTCATCGAGAGATTGCTTGAAAGCGACTTGAGATGGACAAAAAGTCGTTTGCAGATTTGAAGAGAAAAGAGATTGGGTATCAAGTTGGTGACAAAGTGTTTTTGAAAGTATCCCCGTGGAAGAAAGTTCTCAGATTTGGCAAGAAAGGCAAACTAAGTCCACATTTTATTGGACCGTTTGAAGTGATTGAGAGAGTTAGACCATTAGCATATCGGTTAGCTTTGCCGATTGAGTTAGAGAAGATTCATAATGTATTTCATGTGTCTATGCTACGTCGTTATCGTTCAGACCCGCCACATGTGATTTCTCAGACAGAGGTTGAGATTCAGCCAGACATGACTTACAGTGAAGAACCGGTAAAGATTCTAGCTCAAGAGGTAAAGCAATTAAGGAACAAAAGTATTGCACTTGTGAAAGTACTATGGAATAGACATGGGGTAGACGAGGCTACATGGGAGCCCGAAGAGGCTATGCGAAAACAGTACCCAAATCTCTTCACAGGTAAGATTTTCGGGGACGAAAATCCCTAAAGGGGGGAGAAATGTAACATCCTGAAATAGGGCCTAATCGAAATAGTGGTTTCGTGACCACAAAGTTGAGATAAAAATAATTCTTTTATAATTATTTTGAGGTTTATGATATGATTGCATGATTGTGTGAAAATTTCATGACGAAATTCTATGCATAAAGTGCTTAAGTTGAAATTAGGGACTAAATCGAATAATTTGTAAAACTTGCATTCTAGAAGTTTTTAGTATGAAATTACTTTGGAATATAAAGGAGAAGGTCTTAAATAGAAATTTGACCAATTTCTAAAATTTTGGACAAAAATAGGCTTGTACATGAAAATTTTCAAAGAAATGTATTAAGGGTATTTTGGTCATTTGTATATTAAATGAAATAAAATGAGAAAAATAACACAAAATAGTCATCTTCTCCATATAGTTGCTACCGAATTTTGCTGTCTCCATACCTAAGGTTTCTTCAACTTTTAAGCCTTGATTGTAAGTGATTTCTTTGCCCGTTTTTAATGTTCTTAACGTTTTTGAAATCCCGGTAGCTCGATTTAGCTTATGCTAGCAATAATTCAACCTAGGGTTCATATTTGGAAAAATACCCATAGGTAAAATTTGTGTATTTTGGTGTTTTATGATAGAATATGAGGTTTTAAATACCTAATAGTCATAAGTACATGTTAGAGTGAGAATTTGATGTTGTCATAGAAGGAAAAATGATCAGCATGTCATAAAACATAAGAAAATGTGATGAAGTTTAATTTTCGAGCCTTGGGGAAAAAGTGTAAATATGTAAAAGTTTAGGGGCAAAAATGTAATTTTTCTAAAGTTTGGGTCAAGGACTGTTTTAATAAATGTGAGTATGAAATAAGCTAATTTTTTTATTATAGATCAAGAAGAACAAAATCCGGAGTTAGACCGGGGAAAGAAAAAGATAGTGGACTAAATCGATATAGTTGATCGTATTTTGTTTCGAGGTAAGTTTGCGGTAAATAAATGCAATATTTTGTTATTTTATGTTAATGTTGTTAATTTCCAGCATGTGTATATTTATTTATGAAATTATTCAAAAAAACTTAAGCATGAATTGACGGAGAAGTAATTTCAGAAAGTCCCGGTTGAACCTTAGGAATGTGTAGGATACAAATGTCATGACATTAGGGTTCAAGGATACCGTGTAAGACCATGCCAAGGCATGGCAATTGGTAAGGTTTCTAAGGCAAGGAAATCATGTAAGACCATGTCAAGACATGGCATTGATAAGTTACTATAAGGCAAAGGTCCCAAGTAAGACCATGCCAAGGCATGGCATTGGTGAGTTCATAAGGCAAGGCTACCATGTAAGACCATGTCAAGGCATGGCAATGGTAAGTTTCAAAAGGATAACACGTAAGACCATGACAAGTCATGGCAATGGTAAGGTACTCGTGTATCCTTAGTATTCCAAGTGGTTCAACGGGAAAATTTAAAGAGAATATCAAGGTAATGTAAGGTAAGATGAGTTATACTAAAAAGGTAAGACAAGTTCATGCTAGAAGAGCAAAGGTAAGTACATAATGTTCATGTATGCTTGATAAGGAAAAAGGTAAGTAAAATGTATTAATAAATTTGATTAAGTAAGTAAGTATTTAAGTAAGTGAGTAAGTGAAAAAGTTTAAAATATGTCCATGACAATTAATGAAGTTGCATTAAGTAGTATCATGCCAAGTAGTAAGATAATTCTTATGAATGTTGTTATTTATTTGCATGCAAACTTACTAAGCTTAATGCTTACCCCCTTTATTTTCCTTCTTTTATAGTTTTGTCAAGCTAACTCGGGGATCGTAAAGTACGCGTGGAGGTCCAGCACACTATCACGAGGATTATTTTGGTATAGCTAGACGTTTCATTTTGAGTATGGCATGTATAGCATCGTAGCCATTTTGTGTGTATGATCTTATGATATGGTTGATGAATGGTATGTAAAGGCTTGATAATGGTTAGCTGTTGGAATGGCTAATCAAAGACATGTTTGGTGTAATGTATGCCTAAATGCTAGTTATTCTATGAAAATCATGAGAAAGGTGAAATTAGCTTTAAAACAGTATCAGACAGCAATAAAGATGTGAATTTGGAAAATCACTAAAAATAGTAGAAATGGATTTAGATAGTGAATGAGATATAGAATTAAATCTTGATGAGTCTATTTTCATATGGATGGAACAAAATAGGTATATGAGTTATATGTTATGAGATATTTAAATTTTTGTGAAACAGGGCCAGAGCGATTTCTGGATCCCCTGTTCTGATTTTGGAAATTCACAAAAAATTGTACAAAGATAATTAGAAGTCATGCTTTATATGTATAGATTCCTTATTGAGTCTAGTTTTATTAAAAAGAAACATCATAATAATTGAAACTCTGTAAAGGGAGATATTTGGTTCATAATACACAGGGGTCAGAGTAGTTGAACCCTGAAACAGGGGAGATTTTAACTAATAAACTGTACTAGTTGGCCCGACCAAAAATTCTAAAAAAAAAATTAGTTGAAAGATATATGAGTCTAGTCTCAGGGAAAATTTATGGAATTTTATTTCGAGTTTTGTAACTCGAGATATGAATTTTTGAGCGACTCTGACGCAGTTAGCCAGCTTGTCTGGAAGTTCTAAAATAAATTGTTTGAGCTGTTTAATTAATGGATTAAGTTCGTTAACACCTCGTGCTCGACTCTGGCGATGGTCTCGGGTTCGGGGCGTTGCACTAGAACTTTAAAGTGGAGGTCCTTATGTGGTAATTAGACCATTAGTGTGTTAGTGGAATATAATGGCTTGGCATTTCGTGAAATAAATAATGTTTATAAAGGTTAATTTTGTAAATTGGTTAATAATAATATAATAAGTTAAAACAAAATTAAAAATCTTTCATCTTTCTTTTGTTCTTCAACTGAATATCAAAGTGAAGGTAACCATTTTTGTTCAACTAGGGTTTGGCTACTTTGAGGCTCAATGGGTGAGTGATTTTTGTCTTGTTTTTTTTTATGATTTCTCTGTTTTTGGAGTTGTTGTAGCTTAATTTAGCAAGCCCAAAGACTAATTTGTGAAACTGTTAAAGTATTAGGGTTTTACCATTGATGAATTTGTATTTGTTTTGATGTTTTATGGTAGAAAATGAATGGTTGTTGTTAGATAAATAAGTTTTGTAAAGTGATTTTGGTTGAAAATGTCAAATAGGGATTAAATTGAGAAAAGTGAAATTTATGTGGTAAAATGTGTGAATTAATGAAATGTATGGGCTGCTTTAAGCTTAGATGATATTTGGCTAGCATGGGTGTGGACTATATTGCATGAATTTGCATTTTTATGAGCTAGGGACTAAATTTTAAATAAGTCAAAAGTCTAGGGGAAAATAATAATTTTGCTAAATTATGAATTTTGGATTGAATTGAATAAAATAATGATTAAAGTAGTTAAATTTGATGATTTAGATCAAGAAAACCCGTGTTCGGGTTTAGATCAACGCAAAGATAAAGTAGTGGATTGATCAGTAGATTTTCTCCGTACTAATTTGAGGTAAGTTTGTATGTTAATAAGAATTAAATAATTGTGTATTAAATGCTTTAATATTGCATTCTTGATGAGTACGACTTTATGAAAATACTCGACGAAGATTTGGCAACATATGAGATCCCGGTTGAACCTTAGGAATAGATAGGATACGAATGACATGTCATTAGGGGTTATCGTATTAGGGGCGTTGGTCCTGTATGTTCTACCGGTGGCTGAGTTTTCCAGCATGTGTTGCAGTTACTCATTAGCTTGTGTGAGCAGTACTGTGTAGGTATATCTTGACTATTAGCTTGTGTGAATAGACCCAGTGATGGTTCGAGAGAGAGCATTTATATGAGATATGAGATAGAGATGGTTTTGCCCATGTATTGGCACTTAGTGTGTGAGATTTTCGACTATCCGATATTATTCCAAATGGTTCAACGGGCATAGTGATTATATGAAAGAGTAAGAGGTTGACATGTGTTAGTACAGGTATGTACGTGAATCATATGTGAATTGAATCTATAAGATTTGTGAATTCATGTCTAACTTTGTGAATGAATATGTGTTAGGCTTGTGAATCAAATTGAGTTGTATTATGCTATGTTTAATTATTTAAATTGAGATTAAATGGTAGGTTGAGTTTTATGTTATACAAACTTACTAAGCTTAATTTCTTACTCTGTTTAATTTTTCATGTTTTATAGTGATTCGGAAGCTGACTCGGTTTGGAAGTTGTTGAAGATTGCATCACATCTCAAGCTCTCATTTTGGTACTTTTGGACTTAATGTATTTTGGTTATATGGCATGTATAGGTCATTTGGCTAATGGAAGCCTATATGTTTTGTTATGTAACTACCCATTTAATGTGGCTTGATTTGGTATATGTTGTTATGTATATATATGTGTGGCTAGCCTCATCTTGTATGATTTATGATTACCATTGGAAATGTTTTGATTGTGTATTGGTAGATTGGTACTTAATAGGTGAACTTGATAAATGGTATGCTTGTTATATTTAGGCAAGATAATTCATATATGTAATTGATCATTTAGGTAGTTTTTTGGAGGTGATTTTGGCATGTTTTTAAAATGATCATTTGAGATGCCTATGAGCTTAGGATTATTGGTAATGAAATTGTATGATATAGTCTTGGTTGTGATTGCTTTGAATGCCTATTGGTGATATGGTCATATGTTATATTGGTATTTGTAGGTTGGTACCACATTGGGTGAGAAATAAGGCTTGAAAAATGACCTATTTTTGTCCACATGGTTAGAGACACGGGCATGTGTCTCGGCCATGTGTGACACACAGTCAGGTGACACGGCTGTGTGTCCCCTGATACTTATTTAGAAGCCAAGTTAAAAGCTTCACACAGCCTAGCACACGGGCGTGTGGATTGGCCGTGTGGCACAAGTCAGTATGCCCTCCAGGTTTCACACGGCCTAGCACACAGGTGTGTAAGACTACTTCGAAGGGTACAAGGCCTGGCACACGGGCGTGTGGTGTGGTCCTGTGACCCAAGTTAATGAATTACATGGGTTCAGACACAGGCTGGGACACAGCCATGTGATCCCATTTCGAATGTCCACATGGCCTATGACACGGGTGTGTCTCTTGGCCCTGTGTGACACACGGGCGTGTATCCCCTGCACTTTGAAAATTTTCCGTGATTTCTTAAAAACTTCTTAAGTACTCGATTTAGTCCCGAAATATTTTTAATGTCTATTTTGGGCCTCGAAGGCTCATATTAGGGGCTACATGATTGAAATTGAATGTTTTTATTTTAGAATGGAAAATGAATATGAAATGTATGATTGTGTGTTGTATAAGACCGGTAATGCTCCTTAGCCCTATTCCGGCATTGGATACGAATTAGGGGTGTTACACTACCTCTTTTCTTGAGGCAAACGCTCACCATATTCTAGGTTTTTTGAAAATGAAAAAGGCGTGTATTCTTCTCTAACATCGTACTTTCCTAGGGAAGTAGGGGTAATTATTAGTGTCGCCTAGACAACCCTTATCCTGATTTACCCTGGGAATAGAAATAAGGAAAGTAAAATGGATTTTTCAGAGTATCAAGTAACCTACCATATCATATTCGATGGGTGTATTCCTCAAAATTAAAAACTATAACCCTGCATATGATTTTTATGAAAAGATTGAATTGGTAGACAAGCAAGGACGATAGTGAGTAGGGGTTTATTTTCAAAATCTAAAGGTCAAAGTTGCAAGGTAACTACACTCCAAAGAAGTAATTAGGTGAAGGAAGGAAGGATAGGAAAAAGAAAGGTGAGAAAATATTAGGCAAGATAATCAAGCAGAAGTTGAAGAATTGTGCAAATCCTCTTAACGATTTGGTTTATTTATAACTAAATGAGAGCATGGAAATTATGGAAAATTTTAATGGGTGCTAAAGAACTGTTCAAATCCATTAATGCAAGAGAGCCACTTGTGGCATTGGGAGAAGGAAAATATCTTTAAGGTTCCCAAAATGGGAATATCTACCAATTGTCACCCATTATGGTGAAACCCTTGCAGAAGTAGAGCTAGAAATGAGTCCATTTAGTCAGAAGTCTGTTTGAACAGGGCTAATAAGCCATTAATGCTATTGGAATAGAACTCTTAACTCAGAATAGTGGCTTTTGTGCTTCGCCAAGATATGGGCTAATAAGCCATTGATACTATTGGAATAGAACTCTTAACTCAGAACTCTTAACTAATTTAGGAAGGGAATTTCCCTATTGAAATGGGCAAGGTTAACAAATGAATGAATCTAGGAACTGCGAGATTATTCGCCAGAAGTTGAGAAGAGAAAAAGATGATAGACAAATCGTGTTCATTATGGTGCATTCACCCGAAAGCTTGACTTAAAGAAAAATAGGAGCTAGAATAAATCTAAAGTCAGAATGGTCAGATACTCACCAATCACTCGATTTCTAAATTTTTCTAAGTATAAGAGAAATCCATGAATCGGGTAGAGTAAGTAGAAACTAGAAATAAGAAAGGAGAATCGAGTTGAAAGTTCCTGTTAAGAAAAAAAGAAGTTTCTTCCATAAACCATATGAAGGTAAGGATAAGGGAAAGTCACTTTAAATTTTCCTCAAAATCTGAATGAAAGAGGAAATTTTATGGATGAAATTTTATTTAGGGTGGATGAGTTGTCACACTCAGAATCTTTTAACCTAAAAATTTAGAATAATTAGTGGTTAAATTGAAAGAAGCTGTAAGTTGGCGGTCTCTATAGAAACACCAAGGAAAGTTAGGAACAAAATGGAATATGGTTGGAAATCGATCCTAATTTGGTCAAGATATAACCAGCCAGTCTCCTAATGGAAGACAAAATGATTATGGAGGAACAGTGCATATGTTGTTGTTGACAGCCCATGAAGGGTTATAAATAGATGAGAAATGAACCCTCAGACGAAGTCCTCTCAGCCTGTTTCATTTTCTCCTCTTCTTCAAACTCCATGGTTGCTTCGAGGAAGCGATGGTCATGGAAAGCTTTACATAGAGTGACGATTGGGAAAGTTAAGTTGGAAAAGTAGGGAAACCAGTAAAGTGGTAAGGTTTTAAGCCTTTCGGTATACAGAAGACTTGGAAAAAAATTAAGAGTTCCCAGAAACCATCTTTAAGGGTTCTGCATGTTTTTAAAAATTTTAGGTCTGAAGTGAAAACACTGGGTTTAACCTATGGTTTGGTTGTCTTGCTTAGCTAGCAAGGGAATGAAAGCTCTGGCATTTGTGAAAGCTAAATGACATGGTGAAAGGGCATCAGGTAAGTTTATGTACTCAAAACCAAAACTACAAAAGCATGATGCATGCTTTTTTGAATTTATGAGTATACTCCATTTTAGTTTAATATGCATGATTATGGGAAATCATGAAAGGGAATAGAAGAAGTTAACAATGGGAACATGGGATGATTCTATTAGATACCTCCGTATAGTATTGCAGAGGGCATACTTTGATATATGAAGCTCTGCAAGGCGAGGGACATAAGATTTAATTAAATAAGATCATGGCTCGACTGTAGTGGCATAAGATGGTCTGTTAGGATGATAAACACGAGTGGGGGATCAAGATAGTAACTACGAGACAACCCACAAACAAGGAGAAATGGTTTGAAGGAAAATAGACATATGGACATACAACAGTCGAGAAACAGGTCGAAAGAATCCACAAATAAATAGTAACATAATAGGAATGAGAAAGGATTGTAGGAATAATATTTGTGCAAGCCAGTAGGGCGTAAGGGAAATAACTCGGCTAGAATAAGACATCTGAAAATGACATATCAACAGTGGCTAGTATACAGGAAAATGAAAGAAGGCTTAATCCAAGAGATACAGATGAGGACTCACTATTAGAGATTCACATGTGTGTTTAGGAAATCCATTACGCTAGGGGAATATTTGGGAATTCGTTGACTTGTTCCATGGGAACTAGAGGGTAAGCAAGGGAAGTTGTAGGCTCAGATGGTCACTTAGCAATAGTGATTGAGTATTGTAGGCCTTGGTGGCCCGAAACAGTAGGTTGTTCTATGCTTAAGAGGAAGATAACACGATCAAGGTGGATTACAAGGAAGTAATCTGACCATGAATTAAGTTAAGTAGGATTTGGTCTGCCAAAGTGGTGTGAAACCTAGTTAGTCATACCAATGAAAGGAATTTAAGATGAGGACGTAGTCTAATAGAGACTAAATAGATTGAGAATGCTCACCAAGAGCCGTTAAAAGGGTAAGCTAGAATACCGTATGAACACGACAAAATTACGGGAAAATGAAAACCCCAATGTAGGTAAGTCAAATGAAAAAAATAAGTAAAGAAAGGGGTAGATTTCATCGAGATGGCTAGACAATCAGGGGAATTACAAGGCTAATCAGAGACTGGTAGAGTGACTTGAAGGAAATTGTTCATTAATTTATCCGTCAATGGATAAGAGTGGAATTAGGATCGTGCCCACTTTAGCAATATAAGATAAATGATCCAAATGACCAGGGAGTTGTTTTGTTTATTATTATCATTTATTTATTGAAAACTTGGCAAGGTGGTGAATGTATGTGAACAAGGAAACTCACTAAGTTCATTAGAACATACAAATGATTGACTTGTGAATGTAGGGTTCATAGAACAAGGAACTCAAGGAAGGACCATGTTAGATCATGATGAGACAAGTGGCATTGAAGAAGTGTCATGCACATAATATAGGGGTCACCTTTAGGAACTTCGCCAAGTGGGGTGATTATGTTGTAATTAGTTAAATTCCATAAAGTCCATAGTGCGGACAATAAACTTTGTTTAAAATTTAAACTTGTTGTATGATTATTATTTGGGCAATGTAGTATGAGTACCGTAGTGTACGATCGATTGACTAGTTCAATTGTGATGCCTATACCCGGATCTGGCATTCGAGTTAGGTAGGGGTGTTACAACTTCCTTCCCCCTTGCAACATACATCGTGTACACCATCCATCAATTTGTCCCTGATTTTTCTCTTTGATGTGCCAAAAAGCCCTTCTCTTATGTCTCAAAACAATAATAGGCATCTCATGATACTTTTCTGGATTAGCCGACACGTGCACACCCAAAGCCAAGATGATGCTCTCTTGAGTCACCTCATCTACATATGGATTGGAATAGATAAGGGATTTGTCAAAATTAATCATTTGGCCCAAGAACACCTTATACTCCTGAATAATCTATCATAGGTTCTTTGCTTCTGCAATTTTAGCCTCACCAAAAACCAAACTACCATATGCAAAAAGTAAGTGGGAAACCACTAGGCCAGCTCTAGAAGTCTTTGTCCCTGTCACCAAACCACCTCTAATTGCCATACAAGGTAAGGAAGAGAGGCTTTCGTTGCAAAATAGGAACAAAAGAAGGCTTAATGGATCACCTTATCAAAGCCCTCTATTTCGCACCACATGCCCACGAGCCTGCCAATTAACCACTACAGAATAAGTAACTAACCACACACATCTCATTATGAGATCCACCCAAGTAGAAGCAAAGCCCAATTTTGTCATGACTACCTCCACAAAATGCAACTCAATTCAGCCGTAAGCTTTGCTCATATTGAGTTTCAAAGAGAACAAAACTTTACAACACCCTCGTCGTCACTGAATAGAGTGAAGCATCTCAAAAGCCACAATCCCATTATCGATAATCAGTTGACCTGGCAGAAAGGTACTCTACATTTTTTCAATACAATAAGGCATAATGAGTTGTAGTTTATTCACGATTGCCTTCAAAATAATCGTGTACAACATATTACACAGACTAATGGGATGAAAATGAATCATATTAGAGGGATCGTGCCTCTTCGGGGTTAGGAAAATATTTGTGTGATTTAAAGTAGACAACGTCCTTGCTCCGTTCTAGAAATTTAAACCGACAATTTGCCAATACCTTTGATAAATAAAGTCGAAATGTCATCCCTTCAAGGTGCTTTGGTCGGACTCATATCTTTAAAGGCATTAACAATCTCCTCCGTAAAAGGCTTACATAAAAATGCATTCATACCCTCAGTCATAGTTGGATGAATATCAGACAGAACATGGCCCAGGTTTGCTCGTCCATGAGTAAAAAACAACTCAGAATAATATTAACATGCAACCGTACAAATTTCCTCATCGCCTCCCACAACCGCACCGTCTCAAGTCTCCATCCTGATAATCTATTTCAATTTGTTTCGATGTGTAGCAAAACATTGGGAAAAAATGGTGTTCTGATCGCCATTACAAAGCCAATTGGCCTGTGCC
Organism: Gossypium longicalyx; assembly: GCA_025698465.1. NCBI lineage: Eukaryota > Viridiplantae > Streptophyta > Magnoliopsida > Malvales > Malvaceae > Gossypium > Gossypium longicalyx. The sequence continues at coordinate 32,706,867 of CM047006.1, forward strand.
CGCTGTTCCTAGTACTGTTCACCCTTATCAATTTCCAGATTCAGTTGCATCTTAAAAATGATCAACTATTCAATTGTCTCATCAGTCAGAACATCTATGCTCAATTTTTTGATTTTTCACTAGAGTTGAAGACATGTCGAAGACATGCCCATCTCATTAAGCCCTGACTCACCAAAGACAACCGTGTTAGAACATCACCATACGCCTGTTGGAAAAATCCCAATTTGAAAAATGGTTTTCTTGCATAGTGAAAAGTTAAACTTTTGAAAATAAACCCAGTTTGTGATATTTATAGCAATAAAACTTAACCAAATTTGTACCTATGTTTTCGGGTTAACGGATATTTGTTGTTACCAACTTTCAACCAAACAATCTTCTTCGCTATTCTCGTACCATGAACTACTTCGAGTGTAGGCTCAAGCTAATTGAATCGAAACAAGGAACTAGAAAAAGTTTTTTCTCCTATTGGGGTGAAAACGAAAATTCTTCTTTCTTAATAAAAATCAATAAAATTGTTATTCTGAAAAATATATGTAAAAGTTTAGAATAAATTCTCTCTTTTTTCTCATAAAATAACAATCTCTAAAAATTGTGTTAATAGCTCTACTGGTGCCATCTATTTATAGGAAGAGAAGGTAAAACCCTTGTTGAGTTGCAGTGGTTTATTTCAAATAGAAAAATAAGATCTTACTTAGAATAGGACTAGGGTGGACAACATACTCTAGTATTCAAACTATGGTTGTTGCCCCGTTCATATCCATAAGGGGATTTTGGGCCTTTCTGACATCGAGTCACATTATGAGTACTTCCTAGGCATTTTTGACCCAGTACTCTATAATGTGATCAAACTCGATTCAACTTTTCTATTTCCCAAAATAAACTTTAATATATATATATATAACAATTTTCTCATCTCTATTTTACCCCAAGAAAATTTTAACGATTTTGCCCCTAATAAAATTTTGAGAAAATATGTTCAATATTTCACAATTCAACATGTTCACTATGATCGAACGATTTATTTCTATTTTTAGGCTTTAAAATAGTCCAAAAACATAAACTCATTCTTTGGATTACTTTTAAGTAATCCATATAGGATTACAAATAGATCATTTCGATTTCAATTTTTGGAAACCTACATTTATTTTCAAATGATTCCATTTCTCTATTTCAAAGAAAACCATAACCGTTCCTGAATGCTTCACATTTCTCTTTTCCTATCCATTTCGTTCATTTCTATTCAAACACACAATTTATTTCTGGTTTCAACAAGCTAGCGAAGGGACTGATTGGACATATGTGGTTGAGGCTCAAATTATTTATAATTAAGTTTTGACTTTTCGCTTATTAATTATAAGCTTATTTAGTCATGAAGTTATTCTATTATAGTATCGTAATTGAGCTCTCCCCAACGACATACCATTACGAAAGCAACTACCTAGTGCCCATCTAATGACCTTATCATAAGTGTGTTACCCTCAAAAGATATCATTGATCTCTTTGGGATGATATTTGTTCTCCCAATATAATTTTATTTTATCTCATGGTAACCATTACATCTTATTCATGAAAAGTCAATCACTACCAAATAGTGATTAAGTCATCCATCACAAAAACAGACCACCAGTGGTCACGTCTACTTTTATCAACCATGAAATGCCAATGAGAGGATATCATTTATCCTATGTTTTAGGTTTTTAATTCCACTATTGTGAATGACATTACATATTACAGAAGTCGTCAGATAAATATTCCCCACCTTGATCAGATAAATATTCCCACGTCGATCAGACAAAAATGTCCTTATTGGTAAACCTAGTTATTTCTCCTCTTTTACATAAAACTCTTTGAACTTATCAAAGGTTTCACTCTTACGGTGCATCATGTATACATACCCATATCTGGAATTGTAATCTCCCTAACTCGACCTAGACGTTATGGCTAGATTGAGAAGGCTACATTAGCCACGAAAATGGCTAAGCTAACTTACATTACTTTTGAAGACTTTAAATAAACTCATTTAAAAGAAAAACCGTATTTGCACTTTGAGTTAGTTTAAAAGAGTTCATTTATTAGATAATCTATACTTAAGACTCATTTTATTATTGGTAGTGTTGTTTAAGAAAAAACCGTTTGCTTGTCACTATTCTTTGTAAAAACTCGATGTTAAACTAATGCAGCAGAAAAACCATTTTTCAAGTTATTTTGGAAACTTAGTTTCCTTTCGATTTATTTTTCAAAAATGGTTCATTTGCAATGCAGTGGAAATTAGGGAACAATGTCAAATTTTACTTAAGCCCGATATCATTCATATTTCGGTTGTTATACTTGAGTAATCCATGCATGCAAAAATCCCCAAAGGGAAAGTTATCAAGCCACAGACCAAAATTAATTAAAAATTACAAACCAAAACCAATAAAGACTTAATGATACTTATTAAGAATAGTTTGAGGTCCAAGGTGATTCTCCAAATGCCGAGTCTAGTCTTAATTTTGAGGTTTATTTGAAATGTTAAACACTATTAGGGTGAGCTTATGAAAGCTAAATGTGAGTTGAACAATTATTTAAATAGACATAAATATCGAATACAGTAAAACATATTAGCTTTAACAAAAGAACACAAAACCATCAATTGAATTCCATACCATTACATAGCCATTATCAAATTGATGTCAAACGGTGTATGAGCATGAGTCATTATTCATTCGACTAACAATCATTAATTTTGATACCATTCAATACAACACAATACAATATGTACCATAGAGCAATAATATTCGAATATGTCATGAGCATGATGCAATGCAAACAGGTTCCTACCCATACCATCTGCTACACACCACGAGTTTCTCATAACCTATTTGCCAAACTCCAACAAATGTGAGCATAGCTCGATTTGAAAAATGTAACACCCCTAACTCATATCCGTTGTCAGAATAGGGTTACAGATCATTACTAGAGTTCACATTTCAGAACTATATATAAAAAAAAATTTAAAACATTTAATTCATATGATCAATCACAATAAAATCAATCAATAGCATACATATTGTCCCTTATACGAGCCCTCGAGGCCCTTAAAACACATCCTTAAAACACATTAGAAACAAATAGGGACAAAATCAGGAACATATAGAAATTTCAAGGAAAAGATGAAAATTTACAAACTGCAGTGGTCACACGGTCGTGTGGCCAGGCAATGTGACACACACGGCCAAGAGAGACACCTGTGTCTTAGGCTGTGTAGGCATTCGAAATAAGGACACACGACTGTGTCCCAGCCCATGTCTGTGCCTGTGTAACTCACTGACTTTGGTCACTCGACCAAACCACGTGCCCGTGTGTCAGGCCATGTACCCTTCAAAACAACCTCACACTCTCGTGTGTCAGGCCGTGTGCTAGGCCGTGTAAAACCTAACTTGTAACCCTTTGAAAACTACAGGGAAAACACGGCTGTGCTACCTAGTCGTGTCTCACACACAACTGAGACACACGCCCGTGTCTGTAACACCCCTAACCCGTATCCGTCGTTGGACTAGGGTTAAAGGCATTACCGGACAAATCAAAACATTTAACAAACAATTCAATAACATCATCCACAATTTAGTCAAACATCATTATAAAGTCCCTTATATAGGTCATCGAGACCTTAATCATTCTTTAGAAAGGGGTCATACCTACAAGCATAAAACCAAACACATTTGCACTATAATTTCATCCAATTTCAAACCCAAATCATGCAACTTCCATGCCAGTTCATTATCAACAATTTCCACACTTGTAACACATATCAAAATACATAATTCTATGTTATAAATCACACGACATTCTTACCAATTCCACAATTAAGCACATACCAAACTTACCACTTCTCTTAGCTATTCATGTACACATCAAGCATACTACAATTGCATCACATATCATATACCAAAATCAAACCATAAGTTCAACACAAACTAGCCATATCACATGGCTAAATATATATTCATTACAAAACATATCCAAATACTTCGAGCCTATACATGCCATACTATTATATTTACAATGTCAAAAGGTACCAGAACAAGGTTTGATAGTGTGGTGACGATCCTCGACGATCCCTAAGCTCCCGATAGCTACGATATCTATAAAACAATGAAAACACACACAAAGTAAGCTTTCAAAAGCTTAGTAAGCCATATACAAATAAACTTATCAACTTAAACATATAAACATCATAAAATACATATACTTCATGGCCAAGATACTAACATTTACCACATAGTTCACATACAATTCACATATTTCCAATCCATTTTCTCATATAACATATTTTCTCATAATTATACCATATATTCACAAAAGGTAAATTTACTTACCTTTCATTTTCAACATAGTATATAATTCAAACGTACTAGTATAGAATATGCATTTCACATAAACATTTGTATCTCAGAATGCCTGTTGAACCGTTTGAAATCATAAGGATACTCAGATAACTTAGAAAGCTCGTACAATGCCAACGTCCCAGACGTGGTCTTACATGTAATCAAATATCGATGCCACTGTCCCAGACTTGGTCTTACACGAAATCAAATACGATGCCAATGTCCCAGATGTGGTCTTACATGAAATCAAATACGATGCCAATGTCCCAGATATGGTCTTACAAATAAATCATAAGTCGATACCAACGTCCTAGACATGGTCGTACAAGATAACACATATTGGATCCTATGTCATGACATATGTATCCTAATTATTCTTAAGGTTCGTATGGGACTTTTCGGACGTCGGAACTTTGTCTATACTTTCTCGGATGTCTTATAATCAAAGCATAAAGCCAATCATCATTGTTCAATAACATATAAGCATAAATAAACCATTTCAAATACATTTATTTGTATATATACTTATCTCGTACGGAAATGAACGGAAACGAGCGACTATTCAACGACTTTTGTTTCCCCCGATCTAATTTCGTTTTCTTTGTTTCTTGATCTATATAAATTCAAATTTAACTCTTTTATTCACCAAATCATTCAAATCAATCCAAAAACACATATTTAGTGCATTTTACAAATTAACCCTCATATTTTCATTTTTTGACAATTTAGTCCCTATTTCACAAAATCACAAAATACACATAATTTCCTTTCACCCATTCTTAACCGAATCTTTATGGTGTTCATATAAGCTCACATATTTCATTTATTTCACATTTTAGTCCCTCAATCTTATTTTCACAATTTAGTCCAAATTACTCAAATTCATCAAAAATTTAAAGACAAAAAATACTTATCAAATACATATCTTTCATTTTTCATCAACTATCATCACAAAGCTCACAAAAGCATCAATGGCATATTTCAAAATCATCAAAAAAAATCAGAAAGTGAGACATAGGCTTGATAGATCACTAAGCAACGATAAAAAAAATGTAGAAATTATCAAAAACCGAACAAAAACGAACCTTTAATTAAGCTTTAGCATGGCCGAACATTCGAAGCTTAAGAACCCTATTATTTTCTTCTATTTTCAGCTGATCAAGGATGAATATAACACCACTTTCATGTTTTCTTTTATTAAATACTTAATTATACAACAATTACCATTTTGCCCATGATTAATAAACATTCAAAACATTTACATATAAGGTCATTGTTGTCCACTCAATCTTACAATGGTCAAATATCAACATAAGGATATTTCATTTACAAAGACATATCTTTTCAACACTTTTAACAAATAGCGTACAACTTTTTACACTTTACGCGATTAGGTCCTTTTAACAAATTGAACACACAATTCATTAAATTTTCATACAAAAATTTCACAGATGCTAATTCACATATCATAATCATAGAAAATAATATTAAAATATTTTTCTGACTCAAATTTGTGGTCCTAAAACCACTATTCTGACTAGGGTCTATGTCGGACTGTTACAATTCTCTCCCTTGAGGGATTTTCATCCCCAAAAATCTTACCGTTGAACAGATTCGGATATTGCTGTCTCATAGCATATTCAGGCTCCCACGTAGCCTCATCGACACCATGTTGATGCTACAATACTTTTACTAACGAAATTTTCTTGTTTCGTAATTCTTTAACCTCACGAGCTAGGATACAAATTGGTTCTTCTTCGTAAGTCATATCAGACTGAATCTCAATCTCAAACGGAGATATCACATGTGAAGGATCAAATCTGTATCGTCGAAGCATCGATACGTGAAATACATTGTGAATATTTTCTAGCTCAGGTGGCAACAACAATCTATATGCAACTGGTCTGATACGTTCGATAATTTCATACGGCCCAATAAACCTCAAACTCAATTTGCCTTTTCTACCGAATCGAAGTACTTTCTTCAGCGAGGATACTTTCAAAAACCCTTTGTCGCCGATCTCAAATTCAATATATTTTCTTTTCAAATTCGCAAATGATTTTTTACGATCGGAAGCTGCTTTCAAACTATTTCGAATCATTTTTACTTTCTGTTCAATCTCTTTTATCAAATCGACCCGGTGAATCTTATTCTCGCTGAGCTCAGTCTAATACAGCAGTGTACGGCATTTATGACCATATAAGGCTTTGTACGATGCAATTTTAACACTCGGTTGAAAACTATTATTGTAAGCGAATTCAATCAAAGGCAAATACTGTTCCCACGAACCTTCAAACTCAAGAATGCAACATCTCAACATATCCTCGAGTATTTGAATAATCTGGTCGGATTGACCATCCGTTTGCGGATGAAAAGTAGTACTGAAGTGCAATTTTCTACCCAAAGCATCTTGTAATTTCTTCCAAAATTGTGATGTGAATCTTGGATCTCTATCTGATACAATAGACAATGGCACACCATACAGCCTCACAATATTAGAAATATATAACTCAGCTAACTTATCAAGTGAGTAATCGGATCATATCGAAATAAAATGGGCTGATTTCGTCAATTGGTCAACTACAACCCAGATTGTATCCTTCTTTCTCGGAGATACGGGAAAACCCGAAACAAAATCCATTGTCACTCTATCCCATTTCCATTCCGAAATCATAATCGGTTGTAACAAACCGGATGGCACCTGATGTTTAGCTTTAACTTGCTGACAGATTAAGCATTTCGCAACAAATTCAGAGATATCTCTTTTCATTCCAGACCACCAGTAGTGCTATTTTAGATCATTTTACATTTTCGTACTACCAGGATGAATAGATAAACGACTGTTGTGAGCTTCATTCAAAATCATCTGAATCAATTTTGGATTTCTCGGAACACAATTTTGATCTCAGAATCTTAGACAATTATCTTATCAACTCTGAATCCTGAATCAGAATATTGATTACACTGAGCTCGTTTTGCTAAAATCTCATTATCAAACTTCTAACCTTCGATAATCTATTGAATGAATAACGATCTTGCTTTTAATTCAGCTAAAATCGAACCATCATCGGACAAAACCAAATGAGCATTCATCACACACAATGCTAACAGTGATTTTCGACTCAAAGCATCAGCAACAACATTTTCTTTTCCCGGATGATAATCAATAACAAGCTCGTAGTCTTTTAACAGTTCTAGCCATCTTCTCTGTCACAAATTCAAATCTTTCTGAGTCATCAAATATTTCAAACTCTTATGATCAAAATATATGTGACATTTCTCATTAAAGAGATAGTGGCGCCATATTTTCAAAGCAAACACAATCGCAGCAAACTCAAGGTCGTGCGTCGGATAGTTCTTTTCGTGCGGCTTTAACTGTCTTGAAGCATAGGCAATGACTTTGCCTTCCTGCATCAAAACACATCCTAGACCATTCAAAGAAGCATCACTATAGATCACAAATTCTTTACCTGATTCAGGTTGTACTAACACTGGAGCTTCAGTCAAAAGGGTTTTCAACTGATCAAAGCTTTTCTGACACTTTTCTGACCAATCAAATTTCACATCTTTCTAAAGCAATTTTGTTAACGGAGTTGCAATCATAGAAAAGCCTTTTACGAACCATATAAAATAACCAGCAAGTCCCAGAAAACTTCAGACTTTGGAGACATTCCTCGAAGGCTTCTAATCCAAAATAGCTAAAATTTTGCTCGGATCAACTCGGATACCTAATACTGATACAATATGACCCAAAAAACTGACTTCTCGTAACCAGAACTCACATTTACTGAACTTCGCATACAATTTCTTATCTTGCAAAGTGTGCAACACTATTCTCAGATGTTTAGCATGCTCGGTTTCGTCACGTGAATAAATCAATATGTCATCAATGAATATGACAACAAATCGATCTAAATTCGATCTAAAAATTCTATTCATCAAATCCATAAAAATAGCATGTGCATTAGTTACTCTGAAAAGCATAACTAAAAACTCATAGTGGCCATACCTCGTTCTGAATGCAGTTTTCGAAATATCTGAGTCTTTTACTCGCAACTGATAATAACCTGATCTCAAATCTATCTTTGAAAACACAGTAGCTCCTTTCAACTGATCGAACAAATATTAATTCGAGGCAAAGGATACTTATTCTTGATAGTCACTTTATTCAACTAACGATAATCTATACACATTCTCATCGTGCCATTTTTCTTTTTTCACAAACAGAACAGGAGCACCCCAAGGTGAGAAACTCGGTCTCGTAAATCCTCTATCAATCTACTCTTGCAATTGAGACTTTATTTCTTTTAATTCGGCCGGAGCCATTCTATATGAAGCTATCGAAATAGGAGTAGTTCCTTGTACTAACTCAATGCCAAATTCAACTTCTCGTATTGGAGGTAGTCTCGGAAGCTCCTTAGGAAACACATCAGGGAATTCACAAACAACAGGCACTGATTCAATTTTCCTTTCTGACACTTTCGAATCAATCACATAGGCAAAGTAAGCTTCACAAACTTTTCTCACAATACTCAAAGCTTTCATCGAAGATATCACAGCAAGCAATTCATTCAAATCACTAGATTGAATTTGAACTATTTCATCATTCATGCATCTGAAATCAATAGTTTTCTGTTTGCAATTCACAAAAGCATCATGCAAAGTTAACCAATCCATACCCAGAATTATGTCAAACTCATCAAAAGGTAATAACATCAAATCGGTCAGAAAACAAATGTCTCAAAACATTAACGGGCATTTCTTGCGGACTTTATCAACCAAAACACATCTGCCTAGAGGGTTCGATACTCTAATCACAAATTTAGTAGACTTTACATGAAAAGTCTTACTGTTTACTAAATTCTTGCATATATAAGAATGCATTGATCTAGGATCTATCAAAGCAGTCACAGAAGTATCATAAAGTGTGAAAGTACCTGTAATCACATCTGGAGACAAAACTTCCTCATGAGCTCGAATGGCATAGGCTCTGGTAGGTGCACGAGCCTCGGATCTAACAGTAGTGTCTTTTTTTCCCCTCTGACTTTCACTCACATTTCCCAAATTTCTAGGAGGTCTACCACGAGGTGCATTGCCACTTGGCCTCAGATTTTGTACAATTTCTCGCTCGACAGATTCAGGGCAATCACAGATAAAATGGTCAAATGATCCGTATTTGAAACAAGATCGATCATACAATCTACAATTGCTAGGATGTCTTTTACCAGAGTGTTTGCACTCGGGTCGACCAGATCGTACATTTCCAATACTGGCAATAGAAGTAGCTAGAGCTCTGAAGCTCAAATGTGATCTAGCACGATCTCTACTTGAATGTCCCATATTAGCCTCTGAACGGCTATAATCATCTTTAAACTTCTTTGATACAAATTGAAATGACTTGCTCGATGATCTCTTTCGCACTTCTCCAGCTTCTGAATCAGCTTTTCTTTTCTCTTTCCCGAGTTCTTCAACTTTATAGGCCCGTTCAACAAGTACAACGAATTCTTTGATCTCAAGAATCCTGACTAACAAGCGACTATCCTCTTTCAATCCATCCTCGAATCTCTTTCACATTATAACTTCAGTCGAAACACATTCTCTAGCATACTGACTCAATCTCACAAATTCTCGCTCGTATTTTGTAACAGACATACAGCCTTGTTTCAGTTCAAGAAACTCTTTACGTTTCTGGTTGATAAATCTCTGACTGATGTATATCTTTTGGAATTCAGCTTGAAAGAAATCCCAGGTGACTCTCTCTCTCGGAACTACTGATATCAAAGTCTTCCACAAGTGATACGTCGTATCTCTCAAAAGTGAAATGGCACATTTTATGCATTCATCTAAATTTAATGACAATTCATCAAATACTCTTTCATATTCTCTAGCCAGAACTTGGCTCTTTCAGCATCATCGTTCGTTGTAGCTCGAAACTCTTCAACCCCATATTTTCAAATCTTATCAACGGGAGGCTTAATCAACTGATTCAGATAAGCTTGTGACATAGCAGGGACTTGCGAAGGATTGACCGGGGTTAAGGGTTGTTGTACAGCTGGATTAGTTCAAATATATTGGGTGAACAATCATTCATTATTTGAAAGAAGGCTTGTCTAGCCTCTCCATCATGGCTACTCGTAGCCAGTCTTGTAACATCCCGAATTAGGGCCTAGTCAGAACAGTGGTTTTGGGACCACAAATCTGACATTGAAATATTTATTTTATGATTATTATTAGGTCTAGAATATGATAACATGCATGTGTTAAATTTTCATGAAGAAATTCTTTGAGTAAGGTGTCCAATTGGAAAATAAGAATCAAATTGAATAAATTGCAAAACTTGGATTCTAGAAGCATTTTGCATGAAATTGCTTTAGAATATTTATTAGAAGGTCTTAGGGAACAATTTGCCCAATTTCTAAGTTTTTAGACAAAAATGGGCTTGTATGGATGAAATTTCAAAGAAAAGGCTTAAGGGCATTTTGGTCATTTGGCATTTTAATGAAATAAAATGGGAAAATCAAGCTAAAATCAGCTCATTTTCTTTTCCATTCTGTCGAAACTCCAAGGGTCTCCATAGCTAGGGTTTTCCAACAATTCAAGCTCAATAGTAAGTGCTCCCAAGCCCTATTTTTAATGTTCTTCGTATTTTTAAAATCCCGATAGCTTACTCTCTCTATTTCTACCCATATTTCAGCTAGGGTTCATGTTTAAAAATTTACCCATGCATGAGTTGCTTGTATTTTTATGTTTTATTGAGGAATATGAAAGTTGGATGTGTGTTAAACATCTTTTCCTAGGTGATTTTCATGAAAACCCCTAAAAGGACCTTTTTGTAAAAGGTGTAAAATATGTGGTAGAAATGAGAAATAATGGAAAAAGTGGGCTTCCATAACAGGGAAAAACATTCGGCTAGGCTTGGGTAAGGTAGAAATTCCATGTATATCATTATACGAGCCTAGGGACTAAATTATAAAAAAGTGAAAAGTGAGAGGCAAAATAGTCATTTGGACCGAGGGTGAAATTTAGACTTGAAAAGTAAAATGTGGGTAGTTAATGATTTATTTTATTGTTATAGACCTTGAGGAACAAATTCCAGAGGTCGATTAAGGAAAACGAAAGGTTTCGAAATAACTGAAACACGATACCGAGACGAATACCAGGTAAGTTCGGATAACTTAAAGTAAACTCATAATATGCCTAATTGTATGATTTATGAATGTATGATAATTGCATTTGATGATGACATGAAAATACATGAAATGCATTCTTATCTATGACATGATGAAAATTGTCTCGGTTGAGGTTAAAAAGGAAGTTCGATGGATAAACCATGATTTATATGTGACTTGAGATCCTGCATGTGCTGTAGAAAGGATTTAGCCCAGACGGATAATCTGTTGATCTCAAGTATAGAAAGGATCTAGCTCGGACGGGTGTTCCTTGAGTGATCTAGCCTCTCGAAGAATATTTGTACATTATGGATTTAGCCCGGTCGGGTAATCCGATTAGGGCCTGAATTTAGCCTAGACTGGTAATTCAGATCTGAGCTCATTAAGGGTGTTTGTCGCTATAAGGGATTTAGCTTGGACTGGTAATCTCGTCGTAAGATGTGAGGTTCACGAGAGTGCATACATGAGATGATCGCTTTTATGAATTGACGGTAAATGGATAATCCATCGAGATTTCCTAGAAACTGAACGGGATTAATATGATGTATATTAATGAAATGTTGAATGATGAGCTCATCTAAGATATATTACATGGTGCATTGTTATGTGGCTAACCTGTTGATTGAGTGCATGTAATAGGGAAACCATTTCATGCTTGTTGGTTTTATTGCCCAATATGGTTGTATGCTAATTACTTGGTAAGTTTACTTTCCAGTTATTCGGGTTTACTAAGCATGTAAATGCTTACCCATCTCATTTCCCTGTCTTACAGTGCTCGAGGACTCGTAAAGATTGGAAGACGGTTGGAGAGTCAACATACTATCAACTAGTCCAGCTTTGGTATATAGATACTTTTATTTTGTTCAATGGCATGTATAGGGCTTTGGTTCATTTTTTGATATGTGTAATTTGAATTGCCCATATGAAGGCTTGTAAAAGTTTACATATCTTCTTGTATTTGGCCATAGGAATTGGCTTATTTTGAAGTGGGCTATGACCTACAAATTTATGCATGCTTATGTTTGCATGAGATGACCATAATTGGCAATAAGTTACAAAAATGAGCCAATCTTTAAAGTGTTATTAAGACATGGAAATCCTTGAATCAAAGGAAATAACATAGCATGTGCAAAACCGATAATATGAGGTTTACATGCAATGAGGTTTATTAAGGTTATATGTAAATGTATAGTCTAGCCTTATTATGTATTAAAGTAACCTATAAGTGTGATTGGTTGATAGAGGGTGACCAAAGGCTTGGAAAATTGCCCAATATGGTTCAGACGGGTAGACACACGAGCGTGTGTCTAGGCCGTGTATGACACAAGGATTGCCCCCACGGGTGGGTGGTATGGTCGTGCGCCCCTGCACCTAAAATTTTAAGTCAGTGTCGAGCACGGGCTAGACACATGGACGTGTATCTTGGCCGTGTGCCTCTAAATGCATGCTGACATCATAAACAGAATGCTCGAGTTTTTAGACACGGGTGGTCACACGGGCGTGTCTAGGCCGTATGAAGGACACGGGTCACGGACACGGGCGTGATGCTCAGTCGTGTGAAAACCCTTGTAGGTTTGAAATGAAAAATAATTTTCATAAATTCAACATGGGTAAGGGACACTGGCGTGTGCATTTCCTGCACACGGACATGTGAGGCTTTACTTAGGAGAATTTTTATGAACTTTCGTAAGTTCTCGATTTAGTGCCGGATCATTTTCAATGTGTGTGTAGGGCCTCGTGGGCACATAACAGGGACATTTAAACAAAATTTGATTGGTTTTATGTCAGAATGAAATTTATAACCCATATTTCCCTGGAAATGTTCAAGTACATGTCTGATAACACCTCGTATCCAGTCTCGGTCTTGGGTACGGGTGAGGGGTGTTACATTTAGTGGTATTAGAGCTACGATTTAGTCAGTTCTAGGACTACTGTAGAGAGTATTGAGTTTCACTATACATGCCATTGTTTGAACATTGATAGTGTGACATCTCCTAACTGTTTAAATTGTTTTGAATATAGTAAATGTCTTTCAATCAAGTACAAGATGAGTCCGAGGGATTCGAGAGTCATGCTCCAGCTTTCGTACAAGTTGTATCTAGTAGTAGTAGAAGGCTTATGTCTGAATGCTGAGAAGAGGCCTGAGCTGCCTTCTTTGACATGATGGATAATGGTTTGGGATTATTTAAGGAATCGCCCCAACATACCACGACATCCCCCGCCTCCTAACCAGCCTGATGAGGATTTGCCACGAGGTATGACACCTGTAAGAATTGGTAAAGCCCCTATAGATAAACTTAGAAAGCATGGGGTTGAGGAATTCAGAGCTAAAATTGATGATGATGCTAAAGGGGCTGAGTTCTGGCTTAAGAACACTACATGAGTATTGGACGAATTATCGTGCACACTTGAGGAGTGCCTAAAGTGTGCCGTGTCTCTCTTGAAGGATACTACATACCACTGGTGGAAGACCGTATCTTCAGTGGTGTCAAAGGAAAACATCATTTGGGAATTCTTCTAAGTAGAGTTTAGGAAGAAATATATCAGTCAAAGGTTCATATACTTGAAGCAAAAAGAGTTTCTAGAACTCAAACAAGGAAATAAGACTGTGGCAGAATCCAAAAGGGAGTTTGTAAGGCTAATTCAGTATGCAACTAAATTGGTTCAAACTAAGTCAGAAACGTGTAAACGCTTCGAGGAAGGGAGGAAATCAAGTTGTTGATTGGGATTCTTGAAATACGAGAGTTTGTTGCATTAGCTGATCAGGCCAAGAAGGCTGAAGAGCTCAATAATGAAAGAAAGCAAGCAAAGAGAGAAGCTTGAGTTTCGAGCAAGAGATCCAGTGGTAAGACACTCTTGTTTCCCACAAAGAAATCAATGAGTCAACATGAATGCTCCACTTCATCGGTGGAATATTTGGGTAAAGTGAGAAGCTCCAAACAACGTAATAAGAAGTCTTCCTCCCCGATGGTGACTAGTGTGGGGAGTGTGGATGACCAAAAGCCAAAGTGTAAGAGCTGCAACAAATTTCACTTTAGATAGTGTAAGTTTCAGATGTGGTTCTCTTGACCACTTCCTCAGGGACTACCCAGAGCAAAATGAAAAAGAAGTGTAAGTATCCCTGAAGTCGAGTGCTCCTATTGCACGAGGTAGACCTCTGAGGTATCCTGGAAGTGCTAGTGGCAGTCAAGTTGTGGCCAAAGACACTACAAAATCAGAGGCTCGAGCCCTGGCAAGAATGTAAGCAATACGCGCTCGAGAGGAAGCCTCTGCTCCCAACATTATCACGAGTACTTTTTCTCTTTTCAATACATTTGTTGTTGCCTTAATTGATCCAGGGTCGATGTATTCATACATTTGCATGAGATTGGTGTTTAGTAGGAACATACCCATTGAACATACGGAATTTATCATTAGAGTGCCGAACCCACTAGGCAAATCAGTCTTGGTTGATAAGGTTTGTAAGAATTGTCCTATGTCGATTCAAGGTCATTGCTTTTCGGCTAACCTTATGTTGCTACCATTTGATGAGTTTGATGTAATACTTGGTATGGATTGGTTAGCCCTGCATGATGTAATTATAAACTATGGTAGCAAGTATATTGAATTAAAATGCCCAGATAGTGAGATTCTACAGGTGGATTCAAGAGAATTGGATACGCCGCCGGTTGTAGTCATGGCAATGGTTGCTCAGAAATTTGTGAGAAAAGGGTATGGAGCCTACCTTGCTTTTGTATTGAACACTAAGGAAATGGAGTTGAAGATTGAGTCACTAAGGAAACGGAGTTGAAGATTGAGTCTTTGCCAATAGTATATGAATATCTAGACGTGTTCGCAGAAGAATTACCCAGGTTACCTCTTGAAAGAAAGATAGAGTTTCGTATTGAACTAATGCCAGGAACAGCTCCCATTTCTATTGCTCCGTACCGGATGGCACCAACCAAGCTGAAAGAGTTAAAAGCACAGTTGCAAGAGCTGACGGATAAAGGTTTTGCAAGGCCAAGTTTTTCACCTTGCGGTGCCCCTATATTATTTGTAAAGAAGAAAGATGGTTCGATGAGACTATGTAAAGATTATCGCCAACTGAACAAGGTAACTATCAAGAATAAGTATCCTTTGCCAAGGATCGATGATTTGTTCAATCAGTTGAGAGGAGCCACCATGTTCTCTAAGATAGACTTGAGTTTCAGCTACTATCAGTTGCGAGTTAAAGAATCGGACGTGCTTAAGACAACTTTCAGAACGAGGTATGGCCATTATGAATTTCTTATCATGCCGTTTGAGTTAATGAATGCACCAGCCGTATTCATGGACCTAATGAATAGGATCTTTTAGCCATACTTGGACAAGTTTGTCGTTGTGTTCATTGACGACACCTTGATTTATTCTAAAAATGAGACAGAGTATACAAAGCATCTGAGAACTGTGTTACAGACCTTACATGAAAAACAATTGTATGCTAAGTTTATCAAGAGTGAGTTTTGGCTCCAAGAAGTTGGATTTTTGGGTCATATTGTTTTGGGTGAAGGCATCCGAGTTGATCTAAGTAAGATCTCTGCTATTGTTGAATGGAAACTGCTTAAAAATGTAAACGAGGTTAGAAGCTTTTTGGGCTAAGCCAGTTACTACCGAAGATTTGTGAAAGGATTCTCCATGATAGTGATTCCAATGACGAGGTTGCTACAAAAAGACATTAGGTTTGAATGGACGAAGAGGTGTCAACAATGTTTTGAGAAGTTAAAGACATTGCTGACTGAAGCTCTGATTTTAGTATTACCTGAGCCAGGAAAAGAGTTTGTGGTCTACAGTGATGCATCCTTAAGTTTGAATGGATGGAGAGGTGTCAACAAAGTTTTGAGAAGTTAAAGATATTGCTGATTGAAGCTCCTATTTTAGTATTACCTGAGCCGGGAAAAGAGTTTGTGGCCTACAGTGATGCATCCTTGAATGGACTGGGTTGTGTACTTATGCAAGATGGCAAGGTGATAGCCTATGCTTCATGGCAGTTGAAGCCACATGAGAAAAACTATCCGACGCACGACTTAGAGCTTGCTGCCATTATGTTTGCCTTGAAAATTTAGAGGCATTATTTATATGGTGAGACCTGTCGTATATTTACTGACCACAAGAGTTTAAAGTATTTGATGACTCAAAAAGAATTGAATCTAAGACAACGGAGATAGTTAGAATTAATTAAAGATTATGAACTGATCATTGACTATCACCTGGGAAAGGCGAATGTGGTCGCTGACTCGTTAAGCAGAAAATCTTTGTTTGCACTGAGAGCCATAGATGCTCGATTGGAGTTGCTTGATGATGGTTCAGTTTTGGCAGAGCTAGAGGCTAGGCCGACATTTCTGCAGGAAATTTATAATGTTCAAACTAATGATAATGACCTGCAAGCTAAAAGAACTCAATGTGAGTAGGGCATTGAATTAGATTTTCAGATCAGTCCTGATGGATGTTTGATGTTCAGAGATAGGGTTTGTGTACCCAAAGATGATGAGCTTATTCGGAAAATTTTACAAGAAGCACATGATAGCCATTTGTCTATTCATCAAGGAAGTACCAAGATGTACAATGATTTGAAAAAAATGTACTAGTGGAACGGCATGAAAAAAGACATTTCTGAATTTGTATCGAAATGCTTGATATGTCAGCAAGTCAAAGCTAAACATCAAGTACCTTCAGGTTTGTTACAGCTTGTGATGGTCCCCGAATGGAAGTGGGACAAAGTTACTATGGATTTCGTGACAGGATTGCCATTGACCCCGAAAAAAAAAGATGTCATATGGGTTGTGGTAGATAAGTTGACGAAGTCAGCTCATTTTATTTTGGTAAGAATGGATTACTCTCTTGATAAGTTGGCCGACTTGTACATATCAGAGATTGTGAGATTACACGGGGTACCATTGTCGATTATTTCAGATAGAGGCCCGAGATTCACTTCGAAATTCTGGAAGAAGTTATAAGAAGCCTTGGGTACAAAATTAAGTTTTAGTACGGCTTTTCACCTGTAGACTGATGGTCAGTCTAAACAGATGATTCAGATTCTTGAGGATATGTTGCGATGTTACATCCTCGAATTCTAGGGTAGCTGGGAGAAATACTTACCATTGGTAGAATTTGCCTACAGCAACAGTTTTCAAACGAGTTTGAAGATGGCGCCTTATGAGGCCTTATATGATAGAAAGTGTCAAACTTCATTGTAATAGACAGAACTCAAGGAAAGATAGATTCACGGGGTTGACCTAATCAAGGAAACTGAAGAAAAGGTTAAAGTGATACGAGATTGTTTAAAAGTGGCATCGGATAGGCAAAAGTCATATGTTGATCTGAAAAGAAAAGAGATTTAGTTCCAAGTTGGAGTAGAGTATTCTTGAAAGTATCTCCATAGAAAAAGGTATTGAGATTTGGCTGGAAAAGCAAACTGAGTCTGCAATTTATCGGACCGCACGAGATCACCGAAAGAGTTGGACCATTAACCTATCTTTTGGCATTGCCACCCAAACTGGAAAAGATTCATGATGTGTTTCACATATCTATGTTAAGACTATATCAGTCAGACCCCTCTCATGTGATTTCACCGACGGAGATTGAGATTAGACCAGACATGACCTATGATGAGGAACCGGTCAAGATTTTGGCTCGTGAGATTAAACAGTTTAGAAATAAAGATGTGGCTTTTGTAAAGGTTTTGTGGCATCGACATGGTGTGGAAGAGGCTACATGGGAGCCGGAAGAAACCATGAGAAGCCAATACCCGAACCTGTTTACTGGTAAGACTTTCGAAGACCAAAGTCCCTAAGGGGGAGAAACGTAACATCCCGAATTAGGGCCTAGTCAAAACAGTGGTTTCGAGACCACAAATCCAACGTTGAAATATTTATTCTATGATTATTATGAGGTCTAGAATATGAGAACATGCATGTGTTAAAGTTTCATGAAGAAATTCTTTGAGTAAGGTGTCCAATTGGAAAATAAGGACCAAATTGAATAAATTGCAAAACTTGGATTCTAGAAGCAATTTGAATGAAATTGCTTTAGACCATTTATTAGAAGGTATTAGAGAACAATTTTCCCAATTTCTAAGTTTTTGGACAAAAATGGGCTTGTATGGATGAAATTTCAAAGAAAGGGCTTAAGGGCATTTTGGTCATTTGGTATTTTAATGAAATAAAATGGAAAAAATGAAGCTAAAATCAGCTCATTTTCGTCCCCATGCTGCCGAAACTCCAAGGGTCTCCATAGCTAGGGTTTTCCAACATTTCAAGCTCAATAGTAAGTGGTCCCAATCCCCGTTTTTAATGTTCTTCGTATTTTTAAAATCTCAGTAGCTTACTCTCTCTATTTCTACCCATATTTCATGCTAGGGTTCATGTTTAAAAATTTACCCATGCATGAGTTGCTTGTATTTTGATGTTTTATGGAGGAATATGAAAGTTGGATGTGTGTTAAACATCTTTTCCTAGGTGATTTTCATGAAAACCCCCTAAAAGGACCTTTTTGCAAAAGCTGTAAAATATGTGGTAGAAATGAGAAATAATGGAACACGTGGGCTTCCATAAGATGGAAAAACATTCGGCTAGGCTTGGGTAAGGTAGAAATTTCATTTATATCATTATACGAGCCTAGGGACTAAATTGTAAAAAAGTGAAAGGTTAGGGGAAAATGATCATTTAGACCAGGGGTGAAATTTAGACTTGAAAAGTAAAATGTGGGTAGTTGAATGAATTATTATTATTGTTATAGATCCCGAGGAACAAATTTCGGCGGTCGATCGAAGAAAATGAAAGGTTTCGAAATAATCGAAACACGATACCGAGACGAATACCAGGTAAGTTCGGATAACTTAAAATAAACTCATAATATGCCTAATTGTATGATTTATGAATCTATGATGACTGCATTTGATGATGGCATGAAAATACATGAAATGCATTCTTAACTATGACATGTTGAAAATTGTGCCGGTTGAGGTTAAAAAGGAAGTTCGATGGATAAACCATAATTTATACGTGACTTGAGATCCTACATGTGTTGTAGAAAGGATTTAGCCTGGACAGGTAATCTGTTGATCTCAAGTATAGAAAGGATCTAGCTCAGACGAGTGTTCCTTGAGTGACCTAGCCTCCCGAAGAATATTTATACATTATGGATTTAGCCCAGACGGGTAATCCGATTAGGGTCTGAATTTAGCCTGGACTGGTGATTCAGATCCAAGCTCATTAAGGGTGTTTGTTGCTATTGCAAGAGTATGCCCAAAGATCAATCACGAGATGGTTGTAATAACATACTTGGTTTATCATGTTTATTAATATAAGGCGTTGCCATTATTATTCCAGTTTCTTTTCTGTGTGCATAAATAAACTGTTTTATAATAATGTCCTGAGAATAATATGATTATTCTCAAAAGATCCTTAGTCAAGTATTGTTATTGGCTAGGACAATAATAATGCATCAAGACTAACATGTAGTTGATTGATGATAAAGAGTTGTCATTGATATGGAGTGTCAGAATCAATGCATGAATATGTGTGTTAGAGAACAACATATTGGACTGACCCACTATGACTATGTTTCTTGGATTATTATGTAATTGTCACAACATTACTCATAGTGATTAATATGTATATGATCCTCATACTTGAGATCATCTTTATCCCAACATCGTGAGTTGTATATTTTGATACAGTCAAACAAACACCGTAACTGGTTGTTCTATAAAGACTGATGTTGGATATACCACAATCTATGTTGAGGGATATAGTTGATCAATATAGGATAAGCCCCTCCTACATAATGGGAGTAATATCTCAAGCCACTTGATTGAGTGAGGCTAGAAATGCATGGCCATGCTCAAATAAGTTGATATGAGATGTCATACTTATTTGTGTATCATAGTCTACTCGAGGTATCAAGAAACATGGGATGGACTATGCAAGTGTGACTATTCCATGACTTGTGTCCATTCCAAAGATACAAGACTTAAGGATGAATGCATGAAAGGTTAATCACAAAAGGTTATGTCGAATCATGACTTCTTGTAACTTAGGTAGCATTGATGCATTGCTAGATGCCACTCATTGTTTGTAACATTAGAATCGTTCTAATATTACTGCTAACGTTACAAGAACCTATAGGGTCACACCCTATGCTTGAAATGAACGAGGTAAAACATAGTTGGTATATTGCTTGGTTGTCACATGAATTAAATTAATTATAGAATTAATTTAATTGGGCAATCAAATTGTTGAACATACTATTTATGTACAAGGATGTTGTACACATAATCGTAACATAATTTTATTGATATATGAATTTAGTTCAGATATAAGTTTAAATAAATATAGTTTATCAAATCTTTATTATAATTAATGTAATTATAATTTTTCGGTTAAACATTATTATATTTATTTGAATGATAATTATTATGTTCGAATTAATTTTAATGAAGTAAAATTCGTTATAAATATAAACCAATTAAGAGTAAGTTATATATAGCAAGGGTAAAAAAAACCCTAAAAAGGAGATATATATAACTAGCCCGAAAATATGAAAGTGGTCTAGTAGCCATTTTAGCAAAATACTCTTTGAAATTAGTTTTCTGGGATTTCTACCGTTCATTGTCAATCGGGTGGACTACGTAGAGGCCGACATCGGAAAAGGTTACGGCTTGGTTCGATAATGGTTCAACATTCCTGTTGCCTAGGCGACGTTGTCTACTCAGATTGAAATTTCGGTAAATTCGAAACCTTTTTATCACCCCGATTCATTCCTTACACATGGATCCTTGGTTTGGATCGCTGATTTTTTAATTTTTCGCTGCGCCTTGGAGGCACCGGTGTTCCAACAGTGGTATCAGAGCCACTTGTGTAATACGGACTCGGGCTTAAATACTTGGATGATGCAATTGTATGAGATGCATGTTTCAATTTTATTATGTTATTCCTGTTTAAATCGTTTAAATAAAATCTGATAATTGTTCCTTTCAATAAGTGATTAAATGTTAATCATGATGTTATGGCCTATTCGGTTTTATGTTTTTTACTGTTAACTTTAAGAAATCTGTGATGAAGCAGGGGTGGCATTTACAATTTCCTGTAACAGATTAATGGCCCCTGGTCCATTCGCCTCCGCCTTCAGATCCCCATCATCTTCCAGTATGTTTTGTAATAAATAAACTTAATGGGCCATAAAAGGTTGAAAGGATATTTTATAATTCACTTAGTAAAACGTTGTATAAAGTATACTATTTTTGAAATGCACGGTGTTTGAAATGCATAGTTATAGCCCGATGATCCATTTGATAAAAGGTTGTAATTTTATAAATACGGCTTGCGTGTCGTGCCTTACTACTATTTTTTTGTATTTCTCTTCTCATCTTACTCCCTCATATGTAAAACGAGTTTCTGAATTTTGTAATTTGTAAAAGTTGCTGTGGACTAGACGAGAGGGAAGGTGGGTCGACCAGTGTGGATCGACATCTTGTGAAACGACTTACACCTTTAGGTTCCCTTTTGGTTCTCCCATTGGCTTGGGTTGAACCACCATAGTTTATGGGCTATAACTATTGCATTTATTTATTGCTTTACTTATTCATGTATGAGATGCTATGGATGTCTAAAGCATGCAAATTTGGAAATA
Source organism: Gossypium longicalyx (assembly GCA_025698465.1). Lineage (NCBI taxonomy): Eukaryota > Viridiplantae > Streptophyta > Magnoliopsida > Malvales > Malvaceae > Gossypium > Gossypium longicalyx. The sequence goes on from CM047006.1 coordinate 32,729,050, forward strand.
ATAAACCCCATTAATTGATGAGATCAATTAAAAGATTAAATGGACTAAAGTAGACCATAATTGGTGAGATGTAACACTCTAATAAAAATCCCTCTATTAAAATATTAAGTCAACATGGCCTTCCAATTTATGCCCTCGTTAAGGCCTCGATCAATACTATGTAGGTTTTGCCAAAGTGAAGTACTAGTATTTATCTTGGTTAAACGCGAAGAATAAACAAGTGATATTCGCTGGTTAAAAATTGGTTAATGACTTAACTAGGTTACTCTAATAGGATTAGAAACCTAGAGGCAAGTTATTTGGATAAATCATAAGATGATTAGAACAAGAGTTGTTCACCAAATTGTAGGAGTTACATATGATGTAATTAGCAAGTGTTGCTTACCTAAATAACCATAATCTTGAGAGTAAAGCCAAAGCTGACTTAAGAGGAGGTGAAATATGGATCCTTAACCCACTAGAAATACTTTCAAGAAAGTCTTTCCGAAATTAATATATGAGGGTTATTAATTTTAAAATAAAATAGTGGGAACATCTTTTAATAAAGTCCTTTTAATGATTGATATAAACTTGGTAAATTTATTCACACGCATATTTTATTGTTGTAGATATATTATGGCTGCAAACACTAATACACTCTCATTACGATCGGTCCTTGAGAAGGACAAATTGAATGGTTTGAATTTTCTTGACTGGTTTCGTAACTTGAGGATTGTCCTCAAATAAGAACGGACATTATATGTCATTGAAAAACCACTTCCTGATGAACCACCGGCTAATGCCTCGAGGGCTGATAAAGATGCTTACAAGAAGCATCTTGATGAAATGGTAGACGTTGGATGTCTTATGCTTGCCACTATGAATCCTGAGCTTCAAAAGCAACATGAGGATATGGTTGCTAATGATATGATCGAGCACCTGAAAGAACTATATCAAGGGCAAGCAAGGCAAGAGAGGTTCGATATCTCTAAGGCCCTATTCCAATGTAAGCTGGCTGAAGGAAGCCTAGTAGGACCTCATGTTCTTAAGATGATTGGTTATATTGAAAGCCTATCTAAGCTTGGGTTTCCATTGAGCCAAGAGTTGGCCATTGATGTTATTCTGCAATCGTTGCCGGATAGTTACAGCCAGTTTGTCCTCAATTTCAATATGAATGAAATTGACAAGACTCTACCACAATTGCTCAGTATGTTACGAACTGCTAAAGGCAACATGAAAAAGGGTGGACCCAAGCCCATACTGATGGTCCGTAACAACAAGGGCAAGGGAAAGGCTAAAGTCCCGACAAAGCCTAAAGGCAAAGGTAAGCCCAATCTTGGAAAGGGAAAGGCTACACTGAAACCTAAAGGTGGGGTGTCTAAGGAAGGAAACTATTTTCATTGTGGTGTGACTGGACATTGGAAGCGGAACTACCCTGTCTATCTTGAGGAAATCAAGAAGGCCAAAGCAAGCAGAACGTCTGCTTCAGGTATTTATGTTATTGATATTAATTTATCAACTACTACTTCTTGGGTATTAGATACTGGTTGTGGTTCTCATATTTGTACTTCTGTACAGGGACTACAAAGGACTAGGACTTTGGCTAGATGAGATGTGGACCTGCGAGTTGGAAATGGAGCAAGAGTTGCTGCATTAGCTGTGGGAACATATACTTTATCTTTGCCTAGTGGACTTGGTTTAATTTTAGAGGATTGTTATTTTGTGCCCAGTTTGACTAAAAACATTATTTCAATTTCTTGTTTAGACAAAGTTGGTTTTGAGATAATAATTAAGAATAATTGTTATTCCTTTTATCTCAATAATGTTTTCTATGGTTCGGCACAATTGATTAATGGCCTCTATATTTTAGATCAAATGAATCCCATTTACAACATAAATACTAAAAGATCTAAAATAAATGACTCAAATTAAACTTATCTTTGGCATTGTCGTTTGGGCCACATAAGTGAGAAACGCATATCCAAACTCCATAAAGATGGTCTCTTGGATTCATTTGTTTTTGAACAATTTGAAGTATGTGAATCTTGCTTATTAGGAAAAATGTCTAAATCTCCTTTTACTGGTAAAAGTGAACGAGCTAGTGATTTATTGGGCTTAATACATTCAGATGTATGTGGACCAATAAATACACAAGCTAGAGGTGGATTTCACTACTTCATTACTTTCACTGATGATTTCAGTAGATATGGGTATGTTTATCTCATGTGCCATAAATCTGAGTCCCTTAAAAAGTTCAAGGAATTCAAAAATGAAGTACAAAATCAACTGGGCAAAACTATTAAGACACTTCGATCTGATCGAGGTGGAGAGTATTTGAGCCTAGAGTTTGATAATCTTTTGAAGGAATGTGGGATTGTCTCACAACTTACTCCTCCTGGTACTCCTCAATGGAATGGAGTTTCTGAGAGAAGAAATCGAACTTTATTAGACATGGTTTGATCCATGATGAGTCATGCTGATCTACCGACTTCCTTTTGGGGACATGCACTTGAAACAGCTATTTTCACACTAAATCGTCTTCCATCTAAATTGGTTCAAAAGACGCCATATGAGATGTGGACTGGGAAACGTCCCAGTATGTCTTTTATGAAAATTTGGGGTTGCGAAGCTTATGTTAAACGTCAGACGTCTACTAAGCTTGAACCCAAATCTGAAAGGTGTATCTTTGTGGGGTATCCGAAAGAAACCAAAGGATATTATTTCTTTAATCCCACTGAGAACAAAGTGTTTGTTGCTCGGACTGGTGTCTTCCTAGAGAGAGAATTTGTTTCTAGAAAAGGAAGTGGGAGAAAGATTGAACTTGAAGAAATTCGAGAATCACAAGATACCACTGAGCCAGAGATAGAACAACAGCAAATTCCACAATAAATTGAGGAACAAGTAACTGCTGTAGAAACACAACCACCGCATAGATCTTTAAGAGAACGCCATGCACCTGAGAGATATGGATTTCTCATTACAACGCATGGTGACATTCTTCTTATAGATCAAGATCAGCCTAAGACTTATCAAGAAGCGGTGGCGAGCCCAGACTTTGAGAAATGGCTTGAGGCCATGAGATCTGAGATGGATTCCATGTATGGAAACCAAGTTTGGACATTGGTTGACCCACCCGAAGGGGTTAAACCTATAGGGTGCAAGTGGGTTTTCAAAAAGAAAACCGACATGGATGGTAATGTACAAACATACAAGGAGCGATTAGTCGCTAAAGGTTTTCGCCAAATTCATGGTGTTGACTATGATGAAACCTTTTCTCCTGTAGCTATGTTTAAATCCATCAGGATCTTGCTCGCCATAACTGCATTTCATGATTATGAAATCTGGCAGATGGATGTCAAAACAGCTTTCCTTAATGGGAAACTTGAAGAGGATGTGTATATGACACAACCTGAAGGTTTTGTCGATCCAAAGGATGCTGGAAAGATATGTAAGTTACAAAGATCCATTTAGGGATTAAATTAAGCTTCTCGAAGTTGGAATCTTCGTTTTAACGATGCAATCAAAGAGTTTGGTTTTATCAAAAATGAAGATGAGCCATGTGTTTACCAGAAAGTTAGTGGGAACACAATCACATTCTTGGTACTGTATGTGGATGACATACTTATCATGGGCAATGACATACCTACCTTACAGTCTATTAAGACTTGGTTAGGAAGTTGTTTTTCTATGAAGGACTTGGGCGAAGCCACTTACATCTTAGGAGTCAAGATCTATAGAGATAGATAAAGATGACTACTAGGTCTAAGTCAAGGTACATATATAGATAAAGTATTGAAAAGGTTCAATATGGAAGAATCTAAGAGAGGATTCCTACCTATGAGACATGGTATTTCACTCTCAAAGGAAATGTGTCCTTCAACTCCACAAGAGAGAGAACGCATGAGTAAAATTCCATATGCTTATGCTATTGGATCTATCATGTATGCCATGTTATGTACCCGTCCAGATGTCTCATATGCCTTAAGTATGACGAGCAGGTACCAAGTAGATCCCGGTGAAGGTCACTAGACCACAGTCAAGAATATCCTTAAGTACTTAAGAAGAACTAAGGATACGTTCCTAATATATGGAGGTGAGGAAGAGTTAAGTGTAAAAGGTTACACTGATGCCAGCTTCCAAACCGACAAGGATGATTCTCGATCGCAATCAGGTTTTGTGTTTTGCCTTAATGGTGGTGCTGTGAGCTGGAAGAGTTCAAAGCAAAGTACAGTAGCCAATTCTACAACAGAGGCTGAGTATATTGCAGCTAGTGAGGCAACAAAAGAAGCGGTTTGGATCAAGAAGTTCGTTATTGAACTAGGGGTTGTGCCTAGCATATCAGATGCTATAGAACTCCGATGTGATAACAATGGAGCCATTGCACAAGCAAAAGAACCCAGATCTCACCAAAGATCCAAACATATACTTAGGCACTACCATCTTATTCGAGAGATTATCGATCGAGGGGATGTAGAGACATGCAGAGTACCTACAGATGATAACATTGCTGATCCCCTGACCAAGCATCTGACACAGCAGAAGTATGATCGTCACACTAAGTCACTTGGTATTAGATATATAAGTGATTGGTCTTAGTACTAGTGGGAGATTGTAAGAGTATGCCCAAAGATCAATCACGAGATGGTTATAATAACATACTTGGTTTATCATGTTTATTAATATAAGGCGTTGCCATTATTATTCCAGTTTCTTTTCTGTGTGCATAAATAAATTGTTTTATAATAATGTCCTGAGAATAATATGATTATTCTCAAAAGATCCTTAGTCAAGTATTGTTATTGGCTAGGACAATAATAATGCATCAAGACTAACATGTAGTTGATTGATGATAAAGAGTTGTCATTGATATGGAGTGTCAGAACCAATGCATGAATATGTGTGTTAGAGAACAACATATTGGACTGACCCGCTATGACTATGTTTCTTGGATTATTATGTAATTGTCACAACATTACTCATAGTGATTAATATGTATATGATCCTCATACTTGAGATCATCTTTATCCCAACATCGTAAGTTGTATATTTTGATACAATCAAACAAACACCGTGAATCGGTTGTTCTATAAAGATCGATGTTGGATATACCACAATCTATGTTGAGGATATAGTTGATCAATATAGGATAAGTCCCTCCTACATAATGGGAGTAATATCTCGTGCCACTTGATTGAGTGAGGCTAGAAATGCATGGCCATGCTCAAATAAGTTGATATGAGATGTCATACTTATTTGTGTATCATAGTCTACTCAAGGTATCAAGAAACATGGGATGGACTATGCAAGTGTGACTATTCCATGACTTGTGTCCATTCCAAAGATACAGGACTTAAGGATGAATGCATGAAACGTTAATCACAAAAGGTTATGTCGAATCATGACTTCTTGTAACTTAGGTAGCATTGATGCATTGCTAGATGCCACTCATTGTTTGTAACATTATAATCGTTCTAATATTACTGCTAACGTTACAAGAACCTATAGGGTCACACCCTATGGTTGAAATGAACGAGGTAAAACATAGTTGGTATATTGCTTGGTTGTCACATGAATTAAATTAATTATAGAATTAATTTAATTGGGCAATCAAATTGTTGAACATACTATTTATGTACAAGGATGTTGTACACATAATCAGAACATAATTTTATTGATATATGAATTTAGTTCGTATATAAGTTTAAATAAATATAGTTTACCAAAATCTTTATTATAATTAATGTAATTATAATTTTTCGGTTAAACATTATTATATTTATTTGAATGATAATTATTATATTCGGATTAATTTTAATGAATTAAAATTCGTTATAAATATATACCAATTAAGAGGGAGTTATATATAGCAAGGGTAAAAAAAACCCTAAAAAGGAGATATATATAGCTAGCCCGAAAATATGAAAGTGGTCTAGTAGCCGTTTTAGCAAAATACTCTCTGAAAATAGTTTTTTGGGATTTCTACAATTCATTGTCAATCGGGTGGACTACGTAGAGGCCGACATCGGAAAAGGTTGCGGCTTGGTTCGATAGTGGTTCAGCATTCCTGTTGCCTAGGCGTCGCTGTCTACTCATATTGAAATTTTGATAAATTCGAAACCTTTTTATCACCCCGATTCGTTCCTTACACATGGATCCTTGGTTTGGATCGCCGGTTTTTTAATTTTTCGCTGCGCCTTGGAGGCACCGGTGTTCCAACAGCTATAAGGGATTTAGCCTGGACTGGTAATCCCGACATCACCTTATGAGTTTATGTTACGGGGGATTTAGCCTAGACTGGTAATCCCGTCGTAAGATGTGAGGTTCGCGGGAGTGCATACATGAGATGATCACTCTTATGAATTGACGGTAATTGGATAATCCATCGAGATTTCCTAGAAACTCAACAGGATTAATATGATGTATATTAATGAAATGTTGAACGATGAGCTCATCTAAGATAAATTACATGGTGCATTGTTATGTGGCTAACCTGTTGATTGAGTGCATGTAATAGGGAAACCATTCCATTATTGCCTAATATGGTTGTATGCTAATTACTCGGTAAGTTTACTTTCCAGTTATTCGGGCTTACTAAGCATGTAAATGCTTACCCCTCTCCTTTCTCTGTCTTACAGTGCTCGAGGACTCGTAAAGATTGGAAGACGGTTGGAGAGTCAACACACTATCAACTAGTCCAGCTTTGGTATATAGACACTTTTATTTTGTTCAATGGCATGTATAGGGCTTTGGTTCATTTTATGATATGTGTCATTTGAATTTTCCATATGAATACTTGTAAAAGTTTACATATCTTCTTGTATTTGGCCATAGGAATTGGCTTATTTTGAAATGGGCTATGACCTACAAATTAATGCATGCTTATGTTTGCATGAGATGACTTGACCATAATTGGCAATGAGTTACAAAAATGAGTCAATCTTTAAAGTGTTATTAAGACATGGAAATCCTTGAATCAAAGGAAATAACCTCGCATGTGCAAAACTGATGATATGAGGTTTACATGCAATGAGGTTTATTAAGGTTATATGTAAATGTATAATATGGCCTTATTATGTATTAAAGTAACATATAAGTGTGATTGGTTGATAGAGGGTGACCAAAGGCTTGGAAAATAGCTTAATAAGGTCCACACGGGTAGACACACGGGCGTGTGTCTAGGCTGTGTGTGACACATGGATCGCCCCCACGGGTGGGTGGTATGGTCGTCCGTCCCCTGCACCTAAAATTTTAAGTCAGTGTCAAGCACGGGCTAGACACACGGGCGTGTGTCTTGGCTGTGTGCCCCTAAATGCATGCTTATGTCATAAACAGAATGCTCGAGTTTTTTGACACGGGTGGTCACACGGGCATGTCTAAGCCGTGTGAAGGACACGGGCCAGGGACACGGGCTTAGTGCTCAGCCATGTGAAAACCCCTGTAGGTTTGAAATGAAAAATTATTTTCATAAATTCAACACAGGTAGGGGGACACGGGCGTGTCCCAAAGCACACGGGTGTGTGCATTGCCTCCACATGGGCATGTGAGGCTTTACCTAGGAGAATTTCTATGAACTTTCGTAAGTTCTTGGTTTAGTCTCGGATCATTTTCAATGTGTGTGTAGGGCCTCGTGGGCTCATAATAGGGACATTAAAATGAAATTTGATTGGTTTTATGTCGGAATGAAATTTATAACCCGTATTTCCCTAGAAATGTTTGAGTACATGTCCGGTAACACCTCGTATCTGGTCCAAGTCTTGGGTACGGGTAAGGGGTGTTACAGGTCTAGAGTCGGAGGGCGCTGTCCCTTGCGCAGGAGCAGGCACATTACTCTCAACATCATCAGCTACAACTCGTTTGGGATCCATATGCTATATAAAAACACATTTTCATTGTCAGGATTCATCACACTATCACAGTTCAGAAATATGGCATGTATAGCTAGACTCACATACGCTACGTTAGTCCTAGAATCGACTAAACCGTAGCTCTGATACCAACCAAATGTAACACCTCTAACCCGTATCCGTCGTTGGACTAGGGTTAAAGGCATTACCGAACAAATCAGAAATTTAACAAACAATTCAATAACATTATCCACAACTTTGTCAAACATCATTATAAAGTCCCTTAAATAGGTCATTAAGACCTTAATCATGCTTTAGAAAGAGGTCAGGACTAAACCGAGCTCATACAAATTTTTTCGTAGTTTAAACATTTTTCAAAGTTGTACAGTCACATGCCCGTGTGAATAGACCGTGTGCCTCACAAGGCTTTAGACACGCCCATGTGTCTATGTCGTGTCAAAATCGGGCATACATACTGACATGTCCACACGACCACAAGACAGGTCCGTGTGCCAGGCCGTGTGAAAATTAGGGAGGCTAGTGACTTGGGTCACATGGCCAGTCACACGCCCATGTGTCTAACCCGTGGTCGACACTGACTTGGCCACATGGCTTAGCACACGACTGTGTGTGCGACCGTGCGGTCTGCCCAGGCTCATTTCGAAATGGCCCTCGAGCAACATGGCTGAGACATACGCCCGTGTCCCTGCCCGTGTGGGAAAAAAATAGGTCATTTGAAAAGCCAATTTGCCACTCAATTTGGGTCATACCTACAAGCATAAAACCAAACTAATTTGCACTATAATTTCAGCCAATTTCAAAAACAAATCATACAACTTCCATGCCATTTCATTATCAACAATTTCCACACTTGTAACACATATCAAAACATATCATTCTGTAAGCCAAATACATACCAAAACATATGAATTATAACGTTGATATTCACATTCAATTTCACACCACATTCTTACCAATTCCACAATTAAGCACATACCAAACTTACCATTTCTCTTATTTATTCATGTACACATCAAACATACTACAATTGCATCGCATATCATATACCAAAATCAAACCATAAGTTCAAACAAAAACTAGTCATATCACATGGCTATACATGCCATACTATTATATTCATAATATCAAAAGGTACCAAAACAAGGTTCGATAGTGTGGTGACGATCCTCGACGATCCCCGATCTCCCGATAGCTACGATATCTATAAAATAATGCAAACACATACAAAGTAAGCTTTCAAAAGCTTAGTAAGCCATATACAAATAAACTTATCAACTTAAACATATAAACATCATAAAATACATATACTTCATGGCCAAGATACTAACATTTACCACATAGTTCACATACAATTCACATATTTCCAATCCATTTGCTCATATAACATATTTTCTCATAATTATACCATATATTCACAAAGGTACATGTACTTACCTTTCATTTTCAACATAGTATACAATTCAAATGTACCTTTATAGCATATGAATTTCACATAATCATTCGTATCTCAAAATGCCTGTTGAACCGTTCAGAATCATAAGGATACTCAGATAACTCAGACAGCTCATAAATGCCAACATTGTAACGCCCCCACGCCCGAGACCGTCACCGGAGTCGAGTATGAGGTGTTACTAAACTTAATTTAACATTTTAAGAACTTTAGATTATTTGTTTCTACATTCACAGCTTGTTAGCTACTTGCGTTACAGTCACAAGAAAAATCATATCTCGAGTTTCGAAACTCGAAATCAAGATCCGTAAATTTTCCCTGAATCTAGACTCATATTCCTATCTACTAATTTTTTTCTATAATTTTTGGTTGGGCCAATTAGTACATTTTATTAGTTAAAGTTACCCCTGTTTCAGGGCTTGACTGGTCTGACCTCTGTTTACTACGAACCACTTTTATCTCTGTATAAAATTCATATGAATATGAGGTTTATTTCTACTGAAACTAGACTCAATAAGGATTCTGAGGATATAAAATAAGCCACGTAATTATATCTGTACAATTTATGGTGAATTTATAAAGTTGGAACAGGGGATTCAGAAACTGCTCTGACCCTGTTTCACTAAAATTCAAATATCTTCTAACATATAATTCTTTTACCAGTTTAGTTTGTTTAATGTGAAACTAGACATAATAAGCTTCAATTTTATATTTAATCCATCACAAAATTCAATTTCTATGATTTTTAGTAAATTTTCAAACTCACATCAGTGTTGCTGTAATATTCTGTTTATGGCAAATTTCATCCTTTTTATGAATTTTCATGAACTAGGTAACTTATTAACTTTCCATAACATCAAACATATTCTAAACTAACCATTTCCATAATTTATCATTATCAAGCACTTCCTCAACCATTTCATCACCATACCATAAGATCATTTACACAAAATAAGTATTTTGCTATACATGCCATACTTAAATTTACAAGCCATTTTACCGAAAAGTTCTTCCGGATAGTGTGACTGATCCTCCGACCAATCCCGACTCCTGAGCTGGCTTGTCCAAAACTACAATGAGTAAGAAAGAGGGAGTAAGCATAAATGCTTAGTAAGTTCATATGCAAATAATAAGTAACATAACAAAGCAATCATACCAAACAACATTAGCATGGTATCACCAAAACATAAATCTCATTTCTAATCATCTTTCATCATTTTACTACCTTATCGTTATTGTATCAATACTCAACCCGAGGGTTAAGTACATACCTGTCCGAAGTATCCATTTCACATCACTTACCAATACGTCTCTTTTCATCTCAAGTATTCCTTCATTTGAGTAGAACTTTACCCGTTGAACTCATCGGAATATAATTCGGATACGTAGGAAGTTTGCACATAAGTGCCACATATGTAGCCAAGCTACCATGTAACCCGCCCATAAGCGAACTCGGACTCAACTCAACGAGCTCGGGCGTTCGCATCCATAATGAACTCGGACTCAACTCAACGAGCTCGGATGCCTAGTTACATCTCACGAACTCGGACTCAACTCAACGAGTTCGAACATTCGCATCCATAAGTGAACTTCGGACTCAACTCAACGAGTTCGGATGCTCAACCATCCTAGTGACATGTCACTTGTATCCTAATCTATTCCTAAGGTTCAAACGGGATTTTCCTCGAACACATATCCTTGTCGTCTTTCGTAGAGAATGCCTAAACCAATACTCAGTAACAATTATGTTTAACAAGTAATTCACATAATTTGCATTTTATTCGAAATTAACCACAAAGCATATATTTCATGATAAAAATCAGCATATCACATAATTGACATCAATGACTTAAAAATAACAATTATGCTACATTATTTACACATGAACTTACCTTGGTACCAAAATACAAAGGTTTTGCAATTTAATCCACAATCTTTTCTTTTCCTCGATTGGGGTCGTTTCCACGTCTTTCTTGATCTAAAATAACACATTTAGCTTATTTAATACTCACATTATCAAATTAATCCTTAATTCAAATTTTGGCAAAACTACAATTTTACCCCTAAACTTTTGCATATTTACATTTTTGCCCCTAGGCTCGGGATTAAACTTTATTCCTTATTCTTATGTTTTACAACATGCTGATCACTTTTCCCTTCTATGGCAACATCAAATTCTCACTCTAACATGTACTTGTGACTATTAGGTATTTTTACCGATTAAGCCCTTTACTCGTTTTTGCTTAAAATCGAGTAGTACAAGTTGTCTAACATAATTTAAAACATCATATTCTATCATAAAACATCAAAATACACAAATTTCACCTATGGGTATTTTTCCAAATATAAACCCTAGGTTAAATTATTGCTAACATAAGCTTTATCGAGTTATCGGGATCTCAAGAACATAAAAATCATTAAAAACTGGGCTTGGAATCACTTACTATGAAGCTTGAAAGTTGAAGAAACCCTAGCTATGGAGACATGGAGCATTCAGGCAGCAACTAATGGGGAAGATGACTATTTTGTGTCATTTTTCCCATTTTATTTCATTAATTATCCAAATGACCAAAATGCCCTTAATGCCTTTCTTTGAAAATTTTCATGTACAAGCCCATTTTTGTCCAAAATTTTAGAAATTGGTCAAATTGCTATTTAAGACCTCCTAATTAATATTTCAAAGCAATTTCATACTAAAAACTTCTAGAATGCAAGTTTTGCAACTTATTCGATTTAGCCCCTAACTTCAAATTAAGCATTTTATGCATGGAATTTCTTCATAAAATTTTCACACAATCATGCAATCATATCATAAACCTCAAAATAATTATAAAATAATTATTTCTATCTCGGATTTGTGGTCACGAAACCACTATTCTGATTAGGCCCTAATTCGGGATATTACAACTCTCCCCCTTTTAGGATTTTCGTCCTCGAAAATCTTACCAAGAAATGATGTGGGTATTGATTTCTCATAGTTTCTTCGGATTCCCATGTAGCTTCTTCTACTCCATGCTTTTGCCACAACACCTTCACAAGTGCAATATTTTTATTCCTTAGTTGTTTGACCTCTCGAGCTAAAATTTTAATCGGTTCTTCTTCATAGGTCATATCTGGTTGTAGTTCAATTTCTGTCGGTGAAACCACATGTGAAGGATCCGAACGATACCGACGTAACATAGATACGTGGAACACATCATGAATCTTCTCTAATTCAAGTGGTAAAGCTAGCCGATATGCTACCGGTCCAACTTTTTCAATTACCTCATACGGCCCAATAAAACGTGGACTTAATTTGCCCTTCCGTCCAAATCTGAGAACCTTTTTCCACGGAGACACCTTTAAAAATACTTTATCACCAACTTGAAATTCAATTTCCTTTCGTTTAAATCGCATAAGATTTACGTCTATCCGGCGACTTTCAAACAATTTCAAATTACCTTTACTTTTTCTTCGGTTTCTTTTATTAGATCAACTCCATAAATCTTATTTTCCTTGAGTTCACCCAATACAGAGGCGTTCGACACTTACGACCATACAATGCTTCATAAGGTGCCATTTTCAAGCTCGTCGATAACTATTATTGTAAGCAAATTCTACCAACGGTAAGTATTTTTCCCAACTTCCTTGAAATTCCAATACACAACATCCGAGCATATCTTCAAGAATCAATTACTCTCTCTCCGATTGTCCATCATCATGGATGAAAAGCGAGATTGAAATTTAACTTTGTACCTAACGCGTCTTGCAATTTTTGCCAAAACCGCGAGGTAAACCTTGGATCTCTATCTCAAAATGATCGACAATGGTATTCCATGTAGTCTAACAATTTCTCTAACATACAATTCAGCCAACTTGTTAAGAGAATAATCCGTGCGTCTGGGGATAAAATGAGCCGACTTAGTTAGTCCGCCAACTATTACCCGGATGGCATCTTTCTTTCACGGGTTAATGGCAATCCTCAAAACAAAATCTCTGATGTCCGATCCCATTTCCATTCAGAAAACCATAATAGGTGAAGTAATCCCAAGGCACTTGGTGTTCAAATTTCACCGTTGACAAATCAAGCATTTGGACACAAACTCGATATATCCTTTTTCATTCCATTCCACCAATACATTTTCTCGCAAGTCATTATACATTTTCGTACTACCCGGATGAATCGAGAAACAACCACTATGTGCTTCCTCAGTAGGATCTTTTGAATCAATTCCTCATTCTTTGGTACACAAATCCGATCTTTAAACATTAAGCACCCATCGAACCGATTCTCAAATCGACTCAGTATCAACTTCACACTTTGCTTTCTTTTGCCTTGCAAATCTTGATCATCTTTCTGAGCTTCAGAGATCTCTTGTAAAAACATCGGTTTTGCTCTTAACTCTGCTAGAATCGAACCATCATCTGACATTTTCAACTGAGTGTTCATAACTCTCAATGCAAACAACAACTTTCTGGCTCAAAGCATCAGCTACTACATTCGCTTTTCCGGATGATAATCAATAACAAGCTCGTAATCTTTCAATAACTCCAACCATCTTCGCTGTCTTAAATTCAAGTCTTTTTGTGACATCAAATACTTAAGACTTTTATGGTCGGTATATACCCTACACTTTTCACCATACAAATAATGTCGCCAAATTTTCAAAGCAAACACCACCGCAGCCAATTCTAAATCGTGAGTAGGATAATTCTTCTCATGAGGTTTTAACTGCCTCGAAGCATAAGCCACCACTTTTCCTTCTTGCATAAGCACACACCCCAAACCATTTAGAGAAGCATCACTATACACCACAAATTCTTTACCCGATTCGGCCAGTACTAACACTCGGTGCCTCTGTTAATAACTTTTTTAATTCTTCAAAACTCTGCTGACATTCTTTCGTCCATTCAAATTTAACATCCTTTCGGAGTAGTCTCGTTATAGGAGCAGCAATTATAGAAAATCCATTTACAAACCGTCGATAATACCCGGCTAGCCCCAAGAAACTTCTAACTTCAGTTACATTTTTCGGTGTTTTCCAATCAACAATGGCTGAAATTTTACTAGGATCAACTCGTATACCATCACCTGAAACAATAGGACCCAAAAATCAACTTCCGGAGCCAAAATTCACTTTTACTAAACTTAGCATACAAATTGTTTATCTCTCAAAGTTTGTAAAACTATCCTCAAATGCTCAAATGCTCTGTCTCATCTTTTGAATAAATTAAAATATCATCTATAAACACCATAACAAATTTGTCCAAGTATGGTGGAATATGCAATTCATTAAATCCATAAACACAAAGAGAGCATTTGTCAACCCAAATGGCATAACTAAAAATTCATAATGACCGTACCTTGTTCTAAAAGCGCTTTTAGGCACATCCGACTCTTTTACCCGCAATTGATAATATCCAGATCTCAAATCAATCTTTGAAAACCATGTCGCTCCTTTTAGCCGATCAAACAAATCATCAATTCTTGGCAATGGATACTTGTTTTTGATTGTCACCTTGTTTAACTGCCGATAATCATCAACACACAATCTCATAGAACCATCCTTCTTTTTCACAAATAACACGAGAGCACCCCAAGGTGAAAAACTTCGGTCTCACAAAGCCTTTATCAGTCCAACTCTTGCAATCGCGACTTTAATTCCTTCAACTCTGCTGGTGCCATTCTCAGTATGGAGCAATCGAAATCGGAGTTGTTCCCGATATCAAATCAATACCAAATTCTACTTCCCTAACTGAGGCAAACCCGCAATTCTTCCGGAAATACGTCCGCAAATTCACACACAACCTAAGACCGATACAACTTTCTTTTCAACTTCTTTTGTATTAATTACATACGCCAAATAAGCTTCATAACCCTTTCTTAAATATCTTTGAGCCGACATTGAAGAAATCACACTAGGCAATGCCTCCGATTTATCTCGATTCAACCCGCAGATGTTTCACCATTTTCACACTTTAATTCTATAACTTTTTCTTTGCAATTTATTTTAGCATCATGCGATGTCAACAACAATCCATGCCCAAAAGAACATCAAACTCATCAAACGGCAACAACATCAAGTCGGCCGGAAAGTAATGATCCCGAATCATTAAAGGACATTTCTTACATACTTTATCAACAATCACACATTTGCCTAATGGATTTGACACTCTAATCATAAATTCATGTTTCTCAACGGTATATTCATACTAGACACCAATTTCATGCACACATATGAAAGAGTAGAACCGTATCAATCAAAGCAATAACATTAACATTATAGAGAGAAAATGTACCAGTAATCACATCAAAGCGAGGAAGCATCTTCGCGTGCTTTAATAGCATAAGTTCTAGCCGGAGCCCTTCCTTCAGTCTAACTGGTGCATCTCTGGCTACATTCTTACCGCTTGCTTCGCTCCCGACTTTTCTTAGATATCTTCCTCTCGAATCCGCCCCACTTGTTTTTGTATTCTCAAATTTTTCTTTTCAGCTCTCTCTGCAAGCGCACTCTAATAAAATGATCCGAGAACCACATCGAAAACATTCATTTGCTCAGCACGGACCAAAATGATTTCTACCACACCGCCTGGCACTCCGGTTTAACAAATCTCGGATTCCCTACACCGTCATTGAAATAGTCCGGGACTTAGGACCCACATTTTGCTTCTTATAGTTTCCATATGATTGCCCAAATGAAGTTTGAGAACAAGGATTCATATTTCTTGACTTTCCAGTTCTTTGTGAGAATGAACCGCTCATCGGTCTTTTCTTCCACTTCTAGTCTCGATCTCTTTTTTTTCTTCTCTTTAAGTAATTCTTCACCTTTACAAGCTCGATCAACCAATACTACCATTTCTTTTAATTCAAGAATTCCAACAAATACTTTGATGTCTTCATTGAGCCCGTCTTCAAATCGTCGGCACATCTTGGCCTCTGTAGGAACATACTCTCGGCATATTTACTTAATCGAACAAACTCTCTTTCATATTCTCAGAACCACATATTACCTTGCTTCATTCAAGAAATTCTTTACGCTTCGATCCATAAATCTTTCACTAATATATTTCTACCAAACTCTTCTTGAAAGAATTCCCATGTTACTCTCTCTTTTCGGTACCACCAAAATCAAAGTCTTCCACCAATTGTAAGCTGAATCCTCAACAAAGATATAGCGCATTTCAAACATTCTTCAGTGTACAAGATAATTCATCAAATACCCGAATAGAATTTTCAAGCCAAAACTCGCTTTCTCGGCATCATCATCAATATTTGCTTTAAATTCTTGACCCCTTGCTTGCGGATTCTCATCAACTGGATTTCTATGAAATTTCATTAGATCCATACCTTGAGGCATCCGGGATACAGTTGAGGAATTGGGGAGGTGGGGAGGTTGTACATTTGGGTTCGTGCAGCGAACTCGGTGTACCATGCACTCATCATTTGGAGAAAGGCTTCCCGACCCTTTCTCCTCCTCCCGACCAACAGAGGAGAGGCGGATTTTCAGTCGCGCTGCTCCTTCAGCCGGAGCTGGCGCATTACTCTCTACTTCATCTCCACACTGGGATCGGGATCCATTTACTATAAAAAAAATCATTTAAAAAGGTCAGAAGTCGTCACACTATCACAATTTATACATATGGCATGTATAGCAAAATCCGTACATACAACACGTAGTCCGAGAACCGATTAAACCTGGCTCTGATACCACTAAATGTAACGCCCCCACGCCCGAGACCGTCACCGGAGTCGAGTATGAGGTGTTACTAAACTTAATTTAACATTTTAAGAACTTTAGATTATTTGTTTCTACATTCACAGCTTGTTAGCTACTTGCGTTACAGTCACAAGAAAAATCATATCTCGAGTTTCGAAACTCGAAATCAAGATCCGTAAATTTTCCCTGAATCTAGACTCATATTTCTATCTACTAATTTTTTTCTAGAATTTTTGGTTGGGCCAATTAGTACAGTTTATTAGTTAAAGTTACCCCTGTTTCAGGGCTTGACTGGTCTGACCTCTGTTTACTACGAACCACTTTTATCTCTGTATAAAATTCATATGAATATGAGGTTTATTTCTACTGAAACTAGAGTCAATAAGGATTCTGAGGATATAAAATAATCCACCTAATTATATCTGTACAATTTATGGTGAATTTATAAAGTTGGAACAGGGGATTCAGAAACTGCTCTGACCCTGTTTCACTAAAATTCAAATATCTTCTAACATATAATTCTTTTACCAGTTTAGTTTGTTTCATGTGAAACTAGACATAATAAGCTTCAATTTTATATTTAATCCATCACCAAATTCAATTTCTATGATTTTTAGTAAATTTTCAAACTCACGTCAGTGTTGCTGTAATATTCTGTTTATGGCAAATTTCATCCTTTTTATGAATTTTCATGAACTAGGTAACTTATTAACTTTCCATAACATCAAACATATTCTAAACTAACCATTTGCATAATTTATCATTATCAAGCACTTCCTCAACCATTTCATCACCATACCATAAGATCATTTACACAAAATAAGTATTTTGCTATACATGCCATACTTAAATTTACAAGCCATTTTACCGAAAAGTTCTTCCGGATAGTGTGACTAATCCTCTGACCAATCCCGACTCTCGAGCTGGCTTGTCCAAAACTACAATGAGTAAGAAAGAGGAGTAAGCATAAATGCTTAGTAAGTTCATATGCAAATAATAAGTAACATAACAAAGCAATCATACCAAACAACATTAGCATGGTATCACCAAAACATAAATCTCATTTCTAATCATCTTTCATCATTTTACTACCTTATCGTTATTGTATCAATACTCAACCCGAGGGTTAAGTACATACCTGTCCGGCATCCATTTCACATCACTTACCAATACGTCTCTTTTCATCTCAAGTATTCCTTCATTTGAGTAGAACTTTACCCGTTGAACTCATCGGAATATAATTCGGATACGTGAGGAAGTTTGCACATAAGTGCCACATATGTAGCCAAGCTACCATGTAACCCGCCCATAAGCGAACTCGGACTCAACTCAACGAGCTCGGGCGTTCGCATCCATAATGAACTCGGACTCAACTCAACGAGCTCGGATGCCTAGTTACATCTCACGAACTCGGACTCAACTCAACGAGTTCGAACATTCGCATCCATAAGTGAACTCGACTCAACTCAACGAGTTCGGATGCTCAACCATCCTAGTGACATGTCACTTGTATCCTAATCTATTCCTAAGGTTCAAACGGGATTTTCCTCGAACACATATCCTTGTCGCCTTCGTAGAGAATGCCGAACCAATACTCGGTAACAATTATGTTTAACAAGTAATTCACATAATTTGCATTTTATTCAAATTAACCACAAAGCATATATTTCATGATAAAAATCAGCATATCACATAATTGACATCAATGACTTAAAAATAACAATTATGCTACATTATTTACACATGAACTTACCTTGGTACCAAAATCCAAAGGTTTTGCAATTTAATCCACAATCTTTTCTTTTCCTCGATTGGGGTTCGTTTCCACGTCTTTCTTGATCTAAAATAACACATTTAGCTGATTTAATACTCACATTATCAAATTAATCCTTAATTCAAATTTTGGCAAAATTACAATTTTACCCTAAACTTTTGCATATTTACATTTTTGCCCCTAGGCTCGGGATTAAACTTTATTCCTTATTCTTATGTTTTACAACATGCTGATCACTTTTCCTTCTATGGCAACATCAAATTCTCACTCTAACATGTACTTGTGACTATTAGGTATTTTTACCAATTAAGCCCTTTACTCGTTTTTGCTTAAAATCGAGTAGTACAAGTTGTCTAACATAATTTAAAACATCATATTCTATCATAAAACATCAAAATACACAAATTTCACCTATGGGTATTTTTCCAAATATAAACCCTAGGTTAAATTATTGCTAACATAAGCTTTATCGAGTTATCTGGATCTCAAGAACATAAAAATCATTAAAAACGGGGCTTGGAATCACTTACTATGAAGCTTGAAAGTTGAAGAAACCCTAGCTATGGAGACATGGAGCATTCGGCAGCAACTAATGGGGAAGATGACTATTTTGTGTCATTTTTCCCATTTTATTTCATTAATTATCCAAATGACCAAAATGCCCTTAATGCCTTTCTTTGAAAATTTTCATGTACAAGCCCATTTTTGTCCAAAATTTTAGAAATTGGTCAAATTGCTATTTAAGACCTCCTAATTAATATTTCAAAGCAATTTCATACTAAAAACTTCTAGAATGCAAGTTTTGCAACTTATTCGATTTAGCCCCAACTTCAAATTAAGCATTTTATGCATGGAATTTCTTCACAAAATTTTCACACAATCATGCAATCATATCATAAACCTCAAAATAATTATAAAATAATTATTTCTATCTCGGATTTGTGGTCACGAAACCACTATTCCGATTAGGCCCTAATTCGGGATATTACAACTCTCCCCTTTTTAGGATTTTCGTCCTCGAAAATCTTACCAAGAAATGAGATGTGTGGGTATTGATTTCTCATAGTTTCTTCTGATTCCCATGTAGCTTCTTCTACTCCATGCTTTTGCCACAACACCTTCACAAGTGCAATATTTTTATTCCTTAGTTGTTTGACCTCTCGAGCTAAAATTTTAATCGGTTCTTCTTCATAGGTCATATCCGGTTGTAGTTCAATTTACTGTCGGTGAAACCACATGTGAAGGATCCGAACGATACCGACGTAACATAGATACGTGGAACACATCATGAATCTTCTCTAATTCAAGTGGTAAAGCTAGCCGATATGCTACCGGTCCAACTTTTTCAATTACCTCATACGCCCAATAAAACGTGGACTTAATTTGCCCTTCCGTCCAAATCGAGAACCTTTTTCCACGGAGACACCTTTAAAAATACTTTATCACCAACTTGAAATTCAATGTCCTTTCGTTTTAAATCGCATAAGATTTACTGTCTATCCGGCGACTTTCAAACAATTTCAAATTACCTTTACTTTTCTTGGTTTCTTTTATTAGATCAACTCCATAAATCTTATTTTCCTTGAGTTCACCCAATACAGAGGCGTTCGACACTTACGACCATACAATGCTTCATAAGGTGCCATTTTCAAGCTCGCGTCGATAACTATTATTGTAAGTAAATTCTACCAACGGTAAGTATTTTTCCTAACTTCCTTGAAATTCCAATACACAACATCCGAGCATATCTTCAAGAATCTGAATTACTCTCTCTGATTGTCCATCACCTATGGATGAAAAGCAAGATCGAATTTAACTTTGTATCGCATGCTGCGTCTTGCAATTTTTGCCAAAACCGCGAGGTAAACCTTGGATCTCTATCTGAAATGATCGACAATGGTATTCCATGTAGTCTAACAATTTCTCTAACATACAATTCAGCCAACTTGTTAAGAGAATAATCCGTGACGTCATCGGGATAAAATGAGCCGACTTAGTTAGTCCGCCAACTATTACCCGATGGCATCTTTCTTTCCTCGGTTAATGGCAATCTCAAAACAAAATCCACAAGAATCCGATCCCATTTCCATTCAGAAACCATAATAGGTCAAGTAATCCCAAGGCACTTGGTGTTCAGCTTTCACCGTTGACAAATCAAGCATTTGGACACAAACTCGATATATCCTTTTTCATTCCATTCCACCAATACATTTTCTTCAAGTCATTATACATTTTCGTATTACCCTGGATGAATCGAGAAACAACCACTATGTGCTTCCTGTAGGATCTTTTGAATCAATTCCTCATTCTTTGGTACACAAATCCAATCTTTAAACATTAAGCACCCATCAGAACCGATTCTGAAATCTAACTCTGTATCAACTTCACACTGCTTTCTTTTGGCTTGCAAATCTTGATCATCTTTCTGAGCTTCAGAGATCTCCTGTAAAAACATCGGTTTTGCTCTTAACTCTGCTAGAATCGAACCATCATCTGACATTTTCAATTGAGTGTTCATAACTCTCAATGCAAACAACAACTTTCTGCTCAAAGCATCAGCTACTACATTCGCTTTTCCCGGATGATAATCAATAACAAGCTCGTAATCTTTCAGTAACTCCAACCATCTTCGCTGTCTTAAATTCAAGTCTTTTTGTGACATCAAATACTTAAGACTTTTATGGTCGGTATATACCCGGCACTTTTCACCATACAAATAATGTCGCCAAATTTTCAAAGCAAACACCACCGCAGCCAATTCTAAATCGTGAGTAGGATAATTCTTCTTATGAGGTTTTAACTGCCTCGAAGCATAAGCCACCACTTTTCCTTCTTGCATAAGCACACACCCCAAACCATTTAGAGAAGCATCACTATACACCACAAATTCTTTACCTGATTCGGGCTGTACTAACACTGGTGCCTCTGTTAATAACTTTTTTAATTCTTCAAAACTCACGACATTCTTCCGTCCATTCAAATTTAACATCCTTTCGGAGTAGTCTAGTTATAGGAGCAGCAATTATAGAAAATCCATTTACAAACCGTCGATACTACCCGGCTAGCCCCAAGAAACTTCTAACTTCAGTTACATTTTTCGGTGGTTTCCAATCAACAATGGCTGAAATTTTACTAGGATCAACCCGTATACCATCACTCAAAACAATATGACCCAAAAATCCAACTTCCCTGAGCCAAAATTCACTTTTACTAAACTTAGCATACAAACTGTTTATCTCTCAAAGTTTGCAAAACTATCCTCAAATGCTCAAAGATGCTCTGTCTCATCTTTTGAATAAATTAAAATATCATCAATAAACACCACAACAAATTTGTCCAAGTATGGTCTGAATATGCGATTCATTAAATCCATAAACACAAAGCAGGAGCATTTGTCAACCCAAATGGCATAACTAAAAATTCATAATGACCGTACCTTGTTCTAAAAGCGCTTTTAGGCACATCCGACTCTTTTACCCGCAATTGATAATATCCAGATCTCAAATCAATCTTTGAAAACCATGTCGCTCCTTTTTAGCCGATCAAACAAATCATCAATTCTTGGCAATGGATACTTGTTTTTGATTGTCACCTTGTTTAACTGCCGATAATCAACACACAATCTCATAGAACCATCCTTCTTTTTCACAAATAACACGGGAGCACCCCAAGGTGAAAAACTCGGTCTCACAAAGCCTTTATCAGTCAACTCTTACAACTGCGACTTTAATTCCTTCAACTCTGCTGGTGCCATTCTGTATGGAGCAATCGAAATCGGAGTTGTTCCCGGTATCAAATCAATACCAAATTCTACTTCCCTAACTGGAGGTAAACCCGGCAATTCTTCTGGAAATACGTCCGCAAATTCACACACAACCGGCACTGATTCAACTTTCTTTTCAACTTCTTTTGTATTAATTACATATGCCAAATAAGCTTCATAACCCTTTCTTAAATATCTTTGAGCCGACATTGAAGAAATCACACTAGGCAATGCCTCTGATTTATCTGATCCAACCCGCAGTGTTTCACCATTTTCACACTTTAATTCTATAACTTTTTCTTTGCAATTTATTTTAGCATCATGCAGTGTCAACCAATCCATGCCCAAAATAACATCAAACTCATCAAACGGCAACAACATCAAGTCGGCCGGAAAGTAATGATCCCGAATCATTAAAGGACATTTCTTACATACTTTATCAACAATCACACATTTGCCTAATGGATTCGACACTCTAATCATAAATTCTGTGTTCTCAACAGGTATATTCATACTAGACACCAATTTCATGCACACATATGAATGAGTAGAACCGGGATCAATCAAAGCAATAACATTAACATTATAGAGAGAAAATGTACCGGTAATCACATCAGGCGAGGAAGTATCTTCGCGTGCTTTAATAGCATAAGTTCTAGCCGGAGCCCTTCCTTCAGGTCTAACTGGTGCATCTCTGGCTACATTCTTACTGCTTGCTTCGCTCCCAGCTTTTCTTAGATATCTTCATCTCGAATCCGCCCCACTTGTTTTTGTATTCTGAAATTTTTCTTTTTCAGCTCTCTCTCTCTCAAGGCGATCTCTAATAAAATGATCCGGAGAACCACATCGAAAACATTCATTTGCTCTGCACGGACCAAAATGATTTCTACCACACCGCTGGCACTCCGGTTTAACAAATCTCGGATTCCCTACACTGGCTGCTGAAGTAGTCTGGGACTTAGGACCCACATTTTGCTTCTTATAGTTTCCATATGATTGCCCAAATGAAGTTTGAGAACGAGGATTCATATTTCTTGACTTTCCAGTTGCTTTGTGAGAATGAACCGCTCATCGGTCTTTTCTTCCAAATTTCTAGTCTCGATCCTCTTTTTTCTTCTCTTTAAGTAATTCTTCACCTTTACAAGCTCGATCAACCAATACAATTCCAACAAATTCTTTGATGTCTTCATTGAGCCCGTCTTCAAATCGTCGGCACATCTTGGCCTCTGTCGGAACATACTCTCGGCATATTTACTTAATCGAACAAACTCTCTTTCATATTCTCAGAACCAGTCATATTACCTTGCTTCAGTTCAAGAAATTCTTTACGCTTCGATCCATAAATCTTTCACTAATATATTTCTTCCAAACTCTTCTTGAAAGAATTCCCATGTTACTCTCTCTTTCACTCCACCAAATCAAAGTCTTCCACCAATTGTAAGCTGAATCCTCAACAAAGATATAGCGCATTTCAAACATTCTTCAGTGTGTACAAGATAATTCATCAAATACCCGAATAGAATTTTCAAGCCAAAACTCGCTTTCTCGGCATCATCATCAATATTTGCTTTAAATTCTTCGCCCCTTGCTTGCGGATTACATCAAACGGATTTCTATGAAATTTCATCGATCCATACCTTGAGGCATCCGGGTACAGGTTGAGGAATTGGGGAGGTGGGGAGGTTGTACATTTGGGTTCGTACGAACGAACTCAGTGTACCATGCACTCATCATTTGGAGAAAGGCTTCCCGACCCCTTTCTCCTCCTCCCTGACCAACAGTAGGAGGCGGATTTTCAGTCGGCGCTGCTCCTTCAGCCGGAGCTGGCGCATTACTCTCTACTTCATCTGCCACAGCTGGATCGGGATCCATTTACTATAAAAAAAATCATTTAAAAAGGTCAGAAGTCGTCACACTATCACAATTTATACATATGGCATGTATAGCAAAATCCGTACATACAACACGTAGTCCGAGAACCGACTAAAACTGGCTCTGATACCACTAAATGTAACGCCCCCACGCCCGAGACCGTCACCGGAGTCGAGTATGAGGTGTTACTAAACTTAATTTAACATTTTAAGAACTTTAGATTATTTGTTTCTACATTCACAGCTTGTTAGCTACTTGCGTTACAGTCACAAGAAAAATCATATCTCGAGTTTTGAAACTTGAAATCAAGATCCGTAAATTTTCCCTGAATCCAGACTCATATTCCTATCTACTAATTTTTTTTTAGAATTTTTTGTTGGGCCAATTAGTACAGTTTATTAGTTAAATTTACCCCTGTTTCATCGCTTGACTGGTCTGAACTCTGTTTACTACGAACCACTTTTATCTCTGTATAAAATTCATATGAATATGAGGTTTATTTATACTGAAACTAGACTCAATAAGGATTCTGAGGATATAAAATAAGCCACCTAATTATATCTGTACAATTTATGGTTAATTTATAAAGTTGGAACAGGGGATTCAGAAACTGCTCTGACCCTGTTTCACTAAAATTCAAATATCTTCTAACATATAATTCTTTTACCAGTTTAGTTTGTTTCATGTGAAACTAGACATAATAAGCTTCAATTTTATATTTAATCCATCACCAAATTCAATTTCTATGATTTTTATTAAATTTTCAAACTCACATTAGTGTTACTGTAATATTCTGTTTATGGCAAATTTCATCCTTTTTATGAATTTTCATGAACTATGTAACTTATTAACTTTCCATAACATCAAACATATTCTAAACTAACCATTTGCATAATTTATCATTATCAAGCACTTCCTCAACCATTTCATCACCATACCATAAGATCATTTACACAAAATAAGTATTTTGCTATACATGCCATACTTAAATTTACAAGCCATTTTACCGAAAAGTTCTTCTGGATAGTGTGATCGATCCTCCGACCAATCCCGACTCTCTGAGCTGGCTTGTCCAAAACTACAATGAGTAAGAAAGAGGAGTAAGCATAAATGCTTAGTAAGTTCATATGCAAATAATAAGTAACATAACAAAGCAATCATACCAAACAACATTAGCATGGTATCACCAAAACATAAATCTCATTTCTAATCATCTTTCATCATTTTACTACCTTATCGTCATTGTATCAATACTCAACCCGAGGGTTAAGTACATACCTGTCCGAAGTATCCATTTCACATCACTTACCAATACGTCTCTTTTCATCTCAAGTATTCCTTCATTTGAGTAGAACTTTACCCGTTGAACTCATCGGAATATAATTCGGATACGTAGGAAGTTTGCACATAAGTGCCACATATGTAGCCAAGCTACCATGTAACCCGCCCATAAGCGAACTCGGACTCAACTCAACGAGCTCGGGCGTTCGCATCCATAATGAACTCGGACTCAACTCAACGAGCTCGGATGCCTAGTTACATCTCACGAACTCGGACTCAACTCAACGAGTTCAAACATTCACATCCATAAGTGAACTCGGACTCAACTCAACGAGTTCGGATGCTCAACCATCCTAGTGACATGTCACTTGTATCCTAATCTATTCCTAAGGTTCAAACGGGATTTTCCTCGAACACATATCCTTGTCGTCTTTCTTAAGAAATGCCTAAACCAATACTCGGTAACAATTATGTTTAACAAGTAATTCACATAATTTGCATTTTATTCAAATTAACCACAAAGCATATATTTCATGATAAAAATCAGCATATCACATAATTGACATCAATGACTTAAAAATAACAATTATGCTACATTATTAACACATGAACTTACCTTGGTACCAAAATACAAAGGTTTTGCAATTTAATCCACAATCTTTTCTTTTCCTCGATTAGGGTCGTTTCCACGTCTTTCTTGATCTAAAATAACACATTTAGCTTATTTAATACTCACATTATCAAATTAATCCTTAATTCAAATTTTGGCAAAATTACAATTTTACCCCTAAACTTTTGCATATTTACATTTTTGCCCCTAGGCTCGGGATTAAACTTTATTCCTTATTCTTATGTTTTTACAACATGCTGATCACTTTTCCCTTCTATGGCAACATCAAATTCTCACTCTAACATGTACTTGTGACTATTAGGTATTTTTACCGATTAAGCCCTTTTACTCGTTTTTGCTTAAAATCGAGTAGTACAAGTTGTCTAACATAATTTAAAACATCATATTCTATCATAAAACATCAAAATACACAAATTTCACCTATGGGTATTTTTCCAAATATAAACCCTAGGTTAAATTATTGCTAACATAAGCTTTATCGAGTTATCGGGATCTCAAGAACATAAAAATCATTAAAAACGGGGCTTGGAATCACTTACTATGAAGCTTGAAAGTTGAAGAAACCCTAGCTATGGAGACATGGAGCATTCGGCAGCAACTAATGGGGAAGGTGACTATTTTGTGTCATTTTTCCCATTTTATTTCATTAATTATCCAAATGACCAAAATGCCCTTAATGCCTTTCTTTGAAAATTTTCATGTACAAGCCCATTTTTGTCCAAAATTTTAGAAATTGGTCAAATTGCTATTTAAGACCTCCTAATTAATATTTCAAAGAAATTTCATACTAAAAACTTCTAGAATGCAAGTTTTGCAACTTATTCGATTTAGCCCCTAACTTCAAATTAAGCATTTTATGCATGGAATTTCTTCACAAAATTTTCACACAATCATGCAATCATATCATAAACCTCAAAATAATTATAAAATAATTATTTCTATCTCGGATTTGTGGTCATGAAACCACTATTCCGATTAGGCCCTAATTCGGGATATTACAAACATCCCAGACGTGGTCTTACATGTAATCAAATATCGATGCCACTATCCCAGACAGGGTCTTACACAAAATCAAATACGATGCCAATGTCCCAAACGTGGTCTTACACATAAATCATAAGTCGATGCCAACGTCCCAGACGTGGTCTTACACGATAACACATATCGGATGTCAGAACTTTGTCGATACTTTCTCGGATGTCTCATATTCAAAGCATAAAACCAATCGTCATTGTTCAATAACATATAAGCATGAATATACCATTTCAGATACATTCATTTGTATATAGACTTACCTCGTACGGAAATGAACGGAAATGGGTGATTATTCAACGTCTTTCATTTTCCCCTGATCTAATTCCGTTTTCTTTGTTCCTTGATCTATATAAATTCAAATTTAACTCTTTTATTCACCAAACCATTCAAATCAATCCAAAAACACATATTTAGTGCATTTTGCAAATTAACCCTCATATTTTCATATTTTAACAATTTAGTTCCTATTTCACAAAATCACAAAATACACATAATTTCCTTCCATCCATTCTTAGCCAAATCTTTATGGTGTTCATATAAGCCCACATATTTCATTTATTTTAGATTTTAGTCCCTCAAAATCTCATTTTCACAATTTAGTCCAAATTACTCAAATTCATCAAAAATTCAAAGACAAAACATACTTATCAGATACATATCTTTCATTTTTCATCAACTATCATCATAAAGTTCACAAAAGCATCAATGACATATTTCAAAATCATCAAAAAGAAATCAGAAATTGAGACATGGGCTTGATAGATTACTAAGCAACGATCACAAAAATATAGAAATTATAAAAAATGGAACAAAAATGAACCTATAATCAAGCTTTAGCATGGCCAAACATTCAAAGCTCAAGAACCCTATTATTTTCTTCTATTTTTGGCTGATCAAGGATGAATATAACACCATTTTCATGTTTTCTTTTATTAAATACTTAATTACACAACAATTACCATTTTGCTCATGATTAATAAACATTTAAAACATTAACATATAAGGTCATTATTATCCACTCAATCTTACAATGGTCAAATATCAACATAATGACCTTTCATTTACAAAGACAATCATTTCAACACTTTAAACAAATAGTATACAACTTTTACATTTTATGTGATTAGGTCCTTTTAACAAATTGAACACACAATTGATTAAATTTTTATACGAAACTTTCACACATGCTAATTCACATATCATAATCACAAAAAATAATATTAAAATTTTTTTCTGACTCAGATTTGTGGTCCGGAGACCACTATTCTGACTAGGGTCTAAACCGGACTGTTACATTGTCTCTGCCCGTGTGGATGAAAGTAAGCTATTTTACAAGCCATTTTTCTCACCCTTTTCAACATGTACCTATAATTCATTTTTGCACATGTACATAAGCCCTCAAAAGGCACCAAAATCATGCAAAATCAAGCCAAACACATATGGTATAATAACATCCAACCAATATGCCGAAAGGCACCTCAAATGACAACATTAAAACATGTATAACCATGTACTCAATTTGGCCAAAATAATTGGTTAACTTCTAACTATGTTTGCATCATTAAACAACATGTAAATTACTTACCAAAACATACCATTTTTTTACCAACTACACCACATAATCATTAACATCAAAATAGATATCTGCTTACTATAGCAAAACACCAATTCACAATAAGTTATATGTCATATCTAATATGCACATTCAATTACTTTTCTATCTACCATCATTCAACCATAACAAGTCATATATCAACCATTACAAGGCTACTTATATACACCTTATAATATATATCATTTTACCAAGACAAGGCTAAGATGCAAACTAACCAAATGGTCAATTCCACAACCAAAGCACATAGGCTAACACTAACCAAAATACCTATACATGCCATTATAACCTTAACCAAGACATCAACATCTAACGATATAATCGCTAGATAGTGTGATAAATCTCTGACAAGCTTCCAACCCGATCGAGTTTCAGATAGTCTAAAAAGTAAAGAAAAATAACTACGTAAGCAATGAATGCTTAGTAAGCTCGTATAAACTTTAATCATATCTATCCATTTCAAATATGAAATTTATACAATTTAAAAATAATCATATTTCGATACCACAGGATTCATGAAATCAAATTAACAATTCACAAATTGAATAATTTCACAGCATCACTTATACCTATCATCCCTAACAAAATAGGATTTTATAAAAACTTTAAGTCTCTTTTAATTTTCTTCCTTTCGTTTACATGTCATTACTTTCCATTACATTTACTTTCTTTAGCTTAATTAACATCATCAATTCAACTCATCATTCCCTTTTTCATCACTCATTTCATATGCATAATACACAAGACATAAGCATATCATCAGCCATAGCCACAAGCTAGTGTATTTAACCATAGCTCTTTTAGAATTAATCACATGATAAACCATTTCATAAGAATTTGCATAATTTAATCCTTACCACTTTTTCATGAGTACAAGCATATTTTCATTAAGCACTTACTATTTCAATACGACTTATAAGTAAACTTAATACCATTCAACCAATAGCTTGGCACTTGCCTAAGCATCAAACAGCAACACATGTTACCATACTTGAACATATTTCATATAAATTCAAATTGATAACATTATTTTCTCAATCAAAGATATTCATATATGTACATGTCATGATACATATCATTAACTTACCATTTCATTATATACATATATCATCCATTTCAAAATATTAATATACCATGTACCATCATTTCAATGTATTTCATGTATATACTTGTATTAGTTCGTATCGAACTCATATCGTCTCGTAACAACACATTTCCCCTTGAACCACTTAGAATAATATCGAATACGCGGAAATCTCGCACACTATGTGCCAACACATGGTCAAAACTATCTTTATCTCATATGTCATTTAGATGCTCACTCTCGAGCTATCACTAGGTCTAATCACACAAGCTGACGGTCAATACATAACTATACAGTGCTGCTCACACAAGCTGACGAGTAACCGCAACACATGCCGGAAAACTCAACCACCGGTAGAGCGTACAGGACCAGCACCCAAAACATGGTAACCCTTAATGACATGTCATTTATATCCTAAATAATCCTAAGGTTCAAACCAGACTCGATAGTCGTCGTGCGTCGTTGAATTTCCCTCGTTTCATTATAAGCCAAATTGTATAATAACATATATATATATATATATATCGATTCATTTTCAATAAAATTTCATATAATAACATTCAATTTAATCAAAAATATACATAGTATAGTTCATACGAACTTACCTAGCTAAATTGCATAAATACCAAAGTTTAGGGGTATTTTTGTAATTTTTCATTTTCCTCGATTTTCCACCCGATCTTGACCTAAATTAATAATTTCATTCAATATATTAATTTATACAATAAAATAATTCATTTCATACAATTTGTTCATTTTTTACATTTTTACAAAATTGCCCTTAAAGTTTTACTTTTATTTAATTTAGTCCCTAAGCAAAAAACATGCAAATTAACCATTTTTAACCAGAATTGAGCTTAGTTGAATGTTCATGGTATCAAAAACATCCCATTTATGCAACAATTTCACATTAAATCCTTGTACTTTTATTAATTTAACAAATTAGCCCCTAATTGAAAAATTCATCAAAATCACTTAACAAAATACTTTTAAATATAAATCAACATTCCAAATTCATCATATAACATCAAAAATCACAAGATTCATCAATGGAAACATTCAAAATCTTTAACATTTTCAAAATCAAAGGTACGGGCTAGCTAAACCTAGTTTCAACGATCTCAAAAACATAAAAATTATTAAAAACGGGACGAAAAATACTCACCTACAAGCACAAATAGGTATGGCCAAATGAGGCTTCATCCATGGCTACTTTCTTACTTTGCTATTCGGTTGAAGAAACAAAAATAAAGATGCATAAGTCGTTTTGTTTCTTTAATTATTAACCTTTATTAATTATTTACTTATTTGACCTTGAAAACCAACCAAAATTTCAATAATGCCAAACCATTACCATCCACTACCAACTCTAATGGTCTAATTTCCATATAAGGACTTCCACTATAAATTTTTATAGCTATTTAATACCTTTAGCTATTAGAACTCAAATTTTGCACTTTCCGCAATTTAGTCCTTTTTACTTAATTAACTATCGAAACGATAAAATTTTCCAATAAAACTTTAATTCCACCTTAATTACACTCCGTAAATATTTATAAAAATATTTACGAATCGGTTTATAAAAAACGAGGTCCAGATACCTCAATTTCGAAAACCACTTGACCTTAGGGTCATATCACTTGAACTTAATAAGTCACTTATAAAACAAAAATCACAATATCAAAAAAATTTAAAAATCACAATTAACTTGTAAATATTAAATATAATATTTGCAAACTTACTTGTCGAATTTGGTGGTCCCGAAACCACTATTTCTGACACTACTGAAAAACGGGCTGCTACAGTAAAACCAACGAATAATCAATAATGCAGAAAATTTGCTGGATATCAAATCGTGCGATACAATCAGCAATCCCTTCGATACTCTAGGTGTAGTGCACTAACTACA
The DNA here is from genome assembly GCA_025698465.1 of Gossypium longicalyx. NCBI lineage: Eukaryota > Viridiplantae > Streptophyta > Magnoliopsida > Malvales > Malvaceae > Gossypium > Gossypium longicalyx. The sequence continues at coordinate 32,761,002 of CM047006.1, forward strand.
TATAAATGCAGACTTAATATGCTTCCAGTACTCCACAGAACTTCTCCTTCGACCACCAGATATCTCATCCTAATGCAAATGCAATATGTCACACAAACTCATATGTAATCATATCTCAATACTTTTTAAATTTATTTGACATGTTCAACACGCCCTTAATAAACACATGCTTTTAGTAAATGGAAACAATGTTCCAACTTTCAAATTATCATTAAGATGATATCATTCAAAATTGCACAATTTCACATACTGTTATGATTTTCCAATGTGCATGTATAGCAACCTTTCCAATATAATATAGCAAAATATCCTTGCAATTATATCATGCATAAACTCATATCTCAGCAAATCATGCTATGTATACAATCAATCTCATACCAAATAACACAATCATGCATCACAATACCATTCACACAGTCATGCTATCAAACTAGCAACTCTGCTAACATATCAATCTTTTAGGGCTCGAAACGTACCTGGTTCGGCCACTTACAAAATTAATTGTTTGGCTATTAAGCCAATCCAACCAGCAAGATAATTCATCAAATATATCAAAAAAAATTCATTTTTAATTAAGTTTTTGAGTTTAGGACCCAAACCTTAAAACGAACCTAAGTAAAAAAATTAGTAAAAATTCCATCAATTCATCTATTAACCAGGCCTTAAACACCCACTTATGGGTTCCAACCAATCTTCAAAATTACTACTATTTTACAAATCCAAACTAGTTAGATTTCTTACACTATTTTGTTGTGAATTGTGTACGCGAATGCCTTTCGGCTTTACAGTTGATTTGGGGTGTTCTGGTCAGCACCTAACACAATTACATACTAGAAAATTAGTAGCCAATATTGACTAAAATCCCTAAATTAATCAATCCATAACCTTTTCCCAATAACTTTGTCGAAACAACAAACTAGCTTACAATTAATCGTACTTACACTTCATGAATTGTGAGATCTGAATGGCTAATTGATCAAAAGCGTCTTTCCCTAATTAAAATGTGATTAAAGGCTGATTACAAGGATTCAAGAACTCAAATTAATGCCTGGAAAATATGGCCAAGAACCAAGAAACAAAATATCCCCCTCTATTGCACATCGGCACATGCAAAACTAACACCACCTACGGTGGCCAAATTCGGGGCTAATTTAAAAATGATTTAAAGATCCATTAAAAATCTAAAAAAATACCTTTAAAATATTTTAAAATCCTATAAATTTCAGATCTAGAAATTTAGGTTTTTAATTGACAAGATTAATCAACAACTTGAAGAAAGAAGAGATCTTATAGAAGGTAGTTGAGAGAAACGACAATGGCACTTTCTTGGCAATGTTCGGGATCGATCTTGGAGTTCAAGATTTCATATTTGGAGCTGATTTTAATAAGGAAAAATACAAAGAAGATGGTGGAGAAGATGTTAACAAATCTTAAGACAAAAATAAAAAGAAAGAGACGGTAAAACTAGGTGTAGGCGACAACAACAATGGAGGAAGAAAGAAAAAAATGAAGATCAATTAAGAGAGGTAAGGGGAGGAACAGCTAGGGTGAGTAAAAATAGAACAAAAGGTTGATGATTATTTTGTGCAAAATTAACATTTATACCTAGGGTTACAAGGGCATGGATGGCACACATTAAAACAAGGGATTTTGTGAAAAGATAGTTATTTTGCATGAGAAAGGATTTGAACTTGAGGCCTCAATTTAATTTTCATGCTTTTGCATTTATCAAGTAACCACTAGACTATTTCCTTATTATTTTAAAATAATTTTGCAATATTTATTTTAAAAACAAGGCGTGTCACATACTAGGATTTGAGGCAAAATTAGCAAAATAATAAAAATGGTGAGAAATAAGGGATTTGAACTTGGGTTTTAAGGAATATTTCACTAACACTTATCCAACAAACCAATACCTCATTTATTCCTAAAAACACATAGATAATCTCAAAAATTAAGGTATGACCACTCTCTCTTGATTCCTAAACCTGATTCTACTAACCCCTAATTTTTTGGATGTTACATGAATAATCATCAATAAAAGTTACATAATACTCGTAACCACCTCTTGCACTAATGCTCATGGGGCCACATACATTAGTGTGCACAAGTTCTAGGTATTTTCCGACCCTCATTCCTTTTGCATTAAAAGATTGTTTAATTAACTTACCTTTCAAGCAAGATTCACATTGTGGAAGATCAACTTCTTTAAGTGAACTTAAGATTTCTTCTTTCACAAGTCCAGTGATTCTTTCTTAGTTAATATGACCAAGTCTCAAATGCCAAAGGTAAAGCTCATTAGAGTGAGAATTTTTAAGTCTTTTATTCGATATTTCAGCCTGAAGTAGTATGTATATCTTTGGTTTGATAAAATATAGATTATTTGACATTAATCCATTACAGATAAGACTAAAATTTCTAAATATTGCAATTCCATTATTAAAAGTCACGGTCAAGCCATATTTATATAAACATGCAATGAAAATTAGGTTATTTTTTTCTAAACTTGGTACATATAAAATATCTTTTAAAATAATCTTCCTAAAATTATCAAAATAAAGATGTACATCTCCCACTGCTTTAGTTATCACACTTATCTCTTTCCTGATCCAGAACAATAAGATATTATCTCTAAGATCTTTCGTCTCCTTGAACCCCTATAGAGAAACATAAACAAGTTTATACAATCAAGAGTTCTATACATTTGCCTTTGGTAGCTAGTTATTCTTTCCACTCTTTACAGTTTGCCTTGAAGTACAATTTCTTGCTGCAAAAGAAGCATTTTGACTTTGATAAGTCTTTTCGCTTTCTAGTTCTCTTCTTTTCCACTTGTGGTGGCCCAGAGACCTTACCATTGCCTTTCTTAGCACAATTTCCCTTCCCTTTTGAGGAAGAAGCAATGACTATATTTGCTTTTGGTCTTTAGACAGGCTGACCATCATTCAACATCAATTCATTGGATTGTAACTTTTTCATGAGTTATGTAAGCATCAGGTTTTTATTTCCAAGGTTATATGTGGCCCAAAACCAATAAAATCCTTGGACAAGCTTTTGAACATCATATCTATTTGGGTGTTTTGGTCCAAATTAGCCTCATTGTCCATGGTCTCGGTAAAGTAGCCCATAAGAGTCATCATATGGTCTTTCACTGATGTGTAACCCTTTTTTTTGGGCCTTCATTAAGCTAATTATAGCAGACTGTCAAGCCAAGGTAGCTTGGCCTTCGAACAAGTCTTCAACCTATCTGGAATCACTTTAGCAGTCTTATAGCTCTCTAATTGCTTATGTAGAGTGCTGGTCACGCTTGCTAATATATAGCAACGAGCTACCTCATCAGACTCTTCACAGCATTTTCGAGCCTCAACATGAGTGGCCGAACGGCACTTAGTATCAAGAATTGTTTTAAGTTTCTTATAGCTCAAGATAATTATTAGGTTCCTTTCCCATTCCTTATAGTTGTTTTCATTTAGTTGGTTTTCAATGAGTATGTTCAATAAGGGAGTTGGTGTCATTTTGAAACTTAAAATAAAACATTCATATACTAATATATTTATATTAAGAAAATGTTTAAAAATATTTTGCAACATTACGATATGCATTAAGATGATGCATGCATCCTACATTAAACGTTGGAAACATTTGTAAGTCGTTGCAACGATAATTCTCACACCCATTGTATCAAGCCACCGTGGGATGATCATGACCAACTAATAAAAACATGGATTTCCATCCATTTTGTACATGAACCTAATTCCTGATGCATTCACACATACTAATAATTGTGTAACATTGACCATCATTCTAACTTAAGTAGAGCTCTATGGGGAGTTACTTAATTAGAAGATCTTGATTGTATAACCATCAACTCAACACCTACAGTATCATGCACCACAAATGAGTCATTGTGGGACAATCTCACCGAGTAACATGCTTTGACTAGTTGTCTTTTTCTGAAGATTTCTTAACCTATCGTATGACAATGCCTACTACAAGGGATAGTCAAATTATAATTTGTTCACAAGAGAATTATTCTTACTTTCAGAAAATCTCTTCAGTAAAATCCACATAGCAATCCTACCGTTGGTAGTGCACTTGCCATGCCATCACAGAAGACCATTGATGTAGGCCGTAGGTTTTGTTTAGGGACCTTATCCCACTCAATATTTTAAAAAATATTCAAGGTTTTTTATAATTTTTGGTTTCAATCATGTATGATCAATATATGCATGACAAGTACATATGACATTCTTTCTTAAACTATATGTCATACTTATCTCATATATGCATGACATGCTATAACAATTTTATAATATTCACATTCAATTATTCACAAGAGTCAATCAAATAATTTTGATTCTCCATAGTTTTTCTTTTAAGGGAAAAATAGAAGAAATGATTGTGAACCAACACCAGGTAAGTTCCTAGGAAAGGGAGGTGAGTCATATTTGACCACTTAAAAACCAAGTTTTTCATTGCCAAATCCAATCCTAGACATGCACATTCTCATTACCACACTTCTCACAGCAACCAAATAACCTAAAGAAGTGAATAGAACAATACAACACATGTATTTTCTTATTACCACACTTTTTATCTTTAACAGATCAACTGTGGATCATCTTATACATATATATCACAATTATATCATAAATAATTATTAAACATATATATAAAGAGATGGGTAATAACAAAAAATTGTTAGCCAATGTTTCTATGGTTCTATTGAACAGAAAATAAATGAACTAGAAAAGAACTTACATAATTTTTCGCCACAAGGCATTCCTTGTGTCTTCAATCGTCATCGCTCCATCTTCTCTCGCCACGGACTCCTTTTTGGAAAAATTACATTTATGTCCTCTGTCAGTTTATGGTTCACAAGAATTTTATAAAAAAATTAATTCTACATGGAGATGATAATCCACGGTCTATTTCCTAAGAACCACAATCTTGGCAAATATATATAATATTGTATTCATTCGCATACATTCTCCTAAACATGTGAATAATTGCAAGAATACCATATATTATCAAATATTAATCAAACAAGTTTAAAAGAGAGATTCGGTCTCAATTTACACTATAAATATATCATAACCTGGCTCTGATACTAATTGTTGGAAAAATCTTAGTTTGAAAAAGGTTTTCTTGCATAGCGAAAAATAAAATTTTAAAAATCGACTTGATTTCTAATATTTATATCAATTAACCTTAACTGAATTCGTACATGTGTTTTCAGCTTAACAGACATTTGTTATTCCCTACTTTCAACCAAATGATCTTCTCAGCTATTCCCGTACCACGGACTACTTCGACTGTGGGCTTGAACCAGTTGAATCGAAACACAGAACTAGAAAAGGTTTTGTAACATCCTGAATTAAGACCTAGTCGGAAAAATGGTTTCGAGACCATGAATTCGGTGTAAGAAAATTCATTTTTATTATATTTTTATGATCTACAGTTCTATGGAATTTTTTTGTGAAAATTTCGTCCAAAAACTGACGTCTGGGCACTCACTTTAGTTAAAAGGACTAAATCATAAAAAGTGCAAAAGTTGAGTTCTACATGCTAGAGGTGTCCAATTGTAATGAAATTTTAAATTAGAGGTCCTTAAATGGTAATTATACCATTGGTCAATTTTTTGGACAAAAATGAACATGAAATGGGTGAAATAGAATATTTTTAAGTTAGGGGTATTTTGGTCATTTAGTAATTAAAATGAATTAAAAACAAAATTAAAAGCCAATTTTTGTCCATCTTCAACCCCATGGCCGAAACTTGCATGGAGAAGACATAGCTAGTATTTTTCAAGCTTCCAAGCTCGATTGTAAGTTCGTTCTGGCCCCCCTTTTAATGATTTTTACATTTTTGAAATCCTCGTAACAAGATCTACCTATTTCTACCATTTATTTGAGTTATGATGAAGGTATAAAGTTTGAACCATGTTACAAATTTCTGCATTATGATGTTTAATGGTAAATTATGCATGTTCATGGTTGGAGAAATGACTTTTACTAAGTAGTTTTCAGTGAAATCGCAAAAAAAGGTCTAAATTGTAAAAGTTATAAAATTTGTCATAAAAGTGTGATTTAGTGGAAATTGTGGGCTGATATAATTATGAAAATAATTCGGCTAGGCTTAAAGTGCAAAAAATTGAATAAAAATCATTTTACGAGCCTAGGGGCAAAAATGCAAATTTGTAAAAATATGATTTTTGGGTCAATTTGAATAAGGTGAATAATAAATGGGCTATATTTGAAATGTTAGATGAAGAAAACCAAGATTCGGGCCTAAATCAGGAAAGTTCCAGATTATGGACTAAATTGGAATAGTTGGCTATAATTGCATTTAAGGTAAGTTCATGTGATTAAATAAGCATGATATTCATGTGATTAAATAAGCATGATATTGTTGTTACACTTGAAATATATTTTGCTATGGTTGTATTGAATTATATGTTAATGATATTGTGTATGGGAACGTGATATACCCATGAAGTAATCAGCTCAAATGTCAATAACATGTGATGGGATGATTGAATATAATGGAAATTTGATGGAACATGATATTTCTTTGAAACGAGATGTATGTAAATAATATATCGTTTTTTTGCTTATGTTATAATATTTTGTTATTATATGATATGTGGTTTTATATTGAATGATCACTTGATATAAATTATGAATTTAAGTTGATTATGGATGAATTGTAAAATGTTGAAAAGTTAGGAATTTCTCGGTTGGACCTTAGGAATAGAAAAGGTACAAATGATCCATTGTGAGAACACATATGTAGTACTATGTACAGGCTACTATGTGTTTAAGATGGTTTTAGGTCACGTGTGTAGTACTAAGTGCAGGCTACTGCGTGTACCAGATGGTTAGGTCGCATGTGTAGTACTAAGTGCAGGCTACTATGCGTACCCGATAGCTTTGATCACATGTGTGGTACTAAGTGCAGGCCACTATGTCTAAGAGACAGTTTTGATCACAGATGTAGTACTAAGTGCAGGCTACTATGTGCACCAAATAGCTTCGTTTACAAAGGTGGTAATATTCGTAGGCCACCGTGTATCTGTTATTATTCCGATGAGTTCAACGGGAAATTGACTAAGTGAAACTACATGTGATCATATAATGACTAGTGTAATTGAATATGACTATGTGATAAATAAGTGCAGGTATATGTGTGTGAAAATTTATGAGCAATGTGCTCGATAGTTGAGCGAACTTTCGGTAAGATGGAATGGAATAAGTGAGATTATGTAAGAGTGAAATTTGTAATAAAATAGTTTTCGACAGCAGCAGTTGTGTGACTTTGAAAAATCACCAAAAATAGTGGAAATCTAATTAGAAGTTGAATGAGATATGAAATAAAATCATATTTAGTCTATTTTCACAAAAAAGAAACAGTGAAGAAAAAGAATTTTGTATTTTGTGATATTTGAATTTTTGTGAGACTAGTTCAGAATAATTTTGGAATCCCCTGTTCTAACTTGAAAAATCATTAAAAATTGTAAAAATATAATTATGGGTTATAATTTATATTCTTAAAATCCTTAATGAGTCTATTTTTGAAATAAACTAATGGGAATATTATCCAAACCTTGTACAAAGAGATAATAAATTTTTAGTGTAGAGGGTTTGGAACTGTTAGACAACAAAATAAGAGAGACTTCAAAGAATAAACTGTACTTATTGGATAATCCAAAAATTCTAAAAATTTTATGATAAGTAGATACATGAGTCTAGTTTCAGGGAAAATTAGTGGATCTTGATTTGGAGTTCCGTAGCTCAAGTTATAAGTAACTGAGTGACTATGACTCGAGTAAACAGCTTAACTTGAACATAGATAAAAGTGCAATTATGATTATTTTACCTTGGAAAAAGGTTGTAAGAATTGATGGAATCATGTTGATAAATTTCTTATTATTTTCATATGGACTTACTAAGCTATATAGCTTACCCCCACATTTTCATTTCTTTAGTGTTGTCAGGTTAGCTCGGGGTTGGAGATTGTCGGAGGCAGCGTCACACTATCGAGCTATTGATAGGGGATATCGATAAGTCTTAAGCATCTTCAAGTGAGTGGCATGTATAGGAGCTTAGTTATTGATATGTGTTCTTATGATTTAGCCAAATCTATTGGCTTATATTGATTCATTGTATATAGCCATGAGATATGGCTTATAATGTTTTGGCTTGTAAGCCTAATTATCCTTGATTTGTGTTGATGCTTTGTGATATGATTATAATTGTCTGCCATGAATGAATAGTAAATAACATATCTACACGAGAATGCCTTAGGACCATTCGAGGTGGTCATGGTTATGGAATAAACGCGTAAATTGGCATTAAGTTGATAACGATTGAATATGGACATTTGTTGAATAAGTAGAGATTAATAATTGGGTAATATGTTATGGTTGATTGTTAAAAATGTGCTTTAGTGAGGCATGCTAAATCATTAAAATGATGCTATGATATGTGTCTTTAAAGTATTTAAGTATGTGAAAGATTAAGGCAACAAAAAAGCTTGGAAAATAGCGTAAGTGTTGACCACACGGGCAGAGACATGGCTGTGTGTCTCAACCGTGTGGAGGACACGGCCTTAGCACATGGGCGAGTAACTTGGCGGTGTGACCCTAAATGTTTACTGACATCATAAATAGAGAGTTACACGGGCTGAGGACACAGACGTGTGAGACCACCCGGCCTACCTACACGGGCGTGTGACTCTCCAAACATGAAAATTTTCTAAGTGTTGTAAAAATGTTCGTGAGTTCTCGGTTTAGTCCCAAATCGCTTTTAATGCATGTTTAGATCCACGAATGCTCGTGTATGGGACATTTTGCATGTGATCGAATGATTCTGATATGATTGAATTTTTATGGCCTAGTTTTACATGTATGTGCATGTTTAAGTCCGGTAATGCCTCGTATCCTGTCCCGACGTCTAACACGGGTAAGGGGTGTTACATTTAGTGGTATCAAAGCTATGGTTTAGTCGGTTCTTGGACTAACCTAGCAAGAATGAGAATCTAACTATACATGCCATCAATCTATGATAGTGTGATGTCTCCCTACGTGAATGAGAACCATCCCGTTTAGACAGAGGTACTCTCCAACCGAGCTGCGCCAACCATGTTAAATGTGATGCTAAGGCATTCGGGTAAAGTATAGTCATGATAAGCCTGGATTCAGAAAATTATGAATAAAAGTTCATGATATATGTGATAACATGTGAGATGAAAGTTTATGTTACGATGAATGTTCATGCTTATTTGATGTTCATACGATGATGTACTCATGGCTTATTTGATTAAGTGGATGTGGTAAATAGAAATTCATAAAAGTATGAATAAAGGGTTCATAATAGCATGATATTAGCAAAATATTACTGCCCCAATTGGATGTTGAATTTCGATGGATTACAATGGTTTCTTGAAAAGGGGTATAATGATACAAAATGGGATTTAGCTCAGACGGGTAATCCTTAGACGAGCCTATTGAGAATATGTTTCAGTTAGAATTTAGCCTGGACTAGTAATTCTACTGTATGATATGTGATTTGAGATAGTGTAGTCGAAAGGTACTACTAGACATGAATTGACAAATGATTAATGTATATGCCCTGAGTATACTACCTGGGAATCCATCGAAATTGCAATGTTCCAATGGGAGGCATCCTTGAAATATGGAAAAGTGAAATGAGACAAAATATTATGATGTAATGTGCCTACTTATGTTTAATCGATAATTCCATGATGTATATGATTGATTTACTTGAACGAATGTGTGTATTTGGGTAACTTACCAAAAATATTGATGGAATAAGTGTCCATGTATGCTTGTTTGAATAAGTATGACTGGAAAACTCTCATAATCTAAGTAAATGTGCTAAATTGATTGAATTGAGTTATATGATTATAATGATATGCATATGTTGATGTGTTAGATGAGAGCTTAGATTGTGATACACTCATCCATGTTTGTTTGGCCCTCATATGATGTTATTGGCCTGACCTGTTTGATTGAATAAAAATGATAAGTAAAGTTATTTAGAATTCATAAAATGTATATAGAAGTACATTTGTTTAAATAAGTAACTGGAAAGTTTGTGTAAAGCAAACTTTAATGTTAGCTTGTCAAAAGCGAATGATATGTTGGTAATAATATGACTATAATGGTGAAAGTTATATGGTATATACATGTGTATGATAGACGACCCAGGGATCTTACAACCCCACCCCCTTACCAGAGTGGTGTTTATAAAGGATTTCATGAGATTTGTGCTAAAATAAGCTTACGAGTATGAGACCAAAAGAGTTCAGCGGTAGAATGATTGTAAACATGGTCAAAGTTTGAGAATGATTTGATAAGACAGAATTAGAAAAGGTATCAGATTGATTTAAAAAAAATTCAGTTTACGAAATATCACAATGAGAGAAGAAATTAACCTTGGCAAATCGACTTGTTTAGACACGATGTTGAAAGAATGTAGTAATCGAAATTCCTTCTGAACTTATTTTCTTCAATGAAAGAAATAGTGCGGGATTAGTGATGACAGAAATAGTTGAAGGAATAATATTTGAAAGGTAAGACATTGAGTGTGACAGTTATGGCTGAACAGATTTTGGACAGTCTCTTTTGAGGTATTCTATATGTTTAATTGTTCTCAGGAATATTCCTATGGTTATTACTCTTCTGATAAAATTCTTGTTAAAAGGGAATGTTTTCTAATCATGATGTATAGACGAAAGTATTGATAACCTGATTGGTTTATAATCAGCACTGCTCTATTTCTCTCTGGTATTCTATTACAATCCATTCATTGGAGTTTTATAAGAAATACACATAGTGTTATGATTCTTTGATTTTGTATCTTGGATTTTTTTATTTTGGTCTTCTTGTCATCTTTATTCTGAAAATTATTAATCATGACTCGTATCTAAAGTGTATTCTTGGGCCTATGATGACTATGTCAAATATGATTATGCCTCTGTGTTGATAGTAGTAACGTGATGATTCTTGTATTCGGATTTCTTTTAAATTTTGTGTAAAGTTTTGACCTCAGCAAAAGCATAAGTGGTGAAACTGCAAGTTTCGATTTGTATGGTGGATTTCTTCTCCCGAGTCAATTGATTAAAGTTAATGCCCTCAATTGGGATATTCTTGTTATTTTGAGCTAAAGCATTGGTAAAGGTCTTTGATAGGCATGATAAGTAAATCTTAAATGATTGCATGTTGAACGGTTCTGTTAAATGAAAGGAAGGATTTCCTGAAGCTTTATCAAGTAATAATTAAGACCGACTTGGTTGTTTAGTCTGTATGAGTTATTGTTTGAAAGATTTAATGAAACAATTATGTCTGAATCATTTTTCTCAAGCCTGAGAATAAGATTTTATCTTTTTCGGGTAAAAGACAGATAGTCTGAATGAAAAGTGTATGTATCTTAGAAGACTTTGATATGATTTAAAGCTGCTATGAATGATAAAATTTTCGTTTTGTGAAAATTGAATGGCCTATTACATGTTAATTAGTAAAACTTTGAGTAGACGAGGACATTGTTAACCGAAGCCTTTGAACTGGTTTAGTCTGCACTGAGCAAAGACTTCATTGCCAGACATGATTACGGGTACATTTACTCTCTATGATACTTCTGTAATTGCTTTGATAGATCCTGGATCAATGCATTCGTATATATGTATGAATTTGATAAATAGTAAGACATTACCTATAGAGCCTACCGAATTTGTAAATAGAGTTTCGAACCCCCTAGGTAGATGTGTTCTAGTTGATAAAGTCTGCAAGAATTGTCCGTTAATGTTTCGAGACACTTGTTTTCCGGCTAATTTGATGTTGTTACCTTTTGATGAATTTTATATAATTCTAGGTATGAATTGGTTAACTTTGCATGATGTTGTTGTGAACTGTAAACAAAAAACTATTGATTTGAGATGCAAGAATGATGAAATAGTCAGAATTGAATCTAGTGATTTGAATGGATTGCCTGCTGTGATATCTTCAATGAAAGCTTTAAGTATTGTGAGAAAGGGTTGTGAAGTCTATTTTGCTTATGTGATTGATTCGAGAATGTCAGAAAAGAAAGTTGAATCAGTGCCTGTTGTATGTGAGTTCCCTGATGTAACACCCCAACCCAGCCCAAACGTTATGGCCGAATCTGGTGTGTCACATTGAAGTATTTTAACGAAAACCTTATTTTCATTGGAAACACTTCCTTAAAATGAAAAACCTTAATTACTTTGAAAAATCTTTTTTTAGTTGCGGAAGCTTTATTTAGAACATATGATTTTATGAAAACTCGTCATTTAAAAATTGAGTTGCGGAAACATAGTATTTAAAAACAGTTATGGTTTAGGAAACCACGTTCTACTTCTAATAAATATAAAGCTTAAAAATGATAATAATCCTAATAATTTTAAACAATAACCATAGGAAAGACCTTATTACAACCCAAATCAAATAGAAATAATTTAAAGTCAATATATTAAAAATTACATAAAGACTAAGTCTAAACTTTTTATGCTAGTTGGCCACCTCCGAGTCCCTCCATCCGTCGAACCGCCTACTGAGGATCACCTGAAAAGTTTAGAAAGAGGGGGTGAGTTTCGAAAAACTTAGTGTGTACAACCCTTAACGAGTATAAAGTAATCATTAGTCATTTTGGGCCAGAGCCCAATTCAATAACGGTGGTCTTTGGGCCTTAGCCCAGATTAGCCTCTGTTGGGCTAAAGCCGAAATCGCAATAATATCACAACAATATCATGCATGCAATGCAATCCCATCCCAATAATCCATCCGCTACACACCAGCTCCATCCTCCGTCACACCATGTGGGGATATAAATATCGACCCACCCAACCCACACACCATGGTAGCCCGGTTGCGGAACTACCTTTATTTACACATTGGGCTTTAATAGCCGTCGGTAGATCCACGATTGTCAAGCAACTATGCAATCCTCATATACTTCCTCCGTTCCATAATTCCCAACCCATATGCAACCTAAGCAGAATATCTATGTATGCATGTCATATCCATAAAACTTACATTCAGCACCTAGGGGTAATTCGATCATTTTTTCCTTTAAAGGCGTTTCGGTAATTTTCCCTTAAGTACGGTTTTCACTTACCTTGGCCCGTTAACAAGTCCTGCAAGCTAAGACGAATAAATACTATGCACCAGGTAGGATTCTAGAGAAGAGGAGGTGAGTCATTAAGACCGCTTAAGTACCAAGCTCTCCCTAGATCCAATCCTAGACATGCATATACCCGTTGCCACATCTTAACCCTATGGCTTATCCACAGTCTTTAATAATTTAATTAAGTCTTATGTAGTCATCATATACTAGGCTCGAAACCCCTTACAAAACCCAAAAAAATTGACATACCTGTATTTGGCCCATTAAGCCCAATCATATTCATATAGCCCATTAGGCCCAAATCACCTGTATATGGCCCATTAGGCCCAATATAGCCCTTTAGGCCCAGTCACATTCATATTCATGCTCACATACAAACTTTCTATCACATAGCATCAATTATCAATTTTTGCCAATTATGGGCCCAATAGCCCATTGGGCCCATTTAGCCCATTCCGGCCTATTTGGCCAAATCACAACCCAAGTCCACGGAATCGCCCTTGAGCCTCAGAAAACCTATCACTTTCCTCCTCACGAGTGTTCGTGCACTCGCAAGACTACTGCAGCCAAACTTTCGGCTTTTCGGTATTTCAGCATTTTGGCTTTTCGGCTTTTTGGCTTTTGTCGATTCATTGTGTGCGTGCAGTGTATGTACACACCTTCAGCTTTATATCAAGTTATCATAGGGTAGAAGTACACACCTTATCACCTGGAGTACTAAGTATTCATAATCACCCGAACCTATATTCAACGTTATACTCCATCAGTCACATCTCATTAATTCAAAATAAATCCACTACTTACCAAAGAACAACCTATACCTACCTTGACTAGATTGATTGACTACGATCTGCCTATGTAACTCAAAATCTGGCGTAGTCCCCCTTTCGCATCCAGGTGAAAAGTCCCTAACAGTTGACACCTTATGTCGCTTAAACTTGAGAGCCTCTATCCCAACCTCTCTGCTAGAACCCCCTTTTTCCATCAACGATCACACTCTTGAATGAGAGGGAAAAAAATAAATGGAGAAACCGTAAGTTAATGAAAGTTTTGGAAAGAATAAAGAAAAATCAGCTTTTAAGAGTGTAGAAACGAAAGAACTTAGAAATATTTAACAAAAGCCGAAGAAGATCTAATTCACTTACTGATTGAGAGATCGCTTGCCAACAGGAAATCAAACCCCCAAAGTGTATGAATCGTCTTTTAAATGAAAAAGAAACAGTCGGCTAAGTTGAACAGGGAAGAGGTTGATTCAATTAAAATAGGGAAGAAAAGATCGAGAGTCTGGCTTAAAGAAAAGAGGAGGTGATATGCGACTGAAGCACACAAAAACAACAAATGCCCTTACTTGCCCATACGACACACATATTTATACTAAAAATAAATAAATAAATAAATAAAAATACACCTACACTCCTTAATCGATGTAAACTCATCAAGATAATTCCTTTTAAATTCTCAAATTTTATCACCATCATATTTACACTTAATCCTCATCCTAATCCCCTTAATTTTAGCTAAAAATTCCAATTTGAATTGCATTAAAATGCTTCCACCGTACAGCACTTGAGTAGCAAAAATTAAATTCTCCTGTTGTGTGCGCCACCACTCGAACTCCAGACCTCAAGGTTACTCTACCTCCCAACACGCTGCTGGCCACTGCACCACATCCTTTCTTATGCTACCATTCGGTCACAATTAATTATAAGGCTTATATGCCTAAGCCTCAGTTTAAAGAATAAAAATTTAAACCTTTGTCAGTCCTGGGATTCGAACTTGCTCCCTCTCATAACCATAGCACGCTTCACGCCACTGCACCGTAGGCGCTCTTGTGCCATATTCCATCCCTAACTATTTTTAAGGCCTATTAACCCACAACCAGGTTATCCTAAAAATATTTGCTACCATTCAGATTCGAGCCCCTGATCTCTTGGCTGTACTATACGTCCCTTGCCACCAAGCCACAAGCTCTATCATTTCCGTTTCTCCTCCCCAAATAATTATAAAGTCTTTCTATTGACCTCCAGGTTGTCTAAAAAAGACCCACAACTTTTGCTCATGCTGCGACTTGAACCTATCACCTCTCCTTATTCCTAACGCCATCATGCCACTAGGCCAAGCGTATCCTTGTGTCGAATTTCCACCTAACATATTTATAAAGCCTAAACGCTAGCTTCCCTACAAATCTTATGCGCAATAAAAAAATTTTGCCAAGGCCAGGACTTGAACCCTGGACCTCCTGCTTACTACCCACGCCTTTTGCCTCTATGCCATATGCTTCCTTGTGTCAGATTTTACCAAGCCTTATTAATAAGCCTTCCACCTAATGCTCAGGGTTCTTTAGAAAAAAAAATGCAAAATTTTGCTAAAGCCCTGGATTGAACCCAGGACTTTTCCCACACTACCTACCTTTCCTAAATTACTTAACAATTAAATTAAACATACAATTATAAAATATTTAAACACATTTCTTTTATTCTAGCTGCCTTCTAACCGATCCCAAACTCAAGGCCCATTACTTCTAGGCCCAAACTCAGGGTGTTATACCTGATGTTTTTCCTAAAGAACTTTTGGGTTTATCTCCAGTTAGAGAAGTTAAATTTGTCATTGAATTGGTACCTGGTACTATTCCGATTTCCATAGCTCCATATAGAATGGCTCTGACCGAACTTAAGGAATTAAAGTCTCAGTTGCAAGAATTGACCGATAGAGGATTTACAAGATCGAGTTTCTCACCTTGGGGTGCTCCGATTCTGTTTGTGAAAAAGAAAGACAGTACGATGAGAATGTGCATAGATTATCGTCAGTTGAACAAAGTGACTATCAAGAATAATTATCCTCTGCCCCATATTGATGATTTGTTTGATCAGTTGAAAGGAGTTGCTATTTTTCTAAGATTGATTTGGGATTAGGCTATTATCAATTGCGAGTAAAAGATTCAGATATTCCGAAAATCACTTTCAGAACGAGGTACGCCCATTATGAATTCTTAGTTATGCCTTTCAGATTGACTAACACACCTGTTATCTTTATGGATTTGATGAATAGAATTTTCAGACTGTATTTAGATCAATTTGTGGTTGTATTCATTGATGACATATTAATTTATTCACGTGATGAATCCGAACATGCTGAGCATTTGAGATTAGTGGTACAAATTCTGTGAGATAAACAGTTGTTTGCGAAGTTCAGTAAATGTGAATTCTGGTTGCGAAAAGTTAGTTTTCTAGGTCATATTGTATCAGCCTCTAGTATCTGAGTTGATCCGAGCAAAATTTCAACTATTTTGGAATGGAAGCCTTCGAGAAATGTTTCTGAAGTCTGCAGTTTTCTAAGACTAGCTAGTTATTATAGAAGGTTCGTAAAAGACTTTTCTATGATTGCAACTCCGTTGGCAAAACTGCTTCAGAAAGATGTGAAATTTGAGTGGTCAGAAAAGTGTCAAAACAGCTTTGATCAGTTGAAAACTTTGTTGACTGAAGCTCCAGTATTGGTATAGCCCGAATCGGGTAAAGAATTTGTGATCTACAGTGATGCTTCATTGATTGGTTTAGGATGTGTTTTAATGCAAGAAGGCAAAGTCATTGCTTATGCTTCGAGGCAGTTGAAGCCGCACGAAAAGTACTACCCGACACATGATCTTGAGTTAGCTGCGATTGTATTTGCTCTAAAGATTTGGTGCCACTATCTGTTTGGTGAGAAATGTCACATATATTCTGATCATAAGAGTTTGAAGTATTTGATGACTCAAAAATATTTGAATCTGCGTTAGAGAAGATGGCTTGAATTGTTAAAAGACTATGAACTTGTGATAGATTATCATCCGGGTAAAGCAAATGTTGCTGCTGATACTTTGAGTCGAAAATCATTGTTTGCTCTGTGTGTAATAATGCTCATTTGGTTCTTTCTGATGACGGTTCAGTTTTAGCAGAGTTAAAAGCAAAATTTTTGTTTTTTCAGCAGATTATAGAAGCTCAGAAGTTTGATAGTGAGATTTTGGCAAAGCGAGCTCAATGTGATTTAGAGTCTGATTCAGAATTCAGAGTTGATAAAGATGATTATTTAAGATTTCGAGATCGAATCTGTGTTCCAAGAAATCCAGAGTTAATTCAAATGATTTTGAATGAAGCTCAGAATAGTCAGTTATCTATGCATCCGGGTAGTACAAAAATGTATAATGATTTAAAACAGCTTTATTGGTGGTCTGGAATGAAAAGAGATATCTCTGACTTTGTTTCTAAAAGTTTGATCTGTCAGCAAGTTAAAGCTGAACATCAAGTGTCATCCGGTTTATTAGAACCGATTATGATTCCAGAATAGAAATGGGATAGAGTGACGATAGACTTTGTTTCGGGTTTACCCCTATCTCCAAAAAAGAAAGATGCTATTTGGGTTATGGTTGATCATTTGACAAAATTAGCTCATTTTATTCCAATTTGATCCAATTACTCGCTTGATAAATTAGCTAAGTTATACATTTCCGATATTATGAGATTGCATGGTGTGCCTTGTCTATAGTGTCAGATAGAGATCTGAGATTCATATCACGATTCTGGAAGAAATTGCAATATGCTCTGGGTATGAAATTGCACTTCAGTACTACTTTTCACCCGCAAACGGACGGTTAATCTGAGCGGATTATTCAGATACTCGAGGATATGTTAAGATGTTGCATTCTCGAGTTTGAAGGTACGTGGGAACAATATTTACCTTTGATTGAATTTGCTTATAATAACAGTTTTCAATCGAGCATTAGAATGGCACCATACGAAGCTTTATAAGGTCGCAAATGCCGTACACCTTTTTATTAGACTGAGCTCAGCGAAAATAAAATTCATGGGGATGATTTGATAAAAGAAACAGAACAGAAAGTAAAAGTGATCTGAGATAGTTTGAAAGCAACTTTCGATCATCAGAAATCATATGCAGATTTGAAAAGAAAAAATATTGAATTTAAGGTCGGCGAAAAAGTGTTTTTGAAGGTATCACCGTGGAAGAAAGTTCTTCAGTTCGGTAAAAAAGGCAAATTGAATCTAAGGTTTATTGGGCCGCATGATATTATTAAGCATATTGGGACGGTAGCGTATAGATTGATGTTGCCACCAGAGCTAGAAAATATTCATAATGTGCTACATGTATCGATGCTTCGATGATACAGATCTAATCCTTCACATGTAATTCTTCCATCTGAGATTGAAATTTAGTCTGATATGACTTACGAAGAAAAGTCGATATGTATCTTAGCTCAAGAGGTTAAAGAGCTGCAAAATAAGAAAATTCCGTTAGTAAAAGTGATGTGGCATCGACACGGTATTGAAGAGGCCACGTGGGAGCCTGAAGATGCTATGAGATAGCAATATCCAAATATGTTCAATGGTAAGATTTTCGAGGACAAAAATCCCTAGGGGGAGAATTGTAATAGTTCGGTTTAGATCCTAGTCAGAATAGTGGTTTCGAGACCACATATCTGAGTTAAAAAATATTTAAATATTATTTTCTTGTTTATGATATGTGAATGAGCATGTGTGGAAGTCTCATGTGAAAATTTGATCATTTGTGTGCTTAAATTGATAAAAAGACTTAATCGCATAATTGTAAAAGTAGCCTTCTATTTATTAAAGTACCTATTTCATTTGGCTTTTTAAAGCAAGGGTCCTTATTTTGTTATTTGCCCATTGGGATTGTTAATGGACTTAAATAACCATCCATTAAATGGTTTTATAATTGTTTATAAAAGGGTAAAATAGGAAAATGGTTATTAAAGTCATATTAATAAAATAAAAAGCATGAAAATTTACCATATGTTCATGCAATTACTGAAAATATAAAGAAAAGAAAAGAGAAAAGCTTACCTAGGGTTCAGCCTTGATTTCCTTTGATTTAGGTATGTATTTTGTTCGATTTTAGATAATTTCTACTTTTTTGTAATCGTTGGTTAGTATACTACCGAACCCATGCCTCAATTTTTTATTTTGTTGATGATTTTGAAATGTTTCATGGATAAATTCATGAGCTTTATGTTGTTAAATGATGAAATATGAAAGCTTGATGTTGGGTTTACATGTTTTGTCTTTGGATTTTTGATGAATTTGAGTAATTTGGGCTAAAATGTAAAAATATTATTTTGAGGGACTAAAATGTGAAATAAATGAAATGTATGGACTTATATGGGAGCTACGAAATTTCAGTTAAGCTTGTGTCCAAGCAAATTATGTGTATTTTGTGATTTTGTAATTTAAGGACTAAAGTGTCGAAATGTAAAAATATGAGGGCTAGTTTGCAAAATGCCTGAAATATGCGTCTATGGATTTTTTTGAATGATTTGGTGAATAAAAGGGTTAATTTTGAATACATATAGATTAAGAAAAGAGGAATTCGGATTTAGAATTGACAATTTCGAGTACAAGGTAAGTTCGTACGCAAAATATGATGTTATAAGTATGTTTTGATGTTTTGATTTTACATGGATTATATATATATTTAGTTTGGATGAATACAATGATAAATCAATGGTATTTGGCACTAAGTGTGCGATTTGAATTAGCTTCAGCTATATGAGGCACTAAGTGTGTGATACTGATATAACTTCGATTAATTAAGATGGCACTAAGTGTGCGGAATCGTTCTAGCTTCGACTAACCTTTAAAGCACTAAGTGTGCGGATGTTTAAAGCACGAATAATTTACAGAAAGTCTTAAAATATCTGAACAGAAGGTGAGAATGAAAATGAATAAGTACAGGAAAATTTAGGTATGTATAAAACCTATCTAGTAGATGATATGTATGTGAAGTTCATTGAATTAGTATGAACATATGAACTATGTTGGCATAGAATTGATAGATGATTTGAGAATTTAGAAATACTTATGTGTTGATGTTTCATATTTTATATACTGTTTATGATTTTTTTTGTATGAGCTTACTAAGCTTTTGAAAGCTTACTTTGCGTGTGTTTATATTGTTTTATAGATATCAAAGCTACAGTGAGCTCGGGGATCGTCAAGGATCGTCACCACACTATCGAATCTCATTTTGATACTTTGAAAATGTATATATATTAAAGTATGGCATGTATAGGCTAGTAGTTGTGAGATTACGTTTTGTGATGTATATATTTATCCATGTGATTTGGCTAGTTTGTATTTGAACTCTTAGTTATTAATGGTTTATGGTATGTGATGCTAATGTATAAGTGTGGTATGTACTAGTGGGACAAAAGAAATGATAAATGTTGGTAAAATTTGGTAAGTTTTAGTATGAGATTGAATGAAGTATGGAAACAAATGCTTGGTATGCTTTTGACATATGTTTTGACATAGATTAGTAAGGCTTATGAGTATGGATTTGGGTTACTATTATATGTCATGAATGCCTTATGTTTTGGTATTGAATTTGGCTAAATTGGTTGGGCAAATATGCTTGTTTCATTACTTGTTGGTTTGACCCAATTGGGGTGGCAAGTTGGCTATTCAAATGGCCTACTTTTGTCCACACGGCCAGAGACACGGGTGTGTGTCTCAACCATGTGCGACACACGGCTATGTTGTACGGTCGTGTGTCCCCTGGGGTACCCTACAATTGTAAGCCAGTCTTGGGCACGGCCAAGGCACATGGGCGTGTGGCTAGCCGTGTGACCCAAGTCAAATTCGACCATGATCAAGGCACACAGGCGTGTCTTGTGACTGTGTGAACAAATAAGTATGTATGCCCTGTTTTGAAACGGCCTAGACACACAAGTGTGTCTAATACCATGTGAGGCACACGGCCTCTTCACAAGGGCGTGTGACTTTTTAAAAGTTGAAAATTTTCTAAGTTTCTCAAACTTTTATTTGATATCAATTTAGTACTGAATGCATGTTTTAGACTTCATATGTTCGTTTTAAATTCATATTAAACATGACTGATTTTATAACTATGCTAATGAGATGATATTTGATGTGTGTTTGTTCTTATTAGAGTTATGAATTTGGTAATGCCTTTTAACCTATTTCGGCGATGGTTACGGATTAGGGGTGTTACATGAATGATCTGTTGTGAGAACACATGTGTAGTACTATGTGCGGGCTACTACGTGTACCAGATGGTTAGGTCGCATATGTAGTACTAAGTGTAGGCTACTATGCGTACCCGATAGCTACGATCACACGTGTGGTACTAAGTGCAGGCCACTATGTGTAAGAGACAGTTTTGGTCACAGATATAATAATAAGTGCAGGCTACCATGTGCACCAAATAGCTTCGGTTACAAGGGTGGTAATATGTGCAAGCCACCGTGTATTCGTTATTATTCCAATGAGTTCAGTGGGAAATTGACTAAGTGAAACTACATGTGATCATGTAATGACTAGTGTAATTGAATATGACTATGTGATGAATAACTGTAGGTATATGTGTGTGAAAATTTATGAGCAATGTCCTCGATAGTTGAACGAACTTTCGGTAAGATGGAATGGAGTAACTGAGATTATGTAAGAGTGAAATTTGTAATAAAACAGTTTTGGACAGCAGCAGTTGTGTGACTTTGAAAAATCACCAAAAATGGTGGAAATTGAACTAGTAGTTTAATAAGATATGAAATAAAATCGTATTGAGTCTATTTTCATATAAAAGAAATGATGAATGCAAAAGAATTTTGTATTCTGTGATAATTTAATTTTTGTGAGACAGGGTCAGAATAATTTTAGAATCCCCTATTCTGACTTGGAAATATCATTAAAAACTATAAAAATATAATTATGGGTTATAATTTATATGCTTAAAATCCTTATATGAGTCTATTTTCGAAAGAAATAAACGGAAATATTATCCAATTCTTGTACGAAGAGATAATTAATTTTTAGATAGAGGGGTCAGGACTGTCAGACAGCGAAATAGGGGAGACTTTAAAGAATAAACTGTACTTATTGAGTAATCCAAAAATTCTGAAAATTTTATGATAAGCAAATACGTGAGTCTAGTTTTAGTGAAAATTAGCAGATCTTGATTTGGAGTTTCGTGGCTCAGGTTTTAAGTTACTAAATGACTATGACTTGAGTAAACAGCTTAACTTGAACATAAGTAAAAATGCAATTATGATTATTTTACCTTGGAATCATATTGTAAGAATTGATGGAATCATGTTGATAAATTGCTTATTCTTTTTATATGGACTTACTAAGCTATATAGCTTACCCCCTTCTATTCATTTCTTTAGTGTTGTCAGGTTAGCTCGAGGTTAGAGATCGTCGAAGGCAGCATCACACTATCGAGCTATTAATAGGGGATATCGATAAGTCTTAAGCATCTTCAAGGGAGTGGCATGTATAGGAGCTTAGTTATTGACATGTGTTCTTATGATTTAGCTAAATATATTGGCTTATATTAATTCATTGTATATAGCCATGAGATATGACTTATAATGTTTTGGCTTGTAAGCCTAATTATCCTCGCCATGTGTTGATGCTTTGTGATATGAATATAATTGTCTGTCATGAATGAATAGTAAATAATATATCTGCACGAGAATGCCCTAGGACCATTCGGGGTGGTCATGGCTATGGAATAAACGCGTAAATTGGCATTAAGTTGATAATGATTGAACATGGACATTTGTTGAATAAGTAGAGATTAATTATTGGGTAATATGTTATGGTTGATTATTAAAAATATGCTTTAGTGAGGCATGCTAAATCATTACAATGATGCTATGATATGTGTCTTAGAAGTATTTAAGTATGTGAAAGATTAAGGCAACAAAAAGGCTTGGAAAATATCTTAAGTGTTGACCATACGGGCAGAGACACGTCCGTGTGTCTCAGCCGTGTGGAGGACACGACTTTAGCACACGGGCGTGTGACTTGGTCGTGTGACCCTAAATGTTTGCTGATGTCATAAACAGATAGTTACACGAGCTGAGGACACGGACGTGTGAGACCACTCGGCCTACCCACACGAACGTGTGACTCTCCAAACATGAAAATTTTGTAAGTGTTGTAAAAATGTTCGTGAGTTCTCAATTTAGTCCCAAACCACTATTAATGCATGTTTAGAGCTGCGAAGGCTCGTGTATGGTACATTTTGCATGTGACCGAATGATTCTGTTATGATTAAAATTTTATGGCCCAGTTTTATATGTATGTGCATGTTTAAGTCCGGTAATGTCTCGTATCCTGTCCCGGCATCAGACATGGGTAAGGGGTGTTACATTTAGTGGTATTAGAGCTATGGTTTAGTCGGTTCTCAAACTAACCTAGCAAGAATGAGAGTCTAACTATACATGCAACCAATCTGTGATAGTGTGATGTCTCTCGGTGCGAATGAGAACCATCTCGTTTAGACAGAGGTGCTCTCCAACTGAGCTACGCCGACCATATTAAATGTGATGCTAAGGTATTCGGGTAAAGTATAGTCATGATAAGCCTGGATTCAAAAAATTATGAATAAAATTTCATGATATATGTGATAACATGTGAGATGAAAGTTTATGTTACGATGAATGTTCATGCTTATTTGATGTTCATATGATGATGTACACTTAGCTTATTTGATTAAGTGGATGTGGTAAATAGAAATTCATAAAAGTATGAATAAAGGGTTCATAATAGCATGATATTAGCAAAATGTTACTGCCCTAATTAGATGTTGAATTTCGATGGATTACAATGATTTCTTGAAAAGGGGTATAATGATACAAAATGGGATTTAGCTCAGACGGGTAATCCTGAGACGAGCCTATCGAGAATATGCTTCAGTTAGAATTTAGCCTGGATTAGTAATTCTACTGTATGATACGTGATTCGAGAGAGTGTACTCGAAAGGTACTATTGGACATGAGTTGACAAATGATTAACGTATATACCCTGAGTATACTACCTGGGATGTAACACCCCTTACCCGTGTTCGACGTCGAAATAGGGTACGAGGCATTATCGAAACATACACATGCAATCGTAGAAACCGAGACATAATTTTTACATCCAAATTAAATTATTTAATTTTCATCACTAAGTCCTTGATATGGATCTACGAGGCCCAAAACATACTATGGAAGCAGTCCAGACTAAACCGAGAACTTTGGAGAACATTGGAAAATTTCTTAAAAATAGGGGCATACGCCCATGTCCACGGCCGTGTCCTTCACACAACCATTCACATGCCACATTTTCCATACTTAGTCATTACACACTCATTCAACCAACTCATGTTTGGCACAAAATGCATCATCCTAACATTTAACTTAACTAATATTAGCTAATATCGATGGCCTTATACAAAATGAGTTATCATATATTAAAGGCCAACATTTTAGGCCAAATCAATTATGACATATAACAAAATAACCTAGTCCTCTATACATGCCATAATTCAAAATATGAATTTCAAAATACCAAAAGAATGATGATAGTTTGGATGGATCTCCGACGATCTCCGTACCTTGAGCTAGCTTATTGACACTATAAAATAAGGGAAAAGAGAGGGGAGTAAGCATATAGCTTAGTAAATAGGTATGTAAATAATAAACAAATTATTAACATGCTTTTATAAATCCTCAAAATAAGTTTTCAAAATAATAAAATCATAACTACACATAGATCCACTATTTACTCAAGTTCAAAACAAGCTGTCTATTCGAGTTAAAGTCACTAAATTATTTATATTTGCAGCTATGGAACTCTAAATTAAGATCTGCTAATTTTTCCAGAAACTAGACTCACATATATTCTTACCATAAAATTTTTAGAATTTTTAGTTTAGCTAATAAGTATAGTTTATTCTTTAAATTCACCCTTGTTTTGTTGTCCGATAGTTCTGACCCCTCTTCACTAAAAATTAATTATCTCCTCATACGGGATTCGAATGATGTTATTGTTTGTTTCTTTAAGCATATAAATTATAACCCATAATTATTTTTGTACAATTTTTAATGATTTTCCCAAATCAGAACAAGGGATTCCAAAATCATTTTGACTCTGTCTCACAAAAAATTCAAATATCTCATAATATGAAATTCTTTGGCTTACATCGTTTCCTTTATATGAAAATAGACTCAAGAAGATTTAATTTCATATCTTATTCAACCTCTAATTTGATTTCCACCATTTTTGGTGATTTTTCAAAGTCACACAACTGCTACTGTCCAGAACTGTTTTATTACTAAATTTCACTCTTTCATGTTTTCTTTGTAGTAACTTTTATTGTAACACTTACTCCATATCAATCTTACCAAAGTTCGATCACATATCGAGCACATTGCTCATAAGCTTACACACACGTACCTGCACTTATTCATCATATAGTCAAATTCAATTACACCTAGTCATTACATGATCACATGTATTTGCATTTAGTCAATTTCCCGTTGACCTCTTCGGAATAATAATAGATACTCGGTGGCCTGCACATATTACCACCCTTGTAACTGAAGCTATTTGGTGCACTTATTACTACATCTATGACCAAAACTATCTCTTACAGATAGTGGCCTGCACTTAGTACCACACATTTGATCGAAGCTATCAGGTACGCATAGTAGCCTATGCTTAGTACTACACATGCGACCTAACCATCTGGTACACGTAGTAGCCTGCACTTAGTACTACACACGTGACCTAAAGCCATCTTAAACACATAGTAGCCTGCACATAGTACTACACATTTGTTCTCACAACGGATCATTTGTATCTTTTCTATTCCGAAGGTCCAACCGGGAAATTTCTCACTTTTCAACATTTTACCAATTCATCCATAATCAACTTCATTTCATAATTTACATCAAGTGATCATTCCATATACAATCACATCTAACATAAGTAAAAACGATATATTGTTTACATACAAGCTTACCTCGGTGCAAAAAATATAGTAGTTTTGCAATTTAGTCCATAATCTTTTTCTTTCCCCGATCAAAGTCAATTCCACGTCTTTCTTGATCTATAATAACACATTCGACTTATTCAATGCTCACATTATTCAGATCAACCCAAAAACATCCTATGGCAAAAATTACAATTTTGCCCTTAAAGTTTCACAAAATTATGATTTTGCCTCTAGGCTCGAAAAATAATTTTTATTCAATTTCCTTGCATTTTAGGCCTAGCCGAACCATTTTCATAACTATAGAAGTGCACAATTTTCACTAAATCACACAATTAAACACATTTTACAACTTTTTACAAACTAGTCCTTTTATGCAATTTCATTAAAAAAACTTAGTAAAAGTTGTTTATCACACTCCAAACATTCATATTCTTCCATAAAACATCAAAATACATGCAAGTCATCCATGGGTAAATTTTTAAATATAAACCCTAGCTCAAAGTGTTGGTAGAAATAGGTAAACTGAGCTACGAGGATCTCAAAAATGTAAAGAACATTAAAAATGGGGCTAAAACGGACTTACAATCGAGCTTGGAAGCTTGAAAAACCCTATCTATGTCTTTCTTATATGAGATTCGGCCAAGGGGTTGAAGATGGACAAAAAATGGCTTTTAATTTTGTTTTTAATTCATTTTAATAACTAAATGACCAAAATACCCTTAATGAAAAACTTTGGAAACACGCCTAACCATGTCCATTTTTGTCCACCAACTTAACCAATGGTCTAATTACCATATAAGGATCTCCAATTTAAAATTTCATAACAATTGGACACCTCTAGAATGTAGAACTCAACTTTTGCACTTTTTACAATTTAGTCCTTTTGACTAAATTGAGTGCCCAAACGTCAAAATTTTTGATCGAATGAAATTTTTAAAAAATAATTCCATAAAAATTTAGACCAAAAAAATATAATAAAAATACATTTTTCTATGTCGGATTTGTGGTCCCAAAACCACTGTTCTAACTAGACCCAAAATCGGGCTGTTACATGGGAATCCATCGAAATGGCAATGTTCCAATGGAAGGCATCCTTGGAATATGGAAAAGTGAAATGAGATAAAATATTATGATGTAATGAGCCT
This sequence comes from Gossypium longicalyx, assembly GCA_025698465.1. Classification (NCBI taxonomy): domain Eukaryota; kingdom Viridiplantae; phylum Streptophyta; class Magnoliopsida; order Malvales; family Malvaceae; genus Gossypium; species Gossypium longicalyx. The sequence continues at coordinate 32,788,102 of CM047006.1, forward strand.
ACTTATGTTTAATCGATAATTCCATGATGTATATGGTTGATTTACTTGAACGAATGAGTGTATTTGGGTAACTTATCAAAAATATTGATGGAATAAATGTCCACGTATGCTTGTTTGAATAAGTATGATTGGAAAACTCTCATAGTCTAAATAGATGTGCTAAATTGATTGAATTGAGTTATATGATTATAATGATATGCATATGTTGATGTGCTAGATGAAAGCTCAAATTGTGATACACTCATCCATGTTTATTTGGCCATCATATGATGTTATGTGCCTGACTTGTTTGATTGAATAAAAATGATAAGTAAGGTTATTCAGAATTCATAGAATGTATGTAGAAGTACATTTGTTTAAATAAGTAACTGAAAAGTCTGTGTAAAGCAAACTTTAATGTTAGCTTGTCTGAAGCGAATGATATGTTGGTAATAATATGACTATAATGGTGAAAGTTATATGGTATATACATGTGTATGAGAGATAAGCAAGGGATCTTACAACCCCACCCCCTTACCAGAGTGGTGTTTATAAAGGATTTCATGAGATTGGTGCGGAAATAAGCTCACGAGTATGAGACCAAAATAATTCCGCGGTAGAATGATTGTAAATATGGTCAGAGTTCGAGAATGAGTTGATAAGTAAAGACAAAATTAGAAAAGGTATCAGATTGATTTAAAGATTTTTTCAGTTTACAAAATATCACAATGAGAGAAGAAATTAACCTTGGCAAATCGACTTGTTCAGACACGACGTTGAAAGAATATAGTAATCGAAATTCATTCTGAACTTATTTTCTTCAGTGAAAGAAATAGTACGGGATTAGTGATGACAGAAATAGTTGAAGGAATAATATTTGAAAGGTAAGACATTGAGTGTGACAGTTATGGCTGAACAGATTTTGGACAGTCTCTTTTGAGGTATTCTATATGTTTAATTGTTCTCAGGAATATTCCTATGGCTATTACTCTTCTGATAAAATTCTTGTTAAAAGGGAATGTTTTCTAATCATGATGTATAGACGAAAGTATTGATAACCTGATTGGTTTATAATCAGCACTACTCTATTTCTCTCTGGTATTCTGTTACAATCCATTCATTGGAATTTTATAAGAAATACACATGGTGTTATGATTCTTGGATTTTTCTATCTTGGATTTCTTTATTTTGGTCTTCTTGTCATCTTTATTCCAAAAATTATTAATCATGACTCGTATCTAAAGTGTATTCTTGGGCCTATGATGACTATGTCAAATATGATTATGTCTCTCGGTTTATAGTAGTAACGTGATGATTCTAGTATTCAGATTTCTTTTAAATTTTGTGTAAAGTTTTGACCTCAGCAAAAGCTTAAGTGGCGAAACTACGAATTTCAATTTATATGGTGGATTTCTTCTCCTAAGTAAGTTGATTAAAGTTAATGCCCTCAATCGAGATATTCTTGTTATTTTGAGCTAAAGCAATGGTAAAGGTCTTTGATAGGCATGATAAGTGAATCTTAAATGATTGCATGTTGAACGGTTCTGTCAAATGAAAGGAAAGATTTCCTGAAGCTTTATCAAATAATAATTAAGACCGACTTGGTTGTTCAATCTGTATAGGTTATTATTTGGAAGATTTAATGAAACAATTATGTCGGAATCATTTTTCCCAAGCCTGAGAATAAGATTTTATCTTTTTCGAGTAAAAGATAGATAGTCTGAATGGAAAGTTTATGTATCTTAGAAGACTTTGATACGATTTAAATCTGCTATGAATGATAAAATTTTCGTTTTGTGAAAATTGAATGGTCTATTACATGTTAATTAGTAAAACTTTAAGTAGATGAGGGCATTGTTAACCGAAGCCTTTGAATTGGTTTAGTCTGCATTAAGCAAAGACTTTTTGATTTTCAGTGATGTGTTTTAAGACAAGAAAGGTAGTGTGACAGCTCAACGTATCTGATGTTATAGACAGATTTAAGTTTGTGATAGTGTAGCTGACTTGAGTCGTTAAAGGATGATAAGATAGTTATGGTATGATCTCTGAGAAATAGTTACTATGGATTTCATATACGGATTATTCCCGGTTGGACCTTCAGAATAGAAAAAATACGAATGATCCATTGTGAAAACACATGTGTAGTACTATGTGCAGGCTACTATGTGTTTAAGATGGTTTTAGGTCATGTGTGTAGTACTAAGTGCAAGCTACTACGTGTACTAGATGGTTAGGTTGCATGTGTAGTACTAAGTGCAGGCTGCTATGCATGCCTGATAGCTTCGATCACATGTGTGGTACTGAGTGCAGGCCACTATATGTAAGAGACAGTTTTGGTCACAGATGTAGTACTAAGTGCAGGCTACTATGGCCACCAAATAGCTTCGGTTACAAGGGTGGTAATATGTGCAGGCCACCGTGTATTCGTTATTATTCTGATGAGTTCAACGAGAAATTGACTAAGTGAAACTACATGTGATCATGTAATGACTAGTGTAATTGAATATTACTATGTGATGAATAAGTGCAGGTATATGTGTATGAAAATTTATGAGCAATGTGCTCGATAGTTGAGTGAACTTTCGGTAAGATGGAATGGAGTAAGTGAGATTATGTAAGAGTGAAATTTGTAATAAAATAGTTTTGGACAGCAGCAGTTGTGTGACTTTGAAAAATCACCAAAAATAGTAGAAATTGAATTAGCAGTTGAATATGATATGAAATAAAATCTTATTGAGTCTATTTTCACATAAAATAAATGATGAATGCAAAAGAATTTTGTATTCTATGATAATTTAATTTTTGTGAGATAGGGTTAGAATAATTTTGGAATCTCCTATTTTGACTTGGAAAAATCATTAAAAATTGTAAAAATATAATTATGGGTTATAATTTATATGCTTAAAATACTTAATGAGTCTATTTTCGAAAGCAATAAACATAAATATTATCCAATTCTTGTATAAAGAGATAATTAATTTTTAGTACAAAGGGGTCAGAACTGTCAAATAGCGAAATAGGGGCAAATTTAAAGAATAAATTGTACGTATTGGATAATCCAAAAAATTTTAAAATTTTGTGATAAGCAGATACGTGAGTCTATTTTTATGAAAAATTAGCGGATCTTGATTTGGAGTTCCGTAGCTCAGGTTATAATTAACTGAGTGACTATGACTCGAGTAAATAGCTTAACTTGAACATAAGTAAAAGTGCAATTATGATTATTTTACCTTGGAATCATGTTGTATGATTTGACGGAATCATGTTGATAAATTGCTTATTATTTTCATATGGACTTACTAAGCTATATAGCTTACTCCCTCCTTTTCATTTATTTAGTGTTGTCAGGTTAGCTCGGGGTTAGAGATCGCTAGAGGCAGCATCACACTATCGAGCTATTAATAGGGGATATCGATAAGTCTTAAGGATCTTCAAGGGACTGGCATGTATAGGAGCTTAGTTATTGACATATGTTCTTATGATTTAGCCAAATGTATTGGCTTATATTGATTCATTGTATATAGCCATGAGATATGGCTTATAATGTTTTGGCTTGTAAGCCTAATTATCCTTACCATGTGTTGATGCTTTGTGATATGATTATAATTGTCTGCCATGAATGAATAGTAAATAACAGATCTGCATGAGAATGCTCTAGGACCATTTGGGGTGGTCATGGCTATGGAATAAACGTGTAAATTAGCATTAAGTTGATAATGATTGAATATGGACATTTGTTGAATAAGTAGAGATTAATTATTGGGTAATATGTTATGGTTGATTGCTAAAAATGTGATTTAGTGAGGCATGCTAAATCATTAAAATGATGCTATGGTATGTGTCTTTAAAGTATTTAAGTATGTGAAAGATTAAGGCAACAAAAAGGCTTGGAAAATAGCCTAAGTGTTGACCACACGGGCAGAGACACGTCTGCGTGTCTCAGCCATGGTGAGGACATGACCTTAGCACACAGGCGTGTGACTTGGCCGTGTGACCCTAAATGTTTGCTGATGTCATAAGCAGAGAGTTACACGGGCTGAAGACACGAGCGTGTGAGACCACCCGGCCTACCCACACAGGCTTGCGTCTCTCCAAACATGAAAATTTTCTAAGTGTTGTAAAAATGTTTGTGAGTTCTCAATTTAGTCCCAAACCACTTTTAATGCACGTTTAGAGCTACGAAGGCTCGTGTATGGGACATTTTGCATGTTATCGAATGATTTTGATATGATTGAAATTTTATGGCCTAGTTTTACATGTATGTGCATGTTTAAGTCTGGTACTGCCTCGTATCCTGTCCCAGCGTCGGACATGGGTACGGGGTGTTACAGGTTTTCTCTCCTATTGATGTGAAAATAAAAAAAATTTCTTAATAGAAATCGGTAGAATTATTATTGTGAAAATACTATATTTAAATGTTGAGAATAAATTCTCTTTAACTTTTTTGGTTAAATAACAATCTCTCAAAATTGTGTTAATAGCTCTACTAGTGCCATCTATTTATAGGAAGAAAAGGTAGAACCCTTGTTAGGTTGCAGTGGTTTATTTCAAATAGAAAAACAACATTCGACCCAGAATAGGACTAGGGTGGACGGCACACCCTAGTATGCCTACTATGGTTTCCACCCTCTTCATGTTCATTGGGTTTTTGGGTCTTTTTGACCCAATACTCAGTAATGTGATCCAACCTGATTTAGTTTATCTATTTCCCAAAATAAACTTTAATATTTATATATATAAAAATTTTCTCATCCCTATTTTACCCTAGTAAAATTTTGATGATTTTACCTCTTGTAAAATTTTGACGATTTTGCCCCTGATAAAGTATTGAGAAAATATGTAGGTTTCACAACTCAACATGTTCACTATGATATTTTTAAGTAATACATATAGGATTGCAAATAGATCACTTTCATTTCCATTTCCATTTCCATTTTTGGAAACCTATATTCATTTCCAAATGATTTCATTTCTCCATTTTAGAGAAAACTGTAATCATTCATGAATGTTTCACATTTCTCTTTTCCTATTCATTTCGTTCATTTCTATTCAAACACACAATTCATTTCTGGTTTCAACAAGTTAGTGGAGGGACTAATTGGACATATGTAGTTGAAGCTCAAATGAGTTATAATTAAGTTTCAGTTTTTTGCCTATTAATTATAAACTCATTTAGCCATGAAATCATTCCATTATAGTATCGTGATTGAGCTCTCCCCAACGACATACCATTACGAAAGCAACTACTCAGTGTTCATCCAATGACCTTGTCATAATTGTGTTACCTTCATAGAATATCCTTAGTCTCCTTGGGATGATGTCCATTCTCGTAATATGATTCTATTTTATCTCATGGTAACCATTACATCTTCCTTCATGAGAAGTCAATTATTATCAAATAGTGATCAAGTCATCCATCACAAAGACGGACCATCTGCGGTCACGTTTACTTTTCATCAACCATGTAATGCCAATGAGAGAATATTATTTACCCATGTTTTGGGCTATTAATTACACTATTGTGAATGGTGCTATATACTACAAAAGTTGTACACCCAACACACTAGCTTTCAGTTCATTATCTATTTGAACTCAAACTTTTATTTACATCAAAGTGTACAAGTCTCGTATATATAGTCCACCATCCACTTAGGATTTAGGCATGTCATACTATGGACATAAGAAGTGAATAAATCCATAAACGAATTTAGAATCTATTCTTCTTGGGTCTTGTTCGATGCACTGTTAGTCTATTAGTCACATCTATGTTTTTATCTTTTGGGAGTCATCCGCGCCGATGCCCAAGATAATGTATCTCCCCAATTGGAATTTGATAGATGATATGTTAGTATTTTAATCAATTTGCACATTTCTAATTAGTCTAAGGACATGCTTAGGTTCATATACTAATACAAGTTGTTTTTTCGTACTACGATCAGACCAAATAATACCACTTAGTATTAGTTAAACTTTTAGACAACTAATGAGCAACATTTGCTTCAATTTTTCTTTTCGTGCAAAAACCATGTAAGGAAAATTATACAAAGTATTTAATGTAATAAATAAATTTGTTTTACTAATCAATATGTTCAAAAAAATTAGTGTACTTGGACTAAAATACTACAGTTAAGGGACCAAATCCAACACTACCTCTATCCAAAGCCATTACACTTCCACCTCACAAGAGGCATCCATCACCCAAGTGGACTCAAAATGAAAACATGAAGGATGCAACGCCAATAGATTCTTGTCATAACCTGAGTTCAGAAGCAATGGACAATGACCCGAAATTGTGTGAACCCAATACGAGACCTTTACATTCAGAAATAGTCCATGCCAACCCATATTAGCCACACCGCGATCCAAATTTTCCAAAATATTAGTGTACACAAACTGACCTCACTCCCAAGTGTACTACTTTCCTTTGAAACCTAAATATGAAAGATCACAATCTTGATGAGTAGTACGGAAAGCCTCCATACAACATTCATCCTTCAACTGATCTCTCTGTTTCTCATAGGAAAAGAGAATCTCATTAAAATCGCTCATCACAAACCAAGGAGTTTGATCCCCATCCGATAGACCTTGTAACAACTCCCAAGACAACGAACGGTTAATTTCTTCTAGATAACCATAGAAACTCGTGAATCTCCAGAAGTGACCATTAGTACATCTTCAATCAAAACATCAATATGATTTAATGAAAATGAACACAGAATAACAAGACATCCTTCTCTCCAACAAAGTGACATCCTCCATTAGTACCCACACTGCTAACATCCAAACCATGGGCGTATCCCTAACTCCGTCGAACTTTCTCCATCCATGAATTTTGTATTTTTTTCCATTAGAAAAACTATAATGGGGTTTGTCTCCCTTAATATGTGTCGAAGGCATCGAATTGCCCAAGGATTCCCTAAACCTTATACATTCTAACTAAGGATTTTCATGAAACCCGATTGCCCTACCAGACAGGGCTAGCTGATGAATCAAAAGCTTGAATAGTATCCTACTCAATCGAGGTTATCGTTAGATCCAGTATCATAAAAACTAAAGAAAATCGTGAAGTATATAGCTGCTTTTTCCTTCTATAGTCTTCATGGGAAAAATGTTCCACAATTGTCGTAGCAGTAACAACCCAAGACTCTCTAATGACACATCTCTTACAACTATCCCATCCAAATTTATCCCCAGGATTGCACCTGCCTAGTCATGAATACCCACATCTTTGAAAAATCCCTAAATCTCTGCTTGACCAATTAGACCCTCATGTGCCTTACAACCGTCTCTCTTGTTCGGCTATGTAACATTTCTCTCATCTCTGAGCCAAAAACTAAACGCCACCATTGCCCATTTCGACAAAGCCTTTAACAGCATATCCCACTTAAAAGGGATCTCCTTCTTCCTATACATTATTTGAATAAGACAGGAACCTTTAACATGGCCTAGTCACCTACATAGAAAATAAAACACTGATAGCCTCTCGTATTGGAATCTGGTATAAAGAAACCCATTGTTTGGAAGGAAAATCTTCTTCTATCATTTCAATGGCATTCGAATATCTATCCTAGTCCGAAGTTCTAAATTGTAACACCCTTTAGCCCATCAGGAAGACATGGCATATAATAATTAACCAAACAAATCTCCCAACAGGCCAGGGCATTATTGATAGACTCAAATCCTTTGACTTAATTTAAATATTTGAGAAATCAGTTGTAAGGATTCTCTTTTTAGTTAAAAACCATTATTCTTGGCTTATTTAGTAACGCATCCTTAAAAAAAGTAATAGGAATTAATAAAGGCAATCATTAAACCATACACTGCCATATATGGCGAATACACTTGATAGAATAGGGCAAGTTTGCAAACTACAAATCAAGGGATTTTTTCATACACATGTATAATAAGGGGCAGTTCCACTTTAAGACAAAACAATACGGTTGTGGGGTAAAAATAAAAGTTAAGTACAAAATGTATTTATACACCATCTGCCAACTAGCCATACATAATACAAAATAGATAAGTGGCTCCCATCTACTGATCTTCTTCTACTACTCAAAAGCCTGAAAGAGAAAAGTAACAGAGTAAGTTCAATTGAACTTAGTGAGTTCCAGATAGGCACATAATGATTATCAGGTTATCGATAGTAAACCCAAAAGTAAGGACAATTTTGAGACTCAGTCTTACAGACATATCATGTCAAGTTGTCAGTTGATAAACCGTCATTTATACATATTTTTACCCCATGCTTAGCGCATTTTTTGGATGATTTTTCCTTAGAATTGGTGAATTCGATGCTTCTAATGCCTTAATTTCATGTTTTATACTTAAGTGAGCTTAGGAGAGTGAAAGAAACGAGAAACGGGCCAAAAACGAAAAAAATGGGCCAACGTACGAAATCAACATGGGCTGGACTTCCTCACACGGGCAAACCACATGACCGTGCCATTCTAATAGGCTCGAACATGGCCTGAAGTAATCGCACACGGGAGTGTCCTTGTCGAACCGAAGTTGAGTCCAAATCAAAAAAGGCTAATTTTGAGGGCTCTTAGGCATTCCAAAGCCTATAAATACACCCAAAAAGAGGAGAAAAGGGGGAGGCACAAGGAGGAAGGAATGAAGGAATTACTCGAAGAAAGCCGATTGATCCATCTTAGAAGCCAGATTCATCCTCAAGACTGAAGATCTCCCATCAATTTCCCTTCAGGAGTTTTGGTTTTTCTTTATGTTTTGTATTCATTATTCTTCTGAGATGTTTTCCCTTTTAGTTATGAACTAAATCCCCTAAATACCTAAGGGGGATGAAACCTAAGACGAATCTTATTATTTTCTGAATTGTATGATAAATATTTGACTTATTCTTAATTATGTGTTCTTAATTCTTGTTTTGATATTTCAGGATATTGATTCAAGTTACGCTCTTATTCAGAGGAGGAATAGACCCTGTCTAAGAGTACAATTGTCATAATTAAGCGGAGTTGATTGCGTGCCTAGAGATAGGGTGACAAGATTTTGCCGAATTAGGTGAAACCTAATAAGGGGATCCATAGATCGAGTTAATGCAACCCTAGGGTGATAATTAGAGAAAAGTCTCCAGTTATTCAATCTAGGGATTAGATGTTATTAGTCTTGAATAGGGATAATAACATAACTTAGGGATCTTTACGGAACAAGTTAAATGAATAAATCGTCCGATTTGGAGTCAGAATAACAAGTAAAGTCTAGGTAGATTCTTCCTTAGGTATTGTCTTAATTCAATCTTTTTCCAAAAGTAATCCCCCAATTCTATTTTTTGTGAATTTTTAGTTTAGCTAATTAGTTAGTTAAAACAAACCCCCTTATTCTTAGGCTAGATAATAAAAAGACAGTCATTACTAGTACTTTTAGTTCCTTTGGGTTCGCCAATCCGGTCTTGCTAAAACTATACTACTGTTCGATAGGTACACTTTCCTACATCGTGATAATAGTTAGTTTCAAGAACGATTAATTATAAATATTTAAAACCTGTCACAAAATAACACGATCATTAGTACATACTTCTCTCAATCATGTATGTTTACCTATGACCCAACCTTGTACCAGCCTCAGACCCATATTTCATAAATTAGAATCGTATATCAGTCATAATAATTTTAATATTCATATTCCTTGTTACATTGAACACGTGTTCTCCTACAAGGTCAGCCCGTGATCTACCAGTCTAGTTTACAATAAAGCTCTCCTACTAAAAGCATCACAAATAATACGTCTTTTCGCATTTTCACATATCACAGATAGTTTGGTATTGGGCTCGCAAACAAGGTGGGTATTTTTACCTTGGTCAGGTTCACACATGCAACACTGACTTAATACACATACGTCAATACATACCACATCGACCCATTTCCAATACAAACAACTTACCTTACACAACCACACATCATAGAGCTTCATAACTCAAAGGAAACAAAAAGGAACTCGCTAGATACTTTAGGACAAAGTCTACTCTACTGGTCCTTTGCCTTGATTGCTCGGACCTTCATTAGCTTTTTAAGCTAAATTAGAAGCAATCATAATTATCAAATCATTCATCTACTAAAATTGGATCATGCATGCACAAATGCAAAGACATAAATTCCCTCGTCATCAACTTAAAGGTTTCCCAAAAATTACCAGTCAACTGGTTCTTATCAATGGCGTTTTGCAAAAGCTTGTCAAAACGCCATTGATAACTAAAAAAATTTTAAAGCTGCATGGAAGAACACAAATAAAACAAAGGTGAAACATATCGGCTGCAAGCATCCTTTTATAGCACAGAATACGAAAAATAAGCTTAGTGAGAAGGTCAGAAATCCTAATATCACCCTTGAAATTTGATACTAAGCTTGCCTAACAAGATTTGAAATATAATCTTTTACCAAACACAACTACTACCGCTAACCAGAGTGGTAAAACATTGCTTGTACACTTGAGCAACCAACTAAACAAGTTATTCAACTACCTAAACACAACTAATGTTTCCACGTAAAATAATCTTATTGCTAACAAGTTTCCCCAAAACGTCTAGGGTGGGTAGATTGTCAAACAAAAGAGTTTGCCAAATGACGAATTCCAACGAGGCTTCACTAAAAGGGCGTACGGTCGAATTCACGCAATACACCAACCAAACATTTTAACAGATAATACGCTAGTCTAACCATTTTACTACCTTTGGCTTATTCAGTTATACTCCAACAGTATAATAGTATGATATGCCCCAGGTGAGCTGTTACACAAATAGCCACCAACTCTGATGCTGATAGGTTTGGCATCATAGTCAATATAAGTCCCAAGGAAGGCCCCAAATTGTTTTATCATTCCCTCCAACATCAAACCCAGTGAAAGATCATGGACCTGAATCCAATAGTCCACAAAACAAAGCGGAACACATAGGGGATCCTCCCCCAATTGCAATCGATGGTACACCAAAAGATGGTTGTTAAATGTCCAAGGATAACCATCCATCACTCTTTCGATGTCAAATTCATAGTAAAATCGGAAGAGATAACGCTTTTTGCCCAGTTAAAAAATTGTAATCCCACCATATGGATGCCATAGTTTTGCAAGAGTTGTTCGCATGGCTTGGAATTGGATAATGTTGGCTGTCAGAAAACTCCCTACACAGCAGAGACCATTTCCACCTTCTTCTTCCCCTTTGCATTAAGTGATCTACCAAGCATCCTCCTCACCACCGTCCAACAACAAAACCGCTAAGTCAACCTCCATAACTCCCTCCAACCCACTCTAATCAGACAAAAAAAAACAAAAAGGCAAGAGATAAAAGAAAAGAAACACCGTCGCGAACAGTTGGGAAACTAAACAAACGTGCAAAAGCGCAGACTAAACATGTTCTATATCGACAGACTTAAATTAATTTTTAATTATTTAATGGTGTAAGAAAAAGAAATGATAGAAAGTTGCGCCAAAAACAAAAAGAGATAAAAGAGAAGCATTTTTTGGGTTACCATATTTTTTACATAAAAGAAAACATTGTTTTTTAGATATTCTAAATTTAGAGACTTAAATGTTACTTTTACGTTTAACTTTTTTAACATAAATGTCCTTTACATATACTCTCCGCTTTACATTAATGTTTTTAACGTTTAATTTTCGTGTATTTTCATATCTAATTATTACTGTTAACTACCTATTCACTGCTATATTCAATATCGTTTTTCTCGATCAATATGATCCTAAAACAAACATTATCCTATTGATAATTAAATACATCTTTGAAATAATTTATATTTCATTTTAGTTTTAATAAAATATTCTTATTTTAATATTATTATTCGGCCCATGGCACATGTATGCGAACTATTTTTATATAAAATAGATTCCATTACATCACATCACATGGGTTTCCAGTAGCCCTTTTGATGCTGGTAACATTTATATATATAAGGTACCTTTAAAAAGAATGGTAAAATTACATCAGAACAAATCTAATTTGAAGATCACAATATATATTACAAACTTTGGCATTACATAAACCTTAACAATATAAATAAAAATATTAAGTGCAATGCTGCTCGTCCTGTGCGTAATGAAAATATATAAAATTGAGGATTGAAAATTAACACTAAATTAACGATATCAAATTATAATACAATGGAATACTTTGAGGAAGTACTCTAACCCTTAAAAGAGAATTATTATCTAAACCTTTTGTTAAATTTGATACTCTCAATACTAGTAAAAAAAAAGTACCAACCTAAACATATTAAGAGTTACTGATATTACTAATGAACATTTTCATTATTTCTAAACTTAACATTGAAATGATTCTAATGATAAAAACCAAATGCTCAATTAATACCTTCATCAAAAGGTAGTCTTTGATCTGTCACATTCTTTCCTAGTCTATATGACATGCTTTACCATAAATGCATGAAATGGTTGCAAGTGCATATGACCTCTTCTGAAACTCACTCTCCAACCCCTAACCCTGATATTAATCTTTGGAGAGTCATCTGAAAATTTAAGATCCCTAGTAAATTGAATTTTTTCTTTATAAATGTGGCCATAATGCAATTCCCACTAATACCTTCCTCCAAGCTAGAAACCTTTTTCTAGAAGATATTTGCCCCCTTTGCACAAATTCATTAGAGGAGACCTCTCATCTCTTTAAAGATTGTCTCATAACGAGAAATCTTTGGGCAACTCTACAGTCTGTTGTTCGATTTGGATCCACGTGGCTTCCTTGCTGGAAGCATTGGCTCACCGCTAACCTGTCTTCTAAGCTTGGACCAAAAGACTGAAACTTACTTATAATACATTGTTCGCTTTCGCCTTTATATAGAAATCTGGTTGACTAGAAATGCACTTGTCTTTGGTAATTACTAACCTAAGGAGTTGTTTGTCCAAAGAATCCTCTCCATCCCCATTGATTCGTAGAATTCCCTTACCCTTTTTTATCCTAGTTTCCTGGAAGCCACCTAAGAGAGGATTTTATAAACTCAATACGGATGGGTCTTCTTTGGGAGATCCAAGCAAACACAGGGGCAGGAGCCGTTATACGCGATCATCATGGGAACTGGATCATTGTCTCTTACCGTCCCATTCGTACTGCAACTAGCGTTGAAGCTGAACTTTGGGCCCTTAGCTTAGATAACCTTGAGATTGAAGTTGATGCTCCCTCTGTTATACATCTCTAATGTTAACGTTGCTAACTTCTTTCTTGCTCCTTAATTGATGAGTGCAAGATGCTCTGCCTATCTTTGATTGCTAGTTCGTTGAAGCATATTTTTCAATAAAAAAACCAATGTACAGATGCCTTAGCTCATTTAGGGAGCAGTTTTCAACCCCCAACTTGCTTCGATATTTTTAATTTTCCTAGATTGTTTAATACTTGTAGTAATCCTCCTATTAGTTTGAATCGCCTTCTATTGGTTGATAAGCAAGGTGTACTGTATATCGAGCTTGACTCTTATTTCTTATTTCTTTATTAATATTATCTGTTTCCTTTTTCGACCAAAAAAATAAATATCTTATCATTTATACAAATAAAAATAAAAAATATATGAAATTTAATAAATATGAAATATTATAATTACAATTATATAATCGAAGATGTGGAGAAAACATGAATGATACTGGAATAGTTGGTTTAGGTGAGGTGGACTTCAAGCTACGGCCAGATTCTGTATCCTCTCTCCTCCCATCTCCTTTATTTTGTCTCTTGGTTCCTCGTCTTTCATTTCATTTCCACTCCCTCTCTCTCTTTCTTTGAATAAATCAGTAGAGAGAAAGAGCAAAATTCACCCCCTCCCCGAAACATATAACGATATGTTGCTTGGTAAACGCACACGCCATCCGATCAAAAGGACCGGAAGCATGACGGGGATCACGGTGGATGTCCTCTCAAACGTTGAGGATATTGTCCAACAATCATTTATATCCCATGATCCTCCCCGCCCTCTAAACCACCCTTTCCATGATTTCCCCAAACCCAACTTCGCTTACGATCAACGTCTCTTGGCCATGGTGTCGCCCAGAAACCCCGGTGGTGTTGGAAGTTCAGGCTTTACTATTAACCATGTTCTTGATAGCTCTGCTCCCTTTTTACGCTCTTGTTGCCTCTGTAAACGCCGCTTAGCTCCTGGTCATGACATATATATGTATAGGTAATCTCTCTCTCTCTCTCTCTCTCTCTCTCTCTCTCTTAGCTTCTATAATGCTTTTTTTTTTTTTTCAAGAAAATCCTGTTTGAAGTCTAGTTTGACTCTTTCTCAACTAGTTTTTACCCAGTTCCATTTTTGTTCTTTTACCCAATCATACTGGGTTGAATATCATATAAAAATTGCAGGGGGGATACATCGTTTTGTAGTCTAGAGTGCAGGGAACAGCAGATGAAGCAGGACGAAAGAAGAGAAAAATGGGACGCTGTAGCTTCAAACAAAGAAGGTCGCCATGCATAGCATACCCATACCCCAAAGCCATATGCTTCAACTAAAATCGACCAAACTGGCAACTGCCCCATGCTTCAGCTTGGAGCATTATAAAGCAGCTCTCAAGTGTAAGTAATCTCAAGTAGAAGAGCCCAAATCCAAACCCATCCCAAAATAAGAACAGTGAAAACCAATCGTCTTTCGTCATCGATTAATCTGCTCGCCTCCGATATCGGAACCCACTCATGTTTCACAGTATTTTAGGAAAAAGATTGATGACGATGATGGAGATGACAACAATATTATGCGTGTGCTGCAATATTATATAAAAAGAAAAAAACAAGTAAATAATGGTAGCTGTTGTATTATAACTATGTGGATGCTGATGCAAATGAATCTGAGCTTGAGATCAGCATTTATGATTCCAATTTCAGTTCCATTTTTAATTTATCTCTTAACATCTTCAAGCTTTTTCTGTCTTCCATTTTATGGCTAATTCCCATTTTACGTAGGTGAAAATTTTAAAAATTTAAACAACCGATTAAATTGATTGAAATATGTATTAAAAATCAATGGTTAAAATGTGACGTCTGTCCCTATATTTGTATAAAAATTTAAATTTGGGCTCTATATTTTAAAAGTTAAAAATTAAATTTTCTTACTTTTTTAATTTAAAAATTATAATCTAATTATTATTGTTTTTGATAATTTTTGTTACTATTTTTATTTTAATATATTTATTTTTTATCAATCATATGTTACATCATATGGGGATAGTTTAATCAAATTTTTAAGTTAACAAATTTAAATAGAAAATATTTGTAATTTTAATGATCCGATCAAAATTTTTAAATTTTAAGTATAATAATTTAATCAGATTTTAACTAATATCAATTCAAAAATAACCCGTTGAGCGGATTTTTCGGTTTCTTAGTGATGTTATTAGTCCATTGTGGTCATGACTCATAACTGCCTTCACTGTATATTCACCCAATCAATTATTGATGTAAAAATATTCATATTTGATGCACCATTGAGTTACATTAGGAATTTTGAATTTCATAAATTGATTAAATTTTAAATATAGTATAAATTTTTAAGCAAAAAAAATAGTATAATTATATATTAAAAACTAGTATTAATGTTTACAATTGTTTTTTAATCTCATCTCGTACACCTTTAAAAGTTTTCCCCACCATCGTATCAATCTTCACTTCTATTCTAAGCATCAATAATTTGCAACATAATATAAAAAATTAACATCTAATCTAATCATATAATATATATTATATGGTTCAATATCTCAATTCATACGGACAAATTACTTAATTGACATATGGAGAACTTATTTTTCCCACATGGATAACTTTATATTTTTCTTGATTTTTAATGAGAATATTATAATTTCAAAATAATATATTTAAAATTTTATCATATTCAAGATAATGGTTAGACATCTTTGTTGAAGCAATAAAGCAACATTTTACAAACCCAAATAAAAAATAAAACAACCAAATAAATACAAATCTAGGACTTAAAAAGAAAATATCAAAAGAAAAGTATAAATTTCAAATGCACTTGAGCTTTCCTCTTCTAAAAACAAGAATTCCAAGAAATAGAAAGCTTCCAAATTCACCTTTATCCACATTCGTTGCTAATTGCAGACGGTGGCAGAAGCAGTTGACAGTAAACAAGCCAATGGTAAGCACCTTGTTAGTTGAGATCCATTCCAATCTTCCATCTCCTGCCACCATTGCCCTCAGGTCTGTCCCATCCACCACATCACCTCCGTGGAAACTTTTTGTTGTTCGTCTTCAACTAGAAGAGAACGACCGGGGTCCCTTTCGCTGACTAGCATCCTGTCAAAGGGAATATTCATATGCATCTAGCCTTTGTTTGAGTTGCCCCTCGTACAAATTGACAATTTCACATTGATATATATAGAGCTCTCTTGATACCACACATCTCTTGTGACAAATGACTAATGAAAAACCTTGACTTTGACAAGATCCACCACCATCTGTTCACCCCCAATCTGCTATCATTCCGCTCCAAGATGATAGCATCCAGTCTGTGTCCACTCCTCGATCCAGTGGCAACATCCTCGACAAATTGAAGTCCACCTAACCCACCATGGTGCTTAGCAACAAGGCTTCTCCTGTAACCCATCCCTTTGTCGTCCAACACTGCCCTCGCCCGATGTCCTCCTCCTTCTCGTCGGAAGTGATATGACACTCGTCAACTACCCCACCCTCTATGGATATCCCCTAGTAAAACTGCTACCATAACCACTTAACAAATCATTGAATCGAAAAAACTAAACATAAACACAAACTACAGTGCTATAGAAGCAGACAAAGCCGTGCCATAAAATCAGACAAAACTTATGGAAGAAAACTTGAAAGAAGAAACATTTCTTTCATGGAATAAACAAATATGGAAGGAATTCTATAAACAAAAGGTGATTAACGGCATCGACCAAAACAATTAGACTCGCCTCTACGACGGTTAACTCCCCAACTTCATATCATAATAGAAAACTTATTTCTCAAATGTTTTTCAATAAGAACAACTCAAAATTAAATCCTTACTTTGTAAAAATGAATTTAGCACCCCCGGGACCTAATTTTTTAAAGGCAAATATATCTTTAAAGGATGAGTATTAATTTGTTACAAATATTATTTAATTTTATATAATTAATAAACAATATTTATTTCCAAAGTATATAATATTTAAATAAATATTATCCTCAATTTATTATATTTGTTACGAAATTTCATCTCTATTCATATTACCAATCAATTTTATCTCTAATTTATTAGATTTACAACAAAAGTCAATTCACCCTAAAAAATCATTATTTGTTACAAATTAAAAATTAAAATTACAAGTTTTATCCATTACTATTGAACATATTAGTTTACAGATTATTAATTAATTTGTCCATTTAATTTAAATAAATATTTATATAACTACTCATTAATTAAATTTTTTTTTTTAAATTTGGTGATATCAAAAAGGAGTTCCAAATGAATTTGAACACTAGGATTGAAGCCTATATAGTTTAGGTTTAAATTCACCCGTTTCGTGCAATATGATTCGTACATACATTTTTAGAAAATTTTAAGATCCTTGTTTGTTACTATTTTTCTGCACTTTATTAATTTTTTTTTCCATGATAGCCAATATTATAAATATTCATCTGTTTTACAAATACGCAATCAAGGTTCATAACAAAATTGTTTACTACTATTTTCTGAACATAAATTAATTTTGTAATTTTAAAACCATAGTTTATAAGATAACAAAACATAATTATATACACTAAAAAATAATATTTATAATTTATAATTGATTGCATCAAATCATTTTACCTATGTCTTCCTAGGTTTGTTTTACTTGAAAAAAAAATGAATTTTAGATTATCAATTTAAAAGTCGTTCAATACATTATAAATTAACAATTAATACCCTCCTTTTAATTTTGTGCAATTAGTAAAATGTATAGATATAACCTCCTTCCTCTTGCATTATGCTTTTTACATTTCCTTTTTTTTTTTTAGAGGACGTCAAATTATTAATTTACAACTATATTATTATTATTATTATTATTATTATTATTATTATTATATTTCGCTTTTAACTTTTTAATATGTCTTCAGGAAATCTTTTTAACCATTTCAGATTGTAGCTTTTCACCTTTTTCTCTTTACGGGAATTGGATTTGTTAAATAACATACGGTGTTGTCAAAATGGATAGAGGATTTGCTGAAGGTGGGGGAATAGTGCGGGATGAAAGTGAAAGGGGAATCCAACAGCTATTTGGGATTTTGTTCTGTTACTGAGGCTGAATTCTATAACTGGAGCTTCAAAAAAGAAACAAATTTTTGAAAAATTAATTATAACGATTCATTCAAAAAATTTTACAAATTGAGATGGTAGAAGATTTTATTCTTTCGGGGATACAATAATCGTTTTTAAAGGCCTCTTCGCGTTTTCAGTTTTGTCTTCCTTTTTTTTTTTAATTAACATTAATGGTCCTTCAAGTGTTACAACCTAACAAAATTGCACAAATTAATAATAGCTTCTCAATTTTAGCCTTCTATTTATTGTAATTTATTTATGGTTTATCCCCACCATCTTCTCTTTATATTTTATTAGACATCGGAAACAAATATAATTAATGATTTTTAAATCACCCTTGTATTATTCAAAAACACACACAAATAAATCAATCTTAAACTACTCACACTTTCTTTTATCTATTATAAACTCACGTTTAAGCATCACAATAATTGTTTTTATAACAAAAAATAAAATAATCTATTTTTACTGTATTTAGTTATAAATCAAATCTTATGATGAAAACTAGAAGCCATTACTTTAATAATAACTTTTAAATTAAGATACAAACATTTTCCAACCGTTATTGTCCATATTTAAATTTAAATTCTATACATTACTTACACTTCAAAAACAAATTTAAGAATTTAATTTCAAATGTCTTTATATACATGCTCACTATTACATAACATTCACATTTATAAAAATATATAATTAAATATTTATTCGTTTTCTTCCTTAACGTATATACAAACTAGTATTATATATTTCAAAGTTTAAGCTTAATTTATTGACACAAGAAAATTTCATTTTTTTTATATGTAATTATTTTTTTAAATTAATGAAACACAATTTAAAATTATAATCAATCATTTCCTAATTTAAATTAATAGAAGATAATCTTGAAATAATAATAAATATATTAATCCACTCTGTATCATTATAAGCGATAATATTTTTTTGATAAATAAATTTAAAATATAAAAGATAAATAAATTATATAATAACTTTTTTTTAAAAATAAACATAATATTGTATTTTACGTCAACATTTTTACTTTTAATGTTTACATTCTATATTTCTTTTAAAATAATTAACAAATTATACGTCATATATATATTGGTAGGAAAGTAACCGTAGAATAGACTTCTTGCAATAGCCTGATTTTTGGTAATGTCAAAAATAGTGGTTCGAGACCACCAAATCTGACAAGTGAGCTCGTATATTTTATTATTTAGTGTTTATGAGCCAAATATGATTTTAGGAAGACATTTGAATTAGTGAATTGTGTTTTAAAAGGATTTATTAGGTTAATTAGTTTCAAAAACGAGGTATCGAGACCTCGATTTCGTAAATCGAGCTGTAAATATTTTTATAACAATTTACGGAGTGTCACTAAGATAGTACTAAGTCGTTAGAAAATTTTAATGTTTTGATAGTTAATTAAATAAAAAGGACTAAATTGAAAAATGTGCAAAATTTGTTAATTAAAAGAAATAGTGATTAAATAGCTTAAGTAGTAAATGAGGGAGGACCAAAAAGGTAATTAAATACTTATTAGAAGGCTGAAATGGCATGTCCAAAGAAAAATCTTGAAATTGGATGAATTAGGGGAAAAATGGTCATTTTGGGAATTAAGGTAAAAATTAAAACAATGACTAAATTGAAAATCTAGACATTTTTTTATCAATCTTCAGCCAAAAACATCATAGAAGAGTCTCCAGAAGTGGTTTTTCATATTTTTACATCATGTGAGTTCAATTCTTGCTCTTTTATTGAAATTTTTGTGATTTTAAGACTTTTACAATTAGGTCCAATTATCTAATTCATTAGTTTTTTATTTTATGAGAAATTTTGAAAGTTACCATTTATGAGTGTTGGATGCTTGTGATGAATTAATATGGATTTAGGGCTTTAATTTTGTTATATGATGACTTTATAAAGTAAATTTGATAGATATTGATTTTAGGACTAAATCGTGAAGAATTTAAGAATTAGGGTTTGCTATTAAATTTTTATGTGTCAAAAGCTGTAAGATAGCCTAGAATACTTGGATAAATTGTTAATTGAAAAAAATTAGTTCATTTGGTAAACTAATTAGTAAGGGACTAAATTGAAAAAATTGTAAAAGTTAGGGTAATTGTGTAATTTTAAAATTTGAAGGGTATTGACTGAAAAGTGAATTGAAACTGAAATATATGCTAATGCATGAATAATTTTATATTTTAGATCAAGATCCCGTAGATCAACGAGAAAAAAGAAAATTAACAGAATAGTCCTTGAACTACTACAAACTTACAATTTAATCCAGGTAAGTTCGTATGGTTAAACTTTAATGTTATTTGTTAAATTGATGAATGGTAATATGTATTTAATCATATTGTTCGTTGAAAATAAAACTATTGTTAAAGCTATGAAATTGAAATGAATATTCGAAGTGAACGAAACACAAGATTGAATACAGTCATTCAGTGCAAAGGAGGAATTGACGGCAAATTACCCAAGTAAACCGAGGTTCAACATTTGTTATGAAATTTTGTGTTTACTTTCTGTTTAGCTCTTATGTGCTTCAGTTAAGTCTTATGAGTTTCCATTTAACCCTAATGGGTTTCCATTCAGCTCTTTTGATCTTCAGTTTTAACCCTTTTGGGTTTCCGTTAGCTCCTACGAGCTTCCGATCAACCCTCACGGGTTTCCGTTTAGCACTTATGTGCTTTTGTGCAGCCTTCGAGTCCATAAGATGTTCTCTGATTTGACAAAATTTGGAATTGTATATTGAATGATTTATTTGAATAATTTGTTATAATATGTTTGATAAGATTTATGTTAAAAGCCAACGAACTTACTAAGCTTCTTTAAGCTTACATATGTTGTTTAATGTTCTTTGTAGACTTTTGGAAAGTTAGGAGATCAGATCAACACATAGGATCACACTATCCAACTTGCTCCGGTAGATTTTGCTATACATACTATGGTTTATATGACATGTATAAGGATTGGAATGGGTGTAAATATTGGTTTGTGTAAATATTAGGAATTACACTTTGTTTATGTTTTTAATTAACTTATATATGTATAGACTAATCATGCATGAGGTGAGTTTAAAATGATTTAATGATAGTTAATCAAAAGGCATATTGAGGTATGGTTGTAGTTAGAAAATTTAGTTAAATATGCAAATATACATACATGAATAACTTGTTAAGTTTAGATATTGAATATATGTGATAATATGTTAAATAGGAAGCTTGTTTTTTGGCTTGAATGGAAGTTATTATTATGATATGTGAGTATAGAAATGATTGTGCATAGGTTGATACCAAAATTGGGTGAGAAAAGTGACCTAAAATATTCTATTTTTGTCCACACGGGCAGAGACACGGGCGTGTGTCTCAGCCATGTGTGACACACAACCTGGCACATGGGCATGTGGTCTGGTCGTGTGTCCCCTGTACCTTAAAATTTCAAAACAGAATGCCCAGGTTTTTACACACGGCCTAGCACACGGGCGTGTGGCTTGGCCGTGTGACCCAAGTTAGAGAGTTACATGGGTAAGGACATGGGCTGGGACACGGCCGTGTGTCTCACATTGAATACCCATACGGCATAAGAGACGGGCATGTCTCAGCCACATGGCCGGCCACACGGGGCGTGTGTCCCATGTACCTAGGAAAATTTTAAGATTTTGCGAAAAATTTCCTGAGTATCCGGTTAAGTTCCGATTCACTTCTAAGGTGTATATTGGGCCTCGAGGGCTCATACAAGAGACAACATGAGTATTTTATGATTGGTTTCTGATATGTTTATTAAATTTTATAAAATGTTTGTTTTTATTTTGTAAAGTTCGGTAATGCTTCATAACCTTGTTTTGACGATGGATAAGGGTTATGGGTGTTACACTTCTAGTTACAAAAAACTAATGGAAAGTTACCCCCACTTCAAACTGTTGAAAATCATCCATCAACAAACCCTAACAGATTCAAGCGTTGTGTAAAGGTACAAACCACATTCAAGTCTTCCATGGCCAACTTTGCCATGCAATATGCTACATTATTTTGCTTCATCGGAACATGTCAAAATTTAATTTACCAATTTTTCTTAAGCTTGTATGAATAAGTTGGACCTTTGAAAGGTTATTGTCCAATGCATAGCCATTATTGATACTGTCGGTCATGATAGCATTGTTGTTTTTCACTGCAATTTTACAAAACCTTTATTCCAAGCCATAATCATACCTTCATAGAGTGTTCATGCTTCTGTTTGATAAACACTCGATCTACCAATATTCATATCAAACCTAAGCAACCATTCCCCTTCATGGTCCCAAAAAACTCCTCCCACAGCAACAGAGGAAGATTGTAATGTAAAGTTGCCATCAGTGTTTATTTTCACCCATCCAGCAGGTGGTGGTTGCTAGAAGCCTTTAGTGTAATCTCTGTTGCAAATGCTATTCATTCTTGTTGTATTTACAGTGTTTCGAGTCCAAGTTATACTTGTTGTGATTAAGTCTATACTACTATAGTTAATTCCCTTGAAAATAAGGTCATTCATATGCTTCCAAATGAACCAAGAAGTTATGGAAAATAAAGTTGACCATTTTTCATTGACATCCAAAAACCCATAGATGTTAAACAAATTTGATTTTAGCCAGTTCTCCAAGAAAAAAAGCAAACAAAAAAAAAAAACGATTGCCAAGCCTGTCGTGGTACCAAAATTTTCTAGATGCCAACTGCATATGGACAATTCTAATTACATGAAACCCTATGTCAATAGGTGCACCACACTTTTGGCAGGAGACATCATCTGCTATTCTCATTTTACCTCTTATCTCACTGGTAAGGATACTATTCCACAACAATAGCCATATGGAAGTCCTTACTCTTTGAGAAGCATTAATTTTCCATACAATGGAGCTATTATCCCACTGTGCTAGCTCCCTTCTATTTGGAAAATGCTTATAAGTTCCAGCTGAAGAAAACCTACCTTTCAACATCCACCTCGAAGTCAAGTGACCAGTCCCACTGTCATGTGATGGTGGCATGATTGTTGCAATGTGATCAAGAATTGTTTATGGCAGAATAGTTTCTAGCTAGTTCCAATTCCAAGAGCCATTAATAGTTGCTACATTACAGACTCTCAAGGTCTCATCAATTTGATCTCTTCCTCTTTGGTACAACTTCAAAGGACCTATACCCTCCATCCAATGGTCATTCTAGAAGTTAACTAAACAACCATATGTAGTAGACCATATGACACCATCCTTAATTTCATCCCACTTATTGGAGAGTGAACGCCACAGATGTAAACAATTATCCCGTTTAATAGAATCCGATAGAAGACCATGCATATTGTATTTATTCATGAACAAATGAACCCATAATGCAGATGAATTAGTGAGTATGTTGTACCCCATCTTCAAAAAGAAGATTTTATTCTGATCTTGGATATTTCAGATGCCTACTCTGCCTTTATCAAAAGGTAAACAAACTTCCTTCCAACTTACTAAAGCTGGTCGCCTCTCAAAGTTAGTCGATCCTTAAATAAAATTCCTTGCGATCTTCTCAATTACTTGACACACAGTGATTGGTATTCTCATAGTACTCATAAAGTAATTTGGAATTGCCAAAATTATTGACTTAGCCAAAGTGATTCGACCTGCTAAGGAGAGACAACAAAGATTCCATCCATTTAGTTTGTTCCTAACTTCATCTACCATAAATTGGAAAGTGGAAGGCGAGACTCGAGTGTGAAATAACAAAATACCCAAGTATTTCCCCAAATCAGTTACTTGAATAACTCCAAGCTTATTTCTAACTTCTATTGCAACATCGTCCGGAGTGTTTGTAGAAAAAAAATACTTGAGTCTTGCTTCTATTGACTTTAGTATCTAATAATTTACTAACATACTTTGCCCCCTGGAGGTTAGCTCTACAGAACAACAAGTTATTTGCAAACAAAAAATGGAAAAGTCCCTATCCTCGATGCGAGAGAGGAAGTGGTTCCCATTCTTGCTTCTCAACAGTTGAGTCTATGAGATGTCCTAGTCATTCCATATTAAAGATAAACAGATAAGGGGATAGCGGGTCTGTCAGACTTGAAATTTTTTTATCAAAACATGGCCATATTGGATCGATGACCTAGAGTTATTTTATATGTTTTAATTAGATCTTACGAAATCTTATTTGTATTGAATTGTAAAATTTTGGGGCTGAATTGGGCATTATTGATGAGTATCAATTTTTCTGAGATGCCTGTTAGGAAATAATGGCTTATTTCTAATATTTCATCTTAATTTGGGTTAGTGCTTGGATGGAAAGTATTGAACAGTCAATATAAGAGTGGCAATTTAAGGGGAGAAGGAAACTGGTGAACATATACTTTCTTTCTTCCAACTTTTTCTCAACCATCACTTTTTCTCTGGCTATTTTGGAACAAGCGACAAAGAAACAAAGGGGTAGAGCTGCATGCTCATGAAAAATAGCAAATTAGCTCAATCAAATGCGAAATTTTGACCTGGTAACATTCCTATACTCTTCTGTATCTTTTGATTTTGAAAGAAAAAAATAAAATGTAGACGTTAGACTAAATGTTGGTTGTGGATTGTGAGGAGAAGAAGCATGTTAAGTAGAGAATTTACTTTTCATGTTTCTAGAACTGGATTGTCCTACTTATAAATGTCTCATGGTTGGTCCTATATGGTTCTTATTTTTTAGCCAACGAAGATGAAGAGCAACTAAACAACAAGGGGAAAGTCAAGCTAGTAGGTGATGCATCCTTGAGGTATTTTACAAGTGAGTTCCTGAACTCAAATCTTTAGTGTTTGTCTTACATACTTTGTACTGTGATGTCCAAGTTGTGTGTTATGCTTATGAGGAAGTGTTACCTTGTCAGGGGAAAGTTACCACAATTGCAGATGTATTGTAACACCCTCTACCTGACCCAATCTCCAAGTCTAGGTATCGAATGCCACGACAATGCAAATAACTTAACACATATCTATTCTAATTTAAACACGATCATATACAACTTATGCCCTCAAATTTCCTCCTAAAATTTATCACGTTATATTAGTTCTAATTTCTTACAACTGACACTTTATTGATCTAACGGTTATTTGTGATTTACAATTTCACCTATTTAGACTCAATCAGCCCCAACCCTGATGCGTGACCTTTATGGGTGCCCCTCTATATACATGAACAGTTGTTGCGCTTTACCTAGTTCCTAGTAGAGTCTTGCTTGGTACCTTTTAATTTTCGAGTCTTTAACTAACCTACATTGAAGAAGAAAATTTATAAGTTCAAAAGAACTCAGTGAGATCCACTTATAAAACTTAAGGAAATTTTGAGACTTTTGGTGTAGAATTAAACTCCATGATAATTGCATTCATTACATCTGGCGGACAACTCTTGGCGACTACCCAAGTAATTTCCACAACTATTGTGTTTACCAGATTTAAATGTCCTCACTACCTTGGAGTACAAATACTCACCACACAACACCATAGTACTCACTCTATCGATCTGTTTCCCAAATAGGCTTCTTTAGACATGCAGTTCCTACCTTTGGTAGATCAACAAGACCTTTACCATTTTTCATTGTCATGTCAGACCTTCGCTTTCCATTATCCTCTAACAGATATTACTGGCCATTCACCTTGGGTGTGTATTTCTTCCCACGAAGACCCTTATCTCTCTATTCAATTTTTCAATTGACTCTTTGTCGACTTACCAGTTTATGACTATGTCCTACTATAACCTAATCTGTGTCTATTTGAACCGTGTGAGACCCGCAGTTTCACTAGTAAACACAATTGATGTTCATAACATATACCTCCCTATCTAAGGAGTCTCTTCTTCTTTTTACCCTAACTGGGTTGAGATTTTTTCTTGGCCCTATTCATCATTACCTTCCGCAAAATCTTTCCTTAACCTAGTGGTCTGTGTTTCTTAGGCACATCAAGTTCATTCATTCTTGTGACTTTCAAACCAGTCACACCATGAAATCTACTTCAAAAGTTGGCGTCCCTCTTGATATACTGAACTACAGATTTCCCTAGCTGTGATCCCCATGTTTTGCGTCCTAGCGGGCTTCCCTATTTTTATTGTCCCGGTGGATTACCCCGTGTTTAATGTCCCAGTGGATTACCCTATGTTTAATGTCCCAGTGGACTACCCTATGTTTCATGTCCTTGTGGACTACCCCGTGTTTACTATCTCGACAGGCTACCTTGTCTTTAATGTCTCGATAGACTACCTCGTGTTTATTGTCCTAGTGGACTACCCCATGTTTACTGTCTTGATGGACTACCCTGTGTTTACTATCCCGGTGAACTACCCTGTGTTTACTGTCCTGGTAGACTGTTGGTTTTCATAGCTAAGCTATGGTCTTACACATTAGACCTCTTTTGAGGTTTTTCCCCGTAAGACCTTACCGTTGTCGCGGTGTCACCCAATAAAGCCTACTAACCGCTGTCACAGTGTTGCTCTATGGAACCTAATAACCGTCGTTACAGTGTCATCTTGAAGGACCTATTTCACATTTCACCTTGATGCTTAAACATTGAAATGTCCCCGCGGCAAGGCCTGGAGCTTTACATATCATGGTTTGCACTCAGCACTATCGTATGGCGGTATTTTAATGAAATTCCATTTTCCTTATTCCTCCGCCTATTCCTCCATTTTTCCATTCCTAACCATGATGCTAGAACACTGTAATGTCCCTTCCGCAAATCCCAGAACTTCGCACATCACAGTTTGCACTCAGCAATACCCTATGGTGGTAGCTAATAGAAATTCTCGTCCTCCAAGTCCTAACTTCATCTATCCCGTCAATAATTTCTACACAATAGTCCACCATTAAAACATGTAATTCATGCATTCCATACACACATAATATTCTAAGTATTTGAACATTAAAAAGTAATTATCTGACAGACAACAATGGTTCCTACCACATTAACATATATTCATTTATTACTTTCCATTCAAAATCATGGTCCTAAGCACAATGCTTAACAAAAAAAAAGGTATTGTGATCTAGAGTTTAGCACTATAAACTACACAAAGGGTAGATTTTAGAAACTCACATGGATTCCTTTATCTTCATCAGCTTAACTTATCCGCATGTTAGAGCCTTCTTCGTCCTGGCTGCTAAGCATGAAAACCATTTATTGGTTAAACTAAAGCTGTTCAACCCTTAAAACCCACAATCCATCGTTGTGTAAAAGCTTTTAAGAATTCTTACTCTACTTCTTTCTTTAATCCACGAGTTTATAAGGGTAAGAAAGCTTACTAGTTCCTCAATTTCTCTAATACCAGACTTCAATTGACATGACTATTGTGACATGCAGAGCTGTCTTCAGCTAAATCTTCTTCTTCTTAAGAGTGACTGAAGAAGATTAAAATTTAGAGTAAAATTTTGGCAGACAGAATTAAGAAAACTCTGTCTCCACACACTCCTATATATATACTTTTAGCACGATTTTCTTTGAATTTCTTTACCATTCATCTTTAATAATTTTATCTCTCACTTTAGAACCAGTTGGTTCCATCATAACCGGACAAGGGTTGAGGTCCAACTAATCAAAATTTGACCACTATAATTTTTGAATTTCTTGGAAGAGTCTAATAATTCACTAGTCCTTTCATTTTATTCCTAACTTTCTTTAGATTTTGGGTCAATAAATAAACTCGGGTGTTTTATGTATGTTATGAGATAAGGTGCAAGTTGGTTGTGAGCTTGAGTCATGGTATTGATGAATTATTTGATGAGTACAGTGTTATGGTGCATGTTGATTTCTAAATTGTCCACCAATTTCTTTGCATATTTTTTGTTTTTGTGAGATTTTTGCTGTAATGTTGATGCATATTAAGTTTGGTGAGAAAATGCATGCTCGGATGTAAGCATAAACTTGTCATATTGGTAAGTTCTTAGTAGGTAAAGCACTATTGATTATGTTATATTATTGAATGTTTGATATGTGTTATTTTAGTGAAAATGAATGATACGTAGAGTATGAAGGGATGTAGTGATAGATGAATAAATAAGGAGATGTCATGTTGTGCACTTTGTGCCACATGTTAACTAGTTTGCAGAGGTTTGGTTGAAGGGTACGGAGAATATATATGCATGTTATTTGGCTTTGCAGAGGTTTGGTTGAATTGTACGGGGATATATACGCACAATTATATGATGACCTTACGAGGGTTCTTCTCCAGAATGAGACTGTATGGAGTCTAAGGCTATAAGGCTCTAAGCCTCATGTATGTATGCAAGTCCCATGGCCATGGCATATTCAAGTTATGATAGTCCACAAGACTTGCCCCCATCTTTCAAATTATTCCAATCCACTTGGTATGTCCTCAAGTTTCCATGCTAAGGCTATACACAGGTCTTTACCATATAAGAGTCTGCATGGACTATCTTTCAAGCAAGAGTCAACATGGACTATCTTTACAACAAGTGTCCGTATGGACTATCTTTCAAGCAAGTGTCACGGGCTTAGATTTTTTGCCTCACAATCCGTATGACCTCAGGCAGTTTCTTCGCTCCAAAAATACTAAGTCAGCCTAACTCCCAATAATTAAGGATTCAATAGAATTCTTTTAAGACACCCATGAAGAACAAAGTAGAAGCAACACAAAAGTTGAAAAGAACAAAAAATATGAACAAAGCCATATAAAAGAAAGAAAACTTAGAGAGAATGTTTGAGTGAATGCTCTTAAGAATTTTATTACTCAATTAATGAATTACAATAAGGGGGAGAGGCCTCTATTTATAGTTAAGCCTCCCTAAAATCAACGGTATAAATTAAAGTACATCAATGGCTAGAATTAAAAGCTATCTAGAAATCAAATCTCTAAGGTTATAGAATCATATCTTTTAAGATTACATATCATATGTAAGATTGCATATCTTCGAAGATATGTTCCATATTTCCCATGCTTTGTAGATGGGCCTTCAATCTCTCTAAGCAACGGGTTAGTCCAGTTGGGCCAAATAACCTCCTTTGAACATGATGGATCGCACAAGTGTGCCATGGCTGTGGGCTCCCATGTGCAACCCATGACACAAGAGTCCACATGGACTATCTTTCCAGCAAGAGTCCTCAGGGACTATTACTCAAGCAAGAGTTTGCAAGAACTAACTGATGAATATGAATGCTCAAGTCTAAGTTCCCCAAGGTATTATCCCACGAATCTAAGTCTATCAAGAATGATTTTGTATGTATGAATCCACGCGTGTAATTCCACAGGTGTGTGTCCATAGAAGCGTGTCCACTAAATATGGTTCAGCAAGTAGGAATCCACATGTATGAACCCAACAAGTTTAAATCCGCAATGTGTGGGTCCATACTTAAAAGTCCTCAAAATGTGAAATTTTATGCATGAGTCTTCAGGGACCAATGACCTATTGTCAAATATAGTAGTCAATTTGGGTCAATTCTGAACTTAAAGAGCTTGTTTTCTTGGAAATTTAGGATTTTAATTTATGTTTTTATTTAGACCTTAGGATTAGAAATTAATAAAAATGAGTGTTTTAACACATTTTGTAGGTGTTGTCACCCAAAAGGCCGACACAGGCCTTAGATTGTGCTAATGTGTTTAATTGAGTGTGTAGGATGAAAGTATAAATTCCCAATTGACATAGAAATAAGAGACGAGTGGAATTGAATGTGTAGGATTAAGATATAAAGGCCTAATCAGCAAAGGCTAGAATTGGGTGTCGTGTTGTGCCATAGCCTTTGTGCGGCACGACACACATCGACATCCTGCCCAAGTAATTCAAGGTTATTTTTGTCCGTGTAATCAAATTTATACGTAGACCTAAGATGTGCCGAAGACTTAATATGGGTTGCCAACACATTTACAAATAAGACATTAGGGGTTGAATATAATCAAGTTGTCCTAGATACATTAAAAAACCCTCGTAGTCTAGAATTAGTTATAGATTATTTTCTTTTCGACTTTTAGATACTTTCTTATTTTTCTTTTTGATTTAGTTTTGATTTAAGGACTTTTTTATTTAATTAAAGTATTTAGTTTATATTCTTCTTTGCACTTATTTTATTTTGTTATTCTAATCGAGAGATTTGCTACTCTGTTTCCCATTCGATACTCAATCTGCAACTATTCAATTTTCTTTTCTTCTTCGAATAAATTGTGTTGCTTACATGGTTTAATCAATTGAAGTTGAGATTATGAATAACATGATGGGTTAAATCCTTAGAGGAGATTAACGAGTGGATGTAGGTGTGATTAACAAAGGACTTGGGATTTCTGGAGATAGATTGGTTGGAATAAATTACGAGTTCTTGAACTGTTAGGCTTGACAACCCTAATAAGTTATCATAGGGTACACGAGATCGAAAGTTGAAGTCGAACCGAGTAAATCATAATTTATCCATATTGAGAAAGTGATGTTAGAA
This sequence comes from Gossypium longicalyx, assembly GCA_025698465.1. Classification (NCBI taxonomy): domain Eukaryota; kingdom Viridiplantae; phylum Streptophyta; class Magnoliopsida; order Malvales; family Malvaceae; genus Gossypium; species Gossypium longicalyx. Next base: position 32,818,762 of record CM047006.1, read on the forward strand.
GATAAGCGAGTATCAACCAATCGATTAAGTTAATTAGAGCCAGGAGGTAATAATTGTCTGAAGTGATGACTAATCTACTCTAAAACCCTAATCCAAAGTTAGCTGCAAACCCTGAAGAGTATTAACCTTCCTAATTGATTTATCAGTTTAATTCATTTGTTTGTCTTTCCTTATGTATTTATTTTTGCTAGTTATTTATTTTTAATCCTTTTAATATACTTTATGATCCGTCATAATATAGGAATTACCTATTATTACTTAGACTTAGTATTATAAAAAGTATTTTCATTATTTGTTCCGTCCTCCCTTAGGTACGATCCTCGGAATACATCTAATATTTCATTGTACAATTATATTATTATTTGACCCGTGCAATTGTGAACATCGCCATTTTCAATTCTTATATTTTTTATTTTGTATTTTTTTCTATAAATAATAACTCGTTTATAAGTGGTTAACCAACCACTGAGTGTTAGTTCGCAACAGTATTATTCTACCAAGATACTTTGCATATGATTGACTGCTACAAATTGATAATGAGCTGTCTTGTATGAAATCAATGCATATGCGTAAGCAGACTCATCCTACAAGATATATTAATGCATGAACAATGAAAATGGAGAACCATGTCAATGTATAAAATGTGCCAATTTGCAATTTTTGCTAAGGTGAATGATGTCAAGAGTGCACCATGATGACGCATGACCTACCCTTGTGCAAGCGATATCAAACATGAGACCAGGCCATTGAAGTCATACCATATTATGATAATATCAAGATTGGATATGTTATTTTAATAACTCATGAGGTCCATTCTAACTTACCTAACTTTTTGTCATGTTTTTAGGTAAGATGGGCTATACAAGTTGTTGGAGAGGAACTAAGCCAAAATCTTTTGAGCTAGTGTGAGTTGTTCTTCTAAGTTGTAGCATGCATATAGTGGGGAAATTTGTAGGTTAAGCCTCATGATCAAGAATATTTGTAACTAAAATTTAGGAACAATGCAATTAATCCAACATGGGTCGAAGGTAATAAATTAATGAACATATTTTATAATCATCATTGAATTGTGTATTAATGTTTTAAGCACGAGCTTAATGAGAATCATAGTGTTTCTATTTGACTAGTTGACCAGTTGAATGTTTGGGGTGTTACAACATGACGTTGTTCTAAACTTTTGAAATCTTTGTAGTTTGGTCTTTATTAGATTTTGGGTCAATGTAAGCTTGACTATGACTCAAGAAAAGTTTTAAATTGTACTAAATGATTGAAATAATAGAATCTAATGGTTTTCATTTTTGAATTGTTTGTTAAATGTTTGTAACTATTCCATTTTTTATTGTATTATTTTGTAGCTCTAACCCGATGATTGAGTTGGGCAAGAGGTGTTACAGGGCCTTCTTGTTGTAGCCCTCTTGTTGGTGAAAACACATCAATAGTAGACCTATTCCAAAGATTTTGCATAGACGCCATGGTAATACAATACATGATGACATTAACCAAAAGAACTAGAAATCCTGGATCATCCAACATGTTTTTTATGAAACCCCACCACATTTTATCATATGTTTTTTTCTAAGTCAACTTTGATAGCCATCCAACACTTCTTACTCTTTATAGTATTCATAGAATGAATAGCTTCTTAGGCAATAACAGTATTGTCTGAAATACAATGTCCAACAACGAAACTGGCTTGATTCTGTCCAACCAACTTCTGCATTATTGAAAGGAGCAAATTAACTAGTATTTTGGTGATACCTTTTTAGAATACATTGCATAGACTTATGGGACAAAATTGAGACTAAGTTTTTGCACCTTACAATTTCGATAGCAACACAATAGTGATATTAAGACTTTGGTCCATAGGATGTCCCTACATCACTCGCTTAACAAGGTTGAACACACAGTTGCCACCCACGTCCCACTGTAACTAATAGGATTTTGCTTGAAGTCAATCCACCTAGGAGCTTTCAAAGGAGACACACTAAAGAAAGCTTTTTAGATATCCTCAGGTGTAACTTCTGTATTTAGGTACACCATATCATCATTATTCAGCACTGGGAATCTTATTCGACAAGAAATATAGCCACCTAGAGAAGTTACATCTATTGAATAGAGGCTCTAGTAAAAATTAATAGAATAATGTTGTAGAAAAATATAATCAAAACACCATTCCACTTGATCAATCTTAAGGTATTTAATCTTATTCCTCTTTTTTCAAGCTAGAATGTGACTATGGAAAAACTTTGTGTTTTTGTCCCCATTAGCAAGCCACCCACTTCTAGATTTTTAGTACCATAAAAGTTCTTTTTGCTCCAAAGTTTCCTTGATTTCAGCTCTTAAGTTAATCTCCTGAGAGCGTAAACTTGGACTATCCCAATATTCAATTGTAATAGCTCAATTTACAACAATGTCAAAAATAGTGGTTCAGGGACCACAATTCCAACGATTGAGTGATTAAATATTATTTATTTATATTTACTAGCTCGCTGTAGTGTTTTGTTGATGTTTGGATTGGTGAATTTAATCAGCAGGTTAGAAACAAAAATGTATTGACTAAATCATAAGAATTAGTGAAAAGCTGATTAAATGAGTTTAATAAAAATTATTTAGGGCTCAGAATGGTAAATAACCACTATTGCATGATAATATGGTTATGTCAATATTTAGTGAAAACACCTATTAATTTCCATTTAATGATGAAATTAAGAGGTTAATTGTTTAGGCTAAAGTATACTGAAAGAGAGTCTCATTCTCATCTTCCTTCACCGGTAACATTTCAAAGCACATGAGCTACATTCACATGATCAATGACTAACTAAGTATTTAGGTAAATCACACTATGAATGTCACACGTGAATTAATTCACAGACAAATTCATAATTAATTCATCTTGAGTCCAGTCCAATGTATCATTCTACCAATGAATACATCTATGTCTCTACTCGTGGAGTCAATTGCTCCAATAGCCAAGACTAGCCATCTTCCTAATTGTAATTGTAGACGACATAATAATCCTTCTCAGTATTTGAATCAAATGCTCACTTTGATTCTTATACGGGTTTATAGACTCATTTTGATTATCTACTGAAGTAAGTCATCTTTCTCGCAATGTAAACGTTCTTTACAATGCCGCTTATCTTCAATTTGACTTTAGACAATCAATGAGTTGCTTGTCACAATTTTGCTATGTATGCAAAATATAAAAGACATAAATACAAGACATAACAGTGAAATGTGAAATTAACTTTATTTATTTATTCATCGTTAAAATAACTAAAAAATAGTTACATGTTTACTACAATATGGGCACATTTCCCAACACCTTGCCCTACCCCAAATCAAATAGTCACACTTATACATACAGAGCACTTCAAAATTCGTAATACACTGGACTTAACTTATTCATTCTGGCAAACATACTTCACCATGTTGGTGAACTTACTTGTTGAATAATCAGCCTGGCGTACCTGGCTAGCTTGAGCTTGGCAGACTTAAAACTAGCTAGCCTTGATACCAACAAATGTAACACCCCAAACCTGGCTGAGTAGGTTTGACCTGAATCTAGTGAGCTGCATTAGCTACCAGAATGACTCTCCGTTAATTCCCAACCTAGCCTCTACTACATCACTAAAAAAATAAAATATGATGTGCTAAGTTAACCTAGTAGTGGAATGTCATGTAAATATGCATGGAATGCAAAACATGAGAGCTTATAAAAACAAAAAAATGAAGGATTCACATGTCATTTTGAAATGGTACTTCGCCAACAAGCATGAATACATGTAACAACATGTTTCTTGGTCAAATCGAAATAGTGGTTTTGAGGCCACAAATTTGAGGTCAAAATATTTATTTTAATATTTTATTAAAGTTTATAGCATGATAGATTTATTATGTGAAAGTTGCGTTAAGAAATTTTACCGTTTAAATACTAAATTTGGTAAAAAGGACTAAATCACGTAAAGCGTAGAACTTGAGTTCTAATAGCTAAAAGTGCTTAATACCTATAGAACCTTAAAGTTAAGGTCCTTAAGTGGTAATTATACCATTGATAATATTAGTGGACAAATATGGACAACCATTATTGGATTTAAATGTTTTATTACTAAGGTTAATATAGTAATTTATGTATTAAGTTAATAATAATAATAATAAAACAAAACCAAAATCATGTTATTTCATTCATCTATTACCGAAATTGAAGATAAGAGAAAGCTATTATAGGGTTTTAACATTCGGCACTTTCATCGTTAAATAGGTAAGTGTTTTGAGCTCAGTTTTTAATGATTTTTACGTTTTTGAGATTGTTGCTTTGTAATTTAGCTAGCTCGTACCCTAATTTTTGAATTGGTTGATGAATTTGTAAGTTGCCATCAATGATAGCTTGATTTTTTTGAATATTGATGATGGAAAATGAATATTTGTTGATAGATTTTAATGTTTTGTAAAGTAATTTTTGACAAAAATGTCAAATAAGGATTAAATTGTGAAATTTGTAAATTGAAGGGTTGAAATGTGAAATAAATGAAAGTTTTGGGCTGCTAGGGACTCAAGTATAAATTGGCTAAGCATGGGTTAAATTGAATTTTGTGAATTTTATGTATTTGTGAATTAGGGACTAAATTATAAAAATATGAAACTTTAGGGGCTAAAGTGAAAAACTTACAAAATAGGTATTTTTGGATTAAATTGAATGTGTGGTTGAATAAAAAAGTTGAATTTGATATTATATAGATCAAGAAAAGAGGAACTCAGACTTAGATTGAGGCAAGAACAAAGTACTTGATTAATAGGCTAGTTTCGTTGTTTCTACAACCGACGTAAGTTTGTATGTGATAATTTCATTATAAATGTATGTTATATGCTTTGGTATTGCATAAAATGTGATTGTGAGATTACGGATAATGTTTGAATTGTGAATATGACTATACGGATGTGTTCGACAATGAAATAGATAACCGAAACTTCCAGGTTGAACCTTAGGAATAGTTAGGATGCTAATGACATGTCATTAGGCTATTGTGTTGGCTTCGGGACATGATATTGGCACTTCCGGTGCGAGTGATACCTTGATTTGGCTATGGCCATTGGTATAGGTATTTCAGTGAGGAGTTACCTTGATTTGGCTACGGGCCATTGGTATAGGTATTTCAGTGAGGAGTTACCTTGATTTGGCTACGGGCCATGGTATAGGTACTCCGGGATAAGTTACCTTAATTTGGCTACGGGCCATGGTATAGGTACTTATCGATTAAGATCTTGAGTATTCGATTTCTATTCCAAATGGTTCAATGGGTAAAAGAAATGACGTGGTTGAGAAAGAGTTTAGTACGAGGTGATACAGGTACGTACGGAACCTACTCGAGTATTAGATTGAGAAAGTTCAATGAGATGGTATTTAATCATGTTTTGAGACATGAGAAAGGTTTGTGGTTAATGTGATTTTGATTTGGTAATGTGAAAATAGTTAAATTAAATTTATTTGATGAATTGAGTAATTCACTTTCGAACTTACTAAGCTATGAAGCTTACTGTCTGTTATTTGTCTATGTTTTATAGATAATTAAAGCTAGCTTAGATCCAGGAGTAGTCGGGAACATCATCGCACTATCAAACACCTAAGTTGGTTATTTTGAGATATGTATATATGGTATATGACATGTATAGGCTAGTTAAGGTACTTTGGTTGCGAATATGGCTATGAGCGTTTATGTTTGGAATGGTATGTATAGTCATGAATGATGGATTATTTTGGTATGTTTTGGTATAAATGTGGCCAAGGTTACATAGTTGATAAATGGTTATGCTTTAAGTTTGGTAAATGATCTTTATGGTATGATTGAAGTAAATAAATTGAAAAGTTATGTGCTTTTGAATAGAGGTTTATGATATAAGCTTTGGATAGCTATTTGATATTGATCGAGTATTGAATTTGGTTGAATTGGATATTGTATAAATGATGCAATGAATGATGATTTTGGGCTGCCTATTATATGATGAAATGGTATCATTTTGGTTGTTAGGTGTGTATGAGAAAAAGGGTAGCAAATTGGCCTTACAAATGGTCTATTTTTGTCCACATGGGCAGAGACACGGGCATGTGTCTCAACCGTGTGCAAAGCACAGTCGTGCTACACGGCTGTGTGTCCCTTGGGGTAGCCCTTCGATATTAAGTCAGTATACCCTACAAGTTTGGCATGGCCTAGACACATGGGCATGTCTACTGGCTGTGTGTGGTACACGGGCTAGCACATGGGCGTGTGGTCGGCCGTGTGACCCCAGTCAGTAACCCCTCTAGATTTTACACGGCCTGGCACACGGGCTTGTCCTCGGCCATGTTGTGCAAGTCAATATGTATGCCTTGTTTTCACACGGTCTGTGACACGGGCGTGTCTGGTAGTCGTATGTGGTACACGGCCTATTCACATGGGCATGTGACCCCTGAATGCTTGAAAATTTTATAAGTTTCCCAAAATTTGCAAATGTTATCAGTTTAGTCCCGAACCACTTCTAAGCACGTTTTAAGGTCTCGTAGAATCTTGTAAGGGACATTTTGATTATATTTGATTAATGATTGTGTAAAAATGTATGAATTATTTTGTGATTGATCGATAATGTCTCGTAACCCTATTTCGGCTATGAATACGGGCTAGGGTGTTACAGTACAAGTTCATAAAAGTTATTATTAAGGTTCACACAACAACATAGGTTTGTATATGACATATAGCATATGTTCTCATAACAATATAGCGCATGAATTCGCATTAACATACAAAGCATGAGTTCGTACAAAAACACTAGTTAGCAAAATAACAGCAGTTCACATACCTCCTAAGTTCACTTCTAAAACATATAACTGGGTTCGCATACAAATTAGACTTTGCAATAAACGAACATTTACATAAGGGTTCACATACTATATAGGGTTTGCTAAATGGAAAGGATATTGTTCCTAAAGGTTCGTATGTACGTTGGGGTTTGCAAACATAAGAGGTCGCAAAAAATAATACCATTCCATAAAACTAGCTCACATATGGTATTAAGACATACTTTGGCAAAATTAAGAGAATACAACATGGCACGCATGCGAGGGAAATTAATGAAGTCATTAAACTTTATTCATGTTGAAAAAGAGAAATTAACAACAAAGATTAACTTCAAGGTTCATAATATAAAAATAACTTAAGGAGATTGTTTCAATATCAGTAACATAATTATAAAACTAAGCCCATATAAATAAAACCCCATTGGCTTTTTCTCAGGTTCACCGACCTACTTATGTGTGATTTAAGAGAGGAGTGGGTGAGTTTATTGAGAACTCAGTGAATATTCAGAAAACATAATAGTATGCTTAAAATACAGGGTTTAAAATAAAAAAGAACTTAGTCTAAAATTTGTTTCGTGAGCTAAGCTCGCTGTGAAGGTGCGAGACTCAGTTCGCAGAACCTACTTATCAGGAAAAATAAAAATTTGTAAAACATTTTCTCATGTGCTTGTTGAAAAATCATAGTTAAAAACTTAACATGTTCTTATTCATAAACATAACTTGTGTAGCATGAACATGCTCTCGTACTTGTCTTATTAGAATAGTTCAAGAACATAGAACACATTCTTAATACTTGTCTTAACTTACTTATCTTATCTATTGGATATGTGGATCTCCTTATAACACCTTAGAATCATTCAAAAAGACCTTAACATGTCCCATATGTGTAGCATAAGCTAAACACTCTCCTGTACACCAACATGTCTTATTGAATGGAGCATAGTTTGACATTTCATTATCTCTCCACATGTCCTAAGGCTTCAACACCCAAATCACAGAACTTATAGATGAGTACTCACAATCCTTTGGTATACCACTATATCCAACATAAAGGCTCACAAAAGAGCTTGGACAAAATACTTATCACATAGATCTCGCATGGGGAAGCTTTGCTTGAAAACACTTGTTCATATAGAACTCGCACAAAAGCTAGTGAAAACACAATTTATAAAATTACACTTAAAAAAATATCTTAAAACATAAGCTCACATAGGAGCAAGCATAACATAAATTTAAAAACATTACTTGAAAACAGAGTCTTAGAGCTTGAACACAGAGTTTACAGAAAAGCTTACCTTTGGAACTTATTTTAAAACCTTAAGATCATGGAAAACATAACAGTTAGCAAACTTATGGCGATTACTGGACACTCACAGAAAAACTGAGAATTTAAACATGTTTTGCTTTGTCTTTATCCTTGCTTGTAGATGATCTAGCTAGTTTGCAACATACATAAACACACAGATTGCTTAACCAGACAAAACTTACGGAATTCAAACATGTAAGCAAACTTAGCTTTGTAGAAAATCAACCCTAGCAGGACATAAACTTGCCTTTGTTTCTAAGAACCTAGTTCTGAATAGAGACTTGACAATAGAATAATCGATAAGAGAATTTTCATGCAAAAAGAGCTTATTTATAGGCACTAAATGTCTTAGTATTCTTAGGATACCCTACTTGAATTAGGAACCCTAGCCGATTTAAAAAAAGGTTACGTGCACGAAAAGTATCCTAGATACACAGTATCTTTATTTCCTAATTTTAGTCTAACTCAACTTTTGACTAGTGAACCCTAGTTCGCAACTCACCTAGCGAACCTTAGTTTACCAAATTGACTATCGAACTTAACTTACAATGAATTTGGTGAATCTCTCTTTTCGCATCCTTTGAAATGCTCCAATTTGCCAAAATACTAGTGTACTCCTTGCTTATGCTATTTTGGAAACACCAACTCACCAAATCAACTAGCGAACCCTTAGTTCATCAAAACTTTGGTGAACCCTCACTTTTGAGGCCAAAACTTCCAGGCCTTATTTTTGGATGTTATAAGTAGGAAACGGTACGCTGGGAACTATCTGCCCACTGGAATACCTTGAAAGACGGGATTAAGAGAATAAGTACTACGTAGTTACATCCTGGGCACTAGTCCACTGAGGAAAATAGGATATTAGGAAGAGATTTTATTCAGTTAGGGATCTGAAATTATGGCGAATACTTGGGTAAATGCCAATTGTTGTCACCAGCTAGAGGTAAGGAATATGAGTATCAGAGATGTGGCATATCATGGAAGGGGTAGGACCTATGAAAGAATATCTTTAGATAGAGTATGGTTACGGCCAAACTAAGGATTATGTCTACCAACAGTCGACTCAAAGAGAATGAGGTATTGACCTCACCAGCTAAGTTTACGAATCCTCCTACGAAATCTAGATAGTTCAATTCTATGCTAGAATCTCATTTTCTTAAGATTTAAGCAGCTTTCCATGATTTTTATGTATAGATCTCACTAGGTTCTTCTGAACTTATAAATCACTACTTGAATGCAAGGTAGATAAAGACTTGAAAATCAAGAGGAGGGACCAAGCTAGGCCCTACCAAACTTTGTGGAGGGTGCGATATTCATTTCCTGTATATAGAGGGGTTTCCTTGGAGGCCATGCCTCAAGGATTGAGTAGTTGTTTCAGTAACTCAGTTTTAAATTAACCTATAAATAGATGTGGGAATTAAAGTTATAAGAATTATCCCCAGTTCTATAAAAATCATAATAGCTCGTTTTGAAATTCTAATTTGTTCAAGTATGTAACGAAAATAGAATCATAAATAACATTAAATTATTTGAGCCAATGTATCATCTTCTACCCAGAACTAGCGATCTGGTAGGGTATAAGGTGTTACAGGATAGCCCATATTTATTTGTCTAGGATAGCCCATATTTATTTTTCTTACCTACATGTGAATAAATTGTGAATGAGATATAAGAATATCCACAGTAACATTACACAAAATCCAAATTCCTCTTGCAAAGCCAACATCTACCACTCAAAAAGAGTTAGGAAATCCTATCTTAGCAATAGTCGAGTTAGCTTTTAATCCACTAATCCTTGTATCAAAAAGAGCAATAACATCAGAATGAAAATCCCTAACATACTTCGTAATAAATTTATGGAACTAGGGATGATCACAGCCTTGTCAGATCCAAAACAACAAATTGATGTTAAAAGACATAAATAAGATCAATAGAAAACAATACCCGATATCCATATCTATCGCAATTATGAAATCGTATCATGCACAACTATTTCATCCTTCGAGATTTCCACTAGAATAACCTCTCCACCTAGATCATTCTAAGGTCTCTAGTTCTTTATAAAGCCTAAAAAATCCCCTTCATAGCCTCCAAGATTTCCATGGATGGTGCTTCCTTGACAAAATCCTCCATTTCCATAGCGACCGATGAGTTCGACTATGGATCACCCAAATGCTCACCAGTGACGATCACGATTGGTGGGATGTTTTATTTCTGAGGGGGCTTTTGCTTAATTGAGTCCACCATCTTGACAACCATATTTTTTAATCCATTCAGAGTAGTATTGTAACACCCTTAACTCGTATCAGTCACCGAAATAGGGTTACGAAGCATTATCGTAGTTTACGTTTCAAAACTATTAAAAATTTTAAAATTTAATATCACAATGTCAATAATACAAAAGTCAATCAATAACATACATATTGTTCCTTATACGAGCCTTCGAGGCCTTAAAAACACATTAGAAACAAATTAGAACTAAACCAAAAACTTATAGAATTTTTTAGAAAAAGATGAAAATTTTCAAACTACAGGGGTCACACGGCTGTGTGGCCAGGCCGTGTGACTCACACAGTCGAGAGACACGATCGTGTCCTAGGCCATGTGGATATTCAAAATAGAGACACAGGCCATGTCTCAGCCCTTGTCTATGGCCGTGTAACTCACTAACTTGGGTCACACGGCCAAGCCACACACTCGTGTGCTAGGCCGTGTACCCTTCAAAATGGCTTCACACGCCCGTGTGCTAGGTCGTGTAACAGCATGACTTGCAACCCTTTGTAAGCTATAGGGGACACATGGTCGTGTTGCATGGCTATATGTCACACACGGTTGAGACACATGCTCATGTCTCTGGCCGTGTGGACAAAAAATAAGTCATTTCGAAGCCATTTTCTCACCCAAACATGTATCCACCTACAACCAATTTTCCATATATAAACAAGCACTCCAAAGTGCACCAAACCATGCCATAATAAGCTATACATATATGATACATTTGCATACAACCAATATACCCAAAAGGGCACCTCAATCTCAACACCTAAACATGTATAACCATATACTCAAATTGGCTATATTGTCCAACTAACTTCTATCTAAGTTTAGACTAAAACATACCATTTGATTTACCTATCCAAATGATACCAAATGTGCCATTCATCAATTAGCATCAATGGCCATATATGTCACTAATAACAATTGTACCAAATTACCACATTCAAACATATCACAAAACATTTATAACATGCATTTTAAACCACCATTCCATCTTTAATCATTCAAGCATCAAGAACCAAGATATCAACCTCTTTAAGGCCAAATATTTACATACCAAAACTAGTTCATATCATTCCCCAAAATACCATAAACACAAGCCAAAACAAATGGCTACTTCGACAACCAAAATACCTATCATGCCATTATAACCAAAACTTAAAACACCAAAAGTACGATATAGCTGATGGATAGTGTGATATAACTCCGACAAGCTTCCAACTCGAACAAGCTTTCGATTCACTATAAAACATGAAAAATAACATAGAGTAAGCATAAAATGCTTAGTAAGTTCGTATAATGTAAAACACAACCTACCAATTCAACACATAATAAATAAGTTTAACATGGCATAATCCAACCACAACTTGGCCAAAGCCTAAGCATGTACACCAACATGTTAGCCATTTAATCATATAACATAGGCAATATAATCATGGATGAGAACAACATTTAATCATGTATCATATGCATACATTATCCATTTCAACTCTAGATATACCATGTATCACCATTTCAATGAAATCCACATGTGTCCAAGTCTTAGATCGTATCAAACTCTTACCATTTCCTTTTCGTATAATGCCCATTGAACCATTTAAAATATCGTTGGATACCTAGAATAGCTCACACATAGTGTGCTAAATCATATAACTGTAATCTATCAATTCCTGTACATGTATGTTCACACAAGCTGTGAATCAGAATACTCACACGAGCTGTGAAAATGGGCCTGCTCACATGAGTTGTGGGTAGAAATGTAGCTACACGATGTTGCTCACACGAGCTGTGGAGTATTCACAACACATGTTGGACCTCAGCCATCGGTAGGACGTTCAAGACGAGCACCCGAATCATGTAAACCTTAATGACATGTCATTTGTATCTTATAGATTCTTAAGGTTCAAACGGGGCTCGATAGTTGATGTAACATCGTTGGATATGCGTTCAGTATACAAATATGACAATTCGCAATACATGTATAATTCAATTAAAAACATATAAATTCAATATAATTACAAGAACTTACCTCAACTATTAAACATAAATATGAAGGCGACTAATCTGAAACTTTATCTTTGCCCTAATATAAAGCCGTACAAGGTTTATCTTAATCTAAACGGATAAATTCAACTCAATTCAATAATTATTCTATTCAATTTAATCTAATTTCTTGTTTTAGAAAAATTAAAATTTTTCCTCCATACTTTTGATTTTTTTTTGAATTTAGTCCCTAGCTCATAAAAATAAAAATTCATGCAATTTTCCCAAAACCCATTATAGCCGAATTTCATATAGGTCTCTAGCAAGCCCTATATTTCATGTAGCAAAAATCATTTAGCAAAAGTTGTTTATATATAAAAAACTAACCATTTTCTTCCATAAACAATCAAAACTCATACACATTCATTCATGGAAAAACTCTAATAGTTTAACAGTTTCACAAATTAGCCCTCAAGCTAGCTAGATTAAGCTATAATAATCTTGAAAATATAGAAACCATTAAAAACGGGACAGAATCTACTCACATGCAAGCAAAAGAGTGTGGCCGAAAGTTTCAAGTTTCCATGGCTTCTCCTTCTTCAATATTCGGTTAAAAATATGAACATGCAAACTTTTTCTTTTGTTTTTGATTTTTTTATCTTTTAATTATCAAATTACAATATTAGCCTTATTAATTTACCTTTATAATATCATTTTAATGACCATAAAAGTCCACTAACAATTTATATGGTCTAATTGTAACATAAGGACTAATACTTTAAGGTTCTATATACCTTTAGCTACTAAAACTCAACTTTTGCACTTTATATGATTTAGTCATTTTTATCAAATTAAGCATTCAGCTGGTAAAATTTCTTAACGAAATTTTTATACAGTAACACTAACAGGCTGTAAACATTAAAATAATAATAAAATAAATATTTTTATGTCGGGTTTGTGGTCCCAAAACCACTATTCTGATTTTACTGAAAACGGGTTGTTACAAGTATTATAACACCCCAAACCCGGCCTAGACGTTATGGCTGAATCTGGCGATGTCACATTGAAGTGTTTTTTGTAAAGTACGAACCCATTCTTTATTAAACCTTTATGTACGATCTTAAAGAAGCTTTCAAGTCTTGTTGTTAATTTTCAAAATGTACGTCATTTGTCAAAAATAAATCATATTAAAATGTCATTATTTATTTTAAAACATTGTTTCTTGCGAAAGCTCTTAAAACAATTTATGTATTCGTGGTATTTTTGAAAAACATTTATCTTTTTGAAATCCCGAGTCTTTTTCCTACTGCTAGCAGAATTAAAGAAAAATAATATAACCTCCAAATTAAAAATAAAATCCAAAGAGGCCTTACTACATAAAAATATCCAAATTATACTACTAATAATTTAAAAGATAACATGGAAGCGTAAGCTATTGTGTGGCCACCTTCGAGTCCCTTGCAGCACCGATCTGCCCAAGGATTACCTGCGTAGATAAACAGAAGGGTGAGTTATGAAAACTCAGTGTGTAATCCCTTAATAAGCAAACAGTCAAACATACAGTGAGCAAAAACAATCTAGGCCTAAGCCCATATCAGTAACAATTCAGTTTTAGTTAAAGCCTTAGCCCAATACAATACTTGATGATCGAGTGGGCCTTAGCACATTGCGATAATAATGAAATGATGCAAAGATAGATATGCAATCAGAAATCCTACCCAACCAGCCTCTACACACCACTCCGTCTAGCCCTACACACCATGTGGGGATAAAATCAACCCACTCATCCCTACACACTAAAAATAGCACCGGTTGCGGCACTAAACAGTATTTGCAGTAGAGCTACCAGTACAGTACACTTCCTCCAATCATATATAAACCCATCCCTATGCAATGCATCATGCAACATGTCATGTCATATCATAATATTAAACATGTACTCAATACAATTACAAATAGCATGCTAAAATATAAACATACATCACATAGGGGCAAAAATAGCTTACCATATAAAGGCAAAACAGTCATTTTACCACATAAGGGCAAAATAGCCATTTTGCCACATAAGGGCAAAATAGCCATTTTGCCACATAAGGGCAAAATAGCCATTTTGCCACATAAGGGCAAAATAGCCATTTTGCCACATAAGGGCAAAATAGTCATTTTGCCACATAAGGGCAAAACAATCATTTTACCGATTAGGGTCTAGGTACACCTACCGACCCAACAGAAGGTCCACAGTCATCTCAGCCGACTCGTGCAACCTTAACAGTCAAACTGTGTAAATGGGCCCAAAGCCCATAATGCGGACCAATGTGGGCCCATATGCCCGTGTGGCCAAAATAGCCCAGAAATGGCATTGGCAATGTAAACTACATAGCCTGACCCAATATTCTCCACACTTTTGTATGGTTTACCCGTGTAAGGCCCACATGTCCGTGGGCCCACACGGCCCATTCGGCCCAACGTGGCCCAAAATGGCCTAAGCCAATGAAATTTCTCATGGTGGCCTCTACAATTAAATTCCCATTCTTATGCATTCGGATTACCACACGAGCGAGCGTGCGCCCGTGTAGCGATGATAGTCACATTTGCCGGCTTTTGTCGATTTACAATTGGGTAGTGTTTACACACCTGTTGGCTAATAGTGCTAAAAATCCACGAGTACCAAAACCTACATTAATCAAGGCATTCAATCAGACTTTTAATCATTAGGGTTAAACATCCTCTTATTAACACTTAATCCCAAAATGGTAATTGTTACCTGCCTTGATTGAACAAATGCGGTTCAACCCACGTTAACCACTAACCAAGATTGACCTGAAGATCCTTGGAAAAATCTGTATTACAACCTAATCTTGTTAACTAATACCATAAACATAAATAACTCGAACCAAGTGAACAACTTACCGAAATGTAAAACTAAGAGTAGAGGATAGTAGTAAACAGCCTACGACAGCACACCTTAAAATCGAGGCACGAGATGGCATAATCACTCCCTTGAGATGGAATATTCAGCTAAACCCAAAAAGAGAAAAGAGAAGAAAGCTGAAAGAAAGAAATGAGGGGAAAGTATTCGGCCAAAGTGTCATATTGCAAGGAGAGAGAGATGTTGATATTCGCAAGAGTTGAGAAGAGAAGAGGAGTCAATGAGTATTTTTCAAGCCAAAACAAAAGAAATAGAGAGGATGAGATGGGATGTTCAGCAAAGGAAACAAAGTGAAAAGGAAAAGAATAGAGAAAAAGGAAAGAGGGGAGAGTATTCATCCAACTTAGAGAGAGGGGAAAAGAAGTAATCAACCAAGAGAAATAAACCGATTGGGTAGAGGGGAGAGATGTTTATTCGGCAAAAGTAGAGAACGAACACACGAAAATACCATGAATGGTCAAAGCAATAATCTGCCTCAATAAGAAATGAGAAGAACCCAAAGCAAATGATAGAACCAAAATGGAGAGAAAAATGAAAGAACCGATGCACAAAGAGTAAAAATCGAAGCCAAAATGTGGCACCAAACCAAAGAGTGAAAAAATCCAAAAAAAAATGGTAACAATTACCGAATTGGTGAGTAAGACAACCCTAAAATCGAATGCACTTAGCCTTTGCCTCTCCTATACGGCACCAACTCTTCTCCAACCACAAAACCCCATGATTTTCTCCTAAAATCTCTCCCCACATCTCTCCTCAAATCTCTCAACTAATCACTCCTCCATCAACTACTCAGTTTGAATTCCACTCCACCACCTCAATGTTTCGGTCAAACCACAATACCTCCACAGCTCAGGAGCAAAATAAACACTCCCTTTCGTCAAGAAAGACTTGAACCTCAGACCTCTTAGAACACTCCACACGCCACTTGCCACTAGACTAGCAGGCTTTCTATGTCATGTTTCGCCCATTTTTATTTAAAAAACCTACTGTCTAGAGCCAAGGGTTTCATCAAGTAGAAACAAAATTTAGCACAAGCCAAGGCTTGAACTCAGGACTTCTCCAACACTTCTCAGGACACTTAACCATTATAGCAAGCATGTTATTGTGTCACTTTCTTGCACAACTAAACTTTTATGTGCAGCCTCTTAACTGTTCCCATGCTTAAGACTTAATACTTCTAGGCTCAAAATCATGGCGTTACAAGTATCCTCTTTGAAAGCTTGGAACCTAAAGAGTGAATTGGTTTGTGTTTATTAAATATTTGGTTTATATTTGATAACTTAGAATAATTGACTTGTTAATTTGAATAATTTAATTTGTAATTGTTTAATTCATATTAACATTTGTGCTGAATTGCATAATTGTGTATGTTATAGTATATAATTTATGAGGTATGGATGTATGATATAGCATAAATAAACCCCGTTGAGGTGAGTTTGTTGGTTAGAATTAGGTCTCTCTCATTATTAATGCTATCAGTAAGTTAAATCTTGGATATTGAATTACAATGTTATTGGTAAGGGAAGTAATTTCAATCTAATTGTCTCTTGGTTGTCGAATAGGTAAGGAGATATAGGTTGTCTGACGATGAGTCAGAAACTAAAACTAATTTATTTAATTTATTGAAGATATCATTGTATTGATGATCGAATTTATAAATCAAATGGAGATTTGACCTTCGGTTAGAAATTTGTTTTATTGATTTTTTCTCAACTTTTAACTATTGCTTTCTTTGCTAATTTTTTATTATAAATGCATGAACCAAATGTA
Source organism: Gossypium longicalyx (assembly GCA_025698465.1). Lineage (NCBI taxonomy): Eukaryota > Viridiplantae > Streptophyta > Magnoliopsida > Malvales > Malvaceae > Gossypium > Gossypium longicalyx. Next base: position 32,835,856 of record CM047006.1, read on the forward strand.
TGTAAGTTCAAAATAATGTATATATATTTGAGAAACTTCCATAGGTGAATGTATTGAGAGTAGACACATAATTTGTTCTTGTAAGAATATTTTGTAAAAGTGTTATTTTGATAGTAAAACCTTGTGTTGTGGTTTTCCTTGCTAAATTCACAATGGGTGAATTTGGAGGTGAGAGTGTCGAATCTTAAAAATACATGATGGAAATTATCACAGGGTGTGATTGAGTAAGTTCACTTTATGTAATTGTTGAAGAGAGGACATAGTGAAATAAAATTGCATAAACATCTTTTTGTGTCTTCTGTGTTGTTTGTTTTGTGCTTAGTACTTGAAGGAGTGCCCACCATCTTAGGCACCCATAGGTTGTGTAGATTGATTCTAAGCAACAACTAGGTCATTTCAATTTAAATTTTAAAATATTATATAAACACCAATAATTATATAAATATTTAACTTGATAAATTTTAAAAAAAAACACATATCCATTCTTGTCACCATCTCCTTCAACACTATCTTTTTCAAAAAGAAAATTTTATATATTTACGCAAAATTCTATTACACTATGTGAGTAATTGTACAAATTATTTATATAATTTTTAAGAAACATATTTTATGGTCAAATAGGTGAAAAGTGCAAAAAAATTAGGAGTATATGTCAATTTCAAGATTAAAATGGAGAAATAGGCTAAAATTTTGATTATTTAGGGGTAGATGTGGCAAAAACGTGTCCTAGGAAAAGCACTTTCTTTTAACATGCGAGCTCCTCTAGTTAGATGGTCAAATATTACTGTTCTCATCCTTAATCCCAAGTTCAATTCCTATATCAAGCTCAAATTTTTTTTATTTCATGTTGTTCCAAGCTTTTTTTTTGTTATTTTTAATTAATAAACATGTTATTTTCAATATTTTTATTTTATTTAAATTTATCTTTTTAATTAATAACTTGTAACACCCTCACCTAACCCGATCTTCGAATTCGAGTGCGGAGTGCCACAAATGGACCAGTTTGGACTAAATGCCAAATTTTTAAACTTAATAATTTTAAGACAGACTTTATTAAATAATAAATATCTTCTTACAACAGAAACCATATATTAAAACAAAGTTTATTATCTCCAATCTCAAAATCTAAGGAAACTATTTAACTACATTATATTCGACCCTGAGGTGAAGCCTCTAAAGGTACCCCCATTCTATGTGCGTGACACCACTAACAATGATCTTCGTTCTACCACGGTTTGGTGGTCCCTTCTTAAGATCCTTAATCACCCATGATACTTGCAAGCATAAGCCAAAATTCTATAAGTTTAAAAGAACTTAGTGAGTTTCTTTGCTAAATTACTCAAACATGGACTCGACTTGCAAAGGTAGTAAAAGAAAAGAAACTAAATACATTAAACTCCCTAATTGTTTTTGAGGCAATTTCTCTCAACTTGATATGATGATATTTGATTTATTTTTCAAACTTATCTATTTGTGGTTAGATCGTCAAGCAATCTTCCCCTGGACAATCCTATCACCTTTCAACTATTTTTGATGGTTCTTCAAACGTCTCACTATATATGTGGGCTTTGTCCTTCCTTTACTTGCATTCTTTCTTTCATATATTCCCAACGTGGATTCTTCTTTCCATCATGCACTTATAATGTAGTCCTTCTACCTACCCTCCTATTGACCCTTTTGTTATGTCCTCTTTGGTGATCTTTCCAAATCTAATTAGTCCTCGATGGACTCCTTTTTGGTTACCATAATCCTGAAGGACTTGCAGGCATTCCATCTGTTGGGTTACTTATGAGAACCCACACCACTCGGGCAGACTAAAACTTATTCCACCCCTCAATCGAGTTCAAAAGTTATTTTGGATTACTTCTTCATAATTCACCCTATTTGTGACATCTTGCTTCTAAGGTGTATCATGTCCATCTGCTTTGGGCACCTTTGGCCTACAGTTTCCAGCAAACTATTATTGAACTATCGTTCGAGTTTACAATCTCTCTAACTTTATGGAAAATATACTCGTCATCTTTCCTAAAAATGGAATAGTCTTGATGAAATAATTATTTTTCTAATACTCCTTATTAGTACCCCTTTCTATTATTTAGTTTCATTTAGCATTCCTTGGCAGTTCTTAATGGCGGATTTAGACTCTCAATTATCTGCTAAACCTTAGGTATACGTAGCTTTTTTTAACAATAGAGATCATACATCATCATATGACTCATCCTGGACTCGACACAAATTCATACAGCATCCCAAGTATGGAGTATAGAAACTTACCTGATGTTTCTTTACCTCCTACGCTTAACTCTTCCGTATGTCAAAGCTTGCATTCTTCTAGCAATAGCTCACTGGATTCTCTATTTTTTCGACTCAAACCTCATAATCATCGCTACATGCAAAGCTTCCCAAAACTATCTTGTCTTTGAAGCAACCAAGGAAGAAAATGAAGAAGAGAGGAAAATGAAACAAAATTGAGATGAATCCTCCCTGGGAGCTTAACTCTCAGCTATTTATAGCTCTTCATACACGGTCTTCAGCCGTATAGAAACCATCCATTGGTATTCATTTTGTCTCCCACTAAAGAACCAACTGGTTTTAATCCAACCAAACAAGAATTAGATTTCGACCATGTCTAAATTAGTCATTTAATTTTCCTGATTTTTTGGTAAAGGCCACCACTTACTGTTTCTTTCAATTTAATTCCCTACTTATTCTTAATTTCTAGACCTAAAGAAAACTAGGAGTGACAACTCTCCCACCTTAAAAAAAAATTCGACTACAAAATTTCCTTTCACGTTTAGCCTCAGGGGCAAACTCAGGGAATCTTTTCCTTATCTTTGCCCCCATATGATTCACATAAGTAATTACCTTTCACCCTTACCAGAACCTTCAACGTAGTTACTCTTCTATGTATTCGTTTTATACCTACTCCACTCCATTTACGGAATCATCAGCATTTAATGAAACATAGATACTAGCTAATATGTGAATAACAAACATTCCCTTGTTGGATATGCCCCAAACTATAGAGTTTCTTCTCAATTCCAATTTGGCGAGCGTTCAAGGGTGAACAACACTTGACTGATATCTCTTCGATTTTAATTCTTGCAGATAATTAGAAATCATAGATTTATTCATGCGCTAACTTTGCCCATCTGGTGGGTCAATTTCCTTCTCATCCTAGATCAACTAAGCTTGCCCATAAAATATTTGTACTATTATTTAGGAAAAGTACCAAGGCTATTACTCAAATTTTAGAGTTCTACTCCATTAGTAACAATGGCTTAATTGCCATTCTCAAAAAAGGGTTATCGCTACTTGGACTTAAAACTTGCCCTATTTACCTAAGGGTTGCACATTAATGGGTAACATTTGGAAGATATTCCTGCCTTAGGAATACTAAATGATTTTTCTCCTTCCAATGCCAACAGGTGTCTTTCATGCATTGATGGACTTTAATGGTTCTTTACCATTCATTAAAATTTCCATAACTTCTAATGCACTCCTTTAGTTATAAATAAACCAGAATCCTAAGGGACAAGTTCAGAACTCCACAAACCTTTTTCTTGACCAACTTACCTCATATCTCTCACTTCTCTTCTTCCTATCTTTCCTATTTTCATCTAATTACATTACTAGAGTGCATTTTCATTGTACTTTCATAGCAGAAATTTCAAAGATAAAATCTCTCTTTTCCTCTACCTTCCTATTCATCGAGTAAAATTAAACCGATGATGTAGGTAAAGTGAAGGCCCCCTTTCTTATAGGGGCATATTCACCCAACACGATATGATGGATCATTTGACTATCTAAGGAATCTAATTACCCTGTATTACATTTGTTTTCGGGGTGGTTCAAGAGGAATATTGACTAGGCGATGCAACTAACTACCCCATGTCCCTTTTCTGGGTAACTCTTTCTACTACCGACCCTCTCATCTCTTACAGTACCTTTCACTCAGATGAGACAAGTCTTTCCTTCTCTTAGAGAAGACGATTTAATGCAAGAGAATACACATCTCTTTCTTTAAAGGTTAAGTAGGGACATGGCAAGAATCTACTCAAGAACTAGGGGAGCCCTTTTTCTCAACCTCCCTATTATTTCCTTGGTCCTTGCTAATTACAAATCCTACTGTAATACCTCCCCATCTTAGGGGTCTAAATTCAAACCTTTGAAGGTTTCCGAATAAGAGGCTAGTGGGAGCTGCATCCTGATGAAAAGATATAGTTGCAAAATAGGGAGTCACCTAGCCCCCAATAGATACCAAGCTCGGCATCCCAACATACCTTTCTTCTTAACTCTTTCGTCTAGTCCCTTTCAATCCTAACACAAAGGTCTTTCGCATTCAAACTTGAACCTGTGGCTAAGTATACTCATTGTTGTAGGTCCTTTCGATACAAACTTCGCCACTCCATTTGTATATGTAGACTTACCAAGGTCATCCCTGGATTCAACATTCCCACTCCTCAAATTCCTATAAGGATATTAATGGATGGAATCCAACATCTTACTCATTTTCAAGAATCAAGTGTGATCGTTTCTACTCTTTTCAAAAGTTCTAGCCCAAAGGAGGTGAAGTCACCCTTAAGGCGGTAACTCATTCAGTGGATAACAATGACTAACATCTCCTTGTATATTTTCTTTTGTTCAACACTTGTACATCCAATCACTTTACTTACTTGTCCTTTCTTTGTATCTTTTTCCCCATTCATCTATTTTTACTTGTGTTTCTATCCACCAATTTAGGCGAACACATATACATACATCACATAATAACTTAATAAAAATAAATACTTGAGGGGCTTAGCTAGATCAACATCACGCACATAAGGGAACACTTTCTAATTCATACACCTGATCGTCGAATTTGAGTGAGGAGTGCCACAAATGGACCGGTTTAGACTAAACTCCAAAATTTTAAACTTAATAATTTTAAGACAAACTCTATTAAATAATACATATCTTCTTACAACATAAACCATAAATTAAAAAAATTACTACTTCCAATCTTAAACTCTAAGGAAACTACTTAACTACATTATATTCAACTGTGAGGTGAAGCCTCTAAAGGTACCCTTTTCATATGTGCATGACACCACTAGTAATGATTTTTAGTCTAGCACAATTTGGCTTTGTCACACCCAGTAGGGGTGTTACAGGCTTGGTCTCTTCTCAAGATCCTTAATCATCCATGATGCCTGCAAGCATAGGCCAAAATTCTATAAGTTCAAAACAAATTAGTGAATTTCTTTACTGAGTTACTCAAACATGAACCCTAACTTGCAAAGGTAGTAAAAGAAAAGAAACTAAATACATTAAACTCACTGATTTTTTTGGAAAAATTTCTCTCAACCCAAAATAACGGTCTCTGATTTACTTTCCCAACTTATCTATTTATGTTTAGATCAGCAATCGATCTTCCCCTGGACAATCCCCTCACCTTTTGACTATTTTCGATGGTTTCTCGGATGTCTTACCATATCTGCAGACTCTATCTTTCCTTTACTTGCATTCTTTCTTTCATATACTCCCAATGTGGATCCTTCCAAATCTGATTAGTCATCAGTGGACTCCAGTTTGGTTACCATAGTCCTAAAAGACTTGCGAGAATTCCATCCGTTGGGTTACTATTGAGGACCCACGCCACTCTGGCAAACTAAAACTCATTCCACCCTACACTCGGGTTGAAAAGTTGTTTTGGATTACTTACTCGTAATCCGCTCTATTTGTGACATCTTGCTTCTAAGGTGTATCACATTCATCTGCTTCCAAAAGACTATTATCTAAACTACCGTTCAAATTTACAATCTCTATAACTTATGGTGGATATACTCATCATCTTTACTCAAAGAGGAATAGTCTCGATAGACATATCTGTCATTTAGATACTCCTTATTAGTACTCCTTTCAAATATTCAGTTTCATTTAGCATCCCTTGACGATTCTTAATGGTGGATTTGTATTCATGATCCTCATATAAATCTTCTTTCTTTTACGTATACACCAAGCACTACTGACACATCATTTCCCTTGTCTGACTCTTATTGGGTTAACATCCAAATGCTTTACCGGCTTCCATTACTATTTTGGTGAATTGATCCCATTTCTACTACATTTGCCTTGCTCTATGGATTTCCTTAGAATCTTCTTGCTAACTATAGCTCGCTAACACTTCCATTTTTCTTCTAACTTTTTACAATATTCGAATATTTTCCATAATTACAATCTTGGCGATCTACCGCGTGTTAAATGTCCCAATGGGCTACCCCATGTTTAATGACTCAACGAACTACATATGCTGCCATAACCAAGCTACGATCTTACTCATCAGGCTCTATGTTTAATGTCTTGATAGACTCCCCTATGTTTACTATCATGATGGGCTACCCCATTTTTTTTGTCCAGGTGGACTATTTATACTGCCACAGTCGAGGTATGGCCTTGCGATATACTCCATGTTTAACGTCCTAGTGGACTTTCCCATTTTTAATATCTCGACGAACCCTCTATGTTGCCATGGTTGAGCCATGGTCTTACATATTATTCCCTATGTTTAATTTCTTGGCGGACTCCATTGGTTGTCATAGCCGAGCTATGGTTTTACACCTCGGAATCCCTGTGTTTACTGTCTTGACAGACTCTATTGGTTACCGTAGTCGAGCTATGGTCTTACGCATTAAACATCTTTGAGGTGTCACCCCAAAAGACCTTACCGTCATTGAGATGTTGCCCCATAGAGCCTACTGACCACCATCACAGTGTTACTCTATGGAACCTAATTATCGTCATCATAGTGTCACCCCGAAGGACCAGCCAATAACATTCCATTTCTTATTTAACATTGATGCTCCAACATCAAAGTGTCCCCCCGCAAGGCCCGAAGCTTTGTACATCTTGGTTTCAACCCAACAACACTGTATTATGAAATCTTAACAAAATTCCATTTCTTTATCCATCGCCCATTCCCTCATTTTGTTACTTTTAAGCTTGATGCTCGAACACCGTAGTGTCCCCTCCGCAAGTCCTGGAGCTTCGCACATCACGGTTTGCACTCAACAAAACCTTATGGTGGTGTACAAAAACACCATTTCCCAAATCCTAACTTCATCTAACCCGTTAATTTATAAGCACATAGGCACAGGCATAAGATCACATAAACATAATACAAGGAGCACGCCAAACTTAGATATGATTTTCGACAATCATTCTTATGCATAAAAACACTCTTGTAGACACTCAATTACCTACTCAACCTTGTGCATATGTAGCCTTCTTAAACAATAGAGATCATACATCATCATATGACTCAACCTGGACTCAACATAGATTCATGCAGCATCCTAGGTAAGGAGTATAGAAATTCACCTAATGTTTCTTTACCTCCTATGCTTAACTTTTTCGTATGCTAGAGCTTCCATTCTCCTAGTAGCAACTCACTAGATTTTCTACTTTTCTGACTTAAACCTCATGATCACTGCTCTATGTGGAGTTTCCCATAACTATCTCTTCTTCAGAGCAACCAAGGAAGAAGAGTGGAAAATGAGCCAGAATTGAGATGAATCCTCCTCAAGAGGTCACTTCTCATATATTTATAGCTCTTCATGCACGATAATCATTTTGTCTCCCACTATGAAACTAACTGGTTTTAATCCAACCAAACCAGAATTGGATCTCAATCATATCCAAATTAGGCGCTTAATTTTCCTGATTTTTCGATAGAGGTCGCAACTTATTGTTTCTTTCAATTTAATCCCCCACTTATTTCTAATTTCCAAACCTAAAGAAAACTGGGTGTGACATAACTCTTTTATTTATATAAATAAAATAATAAATATGTAATTATATAATGAAAATATATTTCATATATTTCATTATGCTAAAATTATTTTTAATTAATAACTCCTTTATTTATATAAAAAATAATATATGTGTAGTTATATAATGAAAAAAATATATTTTTTTAATAGATCTTTGTGTTAAAAAGGAAAAAAAATAGGAATATATGCCAATTTCAAGAAAATAATTAGGAATATAAGCCAAATTTTGATTATTTAAGGGAATAGGTTGTTTTTTACAGATGTGACAAAAACGCGTCCTGAGAAAAGGCTTTTTGAAAATTTCTTTCTAATGTTAGTGTTTTCATCTTTAAATCTTAAGTTTGATTTATGTCCTAAGCACATATGTATTTTTTAATTCATTTTGTTTCAAGCTTTTTTTAACTTTTAATTAATAAACATATTTTTTTCAATTTTTTAATTAATAACTCTTTTATTTATATAAATAAAATAATAATATGTAATTATATATTATATATTATATATCTTTATGTTAAAATTATTTTTAACTAATAACTCATTTATTTATATAAATTAATTAATAAATATGTAATTATATAACAAAAATATTTTTTTATATTTATCATTATGTTAAGTATATTTTATTCTTTTAAAATATCAACTAATATTTTGATATATTTTTATTTATATATAATTTTTATATGTCAAATATTTATTTTCTCCACCTACATTGTTGGTATGGTGATTTCTAATATTATAAAATCAAATGATTATTTTAAATATCATTATTATTTTTATATGTAAAATATTTTAAATATCATTATCTTTTAACCTACATTGTGGGTATGGTAAATTCTAATATTATAAAATCAATTAATTATTTTAAATATCATTATTTTTAGTAAATATAATTTTTACATGTGAAATATTTATTTTTAAATCCATATCATGAGTGTGGTAAATTTTAGTATTATATATTTTTGTATGTGTATTCAAATAATTATTTAAAGTATTTCACTTATAAAAATAATGATATTTTACATATTTTACATATAAAAATAACAATGATATTTAAAATAATTATTTTATTTTATAATATTAGAATTTACCATACTCACAACAGAGGTGAAAAAAATAAATATTTGTCATATAAAATATATATAAAAGAAAAATAAATAAATAAAATTAGTTGATACTCTTTATAAAATCAAATATTTTTAACATAATGATATATATATTTAAATATATTTTCATTATATAACTACATATTTATTATTTTGTTTAGATAAATAAAGGAGCTATTAATTATAAAATATTATTAACATAATGAAATATATTAAATATATTTTCATTATATAATTACATACTTGTTTTTTTATTTATATAAATAAAAGACTTATTAATTAAAAACATAAATTAAAAATAAAAAACTTGAAAATAACATGTTTATTAATTAAAAATATTAAGAAAATATTAAAAATTAACAAAAAAAAAAGTAAAACAACATAAAATAAAAAAATGTCCTTAAGAAAGAAATCAAACTTAATACTTAAGAATGAAAACCTAACCATCTAACTAGAAGAGATAATATGTTATAAGAATGCATTTTTTTGCAAAAAGTGTTTTTTAAAAAGCGTTTTTCCAATGACACATTTTTGTCACATCTACAAAAAAAAATCATTCAATTTTCCTAAATAATCAAATTACAACCTATATCTCTATTTTTTTTCTTGAAATCGACATATACTCCTAGTTACCCAAAAATACCCCTTTAAAATGTTTAAAATAAAAAAATATATTTTTTAAAAAGAAATAATGTCATATTTGGATCCTAGTTGTGTTATTAAAATTTATATATCAAATATTAATTCATTCTATAAAAAAATACTAACAAAATTTCTGGTTAATTTTTACATATATGCTAAAAAGGAAAAACAATTGAGAAAGTAGGTTGAAAATTTTAAAATTTATTGATCTACGTTATTTTTGGAGAGAGAGGAAAATGCATCCTATTGGGCACGTTTTCACTAATGTGGCAGTGAAAATGCGCCCTATAGGACGCGTTTTCCTTAGTACCAAATTGTATAATTTGTCTTACATCTTAAATGTACACTTATTTACAATATACGAAACAAATCTATTAAATTGGTTTGCTTTATAACATATCATATTGTAAGCTTAAAATTTACAATTATTTTTGTTACTTTTTCATTTAAGTATTTTTTCCATCGATTTGTTAGGTACAATATTTTGACAAAGCAATGAATTCATCATAAGCTTCTCAATTTCGAATTAAAACTTTGGCTTGCGTATTATAATATATCTTACTTGAAAAAGTAATAATAACTTACACTTTATAGAAAAAATTAATGAATAACGAATAAGTTAGGGTTTTAATTAGCTCTTTTTCTTGATACTCTCAGGTTGTGTAGACATGTTGGCTTCATATGCCTTGGGTTCCTATAATATATGCATAACCTCGATGTGTCTCCCCATTCCCGAATATCCATATTTCCTCGTATCCAAGTTGAGTTTTGTCGACCTGTTGGCTTGCGCCGAGAGTTCTTATCTGGTACCAACTTGAAAGGAGCGTGCGAGGTAAGTGGCCACATGCTTTCATTAGGGACAACTGGGAATTTAGATTTCCAAACATTATACGTGTCTTCAAGTCTATAAACTTTGTCAACGTAGGTCATACAATTTATACATTCTGAGGCACATGCCGCAGTTGCATGTATGCATAGATAACGAAGTACTTGAAATCTCCCATAACCACAGGTCATTTTTCTGAGGTCTACGCAGTACGCTCCACCGATAACTCCACAGTTGGGTCTATGGGGCTACTTAACCCGGAATACTAGATTTCGTCATGAGTGACACAATAAAGTCATTGAGTTCATGATTTCTACATTTTTCCTAATATCTTTCAACAATCACTCATACCAAACGTGATTGCATTTTAGTTGTACCATGTATGTCTCAGACCGCTTTGGAAACAAGGTTGTTAATTGGAAATATGTTTCACTGACCATCAAGGTTACCGGCAAATGGCACGTCCCTTTCAGTACAAAATTAATGCTTTTTGCTAGGTTCAAGCTTATGTGCCCGTATCTTAATCCTCCGTCATACACCTGCATCCACTGCTCCTTTGGTATCTAATGAGGTACTGCGCACCCAGTTGGTTTACAACCTCTAGTCTCGCCAATATTTCATAGAATTGGTGTTGGACGAGCTCGTACCATGTTGACGACAATCAACAATGCATTCAAGAAAAGTGATGCAAAATGTATATGTCAAACTATTTTACAGGAAACCAATTTTACGCACAATATACCAATGCTAATGACATGTCGCCGCTCCGCTTCCTTATGGTATCGACCCATGTAGTTAGACCCTATGTGATGCAAAAAATTCCTATGTTGTGCATGATTCTATAGGTTTGAACGTCGATAGAATGTAGCCTGTATTCTGGTGCCCCTGTAAAAAAATAATGCACATATCAGGTTGCGGCACACCATGCCCTTTTAGGTTAGTTAAGAAGAAATCTCAGTCATCATCAGATTTCTTTAGAGTTATTGCAAAAGCTATTGGAAGGATTCTTCGGTTACCATCCTTTGCAATAGTTATTAATAACTTAAGCTTGTATCTCTGTCGCGTGCGAAATGATATGCAAATTGTGCAAGTATACACGTCGAGTCAAGTAATAAAGTGATAAGTGAGATCGTCTCCACAGAGATTGGTTAGGTATAAAATGGTTGAGTTGTTATAATGAAGTATGATTAATGTTATGAAAAAAATAGTGATAAAAATGTAGCGGTAATTTGAAGGAATAATTATGTGTGTAATATGAATAACTAATAAATAATGGAAAATGCTATAACAAAACAAGAATAAAAATACAATGGCAAATTCGAGAATAGTTACGTAAATAATACGTAAGCGAACAAGTAAACAACTAAAAATGCTATAGTAAAGGATAGAGGATCTACGATGATGTCGGAATTACTAAGAATCTACCCTTACTGACAGTAATGCCTCGACAGAATCATACTCAATCTACTGCCTAGAAGAGTTCTAAAATGGTTTGCTTCTTTAAAGAACAAGACCTCAAGTTACCTTGTCTTAAGCGATATATGTCTATAGGCCTTTATCACGGTACCCTAAATTGTGTTGTTTTCTTTCTGTATGAACGCCGCTCTATGTCTAGAGATTGCTTCAAGTATTCAGTCGAACACTCGCTCATATCATTTAATTCCAATTTCATTAACCTAACCTTGTCATAATTATATTAATTTAATGAACATGTTATACATCCATCTATATCTAGAGTTTGCAAACATGCAGATTTAAGCTTTAATCATTAAAGAAAATAAGAGTTTCATCAAGTAATCCTAACCCTATGAGATTTAGATAATGGATTGGTTATTAAAATCCAAATCCAAAATATCATTCAACATCCTTTTCATTAAATCAATTTACGAAGAGTAATCTAGAAATAATGGAAGAACGTCAGGAAGATAGCTTCTGCTTATCCAATCCACACTCCAGCGATGCAATGTCCTATGGTGACTGAGAGGGACAACCTTCGTCTTCCTCTTCCTCTTCTTGTCTCCACTCAGCCGCTATCCTCTATTTTTTTACCTAAGGAGCTTCTCTTTATTTGTCCGCCCCCTTTAGGTTTTCCTCCTTTGGCTTTTATAATCGTTTTCCCTTGGGTAAATCCAACAGTCCATGATTTTCTTCCCTCTTTTTTAGGTAGTTATATCTGGTGCAAATTCAACTAGGCCTAAGACTGGTTCACTTTGAATGCTGACTGAACATCTTCCTAGCATTGCCATGGCATTCATTTTGACAAACTATCCAACCCTTTGACATGGCAAACCTTCACTTCTTTACTTCTTGTTCCTCATCCTGCACCTGCAAAATCCACCACCGCGCACAACCCTTCCACAAGCAATTAAAAATAACTAACATTTAAGTATAGTTCAAGCTCCTAATGTAGTGTTAAAACAAAAAATACTAATGAAATATCCTAAACTACAACTAAATGTATGTAAGTACAGGCAATTAGCTAGATCTAAAAGAATGAAATATAACTCTTTTCAAGCGTTATTAATCTCCCATATAGGAATGTGTCGCCAATTTGGACAAGTGGCTTACAGTACCGGAATGCAGTTACGCATTGCTTGAAAGTCCAAAAAAATGGTGGGAAATCATTTTTCTAGGGACCAGACGATCGCCATAATATGTAGTTGAGCTGTACTCTCAATTTCACTGTCAAATAACAATGATCCCGACGGGTTTCTTCTAGTTATAAACTAAAGGAATCTATCAGAAGCAAATAAAAGAAAAAACTAGAATGTAAAAATTAAACTAAAAATAAAAATTATAATAAAAATAAAAATGGCTAAATTAATAAAAATCGAGTGTTCCTAATATTTTAGTCCCCAAAAACAGCTCAAAAAACTTAATGGTCACTAAACTAGCTATATATACGATAAAGGCAAGCGCACCTATCAAATAATAGTATAGCTATGGTGAGTAGGGAATATCGTATCCACGAGAACTAAAAATGTGTTTTAATCTAAAATTTCTAAACTAATTTAACTAAGAACGCAACATAGAATGAAATGGGAAAATAATCGAATATTAACCAATAGGAGATACAATACCCAGGAAAGAATCCACCTAGACTTCACCTTTTATTAAGAATTTGAATTAAACGATTTATTCACTTGTGTCTTGATTCGTAGAAATCCCTAAATTATGTTAATATCTCTTTCGAGAGTAAAAACAATTGACTCTAGGTTGATTAATTGAAATCTCTTTCTAATTAAAACCCCTATCGTCGCATTAACTAGATCTATGGATTCCCTTATTAGATTTGACTTTAATTCGATAGATTTATATCGTCCTATTTCTAGGATTGCATGCAACTCCACTCAATTATGCTAGATCTACTCTTAAATAGGGACTTTTGCTCCACTAAAATAAGCACATTAAACAAGAATTAATATCTTAAAAATATTAAAACAAGAAATAAGCATACATAATTGAGAACAAGAATCAAGTATTTATCGCGTAAGATAGAAATTAAATAATAGGATTCATCATAGGTTTCATCTCCCCTAGGTATCTAGGGGATTAGTTCATAATCCTGAATAAAAACATCTCAAAGTCAGAAAAACCACAAAACATAAAGAAACTCAATAAAACTTTGAAAGAAATTAAAAGGAGATCTTCAATCTTGATGGAAATCTACTTTCGAGTTGGATCCAATGGTGTTCTTCAAGTGTTATCTTTAATCTTCTCTGATTGCCCCTACGTCTTCTTCTAATTGGTATTTATAGATTTTAGAATGCTTAGAAAGCCAAAAAATTGGGGTTTTCCATGTATTTAGGAAGCAAGGTGCGAAATCGACACAGGCTGGTACATGGGTGTGTGGCCAGCCCGTGTGGAAATGCCCAAGCCGTTTGGATCCTGAAAATAGCTCTTTTTGTCTGATTTTGGTTTGTTTTTCACTCGTTTCAGTCCCAAATGCTCTCCTAAGTATAGAAACATGAATTTAAAGGATTAGGAGCATCAAATTCACTAATTTCAATAATTAATCATCCAAAAATGCATTAAGAATGAGATTAAAATATGTTACTTTTATAGCTTATCAGATATCCACACACTTAAGCATTTGCTTGTCTTCAAGCAAAATCCTCAACTCACATTAAAATTAATCTTTCTCAACTTGTAATTCCCATCAATAATGTCTCAAAATCATTCACAAATAATCATGCATTGGCAATTCAACTAAAAGAGCACTAAAGTCTCAAACAATCCAAGCTAACCATTTTAAACACGAAAACATAGGTGTCTCCCCTTATCCCAATAATTAGCTTCAATTCAAAATCGACAAAAATCGACATCCTCACTAAAGATTTACTCAAATCATTCAAAGTGTTTAAGGTTCAAGAATAAGCATTCAATAGTCAAACAAGAAAAGTCATTACCATAGGCTTGTGTGAAAATAAAATCTCCACCACTATAAAATGATATGATACAAAAATCACAAGGTATTTAAGAGGTTGTAATGGGACTTAGGTTAAGGGTATGGAGAAAGGCCAGAAAAGTTGGTTATAATCGAGATCGAGTTGATAAATTACCAAACTAGAAAAAATAAACAAGTGTTGAATAAAAAATAATTACATCAATCGAGAACTATTCAAGAATAAAAACGAGCTTCTTCTCAAAATATGAATTTAATTGTTCAAGCTCAATCATAGAACTAAATAATAATCAATATTTTTTTTTATTTTTTTAACAATAAGAAATAGTTCAGCAAATCGAACAAAAGAGCATAGTTAGATAACTAACCAAATCAAATCTCGACAAAAAAGGAGTGAATAAAACAAGAAAAAGTTTCAACGTAAAAAAATGAATTATGTGTTAACATTAATAGGTAAATAAAGAAACGGTGTGTTAGGCTCAATGGGGTACACTAACGGTTAATTATGTAGGTAGGCTTTTTATAGGATAAGTGAGTTAAAACCTAAGTACCTTTATCATCTCAGTATATCAAATCAAATGTGTGGTCTCGACATGTATAATCGAGGCAAGTTCTAGAATAACAAATCAAATTTACATACTCAAAACCAATAATAAAATGAACAAGAAAAATGTTTGTTCTAAAGGCTCAAAATCTTAAAAAAAATCATGGCTTTTTATGTCAAACTTGAAAATTTCAAACTTCAAGATAAAACTTCAATTTAGGGAAATAACCTAAATTTTTTAATTTCTAAAAAGTAATTTATCATGCTTGATTCTTTCATGTCTTCAATTTTAAATCAACTAATACACAATTATCGACAAATTAATCTAAAACACATCAACAAAAATTCTAAATCGACAAAAACTCATTCTAATGGAAGTATGAGAAAATTACTTAAATACAATACATAATTCAGGGTTTTTCTAATAATTATATAAATAACCTCCCCACAGTTAAGATGTACATTGTCCTCAATGTGCAAACAAATATAATCACAGTATAAGTAGAATATCATAAGAGAGGAAGAAAACTGAAACTGCCTTGAATATTCGATGAAATTGCTAGAATGGTGAAAAGCGAAATTGTAGACAAATCTAGATGTAGTGCATCATTCCAAGAAAACTAATA
This sequence comes from Gossypium longicalyx, assembly GCA_025698465.1. Lineage (NCBI taxonomy): Eukaryota > Viridiplantae > Streptophyta > Magnoliopsida > Malvales > Malvaceae > Gossypium > Gossypium longicalyx. The sequence goes on from CM047006.1 coordinate 32,851,816, forward strand.
AGAAAATAAACACAAATAGTGAAGTAGATTAAAAGTCAATTAGAAACAACCATATAGTTCAAAAGATAAGAAATGACAAAAATGTAAGAAAATAACAATAAAAACAACAAAAAAGAAAAAGAAAAAGAAAACAAGTAAACTCAATGGTCCTCATCGTCAGAAGCATTGGTGTTGTGAGTCGTCGACTCTGAAGAGGAGATATTGAGATACTGACAGATCTGCTGTAATGTTGCATTAATATTGTCGAACCTCTGAAAGTAGTGCTGCTCGAAGCGAGTGAACCGCTTAGAGAGTTCCTCTAATGTAGCAACAGAAGAAACAAGATGGTGACTTGAAGGTGGATGATGAGGTGGATCCTCGTGATGGAAAGAGACATCATCATGGAAGTCCTCAGGTTTATTGTAAGGGTCAGAAATAATCGATACTAAGAAGGATCCACTCCATGAAACCGTTCGATCATCTGCATATGTGTCATGCTCGATAATCCCACCAGGGACATCTGGCCAATGAGTGTAAGTGAAGAAATGTAAAAATACGAACTGACACAATTGATTAATTTAAGTTATCATAAAACGAAGTCAAATAGCGCTAAAATCCACGGTCACAAGATCAAACACACAACTAAATACTTGAAGCTAACTGGTACTTAAAATAAGCAGAATGACAATATAAAATAATAATAATAATAAGACTAATCAAATAGGAATAATAAAAATTAAAACTTTAGCAGAATAAAACAAATAGTAACCAAAAGCATAACAGAAATCAAACTAGGTAATAATAATAATTAAAAATAATAAAGGAAAACAATAATAACACAAAAATAAAAGAAAAAGAACATACTAATTGAAAGCACCAAGCAGTACTACAATAACTAAAATAAACATATCAAGAATAAAAATAAGAAATAATATATATAAATAAAAAATATGAAACTGATATGAATAAATTGAGTAATCGAACTAATAAGGAATGAAAAACATAAATCAACAAAAACAAAAACAACATAATAAGACTAGTTATCAAAACAATATGATAAAAATATGCAACCTAAGACTAAAAATAATAAACATAATAATAATACTAAAGGCAATAATAAAAATAAAATAAAATAGTAATAATTAAAATAAACACAAAATCAAATAAAAATAATAATAAATAAAACAAATATGAACTAAATAAAATAAAAAAGAAAAATAGAAAAATAGAAAAAAAGAAAAATAATAATAAATAATAAATAAATAAGGCAAAGAGAAAACCGACAATAGTTAGGGGGTGGTTGGAGGTTGGGCGGTTGTGCAAGAGGCGTTGGGGCATGTTGGTTGCGAGTGGAAGAATGTTGGAGGGGAAATGGGGAAGAAAAGTGAGAAGCGATTAGGGTAGAATGTGGTTCGTGGATGGTGGCTTAGAAGGGGAAGGAAAAGGTCGATGGGCGGCCCATGGTGGATGGTGGCGTATTGTGGCTGGAAGTTTGGTGCGGTAGGGGACGATGTGAGGCCGTTCGATGGGGGGAAAGCCAAGAAAATGAAGGGAGTGCGACGGGAAGTGTGACATCGCGAATTAGGGCCTAGTCAAAACAGTGGTTTCGAGACCACAAATTCGAGATAGAAATAATTATTTTATGACTATTATGAAGTCCATGATGTGTATGCATGCTTGTGTGAAAATTTCATGAAGCAATTCTATGCATAAAATACCCAATTGAACTTTAGGGACCAAATTGAATAAGATGCAAAACTTGTGTTCTAGATGCTTTTAGCATGAAATTGCTTTAGATTATAAATTAGAATGTCCTAATTGGAAATTTGACCAATTTCTAAAATTTTAGACAACAATGGGCATGCATAGGAAAAATTTGAGAGAAAGACCCTAATGGCATTTTGGTCATTTTGTAATTAAAAGAATAAAAAGGGAAAATCAAAGAAAAAATGTGTTCATCTTCTCCATGCTTGGCCGAAATTCTCAAGATGCCATAGCCAGGGTTTTGTTCAACTTTCAAGCTTGATTGTAAGTGCTCCCAAGCCCCGTTTTTAATGTTCTTTACATTTTTGAAGTCCTCGTAGCTTGATTTACCTATTTCCACCCTTATTTTAAAGTAGGGTTTATGTATGAAAATTTACCCATGTGTGACATGCATGTATTTTGATGATTTATGAAGGAAAATGAGAGTTTAGTGTGTGATAAACATCTTTTACTAGGTAATTTTTCATGAAAACCACTAAAAAGGACTAAATTGAAAAAAGTGTAAAATAGGTGATAAAAATATATTTTTGATGAAACTATGGGCTGTTATGAGTATAAGGAAAATTCGGCTAGGCTTGGGTAACAAAGAAAATGCATGCATTTCATTTTACGAGCCTAGGGACTAAATTGTAAATAAGTGAAAAGTTAGGGGCAAAAAGGTAATTTCATCAAAGTATGAATTATGGATTGATTTGGACAATGTGATTATTAAACAAGTTAAATTTGACATTATAGATCAAGAAAAATGAGATATGAGTCTTGATCGAGGAACGAACTAAGTTTTCGAGGAATAGGCTCGATTATCATCATTTCGTACCGAGGTAAGTTCATATGCAAATAATGTGGTGTTGTAGCATGTTTTTAATATTTTGATAATATGTGATAAATGTTTTCTTGTTGTTATGAGTTATATGCTTAAGCATAAATGATATTATGGTCGTTACATACGACATCACGGGCAAGTACGACAAAGTATGCCATGTGTAAGTGAGGAAAATCCCGTTTGAATCTTAGGAATAGTCTAGAATACAAGTGACATGTCACTAGGAATTAAGAAATCCAAACTCATTGAGTTGGTCTGGGTTCGTGATATGTATGTGGCATCCGAGCTCGTTGAGTTGGTCCGAGTTCATAATGGATGCGATACATGTAATTGGGTTCTGGGCAATGGTCTTGTGTGTCCTATCAGTGGCTAGGTAACCCTTGAGTGGGTCAGATACCTAACAGCTTGTGTGAGTAACCCGTGTAGTTACACCTTGACCGATAGCTTTTATGAGTAGGCCCGTGAGTAGCTCTACTGCGAGCGTTACATGTTATGAGGTAGCCTTGGCTATGTATGTATATGTGGCACTTATGTGCAAGTTATTCCGCGTATCCAATAGTGTTCTAAGTGTTCAATAGATAATACAATGGATAATGTGATGAAAAACCCAAGGAGGGCTTGTTAAAGAAGGTATGGTTATGTGATATACTACGATTGAGTACAAGTATGTACGCTAAATTCATGAGCAATGCCTTGATGAAGAATGATTTGTGGTGAGAAAGTTTATGTATATGTAGATGTATATGAACATACGATAAGTATGCAAAAAGGCTTGAATAATGAATAATCTTTATGATTGTGTTATTATGTCATTCTATGATAATTGTTCACATCATTACATATTATTTGTATGTGGACTTACTAAGCTTTAATGCTTACCCCCTTTCCTTTCCATCCTTTATAGTTCCACCAAGCTAGCTCGAGGATCGGAAGCAGTCAGAGTATTCGATCACACTATCAAAGAATATTGGGTATAGTGAATTTGATAACTTGAGTTTGGCATGTATAGGGAACTTGGTTATTTTGTGGTATGGGTCATGCAAAGTTGGCCAAGTTGTAAAGGCCTCAAATTTTGATGATTCATTTTGTAATGGCCATGTGATATGGCTTATATTTGATCATTAGGCATGTGCTAATGCATTGATGATGTGATATGTTATTGCTTGGTGAATGAATGATGAGGTGTCGAGTAGATGCTAGAAGATAAGAATTGACTAAATGACTTAAGATGATCATGGTAATGAATATGTAATATGGAATTTGGATAATAAATTTGATTATGCATGAAATTGGTGTAAAATGCTTCTAAATGATGAAACCAATTGAATATGCATTAGGATGATATTTTGAAGACATGAAAATGCCATGGAATTGGATATTGAGTGTTTAAATATGCTATGTTACATGCTATGAAACATGTTTTAGAGTGTGGATGAGTGAGGGTGACAATTGGCTTGGAAAATAGCCTCTAAATTGTCCACAAGGTTAGACACACAGGCATGTGTCTCGGCCGTGTGTGACACATGGTCTGCCCCATGGGCATGTTGTCCTGCCATATGTCCCCTGCACCTAAATTTTGCAAGTCATTATGCCCAGTAGTAAACACACGGGCTAAGACACGGGTGTGTGTTGGCTGTGTGAGAGACACGGCCTACCCACATGGGCGTGTGCTCTGGCCATGTGAAGTCTGCACCATTTTATGAAAAATCCATTTATTTTTAATTGACCATAGGGTCTGGCCACACGGACGTGTGATACGGCCATGTGACCCTAACTTGGTGCTGACATCATAGTTAGAGAGTTACACGGCTGGAGGACACGGGCATGTCGAGAGCCTACAGACGTGTCCCCCGTCTCACACGAACGTGTGGCTCTGTATTAAAGAAATTTTCCCAAACTTTTCTAAAGTTCTTGGTTTAGTCCTTGACCACCCACAATGTATGTTTTAGGCCTCATAGGCTCGTATGAGTTACAATATGCTTGTGTTTGAATGTTTTTGAATTGGCCAAAATTTTATGGCCCGATTTTTCATGTATGTGTGTGTTTAAGTCCGATAATGCCTCGTATCCTATCCCGACCTAGGGTACGGGTAAAGGGTGTTACATTTAATGGTATCAGAGCTACGGTTTAGTCAGTTCTCGGATTGCGTAGCATGTATTTGAGTCTAGCAATACATGCCATACTTATATTATGATAGTGTGACGACTCCTGATGATTTTAAAATGTGTTTTCATTTAGTAAATTGATCCCGACAGAGCCGTGGCAGATGATGTAGAAAGCAACGCGTCTACTCCCACTGAAGGGGCAGTGCCATCCGATAGTAGACCCGAAACTGTTAGTAGAGGATAAGGAGGCAGATAAGCCTTTTTCAACATGATGAATGCCTGGTACACGGAGTTCGTTCGAAAGAACCCAATGCTCAACCTCCCCCACCTCCAAATCCCCAACCTGCACCCATGATGCCACAAGGTATAGATTTTATAAGATTCTCTAGAACACCTGTTGATAAAATTTGAAAGCATGATACTGAAGAATTTAAGGCAAATGCCAATGACGATCCTGAAAAAGCAGAGTTCTGGTTAGAGAATTCAATATAAGTGTTTGATAAATTATCTTGTACATCCGAGGAATGCTTAAAATGTGCCATATCCTTACTTAGAGGTACGACATATCATTGGTAGAGAACACTGATATTTGTGGTACCTCTAGAGAGGGTTACTTGGGAATTCTTTCAAGAGGAATTCCAAAAGAAGTACATTAGTGAGCAGTTTATTGATCAGCCAGGGAATTGTTGGATTTGAAACAGGGTCGTATGACAGTTAATGAGTACGAGAGGGAATTTGTCAGACTTAGTAAATATGCTCGGGAGTGTGTATCCTCCGAAGGTAAAATGTGTAGAAGATTTGAAGATGGACTTAATGAGGATATTAAGACGTTAGTGGGCATTCTTGAGTTGAAAGAATTTGTAGTACTCATCGAACGGACTTGTAAAGCCAAAGAATTGATCAAAGAAAAATGAAAAGTCGACTCTAAGGCAAGAGATACAAGAAAGAGGCATATGAGTAAGTCATTGCCATCTTAGTCTAAGAAATCTAGAGAGATGTACTCTTGTTCACATGTGTCATTTGGACATTCATACGGGATACGTAGAAAGCCGAATTCGGGTTTTAGATCTCAGGCTACATCTGTGGCAAGTGTGGGTAACGCCAAACCTTCCAAACCCGACTGCCAGCAATGTGGTAGATGTCATTTTGGCACCTGTAGGGTGAGTGAGGGATCTTATTTCAAGTGTGGTTCTCAAGACCACTATATTAAAGACTGCCTCGAGATGGTAGAGAAAGAAAGATTTCAGCATTCAAGGTCGAGTGGCACAGCTTCTAAGGGAAGACCCTCGAGAAATGCGGGGAATGGGTTTGGTAGTAAGAATATGACACGAGATACAATAGTGAGGTCTGAAGCTAGAGCTCCAACTAGAGCCTACACTATACGCACACGTGAAGATGCGACTTCTCCTGGTGTGACCACTGGTAATTTTTCTCTCTATGATACTACTGTTATTGCTTTGATAGACCCTGGCTCCACTCATTCGTATGTGTGTATGAAATTGGTATCTAGCATGAATATACCTGTTGAGTCTATAGAGTTTATGATTAAGGTGTCGAACCCGTTAGGAAAGCATGTGATGGTTAATAAAGTATGTAAGAAATGCCCTTTGACGATTAGAGGCCATTATTTTCTGGCCGACTTGATGTTGTTGTCGTTTGATGAAATTTATGTCATATTGGGTATGGATTGGTTGACATTTCATGATGCTATAGTGAATTGTAGACAGAAAGTTATTTAATTGAAGTATGATAATGGTGAGATTCTCTGGGTTGAAATAGACAAGTCAGATAGGCCACTAATTGTAATTTCTTCGATGTCTGCTCAAAAATGCATGAGAAAAGGGTACGAAGCTTATTTGGCATACATATTGAATACAAAGGAATCCAAATTGAAAATTGAATCAGTACTAGTTGTATGTGAGTATGCAGATGTATTTCTGGAGGAATTGTCAGGTTTGCCACCAATTAGAGAAGTTGAATTTAGTATCGAGTTAATGCCAAGGATGACACCTATTTCTATTGCTTTGTATAGGATGGCTCCAACTGACCTAAAAGAATTGAAGTCCCACTTGCAAGAGTTGACTAATAAAGGTTTTGCGAGACCAAGCTTTTCACCTTGGGGTGCTCCTGTACTATTTGTGAAAAAGAAAGATGGTTCCTTGAGATTATGCATCGACTACCAACACCTCAATAAGGTGACAATTAAAAATAAGTATCCTATCCCAAGGATTGATGACCTGTTCGATTAGTTGAAAGGAGCGACATGGTTCTCTATGATAGATTTGAGATCTGGCTACTATCAATTAAGAGCTAAAGAGTCAGATGTGCCTAAGACTACCTTCAGAACAAGGTATGGCCACTATGAGTTTCTTATTATGCCATTTGGATTAACAAATGCCCCTGCTGTGTTTTTGGATTTGATGAATAGAATATTTCGACCATATTTGGATAAGTTTATTGTAGTAAACATCGATGATATCCTGATTTATTCGAGAGATGAGGCAGAGCATGCCGAGCACTTGAGAACTATTTTGTAGACTTTGAGGGATAAACAGTTGTATGCCAAGTTCAGTAAAAACAAGTTTTGGCTTCGAGAGGTCAGATTCTTAGGCCACATTGTTTCAGGTAATGGTATCCGAGTTGATCCCAGTAAGATTTCTGCTATTGCCGAATGGAAACTGGTAAGAAATGTGACTGAAGTTAGGAGCTTTTATGGGTTTGGCCACTTACTACAGATGTTTCGTGAAAGGATTGTCTATGATAGCCACTCCTATGACGAGATTACTTCAAAAAGATGTCAAGTTTGAATGGTCGGAAAAATGTTAGCAGAGCTTTGAGAAATTGAAAATGTTATTGACCGAGGCACCAGTGTTAGTACAACTGGAATCAGGGAAAGAGTTTTTGATTTACAGTGATGCATCCTTGAGTGGACTGGGTCGTGTGCTTATGCAAGAAGGTAAAATAGTAGCTTATGCTTCGCGGCAATTGCATCCTCATGAGAAAAACTATCCGACGCACGATCTAGAATTGGCTGCCATTGTATTTGCCTTGATGATTTGGCGACACTATCTATTTGGGAAGAAATGTCATGTCTATACAGACCAAAAAATTCTTAAGTATCTGGTGACCCAAAAGGACTTGAATCTAAGGCAACGAAGTTGGCTTGAATTGTTAAAAGACTATGAGCTTGTGATTGATTATCACCCTAGTAAGGCAAATGTGGTCGTCGATGCTCTGAGCAAAAAGTCTTTATTTGCCCTGAGAGCTATGAACCTATGGCTAACCTTATCAAATGATAGTGCAATTCTAGCGAAGTTGAGAGCTAGACCGACTTTTCTTCAACAAATTTTTGATGCTCAAGAAGCTGATAAGGAGCTACAAGCAAAGAAAGCTCAGTGTGAGTCGAGCAGTGAATCAAATTTTCAGACAGACTCTGATGGTTGTTTGAGGTTCTATGGTAGACTTTGTGTACTAAAGAATACCCAGTTGATTCAGAGTATTTTGCACGAGGCTCATAGCGGGTGTATGTCAGTTCATTCGAGTAGCACGAAAACGTACAATGATTTAAAGAAAATGTATTGGTGAAACGGTATGAAGAGAGATATATTTGAGTTTGTATCGAGGTGTATGATTTGTCAGCAAGTAAAAGTTGAACACCAGGTACCTTCAGGTTTACTTTAGCCTATTTTGATTCCCGAATGGAAATGGGACCGAATTATTATGGATTTTGTGACAGGCTTGCCATTGACACTAGGAAAGAAAGATGCCATATGGGTTGTGGTTGAAAGATTGACTAAATCGGCCCACTTTATACTGGTACGCACTAATTATTCACTTGATAAATTAGCTGAATTATATGTTTCTGAGATTGTGAGACTTCACGGAGTACCTCTATCGATTATTTAAAATAGAGATCAGAGGTTCACTTCACGATTTTGGAAGAAATTACAAGAAGCTTTGCGTACAAAGCTGAACTTTAGTACTATTTTTCATCCACAAGATGATGGACAATCCGAGAGAGTAGTTCAGACACTTGAAGATATGCTCAGATGTTGTGTTCTCGAGTTCCAACGTAATTGGGAAAACTATCTACCCTTGGTCGAATTTGCTTACAACAATAGTTATCAGTCGAGCTTGAAGATGACACCTTATGAGGCATTGTATGGACGTAAATGTCGTACACCTTTGTACTGGACTGAACTTAAAGAGAATAAGATTCATAGAGTTGATTTGGTTAAAGAAACTGAAGAAAAGGTGAAGGTAATTCGTGATTGTTTAAAAGCGGCAACGAATAGACAAAAGTCATACGCAGATTTGAAAAGAAAGGAAATTGAGTATCAGGTCGGTGATAAAGTATTCTTGAAAGTGTCTCCATGGAAAAAGGTTTTGAGATTCGGTAGAAAATGCAAGTTGAGTCCTCATTTTATAGGACCATATGAGATTACTGAAAGGATAAGGCCTGTTTCTTATCAATTGGATTTTCTGATTGAGTTAGAAAAGATTCATGATCTATTCCTTGTGTCCATGTTGCGCCGATATCGATCTGATCCCTCACATGTGATTGCTCCGACAGAGGTTGAAATTCGACCGGATAAGACTTATGGTGAGGAATCGGATAAAATTTTGGCTCGAGAAGTTAAGTAATTGAGAAACAAAAGTATTGATCTTGGAAAGGTCTTATGGCAAAAACATGGGGTTGAAGAAGCTACATAGGAGCCCGAGGAGGCTATGAAGAAACAATACCCAAACCTTTTTGCTGGTAAGATTTTTAGGGACGAAAATCCCTAAAGGAGAAGAGTTGTGACATCCCGAATTAGGGCCTAGTCAGAACAGTGGTTTCGAGACCACAAATTCGAGATAGAAATAATTATTTTATGACTATTAAGAAGTCCATGATGTGTATGCATACTTATGTGAAAATTTTATGAAGAAATTCTATGCATAAAATACCCAATTGAACTTTAGGGACCAAATTGAATAAGATGCAAAATTTGTGTTCTAGAAGCTTTTAGCATGAAATTGCTTTAGATTATAAATTAGAATGTCCTAATTGGAAATTTGACCAATTTCTAAAATTTTGGACAAAAATGGGCATGCATAGGAAAAATTTGAGAGAAAGACCCTAAGGGCATTTTGGTCATTTGGAAATTAAAAGAATAAAAAGGGAAAATCAAAGCAAAAATGTGTTCATCTTCTCCATGCTTGGCCGAAATTCTCAAGACACCATAGCTAGGGTTTTGTTCAACTTTCAAGCTTGATTGTAAGTGCTCCCAAGCACCGTTTTTAATGTTCTTTACGTTTTTGAAGTCCTCGTATCTTGATTTACCTATTTCCACCCTTATTTTAAAGTAGGAAATATGTATGAAAATTTACCCATGTGTGACATGCATGTATTTTGATGATTTATGGAGGAATATGAGAGTTTGGTGTGTGATAAACATCTTTTACTAGGTGATTTTTCATGAAAACCACTAAAAAGGACAAAATTGAAAAGAGTGTAAAATAGGTAATAAAAATCTATTTTTGATGAAAATATGGGCTATTATGAGTATAAAGAAAATTCGTCTAGGCTTGGGTAACAAAGAAAATGCATGCATTTCATTTCACGATCCTAGGGACTAAATTGTAAATAAGTGAAAAATTAGGGGAAAAAATATAATTTTATCAAAGTATGAAATATGGATTGATTTGGACAATGTGATTATTAAACAAGTTAAAGTTGGCATTATAGATCAAGAAACAAGAGATACTGGTCTTGGTCGAGGAAAGAACTAAGTTTTCGAAAAATAGGCTTGATTATCATCATTTTGTACCGAGGTAACTTCATATGCAAATAATGTGGTGTTGTAGCATGTTTTTAATGTTTTTATAATATGTGATAAATGTTTTCTTGTTGTTATAAGTTATATGCTTACTGGTTGTTATGAAAGCATAAATGATATTATGGTCGTTACATACGACATCACGAGCAAGTACGACAAAGTATGCCATGTGCAAGTGAGGAAAATCTCGTTTGAACATTAGGAATAGTCTAGGATACAAGTGACATGTCACTAGGAATTAAGAAATCCAAACTCATTGAGTTGGTCTAGGTTCGTGATATGTATGTGGCATCCGAGCTCGTTGAGTTGGTCCGAGTTCATAATGGATGCGATACATGTAATTGGGTTCCGGGCAATGGTCTTGTGTGTCCTACCAGTGGCTAGGTAATCTTTGAGTGGATCGGATACCTGACAGCTTGTGTGAGTAACCCATGATGTTACACCTTGACCGATAGCTTTTATGAGCAGGCTGGTGAGTAGCTACATTGCGAGCGTTAGTATTTCGAGTGTTCAATGGGTAATGCAATGGATAATGTGATGAAAGACCCAAGGAGGGCTTGTTAAAGAAGGTATGGTTATGTGATATACTACGAATGAGTACAGGTTTGTACGCTAAATTCATAAGCAATGCCTTGATGAAGAATAATTTGTGGTGAGAAAGTTTATGTATATGTATATATATATGAACATATGATAAGTATGCAAAAAGGCTTGAATGATGAATAATCTTTATGATTATGTTATTATGTCATTGTATGATAATTGTTTACTATCATTACATATTATTTGTATCTGGATTTACTAAGCTTTAATGCTTACCCCCTTTTCTTTCCATCCTTTGTAGTTCCGCCAAGCTAGCTTAGGGATCAAAAGTAGTCTGAGTATTCGATCACAGTATCAATAGAATATTGGGTATAGTGAATTTGATAACTTGAGTATGGCATGTATAGGCAACTTGGTTATTTTGTGGTACGTGTAATTCAAAGTTGGCCAAGTTGTAAAGGCCTCAAATATTGATGATTCATTTTGTAATGGCCATATGATATGGCTTATATTTGATCATTGGGTTGTAATCTAGTTACCCATGCATGCATGTGCTAATGCCTTGATGATGTGATATGTTATTGCTTGGTGAATGAATGATGAGGTGTGGAATAGATGCTAGAAGATAAGAATTGACTAAATGACTTAAGATGATCATGGTAATGAATACGTAATATGGAATTTGGATAATAAATTTGATTATGCATGAAATTGGTGTGGAATGCTTCTAAATGATGAAACCAATTGAATATGCACTAGGATGATATTTTGAAGACATGAAAATGCCATGAATTGGATATTGAGTGTTTAAATATGCTATGTTACATGCTATGAAACATGTTTGAGAGTGTGGATGAGTGAGGGTGACAATTGGCTTGGAAAATAGCCTCTAAATTGTCCACAGGGTTAGACACACGGCATGTGTCTTGGCCGTGTGTGACACACGGTCTGCCCCATGAGGATGTTGTCTGGCCATGTGTCCCCTGCACCTAAATTTTGCAAGTCAGTATGCCAAGTTGTAAACACACGGGCTAAGACACAGGCGTGTGTCTTGGCCGTGTGAGAGACACGGCCAACACACATGGGTGTGTGCTCTGGCCGTATGAAGTCTGCACCATTTTATGAAAAATCCATTTATTTTTAATTAACCACACGGTCTGGCCACACGGGCGTGTGATACGGCCGTGAGACCCTAAATTGGTGCTGACGTCATAGTCAGAGAGTTACATGGCTAGAGGACATGGGTGTGTCGAGAGCCCACGAGCGTGTTCCCATCTCACATGGGTGTGTGGCTTTGTATTAAAGAAATTTTCCCAAACTTTTCTAAAGTTCTCAGTTTAGTCCCTGAACACCCTCAATGTATGTTGTGGGCCTCGTAGGCTCGTATGAGGGACAATATACTTGTGTTTGAATGTTTTTGAATTGGCCAAAATTTTATGGCCCGATTTTTCATGTATGTGTATGTTTAAGTTTGGTAATGCCTCATATCCTATCTCGGTCTCAAGTATGGGTAAGGGCTATTACCGGGAGGGAAGGCTTTGTCAGGGGGTCCGATGGAAAGAGGGACAGGGTGTGGGAGTAAAAGGAAGTGAGGGTGGTTGGACTAGTGCGAGGGAGGTTCAGGGGCGACAATGGAGGCTATGTGGGGAGCTTAGATGAGCGGTGGCTAGGGTAAGGAGATAGTTAGAGAAGAAGACAAAACAAAGGAAAATAAAAGGGCTAGGGTTTTAAGGGTGACACTGTAACATCCCGAATTAGGGCCTAGTCGCAACAGTGGTTTCAAGACCATAAATTCGAAGACAAAATAAATATTTTATAATTATTAGGAGGTCTATGATATGATTTCATGCTTGTGTGAAAATTTCATGAAGAAATTTTATTGATAAAGTGTCAAATTTGACATTTAGAACTAAATTGAAAAAGTTGCAAAATGTGAGTTCTAGAAGCCTTAAGCATAAAATTGCAATGGATTATTAATTAGAGGTCCTTAAATAGAAATTTGCTCAATTTCTATAATTATAGACAAAAATGGGCATGAATAGGAAAATTTTGAAAGAAATGCCTTAAGGGCATTTTTGTCAATTGGTTAATAAAAGAATAAAAAGGGAAAATAAAGCCAAAATTTGTCCATCTTCTCCAACCCTTGGCCAAAATTCTCAAGCTCTCCGTATCTAGGATTTTGTCATCTTTCAAGCTTGATTATAAGTACATCCTAGCCCCGTTTTTAATGCTCTTTACGTTTTTGAAGTCTTCGTAACTAGATTTACCTATTTCTACCATTATTTTAAAGTAGGGTTCATGTTTGAAATTTGACCCATGTATGACATGCATGTGTTTCGATGTTTAATGGAGGAATATGAATGTTTGATGTGTGATAAACATCTTTTACCAAGTGATTTCTAGTGAAAATGGCTAAAAAGGACTTATTTGTAAAGTTTGTAAAATGGGAAGTAAGATGTATGATTTAATGAGAAATGTGGACTTCTATGAGTATGTTGTAAGTTCAGCTAGGCTTGGATAACAAAGAAAATGAACACATTTCATTTTACAACCCTAGGGACTAATTTGTAAATATGTGAAAGTTTAGGGGTAAAATCATAATTTTACCTAAATATAGTTTTTGGACTGGTTTGAATAATGTGATGATTAAATGAGCTGAATTTGCTATTATAGATCAAGAAAAACGGAGTCCGGACCTAGACATGGGAAAGAACAAGATTTTAGACTAAATCGAATTAATTGTCCATATTTTGTACCGAGGTAAGTTCATGTGTAAATAATGCAATGATATATCATGTTTGAATGTTTTATTTATGTATGAATCTCTATGTTTAGTTATTATGACGAGTGTATGAACGACTTTATTGTTTATGAGCATGACATTGTGAACGAGTTCAACAAATATGCGTTATCGAGAAAATCCCGTTTGAACCTTAGGAATAATGTAGGATACAATATGACATGTCACTAGGAACTATGTGATTATGAGCTCATGAAATTATGTGTATATGTGATTATGTGAATCCGGGTGCTAGTCTTGTACGTTCTACCGGTGGCTGGGTAGCCCGGCATGTGTTGCAGGTACCTATTAGCTTGTGTGAGCAGCCGAGCAGTTATGCCCTGACTGTCAGCTTGTGTGAGCAGGCCTGTGATTAGCTCAAGAGTGAGCAATGTGTGATTGTGATATGAGGTAGCATGTGGCTACATTTGAAGCACTATGTGCAAGTCTTCCGTGAATCCGATAGTATTCCGAGTGTTCAACGGGTAAACCTGTGAGTTATTCGACAAGTCAACGATGAGGAAATATGACAATGTGTTATGAGTTGGTACAGGTATGTACGAAAAACTCATATAAATGAGCTCAGTATGTGATGAACTTTTGGTAAGATTGAAAATGTGTAAGTTATGTCTACAAATTTAAGTTATGCCTATGAATCTATGATGACACATATGTAAACTATGTTATGTCAATGGTATATATATATATATGATTATGTTGCTATTTATTTGCATGTGAACTTACTAAGCTTTATGCTTACTCCCCTCTCTTTTCCATTTTCTTATAGTATCGCCAAGCTAGCTCGGGGATCGAAGGACGTTGGAGACTCGATCACACTATCAACTGGACATTTGGGTATAGTTAGTCTCAACATTTTGAGTATGGCATGTATAAGGGCTTGGTCTTTTTGTTATATGTCATATTGGTCTAGTCAAATGTGTTGCCTTATGATAATATTTGATTCATTTTGTATATGGCCATGTGATATGGTTCATATTGATTATTTGGGTTATAACCCTAATTAATTATGCATGCATGCAATGTGTTATGCTTGATGTGGTTGCTTGTGGATGAAATGTGTGATGAATGGCATATATGCTAAATGACTGAATCGTGGCTAATAAGTATGACCAAAGCTATGGTATAATTGAGTAAATTGGAAGTACGTTTACCATGATGAATAAATATGAAATTCGTGTGGAATGCTATATGAAAGGATGATGGTTTGGATAGGTGATATGTTGACATTACAAAGTCATGAATTAATAAAGTTTATGAGTATTTGAGTGACTAAATATACTATGTTGCATGCCATAAAAAATGTAGGAGTGAATGAGCATTTAAGAGTGACAAATGGCTTGGAAAATGTCTCAAAGTTGTCCATACGGGTAGACACACGGGCGTGTGTTTAGGCCGTGTGTGACACACGGTCTACCCCATAGGTGTGTGATTCGATCATGTGTCCCCTACACCTTAATTAATCCAAAATAGAATGCCGAGCAGTAAACACACGGACAAATACATGGCATGTGTCTCTGTCGTGTGAAGGGCACGACCTTAGGACATGGGCGTGTGCCCAGGCCGTGTAAAGTCTGTACCTGATTTTGGAATTTAATTTGTCACACAGTCTGAGCACACAAGCTTGTGACTTGGCTGTGTGACCCTATTTGTGTTGATGATGTCATTAACAGAGAGTTACACAGGCTGAGGACACAGGCGTGCCCTAAGCCACACGGGCGTGTGTGACTACACAGTCTACCCAACTAGCGTGTGACCCTGTTTCATGAAAATTTTTCTAAGTTCTAAGTTTTTCTAAAGTTCTTGGATTAGTCTTGAACTACGCCCGATGTATGTTTTGGGCCTCATAGACCCATATAAGGGACAATTTGCATGTGTATGAATGGTTTTAAATTGAACGAAGTTTTATTATCGGTTGTGTATGTTTGCTGGTGTTTAAGTCCGGTAACACCTCGTATCCTGTTCCCGTGTCAGACACGAGTAAGGGGTGTTATATTTAGTGGTATCAGAGCTACGATTTAGTCAATTCTCAGACTAACGTAGCATGTGTACGAGTCTAGCTATACATTCCATACATATATTATGCTAGTGTGACGACTCCTGAGGGTTTTGACATGTGTTTTCATATAGTAAATAGATCCTGACAGAGCAGTGGCAGATGATGTTGAAAGTAACGTGCCTGCACCCGCTGAAGGGGCAGCGCCATTTGATAGTAGACCCCTTATAGTTAGTCGAGTAGAAGGAGGCAAGGAATCCCTTCTTTATATGATGGACGCTTGGTATGTGGAGTTCGTTCGAATGAACCCGAATGCTCAACCCCCTCCACCCCCGCCTATTCCTCAGCCTATTCCTGTAGCACCCCAAGGTATGGGCTTTATGAGACTGAATATACCTCCAGTGGATAAAATTTGAAAGCAAAAGGCCGAAGATTTCTGAGCCGATAAAGATGATGACCCTAAGAAAGTAGAGTTCTGGCTCGAGAATACCATTACGGTATTTAATGAGTTATCATGCACATCTGAGGAATGTATGAAATGTGTTATGTCCCTCTTGTGAGACTCGACTTATCAGTGGTGGAACACCCTTGTGTCAGTGGTACCAAGGGAGAGAGTTAACTGGGAATTCTTCCAAGAAGAATTCCGTAAGAAGTACATTAGCCAAAGATTTATTAATCAGAAAAGAAATGAATTCCTCAAGTTAAAACAAGGCCGAATGACGGTAACAGAATATGAGCGTGAATTTGTGAGACTGAGCAAATAAGCTCGAGAATGTGTATCAGCTGAGGCCATCAAGTGCAAAAGATTTGAAGATGGATTAAACGAAGACATTTGACTGTTGGTGGGTGTCCTTGAACTGAGAGAATTTATTGTGCTCGTAGGGAGAGCTTGTAAAGCTGAGGAATTGGCTAAAGAGAAGAGAAAAGTTGAGTTAGAGTCTCAAGATTCGAAGAAGAGACAGATGGGTAAATCATTTTAGTCCTCAACTAAGAAACTGAGAGAGTTTAATACTCGATCGAGTGTATCAGCTGGGTTTTCGAACAGAAACCATGAAAAACAGTATACGGGTCATAAGGCTCAAACTACTTCGATAGTGAGTGTGGGTAACGTTCGACCTAATAGACCTAAGTGTCAATATTGTGGTAGACGTCACCTCGGTAAATGTTGGATGAATAGCTGGGCATTTTTCAAGTGTGGTTCACATGATCATTTTATCAAGGATTATCCTGAGGCAGTTGAAAAGGAAAAATTTCAGAGTGCAAGATCGCGCAATGCTACTTTTAGAGGAAGACCACAGAAGAATTTGGGAAATGGAACGAGTAGTAAGAGTGCACCCAGGGAAACAGCTGTGAGGCCCGAGGGTAGAGCCCCTGCGAGGACTTACTCCATTCGCGCTCGCGAAGAGGCTTCATCCCTTGATGTGATTACGGGTACTTTTTCTCTTTATGATACTTCTATTTTTGCTTTGATTGATCCGGGATCTACCTATTCGTATGCATGTGTGAAATTGGTGTCTAGCATGAATATGCCCGTTGAGTCTACAGAATTTGTGATAGAACTGTCAAACCCTCTAGGGAAGTATGTGATAGTTGACAAAGTATGTAAGAAGTGCCCTTTAATGGTTAGAGGTCATTGTTTACCTACTAATCTCATGCTTTTGCCATTTGATGAATTTGATATATTACATGGTATGGATTGGTTGACCATGCATGATGTAGTAGTAAACTATGGAAGGAAAATTATTGAATTGAAATGTGAAAGTGGTGATATTCTTCGGGTTGAATCAGATGAATCGGATAGCTTGCCTGTAGTGATTTCTTCTATGAGAAAGGGTTATAAAGCTCATCTTTCTTTTGTGTTGAATACGAAAGAGTTTGAGTTGAAAATTGAGTCAGTACCAGTAGTATGCAAATATTCAGATGTGTTCCTAGAAGAGTTGCTCGAATTGCCTCCAATTAGGGAAGTTGAGTTTGGCATTGAATTAGTTCCGGGTACTGCACCTATTTCGATTACTCCATATAGGATGGCTCCAATGGAGTTAAAGGAGTTAAAAGTCTAGTTACAAGAGTTAACAGATAAAGGTTTCGCTAGACCTAGTTATTCTCCGTGGGGCGCACCGATGCTATTTGTGAAAAAGAAAGATGGTTCAATGAGGTTGTGCATTACTACTGACAGCTCAATAAGGTAATCATAAAGAACAAGTACCCTTTACCAAGAATTGATGACTTGTTTGACCAATTGAAGGGAGCCACAGTATTTTCAAAGATAGACTTGAGGTCCAGTTACTACCAGTTGAGAGTTAAAGATTTGGACGTATCGAAGACTGCATTTCGGACGAGGTATGGTCACTATGAATTTTTTGTTATGCCTTTTCATTTAACGAATGCTCCCGCGGTATTTATGGCTTTAATGAACCATATTTTCTGACCATGCTTAGATAAATTTGTAGTTGTTTTTATTGATGATATACTGATTTATTCTTGTGACGAGACCGAGCATGTCGAACACTTGAGAACGGTTTTGCAAACTTTGAGAGACAAGAAGTTGTATGTTAAGTTTAGTAAAAGTGAATTTTGGCTTCGAGAAGTCAGATTCTTAGGGCACATTGTTTTAGGTGATGGCATTTGAGTAGATCCGAGTAAGATTTTGGCTATTGTTGAATGGAAACCACCGAGGAATGTGTCAGAGGTTAGAAGCTTCCTAGGCTTAGCCGGTTATTACAGACAGTTTGTTAAAGGATTTTTCATGATTGCTACTCCGATGACGAGATTGTTACAAAAGGATGTCAAGTTTGAATAGACAGAAAAATGTCAACAGAGTTTTGAGAAACTAAAGGCATTGTTGACTGAGGCTCCAATTTTAGTACAACCTGAACCGGGAAAAGAATTTGTGGTTTATAGTGATGTATCATTGAATGGATTGAGTTGTGTACTTATACAAGAAGGCAAGATGATAGCTTATGCCTCGAGGCAGCTGAAATTGCATGAGAAGAATTATCCGACGTAAGATTTGGAATTGGCTACCATTGTGTTTGCGTTGAAGATTTGGAGACATCATTTGTTTGGTTAGAAATGTCGTGTGTATACTGATCATAAAAGTCTAAAGTACTTAATGACTCAAAATGATTTGAACTTACGACAACGAAGATGGCTAAAGTTGATAAAAGATTATGAGGTAATGATTGATTATCACCCGGGGAAGGCGAACGTGGTCACCGATGCCTTGAGTAGGAAATCCTTGTTTGCATTGAGGGCTATGAACACTCAATTGGCCTTATTAGATGATGGTTCGATTCTAGCTGAGTTAAGAGCTAGACCAATGTTTCTCCAAGAGATTCATGAAGCTCAGCAAAGTGACGGTGATTTGCAAGCCAAAAGAGTCCAATGTGAATCGGGTATGGTATCAAATTTTCGGATTAGTTCTGATGGTTACTTGATGTTTCGAGATAGGATTTGTATTCCTAAGAATACTGAGTTGATTCAGACAATTTTTCTTGAGGCCCATAGTGGTCGTTTATCTATGCATCCGAGTAGTACGAAAATGTACAATGACTTGAAGAAATTGTATTGGTGGCCGAGTATGAAAAGAGATATTTCTGTTTCGAGATGCCTGATTTGTCAACAAGTGAAAGCTGAACACCAAGTACCTTCAGGCTTACTTCAGACTGTGATAGTTCTCGAGTGGAAATGTGACCGTATTACTATTGATCTCGTGAAGGGTTTGCCTTTGCCACTGAGAAAGAAAGATGTTGTATGGATTGTTGTAGATCGATTGACAAAGTTGGCTCATTTTATCCTGGTACGCACTAACTATTCACTTGATAAGTTAGCCGAGTTGTATATTTCTGACATAGTGAGGTTGCATGGAGTGTGTAACACCCCTAACCTGTAACCGTCGTCGGAAAAGGTTAAGAGGCATCACCAAAATTGTAACTCAATTCAGAACAATCATTTATCAATTATCATCTCAGTTCATTAACTATCATTCAATCACATTCAATATGTACTTAAAACATGCATTCAGGACTAAATCGATAACATATTAAAATTTTGAAATTAGAAAAATTTCAACATGTCAAGTACCACACACTAGTGTAAACAGGCCATGTACCTCACACAGCTGATAGACACGCCCGTGTCTAAGACCATGTGAAAATAAAGCATACATACTGACTTGTGTCACATGGCCGAGGACACGCCCATGTGCCATGGCCGTGGAAAAACTAGAGAGGTTACTGACTTGGGACACATGGCTTGTCACACGCCCATGTGCTAGCCCGTATGTCTAGGCCGTGCCAAACCTATAGGGTATACTGACTTAACTCGAAAGGGTACCCAGGAGACACACGGCTGTGCAGCATGACCGTGTGTCGCACACGACTGAGACACACGCCCGTGTCTCGACCCGTGTTGACAAAAATAGGCTATTTGTAAAGCTATTTTGCCACCCTAAAAACACAAGCATTCATAAGCATAGATAACCACATTTTCACAACTCAATAAGTAGCCAAGATAACCATTTCAATACACATTATTTGCCATATCAAAACCTAACAATTACATGCCCAAATACCTATTTAACATCATGCATAATCCATACATCTAACAAATACATATCAATACCTCACTTGCATATTTTCATTCAAACATTACCTTACCAAAACATACCATAATTGAACACATAATTCAACCAAAACAAAGTACCAAAATAAGCCTAATCTCATGGCTTAACTTATACACAAAACATGCCAAAGCCATGATTTCAAGTAACATAACTAACATCTTTTAAACAAGCATATACATGCCATATTTACAAATATCCACAAGTTCAAAAGTACAAAGCGGAATTTGGATAGTGTGATGTGCAACTCCAACTTGTCCGAAACGAGCGAGCTATCGAGCCTCTATAAAACATGGAAAAAGAAATAGAGTAAGCTTTGTAATAGCCCAAAATTGCCCGGGCCCGTAAAATAAATAGATAAAAAACAAAAACAAAAATTCATTAAATAATAAAGTCCATTTACAGTCCATTTACAAAGCCTATACCCGGTTACACCCCAAAACCCTTGGCCCAAATACCTAAAACCCAACAACTAAACCCAAATCAATAAAGCCCAATAAGGCCTAAACCCTAAACTAAAACAGGAAACCCTAGGGTTTCCAGAAGCTTCGCACCGCAAACTCCTAACGTCACGCCCTTCGTCTTGCAACGTTTCAGTGACACCTCATCGACGCCTCCATCGGCTCTGTGACTACCGTAATCTGCGCACGAATCAACACCCCATCGTTGTCGAATTTCACGCTGAAACCTGCAAAAAAAGGAAAGAAGAACAACAGGGGCAATACAAATATGGCAGGGAATAAAATCAAAGATGTAGAATATTATTTTCAGTGGCTATAAAAGCCCGAATCAAAATGATGTAAAGGACGGTTTTTTTTATATATACACATATAATAGAATACAGGCAGTTTACATACACGAAATATACCAACAGACTATCGAGGAAAACAGAGGTGATCTTTTACTTTTTGTTTTTGTTATGAACGTATGAAATATTACTTAAATAAGAAAAAGAAAAGTTTACCGACGAATTTCCCTTGAAAAATGAGATTTTCCAACTTCCGGCCGCCGTAATAGGCGATGTTGACAGAGGCGCGTAGGCGCGTGCAAGCCCCAGGACGGAGGCTCGACAGAGCTTCGAGGGCCGGATCTCAACTCTCTTTCAGAGAATTTTTCTGTTTTTTAAAAAAATTGGGTTGGAAATGGAATTTTAGGTTAAAATTTGGCTTATATAGCCTTATTAAAACGATATCGTTTAGCTTAAAACAATAAGCTTCAAAACGGCGTCATTTTAATGCTGAGGATCCGCGTGTTGACCCGTGACCCGGGGAGGCTCCGCGTGTTTTTGGTAAATGGGCTAATTACCCAATTAGGCCTTCCGCATTTTTAATCCTTTACGATTTCATTTTATTTTTTATTTTTTATTTTAATTCGGCCCCTCTTTTATATTTGTTTCAATTTAATCCTAATGGCCATTAAAATCCATTCTGAAGAACGACGTCGTTTTGGGGAATTGGGGCTAATTTCCCAATGAGTCCCTCAGTTTTTAATGCGCATTTCAGTTAGGCCCAAATTTTTTTATTTATTTGTAATTAACCCAAGATTTTTAATTAAAATTTGATTTTAATCCTTTTTTATATATTTAATTTATTTTAAATACTATGTATATTATTTATTTTTTTTGTAAATATTAGTTATATATAAAAATAGTATATATCTTATTTTTTATTTATTTATATAATTATTCATTATATTATTTATATTATTATATATTTTATTTATAAATTTTATTATATTATATATTCTACTACGTACATTATTCCTTACATTTTTGTTTTATTATAAATTATATATTCTTTTATTATTTAATAATTGTGTAAATTTTTTTAAAATTATTATTAAATAATATATGCATATTTATAAAATATATAATGATTAATATCTAACGTTTTTAAACTTGCTAATCTTGTTCTTATTTAACATATTATTATTGTAAATACATTAAGTCATCATATCATATAGTGTATTTCATATATAAAAATTTCTCATTTCTCATTTATTATTTTAACCATTTTTATACTTCATTTATGTTTTATTTCTTTGACTTATATTTTATATATGTTCATAATTTGTTTATTTTTTTTATTATTGTTTAGTAGGTTAATTTTTATTTCATAAATTATTTGTTATTTTTACATATTATTTGTTTATCATATTTGCATAAAAGTTGATTATTTATGTTACCTCAAGTTATATTTGCATGAGATACTATTATATATATGTGTTGTATAATTTATATTATGCTAATTGTTTTTCAGTGATTATACTTGCATGAAATGCTAATGTATATTATGTGATTTATGTCCTTATTTAACATTTTTTATACTATATTCGCATGAAATATTATTATATATGTTTAATTTGTATCGATATATGCATTATTTTGCCATTTTGTATTTTTGCATGAAATGATAATGTGTATATTCATGTTATTTATGATTATATATATATGAAATGTTAAAGTATATTGTGATTTAAATTGTATTTACCATTTACTACATTACATTTACATGAAATGTTAGAGAATGTAGTTTAATTAATCTAATATTGATCTTTTGTAATAAGATAAATGCATCATCGTTTTTTAAAAATTTTATATTTCATTTAATCCAAAGGAATCTTAAAAATAAGGCAATGTCTTTTGTACTTAGGAATTCGGGAAATAGTGCCTTAACATGCTGGGTTGCGACTTCTCGTTTGTCTAAATATCTAAAGTATCCTTTTTAATAGATTTTACAAATTACGAGATAATTTTTTTTAATTACGAAAGTTTAAGAATATCGTGTCCAATCATGCTAGATGGGATGTTCGCATTCTTTTGGAACGAAAGAATTTCGATTTTCAACTCAAATTATTACGGTTTTAAAAGAGATCTTATTTCTAAATTCTTTCAAGGTTTTTTTTATATTAAGACAAAATTATTCAATTTGGTACCAATTTTGGGCATTGTGAGGGTGCTAACCCTTCCTCGTACGTAACCGATTCCCGAGCCCGTTTTCTCATAAATTCGTAGATCAAAATATTTTATAATGTGATCCAATCACACTTTAAAAGGTTGGTGGCGACTCCCGTCTTTCAAAATGACCTCCCCTTTTAAACAGAGGTTTCGACAGCTTGGCGACTCCACTGGGGACATATAAGAGAGTCAAGCCAAGAAATTGATTTTTTGTGTCTTAATGTCAAAGTTTGGAAAAATTTTAAAGACATTGATCATTTTACATGTGTTTGCTGCATATGTTTGTTATTTTGTTTTCGCACACATTGCATTTGCATGACCGCTGTGGTTTCACCTTTAAGTGGGAGTGAGAAGCTACGCTTTCGTAAGGTTTTCACCTCCGTATGAGCTAGTGGATTGCTTCCGGGATACTGTACCTATGTCTTCCTGAGATTTTCATCTCTGCATGGCCATAGGGAAATGTGTCCCCCTGAACTGAACTTGGTCTATATGAGCCTATAATGGGTGAGGACCGAAGAATCTGCTGGTTCAGGTACCCTTGCTTTAGAACTAAAACGCACGCTTATAGTAAACTTTAAGTGCTTACCCTAGGGAGTGTAGTGATAGCCTTTAGTAAATTACCCTTATAGGTACTTGTTTATTATACTTTTATATATGATACTAACTTATTTTATTTTGCTATCATTACATGACATTCAGCATTTAAGGGTGTCGATTTACGGTTCGATTTCTAGATTAGAAAGTTTTGTAATGAGGAATGAATATCTTGATAAAGTGGAGGACAATACCTCTGTCTGTACCTGGTTAGAGAAAACCCAGTTAGAGAAAGGAGATAGTATTACCGAGGGGTATACATCAGAGTTATGGGACTTCACTCGCATTACACAGAATGAGTTTCAAGAGTTGAGAGACATTTGGACCCACTGGGATGACGCGGCTAAGCAGCTTTTCTATCAGAATTATGGAGATCTTCCCTATTTGCTAGACATTAAGGTAGATAAGCATCTGTTTCGAGCTATGGTACAGTTTTGGAATCCTGCTTATAGTTGTTTTACATTTGGAGAGGTAGACTTAGTACCTACTTTGGAGGAGTATACGACCTTACTTCGCTGCCCAAAAATTCAAGGTAACAAAGCTTATGTTAGGGCTGCTAATCCTCCAACTTTCGTGAAGAAATTAATGACGATTACAAGGGTGAGTGAACAGTGGGCCGCAGCTCGAATCCAACAAAAGGATGATAGCAAATGCATTCCGTGGGCAAGTTTGAGGGATTTGATATTGGCACACCCAGATGTGAAGAAGAAGGCTGATGTCTTGGCCTTAAGTATGTATGGATTGATGATTTTCCCAAAGGCTATGGGGCACATAGATGAGGTAGTTGTAGATTTATTCGATCAAATTAGTAAGCAGAACATGCCTGTGCCTGCAATCCTAGCCGAGACGTTTAGATCCTTGAGTGCATGTCGGAAAGCTGGTGAAGGTAGGTTCATTGGATGTGTACAATTGTTGTTAGGTTGGTTCCACAGTCACTTTTGAAAGGTTGATAAGGTTCCTTGCCGAGTGTTCTTTAAATACTATTCTCCACTAAAGGAAGCAGTAGCTACACCAAGGAGGGATGACATTACAGAGGAAACGTGGATAGAAATACTTCAGAATCTCCGAGAAGAAGATGTTATGTGGAAAGCCCCTTGGATAACTCCTAGCAAAATCCTTTATCATTGCAGGAACTTTGATTGGGTACCTCTTCCTGAAATTTGGGGACTTGTCGGTTATGCACCATTACTCGTCCTAAAGCAATATAAGGCAAAGTAGTTTATACCGACAACACAAGGGTTAGCTTATAGTGATTTTTCGTATAAAGGGGATCATTATAAGAAGAAGATGGGAGAAATTTCAGAGGCTTGGAAGAAGGTTTGCTGTGTGAAGATTCTGACTAAAGGACCGATGACAACTTTTGAATACAAACGGTGGTTTAGTAAGAGGGTCAATGATAACATCCCTAGACCGAGTTTGGAGGCTGCTTGATCAATGGAGGAGAATTTACGAGTGATTCCATCAGAGTTAGAGGTCATAAAGCAAGAGTTCGAAAGGAAGAGTTTGGAGCTTGGAAGAAAGATAGAGAAGCTCGAGGAGGAAAAGATGTACCTAAGTTTAGACGTTGACGTTTAGAAAATCGAGGTTGAAAAAGTAAGGAAAGAAAAAAAGAAGATTGAGGAAGACTGAGATGATTTGAAGACACAGTATAAGAAGACACAGCTATCATTGAACAGAGCTTGATTGGGAAAGTCTTCAGAGCAGTGGCAACAAGAGGTTCAAGAAGAAAGAGCCAAAGCCGAGTATTGGGAGAAGAAGTTCCTACAGATGCAATCGCGTAATCAGGTCCTAGAGAAGGAGAATCAAGGATTAAAAACTAAGGTAACTGAGCTGGGACGATTCCTTTATCATCTCCGAAGTCGTAACTCTGCGATCGAATTAAAGGCAAGCCTAGATAAGATTGATGAAATGAAGCACAATATTGGAGGGTTGGAAGCAACACTACAGGACTGTGAGCTACGGATTGAGCAGTTCGAGGCAAGAGAAGAACATTGGAAGGGAGAACTTCACCATTTTCAGGATCAAGTCAGAGATAGGGACTACCTCATGGGAGAAGCTATAGCACAGATTCGAGAGGTTGCTGATCATTTGCAAGACCTGGCGGTACAAGCTAGTGTGTTAAGTACAAAGTATGAGCTAGTGTCAGATAGAGGTCTAGAGTTAGCTTCGTTATTGAATAGGGTTAAAACTTTGGGCCTGAAGGCAAAGGCGTACTTGTAATCTATTTTGTGTAAAGATTTTTGTTTCTTAAATAACGTTTTCTAAAAAGAGACTGAATCAGAATCGATATCTTTTAGTATTCATGCATTTACATCTCATCACATCATAGGCATTCAAGTTTATAGAAAGACCCTAATTAGTTAAAATTATTAGGGAGAAAAAGAGAGTAAGAGAAAGAAAATCTAGAAGCAACACATCCTTACGGTACACGAGCTAAGTCAAAGAATATGGATCAAAGACTTGAGCAGATTCAGAAAGAAATGCAGGAGCAATTAGCAAAAATCCAACAGGAGATGAAGGATCAAATGTTGGAAGCTCAAAGGAATATGATGGTTGAGATGGATCAACTGTTGAGGGGGACAACAGATAAAGGAAAGGCCCCTATGGCCACCACTGAAGAGGATAACGAGGGTCATCCTCCTGGTTTTACTCCACCTCATATGCAGACTCAACCTGAGGCATATCCCCGAGGGCCGTCCGTCACAATAAGGCCTCAACAGGGACAAGTCAATGCTGGAATACCCATGAATTTTCAAACTGGTTTGGGATTCAATCCTGGAGACAACCCTGGCAATCCAGTTATCCCTGATCTAGATATAGCTGAGAGGGAAGAGATGCGACTCGAATCATCAAGGCAATTAGAGGAACGCTGTAGATGGTTAGAGGAGAAATTTAAGGCACTAGAAAATGCTTATAATCGTCAGGGAATTGATGCTAAGGACTTGAGTTTGGTCCCAGATTTGGTGCTTCCCCATAAGTTCAAAATGCCGGAATTCGAGAAGTACAATGGGACTACTTTCCCGGAAGCCTATATCACCATGTTTTGCAGACAGATGACTGGTTATGTAAACAATAATCAATTATTGATCCATTGTTTTAGGATAGTTTGGTTGGGGCAGCGGCTAGGTGGTATAATCAACTGAGTCGCGCAAGGATCGGTTCTTGGAGAGATTTAGCGCAAGCCTTTATGCAGCAATATAATCATGTGACTAACATGACTCCTGATAGGATCACTTTGCAAAATATGGAAAAGAAGCCTAATGAGAGCTTTAGGCAATATGCACAGAGATGGAGGGAGGTTGCCATGCAAGTTCAACCACCGCTCTTGGAGAAAGAAACCACCATGCTGTTCATCAACACTTTAAAGGCCCCATTCATTACCCACATGACTGGAAGTACCACCAAGAGTTTTGCTGATGTAGTTATGGCAGGAGAAATGATTGAGAACGCCATAAGAGGTGGCAAGATAGAGGGGGAGGCTACTAAAAGATCGGCCTCAAGAAGGAAGGATAATGAGATGAATAATACGAGTAGCTATAATTCAAAAGCGGTTACGGTTAGTCAGCCCAGAGTAACTACGGTTGGGCAGCAAGACTCTCAAAAGCAAGGATCTGGTTCGAGATAGAATTCTAAAAAGGCCTCATTTACGCCTATCCTAGTGACGTATCGGGAGCTTTATCAAAGTTTATTCAACGCGCATGCAATAGCCCTTTTCATTTGAAACCGTTACAACCCCCATATCCCAAATGGTATGATGCAAACGCCAAATGTGAGTACCATGCGGGGATATCAGGGCATTCAATTGAAAATTGCACTGGTTTTAAGAAGGCAGTGGAAAGACTAATTAAGATGGGGGTCGTAAAATTTGACGACACCCCTAGTACAGAGAACTCTTTGCCAAATCATGGTGATCAAGGGGTAAATGCAGTTGGGGATACGGATATGAGAAGGATTAAAGAGGGCGTGTCCGAGGTGAGAACGCTGATGAAAATGATATGGGAAGAAATGGTGAAAAGAGAGATGATAATCTCTAAAGAGAGGAATAAAGGAGCAAGGGACTACTGTGAGTTTCATGCTAAAGAGGGGCACGAGATCCAGGAATGCGACGAGTTTAAGGCCTTGGTACAAAACCTTATGGACAACAAAGAGCTAGAATTTTATGAAGCTGGTGCAAATGAAGGACATATATGCACATTAAAAGGTGCAATGAATAATCAAAACTGACCGAGGATTATTATTTCTTTACCAGGAAGTAATGAAGTTGAAACACCAACGGTACCGAAAGTCATCATTCATAAACCTGTTTCCTTTCCTTATAAGGATAACAAGAGGGTACCCTGGAATTATAACTACCATGTGTCAATACCGAAGAAGGAGGATATAGCTAGTGCTTCTAAGAAAGCTCAAGGTGAAGGTTCTTACACACGTAGTGGGAAGCGCTACGATGCAGAAGGCGTCAAAGTTGAGCCTGCAAAAGCAAAAGCTTTAGACAAAGGAAAAGGGACCGAGACACTGGTTAATGAGCCAGTGAAGAAAGAAGAAGCCAGAGAATTTTTAAAATTTTTGAAACACAGTGAGTACAGTGTAGTTGAGCAATTGCGCAAACAACCAGCTCGTATATCAGTATTTACTTTGCTTCTGAGTTCAGAGGTACATCGTGAGGCATTAATGAAAGTGCTCAACGAGACTTATATTACTAATGATATATTCGTCAACAAGTTGGATCGATTGGTTAGTAACATAAGTGCTGACAATTTCATTTATTTCAACGATGATGAAATCCCACCTGGAGGCATGGGATCAGCTAAGGCTTTGCACATTACCACTCGCTGCAAAAGATATACATTTCCGAGTGTGCTTATTGATAATGGATCGGTCTTAAATGTCATGCCGTTGTCCACACTGAACAGATTACCCATTGACAGTTCTCACATGAAAACATGCCATAATGTAGTGAGAGCATTTGATGGCACGGAAAGGAAGGTCATGGGAAGAATCGACATTCTTTTGATGATTGGGCCAAACACGTATGAGGTGGACTTTTTATTGATGGACATCAAGCCCTCTTACAATTGCCTGTTGGGGAGGCCTTGGATACATTCGGCAGGAGCGGTGCCCTCATCTCTACACCAAAAATTGAAGTTAGTAGCTGATGGACGGTTGGTCACTATAAATGTGGAGGAAGACATTATAGTGACAGTTACCAGTAGTGCACCCTATGTAGAAGCAAACGAGAAGGCAATTGAATGCTCTTTCCGTTCATTAAAATTCATCAACGCGACATTCATTTCAGAGGGGAATGAGGTGCTGGTGCCCAAGATATCCAGAACTACAAGGATGGGTTTGCAAATGACAATGGGAAGAGGAGCCTTGCCAGGAAAAGGATTGGGAAGATACCTTCAAGGAGGGATTCAAATTCCAGAGTTAAATGAGAAGAGAGACCGTTTTGGTTTGGGTTTCAGGCCAGATCAAAAGCAAAGGAGGAGGGAAATAGAGAAGCGTCAAGAAAAGAGAAGGGCGCGTTTAAGCAGAAAAGAAGTAGAGTGGGAATCGATGACATTCCCCCATATATCCCAAACCTTTGTATCAGGAAGGATAATTCACCTTAAAGGAGGGTTGCTTGAAGAAGGAGGTTGTTACATTAATGCTGTGTATAATGAAGAGTCTGAACGAGGAAGCCTTGAGGGCATTCGCCCTTACGAATCAGGAAGCTCTTTGAATAATTAGGTTGCAGAGGAACTTCCTATAGTTTTTAAAGATTCTTCAGAGTAATTTCCTGAACACTCTTATTGCTCTAAAGCCTAGGAGTAGTAAGATTTCATTTGCAAAATAGGCTCATGTTCAGATATTTACATTTCAATAAAATGTAACTTTTGTTATCAATTCAAGTGAATATTCTATACCATTCAATATTCTTTTGACCTTTACATTCTTTCATTTCATTCATAATATAAAAAAATTCTGAAAATTCATTTATTCTTTGTACATTCTTTCTTACCTCGCAGGTCCCTAGATATCAATGACATGAGCACTGATATTACAAATCCTAGATTCTCTTTTGAGCAAGACATGTGTTTAAAAGAACCTCATGATTTTGAAGATGACA
Source organism: Gossypium longicalyx (assembly GCA_025698465.1). Classification (NCBI taxonomy): domain Eukaryota; kingdom Viridiplantae; phylum Streptophyta; class Magnoliopsida; order Malvales; family Malvaceae; genus Gossypium; species Gossypium longicalyx. The sequence goes on from CM047006.1 coordinate 32,881,922, forward strand.
GGGATTGCGATATGTCTCCAGATCTATTGAGAATGGTGAAACAAGAGGAGAAACAAATCCTACCCCGTGAGAAAGAGGCAATAGAGAATTTAGCCTTGGGGGAAGGGAAGGAAGTGAAAATTGGCACACATATTGCTAAGGAAACGAGACAAGGCCTTGTTAAGCTACTACAGGAATTCAAAGATATCTTTGCATGGTCATATGAGGATATGACGAGTTTGAATACTGATATCGTGGTACATCGTCTCCCCATAAGACAAGATTGCAAGCCAATCCAACAAAAATTGCGAAGGATAAGGTCTGATATTGTACTGAAAATAAAAGATGAAGTCAAAAAGTAGTTTGATGCTGGATTCCTATAAGAGGATAAGTATTCAGAATGGGTGGCTAACATTGTGCCTGTCCCTAAGAAGGATGGGAAGGTACGAATGTGTGTTGATTACTGAGATCTGAATAAAGCTAGCCCAAAGGACAACTTTCCTTTATCGCACATTGACACTTTGGTGGACAATATAGCGGGATATTCGTTGTTCTCCTTTATGGATGGCTTCTCAGGGTACAATCAGATAAAGATGCATCCTGAGGACATGGATAAAACCACCTTTATAACATTGTGGGGCACCTTCTGTTATAAGGTAATGCCTTTTGGGCTAAAGAATGCAGGGGCAACATATCAAAGGGCTATGGTGACCTTATTTCACGATATGATGCATAGGGAGATTGAGGTGTATGTTGATGACATGATTGCTAAATCTCGAACAGAAATGGAGCATATTGAAGACTTGAGGAAGTTGTTCCTGAGATTAAGGAAATTTCAGTTGAAGCTTAATCCGGCAAAATGCATCTTCGGAGCTAGGTCGGGGAAGTTATTGGGCTTTGTGGTCAGTGAAAAGGGAATAGAAGTTGACTCAGACAAGGTTAGAGCCATACGAGAATTGCCTCCACCACGTACTCAGAAGGAAGTTCGGGGTTTTCTTGGAATGCATAATGTTTTAGTGAATCTTCCTAAACAAGATTTATACATATTACTCTACTATACTATTTTCAACCTTATAAAATGGTGTTTTCCAACATTTTACTACATTACGATTTAGATTTAATCATTTTTTTTAAATAAAATGGTTTATAAAATCCTTTCAAATATAAACTTTTAAATACCCTATCACCTGCATGAATGTTCAATTGAAGCTTTTAAAACATTTGCTTGTTAAAAATTCAATTTACGAATTATGCTAATGACTTGATTATCAGAGTAGTGCAATGGAAGCATGACTTTAGGTTATCAAATATTTCATGAATAATTATGTGAGGTGTGTTTGGTGATTGGTGTGCTTTGTGGTGGTTTTAATGAAGAGTCACTTCAGTGGCTAATGTGACGTTCGAAATTTATGTTTCATTCATTCACCAATTAGTAGGTGAATCGTAGTCCTTTTCTTGTATTTTTTTTATGAATTTGAGGTCATGGGAGCTTGATTTAACTATCCCATGTACCATTTTGTAAAACTGTATGTAATAATTGTATAGATCAAGAATTGGATCAAAACAGAGGTAATTGAGGAAAAGCTAAAATTGTTTATCAGTCCTTGAAAAATCAACTTGTTTGATTTTTTTATCATGTAAGTTCATATGGTATTGATTTACTTAGGTTGTTATGTATTTTATTAGTATAGGATTTTTTTTTATGTATGGGATTTTTTTAAAAAGCATTAGTTATATATTTTTTTGTTAATAAAATGTTATATCTTTAAATTGTTTTTAAGGTAATTTTAATTTATTATAGTATAAATTAACTTGATTACTTATTCATAAATTTATTTATAAATTAATTATTATATTTGTTACAAGTTGATTACGAAATATTGTCATTATTTATTTAAGGCTAAAGGTGTAACAATCCAGTTTTCAGTAGTGTCGAAAATGACGATTCTAAAATGTCATTTCTGAAAATCGTGTTCGTAAATATTAAGTATTAATATTTATGAGGCTAGTATAGAAATATATATATGTTTAGTCTTCCATAAAATGAGTCTGTAAATATTTACGGATTTAACGTATAGATGAATTGAAATTTTGATAAGCAATTTAGCTGAATTGGAGTTTAATTAAGGAATAGAGATTAAATTGTAAAAGTCCAATCACTATAGAGTTTTAAATTACTAAAGGATTAAAGTGGTAAATAAATCGTTATACGATGAATGTTGGTGGATGATGATGACATCTTCCACCAAGTTTGATTAATAATATGATTAGATTAAATATGTTAGGTTTAAGTTAATTAAAACATATTGAAACAACTAGTTTTCTAGTGATGTCGAAAACGGTGGTTTTGAAATCCCATTTTCAATGATCAAGTCTGTAAATATTTTATTTAATATTTATGAGTCTATTTTAGTATTGTATTGAATTTTGGTCTAAAATTTTTATTAAATTGATAGTTAATTAAGGTATAGGGATTAAATTGTAAAAAAAAAGTAAAATGTCATATGCATACAATTAGATGTTATAAAGTATATGAGATTAATAATTGAGTTGAATTATTAGTATAGATTGAGATTTACATCAACTAGAAGATACTTACGGAAAAGGAAAATTTACGAAGTAGTCCCTGACACATTGTTTGTTGTCATTTTTGTCAGGTAAGTCCATATGGAACTTACTATGTAAATTTTATGATATGTTTGATAATATATAAGTGTCTATTAGTTTAGATTCATTATAATTTTGATGATATTGACTTATAATGGACTAAATCGTAAAATATGAATTGTATGGAAAATATTAATAGGTGCATGGAAGTAGGAATAATTTGATTATATGTTTTAATATTGGTAGATGATATGCTATAATTATGTAAGTTTGGAATGTAAATGTAGCATAAATGACGAGTGCCTTGTTGGTATAGGTATATTTTGACCATGTTTGGAATACTTATATTGGTGAATTGGTAATATGAGAAGTGAATTGGTTTAGAACCATTTAGTAGTTGGTTAAAGTATGACATGCATTCTTGACTAGGAATTGTAGGATTGAATGTTAAAGTTGATAGATAGAATGCATATGGTTATTGGTGTATGTTTTAGACATTTTTTTATGTAATAGGTTGAATGAATAATTGAGTAGATGGATTGAAATGGTATGGTTAATGCCAAAATTGTGCCTTATTGAGTTGGTTGTTTTGGAATGAATATAAAAATTAGAATTATTGAGAATGATACAAGATAGAAATGGTATGTTTATGGGCTATATTGATATATGAAAGTTTAATGATTTGGGAATTGTTGAATGAAAATGTTTTGGTATGATATGTATTGATTTTGTGCAGGTTGTAGGGTGCTATTAAGCACCAATTGTGTTTGAGGTAAGAAGAGTATGAAAAGGGACCAAAAATATAAGATTTTGACATTTTTGGCTTCAAGGTATCGATACCTGTAACAACCCGTTTTTAGTCAAATCAGAATAGTGATTTTGGGACCACAAATTTGATGTTAAAATTTTTTTTTAATATTATTTTAAGTGTTTACAGCATGATAGTATGTATGTGTGAAAGTTTCGTAAAAAAATTTTACTGTTTGAATGGTTAATTCGGTAAAAAGGACTAAATCGCGTAAAGCGTAAAACTTGAGTTCTATTAGTTAAAGGTATTAAATAGCTATGGATCATTAAAGTAGAGGTCTTTATGTTGTAATTAGACCATAATTAAATTGAGTGGACAATAATGGGCATAATATCATGAAATTTGGTAGTTTTTAATTAAGGTTAATATGGTAATTTATAAATAAAAGATAATAAAATATAGAAAACAAAAGAAACACTTTGTTTTGTTCATCTTTCTTCTGAAAATAAGGGTGGAAAACTCCATTGAAGGTGCTTTAACATTCGGCTACACTAATATCAAGCATGTAAGTCCATTTTAAATGATTTTTACGTTTTTGAGATCGTTGCTTCGTATTCTAGCTAGCCCGTACCCTATATTTTGAAATTGTTAAAGATTTAACATGTTGCCATTATTGAATGTTTGAGTAATTTGATGATTGATGATAGATTTGGAAGGTTTAATGTCAGATTAATAGTTTTTGTAAATTGATTTTTGACAAAAATGTCAAAAAGGGGTTAAATTGAGAAAATGTGAAATGTAGTGCTTAAAAGTGTGAATAAATGAAAATTATGGGCTGCTAGGGGCACTATGGTAATTCGACCAACATGGGTTAGTCTTGAATTTCATTAATTTGTGATTTTGTGAAATAAGGACTAAATTTTAAAAAATGTGAAATCTGTGGGGCAAAAGTGTAAATGTGTTTTAAAGTGTATTTTGGACTAAATTGAATGAATATATGATTGAATAAGTTAATTTTGAATATAATTAGATCAAGAAAAGCTGAATACGGACTTAGATCGGGCAAAAGATTAAGTTATCGACTAATTGACTCGATTCGCTGTTTTAGCATCTGAGGTAAGTTCGTATGTATTAAGCATTGTAATACTTATGCTTTGGTGCTTTGATATTGCATAAATTGTATATACAGGACTACAGATATGTTCGATGACAAATCGGTTATTTGTGGCACTTAGTGTGCGATACGACATAGCTTCAGCTATATATGGCACTTAGTGTGCGATTTGACATAGCTTCGAATATTTATGGCACTTAGTGTGCGATTTGAGATAGCTTTAGCTATGTACGGCACTTAGTGTGAGAGATATCAAGCATGACACTTAGTGTGCGAGACATTGAGTATTCAACGGCATTCCGTGTATGTATGAACTTGTTATGGATTGGTACAGGTATGTACATGTATATTATGAGCTTAAAATCGAAGAAGTTACAAAGTTTGTATATAAGCTTATGAATAAGTAGTTGAAAGGTTTGTTAGTAATCATAAAGTACATGGTAATATGTTTAGATGGATGAATGTTGTATTTGTGATTAGTTAAGTTTATATCATATGGGCTTACTAAGCTACGAAGCTTACTTTGTGTTATTTTTCTATGTTTTATAGTGAATCAAGGCTAGTTCGGATCCAAGAGTCGTCAGGAACATCATCACACTATCAAACATCTAAGTTGGTACTTTTGGATTATACATTTTTGGTATATGGCATGTATAGGCTAGATGTGGTATTTTGGTTCTGATTATAGCCATGAGATTTGGCTTGTAAATTGTATATGTTTTGGTTTGTATATATAGCCATGAGTGGTGGCTTATTTTGGTATGTTTGGTATGAATGTGGTTATGGTTTTATAGTTGCTCAAATGGTTAATTGATTTGTGGGTATAAAATGCTTTAGAAATGCCTTGATGAGGTATGATTTTAGATGTTGTGTGGTTATTTATAAGAAGTTATGTGAGTGTGAATTATGGTAAATGAACTATATAGATTGATATTGTTTTGGCATGTATTTGGCTAAGTAAATGGTAGTGATTTGAGATTTGGAATAGATGAAATTATAATGGCATGAATTGTGCATTTGGTTAATGATTTTGGCTGCCTAATTGTATGATGAAATGGTACCATTTTGGTTGTTTAGGTGAGCATGAATAAGGGTGGCAAATTGGCCTTGCAAATGGCCTATTTTTGTCTACACGAGCAGAGACAAGGGCGTATGTCTCAGCCGTGTGTGACACACAGTCATGTTACGCGTCCGTGTGTCCCCTGGTGATGAAATTGAATTGAAGTCAGTATGCTCCACACGGTCTCACACACAGGCGTGTGACTGGTCGTGTAGTACAAGTCAGTATACTCCCTAATTGGCACGCGGCCTAGCACATAGGCATGAGACTTGGTCGTATTGCATAAGTCAGTATACCCTACAGTTTTGGCATGGCCTAGCACACAGTCTGGCACACAGGCATGTGTGGCCACTTCGAAGGGCACACGGGCTAGACACACGACCGTGTGGTTGGCCATGTGACCCAAGTTAGTATGTATGCCCTGTTTCAACACGGCCAGAGACACAAACGTGTCTGGAGCCGTGTGAGGCACACAGCCTCTTCACACGGGCGTGTGACCCCTGTAAGGTTGAAAATTTTTCTAAGTTTCCAAAATTTTTATATGTTATCGATTTAGTCCTAAACCACTTCTAAAGCATTTTTAAGGCCTCGTAGGCCCTTATAAGGGAAAATGTGATTGTGTTGAAAAATTTATGAGAATGAATGCTTTGTGTTTGATAAATGTATGCTATATGTTGTGAATTGATTGGTAATACCTTGTAACCCTACTACGGCAACGGATACGGGTTAGGGATGTTACAATTCCATAGGTAAAGGTATCAGTGCTTAGTGTTTTTCAAGCAAGTTTTTAAAAACTGAATCCAAAATGGTATCGATACTTCATATCAAAGTACTGGTACCTTACAACGGTATCAATACTATTGATTTTTTGTTTCAAAATGTTTCCAAACAGAATGCTAAAATAGTATTGATACTAAGTGAAGGTATCGGTGCCTAAAGGTAGGTATCAATACTTGATTCCATGAAACATCGTGACTTAAAATGGTATTAGAACCTAGCAAGGGTACCGATACCTGATATGAAACCTTGAAAACTTTACAATTTAGTCTTAAACCATGTTCAGTTTAGCAATTGAGCTTTCGTAAGCTGATTTATGTCTTAGAAAAGTTTAATTAATGTAAAATGGTTGTATTTAAATGATGTATGATTGATTTTCCATCCAGAGGATGATTTTCAATTCAACAACATTTGTGTTTCTATTTTGATTTAAATAAGGCTAAAGAGACCTGAATTGTAAATGATTTCAAACTTGGTATGTTATACTAAAATACTAGTGATCTTAATCAATTAATTACGATTGCACATGATTTTTGGTATGAGAGGCAATAACTAATTAGTTTATAGTATTTTAGTTTCTATAAACTCGTATTCAACCTGAAAATGATTGTATATTAATTGAAACGAATGAATTAGGTAATATTAGAAGTGGTAAATCAGAAATAGGACCAACAAGGGAACGTTTTGATATTGAAAAGTTTAAAATGTTATTATTATAAGTATAATGAATTGTCTCTATAGATTGTGTTGTAGCGGTGTTAGTTTTGTACATATAACATGCTTATATTGAGAATGTTAAGCTATGTAACTTCAAGTTATAAGTATATGGTAGACATGTGCATATAGATATGCATGTTTACTTAGGTTAGAATTGTTATGCTAACATTACCTACTTAATGTAATAGCCCAAAACTGGGTATAGAAGTTTTGACTTTGCAAGTGAGGGTTCACCAGTGTTTTGGCGAACTGGTGCACGAAAAAAGATGCGGAAATAAGGTTCACTAGATTCATTGAAAGTTGTGTTCGCTAGTTTGTTTGGCGTGCTAGGGTTTGTCAGTCTGTTTGGTGAGCTGGGGTTCACTAGTTGAGTTGCGAACTGGGGATTTGCCAATCAAAATTCGAGTCAGACTAAAATTAAGAAATAATGATATTGTGTATCTAGGATGTTTTTCGTGCACGTAACCTGCTTCTAAACTGACTATGGTTCCTAAGTCTAGTAGGGTATCCTAAGATTACTGAAACACTTAATGCCTATAAATACATCCATTATTCCATGAAGAATTCTCTCATCAATATTCTATTGTCAAGTTTCTATTCTAAACCAAGTTCGTAGAAACCAAGGTAAGCCTCTATCCTATTAGGGTTGATTGTCTATAAAGCTAGGTTCACTTGCATGTGTGAATTTCGTAAGTTTTGTCTGTTTAAGTAATTTGTGTGTTTATGTATGTTGCAAACCAGCCAAGCCATCTACCATCAAGGATAAAGGCAAAGCAAAACTCATTTAAATTCTTTGCTTTATTAGTGAGCGATTAAGAATCACCATAAGTGTGTTAATTATCATGTTTTCCAATATGAATGCTCAAGGTTCATAACTTGTGTGCAAACTATTATGTTTTCCAAGAACTTCATTTTTAAACTAAGTTTTTCCTATACAACTTTGTTTTTAAAGTACTGGTACCCTATTTTCAAGATATGTTTCCAAGTTATGTTTTTAAACCATGTTTTAAAGATATGTTTTACACGTGCTCCTATGCAATCCTATGTTTTAAAGTATGTTTTAAAAGTACAATTTTATAAGCTATGTTTTTTTGAGCTCTTTATGCGAGCTTTATGTGATAAGTTTTTGTGCGTGCTCCTTTGCAAGCTTATATGTTGGATATATTGGTATACCAAAGGATTGTGAGTACTCACCTATAAGTTCTATGATTTGGGCATTAAGGCCATGGGATATGTGGAGATATAAGGGAATGTCGAGCTATGCTTCATTCAATGGGACATGTTAGTGTACAAGAGATTGTTTAGCTTATACCACACTTCTTCTTCTTTTTTTGACAAAAATACTTAAAATGGTCAAACTTCAATTAATAGAACCAACCATTACAAATTCATGGATTTCCATGGGGTAATCCATAGCAAAAACCAAATTACAATTTTTAGTAACGTCATATTTGCACATGAAGTCTGCAATCTTATTACAATTGCGATTGACCCACTTAACAACCACATTGTTAAACATATCCATGGTTTTAAACAAATCATTATTGCGATGCCCTATTATTGTGATATCTTCCCTACGCTCACGCAGTCTGTTTCAAAGATGGCATTTGCTATGCTCAGAGATCTAGCTACCTTAAGGCTCTCTTCGAAAGCATAAAGTTCAGCCCAATTAGCCAGCATCTTTTCATCTTTAAAACTGAAGCCCCCACCAATCACAAAACCATCTGAGTCACGAACAATAACACTAAACCCAGTTTTTTCGTTAATGACAGTAGCATTAAATTAATCTTCACTGTATCGTTAGGTGATTTCTCCCATTTCTTAATAACAGTGTTGAGGGGTAAAATTGAATTGTTGACCATGTTGTGAATCTGAAAGTCTTAACTAAGAGTCTTGCCTCTCTCCCAAATAACCCAGACAACTTCCTCCTTACCTCGAAAAAAATAATTATTACGGTTATTCCAACTGTTCCACAATGTTGTAATAAAATTAGCCATGGCTTTCTTATCTAGCAATCGCATATCATATTCCATCCAGTCAATACAGTAGGAGTAGTCTTTGTTAAGAAGTCTCCTATCAGGGCCTCCAAAGGTAAGAATAGCCCAAATAGTAGGGCAGTCCTTAAGTGTGTGAACTAGGGTTTCAACACTTTCAATACACCTTGTGCAATCCTGACTAACAATTTGACGAATCGAGGAGATCTTAACTTTCGTAAGGAGAATCTTATGTCCCAAACACCAAGCAAAACCCTAAATTTTTTAGAGGGTTTTAAGATTCCAAATTGTCTTCCAAAAAAGTCTATGAGGGCCCATTCCCACTTGCTTAAGAAGAAGCCACAAATAAGCTATTTTTGAGGTGTAAAAGTTGTGAAGGTTATGGAACCAAACCAGGCTATCCTTCAGGCCATTAGAAAGAATAGGAAGATCCTAGATACGTTACCCCATGCAACTTTCATAGATTTCATGCACTCTATTTTTATTCCAATTCGTGTGACCGTTAACCCATAACTCATGCACTCTTTTTTCATGAATATTCTAACCAATGTCGCACAACGAGTCCCCGTCAAGCCCTTCAAAACCCCAGTTGTCTTTTTGGATATCAGTACTGTTTCCATAACCAATCTACCACCCAAAGCCATTTTCGAGTGCCCTAGAAGCAGTGGCAATATTATTCCACGTATAAGACGGTTTGTCAACTTTTTGGGGTGAAAAAGGTCTCCATCAAGAAAATATTTAGAGCTAAGCACTTGATAACATAACGTATCATTGATCGTGAGAAGCCTCCACACTTGTCTTCCAAGGAGAGTGATGTTAAAAAGCCGAAGGTATCTAAATCCAAGCCCTCCCATGCCCTTGGGGAGGCAAACTTTATCCCATGCAAGCATAGCCCACCTACATCCTTTTTCTTTACTAGCCCACTATATCCTATGCATTCTTGCTTGCATCTCCTCAATAGAACCCCTAGGAGCAAAGAAAATAGAGTGCATAAGTTGGCAGTGATTGTAGGATTGATTTAATAAAGATTTCTCTACCCCGTGAAAAAAAATTCTTTTGCACCAGCTATTGATCCAACAAGAAAATCATTAATAATGCTAAGAAAAGAATTAGACTTTTTGTAATAGCCCAATTTTGGGCAAAGTCAGAACAGTGGTTTTAGAACCACTAATTCGAGGCTGGAGAAATTATTTTTAATATTATTTTATGTGTTATAGCATGTTTACATGGATGCATGAAAATTTTGATGAATTAATTTCAGCTATTGTGAGCTTAATTGTGAAAAAGGACTAAATCGCATAAAGGGCAAAAGTTTTGCTCTACTAGCTAGAGGTGTCAAATAGCTATAGAACATTAAAGTAGAGGCCCTTATTGAGTAAATAGACCACTAAAATATTAGTGGCTAGACATGGAGCCTTAATTCAAGGGATGGTCAAATGTTAGATGACAAAATTGATAAAAAAAAAAAAAACCTAAAGACTAGCTAACATCTTTTTCATTTCTTCTCTTCACCACCGAAAATATCAACCATTTTAGGGGTTTTGGAGCTTCAAATTTTCAGTCACTCTTTACTCTTGCAAGTAAGTGATTTTGATGGTCTTTCTTGTTAATTTTTGTACTTTTGGGATCCATGTAACTTAATTTAGCTAATGGAGGGACTATTTTGCAATATGGTTGAGAGTTTAGGGTTTTGCCATGAAATCATTTATGTTATGAGCTGATATTTTATGGAAGAAAATGAGTTATAGTTGTGAAATAAATAACTCTTGTGTAGTGGTGTTCATGAAAAACACCTAAAATGGACCTTTTTGTAAAGGTTATAAAATAGGTAGTAATTGTGTGAAATAATCAAAATTGGGAGATGCCATAAGTGAAATAAAGGTTCGGCTAGGTTTGGTTAAATAGGAAATTTGATAAAAATTGATTTACGAGCCTAGGGATAAAATCGTAATTTTGTGAAAGTTTAGGGGCAAAATGGTCATTTTGCCAAAATATAAATTATGAAATGTATTGATTAGTATGATGATTAAATTAGTGAATTTTTATCATTTTATATCAAGAAATATGAAATTCGGGCCTAGACCGAGGAAAGGCCAAGCTAGTAGACTAAATCCAACTAGTCGCCCACTTTTTGTATACCGAGGTAAGTTGTACATAAGTAAGGCAAATTTATCGTTATTATGTGTTGAATGATTTATTTTGCATAATAATGTTGAATATGCATATGAATAATGCATGATGAAATTTAATGTGGTAAATTCCCTGTTGAACCTAGGAATAGATTAGATATCCATGCCATTACATTTGGGTGATATGTGAGATAGTGTAAGACCATGTTTGGAACATTGCATCGGCAATGTTATGAGAGCCAATGTAAGACTATGTTTGGAACATGGCATCGACAATGTTATGAGAGCTAGTGTAAGACCATGCCTGGGACATTGCATCGGTATTGAGACGAGAGCTAGTGTAAGACCATGTCTGGGACATGGCATCGGCCTCGACATGTGAGCTAGTGTAAGACCATGTCTAGGACATGGCATCGGCAATTTACCCTCTTATGTGAGGCTTATTGGATATCCTTTACTATTTCAAATGGTTTCATGGGTTATTTTAAAGCTTATGATAAAGATATAGAATGATATAATCATGTTGTGAATGGTACAGATTCTTATTCGAAACTCATGAGATATGAGTCTAGTTATGATGCCTTAATGGTAACAATAACATGAGTAAGTTCTATCTATGAAAATGATTTTGGAACAATTTTGTAATCTTTGGCTTATACTTGTGATATTTAAATATGTAGTGATATCTACCTTTGTTCATTCAAGAATGTTGTGTTGATTTATAATATGTCATGTGTTTAAATATGCATGGTTGATGTTGTTACTTATTTACATGCAACTTACTAAGCTTTATGCTTACTCCCTCTCTTTTCCATTTTCTTATAGTGCCACCAAGCTAGCATCGGGAATCAAGGGACATCGGAGGCATTGATCACACTATCACCTGAAGCTTTTGGTATAGCTAGTTTAAATGTTTTGAGTATGGCATGTATAGGGACTTGGTCTTTTTGTTTAGTGTCATGTTAGTTTAGCCACAAGTATTGGCTCATATGGACGTAATATTCATTTTGTATAGGCCATTGATGTTGGCTAATATTGATTATTATTAAATGCATTTGATGAAAATTCTCATGGTTGTGGCTATTTTGGTTATGTGTGTTTATGCTTGGATTGGATATGTTTGATGTTGTGTAGGTTGGTGCAAGTAAGGGTGACAAAAAGGCTTGGTAGATAGCCTTGTTTTTGTCCACACGGGCGTGTCTCTAGGCCGTGTGTGACACACGGTCTGCCCCATGGGCGTGTAGTCAGGCTGTGTGTCCTCTGCACCTAAATTTGGCAAAATAAAATGCCCAGTAGTAACCACACTGGCGGAGACACGGTCGTGTGTGCCAATCGTATGTAGGACACGGCCTAGTACACGGGCGTGTACCATGGTCGTCTGCCCCTAAAAGGTTACTGACGTCAGAAACAGAATGTCAAGGTTTTTGTACACGGGCTGAGACACGGGCATGTCATGGCCGTGTGAAGGACATAGGCCATGAACACGGGCGTCTACCAAGCCGCGTAAAAACACCTGTAGGTTTGAATAGAAAAATAAATTCACACAGGCTAGGGACACAGGCGTGTCCCGATATGTTTAGGCCATGTGAGCCACATGCCTTCAACATGGCCATGTTAAGAAGACACATGGGTGTGTCGCCCTTCCACACGAGCGTGTGACCCTGTTTGCTTTGAAATTTTTTAAAGTTGTCTAAAGTGTTTAGTTCATTTTCGAACCATTTCCAAAGCGCGTTTTGGGCCTCATAGGTCTATATTAGGGTCGTTAAGAGGAAATTTTGAAGTTTTAAAATCGAGCAAAAATTTATGACCCGAAAATGTTGGTATGTATGTGTTCAAGTTTGGTAACACCTCATATCCTGTTCCGACATCGAACTCGGATAAAGGGTGTTACACTTTTTCTTTCTAATATGAAAGGGTAAACCAAGATAGTTATCCTAGTTGTCTACAACTTTCATGCGAAGCATATCACCATAGAGTTGTCTTTGGTCCATGGGAGTATCCGAGTTGAAAAACACCATTAACTTGTCAAGGTTAATTTGTTGACCCGAAGCATGCGCAAACTCCCTAAGGATTTTCAAAAAAGAATCAACTTCCCTTTTTTTGTTCTTGGTAAAGAGAAGGGCATTGTTAGTGAAAAATAAATGATTTACGCAAGGACCATTTTGACTAGCCCGAATGCCAAGAATAAGGCCAACATTTTGTGCGTTTAAAAGCATGATAATAACATATCATAACTTATCATAATATACGTTGTAAGTGGTGTGCTGGAGGTTAGGTTGGGAGTTAATGGAGAGTCACTTCAATGGCTAATGTAGCTCACCAAATTCGGGTTGAACCTACTCCACTGAGTTTGGGGTGTTACATTTAATTTATAGAAATAACATTGCGTACTTTACTCAACGTACTATTTGTTTTCTCTGTGCTAGGTTAGATTAAATTCAAGATTTTCATGCATCAACTCCAACATCCAATCCACAATCCCAGCCTCAACAATGTTTGTTAGTTTTCAACATTACTTATATTTGGCATGTACCTAATATGTTAGGTTTTGTGGTAGTTGAGTAATGTGATAATCAAATGTTATATTTTATATTCTAGTAGTAATATATATGGTCGACATGTATACATATAAAATTATATGCAAATTATAAATTCTCATAGTTTGATAAATGTGTAAGATGTGATAGTGCCTTAATTGAAATGTTTATATGATCCTAATAGGTGGTGGATTGTTGTATGACATTAGGTGCATACATAAATGAAATATAGATTTACTATGGTATGATTAAAAAATGTATATTTTGTTGATAATTATCAAATAAATTGTACAATTTAATCGTGAATTTATCGTAATTGCTCCGGGAATGAGTGTGACATGACCTGCCTCTAATTGTAATGGTAGTTTAGATACCTTTTGACATTTAAAGAGTTTGTTTTCTAGCTATTTTAGTATTAATTATTGCATTTCAATACTGAGAAGTTAGTTAGTAAATATTAATAAAATAAGTATTTTTGACACAATTTTGAGTGTTAGTGAACTATTAGGCCGACATGGGCTTTAGGTAGTTCTAATCTATTAATTTAACTATTTAGGATGTTGAATTTTAGGCCCAATGGACATAAGATCAAGGGATGAGTGTTGCACAAGATTCCCAAGCCGTTAAAGCATGAAATAGACTTAGAAACCTAAGAAATTGGTGTCGTGTCACACCATGCAATCTCTATGGCACAACATAGGCTTGATGTGGAGCCCAAGTCCTTCGGGGTTACTTTTTTTGCACAATTAAACTTATACAAAGACCTAAGACGTGCTAAAGACCTAATGCGAGTTGCTAACACTTCTATAAATAAGAGCTTAGGGGTTTGATGTAAAAAAGTCATTAGATATGCATCTAAAAAACCTAGTAGTTTAGGAGTAGGAGTAGATTTAGCTTTTTGTTCAGTTTTCTTTTCCTTTTTAAAACTCTGTTGGTTTTCTCTCTTGGAATCAATTTCGATCCAAGATTTCTTTTATATTATCGAAGTATTTCAGTTTATTCTTCTTTGCAAGCAATGATTCTCGTTATCCCAATCGAGAGATTTACTACTCTGTGCTTCAATCAACATCAGTATGATTATTTCTTTATATGTTTTCTCCTTCGATTTAATTGTGTTCATTTACATGCTTATTTCAATTGGGATTGAGATGATGAATAATGTCATGAGTATCTAATTCCCTTAAGGGAGATTAACGAGTGGATGTGGGAGTGATTAACAGAAGAGTAAAGGTTTCCTATAGAATTAGTTGGTATAAATTACACGTTCTTAAAACCTAGGCTTGACAACCCTAAGAAGTAATCAAAGGTTAAATGAGGTCAAAAGATAAGTCTGCCAAGTAAATCGTATGTATCCTAATTGAGAAAGTGAGGTCGGGAAAGAAGCAAGTATTGGCCAATTAATTAATCAATTAGAGGCTGAGATGTAATAATTGGTTAGTTAATAGCTAATTCACCCTAAAACTCGAATTCGAAGTTAATTACAACCACTGAAACGAGTTAATCTTCCTGATTGGTTTAACTAGTTTAATTGTTTGTTTATTGTTTATTTATTTTAGTTGTTTAGTTTCTAATATTATGATTTATCGTAATAAAGAATTTAATTATTATATTTATATTTATTATTGTAAAGATATTTTAAACAGATTTAACTCATCCTCCATTGGGTACGATCCTCGGAATACTTCCCTGTGTTCCGTGGCAACACAAACTATATTACAATTTGACCCGTATACTTGCGGACACCGCTGTTGTAATTTCATATATATTTGGTGTAGTATTTTTCAGTCAAATGCTTGCATGTTTGGCGGCGGTCATGACACACTGCAGCTTAGACCTGGCGTTTGGGTCGAGTATAGGGTGTTACAAAAGGGGTATATTAGCTCCTAAATTTTTGTGAAAAAATCAATTAAGCTCATCCACAAAAAACATACTCAATTAAGCTCTCACTCTCAAATTGCACCAAAAAAGCCATTTGACCAACATTTTCTATTTTTTATCGTTATATTGTTGACGTGACTGTTAACGGCGCTGACGTGATGCTCCATATCAATGACAATTGCTGACATGTCAGTGTCACATCAGCTGCCATGTCATCAAAAAAATAAAAAAAATTAAAAGAACTATATATTTTTATTTTTTTACTGGATGAGCATGGACTAATGGTTATCCAGGTTCATTTATTTCAAAACTTATTTTTTAAAAATTAAAAAATATTTTTAAAAAAATTATAAATTTGTAAATCAATAATAAATTTTATAAAAATATTAAATAAAATTAAAAAAGTTAAAAATAAAAATAAAAAATAAAAAATAAATAAAAACTATTTAAAAATTAAAGTTCAAAATGAAATTGGACATATGGTTGTCGAGGTTCACTTTGAACCTAGACAATCAATGTCCAAATTCATTGAGAATGATTTTTCTAAATTATATAAAATTTAAAAATTATTAAAATTTTCTATTTAAAAATATGACATGTGTATAAATATTTTAATTCTATTGGTACCTTTTAGAATATACAAAAAATTAAAAGTTTAATTTAATTTTATTAATTTTAAAATTTATACCTAGTACAATAGCCTCTTTAATACTTTACTGAATTTGATAGGAAAAAAATCGAGTTAATTATAGTCAATTTGTGGATCACTCGTTATACTAATGGATATCAATGAAGTTGTGTATTTGAACTTAATTTTCGAGAAAATATGCAAGTGTATTGGTTCGAAGATGAAGAGGAATGACTTGAAATAGACTTGTCCATGAGCTGAGCTACCTAAAAAGTGGGAGGATTTGGACAATAATATAATCCCGAGAAAATGACCTTGGACAAAAAAATAAGCCCATTTTCAAAAAGGTCTTGCCTCGAATAAGGTTTTTTGTTCTGCCAGGCCCAGCCCAAATTTGCAAAAAAAAAAAAACTATTGTTTTGTTATTTTTTCATTGTTTTGTTGTTGTTTTCTTACTGTTTTATCACTGTTTTGCTGTCATTTCACTATTATGTTGCTACTATTTTATTGTTATTGTTTAGATATTGTATAACTCTTGTTTTATTGTTAATTGTGCTACTATTTTAGAAGTATTTGTTTAAACTGCACCTATTTTAGTGTTATTTAAGTATAAAGACTTTTTTTTAATTTATTTTCAATTTGTTGAGAAACATTTATTTTAATGCTTTTAGTGTTTTTGATGAATTATATTTTAAATATCTTTTTATATAATAAAATAAAATAAAAAAATTTTAATACGGTCAGGTTGACCCGAGCTTGGTTTTTAGTATTTTTATCCGGGTCAGATTTAGGTAAAATTTAGGCTTATTTTTCTGACTGAATCGAACCCAGATCTATCAATCAGACCTAAAATTTTGTTAAAACACGACCTGATTCATGGATAACTCTACCCTAAAACTGGTCATGCCACTATTCACAATGGTGCCCAAAATCTGCCACCACAATTCCAAAATTAACACCATTCAACCATTCAATAAACTTTGAAAGCTTTGAAATTAAAAACATAAAAAGCCATTGATGAAAAGGAGTTTATTGGGACGCGGGAGTCTCGAGCACTATGTTCGGCACCAGTGTCGAAGAAGACAGTATAAACAAGAACAAAAGTACCAACCATCCAAGAACCAAGGCCCATCTCCTTTAGCATATAACCAGGGTTCACATTAATTAATCTTAATCATAAAATTTATTTTTATTTATTTATTTAATAAAACATTTTTTATTTTTTTATTTTTTATATATCGTAAAAGGTACCAATGGAATTAGAATATTGATGCACATATCATATTTTTAAACTTGATATAATTTAGAAAAATCGTCTTTTTTATTAATTCTTATTTTGAACTTTTTAAATTTTATAAATTTTATTAATGTTTTACAAATTTATAATTTTTTAAAACATATTTTATAATTTTTTTAAAAAAATAAGTTTTGAAATTTGTCCAGGTTCATTTTAATAAAAAATAAAAAATATTTCTTTTAATTTTTAATTTTTATTTTTCTAATGTGGCAGCTGACGTGATGCTGCCGCTTCAACAATTGTCTCTATCATGGAGCGCCACGTTAGTGCTGTTAATAGCCACGTAGAATCCTGGGTCGCGAACAGTGATTCGATTGATGATAAAGAAAGAGAATTCTTGGTTCAGTTCTCCACCTTAACGAAAGAAAAAAGAATTGATCAAATTCTATTAAGTCTGACTCATAGTGATCATTTATCAAAGAATGACTCTGGTTATCAAATGATTGAACAACCAAGATCAATTTACTTACGATAATTAGTTGACATTCATAAAAAAGTATATAATGAATTATGAGTTCAATACATCCTATTTAGTATAAAGGCAGATATTCTTTGCTCATTATCAGACAATCACTTTTTCACAAACTTCATGTGGGGCTAATAGTTTTCATTTCTCATCTTGTGGAGTGTAACAGTCAAAGACAGAAAACAGTGGTCAAATGGCTTAGTTTATGCAATTTGAGAGTTTGAGGGCTTAATTGAGTGTATTTTTCGCGAAAGAGCTTAATTAATTTTTTCGCAAAAGTTTAGGGCTAATATACCCTTTCAGCCTTTATTTAAAAACTTTGTTATAAAAATATTTATCATTATTTATAATTTAAAGTTATGAAGAAGTTGGATTTTTAAATGCTATATTTTTAAAAGATTAAAATATGCTCCAAGTTGTTATAATATTTGTATATTTGGAATTTAATTGTCTACTTTTATTTTTAGGAATTAAGTATATTCACTTTTCAAATTTTAAAATTCAAGTACAATTACTTACACTATTAAAATTATTCTGTTATGTGAAATTTTAAAATTAAATAAGATATATTAACTTAATAAAGTAACTAAATTTAGTAAATAAAAGTAGAGGTACTACATTCAAGTGTATGCAAAGTAGAGATACTACATTCAAGAATGTTTTAGCATAAAGTAGAATATTGTTATTGTTTATAATTTCAATCTGTTTATTTATAAAGGTATTATCTTAAAAATAATTTAATTTATTAAATCCGTCACAACTTCATCACAAAGTACTATCACTAGTTATAATATCAATATTTGTGACAAAAATTCCTATCTTAAAGTATTTAAGATAAGAAGAAAATTTTTCTTTCTTTAAAAAAAATTATGTAATTTTAAATGGTATGGATAAAATTTACAAAAAAATTATAAATATTTAAAAATTAATAAACTTGTGAATCAGTATAAGCTAGTAGAACCGGGCTAAAAAATTAGTTGAACGGATAATTGAACCAATTTTTATATATATATTAATATTTTTATTTTCATTTTTTATTTCTAATAATTTATTTTCTTTAAATCGGTCAGGCCAATTGTTCTGGGAATCAATTGGTCAAACCAGTTTGAAATTGATTCAATTATCGATTCAACCAATTTTTTAGCTTAATTCAACCAATCTCTGCCGATTCACAAGTCAACCATTCTTTTACCTATCACTAGATCGATACCCTAATCAATTCCCAATCCGACTAAGTTAGTCTAGTCTGGTTTAGATAAAATTGAATTTTGGAATTTTTATTTATATTTTAAAAATCTTTTGTATTTTTTAATTTTAAATAGTTTTTATTTATTTTCATAATTTTTATTTTTAAAATATATTTTTAAATTTTTATTTTTATATTTAAAATATGAAAAAAAAATTTAATTTTTTATGTACTTTTAAATGTAAGGACCAAATTGACAAAAAAAGTGAATTTTGAGGGCTAAAAGAATATTTTACCTTTGATATTGTTAACTTTAATGGCAAAATTAAAAGACAAGATGAAGACTTTTAAATTGAAAAATTACAGGCACTCAATATTTTAAAATTGAAGTATAGGGATTAAATTTTAATTTTCGAAAGAGTACAAGGATCTTTGGCATATTTAAACCTAAAAATTATTAAATTATGTCGTGAGTGACCAAATTGTAAACTTACAAATGTTGAGTAACTAAATTGTAAATTTACTTATACCCACGTCTAACATTTAGGAACTTAACGTGACGGTGACTAACTTGTAACTTTTAAATAGCTCAATGACTAATTTATAACTTTTTAAAATTAAGTGATCAAAATATAAATTTACTAATAATTCAGCCACCTTGAATATAGTTTGTTCAAAAAACTAATTGGTAAAAAAAAAAAAAAAAAGCCTCACAGAATAAATCGAAAATCAATTAAACTCTTACAGTTTTATTTTTTTCAGCCTAAAAACGAAACGGTTATATTTTTCATCAAGCTAATCCCTTTGTGGACAAAAATCGTCATCTTGTTCTTTGATACTTAAATCTCACTAATCTGAAATTTTTGTACACAGTGGATTAATATGTTATCATGATTGTCTTATAACATATGCCACGTCAGCATGCATTTACAAATCGAAAAATATACAAAAATATTTATAGATTCTAAAAATAAAATAAATTAAATCTTTCATAAAAAAAAGTTGAGACTTTTTTAAATCTTCCAAAAAGTATAAAAAAAATAAAAATTGAAGAAGCAACATCTAAAATTTTAAAATTTTAAAAATGTATATAAATTTATAAAATTTCACAAAAAAAAAAATTCAAAAGATTCACACTTAAAATTATAGACTTTGAAAAGAATAAAAACTTATTTAAATTATACACATTTCAAACTTTTTTTTTTTTTTAAGTTTGGAAAATTATATATAATCTAAATATACTTCATACAAATTTTGACAGTACTAACATAAAAATATGTATAACAATCTAATCTAAGTGTATTTCATGCAAATTCAAAAATTACATACGAATTATTTAAAGATAAAAAAATTCCACATCACCAACAATGAAATACAAAAACACTAACGTTACGCGTGTTACCATATTATTATCATTAAGCTTCTAACAATTCAATCAACTTCTCTATAAAATAAATAATTGTTACTAAATTTTGTAGATTGAAAGCAATGTAATAAAAAAAAATTAGAGTCAAAATGAACAAAATGGTAAAGATTAAAAACTAAATTTATAATTATGCTAAATGGTAAACATTAAAGAACTCCAAAAAATTGAACCACAATACACATGTACTTGTTGTCAGGTAGATTACACCAGGGCTTTCTCCCGAATCAGGATCAACTGAGTTCTAGCAACAGCACAAATATTTCATGATTTTCACATTCTATTTTCTAAAAAGCCAACCGACGTTCATGGATTAGACAAAGCTCCATCTCACATCGTTCCATGGGAAAGTTACAAAATCTAAAATTTTAATAAAACCACTGCATGTATTCTCCTTTCCGTAAAAGAAATGGAAACCGTAAAAGAGGTAGTAAACTTGAGAATGAATTCTATAGGTTTGGCCGGCACCATAAATTGAACCTCGCAAGCCCTGTTTTGAATCAACTCTCTGCATCTTTACTCGTCAAAATCTGCTCAAATTCAGATTTCATCAGACCATAAAGTGCATCAAATGGTGTTTTGTCTTTGGCACAAAGGCTGCAAAAGAGTTGTTGAAATGAGGACACCAAAGAACGAAATAGACAGTAAAAGGAGATGCTCATCACTTAAATAACCAAATAGGACAAGCTCATTTGAGATGAGACCAACTTCACCAGTAATCAATAAGTATAACAAGAAATGCCAACCAAAAGACCTGTCTCTACTTCCACCTAAAACCACAACTGCCAAACCTGTTTCTACTTAAAATAAAATAACCTATTCTTAGAATTTGGAGAAAATTGATTAAATAATGGAGAAGAAATTTCAAAATCACTTCTAAAAGCTTTCTATTAAAATAATTGTTTCTGGTAAGTTGTACCATGTATTGCGGCTAGATGTTACATCCAAGTCCAACCATATGGATTTCTATCAAAATCACATCTAAAAGCCTTCTATTATCCTACTTTCCCACTCAACATTTGTAGTTCATGGGTAATTTGACGATTAGAAACCATATAACAGCAATATAGGTTCAAATGCAGTATCCTAATACCAACAATAAAAATGTGCCATTAGACCTCAGATAAAGAAAATATCACCACGAACAGGTTATTTGGAAGTGAGAGAAAATTTGTATCTTAAATGGTGGTGTTTTAAGAAACTAAGCTGTTCATTGTTATGAAAAATAAATGATGGATGTCTCAGAAGTTTCAATGCAACATTTAAGATATCACCTTGTCAAAATAGGCATAAACAACTAGGTAAGGAACACACTTTTGCAGAAATCAATATTATATTTTGATAAAAACAGACAAGATAAAGTTAATATACATTTCATCCTAGATGCGAAGTATCAGGAAATTAAAGATAATATTTGCAGTAATATTTCATGGTGCCAAAGAACCTCTTAGACCACTTAAGCAGATAAGGGATAAATAGAAATAGAAAATAAACACTGCTTTTATGAATCATCTATTTGTCAGTAAGTTAACCTATAGGTTGAATCACTACACAAATCAACATTGGGATACAGTCTACTTAGTAACCATGAAATTAAGTGCAGACTTGAATCAGAATGATGCAGTTCAACCAGCAAATGAAGTACAATTTGTTTCTATCCACATAAAGAGACATTGGAAGAGTTTCAAAAAATTGAATTCCATAAAATTTTGTAGAATTCAATTGAAATCTAATAATTTGCTCATTTGAACCTAACAAACCATGATTTCAAAATAATTTGTTAATGTGTGCCGCTAAATAAACCACCTCAACCGAGATAACATCACAGGACGCACAAGAAAGCACAAAATCTGTAAAAAGGATGAATTGGAAACACTAAAATAGAGTTCACGATAAACAAAATGCATCTTGAATAATATGATCATTTTAATTAAAACAAAATGCATCTTGAATAATATGATCATTTTAATTAAATAAGTTAAGGAACTTGACTTTAACTGAACAGAAAAATGAGACAATGAAACAAAATACTAATATCAACAAGTCAAAGGAAGAATACCTCAAACCCTGGTACAGGATGCGTCAAAATCATCAGGAGCAACTCGAGCAATCCAATTACTCAAAGTCCTCTTAATCTCTGAGTGATTAACATATGCCAACTCATACATACTACACAAATTGACCACCAAAGTCTCATTCAATGCCACAGTAGGTACTCTTTCGAGTGAATTCTCCAATACCTTAATTGAATCTGACAAATCTCTCAAATACATCAAACAAAGCGCCTTATTATTAACAGCCACAACATCTGCGGGATCCCTTTCCATACACTCCTCGTATTCCCTCACTGCAGAAACATAATCTTTTCCTACTAAAAAAACCAAGGCCTTGTTTCTATTCACAAGATTTCTGAACTCAACCTCACTCAAAGCTGAAGAATCATCATTCTTCCTTTCATTTAACATTGTCTCAACACGGTGGAATGATCCTTTTGCCCCTTCAAAATCCCCGATCTGCATCTGAATATACCCTAATTTGGAAACTAAAACCGGGTCTAAATAGTCATGATTGATCAAATGCCTAATCAAATCTAGACATACATTGAATTCCTTAGCCCCCAAATGATGCCCAATTAAACAATGTAAAACAAAAACTTCCCTTTTTCTCCAAATTTTGACAGACTCCTGCAAACTATGAATTCCCTTATCTTTAATTTTCTGACGAATAAAGTTAAGCAAAAGATAAAAGCGATCTAACCCTTCTTGGCGATTCCCAAGTTTGAAGGGGAGTTGGGCGTGGATGAAGCGGAGGGAGAAGGGGACCATAGAACCGGAGCGGGTATGATAAAGCTTAGGGTAGGTTTCATATTTGTAATGGTGGCTGTTGAAGTCGTGGAGAGAGTCAAGCTCGTTGGAAGCGTCGGAGAAGCGGCGGAGCTTGGTGAGAGCAAGGACGTTGTAGGAAAGGTAGATGAGGTGGTCGTGGGGTTTGGTTAGGAGGTCAAGGGAACGGGCTCTAGAAACTTTATCGAGAATGGAACGCCAGGAGCCGCGCATGGCAAGGTCTTGAAGAGAAGCCAGCTCGTGGGATAGGTCGTTCAGAGATCCGAATTGATTCGTCAGAGGGTCGATGGTCGGCGAGGGTTCGTCCATGGCGACAACCACGAATCCCAAGCTTTACTTTGCTTTCGCTGTTCACTTTGTTCCTTCCGTTGTTTCACT
Organism: Gossypium longicalyx; assembly: GCA_025698465.1. Taxonomy (NCBI): domain Eukaryota; kingdom Viridiplantae; phylum Streptophyta; class Magnoliopsida; order Malvales; family Malvaceae; genus Gossypium; species Gossypium longicalyx. The sequence goes on from CM047006.1 coordinate 32,905,683, forward strand.
TTTGAAATAAACGGAATGATGGATCAAAAAAAAAAGGAAATAAACGGAATGAATTCTAGCTTCTAGGCTAAGCTTAACCTCAATCACTCGAATTACTAGCAGATATTTACATAAAAAATTTCATCCAGTCGATTTTCGCCCATTTAGCAATTTTTTTTTTTTTTTTTTTTTTTTTTTAAGTTTGGATACTTAGTTAAATTAGTCAAGTTATGAGTTCGTTTCGAAAATCTGATTTCATCATTAGTTGAATTAATTCTTACCAATTTTTTATTTAATTCATTTAAAAATTATACTCTAAATTAATTTTTTTATTAATTCTCAATTCAATTAATTTAAATTGATTAATCTAATTTAATTTAATTTGATTAATCTAATTTAATTCAAATAATATTATCATTTATTGCTTTTTTTGTTTTTTTTTTATATTTTACATAAAAAGTTTAAAAGATAAAACTACTATTATTATAATATTTGGCATTTTCTTAATAAATGATTTTTAAAGTCGTCTTTTAATTGATATAATATTGGATTAATTTGTAAGAATAACTCAATTAAGAATTGAATGATGGTGTAGATATAGTATTTATATTTTATAAATTTTTAAGGTAAAGTATAAAAATCGTCCCTAAAGAATTGCCCACTTTTTATTTTAATTATGAACTTTTTTTTTTATATTTTGGTCACTATATTATACAAAATCAAATATTTTTGTCATTGAAATAAACAAAGTAAAAACATTATAAAGCTCTCATTTTCTAATAGTTAATTTTTTTCTAAGTTTTCACTCTCGTCTTTTTCTGAAATAAACAAAACCCTTTTTTCTTGTACCCCTATGAGCCACCATTACTAGTATCAGCATTGGTGGTTTCTTCCAACCATGTCGTCAATGACGTTTCAAATCTAAACCTTCAACATCAGTACCAATGGCTTCTTCCAACCAAGGTCGAGATGAGTTTTTCAAATCCAAAATCCAAAAATACCAATCGCCAATGCTTCAAACCAAGTAGCCACCGAGTCCCTTTATCTTTTCTTCCACTAACACTCGACTGGTTATTTTAAAGAGCTTGATCGAAAAAAGATTAAATAAGTTTTATTGGAATGATTGATTATGAGTTTCTTTTTAGTGTTTGCTTTATATTTTTAGTGTTTTTTATTTAGGGTTGTAAGATTTTTAGATTGATGAGCAAAAACTGAAATTGAGGCTTGACTGTGTTCATCAATTGTGAGTTTTTGTTTTTTTATTTAGTGTTTTTTATGCCCTATGTGCACATAGGCATGTGTCTATGCCGTGTAAACCACACGATCGTGTCGTCAAGCAATGTAGACCACTTGTTTTTTAAATTTTAATTTTTTAAGCAATAAAAATAAACATACTAAGCATGCAACAAAATTAAATGAAAAAAAAAACACTTGGTTGCCTCCCAAGAAGCGCTTATTTAAAGTCTAAGCTCGACTTCCTTTTTCAAGCTTACAATTAAGTCGAATTTTAGAGCCAGAGCTCTTCTCTATCGTTATTAGTATCAACATAAAAATAAAAGTTATCTTGGGTTTTGGGATTCTGATATAAAACAATTTGGAATTAGTCAGAATGGTCTATGCAGTGATTTTATCAATATAGATGTGTATGGTACTGAATCCTAGTATGTTTGAATATGAATTGATTGTATTAGATTCTGCGTAAGAATTCGCCAAATATATATGTATCCATCCATGATAAATGTTAATGAACAATTGTTTGAAAATAAGAGTATGTGTAACATCCCTTACTTGTATCCAACGCTAGAACAGGGTTCGAGGCATTACCGGACTAAAATAAACATTCACACAAAATCGGGCCATAAAATTTAGACCAAATTTAAAACTTTTCATTCACATGCATATCGTCCCTTATATGGCCCTCGAGGCCCAAAACATACATTGGGTGTGGTTCGGGACTAAACCGAGAACTTTCAGAACTTTTTTGACACTTAGAAGAATTTTCTTGTTTTGGAGAGTCACACACCTGTGTGGGTAGGCCATGTGGTCACACATGCCCGTGTGGCTTTGGACACGCCCGTGTCCTCAACCCATGTAACTCTCTGACTATGACGTCATCATACAAATAGAGTCACATGGCCAAGTCACACGCCCATGTGCTTAGGCCGTGTGGCGAATTAAATTCTCGAAATTAAGTGCAGACTTCACATAGCCTGGGCACACGCCCATGTTTTAAGGCCATGTCGTCTACACGGCTGAGACACACGGCCATGTCTCTGCCCGTGTGTTTACTACTAGGCATTCTGTTTAACATTAATTAGGATGCAGGGGACACACGGCCAGAACACACACCCTTGGGGCAAGCCGTGTGTTACATATAGTCTAGACACACGCCCCCGTGTGGACAAATTTAAGGCTATTTTCCAAGCCAATTGCCACCCTTATTTGCACAACACATTCATAGTAGTCATTATTATTCAACCATCAACAACCAACAGCCATATCATAGCATGCATAGATAAATAGGTTTACAACCCAATAATCATTGTGAGCCATATCTCATGGCCTTATACAAAATGAATCATAACACCATCAAAAGCCAACACATTGGCTAAACAAATATGACATATAACAAAATAACCAAGTTCCTATACATGCCATACTCAAAGTAATGAGACTAACTATACCCAAAAGATCCAATTGATAGTGTGAGCGAGCCTCCGACATCCTTTGATCCCCAAGCTAGCTTGGCGATACTCTAAAAAAATGGAAAAGAAAGGGAGTAAGCATAAAGCTTAGTAAGCTTGCATGTAAATAATAAGCAATAAAAATATGCATTTTCATACACATGCATAACATAATTGGATTCCTTTCATTCTTAATAATCATTGTATTCATATCCTATCTTATTCAATTTACACAATATTCAATAGAATTCAAGATCATAATTCCTTCATTCTCATCTTACCAAAGTTTTATCATTTCGTAATCACAATAACTACGAGCTTGGCGTACATACTTGTACTCTCTCAACATGTTCATACCTCGTCATTTCTTTGACAAATCCTTAGACTACCCGTTGAACCACTTGGAATACTAAGGGATACTCAGGAAACTATAGTCACATAGTAGGGTACCAATGCCATATCCCAGATATGGTCTTACATGGGGCCACATATCGATGCCAAGGCCATGTTCCAGACATGGTCTTATGTGGGATCACACATATTAAAGTCGATAGCCCAGCTATGGTCTTACACGATGTACTCATATCGATGCTAATGCCATGTCCCAAACATGGTCTTATATGGGATCACATAACGATGCCAATGCCATGTCCTAGACATGGTCTTACATGGGATCATATATCAATGCCGATGCCATATCCCAGATATGGTCTTATACGGGATCTCATCAACCCAAATATCATGATATGTATGCCCTAAGTATTCCTAAGGTTCAACCAGCTTTCATCTCCTCAAATCTTCGTCGGGCAACATCAATAATAGTCACGAAGACATTATACAATTCATGCAACATTAAGGGTTAAACATATAATAAAATGTTATATCAATTACACGTAAACTTACCTCGGTACAAAATATGGACAATTAGTTCGATTTAGTCCAAGATCTTGCTCTTTTCCCGATCTAGGCCCGGACTCTTTTTTTCTTGTTCTATAATAGAAAATTTCACTTATTTAATTATCACATTATCCAAATCAGTCCATAAATCATACTTTGGAAAAATTACAATTTTGCCACTAAACTTTCACATATTTACACTTTGGTCCCTAAGCTTGTAAAGTGAAATGTGTTTAATTTCTTTGTTACCCAAGCCTAGCTGATTCATATTCCCTCTTATAACAGCCCACATTTTTTATCAAATCACATTTTTAACACCTATTTTTACATGTTTTACAAACAAGTCCTTTTAGGTGTTTTCATGAAAAATCACTTAGAAAAAGATGTTCATTTAACAACAAACTTTCATATTCCTCCATTAATCATTAAAGTACATGTATGACACACATGGGTAAATTTTTGGACATAAACCCTAGTTCAAATAAAGGGTAGAAATAGCTAAATCATGCTTCAAGGATCTCAAAAATGCAAAGAACATTAAAAACAAGGCTAGGATTGACTTACTTCCAAGCTTGAAAAGTTGAAAAACCCTAGCTATAGAGAGCTTGAGAATTGCAGCTATGGCATGGAGAAGATGGGCAAATTTTGCTTGATTTTTCCCTTTTTATTATTTTATTAACCAAATGACAAAAATGCCATTTTTACTAAACTTTCAAATTTTATCCATGCATGCCCATTTTTGTCCATAAAAATAAAAATTGGCCAAATTGCTATTTAAGGACCTCTAATTAATAATCCAAGGCTATTTCATACTAAAAGCTTCTAGAAACACATACTTTGCAACTTATTCAATTTAGTCCCTGAAGTCAAATTGGACACTTTACTCATAAAATTTCTTCATGAAATTTTCACACAAGTATGGAATCATATCATAGACCTTGTAATAATCATAAAATAATGATTTCTACTTCAAAGTTTTGGTCTCAAAACCACTGTTTCGACTAGACTCTAATTCGAGATGTTACAGTATGGGTTAAGGCATGGATTGCTGGAAGTGATTTTTGGGGGTATGTTCTATTAAAAAGTTATTGTGGGATAGAGATTTATGAAACGTTTGAAAAGATTCCCCATTTAGTTAAATAAGGAAGACTGAGTATGATAAGAGCATGATATCTGGTATATAAGAGAATGGTAAACTGTAGTGGTATCCACTAGAATAAATGATACAAAATAATTAGCACTTAAAAGTTCATACAAGAGTGTAAAGTATCCATAAAGGTATTGTCATAATGAGCTCACTAAGTACTCTTCTACTTACAAGATTTGTTATTGCCTTTCAAATATTTGAGAAAAGACTTCTCTTGGAGGGATGATGCTAGGAGTTCGCCACGGTGATGGCGAAGTGGGCTACTATGTATACAGTGGAGATGTGGCGTAGTCTAGGAATACACCTTTTGAGTTTGTATTTAAATAAACTTCCATTCTGTAAGGATTTGTATCGAATTTATTGTAATAAGATTATTTTAAGTTGCTTCCCTTGTTTTTATACAATAAGTTTCTAATTTAATTGTCAAATCACATGCTTAAGGATATGAGAAATTGTAAATTCTTTTCTTAATGGTTTATCCTTGCGAAGTAACACTTGAAACCCAGAACCTGTGAATGGGATCGAGTTTGGGGGGTTACATAGCTACAGTAGGTGAGTCTTTAATATCAAATCCTACATGTTTTTCTAGATAAATCTTTGTGATCAATGTTCTAGTATCGATGAATGAGTACTTGATTTGACTATTGAAAATATGTGTGAGATCATGATATAGTGTCCTCATGAGTCTGATATGTAGTGGGTTGTATGTATGGATGTATATGATTCTGTAAAACAACTATGTATGTATGTCTGAGATATATACTGTGATACATGATCATCTGATGTGTGTGTGAAATGTGTAATGAGTATGATTTGGTTAAGAAAATAAGTATAGCATATTTGAATGTATACTTATGTTAGGTATATGAGGTGTGATTAATAAATATGGGGAAATAGGGTGTAACTGAGTGTTGAGAGGTTTTGTGATATGAGTTTTAACATCGTGGTGGTTTTCAATGAAGTTCGTTAGGATAGTAAAAATGAGTTATGATACGATAAATCTGAAGAAAGTTAGTTGCAGCAACCCATTTTCGATAAAATCAAAACAGTGGTTTCGGGACCACAGATCTGAGTCCAGAAAGAAAAAAATTATTTTAATACTATTTTATGATCTACAGTATGATAATAATATTATGTGAAAATTTTGTAAAGAAATTTTACCGATTACATGTTTAATTTGATAAAGGACCAAATTGCACAAATTGCAAAAGTTGATTTCTAATAGCTATAGAACTTTAAATTGGAGGTCCTTATATGGTAATTAGACCATTAAAAATACTTAGTTGTTAAGGATGATGATTCATCCATGGAAAATAAAATTAAAGAAAAGGATAAAATTGGAAAGATAAAAAATAAAGATGATAAATAATAAAAAGATGAAAATATCATCATTTATCATCATCTTCCCCAAATATTTTGCATGGAAACCCTAGGAAAGAGAAAGCAAGCTTTCTTGGCCAAATTAGGTAAGGATTCAAGTCTTGTTTTTAGTAATTTTTATATTTTTGAGATCGGGACAACTTAATCTAGCTATTTTGGGGATTAATTTGTAAAGTTATCTAAGTATGAAAATTTTTTCATGGATGAATATGCTGAAAATTTGAAATTTATGGTAGAAAATGGAAGGTTGTTGTTAGATAAACAACTTTTATAAAGTGAATTTTGATGAAAACATGATTTAGGGACTAAATTGAAAAGATGTAAAAGTTATGGAAAAAATTCTAAATTTTGTGAACTATAAGTACTGCAAATTTTATACTAAAATTTTGGTTAGGCTTGGAATAAAGATTAAATTGCATGAATTTTATTTTCCGAGCTTAGGGACGAAATCGTCATTAATTAAAATTTTAAGGGCAAAATGGTAATTTTGCCTAAGATGTGAATTGGACTGATTTGAGTTTAAATTGTATTAAATTGATGTTAAATTTACTCGTATAGATCCAGATAGACCAAATTTGGAGTTAGAACGAGGAAAAGAGAAAAATGTCGGATTAGTAGAGTTTACGTACACGAATATTTGTCAAGGTAAGTTCGTGTAACTAAATTGTGTATATTTATATACTTGAATTAGATGTTGTGTATGTGAATTATATAAATATCATATATGTATGACATTGAAAACATATCCGACAAAAGTCGATAAAAGATAATGCCCGATAAATGATAAATGATAAAAATGTTACTTTTATGCTTGAAAATGAATGTGAAATGTGTTTATTTGAATATTGTGAATATTATAAATGTATGAAATAATTACATGCCTGATAATACCTGAAAAATGTTGAATCCCGTTTGAATAAATGAAAGTCGATGGATACGTGATTTCTGGTATTTGAATGTGGTTCTACATATGTTACAAACAGGATTTAGCTTGGATGAGTAATCCTGATATAGCTTTCTCGAGCATCCTGATATATATTTCTTGCGAGCATCTTGATCGGTAGTGATTTGGCATGTTCTGCGCTCTACCGCAGCTTTGTGTGAGCATCCTGTTATGCGATCGGTTGTAATCCTGCATACGTTACGGACATAAACGCAGCTCTTTATGAGTGTCCTAATATGACTCCTTGAACTCCCTGTTACCTTATCCGGTGCTCCCTGATATTATCTCTTCGAAGATATCTGATAAGCTCTATGAGCTTCTTGAGTAAAACTCTTATGAGTTCCTGATTTACCCGGATAAGTGTCCTTTTACATGGTTACATGGCTCATCTGAGCATCCTGATATGTGGCTCGAGAGTGTGCTCCCTGGTTATGTGCCCTAACGGGTACCCCTGAATATGAATTTATGGATCTTGATTTGTACACCTCGAGTGTACTACCCGTGTATCCATCGATATTTCAGATAAATTCAACTGAGAAAAATCCTGACATGAGAAGATATGAATAGAAAATGAATTATTACACGTATCTGCCTGAAATACATGAAAATGATGATACATGATATATGAAAATATGAGATGATGATATCTGTACATGGAATTTATTTGATGAATATGTTCATCCATGATTATAGATTTGTACACCTTGAGTGTACTATTTGTGTGACATTGATATTTCGAATGATTTAATGAATAAAATTTCGATATGAAATAATCTGAGCTTGAGACCAATTATTATGAAATTGAACTTGAAATACAGGGATATGATTTGTACATGTTACATGAATACATGATGTGAAAAGCATATGAATATGAAAATTTGATTATTGTTAAGCCCATATATGTTTCTTGATGTTATAATGGAATGTATAATTAACACGGGTGATGAGGATATGTGTTAGGGCTTGTGATTCAGTTGACTGAATATGCCTTGTATGTTTATATTGAATTTAAATGAATGGTAAGTTTATTACCATGTTATACGAACTTACTAAGCATATTATGCTTACTCTGTTTTATTTTTCCCCTGTTCTATAGTAATTCGGAAACTCATCGGATTGGAAGCATTGGCGGAGATCACTCATACTATCTATTGGCCCATCTTGGTATATATGGTAAATTAATTATAGCTATAATGGCATGAATAGGTTAATTAGTCATTGTTGGCATGTAAATATTTGAGTTATAACTAGCCATTGGAATGACTAGTGATGGACACGTATAGTATATGCTTGAAGTGGTTGCTTGATAAAAAATTATATTGGCATATTGATGATCAAATTAAGTTAGCATATTTGATAAAATATGTATACAAGTGAACATGGTAATTTAAGTAAATCTGTATACTTAGTTATATGAGGTATAATATCATGTATATGACTTGGATTTTAAGTTGGTTTAAATGACCTATATTGACTTGTGAATATGTTAAAGTGTTGGTATAGGTGGATGACAATTTGGGTGAGAAATGTGGCTTGGAAAATAGCCTATTTTCGTCCACATGAGTAGAGACACAAGCATGCATCTTAGCCGTGTGTGACACACGGCCTAGCACATAGGCGTGTGGCCTGGCCGTGTGTCCCCTGTATATTTAAAATGTCAAAACAGAATACTCAGAATTGATCACACACCTGGCACATGGGCGTGTGACTTGGCCATGTGACCTCCGCACCTATACACAACTTAGCACACAAACATGTGACTTGGCCATGTGACCTAAGTTAGAGAGTCACACGGCCTAAAACGGCCTGACTACACGGGTGTGTGACCCCTGCACCTATGGAAATTTTGAAATATTACGAAAAATTTTCTAAGTACTCGGTTTAGTCCCGACCTGATTCTAATGTATGATTTGGGCCTCGAGGGCTCATGTAAGGGACTATATGATTAAATTTGATTGAAATTTGATTTGAATGTTAAATGCTTGTGAATGTCTATTACTTGACCTGTAAACTTTGGTAATGCTCCGTAACACTATTTTGGCGACGAATTCGGGTTAGGGGTGTTACATGCATGGTCATGGCATAATTCTAAAAAAGGGGCGGATAAACTGCATTTTTTACTGGGGTTTTCTACTTGTCCTAGGGCAATGATGGGAAACCTTATGCGATGTGAGTTTAGGCAAATCCATATCGTAAACACTACAGTTTATAAGGTGCCTGGGTGGTACTATGTTAGCCTTTATGGTGTATTTTGATAGCTTTTGTGGCATTTTGTTAGCCTTTTGGCATATTCCATATGTTGCCTTTGTGGCATATCTTTGTCTAGCCCTTATAGTGTATTCTATTAAATCTATGATAATGATATAATCTGTCAAAAGTTATTTGGTATTAAAAGTTCTATGTTGAAATCGAATAAATCTTAAAGGAAGTTCTTGAAAGAAGTATGGATCAATATGTTTAAAGAGGGTATCTGTCGTAGTTATCTGTCAGTTTATTATAAGGGCATATTCGGTTTAAGAGTTCGTTAGGTTGAGTTATTCGTGATATTAAGGTGGAAATCTGAGTTATCTAGGATTTATTGTATATGATTAGTATCATGTCTTGTTGTGAGACTTGAAGGAATATGAGTTGTTCGTTATTTTGGAGGTCTTATGCCCTGTAACAAAGACGTGTGGAATTCTTCTGAATGATCTGAAGTATATCTCATCATTATGAGTATGTATTGGGAAGGATCAAAGTACAATCCAATTTAAGGTCTAATTTAGCAAGAATAGTATAGGAATTTGCCAGAAGTATGGACAGTAAGTGGTATTCGCTAAGAATGATGTTTGCGGCTAACTATTCTAGAATAACTTTTTTAAATTTTATTTGAAGAGAAAAAAAAAGGTACTATCACCTGTTAAGATCTAGAGACAACTAAACAATTAGATGAATGATGATACGTTAAAAATTATAAATGGCGTATAAGTATGCAATCATATAATTGGCAATGTGAAGGTATTCGCCAAAGACAAATATGAGGAAACTCAAATATTCAATATGAGAAATTCAACATAATAAGTTAAAAAGGTATGTTGTGTCAAATCTGACTAAGTTCCTCTGACTTATGAAATGTTATGTTTATATTTCAGGTGTTTCTATTTAAGTGTGTTCGCCGAGTGGGACAAGCCAGGAGTACGCCAGAGAAGCGATGAAAAGGGAAACTATGCATATAGTAGACCTAATTGGACAAGTGGCGTAATGTAGGATTATGCCATATGGGTTTGTTTTATTAAACTTATGTATTGTAATAAATCATTATAGATATGATGTATTTGGTTTAAATACATTTTCTTATTTCTTTAATGATAATGATTTATGGTAAACTAAGGAAAATGTCTTATGTTAAAAGCCTAAGAAGGTTGTTTAGAAATTTTGTTAAGTGAATTGTGTAATAACACTCAAGATCCGGACTCAGAGAATAGGATTGTGTTAAAGGCGTTACAAGTAGGGACTTGTATCTATGCTAGACAGTGGTCCCTCCCTTGTTTTGAGTTGTCATAACCCTCGGGGAACCATACTCAATCCTGATCACCTCCAAACACCTGCAAATAATTTTAAAACACTTCTAAATTGATTTTAAATGCTTGGTAATGAATTGAAATATTTGGAAATGATTTATATGAATAAATCTTTGGTTGATTTCTTATTGCATTCAAAGCATATATTAGTCTAAATTCCTCTGGCAACAAATATGATGTCTCGCATTCGGACCTGACAATTGGGTTGATTGTGAGGTGTCACACAAATAAAAAAACTATCTAGAGATTAAATAAGGCAGAAAGCTTGTTTACTAAGCATAATCAAATTAAAGCGATGTAAATAATGAAAACCCATGCCTCCAAACCTCTTAGGAGCACACAATCTATCCCAAGCAGTCCAATGAATACCTTTTCGATCATTAAGAGTTGAATCCCACCAGAAGGAATTAATCGTTTCTTAAAGGCCATCACATATTTTGGGGGAAGACAAAACACACAATCATTCATTAAATAGGGATCTACTAAACAACATTTTTAAGTAATATCTCTTTGTCGACCCTTAAAAGCATCTTATTCTTCCAATTGAAAATTCACTTGCTTAAGTGTTCCTAAATAAACGAGAATACTAAACTCTTATTACTATTAGAGTAGCTAATAAGTTAGTTAGACTGTTAAGTCTGTTAGGTTGTTAAGTCTAGTTGTTAGTTAGTTGTTAGTCTTACTCTCTATTAAATAGCAGATGTACTCAGAGTTCAAGATATGAAAAAATGTATTATTCTTGATCATTGTCATCTCTTTAGGTGCATCTTTTTATAGTTTAACATGGTATCAGACGTCCACTGATTCGTAGAGTTTTTTTTCTTCATCTCTCTTCCTTTCAGCCTGTCCGCCGCGCACTCCGCTACACCAGTGATGTCCTCTACGCTTGTTGATGGAGTTGTTGATAGTAGGTTCTTTTCTACCAAGAAAATAAGTATTCTTCTTTATGATACTACTTACTTGTTATGGCGCCAGCAAGTTCTTTTGGTAATCAAGATATATAAACTTCAACAGTTCTTGGATACACGTACTATTCCCCCTCCTTCGCTCATTCCGAATGCTGATGGTGTACTTCAGGAGAACCCTGAGTTTGCTAAGTTTGAGCAGTAGGACAGTGCACTTGCTTCATGGCTTCTGTCCTCCGTCAGTCCAACTGTTCTTCCCCATTTTATTGGTATGGACACTTCTGCTCAAATCTGGACTGCTATTGTTAGTCTGTATGGCAGCAAAACTACTTCTAGGTTAATTTTTTATAGACACGCCTTACACTCTCAGCGTAAGGGTGATCTGTCTATGAGAGATTTCTTGATGAAGATTAAGGGGGTACTACGATAACCTTGCCAGTTGTAGAGTGGCCATTAGTGATCATGAGCATGTCATTGTTATTCTCAATGGCTTGCCATCTGAATATGAGTCGGTCAGCACGATCATCACAGCCAGTCCAATTCCTTACAATGTTCAGGTTGTAACTACTATGCTCCTTGATGCTGAAGCTCATCAGCAGGTTGTCATGACTGAGGTTCCTAGCTTTGCCAACATAGTGACCCACCAATTTGTCGATATAACTACTTTTTCACCAGCTTATCGCCCCTTCCTACACTCGAGGTCGTGGGCTTGGTCGCTCATCAGGTTCGCGGTTTCAATGTCAGTTATGGGGCAAGCAAGGTTATCTTGTGGACCATTGCTACTATCAATTCGATGCTTCCTACAAAAGTGCAGGCTACAAACCTCCTCCTTCACCATAAGCAAATGTTTGCATGTCTGGTCCTGGTTCTCACATGGTCCATTGGATACCGTCCTCTGTGCCTACCTTGAATTCTGCTTCTGCTCCCCAACTAGGTTGGTATTTCCCACCTGCTTCAGTACCTACTTGGCCAAACCCGTTTCTGGTCAATTCTTCACAGCCTGTTAGTGCGACTACTTCAAAAACTCCTCCGTAAGCTCTTATTGCAACTCCTGAGATTGTTAGTGATAATGCTTGGTATCAAGATTCTGGCGCAACACACCATCTTACTCATTCAACTCCTTCAATAGGTGAGAGCACTTCCTACAACAGTCCAGGTAAAGTGTATATTGGTAATGGTGCTGCACTCCCTATTTTATCTACTGTTCAGTCTTCTTTGCTCACTCGTACAAGACCATTATACATGCGATCTTTAGTGTTTGTACTTGGTATAACAAAAAATCTATTGTCTGTATCTAAGTTCACAAAAGACAGTCAAGTGATATTTAAATTTCTTCCTACACAGTATCGGATGCATGATCTAAACACCAAGGAGGTGCTTCTTCAGGGATCCGTGCGCCATGGCCTCTACAAACTACACTTACATGACTTGTCTCATAATAGACTGTCTTCTGAATCGACTCATTGTTTTACAACAAGCTTGAATGTTCCTTTACATATATGGCATGCTAGATTAGGCCATCCTTGCAAAACTACACTTGCAAAGGCTCTAGGAAATTGTAATATACCTCTTGGTTCAAATAATGAAATGTCTCATTGTGTTGCCTGTCATCTGGGCAAAGAGCATAAGTTGCCATTTCAGAAGTCCTTCACTGAATATACTGCCCCTCTTCAATTGATAATTGCTGATGTTTGGGGACCAGCACTGGTCCCCTCTAATGGTTTTTACTATTATTTTGCATTCACTAATGCATATACACGTTACACTTGGGTCTATTTTCTAAAATAGAAGTCCAAAGTGCTCACTATCTTTCCTCAGTTTCATAGGCAAGTTGAACAAACTCTAGGTTGTAAACTTAAAACTTTGCAAACGGATGGGGGCAGAGAGTTTAAGGTGTTGAAGTTGTACTTAGCTCAACAAGGAATTATGCATCGGTTTGCTTACCCTTATACATCTACACAAAATGGTATTGTTGAACGCAAACACAGACAAATCGTATAAGCTGGTCTCTCTATACTGTCTCATGCAGCAATGCCTTTAACCTACTGGAATGATGTCTTCAGCAGTGCTGTCTATTTGATAAACAGGTTACCTTCCTATCTTCTTGACAATGTCTCACCATATGAAAAACTATTTCAAGTTCTACCAACTTATTCATTCCTGCATGTCTTTGGGTGCATGTGTTTTCCTAACCTCTGGCCCTATAACTCTCATAAGCTACAATTTCGGTCAACACCATGTACATTTCTAGGTACTCTCCATTGCACAAAGGCTACAGATGTCAAGATGGTAGTGGCCGTGTGTATGTCTCCCATCATGTCACCTTTAATGAAGCTGTCTTTCCTTTTAAAACCATCACCTCTAAGCCTGTCTCTCACCCTCCTACATCCCAAACTAGTTATCGGTTGCTTATTTTATCTTCAACATTACCATCCACTATTAATCCACCATCTATACATAACCCTACAACTCAAGCCACCCCGTTGCCAACTGCATCATAGTCTCCCCCACCTAGTCAAATGTGCTCTTCTTCAACAACCTCTATTCATAGCACGTCCTGTAACAATCACCTCCTCCAACCACCTCTACCAATATGTGTCCCAACTAATTCCCATCCTATGGTCACCTGTAGCAAAGCAGGGATTTTTAAACCTAAAGCATACATGAGTACAATAACCAGCATCTCTGACTACACTCCTGTTTACATCCATGAAGCAATGACCCATGAGTCTTAGAAAGCCGCTGTGCATAATGAGCTACATGCACTGCTTCAAAATCGCACATGGAGCCTCTGTTCACTGCCTGACAATCGACGAGCAATCGGCTGCAAATGGTTGTTTAAAGTGAAGAAGAAGGCTGATGGCTCTATAGACAGATGCAAAGCTCGTTTGGTTGCTCAACATTTCTCTCAGCATGCTGGGGTTGATTTTCGAGATACCTTCAGTCCAGTGGTACGAGCGGAAACTATTCGAACTATTCTTGCTATTGCAGTCATGAAAGGGTGGCCGTTGAGACAAGTAGATGTCAACAATGCTTTCCTCAATGGGGAGTTGACTGAGGAGATATACATGAACTAGCCACCTGGGTTTGAGGAGACAAGTCCAAATGGTCAGAAGTTGGGCTATAAGCTCAACAAGGCTCTCTATGGCTTAAGATAAGCTCATCGGGTGTGGTTTCAAACGCTTAAACAGTATTTGGTTGGACAACTTGGCTTTCGTGCGTCAAAAGCTGACCCTTCACTATTCATTCGAGCTACTTCAGAGAGTTATTTGTTACTTATGGCATATGTCGATGACATTGTCATTATAGGCAATTCCAGTAAGGCAATTGATAGTATTATCCATCAACTTCATCTCAAGTTTGCTCTTAAAGACATGGGCCAACTCAATTTTTTCTTAAGTATCACTGTTCGACATGCTTCTCAGGGGTTTTTCTTGAATAAAAAAAATACGTCACTGAGATACTCCATAAGACTGGGATGACAGGAGGATTAGCTACACCAACCCCTATGGTGAGCCTTCCAAAGCTAGTTGCTTCTGATGGCAGTCCTCCATTTGCTGATGGATATCTGTATTGCAGTATTGTTGGTATGCTTCAATATGTTTGCATTACACGTCTTGATTTGTCCTTTTGTGTTAATAAACTTAGCCAATATATGAATTCTCCAAGTAAGTCTCACTAGAAGGCTGTCAAACTTGTGTTGAGGTATCTTCTTGAAACTTTAGATCATGGATTGTATCTCTCCAAGGGTCTATTTGCGTTAGTCTATTATTCTGATACTGACTGCGCGTCCTCGGTTGAAGATCACTATTCCACCACTAGTTATATTGTTTACTTAGGGGCCAATCCTGTCGCATGGTGCTCCAAGAAGCAACTAGTTGTATCTAGATATTTGTCTGAAGCAAAATACCGAAGCCTAGCCAATTGTGTGTCTGAGTTACTATGGGTCAAGCAGTTGTTAGATGAACTCAACATGCCTCTTTATCAACCTCCGGTGGTCTGGTGTGACAACACCTCTACTGTTTCAATGGCTGCAAATCCCACACATCATACCAAGGTTAAGCACGTGGAGATTGATCATCATTTTGTTCGAGAGAAAGTTCTTGAAGGAACACTGCAGGTCAACTTTGTCCTTTTTGAAAAACAAATTGCAAATGTCCTCACCAAGCCCATCACGCCCAAGTAGTTTGCCACCTTTTGACATGCTCTTTGAGTTTTACCCAGTGATGAATGTGTTTTACAAGAAAAAAGACTTTTTTGAAGAAACCAGGAGAATGTTAGAGTAGCTAATAAGTTAGTTAGACTGTTAAGTCTAGTTGTTAGTTAGCTGTTAGTCTTACTCTCTATTAAATAGCAGATGTACTCAGAGTTCAAGATATGAAAAAAATGTATTCTTCTTGATCATTGTCATCTCTTTAGGTTCATCTTTTTATAGTTTAACAATTACAACCCACCAACGATGGTGGACCATGATAACGATCATGGTCAATCGATCCAAAAACACCCAACGAAGCCATAATGGAATTCCAAATATAAGGTCTAGTATTTCAGCTGAACATAATTCTAAACTTGTGAAATTTGATAGCGTGCCCCGAGGCAGCCTCATAACAATTTAGAATATTCTCCACAACATTGCATTTCGAATCTAATGCCTAAAAGAATAAAAAGTTGTTGTCCACAAAGAACAAATGCAATAAGATTGGCCCTCAATGATACACTGAGATCCCATGTAGATCATCCCTCGCTTTGGCCTTCCAAAACGGAGACCTTCCATATAGAGGATAAACAAATAAGGAGACAAAAGGCCCCCTTAATGCAACCCCTGATTAGGAGTGATCGGTTCGACCTTTTGCTCATTAAACAAAACCAAATAACTGAGAGTGCTCACAACAAGCATTATCCAATTGATCCATTTTATATCAAAACCCATTTTCCTTGTAATAAAATGAGGAAGCACCAATCAACCTAGTCTTAAGCTTTTGCTAATGTCTATCTTCAAAGCAACTTCTCCAACTCTTCCTCTCCTTTTTATATAATACTTATTTTATCATTTTTACGAATTACATATACATTATCAATTATATAATTTATTAATTTTTTTGTAAAAATTTATGCAATATGCAATATGCAATATGTAATATTCATTTCATTAATTTTATGTATCGCATACAAAAATTATGCTAAATAAAATTTATGTTCCGTTTGATAGGAACATTATTTTTTACACATGTTTTAGTAAATGGGTTAGCAATAAATTAATTCAATTAATAATATTTAGTCACTTCTATGATTTATTTTTAGCAAAGAAGTTTTTCTCGTCCTTCTAATTTTAAATTTAAATTTGTACTAATTATATTTTTATTTTATATCTAATTATTGTAATATATGTATACACTTTTTCTCATGTAGTCAAACAATATTTTAATTCATGTTTAATTTAATTGGGAGTGGTATAATAAATCATAAGCCTCACATTTGAGCTTGGGTTGATCACTTTAAAACTTTGGACATGGTTTTAAGTTTTGTTTGGATCAAAGCATATTTGTACTAATAAAAGTATTTATTTGATTTGATTTTAAAATATATTTATATGAATTAAAAATTTAATTTAAATGAGTTTAAGCGGTTGACAACCTGAAACCTAATTTTAGAAAAACCAATCATACTCTATCAAATTCATAAATACATGTAAATGAAAATAAAATTTACCACAACTTGGTATAATCTAAGTTTAATTAACTGGTTTTTTTATTCATTTGTTTGCTTCCTGTTAAGAAAATAAATAAAATAGAATACAGTAAAGTAAAATATACCTTTTCCTTGGAAAAGAGAAAAACAACCCTTTTCCTCATAAAGAAAAAAAAAAAACCATTACATTTATATACGTAATATGTTCCCGTTAACTACCTGCATGAAAATAATCATGAAACTCCTATATCAGATAATTAGTTGTATTACATTTATTTTGGCTTGAATGTTAGATATGTTTTGTTCCTTTTGATTTATCGTTATTATGACACTAAATAAGCAAGGAATAAAAACATCAACTTTGATTTGGACATTATATAAAGAAGAAAAACATCTATTATTACATGAAAGAAAAACATGTTTGAGATGTTTTTACATTGGGCAAAGATAATAAATATATTGTTGATTACATGCATCTTCATTTTCTTAATAACCATTCCAACTGCTGCCATAAAACGACATTACACATGGGAGGTGACTTACGAGTACAAGTCTCTTGATTGCTACGAGAAACTGGCAGTGGCCATTAATGGAATGACGCCGGGGCCAACTATCTCATCTGTGCAGGGAGATACAATCGTCGTCGACGTTATCAACAATTTGCTCATGATAAATGTCGCAATCCATTGGCATGGAATCCGCCAGGTTTTTGCCATTTTGAAGTTACATTTCTTAATGTTTATATTTATTTGGTAAAAGTTCCTTTCAATTTTGAAATTAAATTGATCAAATTGTTGTCTCTCAAAAAAAATAAAGAATTTTAATCCATGTCAATTTCAAAAGTGAGTAATTAAGGACAATTAATCATGACGTTAATGTTTTCCATCAATTATACATGATTTTGAATGGTATATTAACAAATTTAGTACTCAAAGTTTACACATTTTGTCAATTTAGTTTTAATTTAACAAATTTATCTCGCAATATTTGTGTAAATATGTAACTATTAGGTTAAATTCATTGAACTTTTTAAAATTAAGGCCAAAATGATAAAATATGTAAACATCAAAGGCTAAATTTGTTATTATACTAATTAAAATTATGTACAATTTATGGAATACATTAACATTGTGATTAGTTATTCTTAATTATTTATTTTTTTAAATTGACAAAAATTAAATTGCTCTAATTATTTTAAAAATTAATTTGCCAAAATTTGAAATTAAGAGAAAGTGGAGAATTATTTTACCTATTTGTTTTAAATGATATAATAGAAAATTGTTAATAGAATGAATTATGTTTGTGAACTACTGAACACAGCGTGGAACACCTTGGAGTGATGGAACGGATGGCGTTACACAGTGTGCAATCATGCCAGGGTAACAATCATCTTACCTCACATCAATTAAACTTTAAATTAAAAAGTACATCTTTTCGTTTATAGTAAATTAATTTTATTTGGATTCTTGCCATAGTTTCAAAGTTTCAATCAATTGTTCTAATGAAAAAAAAAAAAAAAACATATCCAAGGTTAAGATTTTCAATTTTCCATTCATTTTAATAAAATTTAAAATATCTAATGTTAAATAAATACCAAATATAATATAATATATATAATTTAATGTTGTCTTTAACATAAAACTAAAAGATTAAAGGTATTAATAATTTCAATTTTTAAAAATGGAATGAATTAATCAATTTCGAATTGAGTTTTTTTATCTGTTAAATATTTTAATCATGTTAAATCGATATTGATTCAATTAATTTTTTAAAATATTATTTTTGAAAAATAAGAAATATTATTATAAAGATATTTTTATGTTTTACATTTGTATATAAAATTTATAAATAACAATTTAAGCTAGAACAAACTAGAAAATGAGACTTAAAAGTCTCAAAACTTCAACTTTGTCATTTTAACCAACGTGTTATTAGTTTTTTGTATATATAAATATAATTTTTATATAATATTTTCACGCAAATTGAATATGTGAATAACCTAGTATTCATAATCATTATTCCTTTAAAAATTAATTTTAGATTAGATGTGTAACACTAGCATGTAGTGTTAATTAAATTTAATGATATTAAAGCCCAAACATATACCTAAGTTTGTATTTGGTTAAACATTAGGCGGGGACATACATGTACCATTCACATTATGGAATGAAAAGAGGAGGATTATATGGGATGATAAATGTTTCAGTTCCAGAAGGAGTGACAGAGCCCTTCAACTATGATGTGGATCATGGGATTATTCTCAGTGATTGGTACCATCATTCAGCTTATGACCAATCAACTGCTTTGTCCTCCATTCCTTTTCAATGGATTGGCGAGCCTCTGGTATATCAACACACTACCCATGCAACACTTGAACATGCACAACTTTTCTAAACTATTCTTTTTTTCTTTTTGGTTATATTTCAGTCATTATTGATAAATGGCAAAGGGAACTACAGTTGTTCTGGCTTAGCACCAGGTATTTGTAACTCAACAAATCTTCAATGTTCTCCCTCGACACTTACTGTAATTCCTGGAAAAATCTATCGGTTAAGGCTTGCTAGCTTGACATCCTTATCATCTCTTAGCTTCCAAATTGAGGTATCTTATTCCAACTCTTCGTGTTTCTTCAAGTACAACATACAATTCTTTGAATATATGTGTTTGTGTTAAATATGTGTAAATATCCGCCACTTTAAATTGTTAGGAATAATGTAAAGAAAAGTAATCAAAATAGAGTATGAGGCATTAGATACTTTCTTTAAATGGTTTCATCCCTCCAGGATATTATATGGTTTTGATAGATACATCGACATAATAATTACATGTGTGTTATCAATTTGTAACATGTTATTTGAAAAATTATTTATTTAAATAATCATATTTTTAGATTATGTAATTAAGATAATTAGTATTGCTAATGCTAATAATTTTATATCTAAGGCTTTTAATGATTGCTGTATATAAATTTGAACAACTTTTGCAAAGCTTGTTATTTATATACATAATTATTTAGAGGAATTATTTATTGAATGTCTCTGGTTAATATTTAAATCATTATTTATGAGAACAAAGTTTCTTATTTCAATATAAGATTATGTTGATTTACATGCTACAACACTTACACCCATCAAGTCAATAAGTTATAATAAAAACTCTTCATTACAATTGACTTTTGGTCAACAGCTAAATATTTCTCATCTTAGAATTTTTGGATGTGTTGTATATTTTCCAAAAACTTCACCACAACACACAAACATGGGTCCCCAAAGGAGGTTGAGAATATATGTTGGTTATAAATTTTCTTCTATAATTAAGTATCTCGAACCATTAACTGGGGATGTATTTATTGCACAATTCGTTGATTGTAATCTATGATAATTAAGACCCTGTAAATTGTGTTATGTAACATTACATTAAATGTTATGCCTTTACTAACATAATTATTAGCATAAATTGTGTTTTTACATAACATTATCTTTCACTAAATGTTATGTCTTTGCATAACACGATTCTTTAGAGTGATACATACTTTCAACACAATTATTCTAATAAAAAAAGAAAAATTCTAAAAATACATATAAAATATTAAAATTTTAATCAAATGAAATTACAACACTAAAAATATCAAGCCCCAAAACTCTAAATACACATCTTCTAAGATATATAAAATAAAATCCCATTAAATGAAATTATCTTATTTGTTTATTCATAAAGAATATATTATTTTATACTATCTATTCTTTTCGTTTGAATAAATCAGTAACATTGCAGATTACTTACACTAACTGACAATTGAACTGGAATTTGAAACAATTGTCCTGTTGTGAAATGCAAGACCATGAGATGACAATTATTAAAGCTGATGGAGAATATGTGGAACCTTTCGTCACTAAAAACCTATTTATATACTCAGGGAAGACATATTCAGTTCTAGTAACAGCAAACCAAGACCCATCCAAGAATTATTGGACCACCATTAATGTAGTTAGTCATAAGCCTAAAACCCCAAATGGCTTAGCCATTTTCAATTACTTAACCAATTATTTTCTTCAACCTCCCCCAACCAATCCACCCATAGGACCAATTTGGAATGACACAAACTCCCAACCCAACCAAAGCTTAACCATTAAAGCTCACAAAGGCTTCATTGTAACCCTTCCAAGAAAACTAGACAGGATCATTGTACTCCTTAACACACAAAACACAATAAATGGTTACCTTCATTGGTCCTTAAACAACGTTTCCCATATCCTTCCAACCACCCTTTACCTTATTGCCTTGAAAGAAAACATGAGTGATGTTTTTGATCCAAGTCCACCACCTGAAGATTACGACTCTACAAATTTCGACATTTATAGTGTTGCAAACAACACAAATGCTATCTCAAGCACATCCATTTACAAGTTGCAATTTAACTCTACCGTGGATATTATATTGCAAAATGCAAATTCCATGACGCAAAATGTTAGTGAGACACATCCCTGGCATCTTTATGGGCATGATTTTTGGGTGCTGGGATATAGGGAAGGGAAATTCAACTTGTCAAGGGATGTTGAAAAGTATAATTTGGTTGATCCAATTATGAAGAACACAGTGGCTCTTCATCCATATGGTTGGGTTGCTTTGAGGTTCCAAGTAGATAATCTAGGTGTATGGAGTTTCCATTGCCACATTGAAGCCCATTTCTTCCTTGGGATGTTAGTGGTTTTTTAATCTGGGTGGAAAAGATTAGAGATATACCTAACATCAATTATGGTTGTGGTAAAACCAAAGCCATGGTCTAGCCATAGTTTTCATATATTTGTGACGTTTTATTATATTTCCTAACGAGATTATATTTCCTAACGAGTCCTACTTTTTTTCTTTCTATCTTTTTTACAACTCTAATTCAAACTCAACCTATTCCGGAGAAAGGTAAACACCACTTGGGGTTCTCTCCAGAGTCCTACTTATCATGAATATAAAGATTTAATAAATTTAATAGTTTTTTTGTACTTTCATCTAAGGAGAAGGAAAAAAATTATAGTCGCTCAATTTTCTCAAACCAAATCTGTAATATCCCTAACCTGTCTTCGTCATCGGATTAAGGTTATGAAGTATTATTTTACAATTCAAAACATTTAACATCAAAACATAAATTAATAAATAATTTACATGTTAACATTTGATAACATAATTTAATTATAGCATAAAAATTCTTATAGGCCTTAAATCAAGCCTAAGAGACCCTAAAAATAGTTTAGAAACATTTAGGGACTAATTCAAAATAAAACACAAAAGTTTGGAAAATTTGAAAATAGGAGTCGCACGATCGTGAGACATAGCCCAATCCATGTGAGCATTCAAACTATAGGACATATGGTCGTGTCCTAGCTCGTGTGTTTGCCTATATAACTCACTGACTTGGGTCACATGGCTATGTGCCAGAACGTGTGAAACATGCACCTGAAATTAATATGACACGTGACTGTGTGGGGTGGCCATGTGTGGCACATAGCCTTGTGATAGCCTGTGTCCCAGGCCGTGTGCAGCACAAATTTCCCCTAAATAAAGTCATTTCAAAACCCTATTCTTGCACACTAAGACACACCATTTCTACAAACATTCATATAATCAAAACACATTTCAATCGCACTCAAAACATACCAAATCAGTCATCCAATAAGTTCTAACCAATGTACCAACAATAGGTACCACAACCACAATCAACATTATTTCATTTCATCATTTCCAAAATCAACCATTTAGCACATTTCTAGCATACCAAATAACCATTTCTTTTTCATAATATTAACCCATAAGCCATTTACTTTCAAGATGCATGATTAAAGTAACCAAAACGCACATCTCATTTGATCTAATTGCCTATCCAATGTACCCTCATTGTTACCACAATTTAAACGTCCAAACAAATCCATACTCAAAATTTACAAGACATTATCAAAGTCTCCATTTCATCACATATGTTTACCATATATCAAGCTAATCGCTAAAGGTATTTAACTAATGACCAAAAGCACATCAAGTTTCAAACATGCATCAAAGATACTAAACATTTATAACCATAAAGCTTACTCAAACTAACTTATAAACAGCATCATCATAAACAAAATAACTTAAGGGCTCTTAGTTCATGCCATTTATAACCCGGCATTAATATATCCAAATCTTCTACCTAGATAAAGGATGGATAGTGTGAATATACTCTAACTTGATTCCAACCGATCGAGCTTTCCAACAATCTACAAGACAAGGAAAAACAACTATGAAAGCAACCAATGCTTAGTAAGCTCGTATAAAGGAAACTTAACTTACAGAACATAAATGATTAAACTATTAAAACATTGCTCATTTAAAATTTTGCATACTTTTCCTTTCAATTCACAACATACCACAAGGTTAGCAGGTGTATTAAAGAGCATATCTAATCAATTGAACATGAAACATATCAATATGAAGTTCAATACAAAATTCCTCAATCTATTATCAATAGTAATTAATAACATTGACGAACTCACTCGTCGAATTTGTGGTTTCAAAACCACTGTTTTTGACACCACTGAAAAACAGGATGTTACAAAATCTTAGTCTTATTATTGATGGCATTGACCTCCGAACAGGTTGTTGGTTGCAACTTTTTCAAAAGTATTATTCAATTTTCTTTAGGTTAATATATACATAGGTAGCTAAACTTGGAAACTTGTATCTACATGGTACCTGTAATGACTTGATTTCCAGTGGTGTCAGAAAATGTGATATTAGAATCCCATTTCATAAACCGAGTCATTATGAAAATATATTGAAGTTCAATCACTATAGAGTTTTAATTAAGAAAAGACATGAGGACTTAGATAGTAATTATTCGAAGGAACAAAATGTTTATTTAACCAATTTTTAATATAATTTAATGGAGAATTACGTTGATTTCCACTTGGCCTTGGTTTATGATTAAAAAAATATATAAAAAACTTAATTAAGTTAACTAAGCATGATTAATCTAATTAATTAAGATAATTCATCTTAAAATATAAAGCAAATTAGTGGATGGAAAGATGGCCTTGTCATCTTCCTTTCCAAGTCATGAGCTACTAAAAGAAAGAAGAAAGAAAAAACAAGTTTCTTTGTCATTCGGCCATCCAAATTGAATAAGGTAATTAAGCCTTTTCATTCAAATTTTTATAAATTTATGATCATGGGAGCTTGATTTAGCTAGCCCATATATCAATTTGTTCAATTTTTAAATTTTTAGCAAGTTGCCATTATAGAGAAATTGATGAGTTAGGCTTAAATTTGATAGATATTAAGCTTAAATCATGAAAAGGACTAGATTGTAAAGCTTAATAAGTTTGATAGTTAACTTGTTACATTATGGACCAAATTGAATAAATTGAAAACCTATTATGAAATTATGCTAGGAATAAAAAGTACAGGGTTTCTAATGAAATAATGTGAAATCAAATTTTGATCTAAAATTAAATATCAAAAGATATACTTATCATAAGTTCAAGGACTAAATTGAATAAAATAAAAAAATATTCGTGGCTTTGTATTTGGATGTAGATTAAATGAAACCTGATATTGTTTTATTTATTGAATTATAAATCGTAGAAAAAACGATGTCAAGCCGTTGAGAGGGAAAAGAAAAGTGAGAGTCGTCGACGAGTGATGTGAGATTTCAGTTTGTACTATTATAATTCGAGATCAATTATATTCATGTGACATTGCATGATTGAGTATCGAGGTGAGTTAATAAGAATTGTATGAATTGGGTTGCTATGATTGATATTAATTATCGAGGTAGTGGACTAAATTGAATAAAATGGAAAGTATTATGATTTAGTGGTATATAATTTGAAATATAAGAATAGATTGAAACATGCTATATGATATGAGATATTGTGTGTAGATGATGAATTGAAATGTGATTTTTTAATTGAATGCAAAATTATATGTTAATTGAATTTAATTGAAATGAAGTGAGATAAATGATTATTATGTGATAGTACAATGTACAGAGTATGAAAATACAAATGTGACTCATTATAATGTATGATAGGTAAATGTAAATTATTGCAAGGTATGAATATATAAATATGAATGATTACAAGGTATGATAATGCAAATATGAATATTTGATGCCCATGTGAACTTAGTAAAATGTTAGGCCATGATTGACACTGATAACTCTTGAAAAGAGTTATAATTCATACTCTTAGACTTAATTAGTTGCTTGTACTTCAGTAAAATTAGCTTTATTTTAGGTAATTGCACGACCATTTCTAGTCAACTGAGCGGTGCATCTAAGAACTTGAGATGGTGATTACTTTATTGCATCTTTGCTTTTAATTGCTTGTGAGAAGGTCTTGTTGTAGCTGAATGACAGGTTTAAGGGAGAATGATAGCAGATGATAGAGGTTTACTGAGGCATTATGAGAGGTTGCCATGGCAATATTGGTGAAGAAAACGAAAAACATCCAATTAGCAATGAGAACACTCAGCATTTGGTCCCTCATATGCATGTGTAATGGAGAATACTCACCTCAAAATTAGGGAAAAAGCAATAATTGGCTAATGAATTTTACCCTAGAGGACAACCCAAGTATAAAAGGCAATGAAAAAGAAAAAGAAGAAGGACGGCGAGAGCTAGGACAGAGGTCTCATTGTGGCAAGAAGGGTAAGTTAAGCTAACTGTGAACTTTGGTGAAGACGAGCAACAAGACGTTGAGTTGGAGGGATTGGAGTTTTTAACCCATATTTCTTCCTTTGCATTTGTTTTAATTCTCCTGTTCTAAACTGATATTTTGGGATATTGAGGATTCTATTCTTGAATTTGTGTAGCCTAACTATGAGCTAACTTAATATGGTTAGGGTTTGCTTTAGATGATGTTTTAACTTTGATTAATGTTTACGGGTTAATATGGTTTATATTACTACTTTACTCAATGGTTGTTTTTGTTTAAATGCTTAAGAGATTGTTGATGAATGCTCAATATGTCTTAAGGTAGTTTGACATCAACATAATTAGGTTACTTGGATCGAAGTTGGGTAATATAAGTGAGTGTTAAGTGAAATAGTCGTGTAAACTCTAGACATAGAGCCTTACCTTATACGATTTAGAGGGTTGAGCTTTAGTAGTAGTTACTAATTTTGAGCCTATAAACATATAGTGCCTTAGGGGTGAGTAACTTGAGGTCTTGCTTTTGACAGAGGTAAACCACATTAGTACCCACTCGAGCAGTAAGTTCGCCATAGTTTTGTCGCGGCACTGTTCACGAGTTAGAACAGATCCCTTAGTAAACCCAACCTTCACAACTAATATTCCAACCTTGCTAAAGTCTTTAGTACTCTTGTTTGATTTGTTGCAATGATAATCTGTAATAGCCCATTTTCGGTAAAATTAGAATAGTGGTTTCGAGACCACAATTCCAATTCTGGAAAGGAAATTTATTTTAATATTATTTTATGATTTATAGTATGATAATAATGTCGTATGAAAATTTCATAAAGAAATTTTACCGATTATATGTTTAATTTGATAAAGGACCAAATTGCACAAAGTGCAAAAATTGAGTTCTAATAGCTAAAGGGATTAAATAGCTATGGAATTCAAAATTTGAGGTCTTTAAATGGTAAATAGACCATTAAAAATGATTAGTTGTTAAGGATGATGATTCATCCATGGAAAATAAAGTAAAGAAAAAGATGAAATTGGAAAGTGAAAAAAATAAAGATGATAAATGATAAAAAAAAAATGAAAATATCATCAATTTATCATCTTATTCCCCAAAAATACATGGAAACCCTAGGAAAGAGAAAACAAGCTTTCTTGGCTTAATTGGGTAAGTAATCTTGTCCCGTATTTAGTAATTTTTATATTTTCGAGATCGGAATAACTTAATCTATCTATTTTGGGGATTAATTTGTAAAGATATCAAAGTATAGAAATTTTTTCAATGGATGTAAATGCTGAAATTTTGAAATTTAGGGTTGAAAATGAAAGGTTGTTGATAGGTAAACAACTTTTGTAAAGTGAATCTTGATGAAATTATGATTTTAGGATTAAATTGTAAAGTTGTAAAATTCATGGACAATTTTGAATTTTTATGAAATACATGGGCTATAAATGTTACATGTAAAATTTGGCTAGGCTTGGAATAATGATTAAATTTCATGAATTTCATTTTCCGAGCCTAAGGATGAAATAGTCATTACTTAAAAGTGTAGGGGCAAGATGGCAATTTTGCCTAAGATGTGAGTTGGAATGAATTGAGTATGAATTGTATTAAATTATTGTTAAATTTACTCATATAGATTCAGATATACCAAATTCAGAGTTAGAGTGAAGAAAAGAGAAAGTGCCGGATTAGTAGATTTTACGTACACGAACATTTATTGGGGTAAGTTCGTGTAACTAAATTGTGTTTATTTTCATGCTTGAATTGAGTGTGGTATGTGTTTATATGAATTATATAAATGTTAAAAATGTATGAAATAATCACATGATCAATAGTGTCCGGAAAATGTTAAGTTTTGTTTTAATAATGAAATTCGATGGATACATGATTTCCCATATTGAATGTGGTCCTGCATATGTTGCAGACAAAATATATCTCGAACGATCAATCCTGTTATAAGCCCTCTCGAGCATCCTATTATATAATTCTTGTGAGCATCCTGATTGGTAGTGGTCCTACATGTGTTGCGCACTACCACAACTCTTTGTGAGCGTCTTATTACACGATTTGATCGGTTGTGATCCAACATTTATAGCGGACACAAACGTAGCTCTTCGTGAGTGCCCTGATACAGGCTTTTAGGAGCTTCTTGACATGGCTCACTTAAACTTCCTATTAAGCTATTCAGAGCTCCTGTTACATGGCTTTTTGTGAGCATTCTTGATAGGCTCTTCACTTCTTAATTAAAGTTCTTTGTGAACTTCCTGTTATATACTCTTATGAGTTTCCTGGTATAGCCCGGATAAGCTTCCTGTTACATGGCTCATATAAGCATCCTGATATGTAGCTCGAGAGTATGCTTCCTAATTATGTGCCCTTATGGGTACCCTAAACATAAATTGACGGATTTCTGATTTGTATACTTCTAGTGTACTACTTGTATATCCATCGATATTTCAAATAAATTCAACGGGTAAAATCCTGACATGAGAAAATAAGAACATGAAATGAATTAATACACGTATCTGCCTGAAATACATGAAAATGATGATACATGATATATGGAAATATGAGATGATAATATATAAACATGGAATTTGTTTGATGAATATGTTCATCCATGATAATAAATTTGCACACCTTGAGTGGATTACCCGTGTGACACTGACATTTCTAATGATTTAATGGGCAAAGTTCTGACATGAAATAATTTGAACTCAAGACGAATTATTATGAAAATGTACTTGAAATACATGGATATGATTTGTATATGTTATATGAATTCATGATGTGGGAAGTATATGTATATGGAAATTTAGTTATTGTTGAGCCCATATATGTTTCTTGATATTTATTTAACATCCCGAATAGGGCCTAAATGGAATAATTGTTGCAAAACCACGAATATGAGGTCAAAAAAATTCATTCCGATTAAGTTTTAAGGTTTATTCATTGATTGAATAATTGTGTGAAAATTTCGTGAAGAAATTTTATGTATAAGTGCCTAATTTGATTATTAGGACTAAATTGTAAAATTAGCAAAATGTGTGTTCTAGATAATAAAGGGGATTTAATTGAAATGGGTTCTTAAAGTGGAGGTCCGTATTTAGTAATTAGACCATTATATTTAAGTTTGGACAAAAATGGGCAAGAATAGGACAAATTTGAAAGAAAAGCCTTTAAGGGCATTTTGGTCATTTAGTAATTAAAAGAATTAAAAAGGGAAAATAAAGCCAAAATCTGTCCATCTTCTTCATGGAGGCCGAATATAGCATGGGGGAAGCCATGGTTAGGGTTTCCAAGCTTTCCAAGCTCAATAGTAAGTCCGTTCTAGCCTCGTTTTTAATGTTCTTTACGTTTTTGAAGTCCTGGTAACTTGATTTAGCTTATTCTAGCAATAATTCATGCTAGGGGTTCATATTTGGAAAAATACTCATAGGTTAAATGTGTTTATTTTGATGTTTTATGGTAGAATATGAAGCTTAAAATTATGTTAAACAACTTTTGCTAAGCGATTTTAAGTGAAAACGAGTAAAACGACATAATTGGTAAAAATACCTAATGTTCATAAGTACATGATAGAGTGAGAATTTGATGTTGCCATAGAAGAGAAAAATGTTCAGCATGTCATAAAACATAAGAAAAATGGATAAATTTTAATTTCCGAGCCTTGGGGAAAAATCGTAATTCTGCAAAGGTTTATGGGCAAAATTGTAATTTTGCCAAAGTTTGAGTTAGGGAATATTTTGAATATTAAATTAATTAAATAAGTGAAATATGATGTTTTAGATCTTAGAAAGTGAGATTTGGACCTAGAACGGGAGAAAAACTAAAAATCGAGAAAGTTGGTAAAATTGTCGTTTTGGTATCGAGGTAAGTTCATATGTGTAATAAGCATTTAATTATGCATATTTGAATGATAAATTGATATTTTGGCCATAAATAATTTAGTATTGAGTTTCAGATATAATGATTAATGTTCGATAATAATTCGATATTGGAAAGAGAATTTGTATAATTTATATGTAAGACCATATTTTGTGTTATGGCTTTGTATGATAACAAGAAAGTATTGACTAGCATAGTTTGATGAGAATAAGTTAAGTTGATGATATGATAAGATTGAGAATGTAAGTATGTAAGTTGAGTAGCATTTTATTATTATGCAATTATTGTTATTAGTATTGTTATTATTGTGTTATGCGACTAACCTTGAGAATTTGAGCAAGTATATTTTAGCTATGACTTGACAAGGCATTGATATCTCAAAGTCCATGGTTGTACCATGGCAATTAAAGAAGAATTAACGGAAAAGTCCATGTTCATAATATGGAATTTAAGGAGGAATTGACTGTTAGGGATACTGTGTAAGATCATGTCAAGACATGGCATTGGTAAGGCAAGGATCCTGTGTAAGACCATGTCAAGACATGGCATTGGCATTGATTAAGGACTCCATGTAAGACCACTGTAACAGCCCAACTTAGGGCCTTATCGGAATAGTGTCTTGGGACCACAAATCTAAAATTTGGAAAATTATTTTTATTATTATTCTGAGGTTATAATATGATTACATTAGTGTATAAAAAAATTTGGTGAGTTAATTTTGATGTTGTGAGCCCTATTGCGAAAAAGGACTAAATCGCATAAAAGGTAAAAGTTGCATTTTAGTGCCCAAATGTGTTAAATAGCTAGAGAAAAAAATTGGGGGCTTTTAAAGGGCAATTAGACCCTTTTTAAACAAGCTGGCCGGCCATGAGATGAATTGAAACAAATAATCAAAAGTTTAGGTAAGTGATGTCATCATTTGGTGATAAAATAATGCTTAAAGCCTATCTACTATTTTTCTTCTTCTCCATCTTTTCTCTCCACTGAAAATATCAGTAAATATGGAGGTTTGAAAGCTAAAAGTTTGTAGCAACTTATTCCTCTCATAATGTAAGTGATTTTGATGATATTCTTGATGATTTTTACATTTTTGGAATGCTTGTATTATGGGCTTTCAAATAAGAGGACTACTTTGCAAAATGGTGATAAGTCTAGGGTTTCACCATGTGAATGTTCATGTTATTTTCTGAAATTTTATGGAAGAATATGAGTTTTGGAAGAGTTTTAAACAACTTTTGTGAAAGGTGTTAGCATGAAAACACCCAAAGGGACTATTTTGCATAAGTTGCAAAATAGGTGATAAGTGTGTGAAATAGTGGGATTTTGGGGTTTCTATAAGAGTAAAAATAGTTCAGATAGGTTTGAATATGAAGAAATTCGATAAAAATCAATTTTCGATCATAAGGGTAAAATGGTCATTTTGCCAAAGTCTAGGGGCAAAATGGTTATTTTACCAAAGATGTGAATTTGTGGTAGCCTAATTATAATTAGAGACTAAATGAGAGCATTTTTTATTCTAGATCAAGTTTTGCCAAATCCGAACTTAGACCGGGGGAAAGCCAAGCAAATCGACTAAACCAACTAGTCGAGTATATTTTGTAAACCGAGGTAAGTTGTACGTAAATGATACAACTATATTATTAACATATGTGTTTAAGTTGTCATTGAATGGATATAGCATGAATTGCTTGATTTCGTATTGAGAATGCATAAAGACAATGAGATGATAGAACTCCCGTTAAATTTAAGAGGTCGATTGAGAAAAACGAAAGGTTTCGGAATAACCGAAACGCGATACCGAGACAAATACCAGGTAAGTTAAGATAACTTAAAGTAAACTCATAATATGTGTACTTGCATGATTTATGAATGTATGATAATTGCATTTGACGATGGCATGAAAATACATGAAATGTATATTTAATAATGACATGTTAATAGATGTCCCGGTTGAGGTTAAAAAGGAAGTTCAGTGGAGAAACCATGAATTACATGTTACTTGAGATTTTGCATATGTTGCAGAAGGATTTAGCCCGAACGGGTAATCCATTAATCTAAAATATAAAAGGATCTAGCCCAGACGGGTGTTCCTTGAGTGATCGAGCCTCCCGAAGAATATGTGTGCATTGTGGATTTAGCTCGGACGGGTAATCCAATTAGGGTCTAAATTTAGCCTGGATTGGTAATTCAAATCTGAGCTCATTAAGGGTGTTTGTTGCTAAAAGGGATTTAGCCTAGATTGGTAATCCCGACATCACCTTATGAGTTTACGATACAGGGGATTTAACCTGGACTGATAATCCCGCCGTAAATTGTGAGTTTCACGGGAATGCATACCTAAAATGATCATTCTTATGAATTGACGGTAAATGGATAATCCATCGAGATTTCCTAGAAACTCAACGGGATTAATATGGTGTATATAAATGAAATGATGAGTGATGAGCTTATCTAAGACAAATTACATGGTACATTATTATTGTGACTAACTTGTTGATTGAGTGCATGTGATAGAGAAATGATTTCATTCTTGTTGGTTCTATTGCTTAATATGATTGTATGCTAATCAATCGGTAAGTTTACTTTCTAGTTTTTCGGGCTTACTAAGCATGTAAATGCTTACCCCTCTCTTTTTCCCCTGTCTTATATAGCTCGAGGACTCGTAAAGATTGGAAGACGGTCAGAGAGTCAACACACTATCAACTAGTCCAGCTTTGGTATAAATACACTTTTATTTTGTTGAAAGGCATGTATAGGGCTTTGGTTCATTTTGTGATATGTGTAATTTGAATTGCCCATATGAAGGCATGTAAAAGTTTACATATCTTTTTGTATTTGGCCTTAGGAATTGGCTTATTTTGAAGTGGGCTATGACTTACAAATTTATGCATGCTTATGTTTATTTGGGATGGCTTAACCATAATTGGCAATGAGTTACAAAAATGAGCCAATATTAAAAGTGTTAATGAGACATGGAAATCCTTAAATCAAAAGAAATAACCTAGTATGTGTTAAACCGATGATATGAGGTTTACATGCAATGAGGTTTATTAAAGTTATATGTAAGTGTATAATCTGGCCTTATTATGTATTAAGGTAACCTATAAGTGTGATTTGTTGATAGAGGGTGACCAAAGGCTTCGAAAATAGCCTTACAAGGTCCACACGGGTAGACATGCAGGCGTGTATCTAGGTTGTGTGTGACACACGGATCGCCCCTATGGGCGTGTGGTATGGTCGTGCATCCCCTGTACCTATAATTTTAAGTTAGTTTCGAGCACGGGCTAGACACACAGGCGTGTGTCCTGGCCGTGTGCCTTTGAATGCATGCTGACGTCACAAACAGAATACTCGAGTTTTTGGGCACGGGTGACCACACGAGTGTGTCTAGGCCGTGTGAAAGACACAGGCCAGGAACACGGGCGTGTGCTCGGTCGTGTGAAAACCCCTATAGGTTCGAAATGAAAAATAATTTTCATAAATTCAACACGGGTAAGGGACACGAGCGTCTGTATTGCCTCCGTACGGGCGTGTGAGGCTTTACCTAAAAAAATTTTATGAACTTTCGTAAGTTCTCGGTTTAGTACCGGATCATTCTCAATGTATGTTTAGGGCCTCGTAGGCCCATAATAGGGACATTATGAACTTTCATGTCTGGTGACGCCTCGTATCTGGTCCCGGTCTCGGGTACAGGTAAGGCGTGTTACATTTAGTGGTATCTGAGCTACGATTTAGTCAGTTCTAGGACTGCCGTAGAGAGTATTGAGTTTTGCTATACATGCCATTATTCGGACATTAATAGTGTGACATCTCCTAGCTGTTTAATTGTCTTTGAATATAGTAAATGTCTTCCAATCAAGCACAAGATGAGTCTGAGGGAGCTGAGAGCCATGCTCCAGCTTTCGTACAACGAGCTGTATCTAGTAGTAGTAGAAGGCTTATGTCTAAAGGTCGGGAGGAGGCTCGAGCTGTCTTCTTTGACATAATGGATAAATGGTTTGGGGATTATTTGAGGAATCGCCCCAACATACCATGACCTCCCCCACCCCCTAACCAACTTGATGAGGATTTTCCACGAGGTACGACACCTGTAAGAATTGGTAAAGCCCCTGTAGATAAACTTAGAAAGTATAAGGCTAAGGAATTTAGAGCTAAGATTGATGATGATGTTGAACGAGCCGAGTTTTGGCTCGAGAACACTATACGGGTATTGGATGAATTATCGTGCACAGTTGAGGAGTGCTTAAAGTGTGCTGTGTATCTCCTGAAGGATACCGCGTACCACTGGTGAAAGACCGTATCTTCAGTGGTGCCAAGGGAAAACATCACTTGGGAATTTTTCCAAGTAGAGTTTAAGAAGAAATACATCAATCAAAGGTTCTTAGACTCGAAGCAAAATGAGTTCCTAGAACTTAAATAAGGAAATAAGATTGTAGCGGAATACGAAAGGGAGTTTGTAAGGCTAAGTCAGTATGCGACTGAGTGGGTTCAAACAGAGTTCGCTGCATGAGGAAATCAAACTATTAATTGGGATCCTTGAAATACGAGAGTTCGCTGCATTAGCTGATCGGGCCAAGAAGGCAGAGAAGCTCAATAATGAAAGAAAACAAGCAAAGATAGAGGTTCGAGTTTTGAGCAAGAGATCCAGCAGTAAGACGCTCTCGTTTCCCACAAAGAAATCAAGGAGTCAACATGAATGCTCCACTTCATCGGTAGGATATTCAGGTAGAGCGAGAAGCTCCAAACGACGTAATCAGAAGTCCTCCTCCCCGATGGTGACTAGTGTAGTGAGTGTAGATGACCAAAAGCCAAAGTGTAAAAGCTGTAACAAATTTCACTTCGAAGAGTGCCGAATGAAGAGCAATGCATGTTTTAGATATGGTTCTCTTGACCACTTCTTTAGGGATCGCCCAGAGCAAAATGAAAAAGAAGTAGAAGTAGCCCTGAAGTCGAGTGCTCCTATAGCACGAGGTAGACCTCCGAGGTATCTTGGAAATGCTAGTGGCAGTCGAATTGCAGCCAAAAACGCTAAAAATCAGAGGCTTGAGCCCCGGTAAGAACGTATGTAATACGCACTCGAGAGGAAGCCTCTACTACTGACGTCATCACGGGTACTTTTTCTCTTTTTGATACATGTGTTGTTGCCTTAATTGATCCAGGGTCGACGCATTCATACATTTTCATAAGATTGGTGTCTAGTATGCTGAACCTACAAAATTTATTATTTGAGTGTCGAACCTATTAGGCAAATCAGTTCTGGTTGATAAAGTCTGTAAGAATTATCCTTTGACGATTCAGGGTCAATGCTTTCCAGCTAACCTTATATTGTTACCATTTGATGAGTTTGATGTAATACTTGGTATGGATTGGCTAGCCTTGCATGATATAATTGTAAATTGTGGTAGCAAGTATATTGAATTGAAATGCCCAGATTGTGAGATTTTACGGGTTGATTCAAGAGAATTGGGTACGCCGCCGGTCGTAATCACATCAATGGTTGCTCAAAGATATATGAGAAAAGGGTACGAAGCCTACCTTGCTTTTGTATTGAACACTAAGGAAACTGAGTTGAAGATTGAGTTTGTGCCAATAGTATGTGAATATCCAGATGTGTTCCCGGAAGAATTACCTGGGTTAACTCCTAAAAGAGAGATAGAGTTTGGTATTAAATTAATGCCAGGAATAACTCCCATTTTTATTGCTCCGTACTGGATGGTGCCAACCGAGTTGAAAGAGTTAAAGGCACAGTTGCAAGAGTTGACAGATAAAGGTTTTGCAAGGCCAAGTTTTTCACCTTGGGGTGCTCCCGTATTGTTTGTAAAGAAGAAAAATGGTTCAATGAGGCTATGTATAGATTATTGCCAACTAAACAAGGTAACTATAAAAAATAAGTATCCTTTGCCAAGGATCGATGATTTGTTTGACCAGTTGAAAGGAGCCACCGTGTTCTCTAAGATAGACTTGAGGTCTGGCTACTATTAGTTGTGATTTAAGGAATCAGGCGTGCCTAAGACAGCTTTTAGAACGAGGTATGGCCACTATGAATTTCTTGTCATGCTGTTTGGGTTAACGAATGCACCGGTCGTATTCATGGACCTAATGAATAGGATCTTTCAGCCATACTTGGATAAGTTTGTCATTGTGTTTATTGACGACATGTTGATTTATTCCAAAGATGAGACAGAGCATGCAAAGCATCTGAGAACTGTGTTGCAGACCTTACGGGAAAGATAATTGTATGCCAAGTTTAGCAAAAGTGAGTTTTGGCTCCAAGAAGTTGGGTTTTTGGGTCATATTGTTTTGGGTGAAGGTATCCGTGTTGGTCCAAGTAAGGTCTTTGCTATCGTTGAATGGAAACCACCTAAAAATGTAACTGAGGTTAGAAGCTTTTTGGGCTTAGTCAGTTACTACCAAAGATTTGTGAAAGGATTCTCCATGATAACAACTCCAATGATGAGGTTGCTACAGAAAGATGCTAAGTTTGAATGGACAGAAAAGTGTCAACAGAGTTTTGAAAAGTTGAAGACACTACTGATTGAAGCTCCTGTTCTAGTATTGCCTGAGTCAGGAAAAGAGTTTGTGGTCTATAGTGATGCATCCTTAAATGGATTGGGTTGTGTACTTATGCAAGATGGCAAGGTAATAGCTTATGCTTCACGATAGTTGAAGCCACATGAGAAGAATTATCCAACACACGATTTAGAGCTTGCTGCTATTGTTTTTGCCTTAAAAATTTGGAGGCATTACTTATATGGTGAGACTTGCTGTACATTCACAGACCACAAGAGTTTGATGTATTTGATGACTCAAAAGGAATTGAATCTGAGACAGCGGAGGTGGTTAGAATTAATTAAAGATTACGAGCTGATCATCGATTACCACCCAGGAAAGGCGAATGTGGTCGCCGACGTGTTAAGTAGAAAATCTTTGTTTACACTGAGAGCCATGGATGCTCGATTAGCAATGCTTGATGATGGTTCAGTTTTGGTAGAGCTAGAGGCTAGGCTGACATTTCTATAGGAAATTTATAATGCTCAAACTAATGATAGTGACCTGCAAGCTAAAAGAACTCAATGTGAGTCGGGCATTGAATCAGTTTATCGGATTGGTCCTGATGGATGTTTGATGTTTAGAGATAGAGTTTGCGTGCCCAAAGATGATGAGCTTATTTAGGAAATCTTGCAAGAAGCACATGATAGCTGTTTGTCTATTCATTCAGGAAGTACCAAGATGTACAATGATTTTAAGGAAATGTACTGGTGGAACGGCATAAAAAAAGACATCTCCGAATTTGTATCAAAATGCTTGATATGTCAGCGAGTCAAAGTAGAACATCAAGTACCTTCAGGTTTGTTACAGCTTGTGATGGTCCCCGAATGGAAGTGGGACAGTGTTCTATGGATTTCGTGACAAGATTGCCATTGACCCCGAAAAAGAAAGATGCCATATGAGTTGTGGCGGATAAATTTACGAATTCGACTCATTTTATTCCAGTAAGGATGGATTTCTCTCTTGATAAGTTGGCCGACTTGTACATATCAGAGATTGTGAGATTACACAGGGTACCGCTGTCGGTTATATCAGATAGAGACCCGAGATTCACTTCGAGATTCTGGAAGAAGTTACAAGGAGCCTTGGGTACAAAATTGAGTTTTAGTACGGATTTTCACCCGCAAAATGATGGTCAGTCTAAGCGAATGATTTAGATTCTTGAGGATATGTTGCGATGTTGCATCCTCGACTTTCAGGGTAGTTGGGAAAAATACTTGCCATTGGTAGAGTTCGGCTACAAAAATAGTTTCCAAACGAGTTTGAAGATGGCGCCTTATGAGGCCTTGTATGGTAGAAAGTGCCGAACTCCATTGTATTAGACAGAACTCAAAGAGAGTCAGATTCACAGAGTTGACCTGATCAAGGAAACTGAAGAAAAGGTTAAAGTGATACGTGACTGTTTAAAAGCAGCATCGGATAGGCAAAAGTCAAATGCTGATCTGAAAAGAAAAGAAATCGAATTTCAAGTTGGAGATAGAGTATTCTTGAAAGTATCTCCATGGAAAAAGGTATTGAGGTTTGGCCGGAAAGGCAAACTGAGCCTACGATTTATCAGACCATACGAGATTATGGAAAGAGTTGGACTGTTAGCCTATCGTTTGACATTGCCACCCGAACTAGAAAAGATTCATGACGTGTTTCATGTATCTATGTTAAGGCGATATTGATCAGACCCCTCTCATGTGATTTCACCGACTGAGATTGAGATTAGACCGGACATGACCTATGGAGAGGAACCAGTCAAAATTTTGGCTCGTGAGATTAAACAGTTAAAAAATAAAGATGTGGCTTTAGTAAAGGTTTTATGGCATCGACATGGTGTGGAAGAGGCTACATGGGAGCCGGAAGAAACCATGAAAAGCCAATATCCGAACCTGTTTACTGGTAAGACTTTTGAGGACGAAAGTTCCTGAGGGGGAGAAATGTAACATCCCGAAATAGGGCCTAGTCAGAATAGTGGTTTCGAGACCACAAATCTGACGTTGAAATATTTATTTTATGATCATTATGAGGTCTATAATATGAGAATATGCATGTGTTAAAGTTTCATGAAGAAATTCTATGGGTAAAGTGCCCAATTGGAAAATAAGGACCAAATTGAATAAATCGTAAAACTTGGATTCTAGAAGCAATTTGTATGAAATTGCTTTACATTATAAAGTAGAAGGTCTTGAAGAGCAATTTACCCAATTTCTAGGTTTTTGGATAAAAATGGGCTTGTATGGATGAAATATTAAAGAAAGGGCTTAAAGTCATTTTGGTCATTTGGCAATTTAATGAAATAAAATGGGAAAAAGAAGGCAAAAATCAGCCATTCTTCTTCCTCGTTTTTGAAATCCCGGTAGCTTACTCTCTCTATTTATACCCATATTTCATGCTAGGGTTCATGTTTAGAGATTTACCCATGCATGAGTTACTCGTATTTTGATGGTTTATGGAGGAATATGAAAGTTGGATGTGTGTTAAAGATCTTTTCCTAAGTGATTATCATGAAAAATCCTTAAAAGGACCTTTTGCAAAAGCTATAAAATGTGTGGTAGAAATGAGAAATAATGGAAAAATTTTGGCTTCCATAAGAGGGAAGAACATTCGGCTAGGCTTGGGTAATGTAGAAATTGCATGCATATCATTATACGAGCCTAGGAACTAAATTGTAAAAATGTTAAAGGTTAGGGTCAAAATGGTCATTTGGACCGAGGGTGAAATTTAGACTTGAAAAGTATAATTTGAGGTGTTAATAATTTATTTTTATTGTTATAGACCCCGAGGAACAAATTTCAGAGGTCGATCAAGGAAAACAAAAGGTTTCGGAATAACCAAAACACGATACCGAGAAGAATACCAAGTAAGTTCGGATAACTTAAAGTAAACTCATAATATGCCTAATTGCATGATTTATGAATGTATGATAATTGCTTTTGACGATGGCATGAAAATACATGAAATGTATCTCTAATAATGACATGTTAATATATGTCCCGGTTGAGGTTAAAAAGGAAGTTCGGTGGATAAACCATGAATTACATGTTACTTGAGATTCTGCATTTGTTGCAGAAGGATTTAGCCTGGACGGGTAATTTGTTAATCTCAACTATAAAAAGGATCTAGCCTGGGCGGGTGTTCCTTGAGTGATCGAGCCTCTTGAAGAATATGTATGCATTGAAGATTTAGCCCGGACGGGTAATCTGATTAGGGTCTGAATTTAGCCTAGACTGGTAATTTAGATCCGAGCTCATTAAGGGTGTTTGTCGCTAAAAGGAATTTAGCCTAGACTGGTAATCTCGACACCATCTTATGAGTTTACGATATGGGGGATTTAGCTTGGACTGGTAATCTCGCCGTAAAATGTGAGGTTCACGGGAGTGCATACCTGAAATGATCATTCTTATGAATTGACGGTAAATGGATAATCCATCAAGATTTCCTAGAAACTTAACGGGATTAATATGGTGTATATAAATGAAATGATGAATGATGAGCTCATCTAAGACAAATTACATGGTACATTATTATTGTGACTAACTTGTTGATTGAGTGCATGTGATGGGGAAACCATTTCATTCTTGTTGGTTCTATTGCTTAATATGATTGTATGTTAATCAATCGGTAAGTTTACTTTCTAGTTATTCGGGCTTACTAAGCATGTAAATGCTTACCCCTCTCTTTTTCCCCTGTCTTACAGAGCTCTAGTACTCGTAAAGATTGGAAGATGGTCGGAGAGTCAACACACTATCAACTAGTCCAGCTTTGGTATAAAGACACTTTTATTTTGTTTAAAGGCATGTATAGGGCTTTGGTTCGTTTTGTGATATGTGTCATTTGAATTGCCCATATGATGGCTTGTGTAACTCCCCAAATTTGGGCCTACAAGTATTGGGGCTTGAGTATGGGTCTGTAAGGAGGTTGTATATAAGTATTTAATTGTGCAAGGAAATGACACAATTAAATGTCTACTTTGGTGGTTAATGGCCCAGAGAAGTGTTGGAGAAATCTTGGGTTCAACCTTGGGCTTTAGCAAAAATTTTGGTTTTAAGTGAATAAAACCCTGGATGCTTGGATGAAGGCTTTAAATTATTGTGTTAAGTAAATGACACAAGAAAGCATGTGGTCTTGTAGTTGTGGCGTCATTAAGGTTGCAAGGAAGCCTGGGTTCAAGTCTTGGCTCTTACAATTCATTTTCATTTTTCTCTTAAGTGAATCTGGACGCTGGCACATATGTCTTAAAGTTAATTATGGACCTTTTTGACATAGAAAGAGCCTATGTGGAGTGGCAAGGTGGCGTGTTGTGTAACTGTAAGGTCTGAGGTTCAAGTCTTTGGATGCGTAGTAAAGTATTTATTTTGCTATTTTAGCTGTGTAGGAGGTGGAGTTGGACTAGAACTCTGTGGTTGAAGTGGTCATAAGAATGAGAAATAGATGAGTTGGTGATTATTGGTTTTAGGAGGGATTACTTCATGCCTGCTTAACCAAGGTTGGTGATCGTGGACTTCGACACGGTCTCATAAACAGGTGTGTATTCATGTCCTTCTTTGTTGGAAGTCGGCAAAAGCTCAAAAGCCAAAACTTTAGCGTTTGAGGCTTCACGAGCGTGCGATCGCTTGTGTGGTAAACCGAGCCCACAAACCATGGGCGATAGACTGTAGAGCCACCACGAGCGTTCTCGTGTACTAGGGCTGTTGTGGGCCTCGATGGGCCCCATGGGCCTGCGCGTGTAAATCTAATTGTTAGGTGGGAAGTAATTTGGCCTGTTATATCATGTGCATGGCATAGGCCGTTAAGGGCTTTATTGGGTCGAAATGGGCCGTGTGGGCCTAATGGGCTCATGGGCCCCACACAGATTAAATCCACAGTAAGTGATAAATATTGGACTGGGCTATGTAGGCCACATAGCCATAACTAAATTTGGGCTAAATCGGCCACCTGATAGTGTGGGCCCACTTGGGCTGAGTTAGGGGCCTTAGGCCAATTTGCATCGTTATGTCTATTTAGGTTACTTAAGTCGCTCGAGGCGATGATGAACCTACGGTTGGGTTGTTAAGACCCTGATTTGTAAAATTACTGAAATACCCTCAATTTGTAAAATTATCGAAATACCCTCGGTTTGTAAAATTACCGAAATACCCTTGCAGTGCAAAATTACCAAAATATCCTTGTAGTGCAAAATTACCGAAATACCTTTGTAGTGTAAAATTATCAGAATACCCCTATAGGGATAAATGACTGGTTTGCCCTTGTGGGTAAATGACTGACTTGGACTATGAATTTGACTGATTTGACGGTGATTGTATGGCTATGATTTGACTGACTTGACTGTGATGGTATTATGGGCATGACATCCTGGGTACATGACATATTGCATGGGGTTGGGATTTTGTACAGAGGAAGATCTATTCTATTAGGGTCGCACGGGTCACTGAGACGACTGTGGATTCACCAAAGGCTTTAAGCCGAACATTTATATTGATCTGTTAAGGTCGCATGGGTCGCACGAGATGACTGTGGACCGAACGATGGCTGAGTGCTAATAATTTTACCAAAGGCTTTGTGCCAATTATATTACCGTGATTGATGGGTTTGTGCCGATTATAGACTCGATATCGATGGCTTAGTGCTGTCCTTCTTACTGAAGCTTTGTGCCATACGTATTATCGAAGGCTTAGTGCCGTTCTTATTACCGAAAGCTCGTTCTCGTTGCTAAAGGCTTTGTGCCGAATTGAAGGCTTTATGCCATATTTATAGCTCTGTGCCATTCTGATTATGGCTCTGTGCCATCCTGTTATGCTTTATAACCATTCTGATTATGGCTCTGTGCCGTTCTGTCTACGGCTTTGAGCCGTCCTGTTGACTTAGTGTCACAACTGGTGCTAAGCTTGGTGTGTTGGATGGGTGGGTTGATTTTATACCCACAATAAGTGTAGGGGTGGACGGAGGCAAGTGCAGGGTTGGATGGGATTGTATGCATCATTCATACATTATGCATACTGTACATCTTATTCCATTACTGATTTTGTAGTGGGCTAAGGCCCACCTGACACTATTTACTGATATGGGCTAGGCCCAATTGGTTTCGTTAGGAGCTGAGACCCAAGTGATTTGTATTGAGCTTTAGCCATCTATACTTTGAACTAAAATGTACTGTTTCTGTTATAGGGCTCAGTCCCAGACTATTTTTGATATTATGTACTAACTGTTACTCTAGTAAGGGGATTACACATTGAGTTTTCGTAAACTTACCCCGTTTATTAACAGTGCAAGTAATCCCTAGCGTTAGCTGGATCAGTGTCGCAGAGGGACTCTAAGATGACCACACAACTGTACGTGTTTTTCTATTTCGTTTATTTAGTTAAGCACTTTGGTTTTTGATTGGGGTTGTAATAAGGCCTCTTTATTTCCTTAACTTTCTATTTGGGAACTTTATTTAGTATGTTTAATATCTGTTTGAAGTAGGACACAGTTTTCCAAAACAATAACTGTTTTCAAACACTACGTTTCTGTAACATTTTAAAAATGCTTTCGCAACTTAACTTTTTAACATCAAGTTTTTAGTAATTAATTTAAAACTAGCTTCTGGAACTAAAAGAGATTTTGGGAATAAAATTAATAAGTTTTCAAGGTACTACGTTTTAAATAAGAAAGTTTTTTTAATGAAAACATGGTTTTCGAAAAACACTTCAATGTGACATGCCAGATTCGGGCCTAACTTTTGAGTCGGGTTTGGGGTGTTACAACTTGTAAAATTTTACATATCTTCTTGTATTTGGCCATGGGAATTGGCTTATTTTGAAGAGGGCTATGACTTATAAATTTATGCAAGCTTATGTTTGCATGGGATGGCTTGACCATAATTGGCAATGAGTTACAAAAATAAGCCA
This sequence comes from Gossypium longicalyx, assembly GCA_025698465.1. Taxonomy (NCBI): domain Eukaryota; kingdom Viridiplantae; phylum Streptophyta; class Magnoliopsida; order Malvales; family Malvaceae; genus Gossypium; species Gossypium longicalyx. The sequence goes on from CM047006.1 coordinate 32,948,856, forward strand.
ATCTTAAAAGTGTTAATGAGACATGGAAATCCTTATATCAAAAGAAATAACCTAGCATGTGTTAAACCGATGATATGAGGTTTATTAAGGTTATATGTAAGTGTATAATCTGGCCTTATTATGTATTAAGGTAACCTATAAGTGTGATTGGTTGAGAGAGGGTGACCAAAGGCTTGGAAAATAGCCTTACAAGGTCCACACAGGTGGACACATGGGCGTGTGTGACACACGGATCGCCTCCATGGGTGTGTGGTATAGTCGTGCGTCCCCTGCACCTAAAATTTTAAGTTAGTTTCAAGCACAGTCTTAGCCGTGTGCCCTTAAATGCATGCTGACGTCACAAACAGAATGCTCGAGTTTTTGGACATGGGTGACCACATGGGCGTGTCTAGATCGTGTGAAGGACACGACCAGGGACACGGGCGTGTGTTCAGCCGTGTGAAAACACCTATAGGTTCGAAATGAAATTTTTTTTCATAAATTCAACACGAGTAAGGGACACGAGCGTATACTAAAACACACGGGCATGTGTATTACCTCCACACGGGCGTGTGAGACTTTACCTAGAAAATTTTTATGAACTTTCGTAAGTTTTCGGTTTAGTCCCGGATTATTCTCAATGTATGTTTAGGGCCTTGTAGGCCCATTATAGGGACTTTATGATGCAATTTGATCTATTTAATATTGGAATGAAATTTTATAACCCATACTTCCTGACAATGTTCAAGTTCATGTCTGGTGACGCCTCGTATCCGGTCCCGATCTCAGGTACGAGTAAGGGGTGTTACAACCTATTCCTATTGTTTCAAATAGAGATCTGAGATTCATATTGAGGTTTTGGAAGAAACTTCAAGATGCATTGGGTACAAAACTATATTTTAGTATCGTATTGCACCAGCAAACGGATGGTCAATCCAAGAGAGTTATACAAATATTCGAAGATATGTTGAGATGTTGCATTCTTGAGTTCAAAGGTATGTGGGAAAAGTATTTGCCGTTTATTAAATTTGCATATAATAACAGCTTTTAATCAAGTATGAAAATGGCACCATACAAAGCTTTAATGTTTATTCATTAAGGGGAAATATGTCATTTTGTAAATAAGTTAAATTAAATAAAACAAAGTTAAAAATTAAGCTTCATTTCATCCATATTTGGCCAAATATAGTGGAAGAAGAAAACATAAGATTCATTTTAGGGTTCAACAAGTAATTGGCTTAATTGAGGTATGTTTTGAGCTTGGTTTTTGATGATTTCTACATTTTTGTGATCGTTGCTTTGTATTTTAGCTAGCCCATGTCTCAATTTTTGAAAGTGTTAATGATTTTGAAAGTTTCCATTGATGAATTCATGTGTTCTTGAAGGTTTGATGATGGAAAATGAGTATTTGTTGTTAGATTATCATGTTTTGTAAAGTGATTTTTAGTGAAATTGCATAAAAAGGGACTAATTTATGAAAAGTGTAAAATGTGTGGTTAAATGTGTGAAATATTGATAAATATGGGCTGTTATGGAGCCTATAGATATTCAGCTAGCTTGGGTTTAGTTGAAATTGTTGTAAATTGTGTTTTTATGAAATAGGGACTAAATTGAGAAAATGTAAATTATAGGGGTTAATGTGTAAAATGTCCCAAATTGTGTGTTTTGAATGAAATTGAATGAATTGAGGAATAAAAGAGTTAATTTTAATGTATATAGATTAAGAACGAAAGAAATCGAATTTAGATCAAGTGAAATCGAAAGTGATCGAATAATCGATCTAGTCCCTCTATTCCGACTATGAGGTAAGTTCATATGCAAATAAATGTCTTTCAATTGAATTATATGTGTCTATTTGCCATTGAATTGTTATGAACGTTGAACGAGTAATTACGAGAAAGAATTGACAGAGTTACAACATAAGAAAGTCCCGAACAAACCTTAGGAATAATATAGGATACGAATGTCAAGACATTAGGTTACCGAGAAGAGATTACATGTAAGGCCATGTCTGGGACATTGGCATTGTATTGAGATTATGTGTAAGACCATGTCTGGGACATTGGCATCGTTAATCGATTATGTGTAAGACCCTGTCTAGGACAGTGGCATCGATATGTGATAATATGTAAGACCATATCTGGGATATGGCATTGTATGAGCTTATGTGATTTCCGAGTATCCTTAATGATTCCGAATGGTTCAACGGACAAAGACAAGTTGCGAAAGAATGTGTTAATGAGTTTAATGACTTAGGTACGTACGTGATTCATACGAGAATTGGAAAAAGAAGTGTTGATGAAATTACAGGTGAATTTGAATATGTATTCATTGAGAAAGGTTTGTGTATCTATATGTGTTTATTTGTATTTGGCCTATTGAAAGAAATGTTGTGATTTATGTGGTGAATTTATTTGTATATGGCTTACTAAGCTTTTAAAGCTTACTTTGTGTGTTCTTTTCATGTTTTATAGATTTTTGAAGCTAGCTTAGGCATTGGGGATCATCAGGAACCATAATCACACTATCGACTACTTGTTGGTACTTTTGGAGTTTTGTATATATGGTATATGGCATGTATATATGGTATTTTGGTATGTTTTGATTCATGATATTAGCCATGAGACTTGGCTTGCTTTTGATGTAAATGTTGGTATGTATGGCCATTTAAGTTGGCTTAAATTATGTGTTTGACAAGTGATATTGTGATGTATATATGTATTCATGTACTTTAAGATGTTTGTCATGGTTGTTGACATGGCTAGGTGGTTGTTCACTTGATTAGTTAATAGTTGATGTGTTGATGCTTAGAAGTTGGCATATTGTGGTTTGATTTTGAGATAATGAAATGGTATGTTTTGAGGCATGAAATAGATGATAGAATGGTGAGAAAATGCATTTAGAAGTTAAGTAAATTTGATGACTTTGGCATATTGATTGGATATGTTTTGGTTATGGATTTGAGTAGTTAAGTGGATGGTTTATAAATGGTATAAATTGTGAATGAATTAGCATGTTTTGGTTGCTCATATATGTATGAAAATGATGAAATTAGATGTGGCTTAGGTATGCTTGATGAGGGTGAGAAATGTGGCTTAAATCAAGCCTATTTTCACTCCACTCGGCTGAGCACATGAGCGTGTGGCTCAACCATGTGTGACACATGGCCTTAGTACACGGCCATGTGACCCCTGGGAAATAATTAGAGATACAAGTTAGTCTTGTGCACGGCCTAGACAAACGGGCGTGTCTGGTGTCTGTGTGAGGCACACAGCCTTGGCACATGGGCATGTGTGGCCATTTCGAAGGGTACACGAGCTAGACACATGGGCGTGTGGTCAGCCGTGTGACCCAATTCAGTAATCCCTCTAGATTTCCCATGGCCAAGGCATACGGGCGTGTCTGGTAGGCCGTGTTAGGCACACGGCCTGTTCATATGGGCGTGTGACCCTTGAATGTAAGAAAATTTTCTAAGTTTCGAAAATATTTCTATGTGATTGGTTTAGTCCTGAACCTCTTCTAAGCATGTTCCTCGTAGGCCCTCTTAAGGGACGATGTGATTATGTCTGATTGATGTTTATATGGAAATAATTAATGTATGTTAAATATATGCTTTTGTGTTTTGATTGATCGGTAATACCTCATAGCCCTATTCCGGCGACGGATAGGGGTTAGGGGTGTTACAGTAAGCACTGTAACAAATGGCATTATGGTGAGTGTTGAGTGAATAGCGAAGTGTGCTTCAGGTGTGGTTCCTTCAACCACTATCTTATAGATTGCCCTGAGAAATTCGAGAAAAAGAAAGCTTAGACCATGAAGTCGAGCAATATTGTTGCGAGAGGTAGTCAACCTCGTAATCCTAGAAATGTGAGTGGAAGTCATGGTGTAGTGAAAGACTTGCTATGAGATCTGAGGCACCAGTACCAGCTAGGGCTTATGCTATTTGTGCACGTGAGGATGCTTCTGCGCCAGATGCTATTACTGATACATTCTATATTTATGATACTGATGTTACTGCTTTGATTGATCTGGGATCAACCCATTCATATGTTTGCACAAATCTAGTATCTAGTAAAAATTCACTTGTTGAGTCCACTGAATTCGTGGTTAGAGTATCGAACCCCCTAGGTCAGTATGTGCTAGTTGATAAAGTTTGCAAGAATTATCCTTTGATGACTCGGGATTACAATTTTCCGACTGATTTGATGTTGTTACCATTTGATGAATTTGATGTGATTCTGGGTATGGATTGGCTAACTCTACAAGATGCTATTGTAAACTGTAGACAAAAGTTTATTATTTTGAAATGTCAAAACAGTGAGACGCTTTGTATTGAATCAGATAATCCAAGTGGGTTGCCTATTGTGATATCATCTATGTCAGCGCAGAAATATATGAGAAAAGGTTGCAATGCTTATCTTGCTTATGTATTGGATACGAAAGTGTCTAAATCAAAGTTTGAATCAGTTCCAGTGGTTTACAAGCATCCCGATGTGTTTACAGAGGAGTTACTTGGATTACCGTCAGTCAGAGAGGTTGACTTTACTATAGAACTGTAAGAGTATGCCCAAAGATCAATCACGAGATGGTTGTAATAACATACTTGGTTTATCATGTTTATTAATATAAGGCGTTGCCATTATTATTCCAGTTTCTTTTCTGTGTGCATAAATAAACTATTTTATAATAATGTCCTGAGAATAATATGATTATTCTCAAAAGATCCTTAGTCAAGTATTGTTATTGGCTAGGACAATAATAATGCATCAAGACTAGCATGTAGTTGATTGATGATAAAGAGTTGTCATTGATATGGAGTGTCAGAATCAATGCATGAATATGTGTGTTAGGGAACAACATATTGGACTGACCCGCTATGAGTATGTTTCTTGGATTATTATGTAATTGTCACAACATTACTCATAGTGATTAATATGTATATGATCCTCATACTTGAGATCATCTTTATCCCAACATCGTGAGTTGTATATTTTGATACAATCAAACAAACATCAGAATCGGGTTTTTCTATAAAGACTGATGTTGGATATACCACAATCTATGTTGAGGATATAGTTGATCAATATAGGATAAGTCCCTCCTACATAATGGGAGTAATATCTCGTGCCACTTGATTGAGTGAGGCTAGAAATGCATGGCCATGCTCAAATAAGTTGATATGAGATGTCATACTTATTTGTGTATCATAGTCTACTCGAGGTATCAAGAAACATGGGATGGACTATGCAAGTGTGACTATTCCATGACTTGTGTCCATTCCAAAGATATAGGACTTAAGGATGAATGCATGAAAGGTTAATCACAAAAGGTTATGTCGAATCATGACTTCTTGTAACTTAGGTAGCATTGATGCATTGCTAGATGCCACTCGTTGTTTGTAACATTAGAATCGTTCTAATGTTATCGCTAACGATACAAGAACCTATAGGTCACACCCTATGGTTGAAATGAACGAGGTAAAACATAGTTGGTATATTGCTTGGTTGTCACATGAATTAAATTAATTATAGAATTAATTTAATTGGGCAATCAAATTGTTGAACATACTATTTATGTACAAGGATGTTGTACACATAATCGAACATAATTTTATTGATATATGAATTTAGTTCGTATATAAGTTTAAATAAATATAGTTTACATCAAATCTTTATTATAATTAATGTAATTATAATTTTTCTTAAACATTATTATATTTATTTGAATGATAATTATTATGTTCGGATTAATTTTAATGAATTAAAATTCGTTATAAATATATACCAATTAAGAGGGAGTTATATATAGAAAGGGTAAAAAAAAAAAAACCCTAAAAAGATATATATATATATATAACTAGCCCAAAATATGAAAGTGGTCTAGCAAATTGTTTTAGCAAAATACTCTCTGAAAATAGTTTTCTGGGATTTCTACCGTTCATTGTCAATCGGGTGGACTACGTAGAGGCCGACATCGGAAAAGGTTGCGGCTTGGTTCGATAGTGGTTTAGCATTCCTGTTGCCTAGGCGTCGCTGTCTACTCAGATTGAAGTTTCGGTAAATTCGAAACCCTTTTATCACCCCGATTCGTTCCTTACACATGGATCCTTGGTTTGGATCGCCGGGTTTTAATTTTTCACTGCGCCTTGGTGGCACCGGTGTTCCAACAAGAACTTGTACCAGGAATATCATCAATATCGATAGCACCTTACAAAATGGCTCCTACCGAGTTAAAAGAGTTGAAAGCACAGCTGCAAGAGTTGACATATAGAGGTTTTGCTCGACCTAATTTTTAACCTTGGGGTGCACCAGTTTTGTTCGTTAAGTAAAAGGATGGATCGATGAGATTGTGTATAGATTATCGTCAGCTCAACAAGGTTACAATAAAAAATAAATATCTACTACCTCGAATTGACGACCTGCTCGATCAGTTGAAAGGTGCCATAGTATTCTCGAAGATTGATCTTCGTTCTGGCTATTATCAGCTATGAGTGAAGGATTCTAATGTGCCAAAAACTGCATTCAGAACCAGGTACAGACACCATGAACTTCTTGTGATGCCGTTTGATTTAACTAATGCACTTGCAGTATTTATGGATTTAATGAATAGAATCTTCAGACCATATTTAGACAGATTTGTTGTGGTATTCATTGATGACATTCTAATATATTCTCGAGATGAGTCCGAGCATGCTGAACACTTAAGGATTGTGTTGCAAACTTTGTGAGATAAGCAATTGTTTGCCAAATTTAGCAAATGTGATTTTTGGCTCTGAAAAGTTGATTTTCTGGGACATATAGCATCATTTGACGGCATCAAAGTTGATCTAAGTAAAATTCCAGCAGTTGTTGATTGGAAACCACCGAGAAACGTATCTGAAGTTAGAAGTTTTCTGGGATTAGCTAGCTATTACCGAATATTTGTCAAAGGGTTCTCAATGATAACTACTCCGATGACGCAGCTATTACAGAAAGATGTAAAGTTTGAATGGTCTGATAAATGTCAGCAAAGTTTTAATCAGTTGAAAGCACTGTTGACCGAAGCACCAGTTCTGGTTCAGCCCGAATAGGGTAAAGAATTTGTGATTTTTAACGATACATCTTTAAATGGTTTAGGCTGTGTTTTGATATAGGAAGGCAAAGTGATAGCTTATGCTTCCAGACAGTTAAAGTCGCACGAAAAGAACTATTCAACACATGAATTGGAGTTGGAAGCTATCGTGTTTGCATTGACAATTTGGTGACACCATTTGTTCGGCAAAAAATGCCACATATTTACCAATCACAAGTGTAACACCCCTTATTCATATTCAACGCCGGAAGAAGATGCGAGGCATTATCGGACTCACATCACAAGCGAACATAAAACTTCGAGTCATAAAATTTGCATCCTAATTAAAATCATTTGAATTCAATCATAAAGTCCCTAATATGAGCCTACGACGTCTAAAACATGCTTTGGAAGTGGTTCAAGACTAAACCGACAACTCGGGAAATTTTTACAAAACTTAGAAAATTTTTGCTGTAAATAGGGGTCACACGCCCGTGTAGTTTGGGACACGCCTGTGTGGGTAGGCCGTGTGGTCACACACGCCCGTGTCTCTAACCCATGTAACTCTCTATTTTGCAATGCATGAATAAATTGAGATCACAAGGCCAAGTCACACGCCTATGTGCTTGGTCGTGTGGTTAATTAAATTTTCATAAAATAGGTGCAGACTTAACACGGTCGGGGCACACGCCTGTGCCATACCTAGCAATCGTTATTTCACAAATTAATGATCATAAGCTTAAAGTACATACATGTACCATATCGTATTAACTTCATATTTAGTCTCATCATTGCCATACCCAATGAACTACTCGGAATAATAATATCGGATACACTAGAAAACCTTTCACACAAGGTGCCACATATGGAGCCATTGTTACCTCAATCCCATAGCACATATATGCTTGTTCTTGAGCCATTATTGGGCCTGCTCACAGAAGCTGTCAGTCAAGACGTAGCTACATGGTGCTATTCACATAAGCTGTCAAGTAATCACAACATATGCCAGTACACTCAGCCACCAGTAGGACATACAGGACCAGCACCCGGATTACATAGCGTAAAACCTTAGTGACATGTCACTTGTATCCTAATCTATTCCTAAGGTTCGACTGGAATTTTTCGCTTACCAAAACATCATCGAACATGTTTGTAGAGTCAATTACGCAATTCATGAAATATTAAAGCATTTAAATACAATTATAATAAAGCTTATTCATCATACGAACTTATCTCGAATGCACAAATGGCCAAATGAGTCTATTCATCAATTACTTTGGATCTCCCCTGGTCTAAAGTATAATGGTCTAGTTACCATTTAAGAACCTGTAATTTAGAGTTTCATAACAATTTGACACCTTTAACTTATAGAATTCAAGTTTTGCACCTGTTGCAATTTAGTACTTCTAGTCAAATTGAGTACTCAATCGATAAAATTTCTATCATGTTGTAGACCTCAAAGAAATAGTAAAACAAATATTTCTACTTTGGATTTGTGGTCCCAAAACCACTATTTCGATTTGACCCAAAAATGCGCTATACAACTCTCCCCCTTTTAGGGATTTTTGTCCCCGAAAATCTTACCAGAAAATAGGTTAGGGTACTATTTTCTCATAGCTTTTTTGGGTTCCCACGTAGCCTATTGGACTCCGTCTCGTTGCTACAAATCTTTCACTAGGGCTACTTTTTTATTTCTCAACTGTTTGACCTCTCGAGCTAAAATCTTGATCGGTTCTTCACCATAAGTCATATCGAGTCGAATTTCAACCTTTGTCGATGAAATTATGTGCGAAAGATCTGATCGATAATGATGCAACATCGATACATGAATGAAACACAATGTGGATCCTTTCTAACTCTGTTGGTAAAGCTAACCGATATGCCACCAGCTATATTCTTTCAATAACCTCATATGAACCAATAAAATGTGGGCTCAGTTTACCATTGCGACCAATCTAAGAATTTTCTTCCACGGAGACACTTTCAGAAATACCTTTTCATCGACTTGAAATTCAATTTCCTTTTGTTTTAGATCCGCGTACAATTTTTATCTATCCGAAGCTGCTTTCCAACAATCACGAATTACTTTCACTTTTTCTTCGATTTCTCTAACCAAATTAACCCTGTGAATCTGTCTCTCCCTGAGCTTAGTCCAGTACAACGGAGTTCGACACTTGCGACCATACAATGCCTCATACGGTGCCATATTTATACTCAACTGAAAATTATTGTTATAAGCAAATTCAGCTAAAGATAGATACTTTTTTCAACTACTTTCGTGCTTTAAAACACAACAGTGAAGCATATCTTTGAGAACTGAATCATTCTTTCAGATTGATCGTCAGTTTGCGGATGAAATGTGGTACTAAAGTTCAACTTTGTGCCTAAAGCCTCTTGCAAATTTTTCCAAAATTGAGACATAAACCTCATATCTCTATCCGAAATAATAGAAATAGGCACCCTGTGTAATCTAACAATTTCAGCAATGTACATTTCAGCTAGCTTATCAAGTGAATAGTCGGTATGTACCCGTATAAAATGAGCCAATTTCGTCAATCTATCAACAACGACCCAAACAACATCTTTCTTCTTCGGATTCAGAGGTAATCCAGTTACGAAATCCATCGTAATTCTGTCTCATTTTCACTCGAGAATCATCATAGGCTGAAGTAAACCCGAAGGTACTTGATTTTCAGCTTTTACTTGTTGACAAATTAAACATCTCGATACGAATTCAAAAATATCTCGTTTCATACCCAACCACCAATACAATTTCTTCAAATCATTATACATCTTCGTACTTCCTGGATGAACAGATAGACTGTATGCCTCATGAAGAATTTTATGAATAAGCTCGGTATTTCTCGATACAAAAATCCTACCTCGAAACATCAAACAATCATCAGTCCCAATCTGATAGTCTGAATCACTAGTTATGTAACACCTCTAACCCGTATCCGTCGCCGGAATGGGGTTACGAGGCATTACCAATCATAATACAATTCAGAACAGACTTTCATTACAAATTTAATCATCTAGTAAAATTTTTAAACCAAACTAACATGTTTCGATTATACCATTTATCTAATTATTCGAATTTATGTTCAATCAATACAAACAAATAATCATAGAAATAAAATGCTTTACTCATAACCCAATATATTTCATTTCATATTAAAATCATATATGCAAACTTAACATTTAAAACATTCGAATGATTTATATATGAAATAATCTATCAACTTACAAATTTTATGCACCTACTTTAAATAGTATAAACATACATCATTACGTCTATTTCATTTATCCAATATTACCATACCATTATAACACGAACATACAAACAAACACATAATGACCTACTTTAAAGTCATTTTCTGAACCATAACATGTTAATAAATCTAAATAATATACCAATTTGTCTCTACTTGAACAATTCACTACGTTAACAACTATGTCTTATGCACATCTATATATATATATATATATATATATATATATAGATACATTGCCATTATAACCGAATTAAATCAACCATTCCCATTCGAATACATATATGTATAACATACATATCTACTTGACAAGTAGATCTATCCACAACATTTCATATCATACGTAATTTACCGTTCAATTATATATCATAAAACATACCTACCATAATATACCCTATTAACATTTCTATGCCAAAACCGAATATATGAAGCAAAATATTAAGTCACATAACAAAACCTTATTTAAGCATATCAACCAAGATTCATATATATATATAAGCAATAGCCGAACACCAAAATCAAACATAACCATCATCTAAACTAAGCATTAAATCCAAACATAACAAAGTAATAAGCCATTTTCATATGGCTCATGATTACATTAACCAAAATCAAACATTTCAAAATATAATCTAGCCTATTCATGCCATAGGTTCGAAAATTCAGCTTATGAAATACCAAAGGTAGTCGATAGTGTGATAAACTTTGCTGACGATCTTCGAGCTCGTAATTTGATTCCAAAATCTATAAAATAGTGGTAAACATGAACACACAAAATAAGCTATCATAGCTTAGTAAGTCATAAGTAAATAACAACTGAATGACACAGTATCAACTCATTTAAACCAAATCAAACTATACTACCATAATCACATTAAATCTCAAGTTTGCGATTTCATTTATATCATATACTTTCACCGAACAACTTATTTATAGCCGAATGAACATATATACATTAACAAACTACCATTCAATTTCCAAGCCAAAATATCTTTATCATACCAAGTACATATACACTCATATGCATATACTCATAAGTTAGAATATAACAATCACATGCATATTTATATCATATGGCCGAATATACCACCAAATGCACATATGTTTACATTAGTAACTTGTATTATTTGGATCACATATTAAATGGCCAACTTACCTTATTTTCAAATAGGTAATTAACTAACTCATACCTGATCGTTTTAGCTCGTTTTACACCATTGTTCACAACTTATCATTTCTCGTTGAACCATTCAAAATTAAATAGGATACTCGGATAATCATATATATCATACAATGCCAACGTCCCAGATGTGGTCTTACATGCTATCTCATTTCGATGCCACTATCCCAGACAGTGTCTTACACAAATCAAATAGATGCCAATGTCCTAGACATGGTCTTACTCGTAACCACATATCGATGTCGACGTCCCAGATGTGGTCTTATTCGAGAACACATATAGGAAATCCTATGTCATGACATATGTATCCTAGCTGTTCCTAAGGTTCGTATGAGACTTTCAGATGTCGTAACTCAGTCGAAACGAATTCATAAACATAGCTACCAAGCTTGTACACATTTGGCTAACACATATATATATTCACATATTTCATTTCGGCATATATAGCTCATATTTAATTAAAATTAACAACGTCTATTTGCTTATAAACTTACCTCGGACGATGAAAAGCGGAACGGGACGACTAGTCGACAATTTTAGTTTTTCCCCGATCCAAATCCGATTTCTTCGGTTCTTGATCTAAACATATTCAAATTAAATCATTCAAACATATTTTTACTCAATTTAGTCCAAAAACACATAAATGGGCAAATTACTATTTTACCCATGATATTTTACACTTTTTACAATTTAGTCCAAATTGCACAAAACACAAAGCATACAAAATTTGCATATACCATGCTTAGGCCGAATATTACCCATGTTCACATAAGTCCATACATTTCATTTATTTCACATTTTAGTCCCTCAATTTATTATTTTTGTAGTTTAGTCCTAATTACTCAAAATCATAAAAAATTCCAATACAAAACATATCTTTCATATTTCATCAACAAACATTACAAAATTCAAATATTCATCAATGGCATAACTCAAAATATTCATCAAAATCAGAAATTCAAGCATGGGCTTTGTAGATAACATAACAACGATCTCAAAAACGTAAAAATTATCAAAAAAATGAGCTAGTTACATACCTTGATTAACCTTGACAACGGCCGAATACCCTAGCTTTGTTTCTTTCTTTTCTTTTTTTATGTTTGGTCATGAGAAAAATAAATGAGCTAATGGCTTTTTAATTATGTTATAATATAACATATATTAACATAATATCTAATTTACATATTTAACCTTATTATAAAATATAAAACCATTTTAAATCATGGCCATTACCGTCCATCACCTATAACTATGTTTTAATTGCAACTTAAATGCCTACATTTAAAAAGACAACAACAATTCGGCCCTTACACATTAAACTAAGTTTTCATTTTACACGATTAAGTCATTTTATTTAATTGGACTGTTAAACAACTAAATTAAATCACAAAAATTTCACACATATAAATTCACACATAATAAACACAGAAAAAATTTAAAATATTTTTCTGACTCGGATTCGTGGTGTAACAGCCCGATTTTGGGCCTAGTCAGAACAGTGGTTTCGGAACCACTATTTCGAGGCTGGGAAAAAATATTCTGATGTTATTTTATGTGATAAAGCATGTTTATAAAGGTGCATGAAAATTTTGGTAATTTTATTTTAGCGACTTCTAGCTTAATTTCGAAAAAGGACTAAATCGCGTAAAAGGTAAAAGTTGTATTTTAGCACCTAGATGTGTCTAATAGCTAGATAATTAAAATTGGGGGCCTTTAAAGTGCAATAAAACCCTTAAATAAAGCATGGCTGGCCATGGGAGACAAAATTGTTGAAAAGTCAAAATTAGGTGAAATTTGGTCACCAATTTTGACTAGTTTTATTATTAACAAATTAAAAAGAAAAAGGCTATCACTTTTTCTCTTCTCCTCCACCAAAATATGCAGGAAAGAAAGGGTTTTGAAGTTGGAAAATTTCAGCAAAGAAACTCCCAAGGGTTTTGAAGTTGGAAAATTTCAGCAAAGAAACTCCCATGCTAGTAACTGATTTTAATGTCTTCCTTGATAATTTTTGCATTTTTGGAACCCCTAAAACATGAGCTTTCAAATGAGGGGATTATTTTGCAAAATGATTAAGAGTCTAGGGTTTTGCCATGAAAGCATATGTGTTTTTTTCTGAGTTTTTTTGGAAGAATATGAGTCTTAGATGTGTTATAAACAACTTTTATGAAGGAAATTTGCTTGAAAACACCTAAAATGGGGTTATTTTGCAAAGTTGTAAAATATTTGTAAATGTGTGAAGTAATTGAATTTGTGAGTTGCTATAGTTATGGAAATGGTTTGTCTAGGCTTAATGAGTAAGAAAATCTGAAAAAAAATCATTTTACGAGCCTAGGGGCAATTTGGTAATTTTGGCAAAGTATAGGGAAAAATTGTAAATTTTGCCAAAATGTGTCATTGGACTAATTTGATTAGTATATTGTTTTAATAAGTTAAATGTGATGTTTAGATGATGAAAAACGAGATTCGGGCTTAGAACGAGGAAAAACGAGAAATTGATGTTTAGGCCTCTTTTACCAATTTGGTGTCGAGGTAAGTTGTACGAAAACAATGCAACGTGCTATTATTATTATATGTCTAATGTTTAAATATTGCATGAAATGTATATGTACATAAATTTTTCTTTATGAAATGGATTCATGATGTCTCGATGACATTCGATAAAGTTTCAATATGAGATTTCATGTAAGACCATGTCTGGGACATGACATTGGCATCAATATGTATGAACCCATGTAAGACCATATCTGGGATATGGCATTGGCATCTTACTATGTGTACGAATTTCCGTGAGTATCCTTTAGTACTCCAAGCAGTTCAACGGGAAATTCAAATATTATAACAAAGCTGTGATAATGAATGATTATGTCATGAAGTAGTACAGGTATGTACGCAAAACTCGTGAGAAATGATTCGGTCTATAATGCACCTTTGGTAAGGATGCAAATAAGTAAGTCATGTTTATGAGAATGATTTTGTAATGACCTTATGGTTATGGGTCTATGTTCATGATGTATATAGTAATTGGTGAATACTATGAAAATGGCATGATTTGGAATAAGTCTTTGATACTTGATGATATTGAGATTACGGGTCCATGCTTATGATGCATAGCTATGTGTTCACACCATGATAGATGATATGATGTTGTATTAATTTGGTGAATAATAATTGTGAATGAATAAATTAGCCTGGATAGTTTTGGGCTACTGCAGTAGTGTAACTTTGAAAATACACTAAAAATAATGGAAAATAAGTTAGAGGATGAATAAAATATGGGATTAAAGCTTATTGAGTATAGTTTCGTATAAAAGAAACCGTGTAAGCAAATGAATCTCCTATAATAAGATATTTGAAGTTGTGTGAGATGGAGTCAGAATGACTTCGAAATCCCCTGTTCTGATTTGAGAAAATCATTATAAATTGTAAAAAAATAGTTATGAGTTATAATTTAAATTTTTAGAATACTCAATGAGTCTATTTTCAAAGGAAATAGATGGGATTTAACTTTAGTACAGAAGGGTTGGACTGTCAGACAGTGAATCATGGGTAAATTTGAGGAATAAACTGTACTATTTGGCTAAACCAAAAATTCTGCAAATTGTATGGTAGAAAGGTACATGAGTCTAGTTTCAAGGAAAATTAACGGAACTAAATTTGGAGTTTTGTAGCTCCAGATATAAATATTTTATTGACTATTGTACAAGAAGATAGCTTATCATGAACTTGAGAAAATGTTGGGAACATTGATAAAAACATGGTAATGAATTACTTATTGTTTTCATATGAACTTACTAAGCGTAAAGCTTACCCTTCTTTCCTTTCCCATGTTCTCTAGTGTTGCCAGGTTAGCTCAGGTTGGAGTTCGTCGGAGATATTATCACACTATCAAGCTATCGCCATTGGTGTAAATAATTTCAAGTACTTTGAGTCTGTGGCATGTATAAGGTTTAAATATTTGATCATGTGATATTATGCTCTAGCCAAATGTATTGGCTTATATTAAATATTGAGGTTGTAAACCTATTTATATATGCATGCATGTGCTATGGTCTTATGTGATGAGTTTAAAATGGTTATGGCATGAATGTCGTAACGATGTGAGTAAAATTAATGATATCTATTGCATCAGAAATTGACATGATCATAACATGTTTATGGATGTTTAAGTGCCCATATATGCCTTGTTGTATGCTATTGTATAGGTAAGTGTGTGTATGTTGTGAGGGTGATAAAATGACTTGGAAAATAGCCTTGTAATTGTCCACACAGGTAGACCCACGGGCGTGTGTCTAGGCCGTGTGTGACACACTGTAATGCCCCCACGCCCAAGACCGCTGCTGGAGTCGAGCTTGAGGTGTTACCGAATATAATTTATCAAATTAAGAACTTTGAATCATTTGTTTCTACATTCACAGCTTTCTAGCTACCCGCATCACAGTTACAAGAAAAATCATTTCTCGAGTTACAAAACTTGAAATCAAGATCTGTAAATTTTCCCTAAATCTAGACTCATATATCTATTCACTAACTTTTTTCTAGAATTTTTGGTTGGGCCAATTAGTACATTTTATTAGTTAAAGTTACCCCTGTTTCAGGACTTGACTGGACTGACCGCTGTTTACTACGAACCATATTTCTCTCTGTGCAAAATTTATATGACTATTCAGTTTGTTTATCGTGCAACTAGGCTTAATAAGGATTCCAAGAATATAAAATAATCCACCTAATTATATTTGCACAATTTATGGTGAATTTCTAAAGTTGGAACAGGGGATCCAGAAATCGCTCTGGCCCTGTTTCACTAAAATTCAAATATCTTCTAACATATAATTCCTTTACATGTTTCGTTTGTTTTATGTGAAAATAGACATATTAGGCTTCAATTTAATATTTAATTCATCACCAAATTCGATTTATATGATTTTTAGTAAATTTTCAAACTCACATCAGTGTTGCTACAATGTTCTGTTTAAGGCAAATTTCATCTTTTCATGAGTTTTTATGAACTAGATAACCTATTAACCTTCCATGACATCAAACATGATCTAAATTAGCCATTTCCATGACTTATCATTATCAAGCATTTTCTCAACCAAATCACCGTCATATCAAAAAATTATTTACACAAAGTAGGTATATTGCTATACATGCCATACTTAAGTTTTACAAGCCATTTACCAAAATAAAAGTCCTTCGGATAGTGTGATCGACCCTTCGACCTGTCTCGATTCCCGAGCCGGCTTGTTCAAAACTACAGTGAATAAAAAGGAGGGAGTAAGCATAAATGCTTAGTAAGTTCATATGCAAATAACAAGTAACATAACAATACAATTATACCAAACGACCTTAGCATGGTATCACCAAAACATATATCACATTTCTAAACATCATTCATCATCTTACCACCTTATCATTGTAGTATCTATTTTCAACCCAAGGGTTAAGTACATACCTCTCCAAGTGTCCATTTCACAACACTTACCAAAACGTCACTTGCATTTTAAGTGTTCTTCCATTTCACTAGAAATTTTTTCCCGTTGAACACATCGGAATATAACTCGGATACATGGATAATTTGCATATAAGTGCAACATATGTAATCAAGCAATCATGTAACCCGCCCCTAAGTGAACTCAGACTCAACTCAACGAGTTCAGATGCCTAGTTACATCTCACGAACTCGGATTCAACTCAACGAGTTCAGACATTCGCATCCATAAGTGAACTCGGACTCAACTCAACGAGTTCGGATGCTCAAACCATCCTAGTGACATGTCACTTGTATCCTAATTTATTCCTAAGGTTCAAACAGGATTTTCCTCGGACGCATATCCTTGCCATCTTCCGTAAAATACTGAAACCAATACTCGGTAGTACTTTATATTTAACAAATAATACACATAATTTGTATTTTATTCGAAAATAACCACAAAGCATATATTTCATGATAAAAATCAGCATATCATATAATTAACATCAATAACTTAAAAATAACAATTATGCTACATTATTTACACATGAACTTACCTTGGTACCAAAATATAAAGATTTTGCAATTTAGTCCACAATCTTTTCTTTTCCTCGATTGGGGTCGATTCCACGTCTTTCTTGATCTAAAATAACACATTTAGCTTATTTAATACTCACATTATCAATTTAGTCTTTAATTCAAATTTTAGCAAAATTACAATTTTACACCTAAACTTTTGCATATTTATACTTTTGCCCCTAATCTCGGGATTAAACTTAATTCCTTATTCTTATGTTTTATAACATGCTGATCACTTTTCCCTTCTATGGCAACATCAAATTCTCACTCTAACATGTACTTATGACTATTAGGTATTTTTGCCGATTAAGCCCTTTTAATCGTTTTCACTCAAAGCTAAGTAGCATAAGTTGTCTAACTTAATTTAAAACCTCATATTCTGTCATAAAACATCAAAATTCACAAATTTCACCTATGGGTATTTTTCCAAATATGAACTCTAACTCAAAATATTACTATCATAAGCTATACCGAGTTACTAGGATTTCAAAAACGTAAAAATCATTAAAAACGGGGCTTGGAATCACTTACTATGAAGCTTGAAAGTTGAAGAAACCCTAGCTATGGAGAGAGGGAGCATTCGGCAGCAAATAAGGAAGATGATAACCAATTTTGTGTTATTTTTCCCTTTTTATTTCATTTAATATCCAAATGACCAAAATGCCCCTCCTTACTAAACTTTCAAAAATTCCTTCTATGTCCTAATTTTGTCCATGAACTTGAAATTGGTCAAAGTATCATTTAAGACCTCCTAATTAATATTTCAAAGCAATTTCATACTAAAAACTTCTAGAATGCAAGTTTTGCAACTTATTCAATTTAATCCCTAACTTTAAATTAAACTCGTTATGCCAAAAATTTCTTCACGAAATCTTCACACAATTATGCAATCATATCATAAACCTCAAAATAATTATAAAATAATTATTTCTATCTCGGATTTGTGGTCACGAAACCACTATTCCGGTTAGGCCTTAATTCAGGATATTACAACTCTCCCCCCTTTAAAGATTTTCGTCCTCGAAAATCTTACCGGTAAACAGATGTGGGTATTGATTCTTCATAGTTTCTTCGGGTTTCCATGTAGCTTCTTCTACTCCATGCTTTTGCCACAACACTTTCACAAGTGCAATACTTTTGTTCCTTAGTTGTTTGACCTCTCGAGCTAAAATCTTAATCGGTTCTTCTTTATAGGTCATGTCTGGTTGTAGTTCAATTTCTACCGGTGAAACCACATGTGAAGGATCCGAACGATACCGACGTAACATAGACACATGGAATACATTATGAATCTTCTTCAATTGAGATGGCAATGCTAACCGATAGGCTACCGGTCCAACTCTTTCAATTATTTCATACGGCCCGATAAAATGCGGACTTAATTTGCCTTTTCGTCCGAATCTGAGAACTTTCTTCCACGGAGACACTTTTAAAAATACTTTATCACCAACTTGAAATTCAATGTCTTTTCGTTTTAAATCTGCATAAGATTTCTGTCTATCTGAAGCAGCTTTCAAACAATCTCGAATTACCTTTACTTTTTCTTCTGTTTCTTTTATTAGATCAATTCCATAGACCAAATTTTCCTTGAGTTCAGTCCAATACAAAGGCGTTCGACACTTACGACCATACAATGCTTCATAAGGTGCCATTTTCAAGCTCGTCTAATAACTATTATTGTAAGCAAATTCTACCAACGGTAAATATCTTTCCCAACTTCCTTGAAATTCAAATACACAACATCTAAGCATATCTTCAAGAATCTAAATTACTCTCTCTGATTGCCCATCAGTTTGTGGATAAAAAACAGTACTGAAATTTAACTTCGTACCTAACGCGTCTTGTAACTTTTGCCAAAATCGCGAGGTAAACCTCGGATCTCTATCCGAAATAATCGACAATGGTATTATGTGTAGTCTAACAATTTCTCTAACATATAGTTCAGCCAACTTTTTTAGAGAATAATCCATACGTACCGGGAAAAAATGAGCCGACTTAGTTAATCTGTCAACTATTACCCAGATGGCATCTTTCTTTCCTGGAGTCAATGGCAACCCTAAAACAAAATCCATAGTAATCCGATCCTATTTCCATTCAGGAACCATAATAGGCTGAAGTAATCCCAAAGGCACTTGGTGTTAAGCTTTCACCTGTTGACAAATTAAACACTTTGATACAAACTCAGAAATATCTCTTTTCATTCCACTCTACCAGTACATTTTCTTCAAGTCATTATACATTTTCGTACTGCCCGGATGAACCGCCAAACATCCATTATGTGCTTTATGCAAAATCTTTTGAATCAACTCCTCATTTTTCGGCACACAAATCCGATTTTTAAACATCAAGCAACCATCAGAACCAATTATGAAATCTGATCCCGTATCAGCTTCACACTGTTTTCTCTTGGCTAGCAAATCTTGATCATTTTTTTGAGCTTCAAAAATCTCTTGTAAAAACATCGGTCTTGCTCTTAACTCTGCTAGAATCAAACTAACATCTGACATTTTCAACTGAGTGTTCATAACTCTCAAAGCAAACAACAACTTTCTGCTTAAAGCATCGGTAACCACATTCGCTTTTCCCGAATGATAATCAATAACAAGCTCGTAATCTTTCAATAACTCCAACCATCTTCGCTATCTCAAATTCAAGTCTTTTCGTGACATCAAGTACTTAAGACTTTTGTGGTCGGTATATACCCGGCACTTTTCACCATACAAATAATGTCGCCAAATCTTCAAAGCAAACACCACCGCAGCCAATTTCAAATCGTGAGTAGGATAATTCCTGTCATGAGGTTTTAACTGCCTTGAAGCATAAGCCACCACTTTTCCTTCTTTCATGAGTACACACCCCAAACCATTTAGAGAAGCATCACTATACACCACAAATTCTTTACCTGATTCGGGCTGTACTAACACTGGTGCCTCTGTTAATAACTTTTTCAATTCTTCAAAACTCTATTGACATTCTTCCGTCCATTCAAATTTAACATTCTTTCGGAGTAGTCTAGTCATAGGAGCAGCAATTATAGAAAATCCATTTACAAACCGCCGATAATACCCAGCTAGCCCCAAGAAACTTCTAACTTCGGTTACATTTTTCAGTGATTTCCAATCAACAATGGCTGAAATTTTACTAGGATCAACCCATATACCATCACTTGAAACAATATGACCCAAAAATCCAACTTCCTAGAGCCAAAATTCACTTTTACTAAACTTAGCATACAGCTGCTTATTTCTCAAAGTTTGCAAAACTATCCTCATATGCTCAGCATTCTCTGTCTCATCTTTTGAATAAATTAAAATATCATCTATAAACACCACAACAAATTTGTCCAAGTATGGCCAAAATATGCGATTCATTAAATCCATAAACACAGTAGGAGCATTTGTCAACCCGAATGGCATAACTAAAAATTCATAATGACCGTACCTTATTCTAAAAGCAGTTTTAGGCACATCTGACTCTTTTACTCGCAGCTGGTAATACCCAGATATCTTTGAAAACCATGTCGCTCCTTTTAGCTGATCAAACAAATCATCAATTCTTGGCAACGGATACTTGTTTTTGATTGTCACCTTGTTTAACTGCCGATAATCAATACACAACCTCATAGAACCATCCTTCTTTTTCACAAATAACACAGGAGCACCCCAAGGTGAAAAACTCGATCTCACAAAGCCTTTATCAGTCAACTCTTGCAATAGCGACTTTAACTCTTTTAACTCTGTTGGTGCCATTCTATATGGTGCAATCGAGATCGGAGTTGTTCCTGGTATCAAATCAATACCAAATTCTACTTCCCTGACTGGAGGCAAACTTGACAATTTTTCTGGAAATACGTCCGCAAATTCACACACAACCGGCACTGATTCAACTTTCTTTTCAACTTCTTTTGTATTAATTACATACGCCAAATAAGCTTCATAACCCTTTCTCAAATATCTTTGAGCCGACATTGAAGAAATCACACTAGACAATGCCTCTGATTTATCTGATTCAACTCGCAGAGTTTCACCATTTACACACTTTAATTCTATAACCTTTTCTTTGCAATTTGTTATAGCATCATGCAATGTCAACCAATCCATACCCAAAATAACATCAAACTCATCAAACGGCAACAACATCAAGTCGGTCGGAAAGTAATGACCCCGAATCATTAAAGGACATTTCTTGCATACTTTATCAACTATCACACATTTGCCTAACGGATTCGACACTCGAATCATAAATTCTGTGTTCTCAACAGGTATATTCATACTAGACACCAGTTTCATACACACATATGAATGAGTAGAACCGGGATCAATCAAAGCAATAACATTAACATCATAAAGAGAAAATATACCAGTAATCACATCGGGTGAGGAAGCATCTTCACGCGCTTTAATAGCATAAGTTCTAGCCGGAGCCCTTCCTTCAGGTCTAATTGCTACATCTCTGGCTACATTCTTACTGCTTGCTTCACTCCCAGCTTTTCTTGGATACCTTCCCCTCGAATCCGCACCACTTGCTTTTGTATACTAAAATTTTTCTTTCTCAGCTCTCTCTGGGCAGTCTTTAATAAAATGATCCGGAGAACCACATCGAAAACATTCATTTGCTCTGCACGGACCAAAATGATTTCTACCACACCGCTGGCACTCGGGTTTAACAAATCTCGAGTTCCCTACACTGGCTGCCGAAGTAGTCTGGGACTTAGGACCCACATTTTGCTTATTAGAATTCCCATATGATTGCCCAGCTAAAACTTGGGAACGAGGATTCATATTTCTTGACTTTCCGGGTTGCTGTGAGGGTGCATTACTCATTAGTCTTTTCTTCCAATTTCGTGTATCAGATTCTACCTTTTTCTTTTTCTTAAGTAGTTCTTCAGCCTTGCAAGCTCGATTGACAAGTACCACCATTTCTTTTAGTTCAAGGATCCCAACAAATACCTTGATGTCTTCATTGATCCCGTCTTCAAATCGTCGGCACATCTTGGCCTCTGTAGGAACATATTCTCTGGCATACTTAGTCAATCGAACAAACTCTCTTTCATATTCTGTGACTGTCATATTACCTTGCTTTAGCTCAAGAAACTCTTTACGTTTCTGATCAATAAATCTTTCACTAATATATTTCTTCCGAAACTCTTCTTGAAAGAATTCCCAGGTTACCTTCTCTTTCGGTACCACTGAAATCAAAGTCTTCCACCAATTATAAGCTGAATCCCTCAACAAGGATATAGCACATTTTAAACATTCTTCAGGTGTACAAGATAATTCATCAAATACCCGGATAGAATTTTCAAGCCAGAACTCTGCTTTCTCGGCATCATCATCAATATTTGCCCTAAATTCTTCGGCCCCTTATTGACGAATTCTGTCAACTGGAGTTCTGTGAAATTTTATCATATCCACACCCTGAGGCATCGAGGGTATAGATTGAGGAATTGGGGGAGGTGGGGAAGGTCGTACATTTGGGTTCGTACGAACGAACTTAGTGTACCATGCACTCATCATTTGGAGAAAGGCTTCCTGATCCCTTTCTCCTCCTCCTTGACCAACAGTAGGAGGTGGATTTTCAGTCGGCGCTGCCCCTTCAGCCGGAGCAGGCGCATTACTCTCTACTTCATCTGCCGCAGTTGGATCGGGATCCATTTACTATATAAAAAAATCATTTAAAAAGGTCAGAAGTCGTCACACTATCACAATTTATACATATGGCATGTATAGCAAAATTCGTACATACAACACATAGTCTGAGAACCGACTAAACCTGCTCTGATACCATTAAATGTAACACCCCCACGCCCGAGACCATTTCCGGAGTCGAGCTTGAGGTGTTACCGAATATAATTTATCAAATTAAGAACTTCGAATCATTTGTTTCTACATTCACAGCTTTCTAGCTACCTGCGT
This sequence comes from Gossypium longicalyx, assembly GCA_025698465.1. Taxonomy (NCBI): domain Eukaryota; kingdom Viridiplantae; phylum Streptophyta; class Magnoliopsida; order Malvales; family Malvaceae; genus Gossypium; species Gossypium longicalyx. Next base: position 32,972,301 of record CM047006.1, read on the forward strand.
CACAGTTACAAGAAAAATCATATCTCGAGTTACGAAACTCAAAATCAAGATCTGTAAATTTTCCCTAAATCTAGACTCATATAGCTATTCACTAATTTTTTCTAGAATTTTTGGTTGGGCCAATTAGTACAGTTTATTAGTTAAAGTTACCCCTATTTCAGGACTTGACTGGACTGACCTCTGTTTACTACGAACCATATTTCTCTCTGTGAAAAATTTATATGACTATGCCGTTTGTTTATCCTAAAACTAGACTCAATAAGAATTCCAAGAATATAAAATACTCCACCTAATTATTTTTTTATAATTTATGGTGAATTTCTAAAGTTGGAACAGGGGATCCAGAAATTGCTCTGGCCCTGTTTCAATAAAATTCAAATATCTTCTAGCATATAATTCCTTTACCTGTTTCGTTTATTTTATGTGAAACTAGACATATTAGGCTTCAATTTCATATTTAATTCATCACCAAATTCGATTTCTATGATTTTTAGTAAATTTTCAAACTCACATCAGTGTTGCTGCAATGTTCTGTTTAAGGCAAATTTCATCTTTTCATGAGTTTTTATGAACTAGATAATCTATTAACCTTCCATGACATCAAACATGATCTAAATTAGCCATTTCCATGACTTATCATTATCAAGCATTTTCTCAACCAAATCACCGCCATATGACAAAATTATTTACACAAAGTAGGTATATTGCTATACATGCCATACTTAAGTTTTACAAGCCATTTACCAAAATAAAAGTCCTTCGGATAGTATGATCGAACCTTCGACCTGTCCCGATTCCCGAGCCGGCTTGTTCAAAACTACAGTGAATAAAAAGGAGGGAGTAAGCATAAATGCTTAGTAAGTTCATATGCAAATAACAAGTAACATAACAATACAATTATACCAAACAACCTTAGCATGGTATCACCAAAACATATATCACATTTCTAAACATCATTCATCATCTTACCACCTTATCGTTGTAGTATCTATTTTCAACCCGAGGGTTAAGTACATACCTGTCCAAGTGTCCATTTCACAACACTTACCAAAACGTCACTTGCATTTTAAGTGTTCTTCCATTTCACTAGAAAATTTTACCCGTTGAACACATCGGAATATAACTTGGATACATGGATAATTTGCACATAAGTGCCACATATGTAATCAAGCAATCATGTAACCCGCCCCTAAGTGAACTCGGACTCAACTCAACGAGCTTGGGCATTCGCATCCATAAGTGAACTTGGACTCAACTCAACGAGTTCGGACATTCGCATCCATAATTGAACTCGGACTCAACTCAACGAGTTCGGATGCTCAAACCATCCTAGTGACATGTCACTTGTATCCTAATTTATTCCTAAGGTTCAAACGGGATTTTCTTCGGACACATATCCTTGCCATCTTTCGTAAAATACTGAAACCAATACTCGGTAGCACTTTATGTTTAACAAATAATACACATAATTTGCATTTTATTCGAAAATAACCACAAAGCATATATTTCATGATAAAAATCAGCATATCATATAATTAACATCAATAACTTAAAAATAACAATTATGCTACATTATTTACACATGAACTTACCTTGGTACCAAAATATAAAGATTTTGCAATTTAGTCCACAATCTTTTCTTTTCCTCGATTGAGGTCGATTCCACGTCTTTCTTGATCTAAAATAACACATTTAGCTTATTTAATACTCACATTATCAAGTTAGTCTTTAATTCAAATTTTAGCAAAATTACAATTTTACCCCTAAACTTTTGCATATTTACACTTTTGCCCCTAATCTCGGGATTAAACTTAATTCCTTCTTCTTATGTTTTATAACATGCTGATCACTTTTCCCTTCTATGGCAACATCAAATTCTCACTCTAACATGTACTTATGACTATTAGGTATTTTTGCCAATTAAGCCCTTTTACTCGTTTGCACTCAAAACCAAGTAGCACAAGTTGTCTAACTTAATTTAAAACCTCATATTCTATCATAAAACATCAAAATTCACAAATTTTACCTATGGGAATTTTTCCAAATATCTATACCGAGTTACCGGGATTTCAAAAACGTAAAAATCATTAAAAACGGGGCTTGGAATCACTTACTATGAAGCTTGAAAGTTGAAGAAACCCTAGCTATGGGGATAGGGAGCATTCGGCAACAACTAAGGAAGATGATAACCAATTTTGTGTTATTTTTCCCTTTTTATTTCATTTAATATCCAAATGACCAAAATGCCCCTCCTTACTAAACTTTCAAAAATTCCTTCCATGTCCTAATTTTGTCCATGAACTTAAAATTGGTCAAAGTACCATTTAAGACCTCCTAATTAATATTTCAAAGTAATTTCATACTAAAAACTTCTAGAATGCAGGTTTTGCAACTTATTCAATTTAATCCCTAACTTTAAATTAAACTCGTTATGCCAAAAATTTCTTCACGAAATCTTCACACAATTATGCAATCATATCATAAACCTTAAAATAATTATAAAATAATTATTTCTATCTCAGATTTGTGGTCACGAAACCACTATTCTGATTAGGCCTTAATTCGGGATATTACACACACGGTCTGCCAACATGGGCGTGTGACCCGACCGTATGTCCCCTGCACCTTGGAAATTTAAGTTAGTATGCATGGTAGTAAACACACGGGCAGAGACACGACCGTGTGTCTCAACTATGTGGTGGACATGGCCTAGCACACGGTCATGTGCCTTGGCCGTGTGCCTTCTTTTGTTCATGACCAAATGGATAGAGTGTTACACGGGTGAGGGACACGGGTGTGTCCTGATGAACACCAGGCCGTGTGATGCACACAAGCAACCAACATGGCCATGTCAAAATCATCACACGGGCGTGTGGAGCTTTAAAGCATGAAATTTTCCAAGTTTTTCTTGAATTCTCGGTTTGGTCCTGGACCACCCCGAATGTATGGTTTGGGCCTCATAAGTCCGTTTAAGGGACAAAATGCATGTGAAATGAAAATTTTTAATTTCGAATGAAATTTCATAGTCGATTTTAGTATGGAAGTATTCTTTTAAGTCTGATAACACCTCGAACCTTATCCCGCTGTCGGATATGGGCGAGGGGTTTTACACGTGGTCCCGAAACCACTGTTCCGATTAGTGTCTAAATTAAGCTGTTACAAGTTAATTCGCACTGAACTCTTTTAGCTTGAAGTTCTTCGTCACATTTCTGAGCTTCACAAATTTGCTGAAGAAATACCAGTCTAGCTTTTAACTCAGCTAGTATCGCACCATCATCAGAAAAAGTTAGTCGTGTATTCATTGCTCTCAAAGCAGACAAAGATTTCCTACTTAAAGTATCAGTGACTACATTCGCCTTTCCCGGGTGATAATCGATTATCAACTCATAATCTTTTAATAGCTCAAGCCATCTCAATTGTCATAGATTCAAGTCCTTTTAAATCATCAAGTACTTTAAGCTCTTGTGATCGGTAAAGATGTGGCACTTTTCACCGAATAACTAGTGTCGAAATTTTTTTAAAGCAAACACAATGGCAGCTAATTCCAAGTCGTGCGTCAGATAATTCTTTTCGTGCAGTTTTAACTGTCTCGAGGCATAAGCTATCACTTTACCCTCTTGCATTAATACACAACCAAGACCGTTCAATGACGCATCACTAAAAATCACAAACTCTTTCTCCGGCTCAGGTTGCACTAACATCGGTGCCTCAGTCAATAACGCTTTCAACTGTTCAAAACTCTTTTGACATTTCTCAGACCACTCGAATTTCACATCCTTTCGTAACAATCTTGTCATAGGTGTAGCGATCATTGAGAATCCCTTGACAAAACGTCAATAATAATCGGCTAAGCCCAAAAGGCTTCTAACTTCGGATACATTTCTCGGTAGTTTCCAATCAACAACTGCTAAAATCTTACTCGGATCAACCCTTATACCTTCCGCTGAAACAATATGCCCCAAAAATCTGACTTCTTGGAGCCAAAACTCACTTTTGCTGAACTTAGCAAACAATTTCTTATCTCTCAAGGTTTGTAATACAATTCTTAAATGTTCGGCATGCTCAAACTTATCTCGGGAATAAATGAGGATGTCATCAATAAACACGACTACAAATTTGTCCAAATATGGTCGAAAAATTTGAGTCATCAAGTCTATAAAAACTGCAAGAGCTTTTGTTAATCCAAATGGCATAACAAGAAATTCATAATGTCTGTACCTCATTCTGAACACGGTCTTCGGCACATCTGACTCTTTAACTCTCAACGATAATAGCCTAATCTCAAGTCTATCTTCGAGAACACTATTGCCCCTTTCAACTAATCGAACAAGTCATCAATTCTTGGTAATAGATACTTGCTCTTTATCGTAATCTTGTTAAGCTGATGATAATCAATACAAAGTCTCATGGATCTGTCTTTCTTCTTGACAAATAACACTAGTGCACCCTAGGGCAAAAAACTCGGTCTCGCAAAACCCTTATCTGTCAACTCTTACAACTGAGACTTTATTTCCTTCAATTCGATTGTAGCCATTTTATATGAGGCTACCGATATCATGAAGTTGTCGGTACCAAATCAATAGTAAACTCAACCTCTCTGATCGATGGTAATCTAGGCAACTCCTCTGGGAACACATTCAGATATTCACAAACTACCAGTACAGACTCAATCTTTAATTTAGACTCTTTTGTATTCATTACATACACAAGATAAGTCTTACAACCTTTTCTTACATACCTCTAAGCCAACATCGATGAAATCACAATAGGCAACTCACCCGACTTATCCTGTTCAATCTGAAGAATTTTATTATTTTGAAATTTCAATTCAATAATCTTTCATCTACAATTCGCTACAACATCATGTAGAGTCAACCAATCCATTCCAAGAATTACATCAAACTCATCAAACGGTAGAAGCATTAAGTCAGTTGGAAAATAATGACCTCGAATAATTAAAGGGCAACTCTTGCAAACTTTATCAACCAGAACATATTTGCCTGAGGGATTCGACACCTTAATCACATACTCAGTAGACTCAACAGGAAAATTCTTATTAGATACTAAATTCATGCAAATATAAGAATGAGTTGACCCAGGATCAATCATTAGTATCATAAAGAGAAAATGTACCAGTAATAACATCAGGAGATGACGCATCTTCGCAAGTGAGAATAGCGTAGGTTCTAGCAGGTGCTCTAACCTCTGATCTCGCAGTTAACTCTTTCACCACACCTCTGATACTATTCCTACTTTTAGTATTTCTCGGTGGCCTCCCTCTAGTGGCATTATTACTCGGCCTTGCATTCTAAAATCTATCTTTCTCAGATATCGAATGAAGTGATCTTGGGAGCCACATTTAAAATAAGCTCGATTGTTCATCTTACATTCACCAGGATGTCGTCTACCACAATGCTGACATTCAGGTCTATTAGACCTAGCATTACCAACACTCGCTATTAACGTAGTTTGGGCCTTAGAACCCGAACACTGCTTCCCACGATCTCTGTTGGGATACCTAGCTGAAGCATTCAAACGAGAATACAAATCCCTCGACTTCTTTGATTAAGATTGAAATAACTAATTCATCGGTCTTTTTCTTGAGTCTTTAGCCTTAAACTTAACTTTTCTCTTTTCCTTGCTCAAATCTTCAACTTTGCAAGCTCGGTTGACTAGCATGACAAATTCTTTCAACTCTAAAATCCCAACAAGCAATTTGATATCTTCATTCAACCCATCTTTGAATCTCTTGCACATGATAGCCTAGGTGGAAACACATTCCCAAACATACTTATTGAGCCTGACAAACTCTTGCTCATATTCAGTCATAGACATACGACCTTGTTTCAATTCTAGAAACTCCTTACATTTCTAATCAATAAACTGTTGACTGATATATTTCTTTCTGAACTCTTCTTGGAAGAAATCCCAGGTAAGTTTTTCTTTCGGTACTACAGATACAAGAGTATTCCACCACTGGTATGCTGAGTCCCTCAGTAGTGATATAAGACATTTCAAGCACTCATCTGGTGTGCAAGAAAGCTCATTAAATAACCTAATGGAGTTCTCAAGCCAAAACTTTCCCCTCTCGGGATCATCGTCAACATTCGCTCCAAATTCTTCGACCCTTGTTTTTGAATCTTATCAATTGGAGGCTTGTTCAGTCTAATCAATTCCACACATTGGGGAGCTATGAGAACCAATTGGGGGTTAGGTAGGGGTGGAGGATGTTGGGCAGCTGAATTTGTTCGAACAAACTCGGTAAACCACTCATTTATCCTTTGGAAGAAGGCTTCCCTAACCTCTCCTCCCTGACTAACCGTGATTAGTCTACTATCATATGGCATTGTCCTTTGAGCGAGAGCTGGTGCATTACTTTCAACATCGTCAGCTACCTCTCGGTTGGGATCCATTTACTAGATGAAAATACAATTTAAATTGTCAGGAGTCGTCACACTATCACAAATTATATATGGCATGTATAGCTAGTCTCTTACACGCACTAGGTTAGCCCGAGAATCGACTAAAACATAGCTCTGATACCACTAAATGTAACACCCCTTATCCATATTCAATACCGAAACAGGATGCGAGGCATTACTGGACTCACATCACAAGCGAACATATAACTTCCAGTCATAAAATTTGCATCCTAATTAAAATCATTTGCATTCAATCATAAAGTCCCTAATATGAACTTATGAGGCCTAAAACATGCTTTGGAAGTGGTTCGAGACTAAGCCAACAACTCGAGAAATTTTTACAAAACTTAAAATTTTTTTGCTATGAACAGGGTCACACCCCCTTGTGGTCTGGGACATGCCCCTGTGGGTAAGCTGTGTGGTCACACACGCTTGTGTCCCTAGCCCATGTAACTCTCTGTTTTGCAATGCATGAATAAATTGAAATCACATGGCTAAGTCACACGCCTGTGTGCTAGGCCGTATGATTAATTAAACTTTCATAAAATAGGCACAGACTTCGCACAGTTGGGACACACACCCGTGCCTGAGGCCATGTCCCTCACACGACTGAGATACACGCCCATGTGCTCAATTCTGAGCATTCTGTTTCTAAAAATTTAGGTGCAGGGGACACACGGCCAAAACATATGCCCATAGGGCAGACCGTGTGTCACACATGGCCTAGACACACGCCTTTGTGTCTACCCGGTGGATAAAATAAAGGCAATTTACCAATCCATTTTCCACCCTCATTTACACCTACACTTACACCAATTCAATGGCACAATTCATGGCACACTTAGGCAACCAAAACATCCACAATCATGGCTAATACATGCCAAAGTAATACCATCATCTAACATACACATGACATTTTTAATAAGCCAAATCTATAACACACCTCACCCGTATTCAACATCAGAATAGGTTACGGAGCATTACTGAATTTATGAAATAATTAAACAACCATTTAGCATACATAACATTATTTCATACTTTCATCATTCAAACTCAATCAATTTGTCCCTAATATGAGCCTACGATGCCCTAAACATACTTTAGAAGAGGTTCAAGACTAAACCGATAACTGGGGAAGCTTTTCTACATTTAGAATTTTTTCTCAAAATAGGAGACACACGCCCGTGTGGCCAGGCTGTGTGTCTCACACGACCACCAGGCACGCCCGTGCCATAAGTCGTGTGGACATTCGAAATAGGATAACATGGCCATGTCCCAGCCCGTGTCCTACCCCATTTAACTCTTTGACTTGGATCACACGGCCAACACACATGCTTGTGTCGCTAGCTCGTGTGCCCTAAAAATGGCCACACACGTCCGTATGTGCTAGGATGTGCCATACCTGTAGGGTATACTAACTTATACCACACGACCAAGTCACACGCCCGTGTGTAAGGCCGTGTGGAGCATACTAACTTGATTTTAATTTCAACACCAGGGGACACACGGCCATGCAACATGAGAGTGTGTCACACACGGTTGAGACACATGTTCGTGTCTCTGCTCGTGTGGACAAAAATAGGTTATTTACCAAACCAATTTGCCACCCAAATTTGCATATACCAACACAACCAAAATGGCACCAATTCAAAGCCTAAACAAACATCCAATCCATAACTTCAAATCCATAAAAAAACATACAAAAATACAAACAAACATCCAATCCAATATTCCAACATGCTTATAACTTCAAATCTTACTCTATCAAAACATACCAAAATACATACACAAATCAACTAGTTAAACCTTTACTTAACATGCATCATTTTTCACCAATTCACAAGCATGATACCAATTCCACAAACCTCATAATACAATTCATTCATACATCCATTCATGAACTCAACTATCAACCATATATGCACATATATGCACATAACCAAACACGCTAAATTAAAGCCAAGTCTCATGGCTATATATACAAACCAAAACATGACCATTCACAAGCCATTTAAAATGTAAAAACTCATTACCAAAATACATATAAAAAACAACCATAATCCTATACATGCCATATGACCAAACCAAAAGCTCAAAAGTACCAAAGTGATAGTAGATAGTGTGACAGAGCCTCCGACGATCCATGAATCTGAGCTAGCTTTGAATCACTATAAAACATCACAAAATAAACAATGTAAGCTATACAACTTAGTAAGCTCATATGAAAAATGATAAGCAAATCTCATCAATTGTTTACCAATCAAATGTTTGAAATCAATAAACAACAATTCAATTAAGCCTAAAAGCTATCAATACATCATTCACATAACTTACCAAAGAATTCATCAACTACATAATTTTAACATTCGAATAGTATTCCGTACATATTTGTACCAATCCATAAAAAACTCATATCCACATGGAAAATGTTAAATACTCGAATTCTCACATACTAGGTGCCAAAACATAGCCGAAGCTATTTTAATCTTGCACACTATGTGCCTTACATAGTCGAAGCTATCTCAGTCTCACACACTAAGTGCCAAAACATAGTCAAAACTATTCCGAATCACATACTAAGTGCCCTATATATATCCGAATCATTTTCAAACATGACTATAATCTCATATACACAATTTATACAATATTAAAGCATTTAAAGCATAGTTGTAACAATTCTTATTACATACGAACTTACCTCAGATGTGTAAATGACGAAATAAGTCATTTAGTCGATAACTTTCGTTTTTCCCCGATCCTGATCTGAATTTCATTTTTCTTGATCTATATGTATTCAAAATTAACTAATTTAATCAACTATTTATTCAATTCAATCCAAAATATACATTAGGGTTATTTTAGCATTTGCCCCTAAACTTTCACATTTTTCACAATTTAGTCTTTATTTCATAAAATCACAAATTAATGAAATTCCAATTATATCCATGCTATTAGAATTACCATAATGCCCCTAACAGCCCATAATTTTCATTTATTCACACATTTAACCACACATTTTCACATTTTCACATTTTCACAAATTAATCCCTATTTTGCATTTTTACTCCAAATCACTTAACAAAAGTTGTATATCAAGTAGAAAACATTCATAATCTATCAAAAAAATTCAAAACACATGCTTATTCATCAATGGCATCATTCAAAATCTTTAAAAGTTTTGCAAAATAGTCCCTGGGCTGTAGCATCCCGAATTAGGGCCTAGTTGGAACAGTGGTCTCGAGACCACAAATCTGAGATAGAAATAATTATTTTATTATTCTTATGAGGTTTTTGTTATGAATTCATGCTTTTGTGAAAGTTTCATGAAGAAACTTTATGCATAAAATGTCAAATTGCATTTTAGGGACCAAATTGAATAAAGTGCAAAACTTGCATTCTAGAAGCTTTAAGCATGAAATTGCATTAAATTATGATTTAGAGGGTTATAATTAGAAATTTGATCAATTTCTAAAATTTTGGACGAAAATGGACATGCATAGGAAAAATTAGAAAGAGAAACCCTAAGGGCATTTTGGTCATTAGGTAATTAAAAGAATAAAAAGGGAAAATCAAACAAAAAATGTGTCCATCTTTCTCCTTGGCTACCAAAAATCACACAACACCATAGCTATGGTTTTGTTCAACATTTCCAAGCTCAATAGTAACTGTTCTCTAGCCCCGTTTTTAATGTTCTTGGTATTTTTGAAGTTCCAGTAACATGGTCTACCCATTTCTAGCTATGTTCTGAGCTAGGGTTCATGTATGAAAATTTACCCATGCATTACATGCTTGTATTTTTATTATTAATGGAGGAATATGAATGTTTGATGCATGATGAACATCTTTTATTAGGTGATTTTTAGTGAAAACACCTAAACAAGAGACTTGTTTGTAAAAGTGTAAAAGTGAGTAGTAATAATGTGAAATAAAAGAAAATATGGACTTATATGAGCATATTAAAGGTTCGGCTAAGCTTGGGTAATCAAGAAAATGCATACATTTCATTTTACAAGCCTAGGGGCTAAATCATAAATATGTGAAAGATTAAGGGTCAAAATGTAAATTTGTAAAAGTATGATTTATGGACCCATTTGAATAATTTGAATAATAAATATGTTAAATTTGGCATTATAGATCAAGAAAAATGTGAATCGGGACTTGATCGAGGAAAGAATAAAGTATACGACGACTAGGCTCGATTATCATCATTTTGTACCGAGGTAAGTACATATGCAAATAATGTGGTGTTGTAGTGTGTTTTAATACTTTAATATATTGTGATAAATGTTTTATTGTAATTATGAGTTATATGCTTATTGATTGTTATGAAAGTATTAATGTTATCATGGTCGTTAACCACGACAATACGAGCAAGTACGATGGAGATAATATATGTAAGTGAAGAAAATACCGTTTGAACCTTAGGAATAGTTAGGATACAAGTGACATGTCACTAGGAAATAAGAGATCCGAGCTCGTTTAGTTGGTCCGAGTTCGTGAGAAATACGAGTTCTGGAGGAATTACCAGGTTTGCCTCCAATTAGAGAAGTGGAATTCAGTATTGAGCTAATGCCAGGGACGACACCCGTATCTATTGCCCTATATAGGATGGCTTCGACTGAACTGAAAGAATTGAAGGCACAGTTGCAAGAGCTGACCGACAAGGGTTTTGCGAGACCAAGCTTTTCAACGTGGGGTGCTTCCGTACTGCTTGTGAAAAAGAAGGATGGCTCCATGAGATTATGCAATGACTACCGGTAACTCAATAAGGTAACAATAGAAAATAAGTATCCCCTTCCAAGGATTGATGACTTGTTTGATCAACTGAAGGGAGCGACGTGGTTCTCTAAGATAGACTTGAGGTCCGGATACTACCAGTTACGAGTGAAAGAGCCTGATATGCCTAAGATTGCCTTTCGAATGAGGTATGGCCACTACGAGTTTCTTATTATGCCACTTCGATTAATGAATGCTCCTGTCGTGTTTATGGATTTAATGAACAGAATTTTTCAGCCATATTTAGATAAGTTTGTTGTGGTGTTTGTTGATGATACTCTGATTTATTCTAGAGATAAGGCAGAGCATGCCGAGCACTTGAGAACTATTTTGTAGACTCTGAGGGATAAACAGTTATATACCAAGTTTTGTAAAAGCGAGTTTTGCCTTCAAGAGGTTGGGTTTTTATACCATATTGTTTTTGAGAATGGTATACGAGTTGATCCCAGTAAGATTTTTGCTATTTTCGAATGGAAGCCACCGAGGAACGTAACTGAAGTTAGGAGCTTTTTGGGTTTAGCTGGTTATTACAGACAGTTTGTGAAAGGGTTTTCGATGATAGCCACCCCAATGACAAGATTGCTACAAAAGAATGTTAAGTTCGAATGAACAAAGAAGTGCCAGTAGAGCTTTGAGAAATTGAAAGCGTTGTTAACCAAGGCACCGGTGTTAGTACAACCAGAATCAGGAAAAGAATTTGTGATTTACAGTGATGCATCCTGGAATGGATTAGGTTGTGTACTTATGCAAGAAGGAAAGGTAGTAGCTTATGCTTCGAGGCAACTGAAGCCCCATGAGAAGAACTATCCTGCGCACGATTTAGAGTTAGCCACTATTGTATTTTCTTTGAAGATTTGGTGGCATTACCTATTCGGGGAGAGAAGCCATGTCTATTCAGACCATAAAAGTCTTAAATATCTGATGACTCAAAAGGACTTGAACTTGAGGCAACGAAGATTGCTTGAATTGTTAAAAGATTATGAGCTTGTGATAGATTACCACCCTAGTAAGGCAAATGTGGTTGTCGATGCCTTGAGCAGAAAGTCTTTATTTGCCTTGAGAGCTATGAACGCACCGCTAGCCCTATCTCATGATGGTGCTATTTTAGCATAGTTAAAATCTAGATCGACTTTTCTTCAACATATTTTTTATGCTCAAAAAGCCGATAAAGAGTTGCAAGCTAAGAAAGCTCAGTGTGAGTCGAGCTATGAATCAAATTTCCAGAGAGACCTCATAGTTGTTTGAGGTTCCGTGGAAGGATTTGTGTTCCGAAGAATGTTGAGTTGATTCAGGATATTTTGCATGAGGCTTATAATGGAGGTATGTTAGTTCACCCGGGTAGCACAGAAATGTACAATGATTTAAAGTAAATGTATTGGTGGAATGTCATGAAAAGAGATATATTCGAATTTGTGTCAAGATGCTTGAGTTGCCAATAAGTAAAGGCCAAACACTAGGTACCTTCAGGTTTACTTCAACCTATCTTATTTCCTGAATGGAAATGAGACAAAATTACTATGGACTTTGTGACAGGCTTGCCGTTGACACCAAGAAAGAAAGATGTCGTATGGGTAGTGGTTGATAGACTGACTAAGTTGACTCATTTTATACCAGTACGCCTTGATTATTCACTTGATAAGTTAGCCAAACTGTATATTTCTTATATTATAAGAGTTTATAGAGTACCTTTATCGATTATTACGGATAGGGATCTGAGATTTACTTCGCGGTTTTGAAAGAAGTTACAAGAAGCTTTGGGTACAAAGCTAAATTTTAGTACCGCTTTTCATCCACAAACTAATGGACAATCTGAGAGAGTAATTCAGACACTTGTAGATATGCTTAGATGTTGTGTTCTTGAATTCCAAGGTAGTTATGCCTATAATAATAGCTATCAAACGAGTTTGAAGATGACACCTTATGAAGCATTGTATGGACGTAAATGTCGTACACCATTGTATTCAATTGAGCTTAAGGAGAATAAGATTCATGGAGTAGATTTGATTAAGGAGACCGAGGAAAAAGTGAAAGTAATTTATGATTGGTTGAAAGCGGCATTGGATAGACAAAAGTCATATGCAGATTTGAAAAGGAAAGAAATTGAGTATCAGGTTGGTGATAAGGTATTCTTAAAAGTATCCCCATGGAAGAAGGTTTTGAGATTCAGTAGAAAAGGCAAGTTGAGTCCTCGTTTTATAGGACCGTATGAGGTTGCTAAAAGAATAGGGTCTGTTGCTTATCGATTGGCTTTGCCAACTGAATTCGAAAAGATTCACGATGTGTTTCATGTATCCATGTTACACCGATATAGATTCGAACCTTCACATGTGATTGTACCGACTGAAGTTGAGATCAGACCGGATATGACTTATAGTGAGGAACCTATTAAGATTTTGGCTCGGGAAGTCAAGGAATTGAGAAACAAAAGTGTTGCTCTTATGAAATTTTTATGGCAAATAAATGGGGTTGAAGGGGCTACATGGGAGCCTGAGGAGGCCATGAGAAAACAATATCCAAACCTTTTCACCGGTAAGATTTTTGGGGATGAAAATCCCTAAAAGGGGAGAGTTGTAACATCCTGAATTTGGGCCTAGTCGGAACAGTGGTCTCGAGACCACAAATCTAAGATAGAAATAATTATTCTATAATTCTTATGAGGTTTATGTTATGAATGCATGCTTGTGTGAAAGTTTCATGAAGAAATTCTATGCATAAAATGTCTAATTGCATTTTAGGGACCAAATTGAATAAAGTGCAAGACTTGCATTCTAGATGCTTTAAGCATGAAATTGCATTAGATTATGAATTAGAGGGTCTTAATTAGCAATTTGACCAATTTTTTAAATTTTGGACAAAAATGGACATGTATAGGAAAAATTGGAAAGAGAAACCCTAAGGACATTTTGGTCATTAGGTAATTAAAAGAATAAAAAGAGAAAATCAAACCAAAAATGTGTCCATCCTTCTCCTTGGCTGCCGAAAATCACACAACACCATAGCTAGGGTTTTGTTCAACATTTCCAAGCTCAATAGCAAGTGTTCCCTAGCGCATTTTTAATGTTCTTTGTATTTTTGAAGTCCCGGTGGCATGGTCTACCCATTTCTAGTTATATTTTGAGCTAGGGTTCATGTATGAAAATTGAGCCATGCATGACGTGCTTGTATTTTGATGATTAATAGAGGAATATGAATGTTTGATGCATGATGAACATCTTTTATTAGGTAATTTTTAGTGAAAACACCTAAACAAGGGACTTGTTTGTAAAAGTGTAAAAGTGAGTAGTAATAATGTGAAATAAAAGAAAATATGGGCTGATATGAGCATAGTAAAGGTTTGGCTAAGCTTGGGTAATCAAGAAAATGCATACATTTCATTTTACGAGCCTAGGGGATAACTTGTAAATATGTGAAAGATTAGGGGTTAAAATATAAATTTACAAAAGTATGATTTATGGACCCATTTGAATAATGTGAATAATAAATAAGTTAAATTTGGCATTATAGATCAAGAAAAACGTGAATCAGGACTTGATCGAGGAAAGAATAAAGTATACGACGACAAGGCTCGATTATCATCGTTTTGTACCGATGTAAGTACATATGCAAATAATGTGGTGTTGTAGTATGTTTTAATGCTTTAATATATTCTAATAAATGTTTTATTGTAATTATGAGTTATTTGCTTATTGATTGTTATGAAAACATTAATGTTATCATGGTCGTTAACCATGACAATACGAACAAGTACGATGGAGATAATATATGTAAGTGAAGAAAATACCGTTTGAACCTTAGGAATAGTTAGGATACAAGTGACATGTTACTAGGAAATAAGAGATACGAGCTCGTTGAGTTGGTCTGAGTTCATTATAGATTTGGGCATCCGAGCTCATTGAGTTGGTCCAAGTTCATTATGGATGCGGGCACCCGAGCTCGTTGAGTTGGTCCGAGTTCACTATGGATGTCTACATGGTATGAGGTAGCTTTGGCTACGTATGTACATGAGGCACTTATGTGCAAGTTTTTCGCGTATCCAATAGTATTCCAATGTGTTCAACGGGTAATGTAATGATTGTAATGAAGTCCCAAGGAGGGCATATGAAAGAGGTATGGTTATCGATACTCTACTATGAGTACAAGTACGTATGCTAAACCTATGAGTAATGCTTTGATAAAGTTTGATTTAAAATGAGCAAGTATGTATGTGCATATGATGAGTAAGCAAAGAGTTTTGAATGAAGTATAATCTTTATGTATATGTTATCATGTTTTTGCATGATAATTGTTTACCACTATCGCATATTATTTGCATGTGGACTTACTAAGCTTTAATGCTTGCTCCCCTCTCTCTTCCATCCTTTGTAGTTCTGCCAAGCTAGCTTGGGGATCGGAAGCTGTCGGAGTATTCGATCACACTATTAAAAGACTTTTGTGTATAGTGAAATCATTATTTTGAGTATGGCATGTATAGGAACTTAGTCATTTTGTGATATGTGTCATGCTATTTGGCCAAATTGTGAAGGCCTATGATGATGATGATTCTTTTTGTAATGGCCATGTGATATGGCTCATATTTGATCATTTGGGTTGTAATCTAATTACCCATGCATGCATGTGTTAGTGTTTTGATGGTAGGATATGTTATTACTTGGTGATGCATGATAATGATGTGATATGTTGTTGATTGATGAATATATGGTAAAGTGTGGATTAAGTGCTAAAGGTTAAAAGATGACCTAATGACTTAAAATGACTATGTGTATGAATACACAATTTGAAGTTATGGTAACAAGTTTAATAATGCATGAAATTGGTGTGGAATGCCTCTAAATGGTGTAATAAATGAGTGTGCAATAATATGACATTATGAAGATGTGAGAGTGCTATGGTGTGGAGTATTTGAGTGCATAAATATGTCATGTTGCATGTTATAAAGTGTGTTTGAATGTAGGAGGAATTTAGGAGTGATTGAGGGTGACCATTGGCTTGGAAAATAGCCTCTAAAAAGGTCCACACTGGTAGACACACGGGCATGTGTCTAGGCTGTGTGTGACACACAGTCTGCCCCATAGGCGTGTTGAATGGCCGTGTGTCCCTTGTACTGAAAATTTCCAAGTCAGTATGCATGGTAGTAAACACACGGATAGAGACACGACCGTGTGTCTCAACCGTGTGAAGGACACGGCCTAGCATATGGGCGTGTGCCCCTAAATGAATGATGGCATCATAAACAGAATGTCTAGGTTTTTGGACACGGGCAATGACACAGGCGTGTCTAGGCCGTGTGAGGGACACGGGCGTGTGCTTGGCCGTGTGAAAACCCCTGTAGGTTTGAAATGAAAAATAAATTCTAGAAATTTCATACGGGTATGGGACACGGGCATGTCCCAAAGCACATGGGCATGTGCATTGCCTCCACATGGGTGTGTGAGGCTTAAACCTATAAATTTTCTTAGAATTTTCTTAAGCTCTCGGTTTAGTCTCGGATTACTTTTAATGTACGTTTTGGGCCTCGTAGGTCCATGATAAGGAGAATATGAATTTATTTGATTGGTTTTAATTTGGAGTGAAGTTTTATGACTCGTATTTTCCAGAGATGCCCTGTTTATGTACGGTAATGCCTCGTACCTTGTCCCGGTCTCGGGTACGGGTAAGGGGTATAACATGGGCTAGCTAGATTAAGTTGCAACGATCTCAAAAACATAGAAATCATTAAAAATAGTATAAAAACCATACCTTAATTGGCAATTATAGCATAACCGAATGAAAACCCTAAGAATGGTGTATTTTGCTCTTGAATTTCAGTGATGGAAGATGAATAAAGATGAAGAAATGTATGGTTTTATTTATTTTATGTTAATTATGCTAATTACCAATATAACCTTAATGAAATACCATTAATATCATCCATTTAATGTCTAATATTGTCCACCCACCATTTTAATGGTCTAATTACAACATAAGGACCTTAACTTTAAGGTTCTATAGCTATTAGACAATTTAAACTAATAGAGCATACAATTTACACTTTACGCGATTTAGTCCTTTTTATCAAATCAAGCATTCAAACGATAAAATTTCTTCACAAAACTTTCACACATACATGCTACCATGCTATAAACACTTTAAATAATATTAAAATAATTTTATGACCTCAGATTTGTGGTCGCAAAACCACTGTTCCAATTTGACTAAAAACGGTCCTTTACAAAATCAAACATACCAATTTCACATTTAAAGGCATTCACACACATACTTTCATCATGCATAATATTTTACTTAGATTTTCTAGAATACCAATGAACTATACCTAACCAGTCATCAACAACCCATTAAGCCACACTCAACCATTTGCCAAGCATTAATATACCACATCACCAACAAGGCATTGGCACATGCATACATATAGATATAATATATAAGTTTACAACCAATTCCAACCAAAATGAGCCAAGTTACATGGCCAAATACCACATCAAACCTTTGACAATTACAAGCCAATACATTTGGCCAAATTCACAATGACAAATATAACAAAATGACCAAGTCCCTATACATGCCATATACTCAAAATGCTAAATTTCATAAATACCCAAAATGATGGTTTTGATAGTGTGAGGGAAATCTCTGATGATCCCCAATCCGAGCTAACTTGGCGACACTATAAAACATGGAAAAATAAACGGAGTAAGCTATATAGCTTAGTAAGCTTGTATGAAAAAAATAAGCAACCTTAACATACATTAATCATGCAAATAACATAAGATAATGTAATTTACCAAATTCTCATGATCATAATTCATTCCACCACAAACTTACCTGGTAGTCATCATTTCACAAATTAATGGCCATAAGCTTAAAGTACATACTTGTACCATATCGTATTAATTTCATATTTTCTCTCATTGTTGCCATACCCAATGAACCACTCGGAATAATAATATCGGATACATGGGAAAACCTTGCACACAAGGTGCCACATATGTAGCCATTGCTACCTCTATCCCATAGCACATATATGCTCATTCTCGAGCCATTATCAGGCCTGCTCACACAAGCTGCCAGTCGAGACGTAGCTACATGGTGCTGCTTACACAAGCTGTCAAGTAACCGCAACAAATGTTGGTATACTCAACCACCGGTAGGACGTACAGGACGAGCACCCGGATCACATAGCATAAAACACTAGTGACATGTCACTTGTATCCTATTCTATTCCTAAGGTTCGATTGGGATTTCTCGCTTACCAAAACATTGTTGAATGTATTCATAGAGAAACTTACACAATTCATAAAATATTAAAGCATTTAAATACAATTATAATAAAGCTTATTCATCATACGAACTTACCTCAGATGCAAAAATGGCCAAACGAGTCTATTCATCAATAACTTTGGTTTTCCCCCCGATCTAGATCCGAACTTCATTTTTCTTGATCTATAATACCAAATTCATCTCATTTAATTATCACATTATTCAATTTAGACCAAAAACACATTATGGCAAAATTTACATTTTTGCCTCTAACTTTTCAACATTTTACAATTTAGTCCTTAGGCTCATAAAATGAGTTTCATTCAATTTCTTCTCAACCCAAGCCTAGCCGAACCTTACTCATACTCATACCAGCCCACATTTTTCATTTCTTTACACTTTTCTATACATTTTACAACTTTTTACAAATAAGTCCCTAATCGACGTTTTTACCGAAAATCACTTTGTAAAAGTAGTTTAACAAACAATAACCATGCATTTTCTACCTTTAAACATCAAAATAAAAACATATTCATCATGGGTCAAATTTTAAACTTTATTTTTCTTTCATATTAGTCCTTGAAATAGCTAAATCAAGTTACAACGATATCAAAAATATAAAAATCGCTAAAAATGGGACAAGAACGGACTTACAATCGAGCCTGAAAGTGGCCAAAACCCTAGCTATTCGACTATGGAGGACTAATATGAGAAGATGGACACTTTTATTTTAGATTATTTTGTCTTTGTTTACTAGATTACCAAAATGCCCTTCACTTAAACTTTGAAATTTTTCCCTAACCATGTCCATTTTTGTCCATACAAAAGTATAATGGCTTAATTACCATTTAAGAACCTCTAATTTAGAGTTTCATAACAATTTGACACCATTAAATTATAGAATTCAAGTTTTGCACCTATTGCAATTTAGTCCTTCTAGTTAAATTGAGTACTTAATCGATAAAATTTCTTAATGAAATTTTCACACAATTATTCTATCATGCTGTAGACCTTAAAGAAATAGTAAAACAAATATTTCAACTTCAGATTTGTGGTCTTGAAACCACTTTTCTAATTTGACCCAAAAACAGGCTGTTACAACAAGAGTTTAAAGTATCTAATGTTGTAGAAAGATTTAAATCTGAAACAGCGCAGATGGCTTGAACCATTGAAAGACTATGAGTTGGTCATTGATTATCACCAAAGTAAAGTAAATGTAGTTGCTGATGCTTTGAGTAGAAAGTCCTTGTTTGCTCTGCGAGCAATGAATACACGACTGTCATTATCTGATGATGGCTCAATCTTAGCTGAGTTAAAAGCTAAACTGATGTTTTTACAATAGATCTACGAAGCTCAAAAAATGTGATAGCGAATTGCTAGCTAAACGGGTACAGAGTGAGTCGACTTCTAAATCAGATTTTCAGACAGGACCCGGTGATTATTTACTGTTTAGACGTATATTTTGTGTACCGAAGAACCTAGAGCTTATGCCAAAAATTTTGCATGAAGCTTATAATGGTAGTTTGTCTGTGTAACACCCTTAACCCATATTCGTCACCGGATTATGGTTACGAGACATTATCAACCAAAACACAGTCCAAAACAGTCATTCATTTTTGAACATACAAAAAGTAATATTATCTTCTTTATAAAAGTTTCACAACTAAATAGCCACAAGTCAATAGTTCATGTAAACCAGACATGCATATTTGATTCCCAAAAACCAACCAAGTATAACCAAATATCTAATCAATGTTTTGAAGCAACAAATATACATCAAGCCATTTAGGTCATACATAAAAAAAAATCCATGTTCGAACCAAATGTCCTCTTCAACTATGACATTTAACAACCAGAACTTAATCAAGATTATAACATTTTGTATATCTAGCATGTATCAAAACATTCACTTGTAAACATTTAATTTCTTAAAATAATTACTAAACACATGATTTTGTAAATTAAAGCACGTTCGTTTATTAATCCTTTCTTCATGAAACATTAACAATCATTACTAAATGGTCAAATATATTTCTTACTTATTACAATGTTTCATGCGCATATTACTATATCAAAATTGACCATTTTAAAACACATATATCAAATAAAGGCATACAACTTATTAACCCACCAAAAAAAATGAGTCATTAACAACTATCATCAAATGGCCAAATATAACTATTGAACCTATAAGTCTATGCACATTTTACCATTTAAATTTGAATCAATTGCAATCACCAATAATAAAACATAACATGCTTATTCGGCATTCTAGTAATCATATCTAGACATTATTATTTTATAATCAACCAAAGATCACATGCACAATCGATTCATTAATCAAATATTCGGTTCTCAAGTTAAAACTCCTCTGATCAAATTAAAACAATCATAGAACATATTTGTAATTTGCCATCACCAATCGAATCTAAATAGCTAAATGCAAATAATGACATACCAACACTCAACCTATAATTTAATCACCAATAGCAATTTATAAATAGCTTATAACCTTCATCTATATTTATAGGACACAAACTGGATCAACTATTACAAATGAATTAGATTTACCATTATACAATTGGCTATAAATTCATCACTTACTCCATTACAAAGCCAAATCACAAGACTAACCACATATGCTAATCAAATCCATATACCAAGCTTATTAAATGAGCTAGTTGTAAGTTGTTCATATCATTACCCGAATCAAATCATAAAACCAAACACCATTCATATATGTCATAAAGCATGCTTATCAAAATGAGCATAAACCATGATCAAATATAACCAAACATAAGCATAATAATCAACCCATTTTCGCATGGCTATATATATATATACAAATCCAAAATCGACCAAAACAAATACTAGCCTATACATGCCATAAGTTCAAAGTTCAAACTTTTAAAATACCAAAATAACGAATGATAGTGTGACGGATTTCCTTGATGATCCTCGAGCTCATAACTAGCTTCCAAAATCTATAAAACAACAAACGAACACACACACAGTAAGCTTAAATAGCTTAGTAAGTCATAAGAAAATAGAACATTTCAATAATATACATAATTCAATTAAACTAAACTAAACCAAACAAATTATAACCTTATGTACATGCATTATTCTTACCAACTCAATCATTAACTCATAAACATTAACCATATAATGTTAGTGGCCGAATGTACATATACTCATAACATAAATAATTCTCACTTTATAATGCATATTTCATATATAAATCATAAGTACACATTTACCTTATTTTCTCAATCATTTAACTTAGCACATACCTAACCTTTTAGCTAGATTTCACATTCGATCTTTACTTAATATTGCCTATGGAACCATTCGGAATTAATAAGGTTACTCGGATAGTCGAAAAGCTTGTACAATGCCAACGTCCCAGACGTGGTCTTACATGTAATCACATATCGATGCCACTGTCCTAGACAAGGTCTTACACGAACTCATATATGGTGCCGATGTCCCAGACATGGTCTTACACGTAAATCAAAAATCGATGCCAACATCCCAAATGTGGTCTTATATGAATCACATATTGGAATCCTATGTCATGACATATGTATCTTAACTATTCCTAAGGTTCGTACGAGGCTTTTGGATGTCGTAATTCGATTGATTCATGCTCGTAATAAATCATACCATACTAAATTCAATTTAGCAATATAGTTATACATACATACAATTCAATTCGGCTATGTACATAATAAATACATTCAATTTAACATCATTTATTCACTTATGAACTTACCTCGTATGAAGACTAACAGACCGAGTCAACTATTCAACAACTTTAGATTTCCCCCGATCCAAATCTGATTTTCTCTTTTCTTGATCTAAATTAATATATATTAAACTTATTTAATCAAATATTCAATCAAATTCATCCAAAAACACATAAATTGAAAAATTACAATTTTGCCCCTAACATTTCACATTTTTTTACAATTTAGTCCCTATTTCACAAAACACAAAATATTCAAAATTTGAATACACCCATGTTAGACCGAATTTGCCCTTAGTCCATATAAGCCCATATTTTTCATTTATTTCACATTTTGACCCCTCAATTTACAAAATTCACAATTTAGTCCTAAATAGACATTTTTATCAAAAATCACTTAATTAAACTTGACAATCTAACAACATATATTTATTTTTCACAATCAAACACAAAAATCATCAAGCTATAAATAATGACAATTCATGAATACATCATCAAATTAAAAAATTCAAGCTTGGGCTAGCTAGTACTCGAAGCAACAATCTCAAAAACGTAAAAATTATCAAAAATCTAACAGAAACTAACCTTGAATCAAGCTTGGACAGGGCCAAATGTTTGAAAGCTTAAAACCCCTTTTTCTTTCTCAAGTTTTAGCCAAAAAGATGAACAAAATGCATGGCTTTTTAATTTATGTTTTATTATATTACATATTATTTCATAATTTACCAAAATAGCCTTTTTAATTTCATTTAAAATCCACTAACCTTAGGTATTTTTGTCCATCCATAATTTCAATGGTATATTGTGAACATAAGGACCCCACATTAAAAGAACACATCAATTTAGCACTTTAACAATTAGTTTGTTATTTTTACATTTTACGTGATTAAGTCCATTTTATTAAATCGAGCACACAAATGATAAAATTAAATCACGAAAATTTCACACATATAAATTAACATGTTGTAGACACAAAAAATAATATAAAAATATTTTTCTGACTTGGATTTGTGCTCCCGAAACCACTGTTCTAAATAGGGTCTAAACCGAGTTGTTACAGTCTGTTCATCCAATAAGTAATAAAATGTACAGTGATTTGAGACAGATGTACTGGTGGCTGAGAATGAAACGCAAGATTTTTAATTTTGTATCGATATGTTTGATATGTCAGCAAGTTAAAGCTGAACATCAGGTACCTTTGGGACTGTTACAGCCAATGATGATACCAGAATGGAAATGAGATAGAGTTATTATAGACTTCGTATCCGGTTTACCCCTATCTCCGAAAAAGAAAGATGCCATCTGGGTTATTGTTGATCGTTTGACAAAGTCTACACATTTTATTCCAGTACGTACAAATTTCTCCCTTGATAGATTGGCTGAGTTATATATTTCTGAGATTGTCAAATTACACAAAGTGCCAATCTCTATTATTTCAGATAGAGATCATCAGTTTACATTGCGATTTTGGAGAAAGTTACATGAAGCTCCTGGTACACGACTGCATTTTAGCACTGTATTTCACCCTCAGACTGATGGTCAGTCCGAACGTGTGATTCAAATTCTCAAAGATATGCTTCATTGCTGTGTATTAGAGTTTGAAGGCATCTGGGAGAAATATCTACCGTTAGTTGAATTCGCATATAATAATAGTTTTCAGTCGAGTATAAAAATGGCACCGTATAAGGCTCTGTATGGTCGTAGATGCTGAACTCTATTATATTAGACCGAGCTCAATGAGAAAATGATACACGGGGTTGATTTGATTCGTGAGACTGGGGAAAAAGTGAAAATAATCCAAGATAGTTGGAGAGTAGCTTTAGATTGTCAGAAATTGTATGCGGATCTTAAACGTAAAGGTATAGAATTTCAAGTTGGCGACAGAGTTTTCTTGAAAGTTTTTCCTTGGAAAAAATTATTCGGTTCGGTCGCAAAAGAAAGCTGAGTTTGCGATTTATTGGGCCGTACAAGATTATTAAAAGAATCAAACCTGTTGCGTACCGATTAGCTTTACCACCAGAACTAGAAAAAATCATAATGTCTTTCACGTATCTATGTTACAATGATACTGATCTAACCCTTCACATGTTATCTCCTCGACGGATGTCGAGATTCAGCCTGATATGTCATACAGTGAAGAACCGATCAGAATTCTAGCACGAGAGGTGAAAGAATTGAGAAATAAGAACATATCTTTAGTTAAAGTTCTTTGGCAGTGTCACGAAATAGAAGAAGCTACTTGGGAACTCGAGGAAGCTTTGAGAAAGCAATATCCAAACCTCTTTTCTAGTAAGATTTTCGAGGACAAAAATCCCTTTAGGGGGAGAGTTGTAACAACCTATTTTCAGTGGAATCGGAACAGTGGTTTCGAGACCACAAATTTGAAGTCAAAAAATTTATGTTATTATCATTTTATGGTAAACAATATGATAGAAATACCATATAAAAATTGCGTAAAGTGCAAAAGTTGAGTTATAATAGCTAAAGGTATTAAATAGCTATAGAATTTTAAAGTGGAGGTCCTTATATGGTAGTTAGACCATAATAGTTATAGTGGATTATAATGGCTTGGCATTTTGTGTAATTTTTAAGGTTAATAAAGGTTAATTAAGTAATTAGGTAATTAAAGTTAATAATAAATAAAACCACATTAAACACCATTTTGTATCATCTTTCTTCAATCGAATTTCACAAAAAAGAAACCTATTTTTATGCTTAACTTTTGGCAACCTTGTAGCACCCCAAACTGGCCTAGATGTTATGGCCGAATCTGCGATGTCACATTGAAGTGTTTTTCAAAATATAATTTCTTAGATAAATCTTTCCACATAAAAACCTCTTTGGATGATCTAAAAGATGATTTTAAAACTTGCATCATCATCAAAAAGTATATTCTTTAAAACATTATTAATTTCAAAATCTCGTTTATAGCGAAAGCTTTTTAAAATAGTTGCGTACTTGAGTTTTACTTGTAAAACATTGTTTTCTTGCTATAACTCTTAAAACCGTTTACCGTATTCATGGTATTTTGGTAAATCATGCATATCTTTTGAAAACCCGTGTCCTAACGCTAGCAGATACAAATCAAAATAACAAATCCCCAAATTAAAGATTAAAAATTAAAGAGGACTTATTACAAAAATACCCAAATTAAATTACTTATAAAGTAAAAACCAAATATGGGAGCATGAGCAGTTATGCAGCCACCTTTGAGTCCCTTGCAGCACCAATCCGCCTAAGGATTACCTGCGTAGATAAGTAGAAGGGTGAGTTTATAAAAACTCAGTGTGAAATCCTTTAATAAATAGACAGTCAAACATTCCGTGAACAAATACAGTCTGGGCCTAAGCCCGTATCAGTAACAGTGGCAATATCAATTTGGGCTTTAGCCCATCTCAATACAGAAGTAGTCATATATTCGGGCCTTGGCACATTACAGTAATAGTAAACATTACAATAATAGTAAACAGTGCAGTATCAGTAACAGTATGCAGGTCCTACCCATCTAGCCTCTACACACCATCTCCATACCAACCCTACACACCATGTCGGGATAAAATCGACTCACCCATCCCTACACTCCAAAATTAGCACCGGTTACGACACTAAATAGTATTTGTAGCAGAGCTGCCAGTATAATAGGCTTAGAGCCATCAGTGATTTACAGCAGAGCTGCCAGTATAGTACACTTCCTCCAATCATATAAAAACCCATCCCCATGCAATGCATCATGCAACGTGTCATGTCATATCATAACATTATACATGTATTCAATACAGTTACAAATAGCATGCTAAATATATACATATATCACATAGGGGCAAAACAGTCATTTACCACATAAGGGCAAAACAATCATTTTACCTCATAAGGGCAAAATAGTCATTTTACCTCATAAGGGCAAAACAGTCATTTCACCTCATAAGGGCAAAATAGTCATTTTTGTAACACCCCTTACCCGTGTTCAACGTCGGAATAGGGTACGAGACATTACCGGACTTAATCACTAATCATCGTATAAAAACTAATTCATAATTTCACTCTAATTTAAAACTTTTTCAAACACTTTCAAGCTGTCCCTTAAAAAGAGCTTACAAGGCCCATATCATGCTTTAATTCAACCACACACATAGGCAAGCATGCACATTCATAAATTGCATCATTTGATTAATAGCATAATCAAGACTTTCTACATTAAATGACTTTATACAATAGAGACCTTCAAATAACATAGGTCAGTATTTTAGGCCAATTCCTAGCAACTTAGCAACAATTAAACGAGTCTCCATACATGCCAAAGACTTAAAAATACTTTAAAACCTTTATATATTGATCAATAGTTTGATAGTGTGATTTAACCTCCGGCGACCTCCAACTCGAGCTAACATCTGAGACACTATAGGAAAAAGGAAAGGAAGGGAGTAAGCATGATAGCTTAGTAAGTAAGTATGTAAATATTAATAAAAAATACATTATCATACTTTAAATGAAGTCACAGTATGTTCCCGGAATATTACCATCACAAACACACACATACTTTCACTATTACAATCATAAACAAGTTCAAAATAAGCTGTCTAGCAGAGTACCAGCAGGTAAATTATTTGTTTCTGGAGCTACAGAACTTCAAATTACAAACCGTTAATTTTTCTTGAAACTAGATTCACTTATATTCTTACCATAAAACTTTAGAATTTTTGGTTCATCCAATTAGTACAGTTTATTCATTGAAGTTACCCATGTTTCACTGCTCAACTGTTCTGACCACTCTTCACTACGAATAAATTTTCTCCTCGTACAGAATTTAAAGGATGTTCTTGTTTATTTTATTTGAAACTAGACTTATTAAGTATTTCAAGAATATAAATTATATTCCATAATTATTTTTGTACAAGTTTTAATGATTTTTGGAAGTCAGAACAGGGGATCACATAGTCATTCTGAACCAGTCTCTCAAAAACTTAAATATCTCATAATATAGAATTCCTTTGCTTGCTCTGTTTCTGTTATATGAAAATAGACTCATTAAGATTTAATTTGATATCTAATTTATTCTCTGATTCAATTTCTACTATTTTTGGTCAATTTTTAGATTCACGTCACTGCAACTATCCATAATAGTTTTATTGTCAATTTTGATCTTTCACACTTCAATTGTATTCATCACTTACCCATAACAATCTTTCCAATTTCCAATCACATATCAAGCATATTGCTCATAAGTTACACACGTATATACTTACACTTATCATCACAAAGTCATACACAATTTCATTTAATCAATTTCCCAGTTCAACGCTTCGGAATAATAACAGATACGCAATGGTATCGCACACAACCCACCTTTAAAATCGAAGCTCTCTTGTACACATAGTGGCCTTCACGTAGCACCACTCATATGACCTAGCTACATACCATCTGTATCATCCAATATTTTCGAAGGTTCAACCGGGATTTCTCTCTCTTTCTAATACTTAATTCCATACTTCCAATAGTCAAGTATGATTAAAAAATTAGCTACAATACATAAAATATGCTGAAATATAAAAACATAATAAAGATAATGTATTATTTACATACAAACTTACATACTTTCTCATTTTCATGTCGAATTAATATTGAACATTTAAATCATCATAATTATACTTAATTTCAACACCTCGGCAATCATAGTAAATATATCAATTTTACATTGAAACATGCATAAATTAATGCTTATTATATTTATGAACTTACCTCGATACTAAAATGGCCATTTTACCAACTTTCCCGATTTTCGATTTTTCTCCCATTCTAGGTTCAAATCTCATTTTCCGGGATCTAAAACATCATATTTTACTTATTTAATTAATGTACTATTCAAAACAGTCCTTAATTCAAACTTTGGAAAAATTACAATTTTGCCCCTAAACTTTTGCATATTTACACTTTTGCCCCTAGGCTCGGGAATTAAACTTCATCCCTTATTATTATGTTTTATGACATGCTGATCATTTTTCCCTTCTATGGCAACATCAAATTCTCACTCTAACACATAGTTATGAATAATAACAACTTTTACCGATTAAGCTGTTTTACTCATTTTTGCTTAAAATTGCTTAGCAAAAGTTGTTTAACATAATTTCAGCCTTCATATTCTACCATAAAACACCAAAATAAACACATTTTACCTATGGGTATTTTTTCAAATATGAACCTTAGCTTAAATTATTGCTAGAATAAGCTTAATCAAGTTATCGGGATTCCAAAAATGTAAAGAACTTGAAAAACGGGGCTAGAACGGACTTACTTTGAGCTTGGAAAGCTTGAAAACCCTAGCCATGGCTTCCCCCATGCTAATTTCGGCCTCCATGAAAAATATGAGTCAATTTTGGCTTTATTTTCCCTTTTTATTTCTTTCAATTTCCAAATGACTAAAATGCCCTTAAGGCTTTTCTTTAAAATTTTGTCCTATTCATGCCCATTTTTGTCCAAATGAAATATAATGGTCTAATTACCATTTAAGGACCTCCTCTTTAAACCCCCATTTCAATCAAGTACTTATGAATTAGAACACATATTTTGCAACTTTTGCAATTTAGTCCTAAAAGTCCAATTAAGCACTTTATCAGTAAAATTACTTAACGATATTTTTACACAATATTTTAATCAATAAATAAACCTTAAAACTTAATTGAAATAAATTTTTTGACTTTGAATTCTTGGTTCTAAAACCATCGTTCTGTTTAGGCCCTAAATCGAAATTATTCACAAAGAATTCGCAAATAAGCCCTAATAGGCAAATTAAACATGCAATCTATAAAATTTCTTATCAAAACTCTAACACATGCATCTAATCACTCGGTAAATCATAAAAATTAATCAAAATAAACTTTTCTATCTCATATTTGTGGTTTCGTAACCACTATTCCATTTAGGCCCTATTTCGAGATGTTATATTTCTCCCCCCTTTAGGGATTTTCGTCCCCGAAAATCTTACCGGTAAAAAGATTCAATATCTTTTCTCAAAATTTCTTAAACATCTCCAAACAAATTTTCTTCAAAGCAATACTTTCAAAATCATCCCACTATCAAATTGAAATCCAATATAACTAAGTTTCAACTCGGTATGACCTCTATATTAATCGAAAACTATTTCCAATTCTCACATTTGCTTTCACCTTTTTTTTAACCAAAAACTCTGCATTCAACTATTAATACAGCTCAATCATTATTCTTCTGTCTAATTTTATCATTACTAAATCCACATTATCTCATTCACAATCAATTTTTTTTTATAAAAAAAATCCAGCAATCATATACTTTAAGCATCATACCTGGATGAGTTAATTAACTAAGTCTAATTTTTCTTTAACTGTAATATTTCAGAATTCATAAAATCTTCATATTAACCTGACATCTTTTCTGCAACTGAGTTCATTTATTAAACCATTCTCAAATGTTATCACATTGTCAATTAATCTTATTGGAAGGGGGTGTGGCTGTAGCACTTCTAACTTGCCTCTTATATATTCATGCATATAACTTAACACTCATCAATATATATATAATTTGCTTCAAATAACTCAACAAGCATATTCATTTTACACAACCCTCCTATCATCTTATACAAACAAATACACTTATACATGCGTTCGTAATTCTCAAATAGAATTACTCATAACATTCATTTAATTTTATAAGTTACACTCATAGCATCACACAATTGCCAATCAACATGAACACTTATCATAATATAAACTTTCCCTTCATCTCATCTTTCATATTCCAAGAGAAATTCTTATTCACGACTCATTCATTATCACATAAATATCATGAACTAGTACTCTTACCTTTTACGAGTCTCGCTTCCTCTTAATATTATCACAGTCATATAATTCACTTTAGACAGACTTACACACATATTCATATTTTAAAACAAATGCACTCAAACATACATTCCACAAATTTGAGTAGTTCTATTTATCACATTCACTTAGTCAAATAAGTTAGACACATAATATCATGTCAATGTCAAACGAACATAGATGAGTTTATAACGAGGTAAACTTTCGTTTCTTTTCACTTTTCTATATTTCTCCACTTATGTCTATTTCATTTTACACTTGATCTCACACATATTATCACAAGTCACCAAGATCAATTTAAGTACACCAATATATCCACCAAATTATACGAACTTACTTAACACCTTTTTACACTGTCGATGGTAGCTCGGTTGGAAAACACTTCTATCTCAACAGAACTATTTCATCGGGATCGGGAGGCATCACACTATCACAGGTAGTAATATTGCATGTATAGCTTAACTCTTACACATACTAGGTAAGTCCGAGAATCGACTAAACCATAGCTCTAATACCACTAAATGTAACACCCCTTACCCGTGTTCGACGTCAGAACAGGGTATGAGGCATTACCGGACTTGATCACTAATCATCGTATAAAAACTGATTCATAATTTCACTCTAATTTAAAACTTTTTCAAACACATTCAAGCTGTCCCTTAAAAAGAGCTTACAAGGCCCATATCATGCTTTAATTTAACCACACACATAGGCAAGCATGCACATTCATAAATTGCATCATTTAATTAATAACATAATCAAGACGATCTACATTAAACGACTTTATACAATAGAGACCTTCAAATAACATAGGTCAGTATTTTAGGCCAATTCCTAGCAACTTAGTAACAATTAAATGAGTCTCTATACATGCCAAAGACTTAAAAATACTTTAAAACCTTTATATATCGATCAATAGTTTGATAGTGTGATTTAACCTCCGGCGACCTCCAACTCGAGCTAACATCTGAGACACTATAGGAAAAAGGAAAGGAAAGGAGTAAGCATTATAGCTTAGTAAGTAAGTATGTAAATATTAATAAACAATACATTATCATACTTTAAATGAAGTCACAATATGTTCCCGGAATATTACCATCACAAACACACACATACTTTCACTATTACAATCATAAACAGGTTCAAAATAAGCTGTCTAGAAGAGTACCAGCAGCTAAATTATTTGTTTCTGGAGCTACAACACTCCAAATTACAAACCGTTAATTTTTCATGAAACTATATTCACTTATATTTTTACCATAAAATTTTCATAATTTTTGGTCTAGCCAATTAGTACAGTTTATTCATTGAAGTTACCCCTATTTCACTGCTCAACTTGTAACACCCCAAACCCGGCCCAGACGTTATGGCCGAATCTGACGTGCCACATAAAAGTTTTAAAATCCATGTTTCGTTTTAGTGTTTAAAAACCGACTTTTGTTAAGCTAACAAAATGAATGGAAGCTGGGCACCAGGTAGGTATTCGAAACAGAGGAGGTGAGCCATGAAGGCTGCTTAAGTACCAAGCTCTTCGATTGGATCCAATCCTAGACATGCCCACTGCCATTGCCACACTTGGTTATAATGAGTTGAAATTTATTTAAGTGAATATTCTTGTTAAAATTGGATAATCGTGTCGTTGTGTTATTTTAAAAA
The DNA here is from genome assembly GCA_025698465.1 of Gossypium longicalyx. NCBI lineage: Eukaryota > Viridiplantae > Streptophyta > Magnoliopsida > Malvales > Malvaceae > Gossypium > Gossypium longicalyx. The sequence continues at coordinate 33,004,004 of CM047006.1, forward strand.
TGAGTTTCGTTTTGAAAACGCATCCTAAGTCTAGCCCATTAATTATCAACCTGCTGGGCCTTAGCCTAAGTCCAAGCTCAACATATACTGGGCCGTAGCCTTTTCATATTTCATATTTCATAACACTGGGCCGAAGCCTTTACATATTTCATATTACTGGGCCGAAGCCTTCACTGTAAACGGTCTGGCCCATAGGCCAATTTCAATATCATATGCAATGTCAACGAAAGAATGAATGCAAGCCCATTTGGGGAGACTACTCGACCCACCATCCGCTACTCTCCACCCGTACTAACCAAGCTCTTCATGTGGGGAATAACTCAACCCACCCAGCCAAAACTCTCCACTGGCAGCATAGTTGCTTTATCACATAACTGGAGGCCTTGCCTTTTTTTAATAACTGGGGCATACGCTTTTTTCGAAATGGGCATAAGCCCTTTTGCACTTCCTCCATCCATATACAAACCCAACCCAATGTATTTATGAATTCATCATGTGCATATCATATATATCATGTGCATATCATACATATCATGTGCATATCATACATCTCATGTGCATATCATACATATCATGTACATCAAAATCCTATGTAACAAGTTCATAATTAAACCCTAGGGGTATAATTGTTATTTTTACCTAGGGGCAAAACAGTCATTTTCATATTATGAGGGTAACTTCGTAATCCTACTAAATATTAGGGATTTTCCATGTTCATTATCAGTTACTAACTATTCATTTGTTTTAACCGCGAATCTGGCCCATTTTTAACGAAACCGAGTTATTGGGCTAAAAACCCCTAATGGGCCCTACATAGCCGATTTAGCCATCTAGGACCATTTAGCCTATAGTCCATATTGGTGTTACCAGTCTTAATGCGCAATTTAACAGGTTTTCATTTTCTACCAATTTTACCCAAATGGGCCCGAAAGCCCATTGGACCCGATTTTAGCCCCTCGAGGCCCAACTTACCGTGAGTGCCAAAAATCATACTCTTACCTTTACCAATGTTTCGATCATCATCTTAATGAATCTAAATAACTAATGAGCGTTCGCTTGCTCACAAGCCCTCAAAATGCTAGAATTTCGGCATTTCGGCTTTTCGGCATTTATCGCTTTAAGCTATGAAAAAGGGTTCGTTACACACTTGATTTTCGATATTCCTCGACGAGATCCCCTACATGATTTCTCCTATAATCAACCACTTATATATCAGCTCACAGTAATTAAACCAAAATGAGAACCATCTATTATCAACACTTACACATTCGGCCACCATCCATAATGGCCTTAAGATCCATACCTTTGCCGAAGTTGATGACTAGATCTAGTCACTCCAATGATTCGAGCTAATCTAAGTCGACACCACGCCTTGTTTCTCCTCTACTATACAAACCATAAAAAGATTAAAAGAATAACCCCAGAAGGCCTATACCCACATTCGGCCACCTCCCTACACTATAGGGGTTTCGGCTTTTATCAACAGTTACTATTTGAAATCGTTTAGAGTTTGAACACTTACCACAGTCCCCTCTTCTTGAGTCCGTCTATGCTTAGAAGATAAGAGAATTGATCACCAAAATGTGAAAAGAAAAAGAAAGGTTGCTGGTCTGTAAAGAATCGGTACCACCTAGTCTCCACAGGTTTCGGCTTTTTGCGATATTTCGGCAGTAGTGGTGGTCAGAAAGACAATAGGTGAACGAAAGGGAGTAGTGGGCTGGTTTGGAAGAAGGAAAAGAAAGAAAAGGTGAATGGGAGGGAGGTAGATTCGGCTGGAAAGAGAAAAAAAAAGAGAGAAAAGAACTACACCAAAAGGAGAAAACGGCACAACCTAGTCCCTAATGCCGAAAATCCCCAACTAAAACCCCTCTGTCGAAATTCACTCTCTAATCCCCATTATTCGGCCAACTCTATCTCCCTCTCAAATCCCTAAAATCTCTCCTCTTATCCCTCCTTAATCCATGCATTTGACTGATTCAAACTCTCCCCCAAAGAGTTCCACTCGGCTACAACTCTTGCATGCTCAAAGCATAAAAATTAGCATCCTTTTTGCCATCACAGGGAATCGATCCCAGGTCTTCCTCTATGCTCCCCACGCCACCTTTATAGCTCCCTAGTGGCATCACTTAGCCACTTTACTAGAGGCTCTTTTTGTGATACATTTTACCCACAACTTTGCATAAGGTCATCTAGTCAGTACCCCTAACTCTTAAGTCCAAAATTCAAAAATTCCACCGGGTTTTGGCCAACACATGGGCCTTCCATAAGCCCATTTACATACTCAAATTATGAATTTCACAACCACATACCAAATTTTAGAAACTTTACTGAAATATGGAGAATCGTGAAAAATCGAAAATCAGGATGTTACAACTCTACCCTCCTTAAAGAAATTTCGGCCTCGAAATTTACCTGATCCAAATAGTTGAGGGTATTGCTGACGCATTGCCTCTTCGGTCTCCCAAGTAGCTTCTTCCTTGCCATGGTTCCTTCAAAGTACCTTCACCAATGGTACTGACTTCCTTCTCAACACCTTGACGTCGCGATCAAGTATTTGCACAGGTTCTTCTTCGAAAGTCAGATCCGACTACACTTCGATTTCTGCAACTGGCACGATATGAGTTGGGTCTGAACGATATCGCCTTAGCATGGACGCATGAAAAAAATCGTGAATACGATTCAGTTCTGGAGGTAACTCTAGCTGATAAGCCACCGGCCCTATCCATTTAATAATTTGGTAAGGCCTAATAAACCGTGGACTCAACTTGCCCTTCTTACCAAATCTCAATATCTTCTTCCAAGGCGAAACTTTCAAGAAGACCATGTCCCCAACTACATATTCAATATCCTTACGCTTCAGATCGGCATAGGACTTTTGTCGATCCGCTGCCTCCTTTAACCGTTTCCTGATCACCTTAATCTTGTCTTCGGTATCTGTTACCAACTCTGGCCCAAGGACTTGCCTTTCTCCCAACTCCGTCCAAGAAGTTGGCGAACGACACCTTCGCTCATATAGTGCCTCATAAGGAGCCATCTGAATACTTGCTTGATAACTGTTGTTATACGCGAACTCTGCCAATGGAAAATAGTCCTCCCAACTGCCTCTAAACTCAATAACACAGCCTCTCAACATGTCTTCTAAAATCTGAATGACCCTCTCTGACTGCCGATCCGACTGAGGATGAAAAGGCGTACTAAAATCTAATCGCGTTCCCAATGCCTCATGCAACTTCTGCCAAAACCGAGATGTAAACCTTGGGTCTCTGTCAGAAATTATCGATACTGGCACCCCATGTAACTGTACTATCTCTACCACATACAACTTGGCCAGCTTCTGTAGTGAGTAATCGGTTCGGACAGGTATGAAATGGACAGACTTCGTGAGCCTATCCACAATTACCCAAACTGAATCCTTCTTGGAAGGTGTCAATGGCAACCCACTTATAAAATCCATCGTTACCCTTTCCCATTCCAAAGTGGTATCTTTACCGGTTGTAACAATCCTGAAGGCAGTTGATGCTCGGCCTTCACTTGTTGACATGTCAAACATTTCCCCACAAATTCGGTCACTTCTCGCTTAAGCTCAGGCCACCAATATAGCTCTCGTAAGTCTCGATACAACTTACTCCCTCCTGGATGCATAGCACAAGGTCCATTATGTGCCTTTTTCAAAATCATCAACCTCAAGTCTGAGTCCTTCGGCATACAAATTCTTCCTCAAAAACAAAGAACTCCCTCACTATTTAACCCAAAGTCTGGATTCTCCCCCTTCTCAACTTGCTGAAACCGGGGAACCAATGACTCATCCTCCAACTGTTACTTCTTAATCTGCTCCACCCAAGTTGGTCTCACTTGTAATTCTGCCAATAAGCTTCCATCATCATACGAACTTAGGCGAGCAAACATTGCCTTCAATTCTGCCACAGTCCTTCGACTTAATGCATCACCCACGACATTTGCCTTACCTGGATGGTACTCAATCGAACAGTCATAGTTCTTTAACAGCTCTATCCACCTTCGCTGCCTAAGGTTCAGTTCTTTTTGAGTCAGCAAGTACTTAAGACTTTTATGATCCGTACAGATAATGCATCTCTCTCCATACAGGTAGTGCCTCCATATCTTAAGCGCGAAAATCACCACTGCCAACTCCAAGTCATGCGTAGGATAGTTTACCTCATGGGGCTTCAGCTATCGTGAAGCATAAGCGACCACTTTACCCTCTTGCATCAACACGCAGCCCAAACCTACATGTGACGCATCGCTGTACACCGTGAAATCCTTACCAGACTCTGGCTGAATCAACACTGGTGCCTCAGTCAGAACCTTCTTCAGCTTCTCAAAAGCCTCTTGCTGCTTATTCGTCCAAACAAAAGGTGCTCTCTTCCTTATAAGTTTAGTTAATGGTGCTGCCAACACTGAAAATCCTTCCACAAATCTTCGATAATAACCTGCCAACCCCAGAAAACTTCGGATTTCTGTTACTGACCTTGGTGGCTTCCATTCCAGAATTGCCTCAATCTTTCGAGGGTCTACCTTGATTCCCTCAGCAGATACAACATGCCCCAAGAAGGTTACTTCCTTTAGCCAAAACTCGCACTTACTAAACTTTGCATAAAGTTGCTTTTCCCTTAACACTTCTAACACAACACGAAGATGTTCATCATGCTTCTCTTCCATTTCTGAATACACTAAGATATCATCAATAAAAACGACTACAAACCGATCCAAGTATGGCTAGAAAACTCGATTCATTAAATCTATGAAAGCTGCCGGTGCATTAGTCAAACCAAAAGGAATCACCAGAAACTCGTAATGACCATATCGAGTCCTGAATGCCATCTTATGAATGTCCACTTCTTTGACTCTCAACTGATGATATCCTGACCGAAGGTCGATCTTAGAAAATATCGAGGCTCCTTTCAGTTGGTCGAACAGATCGTCGATTCTTGGCAAGGGATACTTGTTTTTTATCGTCAGTTTGTTCAACTGCCAATAGTCAATGTACATCCGCATGGTCCCATCTTTCTTCTTTACGAACAGCACTGGTGCGCCCCACGGGGAAACACTTGGTCGTATAAACCCTCTATCCAACAGTTCCTGAATTTGAGCTTTTAATTCTACCAACTCCTTTGGTGCCATCCTATAAGGCGCAACGGACACTGGAGCTGTTCCAGGTAACACGTCGATCCCGAACTCGACTTCTCGGTTTGGAGGTAGTCTAGGAAGTTCCTCTAGAAATACATCTTAAAATTCCTTAATGGTCTTAACTGACTCTACGGTCGTCCCCTCTGGTTCAACTTGACTCATGAATGCTAAAAACGCCTCACAACCTTTCTGAATCAACTTCTCAGCCCTTAAAGCCGAGACAACATTGGACAAGTAGTTCCTTCGCTCCCCTATGACCATTATCTCTTCATCCTTGACAGTTCTTAGCACCATTCTCTTAGCAGCACAATCCAATGTTGCCCTATGCTTAGTTAGCCAGTCCATACCCAAAATAAGATCAAAATCCCCAAATGGTAGCTCCATCAAATCCCCTTTAAATATCTTATCTTGTGTCTCTAGAGGCACCGCCCTAAAGAGTTTATCTACCTTGACTGAGTGTCCTAAAGGACTTATCACTGATACCCCACTCACGGTCTCCTCAGGAAGCACACCCAATGCCCCAGATACATCACAAGCAACATACGAGTGAGTGGAACCCACATCAATCAAAGTAGTGTAAGGCGTGCTATGAATGAAGAACGTACTGATTATAACATCAGGAGCGTCACCCTCCTCACGATGTCGTGTAGTATAAACCAACATCGACTGACGAGCTTTAGCATGTCCAGCACCCCTACCAGGTGCCCCACGTCCTCGTCCATTTCCGTTGCCACCTCTACCTTGCGCACGACCTCTCTGTGGTGGTGGTCCTCCTCGCTGTGATTGGACATCCCTTTGTTCCGCCGCTAGTTCCTGAGCTGTTCTCCGAGGACATTCTCTGAACTTATGCTCCTTTGATTCACAACAAAAACATGCTCCAGTTCGTTTCCAGCATTCCTCCATATGCGCTCTGCCACAATCCCTGCAAGCCTGCGATCAAAAAGTATTCACTGGAACTGCTCGAACTGGTTCCGCCATTCTAGCTCTTTTAACATTCCTGTTCAAAGCACTCGAGGGTCCAAAATCCCTCTTAAATCTGGGTCGATCCTTCTCACGATTCTCCAGCTCAGTCCGTTTTACCTCCTCGGCTATTTTAGCCTTCTCTACCAATGTAGCAAAATCGCGCTCCCTCTGTGGAGCTATTAGCACCCTAAGCTCATCGCGAAGGCCATCCTCAAATCGAACACTGCGCTCATATTCAGTCGCAACTATCCCGCTAGTATATCGACTCAACCTCAAGAATTCTGCCTCATACTCCGTGACAGTTTTATTACCTTGAGTCAGATTCAAAAATTCCTTCCGACGAGCATCCACATAGCTAGCTCCCACATATCTCCCTTAAAAGCAGTTTTGAACAATTCCCAGGTTACTCGTTCAATTGGGGTACTCTCTCTTACAGTAATCCACCATCGGTATGCCTCATCTCGTAGCAGCGACACAGCCCCCTTCAGCTTTTGCTCCACAGAGCAATCTAAATCGTCCATAATCCGCTCTGTTGCCTCCAACCAATATTCAGCCACATTTGGGGCTACTCCAGATACGCCCCTAAAAACATCTACTCCATTGGCCCGGAGTCGCTCCGATATTGACCCTTTATTCACTATCCCAGTGCTAGCTCCAGCAACTCTTTCTAAAACCCTTAACATGGCTTGGGACAAGGCATCATCCCCCACAGCCTGATCATATGACCCAGTCTCGGTTGCCTGTGGCACGGATGCTTCCTCAGCTGGCCTATGCCCTGAGGATGAAGATTCAGCTTGCACCCTTCCGCGACCACGTCCGCAGCCTCGTCCACGAGTTCCTCTTGTACTCATATTGGTTTATCTGATTACGAATTTTATGATATTAGTATAATGTTCAACTGTTTATTACGAGATGTCTTATGGAAATATAGCAGTTCAAGGATTGTTTTTTTTTTGCATCGTCATAGCCTAGCTACAGTCTCATTTCTACCGTTTCCACAGCTCTATCATAGTAGGGTCTCAGTTCTACTCATAGCATCATATCACATAACGTAAAAAGAGTATACTTACAGACTTGGTGCCGGGGATTCAGTGTGCCACTTCTTTCTCCAATCCATTTAAAACTCAAAAACCATATTTTTGGTCATAAAAATTTTCATTTGAAAACACCCTTATTTTGAATCTCTTGATTTTAGCCCCATTAAAAACAGAAAACCTTGTAAAACATCTTTGAAAGGAACTTCTCAATACTATTTCCAAAAATACCCTTCTTAGGCCTAAGTTTTCGAAAAGATTTTTGGACCCGATCCACAGCCGAGTTGTTGCAACCTGGCTCTGATACCACTAAATGTAACACCACAAACTCGGCCCAGACGTTATGGCTGAATCTGACGTGCCACATAAAAGTTTTAAAATCCATGTTTCGTTTTAGTGTTTAAAAACTGACTTTTGTTAAGCTAACAAAATGAATGGAAGCTGGGCACCAGGTAGGTATCCGAAACAGAGGAGATGAGCCATGAAGGCTGCTTAAGTACCAAGCTCTTCGATTGGATCCAATCCTAGACATGCCCACTGCCATTGCCACACTTGGTTATAACGAGTTGAAATTTATTTAAGTGAATATTCTTGTTAAAATTGGATAATCGTGTCGTTGTGTTATTTTAAAAACGAGTTTCATTTTGAAAACGCGTCCTAAGTCTAGCCCATTAATTATCAACCTGCTGGGCCTTAGCCCAAGTCCAAGCTCAACATATATTGGGCCGTAGCCTTTTCATATTTCATATTTCATAACACTGGGTCGAAGCCTTTACATATTTCATATTACTGGGCCGAAGCCTTCACTGTAAATGGTCTGGCCCATAGGCCAATTTCAATATCATATGCAATGTCAACGAAAGAATGAATGCAAGCCCGTTTGGGGAGACTACTCGACCCACCATCCGCTACTCTCCACCCGTACCAACCAAGCTCTCCATGTGGGGAATAACTCAACCCACCCAGCCAAAACTCTCCACTGGCAGCATAGCTGCTTTATCATATAACTGGAGGCCTTGCCTCTTTTTAATAACTGGGGCATACGCCCTTTTCGGTAAACTGGGGCATAAGCCCTTTTGCACTTCCTCCATCCATATACAAACCCAACCCAATGTATTTATGAATTCATCATGTGCATATCATATATATCATGTGCATATCATACATATCATGTGCATATCATACATCTCATGTGCATATCATACATATCATGTACATTAAAATCCTATGTAACAAGTTCATAATTAAACCCTAGGGGTATAATGGTCAATTTTACCTAGGGGCAAAACAGTCATTTTCATATTATGAGGGTAATTTCATAATCCTACTAAATATTAGGGATTTTCCATGTTCATTATCAGTTAATAACTATTCGTTTGTTTTAACTGCGAATCTGGCCCATTTTTAACGAAACCGAGTTATTGGACTAAAAACCCCTAATGGGCCCTACGTAGCCGATTTAGTCATCTAGGCCCATTTAGCCTATATCCCATATTGGTGTTACCAGTCTTAACGCGCAATTTAACAGGTTTTCATTTTCTACCAATTTTACCCAAATAGGCCCGAAAGCCCATTGGGCCCGATTTTAGCCCCTCGAGGCCCAACTTATCGTGAGTGCCAAAAATCATACTCTTACCTTTACCAACGTTCTGATCATCATCTTAACGAATCTAACTAACTAATGAGCGTTCGCTTGCTCACAAGCCCTTGAAATGCTAGAATTTCGGCATTTCGGCTTTTCGGTATTTATCGCTTTAAGCTATGAAAAAGGGTTCGTTACACACCTGATTTTTGATATTCCTCGACGAGATCCCCTACACGATTTCTCCTATAATCAACCACTTATATATCAGCTCACAGTAATTAAACCAAAACGAGAACCATCTATTATCAACACTTACACATTCGACCACCATCCATAATGGCCTTAGGATCCACACCTTTGCCGGAGTTGATGACTAGATCTAGTCACTCCAATGATTCGAGCTAATCCAAGTAGACACCACGCCTTGCTGCTCCTCTACTATACAAACCATAAAAAGATTAAAAGAAGAACCCCACAAGGCCTATACCCACATTCGGCCACCTCCCTACACTATAGGGGTTTCGGCTTTTGTCAACAGTTACTATTTGAAATCGTTTAGAGTTTGAACACTTACCATATTCCCCTCTTCTTGAGTCCGTCTATGCTTAGAAGATAAGAGAATTTATCACCAAAAAGTGAAAAGAAAAAGAAAGGTTGCTGGTCTGTAAAGAATCGGCACCACCTAGTCTCCATAGGTTTCGGCTTTTTGCGATATTTCGGCAGTAGTGGTGGTCAGAAAGACAATAGGTGAACGAGAGGGAGTAGTGGGCTGGTTTAGAAGAAGGAAAAGGAAGAAAAGATGAATGGGAGGAAGGTAGATTCAGCTGGAAAGAGAAAAAAAAAGAGAGAAAAGAACAACACCAAAAGGAGAAAACGGCACAACCTAGTCCCTAATGCCGAAAATCCCCAACTAAAACCCCTCTGTCGAAATTCTCTCTCTAATCCCCATTATTCGGCCAACTCTAATTCCCTCTCAAATCCCTAAAATCTCTCCCCTTATCCCTCCTTAATCCATGCATTTGACTGATTCAAACTCTCCCCCAAAGAGTTCCACTCGGCTACAACTCTTGCATGCTCAAAGCATAAAAATTAGCATCCTTTTTGCCATCACAGGGAATCGATCCCAGGTCTTCCTCTATGCTCCGCACGCCACCTTTATAGCTCCCTAGTGGCGTCACGTAGCTACTTTACTAGAGGCTCTTTTTGTGATACATTTTACCCATAACTTTACATAAGGTCATCTAGCCAGTACCTCTAACTCTTAAGTCCAAAATTCGAAAATTCCACCGGGTTTTGGCCAACACATGGGCCTTCGATAAGCCCATTTACATACTCAAATTATGAATTTCACAACCACATACCAAATTTTAGAAACTTTATTGAAATATCGAGAATCGCGAAAAACCTAAAAATCAGGATGTTACACAACTGTTCTAATCACTCTTTACTACGAATCAATTTTCTCCTCGTACAGAATTCAAAGGATGTTCTCGTTTATTTTATTTGAAACTAGACTCATTAAGGATTTCAGGAATATAAATTATATCCCCTAATTATTTTTGTGCAAGTTTTAATGATTTTTCCAAGTCAGAACAGGGGATCACGTAGTCATTCTGAACCAGTCTCTCAAAAACTTAAATATCTCATAATATAGAATTCCTTTGCTTGCTCTATTTCTGTTATATGAAAATAGACTCATTAATATTTATTTTGATATCTCATTCAGTCTCTGATTCAATTTTTACTATTTTTGGTAAATTTTAGATTCAAGTTACTGCAACTATCCATAACAGTTTTATTGTCCATTTTGATCTTTCACACTTCAATTGTATTCATCACTTACCCATAACAATCTTTCCAATTTCCAATCACATATCAAGCATATTGCTCATAAGTTACACACGTATATACTTACACTTATCATCACAAAGTCATACACAATTTCATTTAATCAATTTCCCAGTTGAATGGTTCGGAATAATAACAGATATGTGATGGTATCGCACACAGCCCACCTTTAAAATCGAAGCTCTCTTGTACACATAGTGGCCTTCACTTAGCACCACTCATGTGACCTAGCTACATACCATCTGTATCATCCAATCCTTCTGAAGGTTCAACCGGGATTTCTCTCTCTTTCTAATACTTGATTTCATACTTCCAATAGTCAATTATGATTCAAAAATCAGCTACAATACATAAAATATGCTGAAATATAAAAACGTAATAAAGATAATGTATTATTTACATACAAACTTACATACTTTCTCATTTCCATGTCGAATTAATATTGAACATTTAAATCATCATAATTATACTTACATTCAACACCTCGGCAATCATAGTAAATATATCAATTTTACATTGAAACATGCATAAATTAATGCTTATTATACATATGAACTTACCTCGATACTAAAACGACCATTTTACCAACTTTCTCGATTTTCGATTTTTCTCTCATTCTAGGTTCAAATCTCATTTTTCGGGATTAAAAACATCATATTTTACTTATTTAATTAATGTACTATTCAAAACAGTCCTTAACTCAAACTTTGGCAAAATTACAATTTTGCCCCTAAACTTTTGCATATTTACACTTTTGCCCCTAGGCTCGGGAATTAAAATTCATCCCTTATTCTAATGTTTTATGACACGATGATCATTTTTCCCTTATATGGCAACATCAAATTCTCACTCTAACACATAGTTATGAATAATAACAACTTTTACCGATTATGCCGTTTTACTCATTTTTGCTTAAAACTGCTTAGCAAAGGTTGTTTAACATAATTTCAGCCTTCATATTCTACCATAAAACATCAAAATAAACACATTTCACCTATGGGTATTTTTCCAAATATGAACCCTAGCTTAAATTATTGCTAGAATAAGCATAATCAAGTTACCGGGATTCCAAAAACGTAAAGAACTTGAAAAACGGGGCTAGAACGGACTTGAAAAACATGCAATCTATAAAATTTCTTATCAATACTCTAACACATGCATCTAATCACTTGGTAAATCATAAAAATTAATCGAAATAAACTTTTCTATCTCAGATTTGTGGTTTCGCAACCACTATTCCATTTAGGCCTTATTTTGAGATCTTACAATTTTACCTCATAAGGGCAAAACAGTCATTTTACCTTGTAAGGGCAAAACAATCATTTTACCACATAAGGGCAAAATAGTCATTTTACCTTATAAGGGTAAAACAGTCATTTTACCTTATTAGGGCAAAACAGTCATTTTACTTTATAAAGGCAAAACAGTCATTTTACCTCATGAGGGCAAAATAGTCATTTTATCGATTAGGGGTCCAGGTATGCTTACCGTCCCAACAGAAGGTCACAGTCGTCTCGAGGCGACCCATGCAACCTTAACAGTCAAATAGTAAAAATGGGCCAAAGGCCCATAATGCGTGCCCAGAAATGGCCTTGGCCATGTAAACTACGCAGCCTGGCCCAATATTCTCCACGCTTTTGTATTGTTTACCTATGTAGGGCTTACATGCCCGTGGGGCCCACACGGCCCATTTCGACCCATCGTGGCCCAAAACGGACTAAGCCCATGAAATTGCTCATGGTGGCCTCTATGCTCAAACGCCCATGTTTTAGCATTCGGTTTACCACATGAGTGAGCGCACACCCGTGTAGTGTCAGTAATCATACTTTTTCGGCTTTTGCCGATCTATGCTTATAGCAGTATGGTTACACACTTGGTTGCGAAAACGTGCAAACTAGCCCACGTGCACTCCAACCTATTACAACAGAAGCTTCGGTTAAATACCTAACAAACGAGTTGAAAGGAACCCTAGCCAATACTTGTTGACGGGATTACCTAGTACTTGTAATATCCTGATTTTGGGACTAGTCGGAATAGTGGTTTTGTGACCACAAAATTCGAGATACAAATAGTTATTTTATAATTATTTTGATGTTTATGATATGATTGCATGATTGTGTGAAAATTTCGTGAAGAAATTTTATGCATAAAGTGCTTAAATTGAAATTAGGGACTAAATCGAATAATTTGCAAAACTTGCATTCTAGAAGTTTCTAGTATGAAATTGTTTTGAAATATTAATTAGGAGGTCTTAAATAGCAATTTTACCAATTTCTAAGTTTATGGACAAAAATTGGACATGGATGGAATTTTTGGAAAGCTTAGTAGTAAGGGCATTTTGGTCATTTAGGGGTAAAATAAATTAAAATACAAAATTAAAAGCCAATTTTGCTCATCTTCAACCCCATGGCCGAATATAGCAAGGAGAAACCATGGCTAGGGTTTTTCAAGCTTCCAAGCTCGATTGTAAGTCCATTCTAGCCTCGTTTTTCAAGTTCTTTACGTTTTTGGAGTCTTGGTAGCTCGATTTAGCTTATGCTAGCAATAATTTAACCTAGGTTTTATATTTGGAAAAATACCCATAGGTTAAATTTGTGTATTTTGGTGTTTTATGATAAAATATGAGGTTTTAAATTATGTTAGACAGCTTGTGCTACTCGGTTTTAAGTGAAAATGAGCAAAAAGGGCTTAATCGGTAAAATTACCTAATAGTCATAAGTACATGTTAGAGTGAGAATTTGATGTTGCCATAGAAGGTAAAAATGATCAGCATGTCATAAAACATAAGAAAATAGGCTGAAGTTTAATTTACGAGCTTTGGGGCAAAAGTGTAAATATGCAAAAGTTTAGGGGCAAAATTGTAATTTTTCCAAAATATGATTTTGGGTCAATTTGAATAATGTGAGTCCTAATTAGACATTATTTTAAATGATAGAGCAAGGAAAACTGAAATTCGGGCTAAAATGGGGAAAATACCAAGTTGTGGACGAAATGGTAAAAGTAGCCATTTTCGCATACTAGGTAAGTTCATGTGTAAATAATGTAGCATAATTGTTATTTTTAAGTTATTGATGTTAATTATATGATATGCTAATTTTTATCATGAAATATATGCTTTGTGGTTATTTTCGAATAAAATGCAAATTATGTGAGCTACTTGTTAAATATAAATTGTTACCGAGTATTGGTTTCGGTATTCTACTAAGACTATAAGGATATGTGTTCGAGGAAAATCCTGTTTGAACCTTAGGAATAGATTAGGATACAAGTGACATGTCACTAGGATGGTTGAGCATCCGAACTCGTTGAGTTGAGTCCGAGTTCACTTATGGATGCAAATGTTTGAACTCGTTGAGTTGAGTCCGAGTTCGTGAGATGTAACTAGGCATCTGAGCTCGTTGAGTTGAGTCTGAGTTCACTTATAGATGCGAACACCCGAGCTTGTTGACTTGAGTCCGAGTTCGCTTATGGGCGGGTTACATAGTAGCTTGGCTACATATGTGGCACTTATGTGCAAACTTTCCATGAATCCGAATTATATTCCGATGTGTTCAACGGGTAAAGTTCTACTCAAATGGAGGAATACTCAAGATGAAAGGGATGTATTGGTAAGTGTTGTGAAATGGATACTTTGAACAGGTATGTACTTAACCCTCGGGTTGAAAAATCGATATAACAACAATATGGTAAGATGATAAATGAAAATATGATATGAATGTCTTGGTGAGGATTATGCAAATGATGTTTTATGTTTACTTATATGGTTATGTTACTTGCTATTTGCATGTGAACTTACTAAGCATTTATGCTTACTCCCTCCTTTTCATTCCTTGTAGTGTTGACAAGCCAGCTCGGAAATCGGGACGGTCGAGGCACGCTCACACTATCCGTATACCATCTTGGCATAATGGCTTGTATATTTTGAGTATGGCATGTATAGCATTATAATCATTTTGTATATATGGTCTTATGATATGGTTATTGAGTAGTATAAAATGTTTTGGTAATGATTAGCCATTGGAATGGCTAATTTTGATCATATTTGGTGTTATGTATGTCAAATTGCTAGTTAATCCATGAAAACCATGAAATAGGTAAAATTTACCATAAAATAGATTCAGACAGCAGTAGTGATGTGAATTTGAAAAATCATTAAAAATAGTAGAGATATAATTAGATGATGAATAAAATATGGAATTGAAGAATTATGAGTCTATTTTCATATGGAAGAAACGAAACAGGTATATGAGTTACATTTTATGAGATGTTTAAATTTTTGTGAAATAGGGCCAGAACAATTTCTGGATCCCCTGTTCTGACTTTGGAAATTCACCATAAATTGTATAAAAATAATTAGAAGTCATAATTTATATGTACAGATTTATTATTTAGTCAAGTTTTAATAGAAACAATCTTCATAGTTATTGAAATTCTGTACAGAGAGATATCTGATTCGTAATACACAGAGGTCAGAGCAGTTGAACCCTGAAACAGGGGAGACTTTAACTAATAAACTGTACTAATTGGACTAGCCAAAAATTCTAGAAAAAAGTTATTAAATATATATATATGAGTCTAGTTTCAAGAAAAATTTACGGAATTGGATTTTGAGTTTCATAACTCGAGATATGATTTTTTAAGCGACTGTGACGCAGTTAGCCAGCTTGTCTGGAATTTCTAAAATTAAATTGTTTGAGCTGTTTAAGTAATGAATTAAGTCTGTTAACACCTCGTGTTCGACTCCAGCAACAGTCTCGGGTATGGGGCATTACAGTACTCGCCTTGATCAATCACACTAACACCACTGTAAGAGTTCACTTACAACCCCTAAAGACTACCTGCATTCCAATCACATCTTGTTACTATTACCATACTCACAAGTCATTGAACCAAGTGTAAAGTAACTTGTCGAGAGTGAAAAACTTAGAATAGGGGACAGAAGTGATCGGCTTACCCCCAAAAGCATACCCTTGAACTGAGGCTTAAGATGTAATAATCGCACCCCGAAAGCCTAAATAGAGATGGCGACAAAGGCAGGGTGTTCGACTATAAGCCAAGGATTAGATGGCCAGAAGAAAACACCACAAAAACAAGGGAGAAATATCCCAAAAACCGAAAGAGTAGAGGTAAAGAGGAGAAGAAGTATATGGCACATATATTAAAGTGTAAAGAGAGGGAGATGTCGATACCCGAAAGAGTAGAGAAGAGAAGAGGAGTCAAAGAACACTTGCCAAAACTGAAAACAAAAGAAAATAGCGTGGGGTGATGAGGTATTCGAGCAAGGTAACAAGGTGGAAGGGAAAAAGAATTGAGAGGGAGAAGAGGAGAGAATCAACCAAAGAAAATGATATAAAAGAGGGAAAAAGTGTGAAAATACAAACCCGAATAAATACTGCCCAAAATTCTTCAAGCACCATTCGGCTCCAAAGAAGAGAAAATGACCCCTAAAATGCTCACTTCAGCCAAAAAGGAGAATCAACCCACCAAAATTGAATTCTGAGTGGCTTAGCTTACCATTTCGGCACCAACTCTTCCACATTTTCCTTCCATAACCTCTCCTAAAATCCCTCCTGTTTACAATTTCAACAACTGAAATCCCCCATCCAACTCCTTAGATTCTGCTAACAACAACCTTATTCAAACTCTTGGTGTTTCGGTCAAACACAACTTCCTCCCATGGCCATCAGCAAAAATAATCTCCATTTCACAAGCAGGGATTTGAACTTCAGACCACTAGCACACCCCACACGCCACTATCCACTAGACCAGCAAGCCCATTCTGCCATGTTTTTAACAAATTTTACTTACAACCCTACTGACCAAAGATAGGGGCTTTATCCTAAAAGAACAAAATTTTTGTGGAAGCCAAGGCTTGAACCCAAGACTTCTCAGACACTCTTAGAACACTCAAAACACTTAACCACTGAAGTAGATAGTCAGTTGTGTCACTTTCTTGCACAAGTAAATATTTATTTGCAGTCTCCTAAATGCTCCCACTCAAGACTTAAAACTTCTAGGCCCAAATTCAGGGTATTACAAACCTTATTTCCTTCAATTAGGTATGTATTTTTAATCCGTTTTTAACTATTTTTATGTTTCCGAGATCGTTGTAGCTTAATCTAGCTAGCCCGGGGGATAATTTGTGAAACTATTAAATTGTTATGGTTTTACCATTGATGAACATGCTTGAGTTTTGAAGTTTGATGATAGAAAATAAATTGTTGTTGATAGATAAACAACTTTTGTAAAGGAATTTTTAGTAAAATTATCAAATAGGGACTAAATTGAAAAATAAGAAATATTAAATGGTAAAATTGTGAAATAATTGAAGTATAGTAAATGCGAAGGACCTATTGGATATTCAGCCATGGTGGATTGTGGTTAAACTGTGTAAATTTCCATTTTTATGAACTAGGGATTAAATTGCAACAAAATTAAAAATATAGTGGCAAAATGGTAATTTTGCTAAAATGTGTGTTGGATTAAATTGAATGTGATATATATTGAATTGGATTAAATTTATTCGTATAGATCCATTTAGATCTCGTACAGAGTTAGATCGAGGCAAAGAAAAAGTCTCGAATTAATCGCGTCCATGTCTACATATACTTGTCGAGCTAAGTTCGTGTATTAAATTGAGTTCTTATATGTTTTAATTGAATTATATGTATGTGATTTGTATAATGGCCATGTATTAATTGTGACACCTCAAACTAGGCCTAGACATTATGGCTGAATCCGTGATGTCACATTGGAGTGGGTTTTGAAAAAGAACAGTTTTAATAGAAAAAGCTCATTTGACTAAATATCCTTTGGAAAGCTGATTTGTTTTATCCATTTCCAAAATTTCAAATTCGTTTAATAAAACATGTCTTATACTAGGTTGTTATTACGCTTTAAAACATTTATCGTTGCGGAAGCTTGCAAATCAAGTTTCGTAGTATGATAGTTGAAAATCATTTGCCTTTTGAAACCCGAATCCTACGGCTAATAGGTATAAGTCAGTTTAATAAAATCCCCAAATAAAAATAAAAACTTAAAACGGCCTTATTACATAAAATACCCCAAATAAAGCTACTCTTACTAAAATCAAAACAAAATTATAAACAATGGTGTGGCCATCTCCGAGTCCCTTGCAGCACCGACCTGCCTAAGGCTTACCTGCACAGTTAAACAGGAAAGGTGAGTTATGAAACTCAGTGTGTAATCCATATTAATCAAATAGTCAATCATGCAGTGTTGAACAGTCTAGCCTAAGCCCATAATAGTAGCAGTATCAGTATGGCCTTAGCCCAATACAAGAGCAAAGATGTCGGTATGGGCCATAGCCCACCCGCATGAAAGGTCGGATATGCATACAGAAATCCTACCCAACCATCCACTACACTCCACTCCGTCTAGCCCTACACTCCATGTGGGGATAAAATCGACCCACCCAACCCTACACTCCAGAATATAGTACCGGTCTCGGCACAAATAGTATTTGCTGTAGAGCTGCCAGTATAGGCTTATAGCCTTTAAGTACACTTCCTCTAATATCATATATCCCACCTCATACAATGTAACATAATATAAATGTTCATACAATAATGATGGCATGCTCAACAATCATACAACATACAAGGGCATTTCCGCCATTTACCTTTTAGGGTATAATAGTCATATCATAAACTAAGGTCTAGGTGTACTTACTGACCCAACAATAGGTCCACAGTCATCTTGCGCGACTCGTGCAACCTTAACAATCAAACAGTGATATTGGGCCCAAGCCCGTAACAAAAGCACATGTGGGCCCACTTGCTCGTGAGGCCCTTTAAGCTTTATAATGGCATTGGCCGTGTGAACTATATAGCCTGGCCCGCTATACTCCACACATCCTTGTGATTTACCGGTGTGGGGCCTACAAGTCCGTGGGGCCCTATGGGCCCTACACGTCCCATTTCGGCCCATCGCGGCCTAAAAAGACCTAAACTCATGAATTCGCTCGTGGTGGTCTCTACAGTCACATGCTCACACTTATGCATTTAAGTGACCACACGAGCGAGCGCATGCCTGTGTGACATCGATGTAACAATTTTTTGGCTTTTGCCATTTCACGATTGAGGCAGTGTGATTACACACCTGATTGTGAAAATGCTCTCTTGACCCACGAGTAGTCCACACCTATCACAGTTAGAAGTTCAATTAGTCACTTTTCAATGCTAGGGTTAAACACCCTTCTTTTTACTCTTAATCCAACTAATAATACTTGCCTTGACTGGCCAACTGTGGCTTAGTCCTCCTAGACCACTGACTAAAATTGGTTCCTTGCTCCTTGCCAAAAATCTGCGTTTATCAACAAAAACCATTAATACGATTGTCTAACAAATGGCTTGAACCAAAATAAACTATTACATAAAACCCAAAAACCCATTAGTCTAGGAAAAAAGAGCATCCAGCCACACCAAGGAATGTAAGCCAACACACCCCAACTGAACATGATAACCACAAAAAGTTACCTTTGGTTGAAAGATAAGGAAAGGTTTCGCACACTCGGTTATCACTTGCAACTCCTCCACTCATCGAGAGACTAGGAATCCACGAACACCATACCAGACAAAAGAGATGATATTTGACAATAACAACAGAAAGTATTCGATCAAAATAGTGCAAGAGAGAAAAGGCTTGATACGAGTTGAGAGAAACAAAAGAGACCGAGCGCTTTCCGATTTGCAGAGAACACTTGCACAACCGAGATTAAAATCGAGAAGTACAGAACTTGGCCAAAAAGCTTAGATAAGAAGAGAAAAAGAAATGATGTAATCAGTTAAAGAGGTACTCAAATGAGCCAAGGGAAAAAGAAGAGATTTGATTAAGACCAAAGCTAAAAGCCGAAAGGGTCTGAGAGGGAAGGAAGAAGTGTATTCCGCTGCTAAAAGTTCCAAGGAGAACGACAACAAAAGGAGTAAAGAGAAAAGAATAGAACCGAAATAGCCCTAACAGGAAAATACCTAAAAGAAAGGAAAATCGAGAGGAATGTAGTAAAATAAATGACAACTAGCTAGAGTGAAAAGCCAAAACCCCACACAAATTCGGCACCCAAGTGCCTATGACCGAATTAGCACCAAAGGAAACCCACTTTCAATCAACTTCTACCACTCCCTCCACTCCATTATCCCCTCCTCAACTTTCTCCCCAAATCTTTCCCCACCAACCTGAACCAACCAATTCAAATCCCTCTCAAACTCCCCCTAAATTTCAGCCACACCCCCACTCCCTTTCAAACACTCCAACCGCCACAAGCTTCAAAGTTCCACTACTTCCCAACTACCTACACGGATCAACAACAAAAGTAAACACTCTTGTGCTCAATAGGCCATGAACCCATGACCTACTAAAAGAGTAACACGCCACAACCCCATAGACCAACCAACTTCTTATGTCATATATTACCAAATTTTCTTTAAGAGACTTATAGAACAAAGACAGGTATAATTCAAATCAAAAACAAAATTTAGCACAAGCCAAGGATTGAACTCAAGGCTTCTCCAAGGCTCCTCAAGACACTCAACCACTGAAGGAGACATTGATTAATGCACAAAACATACAAAAATAGTTACTTAGGTTTTTGGGGCTTAACAACTCTACCCCCTAAAAGAAGTTTCGGCCTCGAAATTTACCTGATCAAAATAGATGTGGGTACTACTGTCACATCATTTCCTCGGGTTCCCACGTGGCTTCCTCAGAACTGTGATTACACCAAAGCACCTTAACTAGTGGCACTGACTTCCTCCACAAAACTTTCACATCACAGTCCAAAATCTGAACCGGCTCCTCCTCAAAAGCCAAATCTGGCCTAATCTCAATCTCCTCAGTCGGGACGATGTGTGCAGGATCAGGGCGATGTTGTCTCAGCATAGAGACATAGAACACATCATGAATCTGGTTCAACTCAGGAGGTAATTCAAGTTGATAGGAAATCAGTCCCACACGCTTTGCTATACGGTAAAGCCCAATGAACCTGGGGCTTAGCTTGCCCTTCCAACCAGACCTTAGAACCTTCTTCCATGGTGAGACATTAAGAAACACCAAGTCCCCCACAGAAAATTCAATCTCCTTACGCATCAGATTCGCATATGACTTCTGCCTGTCCGATGCCTCCTTCAGTCGATCCCGAATCAAACAAACTTTATCTTCGATATCAGAAATCAACTCAGGGCCCAGAACACGCCGTTCACCCAACTCAGTCCAACAAGAAGGAGTACGACACCTACGACCATATAATGCCTCGTAAGGTGCCATCTGTATGCTAGACTGGTAGCTATTGTTATATGCAAACTCTACCAACGGTAAGTAACCCTCCCAACTGCCCCAAAAGCCAATCCCACAACTCCTTAAAATGTCCTCCAATATCTGAATCACCCTCTCCGACTGACCATCTGCCTGAGGATGGAACGCAGTACTGAAGTCCATCCTTGTACCCAATGCCTCGTGTAACTTTTTCCAAAATCGAGACATAAAGTGAGGATCTCTATCAGATATGATGGAAACTGATACCCAATGAGTATCACAATTTTGGACACATACAACTTAGCCAGTTTCTGCAGTAAGTAATCAGTACGAAAAGTTATAAAGTGGGCAGATTTCGTCAGTCGATTTACGATAACCCATACCGAATTCGTCTTATTAGGCGTTAAGGGTAGCCCACTAACAAAGTCCATAGTTACTCTTTCCCATTTCCAAAACGAAATCTTGACAGGCTGAAGCAACCCTGAAGGCAACTGATGCTCCACCTTAACCTGCTGGCAAGTCAAACACTTACTCACAAAATCAGTAACTTCCCGCTTAAGTCCTGGCCACCAATATAACTCTCAAAGGTCTCAATACATTTTATTGCTGCCAGCATGCATAGCGTAAGGACTAGTATGCGCCTCTTGCAGTATAGACTACCTCAAATCAGTATCCCTCGGTACACAGACTCTCCCATTGAAACAAAGTTCCCTTTCGCTATTGAGCCCAAAATCTGATGTTTCCCCCTTCTCAACCTGTCGGAAATGGGAACCCAGTGACTCATCCTCCGATTGCTTACCTTTAATATGCTCAATCTATCTCGGTTTAACTTGAAGTTCGGTGAGTAAAATACCATCGTCGAATAAACTGAGACGAGCAAAGATCACCCTCAAATCAGTAACAGCGCTACGGCTTATTGCATCGGTTACCACATTAGCCTTTCCAGGATGGTATTCAATCGAACAGTCATAATCCTTTAGCAGCTCAATCCACCTACGCTTCTTAAGGTTCAGCTCTTTCTGAGTGAGGAGATACTTGAGCTTCTTGTGATCTGTGTAAATGATACACTTCTCACCATACAGGTAATGCCTCCAAATCTTCAGTGCGAATACCACCGCAGCCAACTCCAAATCATGAGTCGGGTAGTTCGTTTCATGCGTCTTAAGCTGACAAGACGCATATGCCACTGTATTACCCTCTTGCATCAACATACACCCCAAGCCTACGTGTGATGCATCACTATAGACACTGAAGTCCTTCCCAAACTTTAGCTATATTAAGATAGGGGCCTCAGTAAGAACATTCTTAAGTTTCTCAAAACTTTCCTGCTACTTATCAGTCTAGTTAAATAGTACCCCTTTACGCAACAATTTAGTCAGAGGTGCAGCAATTAATGAAAACCCCTCAACAAACCGTCTATAATACCTTGCCATACCTAGAAAACTGCGAATCTCTAACACCGACTTAGGTTGCTTCCAATCCAGAACCGCTTCAATTTTTTGAGGATCAACCCTAATCCTCTCAGCAGATTCCACATGACCCAAAAAAGTTACCTCACGTAGCCAGAATTCACACTTGCTGAATTTCTCGCACAACTGCTTCTCCCTCAAAATCTACAGTACAGCTCAGAGATAAGCATCATGTTCACCCTCAGTCCTTGAATACACCAGAATGTCTTCTATAAACACCACTACGAACTGATCCAGATAAGGCTGGAACACTAGGTTCATCAAATCCATAAAAGTCGCTGGTGGATTCGTCAGTCCAAACGGCATCACTAGGAACTCGTAATGACCATAGTGAGTCCTAAATGATGCCTTATATACATCAGTCTTCTTAACCCTTTTGTTGGTGGCACACCGATCATAGATTAATCTTAGAGAATATTGAAGCTCCTCGAAACTGATCAAATAGATCCTCAATCCTCGGTAGGGGGTACTTATTTTTTATAGTCAATTTGTTCAGTTGCCGATAATCGATGTACATACGCATAGTTCCATCCTTCTTTTTCACGAATAAAATTGGTTCTCCCCATGGAGACACACTAGGGCGAATAAATCCTCGATCCAACAACTCTTGAATCTGAGCCTTAAGCTCTACCAGCTCCTTCGGTGCCATTCTATAGGGGTTGATAGACACCGGAGCTGTACCAGGCAAGAGCTCTATCCCAAACTCAACTTCATGGATAGGAGGTAACCCCAGTAGCTCATCGGGAAAGACATCTGGAAAATCCTTAACTGTTCTGATATTTTTCACAGATGAAATCTCAGAACTTGAAGCACTGCCATAGGCTAGATATGCCTCGCAACCCTTACAAACCAACTTCTCAGCACTAAGTGCAGAAATCACATTTGATAGATAGTTCTGACGCTCCCCAATCACAACCACCTCGTCACCCTTTACAGTTTTTAGTATTACCCACTTAGCAGCACAATCCAGATTCGCCTGATTCTTAACTAACCAATCCATACCAGTATCAAGTCAAATTCCCCAAAAAGAATTTCCATTAAATCTGCCAAAAAGATTCTTCCTTCAACCTCCAAAGGTACTTCTTTAAACAGTTTATTTACTCTCACAGACTGCCCTAGTGGACTTAACATAGTAACTTCACTCGTAGTGTTTTCACACATCACACCTAAAGTCTCAGACACAGTGCATGCTATATAAGAGTGCGTAGACCCAACATCAATCAATGTAGTGTTAGGTACATGGTGAATAAAGAACGTACCCATAATAACATCTAGGGCGTCTCTGTCCTCTTGGCAATGTGTAGCGTAAACCAATGCTGGCTGCCATGCCTCAGTATGACAAGCACCTCTGCCCAGTGCCCCACGACCACGGCCAATACCATTTCTACCTCTGGCCTGACTACGACCTCTCGGTCAATGTTGAAAACCTCTCTGCGGCTGAACAGTACCCCTACCCATAGCTTGCATCTAATTGGGCCTTCGTGGATAATCCCTGATTTGGTGCTCCATAGATCCGCACTTGAAACATGCCCCCTTCTATACCTAGCACTCGTCCTGATGGCGTTTCCCACAAACTGTACAAGGCTGCGACCCAAAAGTAATAACAGGGGCCCCAACTCTAGCTGGCCCATCAACCCTGGCCTTTTTCTTAGGCCCTATAGCTGAACCTGAGGGCTCTTATACCCTTTTGTTTCTCCCCTTATCTTTCTCACGATTCTGGCACTCAGCGTGCTTCACATCCTCAGCAATCTTTGTCTTTTCTACTAACACCGCAAAGTCTCGCTCCCTCTATGGAGCTATCAAAACTCACAGATTATCTCTGTGACCATCCTCGAAATGAACGTAGTGCTCATACTTAGTGCCCACCATGCCTCGAGCATAGCGACTCAATCGTAAAAATTCTGCCTCATATTCAGCTACGGTCTTATCCCCCTGGGTTAGATTTAGAAACTCCCCTTTGCGGGCATCCACATAGCTAGCACCCACATATTTTCCTTGAAAGGCAATCTTGAAAAACTCCCAAGTTAATCGATCGAGCTGAGTACCCTCTTTCACAGTAAGCCACCACTAATAGGCTTCATCTCTCAATAACGACACTGCACATTTTAGTTTCTACTCTGCAGTGCAGTCGAGGTCATC
The DNA here is from genome assembly GCA_025698465.1 of Gossypium longicalyx. NCBI lineage: Eukaryota > Viridiplantae > Streptophyta > Magnoliopsida > Malvales > Malvaceae > Gossypium > Gossypium longicalyx. The sequence goes on from CM047006.1 coordinate 33,028,456, forward strand.
CATAATTCTCTCTGTGGCCTCTATCCAATATTCAGCCATATTAAGGGTAACTTCTACGATACCCTTAAAGATCTCAGCCCCATTAGACCTGAGTCGTTCTGTCACCGACCCACGGCACACAACACTAGTATTGGGCCCAATGACCCCCTCCAAAATTCACAGCATAGCTTGGGATAGTGCATCGTCCCCAACTGTAGAATCGTGTGTCCCAGTCTCAGTCATAGGTGAAGCCGGTGCCCCCTTGCCTCAACATTTGGGAAATGGCTAGATGCCAAAGACCCAGCCCGAGCACCTCCACGGCCTCCGTCGCGGCCTCTTGTACCCCTTCAACGAGTACCTCTGGTGTTCATTATCGATTTGCGTATTATCTGTATTAACAGTTTTATATATCAGTTTTATAGTTCCAGTGTTTATTAAAGAATGTTTTATGAAAAATAACATCAATAATTCAGAGTTGTTTGTTTTCGCAAATCGTAGTCTTACTATAGTTTTAGGTTACCCTACTAAAGGTTTCAGTACAGTCTATCACTTACAATAATCTCAGTATTTCAGATAAATCAAACAGTAGTTTTAGAGAACTTATAGAATCGACACCGGAGACTCGATAAACCACACTTTCGGAAGTAACACTTCAAAACATTTTTCATTATTTGAAACAATTCTTTTGAATTTCACATTTTTTAGAAAAACCCAAATCCACAGTTGAGTTTTAAAACCTGGCTCTGATACCACTAAATGTGACACCCCAAACCTGACCTAGACGTTATGGTTGAATACGTGATGTCACATTAGAGTGGGTTCTGAAAAAGAACAGTTTTAATAGAAAAAGCTCATTTGTTTAAAACCTTGTTTGGGATCCTTTGAAAAGTTGATTTGTTTAATCCATTTTCCAAATTTCAGGTTCGTTTAATAAAACATGTCTTATACTAGGTCGTTATTACGCTTTAAAACATTTATCGTTGCAGAAGCTTGCAAATCAAGTTATGTAGTATGATAGTTGAAAATCATTTGCCTTTTGAAACCCGAATCCTATGGCTAACAGGTATTAGTCAGTTTAATAAAATTCCCAAATGAAAATAAAAACTTAAAAGGACTTTATTACATAAAATACCCCAAATAAAGCTACTTATACTAAAATCAAAACAAAATTATAAACAGTGGTGTGGCCGTCTCCGAGTCCCTTGCTGCACCGACCCACCTAGGGATTACCTGCACAGTTAAACAAGAAAGGTGAGTTATGAAACTCAGTGTCCAATCCATATTAATCAAATAGTCAAGCATCCAATGTTGAACAGTTTGGCCTAAGCCCATAATAGTAGCACTATCAGTTTGGCCTTAGCCAAATACAATAGCAGCATCATTATGGGCCTTAACCCAATTCGGTACAGTGTCAGATATGCATACAGAAATCCTACCCAACCATCCGCTACACTCCACTCCGTCTAGCACTACACTCCATGTGGGGATAAAATCGACCCACCCAACCTTACACTCTAAAATATAGTACCGATCTCGGGACAAACAGTATTTGCAGCAGTGCTGGTATAGGCTTATAGCCTTTCATACACTTCCTCCAATATCATATATCCCATCCCATGCAATGAAACATAATATAAATGTTTATACAATAATGATGGCATGCTCAACAATCATACAACATACAGGGGCTTTTTCGTCATTTACCTCATAGAGGTATAATAGTCATATCATAAACTAAGATCTAGGTGTACTTACTGACCCAATAGTAGGTCCACATTCTTCTTGCGCGACTCGTGCAACCTTAACAATCAAACAGTGATATTGGGCCCAAGCCCATAACAAAAGCCCATGTGGGTCCACTTGCTTGTGAGGCCCTTTAAGCTTGATAATGGCCTTGGCCGTGTGAACTACACAACCTAGCCCGCTATACTCCACACATCCGTGTGATTTACTCGTGTAGGGCCCACGAGTCCATGGTACCCACACGACCCATTTTGGCCCATCGCGGCTTAAAATGATATAAACCCATGAATTCACTCATGGTGGTCTCTACAGTCAGATGCTCACACTTATGCATTTAGGTGACCACACGAGCAAGTGCATGCTCGTGTGGCATCGATGTAACAATTTTGGGCCTTCTGCCATTTCACGATTGAGGCAGTGCGATTACACACTTGATTACGAAAATGCTCTCTTGACTCATGAGTAGTCCACACCTATCATAGTGAGAAGTTCGATTAGTCACTTTTCAATGCTAGGTTTAAGCACCCTCCGTTTTACTCTTAATCCAACTAATAATACTTACCTTGACTGGCCAACTGCGGCTTAGTCCTCCTAGGCCACTGACTAAAATTGGTTCCTTGCTTCTTGCCAAAAATCTGCGTTTATCAACGAAAACCATTAATACGATTGCTTAACACATGGCTTGAACCAACATAAACTATTACATAAAACCCAAAAACACATTAGTCCAAGAAAAATAACATTCGGCCACACCAAGGAATGTAAGCCAACACACCCCAGTTGAACATGATAACCACAAAAAGTTACCTTCGATTGAAAGATGAGGAAAGGTTTCGCACTCCCATTTATCACTTGCAACTCCTCCACTCCTTGAGAGACTAGGAACCCACAAACACAATACCAGACGAAGGAGATAAGATTCGGCAATAACAACAGAAAGTATTCAGTCAAAATAGTGCAAGAGAGAAAATGCTTGATACGAGTTGAGAGAAACAAAAGAGATCGAGCACTTACTGATTTGCAGAGAACACTTGCACAACCGAGATTAAAATTGAGAAGTACAGAACTTGGCCAAAAAGCTTAGATTAGAAGAGAAAAAGAAAGGATACGATTGGTTAAAGAGGTAATCAAATGAGCCAAAGGAAAACGAAGAGATTCGATTAAGACCAAAGCTAAAAGCCGAAAGGGGTTGAGAGGGAAGGAAGAAGTGTATTCGGCAACTAGAAGTTCCAAAGAGAACGACAGCAGAGGGAGTAAAGAGAAAAGAACAAAATCGAAATAGCCCCAATAGGAAAATACCTGAAAGGAAGGAAAATCGAGAGGAATGTAGCAAAAGAAATGACAACTAGCTAGAGTGAAAAACCTAAACCCCACACAAATTCGACACCCAAGAGCCTATGACGGAATTAGCACCAAAGGAAACCCACTTTCGGTCAACTTCTATCACTTCCTCCACTCTATTAACCCCTCCACAACTTTCTCCCCAAATGTCTCCCCACCAACCTCAACCAACCAATTCAAATCCCTCCCAAACTCCCCCTAAATTTTGGGCACACCCCCTCCCCTTCAAGCACTCCAACTGCCACAAGCTTCAGAGTTCTACTGCTTCCCAACTACCTACACGGATCAGCAACAAAAATAAACACTCTTGTGCGTAACAGGCCTCGAACCTGTAACCTACTAACAGAGTAACATGCCACAACCCCTTAGACCAACCAACTTCTTATGTTATATATTACCAACTTTTCTTTAAGAGACCTACAGAACAGAGACAGGTTTAATTCAAATCAAAAACAAAATTTAGCACAAGCCAATGCTTGAACTCCAGGCTTCTCCAAGGCTCCTCAGGACACTCAACCGTTGAAGCAGACATGGATTAATGCACACAACATACAAAAATAGTTACTTAGGTTTTTGAAGCGTTACAACTCTACCCTTAAAAGAAGTTTCAGCCTTGAAATTTACTTGATCAAAATAGATGTGGGTACTGCTGTCGCATCGTTTCCTCGGGTTCCCATGTGGCTTCCTCAGAACTGTGATTACGCCAAAGCACCTTAACTAGTGGCATTACGCCAAAGCACCTTAACTAGTGGCATTGACTTCCTCCATAAAACTTTCACATCACGGTCCAAAATCTGAATCGGCTCCCCCTCGAAAGCCAGATCTGGCCTAATCTCAATCTTATCAGTCGAGACGATGTGTGCAGGATCAGGGCAATGTTGTCTCAGCATAGAGACGTGGAACACATCATGAATCCGGTCCAACTCAGAAGGTAATTGAAGTTGATAGGCAATTAGTCCCACACGCTTTGCTATACGGTAAGGCCCAATGAACCTAGGGCTTAACTTGCCCTTCCAACCAAACTTCAGAACCTTCTTCCATGGCGAGACCTTAAGAAACACCAAGTCCCCCACAAAAAACTCAATCTCCTTATGCTTCAGATCCGCATATGACTTCTGCCTGTTTGAAGCCGCCTTCAGTCGATCTCAAATCAAACAAACTTTATCTTGGGTATCAGAAATCAACTCAAGGACCAGGACACGCCGCTCACCCAACTCAGTCCAACAAGAAGGAGTACGACACCTACGACCATATAATGCCTCGTAACGTGCCATCAATATGCTAGACTGGTAGCTATTGTTATATGCAAACTCTGCCAATGGTAAGTAATCCTCCCAACTGCCCCGGAAGTCAATAACACAACTCCTTAACATGTCCTCCAGTATCTGAATCACCCTCTCTGACTGACCATCTGTCTGAGGATGGAATGCAGTACTGAAGTCCAACCTTGTACCCAATGCCTCGTGTAACTTTTTCCAAAATCGAGACATAAAGCGAGGATCTCTATCGGATATGATGGAAATCGGTACCCCATGAGTCTCACAATTTCAGACACATACAACTTAGCCAGTTTCTGCTGTGGATAATTAGTACGAATAGGTATAAAGTGGGCAGATTTCGTCAGTCGATCTACGATAACCCATACCGAATCCTTCTTATTAGGAGTTAAGGGTAGCCCACTAACAAAGTCCATAGTTACTCTCTCCCATTTCCATAGCGGAATCTTGACAGGCTGAAGCAACTCTAAAGGCAACTGATGCTCTGCCTTAACCTGCTGGCAAGTCAAACCCTTACTCATAAAATCAGTAACTTCCTACTTAAGTCCTGGCCACCAATATAACTCTCGAAGGTCTTGATACATTTTATTGGCACCAGGATGCATAGCGTAAGGACTACTACGCGCCTCTTACAGTATAGGCTGCCTTAAATTAGTATCCCTCGGTACACAAACTCTCCTAAGGAAACAAAGTGCCCTTTCGCTATTGAGCCTAAAATCTGATGTTTCCCCTTCTCAATCTGTCAGAAATGGGAACCCAGTGACTCATCCTCCAGCTGCTTACCTTTAATCTGCTAAATCCATTTTGGTTTAACTTGAAGTTCAGCCAGTAAAATGCCTTCGTCGAATAAACTGAGACGAGCAAACATTGCCCTCAAATCAGTAACAGCCCGACGGCTTAGTGCATTGGCTACCATATTAACCTTTCCAGAATGGTATTCAATCGAACAGTCGTAATCCTTTAGCAGCTCAATCCACCTATGCTGCCTAAGGTTCAGCTCCTTCTAAGTAAGGAGATACTTGAGGCTCTTGTGATCCGTGTAAATGATATACTTCTCACTATACAGGTAATGCCTCCAAATCTTCACTGCGAATACCACCACAGCCAACTACAAATCATGAGTCGGGTAGTTCGCTTCATGTGTTTTAAGCTGACGAGACGCATATGCCACTACCTTACCCTCTTGCATCAACACGCACCCTAAGCCCAAGTGTGATGCATCGCTATAGACAGTGAAGTCCTTTCCAGACTCTGGCTGTATTAAGACAATGGCCTCAGTCAGAACTTTCTTAAGTTTCTTAAAACTTTCCTACTGCTTATCAGTCTACTTAAACACCACCCCTTTACACAACAATTTAGTCAGAGGTGCACCAATTAACGAAAACCCCTCAACAAACTGTCTATAATACCTAGCCAGACCTGGAAAACTACGAATCTCTAACACTGACTTAGGTTGCTTCCAATCCAGAACCGATTCAATTTTTCGAGGATCAACCCTAATCCCCTCAGCAGATACCACATGACCCAGAAAAGTTACCTCACGTAGCCAAAATTCACACTTGCTGAATTTTGCATACAAATGCTTTTCCCTCAAAATCTACAGTACAACTCGGAGATGACCATCATGTTCATCCTCAGTCCTCAAATACACCAGAATATCGTCTATAAACACCACTATGAATCGATCCAGATAAGGCTAGAACACTCAGTTCATCAAATCCCTAAAAGCCACTGGTGCATTCGTCAGTCTAAATGGCATCACTAGGAACTCGTAATGACCATAGCGAGTCCTAAATGATGTCTTATATACATCAGTCTCCTTAACCCTTAGTTGGTGGTACCCTGATCGAAGATTAATCTTAGAGAATACCGAAGCTACTTGAAACTAATCAAATAGATCTTCAATCCTCGGTGGGGGGTACTTATTTTTTATAGTCAATTTGTTCAGTTACTGATAATCGATGCACATACGCATGGTTCCATCTTTCTTTTTCACGAATAAAAAAAGTGCTCCCCACGAAGACACACTAGGGCAGATAAATCCTCGATCCAGTAACTCTTGAATCTGAGCATTAAGCTCTACCAGCTCCTTTAGTGCCATTCTATAAGGAGCGATAGACACCGGAGCTATACCAAGCAAGAGCTCTATCCCAAACACAACTTCGCGGTTAGGAGGTAACCCCGGTAGTTCATGGGGAAAGACATTCAGAAAATCCTTAACTGTTTTGATATTTTTCATAGATGAAACCTCAGAACATGAAGCACTGACGTAGGCTAGATATGCCTCGCAACCCTTACGAACCAACTTCTCAGCTCTAAGTGTAGAAATTACATTTGATAAATAGTTCTGATGCTCCCCATTCAAAACCACCTTGTCACCCTCTACAGTTTTCAGTATTACCCGCTTAGCAGCAGAATCCAAATTATCAGCTCAATCATTAACTCATAAACATAAATCACATAATGTCAATGGCCGAATGAACATATGTTCATAACATAAATAATTCTCACTTATATTACATATTTCATATATAAATTATAAGCACACACTTGCCTTGATTTTAAATCATTTTAAGACCCTTTTAGCTCAATTTCTCATTCGATCTTTACTTAATATTGCTCATGGAACCATTCAGAATTAATAAGGATACTCGAATAGTCGAAAAGCTCGTACAACACCAACGTCCCAGACGTGGTCTTACATGTAATCACATGTCGATGCCATTGTCCCAGACAGGGTCTTACACGTAAATCACAAATCGATGCCAACGTCCCAAACGTGGTCTTACACGAATCACATATCGGAATCCTATGTCATGACATATGTATCCTAACTATTTCTTAAGGTTCGTACGAGACTTTTGGACATCGCAACTCGATCAATTCAGGCTCGTAAATACTTCTCCCATACTTATACAAATTCAGCTTAAACATACATATACAAGTGATAATTCAATTCAGTATAAATAAAATATATATACAATCTAATTTAACGAAATTTATTTACTTATGTACTTACCTGGTACGAAGACGAACAGACCGGGTTGACTATTCAACAACTTTAGATTTCCCCCGATCCAAATCTGATTTTCTCTTTTCTTGATCTAAATTAATATAAATTAAATTATTTAATCAAATATTCAATCAAATTCATCCAAAAACACATAAATGGGCAAATTACACTTTTGCCCTTGACATTTTGTTGGAACGTCGGTGCCTCCAAGGTGCAGCGGAAAAATAAAATAATTAAAAACATTCCGGCGATCCAAACTATGGATCCATGTGTAACGAACGTATCGGGGTGATAAAAGGTTTCGAAATTACCGAAACTTCAATCTAAGTAGACAGCGACGCCTAGGCAACGGGAATTCTGAACCACTATCGAACCAAGCCGCAACCTTTCCGATGTCGGCCTCTACGTAGTCCACCCAGTTGACAATGAACGGTAAAAAAATCTCAGAAACTATTTCAGTGATCTTTATGCTTGACGGCTGTTAGACCCTTTAGCATAGTTTCGGGCTTATTTATATATTATCTCTTTAGGGTTTTTACCCTTGCCATATATAACACCCTTTTAATTGGTATATTTTTTTAATGAATATTAATTCATTAAAATTAATCTGAACATAATAGTCATCATTAAAATAAATATAATAATGTTTAACCGAAAATTATAATTACATTAATTATAATAAAGATTCAGGTAAACTATATTTATTTAAACTTATATATGAACCAAATTCATATACTAATGAAATTATGTTCTGATTATGTGTACAACATCATTGTACGTATAGTATGTTCAACAATTTGATTGCCCAATTAAATTAATTCTATAATTAATTTAATTCATCTGACAATCAGAATACAATACCAACTATGTTTTACTCCGTTCATTTCAACCATAGGGTGTGACCCTATAGGTTCTTGTAACGTTAGCAGTAATATTAGAACGATTCTAATGTTACAAACAATGAGTGGCATCTAGCACTGCATCATTGCTACCTAAGTTACGAGAAGTCACGATTCGACATAACCTTTTGTGATTAACCTTTCATGCATTAATCCTTAAGTCCTATACCTTTGGAATGGACACAAGTCATGGAATAGTCACACTTGCATAGTCATCCCATGTTTCTTGATACTTTAAGTGAACTATGATACACAAATAAGTATGACATCTCATATCAACTTATTTGAGCATGGCCATGCATTTCTAGTCTCACTCAATCAAGTGGCCTAAGATATTACTCCCATTATGTAGGAGGGACTTATCCTATATTGATCAACCATATCCCTCTACATAGATGTGGTATATCCAACATCCAGTCTTTATAGAACAACCAGTTACGATGTTCGTTTGACTATATCAAAATATACAACTCACGATGTTGGGATAATGATGATCTCAAGTATGAGGATCATATACATATTAATCACTATGAGTAATGTTGTGACAATTACATAATAATCCAAGAAACATACTCATAGCAGTCACCAATATGTTGTTCTCTAACACACATATTCATGCATTGATTTTGACACTCCATATCAATGACAACTCTTTATCATCAATCAACTACATGTTAGTCTTAATGCATTATTGTTGTCCTAGCCAACAATAATACTTGACTAAGGATCTTTTAAGAATAATCATATTATTCTCAGGACATTATTATAAAACAGTTTATTTATATGCACAGAAAAGAAACTGAAATAATAATGGCAACGCCTTGTATCAATAAACATGATAAATCAAGTATGTTATTACAACCATCTCGTGATTGATCATTGGGCATACTCTTACAGTCTCCCACTGGCACTAAGACCAATCATTCATATATCTAATACCAAGTGACTTAGTGTGACGATCATGCTTCTGCTGTGTCAGAGGCTTGGTCAAGGGATCAGCAATGTTATCATCTGTAGGTACTCTGCATATCTCTACATCCCATCGATCGATAATCTCTCGAATAAGATGGTAGTGCCTAAGTATATGTTTAGATCACTGGTGAGATCTGGGCTCTTTAGCTTGTGCATCGAAGTTCTATAGCATCTGATATGCTAGGCACAACCCCTAGTTCAGTAATGAACTTCTTGATCCAAACAGCTTCTTTCGCTGCCTCATTAGCTGCAATATACTCAGCCTCTGTTGTAGAATCGGCTACTATACTTTGCTTTGAACTTTTCCAGCTCACAGTACCACTATTAAGGCAAAACACAAAACCTGATTGCGATCGAGAATCATTCTTGTCGGTTTAGAAACTGGCATTAGTGTAACCTTTTACACTTAACTCTTCCTCACCTCCATATATTAGAAACGTATCCTTAGTTCTTCTCAAGTACTTAAGGATATTCTTGACTGTGGTCCAGTGACCTTCACCGGGATCTACTTGGTACCTGCTCGTCATACTTAAGGCATATGAGACATCTGGATGGGTACATAACATGGCATACATGATAGATCCAATAGCAGAAGCATATGGAATTTTACTCATGCGCTCTCTCTCTTGTGGAGTTGAAGGACACATTTCCTTCGAGTGTGAAATACCATGTCTCATAGGTATGAATCCTCTTTTAGATTCTTCCATATTGAACCTTTTCAATACTTTATCTATATATGTACCTTGACTTAGACCTAGTAGTCGTCTTGATCTATCTCTATAGATCTAGACTCCTAAGATGTAAGTGGCTTCGCCCAAGTCCTTCATAGAAAAACAACTTCCTAACCAAGTCTTAATAGACTGTAAGGTAGGTATGTCATTGCCCACGATAAGTATGTCATCCACATACACCAAAAATATGATTGTGCTCCCACTAACTTTCTTGTAAACACATGGCTCTTCTTCATTTTTGATAAAACCAAACTCTTTGATTGCATCGTTAAAACAAAGATTCCAACTTTGAGAAGCTTGCTTTAATCCATAAATGGATCTTTGTAACTTACATATCTTTCCAGCATCCTTTGGATTGACAAAACCTTCAGGTTGTGTCATGTACACATCCTCTTCAAGTTTCCCGTTAAGGAAAGCTGTTTTGACATCCATCTGCCAGATTTCATAATCATGAAATACAGCTATGGCGAGCAAGATCCTGATGGATTTAAACATAGTTACAGGAGAAAAAGTTTCATCATAGTCAGCACCATGAATTTGACGAAAACCTTTAGCGACTAATCGCCCCTTTTTTGTTTGTATATTACCATCCATGTCCGTTTTCTTTTTGAAAACCCACTTGCACCCTATAGGTTTAACCCTTTCGGGTGGGTCAACCAAAGTCCATACTTGGTTTTCATACATGGAATCCATCTCAGATCTCATGGCCTCGAGCCATTTCTCAGAGTCTGGGCTCGCCACCGCTTCTTGATAAGTCCTAGGCTCATCTTGATCTATAAGAAGAATGTCACCATGCGTTGTAATGAGAAATCCATATCTCTCAGGTGCATGGCGTTCGCTTAAAGATTTACGCGGTGGTTGTGTTTCTACAGCAGTTACTTGTTCCTCAATTTCTTGTGGAATTTGCTGTTGTTCTATCTCTAGTTCAGTGGTATCTTGTGATTCTCAAATTTCTTCAAGTTTAATCTTTCTCCCACTTCCTTTTCTAGAAACAAATTCTCTCTCTAGGAAGACATCAGTCCGAGTAATAAACACTTTGTTCTTAGTGGGATTAAAGAAATAATATCCTTTGCTTTCTTTCGGATACCCTACAAAGATACACCTTTCAGATTTGGGTTCAAGCTTAGTAGACGTCTGACGTTTAACATAAGCTTCGCAACCCTAAATTTTCATAAAAGACATACTGTGATGTTTCCCAGTCCACATCTCATTGGCATCTTTTGAACCGATTTAGATGGAACATGATTTAGTGTGAAAATAGCTGTTTCAAGTGCATGTCCCAAAAAGGAAGTCGGTAGATCAGCATGACTCATCATGGATTGAACCATGTCTAATAGAGTTCGATTTCTTCTCTCAGAAACTCCATTCCATTAAGGAGTACCAGGAGGAGTAAGTTGTGAGACAATCCCACATTCCTTCAAAAGATCATCAAACTCTAGGCTCAAATACTCTCTACCTCGATCAGATTGAAGTGTCTTAATAGTTTTGCCTAGTTGATTTTGTACTTCATTTTTGAATTCCTTGAACTTTTCAAGGGCCTCAGACTTATGGCGCATGAGATAAACATACCCATATCTATTGAAATCATCAGTGAAAGTAATAAAGTAATGAAATCCACCTCTAGCTTGTGTATTTATTGGTCCACATACATCTGAATGTATTAAGCCCAATAAGTCACTAGCTCGTTTACTTTTACCAGTAAAAGGAGATTTAGTCATTTTTCCTAATAAGCAAGATTCATATACTTCAAATTGTTCAAAAACAAATGAATCCAAGAGACCATCTTTATGGAGTTTAGATATGCGTTTCTCACTTATGTGGCCCAAACGACAATGCCAAAGATAAGTTTGATTTGAGTCATTTATTTTAGATCTTTTAATATTTATGTTGTAAATGGGATTCATTTGATCTAAAATATGGAGGCCATTAATCAATTGTGTCGAACCATAGAAAAAATTATTGAGATAAAATGAACAACAATTATTCTTAATTATTATTTCAAAACCAATTTTGTCTAAACAAGAAATTGAAATAATGTTTTTAGTCAAACTGGGCACAAAATAACAATCCTCTAAAATTAAACCAAGTCCACTAGGCAAAGATAAAGTATATGTTCCCACAGCTAATGCAGTAACTCTTGCTCCATTCCCAACTCGCAGGTCCACATCTCCTCTAGCCAAAGTCTTACTCCTTTGTAGTCCCTGTACAGAAGTACAAATACGAGAACCACAACTAGTATCTAATACCCAAGCAGTAGTAGTTGATAAATTAATATCAATAACATAAATACCTGAAGCAGACGTTCCGCTTGCTTTGGCCTTCTTGATTTCCTCAAGATAGACAGAGTAGTTCCGCTTCCAATGTCCAGTCACACCAAAATGAAAACAGTTTCCTTCCTTAGACACCCCACCTTTAGGTTTTAGTGCAGCCTTTCCTTTTCCAAGATTGGGCTTACCTTTGCCCTTAGGCTTTGTCGGGACTTTGGCCTTTCCCTTGCCCTTATTGTTACGGACCATCAGTATGGGCTTGGGTCCAACCTTTTTTATGTTGCCTTCAGCAGTTCGTAACATGCTAATCAATTGTGGCAGAGTCTTGCCAATTTCATTCATATTGAAATTGAGGACAAACTGGCTGTAGCTATCCGGCAACGATTGCATAATAACATGAGTGGCTAACTCTTGGCCCAATGGAAACCCAAGCTTAGACAGGCTTTCAATATAACCAATCATCTTAAGGACAGGAGGTCCTATTGGGCTTTCTTCAGCTAGCTTACATTGGAATAGGGCCTTAGAGATATCGAACCTCTCTTGCCTTACTTGCCCTTGATATAGTTCTTTCAAGTGCTCGATCATATCATAAGCAACCATATTCTTATGTTGATTTTGAAGCTCAAGATTCATAGTGGCAAGCATAAGACATCCAACGTCTACCATATCATCGAGATGCTTCTTGTAAGCATCTTTATCAGCCCTCGAGGTATTAGCAGGTGGTTCATCAGGAAGTGATTTTTCAATGACATATAATTTCCGTTCTTGTTTGAGGACAATCCTCAAGTTACGGAACCAGTCAAGAAAGTTTAAACCATTCAATTTGTCCTTCTCAAGGACCGATCGCAATGAGAGTGTATTAGTGTTTGCAGCCATAATATATCTACAACAATAAAATATGCGTGTGAATAAATTTACCAAGTTTATATCAATCATTAAAAGGACTTTATTGTATGATGTTTCCCACTATTCTATTTCAAAATTAATAACCCTCATATATTAATTTCGGAAAGACTTTCTTGAAAGTATTCCTAGTGGGTCAAGGATCCATATTTCACCTCCTCTTAAGTCAGCTTTGGCTTTACTCTCAAGATTATGGTTATTTAGGTAAGCAACACTTGCTAATTACATCATATGTAACTCCTACAATTTGGTGAACAACTCTTGTTCTAATCATCTTATGATTTATCCAAATTACTTGCCTCTAGGTTTCTAATCCTATTAGAGTAACCTAGTTAAGTCATTAACCAATTTTTAACCAGCGAATATCACTTGTTTATTCTTCGCGTTTAACCAAGATAAATACTAGTACTTCGCTTTGGCAAAACCTACATAGTATTGATCGAGGCCTTAACGAGGGCATAAATTGGAAGGCCATGTTGACTTAATATTTTAATAGAGGAATTTTATTAGAGTGTTACATCTCACCAATTATGGTCTATTTTAGTCCATTTAATCTTTTAATTGATCTCATCAATTAATGGGGTTTATTATTACCAAATTTGCATGCTTTAGACATCCATAGCACCTCATACATGAATAAGTGAAGCAATAAATAAATGCAATAGTTATAGCCCATAAACTATGGTGGTTCAACCCAAGCCAATGGGAGAACCAAAAGGGAACCTAAAGGTGTAAGCCATTTCACAAGATGTCGATCCACACTAGTCGACCCATCTTCCTTCTCGTCTAGTCCACAACAACTTTTACAAATTACAAAATTCAAAAACTCGTTTTACATACGAGGGAGTAAGATGAGAAGAGAAATACAAAAGAATAGTAGTAACGCACGACACGCAGGCCATATTTATAAAATTACAACCTTTTATCAAATGGGTCATCGGGCTATAACTATGCATTTCAAACACGGTGCATTTCATATATCATTCAACGTTTTTGTTAAGTGAAGTATTAAAATATCCTTTCAACCTTTTTATGGCCCATTAAGTTTTATTTATTACAAAACATACTGGAAGATGATGGGGATCTGGCCCGCGACCGTAGCCGCCTAATCCCCATCCCCGGGGGTGCGGGGGTGGAGCCCCCGCGGTATGGACCAGGGGTACGGGGGCAGAGCCCCCGCGGTACAAACCGCATACCCTAGTTGAATGAAACCTCACGATTTGATAACTTTTATCAACAGAATCGTGTTTTTAGGATTTTAATCCTTGAGGTTTCATATCGGAACAACCCTTTGTTCCACTAGCCAGTAAACTCTTACTGGAAATTGTAAAATCACTGCTACATCATAACAGATTTATTAAGGTTTACAGCAATAACATAAAACCGAATAGGCCATAACACCATGATTAACATTTAATCACTTATCGAAAGGAACAGTTATTAGATTCTGCTTAAACGATTTAAACAGAAAAACATAATAAAATTAAAACATGCATCTCCTACAATTGCATCACCCAAGTATTTAAACCTAAGTCCGTATCACACAAGTGACTCTGATACCACTGTTGGAACGCCGGTGCCTCCAAGGCGTAGCGAAAAAATAAAATAATTAAAAACATTCTGGTGATCCAAACCATGGATCCATGTGTAAGGAATGTATCGAGGTGATAAAAGGTTTCGAAATTACCGAAACTTCAATCTGAGTAGACAGTGACGCCTAGGCAACGGGAATCCTGAACCACTATCGAACCAAGCCGCAACCTTTCTGATGTCGGCCTCTACGTAGTCCACCCAGTTGACAATGAACGGTAAAAAAATCTCAGAAACTATTTCAGTGATCTTTATGCTTGACGGCTGTTAGACCCTTTAGCATAGTTTCGAGCTTATTTATATATTATCTCTTTAGGGTTTTTACCATTGCCATATATAACACCCTTTTAATTGGTATATTTTTTTAATGAATATTAATTCATTAAAATTAATCTGAACATAATAGTCATCATTAAAATAAATATAATAATGTTTAACCGAAAATTATAATTACATTAATTATAATAAAGATTTAGGTAAACTATATTTATTTAAACTTATATACGAACCAAATTCATATACTAATGAAATTATGTTCTGATTATGTGTACAACATCATTGTACATATAGTATGTTCAACAATTTGATGGCCCAATTAAATTAATTCTATAATTAATTTAATTCATCTGACAATCAGAATTCAATACCAACTATGTTTTACTCTATTCATTTCAACCATAGGGTGTGACCCTATAGGTTCTTCTAACGTTAGCAGTAATATTAGAATGATTCTAATGTTACAAACAATGAGTGGCATCTAGCAATGCATCATTGCTACCTAAGTTACGAGAAGTCACGATTCGACATAACCTTTTGTGATTAACCTTTCATGCATTAATCCTTAAGTCCTATACCTTTGGAATGGACACAAGTCATGGAATAGTCACACTTGCATAGTCATCCCATGTTTCTTGATACTTTAAGTGAACTATGATACACAAATAAGTATGACATCTCATATCAACTTATTTGAGCATGGCCATGCATTTCTAGTCTCACTCAATCAAGTGGCCTAAGATATTACTCCCATTATGTAGGAGGGACTTATCCTATATTGATCAACCATATCCTCTACATAGATTGTGGTATATCCAACATCGCTTTTATAGAACAACCAGATTCACGATGTTCGCTTTGACTATATCAAAATATACAACTCACGATGTTGGGATAATGATGATCTCAAGTATGAGGATCATATACATATTAATCACTATGAGTAATGTTGTGACAATTACATAATAATCCAAGAAACATACTCATAGCAGGTCAGTCTAATATGTTGTTCTCTGGCACACATATTCATGCATTGATTTTAACACTCCATATCAATGACAACTCTTTATCATCAATCAACTACATGTTAGTCTTAATGCATTATTGTTGTCCTAGCCAACAATAATACTTGACTAAGGATCTTTTAAGAATAATCATATTATTCTCAGGACATTATTATAAAACAGTTTATTTATGTACACAGAAAAGAAACTGAAATAATAATGGCAACGCCTTATATCAATAAACATGATAAATCAAGTATGTTATTACAACCATCTCGTGATTGATCTTTGGGCATACTCTTACACATTTCACATTTTTCACAATTTAGTCCCTATTTCATAAAACACAAAATATTCAAAATTTGATTACACTCATGTTAGGTCGAATTTACCCCTAGTCCATACAAGCCCATATATTTTATTTATTTTACATTTTGACCCCTAAATTTGCAAAATTTACAATTTAGTCCTAAATAGACATTTTTATCAAAAATCACTTAATTAAACTTGACAATCTAACAACGTATATTTATTTTCCATCACCAAACAACAAAAACCACAAGCTTTCAACAATGGAAAAACATAAAATCATCATCAAATTCAAAAATTCAAGCATGGGCTAGCTAGTATTCAAAGCAACGATCTCAAAAACGTAAAAATCTTCCAAAACCAAGCAAAACACATACCCGAATTATGCTTCAAGAGTGCCGAATATTCAAAGCTCAAGAACCCTATTCTCTTTTCTAATTTTCAGAGAAAAGATGATGAATAATGGCTTTCATTTGTTTTGTTTTAAAATTATTAACTTATATTTCTAATTTATAAAATTAACTTTAGTTAAAATATTATACAATCCTATATATTAAGTCCATTACCGTCCACTAACATGAATAGTGGCCTAATTTCATTTTAAGGACTTTACATTTAATAAACCATAGCAAATAAGTACTTTAACAAATAGAAAGCCACTTTTACATTTTACGTGATTTAGTCCTTTTTATTAAATCAGAGACACAAACGATAAAATTTTCACACGAAATTTTCACACATATAAATTAAATGCTGTAAACACCAAAAATAATATTAAAATATTTTTTTCTGACTTGAATTTGTGGTCCCAAAACCACTGTTCTGAATGGGGTCTAAACCGGGTTCTTACAACTCTCCCCCTTAGGATTTTCGTTCCCAAAAATCTTACCAGCGAATAGGTTTGGGTAACGTTCTCTCATAGCATCCTCGGGCTTCCACGTAGCTTCTTCTACCCCGTGCCAATGCCATAAGACTTTCACTAAAGAGATTTTCTTATTTCTTAATTCTTTAACCTCGCAATCTAAAATTCGGATCGGTTCTTCTTCGTATGCCATATGGATCGAATCTCAATCTTTGATGGGGAAATCACATGCGATGGATCGGATCGATATCGTCGAAGCATCGAAACATGAAATACGTTATGGATCTTTTCTAACTCAGGTGGCAACAATAGTCTGTAAGAAACTAGCCCTATACGCTCAATAATCTTATACGGCCCAATAAATCTTGGACTCAATTTACCTTTACGACCGAATTGGAGTATTTTCTTCCACGGTGTGACTTTCAAAAACACTTTGTCCCCGGTATGAAACTCAATATCTTTTCGTTTCAAGTCTGCATAATATTTCTGACGAACTGACGCTGTTTTTAGACTATCATGAATTAGTTTCACTTTCTGTTTAGTCTCTTTGATTAAATCGACCCCGTGTATCTTATTCTCACTGAGTTCAGTCAAATATAAAGGTGTTCGACATTTGTGACCATATAAAGCCTCATAAGGAGCCATTTTGATACTCGATTGAAAGCTGTTATTATACACAAATTCAATCAGTGGTAAGTCTCGTTCCCACGTACCTTAAAACTAAAGAATGCAACATCTCAACATATCCTCGAGTATCTGAATAATCCACTCGGATTGACCATCCGTCTGTGGGTGAAAATCAGTGCTAAAATCTAATTTTGTACCTAATGCATCTTGCAGCTTCTTCCAAAACCACGATGTGAACCTCAGATCTTTATCCAAAATAATAGAAATAGGTACTCCGTGCAATCTCACAATCTGAGAAATGTATAACTCAGAAAGGTTTTCAAGTGAAAAATCTATATGAATCGGAAAAAAATGAGCCGATTTAGTCAATCTATCTACAATATCCCAGATCGTATCTTTCTTAACAGGTGATAAAGGCAAACTCGAAACAAAATCCATCGTGACTCTGTCCTATTTCCAGTCGGGTATCATAATCGGTTGAAGTAACCCAGATGGTACTTGATGCTCGGCTTTGACTTGTTGATAAATTAAACATTTTGAAACAAAGTCAGAGATGTCTCGTTTCATGCCACGCCACCAGTAAAGCTGTTTCAAATTGTTATACATTTTTTTGCTTCGCGGATGAACTGATAATCGATTGCTATATGCTTTATTCAAAATCATCCGAAGCAACTCTGAGTTTCTCGAGACACATATTCTACCTCTGAATCTTAAACAATCATCAGCATCAATCTGAAATTCTGAATCAATATTTGAATCACATTGAGCCCGTTTTGCTAACAATTCATTATCGACTTTTTGAGCTTCACAAATCTACTGCATAAATAACAGTCTCACTTTCAACTTAGCTATAATCGAGCCATCATCTGAAAGAGCTATATGCACATCCATTGCACGCAGAGCAAACAAAGATTTTCGGCTTAGAGCATCAGTAACTACACTGGCCTTTCCCGAATGGTAGTCAATTACAAGCTCATAATATTTTAACAATTCTAACCATCTTCACTGACGTAGATTTAGATCTTTTTGAGTCATCAAGTATTTTAAGCTTTTGTGATTCGAATAAATGTGACATTTCTCCCTGAACAAATAGTGGTGCCAAATCTTCACCGCAAATATAATAGCTGCCAATTCTAAATCGTGCATCGTATAGTTCTTTTCATGCGGCTTTAACTGTCTTATGGCATAAGCTATAACTTTGTCTTCTTGTATCAAAACACAGCCCAAACCATTCAAAGATGCATCACTAAAGATAACGAATTCTTTACTCGATTCTGGCTGAACTAGCACCGGAGCTTCAATCAACAAAGCTTTCAACTGATCAAAACTTTTTTGGCACTTTTCTGTGTGCTCGAACTTAATATCTTTCTGAAGTAGTCTCATCATCGAGGTTGCAATCATAGAGAAACCTTTTACAAACCGTCTGTAATAACCAGCAAGTCCCAAAAAGCTTCGGACTTCAGATACATTTCTCGGAGGCTTTCAATCTAATATTGCAAAAATCTTACTCGGATAAACCCGAATACCCGATGGTGATATAACATGTCCCAAAAAACCAACTTCACGCAATCAGAACTCACATTTACTGAACTTCGCATACAACTATTTATCTCGCAAAGTTTGTAGCATAATTCTCAGGTGTTTGGCATGCTCAGATTCATTATAGGAATAGATCAAAATGTCATCTATAAACACAATCACAAATCGATCCAAATACAGTCTGAAGATTTGATTCATTAAATCCATAAAAGTAGCAGGTGCGTTAGTAAGTCCAAAAGGCATAACCAAAAACTCATAATGTCCGTACCTCGTTTAGAAAGCAGTTTTCGGCACATTGGAGTCTTTAACTCGCAGCTGATAGTAACTTGATCTCAAATCTATCTTTGAAAACACTATAGCCCCTTTCAACTGATCGAACAAATTGTCTGTTCATGGCAAAGGATATTTATTCTTTATAGTCACCTTATTGAGCTGTCAGTTGTTGATGCACATTCTTATAGATTTGTCTTTTTTTTTTCACAAACAAAACTGGTGCACCCCAGGGAGAAAAACTCGGTTGTGCAAAGCCCCTATTAGTCAATTCTTGCAACTGTGCTTTCAACTCTTTAAACTCGGTCGGTGCCATTTTGTACGGACCTATCGAAATTGGAGTTGTCCCCGGCACTAACTCAATGCCAAACTCTACCTCTCGGATCGGTGACGAACTCGATAATTCTTCAGGAAACGCATCTGGATACTCACACACAACTGGTACTGAATCAATCTTCTTTTCAATCACTTTAGAGTCAAGCACATAGGCAAAGTAAGCTTCACTACCCTTTCTCACATATTTCTAAGCTAACATCGAAGAT
Organism: Gossypium longicalyx; assembly: GCA_025698465.1. Taxonomy (NCBI): domain Eukaryota; kingdom Viridiplantae; phylum Streptophyta; class Magnoliopsida; order Malvales; family Malvaceae; genus Gossypium; species Gossypium longicalyx. Next base: position 33,048,600 of record CM047006.1, read on the forward strand.
ATCACTGCTGGTAAACCATTCAAATCATTAGACTCAATTTGAATAATCTCATCATTCTAGCATCACAAATCAATAGTCTTCCATTTGCAGTTCACAATAGTATCATGCAACGTTAGCTAATCTATACCCAAAATTATATCAAAATTGTCGTATGGAAACAACATCAAATCAGCTGGAAAACATGAATCTCGAATTATCAACGAACAAGTCTTGCGTAATTTATCAACCAAAACACACCGGCCTAAGGGGTTTGACACTCTGATCACAAATTCAGTAGACTCAACAGGCAGAGTCTTATTGGATACTAAAGTGTCACATACATAAGAATAAGTCGATCTAGGATCAATCAATGCAACAACACTAGTATCATAAGAGTGAAAGTACCAGTAATCACATCTAGAGATGAAGCTTCTACACGAGCGCGGATAGCATAAGCTCTGGCAGGTGCGCGAGCCTCAGATCTAACAATCGTATCTTTAGTTCCCCTCTAACTACCACTCACGTTACCCGTATTTCTGGGTGGTCTACCTCGAGCTACGGTGTTACTCGGCCTCATATTTTGCTTCATTTCTTGCTCAACCAGCTCAGGGCAGTCACAACTAAAGTGATCCATCGATCCACATTTAAAACAAGCCCGATCATTCAATCTACAACTGTTGGAATGTCGTTTACCACAATGTTTGCACTCGAGTTGGTTCGGTCAAATGTTACCAACACTAGCTACTGAGGTAGGTCTCGAACTCATGGGTGGTCTATCTCGATCACGTCTAGAATAGCCCGTAGTAGCCTTTGAATGGCTAAAGTCATCTTAGAATTTCTTTGATGCTGACTGAAATGTTTTACCCGACAATCTTTTTCGTGAATCTCTAGCTTCAAATTTAACTTTTCTTTTCTCTTTTTCGAGCTCCACGACTTTGCATACTCGCTCTGTAACACCCCAAACCCGGCCCAGACGCTACTACCGAATCTGGTGTGTCACATTGAAGTGTTTTATCAAAAACTGTGTTTTCATTGAAAACACTTCTTAAAATAAAAGAAACCCTAATTAACTTAAAAAAAAACACCTTCAGTTGCGAAAGCCTTGTTTAAAACATTTGATTAAAAAAAACTTAGTTGCGGAAACGTAGAAAACATACTATGATTTAAGAAATCCATGTTCAACTTTTCATAATTACATCACAATAAAATAACAAACCAAATAATGATGAAAAGGAAGCCTTATTACAATCTGATCTGAAACATACTTAATAAAATAAAAACTTATATGCTTAAAAAAAACAAGTCCAAATTATCTTGCTAGCTAGCCACCAAGAGTCCCTCGAAACATCGAACCTTCTACTGAGCATCACCTGAAAATAAAATAAAAGAGGGGGTGAGTTTTCGCAAACTCAGTGTGTACAACCCTCAACAAAAAAAACAAGCATTCAAAAAAACATCATTCATCAATCATGCAATGCAATCCCATCCAAATTTTCCATCCGCTACACACCAGCTCTGTCCCCCATCACACCACGTAGGGATATAAATATTGACCCACCCAACCCGCACACCTATGGTAGCCTGGTTGCGGAACTACCTGCATTTACACATTCGACTTTAAAAGCCGTCGGTGGACCTACAATTATCAAGCAACCATGCGATCCTTATATACTTCTTCCGTTCCATAATTCCCAACCCATATGCAGCCTAAGCAGAATACCATATGTATGCATGTCACATCCACAAGACTTATATTCAACACCTAGGGGTATTCTGGTCATTTTCGTTCTTAGGGGTATTTCGATAATTTTCCCTTAATTATGGTTTTCACTTACCTTAGCCCGTTAACAAGTCCCATGAGGTAAGATGAACGAATACTATCCACCAAGTAGGATTCCGGAGAAGAGGAGGTGGGTCTAAGACCGCTTAAGTACCAAGCTCTCCCTAGATCCAATCCTAGACATGCATATACCCGTTGCCACACCTTAACCCTTTGACTTGTCCACGGTCGCAATATATTAATTAAGTCTTATGTGGATATCATATACTAGGCCCAAAACCCTTTACAAAGCCCAAACAATTCCACATACCTGTATCTAGCCCATTAAGCCCAATCATATTTATATGGCCCATTAGGCCCAAATCACCTGTATATGGCCCATTAGGGCCAAATCACATTTATATAGCCCATTAGGCCCAGTCACATTCATATTCATGCTTACATACAAACTTTCTATCACATAGCATCAATACTCACTTTTTGCCTATTATGGGCCCAACAGCCCATTGGGCCCATATGGCCAAATCACAACCCAAGTCCACGGAATCACCCGTGGGCCTCAGGCAACCTATTAGTTTGTCCCTTATGAGTTTTTGTGCACTCGCAAGACTACCATAGCCAAACTTTCAGCTTTTCGACATTTCAGCTTTTTGGCTTTTCAGCTTTTCGGCTTTTGTCGGATCATTGTGTGTGTGCAGTGTATGTACACACCTGGTAAGCAAGCGTGATGCGATCTCCTTAGCCCAAACCTACAATCGATATCACCCTTCAATTAATCGCATGCTTAATACTTATTTACTCAAAAATCGAAACCTCACCTTAACCTTACCTTGAGCCCAATCCTTAATCGCTTTTTCCTTGATCATGTATTTCCTAGATCTGCACAAATCTTAACTATTAAAACCCGAATAATAGGTGACTCATATCCAACACAAGTCTCCTTACCATAATTATGACCATTCGGCCACCTTAGCCAATGGAAGAAGATTACTTACCAAAACCGCAACACCTTAAGGAGTAATTCGGCAGAGAGCTAAAAACCAAGATCCAATACTAATTCTCTACCAAAGTTGATTAGAAAGAGTGAGGGACAATAATCGATACTAAACAAAGAAAAATCGATTGGAAGAGCAACACTTACACTAGATTTAGTCAAAAAGTATTTGGCCCTTAGAAGATTCGGTTTTTCGGCTTTTCAAACTAAATATGGTGAATAAGGTTTATTTGGTACAGATTAAAAAAGAAGAGTAGTAGAAGAAATCAGCAAAGAAGATTGTGTAGAGGAGAATAGAAACCGGTAGAAAGAAGAAAGTAAAATAGAGGGTTTTCGGCTTTTTGGATCTTGAAGAGAAAAGGGTTTCTGGCACAAAGTGGAGGGAAATTCATCATTAACTTTTCAACCCTCCCATTCGGCACCTATTTATAGCCCTATAGCCAAATTCTTCAAGCCCAAGTTCCCAATTCAGCTCCACTTACTCCTCACTTCTCATCTCCTCGTTTTTCTCCTCGATAACCCCTTGATCCTTTCCTTAATTTTCTCTTTTGAACACTCCCCTTGGAGTCCATCTTCACGCCACTTCCATCCTTCTAGAAGGCCAAAATTAAATTCTAAAAAATACTAAGCTAGGATTCGAACCTTGGACCCCCTTGCTAGCTACTAACGCCACCCCACTACACCTTATGTGGCGTGACTTAGCCACTCCATCACAGGCTCTTTTTGTGTCCAATTGTTTCTTCATTTATTCAAAAGCCCACTACTAGCCAACCCTGATTCTTTTAATAATTAAATTATAATTTCTTCTATCCCTTAATTCGAACTCCACCTTAGCTAAGACCTACTAAAATTATCGCTTGGATAAGAATATTAAACACAATTTTCATCAAAAATCAAAAATAAAAAAAATTTAGGATTTCGGGATTTTTGGATTTCGGGATTTTTGAGGCGTTACACGCTCGAGTAGTACAACAAACTCTTTTATTTCAAGTATCCTGACTAACAGCTTAATGTCTTTATTCAACCCGTCTTCAAATCTTTTACACATTATAGCTTCAGTCGAAACACATTCCTGGGCATATCTACTGAGTCTCACAAATTCCCGTTCATATTCTGTTATGGTCATACGACCTTGTTTCAACTCAAGGAATCCTTTGCATTTTTGATCAATGAATCTTTGACTGATGTATTTCTTATGAAATTCAGTTTGAAAGAACTACCAGGTCACTCGTTCTTTCAGAACTACTGATATCAATGTATTCCACCAGTGATACGCAGAATCTCGAAGTAATGATACAACACATTTTATACACTCGTCAGGGGTATAGGATAGCTCGTCAAACACATGAATAGTATTATCGAGCCAGAATTCAACTAGCTCAGCATTATCATCAACATTGGCTCTGAATTCTTTAGCCCCGTGTTTTCTGATTTTATCAACCGGGGGCTTATTTAATCTCATCAGATCAATAACTTGAGGTACCACGAGTATCTGAGGAGGATTAGGTGGGGTTATTGAACAACCGTTCGTTCATCATCTAGAAGAAGGCTTATTTAGCCTCTCCCTCATGGCTACTCGAAATCGGCCTAGAATCAGTCGGCACTACCCCTTGAGTAGGAGCGGGCGCATTACTTTCCACGTCATCAGCTACGGCTCGATCGGGATCCATTTACTATACGAAAACACATTTTAATCGTTAGGAATCATCACACTATCGGAGTTTATAAATATGGCATGTATAGCTAGACTCATACCGCTACATTAGTCCTAGAATCGACTAAACTTGGCTCTGATACTAATTAAATGTAACACCCCTAGCTCGTATCTGTCGCCAGAGTAAGGTTACAAGGCATTACCTGACATATTACAACTCAAACAAACAATCATTACATTCTATACTTTGTAATTCATCCACACTAAAACATTTATTTCAACCAGCAAATTTCGAAACTTTAATACAATTTCAAATTCTATCATCTAATACTTACTTATAATACATATACAAACTATGCTTCAAATTTCAACCATATTAATATCATCTAAATAACCATATATTCGAATTAATTAATGTGCGACAAAGCTATGTTACTTGTACTTAATACATATAAATGTTCAAAACACATGACTCTAATATTAATGGCACTTGTATACTTAAAACATATTCCATCATATATCATTTTCAGAACTTCAGCACAAGCACATAGCAAAACCATTCGAACCATATTATATTGATTGTTATGCAATCACATATGCGACTTTAGTAACATTACAACATGGCCGAACATACTATTGATGCATATATAAATAGTGTGCATTTTACCCTAAAAACAAAAGCCACATTTAATATTTGATCAGAAATAACATTCCAATGTACACCTAATTCACATATATGTTAATATACCTAAACTTCATATTTCATTCTATTAACTAATCATCATTTCAAAATTTAAACACTTAACAAATCCATTCCTTACTTATTCGGCTATCAAGGTTAACCACATATATAGTACAAATTATGCCATTCAACTACAAGCTTAAATAAACCATTTTCTAATCATAACAAAGTTGATCATTTCACAACCATTGATTTTATAGTCATAATTTATTAACTAAACCTATTACTACCCGAAAATAATCATGTATTTAATTCACTTATTAACTAGTCATATTACAAATACAACATGTTTATAATATAATCATGAAATCAAACCAATTCATTCTAATTTATATGTACAAATGCTGAATCAAAACATGTTAAATTACATATACTATGCATTATACCAAAATATAACACAAGACCAACTTGCTTCTTATCAATTCGGGTAGTAAAATTTACCACAAAAATCATATAAATTCTATATACTTTGTAATAAGCCAATACGCCACTTATAGAGCCAATATATATAAACATCATATTGAACATTTCTCATTGCCAAAACATATGATCAAACACCACAACATATATGTCATATATTAAGTTTATCAACATGACTAATTTATAGGTCATTCAAATCAATACTCGACTAAAACATATAACCAAATAACTATTCAAACATGTCATGGAATATACTTACCGAAATATACTTATTACATGTCAAATTACTAAATCATCAACTAACCTAGTAATCAAACCGAACCATAAAGCCAAATGCCACACATATATACACCATGAAATATACTTTATTAACAAGCCTATGCCATAACCGAATGCATATAAGCATTAATATCAAGATTAAGCCATTTTTGCATGGCTAAATATATACACATTCAAAATAAACTAACACAAAGGCTAGCCTATACATGCCATAAGTTCATAGCTTTAGACTTTTATAATACCAAAATAATGATCGATAGTGTGAAAAAATTTCCTTGATGATCCCTGAGCTCGTAACCAACTTCCAAAATCTGTAAAACAGCGAACGAACACGCACAGTAAGCTTAAATAGCATAGTAAGTCATAAGCAATAAAGCATTTCAATAATGTACATAATTCAAATAAACCAAACTGAACCCAAACAAAATTTAACCTTGTATACACAAATTATGCTTATCAACTCAATCATTAACTCATAAGCCTAAATCACATAATGTCAATGGCTGAATGTACATATGTTCATAACATAAATAATTCTCACTTATATTTCATATTTCATATATAAATCATAAGTACACACTTACCTTGATTTTCAATCATTTTAACTTAGCACATACCTGACCCTTTTAGCTCGATTTTTCATTCGATCTTTACCTAATATTGCATGTGGAACCATTCAGAATTAATAAGGATACTTGGATATTTGAAAAGCTCGTACAACGCCAACGTCCCAGACTTGGTCTTACATGTAATCACATGTCGATGCCACTGTCCCAAACAGGGTCTTATACATAAATCACAAATCGATGCCAACATCCCAGACCTAGTCTTATACGAATCACATATCAGAATCCTATGTCTTGACATATGTATCCTAACTATTCCTAAGGTTCGTACGAAACTTTCGGACGTCGTAGCGCGATCAATTCAGGCTCGTAAATACTTCCCCCATACTTATACAAATTCGGCTTAAACATACATATACAAGTGATAATTCAATTCAGCACAAATAATATATATACAATCGAATTAAGCGACATTTATTTACTTATGTACTTACCTGGTACGAAGACGAACAGACTGGGTCGACTATTTAACAACTTTAGATTTCCCCCGATCCAAATCTGATTTTCTCTTTTCTTGATATAAATTAATATAAATTAAACTTATTTAATCAAATATTCAATCAAATTCAACCAAAAACACATAAATGGGCAAATTACACTTTTGCCCCTAATATTTCACATTTTTTACAATTTAGTCCTTATTTCACAAAACACAAAATATTCAAAATTTGACTACACTCATGTTAGGCCGAATTTACCCCTAGTCCATACAAGCCCATATGTTTCATTTATTTTACATTTTGACCCCTCAATTTGTAAAATTTATAATTTAGTCCTAAATAGACATTTTTATCAAAAATCACTTAATTAAACTTGACAATCTAACCACATATATTTGTTTTCCATCATCAAACAACAAAAACCACAAGCTTTCAACAATGGCAAAACATAAAATCATCATCAAATTCAAAAATTCAAGTATGGGCTAGCTAGTATTCAAAGCAACAATCTCAAAAACGTAAAATTCATCAAAAATTGAGCAAAACACATACTCGAATTATGCTTCAAGAGTGTCGAATATTCAAAGCTCAAGAACCCTATTCTCTTTTCTAATTTTCGGTGAGAAGATAATGAGTAATAGCTTTCATTTGTTTGGTTTTAATTTTATTAACTTATATTTCTAATTTACAAAATTATCCTTAGTTAAAATATTATACAATCATATATATTAAGTCCATTACCATCCACTAACATTAATAGTGGCCTAATTTCATTTTAAGGACATTACAATTAATAAACCATATCAAATAAGTACTATAACAAATAGAAAGCCGCATTTACATTTTATGCGATTAAGTCCTTTTTATTAAATCGGACACACAAACGATAAAATTTTCACACAAAATTTTCACACATATAAATTAACATGCTGAAAACACCAAAAATAATATTAAAATATTTTTCTAACTCGGAGTTGTTGTCCCGAAAGCACTATTCTGAATATGGTCTAAACCGGTCTGTTACAACACGCCCATGGGGTAGACCATGTGTCACACACGGTCTAGACAAATGCCTGTGTGTCTACTCGTATGGACAAAACAAGGCTGTTTACCATGCCTCCTTGTCACCCTTACTTACACCATCCTATAAGACATCAATCAATACCAATACATCCACGCATCATTTCCAAGCCAATATCTATCACATACAACTTCTTCTACTTATCAACACAACCATGCAACAACCACATCCATGAAAATTCTTAACATCTGCACTTAGCCATAATAAATATTAGCCATCATTCATGGCCTTATACAAAATGAAACAACCTTCATGACAAACTAACATATTTGGCTAAAATGATATGACACTTATCAAAAGACAAGTCCCTATACATGCCTCACTCAAAACATTTAAACTAGCTATACCAAAAGCTTCAAGTGATAGTGTGATCATTGCCTCCGACGTCCCTTGATTCCTGATGCTAGCTTGGAGGCACTATAAGAAAATAGAAAAGAGAGAGAGTAAGCATAAAGCTTAGTAAGCTGCATGTAAATAAGTAATGACATCAACCATGCATCTTTAAACACATAGCATATTATAAATCAGCACAACATTCTTGATTCAACAATGGTAGATTTACTACTTATTTACACATCACAAATATAAACCAAATGTTACAAGGTCATCCTGAAATCATTCTTATAGATAGAACTTACTCAATTTCACCCTTACAATTAAGGCATCATAGCTAAGCTCATATCTCATGAGTTTCGAGTAAGAACCTATGCCTTTCACAACATGATTATATTATTTCATAACATTATTATAAGCTTAAAATAACCTGCGGAACCATTTGGAATACTAAAAGGTATCCGATAATCATCACACAAAAGGTTAAGTTACCGATGCCATGTCCCAGACATGGTCTTACTGTGGCTCATATGTCGAGGCTGATGCCATGTCCCGGACATGGTCTTACACTAGCTCTCATAACAATACCGATGACATGTCCCAGACATGGTCTTACACTGGCTCTCATAATATGGCCGATGCCATGTCCCAAATATGGTCTTACACTAGCACACATATCAATGTCGATGCCATGTCCCAGACATGGTTTTACACTGGTTCTCATAATGCGACCGATGCCATGTCCCAGACATGGTCTTACACTAGTACACATATCAACCAAATGTCTTGGCATGGATATCCAATCTATTCCAAGGTTCAACCGGGAGTCTTTGACTTCATCAATTCTCATCATGTATATTCAAGACAATAGTCAGACACTTTATGTAATATTAAATGTTCAATACATAATAGCAATAAAGTTGTATTATTTACTTACAACTTACCTCAATATACAAAAAGTGGGAGACTAGTTGGATTTAGTCTACTAGCTTGGCCTTCCCCCAATCTAGGCCCGAATTTCATATTTCTTGATCTAAAATGATAAAAATTCACTAATTTAATCATCGTATTAATCAATGCATTTCATAATTCATATTTTGGAAAAATGACCATTTTGCCCCTAAACTTTCACAAAATTATGATTTTATCTCTAGGCTCGTAAATTGATTTTCATCAAATTTCCTATTTAACCAAACCTAGCAAAAACCTTTATTACACTTATGGCAATTCCCAATTTTGATTATTTCACACAATTACTACATATTTTATAACCTTTACAAAAAGGTCCATTTTTGGTGTTTTTCATGAACACCACTTCACAAGAGTTATTTATTTCACAACTATAACTCATTTTCTTCCATAAAGTTTCAGCTCATAACATAAATTCTTTCATGTAAAAACCCTAAACTCTCAACCATATTGCAAAATAGTCCTTCCATTAGCTAAATAGGCTACAAGGGCCCAAAAGTACAAAAAATATCAAGAAAAGTCATCAAAATCACTTACTTATGAGAGAACTTAATGGCTGAAAGTTTCAAGCTTCAAAAACCCCTTTCTTACTGATATTTTTGGTGGAGAAGATGAATGGTAAAAAGATGAAACCTTTTGTTTTATTTTATCTTATTTCTAGTCAAAATAAGTTACCAACTTCACCTAATTTTGACTTTTCTATTCTTCATTGTCTCCATGGTCAGCCACAGCTAAAAGCATTGAGTCTATTTGCTCTTTAAAGACCACCAATTTTGATTCTCTAGATATTTAACACCATTTTCTAGTAAAACAAACTTTTTCCCTTTATGCGATTTAGTCCTTTTTGGCAATTAAGCTCACAATCGCTAAAATTAATTCATCAAAATTTTTATGCATCCATGAAAACATGCTATAACCCTTAAAATAATATAAAAAATAATTTCTCTAACCTCAAATTAAAGGTTCCAAAACCACTGTTTCGACTAGCCCCAAAATCGGACTGTTATAGTTAAACATGAGTTAGTGGATTATTAATGTTATAATAAAGGGTAAAGTTGGTAATTGATAATTATGTTATTATAATTAAAACAAACGCTAAAATTTAGCTCATTTTATTTCTTCTTAATCAAAATTACAAAAGAAAAAGAAAGAAAAAGACTAAGCTAGGTTTCGGCACTCATTTTGCTCAATTAAGGTATGACTTTTGTTTGGTTTTTGATGATTTCTACATTTTTGTGATCGTTGCTTTGAGTACTAGCTGGCCCGTGCCAAAATTTTGGAATGTGTTGATGATTTTGAAAGTTTCCATTATGAATGCTTGAGTTTTTTAATGTTAGGTTATGAATAATGAAAGCTTGGTGCTTGATATACATGTTTTGTAAAGTGATTTTGAGTAAAAATGCATATTAGTGATTAATTTGTGTAAATATGAAAATTTGGGGTTAAATGTGTGAATAAATGAAAGATATGGGCTGCTAGAGACTATATGAAAATTCAGCTAAGCATGAGAAGTGTGAAATTATGTGTATTTTGTGATTTTATGAGATATGGACTAAAATGTCAAAATGTGAAATTTTAGGGGCTAAAGTGTGAAATGCCCTAATTATGTGTTTGTGGATTGAAATGAATAAATGTGTAATTAAATGAGTTAATTTTAAATTCATATAGATCGAGAAAGAAAAGAATCAGATTTAGATCGAGGAAAATCGATGGTTATAGAGTAATCAATCTGATTTATCCATTCCGAGTATGAGGTAAGTTCGTACCTGATAAATGAAGTTACAATTATGTTTTTTGTGCTTTAATAATGCATAAATTGTATATTTGCGACCACAACTGTGTACGACAATAAGTCTACGATGTTTGGCACTTAGTGTGCGTTTCAAAATAACTTCGGCTATAAATAGCACTTAGTGTGCTAATTGGAATAGCTTCGACTATATGAGGCACTAAGTGTGCGATACCGAGATAGCTTCAGTTTAAATGTGATGGCACTAAGTGTACAAAATTGTTATAGCTTTGGCTAATAACTGATACACTAAGTGTGCGAGTTCTTAGAGTATTGAAAGATTTTCAAATGAATCATTGCATTAGACAAAGAAGTGATAATGAAATAAATAAATACGGGAATGTATAGGTAGGTACGATACCTATGCTGTAGTTGATACTATGTGTATAAAGCTTGATGAAATGGTATATACATGATAAATGGTTATGGGTTAGAATTGAATGATGATTTGAGAACTACTAAATGTCTATTAGTTGATGATTTAGATAATATGAACTGTTTCGTATTTTTGGTACGAACTTACTAAGCTATGAAGCTTACTGTGTGCTATTTGTTTGTGTTTTATAGATTATTGAAGCTGGTGCAGACTCGGGGATTGTCGGGAATACGATATTTTTGGTAACCTTGTATATATGGTATGTGGCATGTATAGGCTAGTGATATTTTGGTATATTGTGAGTCAAGATTTTAGCCATGAGATTTGGCTTGTAAATGTGGTATGTATAACCATCTAATTTGGCTTGAATTATGCGTTTGGTAAGTGTTATATGTGATGTATATAATGCTTTATGAATTGGTTTGGTTTGAGATGATGATATGATGAGCTTTGTGATATGAAATGTGATGATTTTGGCATAATAATTTGGTATAATTTGAATATGGAATTGATTAGTTAAAAATAGTTGAATTATATGATACGTTATGTGTAAGTTTTGATGGGTTTTGGTTTCTTATAAATGACTTGAAATGGTACCAAATAGTTTAATTTGTATATGTGATTGTAGGGTGGCAAATTGGTTTTCTAAATAGCCTATTTTTGTCCACACGGGTAGAGGCACGGGCATATGTCTTGGCCGTGTGCGACACATGGCTATGTTACATGGCCATGTGTCCCCTAGGGTAACCCTACGAATTTAAGTTAGTCTCGAACACGGGCTAGACACACGAGCCTGTGGTTAGCCATGTGACCCGAGTCAGTTTCGACCACGGCCAAGGCACACATGCATGTCTCCAGCCGTATGGTACAAGTTAGTATGTATGCCCTGTTTTCACACGGCCTGTGCCACGGGCGTGTCAAGTGGCCGCGTGAGGCACATGGCTTGTTCACACGGGCGTGTGACCTATGATTTCATGAAATTTTTTTAAGTGTTTGGAAATTTTTATATGTGATCGGTTTAGTCTGAACCATTTTTAAGCATGTTTTGAGCTCTTGTAGGGCCTTGTAAGAGACGTTATGAATAATTTATATGAACATTGATTATGATTTCTTAAATGTATGAGAATGAAGTGTATTGATTGGTAATGCCTTGTAACCCTATTCCAGCATCGGGTATGGGTTTGGGGTGTTACATTTTAATTGAAATCAGAGCTACAATTTAGTCGATTCTAGGACAAACATAGCAAGTGAGAGTCTAGCTATATATGTCATATATATGAATTGCGATAGTGTGATGATTCCTAACTATTAAAATGTGTTTTTATATAGCAAATGGATCCTGAACGAGCCATAGCTGATGATGTCGAAAGTAATGCACTCGCTTCCACTCAAAGGGTAGCGCCGACCAATTCTAGGCCTATTTGTAGTAGTTAGGGAGGAGAGGCTAAGCAAGCCTTCTTCCAAATAATGAGTGAGTGGTTCATAAAATTCATACGAATGAATCTGGCTACTCAACAACCTCTACCCCCACCTGTTCTTCAACAAATCCCAACTGTGCCACAAGTAATAGATCCAATCCGATTGAGCAAGCCGCCAGTGGATAAGATCCGTAAACACGGGGCTAAAGAGTTTCATGCTACAGTTGATGACGATGCAGAAAAAGTAGAATTCTGGCTCGAGAACACGACCAGAGTATTTGTTGGATTATCGTGTAATCCAGAAAAAGTATCAAATGTGTTGTATCGTTGTTGAGGGATAATGCATATCATTGGTGGAAAACGTTGACATCGGTGGTTCCTAGAGAACGAATTACTTGTGAATTCTTTCAATCTGATTTTCGTAAGAAACATATAAGCCAGAGATTTCTCGATCAGAAACATAAAGAGTTTCTAGGATTGAAGCAGGGCCGAATGACTGTCACTGAGTACAAAAGAGAATTCATACGATTAAGTAAATATGCCCAAGAATATGTGTCTATTGAAGAGGTCATGTGTAAACGATTCGTTGATGGATTGAATGAAGATATAAAACTTCTAGTCAGGATTCTGAAAATCAAAGAATTTGTTGTGTTAGTTGAAAAGGCTTGTAAAGCCGAAGATCTCAGCAAAGAAAAGAAAAAGGTTGATTCAGATGCTAGAGATTCGAAGAAGAGATCAATGAATAAATCTTATCATTCCTTATCAAAGAAATCTATAGACTATTTTAATCGACCGATAGCTTTAACGGGATATCAAAATAGAGATCGCGGGAAGCAGTACACCAACCTTAAAGCTCAAGCCACATCAGTATCGAGTCTTGGCAATGTAAAAGATGCTAAACTTGAGTGTCAATAGTGTGGAAGATGGTATTTTGGAGATTGTTGGGTGAAAAATAATAACAGAGCTTGTTGCAGTTGTGGTTCACGAGATCACTTTATTAAAGATTTCCCAGAGTTAGCTGAAAAAGATAATACTCAGAACACAAGGCCGAGTAACACTGCAGTTAGAGGTAGACCACCCAAAAACACAGGAAATGTGAGTGGTAGTAGAGGTGTGGCATGAGACACTGTTGCAAGATCTGATGCTAGAGTACATGTACAAGCCTACGCTATTCGCGCTAGTGAAGAAGCGTCATCTCCAGATGTTATCACCGGTACTTTTACTTTCTATGATACTAAAGTTATTGCATTAATAGATCCAGGATCAACTCATTCGTATGTATATGTGAATTTGGTATCCAGTAAGACTTTCCTTGTAGAGTCTATTGAATTTGTAATTAGAGTATCGAACCCCTTAGGCAAGTGTGGTTTGGTTAATAAAGTGTGCAAGAATTGCCCATTGATGATTTAGGATAATTGCTATCCAGCCGATTTGATGTTGTTACCATTTGATGAGTTTGATATAATCTTGGGTATGGATTAGCTAACATTGCATGATGCTGTTGTGAATTGCAAAAGAAAGACGATTAATTTGAGATGTCAGAATAATGAGATTATTCGAATTGAGTCAGATGATATAAATGGTTTGCCAGCAGTGATTTCTTTGATATTAGCTTAGAAATATGTGAGGAAGGGTTGTGAAGCTTATTTTACTTATGTGCTTGATTCGAAAGTGACTGAAAAGAAGATTGAATTAGTGCCAGTTGTATGTGAGTATACAGATGTGTTACCTGAAGAGTTACTGAGTTTACCACCGATTCGAGAGGTTGAGTTGGGTATTGAGTGAATGACGGGTACAACATCGATATCAATAGCTCCGTATAGAATGGCTCCAACAGAGTTAAAAAAAATTAAAAGCTCAATTACAAGAATAAACTGATAGAGGATTTTTACGACTGAGTTTTTCGCCTTGGGGTGCTCCTGTATTTTTTGTGAAAAAGAAAGATGACACGATGAGAATGTGTATTGACTACAGACAGTTGAATAAAGTGACAATCAAGAACAAGTATCCTCTACCATGAATTGATGATTTGTTTGATCAATTGAAAGGAGCTATAGTGTTTTCAAAGATAGATTTGAGATCGAGTTATTATCAGTTACGAGTTAGAGATTCTAATGTGCCAAAGACTGCTTTTAGAATGAGGTATGGTCATTATAAATTTCTAGTTATGCCTTTTGGACTAGAATGCACCTGCTATCTTTATGGATTTAATGAACCGATTTTTCAGACCGTATCTAGATCGATTTGTTGTTGTATTCATAGATGATATCTTGATTAATTCAAAAAATGAAATTGAGTATGCTGAGCATTTGAGAATTGTATTGCAGACTTTGAGAGATAAGAAGTTATATGCAAAGTTCAGTAAATGTGAATTTTGGTTGAGTGAAGTTGGTTTTCTAGGGCATATTGTGTCAGCATCGGGTATTCGAGTTGATTCGAGCAAGATTTCTGCAATAATGGATTGGAAGCCTCTGAGAAATGTATCTGAAGTCCGCAGTTTTCTAGGACTAGCTGGTTACTATAGGCGATTTGTGAAAGACTTTTCAAAGATTGTGGCTCTGTTGATGAGATTGCTTTAGAAAGATGTAAATTTTGAATGGTCTGAGAATTGTCAAAAATCTTTTGATCAGCTGAAAGCTTTATTGACTGAAGCTCCAGTGTTAGTACAGCCAGAATCGAGTAAAGAATTCGTAATTTATAGTGATGCATCGTTGAATGGTTTGGGCTGTGTTTTGATGCAGGAAGGCAAAGTCATAGCTTATGCCTTGAGACAATTGAAGCCGCATGAAAAGAATTACTTGACACACGATTTATAGTTAGCAGCTATAGTGCTTGTATTAAAGATTTGGCGTCATTATTTGTTTGGCGAGAAATGCCACGTTTATTCTAATCACAAGAGTTTGAAATATTTGATGACTCAGAAAAATTTGAATTTTCGACAGCAGAGATGGCTAGAACTATTAAAAGATTACGAGTTGGTGATTAACTATCATCCGGGAAAAGCAAATGTTATTGTTGATGCTTTAAGCCGAAAATCCTTGTTTGCTCTACGTGCAATGAATACTCAGTTAGCTTTTTCTAAAGACGGCTCGATTGTAGTTAAGTTGAAAGCGAGACCATTGTTTTTACAGCAGATTTATGAAGCTCAGAAAGTTGATAATGAAATGTTAGCTAAACTAGCTCAATGTGATTCGAACCCTGATTCAAAGTTTCAAGTTGATACTACTGATTGTTTAAGATTTAAAGGACAAATATGTGTTCCGAGAAATTTAGAGTTGACTCAGATGATTTTGAATGAAGCACATAGTAGTCGATTGTCTGTTCATTCAGGAAGCACGAAAATGTATAATGACTTGAAACAACTTTATTGGTGGCATGGCATGAAATGGGATATCTCAGAGTTCGTTTCTAAATGTTTGATTTTTCAGCAAGTAAAAGCTGAGCATCAGGTTCCATCCGGGTCATTACAACCGATTATAATTCCTAAGTGGAAATGGGATAGAGTGACTATGGATTTTGTTTCGGGTTTACCCCTATCTCTGAGTAAGAAAGATGCAATTTGGGTTGTTGTTGACCGATTAACCAAAATTAGTTCATTTCATTCCTATACGAACAGATTATTCGCTTGAAAAGTTAGCTGAGGTGTACATCTCTGAGATTGTGAGATTACACGGGGTACCTATTTCTATTGTTTAGGATAGAAATCTGAGGTTTACATCCTGATTTTGGAAGAAACTACAAGATGCACTGGGTACAAAGCTACACTTTAGTACTGCATTTCACCCGCAGACGGATGGTCAATCTAAACAAGTTATTAAGATACCCGATGATATGTTGAGATGTTGTATTCTTGAGTTCGAAGGTACGTGAGAAAAGTATTTGCCGTTGATTGAATTTGCATATAATAACAGTTATCAATCGAGTATAAAAATGGAACCTTACGAAGCATTGTACTGTCGAAAATGTTGAACACCTTTGTATTGGACTGAGCTTAGTGAGAATAAAATATACGGAGTTGATTTGATCAAAGAAACCGAACAGAAAATGAAAGTGATTCGCGATAGTCTAAAAGTAGCGTCAGATCATCAGAAATCGTATGTAGATTTGAAACGAAAATATGTTGAGTTTCATACTGGAGACAAAGTGCTTTTGAAAGTCTCACCGTGGAAGAAGATAGTCCGATTCGATCGTAAAGGTAAATTGAGTCTAAGATTCATTGGGCTATATGAGATCATCGAGCGAGTTGGATCAGTTGCTTATCGGTTAGCATTGTCGTCTAAGTTAGAAAAGATACATAATGTTTTTCATATAATGATGCTTCGACAATACATATCCGATCCTTCGCATGTTATTTACCCGACCGAAATTGAGATTCAGTCAGATTTATCATACAGTGAAGAACCGATTCGAATCTTAGCTTGTGAGATCAAATAACTGAGAAATTAAAGAATTACATTAGTAAAAATGTTATGGCATCGACACGGAGTCGAAGAGGCTACGTGGGAGCCTGAAGATGCTATGAGAAAGTAATATCCAAACCTATTCACTGGTAAGACTTTCGGGGACGAAAATCCCTAAGGGGGGAGAGTTGTAACAGCCCGGTTTAGACCCTAGTTAGAACAGTGGTTTCGAGACAACAAGTTCGAGTCAGAAAATATTCTAATATTATTTTTCGTGCTTATAGTATGTGAATTGATATGTGTGACAATTCTGTGAATTAATTTTATCGTTTGAGTGTCCAATTTGACAAAATGACTTAATCGCGTAAAATGAAATGTGGCATGCTATATGTTAAATGTGCCTATTTTTTATGGGTTTTTAAATGTGAGGTACTTATGTTGTAAATGGACCCTTGGATTAATGCACGGACAAAGTTAGACATGAGTTAGTGGATTATTAATGTTTTAATAAAGGGTAAAACTGGTAATTGATAATTATATTATTATAATTAAAACAAAAGCTAAAATTTAGCTCATTTTATTTCGTCTTAACCAAAAATACAAAAGAAAAATAAAGAAAAGACTAAGCTAGGGTTCGATACTCATTTTGCTCAATTAAGGTATGAATTTTGTTTGGTTTTTGATGATTTCTACGTTTTGTGATTGTTGCTTTAAGTACTAGCTAGCCCATGCCTAAATTTTGGAATGTGTTGATGATTTTGAAAGTTTCCATTGATAAATTCTTAGGTTTTTAATGTTTGATGATGAATAATGAAAGCTTGGTGCTTGATATACATGTTTTGTAAAGTGATTTTGAGTAAAAATGCATATTAACGATTAATTTGTAAAATATGATAATGTGGGGTTAAATGTGTGAATAAATGAAAGATATGGGCTGCTAGAGACTATATGAAAATTTGGCTAAGCATGAGAAATGTGAAATTATATGTATTTTGTGATTTTATGAGATAGGGACTAAAATGTCAAAATGTGAAATTTTAGGGGCTAAAGTGTAAAATGGCCTAATTATGTGTTTGTGGATTGAAATGAATAAATGTGTGATTAAATGAGTTAATTTTGAATTCATATAGATCGAGAAAGAAAGGAATCGGATTTAGATCGAGGAAAATCGAAGGTTATAGAGTAATCGATCTGATTCGTCCATTCCGAGTACAAGGTAAGTTCGTACGTGATAAATGAAGTTACAATTATGTTTTTAATGCTTTAATAATGCAT
Organism: Gossypium longicalyx; assembly: GCA_025698465.1. Lineage (NCBI taxonomy): Eukaryota > Viridiplantae > Streptophyta > Magnoliopsida > Malvales > Malvaceae > Gossypium > Gossypium longicalyx. The sequence goes on from CM047006.1 coordinate 33,067,155, forward strand.
AAATTGTATATTAGTGACTACGACTGTGTACGATGATAAGTCTACGATGTTTGGCACTTAGTGTGCGTTTCAAAATAGCTTCGGCTATAAATAGCACTTAGTGTGTGAATTGGAATAGCTTCAGCTATATGAGGCACTAAGTGTGCGATACCAAGATAGCTTCAGTTTAAATGTGATGACACTAAGTGTGTGAAATTGTTATAGCTTTGGCTAATCATTGATGCACTAAGTGTGCAAGTTCTTGGAGTATTGAAAGATTTCTGAATGAACCAATGCGTTAAACAAAGAAGGGATAATGAAATAAATAAATACGGGAAAGTATAGGTAGGTACGATACCTATGTGGTAGTTGATACTATGTGTATGAAGCTTGATGAAATGGTATATACATGATAAATGGTTATTAGTTAGAATTGAATGATGATATGAGAACTACTAAATGTCTATTAGTTGATGATTTAGATAATATGAACTGTTGAGTATTTTTGGTACAAACTTACTAAGCTATAAAGCTTACTATTTTTTATTTGTCTATCTTTTATAAATTATTGAAGCTGGTGCAGACTCGGGGATCGTCGGGAATACGTCATTACACTATCGATTATCTCAATGGTATTTTTGGTAACCTTGTATCTATGGTATAGGCTAGTGATATTTTGGTATATTTTGAGTCATGATGTTAGCCACGAGATTTGGCTTGTAAATGTGGTATGTATAACCATCTAATTTTGCTTGAATTATGTGTTTGGTAAATGTTATATGTGATGTAAATAATGCTTTATGAATTGGTTTGGTTTGAGATGATGATATGATGAGCTTTGTGATATGAAATGTGATGATTTTGGCATAATGATTTGGTATAATTTGAATATGGAATTGATTAGTTAAAAGTGGTTGAATTATATGATATGTTATGTGTATGTTTTGATGGATTTTGATTGCTTATAAATGACTTGAAATGGTACCAAATAGTTTGATTTGTATACATGATTGTAGGGTGGCGAATTGGCTTTCCAAATGGCCTATTTTTGTCCACGCGGGTAGAGACACGAGCGTGTGTCTCGACCGTGTGTGCCACACGACTATGTTACACGGCCATGTGTCCCTTAGGGTAGCCCTATGAATTTAAGTTAGTCTCGAGCACGGGCTAGACACATGGGCGTGTGGTTAGCCGTGTGAGGCACACAGCCTGTTCACATGGGCGTGTGACCTATGATTTCATAAAATTTTTCTAAGTGTTTGGAAATTTTTATATGTGATCGGTTTAGTCCCGAACCACTCTTAAGCATGTTTTAAGGTCTTGTAGGCCCTCGTAAGAGACATTGTGAATAATATATATGAACTTTGGTTATGATTGCTTAAATGTATGAGAATGAAGTGTATTGATTGGTAATGCCTTGGAACCCTATCCCGGCATCGGATATGGGTTAGGGGTGTTACATCGTGTCTAAATGAATTTATAATTAGTAGGCGAAAAGTCGAAACTTAATTATAAATCATTTGAGTCTCAACTTCATATGTCCAATTGGTCCCCCCGCTAGCTCGTTGAAACCAAAAATGAATTGCATGCTTGAATAAAAATGAATGAAATGAATAGAAAAAGAGTAATGGGAAACATTCATGAATGATTATGGTTTTCTCCGAAATGGAGAAATGGAATAATTTGGAAATGAATGTAGGTTTCCAGAAATGGAAATGGAAATTTGCAATCCTATATAGGATTACTTAAAAAATGATAGAAGAATGAGTTTATATTTTTGAACCATTTTGAAGCCCGAAAATAAAAATAAATCATTTGGTAGTAGTGAGCATATTGAGTTGTGACATATTGAATGAAATTTCTCAAAATTTTACTAGGGATAAAATTGTCAAAATTTTACTGGAGTAAAATTGGGATGAGAAAATTATTTAATAAGTAAATATTAAAGTTTATTTTAGGAAAAAAATTGAATCAGGTGGGATCATATTACTGAGTACTGAGTGAAAAGGCCTAGAAAGAACTCGTAATTGGACCCAATGTTAGAGAGGCCCAAAACCCTCATATAACATGAAGGGGGCTGTAACAGTCTAATTTAGACCGTAATCGGAACGGTGGTTTCGAGACCACGAATCCAAGTTAGAAAAATTTTTAAATATTATTTTTCGTGTTTATTATATGTGAATTTGCATGTGTGAAAGTTTCGTATGAAAATTTGATTGATTGTGTGCTTAATTAAATAAAAGGACTTAATTGCATAAAATGAAAATTTGATTGATTGTGTGCTTAATTAAATAAAAGGGCTTAATCGCATAAAATGAAAATTTGATAGTTTAATGCATAAGGGCTGAATTGATGTTGTCTTTTTAAATGGAAGTACTTATGTTATAAATAGGCCATTCGTTATATGAGTGGACGGCTATAGACATGTTTTACAAGGTTTTCTAATTTAATTTTAAAGGTTAAAATAGTAATTAGCATATTATAATGAAATTAAATAAAACAATCATAATATAGCCATGCATTTTAGTTCATTTTGACTGAAATTTAAAGAAAAATAAAGCTTTAGAAAGTTTCAAGCATTCGACACTTTTGAAGCTTGATTAAAGGTTAGTTTTCATTTGGTTCTTGATGATTTTTATGTTTTTGAGATCGTTGCTTCGAATACTATCCAACCCATGCTTGAATTTCTGATTTTGATGCATATTTTCAGTTATACCATTGATGAATATTTGTGTTCTGTGATGTTTGATGATGAAATATCAAAAATATATTTTAGATTAACATGTTTTGTATTGGAGTTTTTGAAGATTTTGAGTAATTAGGACTAAATTGCAAAAATAGTAAATTGGTGGACTAAACTGCAAAATAAATGAAATGTGTGTATTTATATGTGCTATATGAACATTCGGCCTAAGTACGATGAATAGAGATTATGTGTATTTTGTGTTTTATGTAATTAGGACTAATTTGTAAAAGTATGAAATATTAGGGGTAAAATGGTAATTTGCCCATTTATGTGTTGTTGGATTAAATTGAATGAAATTGTGTTTAAATGAGGTTAATTTGAAATTATATAGATCAAGAACAAAAGAAATCAGACTTGGATCGGGGAAAAGCAAAAATAGTTGAATAGCCGATTTATAACATTCGTCGATATCCGAGGTAAGTCTTTAAGCATTTAAACATCGTTTATTTTGAATATAAAATGGTTTACTATGATGATTCGAATTTTATAGTTGTATAGTAGAGTAGCCGAATGTGGTTTAACATAGAATTAATGTGGTTGAGTTTTATTCGACTGAGTTAAAACCTCTGAAAGTTTGTATGAACTACATGGAATATTTGGACAATTCGATATATGAACTATTTATGAAATGACTTTATAATAGTGATATTCGGGCTTTGAGCCTAGCAAACCTTGTGCTGGTGAATTTGATCAGGCTTTATGCCTAGCAGGCTTATTGCCGGTGAATAAAAAAATCAGACCTCGAGTCTAGCAGGCCCTGTGCCGGTGTGTGATTCAGGCTTATGCCTAGAAGATTTTATGCCGGTGATTTATTTTCAAGCCTATGCCGATAAGACTTCACATTGATGTGGAAATTGAGCAAGTAAGTTGATTTAAATGATCTTGTATATTCGGCCATATAGGTATGTACTTATGTGATGATATATTTGATTTTGTAAATTCGGCCAAATGAGTGATGTTGGTATAGGAAGTGAAGAATGTGAGTAGATATGAGAAGTATGTTTCGGTTATATATATATATGAAGTGGAGTTTGATTCATGAGTATATATATATTTGAATGTAAGCATACTTGGTATAATGTTATTTTGGGAATGAAAAGTTGAATGATATTATGCTAAATGAGAAATATTAGCATTCGACCAATGTAACTTATTTGTGTTAAAGTATAACATTAATGATACAATTCAGCTTGTTTGAAATGTTTTGATTATTCATTTGAGTTGTTTAATTTGCTTAAGGCTTACTAAGCTAAATTAGCTTACTTTGTGTGTTTTTGTTACTCTATTTTATAGATTTTGGTTGTAAGTTACGAGCTCGGGGATCGTCATTGAAGTCATCCACACTATCGTTAACCTTCAGTACTTTTAAAAGTCTATTTTCGAACTTGTGGCATGTATAAACTGGACTATGTTTTGCAACGATGAACTTTGGTTTTGTATAAAGGCATACGAAAATGGCTTAGTAATTATACTTAGTTTTGGTTACATGTGTGCTTATTTATAATGTTTAATGAGTTTGGTATTGATAATTTGGTTATGTTTGATTGTGGCTTCAAATCATTTGTTTATAATGTTATATGCTATAAGTGAATGATGTTTGAGATAGGTATTATATGTTTTGGAAAGGGTTAATGTTTGGGTTGATTCTGTGTTGTTGGTTTGGTTATGATATGCATGGATAAAAGTATAAGTGCATTAGGTTGTTGTATTTAGTCAATGTGTTGTAAGAGATTTGGCATCTAAGGTTGTTTTGCTATATTTGAATTTGATATATATATATATATTTTAATATGTTTATAACATGGTATGCAAGATTTATGTATTGATTTTATTAAAATTTGTAATTCGACACTTGTTCCATGATATAAAATTTGGATATGTATGTATATTAATTAATGAGATTCGGATATGCACGGTAACGAGTTAGGAAAATGTTCCATGATGGTTTTAGTCCATTATTAGGTATAAATTCAATTATTAAGTGTAGCTTTGAAATCTATGGCAAGTACACAAAATGTGTATAATCTTTAATAGCATATTCGAACATGTCAATATATATTAGGTTGTTTGTGAAATTGCTTGTTAAATTATGTAATAAGTTTTGATTGGTTTTATTATGAGTATGTGCAAAAGATGTTATTTATGTCCGAAATTGGTGAAAGTTTATAATTATATTATTAAATATATGACCATTGGGTAAAGTTGACAATATTGTATGTATATGCTATTGAATATAGTATTATGTAAACATTTTTAAGTGTTTAAGATATGCTAATGTAAAATAAGTTATAAATAGTTTAATTTCTTCTTAGCATACAGATAATATTGAAATGTTTTTAATATGATCTGTACATTATATTATGATTATTAAAATCGTGTTTATTATTTAATTGAATTTATGCTTTATTTATATGAATGTAACTTATATATATGTGTGGTTGTTCGAAAATGTGTTTTTAGTTAACTAATGCCTCGTAACCCTAATCCGACGACTGATACGGGTTAGAGGTGTTACAGGGGCAACAACCCTAGTAGAAATACAAGGGTGAGTTGTTCACCCCTCTCCTACTCTAAGTAGAATATTGTTTTTCTATTTAAAATAAAACTCTATAGCTCTACAAGGGTTCTACCTTCTCTTCCTATAGAGCTGTTAAAACAACTTCTGAGAGATTGTTATTCTGCCGAAAAATAGAGAGAATTTATTATCAACTTTTAAATATATTTTTCTAGAATAATAATTTTATTAGCTTCTATTAAAGAAGAGAGAGTTTTTATTTTCACCCAAGCAAAACTTTTTCTAATTCTGTGTTTTGATTCAATTGGTTTGAGCCAACACTCGAAGAAGATCATGCTATGAGAATAGCGAAGATGACTGTTTGGTTGAAAGCAGAAAAACATTAAGGATCTCCTTATCCAAAAACACATATGCGTATTTGGTTAAGGTTTATTACTATAAATATCACAAATTAGGTCGGTTTTCAAAATTTTAATTTTCTGCTGTGCAAGAAAACCGTTTTCAAACTAGGTTTTCTCCAGCACCATTGACCTTTATCTCTTAGCGCAGGCTTTGTTTACTTTGTAACACCCTATACCCGACTCAAAGTCTCGAGGTGTGATTCAACATCCAGCCAACTATCCTCGACTCAATAATGTTTGTATAGTTCCTTTTTGTAACACCTTATACCCGACCCAATTGCCAGGTTTAGGTATCGAATGTCACAAACAACTTGAATAACCTAAAAAGATTTCTGATCTAATTTAATTACATACTTAGACAATATCAAAATTTGAAATTTAATTACAACTAAAACTCATATCACATGAGTGATAAATTCTTACAAATTTGATTCCTTAATAAACCTAGAAACTATTTACAAATTTTAAATTAGGACTCTAATAAAACATATCCAACTTAATCCTCAGGCGTGGCCTTTAAGGGCGCCCCTCTATATACATGAAACTATTATTGAATCCATCCCTCCACTCGATCCTCGAGTCATTATCTGCCCTACATACAAGAAGTAAATTTTATAAGTTCAGAAGAACTTAGCAAGATCCTGTACAAAGGTATTCATAAAAGACTTCTTAATATTAGGAAAAATGAGATTTTATGCATAGATGTAAAACTCCTTTAAGTTCGTAGGACATTCGTAAATTTCATTGGCATAGCCAATGCCTTGTTTTCTCTGAGCTAACTGTCAGTGGACATAACCACCCTCCAAAACTATGTTCTAACAACATTACTTTCTTATGGGCCTTGACCTTGTTTATCATTATTCCAGACTTTCCTTATACTTATAATGATATGTCTTATCACTGATTACTCATATTTTCTATCATGGATTTGGCAACACCTAATGGCATTTTAACCGAGACTCCACCATAGCTGTGAATCTCTTCATTGATCCCTTTAATCCACACTGATCTTCATATGGATTTGTCCTACTATTTTTGGTTAATCTTCTTTTTTACTTAACCTCTACTAGATCCCTTTCTTGAATAGGGTCTCTTTCTATTATCCTCATTTGAGGACATGAATATGATACTTGGCTAACTGAATTAGCACCCCTCTTTTTATTTTTCCTGGCAGACTCATACCTGCAATGTAACCCTAGAGTACTTATTCACCTTAGTCCAATCATTTAAAATTTTTTAATTAATGGATAATTCCCAATGGACTATCTTTTCCCCAAGTATCCCTTAGCCGTCTCCACCTTTGTTAGTCCCACATGGTCTTCCCCATGCTATATAGCCCTGACATGCTTTCGTTTCTTCCACTATTTTCCAACAGACTTTCCACTCAAAGTAGTCCTCTGCGAACTTCCTCATTTGATGGTCCTCGTGGACTTTCCCGTACTACATGTTCTTAACCTAACATCCTTTTCTCTATAGATCTCTAATTAGATCATTTGGGCGATCATTGACTCGAAATGAATCTTAGCAGATGATTACACAACATCTTAGGCTGATACTTGCGCACGGGTATCTCTATAAAAATACACATTCTTTCCCCATATGTCATGTAAAAAATGCTTGTACTACTTAATCTTGCCATCTAAATTTGGCAAATCCCATTATTAACTGGCTTGTCTGCTTTCTCAAATATCTCTACCAATTTTTCTTCTCTTCTTAGTTTGGTGAATTCTCTCACTATCTCATTTACCCGTGTTCTTAAACATGCCACGATCATCCTATTATGCTACTCACCACGCGAGTCATATAGTGATTTCACTTTTTGTGCCCTGTCAACTTCTTGGTTCACCATCCTAGGAAACTTCATTTGCAGCCATAACCCAATTATGGTCTTACATGATATGATCCCATGTATACTGTCCTGGCAGACTCCATATGTTGCTATAGCCCAACTATGGTCTTACATGATATGATCCTATGTTTATTGTCCTAGCAGACTCCATATGTTGTCATAACCCAACTATGGTCTTACACAATATGATCCCATGGTTACTATTCTAGTGAACTCCATATGTTGCCATAGCCCAACTATGGTCTTACACAATATGATCTCATGTTTATTGTCCTTGTGGATTTCTAATTTCGAGGAATCAATAAACCTCTTCTAAGGTGTCGCCCCAAATGACTAGTCCATAACCACTGTCCCAGTGTCACTCCATAAAGTCAATAGATTGTCATCATGGTGTCACTTTAGCAAGCTAGTAGATATCATTTCATGATGCCTTTCAAACTCCCTTGAATCCCCATTTCAATCTACTCATTTGTCCATTACACCAAATAGTTCCTATCTTCATCTACTCCATCAAGGTAAATTTCTCTGTACTCCACATACAATATAATCATGCATCATACAAATGATTGAACTTATTATTATACATATAGTACACCAGTTTACTAATCATTAATTCACAACTATAAAACAAATAGTAAGCAAACTAATAAGAGTTCACACACTCACACAGTTGTAGTGCACACACAGCATACTCTTTCATCAGGTTCATACACACCATGAACTTAGGCAAAACTTAGTGTAGACATAAACGTGGTTCATTCAAGCAACACAACATTATTGTTCACCTAAAGGAAGATTCTTTAGTCTCACCTTAAATCCTTCCTCCTTGTCAGCTTAGCTTGTCCCAATGCCAAAGTTTCCTTCGTCTTAAAAGTTAAGCATGAAAACCATATATCGATTATGTAACAGCCCATTTTCAGTGAAATCGAAACAGTGGTTTCGAGACCACGAATTTGAGCCAGAAAGAAAATTTATTTTAATATTATTGCATGGTTCGTATTATGATAGAAATGTTATATGAAAATTCTGATAAGAAAATTTTACCGATTATGTGTTTAATTATGGAAAGGACCAAATTGCATAAAATGCAAAATTTGAGTTCTAGTAGCTAAAAGGATCAATTAGCTATGGAATTCAAAATAAGAGGTCCTTATATGGTAATTAGACCATTAAAGAAAAGTTAGTATATATTTTTGGTGATTCATCCATGGAAAATTAGAAAAATGCAATGACTAAATTGAAAACTAAAATAATTAAAAGATGATAAATGAATTAAAAAAAGAAATAATATCATTTTATATCATCTTATTCCCCAAAATATACATGGAAACCCTAGGAAAGAGAAAGTAAGCTTTCTTGGCTTAATTGGATCTGGAAAGACCAAATACGGAATTGGATTGAGGAAAACAAAAAGTGTCAGATTAGTAGATTTTCTTATTCAAACGAATATCAAGGTAAGTTCGTGTAACTAAATTGTGTTTATTTTATGTTTGAATTGAATGTGGTATGTGATTATATAAATTGTATAAATGTTATAAATATATGAAATAATTATATGTCTGATCCTGTCAGGAAAATATTAAGTTCTGTTTGAATGATGAATTTTAATGGGGTTAAGTTCCGTTTGAATGATCAATTTCAATGGATATATCTGATTTCCAATATTTAATATGGTCCTGCATATGTTGTGGACAAAATATAGCTTGAACGAGCAATCCTGTTATAGCCCTCTCGAGCATCCTGTTATATAGTTCCTGCGAGGATCCTGATCGATAGTGATTTTACATGTGTTGCACATTATTGTAGCTCTTTGTGAGCGTCATGTTACATGATTCGATCGGTTGTGATCCAGCATATATTGTGGACACAAACGTAGCTCTACGTGAGCATCCTGATATAGGCACTATGCGCTTCCTGACATGGCTCGCTTGAACTCCCTGTTACCTTATCTGGTGTTTCCAAATAATAACTCTTCGGAGTTACCTGATAAGCTCTATGAGCTCCCTGATTAAAATTCTTATAAGTTTCCTATTTCACCTAGATAAATGTCCTGTTACATGACTCATCTAAGCATCCTGATATGTGGCTCGAGAGTGTGCTCTCTGATTAAGTGCCCTAATGGGTACCCTTGATTATGAGTTGACAGTTTACAGTTTTGTACATCTTGTGTGTACTACCTGAGAATCCATCGATATTTCAATAATTCAACGGATAAAACTCCTGACATGAGAAATTATGAGATTAAAATAATTATGCCTCGAATGCTTCTGAAAGTTTATAGCATGATGAGCTCATCCATGCTTATTTGATGTACATGTGAATTATGTCACTAACTTGCTTATTTGAGTGTATGTGATTAGGAAAATTTGCTAAATTGTTGGAAAGCATGTTATTTTATACTTATTTTCAATGAATATGATTGGTATGTTTAAATGCTCACTAGGTTTTTTTTTCTCTGTTTTATAGTGCTCGGAAGCTTGCAAAGGTTGGAGACCGGTCAGAGCATCATCACACTATCTACTAGCTCGTCTTGGTATCATTAGTAAACTCATTTTGGTATAATGGCATGTATAGGCTAACTTTGCCAATGTTGGTATGTAAATGGTTGTTTGTAATCTAGCCATTAGAATGGCTAGTAATGGATTAATTTGGTATATTTATAAGGTTATATCATGGTAATTACATATGTGTTTAGTATGGTTTGATTGAATTATGTTAAACATATATGTCTATAAAAGGTAAGATTGTAAACATGATTGCATATGATGATATATCATGTTAGATGTTAGAATTGGCTTGGTTATAATGTTTGAATTGGCTAGTATATGTTTGCAAGTATTGGTATAGGTTGTTGGCAAATTTGGGTGAGAAATAAAGCTAGGAAATGGCTTTATTTTATCCACACGGGTAGACACACGGGCATGTGTCTTAATCGTGTATGACACACGAGCTGGCACATGGGCATGTGGATTGGCCGTGTGTCTCATGCATCTTAAAATTGAGAAATAGAATGCTCAGAATTTGGCACACGGGCAGAGACACGGGCATGTGTCTCAGCCGTGTGTGATATACGGCCTAGAACACGGGCGTGTGTCTTGGCCATGTGAAACCTACACCTAATTTGTGAAAATTAAATTGACCACACAAGCGTGTGGCACAAGTCAGAGAGTTACATTGGTAAGGACACGGGTTGGGACACGGCAGTGTGCCTCACATTCAATGCCCATAAGGCCTGAGACATGGGCATGTCACTTGGCCATGTGAGCCACACAGCCTACTCACACGGGAGTGTGACCCTTGTACATAAGAAAAATTTTGAAATTTCATGAAAAGTTTTCTAAGTACATGATTTAGTCTCGACTTGTTTTTAATGCTTAAATTGGGCCTCGAGGGTCCATTTAAGGGTCGATATGATTAGTTTCGGATATGAATAGCAAATTTCTTTAATTACCTGTAATTGTTCTGTAAACTCCAAGAATACTCTATAACCTTATGTTGGTGATGGATATGAGTTAGGGGTGTTACAGATTAGATGAAAGGCATTCAAACCTTAAAATCCATAACCCATTATATAGAAACTTATTAGGATTTTTTACTCTCTTCCTTCCTCTAGTCCACGAGTATAGAAAAATAAGAAAGCTTACCAGTTATTAATTTCTCTACTTCCAAACTTCAATTCTCACAACCACTACTCCATGCAGGGCTTTCCTAACTTTTTTCCCTTTTTCGAAACAATAGAAGAAGACTATGTAGAGGAGAAGAAAATTATAAACTGGTTGATGAAAATTCATTTCTCCCTCACACACACACATATATATATCCTAATTTAGCGTAGTCTCCATAGTCCACCTTAGCCATCCGTTGCTAATTATTTTGTCCCCCACTAGGGAACCGGTTGATTCCAATGCAATCGAACCAAAATTGAAATCCAATTATTTATAATCTAGCCACTTAAATTTTTTATTTTTGATAGATTCCTCTATCTTAATATTTTACTTAGTTAGCTCCTGATTCTCCTATAAATTTGGGTCTAGATGTAACCCGAGTGTTCCACTTTTCATTTCGATATATGGCATGTGCCTAGGTTGCGAGTTGATTTTGTATGTTATATGATTATGTGGATAGTTAATGCTAGAAAAAGGTTAATTTTGATATGGTCAAATGGTGAGTTGTGTAATCAAAATTAGTATAATATTTGAAAGGTTAAGTTTGCATATGTATATATATAATGCCTAAAGTTTGAATGATTCAAATGGTAGAATGGTCTTGTATTATAAGGTTTGTTCTTGAATTGAATGGTTAATTTGATGAATTGGTTAGTGATGATATGTTTAATTTAATATTTGAGTTATTGAATGTATGTGTTATGTTAAAATGTAATAATCTAGTATAGACCCTAGTCAGAATAGTGATTTCGGGACCACAAATTCAAGTTAGAAAAATATTTTAATACTATTTTTTGTGTTTATAATATGTGAATTAGCATGTGTGAAAGTTTTGTATGAAAATTCAATCATTTGTGTGCTTAATTTGTGAAAAGGACCTAATCGCGTAAAATGTAAAACTGGCCTTCTATTTGTTAAAGTGCATAATTGCTATGTCTCTTTAATTGTGAGGTCCTTATTTTTGTAAATAGACCATTTATGGCCTTAATTAACATGAATTATATGTTAATTTATAAAGGGAAAATTTGTAAATGAAGAATTATTATGTATTAAATAAACCAAACATGAAAATAAGTTCATATTATCACCATTACCAGCGAAATTGAAAGAAAAAGAAGAAGAACAAGGAGTTTAGGGTTTTGGCACACACAAGGCTTAATTAAGGTATGAATTTTGATCGGTTTCTGATAATTTCTACGTTTTTGTAATCGTTGCTTAATAATCTATCAAGCCCATGTCCTAATTTCTGATTTTGTTGATGATTTTGAGTTATGCCATTGTTGATAATGTGAGCTTTATGAAGTTTCATGATAGTAAATTAAAGATATGTGTTAGATTACTAAGTTTTGTCTTTGAGTTTTTGATGAATTTGAGTAATTTGGGCTAAATTATAAAATTTGTAAATTGAGGGATTAAAATGAGAAATAAATGAAATATGTGGGCTTATATGAACATTATGAAAATTCAGCTAGGCATGTGTGCAAAGAAATTATGTGTATTTTGTGAATTAAGGACTAAAGTGTCAAAATGTAAAAATGTGAGGGCTAATTTGTAAAATGCCCTAAATATGTGTTTTTGGATTGATTTGAATGATTTGGTGAATAAAAGAGTTAAATTTGAATTTATATAGATTAAGAACCAAAGAAAACGAAATTAGATCGGGGAAAGTCAAAAGTCGTCGAATAGTCAATTCCATTCATTCGAATCCGTACGAGGTAAGTCGATATACAAATAAATGTGTTTTGAATTGAATTACTATCGATTATATGCTATTGAACTATGATGAATGATTATATGAGTTAAGAAATATGAGACATCTGAGAAAGTATCGACAAAGTTTCGACATCCAAAAAGTGTCGTACGAACCTTAAGAATAGTTAGGATACATATGTCATAACATAGGATCTGATATGTGTTATCGTGTAAGACCACGTTTGGGACGTTTGCATCAACTTATGATTTACATGTAAGACCTTGTCTGGGACATTGGCATCATATTTAATTTCGTGTAAGACCCTGTCTAGGACAGAGGCATCGATATTTGATTACATGTAAGACCACGTCTGGGACGTTGGCATTGTATGAGCTTTCTGAGTTATCCGCGTATCCTTATGATTTTCAACGGTTCAACGGGCATTCCGAGAAAATGACTGACTATGTGAATGTTTATCCGGTTTAGGTATGTTTGAATTGTATACTATGTTTGAGAATGGAAGGTAAGTACATGTACCTTTGTGAACATATGATATAAGTATGAGAAAATATGATATATGTATAAAATAAATTGGGAAATGTATAGTGTATATGAACCATGTGATTGATGATAATATTTGGCTATGGAATATACGTAATTTTGATGATGTTTATATGTTTATATGTTTATAAAGTTAAGTTTATTTGTATATGGCTTACTAAGTTTTGGAAAGCTTACTTTGTATGTTTATCATCTGTTTTATAGATATTGAAGCTACCAAAAGCTCGGGGATCTTTGAGGATCATCACCACACTATCGAACTTGTTTTTGGTACCTTTTAAAAATGTAAATATTAAAGTATGGCATGTATAGGCTAGAAGTACATTGATTATGTTTTGTAATGTGTATATCATGCTATGTGATACGGCTAGAATATGGTTAAACATATGGTTTGAATTTGGTATATGATATCTGATGCAATGTTGCTATTATGAGGTTTTTTTGGTTGGCCAAGAGAAATGGTCAATTGGGTAAGTTATTAGTATATGTTTGATTGTGGATTTGGTAAGAATTTGGCATGAGAATGAATGAGGTAAATTGATGTTACAAATCATATGTTTTGGTATGTCTTTGGCTTATGAATGTTATGTTTTGATTTGTGAATTATGAATAAAATAGGTTGATGAATATATGATATGAGTGATGTATGATTTTGGTTTGAAATTGGTTGAAAATATGATGCCTATTTGATGCTTGTAGGGAGGACCCTTAATGGGCGGCGATTTGGCCTTGCAAATGGCCTATTTTTGCCCACACGGGCAGAGACACGAGCGTGTTTCTCAACCGTGTTGCTCGAGGGCCATTTTGAAATGAGCCTGGGCAGACCACACGGTCGCACACACGGGCGTGTGCTAAGCCGTGTGGCCTAGTCAGTTCCGACCACGGGCTAGACACACGGGCGTGTGGTCAGTCGTGTGGCCAAGTCAATAGGTTCCCTAATTTTCACACGGCCTGGCACACAGGCGTGTCTTGTGGCCGTGTGGACAAGTTAGTATGTATGCCCTGTTTTGACACGACTTGTTCACACGGGGCATGTCTAAAGCCGTGTGAGGCACACAGCCTATTCACACGGGTGTGTGACCTGTAGAACTTTCAAAAATGTTTACAATTTTGAAAATTTTCGTATGAGCTCGGTTTAATCCAGACCCCTTTCTAATGCATGTTAAGGTCTCGATGACCTAAGAAAGGGACTTAATAGTGATATTTGACTATGATATGTCAATGTTTGATTTTTTTATTATGAATTTGTTTGAGAAATGTTTCGATATGTTCAGTAATACCTCTTAACCCTAGTCTAGCGACGGATACAGGTTAGGGGTGTTACATAAAAACAGGTTGAATATGAATTTGATCAACTTGTTAAGCAATTGTGAATATGTATGTAACACCCCTTACCTGTATCCAACGCCAGGACAGGGTACGAGGCATTACTAGACTTAAACATACACAAACATGTAAAACTGGGCCATAAAATTTCATCCAAATTAAAACTTTTCAAACACATGAATATCGTCCCTTATACAGGCCTTCGAGGCCTAAAACATTCATCGAGGTGGTTCGAGACTAAACTGAGAACTTAAGAAAAAATTTATAAAATTTCCCATGTTCAACCTCATACGCCCGTGTGGAGGTATTGCACACGCCCGTATGCTTAGGACACACCCGTGTCTAATAACCATGTGGAATTATTTTTTAATTCGAACCAACAAGAGTTTTCACACGGCCGAGCACACGCCCATGTCCCTCACACGGCCACGACACGCCCGTGTCTAAAAATCTAGACATTCTGTTTATGATGTCATCATTCATTTTGAGGCACATGACCAGGGCACATGCCTGTGTACTAGGCTGTGATTTCCACACGGTCGAGACACACTGCTGTGTCTCTTCCCGTGTGTTTACTACCATGCATACTGACTTAGAAAATTTGGGTGCAGGGAACACACGGCTATTCAACACACCTATGGGGCAGACCGTGTGTCACACACGATTTAGACACATGTCCATGTGTCTACCCGTGTGGACTATTTTAAGACTATTTTCCAAGCCATTAGTCACCCTCATTCATTCATACACTTAGACATAAGTCATAACATGCATCATGGCATATTTAATCACTCAAATATTCAATTCCATGGCACTTCCATACCAACGTAATGTCATGATATGGCCCGTACATATATTTATACTACAATTTCAGAAATATACAATTCGGCTAACTTATCAAGTGAATAAAGGCACTCTTGCATGAACACAAAACCAAGACCTGAACACAAAGCATCACTAAAATCCATAAAATCTTTTCTAGTTTCTAGTTGAACCAACACTGCTGCCTTAGTCAAAACTACTTTAAGTTGTTCAAAACTCTTTTATCTTTCATCAATCCATTCAAATATCACATATTTCTGAAGTAGTTGTTCAAAACTCTTTTATCTTTCATTAATCCATTCAAAACTCTTAGACAGCTTCCATTCCAAGATTGCCTCAATATTCTTAGGATCCACTCGAATCCCTTTTGTCAATACCACATGTCCTAGAAACAAAACTTCCTTAAGCCAAAAATTCACACTTAATTAACTTAGCAAACAACTGTTTATCCCTCAAAATTTGCAAAACAACCCTAAGTTGCTTATCATGATCCTCCTCAGAACGAGAATACACCAAAATATCATCCATGAAGACCACCACAAACTAATCCAAGTACGAATGGAACCCTCGATTCATAAAATCCATGAATGCAGAAGGGGCATTAGTTAAACCAAATGGCATCACCAAAAACTCATAATGCCCATATCGAGTCCTAAAAGCAGTTTTTAGAATATCAACTCCTTCACCTTCAATTTACAATACCTAGATCTAATATCAATATTCAAGAACACCGTCACACCTCAAAACTGATCAAAAAAGTCATCAATTTGATGCAAAGGATACTTATTCTTAATAGTCAACTTATTCAACTACATATGATTAGTAAACATCCTCATTTTACCGTCTTCCTTCTTCACAAAAAAAAATGGGTGCACCCCACGAAGATACACTTGGTTAAATAAACCCTCTATCTAACAACTCTTGCAACTGAATCTTTAACTCTTTGATCTCCTTTGGTGCCATGCGTTAAGGTGCACTAGACACCGGTGCAGTACTAGGATAGAGCTCAATATCGAACTCGACTTCTCGATTTGGGAGCAAACCAGACCACTTTTTAGGAAAATCCTTAACAGTATGAATATCCTGAACTCTCAACTCCTTACTAACTGTATTCATCACAACAACTAAGTAAGCTTCACAACCTTTTCCCATAATCTTTTCAGCCTTCATTGTTGAAACTACATTAGACAAAAATCTTGGTCTTTCACCAACTACAACAATTTCCAACCCATCACCATTCCTCAAAGTAACTAGCTTCATTTCAAACTCTATCTTAGCCTTATGCTCAATCAACCAATCCATACCTTGAATAACATCAAAACCATAAAATGGTAAGTCTAGGAGATCTACAGAGAAAACATGCCATTGTATCATAATGGGGCATCAACGATAAACTTTATTCACTACGACACTATCTCCAAAAGAACTAATTACAATCATACCCAAATCAATCATCTCTACAGGAATCCCTAACTTACAAGCTAATTCACTCAAAATATACGAATGTGTAGAACCAGAGTCAACCAAGGAAAATAATGGAATTGTAACACCCCTAACCCGTATCAGTTGTCGGAATAAGGTTTTAGAGCATTACCAGAACATTCAAAAATATTTACAAATAACTTATGTAAATTACTATTCCTTTATTGAGATCATTCATAACGTCCCTTGCTTGGGCCGTCAAGGCCCAATACGAGCATTAGAATCGATTCGGAACTTAATCAGGAACTTTATGAATCTTTCACGAATTTTTAAAATTTCTCCAAGGTGTAGGGCTTACACGCCCTTGTGGTCCAAGGGACACGCCCGTGTGACCCTGGGACACGCCCGTGTTGGAGGCCGTGTTCGACCCTATGTAACACTCTGACTTGCACACACGGCCATGCCACTCGTCCGTGTGCTAGGCCGCATGGTTAATTAATTCAATTCAAAAATAAGTGCAGGTTTCACACGGCCAAGACACATGCCCGTGTCTCTGTCCGTGTGCTCAATTCTAGGCATTATGTTTCTCAAAATCAAGGTACAGGGGACACACGACCTAAGCACATGCCTATGTTACTAGGTCGTGTGTCACATACGATCTAGTCACATGCCTGTGTACCTGCCCGTGTGGACAAAATGAAGCCATTCCTAGCTTCATTTCTCACCCAAAATTTCACTCAAGACCTGCACTTGAAAGACACATCCAATACCAACTAATTCAAGCATTCAAATTGGGCAATTTCCATCATTCACAAGGCATATCACAATAGGCATACATGATTACAACCTTACCTTAGTTTAACTTAGGCATTCACAACATTGATCACATATTCTTAAAATAACACATGTGTATATATATATCATAAAAATCTACTTAGTCATACCAAAATGAACCATTACTAGCCATTCTAATGGCTAGGTTACAAAATAACATTTCAAGCCACTATTGGCCAAGTTGTCCTATACATGCCATTATACCAAAATGATTTTACTAAGTATACCCAAAATGACTAGTTGATAGTTTGACGATGCTCCAATGATCTTTCAACCTTCACGAGGTTCCGACCACTATAAAATAGGGGAAAAATAAATAGAGTAAGCATTACATGCTTAGTAAGTTTGTATAACAGAAACTAAACTTACCAATCCTGTTTATTAAATCTAAGCGTACAATAACAAGTTTTCCATCCATTTGGCTAAATTGCCTAAACACATGCATTCAATCAAACATGTTAGTCACTAAAAACTTCATATAAATCAAGCAACATAGATGAGCTCATCAAGCAATATTCTTTCAAGTCATTATCATTTTATCCCAAGAATTTCATGCCATGTCAAGAGTTTTATGTCCGTTGAATCACTAAATTTTGATAGATGCTTATGTAGTACACTCGAAGTGTACGATTCAATAATCTGTCAATTTCTTATTCAAGGGTACCCATTAAGGCACTTAACCAGGAAACACTCTCTTGAGCCACATATCGTATAACAAGATTACCAATCCAAGCTAAATCCTTTATATATAATGTAAGCTCAAAAGAGCTCGATTAAGATTACCAGTCTAGGCTAAACCCTAATCATAACGTATGCTCGAGAGGTATTATATCAGGATTAACCATCTGGGCTAAATCCTTTTTATAACAAGGTCAATGGGATTACTCAACCAAGCTAAATCTCGTCCGCAACAAATGTAGGACCTTATTCATTTCGGGAGAGCGCATATATTCATCAGAAATCAATGTTCAACCGGGACTTAACTCTTATTCACCATAT
This sequence comes from Gossypium longicalyx, assembly GCA_025698465.1. NCBI lineage: Eukaryota > Viridiplantae > Streptophyta > Magnoliopsida > Malvales > Malvaceae > Gossypium > Gossypium longicalyx. The sequence goes on from CM047006.1 coordinate 33,085,967, forward strand.
CAAGCATATATTAATTTTTTCATTATAGCATTCACGTAATGTACATCAATATAAGTCACATTTCATACATACAACACTCAATTCAAACATATTACATGCTCGATTAAGTTACACGAACTTACCTCGATACTTGTTCGTGTTAGAAATCTACTAATCCGAAACCTTTTCTTTTCCTTGATCTAACCTCGAATTAGTGTTGTCCGGATCAAATTATGCCTTGAAAGTTTCTTTTCTCACACCTCAGGTTTCCATGTGTTTTAAGTGAAGATGACATAAAATAAGATGATATATTTTTATCATCTTTTTAATTAATTAAGTATTTTGCTATTTTCAATTTAGTCATTGCCCTTTTTCTACATTTCCATTGATAAGTCACCAAGAAAAATCTACATACTTTTCTTAATGGTCTATTTACCATATAAGGACCTTAAGTTTTGAATTTCATAGCTATTTAATCCTTATAGCTACAAGAATTTAACTTTTGCATTTTATGCAATTTAGTCCTTCTCATAATTAAGCACTTAATCGATAAAATTTTCATATCAAAATTTTCACAGGACATGCCTATTATAATACAGACCATATAATGAAATAAAAATAAACCTTATTTTTAAATCGAATTTGTGGTCCCAAAACCACTGGTCTGATTTCACTGAAAAGTGGGCTATTACAACTCTCCCCCTTAAGGATTTTCGTCCTCGAAAATATTACCAGTAAAAAGATTTGGGTATTGCTTCCTCATAGTATACTCTGGCTCCTAAGTAGCCTCTTCGGTACCGTGTCATTGCCAAAGAACTTTTACTAAAGTTACCTTTTTATTTCTTAACTCTTTTGTTTCCCGAGCTAATATTTTGATTGGTTCTTTACCATATGTCATATCAGCCTGAATCTTTACCTTTGCCGGAGAGAAAACATGTGAAGGATCAGATCGGTACCGTTGCAACATAGACACATGAAAAACATTATGAATCCGGTCAAGCTCTAGTGGCAAAGCTAACCGATATGCAACCGGTCCAACTCTTTTAGTAATCTCATATAGTCCAATAAACTGTGGACTTAGTTTTCCCTTGCGTTTAAACCGGAGAACTTTCTTCCAAGGCAACACTTTCAAGAATACTTTTTCACCAACTTGAAAATCTATTTCTTTTCTTTTCAAATCAGTGTAGGACCTTTGACGATCAGAGGCTGCTTTCAAACTGTCTCGAATTACTTTCACTTTTTCCTCGGTCTTTTGGACCAAGTCAACTCCGTGTAACATTTTCTCACTAAGTTTTGTCTAATACAATGGAGTTCTACATTTACGTTCGTACAAGGCTTCACACATTACCATTTTAATACTAGACTGATACCTGTTATTAAAACCAAATTCCACCAAAGGCAAATACCTTTCCTAGTTACCTTCAAACTCAAGTATACAACACCGGAGCATATCTTCCAGGATCTGTATTACCCGTTCAGATTACCATCTGTATAGGGATGAAATGCAGTACTAAAGTGTAACTAAATACCCAGAGCTTATTGCAATTTGCTCCAGAATCGAGATATAAACTGAGGAACTTTATCTGAAATAATAGAGACAGGAACTCCATGCAATCTGACAATCTCAGAAACGTACAATTTAGCCAATCTATCCAAGGAATAATCCATACATACCGAAATAAAGTGTGCAGACTTTGCAAACCGATCAACAATTACCCAAATGGCATCTTTCGTCCTTAGAGATAGAGGCAATCTCGTTACAAAGTCCATGGTAGTTTTTTCCCATTTCCATTCTGGTATCGTAACTGGCTGTAATAGTCTAGAAGGCAACTGATGTTTAGCTTTTACTTGCTAACATATCAAACACTTAGATACGAACTCAGAAATATCTCGTTCCATTCTCGGCGACCAGTACATCTTTTTAAGATCATTATACATTTTATTACTACCAGGATGTATAGACATGTTACCATTGTGAGCTTCATTCAAAATCTTCTATATCAATTCTGAACTTTTCGGTACATATACTCTACTCTGAATAACAAACTACCATCAGTCCCAATCTGAAATTCTGAGTCAAGAGTCGATTCACTCTATACCTGTTTTGCTTACAACTTACTATCATTTTTCTGAGCTTCAGAAATCTGTTACAAAAATATTGGTCTAGCTTTTAACTTAGCTATGATTGAACCATCATTAGACAACGACAATCGAGTTTTCATTGCTCACAAAGTATATAGAGATTTTCTGCTCAAAGCATCTGCCACTACATTGGCTTTTCCTGGACGGTAGTCAATAACAAGATCATAACCTTTTAATAACTCAAGCCCTTTGCACTGTCTCAAATTCAAATATTTCTATGACATCAAATATTTCAAACTTTTATGATCAGTGAATATATGGCATTTTTCACCAAATAAGTAATGCCGGCAGATTTTCAATGCAAAAACTATGGCCGCCAATTCAATATCATGTGTCGAGTAGTTATTTTCATGTGGCTTTAACTGTCGTGAAGCATATGTAACATCCTGATTTTCGGGTTTTCGTAATTTCTGAGAATTTGGTAAGTTTTTAAAATTTGGTATTTGGTAGTGAAAATTCATAGTTGGAATATGTAAATGGGCCTATAGAAGGCCCACGTGCTGGCCAAAACCCAGAAGAATTTTTGAATTTTGGACTTAAGGAGTTAGGGGCGTTGGATAGGTGGCCTTATTAAAAGACGAGGGTTAAATGTAGCACAAAAGGGCCCTTGGCAAAGTGGCTAAGTGATGCCACTAAGGAGCTAAAAAAGTGGCGTGTAAGTGGTTGAGGAGAGCCAAGGTTCGATTCTCTAAGCTGACAATTGTGGTGTTCTTTTTATGTCTTGAGCAGGCAGGAGTTGGAAGTTGAATGAAACTCTATTGGAGAGAGTTTGAATCAGTCAAACGCATGGATTAAGGAGTGATAAGGGGAGAGATTTTAGGGATTTGGAGAGAAGCTAAGAGTTGGCCGAACAGTGGGAATTGGAGAGGGGATTTCGGCAGAGGAGTATTTGGCTAGTATTTCGGCATTTAGGGGCTTAGTTGTGTCATTTTTCTTCTGTTTAAACATCATAGGGTTATTCTTTTCTTCCCTTTTCTTCTCTAGCCGAAATCACCACTCTCTTCATCCAGTTTTCTTTCTTTTTTTTATTGCAAAAATCAAACCAATACTTCCTTTCTTTTCATCTACTACTTCCTTTCTTTTCATTACCTTTGCCGAATAGTCACAAGAACCGAAACCTTTGAAGATTGGTTGTGCTGTTTGCTTTTAGACCAGTATCTTTCCTATTCTTTTTATTTGTGGTGACCGATCCCTTCATCTGGTAAGTACTCAAAACTTTCATTTTATTGATTATTTCAGGATTTAGAAGCCGAAATCTCTGAAAGCATAGGGAGGTTGTCAACTTGTCTAGATTGATCATAACTTTGGATTGATTCGTATGTGTGTGTTAGTTTACAAAGGAGGTGATCAACGAGGAGCATCGGATTAAAGGCGGGGGCACAGCTAGATTTAGATCTAGTGCATCTAAGTCGACAAAGGTAAGGTTTCATGGCCATTAAGGTATTGGCCGAGTATGGTAAGAGAGTTCTTGCATTGGTATTCATGGATTCATAGTTTAATCGGTTAAGTGGTGGATTGTAGGAATCATTGCATAGATGATCTCGTGGTGGTAGTCGTAAATCAGGTGTGTAACAAACCCTCTTTCGTAGCTTAACTCGATATATGCCGAAAAGCCAAAATGCCGAAAATTCCAACATTTCGAGGACTCGTGAGCATGTGAATGCTCATAGGTTAGTTAGATACGCTAAGTTTGATGATCGGGATTGTTGGAACAGGTAAGGTTTGATGATCGGGATTGTTCGAACAGGTAAGGGCACGATTTCCTGCATCACGTTAAGTTGGGCCTCGAGAGGCTGAAATCGGGCCCAATAGGCTTTCGGGCCCATTTGGGTAAGTTTGGTAGGAAATGAAATCCAGATAAATTGCACATTAAGACAGTTAATACCATTATGGAATATAGGCTAAATGGGCCTAGATGACTAAATCGGCTATGTAGGGCCCATTAGGGGGTTTTTGGCCCAATAACGCGGTTTTGCTAGAAAGGGCTAGAATCGCTGTTTAAACACTTGAAATTGTTGATAATTGATAATGAGCATGGAAAAACCTAATAATTGATAAAATAATGAAATTACCCTTATAATGTGAAAATGACCATCTTGCCCCTAAGTGGAAATGACCATTATACCCCTAGGGTTATGTTATAATTAAGGTGCATGTGATACTGTTTTTGTACATAATATGCCATGATATGCACATAATATGCCATCATATATTCATATGTGCGTGGGTTGGGTTTTATATGAACGGAGGAAGTGCTAAAAGGGCTTTGCCCCAGTTTACCGAAAAGGGCTTTGCCCCAATTATTAAAAGAGGCTAGGCCTCCAGTTATATGATAAAGCAGCTATGCTGCTCGTGGAGAGTATTGGTTGGGTGGGTTGAGTTATTCCCCACATGGAGAGCTTGGTTGGTACGGGTGGAGACTAGCGATTGGGTGGGTTGATAGTTTCCCCCAATATGGATATGGGTTTGCATACATGCATTGAGATTTACATATTTGATTGTTATGAAAATGGGCCAGTGGGCCATACCGTTTACAGAATAAGGCTTTGGCCTAGTGAGTTTATATTTGAACAAGGGCTAAGGCCCAGTAACCGTTAAACGAAAGGCTTCGGCCCAGTAACATGATTAATGAGAAGGCTTCGGCCCAGTAACCGTTAAACGAAAGGCTTCGGCCCAGTATGCTGGTATTAGTTTGGGCTCTGAAAGGGGCTTGTTGCACACTAAGTTTCCAAACTCACCCCTTTTCCTTATCTTTGCAGGTGAGCCTTGATGTGAAGACTTGGAGCCGGAGGGGATTCAGAGTGGCCATGATGATCGCTTTTGAACTTTGAAATCGATGCATGCTTTTATATTATAGTATTATCTTAATCATAACATTATTTGTTTTTGGGTTGTAATAAGGCCATTTTAACTATTCTTCTGGGATTATTTTTATTTTTAATAACTCTATATTTTTCTGATAATAATTCAAAATGAGCTAGACTTAGGGCGCGTTTTCAAAATGATACTCGTTTTCAAAATAGTGCAATGATACAATTAATCGGTTTATCAAAAATATCTACTTGAATGAACTTCAACTCGTTTATCAAAGTGTGGCAATGGTTGTGGGCATGTCTAGGATTGGATCCAATCGAGAGCTTGGTACTTAAGCAGCCTTCATGGCTCACCTCCTCTATTTCAGATACCTACCTGGTGCACAGCTTCCATTCACTTTGATTACTTAGCAAAAACTATCTTTTAAAACACTAAGAAGGACATTGAAAGAGGCATGGGTTTTCTTAAAAACTTCAACGTGACACGTCGGATCCAGCCATAACGTCTGGGCCGGGTTTGGGGTGTTACAGCATAGGCTACTACTTTACCATCTTGTATCAAAACACAGCCTAACCCATTCAATGACGCATCACTGTAAACTATAAATTCCTTAACCGATTCTGGCTGAACTAACACTAGTGCTTCTGTCAATAAAGCTTTTAACCTGTCAAAACTCTACTGGCATTTCTTAGCCCATTCAAATTTCACATCTTTCTGTAACAAACGAGTCATCGGAGAACCTATCATTGAAAAACTTTTTACAAATCTCCGATAATAACCAACTAGTCCTTGAAAACTTCATACTTCTGACACATTCCTCGGTGGCTTCCAATTAACAATGGCTGAAATTTAATTCAGGTCTACTCTGACACTTTTAGTAGATACTATGTGCCCAAGAAAACTAACTTTCCATAGCCAAAATTCACATTTACTGAATTTGGCAGACAATTGTTTCTATCGCAGAGTTTGCAACACTATTCTCAAATGCTCAGCATGTTCATTTTCATCTCGAGATAAACGAAAATATTGTCTATAAATACCACCACAAACCTGTCTAAATACGGGCTAAAAATTCTGTTTATCAAATTCATAAACACTGCAGGTACATTTGTCAAGCCGAAAGGCATCACAAGAAACTCATAGTGTCCATACCTGGTTCTAAAAGCTGTCTTTGGTACATTCGATTGTTTTACCCATAGTTGATAATAACCGGAACGGAGATCAATCTTTGAAAATACAGTGGCATATTTTAACTGGTCAAACAAGTTATCAATTCGAGGCAATGGATACTTGTTCTTTGTTGTAACTTTATTGAGCTGTCTGTAATCAATACACAACCTCAATGATCCATCCTTTTTCGTTACAAATAGAACCGGTGTACCCCAAGGTGTGAAACTAGGTCGAGCAAAACCTCTGTCAATCAATTCTTGTAACTGTACTTTTAGCTCTTTCAATTTAGTAGGAGCCATTCTATAAGGTGCTATGGATATCGGTGTCGGTCTTCTGGGAAACTAGGTAATTCTTCTTTCAATTCCACCTCTCTTTTCAGTGGTAAACTAGGTAATTCTTCTGGGAATACATCAGGAAATTCACTTACTACTGGCATTGGTTGAATATTTGACTCAGATACTTTAGTATCCATCACATACGCACGATAATCATCACACCCCTTTCTAACATATTTCTGTGCTGATATTACTGAAGTCACATTAGGTAATCCATCAAGTTTATCAGATTCAACATGAAGCAATTCACCATTCTCACATTTCAATACAATATATTTCTGTTTACAATTCACCACTGCATCATATTGGGTTAACCTGTAACACCCCTTACCCGTGTTCGACGCCGAAACAGGGTACGAGGCATTACCGGACTAAATCACTAATCATCGTATAAAAACCGATTTATAATTTCACTCTAATTTAAAACTTTTTCAAACACATTCAAACTGTCCCTTAAAAAGAGCTTACAAGGCCCATATCATGCTTTAATTCAACCACACACATAGGCAAGCATGCACATTCATAAATTGCATCATTTAATTAATAACATAATCAAGACTATCTACATTAAATGACTTTATACAATAGAGACCTTCAAATAACATATGTCAGTATTTTAGGGCAATTCATAGCAACTTAGTAACAATTTAACGAGTCTCCATACATGCCAAAGACTTAAAAATACTTTAAAACCTTTATATATCGATCAATAGTTTGATAGTATGATTTAACCTCCGGCGACCTCTAACTCGAGCTAACATCTGAGACACCATAGGAAAAAGGAAAGGAAGGGAGTAAGCATTATAGCTTAGTAAGTAAGTATGTACATATTAATAAACAATACATTATCATACTTTAAATGAAGTCACAATATGTTCCCGAAATATTACCATCACAAACACACACATACTTTCACTATTACAATCATAAACATGTTCAAAATAAGTTGTCTAGCAGAGTACCAGAAACTAAATTATTTATTTCTGGAGCTACAGAACTCCAAATTACAAACCGTTAATTTTTATTGAAACTAGATTCATTTATATTATTACCATGAAATTTTCAAATTTTTTGGTCTAGCCAATTAGTACAATTTATTCATTGAAGTTACCCCTGTTACACTACTCAACTGTTCTGACCACTATTCACTACGAATCAATTTTCTCCTCGTACAGAATTCAAAGGATGTTCTCATTTATTTCATTTGAAACTAAACTAATTAAGAATTTCAAGAATATAAATTATATCCCCTAATTATTTTTGTACAATTTTTACTGATTTTTCCAAGTCAGAACAGGGGATCACATAGTCATTCTGAACAAGTCTGTCAAAAACTTAAATATCTCATAATATAGAATTCCTTTGCTTGCTATGTTTATGTTATATGAAAATAAACTCATTAAACTTTAATTTGATATCTCATTCAGTCTCTGATTTAATTTCTACTATTTTTGGTAAATTTTTAGATTCACATCACTGCAACTATCTATAACAGTTTTATTGTCAATTTTGATCTTTCACACTTCAATTGTATTCATCATTTACCCATAACAATATTTCCAATTTCTAATCACATATCGAGCATATTGCTCATAAGTTACACACGTATATACTTACACTTATCATCACAAAGTCATACAAAATTTCATTTAATCAATTTCTCAGTTAAACGCTTCGGAATAATAACAGATACGCGATGGTATCGCACACAACTCACCCTTAAAATCGAAGCTTTCTTGTACACGTAGTGGCCTTCACTTAGCACCACTCATGTGACCTAGCTCGATTGTACACATAATTTTGGCTCTCTTGTACACATGGTGAACACTTAGTACCACCCATGTGACCTGACCAGTTTATCTCGTAGCTCTCTTGCCTACATGGTGTACACATAGTATCACCCATGCGACCTAGCTACATCATAATGTCTCGTAACTCTCTTGTACACATGATGTGCACTCAGCACCATACATGTGACCTAGCTACATACCATCTGTATCATCCAATCTTTCTGAAGGTTCAACCGGGATTTCTCTCTCTCTTTCTAATACTTGATTCCATACTTCCAATAGTCAATTATGATTCAAAAATCAGCTACAATACATAAAATATGCTGAGATATAAAAATATAATAAAGATAATGTATTATTTACATACAAACTTACATACTTTCTCATTTCCATGTCGAATTAATATTGAACATTTAAATCATCATAATTATACTTACTTTCAACACCTCGGCAATCCTAGTAAATATATCAATTTTACATTGAAACATGCATAAATTAATGCTTATTATACATATGAACTTACCTCGATACTAAAACGGCCATTTTACCAACTTTCCTGATTTCTGATTTTTCTCCCATTCTAGGTTCAAATCTCGTTTTTCGGGATCTAAAACATCATATTTTACTTATTTAATTAATGTACTATTCAAAACAGTCCTTAACTCAAACTTTGGCAAAATTACAATTTTGCCCCTAAACTTTTGCATATTTACACTTTTGCCCCTAGGGAATTAAACTTCATCCCTTATTCTTATGTTTTATGACATGCTGATCATTTTTCCCTTCTATGGAAACATCAAATTCTCACCCTAGCACATAGTTACGAACAATAACAACTTTTACCGATTAAGCCGTTTTACTCATTTTTGCTTAAAACTGCTTAGCAAAAGTTGTTTAACATAATTTCAGCCTTCATATTCTACCATAAAACATCAAAATAAACACATTTCACCTGTGGATAATTTTCCAAATATGAACCCTAGCTTAAATTATTGCTAGAATAATCTTAATCAAGTTACCGGGATTCTAAAAACGTAAAGAACTTGAAAAACGGGGCTACAACGGACTTACTATTGATCTTGGAAAGCTTGAAAACCATAGCCATGGCTTTCCCCATGCTAATTTAGGCCTCCATGAAAAAGATGACTCAATTTTGGCTTTATTTTCCCTTTTTATTTCTTTTAATTACCAAATGACTAAAATGCCCTTAAGGCCTTTCTTTAAAATTGTCCTATTCATGCCCATTTTTGTCCAAACGAAATATAATGGTCTAATTACCATTTAACGACATCCTCTTTAAACCCCCATTTCAATCAAGTACTTATGAATTAGAACACATATTTTGCAACTTTTGCAATTTAGTCCTAAAAGTCCAATTAAGCACTTTATCAGTAAAATTACTTAACGATATTTTTACACAATATTTTAATCAATAAATAAACCTTAAAACTTAATCGAAATAAATTTTTGACTTCAAATTCATGGTTCTGAAAACCATCGTTCATTTAGGCCCTAAATCGGGCCACATGAAGAACTTCGCAAATAAGCCCTAATAGGCAAATTAAACATGCAATCTATAAAATTTCTTATCAATACTCTAACACATACATCTAATCACTCGATCAATCATAAAAATTAATCGAAATTCTATCTCAGATTTGTGGTTTCGCAACCACTATTCCATTTCGGCCCTATTTCGAGATGTAACATTTCTCCCCCTTTAGGGATTTTCGTCCCCGAAAATTGTACCGGTAAAAAGATTCAATATCTTTTCTCAATATTTCTTAAACATCTCCAAACAAATTTTCTTCAAAGTAGTACTTTCAAAATCACCCCACTATCAAATTGAAATCTAATATAACTAAGTTTCAACTCGGTATGACCTCTATATTAATCGAAAACTATTTCCAATTCTCACATTTGCTTTCACCTTTTTTTTTAACCAAAAACTCTGCATTTAGCTATTAATACAGCTCAATCATTATTCTTCTGTCTAACTTTATCATTACTAAATCCACATTATCTCATTCACAATCAAAATTTAATTTTTTTTAAAAATTCAGCAATCATATACTTTAAGCATCATACCTGGAGGAGTTAATAAACTAAGTCTAATTTTTCTTTAACTGTAACATTTCAGAATTCAGAAAATCTTCATATTAACCTGACATCTTTTCTGCAACTGAGTTCATTTATTAAACCATTCTCAAATGCTATCACATTGTCAATTAATCTTATTGGAAGGGGGTGAGACTGTAACACTTCTAACTTGCCTCTTATATTTTCATGCATATAACTTAACACTCATCAATATATATAATTTGCTTCAAATAACTCAACATGCATATTCATTTTACACAACCCTCCTATCATCTTATACAAACAAATACACTTATACATGCGTTCATAATTCTCAAATAGAATTACTCATAACATTCATTTAATTTCACAAGTTACACTCATAACATCACACAATTGCCAATCAACATGAACACTTATCATAATATAAACTTTCCCTTCATCTCATCTTTCATATTCCAAGAGAAATTCTTATTCACGACTCATTCATTATCACATAAACATCATGAACTAGTACTCTTACCTTTTACGAGTCTCATTTCATCTTAATATTATCACAGTTATATAATTCACTTTAGATAGACTTACACACATATTCATATTTTAAAACAAATGCACTCAAACATACATTCCACAAATTTGAGTAAATCTATTTATCATATTCACTTAGTCAAATAAGTTAGACACATAATATCATGTCAATGTCAAACGAACATAGATGAGTTTACAACGAGGTAAACTTTCGTTTCTTTTCACTTTTCTATATTTCTCCACTTATGTCTATTTCATTTTACACTTGATCTCATACATATTATTACAAGTCACCAAGATCAATTTAAGTACACCAATATATCCACCAAATTATACGAACTTACTTAACACCTTTTTACACTGTCGATGGTAACTCGGTTGGAAAACACTTCTATCTCAACAGAACTATTTCATCGGGATCGGGAGGCATCACACTATCATAGGTAGGAATATGGCATGTATAGCTTAACTCTTACAAATACTAGGTAAGTTCGAGAACTGACTAAACCATAGCTCTGATACCACTAAATGTAACACCCCTTACCCGTGTTCGATGCCGAAACAAGGTATGAGACATTATCGAACATAATCACTAATTTTCGTATAAAAATCGATTCATAATTTCACTCTAATTTAAAACTTTTTTAAACACATTCAAGCTGTCCCTTAAAAATAGCTTACAAGGCCCATATCATGCTTTAATTCAACCACACACATAGGCAAGCATGCACATTCATAAATTGCATCATTTAATTAATAACATAATCAAGACTATCTACATTAAATGACTTTATACAATAGAGACCATCAAATATCATATGTCAGTACTTTAGGCCAATTCCTAGCAACTTAGTAACAATTTAACGAGTCTCCATACATGCCAAAGACTTAAAAATACTTTAAAACCTTTATATATCGATCAATAGTTAGATAGTGTGATTTAACCTCCGGCGACCTCCAACTCGAGCTAACATCTGAGACATCACAGGAAAAAGGAAAGGAAGGGAGTAAGCATTATAACTTAGTAAGTAAGTATGTAAATATTAATAAACAATACATTATCATACTTCAAATGAAGTCACAATATGTTCCCGAAATATTACCATCACAAACACACACATACTTTCACTGTTACAATCATAAACAGGTTCAAAATAAGTTGTCTAGCAGAGTACCAGAAACTAAATTATTTATTTCTGGAGCTACAGAACTCCAAATTACAAACCGTTAATTTTTCCTGAAACTAGATTCATGTATATTCTTACCATAAAATTTTAAAAAATTTTGGTCTAGCCAATTAGTACAGTTTATTCATTGAAGTTACCCCTGTTTCACTGCTCAATTGTTCTACTCGCTCTTCACTACGAATCAATTTTCTCCTCGTACGGAATTCAAAGGATGTTCTTGTTTATTTAATTTGAAACTAGAGTCATTAAGGATTTCAAGCATATAAATTATATCCCATAATTATTTTTGTAAAATTTGTAATGATTTTTCCAAGTCAGAACAGGGGATCACGTAGTCATTCTGAACCAGTCTCTCAAAAACTTAAATATCTCATAATATAGAATTACTTTGCTTGCTATGTTTATGTTATATGAAAATAGACTCATTAAAATTTAATTTGATATCTCATTCAGTCTCTGATTCAATTTCTACTAGTTTTGGTAAATTTTTAGATTCACGTCACTGCAACTATCCATAACAGTTTTATTGTCAATTTTGATCTTTCACACTTCAATTGTATTCATCATTTACCCATAACAATCTTTCCAATTTCCAATCACATATCGAGCATATTGCTCATAAGTTACACACATATATACTTGCACTTATCATCACAAAGTCATACACAATTTCATTTAATCAATTTCTCAGTTAAACGCTTCAGAATAATAACAAATACGTGATGGTATCGCACACAGCCCACCTTTAAAATCGAAGCTCTTTGTACACATAGTGGCCTTCACTTAGCACCACTCATGTGACCTAGCTCGATTGTACACATAATTTTGGCTCTCTTGTACACATGGTGAACACTTAGTACCACCCATGTGACCTAACCAGTTTATCTCGTAGCTCTCTTGCCTACATGGTGTACACATAGTATCACCCATGCGGCCTAGCTACATCATAATGTCTCGTAACTCTCTTGTACACATGATGTGCATTCAGCACCATACATGTGACCTAGCTACATACCATTTGTATCATCCAATCTTTCCGAAGGTTCAACCGGGATTTCTCTCTCTCTTTCTAATACTTGATTCCATACTTCCAATAGTCAATTATGATTTAAAAATCAGCTACAATACATAAAATATGCTGAAATATAAAAACATAATAAAGATAATGTATTATTTACATACAAACTTACATACTTTCTCATTTCCATGTCGAATTAATATTGAACATTTAAATCATCATAATTATACTTACTTTCAACACCTCGGCAATCCTAGTAAATATATCAATTTTACATTGAAACATGCATAAATTAATGCTTATTATACATATGAACTTACCTTGATACTAAAACGGCCATTTTACCAACTTTCTCGATTTTCGATTTTTCTCCCATTCTAGGTTCAAATCTCGTTCTCTGGGATCTAAAACATCATATTTTACTTATTTAATTAATGTACTATTCAAAACAGTCCTTAACTCAAACTTTGGCAAAATTACAATTTTGCCCTTAAACTTTTGCGTATTTACACTTTTGCCCCTAGGCTCAGGAATTAAACTTCATCCCTTATTCTTATGTTTTATGACATGCTGATCATTTTTTCCTTCTATAGCAACATCAAATTCTCACCCTAGCACATAGTTACGAACAATAACAACTTTTACCGATTAAGCCGTTTTACTCATTTTTGCTTAAAACCGCTTAGCAAAAGTTGTTTAACATAATTTCAGCCTTCATATTCTACCATAAAACATCAAAATAAACACATTTCACCTGTGGATATTTTTCCAAATATGAACCCTAGCTTAAATTATTGCTAGAATAATCTTAATCAAGTTACCGGGATTTCAAAAACGTAAAGAACTTGAAAAACGGGGCTAGAACGGACTTACTATTGATCTTAGAAAGCTTGAAAACCCTAGCCATGGCTTCCCCCATGCTAATTTAGGCCTCCATGAAAAAGATGAGTCAATTTTGGCTTTATTTTTCCTTTTTTATTTCTTTTAATTACCAAATGACTAAAATGCCCTTAAGGCCTTTCTTTAAAATTTTGTCCTATTCATGCCCATTTTTGTCCAAACGAAATATAATGGTCTAATTACCACTTAAGGACATCCTCTTTAAACCCCCATTTCAATCAAGTACTTATGAATTAGAACACATTTTTTGCAACTTCTGCAATTTAGTCCTAAAAGTCCAATTAAGCACTTTATCAGTAAAATTACTTAACGATATTTTTACACAATATTTTAATCAATAAATAAACCTTAAAACTTAATCGGAATAATTTTTTTTACTTCGAATTCGTGGTTCTAAAACCATCATTCCGTTTAGGCCCTAAATCGGGCTGTTACAACAACTTCTGCAAATAAGCCCTAATAGGCAAATTAAACATGCAATCTATAAAATTTCTTATCAATACTCTAAGACATACATCTAATCACTCGGTAAATCATAAAAATTAATCGAAATAAAATTTTCTATCTCAGATTTGTGGTTTCATAACCACTATTTCATTTAGGCCCTATTTCGAGATGTTACATAACCAATCCATTCCCAAAATCACATCAAATTCATCAAATGGAAACAACATCAAGTCAACCGAAAAGCAATAACCTTTTACCATCAACAGATAGTTCTTACAAACTTTATCCACCTTAATACATTGGCCCAAGAGATTTGAAACTTTAACCACAAATTCAGTGAATTCAACAGGTAAATTTTTAACAGACACTAAGTTCGTGCATATGTATAAATGTGTGGAATCAAGATCAATCAATGCAGTAATATCAATATCAAGTTGAGAAAATGTTCCAGTAATAACGTTTGGCACAGAGGCATATTCTCTAGCACGAATAGCATATGTCCTTGCTGGTGCTCGTGCCTCAGATCTAACTGTAGTATCCTTGGTAATACCTTAACTACCACCAGCATTATCGAGATAACGGGGTGGTCTGCCCTTCGAGATAGGATTACTCGACTTTGGAGCTGGTTCTATCTCCTTTTCAACTCTTTCTGGACAATCTCTGAGAAAATGCTCAAGTGAACCACATCCAAAACAAGCTCCACTTCTAGAATGACATTCCCCATGATGAAATTTGTTACAGTGTTTACATTTCAGTTTGGGGTTACCAACACTACCCACACTGGTCACAGATGGAGATGAAGACCTCAGGTTAGAAT
The DNA here is from genome assembly GCA_025698465.1 of Gossypium longicalyx. Lineage (NCBI taxonomy): Eukaryota > Viridiplantae > Streptophyta > Magnoliopsida > Malvales > Malvaceae > Gossypium > Gossypium longicalyx. The sequence continues at coordinate 33,101,176 of CM047006.1, forward strand.
GTTGAGAGCCTCGCTCTCTTCCAGAATATCCTGCTGAGGTGGTAACACGATCATAATACTTCTTTAATTTCTTAAAAGCAAATTATTGTGACTTACTCATAGTTCTTTTTCCAGAAACTCGAGCCTCTCTTTCAGCTTATTTCTTTTCTTTACTTAGTTCCTCAGCTTTGTGTGCTTAGTCAAATAACACTGCAAATTCTCTTATCTCAAAATTCCAATCAATAATTTGATGTCTTCATTTAAACCTTCTTCAAAATGTTTACACATCTCAGCCTCGATTAGAACCCATTCTCTGGCATACTTACTCAGTTGAACAAATTCTTGTTCATATTCAGATATAGTCATGTTTCCTTATTTAAGCTCTAGAATTTCTTTCTTTTTTTGATCCATGAACCTCTGACTAACATACTTCTTCCTGAATTCAGCTTGGAAGAATTCCCATGTAACATTTTCTCTTGGTACCACTGAAGTTATGGTATTCCACCAATGATAAATTGTATCTTTTAGTATAGATACTGCACATTTTAAACATTCAGTAGGCGTAGAAGACAATTCATCAAAAACCCAGATAGTATTCTCTAGCCAAAACTCAGCCCTTTTCAGATCATCATCTGCGGTAGCTCTAAATTCTTCTGCCCCATGTTTGTAGAATTTATCTATCGAAGGCTTAACAATTCTAACAGGTTCAGCACCTTGTGGTACCTCAGGAATCGGTTGAGGAGCAAGTAGGGGAGGTCGTTGTACAGCAGGGTTTATTCTTAAGTACTGTGTAAACCATTCATTCATCATTTGAAAGAAGGCTTGTTTTACCTCCTCACTTCGACCTTCAGACACAGGCCTTTCACTACCAGACACAGACGCAACTCTTTGAACTAAAGCTAAAGCATTGCTCTCAGCTTCCTCGAATTTAGCTCCAGCTCAATTGTATGAAAAGCACATTTAAAATGATTAGCAGTCATCACACTATCACAAGCTATATAATGGCATGTATAGCTAAACTCGTGTTCTCTACGTCAAATCTGAGAATCGGCTAAACCGTAGCTTTGATACCACTAAATGTAACACCCCTAACCTGTATCTGTCGTCAAAATAGGGTTTCAAAGAATTACCAAAACATTCAGAAACATTTACAAATAACTTATGTAAATTACTTGTAACAGTCCGGTTTTGACCTTAGTCGGAATAGCGATTTTGAGACCACATATCCAAGTCAGAAAAAATATTTTAGTATTATTTTCTGTGCCTTTTATAAGTGAATTGACATGTGTGAAAGTTTTGTACAAAAATTTAACTGTTTGTGTGCTTAATTTGCAAAAAGGACCTAATCGCAATGAAAAAGCTGTGTGTTAGATGTTAAAGTTCTTATTTGATTTGGTTTTGTAAAGTAACGGTCCTTATGTTGTTATTTGTCCATTAAGAATGATAATGGACTAAAATAACCATTCATTAAATGGTTTTATAAAGGTTTAATAAAGGGAAAAATAGGTATTTGTTTAATAATTATATGTTTAATAAAATCAAAGCATGAAATTGGCTATTATTCATGTTCATACCCGAAAATAGCAAATAAAATAGAAGGTAAAGAACATCTAGGGTTTGACAATTTCATTCCTTGATTGAGGTATGAGTTTTGTTCGGTTTTTGATAATTTCTACGTTTTTGTAATGTTGCTTCGAGTACTATCTAACCCATGCCTCAATTTCTGATTTTGGTGATGATTTTGAAATGTGCCATTGATGAAACTATGAGTTTTGTGATGTTAATTGATGAATTATGAAAGCTTGATGTTGGGTTTAAATGTGTTGTCTTTGGATTTTTGAGGAAATTGAGTAATTTGGGTTAAATTGTAAAAATTCTATTTTGAGGGGCTAAAATGTGAAATAAATGAAATGTATGGACTTGTATGAGAGTCATGAAAATTCGACTAAGCTTGTGTACAAGAAAATTTTGTGTGTTTTGTAATTTTGTGAATTAGGGACTAAAGTGTCGAAATGTAAAAATGTGGGGCTATTTTGCAAAATGCCCTAATTGTGTATATATGGATTATTTTGAATGATTTGGTGAATAAAAGGGTTAATTTTGAATACATATAGATCAAGAAAAGAGGAATTCAGATTTAAATTGAGGGAAGTCGAAGATTATAGAATAAACGTTCGAGTCGACAACTTCGAGTACGAGGTAAGTTCGTACGTAGAACATAATATTATAAGTACACGTTGCTGTTTTGATTATGCTTAGATTTATAAATAAGTGAGCTGGATGTATTTGATGATGAATTGAAAGTATTTGGCACTAAGTGTGCGATTTAAACTAGCTTCGGCTACTTGAGGCACTAAGTGTGCGATACTGACTTAGCTTCAGTTAATTGAGATGGCACTAAGTGTGCAGAATTGTTCTAGCTTCGGCTAACCTTTATAGCACTAAGTGTGCGAATGTTTAAAGTACGAATAATTGATGAAAAGTCTTAAAATATTCAATGAGAGGTATGTATGAAAGTGAATAAGTAGGGGAAGATTCAGGTATGTACGATACCTGAGTGGTAGATGACATTATGTATGTTAATTTCACTGAATTAATATGGTTATATGGATTGAAAATGTGTAAATACTTATGTGTTGATGTTTTATGTTTTATATAATGTTGATAATTTTAGTACGAGCTTACTAAGCTTTTGAAAGCTTACTTTGTGTGTGTGTTGCATTGTTTTTTAGACATCGAAGCTACTGCAAGCTCAGGGATTGTTAAGGATCGTCAGCACACTATCGAACTTCATTTTGGTACTTTTGAAACTTATACTTTGGAAGTATGGCATGTATAGGCTAGTAGTTGTGGAATGGTGTTTTGTGATGTATATGCTTAGCCATGTGATTTGGTTAGTTTATGCTTAAACTTATAGTTGATAATAGCATTGATAGGTGATCATAATATGCAATTGTGGCATGTCTTAGTTGATCAAAAGAAATGGAAAGTGTTGGTAAGTTTTGGTAGATTTTAGTATGAGATTGAATGATGCATGGAAATAAATGCTTTGATATGCTTTTGGCATATGTTTTGACATAGATTAGTATGGTTTACGAGTATGAATTTGGAAGACTATCATATGATATGATTGGTTTATGCTTTGGTGTTGAAATTGGCTGAAATGGTGGTACAATTATGCTTGTTTTTCTTTGCTTGTAGGTTGATTCAATTGGGGTGGCAAATTGGCTATTCAAATGGCTTAGTTTTGTCCACACGGGCGTGTGTCTCAGCTGTGTGTGACACACGGCTATGTTGCACGGTCGTGTGTCCCCTAGGGTACCCTACAATTGTAAGTCAGGCTCGTACACAGGCTAGACACACGGGCGTGTGGTCTAGTCGTGTGACCTTAATTGGTATGTTGACGTCACAAATAAAATACCCCCTATTTTCGGCACGGCCTAGCACACGGCCTGGACACGGGCGTGTGCATAGACACGGGCTAGACACACGGGCATGTGGTCTGGCCGTGTGGGCAAGTCAGTAGCTATGCCCTATTTTGCCATGGCTTTGACAAATGGGCATGTCTAGACCGTGTGAGGCACACGGTCTGTTCACACGGGCGTGTGACCTTTTAAAGGTTAAAAATTCTTTTATGTTTTGAAACTTTCATATGTTGTCAATTTGGTCCCGAATGGTCCCGAAATCATTCATAACATCCCTTGCTTGGGCCGTCGAGGCCCAATACGAGCATTAGAATCAATTCGGGACTTACTCAGGAACTTTATGAATTTTTCACGACTTTTCAAAATTTTTCCAAGGTGTAGGGCTCACACGCCCTTGTGGTCTAAGGGACACGCCCGTACGACCCTGGGACACGCCCGTGTTGGAGGCTGTGTTCGACCCTATGTAACTCTCTGACTTGCACACACGGCCATGCCACTCGCCCGTGTGCTAGGCCGCGTGGTTAATTAATTCAATTCGAAAATAGGAGCAAGTTTTATACGGCCAAGACACACACCCGTGTTATAGGCTGTGTGGCATACACGGCTGAGACACACGCCCGTGTCTCTGTCCGTGTGCTCAATTCTCAGCATTCTGTTTCTCAAAATTAAGGTACAGAAGACACACGGCCTAACCACATGCCCATGTTACCAGGCTGTATGTCACATACGGTCTAGACACATACTTGTGTGTCTACCTGTATGGACAAAATGAAGTCATTCCTAGCTTCATTTCTCACCCAAAATTTCACTCAAGACCTGCACTTGAAACACACATCCAATACTAACTAATTCAAGCATTCAAATTGGGCAATTTCCATCATTCACAAAGCATATCATAACAAGCATACATGATTACAACCTTACCTTTGTTTAACTTTGGCATTCACAACATTGATTACATATTCTTAACATAACACATGTGTATATATATATCATAAAAATCTACTTAGTCATAACAAAATGAACCATTACTAGCCATTCCAATGGCTAGGTTACAAAATAACATTTCAAGCCACTATTGGCCAAGTTGTCCTATACATGCCATTATACCAAAATGATTTTACTAAATGTACCCAAAATGACTAGTTGATAGTGTGACGATGCTTTAATAATCTTCCAACCTTCACGAGTTTCCCAACACTATAAAATAGGGGAAAAATAAATAGAGTGAGCATTACATGCTTAGTAAGTTCATATAATGGAAACTAAACTTACCAATCCCATTTATTAAATCAAAGCTTACAATAACAAGTTTTCCATCCATTTGGCTAAATTGCCTAAACACATGCATTCAATCAAACATGTTAGTCACCAAAAACTTCATATAAATCAAGTAACATAGATGAGCTCATCAAGCAATATTCTTTCAAGTTATTATTATTTCATCCCAAGAATTTCATGCCATGTCAAGAGTTTTATGTCCGTTGAATCACTGAATTTCGATGGATGCTTAAGAGTTTTATGTCAAGAGTTTCATGCCACATTAATAGCAAGCGTAGGTAATGCTAGGTCTAATAAGCCTGAATGCCAACACTTTGGTAGATGACATCCCCGTGAATTTAGGATGAATAACCGGGCTTGTTCTAAATGTGGCTCCTAAGATCATTTCATTCGAGATTGCCCAGAAATGGTTGACAAAGATAATTTTTAGAATACAAGATCGAGTAACACTACTGCTAGAGGGAAACCAGTGAGAAATGCGAGAAATGGGACCAGTAGCAATGGAATATCCAAAGACTCAACTGTGAGATCGAAAGCTAGAGCACCTGCGAGAGCTTATGCTATTCGTGCTCATGAGGATGCGTCCTCCCCTAACATGATCACTGGTACAATTTCTCTTTATGATACTAATGTAGTTGCATTAATTGATCCTAGATCGACTTATTCCTATATTTGTATGAATTTAGTATCTAGTAAGAATTTTCTTGTTGAGTCTACTGAGTTTGTGATTAAGGTGTCGAACCCCTTAAGCCAGCTTGTTTTAGTTGATAAAGTTTGCAAGAGTTGTCCTTGAATGATTCGGGGTCACTGTTTTCCGGCTGACTTAATGCTTTTGGCATTTGATGAGTTTGATGTGATACTTGGAATGGATTGGTTGACTCTGTATGATGTCATAGTGAATTGTAGACACAAGGTTATTTAATTGAAATGTCAAAACAATGAAACTCTTTGGGTTTTGTCGGGTGAATTACCTATTGTGATTTCGTCGATGTCGGCTTAGAGGTATGTAAGAAAGGGTTGTGAAGCATTTCTCGCATATGTACTGAATACTAAGGTGTTTGAATTGAAGATCGAATCTATGCCAGTAGTTTTTGAATATCCGGATGTGTTCCCAAAGGAGTTGCCAGGGTTACCACAAGTCAGAGAGGTGGAGTGTGCTATTGATTTGGTACTGGGGACTACACCGATATTGATAGCTCTGTATAGAATGGCTCCAACAAAGTTGAAAGAATTAAAGTCTCAGTTATAAGAGTTGACAGACAAGGGTTTTACGAGATCGAATTTTCTCCCTGGGGTGCACCGGCATTATTGTTAAGAAGAAAGATGGATCCATGAGACTTTGTATCGATTATCGTCAACTCAACAAGGTTACGATAAAGAACAAGTATCCTTTATCGAGGATTGATGATTTGTTTGACCAATTGAAAGGGCCAATACTATTCTCGAAGATAGATTTTAGATCTGGTTATTATGAGCTGAGAGTTAAAGACTCGGATGTGCCAAAAACTGCATTTAGAATGAGATATGGGCACTATGAATTTCTTGTTATACCTTTTGGATTAACTAATGCTCCTGCTATTTTTATGGATTTGATGAATCGGATCTTCTGACCGTATTTAGACAAGTTTGTAGTTGTATTCACTGATGACATTTTGATTTCTTCCTGAGATGAGTTTGAACATGCCGAACATTTAAGAATTGTATTGCAGACTTTGAGAGATAAGAAATTGTTTGCTAAGTTCAGGAAAAGTGTGTTTTGGCTCTACGAAGTCAGATTTTTAGGGCATGTTGTCTCTACGGAAGGTATAAGGGTTGATCCGAGTAAGATTTCGGCAATTGTTGATTAGAAACCATTGAGAAATGTATCCGAGGTTAGAAGCTTTTTGGGCTTAGCTGGGTATTATCGATGTGTTGTTAAGGGATTCTCGATGATTGCTACACCCATGACAAAATTGTTACAGAAAAATGTTAAGTTTGAGTGCTCGGAGAAATGCCAAAAGAGTTTTGAATAGTTGAAAGCATCGTTAATGAGGCACCGATGTTAGTGCAACCTAAGTCGAGAAAAGAGTTTATGATTTTCAGTGACGTGTCATTGAACGGTCTTGGATGTACGTTGATACAATAGGGAAAAGTGATAACTTATGCCTCGAGACAGTTGAAACTACACGAAAAGAATTATCCGACGCACGACTTGGAATTTGCTGCCATTTTGTTTGCTTTAAAGATTTGGCGACACCATTTATTCAGTGAGAAGTACCACATCTTTACCGATCATAAGAGTTTAAAATATTTGATGACTTAGAAAGATTTGAATTTGTGACAACGGAGATGGCTCAAGTTGTTGAAAGCCTATGAGTTGGTAATCGATTATCATCTGGAAAGGCGAATGTAGTCGCTAATGCTTTAAGTAGGAAATCTTTGTTTGCTTTAAGAGTAATGAATACACGACTGACTTTATCTGATGATGTCTCAATTATAGCTGAGCTGAAAGCTAGGCCGGTATTTCTTCAGCAAATTTGCGAAACTCAGACAAGTGACAAAGAACTTCAAGCTAAAAGAGTTCAGTGCGAATCGACTAGTGATTCAGATTTTCAAATTGGAGTTGATGATTGTTTGATGTTCCGAGGAAGGATTTATGTACCGGGCGATACCGAGCTTATCCAGAAAATTCTTCACGATGCACATAGTAGTTGTCTATCTATTCACCTAGGAAGTACAAAGATGTATAATGATTTGAAGAAATTATATTGGTGGTCAGGTATGAAACGAGATATTTCTAAATTCGTAGCGAGATGTTTGATTTGTCAACAAGTAAAGGCTGAACACCAAGTACCTTCGGGTTTACTTCAGCCTGTGGTGATTCTTGAGTGGAAATGGGATAGAATTATGATGGATTTCATAACTAGATTACCTTTGACTCCTAAGAACAAAGATGTTGTTTGGGTTGATGTTGATAAATTGACGAAATTGGCTCACTTTATTCCGATACATACCGGCTATTCACTTGACAAGCTAACTGAATTGTACATAGCTGAGATTGTTTGATTACATGGGGTGCCTATTTTTATTATTTCAGATAGAGATCCAATGTTTACATCTCAATTTTGGAAGAAGTTGCAAGAGGCTTTGGGCACAAAGTTGAATTTTAGTACCGCATTTCATCCGCAGACTGACGGTAAATCTGAAAGGACGATTTAGGTACTCGAAGATATGCTTCGCTATTGTGTTTTAGAGTTCGAAGGTAGTTGGGAAAAAATCTACCTTTATTTGAATTTGCTTATAAAAATAGTTTTTAGTCGAGTATAAAGATGGCACCGTATGAGGCATTGTTTGGTCGTAAGTGTCAAACTATGTTGTATTGGACCAAGCTTGGTGAGAGACAGATTCACGGGGTTGATTTGGTTAGAGAAACCGAAGAAAAAGTGAAAATAATTCATTATTGTTTGAAAGGAGCTTCGGATAGACAGAAATCGTATACAGATCTAAAACGAAAGGAAATTGAATTTCAAGTCGGTGATAAGGTATTTCTAAAAGTGTCTCCATGGAAGAAAATTCTTAGATTTGGTTGCAAAGGCAAGCTGAGTCCTCGCTTTATTGGTCCGTATGAGGTTATGGAATGGATAAGACTAGTGGCTTATCGGCTAGCTTTACCATTAAAATTAGAGAGAATCCACAATGTGTTTCATGTGTCTATGTTGCAATGGTATTGATCAAATCCATCTCATATGGTTTCACCAACTGAGGTTGAGATTTGACCTGACATGACTTATGGTGAAGAACCGATCAAGATCCTAGCATGGGAAGTTAAACAGTTGAGACATAAAAATATAGCGCTAGTCAAAGATTTGTGGCAAAGACATGGGGTCAAAGAAGCTACGTGGGAAATCGAGGAAGCCGCATGAAAAGAATTACCCAACGCCTGATTTAGAATTATCTGCTACTGTGTTCGTATTGAAGATTTGACACCATTATCTTTTTGGTGAGAAATGTCATGTTTATTCAGATCACAAAGTTTGAAATATTTGATGACTTAGAAAGATTTGAATTTGTGACAGTGGAGATGGCTAGAATTGCTAAAAGATTACGAGTTAGTGATTGACTATCATCCGGGAAAAGCAAATGTTATTGCTGATGCTTTAAGCCAGAAATCTTTGTTTACTCTATATGCAATGAATACTCAGTTGGTTCTATCTGATAACGGCTTAATTGTAGCTGAGTTGGAAGCAAGACCGTTCTTTTATAGTAGATTTTTGAAGCTCAGAAAGTTGATAATGAAATATTAGCAAAACGAGATCAATGTGATTCGAACCCTGATTCAGAGTTTCAAGTTAATTCAGATGATTTTGAACGAAGCACATAGCAGTCGTTTATCTGTTCATCCGAGAAGCACAAAAATGTATAACAATTTGAAACAGCTCTGTTGGTGGCATGGTATGAAACATGACATTTTAGAGTTCGTGTCTAAATGTTTGATTTGTCAGCAAGTTAAAGATGAGCATCAGGTACCGTCTGGTTTATTGTAGTCGATTATGATTCCCGAATGGAAATAGGATAGAGTGACTATGGATTTTGTTTTGGGTTTACCCCTATCTCTGAGTAAGAAAGATACAATCTGGGTTGTAGTTGACAGATCGACAAAATCAGCTCATTTCATTCCTGTGCGTACAGATTATTCGCTTGACAAGCTTGTTGAGTTGTATATTTCCGAGATTTTGAGATTACACGGAGTACCTATTTCTATTGTTTCGGATAGAGATCCGAGATTCACATCGAGGTTTTGAAAGAAATTGCACGATGCACAGGGTACAAAATTACATTTTAATATCGCGTTTCACCCATAGATGGAAGGTCAATCCAAGCGAGTTATTCAAATACTCGAGGATATGTTACGTTGTTGCATTCTTGAGTTTGAAGGTATGTGGGAAAAATATTTGACATTGATTGAATTCGCATATAACAATAGTTTTCAATCGAATATTAAAATGGCACCTTACGAAGCTTTATACGGTCAGAAATATGGAAAACCTTTGTATTGGACTGAATTAAGTGAGAATAAGATTCACAGGGTTGATCTGATTAAAGAGACCGAACAGAAAGTAAAAGTGATCTGTGATAGTTTGAAAGTAGCATCAGATCGTCAAAAATCATACACAAACTTGAAACGAAAAGACATTAAATTTCAGGTCGGGGATAAAGTATTTTTGAAAGTATCTGTAACATTCCATATCCGTTACCCAAGCCGAGGCGGTATATAAGGCACTACCTAACTTGATCTCATGCATGCAACCCATCTTAATCGCCAAGACTCAACCCAAATTAAAACTTTTTCAATTTCTACTTTAAACCTCTTAATATGGGCCTATGAGGCGTAAATCGACCATTGGAAACCATTCGGAATCCTTTCGAGTTCTTATCTAATCTATGCAAACTTTGTATTTAAAACAGGGCACACGCCTGTGTGAAAGGGTAACACGCCCGTGTGACCACCTTGACATGGTCGTGTTGATGGCCCGTGTGTCTCACACGACCTAAACACCTAGGGACACGCCCATGTCCTTTACTCATGTGGCCAATTTATGTACACAATTTCACATAATTCAAGTGCAGACTTCACACGGCCTTGACACACACCCGTGTCCTTGGCCTGTGTTGCTCACACGGCTTTGACACACCCGTGTGAGAAAACTTTAGTATTCTGTTTCTGAAGTCAGCACACCCAACATGTCACACGGCCATTGCACACGCCCGTGTGCTAGGCCATGTCCTCCACATGGCTGAGACACATGGTCGTGTCTCTACCCGTGTGTTTATTACCATGCATACTGACTTGAAATTTTTACGTGCAGGGGACACACGGCCTCATCACACACCCATGGGACTGACTGTGTGTCACACACGACCGTGTGCTTACCCGTGTGGACAAAATAAGGCTATTTACCAAGCCTAATTGCCACCCTTATTTACATCAATTAACACAAACTCAACCAACACCAATTCTAGTCTATACCATACAACCAATTCAACTACTATAGACATTCTTTCATAAGGCAATTTACTGAACCCAAGAAATACCATCTTTGCATATAATCAAAATGAGTAATAGTCAACATCAAGGCTAAATACAAAATGTGGGGCTTATCCCAAGCCTACACCTCTGGCCAATGATTAAGGACACAAAATAATCAAGTCTAAGCCCTATACATGCCATATTCAAAAATATAAATCCAACCATATCGAAGGGTTCAGACGATAGTGTGATCGATATCTCTGACTCAAAGTGATCCTTGAGCTAATTAGATGGCACTATAAGAAAATGGAAAGAAAGGAGGGTAAGCATAAAAGCTTAGTAAGTTGCATATAAATAAATATACAACAACAATTCACCAATAATCATCATGCTCATAACGCAAGGGTAAGCATAAGTATGACTTACTCATTACCATCCATTCAAGCCATATGCTCTCTAATGAGCTCATTTCTCATACATACCAATTAGGTACCTGTACCACTCACAAAATGGTTAAGTTTTCATTATTAACTCACAAACATATACCGTTGAACCATTCAGAACACTACCGGTCATTCTATAGACCTCAAACTTGGGGTAAGGTGCCGATGCTATGTCCTAGACATAGTCTTACACTGGCTCACATCTCAAGTCGAAGCCATGTCCCAGACATGGTCTTACACTGACTATCATTATCGAGGCTGATGCATGTCCCAGACACGTCTTACACCAGCATTCATCTCAATGCCAATGCCATGTCTTAGACATGGTCTTACACTAGCTCTCATAATGTGGCTGACGCATGTCCCAGACATGTCTTACACTAGCTCACTCAAGTAACCCAAATGTCACAGCTTGAATATCCGGTTTATTTCCTAGTGTTCCAATGGGAATTCTACCATCTCTTTGTCCTTATGCATTCTCAATACACAATCAAGCAATTCATGCTATATCCATTGAATGACAATTTAACACATATATTATTAATATAGTTGTATTATTTACATACAACTTACCTCGGTTTACAAAATGTACTCGACTAGTCGGTTTAGTCGATTTGCTCGGCTTTTCCCCGGTCTAGGTTGAAATTTGACAAATCTTGATCTATAATAACAAAATGCACTCATTTAGTCACTAATTACAATTATGCAATCATAAATTCACATCTTTGGTAAAATGACCATTTTGGCCTAGACTTTGGCAAAATGACCATTTTACCCTTATGCTCAAAAATCGATTATTATCAAATTTCCTCTTATCTTAGGCCTAGTAACCCTTTCTACTTTTATAGCAACCCCAAAATTCCACTATTTCACACACTTATCACCTATTTTGCAACTCATGCAAAATAGTCCCTTTGGGTGTTTTCATGCTAATACCTTTCACAAGAGTTGTTTAGAACTCTTTTAAGACTGATATTTTTCCATAAAAACTCAGAAAACATCACAAGTCCATTCATGGAAAAACCCTAAACTCTTAGTCATCTTGCAATATAGACCCCTCATTTGGAAGCTCATGCTTCAAGGGTCTCAAAAATGCAAAGATCATCTACTAAGGACATGGAAATCACTTACTTGTTGAGGTGATAAGTTGCTAGAATTTCAAAGCTTAAAAATCCCCTCTTTTACTGATATTTTTGGTGGAGAGAAGGTGTGGAGAAGAAAGAAAATAATAGCTAAGCTTTTAGGCATTATTTTATCACAAAATTATGTCATCAAATCACCTAATATTGACTTTTTGACTAAACTTGTCTCCAATGGCCGGCCACCTTGTTTCTAGGGGTCTAATTGCTCATTAAAGGCCCCTCAATTTTAGTTCTCTAGCTATTTAACACATTTGGGTACTAAAATATAACTTTTTCCCTTTTTGCGATTTAGTCCTTTTTCGCAATCGGTCTCGCAAATATCAAAATTAACTCACCAAAATTTTCATACACTAATATAATCATGTTATAACCTCTTAATAATAAAAATAATTTTCCAAAATTAAAATTTGTGGTCCCGAGACCACTGTTCTGACTAGGCCCTAAATCAGGCTGTTACAGTATCTCCGTGGACGAAAATACTTTGATTCGGTCATAAAGGTAAATTGAGCCTGAGATTCATCGGGCCGTATGAAATTATCGAATGAGTTGGACCAGTTGCTTATCAACTAGCATTGTCGTCTGAGTTAGAAAAGATTGATAATTTATTTCATGTATTGATGCTACAAAAGTACAGATCCGATCCTTCACATTTTATTTCCCCGACAGAAGTTGAGATTCAGTCAGATTTATCATATAATGAAGAACCGATCAAAATTTTAGCTCGTGAGATGAAAGAGCTGAGAAATAAAAGAATAGCATTAGTAAAAGTGTTATGGCATTGACATGGGGTTGAAGAAGCTACGTGGGAACCCGAGGATGTTATGAGAAAGCAATATCCAAACCTATTTATTGGTAAGATTTTCGAGGACGAAAATCCCTAAGTAAAGAGAGTTGTAACAGCCTAGTTTTAGCTAAATCGAAACAGTGGTTTTAGAATCACAAATTTGAAGTTGGAAAATTATTTTAATATTATTTTTGGTATTTATAGTATGTGAAAATTTCGTGAGCTAATTTTATCGTTTAATAGCTCAATTTAAGGAAAAGGACTAAATCGCGTAAAATGCAAAAGTTACATTCAACTTGTTCAAAGTGCTTAATTGTCGTGGATTATTAAATGACAGGTCCTTATTTTGTAATTAGACCATGATTAGTGGAATTTGATATAAATGGCCAACCGTTAAATGTTTAGTTAATGTTTTAATTAAGGGTAAAATAGTAATTTAGTTATTAAGGTTAAATTTAGTTAAAACAAAAGACAAAATTGAGTTCATTTTTCTTTCTTATTGGCTGAATATACAAAGAAAATAAAGCTTTGGAGAGCATTTAGGGTTTGGCACTAATCTAGCTTGATTAAGGTATGTTTTGAGCTCGGTTTTTTATGATTTCTATGTTTTTGAGATCGTTGCTTCGTGTTTTAGCTAGCCCATGCTTCAATTTTTGAAAGTGTTAATGATTTTGAAAGTTTCCATTGATGAATGTTTGGGTTCTTGAATGTTTGATGATGGAAAATGAGTATTTTTTGATAGATTATTATGTTTTATAAAGTGATTTTTAGTGAAATTACATAAAAGGGATTAATTTGTGAAAAGAGGAAAATGTGTGGTTAAATGTGTAAAGTGCCCCAAATTGTGTGCTTTAGATGAAATTGAATGAATTGAGGAATAAAAGAGTTAATTTTGAATTTATATAGATCCAGAAAGAAAGAAATCGGATTTAGATCGAGGGAAATCGGAAGTTATCAAGTAATCAATCCGATTCGTCTATTTCGACTACAAGGTAAGTTCATAAGCAAATAAATGTTTTTATATTGAAATATATGTAATTACTTGTCATTGAAATGCTATGAATGTTGAACAAGTAAATACGAGCAAGAATCGACGAAGTTACGACATCTAAAAGTCCTATACAAACCTTAGGAATAGCATAGGATACGAATGTCATGACATTAGGTTATCGAGTTATGATTACATGTAAGACTATGTCTGGGACACTGGCATTGTATTGTGATTACGTGTAATACCGTGTCTGGGACATTGGCATCATATATTGATTCGTGTAAGACCCTGTTTGGGACAGTGGCATCGATATATGATAACATGTAAGACCATATCTAGGATATGGCATTGTACGAGCTTATGTGATTTTCGAGTATCCTTAACAATTCTGAGTGGTTCAACGGGCAAAGACAAGTCGAGAAAGAATGTGTTAATGAGTTAAATGACTCAGGTACATACGAGATTCATACGAGTATTGGAAAGTGAAGTATTTGACGAATTCAATAGTGAAATTGAATATGTATACCATGAGACAGGTTTGTGATCATGTATGTGATTAATTATGCTTAGCATATTTGAATTGATATATAAATGTTCATATGATAGCTTTATTTGTACATGGCTTACTAAGCTTTTAAAGCTTACTTTGTGTGTTCTTTTCATGTTTTATAGATTATCGAAGCTAGCTCAAACTCAGGGATCGTCGGGAAACATCATCACACTATCGATCATCTCGTTGGTACTTTTGGAGCTTTGTACATATATATGATATATGGCATGTACAGGCTAGTGTCATTTTGGTATGTTTTGATTTATGATTTTAGCCATGAGATTTGGTTTGTAATTAATTATGTGTATGGCCATTTGAGTTGGTTGAATTATATTGGCAAGTGATATATGTGATGATTTTGGCACTTGAATTTGGTATGTTTTTTAATATGAAATTAAGTAGTTGATATGGTTGAATATAGATGACATGATATATGTATGAATTGGCATGTTTTGGTTGCCTATTTATGTGTTGAGTTAGTACCAATTTGGGGTGCTTTGTGTGCATGAGAGTAGGGTAGCAAATTGGATTTTCAAATGGCCTATTTTTGTCCACACGGGTAGAGACACGGACATCTGTCTCAGCCGTGTGCAACACACGGTTATGTCACACGGTCGTGTGTCCCCTGGGGTACACTTCGATTTAAAGTCAGTATACCCTACAGTTTTGACACGACCTAGACACACGGACGTATCTACTGGCCGTGTGTGGCACACGGGCTGGCACATGGGTGTGTGGTCGGCCGTGTGACCCAAGTCAGTCACCCCCTAGATTTCACACGGCCTAGCACACGAGTGTGTCCTTGGCCGTGTGGTACAAGTCAATATGTATGCACTATTTTCACATGGCCTATGACACAGACGAGTCTGGTCGTCATGTGAGGCACACGGCCTGTTCACACGAGCGTGTGACCCTTAAATTAAAGAAAATTTTCTATGTTTTTCCAAAGTTTGAAAATGTTATCGGTTTAGTCCCGAACCACTTCTAAGCATGTTTTAAGGCCTCATAGAGCATTATAACAGACAATGTGAATGAGTTGAATGTATTTTGATTATGAATGTGTATATGTATGAATTATGTTGTGATTAATCGGTAATGCCTCGTAACCCTATTTGAAACACCCCTTACCCGTACCCGACGCCGAAATAGGGTACGAGGTATTACCAGATCATAATACATACCATTAAATAAAACCGAGACAAAAATATGGCATCCAATTAGATCATGAATCATTATAACATATGCCTTTAACAATATTAGCCAATTTCAATGGCTTTGTACAAAATAATCACAAATCATCAGAACTAATATTTTATACCTAGGCAATTATGACACGTAACAAAATAACTAAGCCTACTATACATGCCATAATTCAAAATGTTTAGTTCAAATACCAAAAGTATTGATAGTGCGGACAGATCTTCAACGATCTCTGACTCCCGTGCTAGCTGGATGACACTATAAAACAAAAGAGAGAAAAGAAAGTAAGCTTATAGCTTAGTAAGTAAGTATATAAATAATGAATAAGGAATCCAATATGTTCACAAAATAACTCAACCATATCTATTTTTAATTTCACTATTTACTCCAATTTGATCAAGCTGTCCCTCTTGCGTCATGTTCACTGAATAAATCATAACTCGAGTTACGAAACTCAAAATTCAAATCCGTAAAATTTTCCTGAAACTAGACTCATATTACTTCTTACTAAAATTTTTTTTAGAATTTTTTGTTTAGCCAATTAGTACAGTTTATTAGTTAAAGTTTCCCCTGTTATACAGCTTGACTGATCTGACCTCTGTTCACTACGAATTGGTTTTCTCTCTATACAAAAGTCAAATTTCCATGAAATTTATTTCATTTAAAACTAGACTCAATAAGGAATCTAGGAAGATAAACTATATTTCTTAATTATTTTTTTTACAGTTTTTAATGATTTTTCAAAGTCAGAACAGGGGATCACATAGTCATTCTGAACAAGTCTCACAAAAATATAAATATCTCAAATTATAGGATCCCTTTACTTGCTCTATTTCTTTTACAAGAAAATAGACTCATTAAGCTTTAATTTCATATCTCATTCATTCTCTAATTAAATTCTTACTCTTTTTGGTGATTTTTCAAATTCACGTCACTGCGACTGTCCAAAACAGTATTATTGCTAATTCACTCTTTCACACTTTCTTTGTATTAACCTCATTTTAACATGCATATCACAATTCATTTTCACCACATTTCATACATCACAAGTATAGGTCCATGATTACAATGTCACCATAAAATCATCCCGTTGAACACTTCGGATCAATCCTCAATACTTGGTGGTTTCAGCACATAGCTCCACCCATCATATTTCACATAGTTCGGCTCTCTTGTACACACGGTGAACACTTAGTACTACCCATGTGGCCTAGCCAATTTATCTCGTAGCTCTCTTGTCTACATGGTGTCCTTCACTTGGAACCACACATGCGACCTAGCTACATTTATCCTCTCCCGTAGCTCTCTTGTCTACATGGTATACATCCCATATCACACATGTGTCCTAGCTACCACATAGTATCTCGTAGCTCTCTTGTACACATGATGTGCACTCAGCACCATACATGTGACCTAGCTACGTACCATCTGTATTATCCAATCTTTCTGAAGGTTCAACCAGGATTTTTCTCTCTATTACTTATTTTCATTCTTCCAATAGTCGATTATGATTCAAAATCAGCTAAAATATATATAATATGCTAAAATATAAAACGTAAATAAAGATAATGTATTATTTACATACAAACTTACCTTGGTGCAAAATATGGAAATTTTGCAATTTGGTCCAAAATCTTTTCCTTCCCCCGTTCGAGGTTGATTCCACGCCTTTCTTGATCTATAACAACACATTTAGCTCATTTAACACTCATACTATCTATTTCAATCCAAAAATCATATTATGGAAAAATTATGTTTTTGCCCCCTAACTTTTACAAAATTATGATTTTGCCCCTAGGCTCGGAAATTTAATTTCAGCCCTTATTCTTATGTTTTATGATATGCTGATCATTTTTCCCTTCTATGGCAACATCAAATTCTCACTCTAACACATAGTTATGAACAATATGTATTTTTACCGATTATGTCGTTTTGCTCGTTTCCGCTAAAAATCGCTTAGAAAAGATCGTTCTCCTAACTTTAAACATTCATATTCTACCATAAAACATCAAAATACATGCATATTATTCATGGGTAAATTTTTAAACATAAACCCTAACTCGAAATAATGGTAGAAATAGGTAAACTGAGCTACGAGGTTTTCAAAAATGTAAAGAACATTAAAAATAGGGCTTGAATGCACTTACTATTGAGCTTGAAAGCTTGGAAAAAAACCCTAGCTATGGTGAACATACAAGGTTCGGCCAATGAAGAAGATGGATGGACAAAATTTTGGCTTATTTTTCCCATTTTATTTCTTTTAATTACCAAATGACAAAAATACCCTTAAGGCCTTTCTTTAAAATTTTGTCCTATTCATGCCCATTTTTGTCCGTATAAAGTATAATGGTCTAATTGCCATTTAAGGACCTCTAATTAAAACCCCCATTTCAATCAAGTACCTTATGAACTAGAACACACATTTTTCACCTATTTCAATTTAGTCCTAAACATCAAATTAAACACCTAGTCATAAAATTTTCAACCTCGGATTCGTGGTTTCGAAACACTATTCCGTTTTGGCCCTAAATTGGGCTGTTACACTATTCTAGCTAAGAATACAGGTTAAGGGTGTTACAAATTTAGTGCCCTTAGCCCAAAATTGAAGAGTCTCCATAGCTAGGGTTTTGGCCAAGCTTCCAAGCTCGATTGTAAGTCCGTTGTTGTCCCGTTTTTGATGATTTTTATATTTTTGAGATCATTGTAACTTGATTTATCTATTTCAAGGACTAATTTGAAAGAAAATCAAAGTATAAAATTTTACCCACGTTGAATAATTGTGTATTTTAATGTTAAATTGTAGAAAATGCATGTTGGGTGTTAGATAAACAACATTTACCAAGTGATTTTTGATGAAAATGTCAAATAGGGACTTATTTGTAAAAGTTATAAAATATGTGTAAAAATGTGAATAAATGAAAATTGTGGGTTGTTATGTGCAAGGAATAGGTTCGGCTAGGCTTGGGTGTGATGAAATTGAATGAAAATCATTTTACGACCCTAGGGACCAAAATGTAAAAAAGTTGAAAAGTTAGGGGCAAAAATAAATTTTTGCCATAAGGTGTTTTTGGGATTAAATTGAAAAATGTGATGATTGAATGAGATAAATTTGATATTATAGATCAAGAAAGACAAGGTTTTGACCTAGACTAAGGAAAAAATAAGGTTGTGGACTAATTCGAACTATTAGCCATTCTGTACCGAGGTAATTTCGTATGTTAAAAATAAGCTTTAGAATAATTGTATTTAAATGCTTTAATATTGCATGAATTGTATGTTTGATTATGTGAATGAGTATAATTCTACGAACGAGTTTGACAACGATTCGGCAAGTGAGAAGTCCCGTTGAACCTTAGGAATAGATTAGGATACAAGTGACATGTCACTAGGGTTACCATGTGTTATGTGATTATGTGATCCGGGTGCTAGTCTTGTACGTTCTACAGGTGGCTGAGTATACCGGTATATGTTGCGATTATTTGATAGCTTGTGTGACTAGCACCGAGTAGCTACGTCTCAACTGACAGCTTGTGTGAGCAGGCTCGTTGATTAGCTCGAGAATGAGCAATTATGCGATATGAGATTGAGGTAGCATTGGCTACATATGTGGCAGTTAGTGTGCAAGATTCCCAAGTATCCGACATTATTATTCTGAGTGGTTCACGGGTATGTCAAATATGAGAATATGTATAAATTCATTTCAAGATGGTTCAGCTATGTACATAAAACCCGTGTTTATTAAATGCTTGAAACGATGAATAGGAGGTAAGTTTGTGGTGGAACGAGTTCTGATCATGAGACTGTGGTAAATTTACTTTTAATTATGTTATAATGTTTAAATGTTATATGCATGGTAAGGTTGCTTATTTCTTGCATACGGGCTTACTAAACTATATAGCTTACTCTATTTATTTTCCATGTTTTATAGTGTTGCCAAGCTAACTCGAATCGGAGATCATCGGAGATTCGAATCACACTATCAAACTCTCATTTTTAGGTATTAATGATCCTAGTATTTTAGAAGTATGGCATGTATAGGGACTTGGTCATTTTGTTATATATGTCATTATGATTTTAGCCAATGTATTGGCTTGTAATTGTCAAAGGCTTAATTTGATATTTATCCATGTAAATTGGCTTATTTTGGGTAACATGGTTGTAAGCCTAAGTATATTCATATGTGTGCCAATGTCTTTAGTGATATGGTCATGGTATGCTTGGTGAATAATGGAATGTGATTCATAGCATGAATGTGAAATGTTTGGAAATGTGATATATTGATGAGATGATAAATTTGTGCACAATTAGGTGCCTTGAAAGTAGTAAATTGAGGCTTAATGAATGTGAGATTTGCATGATTGATTAGAGCATAATAAATGTTGTCAGTATGCTAGATGTTGCTATTGTATTGGCATGTGTTGATTATAATTGTGGGTGTTTTGGTTGCCCAAGTATATTATGTTTTATACCATTTAATTAGTGTATGTGTGCGTGTGAATAAGGGTGGCAAATGGCTTGGTAGATGGCCTTTATTTTGTCCACACGGGTAGGCACACGGGTGTGTGTCTAGGCCGTGTGTGTAACACCCCTAACCCGTATCTGTCGCCGAATTAGGGTTAAAAGCATTACAGGACAAATCAGAACATTTTACTAACAATTCGTAGACTTCATCCAAAATAGTAATCATATATCATAAAAGAGTCCCTTAAATAGGTCATCGATACCTTAAACATGCATTAGAAAGGGATCGAGACTAAACAGAACTCACATAAAAATTTTGAAACTTAAATAAATTTCATAAGTTACAGATGTCACACGTCCGTGTGAACAGGTCGTGTGCCTCACACCGCATTAGATACGCCCGTGTGTCTGGACCGTGTCAAATTAGGGCATTCATAAAGACTTAATCACATGGCCACAACACATGCCCATATGCCTTGGCCGTGGTCGAAACAAACTTGGGTCACACGGCTAGCCACACGCTTGTGTCCTTGGCCGTGCTCAAGACTGACTTAAAATCGTAGGGTACCCCAGGGGACACACGGTCGTGCAACATCACCGTGTGTCACACACGGCTGAGACACAGGCCCGTGTCTCTACCAGTGTGGACAAAAATAGGCCATTTGAAAAGCCAATTTTCCACTCAATTTGAGTCAAACCTATAAGCATCAAGCCAAGCAAATTTGCACTATAATTTCAGCCAATTTCAATACCAAAACTTACATCATTAATGCCATATTATAATAAACCAAATTCAAGCTTATAATCTATACTCAATCATATAAAATCATAAGCCAAAGTCATATTAAATCATATGTTTCATAACTCCAATTCACCTTATCCATTCACATGCCAAAATCTTACCAAATTGACCATTTTAATAGGCCATTGAAGCACATCAAAACATACCATTTATGACCACAAGCATATACCAAATTCATTCATAATCTCAACCATAACCAAGCCATATCACATGGCTGGATATACATATCACAAAACAGAACCAAAATCCTCTAGCTACACATGCCATACTACAATAAATACATTTTCAAAAGGTACCAAAATAGAGTTTGATAGTGTGGTGATGATCCTTGACGATCCCCGAGCTCCCAATAGTTACAATATCTATAAAACAATGCAAACACACACAAAGTAAACTTTCAAAAGCTTAGTAAGCCATATACAAATAAACTTAACAAATAACATTAATTCATTCATATAATTTGAGGCAAAATACATTCACTTAAACATATATCTCTTATATTTCATTTGAACATGATTCACATATATATATTATAACTCATTCTCATACTTATATCATATATTTACCAAGGTACATATACTTAACTTTCAATCTCAAACATGGTATACAATTCAAACGTGCCTGAGTTGGATACAAATTCACATAGTCATCTATTTTCTCAGAATGCCTGTTGAATCGTTCAAAATCGTAAGGATATGTGGATAGCTCGAAAAGCTCGTACAATGCCAACGTCCCAGACGTGGTCTTACATGTAAACAAATATCGATGCCACTGTCCCAGACAAGGTCTTACACGAAATCAAATACGATGCCAACGTCTCAGACGTGGTCTTACACATAAATCATAAGTCGATACCAACGTCCCAGACGTGGTCTTACACGAAAACACATATCGGATCCTATGTCATGACATATGTATCCTAACTATTCCTATGGTTCGTACGGGCTTTTCGGACGTCAGAACTTTGTCGATACTTTCTCAGATATCTCATATTCAAGGCATAAAGCCATTCATCATTATTCAATAGCATATAAGCATAAATAAACCATTTCAAATACATTTATTCATATATAGACTTACCTCATACGAATTTGGATAGACAGAATCGGCTACTTGACGACTTTCGACTTTCCTGATATAATTCTGTTTTCTTTAGTTCTTGATCTATATAAATTCAAATTTAACTCTTTTATTCACCAAATCATTCAAATACATCCACAAACACGTATTTAGTGCATTTTACAAATTAGCCCTCATATTTTCATATTTTTATAATTTAGTCCTTAATTCACAAAATCACAAAATACAAAAAAATTCTTTGTACACATGCCTAGCCGAATTCTCATAGTGTTCATACAAGTCCATATATTTCATTTATTTCATATTTTAGTCCCTCAATTTAAAAATTTCACAATTTAGTCCAAATTACTCAAATTCAACAAAAAATTCAAATACAAAATATGTTAACTCAAAACATATCTTTCATTTACTAAAAACTAACTTCACAAAGCTTATAATTTCATTAATGGCTCAACTCAAGATAATCAACAAAATCAGAAATTGAGACATGGGCTTGATAGTATACTAAGCAACGATCACAAAAACGTAGAAATTATCAAAAACTGAACAAAATCTATACCTTAATCACCAAATCAAAGTGCCGAACCCTAGAACTCTTTTTCTTTCTTTTTATTTTGATACATTCGGCCAACAAAGATGATAATGGCCTTAATTTTATGTTTGTTTTATTTTTATTAACATTAATAAACATTTTACCATTTTACGCTTCATTAATAACATATAAAATTTCATTAACCATAGGCATTTATGTCCATCCACTATTCAAATGGTCTATTCACAACATAAGGACCTCTCATTTACAAAGACATAACAAATAGAAACAATTAACATATGGCAAGCAACTTTTACAATTTATGTGATTTGGTCCTTTTATCAAATTAAACATACAAACGATTAAATTTTCACACGAAATTTTCACACATACTAATTCACATATTATAATCACAGAAAATAATATTAAAATATTTTTTTGACTTAGATCTGTGGTCCCAAAACCACTATTCCGACTAGGGTCTAAACCGGACTATTACAATTCTCCCCCTTAGGATTTTTGTCTCCGAAAATCTTACTGTTGAATAGATTCAGATATTGTTGTCTCATAGCATCTTTAGGCTCCTGCGTAGCCTCTTAAACACAGTGTCAATGCCACAATACTTTAACTAACGGAATTTTCTTATTTCGTAGTTCTTTAACTTTGTGAGCTAAGATACGGATTGGTTCCACTTCATAGGTCATATCAGACTGATTCACAATCTCAAACGGAGAAATTACATGCGAAGGATTGGATTTGTATCGTCAAAGCATTGATACGTGGAACACATTATGAATCTTTTCTAATTCAGGTGGTAACAACAATCTATAAGCAACTGGCCCAATACGCCTGATAATCTCATACGTCCCGATAAACCTTGAACTCAATTTGTCTTTTCTGGCAAATCGGAGTACTTTCTTTCATGGGGATACTTTCAAAAACACTTTGTCGCCCATTTCAAATTCAATATCTTTTCGTTTCAAATTTGCATAAGATTTCTGACAATCAGAAGCTATTTTCAAACTATCTCGGATCACTTTTACTTTATGTTCAGCCTCTTTTATCAAATCAACCCTATGTATCTTATTTTCACTTAGCTCAGTCCAAAACAAAGGTGTACGTCATTTTCGACCATATAAGGCTTCATACAGTGCCATTTTTATGCTCAATTGAAAACTATTGTTATAAGCGAATTCAATCAATGGTAAATACTATTCCCACGTACCTTCAAACTCAAGAATGCAACATCTCAACATATCCTCGAGAATCTGAATAATTCACTCGAATTGACCATCCGTCTGTGGGTGAAAAGCAGTACTGAAATACAATTTCGTACCCAAAGCCTCTTGCAGTTTCTTCCAAAATCGTGAAGTGAATCTCTGATCTCTATCTAACATAATAGATAAAGGTACCCCATGCAATCTTACAACATAAGAAATGTATAACTCAGCTAACTTATCAAGCTAGTAATCAGATCCTACCGGAATAAAATGAGCTGATTTCGTCAATCTATCAACTACAACCCAGATTGCATCTTTCTTTCTTGGAGATAGGGGCAATCTCAAAACAAAATCCATCGTCATTCTATCCCATTTCCATTCCGAATTCATAATCGGTTGTAACAAGCTAGAGGGCACTTGATGTTCAGCTTTAACTTGCTAACAGATTAAGCATTTTGCAACAAATTCAAAGATATCATGCTTCATACCAAGCCACCAATAAAGTTGTTTCAGATTATTATACATATTTGTACTACCCAGATGAACAAATAAATGACTGTTGTGAGCTTCATTCAAAATCATCTAAATGAATTATGAATTTCTTGGAACACAAATTTGATCTTGTAATCTCAGAAAATTATCTTTATCAACTCTGAATTCTGAATCAGAATCTAAATTACACTGAGCTCGTTTTCTTAAAATCTCATTATCAATCTTCTGAGTTTCGATAATTTGTTGAATGAATAACATTCTCGCTTTCCATTTGGCTAAAACTAAACCATTATCGGATACAACCAAATGAGCATTCATCGCAAGCAGAGCAAATAGTGATTTTCGACTCAAAGCATCAGCAACAATATTTGCTTTTCCCAGATGATAATCAATAACAAGCTCATAGTCTTTTAACAGTCCTAACCATCTTCTCTATCGCAGATTCAAATCTTTCTAAGTCATCAGATATTTCAAACTCTTCTGATTAGAATAAACATGATATTTCTCACTGAACAGATAGTGGCACCAAATCTTCAATGCAAACACAATCCCAGCTAACTCAAGGTCGTGCGTCGGATAGTTTTTTCTTGCGGCTTTAACTGTCTCGAAGCATAAGCAATGACTTTGCCTTTCTACATCAAAACACATCCCAGACCATTCAACGAAGCATCACTATAAATCACAAATTCTTTACCCGATTCGGGTTGTACCAACACTGGAGTTTCAGTTAATAGGGCTTTCAATTGATCAAAGCTTTTCTAACACTTTTTAGACCATTCAAACTTCACATCTTTCTAAAGCAGTTTCATTAATGGAGCTGCAATCATCGAAAAGTCTTTTACAAACCGTCTATAATAACCAGCAAGTCCCAAAAAATTACAAACTTCGACGACATTTCTCAGAGGCTTCAAATCCAAAATAGCTGAAATTTTGCTCAAATCGACTCAGATACCTGATGCTGATACAATATGGCCCAGAAAATCGACTTCTCTAAACCAAAATTCACATTTGCTAAACTTCGCATATAATTGCTTATCACACAAAGTCTATAATACTATTCTCAGATGCTCGGCATGCTAGGACTCATCACGCGAATAAATCAATATGTCATCAATAAATACAACATCAAATCAATCTAAATAGGGTCTGAAAATTCTATTCATCAAATCCATAAAGATAGCAGGTGCATTAGTTAATCTGAAAGGCATAACTAAGAACTCATAGTGGTCGTACCTTGTTCTGAATGCAATTTTTGGAATGTCTGAGTCTTTTACTCCCAACTGATAATAATTGGATCTCAAATCTATCCTCGAAAATACGGTAGCTCCTTTCAATTGATCAAACAAATCATCAATTTGAGGCAGAGGGTATTTATTCTTGATAGTCACTTTATTTGACTGACGATAATCAATGCACATTCTCATCGTACCATCTTTCTTTTTCACAAACAGAACTGGTGCACCCCAATGTGAGAAACTCGGTCTAGCAAACCTTCTATTGGTCAATTCTTGCAACTGAGACATTAATTCTTTTAATTTGGTCAGAGCCATTCTATACGGAGCTTTCAAAATTGGAGTAGTTCCCGGTATTAGCTCAATGCCAAATTTAACTTCTCGTATCGGAGGTAATCCCGAAAATTCCTCTGGAAACACATCAGGAAATTCATAAACAACAGGCATTGATTCAACTTTCTTTTCCTACATTTTCAAATCAATCACATAGGCAAAATAGGCTTCACAACCTTTTCTCACAATACTGAGAGCTTTCATTAACGAAATCACAGCTGGTAACCCATTTAAATCACTGGATTCAATTCGAACTATTTCATCATTCTTACATTTCAAATCAAGTGTTCTCCGTTTGCAATTCACAACAGCATCATGCAACGTTAACCAATCCATACCCAGAATTATATCAAACTCATCAAAAGGTAATAACATCAGATCGGCCGGAAAACAAATGTCTCAAAACATTAACGGGCATTTCTTGTAGACTTTATCAACCAAAACACATCTGCTTAGGGGGTTCGATACTCTAATCACAAATTTAGTAGACTCTACAGGAAAAGTTTTATTGGATACTAAATTCATGCATATATACGAATGTGTTGATCTAGGATCTATCAAAGCAATCACAAAAGTATCATAAAGTGTGAAAGTACCAGTTATAACATCTGGAGACGAAGCTTCCTCATGAACTCGAATGGCATAGGCTCTGGGAGGTGCTCTAGCCTAGGATCGAACAGCAGTGTCTTTAGTCCCTCTTTGACTACCTCTCACATTTCCTGTATTTCTAGGAGGTCTACCACGAGATGCATTGCCACTTGGCCTTGAATTTTTCACAATTTCTTGCTCGACAGACTCGGGGCACTCACGGATAAAATGGTCTAATGATCCACATTTGAAACAAGCCCGATCATACAATCTACAATTGCCAGGATGTCTTTTACCACAGTGTTTGCACTCAGAGCGATCAGATCGAACATTTCCAACACTGGCAACAGATGTAGCGGGAGCTCTGAAACTCAAATGCGATCTCGTATGATCTCTACTTGCATGTCCCACATTAGCCTTTGAACGGCTATAATCATCTTGAAACGTCTTTGATGCAGATTGAAATGACTTGCTCGATGATCTCTTTCGCGCTTCTCTAGCTTCTGAATCAGCTTTTCTTCCTCTTTCCCGAGCTCTTCAGTTGTACATGCTCGTTCAACAAGCACTACAAATTCTTTGATCTCAAGAATCCCAACTAACAAATGAATATCTTCATTTAGACCATCTTAAATCTTTTGCAAATTATTACCTCAATTGATACACATTCTCGAGCATACTTAGTCTTACAAATTCTCGCTCGTATTTTGTAACAGACACACGGCCTTGTTTAAGCTCAAGAAACTCTTTGCATTTTTGGTCGATAAATCTCTGACTAATGTATTTCTTTCGGAATTCAACTTGGAAGAAATCCCAGGTGACTCGCTCTCTTGGAACCACCGATTCAAAGTCTTACACCAGTGATATGCCGTATCTCTCAGAAGTGAAACGGCACATTTTATGCATTCATCCAAATTCAAAGACAATTCATCGAACACTCGTATCGTGTTCTCTAACTAGAATTTGACTCTTTCAGCATCATCATTCGTAGTAGCACGGAATTCTTCGGCCCCATATATTCTAAATTTATCAATTAGAGGCTTATTTAACTAAGTCTGATTAGCTTGTGGCATAACAGGGACTTGTGGAGGATTAGCCGGGGTTGGGGGTTGTTGAACAGTCAAATTAGTTCTAATGTATTGACTGAACCAATCATTCATCATTTGATAAAAGGCTTGTCTAGCCTCTCCACCATGGCTACTCGCAGCCGGTCTAGAATCGGATTGCACTGTCCCTTGCATGGGATAGGCACATTACTCTCGACATCATCAACTACGGCTCGCTCGAGATCCATTTGCTATATAAAAACACATTTTCATTGTCAGGATTCATCACAGTATCGCATTCCATAAATATGATATGTATAGCTAGACTTGAATACGCTACATTAGTCCTAGAATCGATTAAACAGTAGCTATGATACCAATCAAATGTAACACCCCTAACCCGTATCAGTTGCCAAATTAGGGTTAACGCCGTTACCAGACAAACCAAAACAGTTTACCAACAATTCATAAACTTCATCCAAAATCGTAATCATACATCACAAAAGAGTCCCTTATCTAGGTCATCGAGACCTTAAACGTGCATTAGAAAGGGGTCGGGAATAAACTAAACTCACACAAAATTTTTTAAACTTAAATAAATTTTCTAAGTTATAGAGGTCACACGCCCGTGTGAACAGGTCGTGTGCCTCACACGGCATTACACACACCCATGGGTCTAGACCGTGTTAAATCAGGGCATACATACTGACTTAATCACATGGCCACAACACATGCCCATGTGCCTTGGCTGTGGTTGAAATTGTCTTGGGTCACACGGCTAACCACACGCTCATGTGCCTTGGCCGTGCTCAAGATTGACTTAAAATCATGGGGTACACTAGGGGACACACGGTCGTACGACATGACCGTGTGTCGCACACGGCTGAGACACACGCCTGTGTCTCTGCCCGTGTGGACAAAAATAGGCCATTTGAAAAGAGAATTTGCCACCCATTATGAGTCAAACCTACAAGCATCAAGCTAAGCACATTTGCACTATAATTTTAGCCAATTTCAATACCAAAGCTTACATCATTCATGCCATATTATAATCAACCAAATTCAAGCTTGTAATCTATACTCAATCAAATAAAACAGTAAGCCAAAGTCATATTAAATCATATGTTTCATAACTCCAATTCACCTCATCCATTCACATGCGAAAACCTTACCAAATTAACCATTTTAATAGGCCATTGAAGCGCATCAAAACATACCATTTATGACCACAAGCATATACCAAATTCATTCATAATCTCAACCCTAACCAAGCCATATCACATGGCTGGATATACATATCACAAAACATAACCAAAATCCTCTAGCTATACATGCCATACTACAATAAATATATTTTCAAAAGGTACCAAAATAGAGTTTGATAGTGTGGTGATGATCCTTGATGATCCCCGAGCTCCCGATAGCTACGATATATATAAAACAATGCAAACACACAGAAAGTAAGCTTTCAAAAGCTTGTAAGCCATATACAAATAAACTTAACAAATAACATCAATTCATCCATATAATTTGAGGCAAAATACATTCACTTAAACATATATCTCTTATATTTCATTTGAACATGACTCACATATACATATCATAACTAATTTTCATACTTATATCATATATTCATCAAGGTACATATACAAACCTTTCAATCTCAAACATGGTATACAATTCAAACGTACCTGAGTCGGATACAAATTAACATAGTCATCTATTTTCTCATAATGCCCGTTGAACCGTTCGAAATCATAAGGATACGCGGATAGATAAAAAAAGCTCCTACAATGCCAACGTCCCAGACGTGGTCTTACATGTAAACAAATATCTATGCCACTGTCCCAGACAGGGTCTTACTCAAAATCAAATACCATGCCAACATCCCAGACATGGTCTTACACGTAAATCATAAGTCGACGCCAACGTCCAAGATGTGGTCTTACACGAAAACACATATCTGGTCGTATTTCATGACATATGTATCCTAACTATTCCTATGGTTCGTACGGACTTTTCAGACGTTGGAACTTTGTCGATTCTTTCTTAGATATCTCATATTCAAGGCATAAAGCCATTCATCATTATTCAATAACATATAAGCATAAATAAACCATTTCAAATATATTTATCTGTATATAGACTTACCTCATACGGATTTGGATAGACGGAATCGGCTACTCGACGACTTTCGACTTTCAGCTTTCCCCGATCTAATTTCGTTTTCTTTAGTTCTTGATATATATAAATTCAGATTTAACTCTTTTACTCACCAAATCATTCAAATAAATCCACAAACACACATTTAGGGCAATTTACAAATTTTGCCCTCATATTTTCATATTTTTACAATTTAGTCTTTAATTCACAAAATCACAAAATACACAAAATTTCTTTGTACACATGCCTAGCCGAATTTTATTAGTGTCCATACAAGCCCATATAATCCATTTATTTCATATTTTAGTCCCTCAATTCACAAATTTTACAATTTAGTCCAAATTACTCAAACTCATCAAAAAATTCAAATACAAAATATGTTAACCCAAAAAATATCTTTCATTTACTAAAAACTAACTTCACAAAGCTTATAATTTCATCAATGGCTCAACTCAAAATCATCAACAAAATCAGAAATTGAGACATCGGTTTGATAGTATACTAAGCAACGATCACAAAAACGTAGAAATTATCAAAAATCGAACAAAATCCATACCTTAATCACCAAATCAAAGTGCCGAACCCTAGAAATCTTTTTCTTTCTTTTTATTTTGATACATTCGGCCAACAAAGATGATAATGGCCTTAATTTTATGTTTGTTTTATTTTTATTAACGTTAATAAACATTTTACCATTTTACCTTTTATTAATAACATATAAAATTTCATTAACCATAGGCATTTATGTCCATCCATTACTCAAATGGTCTATTCACAACACAAGTACCTCTCATTTACAAAGACATAACAAATAGACACACTTAACATATGGCAAGCAACTTTTACAATTTACGCAATTAGGTCCTTTTATCAAATTAAACATACAAACGATTAAATTTTCACACGAAATTTTCACACATACTAATTAACATATTATAAGCACAAAAAATAATATTAAAATATTTTTCTGACTCGGATTTGTGGTCTCCAAATCACTATTCTGACTATGGTCTAAACCGGACTGTTACAGTGTGTGACACATGGTTTGTCCCATGGGCATGTGTTTTGGCCGTGTGTCTCGTGCACCTAAATTTTGATAAACAGAATGCTCAAAATTGAGCACACGGGCAGAGACACAGGCATGTGTCTCTGCCATGTGAGGGACACGGCCTCAGACACGGGCGTATGTCCCGAGTGTGTAAAGCCTGCACCTATTTTATGAAATTTTAATTACCCACATTATAACACCCCTTACCTGTACCCGAGACTGGGACAAGGTACGAGGCATTACCATAAAATAGGGCATCTCCGAAAAATACGGGTCATAAAATTTCACTCCAAAAAAAACCAATCAAACAAATTCATATTGTCCTTATTATGGACGTACGAGGCCCAAAACATACATTAAAAGTAATTCGGGACTAAACCGAGAGCTTAAGAAAATTCTAAGAAAATTTCTAGGTTTAAGCCTCACACGCCCGTGTAAAGGCAATGCACACGGGCGTGTGCTTTGGGACACGCTCGTGTCCCATGCCCATGTGGAATTTCTAGAATTTATTTTTCATTTCAAACCTACAAGGGTTTTCACACGGTTGAGCACACGCCCGTGTCATCGCCTGTGTCCAAAAGCCTAGACATTCTATTTATGACATCATCATTCATTTAGGGGCACACGACCAAGGCACACGCCCGTGTACTAGGCCGTGTCCTTCACATGGTTGAGACACACGGTCGTGTCTCAGCTCGTGTGTTTACTACCATGCATACTGACCTGGAAATTTTTGGTGTAGAGGACACACGGCAATTCAACACACCCATAGGGTAGACCGGGTGTCACACACGGCCTAGACACATGCCCGTGTGTCTACCCGTGTGGATCTTTTTGGAGGCTATTTTCCAAGCCAATGGTCACCCTCAATCACTCATATATTCAAACACACTTGATAACATGCAACATGACATATTTATGCACTCAAATACTCCACACCTTAGCACTCTCACATCTTCATAATGTCATCTTATTGCACACTCATTTATTACACCATTTAAAGGCATTCCACACCAATTTCATGCATTATTAAACTTATTACGATAACTTCAATTTCTGTATTCATACTCATAGTCATTTTAAGTCATTAGGTCATCCTTTAACCTCTAGCATTTAATCCACACTTTACCGTACATTCATCAATCAACAACATATCACATTATTACCATGCACTCACCAAGCAATAACATATCCTACCCTCAAAACACTAACACATGCATGCATGGGTAATTAGATTACAAACCAAATGATTAAATATAAGCCATATCACATGGCCCTTACAAAAAGAATCATCATCATAAGCCTTCACAATTTGGCCAAATAGCATGACACATATCACAAAATGACCAAGTTCCTATACATGATATACTCAAAATAATAATTTCACTATACCCAAAAGTCTTTTGATAGTGTGATTGAATACTTCGACAGCTTCCGATCCCCGAGCTAGCTTGACGGGACTACAAAAGATGAAAAAGAGAGAGGAGTAAGCATTAAAGCTTAGTAAGTCCACATGCAAATAATATGCGATAGTGGTAAACAATTAACATGCAAAAACATGATAACATATACATAAAGATTATTCTTCAGTCGAACCTCTTTGCTTACTCATTATATACAAATACATACTTGCTCATCTTAAATCGATCTTTATTAAAGCATTACTCATAGGTTTAGCATACGTACCTGTACTCATAGTAGAGTATCGATAACCATACCACTTTCATATGCCCTCCTTGGGACTTCATTACAATCATTACATTACTCGTTGAACACTCGGAATACTATTGGATACGCGAAAACCTTACACATAAGTGCCACATATACAAACATAATCGAAACTACCACATAACATATAACACATCCATAATGAACTTGGACCCCTCAACGAGCTCGGATGTTACATGTCACATTGGAGTCAGTTCTGAAAAGCATAGATTTATCAGAAAAGTTCATTTGTTTAAAACCTTGTTTGGGATCCTTTGAAAATTTGATTTGTTTAATCTACCTTCCAAATTTCAGGTTCGTTTAATAAAACATGACTTATACTAGGTTGTTATTACGTTTTAAAGCATTTATCATTTCGGAAGCTTTTAAATCAAGTTATGTAGTATGATAGTTGAAAATCATTTGCCTTTTGAAACCCGAATCCTACGGCTAACAGATATAAGTCATTTTAATAAAATCCCCAATAAGAATAAAAACTAAAAACAGCATTATTACATAAAATACCCCAAATAAAGCTACTCTTACTAAAATCAAAACGAAACTATAAACAGTGGTGTGGCCATCTCCTAGTCCCTCGCAGCATTGACCCGCCTAAGGATTACCTGCACAGTTAAGCAGAAAAGGGTGAGTTTTGAAACTTAGTGTGCAATCCCTATTTACTAAATAGTCAAACATACAGTTTAGTGTGCAATCCCTATTTACTAAATAGTCAAACATACAGTGTTGAATAGTCTGGACTTAGGCCCGTATCAGTAGCAATATCACTGTAGGCCATAGCCCATTACAGTAGTGGTAACAGTGTGGGCCTTAGCCCAATACAGTACAGTATCAGATATGCATAAAGAGATCCTACCCAACCATCCTCTACACTCCACTCTGTCCAGCTCTACACTCCATGTGGGGAATAAATCGACCCACCCATCCCTACACTCCAGAATAAAGTACTGGAATCAACACTAAAGTATTTGCAGCAGAGCTGGCAGTATAGGCTTATAGGCTTTCAGTACACTTCCTCCAATATCATACATCCCACCCCATGCAATGCATCATAATATAAATGATCATACGATAAGAATGACATGCTCAAACAGTCATACATCACACAGGGGTATTTTTGTCATTTACCTTATAGGGGTATAACAGTCATTTCATAAAGTAGGGTTTAGGTATATTGACCGGCCCAACAGTAGGTCCACAGTCGTCTCGTACGACCCGTGAAACCTTAACAGTTAAACAACAATAATGGCCCAAGCCCATAATACGGCCTATGTGGGCAGACACGCTTGTGTGGCCCAAATTAGCCCAAATAATGGCTTTGGCCGTGTAAACAACACAACAAGCCCAACAGTACCCACACTTCCGTGCGGTTGCCCATGCGGGGCCCACACGACCCATTTTGGCCCAACGTGGCATTTACCAATCTACGCCCACGAGATCACTCGTGGTGGTCTCTACAGTCTCATGCTCGCATCTATATGCTTAAACGACAACATGGACGAACGTAAACCCTCATGGAATCAACGATAATTGTTTTTCGGCTTTTACCGTTTAACGATGGAAGCAGTGTGATTACACACCTGGTTGCAAAAACAAACAAATTAGCCCACGTACTCTACCAACCACAACAGAAACTTTGGTTAACATCCATCATACGCGTTTAAAAGAAACCCTAACTTAAACTTGTTCCAAAAGACTACTTACTAACGCCTTGCTTGAACGAATGTGGTTACAGCCCACTTAGAACGCTGACAAAGGTCAATATCAGACACTTGATGATTATCGACAAAACAACGCACCCTATAAACATACAACTTACACAAAGGTTGAACATTGCATAGCAACCCAAGAGGCATGGAAATTAGGCCAAGATCAAAAACCCCAAACCAAAGTGCCTTAGTTAATAAAAACACCAATGAATAGTGATACCTTAGAACGAGAGACAAGAGGAAAATTTCGATCGCTCTTAGAGTCCAAGCAAACACCCTCATTCCACGAGTGATACTACAACCCGAACAATGAGTACCATGATCAAAGAACGAAGTGATAAAATAGCATTTAGGGAGAAAAGGAAAGGATAACCGAAAAACAGAGTCAATAGATACTTACCAATTGATGTTTTGCTAACGCAAAAGTGATTGAGTGAAAAGGAGAGAGAAAACTGAATCTAGGAAAAGATGGGAGGGTAAACCACCAAAAACTCGAGAGAGAGAAGTAGGAGAGGAATGGTAATGGAGGCTAGGAAAGAGTTTGATAGAATGAAACAGAGTTCGACTACAAAAGGGGAAGTGTTCAGCACACAAAACCAATTTGAGCAAAGAAAAGAATTACAGTAAGGAGAGAGATGGGAAAAGAGAATAAGCCGACTAAAGAAAGAACAATATAGGAGAGCAAACCAAAACACCCGAGTGACCACAGTTGGTATTCGGCCACCAAAAGAGCAATACTCGAAAATGAATGACCAAAAGATAATCACTACAGAGAACCAAAACTCCAACACTCATTCGGCACCAAGAGCAAAAGTGACCGAATATGAACAATAGGCTTTCCACTTTTGTCATGACACTACCTCACACCTCAACCTTCCCTATTTTCTTCCTAGAAACTCTCTCATTATCTCTCCTCAAATCCCTCAAACAACCCATTCAAACTCCTTTCAAACTCTCATGACCAATTCAACCTTAGATCTCAGTCAACCCTAACTACCAACCCTGTGAGAGCAGCAAAATATAACTCCCTTGCGGACAAGGTAGCTTGAACTCAAGACCCCTTAGGCACACCCACACGCTACTTACCATCAAGCTACAAGAATTACATTGACATGCTTTACTTACTTAAATTTAAGAGTCCATATCAATACGCAAGGGTTAATTGAACAAAAGACAAAAATTTGCTAAAGCCTAAGTTTGAACCCAAGACTTCTCACACTTCTCAGGACACTTAACCACTAAAGCAAGCAAGTATTTATGCACACAACATGCAATTAAATACTAGAGATTTAGGGCGTTACAACTCTACCCCCTAAAAGAAAATTTTGGCCTCAAAATTTACTTAATCAAAATAGATGAGGATATTGTTGTCGCATCACCTCTTCGGATTCCCACGTGGCTTCCTCAAAACTGTGATTACGCCATAGAACCTTCACTAGTGGAATCGACTTCCTCCTCAAAACCTTTACATCATGGTTTAAAATCTGTACCGGCTCTTCTTCAAAGGTTAGATCTGGGCTAACCTCAATCTCCTTAGTCGAAACAATATGCGCAGGATTAGAACGATATCGTCTCAACATAAAAACGTGGAACACATTATGAATCCTGTCCAACTCTGGAGGTAACTCAAGTTGATAGGCAATCAGTCCCAGACGTTTCACTATACGATAAGGTCCAATGAATTTAGGGCTTAACTTACCCTTGCGACCAAACCTCAATACTTTCTTCCACGGCGAGACCTTTAGAAAAACTAAGTCCCCCACAGAATACTCAATCTCCTTACGCTTCAGATCTGCATATGACTTCTGTCTGTCTGATGCTACCTTCAGTTAATCCCGAATCAGTCTAACTTTATCTTCAGTATTAAAGATCAATTCAGGACCCAACATATGCTGCTCACCCAACTCAGTCCAACACGATGGAGTACGACACCTACGACCATAGAATGCCTCGTAAGGTGCCATCTGTATGCTAGACTGGTAACTATTGTTATATGCAAGCTCTGCTAATGGCAAATAGTCCTTCCAACTACCTCAGAAGTCAATTACACAACTGCCATGTCCTCCAGTATCTGAATCACCCTCTCCGACTGATCGTCTGTCTGAGGATGGAACACAGTACTGAAGTCCAACCTTGTACCCATTGCTTCGTGTAACTTCTTCTAGAACCGAGTCGTAAAGCGAGGATCTCTATCGGATATGATGGAAACTGGTACCCCATGCAGTCCCACAATTTTAGACACATACAACTTAGCCAGTTTCTGCAGTGAGTAATCAGTACGAACAGATATGAAGTGGGAAGATTTCATCAATCGATCTACAATAACCCATACTGAATCCTTTTTAATAGGTGTTAAGGGCAGCCCACTAACAAAGTCCATAGTTACTCTCTCCCATTTCCAAAGCAAAATCATAACAGGCTGAAGCAACCCTAAAGGCAACTGATGTTCCGCCTTAACCTGCTGGCAAGTCAGAGACTTACTCACAAAATCAGTAACTTCCCACTTAAGTCCTAGCCACCAATATAACTCTCGAAGGTCTCGGTACATTTTATTACCACCAGGATGCATAGCGTAAGGACTACTATGCGCCTCTTGCAGTATAGACTGCCTCAAATCAGTATGCCTCAGTACACAAACTCTCTCACAGAAATAAAGCACCATTTCACTATTGAGCCCAAAATCTGAAGTTCCCCCTTCTTAATTTGTCGAAAACGGGAACCCAATGACTCATCCTCTAACTACTTACCTTTAATCTGCTCAATCCATCTAGGTTTAACTTGAAGTTCGGCCAGTAAACTACCATCATCGAATAAACAGAGACGAGAAAACATCGCCCTTAAATCAGTAACAGCCCTACGGCTCAGTACATCGGCTACCGCATTAGCCTTTCTAGGATGGTATCAAATCGAACAGTCGTAATCCTTAAGCAACTCTATTCATCTACGCTGCCTAAGGTTTAACTCCTTCTGGGTGAGGAGATACTTGAGGCTCTTATAATCCGTGTAAATGATACACTTCTCACCATACAGGTAATGCCTCCAAATCTTCTATGGAAAAACCACCACTGCCAATTCCAAGTCATGCATCGAGTAGTTCGTTTCATGTGACTTAAGCTGACGAGATGCATATGCCACCACCTTACCCTCTTACATTAACACGCATCCCAAACTAACATGTGATGCATCGCTGTAGATAGTGAATTCCTTCCCAGATTCTAGCTGCATCAAGATAGGGGCCTCAATTAGAATTTTTTTAAGTTTCTCAGAACATTCCTGCTGCTTATTAGTCCAGTTAAACGATACCCCTTTACGCAACAACTTAGTCAGAGGTGCAGCAATCAATGAAAACCCCTCAATAAACCGTCTAGAATACCCTGCCAATCCTAGAAAACTTTAAATTTATTATATCGACTTCGGTTGCTTCCAATCTAGTACCGCTTCTATTTTCCAAGGATCAACCCTAATCCCCTCAGCAGATACCACATAACCCAAAAAAGTTACCTCACGTAGCCAGAATTCACACTTGCTAAATTTAGCGTATAGTTGCTTCTCCCTCAAAATCTGCAGAACAACCCAGAGATGTGCATCATGTTCCTCTGCAGTCCTTGAATACACCAGAATGTCATCTATAAACACCACTACGAACAGATCCAGATAGGGCTGGAACACTTGGTTTATCAAATCCATAAAAGTAGCTGGTGCATTAGTCAGCCTAAACGACATTACGAGGAACTCGTAATGACCATAACGAGTCCTAAATGCTATATTGTATACATCTATTTCCTTGACCTTCAATTGACGATACCCCGATCGGAGATCAATCTTAGAGAAGACCGAAGCTCCTCAAAACTGGTCAAATAAATTGTCAATCCTTGGTAGGGGTACTTATTCTTGATAGTCAATTTGTTCAGCTGCCGATAGTCAATGCACATATGCATAAGTCCATCCTTCTTCACAAATAAAATTGGTACTCCCCACGGAGACACACTAGGGTGGATGAACCCTCGATCCAATAACTCTTGAATCTGAGCCTTAAGCTCTATCAACTCCTTCAGTGCCATTCAACAATGGGCGATAGACACTGGAGTTGTACCAGGCAAGAGCCCTATCCCAAACTCAACTTCACGGTTAAGAGGTAACCCCAGTAGCTCATCAGGAAAGACATCTGGAAACTCCTTAACTGTTCTGATATCCTTAACAGATAAAACTTCAAATCCAGAAGCACTAACATAGGCTAGATATGCCTCGCAACCCTTATAAACCAACTTTTCAGCTCTAAGCGCAGAAACCACATTTGAGACATAGTTCTGACGCTCCCCAATCACGACCACCTCGTCTCCTTCTACAGTTTTCAAGACCACCCGCTTAACAGGTCAATCCAAATTCGCCTGGTGCTTAACTAGCCAATCCATACCCAATATCAAGTTAAATTCCCCAAAAGGGACTTCCATCAAATCAGCTAAAAAGATCATTCCTTGAACCTCCAAAGGTACATCCTTAAACAATTTGTTCACTCTCACTGACTGCCCTAGTGGACTTAACATAGTGACCTCGTTCGTAGTGTTTTCACACATCACACACAAAGTCTCAGACACAGTGCATGCTATATAAGAGTACCTAGACCCAACATCAATCAATCTAGTGTAAGGTATATGATGAATAAAGAACGTACCCGTAATAACGCCTAGGGCATCTCCATCTTCTCGACGACGTGTAGCAAAAACCAGTATTAGCTGCCTCACCTTAGTACGACCTGCACCTCTGTCCGATGCTACACGTCCATGGCCCATACTATTTCCTCCCCTAGCCTGATCACGGCATCTCGGTGGCTACTGAAAACCTCTCTGTGGCTGAACAGTACTCACACCAGTAGCTTGCATCTGATCAGGTCTCCATGGACAATCCCTGGTACTGTGCTCCGTAGTTTCGCACCTGAAACATGCCCCTATCCATACCCAGTACTCGCTCTGATGTCGCTTCCTGCAAACAGTACTAGGTTGCGACCCAAAAGTAGCAACAGGGGCCCCGACTCTAGCTGGCCCATCAACCCTGGCCTTTTTCTTAGGCCCTACAGATGAACCTGAGGGCTCCTAAACCCTCTTGTTTCTCCCCTTATCCTTCTCACGATTCTGGCGCTTAGCACGCTTCACATCCTCAACGATCTTTACCTTTTTTACTAACACCGAAAAATCTCGCTCCCTCTGTGGAGCTGTCAAAACTCGTAGATTATCTCTGAGATGTCCTCGAAACGAACACAGTGCTCATACTCAGTGCCCACCATGCCTCGCGCATAGTGGCTCAATCGTAAAAATTCTACCTCATATTCAGCTATGGTCTTATCCCCTTGGGTCAGATCCAGAAACACCCTTCTGTGGGCATCCACATAGCTAGCGCCCACAAATTTCCCTTGGAAGGCATTCTTGAAAAACTTCCAAGTTAATCGATCGGGCTGAGGACCCTCTTTCAAAGTAAGCCACCACTGATAGGCTTCATCTCTCAATAACGACACTACACCTTTTAGTTTCTGCTCTGCAGTACACTCAAAGTCATCCATAATCCTCTTTGTGGCCTCTATCCAGTATTCAGCCACATTAGGGGCAACTCTAACGATACCCCTAAAGATATCAGCCCCATTAGACCTAAGTCATTCCATTACCGACCCACGACCCACAGAACCAGTATTGGGCCCAGCGACCCTTTCCAAAATTCACAGCATAGCTTGGGACAGTGCATCGTCCCCAGTTGCACAATCGTGTGACCCACTATCAGTCACCGGTGAATTCGGTGCCTCTTGCCTCAACGTTAGGCATATGGCCCGATGCCGAAGACCCAGTCTAAGTACCTCTACGGCCTCCGTCACGGCCTCTTGTACCCCTTTCACACGTACCTCTAATGCTCATTATCAATTTGCGTATTATCTGTATTAACAGTTTTATGCATCAGCTTTACAGTTCCAGTGTTTATTAACGGATGTTTTCTGAAAAATAGCATCAATAATTCAGAGTTTCTTGTTTTCTCAGATCGTAGTCTTACTACAGTTTTACGTTACCCTAATGAAGGTTTCAGTACAGTTTACTATCTATGATAATCTCAATATTTTAGTTACAACAAGCAGTAGTTTTAGAGAACTTACAGGACTGACACTGGAGGCTTAGTAGACCACACATTCGGAAATAATCACCTCAAAATATTTTTCCCCATTTGAAACAATTCTTTTTGAAATTTACATTTTTAGGAGAAACCCAAATCCACAGCCGAGTTTTGTAACCTGGCTCTGATACCACTAAATGTAACACCCCAAACCCGGCCTGGACGTTATGGCTGAATCCGTGATGTCACATTGGAGTAGGTTTTGAAAAGCGTAAATTTATCAGAAAAGTTCATTTGTTTAAAATATTATTTGCGATCCTTTGAAAAACTAAAATGTTTAATCCACCTTCCAAATTTCAAGTTCGTTTCATAAAACATGTCTCATACTAGGTTGTTATTACGTTTTAAAGCATTTATTGTTGCAAAAGCTTTTAAATCAAGTTATGTAGTATGATAGTTGAAAATCATTTGCCTTTTGAAACCTGAATCCTATAGCTAACAAATATAAGTCAGTTTGATAGAATCCCCAATAAAAAAATTTTAAAATGGCCTTATTACATAAAATACCTCAAATAAAGCTACTCTTACTAAAATAAAAATGAAACTATAAACAGTGGTGTGGCTGTCTCCTAGTCCCTCGCAGCACCAACCCGCCTAAGGATTACCTGTATAGTTAAGCAGAAAAGGGTGAGTTTTGAAACTTAGTGTGCAGTCCCTATTTACTAAATAGTCAAACATAAAGTGTTGAACAGTCTGGACTTAAGCCCGTATCAGTAGCAATATCAGTGTAGGCCATAGCCCATTATAGTAGTGGTAACACTGTGGGCCATAGCCCAATACAGTACAGTATCAGAAATGCATAAAGAGATCCTACCCAACCATCATCTACACTCTACTCCATCCAGCCCTACACTCTATATGGGGAATAAATCGACCCACCCATCCCTACACTCCAGAATAAAGTATCGGAATCGGCACTATAGTATTTGCAGCAGAGCTGGTAGTATAGGCTTATAGCCTTTTAGTACACTTCCGCCAATATCCTACATCCCACCCCATGTAATGCATCATAATATAAATGATCATATGATAAGAATGGCATGCTCAAACAGTCATACATCACACAAGGGTATTTTCATTATTTACCTCATAGGGGTATAATAGTTATTTCATAAAGTCAGGTTTAGG
Organism: Gossypium longicalyx; assembly: GCA_025698465.1. Lineage (NCBI taxonomy): Eukaryota > Viridiplantae > Streptophyta > Magnoliopsida > Malvales > Malvaceae > Gossypium > Gossypium longicalyx. The sequence continues at coordinate 33,142,684 of CM047006.1, forward strand.
TATACTGATCGACTCAATAGTACATCCACAATCGTCTCGTGCGACCCATGCAACCTTAATAGTTAAACAGTAATAATGGCCCAAGCCTATAATACGGCCTATGTGGGCCCACATGCTTGTCTGGCCCAAATCAGCCCAGACAATGGCCTTGGCCATGTCAACAACCCAACGGGTCCAACAATACCCACAATTCCTTGCGATTTGCCCATGCGAGGCCCATGAGCCCATGGGGCCCATACGGCCCATTTTGGCCCAACGTGACCCATAACGATCTACGCCCACGAGATCACTCATGGTGGTCTCTACAGTCTCATGCTGGCGTCTATACGCTTAAACGACCACACAGGCGAACGTACCCCCCCGTGGAATCAACGATAACTGTTTTCCAGCTTTTGCCGTTTAACGATGGAAGTAGTTTGACTACACACCTGGTTGCGAAATCAAACGAAATAGCCCATGCACTCCACCTTCCACAACAGAAACTTTGGTTAACATCCATCATACGTGTTTAAAAGAAACCCTAACTGAAACTTGTTCCAAAAGACTACTTACTAACGCCTTGCTTGAACGAATGTGGTTATAGCCCGCTTAGAACGCTGACGAAGGTCAATATCAAACACTTAATGATTATCTACAAGACAACGCACCCCATAAACATATAGCTTACACAAAGGTTGAACATTGCATAACAACCCAAGAGGCATGGACTTTTGGCCAAGATCAAAAACCCCAAACAAAAGTCCCTTAGTTAATAAAAACACCAACAAACAGTGATACCTTAGAACGAGACACAAGAGGAAAATTCTAGTATTTCTTAGAGTCCAAGCACATACCATCACTCTACGAGTGATACTACAACCCGAACAACAAGTACCATGATAAAAGAAAGAATTGATAAAATGACATTTAAGGAGAAAAGGAAAGGCTAATCGAAAAATAGAGTCAATAGATACTTACCAATTGATTCTTTACTAACGCAAAAGTGATTGAGTGAAAGGGAGAGAGAGAATCGAATCCAAAGAAAGATGGGAGGGAGGGTAAACCACCAAAAACTCAAAAGAGAGAAGTAGGAGAGGAACGACAATGGCAGCTAGGAAGGAGGTTGATAGAACGAAACATAGTTCGGCTACAAAAGGGGAAGTGTTCGACACACAAAACCAATGTGAGTAAAGAAAAGAATTACGGTAAGGAGAGAGATGGGAAAAGCGAAAAATCCAACTAAAGAAAGCACGATATAGGAGAGCAAACCAAAACACTCGAATGACCACAATTGGTATTCAGCCACCAAAAGAGAAATACCCGAAAATGAATGACCAAAAGTTAATCGCTCCAGAGAACCAAAACTCCAACACTTATTCGGCTCTAAGAGCAAATGTGACCGAATATGCATAGTAGGCTTCCCACTTTTGGCATGACACTACCTCACACCTCAACCTTCCCTATTTTCCTCCTAAAAACTCTCCCATTATCTCTCCTCAAATCCCTCAAACAACCTATTCAAACTCTTTTCAAACTCTCATGACCAATTCAACCTCAGAGTCTCAGTCAACCCCAACTACCAACCCTGTGAGAGCAACAAAATATAACTCCCTTGCGCACAAGGTAGCTCGAACTCAAGAGCCCCTAGGCACACCCACACACTACTTACCATCAAGCTACATGAATTACATTGACATGCTTTACTTACTTAAATTTAAGAGTCCATACTAATGCGCAAGGGTTAATTCAACAAAACACAAAAATTTGCTAAAGCCAAAGTTTTAACCCAAGACTTCTCACACTTCTCAGGACACTTAACCACTGAAGCAAGCAAGTATTTATGCACACAACATGAAATTAAGTACAAGAGATTTGGGGCGTTACATTACATGAAACACATCCATTATGAACTCGAAACACTCAACGAGCTTGGATGCTCGCATCCATAAAGAACTCGGACCTTTCAACGAGCTCGGATGCCACATATCTCACGAACCCGGACAACTCAACGAGTTCGGACTTCTTAGTTCCTAGTGACATGTCACTTGTATCCTAAACTATTCCTAAGGTTCAAACAAGAATTTTCCTCACTTGCATATAGTATCTCCGTCATACTTGCACATAATGTCGAGGATAACGACCATAATAACATTCAAGCTTTCAAAGCAATTAATAAGTGTAAAACTCATAATTATAATAAAACAATTATCATAATTTATTAAAGCATTAAAGCATTATTTCACATTATCTAAACCTTTACTATACTCATATCTGCCCATATTACAATAAAATAATTATTACAATTAAAATGAAATGTATGCATTTTCTTAATTACCCAAGCTTATCTGAACCTTTACTATGCTCATATCAGCCCATATTTTCTTTTATTTTACATTATTACGACTCACTTTTACACTTTTACAAACATGTCCCTTGTTTAGGTGTTTTCACTAAAAATCACCTAATAAAAGATGTTCATCATATATCAAACATTCATATTCCTCCATTAATCATCAAAATACAAGCATGCCATGTATGGGTCAATTTTTATACTTGAACCCTAGCTCAAAATATAGCTAGAAATGGGTAGACCATGTTACCGGGACTTCAAAAATACAAAGAACATTAAAAATGGGCTAGGGAACACTTACTATTGAGCTTGGAAATGTTGAACAAGACCCTATGATGCGTCGTTGAGAGCACCAAAAATATCCTATTCCTTGTAAAAGAGTAAAAATAACAGTAAAGGGGAAGTAGGGTCAAATCCTCAGAGAATGGATTGTATGAATGCTCATTTCTTGAAATCCTAGACAATTTTTTGGCCAAGAAAATTTGCGTTCCTGAAAAATAAAAAAAAAGCAGAATTAAGAATTTCGATCTGAAAAAATAAAATAAAAACATAATATAAAGTTGAATTGAAATTGCAAAATTAAATAAATTGCAAAAGTTAAAATGAAGAATATAAAAATAAACAGAGTTGGGAAGAGAGAGAGTTTCTTATGTGGAGAGATTCCATCCTCTGGTTGTCTCGATCCGCCTTGGGTTCAATCCTTGGCTTTTAAGTAACCCTTCTCGAACAGGATAAGCTAGTTATAGTGGAAGAGGACGCTTACGACCACCAGCTCCAAGGATTTAGACTTAAATTAGACAGAGCCTGACTCTAGCCAATAATCGCTTTTGTGGGACTATCTTCTACTAGATCATCACTTCCCAATGAAGAATACCACGTCGTTTTGTCTCTTGGATTCGCCAACCTCTGACGCAGAAAGCCAATGAACTGACTATGCAATCCTCCCAAAATGTACAAAGCGGCCGTTCCTTACACAAGTTAAAAAGATCACCTATTAAGGGATATGGACGAAAGCGTCAGTCTCGTAATGCAGAGAAGTGATGAACACCCTATTGAGAAGGCTAAGCACAGATTTTAAGCCTCATGAACCTTTTTGGGGAATTTCGACAACCTTCGGCTAGATTGGTTTAATGACTCATGATTTTTGGGAAAGAGATAAATATAATAGAAATGGGATTTTTATTGAAGAAAATTGGAGAGAACAAAAGACAAAGTTTTTGGAAGAGGGAGTGTTTGCAGAAGAAAAAAAAAGAGATGTCAAATATGTGTCACTCCATCCCCTATTTATAGTACTAGAAAACCTAGTCTATTCTTAATTAAATTCTAAAAGATAAATACAAATAAATAAAGATAATTAAAGATAAATGAAAATAAATCCTAAAATTAAATCTAAATAAAAAATCCTTAATAATTATCCTAATATAATTGAAATTAAAATAGAGTCTTGTGCTATAAAATCTCTTCTTTTGTATTTTAGCCCTTATGTCGTTCATGTTTGCATTTTAGGCACCACCTTTTCTCCTACTTCGCATGTTGGCCCTTTTTATCTCCAAATTCATGCTTTTTGCCCTTAAATTTACTTCTGCCTTCAATTAAGTCCCTAAAAGATAAAAGATCATAAAATAACCCAAATTAGTAGGATCATATTCAAAATAAACATGCAATTTGCACATAAAATATGTCGTTCTAGAGTATTATCAAATTCCCTCTACTTAGCCCATGCTTGTCCTTAAGTATTGCTCCTATCCATTGTGAAAATTAGATCCTGCCATGAAAGAAATTCTACTCTAAAGTTGTAACATCCCGAAATAGGGCCTAAACAGAATAGTGGTTACGAAACCATGAATCCGAGGTCAAAAAAATTTATTCTGATTAAGTTTTAAGGTTTATTCATTGATTGAATAATTGTGTGAAAATTTCGTGAAGAAATTTTATGTATAAGTGCCTAATTTGACAATTAGGACTAAATTGTAAAATTAGCAAAATGTGTGTTCTAGATAATAAAGGGGATTTAATTGAAATGGGTTCTTAAATTGAAGGTCCTTATTTAGTAATTAGACCATTATATTTAAGTTTGGACAAAAATGGGCAAGAATAGGACAAATTTGAAAGGAAATCCTTTAAGGGCATTTTGGTCATTTAGTAATTAAAAGAATTAAAAAGGGAAAATAAAGCTAAAATTGGTCTATCTTCTTCATGAAGGCCGAATATAGCATGGGAGAAGCCATGGTTAGGGTTTCCAAGCTTTCCAAGCTCAATAGTAAGTCCGTTCTTGCCTCGTTTTTAATGTTCTTTACGTTTTTAAAGTCCCAGTAACTTGATTAAGCTTATTCTAGCAATAATTTAACCTAGGGTTTATATTTGGAAAAATACCCATAGGTGAAATGTGTTTATTCTGATGTTTTATCATAGAATATGAAGCTTGAAATTGTGTTAAACAACTTTTGCTAAGCGATCTTAAGTGAAAACGAGTAAAACAACAAAATCGGTAAAAATACCTAATGTTCATAAGTACATGATAGAGTGGGAATTTGATGTTGCCATAAAAGGGAAAAATGTTCAGCGTGTCATAAAACATAAGAAAAATGGATAAATTTTAATTTCTGAGCCTAGGGGAAAAATCATAATTCTGCAAAGGTTTAGGGACAAAATTGTAATTTTGACAAAATTTGAGTTAGGGAATGTTTTGAATAGTACACTAATTAAATTAGTGAAATATGATGTTTTAGATCCCAGAAAGTGAGATTTGGACCTAGAACGGGAGAAAAACTAAAAATCGAGAAAGTTGGTAAAATGGTCGTTTTGGTATCGGCGTAAGTTCATATGTTTAACAAGCATTTAATTACGCATATTTGAATGATAAATTGATATTTTGGCTATAAATAATTTAGTATTGAGTTTCAGATATAATGATTAATGTTCGATAATAATTCGATATTGGAAAGAGAACTTGTATAATTTATATGTAAGACTAGACTTTGTATTATGGCTTTGTATGATAACAAGAAAATATTGACTAGCATAGTTTGATGAGAATAAGTTAAGTTAATGATATGATGAGATTGAGAATTTAAGTATTTAAGTTGAGTAGCATTTTATCATTATGCAATTATTGTAATTAGTATTGTTATTATTGAGTTATGCGACTAACCTTGAGAATTTGAGCAAGTATGTTTCAACTATGACTTGACAAGGCATTGATATTTCGAAGTCCATGGTTGTACCATGGAAATTAAGAAAGAATTAACAGAAAAGTCCATGTTCATAACATGGCATTTAAGGAGGAATTGACGGTTAAGGATACCATGTAAGACCATGTCAAGACATGGCATTGGTAAGGCAAGGATCCCGTGTAAGACCATGTCAATACATGGCATCGGTATTGATTAAGGACTCCATGTAAGACCACATCAAGATGTGGCATTGGCACTAAGATAAGGATACCATGTAAGACCATGTTTGGAACATGGCATTTGGTAAGATAAGGATATCATGTAAGACCATGCCAAGGCATGGCATTGATAAGTTCTATAAGGCAAGGAAATCATGTAAGACCATGTCAAGACATGGCGTTGATGAGTTACTATAAGGCAAAAGTCCCATGTAAGACAATGCCAAGGCATGGCATTGGTGAGTTCATAAGACAAGGATACCATGTAAGACCATGTTTGGAACATAGCATTTGGTAAGATAAGGATATTATGTAAGACCATGCCAAGGCATGGCATTGATAAGTTCTATAAGGCAAGGAAATCATGTAAGACCATCTCAAGACATAGCATTGATGAGTTACTATAAGGCAAAGGTCCCATGTAAGACGATGCCAAGGCATGGCATTGGTGAGTTCATAAGGCAAGGATACCACGTAAGACCATGTCAAGACATTGCAATGGTAAGTTCAAAAAGGAAAAGGTTCCCGAGTAATCCAAAGAAACGACAATGTGAGAACACAAAGAAAGAGTACAGTTATGCATTTAAGGCTTATTTAATATTGACATTGTAAGTAATTGAGATTATCAAGTATTAAGTAAGTGATGAGTTTTCAGTTATGCTTGTGACACTTTATGACATGATTGGCAATATGCCTATATTATGAAAGAGTACTCATGTGTTAAGTGAGATGTTGCAGGTATGAAAGCAAGCTATTAAGTAAGGTTCCTTTTGTAGTCTGATCCTTTGGTAAGGTTACCGATGAGTAACATGGAAAAGTAAGAACTAAACATTATTTAAGCAAATTATGACAGCATAGTAGTAAGCTAAATTGATTGCTAATGCTTATTATTTTACATGTGAACATACTAAGCTTTATAAGCTTACTTCTTTCACTTTCCCATGTTTCAGAGTACTTAAAAGCAAGCTCATTTTGGAGATCATCGGAGATCACTTCACACTATCGACTATCAAGTTACCAAATGGGTATCTTCGTTTACAAACGTTCTAGTTTATGGCATGTATAGGGACTTAGCCATTTTGTGTGTATGTCCTTATGATATGGCTAAAGAATGGTATGTAAATATTTTATAATTATTAGCTGTTGAAATGGCTAATGAAGAACTTGTTTCGGTGTTATGTATGCCCAAATGGTAGTTAATACAAAAGAAATCATGAAAAAAGTGAAATTAGCATTAAAATAGTATTGAACAGTAGCAGTGATGTGATCTTGAAAAATCACCAAGAATAGTAGAAATAGAATTAGGTGATGAATAAGATATAGAATTAAAGCTTATTGAGTCTATTTTCATATGAAAGAAACAAAGTAAGCAAAAGAAGTGTATATTAAGAGATATTTTAATTTTAGTGAGACAGGGTCAGAGCGATTTCTTAATCCCCTATTCTGATTTTATAAATTCACTAAAAATTGTACAAATATAATTTAAAGTTATAGTTTAGATTTCTAGATTCATTAGTGGATATACTTTCAAGAAAAACAAACGACATGGTTATTTGAATTCTGTACATGGAGAAAATTGATTCGTAGTGAGCAGAGTTCAGAGTAGTCGAATAGTGCAACAGGGGAAATTTTAACTAATAAACTGTACTACTTGGCTAGACCAAAAATTTTGGAAAAAACTTAGTAAGAAGATATATGAGTCTAGTTTCAGGGAAAATTCAAAAATTTAAATTTTGTGTTTGGTGACAAGAGTTATGATTTATTTAGTGACTATGACGCAGGTGGGTAGTTTTATAAGGAATAATGAAATAAATTGTTTTGACTTGTCTATGTATTCGAAAAATTTTTAATTTTCCCGGTTTGGTCCAGAACTATTTTAATTGAATGTTTTAGGGTCTCGACGGCCCTTTTTAGGTGCATATTGAATAAATGTAAATAAATTAATTTTAAAGGCAAATTTTATGCCTTGAATTAGTAAGTTAAGTTAGGTAACGCCTCGTGCTCGACTCTGGCTACGGTATCGAGTAAAAGGTGTTACATTTATTGGTATCAAAACCAATTTTAGTCGGTTATAGGAATATTCAGTATGAGTAAGAGTCTAGCTATACATGCCATATTAAACTATGATAGTGTGACGACTCCCGACCCAGATATAAAATGTTTTGTCAGATAGATGCGCACTCCAACTGAGCTAAGTTTGATAATACAGATAGTATGTTTATGATGAGTTGAGGCTCATAAAATGTAACAATAATGGTTCATGATGTTTGTGTGATAATGAATAAATTGTGAATAAGAATTGTTTGGGAAACATGAAAGAGGAGATAAGATGAAAGGAAAGTTTATACTGAGATAAGTGTTCATGTTAAATTGGCATTTGTATGATGCTATATGTATAACTAGAGAAGTTAAGTGAATGCTATGAGTAATTTTACTCGAGATTTATGAATGCATGTATAAGTGCACTAATTTGCATAAGATGATCATGAAGTCATTGTATTATGAACGTGCATGTTAAGTTGCTTGAAGCAAATTGTATAATTGTGATAATATTTTAATATGATGAGTGTTAAGTTATATGCATGAGTATGTAAGAGATAAGTCAGAGGTGTTAAAACCTCACCCCCCATATCAGTAAGGTAATTCAGAATGAGATTTCATGAAATTCAGATTGAATAGGCTAAAGTGGAAAACTAAAGAGTTCAGTGACAGATTTATTGACGGTGTAATCAGAGTCGAGAATGATTTAGCAAATGAAACAGTTGCAGAAAGGATGCCAGGTTAATAATAAAATCATCCAGATAACTGAAATGTCACAGTAAAAGAAAGGTGAGGCTCAACTAATGCACTCATTCAAGTATGATGTGTAAGGTATATGATTGCTAGATTTTCTTCCGAATAAATTCCAACAGTGAATGGGATAATGTGAATTCAGTAATGACAGAATTAGATAGAGGAATAATAATTGATCCATATTAATGTAGAGTTTATAGTTGAGAAATTATAGAAAAATCTTTTCCAACTATTATATGTGTACATTTACTTTCAGAGATATATATAAATATATGCAAGATCATAGATGCAATTCCTGCAGTATGAGAATGTTAGTTAAATTTACAGACAGATGAAAGCATTATAGTTTGTTTGAGTTGTGATTGATATTACTCTATCTATTCCAGTTTTCAAATTCAGCGTGCAGATGGAAGGTTGACAGTAAGATCTGTATGATGTTAGTGATCCGTATTGTTAACTATTGCTTAATGAAAGTAAAGGAAATATTTTATGGCTTCTTTCATAGTTGTTCCCAATGCTTGTGAGTATTATCCTTTCCTTTTGGAAATTTTCTGAGATGCTATTGAAACCTTAACTGTTCTACATGAGATATGGTTACCAGGAATTCTGTGTAGTTCATGTTCTGATATTTTATTATCTCGATTTTATTAATAAATTACTGTTCAAAGTATCAGCCATGAGACATTAGCAGAAAATGCTCTATTGATGAAAATGGTTTCTTTTCATTATGAGTATGTTTATGATGATTACAAGTTCAAGCCTGATAATGAAAGTACAGAGGTATAGTTATCAGAGGTATAAAGATTCTGTTTTTGCACTGGTTGTTATTGAAATTTGTGTTTAAATCTCTTAGATGATCAGGATGTTTTATTTTCACCCGGGACATTATTTACTAAAGTAATTGAGAAGTCAGTCTTATTATGGCATTATGATTTTTGAGTAGTATGAGTATTGTGGCCTCAGTATAGTTCAGTTCAGACATGTGTATTGATTTTCATTTTTCGCATAACCTTGATATATATATCAGTGAGTTAAAGACCGAATGCTATGTTCTTTCGAGTTATGCAGTAATAATAATTTGTGATTAGCTCTTTGAAGAAATCACGGCGAGAATGTATGCTTGAGATATCATGACAAAGATAGAAGAAGAATTTTGAAAAGTTATTGTCTTTTAGTTGAGACTAATTCAGTTGAGCAGTTGATTGAGTTATATGTGTGTTTGAATTATTCATGGCTTCAGAGGTAAATGTTGATTTTTCATATATAAATAGATAAATGACCCGAGCAAATAGTACATATTCTAGAGGTTATGGTATAGAGTTGTATACGCATATCATAATGGTTGCATTAGAGGTATATTTTTGCATATCCAAGTTGTCTGATTGTTAAAGTTCTCATTGTATGAAGTTTAGTTTGGCTTGAATTCATGCTAATAAAGTATAAACAGTTGAAGATATTGACAATTGAAGTATCCATTATGATTCAGCTTGGTTTGAATAAAGAGTTTATGGTTTCTAGAAATGTGTTAATGAGAAATCAAGAGATTTTGCAACAATTGCGATGCCTAGTACAGTGATAATTATTTAATTATTTGAGAAGTACAGAGATGGATGATAACTTGAGCTGGTTATACTAGTAAGAGTGTGAAATGTTATGTACCAGACCTTGAATCTGATACCTGAACTTTTAGAGAGTTAAAGTTGATTTTCAAGTATCTCAGAAGCTATTACAATTAGTATTGATGTTTACGTGAAAATGTGAGGGTATTTCGAAGAATTGTGCAACAGAATTAGCATTATCACCGAAAGGTTAAATGAGCTATGGTTGATTGCTCGAACAATTTTGTGTATTCTTCTCAATAAGAATGAGTTTTTCTACTGAAGGATTATCTGAGTTATTCATTTTGAGGTTGCCAATTCATTTAAAGTGTAAATTTTAGTTGTTATAGTTGGAAATCCAGGGTTGCACCGTGACTTCAGAAGAAAGCTATAGTAAGTTTTGACCATGAGATTGCTAAATGTTACTGCATGTCACCTTTGTACTGATAGTTGAATTGGGGAAAAGAAATTCGCAGAATTAAATTAAGCAGAAAGGATTAGAGGAAAATGAAAATTAATTACAGGAATCAGAGACAGAATATCAAAAATTGTATACAGAATCGAAAGGTAAGAGTATTGACACTCAAAAGAGAAACAAGTATTTTTTTTTTGAAATTACCTTAGTGGTAGAGAATTTCCATTTTGGTAAGAAAAGAAGAGTTACTTGTGTTTCATCAGAGAGTATGAGGTTAATGATAAAATAAGGTCAGTTACTTCTCAGTAGGTATTCCAGTTCAGAGCCTTAGTTTAAAAAGTAAAATGTTGGGTATGCCAAGGCTAAATGAGAATTTGAAAGTGTTTCTGGAAATAAATTTCGAATCCATTTGTAGGTAAGATTTTAAGGGACGAAAATCCCTAAAGGGGGGAGAAATGTAACATCCCGAAATAGGGCCTAAACGGAATAGTGGTTGCAAAACCACGAATCTGAGGTAAAAAAAATTATTTCGATTAATTTTTAAGGTTTATTCATTGATTGAATAATTGTGTGAAAATTTCGTGAAGAAATTTTATGTATAAGTGCCTAATTTGATAATTAGAACTAAATTGTAAAATTAGCAAAATGTGTGTTCTAGATAATAAAAGGGATTTAATTGAAATGGGTTCTTAAAGTGGAGGTCCTTATTTATTAATTAGACCATTATATTTAAGTTTGGACAAAAATGGACAAGAATAGGACAAATTTGAAAGAAAAGCCTTTAAGGGCATTTTGGTTATTTAGTAATTAAAAGAAATAAAAAGGGAAAATAAAGCCAAAATTGATCCATCTTCTTCATGAAGGCCGGATCTAGCATGGAGGAAGCCATGTTTAGGGTTTCCAAGTTTTCCAAGTATTGACACTCAAAAATTGTATACAGAATCGAAAGGTAAGAATATTGACACTCAAAAGAGAAACAAGTATATTTTTTTTGAAATTACCTTAGTGGTAGAGAATTTCCATTTTGGTAAGAAAAGAAGAGTTACTTGCGTTTCATCAGAGAGTATGAGGTTAATGATAAAATAAGGTCAGTTACTTATCAGTAGGTATTCCAGTTCAGAGCCTTAGTTTAAAAAGTAAAATGCTGGGTATGCCAAGGCTGAATGAGAATTTGAAAGTGTTTCTGGAAATAAATTTTGAATCCATTTGTAGGTAAGATTTTAGGGGACGAAAATCCCTAAAGGGGGGAGAAATGTAACATCCCGAAATAGGGCATAGTGGTTGCAAAACCACGAATCTAAGGTAAAAAAAATTATTTCGATTAATTTTTAAGGTTTATTCATTGATTGAATAATTGTGTGAAAATTTCGTGAAGAAATTTTATGTATAAGTGCCTAATTTGATAATTAGGACTAAATTGTAAAATTAGCAAAATGTGTGTTCTAGATAATAAAGGGGATTTAATTGAAATGGGTTCTTAAAGTGGAGGTCCTTATTTATTAATTAGACCATTATATTTAAGTTTGGACAAAAGGGGGCAAGAATAGAACAAATTTGAAAGAAAAGCCTTTAAGGGCATTTTGGTCATTTAGTAATTAAAAGAATTAAAAAGGGAAAATAAAGCCAAAATTGATCCATCTTCTTAATGAAGGCCGAATATAGCATGGGGGAAGCCATGTTTAGGGTTTCCAAGTTTTCCAAGCTCAATAGTAAGTCCGTTCTAGCCTCATTTTTAATGTTCTTTATGTTTTTAGAGTCCCGGTAACTTGATTAAGCTTATTCTAGCAATAATTTAACCTAGGGTTTATATTTGTAAAAATACCCATAGGTGAAATGTGTTTATTTTGATGTTTTATGGTAGAATATGAAGCTTCAAATTGTGTTAAACAACTTTTGCTAAGCGATTTTAAGTGAAAACGAGTAAAATGACATAATCGGTAAAAATACCTAATGTTCATAAGTACATGATAGAGTGAGAATTTGATGTTTCCATAGAAGGTAAAAATTTCCAGCGTGTCATAAAACATAAGAAAAATGGATAAATTTTAATTTCTTAGCCTAGGGGCAAAATCGTAATTTTGCAAAGGTTTAGGGGCAAAATTGTAATTTTTCCAAAGTTTGAGTTAGGGAATGTTTTGAATATTACATTAATTAAATAAGTGAAATATGATGTTTTAGATCCCAGAAAGTGATATTCGGACCTAGAACAGGAGAAAAATCGAAAATCGAGAAAGTTGGTAAAATGGTCATTTTGGTATCAAGGTAAGTTCATATGTTTAATAAGCATTTAATTATGCATATTTGAATGATAAATTGATATTTTGGCTATAAATACTTTAGTATTGAGCTTTAGATATAATGATTAATGTTCGATAATAATTCGATATTGGAAAGAGAAGTTGTATAATTTATATGTAAGACCATATTTTGTATTATGGCTTTGTATGATAACAAGAAAATATTGACTAGAATAGTTTGATGAGAATAAGTTAAGTTGATGATATGATGAGATTGAGAATGTAAGTATGTAAGTTGAATATCATTTTATCATTATGCAATTATTGTTATTAGTATTGTTATTATTGAGTTATGCGACTAACCTTGAGAATTTGAGCAAGTATGTTTCAGCTATAACTTGACAAGGTATTGATATCTCAAAGTCCATGGTTGTACCATGTAACATCCCGAAATAGGGCCTAGTCGGAACAGTGGTTTCGGAACCACAAATCCGACATCAAAATATTTATTTTATGATTATTATGAGACCTAGAATATGAGATTATGCATGTGTTAATGTTTCATGAAGATATTCTTTGAGTAAGGTGTCCAATTAGGGACTAAATTAAATAAATTGCAAAACTTGGATTCTAGAAGAAATTTGTATGAGATTGCTTTAGATTATAAACTTGAAGGTCTTAAAGAGCAATTTTCCCAATTTTTAAGTTTTTGGACAAAAATGGGCTTGCATGGATGAAATTTCAAAGAAAGGGCATAAGGGCATTTTGGTTATTTGGCTTTTTAATGAAATAAAACGGGAAAAATCAAGCCAAAATCAACCATCTTCTTCCCCATAGCTGTCGAAATTCTCTTGTCACCATAGCTAGGGTTTTCAAACATTTCAAGCTCAATAGTAAGTGCTCCCGAGCCCCGTTTTTAATGTTCTTTGTATTTTTGAAATCCCGATAGCTTGATCTTTCCATTTCTACCCATATTTCATGCTAGGGTTCATGTTTAAAAATTTACCCATGCATGAGTTGCTTGTATTTTGGTGGATTATGGAGGGTTATGAAAGTTGAAGGCGTGTTAAACATCTTTTCTTAGGTGGTTTTCATGAAAAACCCCTAAAAGGACCTTTTTTGCAAAAGTTATTAAATATGTGGTAGAAATGTGAAAATAATGGAAAATGTGGGTTGCCATATGAGGGAAAAGTGTTCAGATAGGCTTGGGTAAGATAGAAATTGCATGTGTTTCATTATACGAGCCTAGGGACTAAATAGTAAAAATGTCAAAGGTTAGGGGCAAAACGGTCATTTGGACCGAGGGTAGAAATTAAACTTGAAAAGTGTAATGTAATGAATTAATGATATAATTGTGTTGTTATAGACCCCGAGGAACAAATTTCAGAGGTCGATTGAGGTAAACGCAAGGTTTCAGAATAACCGAAACATAGCTCCGAAACGAATACCAGGTAAGTTCGGATAACTCGAAGTAAACCTATAACATGCATAATTGTATGATTTGTGAATGTATGATAATTGCATTGTTGATGGCATGAAAATGCATGAATTTCATCTTTAATAATGAATTTGTGGATAATATCTCGGTTGAGGTTGGAAAGGGAATTCGATGGATAAACCATGATTTACATGAGACTTGAGATCTTGCATGTGTTGTAGAAAAAGATTTAGCCTGGACTAGTAATCCGAAGATCTCAAGTATAAAAAGGATCTAGCCTGGAGTGGTATTCCTTGAGTGATCGAGCCTCTCGATGAATATGTGTGCATTGTGGATTTAGCCTAGATGGGTAATCCGATTAGGGTCTGAATTTAGCCTGGATTGGTAATTCAGATCCGAGCTCGTTCAGGGTGTTTGTCGTTATAAGGGATTTAGCCTGGGCTGGTAATCCCGACATCACCTTATGAGTTTATATTACGAGGGATTTAGCCTGGACTGGTAATCCCGCCGTAAGATGTGAGGTTCACGGATCATCTTATCAAAACGATCATTAAATGCGAATTGATGGTAAATGGATAATCCATCGAGATTTCCTAGAAACTCAATGGGACTATCACAATGAATATGTATAGATGATATGTTAAATGATAAGCTCATCTAATATGAATTACATGGTACATTGTTATGTAACTAACTTGATGATTGAGTATACGTGTTAAGGAAACCATTTAATGCTTGTTGGTTTCACTGCCTTATATGGTTGCATGCTAAATAATCGATAAGTTTACCTTCCAGTTATACGGGTTTACTAAGCATGTAAATGCTTACCCCTTTCTTTTCCCTACTCTTCAGAGCTCGAGGACTCATAAGGTTTGAAAGACAATTGGAGAGTCAACACACTATCAACTAGACAAGCTTTGGTATAAAGACGTTTCTATTTTGTCTAATGGCATGTATAGGATTTTTGGGTATTTTGTTATATATGTCATTTGATTTGCCTAGTGAAGGCATGTAAAAATATGTTTATCTTTCTTTGTATATGGCCATGGGAATTGGCTCGTTTTGAAGTAGGCTATGCCCTACAAATCTATGCATGTTTATATTCATATGCGATGACTTAGTTATAATTGCAAATGAGTTCTAATAACGAGCCAACCTTAATATGTCAAGCAAACATATAGATCATTAAATGCACGGTAAGAATTAACTTAGCATGTATGAAACCAATGATACAAGGTTCACATGCAATGAGGTTAATCAAAGTTTTATACTTACAAATGGATAAGTTGGCCCAAACATGCACTATAGTAATTTAGAAGTGTAATTGGCTAGTAGAGGGTGACTTAAGGCTTGGAAAATAGCCTAACAAGGTCCACATGGGTAGACACATGGGCGTGTGTCTAGGCCGTGTGTGACACACGGGCTACTCCCATGGGTGTTTGCTATGATCGTGTGTCCCTTGCACCTTAAATTTTAAGTCAGCATAGAGCACGAGCTAAGCACACGGGCATGTGCCTTAGTGTGTTTATTTAACAGAATGGTGAGGTTGAAGTCAGTGTAGCACACGGGCTAAGCCCACGGGCGTGTGCCTTGGCCGTGTTGCATACTGGAAAAAGGACACGGGCATGTTCTATGCCCTACGGGCGTGTTACACTTCAACTAAGGGGAAATTTCTTGAAGTGTCCCAAGTCTATTGGACAATTTCGGTTTTGTTTCGTACTGCTCCTAGGAGTGTTTTTAGGCCTTAGAGGCCTGTATAAGAGACAAAGTACACACGTTTGAAAAGTTTTAAATTATGAACAAAATTCAGTAACCCAATTATATAAGTTGTGAAGGTGAATTACCGGTAACGCCTCAAACCCTATCCTGGCATCAGATACGGGTGAGGTGTGTTACATACCATGGCAATTAAGGAAGAATTAACAGAAAAGTCCATGTTCATAACATGGCACTTAAGGAGGAATTGATGGTTAAGGATACCATGTAAGACCATGTCAAGACATGGCATGGGTAAGGCAAGGATCCTGTGTAAGACCATGTCAAGATATGGCATCGACATTGATTAAGGACTCCATGTAAGACCACATCAAGATGTGGCATTGGCACTAAGATAAGGATACCATGTAAGACCATGTTTGGAACATGGCATTTGGTAAGATAAGGATATCATGTAAGACCATGCCAAGTCATGGCATTGATAAGTTCTATAAGGCAAGGAAATCATGTAAGACCATGTCAAGACATGGCATTGATGAGTTACTATAAGGAAAAGGTCTCATGTAATACCATGCCAAAGCATGGCATTGGTGAGTTCATAAGACAAGGATATCATGTAAGACCATGTTTGGAACATGGCATTTGGTAAGATAAGGATATCATGAAAGATCATGCTAAGGCATGGCATTGATAAGTTTTATAAGGCAAGGAAATCATGGAGGACCATCTCAAGACATGGCATTGATGAGTTAATATAAGACAAAGGTCCCATGTATGACCATGCCAAGGCATGGCATTGGTAAGTTCATAAGGCAAGGATACCACGTAAGACCATGTCAAGACATGGCAATGGTAAGTTCAAAAAGAAAAAGGTTCCCGAGTAATCCAAAGAGTAAGTCAAAGAAACGACAATATGAGAACACAAAGAAAGAGTACAGGTATGCATTTAAGACTTATTTAATATTGAGATTGTAAGTAATTGAGATTATCAAGTATTAAGTAAGTGATGAGTTTTCAATTATGCTTGTGACACTTTATGACATGATTGGAAATATGCCTATATTATGAAAGAGTACTCATGTGTTAGCTGAGTTGTTGCAGGTATGTAAGCAAGCTATTAAGTAAGGTGTCTTTTGTATTCTGAGCCTTTGGCAAGGTTACTGATGAGTGACATGGAAAAGTAAGAACTAAACATTATTTAAGCAAATTATGACAGCATAGTAGTAAGCTAAATTGATTGCTAATGCTTATTATTTTACATGTGAACTTACTAAGTTTTATAAGCTTACTTCTTTCACTTTACCATGTTTCAGAGTACTTAAAAGCAAGCTCGGGATGGAGGTCATCGGAGATCACTTCACACTATCGACTATCAAGTTACCAAATGGGTATCTTCGTTTACAAACGTTCTAGTTTATGGCATGTATAGGGACTTAGCCATTTTGTGTGTATGTCCTTATGATATGGATAAATAATGGTATGTAAATATTTGATAATGGTTAGCTGTTGAAATGGCTAATGAATAACATGTTTCGGTGTTATGTATGCCTAAATGGTAGTTAATACAAAGAAATCACGAAAAAGTGAAATTAGCATTAAAACAGTACTGAACAGCAACAGTGACATGATCTTGAAAAATCACCAAGAATAGTATAAATGAAATGAGGTGATGAATGATATATATAATTAAAGCTTATTGAGTCTATTTTCATATGAAATAAACAAAGTAAGCAAAAGAAGTGTCTATTAAGAGATATTTGAATTTTAGTGAGACAGGATCAGAACGATTTCAGAATCCCCTATTCTGATTTTATAAATTCACTAAAAATTAAAAACAAAAGAATTAGAAGTTATAGTTTATATTTATAGATTTCTTAGTGAATATAATTTCAGTAGAAACAAACGGCATGGTTATTTGAATTATGTACAGGGAGAAAATTGATTCGTAGTGAGGAGAGGTCAGAGTAGTCGAACTGTGCAATAGGGGAAACTTTAACTAATAAACTGTATCAATTGGCTAGACTAAAAATTCTGGAAAAAAATTAGTAAGAAGATATATGAGTCTAGTTTCTGAGAAAATTTACAAATTTAAATTTTGAGTTTTTTGACTCGAGTTATGATTTGTTTAGTGACTATGACACAAGTGGGCAGTTTTATAAGAAATAATGAAATAAATTGTTTTGACTTGTCTATGTATTCGAAAAAATTTTAATGTTCCCGGTTTGGTCCCGAACCGTTTCAATTGCATTTTTTAGGGTCTCGAGGGCCCTTTTTAGGGACATATTATTAATTTTAAAAACAAATTTTATGCCTCGAATTAGTAAGTTAAGTAAGGTAATGCCTTGTACTCGACTCCGGCGACGGTCTCGGGTAAGGGGTGTTACAAAAGTTTTATAAAAATTAGTAAAAAAACATATGAAAAATAAAGAGAACCCTTAG
Source organism: Gossypium longicalyx (assembly GCA_025698465.1). Taxonomy (NCBI): domain Eukaryota; kingdom Viridiplantae; phylum Streptophyta; class Magnoliopsida; order Malvales; family Malvaceae; genus Gossypium; species Gossypium longicalyx. Next base: position 33,161,040 of record CM047006.1, read on the forward strand.
CTTGATTTAAGTAAAATTGAAAAAGTGTTCCAATTAACACACACAAAAATTAAGAATATACTGAACCTTTTGACGCGAACAGAGATGACAACCCAAGCACCCCACTCCGGTTACTCAGCCCAGCACATTCCTAATTTTTTATTATTCCTAAGAACATACTGAACCTTTTGACGCAAAGAGAGATGACAGCCAAGCACCTCACCCCGGTTACTTAGCCCAACACATTCTTAGAAATTAATTTCGGTTAGCGGAGTTTTACCCAACACGTCACACAACCTTTTGATGCGAAATAAGATGACAACCCAAGCACCCTACCCTAGTTACTCAGCCAGTCATGTCTTAAGCTACACTCATAACCATAGAAATATTATTATTATTAAACGAAATCTTTATTTTGGAGGACATAGAAAAAAAAATCAAGTGTCAAGAACAAGTTTTAGTAATAACCTTAATAGTCATGAGCGTATTTTGAGCATGCAATTGTATTAAGTGTCCTCTTGAATTTAGACTTAATCAAATTTACTAAAATCAAGATAGGGTTAAAGCTATTAATCATAATTATTTAAACTAAAAGAAATAAAATAGTGGAGATGAAAGCTATCAAGCAAAATCATAATTAACTCAGGAGATAAGAATCATGCATGGAGGTTAAACAGTGGCAAAGTCATGGTTAAATTCTTGGGCATGAAAAAAGACAGAATATGCTAAAAAAAATAAATATGGGCATCATCAACAATAAAAATAACAGCAACAATGAAAACAGCAGATAAAATGACAGAAATTATGAAGAATACCTCCCCCTACTTAAAACACATTGTCCTCGATGTGGAAGAAAATAAACAAATAGATGGAAAAAGTAAAGAGGAACTCCCCGTGTAATTACTTTTGGTCGCGCATAATGGCAATGAGATCAGCTAGCTGTTGGCCAAAAGTGTCGAGTCGAGCCTCGATACGCTCTAAGCATTGTTCGACGGTCATCAAAAGTTGGGTGTGAGTGGGTGTGTTGTTCTGACTTTATCGTCGAAAGACTCGTTCAGTCGATGCGTAGCGAATGCCTGGAGGGACAAAACGGAAGGAAGATGGAGTGCTAAGAAGTAGTCCCATCGAGTCGAGACATCGAACATCCAAATGATCGGCCTGGCAAGCAACATGTAATTCTAAAATAAGAGCATTAGTACCATGCTGAGAAAATAACAATTGTGTAATAAAAGAGCCCAAAATTAGAGGTCGCTTGGCATTTATAACATGTTCAAATTGGAGTGCATACCAATAACCCAAATTTACCGGACGACCGGTATACATACACCATAATAAGAATAATTTTGTCTTCGAAACGGTAGCTAGAGCATCTCGACAGCTTGAAAAATTGTAAGCCAAATAACGGTGTATGTAACATAAGGCGAGGTTACAAAACCATAAATCCTTAGATGTTTTTGGTCTATACGTGGATTCGGCATTATCAGTTAATAACGCAAAGGCCTAGCTCTAAAATCTGTAGGAAAAATGCATAGGCTATTTTTATAATCAATACTCATAGTATAATCCTCAGTCACAAAAAGATAGTGCAATATTAAAATCAGTAATGGACAATCTATGCAAGGTACCAAGTAACCGAAATCTGACAACATTAGGTGTGTCCAATGAAATTTGGCCGTGTCGCTGAAAATGAAATGTGGAATAAAATTCCAAAACCAACTCATAATAGGCACAGTGAGTAATATCAAAATTTCTAATCCAACCAACATTGCGAAAATAATTGGTAACATCAGTTCCAATACGTAAAGCATCCAAAACAGGCAATAATAAACACTTGTAAGGTATGAGTTGTTTATGGCGTAAATGATCATACCTGTTCCAGCTAGTAGTAGTATTGAAGACTAAGTTACCGTGTAAATTGAACTCGGGTGGTAGAACATTTGCTCGAGATCTGTAGCTGCATCCACGAGTAGGTAGCGATTGCTGGTCGTCGTGACTCTCAGAGGTGCCAGAACGAGCGCGCTAGTCTCAGATGCTAGTTTCGAAGGAAGATCTCGTAAGCTCCTCTAACGGTTGGGACTGGTGGCGTGGTGGACGATAGTACGAGCAGTACCATGATGATTCGGGTTTGATAGAGCGACTGACGCTCTACGATGTTGGTCGGGTTGATAGTCGTGTTGGTCATCGAAAGCACCGGCATTGTGACGATTCTGGTGCTGAATCTCTTACTTGCGTCGGTGGCGAAAGGTAGAGAATAGGTTGTTCGTCATTTAGAGGAGAAGACGACAGAGGTTGTGTTGTGCACGGCAGAGATGAGGAGGAAAAAGGGGACAGTACCGATGTCGCGCGAAGCGGAGAAGAGGAAGCCACTTCGTCGTGCGGGGAGGAGAAGACCACAGCACTATGGCATGCGTTGTAGCTTGTAACGGAGAAGTAGGAGGGGAGGACGGCATGGTTAGTGTTGAAGATGGAGAAGACGGAGCCGTGGAGCTCGAATCGAGAGGAGGCGATAGAGAGGAGATACGCGTAGAGAAGAAGAAGAGGAGGATAACCCGTCGGTAAGATTGACGGCTTGGGGAGCGGAGAAGTGATGCCAGCGGTGGTTTACGGTGATTTGTTTGATCAATTGAAGGGAGCCAGTGTATTCTCCAAGATAGATTTGAGATTCGGATACTATCAGTTGCGAGTTAAAGAGTCATATGTTTCGAAGACTGCTTTCTGGACTAGGTATGGTCATTATGAGTTCCTTGTGATGCCATTTGGCTTAACTAATTCTCTTGCCATTTTCATGGACTTAATGAACCAAATTTTCAGACCGCACTTGGATAAGTTTGTAGTTGTGTTCATTGATGATATCTTGATTTATTCTCATGATGAGACTGAGCATGCAGAGCATTTGAGAATAGTTTTACAGATTCTGAGAGATAATCAGTTGTATGCCAAGTTCAGTAAAAGTGAGTTCTGGTTACAAGAAGTTGGTTTTCTTGGACATATTGTCTCAGGTGAAGGTATTAGGGTTGATCCGAGCAAGATTTCAGCCATTATTGATTGGAAGCCTCCTAGAAATGCATCAAAAGTCAGAAGTTTTCTTGGTCTTACCAGATATTATAGACGATTTGTAGAGGGATTTTCCATGATAGCTACCCCGCTGACAAGATTGTTATGAAAGGATGTCTAGCTACCCCGCTGACAAGATTGTTGTGAAAGGATGTCAAGTTTGAATGGACTGAGAAGTGTCAATAGAGTTTTGACAAGTTAAAGGCATTGTTGACTGAAGCTCCTATTTTAGTACAACCAGAACCAGGTAAGGAGTTTGTGATTTACAGTGATGCGTCCTTGAATGGACTTGGTTCTGTACTTATGCAGGAAGGAAAGGTAATTGCTTATGCCTCTAGACAGCTAAAGTTACATGAGAAGAACTATCTGACACATGATTTAGAGCTAGTTGCCATTGTTTTTGCGCTGAAGATCTGGAGACATCATTTGTACGGTGAGAAGTACCGAATATTCATTGCTCACAAAAGTTTGAAATATTTGATGACTCAAAAAGATTTGAACTTAAGACAAAGAAAGAGTTGATTAAAGATTATGAGCTAGTAATCGATTATCACCCAGGTAAGGCAAACGTTATTGTTGATGCTTTGAGTAGGAAATCTTTGTTTGCATTAAGAGCTTTGAACACTAGTCTAGCCTTATCAGATGATGGTTTTATCTTAGCTGAGTTGAGAGCTAAACCGAAGTTTCTTGAAGAAATTTGTGAAGCTTAGAAAAATGACAGTGAGTTGCTAGCCAAAAGAGCTCAGTGTGAGTCAGATATAGAGTCAGATTTTCAGATCAGTTTTGACGGTTGTTTGATGTTCTGAGATAGGGTATGTGTACTGAAGAATGATGAGCTTATTCGAAAGATTTTACAGGAAGCACATAGTAGTTCTTTGTCTAGTCATCCAGGTAGTACAAAGATGTATAATGATTTAAAGAAAATGTACTGGTGGGTAGGAATGAAAAGGGACATTTCAGAGTTTGTTTCTAGATGCTTGATCTATCAGCAGGTAAATGATGAACATCATGTACCTTCAGGTTTATTACAGCTTGTGCTAGTCCCTGAGTGGAAATAGGACCGAGTTACTATTGATTTTGTGACAGGATTAGTGTTGACACCGAGAAAGAAAGATGCAGTATGGGTTGTGATTGATAAGTTAATGAAGTCGGCTCATTTTATCCCAGTTCGTATGGATTATTCGCTTGACAAGTTTGCCGAGTTGTATATTTCAGAGATAGTCAGACTACACGGGGTACCATTATCGATCATATCAGATAGAGATCTGAGATTTACTTCACGACTTTGGAAGAAGTTAGAGGAAGCTTTGGGCACAAAGTTGAGTTTTAGTACAGCTTTCCATCCTTAGACCAGCGGTTAGTCAGAGTGAGTTATTCAGGTACTTGAAGATATGCTTAGATGCTGTGTATTGGAATTTCAAGGCAGAAGGGAAAAGTACTTACCATCACTAGAGTTTTCCTACAATAATAGTTATCAATTGAGTTTGAAGATGGCACGTTATGAAGCTTTGTATGGACGTAAATGTCGCACAACTTTGTATTGGATAGAGCTTAAGGAAAATCAGATTTACGGGGTTGATCTAGTTAAAGAAATAGAAGAGAAAGTAAAAGTCATCAGAGATTGCTTGAAAGCAGCTTTAGACAGATAGAAGTCGTATGCAAATTTGAAGAGAAAAGAGATTGAGTATCAAGTTGGTGACAAAGTGTTTTTGAAAGTATCCCCGTGGAAGAAAGTTATCAGATTTGGTAAGAAAGGCAAACTAAGTCCACGTTTTATTAGACCGTTTGAAGTGATTGAGAGAGTCGGACCATTAGAATATCGGTTAGCTTTTCCGATTGAGTTAGATAAGATTCATGATGTATTTCATGTGTCTATGCTACGTTGTTATCATTCAGATCCGTCACATGTGATTTCTCAGACAGGGGTTGAGATTCAGCCAGACATGACTTACGGTGCAGAACCGGTAAAGATTCTAGCTCGAGAGGTAAAGCAATTAAGGAACAAAAGTATTGCATTTGTGAAAGTATTATAGAATATACATGGGGTAGACGAGGCTACATGGGAGCCCGAAGAGGCTATGCGAAAATAGTACCCAAATCTTTTCATAGGTAAGATTTTCGGGGACAAAAATCCCTAAAGGGGGAGAAATGTAACATCCCGAAATAGGGCCTAAATAAAATAGTGGTTGTGAAACCACGAATCTGAGATAGAAAATTTTATTACGATTAATTTTATGATTTACCGAGTGATTAGATGCATGTGTTAGAATACCGATAAGAAATTTCAGTGATTGCATGTCCGATTTGCATATTAGGGCTTAATTGCAAAAGTTGATAAATATGAGTTCTAAATGCTAAGGGATTAAATTGAAGTGCATAATTGAAGTAGAGGTCCTTAAAGGTAATATTTTCATGGACAAAAATGGATATACATAGGTAAAAATAACTAAAGTTTTAATGAAGGGTATTTTAGTCATTTTGTAAATAAAAGAATTAAAAAGGGAAAAAGATGGCAAAAATGTGCTCATCTTCTTCGTTAGGCCGAAATTTCAAGGTTTCTCCATATCTAGGGTTTGTTTCAAGCTTCCAAGCTCCATAGTAAGTGATTCCATGCCCCGTTTTTAATTTTCTTTACGTTTTTGGAGTCTCGGTAACTTGATTAAGCTTATTCTAGCAATAATTTAACCTAGGGTTTATATTTGAAAAAATACCCATAGGTGAAATGTGTTTCTTTTTATGTTTTATGGTAGAATATGAAGTTTGAAATTGTGTTAAACAACTTTTGCTAAGCGATTTTATGCGAAAACGAGTAAAATGACATAATTAGTAAAAATACCTAATGTTCATAAGTACATGTTAGAGTGAGAATTTGATGTTTCCATAGAAGGGAAAAACGATCAGCATGTCATAAAACATAATAAAATAGGATTAAGTTTAATTTTCGAGCATTGGGGCAAAAGTGTAAATATGTAAAAGTTTAGGGGCAAAAGTGTAATTTTGTCAAAGTTTGAGTGAAGGACTATTTTAATAAATGCGAGTATTAAATAAGCTAAATTTGTTATTATAGATCAAGAAGAACAAAATCTAGAGTTAGACTGGGGAAAGAAAAAGATAGTGAACTAAATCGATATAGTTGATCGTATTTTGTTTTGAGGTAAGTTTGCAGAAAATAAATGCAATATTATATTATTTTATGTTAATGTTGTTAATTTCCAGCATGTGTATATTTATTTTATGAAATTATTCAAAGAAGACTCAAGCATGAATTGACGGAGAAGTAATTTCAGAAAGTCCCGGTTGAACCTTAGGAATGTGTAGGATACAAATGTCATGACATTAGGGTTTAAGGATACCATGTAAGACCATGCCAAGGCATGACAATTGGTAAGATTTCTAAGGCAAGGAAATCATGGCATGACAATTGGTAAGATTTCTAAGGCAAGGAAATCATGTAAGACCATGTCAAGACATGGCATTGACAAGTTACTATAAGGCAAAGGTCCCATGTAAGACCATGCCAAGGCATGGCATTGGTGAGTTCATAAGGCAAGGATACCATGTAAGACCATGTCGAGACATGGCAATGGTAAGTTTCAAAAGGATACCAGGTAAGACCATGACAAGTCATGGCAATCGTAAGGTACCCGTGTATCCTTAGTATTCCAAGTGGTTCAATGGGAAAATTTAAAGAGAATATCAAGGTAAGGTAAGGTATGGTAAGACAAGTTACACTAAAAAGGTAAGACAAGTTCATGCTAGAAGAGCAAAGGTAAGTATATAATGTTCATGTATGCTTGATAAGGAAAAAGGTAAGTAAAATGTATTAATAAATTTTATTAAGTAAGTAAGTATTTAAGTAAGTGAGTAAGTGAAGAAGTTTAAAATATGTCTATGACAATTAATGAAGTTGCATTAAGTAGTATCATACCAAGTAGTAAGATAATTCTTATGAATGTTGTTATTTATTTGCATGCAAACTTACTAAGCTTAATTCTTACCCCCCTTTATCTTCCTTCTTTTTATAGTTTTGTTAAGCTAACTCGGGGATCGTAAATTACGTCGGAGGTCCGGACACACTATCATAAGGATTATTTTGGTATAGCTAGACGTTTCATTTTGAGTACGTCATGTATAGCATCGTAGCCATTTAGTGTGTATGATCTTATGATATGGCTAACGAATGGTATTTAAATGCTTGATAATGATTAGCTATTGGAATGGCTAATCAAGGACATGTTTGGTGTTATGTAAGCCTAAATGCTAGTTATTCCATGGAAATCATGAAAAATGTAAAATTAGCTTTAAAATAGTATCGGACAGCAGTAATGACATGAACTTGGAAAATCACTAAAAGTAGTAGAAATGAATGAGATATAGAATTAAAACTTATTGAGTCTATTTTCATATGAAAGAAACAGAGTAAATAAAGGAGTAGTATTTTATGAGATATTTAAATTTTGGTGAGACAGGGTCAGAGTGATTTCTGAATCCCCTGTTCTGACTTTAGAAATTCACTAAATATTGTACAAAAATAATTAGGAGTTATAATTTATATGTATAGATTCCTTATTGAGTCTAATTTTAAGAAAAATAAACACCATGATTATTTTAGTTCTTTACAAGGATAAAATTAATTTGTACTGAACAAAGGTCAGACCAACCAAACACTGAAATAGGGGAAACTTTAACTAATAAACTGTACTAATTGGCTAGACCAAAAATTATGAAACAAATTTAGTAAGAAGATATATGAGTCTAGTTTCATATAAAATTTACGGATTTTAATTTTGAGTTTCGTAACTCAAGTTATGATTTATTTAGTGACTATGACGCGGATGAACAGTTTATTTATGAAAGATGAAATAAATTGTTTTGATTTGTTTAAGTGATCGAAAAATTTTTATTGATTCCGGTTTGTTCACGAACCGTTTCAATTTCATGTTTTAGGGTCTCGAGGACCCTTTTTAAGGACATATTGAATGAATGAAACTAAATTAATTTTAAAAGTAAATTTTCATGCCCCGAATTAGTAAGCTAAGTCCGGTAACGCCTCGTGCTCGACTCCGACGACGATCTCAGGTAAGGGGTGTTACAGTGACAATATTACACATGCATCCTTTTTTCTCTTTTGCTATTATAACATTCACATGAAATGTAAGTCATACATGCTCTAAAGAGGTTGAATCATGGTAAACATTCATAGATTATTCATAAAATAAGTATTAAACATGTATTAGGACCATTTAGCAAAATTTCTCAAATTTGTTACATAGGTATCGATACTGGTAGGGTGGTATCGATAATTCTCTCAAGTGGTAACAATAGCACTTGGAAAATTGATACCAAATTAGCTTACTATTTCTCGTCTTAAAAACCCAACTTTTGAAAAATATTAGTACCACTAAACAAGTATAGATAATTTTTCCCCGAGTATCGATACTCATGGAAAAATATCGATACCAACTACTGAAACTGACTTCCTACACTTTGAAAATATCAGAGGTATCATTTTTAAAGCCCAAATATTGATACCTCTATTCTAGACCTTAAAAACTCATCATATATCATCACATAGATCATTCCCAACCATTCCTTAACATCATGCATCAAATACCACATAAATTAAGCACCAAAATGTCCCAAATAATAGCCTCAAGCATCATACGTTAAGTCCACAAATTTCCAAGTATAATAGGCATGCAACAAACTAAAAATCATAGTAAAACCAACATAAAGTCTACCACATTGCCTTTTATTCCTAAAACACAAATAATTAAAAGAACACCTACTAAAAGCAACTAAAGTTTCTGGCTTAGATCACCCCTGGAGACCACACCGCTCACACCGGCACTACTTATCTACAATGGTTAAAAAGGAGTGAGTGAGCTTAACAAGCTTAATGAATGCTTAAAATATCCACTATGTAAACAAGTCATTATGCAACAACGAAACAGACATACAACACATTCTAACATCCTCAACTATTATGTCACATTTACATGTTTAATCATCTTTCATGAATTATTTTACACATTAATCACATAAATATTTAAGCATATGTTACAACACATATAAATCACATTTAATCACATCTACTCATGTTTTATGATAATTTGGCTCTTGAGGTTATGAAACATAAAGTCGACTCTATAACCACTCATCGAATACATAGATCTCCAACACACTAAAATGACTCGTAGAGTCGAATATGTCCCATAAGTGAAGCATATAGCTAATACTCTCCAACACACCAAACACACATATCCCGGTGAATAAAGCTTAGCTCACATTCCCTTATCTCTCTAAAAACTATCCTTGGGTCTCTATATCCCAAAAATTACATCACAAATGTGACTACTCACATTCATATGACATACCAACTATATCCAATGGACTCATAAAATCACAGGGCCAAAATATCCACATTACCACATATTTACTTATTGATTTTTCATACATTTTCACAACATATTCATATTGTTAGCACATTATAATTACTATCACATGGCATGAATAATATACCCACATATTCTCTTTCACAACAATCATCACAAGCTTATGGCACATGTCATAGCATCTCATATATGTTCATATTTTCACAATTGCACAAACACACCTATATCACATTTAGTCATAGGCGTGAGAACACTTGCACTCAGAATTTAGAGTAGGGGTTTAGGATACCTTTAAATTTAATTACACAATGAATCATCTATGAGCAGTGATTCCAAAACACTCACCAACAATACGTTTTCACCAAAAAGCTAAAAGCTCAAACAAGCTTTTCTTTTCCTTTGTCTCTACTTGTTGAAGGTCCTATTGACTCTTACACTTCAACAACACAAACCACACAAACATACAATCAACAATCAGTCATTAACTCACCTTAAATAGTCAAAAACAATAGTCTAAGCTACGTTCTCTTTTAATCAAAACCTTCAACATAAAAAACTTTAAATCTCAGCGTACACTTAATCTTTTCACTTGAAACTAATTCCATTCATCTACATATTCATCTATGACTAATTCTCAACTTCTAAACTACACAAAGCTACACGTTTCAAGGTATCAACATTTTTCGACAAGTTTTGGCCATTATGACGAAAATTCATTAATACTCGAGAAATCCTTAACAAAACTTCAAAGAAACTTTAGAAACCTTCTAATCATGTTATAAACTTGAAAAACACTTTGAAACCATGTTTTAATCCACAATCCCGAAATCCACCATTAACGACTCAATTTTTTAATTGTATTTAAAACATGAGTTATAATAGCTAAAAATTCAATTTAAAAGTCTAGAAATCATTTAAAACTGATATAAAGATGAATAGTTACCTTTGACGAAAGAAAAATGAAATTTGACATAAATCTGATAAAACCCACTCTTAAAGAAGATGATAAAATTAATGAGGTTTTAAGATGTTTTCTTGAAGGTTTATGAAGATTAATGCTATGAGGATTGAGGGAAGCTATGGAATTGAGGTTTGAAGAACAAAAAGTGAAGGAGAGAAGCTTGGGAAGCAAGGGACGGAACAATAATAAAGTAGCGAGAAACAAAACTATAAGTGGGTAAGGGTTTTGGCCCTACTACAAATCAGTCTTCTTCTTAAAATTAAGGGTATTTAAAACTTGTTTTCAAAAATTAGTTTAATTTTCTAATAGCTATTGTCGAAAACATTATCAGTTACCAAACTTATGAAATTTCAAGCACATATAGGCTAAAATTCCAAAAATACCCTTGAAACTTCTAGGCTCAATTTTGGGGTGTGACATCTTTGCTTGATCAATTATTCAATTGTGAGTATATAATTAATAGAATAGAATTGTTGACTCTTGTTGAAAACTTAGATAAATGAGACTGAGAGGTAAGTTTATCATGTAAAATTTCAATACAATCAGGCCAAATAGTGAGACCAAGTGGTAAGTTATTCACTAGGTGAGACTGAGAGGAGATCCTAGAGGGTGGTTCTTTTGTTAGGATGAGACCGAAAAAAAATTCGCAACTTGGAATAATAATTGAGATAGTAAGGCATGCATATTAGGATTTGATAATAAATCAACCATCATTTTAATTGCTTACAGTCTACACAAGTAAAATGATAGATAGTTAGGTTTTTAAGTTTTTGCATTACTATTCTTTAAATTGAATAGCCTAGTTAATTTTTCATAACTAGATTAATTGACTAGCGTTTTGCCTTATTAATCCCCATGGAAGAACAATTCTTGGAGGTTACATCGTTGATTTTATTTTTGTGTTTTTGAGTAAGCTTAAATGAGCAATGAATTATCTGAGTAAAAAAGAATTTATTAAAAACTCTTTAAAGTTCTTATTTTTTTTAAAAAAGTACAAATTATAAAAATCATAAAAAAATTATTAGAATTAATGACAATTATAAAAAATATATAAAAGAAATTTAAATGTAATAATTTTTTTAAAAATATATACAGTTTATTAAACTATTCAAATATTTTTAAAAAAATCAAAGAAATTTTAAAAAATAAAAGTTACTAAACATTTTTGTTTTCTCTTATACATTGTCTTACATTATACCTCAACCCATCCTTATTGATTCCCCTCGCTTTATCCTTTCTCAATTAAAACATTACCTAAAACTATAGATGTGCATAGGTTTGGCAAAGCTTAAGTCCAATTTTAAAAAAACTTTCCTAGCCCAAGCCCAACTAGAGATGGTCCATCAAAAAAATATTTTTATTTAAATTTAATTATAAAAATATATAAATTATTAATATAATTTTTTTTTGCATATTTTTATTTTTAATAGTAAATTAGATTGGCCCATGAACACCTTTTCTTACCACTCACCTTAAGCCATCAAGCTATAACCTTCCCATCCCGACCTAGACGTTAAACTTGAATTCGGGAAATTACATCGGCCATCAAAATAGCCTAGTACGATCGTAGTTTTACAAAACAATCATATTTATACATTTGTTATCTTTGAAAAATATTTAGTTAATTTCCAATTCATTCATTACCCAAAATTTACTTATAATCTGGCAGCAGAAAAGTGATATTTATATATAGTTTTAATAAAAATCAAATTTCATGCATAATTAATTAATATCCATATTTTAATATCCTATATTCAAATTAAATGTCATGCATGAAATACCAACCCAAAACCTAAGTTCTATACTACAATTCAATAATAAAAAAAACAATATCTGAATAATGGAAAATATCAAATAATAAATACAGAGTCGATATGAGACCCCCCAGATGTCGTGTTTGCGCCCTAACCTAGTGGGTTATCTATAGATATGGAAATAAAAGAGGAGTGAGCTATGGAGCTTAGTGTGAGTTCAATCCCAAGAAAACAAATGCATACAGTAGATAAAACATACTAAATAACAACGCATAGAATGATCACAATCAATTATCAATTCAGAGTATCGATTTTATGAATCAGTTAACAATTTAATATCTTAGGATTTACAGTTTAGGTATTCACTTGTTTATGAGTAGCAATGTTACTTTAGTAAATCCAAAAGATATATCCTACCTAACTCTGCTACACATCACAATGGGAGTTCTCTAGGACTCTAACAACCTTATACACTAGATTCGTGGTTTAACCACTAATAGTTTGCAGATAAACTACCAATGGTTTTGGGCACACAACAAAATTTGCAGATGAGAACTAACACTGGCTATGAATGCACAACATGTTTGCAGGTAAAAACTACCAATGAGTTGTGGATGCACAACATATTTGCAGTTAAAGAAAAAAAACTATCAATGGTTGTGGGTGCATAGCAACTTTGTAGATAGGCTACCGATGACTATGGTTTGCACAACAAATTTTGCAGATAAACTGGCAATCTTTCTCTGTACATATTTTCTCACCCCAAATAATGCAATATGGCATGCTTATAACAGATCTGTAACACCCCAAGTTTTTAAATATATTTCTGTAATTCAGTGACACAAGTGTGTATCTACTTCAGTGGTTAAGTGTTCTGGGTGTGTGTGAGAGGTCTCAAGTTCAAGCTTTAGCTTGGGCAAATTTTGGCTTTTTAATGATAAAGCCTTACTCTTGTTCAACAGGCTTATATTTGATTGTGTATAAAATTTTAGCAGAATGGGCCTACTGGTCTGGTGGTTCAGTGGAGTAAATTTAAGCTGGAGGTCCTGTGCTCGAATCAAGGTGTAAGCAAGGGTTTATATTTTTACCTCGGTTGGTTGGAAGTGTTTGGGTGGAGTCGAAATTCTAATAATGGTGGGGTGTTGGACAGTTTTGGGGAAGTGAGGGGTAGTGGGAGTATTTTGAGGGATTGGGGGAGTAATTAGAGGGATTTGGAGAGCTATCAGAATCCCACTGTGATCTTTTCATTTTTTTTCAAAATTTTGATTATTTCCCAATTTTGTCAACCCCTTTTCCCCTTACTCTCTACCAAAATTCTGTGCTTCCTCACCTTCCTTTCTTCATGATTTCTTTTCCATACCATCTTTTTGCGATCCACATTTGTTCACGACCGTAGGTAAGCGATTTTGGTGTTTTGGTATCTCGATTTTTAAAACACTAATGTGGAATTTATGTTTAACTATTTTGACAATCAATAATCTGGTGTGATGGTGGTTCTAGTGCCGGATTGTGCTAGGAGACGTTCGTGGTTCGCAAGGTAAAGGCTTTTTTGCTCGAAAGTTGTCTACCCCGTTTTGGGGTATAGTGTAATTTGATTGATTGAGTGTCTGATTGAGTGAAATATGGTTAATTTTAGGTTCTGGAGTGCTCAGGGTTGCGTTAGCTTCGAACTGATACCAGGTGTGTACTAGGAAACACAAAAAATGAGAATTGGCGAAAGCCGAAAAACTATTCTATTGACGCCACACAAGCATGTGGTTGCCCGTGTGGTAGGCTGTGTGGCAGTACATGGCTGTGTGAATGACGAACCAAGTTGTGCGTGAGTGACACTAGCATATGACACGGCTGTGTGATGGCTAGAGAGGCCGTGTGCGAGACCCGGGCTTGACCATTTGGGCCGTATGGGCCACATGGGCGTGTGGACCCACATGGGTGAACCACATGAGCGTGTGGGATTTTTGGGCCAGGCCGTGTGATCCACATGGCCAAGGCTAATTTGGGCCATGTGGACCATACGAGCAGGCCACATGGGCGTGTGAGCTCATTTTCCTGAAATAATTTGTAAGGTTGCACGGGTCGCCCAAGTCGACCGTGACCTACCGTAGGGTCGGTAAGAATTACTTAGACCCTTGATTCTGTGATCTGATTATGAGATGTATGTATTAAGCATGCTACTCTTAGCATGTGTATCTGACCGATTGTATGATCTGTTAAATTACATTATAGCATGCCATATTTGCATGATGCATTGCATTGGGGTGGGGTTGATGTTATGATGGAGGAAGTATTCTAAAAGGCTCTTAAGCCTGATATTTGGCAGCTCAGCTGCAATTATCTAATTATGTGCCGCATTTTGGTACAGCACGGTGTGTTGGGATGGGTGGGTCAATTTTATCCCCACATGGTGTGTTGGGTTAGACGGAGTTGGTGTGCAAGGCTGGTGGGCATGATTCTGTTATTTTGCTCTATTATGCATGTTATATCTGAGATGGGCTAGGGCCCAGTTCGTAACTGATTTTGTATCTGAGTGGACTAAGGTCCACACCGATTCAGTAAAGGGCTCAGGCCCGAATTATTTGTTATTTGGATATATGACTAACTTTTGCAACTGTGTATATTTTTCTGTGGAGATTACACACTGAGTTTGCGAATTCACCCTTTTCTGTTTAATATATGTAGGTAATCCCCATACTTGACTGATCGTTGCAGTGGAGGGCTCAACGATGACCACCACTATCGAACTACTTATTTATAGTTTTTGATATTACATCGCTTATTTCTTGTTGGTATTTTATGTATGACAGACTTTCGGACTGTTTGGTTTTAATTTTGGATTTTAAACTGTTGATTATGGATTTATAAATTGCAACGTAACAAAGTATCATTTTCCTAAAATAAACTAAGATTTTTGTAAATGAAACGGTTTTTAAAAAAAATTATTTGGGTTTCAAAAGCTTCCTCGTAAAAGAAATATTTTAAATCAAATCAAATAGAACATGATTTCCCGAACTAAGTAAAAGTTAATAATTTGAAATGATTTGAAGGTCAATGCATTTTCAAAAACACTCTCGTGTGACATCGCCAGATTCGACCATAACGTCCAGGCCGGGTTTGGGGTGTTAATTTAGTGGTATCAGAGTCAGGTTACAAAACTCGACTGTGGATTTAGGTTTTAAAGATTGATTTTAAAGAAATTATTTATAAATAATTTGAAATATTTTTAAAATAAGTATGTGGTACACTGAGTCTCTGGCGTCGATCTTGTAAGTTTTTGAAACTCTGTTTAGAATTGTCTAAAAGTATGATTAGAATGTACTAAAACTACTTTAGGTAGTATATCACACTGAACATTCTGATAACCGACTCTGAACATTCTGATACTGAACTACATAAAAAATTTGTTAATAAATATTGATACTGTAACCAATGCATAAAACTATTAATGTTGATAAGTTCTGAAATCTACGATGAGTGCACGTGGTACTCGTGGACGGGGTACTAGAGGCCGTGGCAGAGGCAGTAGAAGGGCTCAAATGAGGTCCTCATCATCTGGGAATCTACCTAACTTAGATACTAATGAGACATGGGTATCACCTGTGACAGAGACTGGGTCTCGAGATCTGTGGCTGGGGACAACGCACTGTCCCAAGCCATGCTACAGATTTTGGATAGGGTCGCTGGGCCCAACACCGAAACTGGGGGTCGAGAGTCGGTTATAGAACGACTCTGGTCCAATGGGGCTAAATTATTCAGGGGTATCACTGGAGTCGCCCCTAACGTGGCTGAGTACTGGATGGAGGCCACGGGAAGAATTATGGACGATTTGGACTTCACTATTGAGCAAAAGCTTAAGGGGGTTGTTTCTCTGCTCCGTGATGAGGCATACCAATGGTGGTTAACAGTTAAGGAGGGCGCACAGCCCGACCGACTGACATAGGATTTCTTTAAGATGGCCTCTAGGGGTAAATATGTAGGGGACAGTGATATTGACGCTAGGAGGCGAGAGTTCCTTAATCTCACTCAGGGAGATCGTTCAGTGGCCGAGTATAACATCGAGTTCCTGAGATTGAGCCATTATACGCGAGGCATGGTGGCGACTGAGTATGAGCATTGTATCCGATTTGAGGATGGTCTAAGGGACAGTTTGCGAGTCTTGATAGCAACGTAGAGGGAGCGTGATTTTTCTGCTCTAGTTGAGAAGGCGAAGATCGCCGAAGAGATTAAGTGCACAGAGCGCCAAAACTGAGACAGAGGAAAGAATAAGAGGGGTTCAGATCCCTCGAATTCTGGGATGAGGCCTAAGAAAAAGGCTAGATCTGATGGGCCAGAGAGAGTTAGGCCTCCTGTTGCACCTACAGCGGTGGCGCTTTGTGGGCACTGTGGTAGATGCCATTCTGGGGAGCGTTGGAGGACTACTGAGGCATGTCTGAGATGTGGGTCAACTGAGCATCGTGTTAGAGACTGTCCATTGAGAACTAGTCAAATGCAAGCTCCGGTTACTGATACTACACAACAGCTCAGAGTAGTTCAGTAGCCACCAAAGGGCCGAGGTCAGGCCAGGGGTGGTAACGACATGGGTCGAGGGCAGAGAGCACCAGGCAGAGGTGCCGAATCAACTGAGGCGGGGTAGCCTACTTTGGTAAATGTTTTATGCAACACCCCTTACCCGTGTCCAATGACGGGACAGGATACGAGGCATTACCAGACTTAAACATACACATACATGTAAAATCGGGCCATAAAATTTCAACCAATTCAAAAACATTCAAACACATGCAAATCGTCCCTTATATGGGCCTTTGAGGCCCAAAACACACGTTGGGGGTGGTTCGGGACTAAACTAAGAACTTCTAAAAATTTTACAACACTTAGAGAAATTTTCCATGTTTAGAGAGTCACACGCCCGTGTGGATTAGGCCGTGTTGTCACACACGCCCGTGTGGCTTGGGACACGCCCGTGTCCTCAGCTCGTGTAACAATCTATTTATGACGTCAGCAACGAAATGGGGTCACATGGCCAAGTCACACGCTCGTGTGCTAAGGCGTGTTCCCCACACGGCTGTGTCTCATGCCCGTGTGGCCAACACTTAGGCTATTTTCCAAGCCTTGGTCAACCATAATCCCTCACACATTTCTACAACATGAAGGATATATAACATGGCATCCATTTAACGATTAAACATCTTCAATTAAGTCACAAACATAGCATTTGCATCTCATCATACTTATGTTTCTCATACTCATTTTATACTAAGTTAAACATACCAATTCACACTCATTTAGCCTTGTCTATTATGATATCACTTATACTTTTATACCATGGTTATCATCCTACCAAAACATTTCAACTTAATCATCAAACATTCATATTCAAGGCTAGCTCATAACTTTATGAAATACCAACATATTTTACATGCGTAGAATAACATGCTTGTCTAAGACATTGCACACCATATCATACATTCATCGATACCAAGCCATCACAATATGCACATCATCAAGACATTAGATCAGTCATGCAAAATCAATTAGGTTTACAACCCAATGATCAAATATAAGTCATATCTCCTGGCTCTATACAAATGAATCATTATAAACCAACTCGATTGGCCAAATCATGAAACACATATCATAAAGTACTAAGTCTCTATACATGCCACTCACTTCAAAACACTTAAGATTTATTAATACCCTAACTTGATAATTTGATAGTGTGATGCTGCCTCCAACGATCTCCAACCCAGAGCTAACCTGACAACACTAAAGAAATGGAAAGGAGGGGGTAAGCTTTATAGCTTAGTAAGTCTATACGAAAATAATAATAATCAATTTATTAACGTGCTTTTGCCAAATTCTTACAACATATTCTCATGGTAACACAATTGAAGTTGCACATAATTCCACTATTTGCTCATGTTTCAGTTAAGTTGTCTACTCGAGTCATAGTTACTAAATTTTTTATATCTCGAGATGCAAAACTCCAAACTAAGATCCTGTAATTTTCCCTGAAACTAGACTCACATATTTTACTACCATAAAATTTTAAAAAATTTTGGTCCAACCAATAAGTACATTTTATTCTTTAAATTCTCCCCTATTTCGCTGTCTGACAATTCTGACACCTCTTCACTAAAAATTAATTATCTTCTCATACGGGATTCGGATGATGTTTTGGTTTGTCTCTTTTAAAAATAAACTTATTAATAATTTTAAACATATAAATTATAACCCATAAATATTCTTGTACAATTTTTAGTGATTTTCCAAAATTAAGACAGGGGAGCTTGAAATCACTCTGACCCTATGTCACAAAAATTCAAATATCTCATAATAAGAAATTTTTTTGCTTACAGAATTTCCTATATGTGAAACTAGACTAAATAAGCTTTAATTTAATATCTTATTCAATCTCTAATTCTATTTCCACAATTTTTGGTTGATTTTCAAAGTCAGACTACTGCTGTTATCCAAAATTGTTTTAGTGTAATATGATGATAACTATCATAAGTTCATTTTTAACTAATCATGAACTCACCATTTCATGGATTCCATGTTCAATTACACAATGTAAGTTAGGATGATATTGCAACAAAATTCATAATCATAATTCATACATCTTAGCTCACCGAGGTCTCGACATTTCATAGTCTCAATAACCATAAGCTTAGTGTTCATACCTGTACCATTTCAACACTTTTCACATATTACTCCACTTCTTAACCATAATCTTGAATGGCCCGTTGAACTACCCAGAATACTGAAGGATGTTCAGAATCAGCATACACCAAATAAAGTACCAAAGCCATGTCCTAGACATAGTCTTACACTGGAACACATATCAACGTCGATGCCATGTAACACCCCTAACCCGTATCCATCATCGGACTAGGGTAAAAAGGCATTACCGAATAAAAAGCACAAATCCGAACATTTACTATTCACTCAAGTCAAACTCATTTATAATTAAAAATATATACATATCACAATTCAGAACATATATTGATTTATATCTTACATAAACAAGTCACAACCATATTCAACATATTACCTACTGCATATAATGCATTTATATACAAAGCATTAACTATTACCAACATAATCAAACATACTTCTAATACCACCATTGTAATTATGTATAGCCACCAAATCACATACACATTTTTATAACTTAATAATCCATAATACATATCTTAAACCACATACATATGCAGCTTAGGTCATAATCAATTTGGACTTGCATACTTTACAGTTTAAATACTAATCGAAACATTTAAATGACATATAAACATGTCTTAACTTAATTCATAAATGGATACCAAAATTTCTATCACTAATGTATCTTCTTCTTTACCTATTAATTCAATTACAAGACCAAACATTTATATACAACCTAATCAATATAAATATGTATATATGCAAGATATGCTTTTACCCTAAAGCCGAAACCACACTTCACATTTGAGCACCAAAAGTATGTATACCAAACAGACAACCAAAGTATTCAAGAAACACATGTATTATTTACCATATAATCACTGAATTAATCAAATTAAATCATAAACACCTATCACCTAAATCATAATCCAACCCATATTATCCATCACAACTAATTAACACACTAAAAACATATTATAATATTTTACTTTCATAGCCAAATCTTGCTACCCAAAATCACATACATATTCCAAAACTTTCATCATCAAGTACCAATGAACATGTTCATTAAACATTTTTACTAAGAACTTTCAAGACCAAATTTAAACATAATAAGCAAGCCATTTTCAAACCTATAATGCTTAATACATATATTATACATTCATGGCACATAGCATATTAATAAAAATGGACTTGAAACATTATCATACTAGAACCGAATTCAAGCATAGAAATAAGCCATTTTCGCATGGCTTTTATACAAAACCAACATTCAACATTTTTAAATTATGTTCCAGCCTATACATGCCATAGTTCCACAATGCATTATATCAAATACTGAAAACGGCTGATAGTGTGATAGACTTTGCTGACAATCCCCGAGCTTGTAACTTGAATCCAAAATCTATAAAATAGAGTAAACATGAACACACAGAGTAAGCTATTATAGCTTAATAAGTCATAAGCAATCAACATCTTAATGATATAATCAACTTGATTAAAGCTAATCCAAATTTCATTATCATTATCAAACTTAACCTCAAATCTACAAATGAAATAAATAACACATTTTCATACATAAAATCTACCCTGACTGAATACTCATTTACTCAATTTGACCTAATAATATTCAACTTTCAAAGCCAAAATGGCTGAATATAAGTAAACATGCACATACTCATTTGTATATGCTCAAGAACCATTTTATAACATTATGAACATATACCATTTATATGGCCGATTATTCATGATCACAAATATGCACATATACAAGAATCAATCCTTCAATATTCATGCCATTTACTCACAAGGCCGAATACACATACTAAATTCACATGTAATCTTCATTTGTATCACACATAATTAGCAATAAGTATCAAGCTACTTATTTACCTATCTCAAATAAACATCAAGCTAATTCGTACCTGATCATTGCTCGTTAAACATATTTAATAACCATATCAGTGTAAAGTCTTTTAAGCATACATTTATGTTAATTCACCGGTATAAAGCCTGCTAGGCGAAAGCCTGTATCACACACCAGCACAAGGCCTGTTAGACTCAGAGTCTGGTTTTATACACCGGCAATAAGCCTGCTAGACATCAAGCCCAAATAAATTCACCAGCACAAGGCTTACTAGGCTCAAAGCCCGAATATCACTATTATAATGTCATTTCATAAACAGTTCATATATCGAATTGTCCAGATATTCCATGTAGTTCATACGAACTTTCAGAGGTTTTAACTCAGTCGAATAAAACTCAACCACATTAATTCCATGTTTAACCACATTCGACTACTCTACTATAAATCTATAAAATTCAAATCATCATATTAAACCATTTTATATTCAAAATAGACGATGTTTAATTGCTTAAAGACTTACCTCGGATATCGACAAATGTTGTAAATCGGCTATTCGACTATTTTTACTTTTTAGTCCTAATAACTCAAAATCATCAAAAACTCCAATACAAAACATGTTAATCTAAAACATATCTTTCATATTTCATCATCAAACAACAAAAATCACAAGCTCTCATCAATGGCATAACTCAAAATTTTCATCAAAATCAAAAATTCAAGTATGGGCCGGGTAGTATTCGAAGCAACGATATCAAAAACGTAAAAATCATCAAAAACTGAGCTAGATACATACCTTAATCAAGCTTGCTAATGGCCAAACCCTTTAGAACTCTTTTTCTTTTCTTTTGTTTCTAATTTCGGTGGATAAACCATGAAAATAATGAATTTGATAACTTTTATTTTAATTATTATAAGTTTATTAACCAAATTCCATATATAACCTTTATAATATAATAACAAAACCATATAATGGTTGTCATTTACCGTCCACCACAATATATCATGGGCAATTTGCAACTTAAAGCCTCCAAATTAAAAAAACAACCACTATTCGGCCTTTTCACAAATAACCACTAAATTTTCATTTGATGCGATTAAGTCCTATTATTAAATTAAGCATACAAACAATCAAATTTTCATACGAAACTTTCACACATGCAAATTTACATATAATAAACACGAGAAATAATATTTATATATTTTTCTGACTCAAATTCATGGTCTCGAAACCACCATTTCGATTAGAGTCAAAATCGGGCTATTACATGCCATGTCCCAGACATGGTCTTACACTGGCTCTCATCTCGGATGCCGATGCCATGTCCCAGACATGGTCTTACATGGGATCTCATTAACGATGGTGTCATGATATCTGAATCCTAAGTATTCGCCAGGGTCACCCGGGGCTTCTTCGTATACACATCTCATCGAAACTTGTCCCTAGGACCGAATCATATATCTCATGATGGTAATTAAGCTCATGATTTCACATAATGTTAATAATCACGATAATTGCTTTTTAACACAAAATCAAAATTCATCACATTGTCATCACACATCATAGACATATTGTAGATCACTTCTTATGCATAGCATACAATAACCTTTAACTTAACAAGTTCAATTCAACTTACCAATTTAGATTCAGTCACAATCAACGATAACATTATCGTAGGTACTTATTTGTCAAATTCTCGTCGTATACATCCGTATGAAAACTCATTCAATTTATGAGACAATAATATAATTTACAACTCAAGTATGACATTGCATTATTATTATCACACGAACTTACCTCGAATCTAAGCACGGCTAATTATTCCATTTTAGTCCATAATCTCGCACCTTCCCGATTTAAGTTCGAATCTCATTTTCCTTGATCTATAACATCACATTTAGCTTGTTAATTACCCACATTATTCATCCTGACCCAAAAATTGTATTATGGTAAAATTACGTTTTTGCCCCTAAATTTTGTCATATTTACCCTTTTACCCCTAGGCTCGTAAAATGATTTTTATTCAATTTCTTTACATTTTAAGCGTAGCTTAATCATTTTCATAACTATAACAGCCCACAATTTCCACTAGAACACACTTTTACTACATATTTTATAACTTTTACGATGTAGTCCTTTTAAGCATTTTCACCGAAAATCACTTAGCAGAAGTTGTTTCTCCAATCATAAACATGCATAATCTACCATTAAACATCAAAATGCACAAATTTATAACACATTTCAAACCCTATACCTTCATCATAACTCAAATAAATGGTAGAAATAGGTAGATCATGTTAAGAGGATTTCAAAAACGTAAAAATCATTAAAAACGGGGCAAGAACGGACTTACAATCGAGCTTGGAAGCTTGGAAAACCCTATCCATGGTTTCTTCATGCAATATTCGGCCAAGGAAGAATATGGACAAGAAATTCTTGCTTTTATTTTGTTTTTAATTCATTTTAATTACTAGATTACCAAAATGCCCCTAACTTAAAAATATTCTATTTCACCTATTTCATATCCATTTCTGTCCAACAAATCATCCAATGGTCTAATTACAATTTAAGGACCTCCAATTTAAAATTTCATAACAATTAGACACCTCTAACATGTAGAACTCAACTTTTGCACTTTTACGATTTAGTCCTTTTTACTAAATTGAGTGCCCAAACGTCAAAATTTTCGAACGAAATTTTCACGAAATCATCCTGTGAATTCGTATACCATGAAAATATAATAAAAATAAATTTTCTTACGTCGAATTTGTCGTCCCGAAACCACTATTTCGACTAAGCCTAAAATCGGGTTATTACAACTCTCTGCCTTTAGGGATTTTCGTCCCCAAAAATCTTATCGGAAATTAGTTTTGTTTTTCGCATAAGCTCCTTTATTCATAACATTGTTAGAGAACCTTTACTAATACTAAACTTTTAGTTCCTAACACTTCAATCCTTTGTTCCAAGGTCATGACCATTTCTTCGTTACACAACACATCAACTGAATTTTGACTTATGTCGGAGGTCTCATAGACACGAAGAATCTGATCAATACCGTCATAACACACATACGCATAACATACTTGAATCCTTTCGAATTCGAATGGTGAAACTAGCCAGTTCATCACGGCCTTATATTCTCTATAATTTCATATGGCCCAATAGTTTGCGAATTCGATCTCTTAGTTGCTTGTAAATTTTCAGAGCTTCTTTTAAATTTCCCAAGAAATTACAATATAAACCTCGGATCTCAATCCGATCAATGAAGCCTAGCATTCAAAGAAATCTGACAACTTCAAAGACACATAATTCCATTTCCCTGTCAAGTGAGAATTCTGTACATGCTGAAATGATTTGCAATTTTGCTAAACAGAGGACAACAATTCACATAACATCTCTCTTTTTTAGAGATGAGAATAATCCAGATATGAAATCTATAATAACTCTTTCTCATTTCATTCTAGTATCAATATTGTACTCCCTTAGTTCACGAATTACTAACACATTTCCCAGCTACACTGACTTACAATAAAACTTCAATTTTAAGTCTTGAACCCAGCTAAGACCGAACTGTCAATAGACAAGATTAACTATATAACCATCATTCTCAATGAAATGGAGGATTTTCAACCCCAATACTAGTAACTGCATTTTTGATGTTCTCAAAGATCAAACAATATCTAACTCATCATCTTTCAATGGTTCAAATCATCTATGCTATCTCAAATTCAAATCTTTCCATAACATCAGATACTTTCAGCTATTTCGTTGCTTTCTGGCCTTGAAACACATCCCAATTTATTCAATATCGTATATCAGAAAATTGAGGACACTATGCCTGAGGTAGGTTGTTTCAAATCTAATATTTTGATTAACAATACTTCCAACCATTTTGATTCTTACTAGCATGTAACAGATCATCTAAATTTTCATGAAGGCAATAACTTTATCAATCAGTACAACTTCATTTCATAATAATGTCTTGTAAAATATACATTCTTCATTTAATCTTTATGAATCAGTACAACCCGTCTTTTACTCATAAAGAAATGAAATTCTATTTCCAAACATGGGAATAGACTCGGATATAAATATCTCATTTAATCTTTCAAACAAATAACCTATACAGTTTGAAAAACTAAGTCGATCTTAATTATCAATCAATAATAATTCAAGTATTCCCCTCACACTGATGATAGAACAATTCAAACATACAATCTTTTATAATTCTTTCACAACACAAGTCAAAATTCTTTATAAACTATTTTAGCTCAAACAAAACATAAAACTTCTTTCTAAACCAATAGAAATCAAGATTAACGGTAAAAATGAAAACTAATATACAATCGAAACTCGAACTGTCGTAATCTATACTTTGGCCAATTTCAACCCTTTTTATATAGACTAGAAAACCTCATATCAGTATCACCATTTTTCCATGATCAGACTAAAGATATAACCATATTAGACATTTCTAGTTCTAGTCCATGAATATCCCGTTCAAATTGAACCATGACCAACACATGTTAACATTTGGAACAACAAGAAGACCGAGACATTTATATTCAAGATGTGAAGAAATACAGAATTTCCAAGAACACATCCCAAATGAGAGAATGAAGATCTCTATGATCCCTTAGAGACAAGAAATCAAGGAGAAGACACCATTCAGGCCCACTGTAATTAAATATGCCAGAAACAACATACTTTTCATATATTCATACCAAATAGAGTATCAATCAGAGGAAATAGAATCACAGCATTGTATACATTTCCTTATCAACTTTCCATAGACAAAATGAAATAGAATACTAGAGAGAAATAGAACGATGTAGATTATAAACCAATCAAACGGACAATGTTTTCGATTATCATCATGATTAAACAACTTTCTCATACGATAAGAATTTTTTTATCAGAAAATAGATTGCCACGTGAATACCTCTGAGTACAAAATGAACATATAGAATACCCCAGAAAAGATTATCAAAATCTGTTCAACTGAACTGCCATATATAGACGTCTTTACCCTTTAAACATTATTCTCTCAACTATTTTTGTCATCATTTATTTCGCATTATTCCGTTCATTATTGAAAATCAGTCCAGAAGAGATTCTGAGTAATACATCCCTTTAATACCATACCTGACCGGATCGGTTAATCGAGATTAAGTTCTTCCTTAACTGTGACATGGCCTATTTCAAATAATTCTTCAAACAGTCTTTTATCTCTTTAATACTATCTTTACTTAACAACCCATTCTCCATTTCTGATCACCTTTATATTTATTCTACCACTGAACTCTTCGATTTCTCACTGGGGAACTCATTCAGCATAATTCTCGTGAAACTTCACCATAGGACACCTCATTAGTAAGTGGGTGAGGTCGTAAAGCCTCTAACTCGACTCTCATATATACACAAATGTAACTTAACATTCATCATCATCATAATAATGTCATCATATTTATATTATAAACCTTTATTCATACCTTTATAAGTCTCAATTTATCATAAGTATACTCTGATCAGATACTTTAGCATCACTACCAACATGATCGGGTGTAGATCGGTTGGAGAGTATCTCTGTCTAAGCGAGATAAATCTCATCCATGTTGGGAGACATCACAGTACCACAGATTATATGTGGCATGTATAGTTAGACTCTCACACATGCTAGGTTAGTCCAAGAACGACTAAACCATAGCTCTGATACCACTAAATGTAACATCCCTTATCCGTGTCTAATGACAGGACATGATACGAGGCATTACCAGACTTAAACATACACATACATGTAAAACCAGGCCATAAAATTTCAGTCAATTCAAAAATATTCAAACACATGCATATCGTCCCTTATACAAGCCTACGAGGCCCAAAACACACATCGAGGGTGGTTCGGGACTAAACCAAGAACTTCTAAAAATTTTATAACACTTAGAGAAATTTTCCATGTTTAAAGAGTCACACGCCCGTGTGGCTTGGGACATGCCCGTGTCCTCAGCCCGTGTAACTCTCTGTTTATGATGTCAGCAACAAAATAGGGTCACACGGCCAAGTCACACGCTCGTGTGCTAAGATCGTGTTCCCCACACGACCGTGTCTCTGCCCGTGTGGCCAACACTTAGGCTATTTTCCAAGCCTTGGTCAACCATAATCCCTCACACATTTATACAACATCAAGGATATATAACATGGCATCCATTTAATGATTAAACATTCTCAATTAAGTCACAAACATGGCATTTGCATGTCATCATACTTGTGTTTCTCATACTCATTTTATACTAAGTTAAACACACCAATTCACACTCATTTGGCCTTGTCTATTATGATATCACTTATACTTTTATACCATGGTTATCATCCTACCAAAAGATTTCAACTTAATCATCAAACATTCATATTCAAGGCTAGCTCATAACTTTATGAAATACCTGTAACACCCCTTACTCGTGTCCGACACCGGGACAAGATACGAGGCATTACCAGACTTAAACATGCACATACATGTAAAATCGGGCCATAAAATTTCAATCATATTAAAATCATTCGATCACATGCAAAATTTCCCATACACGAGCCTTTGAGGCTCTAAACATGCATTAAAAGTGATTTGGGACTAAACCGAGAACTCACGAACATGTTTACAACACTTAGAAAATTTTCATGCCTGGAAAGTCATACGCCCGTGTCACCAGGCCATGTCCCTCACATGGTTGAGACACACAGCCGTGTCTCATCCCGTGTAGTTAACTCTTAGGCTATTTTCCAAACCTTTTTGTCACCCTTACATGCACACACATATACAGGGATCCAATGGCATTCAACATCCTGAATTATGACACAAACATATCATTTACCTATTACCATCCATGTGTTACACATTCTCACATTAAACCAAGACTAGTCATGACATAGTTATCTTTGTGACATCTTAATTCTAACTTATCAATAAACATACATATTCTAGCCAAGTTATGTCTTTATAACGTATCCACATTTCACATGCATAAAACAATATGCTTGACTAAGACATTTTACACCAATTCCATATTCAATTTAACATTATTACTATTTCTCACATTATACCATTGTACCATGGTTACCAAACTATTTATCAAACGTCCATGTTCAAGGCATTATCATTTTATTTTCATATTACACATTTAATTCATGGTCATGACCACCTCAATTGGTCAAAAAAATGCATTCAACACACATGACATATTACTGACCATACATGACAAACAACCATATTCACATCACAATTATCAGACATAACATGAATAGCTAGATTTACAAACCATAATCAATAGCTTAATATAGGCCAATACATTTAGCCAAATTAGAATAACATATGTTATAAAACTAGGTCCCTATACATGCCACTCACTTGATAATCTAACATATGTAACAATATTCCAAAGGTATTGGCTTGATAGTGTGATGTTGCCTCCGACGATCTCCAACCCCGAGCCGACTTGACAACACTGAAAGAAATGGAAAGGAGGGAGTAAGCTTTACGCTTAGTAAGCTCGCATGAAAAGTAATAAGAAATGTATTAACATGCTATGTTTCAATTTCTCTCTATTTATTCAAAGTCCAGTTAAGTTGTTTTCTCGAGTCACAGTCACTAAATTATTTATATCTGGAGCTATGAGACTCCAAATTGAGAACCTATAATTTTCCATAAAACTAGATTGACATATCTTCTTACCATAAAATTTTCTGAATTTTTGGTCTAGCCAATAAGTACAGTTTATTCTTCAAAGTCACCCCTGTTTTGTTGTTTGATAGTTCTGACCCCTCTGTACTAAAAATTAATTATCTCTTCGTACAAGATTTGGATAATGTTCCCATTTATTTCTTTCGAAAATAGACTCATTAAATATTTTAAGGATATAATTTATAATCCATAATTATTTTTTTTACAATTTTTAATGATTTTCTAAAATCATAATAGGGGATTCCAAAATCATTTTGACTTTGTCTCACAAAAATTCAAATATTCCAAAATACAAAATACTTTTACTTTCATCGTTTCTTTTAGGTGAAAATAGACTCAATAAGTTTTTATTTCATATCTTATTCAACTTTTAATTCGATTTCCACCATTTTTGGTGATTTTTTCAAAGTCACATAACTGCTGCTATCCAAAACTGTTTTGTTACAAATTTCACTCTTACATAATTTCACGCACACGAACTTACCTCGATACCCAAAATAGCAAAAAAGAACCTAACCGTCGATTTTCCATTTTTCACCCGATCTAGGTCCAATCCTCGTTTTCCTTGATCTATAATATCACATTTAGTCTAATTATTAGTCACATTATTTAATGTGATCCAGAAATCATATTTTGGCAAATTTATAATTTTTCCCCTAAACTTTCACATATTTGCAATTTAGTCCCTAGGCTCGTAAATTGAAATGTGTTCAATTTCTTGATTACCCAAGCCTAGTCGAACTTCAAGCTTATGGCATCCCGCATTTCTCATTAAAATAGATTTTTAGTTACCTATTTCATACTTTTTTCAATTTAGTCCTTTTTAGGCTTTTTCATGAAAAATCACTTAGTAAAAGGTGTTAAACACACTCTAATTTTTCATATTCTACCATTAAACATCAAAATATTAGCATGTCATGCATGGGTAAATTTTTAAACATAAACCTTAGCTCAAAATAATAGTAGAAATGAATAGATCATGTTACTGGGACTTCAAAAATGCATAGAACATTAAAAACGGGGCCCGGGATCACTTACTATTGAACTTGGAAGCTTGGAAACCCTAGTTATGGCTCCCCTCTTGATTCACATGGCCATGGGAGGAAGATGGACACTAATTTGGCTTTTATTTTGTCTTTTAGTTCATTTTACCCATAAATGACCAAAATGCCCTTTTTACTATTCTTTCAAATTTTTCCCATCCAAGGACATTTTTGTCTAAATTTTTAGAACTTGGTCAAATTACTCTTTAAGGACCCCTAATTAATAATCTAATTCAACTTCATGCAAATCACTTCTAGAACACAAGTTTTACAAATTATTCGATTTAGTCCTTAAAGTCTAATTAAGCACTTCTCACATAAAATTTTCGAATGAAATTTTGACACAAGCATAGAGACATATCATAAGCCTTATAATAATCATAAAATAATTATTACCATCTCGGATTTGTGGTCTCAAAACCACTGTTCCGACTAGGCCCTAATTCGGGATGTTACAATACCAACATATCTCGCATGCGTAGAATAACATGCTTGTCTAAGACATTGCTCACCATATCATACATTCATCGATACCAAGCCATCACAACATGCACATCATCAAGACATTAGATCAGTCATGCAAAATCAATTAGATTTACAGCCCAATGATCAAATATAAGCCATATCTCTTGGCTCTATACAAATGAATCATTATAAACCAACTCAATTGGCCAAATCATGAAACACATATCATAAAGTACTAAGTCTCTATACATGCCACTCACTTCAAAACACTAAAGGTTTATTAATACCCCAACTTGATAATTTGATAGTGTGATGCTGCCTCCAACGATCTCCAACCCCTAGCTAACCTGACAACACTAAAGAAATGGAAAGGAGGGAGCAATTTATTAATACAACATATTCCCATGGTAACACAATCAAAGTTGCACATAATTCCACTATTTGCTCATATTTCAGTTAAGTTGTCTACTCAAGTCATAGTCACTAAATTCTTAATATCTTGAGCTGTAGAACTCAAAATTAAGATTTTCTAATTTTCCCTGAAACTAGACTCACATATCTTTCTACCATAAAATTTTAAGTATTTTTGGTCTAGCCAATAAGTACAGTTTAGTCTTTGAAGTATCCCCCGTTTCACTGTTCGACAGTTCTGACCCCTCTTCACTAAAATTAATTATCTCCTCATACGGGATTCGAAAAATGTTCCCATTTATTTCTTCTGAAAATAGACTCATTGAGAATTTTATGAATATAAATTAAAAACCATAGTTACTCTTGTACAATTTTTAGTAATTTTCCAAAGTTAAGACAGGGGAGCCCGAAATCACTCTGAACCTGTCTCACAAAAATTCAAATATCTCATAATATGAAATTATTTTGCTTACACCATTTCCTATATGTGAAACTAGACTCAATAAGATTTAATTTAATATCTTATTTAGTCTCTAATTCAATTTCCAAAATTTTTCGTGGATTTTCAAAGTCATAGTACTGTTGTTGTCCAAAACTGTTTTAGTGCAATATGATGATAACTATCATAAGTTCATTTCAACTAATCATGAACTTGCCATTTCATGGATTCCATGTTCAATTACACAATGTAAGTTAGCATGATATTGCAACAAAATTCATAATCACATTAGCATGATATTGCAACAAAATTCATAATCATAATTCATACATCTTAGCTCACCGAGGTCTCGACATTTCATAGTCTCAATAACCATAAGCTTAGTGTTCATACCTGTACCCTTTCAACACTTTTCACATATTACTCCACTTTCTAACCATAATCCTGAATGGCCCGTTGAACCACCCGAAATACTGAAGGACGTTCGGAATCATCATACACAAAATAAAGTACCAAAGCCATGTCCCAGACATGGTCTTACATGGATCCACATGTCGACGCCGTATCCTAGATATGGTCTTATACGAAGTCTCATATCAATGTCGATGCCATGTCCCAGATATGGTCTTACACTAGCATATATATCATCGTCGATACCATGTCCCAGAAGTGGTCTTACACTGGGACAATATCAACACTGATGCCATGTCTCAGACAGTGTCTTACACTGGCTCTCATCTCGGATGCCGATGCCATGTCCCAGACATGGTCTTACATGGGATCTCATTAACCATGGTGTCATAATATTCGAATCTTAAGCATTCCTCAAGGTCACCCAAGGCTTTTTCGAGTACACATCTCGTCGAAACTTGTCCCTAGGACCGAATCATATATCTAATGATGGTAATTAAGCTCATGATTTCACATAATGTTAATAATCACGATAATCGTTTTTTAACACAAAATCACATTTCATCACATTGTCATCACACATCATAGACATATTGTAGATCACTTTTTATGCATAGTATACAATAACCTTTAACTCAACAAGTTCAATTCAACTTACCAATTTAGATTCAGTCACAATCAACGATAACATTATCGTAAGTACTTACTTGTCAAATTCTCGTTTTATACATCCGTATGAAAACTCATTCAATTTATGAGACAATAATATAATTTACAAATCAAATATGACATTGCATTATTATTATCACACGAGCTTACCTCGAATCCGAGCATGGCTAATTATTCCATTTTAGTCCATAATCTCGTGCCTTCCCGATTTAAGTCCGTATCTCATTTTCCTTGATCTATAATATCACATTTACCTTACTACTTAGTCACATTATTCGTCGTGACCCAAAACTAATATTATGTAAAATTATGTTTTTGCCCCTAAACTTTGTCATATTTACACTTTTGCCCCTAGGCTCGTAAAATGATTTTTATTCAATTTCTTTGCATTTTAAGCCTAACTGAATCATTTTCATAACTATAACAGCCCACGATTTCCACTATAACACACTTTTACTACATATTTTATAACTTTTACAATTTAGTCCTTTTAAGCATTTTCACTGAAAACCACTTAGCAAAAGTTGTTTCTCCAACCATAAACATGTATAATCTACCATTAAACATCAAAATGCACAAATTTCTAACATGTTTCAAACCCTATACCTTCATCATAACTCAAATAAATGGTAGAAATAGGTATATCTTGTTACGAGGATTTCAAAAACGTAAAAATCATTAAAAACGGGGCAAGAACAGACTTACAATTGAGCTTGGAAGCTTGGAAAACCCTGGCCATGGTTTCTTCATGCAATATTCGGCCAAGGAAGAAGATGGAAAAGAAATTTTGGCTTTTATTTTGTTTTTAATTCATTTTAATTACTAGGTTACCAAAATGCCCCTAACTTAAAATTTTTCTATTTCACCCATTTCATGTTAATTTTTATCCAAAAAATTATCCAATGGTCTAATTACCATTTAAGGACCTCCAATTTAAAATTTTATATCAATTAGACACCTCTAACATGTAGAACTCAACTTTTGCACTTTTTATGATTTAGTCCTTTTGACTAAATTGAGTGCCCAAATGTCAAAATTTTCAAACGAAATTTTCAAAAAATCATCCCATGAATTTTTAGAACATAAAAATATAATAAAAAAATTTTCTTACGTTGGATTTGTGGTCCCAAAACCATAGTTCCGACTAGGCCCAAAATCGGGTTGTTACACTGCACATCGTTGTGAGGACCGAGATGCTCCGAACATCATTACGGTTACATTTTTAATATTTGATGTATCCTATTTTGCACTGATAGACATAGGCTCTACACACTCATATGTATCTTGTACTGTGTCTGAATATTTGGGGATTCCACTCAAGAGTACTGATAGTGAGGTAACTGTGTTAAGTCCTTTAGGGCAACCAGTTTGGGTTAGTAAATTGTATTGAGATGTTCCACTAGAGGTCCAAGAGACAATATTTCTGGCTAATCTAGTGGAGCTTTCGTTTGGGAAGTTCGATCTGATTTTGGGAATGGACTGGCTGGTTAAACACCGGGTGAGTCTGGATTGTGCGACGAAAAAGGTTGTCTTGAGGATCAAGGAGGACAACGAGGTAGTCGTGATTGGGGAACGACGAGATTATTTAACCAATGTGATTTCTGCGCTAATGGCAGAAAAGTTACTGAGGAAAGGGTGTGAGGCATTATTGGTCTACGTTAGTATTTTTTATTCTGGGGACTATTCAGTTATGGACATTAGAACTGTGAGGGAATTTCTAGATATATTTCTTGAGGAACTATCGGGGTTGCCTTCGAGCCAAGAGGTAGAGTTTGGGATTGAGTTGATTCCTGGTACAGCTCCGGTGTCTATCGCCCCTTATCGAATGGCACCTAAGAATCTTACAAAGCTTAAGGCCTATATTCAGGAATTGTTAGATCATGGGTTCATTCATCCTAGTGTGTCTTCGTGGGGAGCACCTGTTCTATTTGTAAAGAAGAAATATGGGACAATGAGGATGTGCATCGACTGTAAAAAGTTGAACAAGCTAACGATCAAGAATAAATACCCACTTCCAAGAATAGACGACTTATTCGACCAATTCAGAGGGGCTTCTGTGTTTTCTAAGATCGATCTGTGATCGGGTTACCATCAGTTGAGAGTTAAGGAGGTCGATGTGCATAAGACGGCATTTAAGACTCGTTATGGACATTACAAGTTCCTAGTTATGCCTTTTTGGTTGACTAATGCACCAGCGTCATTTATGGACTTGATAAACCGAGTGTTTCAGCCCTATTTAGACCAATTCGTGGTGGTATTCATCGACAACATATTGGTATATTCTAAGTCTGAGGACGAGCATGATAAGCATCTCATAGTAGTTTTACAGACTCTTCGTGAGAAACAATTGTTTGCGAGTTTAGTAAGTGCGAGTTCTGGCTCCAAGAAGTAGCCTTTTTGGGACATGTGGTTTTTGCTGAGGGGATTCGTGTTGATCCTCATAAGATTCAGGCTGTGTTAGATTAGAAATAGTTGAAGAATGTGTCTGAAATTTGTAGCTTTCTAGGGCTGGCAGGGTATTACCGACGTTTTGTAGAAGGGTTCTCCTTGATCGCAACTCTGATGACTAAGCTGCTACGTAAGGGAGTTCCTTTCGTTTGGACTGTTGCACAGTAGGAAAGTTTTGATAGGCTTAAGATCGCTTACGACTCGGGCTCTGCTCGATCTGACTGAGCACAGTAAAGACTCTGTGGTATACAGGGATGCGTCATATGTGGGTCTGGGTTGTGTTCTGATACAAGACGGAAAAGTGGTTGCTTATGCGTCTCGTTAGCTCAAGACTCATGAGGTTAATTATCCGACGGATGATTTGGAGTTGGCGACGATAGTCTTTAAGCTGAAAATTTGGAGGCACTATCTGTACGGTGAGAAGTGTACTATCTACACTGATCACAAGAGCCTCAAATATCTCCTCACCCAGAAGGAGTTAAATCTTAGGCAGTGTAGATGGGTTGAGCTACTTAAGGATTATGTCTGTATGTTCGAGTACCATCCTGGTAAGGTCAATGTGGTGGCTGATGTGTTGAGCCGTAAAGCCATAACTAATCTGAGAGAGATGTTCACTCAACTTAGTCTTTTCAATGATGGTAGTCTGTTGGCAGAACTTTAGGTCAGACCGTCATGGATTGATCAAATTAGAGATAAACAGTTGGGGGATAAGTCTCTTGAGTTACGTTTTCGTCAGGTTGAGAGTCGTGTTACTACTGATTTTGGGATTAACAGTGATGGGGTATTATGTTTTCGCAGTCGGATTTGTGTGCCAAATGATGGGGATTTAAGGCAGTCGATTTTGAGGGAGGCGCATAGTAGCCCTTATGCTATGCATCTCGGTAGTAATAAAATGTACCGAGATCTGTGAAAGTTGTACTAGTGGCCAAGGTTGAAGCGTGAAGTTACTGACTTTGTTGCTCGCTGTCTGACTTGTCAGCAAGCTAAGGCTGAGCATCAATTACTTTCAGATTTGCTACAACCGGTAAAGATACCGTTACGAAAATGGGAGCGAGTAATGATGGACTTCGTTAGTGGGTTGCCTCTAACACCCACTAAGAAGGATTCTGTATGGGTCATCATGAATTGATTGACCAAGTCTGCTCACTTCATTCCGATTAGGATAGACTTCTCTCTGTAAAAACTGGCTAAACTCTACATTTCCAAAATAGTGAGGCTACATGGGGTACCTGTCTCGATCATCTCTGATAGGGATCCTCGTTTCACGTCTCAGTTTTAGAAGAAGCTTCATGAGGCTCTGGGTTCAAGATTGGACTTTAGTACTGCTTTCCATCCTCAGACAAATAGTCAGTCGTAGAGGGTGATTCAGATACTAGAAGACATGTTAAGGAGCTGCGTTATTGATTTCCGAGGTAGTTGGGAGGAGTACTTGCCATTAGCAGAGTTCGCTTACAATAATAGCTACCAGTCTAGTATACAGATGGCACCTTACGAGGCACAGTATGGTCGTAAGTTTCGCATTCCCTTATGCTGGACTGAGTTGGGTGAGCGACGTATTCTGGGTCTGGAGTTGGTTTCAAAAATTGAGGACAAGGTCTGTCTGATTCGAGATCAACTGAAAACGGCTTCTGATAGGCAGAAGTCCTATGCAGATCTGAAGCGTCGAGAGATAGAATATTCTGTGAGAGACCTCATTTTTTTAAGGTCTTGCCATGGAAGAAGATTCTAAGGTTCGGTCGCAAGGGCAAGCTGAGCCCTCAGTTTATTAGGCCGTACCAAATTTTAAAACGAGTGGGGCCAATTGCATACCAGTTAGAGCTACCTCCAGAGTTAGATTGCATTCATGATATGTTTAACGTCTCAATGTTAAGACGTTATCACTCTGATCCCACACACATTGTTCCTGTGGAGGAGATTGAGGTTAGGCCAGATCTAACGTTTGAGGAGGAGCCAATTCAGATTTTAGATCTCAACATTAAGGTTCTATGAAGGAAGTCTATCCCCGTAATGAAGGTGCTGTGGCAAAATCATAGCACTGAGGAAGCCACTTGGGAGCTAGAGGATTCGATGCGTTAGCAGTATCTTCACCTTTTCTGATCAGGTAAAATTTCAAGGCCAAAATTTTATTTTAGGGCGTAGAGTTGTAACGCCTCAAGCTTTTAAATATATTTCTATAATTCAGTGACACAAGTGTGTATCTGCTTCAGTGGTTAAGTGTTCTGGATGTATGTGTGAGGTCCCAAGTTCAAGCTTTAGCTTGGGCAAATTTTGGCTTTTTAATGAATAAAGTCTTACTCTTGTTCAATAGGCTTATATTTGATTGTGTGTAAAATTTTATCAAAATGGGCCAACTGGTCTAGTGGTTAAGTGGAGTGAATTTAAGCTGGAGGTCTTATGCTCAAATCAAGGTGTAAGCAAGGGTTTATATTTTTACCTCGGTGGGTTGGAAGTGTTTGGGTGGAGTTGAAATTCTGATGATGGTTGGGGTGTTGGACGGTTTTGGGGAAGTGAGGGGTAGTGGGAGTGTTTTGAGGGATTGAGGGAGTAATTAGAGGGATTTGGAGAGCTATCAGAATCCCATTATGATCTTTTCATTTTTTTTTTTAAATTTCGATTATTTCCCAATTTTGTCAACCCCTTTTCCCCTTACTCTCTGCCAAAATTCTGTGTTTCCTCACCTTCCTTTCTTCATGATTTCTTCTCCATACCATCTTTTTGCGATCCACGTTTGTTCACGACCGTAGGTAAGTGATTTTCGTGTTTTGGTATCTCGGTTTTTAAATCATTAATGGGTAATCTATGTTTAACTGTTTCGATAGCCAATAATCTGGTGTGAGGGGTGGTTCTAGTGCCGGATTGTGCTAGGAGACATTCATGGTTCGCAAGGTAAGGGCTTTTTCACTCGGAAGTTGTCTAACCCATTTTAGGTCATAGTTTAATTCGATTGATTGAGTGTCTGATTTAGTGAAATATGGTTAATTTTAGGTTCTAGAGTGCTCGGGGTTGCATTAGCTTTGAATCGATACCAGGTGTGTACCAGGAAACACGAAAAATGAGAATCGGCAGAAGCCAAAAAATAATTTTGTCGATGCCACACGGGCGTGTGGTCACCCATGTGGTAGGTCGTGTGTTAGTACACGGCCGTGTGAATAACAAACCAGGTCGTGCGCACGTGACACGGGAGCATGACACAACCGTGTGATGGCTGGTGAGGCTATGTGCGAGACTCGGGCTCAAGCTTTTGGGCCATGTGGGACACACGGGCGTGTGGGCCCACACAGGTGAACCACACGATCGTGTGTGATTTTTGATCCAGACCGTGTGATCTACACGGCCAAGGCCAATTTGCCCACACGGGCCGACCACATGGGCGTGTGAGCCCATTTTCCTGAAATAATCTGTAAGGTTACATGGGTCGCCCAAGCCGACTGTGACCTATCGTAGGGTTGGTAAGCATTACTTAGACCCCTGATTCTGTGATCTGATTATGTAATGTATGTATTAAGCATGTTACTCTTAGCATGTGTATCTGACCGATTGTATGATCTGTTGAATTGCATTATAGCATGCCATATTTGCATGATGCTTTGCATCGAGGTGGAATTGATGTTATGATGGAGGAAGTATTCTGAAAAGTTCTTAAGCCTATTTTTTGGCAGCTCAGCTGCAATTATCTGATTATTTGTCGCATTTCGATACAGCACGGTGTGTTGGGATGGGTGATTCGATTTTATCCCCACATGGTGCGTTGGGTTGGACGGAGTTGGTGTGCAGGGGTGGTGGGCATGATTTTTTTTATTTTGCTCTATTATGCATGTTATATCTGAGATGGGCTAGGGCCTAGTTCCTATCTGATTCTGTATCTGAGTGGAATAATGTCCACACCGATTCTGTAAAGGGCTCAGGCCCGAATTATCTGTTATTTGGATATATGATTGACTTTTGCTACTGTGTATATTTTTCTGTGAGGATTACACACTAAGTTTGCAAAAACTCACTTTTTCTGTTTAATCTGTGTAGATAATCCCCAGACTTGATGGATTGGTGTAGTGGAGGGCTCAACGGTGACCACCACTATCGAACTGCTTATTTATAGTTATTGTTGTTACATCTCTTATTTCTTGTTGGTATTTTATGTATGACGGACTTTGGGACTGTTTGGTTTTAATTTGGGATTCTGAACTGTTGATTATGGATTTATAAACTGCAACGCAACAAAGTATGGTTTTCCTAAAATAAACTAAGATTGTCGTAAATGAAACGGTTTTCAAAAAAATTATTTCGGTTTCAAAAGCTTCCACGTAAAAGAAATGTTTTAAATCGAATCAAATAGAACACGGTTTCCTGAACTAAGTAAAAGTTAATAATTTGAAATGATTTGAAGGTCAATGCATTTTCAAAAACATTCTCGTGTCACCAGATTCGGCCATAACGTCCAGGCCGGGTTTGGGGTGTTACAAGATCAATATGGTAGCAATTAATATGCTTATAACAGATTAATATGATAACAAACAATATGCTTATAATCGATCAATACGGTAGTAATTAATATACTTATAGCGAATTAATACAGTAGCAAAAGACATACTTATCATGTGCTTGGTTTAACAATATCATAAGGCATGCTGAAAATACAATTAGTAATACAAATGTATCGAACATATATTATTCACATATCATGCATATACATTAATAATTCAGTCATTCAGATAATGAATTCGAATACTCATATTATCAGGGGTTCAATTGAGAGAAATAAAACTCTAAAAACATTTTAGGGACTATTTAGGGACTAAACTGAAAAAATGTTACCTCCCTAACCCGGCCTAGGCGATAGACCCAAACCGAAGAGACTACATTAACAACTAAAGTGGCTTGGACTTTCTCAAATTAAATTTTCTATTCTAAACCTATTATACTTAAGTAAATCCTTTAACAAAATTATCAAGAATATAACAAAAACAATTTATAACACATTCTTTTAAAATAAATAAACTTGTTTCATATTAGGCACATATATAAATAAGAACCGTACTCAATTGCATTAATATAACCCTAATAATATTTATAAGTAACAATTCAACTAATTATAAGATTTCATAATAACCCATATTACGCATCCTAAAAGAATAATTTGTGCAACCCAAAAATCCCAAATCATGGAATCCATAAACAATAATTATGACAATAATTATAAGGACGAAAAAATAATAATAATAATAATAATAATAATAATAATAATAATAATAAGAGCATTATTTAGTTACATCCATGACAAGCTGAGATCCTCCGTATGTCTAGTCAGCATCCTAGTTCGTTGGATTATCTGAAAAGAAGGAAAATTATGGGAGTGAGCTTGACAAGCTTAGTAGGAGACCCTTTACAATAAATCCAATCAATATTCGAACATGCATTTCGATCATATTAATCATATTTACATAAAAATCCTAATAATACGGTAATTTAATTTCTACTACTCTAGATAAGCTGAACAATCATCATTCGAACGAATTCAATGGCAGTAACACAAATTATAGAGTCATAAGGTCATTCATGTAGCACACTTTGTTAGTTCGGACGATTCATCATGTACTATCTAATAAGAATGCATAGTATGTTCATTCAATAGTCATATAACATATCATATGGCATTTAGAAGTCCTACCCTCGTCCACTAGCTCTCCAAATAGGGTGTTCCCCAGAACCCCTCTTCTTTTTCACTCTGCTTTTTATATAAGTGCAGACAAGCTGCCATTTGGTTTGAAAACCCACAATTCCTAGCAGATAAAAGCTATTAAAGAAAATCATAGATGCTCCATTCATTTAGTCAAAGTTGGAATATGCTACACTGTAAGTACACAGCGAACATATAACATATATGTAGTATAAACTACCATTTCGATCATATAACATATATGCAGTATAAATTGGCGTTCGTTTCTTCCACCTTTCATACTCCCCCTTATGCATATGCAAAACAATTAGATCTTTATTGTTTGTTCCTTCGGTGGTTGTTCAAATTTTCGTTATATAGTCATTCCATATTATTGAGTGAGGCACTCATTGTAACATCCCGTTTTTAGGTCAAATCAGAACAGTGGTTTTGGGACCACAAATCCAAAGTATAAATATTTATTTTATTATTTCTTTAAGGCCTACATCATGATAGTATATTTGTGTGAAAATTTCGTTAAGAAATTTTATCAATTGAGTGCTCAATTTGGCTAGAAGGACTAAACTGCAATAGGTGCAAATTTTGAGTTCTCTAGGCTAAAGGTAGTAAATTGTTATGAAATTCTAAATTAGAGGTCTTTAAATGGTAATTAGACCATTATGCTTTAGGATGGACAAAAATGGACATGGAGTAGGAAAATTTTCAAAGTTTAAGTGAGGGGTAAATAGGTAATTTGGTAAATAAAATCAAAATAACAAAATAAAAGATGTCATCTTTTTCAATTTAGTCCCTTATAGCCGAAATTTTGGGGGAAACCATAGCTAGGGTTTTGTCCAAGCTTTCAAGCTCAATTGTAAGTCCGTTCTTGTCCCGTTTTAACAATTTTTACATTTTTGAGATCGTTGTAACTTGATTGAGCTATTTCAATGACTAATTTGAAAGAAAATTAAAGTCTAAAATTTTATCCATGTTGAATATGATTGTATTTTGATGTTTTATGGTAGAAAATGCATGTTTGTTGTTTGTTAAACGACTTTTGTAAAGTGATTTTAGGTAAAAAGGTCAAATAGGGACTTATTTGTAAAAGTCTATAAAATGTGTAGAAAAGTGTGAATAAATAAAAAATGTGGGTTTTTTATGAGTATAAATAATATTCGGCTAGGCTTAGATTGTGAAGAAATTAAAAGAAATTCATTTTACGAG
Organism: Gossypium longicalyx; assembly: GCA_025698465.1. Classification (NCBI taxonomy): domain Eukaryota; kingdom Viridiplantae; phylum Streptophyta; class Magnoliopsida; order Malvales; family Malvaceae; genus Gossypium; species Gossypium longicalyx. Next base: position 33,202,197 of record CM047006.1, read on the forward strand.
CCTAGGGACTAAATTATAAAATGTTGAAAAGTTAGGGGAAAAAATGTAAATTTTGCCATAATGTGTTTTTGGGCTGCATTGAATAATATGATGATTAAATAAGTTAAATGTGGTATTATAGATCAAGAAAAACTATGTTCGGGGGAAAACCAAAGTAATTGACAAATAGATCTCTTTGGTCGTTTTTGTAACCAAAGTAAGTTCGTATGTTAAATAAGCTTTACTTTAAATGTGTTTAATTGCTTTAATTTATGCATGAATTGTGTAATCACATTTGAAAACAATTTGGCGAGCGAGAAATCCCAATCAAACATTAGGAATAGATTAGGATACAAGTGACGTCACTAGGGTTTTATGTTATGTGATCCGGGTGCTAGTCATGTACGTCCTACCAGTAGCTGAGTATACCGGCATATGTTTCGCTACTTGACAGCTTGTGTGAGCAACACCGAGTAGTTATGTCCTAATTGATAGCTTGTGTGAGTAGGTTTGTTAATGGCTCGAGAGCGAGCATATATGTGTTATGAGAAAGAGATAGCAATGGCTACATATACGGCACCTTGTGTGCAAGGTTTTCCCGAGTATCTAATATTATTATTCTGAGTGGTTCATTGGGTATAATGACGATGACACTAAGTATGAAATTATTACAAGACGGTACAGGTATGTACTTAAAGCTTATGATTTTTAATTTGTGAAATGATGAATTCAAGGTAAATTGTGATGGAATAAATTATGATCATGAGAATATGGTAAATTACATTTCCCTATGTTGTATTACTTGCATGTTAATGTTTGGTAAGGTTAGCTTATTTCTTTCATATGAGCTTACTAAGCTATATAGCTTACTCCATTTTATTTTCCATGTTTTATAGTGTCACCACGCTAGCTTGAGTTGGAGATTATCGGAGTTCACATCACACTATCAAATTGTCATTTTGGGTACCGATGATTTTAAACATTTTGAGAATATGGCATGTATAGGGATTTGGTCATTTTGTTATATGTGCCATTATGATTTGGCCAAATGTATTGGCTTGTAATTGTCAAAGGCTTGATGTGGCATTTGGCCATGTAACTTAGCTTATTTTGGTTGAATTGGATGTAAGCTTATATATATATATGCATGCATGTGCAATTATCTCTTGTGCAATGTGGTTTATAAATGCTTGGTAAAAGGTTGAATGTGCCTTAATGGTTTTGGTTGTTGAATGGTTAAGATTGGCTCGTTGGTATGATAGGAAAACTAAGTAAAATTATGCATGTTATTGGTAGACATATTGAAACTTGTAGAATGTGAGTTGGTATGATTTAGTTTGACAAAATATGGTGTTGTAAATATGTTGAATGTGGATAATGAAATGACATGATTTGGCCTTATCTTGTGGATGTTTTGGTTGCCTAAATATGCCATGAATTATGCCATTAAAATTGTGGGTGTGTATATGCAAATGAAGGTGACAAATGGCTTGGTAAATAGCCTTTATTTTGTCCACACGGGCATGTGTTTGGGCTGTGTATGACTCACGGTCTTCCCCATGGGCATGTGTTTTGGCTGTGTGTCCCCTGCACCTTAATTGTGAGAAATAGAATGCTCAAATTTGAGCACACGGGCGTGTGTCTTAGCTGTGTAAAGGACACGGCCTCAAGCACGGGCGTGTGTCCCGACCGTGTGAAGTCTACACCTATTTTATTAAAATTAAATTAACCACACGACCTAGCACACGGGCCTGTGACTTGGCCGTGTGACCTCAATTTGTTCATGTTTTGCAAAACAGAGAGTTACACGGGTTAGGGACACGGCCATGTGTGACTACATGGCCTGCCCACACAGGCGTGTCCTAAACCACACGGGCGTGTGACCCTTGTTTATAGCAAAATTTTTCTAAATTTCGTAAAAATTTCTTAAGTTATCGGTTTAGTCCTGAACCACTACCAAAGCATGTTTTGAGCCTTGTAGGCTCGTATTAGGGACTTTATGATTGAATACAAATGGTTTTAATATGGATGCAAATTTATGACTCAAAATTGTATGTTTATTTGAGATGTAAGTCCTGTAAAGCCTAGTCTCAACGGGTAAGGGGTGTTACATTCGCTCGGTATATTCATATCATATTCAATTTAACATAATCATACAAGAATTAGAACAATCATTCTTTAAGAAATCATATAATATTGGCAATAATAGACATGTCATTTTTAATCATGGTTTTAAATGGTCATACCGAAATCATCAAATTCTAACTACAATCATGATGTCATTTGTAACACCCTTACCCGTAATCGATGCTGGAATAGGGTACGAGGCATTACCGGACTTAAATGTAAGTAACCATACAAACCGAGACATAAATTTCCATTCAAATTTAAAAATTTTCACATACATTAAAATCATCCCTATAATGAGCCTACGAGGCCCAAAACGTGCTTTGGAAGCGGTTCAGGACTAAACCGAGAACTTTAGAAAATTTCACAACACTTAGAAAAATTTCCATGTTTTAAGAGCTACACGCCCATGTTGTAACAGCCAAATTTTGGGTTTAGTCAGAACTGTGGTTTTGAGACCACCAATCCAAAGTCAGAGAAAGTATATTATTATTATTTTAGAGTTATAGCATGATTATATTAGTGCATGAAAAATTTGGTAAAGTAATTTTAGCGTTTGTGAGCTTAATTGCGAAAAATAACTAAATCGCATAAAGCGCAAAAGTTTTAATTTGATAGTAAGGGTGTTAAATTGCCGTGTATCATAAATTGGGGGTCTTTAAAGGGTAAATAGACCCTTAGAGAGAGGCTTGGCCGGCCATGAGACAAAGAAATTAAATAGTCAAAGTGTTAAGTATTTGATGACCTAATATGTGATAAAATAATACTAAAAAGCTTAGCCTTCATCTTTTTTTTTTCCTTCATCCTTTCTTCTTGACCGAAAATATCAGCCATTAGAGGAGTTTTTGAAGCTTGAAATTTCAGCCACTTAGTCTCTCTACAAGTAAGTGATTTTGAGGGCTTTTCTTAAATATTTTTGTACTTTTGAGATCCTTGTATCTTGAGCTTTCTAACAAAGGGGCTATTTTGCAAAATGGTTGAAAGTTTAGGGTTTTTCCATAATAGTAGACATGTTGTTTTCTAAAATTTTATGGGATAAAATGAATCATGGTTGTGTAATAAACAACTTTTGTGAAGGGATTTCTCATGAAAACCCTAAAAAGGACCATTTTGCATAAGTTGTAAAATAGTTGATAAATGTGAGAAATAATGAGAATTTTGGGCTGCTCCTAGTATGAGAAGTATTCGTCTAGGCTTGATTAATGAGAAAATATGATAAAAATCGATTTCTAGGCCTAGGGGTAAAATGGTCATTTTGTGAAAGTTTAGGGGCAAAATGGTCATTTTGCCCAAATCATAAATTATTGAGTGTTTAGATTTAATTGATGATTAAATGGTTATATGTTGCCATTTTAGATCAATAAATAAAAAATCCGAACCTAGTCCAGGGGAAGGCCAAGCAAGTAGATTAAATCAACTAGTCGCCACATTTTGAGTACCGAGGTAAGTTGTATGTTAATAATGCAACTATATTGTTATGATGTATGATTGAATTTATATTACATAAATTGTTTGATTGTGATTATGAGAATGCATGCCCATAAATTAATGTAGTAAAGACTTCCGGTTGAACATTTGGAATAGACTTGGATATTCGTCCCATGACATTGGGTAGTATGTGAGCCAGTGTAAGACATGTCTGGGACATGCATCGGCCACATCATGAGAGCTAGTGTAAGACATGTCTAGGATATGCATCGGCATTAAGATGAGAGCCAGTGTAAGACATGTCTGGGACATGCATCGGCCTCGGGGTATACAAGCTAGTGTAAGACCTATCTGGGACATGGCGTCAGCTTGTTGTGTGTAAGTGTAAAACCTATCTGGGACATGGCTTCGACACCAATAGATGAGAGCCAGTGTAAGACTTGTCTGAGAAATGGCATCGGCCTCGATATATGCAAGCCAGTGTAAGACCTGTCTGGGACACGGCATTGACTTTAATGTGCTAGCCAGTGTAAGACCATGTCTAGGACATGGCGTCGGCATCTTATCCCATGTTCAGGGTTACTGAGTATCTGATAATATTCCAAATGGTTCAACGAAAGACTTATAATTTATATCGAAATGAGAAAAGTTATGACCATGTGATGAGTGGTACAAGTACCTACTTGAAATGTATGAGATGTGGGCTCAATATATGCCATATGAATGGTATTGGATGGTGATGAGTAAGTTGTACTTATGTCTATTTATGGTATTCATGAACAAGTCATGAAAGGTCATGAGCATATTGTTGTATGATTACTAGTTGATGTTTATTTTCATGCAACTTACTAAGCTTTATGCTTACCTGTTTTCCTTTCCATTTTCTTATAGTGTCGTCAAAGTAGCTCGTGGATCATCGCATATGTCGGAGAAGCTAGTCACACTATCAGCTGAAGCGCTCGGTATAATTAGACTTAATATTTTGAGTATGACATGTATAGGAGCTTAGACTTTTGAGTTCTGTGTCATTGTTAATTAGCCAAATGCGATGGCTTACTTTAGCATTTGATTCATTTTGTATAAGGTCATGAAAAATGGCTAATTTTGAAGGTTATCATATGAATGCAAGATAGTCTTTCACGAATGTGAAATTGATGGCATGTTTGAATATATGAAATGTACATAAGCCTTAGCTATGGTTGTTTGGTTGAGAAATCATATTAAGTTAGATTTTGAAATGTTGGTTGGCATTAGATTGTGTTTTAGGGTGGCAAAAGGCTTGGTAGATAGCCTCATACTGTCCACATGGGTAGACACACGAGCGTGTGTCTAGGCCACGTTCAGCCCCATGGGTGTGTTGTCCAGCCGTGTGTCCCCTGCACATAAAATTTTCAAGTTAGTATGCATGGTAGTAAACACATGGGCAGAGACACGGTCGTGTGTCTCAGCCGTGTGGAGGACACAGCTTCTGGCCACGGGCATGTGCCTTGGTCGTGTGCCCCTTATTAGATGCTGACGTCAGAAATAGAATGTTAAGGTTTTTTTACACGGGCTAGGACACAGGCATGTCATGGCCGTGTGAGGGACACAGGTCATAGACATGGGCATGTGTCAGGCCGTGTGAAAACCCCTAGAGGTTCGACTTTAGAATTTAAATCACATGGGTATGGGACACAGGCGTGCCCTAGATACTTAGGCCGTGTGTGTCACACGGGCCATCAGCACGGCCATGTTATAATGACCACACAAGCGTGTTGCCTTTCCACACGGGTGTGTGCCCTGTTTCAAGGGTCATTTTTATTAAGTCGGTTTAAGTACCCGAGTTGGTTCTGAATGGTTTTCGATGAGAGTTTGAGGTCTCGTAGGCTCACATTAAGGAGTTTAAACAAGGTTCGAAAAAGTTTTAAGTTTGATCAAGTCTTGGTGACTCGGATACCATTGTATGCATGTAGTTAAGTATGGTAATTGCTCGTGCCCAGTCCCAGCCTCGGACTCGGGTAAGGGGTGTTACATGTGTGGGCAAGCCGTGTAGTCACACACGCCCGTGTCCCTAGCCCGTGTAACTTTCTATTTGTCATCCATGAGCAAATTGAAGTCACACGGCCAAGGCACACACCCGTGTACTTAGGCCGTATGGTCGATTTAATTTTCATAATTTTTCATAAAATAGGCCGTGTCATCCACATGGCTGAGACACATGCCCGTGTCTCTGCCCGTGTGCTCAATTCTGAGAATTCTGTTTTGCAACAATTAAGGTGCAGGGGACACACGGCCAGAACACACGCCTATGAGGCAAGGCATGTGTCAGACACGGCCTAGACACACGCCCGTGTGTCTACCCGTGTGGACAAAAACAAGGCTATTTACCAATCCATTTTGTCACCCCTTCATGCACACACCTAGACAACAAGATATAACACCAATCGAAGCAATTATATTTAACCAATTCAGCCACAATCAAGACATCCACACATCATTCATATACTACCCTTTACCACATACAAACATCACATACTTATCAACTTCAATCATGCAAACTTCCACATCCATGAAAACCTCATCATATGCATAAATACTTAAACCAATATTAGCCAATTTCATATGGCCATTTACAAAATGAATTATCAACCAATATAGGCCAACACATTAGGCCAAATCAAAATAGTAAGTTGATAGTGTGACTGGATCTCCGACAATCTCCAATCCCTAAGCTGGCTTGGTGACACTATAAGACAAGGTAAAAAAATGGGAGTAAGCTATATAGCTTAGTAAGTTCCCATGCAAATAATATGCATTATAAGCTAACATTTAACATACAATTAACTTGAAGTAAATTAACATAAATGCCATTATAATCTCATAATCAAACTTACTCATCACAAACTTATCGAGGGATTCATCACATATCGAGCTCATCAAAAATGAGTTTTATGTACATACTTGTATCAATTTACAACATATCATGTTCTTTCAGAACTTTTACAATTCTCGTTGCATTTCCCGTCGAACCACTTGGAATACTAAAGGATACCCGGGTATCTCGCACACATAGTACAAGACCAATGCCATAACCTAGATATGGTCTTACATGGGATCTAGTATCGATGCCAATAGCCCAGCTACAGTCTTACACGAAATCTCATATCGATGTCATATCCCAAATACAGTCTTACACGAAATCTCGTATTGATGTCATATCCCAAATATGGTCTTACACATGGTCTCGGTAACCCTAATGTCATGACATTTGTATCCTATCTATTCCTAAGGTTCAATCGGGATTCCTGTAACACCCCTTACCTGTATCCAACACCAGAATAAGGTACGAGGCATTACAGGACTTAAACACAAGCAAACATACAAAACCGAGACGTAAATTTCCATCCAAATTAAAACTTTTCACGCACATTCATATTGTCCCTATAACGAGCCTACGAAGCCCAAAACATACATTACGTGGTTTGGGACTAAACCAAGAACTATAGAAAACTTTACAACACTTAGAAAATTTTTCATGTTTTAAGGGCCACACACCCGTGTGACATGGGACACACCCGTGTAGGCAGGCCATGTGGTCACACACGCCTGTGTCCCTAATCTATGTGCTCGATATTGAGCATTCTATTTGCAACGATTTAGGTGTAGGGGACACACGGCCGGATCACACACCCATGAGGCTGACCATGTGTCACACACGGCCTAGACACATGCCCGTGTGTCTATCCGTGTGGACAATAATAAGGCTATTTACCAAGACATTTTCCACCCTTATTCACACATGCACTTGCCTCAATTCAAAGGCACAAAACAATTCATACTTAGGCAACCAAAGCATCCACATTTATGGTTAAAACATATCAACTTTATATCTTTGTCTAACATACTCACTACATTTATTAAGCCTTCAATCAAACATAAAAATTTCACATTCATTAGGCTTCATTTAACTACTTTCTAGTTACCCAATTATACTCAAATTCCTCATCTCATCAATAGGTATATTTCTAAAAATTGCACAATCATGCCATAAATCACATTTCCAAACATTTCATATTCACCAGGCATACCATGATCATATCATCATAGACATTGACACATATATGAATATACTTAGGCTTACAACCATGATAGCCAATATAAGCCAACTTACATGGCCAAATATCAAAACAAGCCATTGACGATTACAAGCCATTATATTGGCTAAAATTAGATGACGCATATAACAAAGTAGTTAAGTCCCTATACATGCCATAACTTAAAATACTTGAATTCATTAATACCCAAAATGATAGCTTGATAGTGTGATAGGATTTCTGGAGATCTCCAACTCGAGCTAGCTTAATAACCCTTTAAGACAAGGGAAAATAAAGGGGCTAAGCTATATAGCTTAGTAAGTCCGTATGAAAATAGCAAGCAGCTCTTACCAATCATTTACCAAGTTTAATAATATAAACACAAGGTAATATAAATTACTATAATCCTCACAATTATAACTTATTTAATCACATAGTTTACTCTATCAATTTGCAAACATAGTTTAACATGTTTCGGCATTAGCCTAACAGCTGTAATCTCTCCGTTAACACATATATCCATAATCAAAAAATCATTTCAAACCTTATAATAAACACGTGCATTACTCATTAGTACTCATCTTTCAAGCATATATTTTAACGTCTTTCAATATTTAAAACTTATATCTCCTCATGCTTCTATAATCATTTTAATAGGCATTTATGACAATATTTTCTTTTTCTCATATTTGATAAATCACATATTGTGCGAACAAAACATACTATGCCATAACTTAACTTTGGCCTGAAAACCAATTACACAATTTTCAACTAAATTTATCATGAACTCATAATATCATGAAATCAATGCTTATAAACTTATACACATACCTATACAAATTCGTAACATAGTCACATACTTTGTCATCTTTGACATACTTTTCGGATTACTCATTGAACACTTGGAATACTATCGGATACATGGAAGGTCTTGAACATAAGTGCCACATATGTAGCCAATGCTAGCTGATATCTTATAACACATAGGGCACGCACACAAGCTAATTAATGGCCTGCTCACACAATCTGTCAGTCAAGATGTAACTACACAGGCTGCTCACACAAGCTGTCTGGTATCTGCATCACATGCTGGACTACCCAGCCACCGGTAGGACGTACATGACTAGCACCCGTATTCACATAATCACATAACACATGGTATCCTAGTGGCATGTCACTTGCATCCTAATCTATTCCTAAGGTTCAAGTGGGATTTCTCACTGTACCGAATCTTTATTAGCCATTTCCGTAGTACCGTACTCAACAATATCCACATTTCATTTCAATAATATAGCATTTGTCACAAATATAACAATTAAGCATTAATACATATATAGATTAATGTTTATTAAATATACGAACTTACCTCGACATAAAAATGGAGAAAAAGACCTAATCGTCAAATACTTTTTTTTCCCTCGTTCTAGTTCTGAACCTCATTTTTCTTGATCTATAATACGACATTTAACTAATTTAATCATTATACTATTAAAATCAGCCAAAAATACATTATGGAAAAAATTACATTTTTGCCCCTAAAGTTTCACATTTTTACACTTTAGTCCCTAGGCTCGTAAAATGAAATGTACTCAATTTCTTCAGTACCCATGCCTAGTCAAACTTTATACATGCTTTTAGTAGCCCACATTTTCCTTTTATTCACACATTTTACACACATTTTCATAACTTTTACAAACAAGTCCTTTTTGACATTTTTACCTAAAATCACTTAGCAAAAGTCGTTTATATAACATCTAACATGCATTTTCTACCATTAAACATCAAAATACTCAAATATCCATCATAGGTAAAAATTTAAACTTTGATTATATCTAAAATTAGTGGTAGAAATAGATAGATTAGGTTACGAGGATATCAAAAACGTAAAAATCATTAAAAACGAAGCTAGAACGGACTTACAATTGAGCTTAGAAGCTTGAAAAACCCTAGCCATGGTTTCTTCATGGTAATTTCGGCCATAGCTTGAAGATGGACAAAAATTGGCTTTTAATTCATTTAATAACCAACTTACTAAAATGCCCTTCACTTAAAACTTTAAAATTTTATCTCACCATATCCATTTTTGTCCACACAATTTATAATGGTCTAATTACCATCTAAGGACCTCTAATTTAAAATTTCATAACAATTAGACACATCTAGCACGTAGAAATCAACATTTTCACTTTTTACAATTTAGTCCTTTTGACCAAATTGAGTGCCTAATCGTCAAAATTTTTGAACAAAATTTTCACAAAATCATTTCATAAAATTGTAGACCATAAAAATATAATAAAAATGAATTTTTCAGTGTCAGATTTGTGGTCCTGAAACCACTGTTCCAACTAGATCCAAAATCGAGTTGTTACAACTCTTCCCTTTTAGGGATTTTCGTCCTCGAAAATCTAACCAGAAAAAAGTTTAGGGTAACATTCTTGTGGTTTTTTCTACCTTATCGAAGAGTCCTCTTCAAGGGCAATACTTCCAGAAGCACTCTATTATCGATCTGATATCCAATATCTTAAATTTTCAAATCTGTATACTACTTATGTTAGTCTGAAGTTGCTTTCAACTTTCATGAATCACTCTACCCTTTTTCCTCAGAATCACAAATCAATTCCACCTCGTATATCTCTTTCCAATCACCTTTGAACTCTGAAACATAATGTCGGAGCATATCGTCAAAGATTTGAATTACTCTCTGATGAAGCAAACGAGCTACTATTGAGTCTCGTACAACATTTTCTGCATAAGCTCTGGATAATTCATTACGCGAATTCTATCTCGGAGTAATAATAACAGAAATCAGAATCAAAAGTCGTCTCACACTGTACTCGTTTAGGTTACCACTCACTATCATATTTCTGAGGTTCTCAACCTTGTAAAGAAAACATCACTTTATCTTTTTAATTTAGCTAAATTCAGACTTCCATCAAATAATATTAATCATGTAACCAATACTCAAAAAATGAACGAAGACTTCCCATTCAAGCATCTGCAACTATATCTACTTCCCCAAAGGTTGATCGTTAACTATTCACAATCTTTCAATAGTTCAAACCATCAACGTTGTCTAAATTTTAGATTTTTCTGTAACATTAGATACTTTATACTCTTGGAATAAAAAAAATATGATGTATTTCGTTGAACAAACAATGTCATCAATTTCTCAACACAGACATAATCGCGGCCGACTCTAATTCACTCGTTGAATAGTTCTTTTAATGAGACTTTAATTGTCTGAAAGCATAAACTGTCACTTTACATTCTTGTATTAAACACATTCCAATCCGTTCGATAGTGCATCGCTGAAAAATCATGAATTCTTTACTCAATTCAAACAGAACCCCGAACCAGCGTTTCGGTTAATAATACCTTCAACTGTTTTCAACTTTGCTAACATGCAACTGACCATTCAAACTTTCACGAATGTGATAACTTTATCAATCGGAAAAAATTTAACTCATAAGAACATCATTCGATTAAAACAAATCTAATAGATATATCTCTATATCATACTTTCTAGAATATGAATTCTTCCTTCAAACTGTCTATCTATTCACCTAGGAATATACAAGATTTTATTTTCTTACCTGAGGATAAACTTAAATGCATATAACTCAAATTACCTTTCAACTGACTAGCTCACTCAGATAAAAACAACTGAGTCGATCTCAACTATCAAATAATAACATATCAAAATAGTCCTTTCTTCATGCTGTTAAACAACTCAAAGATACAATCTTTTATAATTCCCTTAACATGCTAATCAAAGATCTTTACATCTGCATTAGCTCAAGGAAACAAAATATCTTGATTGAACTCATTGACCTTAATCAAACTTACCTGAGAAAAGAAAACCATCATATAATTTGAGCTTGAACTTCTACTATCTATACCCTTGCCGATGTCAATTCCTTTCATGAAAATTAGAGAAATCCTAATACCAGAATCACCACATTCCTATGATCGAACCAGAAATACATCCATAATAGACATAGTTATCGAACACACTTTAAAGTTGAGCCATGATTGATAATTTACGAAATAAGGATGATAAGAAAACCAAGATAAAGAAATCCAAGATGCTATACTATACTGGAAGTCCCAGATCATAACTCATATGAAAATAATAAAGATCTTGATGATTTCTCAGAGAAAACCAGAAGAAAACAATGCTTACGCGCTTTGGAATCAATTGTAACAGAGAAAATATATTTTCCAAATATATAAAATCAAAACAACATCTAGAAGAAACAGAAGAATAGCCTCACATAGATTTTCACCATCAACTTTTATTCCAAACATAATAGAATAGAATCTCAATGAGAGAGATAAGATATATTGATCATCAACCAACTAGACCAACAATGCTTTCACCTAACATTATAAACAGCTAGCATTCTCATACGATAAGAATTTCATCAGAAACGAACAATCACTTATATCTCTAAGGACAAGTGAATATATAAAATACCCAAAAGAGATCATCATAATCTAGTCAATTACAACTATTACACTCAAACACCTTTACGTTTCAAATATCATTTCTCTAACTAACTTTATCATCACTAATCTCATATTATTCCATTCACTAATGAAAATCAATCCAGAAGAAATTTCAGCAAATACATAATTTAGACATCATACTTGAATGAGTCGATTAGTCGAGATTAACTTCTCTTTAACTATGACATTATGAAATCCGAATAATCATTAGATTTACCTGGCACCTTTTCCACAACTGTATTCACTTACCAAAATATTCTCAACTCTGTCCATATTATTAGTTATTTCGCTACTGAACTCTTTAGTCTCTCACTTATGAGCTCACTCAACATAAATCTCGTGAAATTTCATCATAAAATACCACATTGATAAGGAGGTGAGGTCGTAAAGCAACTTGACTCTCATATATACACACATGTGACTTAACATTCATCACCATTATAATATCATCACAGTTATATAAGTCACTTCAGGCAATTTGACATACATATTTATGTTACATGAACTTTTCAATTATCTTATATAAACAAGTGCACTTATACCTACATTCCATAAATTTTGAGTAAGTTTACTTATTGCATTCACTTAATCAAACAAGTCAGACACATAACAACATATGAATGCCAAACAAACATGGATGAGTTTATCACAATATAAACTTTAATTTCGTTTCATAAAATCACCATAATCTATCGAAACACAACATTCAACTGGAACAATGACATTTTACCCATACTTCTTGACTTATGGTTATTCCATTTTGTACATCATCATATACATATCATGGACTCTTATTCATACCTTTCCCAGTTTCGACTCATCACAAACACATTTTCAAATATCTTAGTATCACTTTCAGCGTTTCCAAAAGTAGCTCGGTTGAAAAGCATCTCTGTCTCAACAAAACAATTTCATCAGAGTCGGGAGATATTACACTATCACAGATTATATATGGCATGTATAGCTAGACTCTCACACATGCTAGGTTAGTTCGAGAATCAACTAAACCATAGCTTCGATACCACTAAATGTAACACTCCTTACCTGTATCCAATGCTGGAATAGGGTACGAGGCATTACCGAACTTAAACACAAGCAAACATACAAAAAAAGGCATAAATTTCCATCCAAATTAAAAATTTTCACGCACATTCATATTGTCCCTATAACGAGCCTACGACGCCCAAAACATACATTGGGAGTGGTTCGGGACTAAACTGAAAACTTTAGAAAACTTTACAACACTTATAAAATTTTTCATGTTTTAAGGGCCACACGTCCGTGTGACATGGGACACGCTCGTGTGGGCAGGCCGTGTGGTCACACATGCCCGTGTCCTTAACCCGTGTACTCGATACTGAGCATTCTGTTTGCAACAATTTAGGTGTAGGGGACACACAACTGGATCACACGCTCATGGGGCTGACCATGTGTCACACACAGCCTAGATATACACCCGTGTGTCTACCCGTGTGGACAATAATAAGGCTATTTACCAAGTCATTTGCCACCCTTATTCACACATGCACTTGCCCCAATTCAAAGGCACAACACAATACATACTTAGGCAACCAAAGCATCCACATTCATGGTTAAAACATATCAACTTTATTCTTTGTCTAACATACTCACTACATTTATTAAGCCTTAAATCACACATACAAATTTCATATTCACTAGGCTTCATTTAACTACTTTCTAGTTACCCAATTATACTCAAATTCCTCATCTCACCAATAGGTCACATTTCCAAAAATTACACAATCATGCCATAAATCACATTTGCAAACATTTCACATTCACTAGGCATACCATGATCATATCATCATAGACATTGACACATATACGAATATACTTAGGCCTACAACCATGCTAGCCAATATAAGCCAACTTACATGGCCAAATAGCAAAACAAGCCCTTGACGATTACAAGCCATTACATTGGCTAGAATTAGATGACGTGTATAACAAAGTAGTTAAGTCCCTATACATGTCATAACTTAAAATACCTGAATTCATTAATACCCAAAATGATAGTTTGATAGTGTTATAGGATCTCCAACGATCTCCAACTAGAGCTAGCTTAATAATCCTTTAAGACAAGGGAAAATAAGGGGGCTAAGCTATATAGCTCAGTAAGTCCGTATGAAAATAACAAGCAACTCTTACCAATCATTTACTGAGTTTAATAATATAAACACAAGGTAATATAAATCACTATAATCCTCACAATCATAATTTATTCAATCACATAGTTTACTCTATCAATTTGCAAACATGGTTTAACATGTTTTGGCATTAGCCTAACAACTGTAATCTCTCCGTTAACACATATATCCATAATCAACTAATCATTTCAAACCTTATAATAAACATGCGCATTACTCATTAGCACTCATCTTTCAAGCATATATTTTAACGTCTTTCAATGTTTAAAACTTATATCTCCTCATGCTTCTATAATCATTTTAATAGGCATTTATGACAATATTTTCTTTTTCTCATATTCGATAAATCACATATTGTGCGAACAAAACATACTATGCCATAACTTAACTTTGGCCGGAAAACCAATTACACAATTTTCAACTAAATTTATCATGAACTCATAATATCATGAAATCAATGCTTATGAACTTATACACATACCTGTACAAATTCGTAACATAGTCACATACTTTGTCATCTTTGACATACTTTTCGGATTACTCATTGAACACTTGGAATACTATCGGATACACGGAAGGTCTTGCACGTAGTACCATACTCAACAATATCCACATTTCATTTCAATAATATAGCATTTATCACAAATATAACAATTAAGCATTAATACGTATATAGTTTAATGCTTATTAAACATACGAACTTACGTTGACATAAAAATAACGAAAAAGACCTAATCGTTAAATACTCAGTTTTTCCCCAGTTCTAGTTTCGAACCTCGTTTTTCTTGATCTATAATATCACATTTAACTTATTTAATCATCATACTATTCAAATCAGCCAAAAATCACATTATAGAAAAAATTACATTTTTCCCCTAAAGTTTCACATTTTTACATTTTACTCCCTAGGCTCGTAAAATGAAATGTACTCAATTTCTTCAATACTCATGCCTAGCTGAACCTTATACATGCTTTTAGCAGCCCAGATTTTCCTTTTATTCACACATTTACACACATTTTCATAACTTTTACAAACAATTTCTTTTTGACATTTTTATCGAAAATCACTTAGCAAAAGTCGTTTATCTAACATCTAACATGCATTTTCTACCATTAAACATCAAAATACACAAATATCCATCATGGGTAAAAATTTAAACTTTGATTATATCTAAAATTAGTGGTAGAAATAGATAGTGGTTACGAGGATCTCAAAAACGTAAAAATCATTAAAAACAAGGCTAGAACGGACTTACAATCGAGTTTAGAAGCTTGAAAAACCCTAGCCATGGTTTCTTCATGGTAATTTTGGCCATAGCTTAAAGATGGACAAAAATTGGCTTTTAATTTGGCTTTTAATTCATTTAACAACCAAATTACTAAAATGCGCTTCACTTAAAACTTTAAAATTTTATCTCACCATGTCCATTTTTGTCCATATTAAATTATAATGGTGTAATTACCGTCTAAGGACCTCCAATTTAAAATTTCATAACAATTAGAAACCTCTAGCATGTAGAACTCAACTTTTGCACTTTTTACAATTTAGTCTTTTTGACCAAATTGAGTGCCCAATCGTCAAAATTTTTGAACGAAATTTTCACAAAATCTTTCCGTAAAATTGTAGACCATAAAACTATAATAAAAATAAATTTTTCTGTGTCGGATTTGTGGTTTCAAAACCACTGTTCCGACTAGACCCAAAATCGGGTTGTTACAATTTCACTCTTGTCATAACTTTGTCGAACACGCTCAATGGTCGATCATAATTCATACAATAGTAAAGCATTTAAAATATAATTAAAGAAATGCATTATTTACATAAGAACTTACCTCGGTACAAAAATAGTAGGAAATGGATCTAATCGTCAAATACTTTATTTTTCCCCCGATCTAGGTTCGAATCTCGTTTCTCTAGATCTATAATAGAAAATTTAACTCACTTATTATTCACATTACTCAATTCAGTCCAAAAATTACATTATGGAAAAATGTCATTTTTGCCCCTAAACTTTGACATATTTACATTTTTGTCCTTAGGCTCATAAATTGAAATGTATTCAATTTCTTTGTTTCCCAAGCCTAGCCGAACCATATGCATACTCATATTAGCCCACATTATTCATCAAATCACATCTTTAATACGCAGTTTATAACTTTTTACAAATAGGTCCTTTTATGCATTTCCATAAAAAATTACTTAGTAAAAGTTATTTATTACACATCAAACTTTCACTTTCTATCATAAAACATCAAAACACATGCATTTCATACATGGGTAAAATTTTAAACATGATCCCTACTTCAAAACAATGGTAGAAATAGAAAGATCGGGAGAATATGACTTCAAAAACATAAAGAGCATTAAAAACGGGGCTAGGATGTACTTACAATCAAGCTTGAAAGATGAAAAAACCCTAGCTATGGTGTTCTTCCAAGTTTTGGCCAAGGCTGAAGAAAGATGAGCAAATTTTGGCTTTATTTTTCCTTTTTATTCTTTTATTAACTAAATGACCCAAATGTCCTTTTCCCAAATCACTAAAATTCTCTTACCTCATGTCCATTTTTGTCCACTAACTTAACAAATGGTCTAATTATCATATAAGGACCTCTAATTTAAAATCCCATAGTAATTAGACACCTTTAACATGTAGAACTCAACTTTTGCACTTATTACAGTTTAGTCCTTTCAACTAAATTGAGTGCTCAAACGTCAAAATTTTCGAATGAAATTTTCACGAAATCATTCCATAAAACTATAGACCATGAAAATGTAATAAAAACAAGTTTTTCTACGTCATATTCGTGGTCCTGAAACTACTGTTCTGACTAGGCCCAAAATTGGGCTACTACATCATTCACAATTTTATAACAATAATCAATAATCATAAACATATAAAGCATAAAATCACTTATCCGTGTAGATATTTCACGCCATCCTAATCTATGACCTAATTGCATAATCTAGTTCTCTAGATGCCATTAAAAATCTAACCAGTGGTTAAATTGCATGAAATAAGCGAAGATAAGGCAAAATTGTAATTTTGAGTTTTCAAGGGCCACACAGCCGTGTGTTTAGCTCGTGTGTATAGCCCCTAGGCCATGCGTAAAGCGAAGAGGTGCAGGTGCAGGGGCCACACAGTCGTGTCCAGGTCATGTGTGAAACACGGATGTAAAGGGAAAATAGGGAACACGACCATGTGTTCCAAACGGACGGGCCAGACACCCGTGTGGTAGACTGTGTGTACCTGGGCAGTTTTAAATTTTAACCCAATTTTTTTGTAAAAGGTCACCCACTTTACTTTCTTAGGACCTCAAGTGACCACCCCACATTCAAGCTTGACCCAAACACCTATAAGGATCTTTTAATTGACAAAACGCGGTGATTATTGATAGGTTTTCAATAGTCAATGGGGCTTTTTGACAGAAACGTTTAAATATTCAATAACGGGTTGATAAATCGGTTAAAGCTCGTTGCTTCCTAAAAATTGAGAAGTCCTAATTGATAGGGAACAAAATACTTATTGATTTTGATAAGAACTTGAAGAGTGAGCGACGCAACATCCAATAATTTTGATGAAGACGATGGATTAGAGCTTGATTGAAAAAATTCAAGAAATCAAAGAATTTCCAACAACAAGGTTTTGAGAACAAGTTTGTAACAGGGGGTTTTGTGAGGTTATGTGAAAATAAGAGTAGGGGTATGGTTTTTTATTTGCTAAAATAACAAATGGGAATTTTAGTTAAATTAGGGAAAGTCTTTTAGAGAATTGGGTTAAGCAAAGGTTTAGGGACTTATTGGGCAATTAGCCCATCTGTTAAGAAAATCATTAAAGTAGGATGGCCAACGTGGATTAGGTCTTTTGGAAATGGGGAAAAATAAGAAAGAGTGTAATTTAGAAGGCTTGAACTTGGTTCTCTATACTTTCTACCAAGCTCTTAACCACTAGACTAGGATTCAATTCATGATAATTTCCTAAGAATCTACCCTCCTATTGTTTGGGATGTTACAAGAACTCATAAAATTTTAGGAAAAAATGTAAACTAGGGGTCACACGGATGTGTGGCCAGGTCGTGTAACAAACTGTGGCCGTGTGGCAAATGTAAAAATTAATCTACAGGGGAGACACAACGTGTGACAAGCATATTGGAGGGTTCTTGGTTGTGTGGTTCATGAACTAGCCTAGGATTTCTAAGGTACATGGTCGTGTAGAGGGTTGTGTGGTCCATACACCCGTGTGAGAGACTGTGTAGCCCTAATCCTAGGCATGGTTTGCCCTGATTCACTTGGTAAAGAACACACACATTTCATCGGGAGTCTGATCGACATTCCTTGCTATCAAAACTGATCTGATTCACCTCAATCAGGTCCTTCAATGACAAATTCACACAAATTAACATTAGGTATCAAGATTTAAAAAGATTAACAAAGATTTTGGCAAGATTTGTAAAAGATCATTTAATCGATCTCAAGATTAGCGTGGATAGAAATTCTACAGATTTTCGAGAATAAACATTGGGATTGAGATGTACTTATCGATTCTTTGGCAAAGATTAAGGATGTTATTTGACAATACTGCTAATAAATCAAGAACAAGGTTGATTCGATACGAGAAAGAAAATATTCAATAGTAAAATATGTAACATATGATGTAAAGGAGAGGAAAAAAAAGAAAGATGAGAAGAAATAGGGAGAGGAAAGAAAAATTATAATGGGATTCGAAAAAAACATAATTCAAGTCTAATTAGGAATAATTTGACTAAATACCTAGGGTTTAGGAAACCCTAGGGGCGGCATAGCAAGTTTTCCCTTAGATGTTGAAAATAAAAATGCATTTTGGGGAAAGGAATGGCTCAAACTCGAGTTCTTCAAGGGGAATAAGCTAGCATTTTAACCATTAAGCCTAAGCTTGTTTCTTGTTAAGTTTTACTCCTAATAATATATATTCTAGTGTGGTTTTTATCATGGTTTGCTAAAAATAAAAGGAGAATAAATGGAGAAGCGGTAGCTTGAACCTAAGACCTCTAGGATATGGGAGTTGTACCTAAACATAAGACTATTCAATTTCTTAGTTATTCATTTCAATTAACCCCCTATATTTTGGGGCGTGACACAAGCACTAAACTCATCATCAGTCAAACTCCTCACTCGGCACCTCACACACGGCACCCCACACAAGGCACCCACACAAGATCGATCTCCATCACACTTAGGGGTGAGCAAAACTCAATTTGATTCAAAAAAAATTGTATTTCGAGTTAATTGAATCGCGTTATTCGATTCAACTCGAATAAGTAATTTGAGTTTTGAGTTCGAGTCAAGTTCAATTTTACAATTCAAATAACTCAAATAATTCGAATAACAAATTGGTGTAAATACCTATTTGGTCCTTATCAATTTTGAAAAATGAGCAAATTGTTCACTCTCAATAAAAATTACAAAAAAATTCAAAAAAATTAAAATTAAAATTAAAAATATTTATAAAAATTCAAAATTTTATATTTTTAAAAAAATTATTTTTTTTAAAAAAATCTAAAGAATATATAAAGAATGTTAAAATTTTAAAAATCTTCTAAAATACTAATTTTTAGGACCTAAATAACTTAATTAATGATTCAAGTTTATCATACTAAAATATCTTATTTTTTATTATTTAGCTTTGAAAAAGTTTTCAAAGATAATGGTTTCAAATTTATGTGCTCTAGCATGTAATTAGTTATACTGTAATAATATTTTAATTTGACATGTTTAATTTTTTAATTTAACTTGAACAATTTCATTCGATTTAACTCGATTCAACTAGAATTTTATTTCGCTCAACTCGAATTGAAAAAATCTCAAATCAGGTTAGGATGATAAAATAGCACCCGTCAACTCGATTAACTCAAAAAAATTTCACTCTATTTGTCTCAATTCAATCGAACATTCACTCTTAATCACCCTTCAATCTCTCTATTTCCTTATTACTAAAATCAAAGACTCCAAACCTACTAAGTAACAAAATTTTTCTATAATTTTTTATTGTTTTTATAAGTTTTTAATTTTTTTATAATTTTTTTAAAAAAAATTATAAAATTTTATTAAATTTAATAACTTCTTTAACTTATTTGTAGCTTTTTTTTAAGGTTTTCATAATTTCTAAAAATTTTATAATATTTTTATTATAATTTATAATATCTAATGTTTTTAAATTTTTTATAATTTTATATACTTAAAAAAATTCTGATTAAATAAAATAATAAAATAATTAATTAAGTCCTCCACGTCATAAATTTTCATGCAAATTTGTCATGTCAATTGCCATGTCATCTGCACGTTAGTACTTAACGACTCGTCAAGGGCGGAAAATAAATTCAATGAGCTGATTGTGTAACAATCATGATCCAAAGGGTTCAATTAAATACCTTTTTCAATGAAGAACTTAATTGATTTTTAATTATTTTTGGAAGACTTATTTAGTATTAACTTAATTTTTTTTGATAATAAGCATAATTACAATAAATTACCTAAGAAAAGGTGGGGAAAATACTTGTTTTTAATAATAATTAACCTAAAGGGCTTTTGAAAGTGGATTATCAACTTAAATTGAATCCAATCTAATTGGTTATATTTCTTCTTGTTTTTTTCAACGGAAAAGGTAGAGATATTTGCTCATCAAGATTTTACTTATTTTATTAGAAATCTTTTGTTATTACTATGATAGTTGGTACTATAATAGTATTGGTTGTATTAATCAGTATATATTGTTTTGGTTTTAATTCGGTATTAAAGTTTATGTTTGTTTTAGTTAAAATTTTTGTAACCTCTCCAACCCGGTTTAGACGTTAAGCCTAAATTCAGGAGATTACACCGGCCACCGAAATGGACTAGTATGACCGAAGACTTTATAAAAGACTTTATAAAACAGACATACTTAAATATTCGTTTTACTTTAGAGGAAACCTTAGTTAATTTTCAATTTATTCACTACTCAAAATTTATTTATAACCTAGTGGCGGAAAAAATGATATCTAATTTAGTTTTAGCAAAAACCAAAATTCATGCATAATTAATTAATATTCATATTTCGACATCTTAAATTCAAATTAAATGTCATGCATGCTATATAAAATAAAACTCAAATCCTAAGTCCCATGTCAAAGTTTAATAATAAAACAATACAGCCTCTATATAACAGAAAATGCGAATTATAAACTTAAAATACTTTAATTAAATAATTAAAAAATGTTCTGAGCTGAGAGCCTTCGAATGTCATGTCTATAGAGACGGAAATAAAAAGGGAGTGAGTTATGAAGCTCAGTGTGAATTCCATCACAAGAAAATCAATGCTCATAATCAATAAAACACACTATATAACAAAACATAGAATGAGCACCATCAATTATCAATTCAGAGTTCACAGTTTATGTATGCACGTGTTCGTGTATGGCTATGCAATTTCAATATATAAAAAAAAGGTCCTACCCAACTCTGCTACACACCATAATGAGAGTTCCCCTGAACTCTAACTACTTACACATCGGGTTGTAGTTTAACCACCAATAGTTTGTAGATAAAATACCAATGGATATGGACACATAGAAAAATCCCGTAGATGGAATCTACCTCTGGCTGTGGATACACAACAAAAATCTCGCAGATACAATCTGCCTCTAGCTGTGAAAACACAACAAAATCCTCCAGTTAGAATTTGCCTCTAGCTGTGGATGGACAACAAATACCTCGCAGATAGAATTTGCCTCTGGCTATGGGTACAAAGCAAATTTGCAGATAAACTGTCAATCTTCCTTCGTACATATCGTCCCACCCCATGCAATGCAATGTGGCATGCTTAGATCAATGTGATAACATTTAACGTGCTTATAACAGATCAATTGGTAGCAATTAATATGCTTATAACAGATCAATACGGTAGTAATTAATATGCTTATAACAGGTCAATACAATTGCAATTAATATGCTTATCATAAATCAATTCAGTAGCAAAAGACATATTTTATGATGTGTTTCCTTTAACGGTAACTTAAGGCATGCTAATCATATGATCCGTAATATAGATGCAATAGGCATATATTATTCACATATCATGCAAATACAGTAAAAATTCAGACATTCAAATCATGAATTCCAGTACTCATATTATTAGGGGTTCAATTGAGAGAAATAAAGCTCTGAAAATAGTTTGGGACTATTCAGAGACTAAACTGAACAAATAAAAAAAATTTGAGCAAAACTGTAAAGCAGGGGTCAACGGTCGTGTAGCTTGGCTGTGCAAGAGGCTATAGGCCATGTGGAAGGGTTACACGACTGTGTGACAAACTGTGGTCGTGTGGCAAATACAAAAATTAACCTACAGGGGAGACACCGCTGTGTGGCAGAGGGTTCTTGGCCATGTGAGATTCAAACTAGTCTAGGGTTTCAGAGGTACATGGCTGTGTGAGGGATCGTGTGGTCTACCTGTGTGACCCTATTCCTAGACATGGTTTGCCCCAATTCACTTGTAAAAGAACACATCTTTCACTAGAAGCCTGAATGACATCCTTCACGATCAAATTTGTTTTGATGCACCTAAAGCAAGTTCAAACCTTTGATGAAAAGAAACATATGCTATCAATGGTGAACTCGAAATCCAATAGGAAATATGATTTGTATGGGATTGATTTTGATTCAAAAGGCAAAATTAATTTCAACAATGGAAAGAAAATATTATGCAAATAAGAAGATGAAAAGGAAATAGGGAAAAGAAAACAAAATTCTATTTGGTTTGGAAAAGAAAGAAAGAATTCAAATGTAATTTGGAAAATGAGCTAAATACCTAGGGTTTTCAAACTTTAAGGGGTTGCATGGTAATTTACCCTTACTGTCGAAAATAAAAGGGAAATAGAGGGTGATTTGGGCGATTCAAACTCGGGTATGCAAGGGGGAGAAGCAAGTGTGTAACCATTAAGACTAGGCCTATTACTTCCTAAGTTTTCACTCCTAACAATACTTGTTTTAGTATGGTTTTCATCCTAGTTTGTTGAAAATAAAAGGGAAAAAAAAAAAAGAGGAATGGCTTAAACCTAAAACCTCTAAAGAGTGCACTAACTACTTAACCATCAAGCCTAATTCATTTCTTAATTAATTATTTCAATTAACCCCTTATATTTTGGGGTGTGACAATTTTAGTGCTTTTTGACTTGTTTTAGTCAATATTGGTGAGCATCGGCTTGTACTGGTTGGTACAAGAATTTGATATTTTAAACCAACTTTTAAATTTTTTATCTTACCCATTTTAATTTTTATAAAATTATATTTAAATTTATAGTTATTAAATTAAATTATTCAACCTAATTAACAATTTTAAAACTTATATTTACATATAAATATATTCATATGAATGTAATTTATGTATATTTGCATGTATATAATTTATAATATATTTTTTATCAAAATAATATATAATTTATTTAGGAACTAAAAATTAGACTATACATTAAATATGTGAAAATATTTAATGTATATATAATTTTTTCAAAAATCTAAAAATTAGGCTACCAATATATGTATGTGTGTGAAAAATAGTTAAAAAATCAATAAATACGAAATGGTACACTGAAACATGCCAATACAGATACATACCAACACTAAGACAAAAATGATATATCCATTGGTACGGTAATGACTACCTTAATTATAACCCTATGAGTTTAGTTGACAATCCGTAACATTTTTTTTCTGAATATTATAACATAGTTTGCATTCTCGTGCGATGTAAGAATAAATTGTGCATATTAACTTTATATTATTTTTATTTATTAGTTTTTGTATTACAACATTAATGAATTTCCTCAATAAAATAAAAAAGTAATGTAATTCAAAATATTTTTAAAATTATATAACGAATTTAGAATTAGTTATATGATTTTTTTTAATATTAAAATAATAAAATAAAAATAATAAAAATATTTTAATGGTTTGAATATTAATTTTAATTTATTGTAATTTAAATAATATTTATTAATATTTTTATAGGTTATTTATTTTATATATTGTTAAATTAATTTGTTTTGCCATTAAAATTATTAAATTTTATTTTTAATATTATATTTAATTTTGCTCCAATTTAAACAATGAATGGAAGTTATTGCAGAATAAAATTATAATCTATGTGAAAATTAGTGTAATCTTTGATTACCTTGAGCTTAATATTTTTTTTTTAATAAATATTCTAATCTTTGATTTTCTTTGACTAAATCTTTCTATTTCATTATGAAAATTTATGTTTATGGTAACTTATAATAAAAAAATTTTAATGAAACATATTAATTATAATTATCATACTAATGCGCCAAATGGCAACGTATAAACTGTCGGTTTTTGCTTTTTTTTTTTTTTTATAATCTCATATTACTATAGTGTATATATATATATATGTCGAATACTATGTATTTTGTTTAGTTTCTTTCATATATATATATTTTACCAATTTAAATATTTCCATAATTTACTTTATATGCTTATATTTATTATGTAGTTAAATTAAATTTACTTTTGTTAAAAACTTATAAAATATATATTTAATAAAAAATTAAGAAATTATTTTTATATTTAATAAAAATATTGTATTAAATAAAAAAATTAGACTAATCAATACCCAATGTTATGTTAGTACAAATCTCCGATGAGGAAAATCTTGAACACATGAACAGAACTTGAACAGAAGAAGAAATAGGATAAGGCTCCAAGGCGTATATCAAGCCACTATCTTTAAGGTTATATTCGCCCCCACCTATCTTCAGTGTGTAAACGAATTTCAAGCAAATTAACCTCGAGGATAAAATAAAGCCAATGGCTATTTGCGTTTTGCACTAACGAGAATAGCCCACTATACACTGAGCAATGTATGACAAGGAACTCAATTTCTATAAAAGATTTCTGCAGTAATACTTTATAGAATAATCTAATAATATTAGAATGTGAAGGAAAGAAATAAGCAATATTAGAATTTGTTGTTATGATTTCCAAATGAAATCTCATTCCTATTTATAAGAATTTTCATGTCTCTTCATAAAGACATCTTTTATCAATAGGTGTATTTCTGAATAATAATGTCTTTAAAATAAACACATAATTATTGATTTAATTATAACTATTCAAATAATATTATTTAAATAGTTATAATTCTTTTTCAAAAAATCAAACAATATAATCTTTTGATAAATTACACCCATTCATTTATAGTTATTGGAACACTATAAATATTTGAAAATGTTCCAACAATCTCCCCCCATTTTCAAAATATTTTAGATTTTGATATTCTTGGAAATCAATTTGTATAAATGAAAGTATCTTACGATTGAACCTTCACTTAGTGAAAGCATGTTAAAGTTAATCGAAATTTCATGGTAGACTAAGCTTTGAACCAACTATTTCATTTGATTAACCGAACACATCTCACACAATGATTTCAACATCAGTCAATGCACAATATCTAGGGACATTATTATGGCCATGTGTCTGTGTCCT
Organism: Gossypium longicalyx; assembly: GCA_025698465.1. Classification (NCBI taxonomy): domain Eukaryota; kingdom Viridiplantae; phylum Streptophyta; class Magnoliopsida; order Malvales; family Malvaceae; genus Gossypium; species Gossypium longicalyx. The sequence goes on from CM047006.1 coordinate 33,227,990, forward strand.
CTTTTCATGAGTGCTGTCAGACCTAAGCCCTTGAGCTCCTAGAAGCGACCACACTTCCACTCACATAGGTAGATCCCATCAAGAGTGTTCTTATAATTATAACACTCTAACATATTTATGTTATGGGTCCATTAAGAGTACACTACTCATCCTTCCCTTATAATTACGGGTACCTAGCACTTTAATCTTAGGATGGATTTATTTATAGTGCTAACAGTCACATACTAATGATGTACTTTGTCTCATTGAACTCAAGACTTGACGTTATACCAAGCGCTGAGTCGAGTTTCCATCATGGGTCACTCTAATTAATGGGCTTGAGTCCCATCCCTTTTGAAGTCCTTTTTACTGCATCTCTAGCAAGACTTTTTGTCAAAGGATCCACCAATTTTTCACTTGACCTCACATAATTAATAGTGATCACTCCATTAGAAATTAGTTGTCAGACATAACTATGTCTTAATCCAATATGTCTAGACTTTTCGTTATATACTTGGCTATATGCCTTTGCTAGAGTAGCATCACTATCACAACGGATAGAAATAGGTGAAATTGGCTTTGGCCATAAAAGGTACATCATAAAGCAAATTTCTTAACCATTCTGCTTCTTTAGATGCAGCGGCTAATGCAATAAATTTTGCTGCCATGGTGGAATCAGTAATACATGTTTGTTTTTTGGAACCCTAAGAAATGGCTCCTCCACCAAGAATGAAGATCCATCCACTAGTAGATGCATGATCTTCCAAACTTGTAATCCAACTAGCATCCGAATACCCTTCTAAAGCTGGAGGATATCCATTACAACACAATCCATAGTTAATAGTTTTCTTTAAGTACCTAAGTACTCTATTCAAAGCTTGCCAATGCAAACTACTTGGATTGCTTGTGTACCTACTTAATTTCTTAATAGCATATGCAATATCTGGTCTTGTACAAGTCATTATGTACATAAGACAACCAATTAGACTTGCATATTCAATTGATCAATTTTCCTACCAGCATTAGATACTAATTTTAATTGAGTATCCATGGGTGTAGATGCTGGTATACAGTTGAAAAGATCAAACTTTTTAAGCACTTTTTCAATGTAATGTGATTGTGGTAAAGCTATAGTGCTTTTATCTCGGGTTATTTTAATCCTAATAATAATATCTGCTACACCCATATCCTTCATAGCAAAGTTGTTTAACATGAATTTCTTTCTGTTTTCTATTTGTTCCAAATCCGTGCAAAAAATGAGCATGTCATCTACATATAAGCAAATTATGACACCTTTTCCATTTTCAAATTTGTTATAGATGCACTTATCGGATTCATTTATTTTATAGCCATTAGCTAAAATAACATTGTCAAACTTTTGGTGTCATTGTTTTGGTGCTTGTTTAAGTCCATATAAATATTTAACAAGCTTACATACCTTATGCTCTTGTCCTGGAACAAAAAATCCTTCTGGTTGTTCCATGTACACTTCCTCTTCCAATTCACCATTTAAAAATGCAATTTTGACATCCATTTGGTGAACAACCAAATTATATATAGAGGTAAGTGATATTAAGAGTCTAATTGTAGCAATTCCTACTACTGGAGCATAGGTATCAAAGTAATCAATACATTGTTTTGGTGTAAAACCTTTGGCTACCAACCTTGCTTTAAACTTATCAATGGTTCCATCGACCTTCATTTTCTTTTTGAAGATCAATTTACAACCTATTGGTTTGGAACCCGGTGGAAGATCAACTAAGATCCAAGTTTAATTTCCCATTATTGAATCCATCTCATCATTTATTGCTTCTTTCCAAAAAGTAGAGTCTTGAGATTTCATTGCCTCTTCAAATGTAATAGGATCAGATTTCGTATTATAACAATAAGGTATCTTATTGCATATACTTTCACATTTTCCTTCTACAAGAAACATAATGAAATCTGGTCCAAAATCTTTAACCTTTTTAATCCTCTTACTTCTTCTTAATTCTTGACAAGATTCATCATTATTATCAATTTATTCTAATGAAATCTCATTCTCATTTGAAGAATGAATCAATTGTTGTGGCTGTAATTGTCTTGATATAGAAATAAATCTATTTTCATCAAAAATAGCATCTCTTGATTCAATAACAGTATTAATTGAAACTGAATCATTTGGTTCAATTACCATGAACCTATATGTCTTGCTATTATGTGCATATCCTATAAATATGTATTCAATTCCTCTTTCACCTAACTTTTTTACGTTTAGGTGTTGGAACTTTGGCAATAGCTCTACAACCCCAAACCTTCAAATAATTAAGGTTTGGTTTCCTTTTCTTCTATTGTTCATAAGGGGTTATTTTAGTTTCCTTATTAGGAACTCTATTCAATATATGACAAGCTGTTAGAACAGCTTCTCCCCAAAAACCTTGTCCAAGACCTGAATATGATAACATTGAATTTATCATTTCAGTCAAGACTCTATTTTTCCTTTCAGCGACACCATTTTGTTGTGGTGTGTAAGGGGCTAACACTTGATGGACAATCCCAGTGGATTCAAAATAACTTGGATTATAGTATTCTCCACCTCTATCCAATCTTAAGCACATGATAAATGATTCACACTGAAGTTCAACTTCAGATTTGTAAACTTTAAATTTATCAAGCACTTCATCTTTTGAATGAAATAAATATACATAACAATATCTAGAACAATCATCAATAAAAGAAACAAAATATTTCTTTCCACCTAACGTAGGAGTATTATGCATGTCACATAAATCACTATGTATCAAATCAAGCAATTTTGTTTTTCTTTTAACCTTAGGGAAAGGGTTTCTTGTAATTTTAGTCAACATACATGTATTGCATTTTTCAATATTATTATTAAAAACAAGAATTAAATCTAACTTATACATGTCATTCAATTTCTTATAATTCAAATAACCTAATCTATAATGCCATAAATAAAAAGATTCAACCATATAAGCAGAAATAGTATTTTTATTCTTATTAATAAAATTCAGTTTGAACATACTCTCATACATATACCTTTTCCCTACAAAAATTCTTCCCTTAGACAAAATAAACTTATCTGCCTCAAAAATAAGTTTGAAACCAAACTTATTTAACAGACTTCCAGACACTAAATTCTTTCTAACTTCTGGTACATAATATACATCATTTAAGGTTAAAACCTTTCCAAAAGTGAATTGTAGTTCAACAGACCCTTTGCCTTTGATTGCTGTGGTGGAAGAATTTCCCATGTACAAGACATTGTCATTTTCACATTGTGAGAACTTTGTGAACATGCTTTTGTCTTTGCACACATGTTTGGTTGCTCCGGTATCAATCCACCATGTATTATCATCTTGTGCCATATTAATTTCAGATATCATTACAACGAAATTTTTGTTATTATCAGCCTTAGAATATGATTTCTTCTTTAAAAATCGACATTCATTCTTGAAATGTCACGGCTTACCAAAATAATAGCATGAGCCCTTTTGTTTCTTTTTTAACTTAGGTGCTCTATTAGTCTATTTAAACTTTCTCTTGAATGGTTTAGTAGTCTGTACTTCCTCCACAACATACACTTTGGCATTTTCAGAATTTAGATTCTGATATTGCTTTCAATATTTTTCTTCAATACGAAGATGATTTGCCAAAGCCTCAAGAGATATTTCCTCTTTCTTATGTTTTACACTTCTTTTAAAGTCTTTCCAAGATGGAGGAAGTTTGTCTATTATGGAGGATACAATAATCATTTCATCCATTTTCATATCATATTGCTTGAATTGATTCAGCATCTTTTCAATATCACGAAATTGTTCCATAATAGAACGACCATCAACCATTTGATAATTATTGAAACGACTGACAAGAAATTTCTTACTTGTAACATCTTTGGTTATGTATCTTGTCTCCAATTTCTCCCATAATTATTTAGCAGTGACCTCGTTTTGATAGGTGTCGAACAAACCATCAGATAAATCATTCAATATATGGCCCATGTACATGTAATCAGCATTGTCCCATTTCTGTCTTTCTCGGGTTGCAGCAACAGATTCGTTTTCAGTCTCTTTAGGTCTTGGAGTATCCAAAACATAAGTAATCTTCAAAGTTGATAATAAGAAGTACATCTTTTTCTGCCATCGTCGAATATTGCCTCCATCAAACCAATCAAGTTTGACAAAATTGGAAGCCAACTCCCTTAGTGTTCCACTTGCATGTTTTGTGGTAGTCATCATGAATATAACCTTAAAATTGTTAGTACAAATCTCCGGTGAGGAAAATCTTGAACACACGAACTAGACTTGAACAGAAGAAGAAATAGGACAAGACTCCAAGGAGTGTATCAAGCCACTATCTTTAAGGTTATATTCGCCCCCACCAATCTTCGGTGTGCAAACGAGTTTCAAGCAAATTAACCTCGAGGATACAATGAAGCCAATGGCTATTTGCGTTTTGCACTGACGAGAATAGCCCACTATACACTGAGCAATGTATGACAAGGAACTCAATTTCTATAAAAGATTTATGCAGTAATACTTTATAAAATAATCTAATAATATTAGAATATGAAGGAAGGAAATAAACAATATTAGAATTTGTTTGTATGATTTCCAAATGAAATCTCATTCCTATTTATAGAAATTTTCATGTCTCTTCATAGAGTCATCTTTTATCAATAGATGTCTTTCTGAATAATAATGTCTTTAAAATAAACACATAATTATTGATTTAATTATAACTATTCAAATAATATTATTTGAATAGTTATAATTCTTTTTTTAAAAATCAAACAATATAATCTTTTAATTAATTACACCCATTCATTTATAGTTATTGGACCACTATAAATATTTAAAAATATTCCAAATACACCTTACTTAAGGAAGACCCTTTCCCTTTTAAGATTTAACCATCATCATCTCGGAGGAATTGAACAGAAAATGCAGAGATACTTCCTTCATTTTGACCACACGAAAAAATCTGACAACTGAGTCAAATCTGTTTTATTATATAAGTCATCCAATTATACGCGGCTTTCATATAATTATCACAAGTAGATATATGATATATTATAAACATCAAGAAAAGAAAAGAAAAAGACCCATTAATAGAATCGGCAAAGTCATTGAGGCTAATTCAAAAAAAGAAGTCATTTAGGCAACTTCTGCCTTGTTATATTTTCTTTTATCACACTTCACATGAATTTTTTTAAAGCTTAGAAAATGTTTAGTTTTTAAAAAGTCCACTGTCCAATTCATTTTTTTTCTGGGCAGAGTTTCTATGAAGTTTTCTTTTGGGATAGATACAGAAGACATTGACTTGGTCAATCTTCAATAGCATGCATTCATTATAAAAAAAAAAAAAAAAAAAGGCACAAGTACCCATCGCTCTAAGGCAGCAATTGGAAGCTCGATTTGAGAAAGCAACAACCACCCAAGTTTCCCCTCACTCGCTCAATCCAACTCCTAGTATTTTGTTGGGGTTGTTGCGACATGGTTCCGGTCAGGTTTCTGCTTTTAATACCACTTATAGCTTTGTTAAATGGTTATGGTGTTGAGGCAAGAATCCGCCGATATAAATGGGAAATAAAGAACGAATTCAAGTCCCCTGATTGCTATAGGAAAATGGTAATAACCATCAATGGCCGAACTCCAGGTCCTACAATCAGGGCTCAACAAAACGATACAATCATTGTTGAAGTTACAAACAGTTTATTTACAGAGAATACTGCAATTCACTGGCATGGGATCCGACAGGTTTTACTTTTTTACTTTTTAATCTTTCAGCTCAACACTTGTGAAATTAAGTTGTGCTTTTATTTATTTATTTATTGTTTGACAGATTGGAACACCCTGGTTTGATGGGAGCGAAGGAATAACTCAGTGTCCAATTTTGCCTGGAATCACTTTCAAATACCAGTTTGTGGTCGACAGAGTAAGTTCGGGGAAATTTCAGAAGCTTATAGTATAGGATCATAGACTGAGAGTTTGAAAACTTGTGTTTGAATTGAATGCAGCCGGGGACATACGTGTATCATGCACATTATGGAATGCAAAGAGATTCTGGGTTATATGGATCAATCATTGTGGGACTACCTGATGGGGAATCCGAACCTTTTGCATATGATTATGATAGGAACATCATCCTCAATGATTGGTACCATAACAGTTCTACTGAACAAGCTGTTGGCTTGTCTAAAGTTCCTTTCCAATGGATTGGAGAGCCTCAGGTGAATATATGATTACCTTTTTTTCAAGTCAACAAGTGTTTTGGTGATGATTGTTTTATGTAAGTTTGAAAATTTTTCAGTCTCTTTTGATCCATGGGAGAGGAAGGTTCAACTGTTCTAGTTTAAGTGTTCCAAGTTCAGACGCTGGCCTTTGCAATACCACAAACCCGGACTGCTCCCCTTTTAGATTAATAGTGGTCCCTGGAAAAACATATCGATTGCGAGTTTCCAGTTTGACCTCTTTGTCAGCTCTCAACTTCCAGATTGAGGTAATGCTCGTCTTTCTTTACAATACAATCGATTCTTTTATTTATTTATTTATTTTTTTAATTTTTGATGTTATAAAGCATATGAGACAGCTATAATAGCATTAGATTATATTTGATTTTTTTTAAAAATTTTTAAATTAAAAAACTATAATATTTTGATAATATTATTAGTCAGTAAGATTGAGGTTGTATTTCAAATAAAATTTATAAATTTAATTCCTTTTATTAAATATATTTTTCATTCAATAAATTAAATATGATTAATGTATTTTTATATTAAATTTAAAATTTTATTAAAGTAATATTTTAATTAAAATTTATTAATTTTACTAAAATTTGAGGAACACAAATTGTGAAAACTGCAAATTAAGTAATGGTTTTATATATGCAGGGCCATAATTTGACAGTAGTTGAAACTGATGGGAATTATGTTGAGCCATTTGTTGTGCAAAACTTGTTCATATACTCGGGGGAAACTTACTCGGTTCTAGTAAAAGCCGATCAAGATCCCACCACAAATTATTGGATCACATCAAATATTGTAAGTCGACCAGCGCCCAACACTCCTCCAGGTCAGGGAGTTTTGGTTTACTATCCAAATCATCCAAGGAGATCTCCTCCGACAATCCCTCCGGCAGCCCCCGTCTGGAACGACAGCCGCCCTCGGATGGCACAGAGTCAAGCCATTAAAGCTCGCCGTGGTTACATCCACACTCCTCCTGCAGTCTCCGACAGGGTCATAGTTTTCCTCAACACACAAAACGAGATAAACGGAAGAAGACGATGGTCGGTTAACAATGTGTCGTTCACGCATCCCCACACGCCTTACTTGATTGCACTCAAGCACAATTTAACCCACGCTTTCGATCAAAACACGCCTCCCGATGGCTACGATTTCCTCAACTATGATATCTACGAAAGGCACCAAAATGCAAACACTACTTCAAGTAATGGAATTTACAGGCTGAATTTCAACTCCACTGTGGATGTTATACTTCAGAATGCAAACACCATGAATCCGAAAAACAGTGAGACGCATCCATGGCATTTGCATGGCCATGATTTCTGGGTTTTAGGGTACGGAGAAGGGAAGTTCGATATGTTCAATGACCCCAACAAGTACAATTTGGTGAATCCGATTATGAAGAACACGGTGCCGGTACATCCTTTTGGATGGACGGCTCTGAGGTTTAAAGCAGATAACCCTGGGGCGTGGTCATTCCATTGCCATATAGAATCCCATTTCTTCATGGGAATGGGTGTGGTTTTCGCTGAAGGGATTGAGAAGGTGGGGAAGTTACCGTCTTCTATCATGGGGTGTGGTCAAACTCAAGGTCTTTAAATCATTCGATTTCAAAAGCTATGGTTTGACAATTATGTTTCAATAAGAAAGGATGATATTATTCATTTATAGTAGCTTAATGTAAATTTAGTAATTTTATCCTAAATAGGATTTTCATCTTAATTTAATTTTTTATAATAAAAATCATTAAATTTAATATGAAAATATATTTTAACATTAAACTATTAAAAAATACAAATAATATAATATTATTATTTCATACAATCCTTGCTTATTCTTGTTTTACACATGTGAATACTAAAATTTATTCTTAATTTGTTTCTAATAACTTTTTACTCATGTTAATTTGGTGATTGTCTAAAAGAATATTATATGTTATTCGAGTTCTATAATTGTAATTTGGTTGTCACTTCTAACTTTAAAAATTAAAAGGATAATATAATTTTTAGGCCTGCTTTTGTAATTGTGTTTTTTTTTATCTATATTCATTTTAATTTTTTAATTTAAAAAATATAAAAATTTCATGATGTGATATTTTCATTATTTGACAACTAAAAAAAATTATATAAATTTTCAGTTAATGACCCGTACAATCTTTAAGTATCACATACAATATTTTAATAACCAAACTAGTGATTGGATTGCTCAGATAGTTGGTTCTTAATTTAATTGATTTGATCGGCTCAACTTCTAGATTAACATTAATTAAAAAATCATGATTTTCTTAAAAAATTATTAAATCGATTCAAGTACTGATTTTGAGTAGTTTTTGATTCAATAGTTCAACCCCTTTATTTAAACTAGTATACCGGTTAGTTCTCAATCTAATCATTCCAACTAATCAATCTAGTCATATTCCAAGAATATTGGTCACCTCATCAAATATTGACAGAATTCAAATTCAACTAAAATGGATCTAATTATCAAGTGCAAGTAACAAAAGTGAACAAAAAAAAAAGTAGATACAGTGGATTGAGTTACCAAATTTAGGGCCAAAAATTATTATACCAAAAAAAAAAAAGAATTTGACATGTCATTTCATGTTATCTATATTATTATTTAAAGTTTTAATTGAGTTGTGATCACCTTCAATCAAGTCCTAAATTAATTGTGAAAGTATTGAAAACCCAATATCTATATAAAGCTTTGACTACTTAATTGTGAAATTACAAAAAAGTTAGATAATATTTTTATAAAGCAACATACATAACTTTGAGAGTATTTTTATTTTTATATACAATTTAAAAAATACATACACATAAAATTTAAACCAAAAAACTTAAAATCTTCTATCCCTCAATTTTATCATTTTAACCCACTTACTTTTAATTTCATATAAATTTATTACATATTTCTTCACCGATGCTTTTTTTTTTTTTGAAGGAGGATAATTGCAGTAGATCAATTCAATGCATCATATTTAAATTTTAATTGAAAAAGGTTATCACTTTAATTTAATAAAGTCAAACAACACCTATAAATTACGAAACGTGTTCGATAAAAGTGGATTAAGTCGAGATTTCTCTTGTAACTTCAACTTCATTCAATCAACTCTTCAATTCTCTTTTTCTTTAAAAAAAAAAAAAAAACCTCGTTTTGTAGCTTCTTGCATACTAATGCTAATGGTAGCCATTTTTTTAAAGTAAAATGTACAACCAAGTGGACCGAAGTCCAGGCACTGCATTAAGGGGAGGCACTAGTAAATTGTTTCTTAATCCTTCTAAAACATTTGAATTTTTAAGTTAATATTATGATTAAATTGTACTGGTATTAAAAAAAAATGAAATAATATATTAATACAGTAATAATCTTGATTCCCTAAAGTATATTTCTCACTTCGTCCCTGTCAAAGACTAAAACATGTTGCACCCGTCCCTCACTATGATTTCAAAAGGCAAACCTTCTGATATTTTTAGTTTTATTTTGTTCAATATTTTCATGTATTATTTTATTATAAAAATAAATTTTAAGTTTGTAAGTTTAAAAAATCTTAAGAAAAAAAAAATCAACCAAGTTTCTTGACTTAATTTGCATTAGTTGAATTCTTATAGGTAATTTAATAAATCAATTAAGTTCATTAATAAAAACTATCAATGAACCAAAGTTACCACTAAATTTCGCTAATGGAGTTGACAAAATTCCTCTTACAGCGTCCACGTGAGATTGATGCTGATGTATAGCATACTGCCATGTCAATAAATATTAAAAATTATAAAAAATTTTGAAAATTACATAACATTATAAAAATTATAAAATAATTATAACTATTTTTAAATATCTTAAGAATTATAAAGAATTACAGAGAATTCTTCAAAAATATTTAAAAAAATCTAAAAATATTTAAAATTCTAAAAACAAACTATTTTTTTTTAATTTACAAAAATTCTAAAAATTATATTAAGGTTTCAGTGAATATAAATCATTGTTTTTCCCAAAAACAACTTGCATATTTTAAAAGAATATTTTTGTCAAATTCCACAACTAAATATTAGTCACTACTAACCTTGCATGCACTTGTTAATTAATTCACTCCACACATAATGATTTCTTATCATAAAATCACTTGTTTTACAAGTTTCACTAACACAAGAATATTATTCAATTTAGTCCCTCAAGCTAGTATGTCATGCACACATGAACTTGTTTACATTTCCAACTTTCGTTTCACTTAACGTATCACTCTCACTTTAATTCTTATAAATTATAAATATTATTTCTCATGAGTTCCTTCACACTAATAATATTATTTTATCACATGCTTCACTTCAATCCTTTGAAAAATAAATAGAATTCATATAAGTACTTACCTATTTTTGCTAGATGTCACTTCCTTTGTTTCACTTTTCTCCCTTTCTCATTTTTGTTACTTCTTTTCCTTTGTTCACAATTCTTTCATCACTCTATTTCTTTCTCTTTTCACTTTGATTTCTTCACTTTCTTAACTTTCTCTGACCTCCATCCATGAACTCTAACAAGAAAACTAAGCTTTTTATGTTGTTAGGCACTTGATTTCACATGAAAATTTACTTAAAAATCAAATGTCTTGGGTATTGATTTGTAATTTGAATCAAGAAGGATCAAATTGAAAGAAAACCAAAATTTCCTTTCTTCTCTTCTTGTGGGATGTGTATATGAATGGGAAATATGAAGACTTTTCTTCATTTTTTTTAATAATTGCCTTAATAAAATAATAAAAATATCTTAAGATAATAATTTCAATCCAATGGTTAAAAATTCATCTAACTTTCCATCAAAATTCAAGGCTCATAGCCAAAATTTCCTGAATTAAAAAATACTATTAACATAATTATTTTTAATCAATGCCTATATTAATTCCCACATCATCAATCAAAATCAATAGCTCAAATTTAATACACATGTACAAAGGCATTTTTGGTGTTTTTTGCTAAAAATTATATCATTTGGAAAATATCCATTTTGCACTTAATAATCTTTACCATTTACTTTTGAGTTATTTTCACTTTTGGTAAAATTATAACTTTAGTCCTTCAACTTTTCTACTTTTCAATTTAACCATTAACTTTTGATTTTTTTATGATTTGAACCCTTCACTTTTTACAACTTTACAATTTAATTCATGCTCCAGATTAATATCTCATGACATATCACTTATTTCAAATTCCTTCGGCATCTACCAACCTTCTCTACCATCACTAATATACTTTATTTCATTTAACCTAGAAATACACTATGCATGTTCTCAATTTAGTACCACTTATATAGCATAGTGGTTTTAGGGGTGTTACAACTAGTGTAAGAGAAGGTAAAGAAGGAAATCATAGTGTATTTACTAAGTTCTTTGAGCTTAACACATTAGCGGTTTAAAATGTATAGGTGGAAGATCCATTTAGAGAATATAAAGATTGTTTCCTGAAGAATCACATTTACGCAAGAGGCTTGAAGGGCATAGAAAATTTACTTTTGTAATAATTGAATTAGAGGAGTTCGAAATGGCATGCACATAGACTAAGTGTATTATATGTCAAATTTGTCAACTTTATAATGTGTATAAGTGCTTTTAATATGTTTAAGATAAATTGTGTTGCTTATTTGACTATGTTTTCAAAGATGAAATAGTGCTCAAATCAGTGTTGATATTGTTTTAAAATGATTTGGAACTTAATTGTAACAGCCCGATTTAGGGCCAAAATGGAATAGTGGTTTCGAAACCACGAATCTGAGGTTAAAAAAATTAAAAATTATTTTGATTAAGTTTTAGGGTTTATATTATGATTGCATAATTGTGTGAAAATTTCGTTGCGAAATTTTATCGATTGGGTGTTTAATTTGACGTTTAGGACTAAATTGAAATAGGTGAAAAATGTGTGTTCTAGTTCATAAGTACTTGATTGAAATGGTGGTTTTAAGTAGAGGTCCTTAAATGGAAATTAGACCATTATACTTTATATGGACAAAAATTTGGACATGGATGGAATTTTTAGAAAGTTTAGTAGTAAGGGAATTTTGGTCATTTGTGTACTAAATGAAATAAAATGGGAAAAATAATACAAAAATGTGTTCATCTTCATTAAGCTTGACCGAAACTTACATGTTCTCCATATCTAGGGTTTTTCCCAAGCTTTCAAGCTCAATAGTAAGTGCATTCAAGCCCCGTTTTTAATGTTCTTTATATTTTTGAAATCCTCGTAGCTCGGTCTACCTATTTCTACCATTATTTCGAGTTAGGGTTTATGTTTAAAAATTTAACCATGAATGATATGCATGTATTTTGATGTTTGATGGTAGAATATGAATGTTTGAAGTTAGGAGAACAATCTTTCCTAAGCGATTTTTAGCGAAAACGAGCAAAACGACATAATCGGTAAAAATACCTATTGTTCATAACTATGTGTTAGAGTGAGAATTTGGTGTTTCCATAGAAGGGAAAAATGATCAGAATGTCATAAAACATAAGAATAAGAGCTGAAATTAAATTTACGAGCCTAGGGGCAAAATCATAATTTTGTAAAAGTTAGGGGGCAAAAATGTAATTTTTCCATAATGTGATTTTTGGATTGAAATAAATAGTATGAGTGTTAAATGAGCTAAATGTGTTGTTATAGATCAAGAAAGGCGTGGAATCGACCTTGAACGGGGGAAGGAAAAGATTTTGGACTAAATTACAAAATTTTCATATTTTGTACCGAGGTAAGTTTGTATGTAGATAATACATTAACTTCATTTACATTCTTATATTTCAGCCTATTATATACATATTTTAGCTGATTTTGAAGCATAACTCGACTATTGGAAGAATAGAAATAAGTAATAGAGAGAGAAATCCCGGTTGAACATTCGGAAAGATTTAATAATATAGATGGAACGTAGCTAGGTCACATGTATGGTGCTGAGTGCACATCATGTGTACAAGAGAGCTACGAGATACTATGTAGTAGCTAGGTCACATGTGTGATACGGGATGTATCCCATGTAGACAAGAGAACTACAGGAGAGATAAATGTAGCTAGGTCGCATGTGTGATTCCAAGTGAAGGACATCATGTAGACAAGAGAGCTACGAGATAAATTGGCTAGGTCACATGGGTGGTACTAAGTGTTCACCATGTGTACAACAGAGCCAAATTATATTAATTATGATGGGTGGAGCTGTGTGCTGAAACCACCAAGTATCGAGAATTGATCCGAAGTGTTCAACGGGATGATTTTATAGTGACATTTTAATCATGGACCTATACTTGTGATGTATGAAATGTGGTGAAAATGAATTGTGACATGTATGTTAAAATGAGGTTAATACAAAGGAAGTGTAAAAGAGTGAATTTGCAATAATACTGTTTTTGGATAGTCGCAGTGACGTGAATTTGAAAAATCACCAAAAATAGTAGGAATTTAATTAGAGGCTGAATGAGATATTAAATTAAATCTTAGTGAGTATATTCTCATGTAAGAGAAACAGAGCAAGTAAAGGAACTCTATATTTTGAGATATTTATATTTGTGTGTGACTTGTTCAGAATGACTATGTGATCCCCTATTCTGACTTTGAAAAATCATTAAAAATTATACAAAAATAATTAAGAAATATAATTTACATGCAAATGAAACAAATTTCGTGGCTATTTGACTTTTGTACTGGGAGAAAATCAATTCGTAGTGAAAAGAGGTCAGATCAGTCTAGCTGTATAACAGGGGAAACTTTAACTAATAAACTGTACTAATTGGCTGGACCAAAAATTCCAGAAAAAAATTAGTAAGAATTAACATGAGTCTAGTTTCAGGAAAAATTTACGGATTTGAATTTCAAGTATTGTAACTCGAGTTATGATTTATTTAGTGAATGTGACGCAGTAGAGACAGCTTAATCAAAGTGGAGTGAATAGAAAAATTAAAGTCGATATACTTGAGTTATTGTATATATATATATATTAGATTCTTTAATTATTATTTATATACTTACTTACTAAGCTATAAGCTTGCTTACTTTTCTCTCTTTTGTCTTACAATTGTCGTCCAAATTTGCTCGGAGTTAAGGATCGTGAAGATCTGCCCGCACTATCAATACTTTAGGGTATTTGAACTAAACATTTTGAATTATGGCATGTATAATAGGCTTAGTTATTTTGTTACGTGTCATAATTGCCTAGGTTTAAAATATTGGTTACAGTATTTGACTAATCATTTTGTACAAAGCCATTAAAGTTGGCTAATATTGTTCAAGACATATGTTATAGCGATGCATTATCTAATTGGATGACATATTTCTATCTCGGTTTTGTTTGATGGTATGTGTTATGTTCCGGTAATACCTTGTACCCTGTTTCAGTGTTGAACACGGGTAAGAGGTGTTACATTTAGTGGTATCAGAGCTATGGTTTAGTCGGTTCTCAGACTAATATAGTGTGTGTAAAAGTCTAGCTATACATACCATAAATATACCGTGATAGTGTGGTGACTCCTGATTATTCTAAACTGTGTTTTGTTTTAATATAATAATGGATCCTGATGGAATCTGCGGCCGATGTCTTTGCTTTGCTAGTAATGCGCTGCTCTCCGCGCAAGGGACCGCGCTCAGAGAAAGTAGACCTGAGACATCGAGACATGGAGATGAGGCTCGGGATGCCTTTCTCCAAATGATGAACAATTGGTATACTGAGTTTATTCAAGCAAACTCAAATGCTCAACCTCCTCCACCCCCTCCCATACCTCAGACGGTTCCTGTAGCTGCTCAAGGCATAGATTTGGTAAGAATGAACAAGCCTCCGGTCGACAAGATTCGAAAACAAGGGGCCGAAGAGTTTAGAGCAAAGATCGATGATGATCCCGAGAAAGCGGAGTTCTGGCTTGAAAATTTTACCCGTGTATTCGATGAGCTCTCATGTACACCCGAGGAGTGCTTAAAGTGTGCCGTATCACTTTTGAGAGATTCGGCTTACCATTGGTGGAAGACTTTGTGTAACAGCCCGATTTAAGGCCAAAATGGAATAGTGGTTTCGAAACCACGAATTCGAGGTTAAAAAAATAATAACAATAATAATATTTTGATTAAGTTTTAGTGTTTATATTATGATTGCATAATTGTGTGAAAATTTCGTTGCGAAATTTTATTGATTGGGTGTTTAATTTGACGTTTAGGACTAAATTGAAATAGGTGAAAAATGTGTGTGTTCTAGTTCATAAGTACTTGATTGAAATGGGGGGTTTTAAGTAGAGGTACTTAAATGGAAATTAGACCATTATACCTTATATGGACAAAATTTGGACATGGATGGAATTTTTAGAAAGTATAGTAGTAAGGGCATTTTGGTCATTTGTATATTAAATGAAATAAAATGGGAAAAATAACACAAAAATGTGTTCATCTTCATTAAGCTTGGCCGAAACTTGCATGTTCTCCATAGCTAGGGTTTTTCCCAAGCTTTCAAGCTCAATAGTAAGTGCATTCAAGCCCCGTTTTTAATGTTCTTTACATTTTTGAAATCCTCGTAGCTCGGTCTACCTATTTCTACCATTATTTCGAGTTAGGGTTTATGTTTAAAAATTTACCCATGAATGATATGCATATATTTTGATGTTTGATGGTAGAATATGAATGTTTGAAGTTAGGAGAACGATCTTTTCTAAGCGATTTTTAACGAAAACGAGCGAAACGACATAATCGGTAAAAATACCTATTGTTCATAACTATGTGTTAGAGAGAGAATTTGATGTTGCCATAGAAGGTAAAAATGATCAGCATGTCATAAAACATAAGAATTAGGGCTGAAATTAAATTTCCGAGCCTAGGGGCAAAATTGTAATTTTGTAAAAGTTAGGGGGCAAAAATTTAATTTTCCATAATGTGATTTTTGGATTGAAATAAATAGTATGAGTGTTAAATGAGCTAAATGTGTTGTTATAGATCAAGAAAGGCATGGAATCGACCTCGAACGGGGGAAGGAAAAGATTTTGGACTGAATTGCAAAATTTCCATATTTTGCACCGATGTAAGTTTGTATGTAAATAATACCTTAAATTCATTTACATTTTTATATTTCAGCCTATTATATATATTTTAGCTGATTTTGAAGCATAAATCGACTATTGGAAGAATGGAAATAAGTAATAGAGAGAGGAATCTCGGTTGAACATTCGGAAAGATTTAATAATATAGATGGAACGTAGCTAGGTCACATGTATGGTGTTGAGTGCACATCATGTGTACAAGAGAGCTACGAGATACTATGTAGTAACTAGGTCACATGTGTGATACGGGATGTATCCCATGTAGACAAGAGAGCTACGGGAGAGGTAAATGTAGCTAGGTCGCATGGGTGATTCCAAGTGAAGGACACCATGTAGATAAGAGAGCTATGAGATAAATTGGCTAGGTCACGCGGGTGGTACTAAATGTTCACCATGTGTACAAGAGAGCCGAATTATATGAATGATGATGAGTAGAGCTGTGTGCTGAAACCACCAAATATCGAGAATTGATCCGAAGTGTTCAACGGGATGATTTTATAGTGACATTTTAATCATGGACCTATACTTGTGATGTATGAAATGTGGTGAAAATGAATTGTGACATGTACGTTAAAATGAGGTTAATACAAAGAAAGTGTAAAAGAGTGAATTTGCAATAATACTGTTTGTGGACAGTCGCAGTGATGTGAAATTTGAAAAATCACCAAAAATAGTAGGAATTTAATTAGAGGCTGAATGAGATATTAAATTAAAGCTTAGTGAGTCTATTCTCATGTAATAGAAACAGAACAAGTAAAGGAACTCTATATTTTGAGATATTTATATTTGTGTGTGACTTGTTCAGAATGACTATGTGGTCCCCTGTTCTGACTTTGAAAAATCATTAAAAATTGTACAAAAATAATTAAGAAATATAATTTATATGCATACATTCCTCGTTGAGTCTAGTTTAAATGAAACAAATTTCGGGGCTATTTGACTTTTTTACTGGGATAAAATCAGTTCGTAGTGAAAAGAGGTTAGATCAGTCGAGCTGTGTAATAGGGGAAACTTTAACTAATAAACTGTACTAATTGGCTGGACCAAAAATTCCTGAAAATATTAGTAAGAAGTAATATGAGTCTATTTTCAAGAAAAATTTACGGATTTTAATTTCAAGTTTTGTCACTCGTGTTATGATTTATTTAGTGAACGTGACGCAGGGGAGACACCTTAATCAAAGTGGTGTGAATAGAAAAATTTAAGTAGATATACTTGAGTTATTGTATATATATATTAGATTCTTTAATTATTATTTATATACTTACTTACTAAGCTATAAGCTTACTTTCTTTTCTTTCTTTTTTTTTATAGTGTCGTCCAGCTTGCTCAAGAGTTGAAGATCGTGAAGATCTGCCCGCACTATCAATACTTTAGGGTATTTGAACTAAAAATTTTGAATTATGGCATGTATAATAGGCTTAGTTATTTTGTTACGTGTCATAATTGCCTAGGTTTAAAATATTGGTTACAGTATTTGATCAATCATTTTGTGCAAAGCCATTGAAGTTGGCTAATATTGTTCAAGACATATGTTACAACGATGCATTATCTAATTGAATGAAATATTTCTATCTCAGTTTCGTTTAATGGTATGTGTTATGTTCCGGTAATACCTCGTACCCTATTTCGGTGTTGAAGACGGGTAAGGGGCGTTACATTTAGTGGTGTCAGAGCTATGGTTTAGTCGGTTCTCGGACTATTATAGTGTGTGTAAAAGTCTAGTTATACATGCCATAAATATACTGTGATAGTGTGGTGACTCCTGATTATTCTAAACTGTGTTTTGTTTTAATATAGTAATGGATCCTGATGGAACTGCGGCTGATGATGCTGCTAGTAATGCGCCGGCTCCCGCGCAAGGGACCGCGCCTGTAGAAAGTAGACCTGAGACATCGAGACAAGGATATGAGGCTCGGGGTGCCTTCCTCCAAATGATGAACAATTGGTATACTGAGTTTATTCGAGCAAACCCAAATGCTCAACCTCCTCCACCCCCTCCCATACCTCAGACGGTTCCTGTAGCTGCTCAAGACATAGATTTGGTAAGAATGAACAAGCCTCCGGTCGACAAGATTCGAAAATAAGGAGCGGAAGAGTTTAGAGCAAAGATCGACGATGATCCCGAGAAGGCGGAGTTCTGGCTTGAAAATTCTACCCGTGTATTTGATGAGCTCTCATGTACACCCGAGGAGTGCTTAAAGTGTCCCGTATCACTTTTGAGAGATTCAGCTTACCATTGGTGGAAGACTTTGGTAGCAGTGGTGCCAAAAGAAAGGGTTACTTGGGATTTCTTCCAGGAGGAATTCAGAAAGAAATACATAAGTCAGCGATTTATTGATCAAAAACGGAAGGAGTTCCTTGAATTGAAGCAGGGCAAGATGTCTGTGGCAGAGTATGAACGCGAATTTGTAAGACTCAGTAAGTATGCCCAGGAATGTGTGTCCACCGAGGCTATTATGTGTAAAAGGTTTGAGGATGGATTTAATGAGGATATTAAAGTGCTTGTGGGAATTCTGGAGCTGAAAGAATTTGTAGTATTGGTTGATCGAGCTCTTAAAGCTGAAGATTTAAACAAAGAAAGAAGAAAAGATGCTATTGAGGCTCGAGATGCCAGAAAGAGACCGATAAGTAAGTCATTTCAATCTCAATCAAAAGGGTCCAAAGAGACAAACCCTCGAGTGACAGTTTCAGCTGGGGATTCACACAGAGATCGTGGTAGGGCATATTCGAGGTCTAAAGCTCAAGCTACTTTAGTGGCAAGTGTGGGTAATGTGCGGTCTAGAAAGCCCGAATGTCAGCAATGCGGCAGGCAACATTTTGGTGAGTGTTGGGGAAACGAGCGAGCTTGTTTCAGGTGTGGTTCTCGCGAGCATTTCATTAGAGACTGTCCGGAGAAAGTTAAAGAAGAAAAATTTCAGAGTGCTAGATAAAGTACGACCGCTAACAGAGGTAGACCACCGAAAAATACTGGAAGTGGAGCTAACAGTAAAACTGTAATGAAAGATTCAGTGGAGAGATCAGAAGTTAGAGCGCCTGCTAGAGCTTATGCCATACGTGCCCGAGAGGATGCATCATCTCCCGATGTGATTACTGGTACATTTTCTATCTATGATACTATTGTTATTACTTTGATTGATCCCGGGTCTACTCATTCCTATATTTGTATGAATTTAGTATCTAATAAGAAGTTGCCTGTTGAGTTTATTGAGTTTACGATTAAAGTGTCGAACCCCTTAGGCCAATATGTGCTAGTTGATAAGGTTTACAAGAATTGCCCATTAATGATTCAATGTCACTGTTTTCCGGCTAATCTGATGCTGTTACCGTTTGATGAGTTTGACATTATTTTGGGAATGGACTGGTTGACATTGTATGATGCCAGGGTAGATTGTAAATAGAAACCACTAGAGTTGAAATGTGAAAATGGTGAAATTCTGTGGGTTGAAACAGATGAATCAAATAAATTGCCTGTGGCGATTTCGCACATGTCTGCACAGAAATACATGAGGAAAGGGTGTAAAGCTTATATAGCCTATGTAATGAATACCGAGTCATTCGAATTGAAGCTTGAATCGATCATCGATAGTCTGTGAATTTCCCGATGTATTTCCAGAGGAATTGCCTGGATTGCCTCCGAATAGAGAGATAGAGTTTGCCATTGATTTGTTGCTGGGGACTGCACCGATCTCGATTGCTCTATATAGAATGGCTCCGACTGAATTAAAAGAATTGAAGGCTCAGTTGTAAGAGTTAACAGACAAGGGATTTGTAAGACCGAAGTTTCTCTCCCGGGTGCTCTCTGTATTGTTCGTAAAGAAGAAGGATGGCTCAATGAGGCTTTGCATTGATTACCGTCAGCTCAATAAGGTGACTATATAGAACAAGTACCCGTTACCGAGGATTGATGATTTATTTTATCAGTTAAAGGGGGCAACAGTGTTTTCAAAGATCGACTTGAGGTTCGGTTACTACCAGTTGAGAGTTAAAGAGTCAGATGTGCCAAAAATTGCCTTTCGGACAAGGTATGGACATTATGAGTTCCTTGTGATGCCTTTTGGCTTAACAAATGCTCCGGCTATATTTATGGACTTGATGAACCGAATCTTTCGGCCATATTTAAATAAGTTTGTAGTGGTGTTCATAGATGACATTTTAATTTATTCTTGGGATGAGTCTGAGCACGCCGAACACTTGAGAACCATATTGCAGATCTTGAGAGAAAAAAACTATTTGCTAAGTTTAGTAAAAGTGAGTTCTGGCTTCGTGAAGTCAAATTTTTGGGACATATAGTCTCAGGTGATGGTATTCGGGTGGATCCGAGCAAGATTTCCGCGATCGTTGATTGGAAACCACCAAAGAATGTATCTGAGGTTAGAAGCTTTTTAGGCTTGGCCGGGTGTTATAGACGTTTTGTCAAGGGATTTTCGATTATTGCCTCTCCTATGACTAAGTTGCTGCAAAAGAATGTTAAGTTTGAATGGACTGATAAATGTCAGCAGAGTTTTGAAAAGCTGAAAGCACGATTGACTGAAGCACCAATTTTAGTACAAATTTTGCTAGGGAAAGAGTTCGTAATTTATAGTGATGCATCATTGACAGGCCTTGGATGTGTGCTAATGTAAGAGGGTAAAGTGGTGGCTTATGCCTCAAGACAGTTAAAACCACATGAGAAGAACTATCCTACACATGATTTGGAATTAGCCGCTATTGTCTTTGCCTTGAAGATCTGGCGACATTATTTGTATGGTGAAAAATGTCAAATTTTTACCGATCACAAAAGTCTGAAGTATTTAATGAATCAAAAGGATTTGAATCTGCGACAATGAAGATGGTTTGAATTATTGAAGGATTATGAGCTAGTGATTGATTATCATCCGAAAAGCGAATGTAGTTCTTGACGCCTTGAGCAGAAATCTCTTTTTACTTTGAGAGCCATGAATACGAGGTTAGCATTGTCTCGATGATGGGTCAATCTTGGCGAGAGATGAGGTTAAACCGTTATTTCTCCAAATAATTTGTGATGCTCAAAAGAACGATAGTGAGTTACGAACCAAGAGAACTCGGTCTGCGAATCGGGTTACGACTCAGATTTTCGAGTTGGACCAGATGACTGTTTGATGTTTCGAGATAGGATTTGTGTATCGAAAAATGATGAATTGATTCAGAAAATATTACATAAGGCGCACAGTGGCTGTTTGTCAGTTTACCCTGGTAGCACAAAAATGTATAATGATTTAAAGAAGTTGTATTGGTGGCCAGGTATGAAAAGGGACATTTCTGAATTTGTAACCAAGTGTTTGATCTGTCAACAAGTAAAAGCTGAGCATCAAGTGCCTTCAGGATTACTCCAACCAGTAATGGTACCTAAGTGGAAATGGGATAGGATTACCATGGATTTTGTAACCGGTTTGCCTTTGACTCCTAAAAAGAAGGATACTGTCTGGGTAGTGGTTGATAGGTTAACAAAGTCGGCTCACTTTATACCGGTACGTACCGATTACTCACTTGATAAATTAGCTGAATTATATATTGATGAAATTGTAAGGTTGCACGGGGTACCTATGTCTATAATATCAGATAGAGATCCGAGGTTTACCTCGGGATTCTGGAAAAAGTTACAAGAAGCTTTGGGTACAAAATTGAATTTTAGTACCGCGTTTCATCCACAAACAGATGGTCAGTCAGAAAGAGTAATCCAGATACTCGAAGATATGCTTAGATGCTGTGTTTTAGAATTTGAAGGCAGTTGGGAGAAATATCTATCTTTGGTTGAATTTGCCTACAATAACAATTTTCAGTCAAGTATACAGATGGCACCGTACAAAGCCTTGTATGGTCGCAAGTGTCGGACTCCTTTATATTGGACCGAACTTAGTGAGAAACAGATTCACAGAGTTGGTTTAGTTAAAGAAACCGAAGAGAAAGTAAAAATAATTCGTGATTGTTTGAAAGCTACTTCAGATCGACAAAAGTCATATGCAGATTTAAAAAGAAAAGAGATTGAATTTCAGGTGGGTGATAAAGTGTTCTTGAAGGTGTCACCATGGAAAAAGATTCTGAGATTTAGCCAAAAGGCAAGTTGAGTCCGCGTTTTATTGGGCCGCATGCAGAGATTATTGAGAGGATTGGACCATGGCATATCGGTTGGCCTTACCGGCAGAGTTAGAAAGAATTCATAACGTGTTTCATGTATCAATGTTGCGACGTTATCATTCTGATCCTTGACATGTGATTTCTCCAATAGAAATTGAGATTCGATCGGACTTGACCTATGATGAGGAACTGATTAAGATTTTGGCTCGAAAAGTAAAACAGTTGAGAAAGAAAAGTATAGCTTTAGTGAAAGTGTTATGGCAAATACATGGAGTAGAAGAAGCTACGTGGGAACCGGAGGAAGCCATGAGAAAACAGTACCCAAATCTCTTTACCGATAAGATTTTCAGGGACGAAAATCCCTAAAGAGGGGGGGAGAGTTGTAACAACCCGATTTAGGGCCAAAATGGAATAGTGGTTTTGAAACCACGAATCTGAGGTTAAAAAAATAATATTTTTATTAAGTTTTAGTGTTTATATTATGATTGCATAATTGTGTGAAAATTTCGTTGCGAAATTTTATCGATTGGGTGTTTAATTTGACGTTTAGGACTAAATTGAAATAGGTGAAAAATGTGTGTGTTCTAGTTCATAAGTACTTGATTGAAATGGGGGTTTTAAGTAGAGGTCCTTAAATGGCAATTAGACCATTATACCTTATATGGATAAAATTTGGACATGGATGGAATTTTTAGAAAGTTTAGTAGTAAGGGCATTTTGGTCATTTGTGTATATATATTATATTCTTTAATTATTATTTATATACTTACTTACTAAGCTATAACCTTACTTTCTTTTCTCTCTTTTGTCTTATAGTGTCGTCCAACTTGCCCAGGAGTTAAGGATCGTGAAGATCTGCCCGCACTATTAACACTTTAGGGTATTTGAACTAAACATTTTGAATTATGGCATGTATAATAGGCTTAGTTATTTTGTTACGTGTCATAATTGCCTAGGTTTAAAATATTGGTTACAGTATTTGACCAATCATTTTGTACAAAGCCAATGAAGTTGGCTAATATTGTTCAAGACATATGTTATAGCGATGCATTATCTAATTGGATGACATATTTCTATCTCGGTTTTGTTTGATGGTATGTGTTATGTTCCGGTAATACCTCGTACCCTGTTTCGGTGTTGAACACGGGTAAGGGGTGTTACATTAATGGTCTAATTTGTTAATGTTTGAGGATGATTTGAAGTGCTTATGAATCGCTGTCGGTGTGCATATGTTGAAATATGCAAATATATATATGAAAAGAGAATGTGGTGTGTACTATAACTGTACAAGTGAAATTGTAAATATATTTGTTACAACGAAATACCGAAATTATTTCAAGTATCAAACCCAAAGGAGATTGTGTAACACCCCTCGTCCGTATCTAACGCCGGAACAAGGTTTGAGGTGCTACTGAACTTAAACTCAACCAATCTTAGGAAATCGAGCCATAAAATTTTGATCAATTTTAAAACTTTTCATTTCATATTCAATTTGTCCCTTAATAGGGCTTACGGCGCCCAAAACATACATTCAAGGGGGTTCGGGACCAAAACAATGGCTCAAGAAATACTCGAAGAATTCATACTTTAAGGCTCCACATGCCCGTGTGGGTATAGGGCACACGCTCGTGTGCTAGGGACACTCTCGTGTCCTATACCCGTGCGGCCAAGTTAATTCCACAATTTTTCATGAACAAGTACAGACTTCATACGGCCTGGACACACACCCGTGTCCTTTGCCCGTGTCCTTTCACACGACCACGACACGCCCATGGCGCAGCCCGTGTGCAAAAACCTGGGTATTCTATTTCTGACGTCAGCATCATACGACCATTGTACACGCCCGTGTACTAGGCCGTGCCCTTCAACACGGCTGAGACACACGGCCGTGTCTCTGCCCGTGTGACCATTACCATGCATTCTGACTCGAAATTTCTATGTACAGGGGACACACGGCCTTCTCACACGCCCATAGGGCTGTCCGTGTGTTACACACGGCCTAGACACAAGCCCATATGTCTACCCGTGTGGACAATATGAGGCGATTTACCAAGCCTCATTGCCACCCTAGTATGCCTATTTTCTGTCAATACCAACCAATACCAAATCAAGCATGATAGACATTCATTTAACCATGAAGATGCATCTATTATAGACTCAAAATGAATGTTATCCTCATTCAAGGCTTAATGTGAAGTGTGAAATCTATTCCAAGCCAACACATTTGTCCAATTCTTAAAGACATAAAATAATAATGTCTAGTCCTATACATGCCATAATAAAAAATATAAATCCTATTATACGGAGTATTATGACTGATAGTGTGATCGATATCTCTGACTTCAAGGGATCCTTGAGCTAGTTAAGCGACACTGAAAGAAAAGGGAAAGGAAAGAGAGTAAGCATAAAGCTTAGTAAGTTGTATATAAATAAATATACAACAACAATTTCACCATTAGTCATCACTCATAGTTCAGAGGTAAAGCATAAACTTGACTTACTCATTATCGACTAGTCAAGTCACATTTTCTAATTTAAGCTCTTTACTCATGCATACCAACTAAGTACTTGTACCACTCACAACATTATTATACTTTCCTTATTAAATCACTTTCATAACCTTTAAATTTGAACCTTTCGGAATACTACTGGATATTCTATAAGCCTCTAACATGGGATAAGTTGCCGAAGCCATGTCCCAGACATGGTCTTATATTAGCTCTTGTATATACGTGTTGATGTATTTCCCAGACATGTCTTACACTAGCACAACTCTTAGCCGATGCATGTCCTAGACATGTCTTACACTAGCTATCATCATCGAGGCCGATGCATGTCCCAGATATGGCTTACACTAGCACTCGTCTTAATGCTGATGCCATGTCCAAACATGGTCTTACACTAGCTATCATTATGTGGCCGATGCATGTCCCAAACATGTCTTACACTGGCACACAAATAACCCGAATGTTATGACATGAATATCCGGTTTGTTTCCTAGGGTTCCAACAGGATCTTTCTATTATCTCAATCATTAATATGCATTCTCAATTCACAATCTAGCAATTCATACTATATCAAATCAATAACAATTCAAATACATGCATTAACAATGTAGTTGTATTATTTACATACAACTTACCTCGGTTTACAAAATGTACTCAACTAGTCGATTTAGTCGATTTGCTTGGCTTTCCCCCAGTCTAGGCTCGGATTCGGTATTTCTTGATCTATAATAACAAAATGCACTTATTAAGTCACTTTATCAACCTAGGAACTCAACAAAATGCCCTTAGACTTTTGTAAAATGACCATTTTACCCCTTGGCCCGAAAATCGATTTTTATTGAATTTTTTTATTTCTTAAGACTAGCTGAACCTCTTTGAATCTTCTAGCAACTCAAAATTCCCACTATTTTGCACATTTATTATCTATTTTACAACTTATGCACATTAGTCCTTTTAGGTGTTTTCATGCCAACACCTTTCACAAAAGTTGTTTATAAGACAACCAAGACTCATTTTCTTCCTTAAAAACTCAGCAAACCTCATAAATATTTTCATGGCAAAACTCTAAACCATTCATCATTTTACAAAATAGCACCCTCATTTGAAAGCTCATGCTTCAAGGGTCTCAAAAATGCAAAAATCTTCAACAAAGGGTATGAAAATCACTTACTTCTAGAGATGATAAGTTGCTGGCAATTTCAAGATTCAAAACCCTCCTATGGCTGGTAAAAATCAGTGGAGAAAAACAAAAATAAAGAGGAAATGGCTTTTGTTTTATTTAATTTAAAACTAGTCAAAATTGGTGACCAAACACCACCTAATTTTGACTTTCCCATCAATTTGTCTACTATGGCCGGCCACCCTAATCTCTAAGGGTCTAATTGCTCTTTAAAGGCCCCCAATTTTAATTCTCTAGCTATTTGGCACATTTTGGTACTAAAATGCAACTTTTGCCTTTTATGCGATTTAGTCCTTTTTTCGCAATCAGGCTCACAAACATCAAAATTAACTCACCAAATTTTTCATACACTAATATAATCATGTTATAACCTCAATAATTGTAATAAAATAAATTTTCTAACTTTGAATTTGTGGTCCCGAAACCACTGTTCCGACTAAATCGGGCTGTTACAGATTGTGCAAAATATAGCAAAGAACATAAATAACATGCGAGAGAGCCTATCGAATTATTAAAGCAACAAATTTATATGACAACAATCCAGAACAAGTGAGTTCCTAAAATATCCTAAAAAGAAATTAGGCATTAAAACTCTTAGTTAAAGGAAAATAATAAAGGCAACAACGGTGACCAGATAATCTTCATGTTAGCAATGAATTTACGTCTAAGGGACCCAATTGATAATTTCCTCACTCAACAAATTTATCCCTTCGATCTCAATTTTATCAAATAAAGAACTTAATCCAATTACCCTATTAATCTCACTCAATTAAGTTGAACTAAATGAATTATTACACGATAGATTCTCCTTTCGGTCTCACTTATCTAAATTTCCACCTAAAGTTATCAATTCTAAGTTTTACAGTTTATTCAATTTACTCTAAATTATTCAATTGAACATTTAGACATAAGTTCACATGCTAACGCTCTAATTAACCAATCACTCAATGAATTTAAAACATACCCATAACACAATTAAACGAATGAAACAATTTCATACATTTAAAACAAATTAAAGTGATGAAATTGAAAAGGTTAATAAATGCTTAGTAATATGTAGGAAATTCTTGATTCCAAAGGTAGAAATGCTTCAATCCAAAGAAATTCCTTGAAAACCTAATATTGATTTCACCAATTGAAAATGAAAAGTATATGAAATTGAAAAGTTTAAGAGTACTAACCTTGAAATTACAAACCAACCCTGTACTATTTAACCTAGAAAATTCCAGTAGATATTCTAAAATTTCAAACTTAAAACAATATTCTAACACTAATTCACCACCCTAATAGGTGAGTTTAGGCTGGAGTTTATAGGCTTAGAAATAATAATCCTTTAATTTCAACTTTGTCCCTAACATTAAATCTAAACACGATAAGTTTAACAAAAAATTATTCATATTTCCCTCTTCAATCTTAGCTGATTTGACTATTACAAACTCTATGTTGCAACGTTGGGAAGGTGTGGTCGTGACACAGCTACTCAAAGGACCCGAGGTCGCAACACCACAGGTTCAATGTCGAGACCCTGCGAGTCAAGGGCCTTAGTCTCCTTGGTCCATCTCAGGGGCTATATCATGACATCATAGGCCCGATGTTGCGACCTTGCAAGTTAGGAAGCTTGGTGTTGCAACACCACAAGTCTAGTGTCGTGAACCTTAAAGCTTCTCGAGGTGGCTTCTTTGGCTTGGTGGAGTAGGCAATGTCGCAACATCAGGAATTAGTGTCGTGACTTTGTAGTCAGAGAACTCCAGGTTGTGACATTAATCTCCTGATATTGCAATGCCACAACTACTTGTTTGCTTCCTTCCTCATTCTCCCTTGGTTAAGTCTCTAAAAATGCCTTAACCACACATGAAGCTCAAATGGGAATTTAATTGAGGTTGTTATTCATAAAGACATCAAATAAGCTAAAAATTTCTTTTAAAGCAAATTCTAATCTAAGTATGGAAAAATGGTAAAAAAGAGAGGCTTAAACAACTACTAGAACACAAGCTCTTTAAGTGCAAAAAGTACTTAATTTTATATTGAAATATGATTTATCAATGAACAAATTTTCAAGCCCCTACATCTATGTATCAAAACCTTGCCTAGAGGTATTGGTACATACAAGTCAATTGCTTAAACGCTACAGTAATAGGTGGATGTATTGGTACATAGGGAAAGCTATCGGTACATGTAACAACCCAGTTTAGACCCTAGTCAGAATAGTAGTTTTGAAACCACAGATTCGAGTCAAAAAAATATTTTAATATTATTTTATGTGTTTATAATATGTGAATTGATATCTGTGAAAGTTTCATGTGAAAATTTTATCGTTTGTGTGCCGATTTGATAAAAATGACCTAATTGCAGAAAATGCAAAAGATGTGTTCTAATTGTTTAAGTGCCTATTTGTTATGGCTTATTAATTATGAGGTCCTTATGTTTATATTAGACCATTGAATTTATGAATGGACATATATGCCAAGGGTTAGTGGATTTTAAATGTTTATATAATAAGGTTAAAATGGTAAAATGTATATTTATGTAATTTCAATGAAAAAAAACATGAATTTAATGTTTTAATTCATCATCTTTCCCAAAATTACAAAGAAAAAGAAGAGAAAATAAGAGTTCTAGGGTTCGGCACTCATATTGGCTAATTAAGGTATGGTTTTGATTCAGTTTTTGATAATTTCTACGTTTTTGTGATCGTTGTTTTTTATACTATCATGCCCATTTATGAATTTTGGAAATTGTTGATGATTTTGAGTTGAGTCATTGTTGATAATGTGATTTTTATGAAGTTTGATGTTAGTAAATGGAAGATTTGTGTTAGATTACTATGTTTTGTATTGGGATTTTTGATTAATTTCAGCATTTTGGATTAAATTATGAAAATGAGAAATTGAGGGGCTAAAATGAGAAATAAATGATAAATATGGGCTGATAGGGACCATAGGAAAATTCAGATACGGCATGGTTATGATGAATTTTGTATATTTGGTGTTTTGTGTAATAAGGACTTAAATGTCAAAATGTGTAATTTTAGGGGCTAAAGTGCAAAAATTCCCAAAGATGTGTTTATGTATTAAATTGAATGTTTTGGTGATTAAATGAGTTAATTTTGAATACATATAGATCAAGAAAGTAGAAATTTGGACCTAGCTCGAGGCAAAAACAAAGTGCTCGATTGATTGACTAATATCGTCGTTTTTACGTCCGAAGTAAGTTCGTGTATAATACATATTATTTGTATAATGTTTGTATGTGATGAAATAAATAGAAATGAGATTTAGAAGTTGGAGTATGTAAAATGTGAATCGAATTTGAGGAACTAAGTGTGCGAGAGATGAAATAGCTACGACTATTAAAAATGGCACTAAGTGTGCAAGAATATAACAACAATGGCTGAATAAATGGCACTATGTGTGCGATAACGATATAACTTCAGTTTAATGAAATGACACTAAATGTGCAATATTATTATAGCTTCGGCTAATTAATTGGCACTAAGTGTGCGAGTTCATCGAATGTTCAAGTATGATCGAATGAAGTAGTGCATCGAGCATTGAAGTGATAAATGTAATAGATAAGAACGTGATGATACAGGTATGTACGGAACCTATGTGGTTGATGGTATTGAGTATGAAGTAGATGAAAGGTTATGTAAATGAATGATGAGATGAGTTGCATTAAGTGTTAGCTTGATGGTCTCTAAACTAACTAAAAATTCGACTAAGGCAAGCGCACCTATCGAACAGTAGTATAGTTGTGGTGAGACCAAAAATATTGTATCCACAAGGACTAAAAGTACTAGTAATTACTATATTTTTATTATCTAGCCCAAGAATTAAAGGGATGTTTTTAAACTAAGATTAACTATTTAATTAACTAAGAACACGACAGAGGTAAAAGTTGGAAAATACTGTTGGAAAACCAATGGAGAAAACAATACCCAAGGAAGAATCCACCTAGACTTCACTTATTACTTCAGAATTAGACGATTTATTCACTTGACTTAATCCGTAAAAATCCCTGATTTATGTTAATATCTCTCTCGAGACTAAAAACAACTGACTCTAGGTTGATTAATTGAAATCTCTTTCTAATTAAAACCCTTATTGTCACATTAACTCGATCTATGGATTCCCTTATTAGATTTGACTCTAATTCGGCAGATTTATGTCGTCCTATGTCTAGGATTGCATTCAACTCCGCTTAATTATGCAAGAATTAAGAACACATAATTAAGAATAAGAACAAGTATTTATCATATAATTCAAATAGTAATAAGATATGTCTTAGGTTTCATCTCCCTTAGGTATTTAGGGAGTTTAATTCATAACCATGGGGGAAAACATCTCAAAATTGGGAAAACAAAAAAAACATAAAGAAACCCAAAGAACTTCAAAGGAAATTGAATGGAGGTCTTCAGTCTTGAAGTAGATCCTACTTCTAAGCTAATTCCGATGGCTATCTTCGAGTATTCTCTGCCTTCTACTCTGCGTGTCCCCTTTGATGCTCTTCTAGGATGTTTATATAGACTTTGGAATGCCCAAAATAGCCCAAAATTATCCTTTTCTGAATAGAATTAGACTTGGGCTCGATAGGGACATGGCCGTGTGGCACGCCCGTGTGATGGTGCTCAGGCCGTGTGTAATTCTGACATGGTTTTAAGTCGACACGACCATGACATACAGGCATGTGGCCTACCCGTGTGTCACACATGGGCATGTGGATTACCCGTGTGGAAGTGTCTAGGCCGTATGTAGTAGTGAATTAAACCTATTTTGTCCATTTTTGGCCTTTTTCTTGCACTTTTCGCTTTCCTATGCTCATCTGAATATAAAACATGAAACTAAAGGATTAGGAGCATTGAATTCAATAAAACTAATGATAAATCATCCATAAATATGCCAAGCATGAGATAAAAATATGTATATATTATGGTTTATCAAATATCCCCACACTTAAGCATTTGCTTGTCCTCAAGCAAAATCCTCAACTCACAATTAAAATAAATTCTTCTGAACTTATAATTCTCATAAAAAATGTTTCAAAGTAATCCACAAGTGATCATACATTGAGAATTCAACTAAAAGAACATTAAAGTTTCAAACAATCCAAGTTGAGCATTTTAATCATAAGATCATAGGTATCCCCCTTTATCTAAGTAATTACCTTTTATTCCAAATCGACAAGGGTTGACATCCTTCCTAAAGATTCATTCAAATCACTCAAAGTGTTTACGGTTCAATAATTAAGCACTAAATAGTCAAACATGAAAAGTTATTACCATAGGCTTGCATGAAAATCAAATCTCCACCACTATAAATAAGATGATACACAAATCAATAGGTCTTTAACAGGATTGTAATGGGGATTGGGTTAAAGGTGTGGCTAAAGGTTGAAAAAGAGGGTTAGAATCGAGATTAATTTAATAGATTACCAAACTTAGAAAAATAAAGCTAATTACTGAATTACAAACAAGTGCTAGAATTAAAACTATCCAAAACTAATGAAGTGAGCTTTTTCTCAATATAATAGCTTTAACTTATCCAAGCTCTTTATAACAATATGTAATTATATGAATATAAATATACAGTCTTTTTTTTTAAGAATAAGAACAAGAAGAAAGTACATAATAAGAAATAATTCAGCAACTGAAATGGACGAAAATAGTTAGGTAACTAATCAAATCAAATCTCGATAAAAAGAGAGTCAATAAAAAGGGAGAAATTCTTAACAAATGAAAAAGGGTTAAGTTGTGGGTTAACATTTAATGGAAAAATATCAAGAAATGGTGTTGAAAGCTCAAAGGGGTTCACTAAGGGTTGATTATGTGGATAGGCTTTTTTATGGAGTGAGTGGGTTAAAACCTAAGTGCCTTCATCATCTCAATATATCAAATCAAAGGTGTGGTCTTGACATATATAATCGATGCAAGTTTTAGAATAACAAATCAGTATTGACTCACTCATAACTATCAATAAAAGTGAGCACGAAAGATATATGCTCTAAAAGGCTCAAAATCTCACAAAAATTATGGGTTTTTTATGTCAATCCTGTAAATTTAGAATTTCAAGATAATACCTCATTTCAGGGAAACAACCCACAAATTTTAATTCTCAAAAATTCAACTTATTGACTCTCTATTGTCCTAAAGTTTAAATAATCAATGCACAATTGCCTATGTTTTAATCCAAAACATATCAATAAAAATCATAAATCAATCAAAAATTATTCTAATAGTAATATGAGAAAATTATTTAAGAAGAAGATATAATTCAGGGATTTTCTAATAATCATATAAATAACCTCCCAACACTTAAGATGTACATTGCCCTCAATGTACAAAGATAAATAATAATAATATAAGCATAATATCATAAAAGAGGGAGAGAAGCAAAACTGCCCTGAAATTGGATGTAATCCTTTTAATAGCGAAAGTGGATTTATTGACATTGGAAATGAAGTGCATGCGTAACTAGGCAGAGGTGAAGGTGGGGCAGGATACTCCCGTGGTGGTAGAGGTTGGGTTCCACAATCACAGTGTCAAGTGAAGAGGTTATCGTGGCGGTCAGTGTCGTGGTGGCTATGGTCGTGGTCGAGTAGGACATGGCAGTTGTGGATTATCTTTCCCCTAGAGTATTGTTTGTATATTCCTGAGTAGCACCAATCTACTGAACCTTTTAAAACTGCGATATCACCAATAATATTTTAGGGAGTTATATCGATGGGGTTGTCATGGTTACTCATAAAAGAATAGCCATATAAATAAGGGGTTCAAAATATACTAATAAAAGTCTTTTAGAACATGATAAACAAAAATAAAAATAAAAACAAAAAGAAAATAAAAATTAAGTGATAATAAATGGACTCAAAAGTCCTCATGGGTAACTGGATCGTGAGGTGGTGGTGCTGGAGATGAAATGTGGAAATGCTGGCAAATTTGTTGTAGAGTTGCCTCTATACTGTCGAATTGCTGAGTGGTGCTGTTGAATTGCTGAGTGCAATATTGCTCGAATCGAGTCAGGTGGTTAGAAATTTCTATCAATGAAATAGCCGCATAAACTAGTCAGTGACTCGGCGGTGGCTGAGAAGGTGGGTTCTCATGAAAGGAGGGGATACCGTCAGTAATATCCTTGGGGTCATCCTGATTGGTGGCTTGTGCTAGTCGGTATTGAGGAGGATTAAACCCACGACGATGCTCTATCATCCTTATGTGGAGCATACTTCATTAATTCTGGTATCCTCATGCTAGTCGAATGGTTGATACAACGGAATAGGGAGTCGATTGGTAGGGGTGTATGCGGATGGTGCTTGAAAAGGAGTCTTGGCCAGATTGGTTTGGGGAAAGGGGAAAGGAAGAGTGGTTTTTAGTGTGGTGGCTCGTCAAAAAATGGTGGCCAGAGTAGGGGTTGGTGACGGCGGTGCTAGGGTAAGTGAATAGTAAAAGGGGTGAAAGGGTGAATAGTGGCGTTTAAATAGGAAGGATTTAGGGTTTGGGTTGAAAATGAGGGGGCCACGATCGTGCAAGCCCCATGTTAGGCCACACGAAAATGGCCCATGCCCGTGTGCCCCACTCCTAGCCCGTGTTTTTCATGAAATTTTAAGTCAATATCGTACACGACCTTTTAGACATGCTCGTGTACCTAGGTCGTGTGGTACATATGGTCGCATCGCACGGCCGTGTGTTCTTTCGTTCGCTTCTCCCACACCCGTGTGATTTCCAACACGCCCTTGTCTTAATTGGTGCTTGTGGTCTGATGATTTAAGTCAGTGTCGCCCACGGCCTGTGGACACACCCATGTGTCCAGGTCGAATGGCGCACAAATGGCTGTATCGAACGGCCGTGTGTTCTTTCTTTCACTTCTCTGATGCCCGTGTGAGGTCCAGCATGATCATTTTCTGCAGTCAGGATTGCCCACGGCTTTTGAGCATGGCCGTGGGATATGCCCGTTTTCCATTCTAACTTGTTGAAAATTTCAAAGTGTGTGCTCAAATTCCCACATGGCCTCAGACACGCCCGTGGTGATTTAACGCATCCCGTGCCTCTACCAATTTTTGGGGAATTGAAGTGCAGTTTCACCATGGTTTGAGACACACTCGCGTCCCTCTGGCTGTATCGCACAGCCGTGGCTAGTTATCACAGCTCGTGTGTCACTTTGACTTGGAAAAATGTGTGTCCTGTTTTAACACGACCATGGACATGCCGTGTGTCCAGGCCATGTTTGCTACTATCGAATGTCAACACTAAGGATTTAAGAGTTTACACGGCTCAAGGCATGCCCATGCCTCCAACCCGTGGTGAGCACACGGCCTGGGACACGCTCGTGTGTCAGGCCATGTGTGTTAAAAATACCTGCAATTAAACTATGAAAAATGAAAGAAAAATAAACTTATTTAGTGGGGTTAGTGCTCGGGTTGCCTCCCGAGAAGCGCTTGTTTAAAGTCTAAGCTCTACTTTACCTTGTGGGCATATTTAGACAAGTTCGCGAAGTCGTAGCTCCTCTCTATTATCTTTAAAATCCTCACCATTATAAAGTTTAAGATGATGTCCATTTACCTTGAAAGTGTCGTGGGTTGGATGACTTACCTCTACTGTGCCATATGGAAAAATGGTTTGGACTACGAATGGACCCGACCAATGTGATTTTAGCTACCTGGGAAATAATTTGAGCCTTGAGTTGTATAGCAGGACAAGATCTCTAGCTTCAAATTGCTTGTGTTACTTTAGACGAGCATCATGGCGGCGCTTCATTGCTTCCTTGTATAATCATGAATTCTTATATGCATTAGCTCGCCACTCATTTAGCTCGTTCAACTGCATCAACCTTTTCTCACTTGCAAGTTTGAGATCAAAGTTTAGAAACTTTATAGCCCAAAATGCCTTGTGTTCTAGATCAAACAGTAAATGACAACTTTTCCCATAAACAAATCTGTAAGGAGATGTTCCT
The DNA here is from genome assembly GCA_025698465.1 of Gossypium longicalyx. Classification (NCBI taxonomy): domain Eukaryota; kingdom Viridiplantae; phylum Streptophyta; class Magnoliopsida; order Malvales; family Malvaceae; genus Gossypium; species Gossypium longicalyx. The sequence goes on from CM047006.1 coordinate 33,262,980, forward strand.
ATGGGGGTCTTAAAAGCAGTTCTATAGGCCCATAAAACATCATCTACTTTCATTTCCCAATCCTTCCTATTTGACTCTATAGTCTTTTCTAGAATACGTTTAAGCTCTCGGTTTGCTACTTCGACTTGTCCACTAGTTTGAGATGGTAAGGGGTAGCTGTTCTATGGTAAACTCCCTATTTCTTAAGGGTTTTATCAAATTGTGCATTACAAAAATGAGTACCCCTATCACTGATAATTGCTCTAGGTGTTCCAAATCGAGAGAAGAGTTTTTTAATGAACCTCACCACCACTCTAGGATCATTAGTAGGTAAAGCTTGGGCTTCCACCCATTTGGACATATAATCAACGGCTACTAAAATGTATTTATTCCCAAATGAGCTAGGAAATAGACCCATAAAATCAATACCCCATACGTCAGATATTTCACATGAAAGCATATACGTTTGAGGCATTTCATCATGTTTAGAGATATTACCCGTTCATTGGCATTTATCACAATAAGTAACATACCTGTTGGCGTCTTTGAATAGTGTGGGCCAATAAAAACCTGATTCGAGCATTTTATGTGCGGTCTTAGTCCCACTGTAATGTCCTCCAGTCGGTCCTGAGTGGCAATGTTCCAAGATTTTAATTGCTTCTGACTTTGTAACTCATCGTCTAATGACTTGATCTGCACATATATGGAAAAGAAAAAGGATCTTCCCAAAAGTAGTTTTTAACATCAGTAAAGAATTGCTTCTTTTGCTGATGTGTCAACCCTTTTGGTGTAACGTTAGCAGCTAAATAATTCGTAATGTCTGCAAACCAAGGTACCTTAGAGTCAGATATAGTGAAGAGTTGTTCTTCAGGGAACGAGTCATTTATTTCAACTTCATCGAGCTCTTTGGTACTTGAATTTTCAAGTTTGGAAAGATGATCAGCTGCGAGATTTTCAGCTCCTTTCTTATCCTAAATTTCCAAGTCAAATTCTTGCAATAACAAAATCCATCTTATGAGTCGAGGTTTTGCATCTAATTTAGTAAGGAGATATCGAAGAGCTGAATGGTCAGTGTGAACGAGAACTTTAGATAATTTTAAATATGGTCTAAATTTATCGAATGCAAAAACAACAACCAATAATTCTTTCTCAGTCGTCGTATAATTTTCTTGTACGGTTGTTAGCGTCTTGCTAGCATCATAGATTGGTTAAAATTGCTTGTCTTTTCGCTGACCAAGAACTGCACCTACTGCAAAATCACTCGCATCACACATTAGTTCAAAGTGTAAATTCCAATTAGGTGCAACTACAATTGGAGCATTAATTAATTTATTCTTAAGAGTATTAAATACTTCTAAACATTCCTGATTGAAATCGAAAGACACATCTTTTTCTAGTAAATTCGTTAGAGGCTTAGGTATTTTAGAAAAATCCTTGATAAATCTTTTATAAAATCCAACATGTCCTAAAAAACTTCGAATAGCCTTAACTGAACTAGGGGGAGGTAATTTCTCAATAGTTTCAATTTTTTGCTTTGTCTACCTCGATCCCTTTGCTAGAAATTTTATGGCCTAACACAATCCCTTCACGAACCATGAAGTGACATTTTTCCCAATTCAGCACAAGGTTCATTTTCTCACCTCCCCTTAGAACTCGTTTTAAATTTTTAAGGCAAAGATGGAAAGAGTTACTGAATATCGAGAAGTCATCCATAAATACCTCCATAACGTCTTCTATGAGTTCATCAAAAATGGCCAACATGCATCGCTGAAAAGTAGCAGAAGCATTAGATAATCCAAAAGGCATTTATCGATAAGCAAACATACTGTATGGACATGTAAATGTCATATTTTCTTGATCTTTAGGAGCTATTGGGATTTGGAAGTAACCAGAGAGTCCGTCTAGGAAGCAGTAGTACATATGCCCTGATAACCTTTCCAACATTTGGTCAATGAATGGCAAGGGAAAGTGGTCTTTTCTCGTGGCATCATTCAACTTTCTATAATCAATTCAAACTCTCCAACCTATGAATTTTCTTGTTGGGATTAATTCATTCTTCTCGTTGGCTACAATAGTTACGCCTCCCTTCTTAGGAACAACCTACACCGGACTTACCCAAGAACTGTCAGAAATAGGATAAATAACTCCAGCATCTAGAAATTTAATTACCTCATCTTTAACAACTTCTTTCATGTTGGGGTTCAGTCGTCTTTGAGCTTGCACACACGGTTTATATTCATTCTCCATTAAATTTTGTGGTTGCAAAAAGAAGGGCTGATCCCTTTAATGTCAGAAATTTTCCAAGCTATGACTATTTTATGTTCTCTTTATACTTGGAGTAACTCTTCTTTCTCCTTGGGTTGCAAGTTAGAAGTAATAATCACTAGTAATGTAGAATTATCTCCAAGGAATGTATATTCCAAGTGATTTGACAATTGCTTTAGTTCCAATTTGGGAGGTTCTTCGATAGAGGATTTTTGCTTTAGTTTATCGTTCACCTCAATGCCCTCATATTTTGCTTGTCTTAGAGAGGGTTCATTCGTTTGTATCTTTCCTAACTCAGTGGTGGTGTTATCTTCCCCCTTTCCTTGAACAAGACATAATTCCAACGTATCCTTAAGAACAATTTCCTGAAATGAATCTTCAATAGCATGATCAATAGAATCAATAAAATAGCAAGTGTCATCTTATTTTCTAGAAAATCTCATGACATCATAAATTTTAAAAATAATCTCTTCATCACCTACCCTAAGCACAAGTTTACTATCACCCACATCAATAACAACCCTAGCAGTGGCTAAAAATGGGCAACCTAAAATTAAAGGCACTTCAACATCCTTATCCATGTTAAGCACAACAAAATGAATAGGGAATATGAATTTATCTACTTTAACAAGTACATATTCAATAATTCCCCTAGGATATTTAACAGATCTATCAGCTAGTTGGACACTCATCCTAGTAGGTTTTGGTTCCCCAAGGCCAAGTTGCTTGAACATTTTGTAAGGCATCAAATTAATGCTAGCACCTAAATCAGCTAGTGCCTTCTCAACATTTAAACTACCAATTAAGTAGGGAATAATAAAACTTCCTGGATCTTTCAGTTTGGTTGGCAATTTATTTTGGAGTATGGCCGAGCACTCCTCGTTGAGTTCAACTGTAGACAACTCTTCAAACTTCCTTTTATTTGTTAGAAACTCCTTCAAAAATTTTTGCATATGTGGGCATTTGTGAGATAGCTTCAACAAAAGGTAAGTTAATATGCAATTGTTTAAAAACTTTAAGAAATTTACCGAATCGTGCATCTATGCGGTCTTTCTTCAACTTTCCTGGATATGGGATTGGTGGTTTATATTCCCTCAGTACCAATTTTTCACTGATTTTGGGTTTTACCTCCTCATCCTCTTTCCTATCAGCTTCTTGTGGCAGCTTTTTTTTTTGGGTTTAGTTAAAACTTTTCCACTCCTTAGGGTAACTGCTTTCATGTGCTCTTTTGGGTTGGGTTCAGTGTTACTAGGCAGGCTCCCTTGTGGTCTCTCTGAAATCATCTTAGCCAGCTGTCCTATTTGATTTTGAGCCTTTGAATTGATGCTTGTTGATTCTTAAGTGCAGTTTCAGTGTTTTGGAAACGGGTTTCTGCTACTGAAATAAACTTCGTCATTATCTCTTCAAGGTTCGATTTTTTCTCTTGTTGGTAAGATTGTTATTGGAAGCCTAGAGGGGGTGGTGGTTTTTGATTTCCTTGGCCTCCCTATGAGAAATTTGGGTGGTTCCTCCAGCCTGCATTGTAAGTGTTACTGTAAGGATTATTTTGAGGTCGAGGATTATTACCCATATAATTTATTTGCTCGTTCTCCATGCTAGGGTTGAAGGGTGAATATTCGGAATTGCTCATTCCACCTCCACTCATGTTACACTGCATCACCAGATGTACCTGCATAGAACCACATAAACCATCAATCTTTTTATTCAAGAGTTTTACCTGGTTTGATAACATGGTGACTGCATCTAAGTTGAAAACACCAGCTGATTTCATTGGCTTTGTTCTCATGACTTGCCACTGATAGTTATTCAGTGACATCTCCTCAATAAATTCATAAGCCTCTTCAGGTGTTTTGTTGTTCAAGGTTTCACCGGTGGCTGCATTGACCATTTTCCTAGTTGATGGTTCAAACCGTTGTGAAAAGTTTGAACCTGTAGCCATAGAGGTAACCCATGATGAGGGTACCTCTATAGTAAGTCCTTATACCTCTCCCATGTGTCGTATAAAGTCTCTAAATCCATCTGCACAAAGGAAGAGATATCGTTCCTCAATTTGGCCATCTTAGTCGGTAGAAAGTACTTTAGTAGAAACTTCTCAATCATCTGTTCCCAAGTAGTGATTGAACCACGTGGTAGGGAGTTCAACCACTACTTAGCCTTATTTCTTAATGAGAAGGAAAATAGCCTTAGGCGATTGGCGTCGTAAGAAATGCCATTGATCTTGAAAGTGTCGCAATATTCTGGAAAGTTGGCCAAATGAGTATTTGGATACTCGTCTTGTAAACCATCAAACTGAATAAACTACTGGATCATCTGAATTGTGTTCGGCTTCAGTTTAAAATTATTTGCAGCAACGGTAGGTCGAACAATACTCGATTCAGCTCCTGTTAACGTAGGCTTAGCATAATCACATATAGTACGAGGAGTAGGATTCTGATTTACAGGATTTGCAGCAGCCACCGGAGGTAGCGGATTATTTTGATTTTTTTGCCATCTCCTCGATAGTATTGGTATCATCCTCATGCTCTTCCTCTATATACTGTAGGCTCTGCCTTATTTCTCTACGATTTCTGCGAGCTGTGCTTTCAATTTCATTGTAAAAAAGTAGAGGTCCTGAAGGGTTTCTTCTAGTCATAAACTATAAAAACCTGCCAGAAGCAAATAAAAGAAAAATTAGTAATTAAAAATAAAACTAAAACAAAAATTAAATGCAATAAAATGAAAAAAATGGCTAAATTAATAAAAATCAAGCGTTCCTAATATCTTAGTCCCCGACAAAGCGTAAAAAACTTGATGGTCACTAAACTAACTAAAAATTTGACCAAAGCAAGTGCACCTATCAAACAACAGTATAGTTGTGGTGAGACCGAAAATATCGTATCCACAAGGACTAAAAGTACTAGTAATTACTATCTTTTTATTATTTAGCCAAGAATTAAAGAGATGTTTTAAAACTAAGATTAACTATTTAATTAACTAAGAACATGACAGAGGTAAAAGTTGGAAAATATTGTTGGAAAACCGATGAAGAAGACAATACCCAAGGAAGAATCCACCTAGACTTCACTTATTACTTCTGAATTAGACGATTTATTCACTTGACGTAATCCATAGAAATCCCTGATTTATGTTAATATCTCTCTCAAGACTAAAACAACTGACTCTAGGTTGATTAATCGAAATCTCTTTCTAGTTAAAACCTTTGTTGTCACATTAACTCGATCTATGGATTCCCTTATTAGATTTGACTCTAATTCGACAGATTTACGTTGTCCTATGTCTAGGATTGCATTCAACTCCGCTTAGTTATGATAGATCTACTCTTAGACAGGGACTTTTGCTCCACTAAATAAGCACATCAAACTTGAATTAATATCCTAAAATACTAAAGCAAGAATTAAGAACACATAATTAAGAATAAAAACAAGTATTTATCATACAATTCAAATAGTAATAAGATCTGTCTTAGGTTTCATCTCCCTTAGGTATTTAGGGAGTTTAGTTCATAACTCTGGGGGAAAACATCTCAAAATTGGGAAAAAAACAAAACATAAAGAAACCCAAAGAACTTCTAGGGAAATTGAATAGAGATCTTCAGTCTTGAAGTAGATCCTACTTCCGAGCTGATTCTGATGGCTGTCTTCGAGTATTCTCTGCTTTCTACTCTACGCGTCCCCTTTGATCCTCTTCTAGGGTGTTTATATAGACTTTGGAATGCCCAAAATAGCCCAAAATTAACCTTTTCTAAATAAAATTAGACTTGGGCTCGATAGGGACATGGCCGTGTGGCACGTCCGTATGGTGGTGCTCGGGCCGTGTGTAATTCTGACATAGTTTTAAGTCGACATGGCCATGACTTACGGGCGTGTGGCCTACCCGTGTGTCTTACACGGATGTGTGGATTACCCGTGTGGAAGTGTCTAGGCCGTGTGTTGTACTAAAATAATCCTATTTTGTCCATTTTTGGCCTTTTTCTTGTACTTTTCACTTTCCTATGCTCATCTGAGTATAAAACATGAAATTAAAGGATTAGGAGCATCGAATTCAATAAAACTAATAATAAGTTATTCATAAATATGCCAAGCATGGGATAAAAATATGTATATATTATGGTTTATCATAGCTAATTAATAGAATTTTATTTTAATTGATGAGTTAAATGTGTTATATCATGAACTTACTAAGCTTTAAAGCTTACTGTGTGAAAATTTCTCTGTTTTATAGTGTTATAAAGCTAGCTCGAATCCAGGGATCGTCAGTGACTCACTCACACTATTGGACATCTATTTTGGTACCATTTAGAGAGTTGCATATATGGTATATGACATGTATAGGCTAGTGTCATTTTGGTATGTTTTGTGTTGTGATTAGCCATGAGACTTGGCTTGTAAATATTGATATGTATGGCCTCTTAAGTTGGCTAAAATGGTGTGTTTGATAGGTAAGTCATATGATGTATATAATGTTCATGTGATGGTTTGATTTTGGAATGTTGAATTGGTAAGTTTTGTGGTATAAAGTATGTGGATAAATGATGAGTTTATGTATTTGAAACTTATGTAAGTTGTGATAACTTTGGTACATTGATTTGGTATGTTTTGGTTGTGAAATCGTGTAGTGATTTGGATTGTATTTGAATGGTATGATATATATATATATACAAAATGGTTGAATTGGTTTCCTATGAATGTATGCAAATAATGCTAAAATGTTGTGGGTTTTGAGTGCTTGAGATATGTGGGAACTGTGGCTTAAACCAAGCCTAATTTTAGCCTACACGGTTGAGCACAAAGGCGTGTGTCTTGACCGTGTGTCTGTTGTAATTTAGCTACTCAAGTCAATCTCGAGCATGGCCTAGACACATGAGTGTGTCTGGTGGTCATCTGAGGCACACAGCCTTGGTACATGGGCGTGTTTGGCCATTTCGAAGGGTACACGGGCTAGACACACGGGCGTGTGGTCAGCTGTGTGACCCAAGTCAGTTTCAACCACAGCCAAGGCACATAGGCGTATCTTGAGGCCGTGTGGTGAAGTCAGTATGTATGCCTATTTTGACAAGGTGTAGACACACAGGCGTGTCTAATGTCGTGTGAGGCACACGGCCTGTTCACATTGGCGTGTGACCTCTGCAATTTTGAAAAATGTTTAAGTTTTTAAAAAAATTTTGTATGAGCTCGGTTTAGTCCCGACCCCTTCCTAATGCATGTTTAAGGTCTCGATGACCTGTATAAGGGACTCTATTGTGAAATAAGATTACAATTTTGGTTGAAGTTTATGAACTGTTTGTAAAATGTTTCGATTCGTCCGGTAATGCCTTTAACCCTAGTCCGGCGACGATACGGGTTAGGGGTGTTAAAATACATCTCCTTCAATACCTATAAAAGTGTTTTTTTTTTATGTCTTAAAATGATCCCAAATGGTGCCCAAATGTTTTCATTTTGCAACGTGACTTTGGGAAGGGTCTAAAAGGTTTATAAGACCTCAAGAAGGTTTGTAAAATGATCAAGAGTATAAAAAAATTTGTTTTAAGAAAAATGTAAAATTTTAAGTTATTGAAACACCCGAAAGTGATTCACAATATATTTATAAGTGTTTTAACATGATCAAGTATTTAGAAAGTGATTCAAAATAATTTTTATAAGTGTTTTAACCTATACATGTTGACATTTGTTCAAAGAGGATTATATTAAGTTATTTTAAACAATGATTGATGGTCACTAAACAAACTAAAGTTACGACAAAGGCAAGCGCACCTATTGAATAATAGTATAGCTTTGGTGAGTCAGGAATATCGTATCCATGAGGACTAAAAGTACTAGTAATGACTGTTTTTCTATTATTTAGCCGACAAATTAATGGGATTGATTTTAATTTAAAATTAACTAAACTAATTACTAAGAGTGCAATAGGAAACGAATTAAGAAAATAATCAAATAAACCAATGAGATAGACAACACCCAAGAAAGAATTAACCTAGACTTCAGTTATTATTCTAAATCTAAATTAAACGATTTATTCACTTGCGCCCTGACCCGTAGAAATTCTTAAATTATGTTAATATCTCTTTCGAAAGTAAAAATAACTGACTTTAGGTTGATTAATTGAAATCTCTTTCTAATTAAAACCCCTATTGTCACATTAACTCGATCTATGGATTCCCCTATTAGATTTGACTCTAATCTGGTAGATTTATGTAGTCATATTTCTAAGAATGCATGCAACTCCACTCAATTATGCTAGATCTACTCTTAAACAAGGACTTTTGCTCCAATGAAATAAGCACATTAAGCATGAATTAATATCCTAAAAATATTAAAACACGAAATAAGCATACATAATTGAAAACAAGAATCAAATATTTATCATGTAATTCATAAATCAAATAATAAGATTCATATAGATTTCATCTTCCTTAGGTATCTAGGGAATTTAGCTCATAATCTAGAATAACATCATCTCAAAGTTAAGAAAACAATAATACATAAAGAAACCCAAGAAAACTTCTAAAGAAATTAAATGGAGATCGTCAATCTTGAAGGAGATCCGCTTCTGAAATGAATCTAATGGCGTTCTTCGAGTCTTTTCTTCGTTCTTCTCTGCGTCTTCCTTTAGGTCCTTTTCTACTATGTATTTATAAACATTAGAATGCTCAGAAAGCCTAAAAATTGAGTTTTTTCGCGTGTTTTGGAAACAGGGAGTGATATCGACACAGGGTGGCACATGGGCGTGTGGCCAGCCTGTAACAACCCTCACCCATATCCAACATCGGGACAGGGCTCGAGGCATTATCAGACTTAAACATTCACAAACATACAAAATCGGGTCACCAAATTTCGCCCAAATTTAAAACTTTTCAAACACATGCATATCGTCCCTTATACAGGCCTTCGAGGCCTAAAACATACATTAGGGCGGTTCGGGACAAAACCAAAAACATTCGATAAACTTTAGGCAACTTAATCATTTTCTAGCTTTGGAGAGTCACACGCCCATGTGGGTGAGGCCGTGTGGTCACACACGCCCATGTGGCTTGGGAAATGCCCGTGTCCTCAGCCCGTGTAACTCTCTGTTTATGATGTCAGCAAAATAATTTATATCACACGGCCAGATAACACGCCCGTGTACTAGGCCGTGTTCTCCACACGGTTGAGACACATGGCCGTGTCTCTGCCCGTGAAGCTAACATTTAGGCTATTTTCCAAGCCTTATGTTGACCTTAGTTTTTCCCATACTTTTATACATCGTAGGCACACATTATAACATCAATTTAATGTTTAATCAACCTTTGGTGAAATTCAATTAAATAATTTGCATGCTGTCATACAAGTGTTTATTACCCAACACTTAATCTCTACACATTCAACAATTGTCCATGTTCAATCATTATTATCTTACTACCATGCCACACATTCACTCCATGTGACAGCCCTAATTTGACCTTAGTCGAAAAGTGGTTTCGGGACCACAAAACCGAGTCGTAAAATAAAAAAATAAAAAAATAAAAAAATAAAATAAAATAATTAGCCGTCATATTCGATGCTTATTATATGTGAATGTGCATATGTGAAAGTTTCATACTGTAATTTTGTCAATTGTATGTGAAATTATTAAATAGGACTTATGTGAGAAAATTTTGAAATGTGATAGGTAAATTTATAAATGGTTTATTAATGCATGTTTTAAAGAGTTTGGACTTGCATGTCAAATGTCCCTTTTTTTTTTATAGTGGCCGGCCATGTTAATGTTTATGACAATATATATGTATTATTTATTAGTTTTAAGGCAACTAAATGGTTTATAATTTTTATAATATTGATAAATAATAATAAAAAAGTGAAGAAAACAAAGTTTCATCTTGTTCTTCTTGGCCGATTGAAAAGAGAAAAAAAGGGGCAAAACCTTCGGTCATCTTAAGCTTGAAACAAGGTTAGTAAATTATGATAAATTTTAAAATGGTAGCTTATTTTAGGTTAATTACTAAGTTCCTTACTTAACCCATGTTAAAATTTTGGAATTTAGTAATGATATGAGTATACGGCTACAAATTAATTTTGTAGAGAATGAATGTTGTTTTCAAGTTTTAATGAAAAATTTGCAAATGGGTGATGTTTGATATAGTTTAATGTTCATATTAGTAGTTGAGATGATAGAAAAATTCGACTTGTGTGGTTGTGAAACTTGCCAAATGTGAACTAGTGTAATCTTTGAGTAATGTTTGTGTGTTAAAGTAGTTGATGGCTTAGGTAGTATCTATAAGTGATTCGGTCATGGTTTTTGCATGAGTATAAAATGTATATGTTTTGGAAAAGGGAATTTGGATTGATTTTATTACATGTATTATAAATTATGTTCGGCTTTGATAGTATATTAAAGTATAATTAATCCGTTTCGATAGTATTATACAAGTGATAAAAAAATAAGTAGAAGTGTATTGGTTAAATAAATATGATTATTAGTTGACAAATGTCGTATGTAGTTTGTGATTAGTTTAATGACTAAGCAATGTGTTTTGTTTCGTTAAGGTTAAGTATGTGTTTGGTATATTATTATGTGTATATCATGTATGCATAAGATTTGATTTGGCTGAATTTAAGTGGTAAACTTTTTATTAAACTTATTTTAAGGATACGGTCATAATATACAACTTTAACATGAATACATGTAAATTCGGTCATGAAATGGAATTGAATATGAAGGTTAAGTTTGCATAGTTAGGGCTGGCTAGGTTATATATTAATCATAAATGGATCATATGCATATGAGTATGTATGTATTTGTGTGCGGCATTGTTGATAAATGGCAATAAGTACTGTGGTAAATGATTAATTTGTGATAGTCATATATAGGTATGAATATATGTATATGTATCTTATGCATGTACCATGTACTTATAGTGACAATCGGATGTATGGTTGAATTCATGCATATGAAAACATGATAGGTTACATGAATCCTTGTTTGTGGATGTGAATTAGATATTGATTAAATAAGTATGAAACCGATTCATGACATATTTTATAAAATATGTTATGTATTGGAAGTTTTATATTATTGTCACAAGTGGTTGCTAAGAAGTAAAATTGAGTAAGTAATTTAAATAAATCTATTTTGTTTTAATTAAGCTCAAGAGCAAAGGGGGTCTAAATCAGATAAGGGAAAGGAAAAAGCAGTCGAGTAGATTATCCGCAACTGTTCAAAATATTCGAGGTAAGTTTTAAGTAGTTTCCTTTAATATATATAATTCACGATGCCATTATAAGAGTATAGTAGGTAAATTGTGATCTTTGGCTTGCACTTGAATTAAGATGTATAATAGATAATGCATGTATATGACTTATAGTTTGATGGCCACTTTGAATTTAAGATTAAATGGTGAAGAGAATAAGTGATATGAGATATAACCATTGAGCTGAAATGTGAATGATGATGTACGTATCGAGTTTATATTCGAATGTAATATACGACTATTAAGTGATAAGATGACTGAGATGTGTTAAAATATCATCAAATATGTATGAGATTGAAAATATATCCGGACATGAGGTCCGCAGGCTATATGCTGGAAAAATATCTGGACATAAGATCTGCAGGCTATATGCTAGAAATATATCCAGACTTGAGGTCCGCAGGCTACGTGCTGGAAAAATATCCGGGTTAAATACCCGCAGGCTTATGCTAGTAATGTATTTCGAGCTCTAAGATTTGACAAAATCGAGGCCAGTAAGTTAAGTAAGATTACGACTTCGAATGTTAGTGGTAATCATCGTTGCGTAAGTATTATATATTTTACATGTTAAGGTTCGTGTTATGTACTCTTATTTGAATTGATTTCTAAGTGATTTACTAGTATCAAAGAACGATATATATATGTGTGTGAATGAATTCGGTATTTGAGGATAAGAACACAATATAATTGGTTATTGTAAGTCATCATATGAAAGAACGAAATTAAAGGTATTAGTATAATCTTTGTAAATAGTGAAATATGTACAAGGAGTTTCTTGTGTATATATATACATATATATTCGGCCAATGGGTTTTGTAACTAATGTGCTGGTGTATATTTGGTCAAGTGACTTACAATTAGAATACAAGTTTTGTGATTCTCAATGTTCAATTTTAATGACAAGCTTTAATAGTATAAATTGCTTAAAACTTACTAAGCCTCGAAAGCTTACTTTATTTCTTATTTTTCTGTTTTATAGATTGTTGACTTTGGCCACCGACTCGGGGATCGTCAGCAGTTCTTCATACTATCGATCTTTTTGGTACAGTTATATTTTGGACTCGATATGGCATGTATAGATTAGGCTGTTGTCGAAAATGTTTTGTAATTGTAAATATTTTGGCCATATGAAAATGGCATTTATAACTTAAGGTTCAGTAAATATATTCAGCTAAATTTCTGCTTCTATTGCTAATCTTGTGAATGAAAAATTTAAAGTTTAGCTCAATAATACCTTATAGCCTAAACCGGCGATCGGTTTTAGGCTTGGGGTGTTACAAAGTGACTATGTTGGGTTGATGTTTATGTATTAATGGATTCTTGGATGAGAAATGTACGTTGTATGTTGTGATTTGATAAGTAATGCCTCGTAACCCTATTCCAGCAATGGATACGGGTTAGAGGTGTTACATTTTATTGGTATCAAAGCTACGGTTTAGTCGATTCTAAGACTAACGTAGAGTGTTCGAGTCTAGCTATGCATGCCATATAGTATTAATACGATAGTATGATGAATTCTGACAGTTAAAAATGTGTTTTCGTATAGTAATGGATCCCGATCCCAATCGAGCGGTAGCTGATGATGTTCAGAGTGTAGCGCCTGCTTCTGCGCATAGGATAGCACCGATGGACTCTCAACCTATTACAAGCAATTAGAACGACGAGGCTAGATAGGCTTTTTATAGTGTATTGAATGATTGGTTCAACCAATACATTCGAACCAATACGGCTGTTCCACAACCTCCACTCCCGAATAGTACACCCCCTGCACCTACGATACCTCTAGTAACTGATTAGACGAAGTTAAATAAGCCCCCGGTTGACAGAATCTGAAAGCACGGGGCTACTAAATTTAAAGCTACAGATAGTGATGATGCCAAGCAAGCTGAATTTTGGTTGGACAACACTATTCGAGTACTTGATGAACTATCTTGCACACCTGATGAATGCCTGAAATGTGCTATATCCTTGCTACGTGATTCTGCTTACTATTGGTGGAACACATTGGTTTCTGTTGTACCCAGAGAACGGGTGACGTGGGAGTTCTTCCAAATTGAATTCCGAAAAAAATATATCAGTCAGAGGTTCATTGATCAGAAACGAAAAGAATTTCTTGAGCTTAAACAGGGTTCTATGTCAGTTACTGATTATGAACGGAAGTTTGTCAGACTCAGTAGATATGCTCGAGAATGTGTATCGTCTGAGGCTATTATGTGTAAACTTTTTGAAGATGGGCTGAATGAAGATATAAAGATGTTTGTTGGCATTCTTGAAATACGAGAGTTCGTAATACTTGTCGAGCGAGCTTGCAAGGTCGAAGAGCTTAGTAAAGAAAAAGGAAAGTCGATGTCGGCCGGAGAATTTCGTAAAGATCTTCAGAAAGTCTTTTCAAAGAACCATCGAAGAAATTTCCGAGATGATTCAGTGATCAAAGAATATTTCGTGTTTTTCCGCACGAGACCACGATCGACCCCTGAGAGTACACGAGCCACTTGATTGCTAGTGTTGGAAATGATCGTCGGGACAGACAGAGTGCAAGTATTGTGGTAAATGGCATTCGGGGAGTTGTAGATTTCATGACCGCTCCTGTTATAAATGCGGGTCAGCCGACTATTTTATTAAAGACTGCCCGAGATTATCCGAGCAAAATGTGAACCAGAGTGGGAAACCGAGTATTGCAGCACGAGGTAAACCACCTAGGAATACGGGGAATGCTAGTGGCAGTCAGAGAGGGTCTAGAGATGCTACAACCAGATCCGAGGCTCGTGCTCCTGCTAGAGCTTATGCTATACGCACACGCGAGGATGCTTCTTCGCCTGATGTTATTACTGGTACTTTCACTCTCTTTGATACTGATGTGATTGCTTTGATTGACCCTGGTTCTACTCATTCATATGTATGTGAGACTTTAGCATCTAGTAAGACTCTACCTGTTGAGTCTACTGAGTTCCTAATCCGAGTGTCAAATCCCTTGGGTCAATATGTGTTAGTCGACAAAGTGTGCAGGAAATGTCCCTTGATAATTCGAGGTTCCTGTTTTCTGGCCGATTTGATACTTTTACCGTTTAATGGATTTGATGTTATTCTCGGTATGGATTGGTTGACCGTTCATGATGCAGTTGCGAATTGCAAAAGAAAGACTATTGATTTGAGATGTGCAAATGATGAGATAATCCGAGTTGAGTCTACTGATATGAATGGGTTACCAGCAGTTATATCCTCGATGTTGGCTCAGAAATATGTCAAAAAGGGGTGTGAGGCGTATCTTGTATACGTACTTGATAGTAAAGAATCAGAAAAGAAGCTTGAATCAGTATCAGTGGTTTGTGAGTATTCAGATGTTTTTCCCGAGGAATTGCCAGGGTTACCACCTGTTCGGGAGGTAGAGTTTGGTATTGAACTTGCACCTGGGACTACACCAATTTCGATAGCGCCGTACCGTATGGCACCAACGGAATTGAAAGAATTGAAAACTCAGTTGCAAGAGTTGGCGGATAGAGGTTTTGCTCGATCGAGTTTCTCACCTTGGGGTGCACCAGTATTGTTCGTGAAAAAGAAGGACGGAACCATGAGATTGTGCATCGGCTATCGTCAGTTGAATAAAGTGACGATAAAGAATAAATATCCGTTATCGCGTATTGATGATTTGTTTGATCACCAAGGGTGCTTCAAGTGTTTTCAAAGATAGATTTGAGATCGGGTTATTATCGATTCATGAGTTCGAGATTCGAGATATACCTAAAAAAGCGCTTTAACGAGATACGGTCACTACGAGTTCTTAGTGATGCCGTTTGGGCTCACTAATGCCCCTGCAGTATTTATGGATTTGATGAACCGAGTTTCGAGCAAGATTTGGATCGGTTTGTAGTTGTGTTTATAGATGACATCTTGATTTATTCACACAATGAAACCAACACGCCGAGCACACGAGATTAGTGTTGTAGATTTTACGGGATAAGCAGTTATATGCTAAGTTCAGTAAATGTGAGTTCTGGTTGAGAAAAGTTAGCCTTTTGGGACATGTAGTATCCGCATCGGGAATTCGAGTTGATCCGAGCAAAATTTCAGCCATACTTGATTGGAAGCCCCCGAGAAATATTACTGAAGTTCGGAGCTTTTTGGGACTTGCTGGTTACTACACACGGTTTGTAAAAGGTTTCTCGATGATAGCCACCACACCAATGCACGACGGTTACTACTTGTAAAGATATTAAGTTTGAATGGTCGAAAAAGTGCGAAAAAGTTTCACCAACCGAAAACACTTTTGACGGAAGCCCCAATGTTAGTGCAGCCCGAATCCGGTAAAGAGTTTGTCATTTACAGTGATGCGTCCTTACTTGGGCTGGGTTGTGTGTTGATGCAAGAAGGTCGAGTTGTAGCTTACGCGTCGAGGCAATTGAAGCCACATGAGAAAAACTATCCAACCCATGATCTCGAATTAGCTGCCATCGTATTCGCTTTGAAAATATGGTGACACTACTTGTTTGGAGAGAGGTGTCATGTATATTCGGATCACAAAAGTCTCAAATATTTGATGACTCAAAGAGATTTGAATCTGCGACAAAGACGTTGGCTTGAGTTGTTGAAAGATTATGAGCTTGTCATTGACTATCACCCGGGAAAGGCTAACGTGGTTGCTGATGCTTTAAGTCGTAAATCACTGTTCGCTTTACGAGCGATGAATGTACACCTGTCCGTTTCGTCCGATAATGCGTTGGTAGAAGAATTAAAGGCCAAATCATTAATGATTCATCAAATACGGGAATCCCAGAAAGTCGACGATGAATTGGTTGCAAAACGAGCTGAATGTATATTAAATATGGAGTCAGAGTTTCAAATTGATGACGACGATTGTTTGAGGTTCAAAAGTCGATTGTGTGTTCCAAGAAATTCAGAACTTATTTCAATGATTTTGAATGAGGCTCATAGTAGCCGAATGTCAATTCACCCAGGGAGTACGAAAATGTACAATGATCTGAAACGTCATTTTTGCTGGCCTGGTATGAAACGAGACATTTCTGACTTTGTTTCGAAGTGTTTGATATGTCAACAAGTGAAAGCAGAACATCAAGTGCCTTCAGGGTTACTTCGGCCGATCATGATACCCGAATGGAAATGGGATCGAGTCACGATGGATTTTGTATCTGGGTTGCCATTGTCGTCAAGCAAGAAAGATGCGATCTGGGTTGTTGTTGATAGACTGACAAAGTCGGCTCATTTCATTCCTGTACGTACGGATTATTCACTTGACAAGCTAGCTGAATTGTCTGTTTCTCATATTGTAAGGTTACACGGAGTACTTATTTCTATTGTGTCGGATAGAGATTCGAGATTCACATCACGATTTTGGAAGAAATTGCAAGATGCATTGGATACCAAGTTGCATTTTAGCACCGCTTTTCATCCCCAGACTGATGGTCAATTCGAGCAGATCATTCAGATACTTGAAGATATGTTGAGATGTTGCATCCTTGAGTTTAGTGGTTCATGGGAACGGTATTTACCTTTGATTGAATTCGCTTACAACAATAGTTTTCAATCAAGCATTAAAATGGCACCTTACGAGGCTTTGTATGGTCGTAAATGCCGTACACCGTTGTTTTGGACCGAGCTTAGTGAAAGTAAAATCTTTGGGGTTGATTTGGTTAAAGATGCTGAGCAGAAAGTAAAAGTAATCCGTGAAAGTCTGAAAGCAGCTTCAGATCGTCAGAAGTCATATGCGGATTTAAAACAAAAAGACATTAAATATCAGATCGGAGACAAAGTGTTTGTTAAAGTTTCACCTTGGAAAAAGGTGCTCAGATTTGGTCGTAAAGGCAAATTGAGTCCGAGGTTCATCGGGCCGTATGAAATATCCGAACGAATTGGGCCAGTTGCATACAGATTAATTTTGCCCCTTGAACTTGAAAAGATTCACAACGTTTTTCATGTCTCGATGCTTCGACGTTATAGATCCGATCCATCACACATAATTAATCTATCAGAGGTTGAAATACAATCTGATTTGAGTTATGAAGAAGAACCGATTCGTATCCTAGCTCGCGAGGTGAAAGAGTTGTGAAACAAAAAAATTTCGTTAGTAAAGGTGTTATGGCTCAAATACGGGATCGAAGAAGCTACTTGGGAACCCGAGAACTCTATGAAAGAACGATACCCAAATCTATTTACTGGTAAGATTTTCGGGGACGAAAATTTCCTTAAGCGGGGGAGAGTTGTGACAGCCCTAATTTGACCTTAGTCGAAAAGTGGTTTCGGGACCACAAAACCAAGTCGTAAAATAAAAATATAAAAAAATAAAATAATATAAAATAAAATAAAATAATTAACCGTCATATTCGATGCTTATTATATGTGAATGTGCATATGTGAAAGTTTCATACTGTAATTTTGTCAATTGTATGTGAAATTATTAAATAGGACTTATGTGAGAAAATTGTGAAATGTGATAGGTAAATTTATAAATGGTTTATTAATGCATGTTTTAAAGAGTTTGGACTTGCATGTCACATGTCCCTTTTTGTTTAAAGTGGCCGGCCATGTTAATGTTTATGACAATATATATGTATTATTTATTAGTTTTAAGGCAACTAAATGGCTTTATAATTTTTATAATATTGATAAATAATAATAAAAAAGTGAAGAAAACAAAGTTTCATCTTGTTCTTCTTGGCCGATTGAAAAGAGAAAAAAAGGGGCAAAACCTTTGGTCATCTTAAGCTTGAAACAAGGTTAGTAAATTATGATAAATTTTGAAATGGTAGCTTATTTTAGGTTAATTACTAAGTTCCTTACTTAACCCATGTTAAAATTTTGGAATTTAGTAATGATATGAGTATACGGCTACAAATTAATTTTGTAGAGAATGAATGATGTTTTCAAGTTTTAATGAAAAATTTGCAAATGAGTGATGTTTGATATAGTTTAATGTTCATATTAGTAGTTGAGATGATAGAAAAATTCGGCTTGTATAGTTGTGAAACTTGCCGAATGTGAACTAGTGTAATCTTTGAGTAATGTTTGTGTGTTAAAGTAGTTGATGGCTTAGGTAGTATCTATAAGTGATTCGGTCATGGTTTTTGCATGAGTATAAAATGTATATGTTTTGGAAAAGGGAATTTGGATTGATTTTATTACATGTATTATAAATTATGTTCGGCTTTGATAGTATATTAAAGTATAATTAATCCGTTTCGATAGTATTATACAAGTGATAAAAAAAATAAGTAGAAGTGTATTGATTAAATAAATATGATTATTAATTGACAAGTGTCGTATGTAGTTTGTGATTAGTTTAATGACTAAGCAATGTGTTTTGTTTCGTTAAGGTTAAGTATGTGTTTGGTATATTATTAAGTGTATATCATGTATGCATAAGATTTGATTTGGCTGAATTTAAGTGGTAAACTTTTTATTAAACTTATTTTAAGGATATGGTCATAATATACACCTTTAACATGAATAGATGTAAATTCGGTCATGAAATGGAATTGAATATGAAGGTTAAGCTTGCATAGTTAGGGCTGACTAGGTTATATATTAATCATAAATGGATCATATGCATATGAGTATGTATGTATTTGTGTGCGGCATTGTTGATAAATGGCAATAAGTAATGTGGTAAATGATTAATTTGTGATAGTCATATATAGGTATGAATATATGTATATGTATCTTATGCATGTACCATGTACTTATAGTGACAATCGGATGTATGGTTGAATTCATGCATATGAAAACATGATAGGTTACATGAATCCTTGTTTGTGGATGTGAATTAGATATTGATTAAATAAGTATGAAACCGATTCATGACATATTTTATAAAATATGTTATGTATTGGAAGTTTTATATGATTGTCACAAGTGGTTACTAAGAAGTAAAATTGATTAAGTAATTTAAATAAATCTATTTTGTTTTAATTAAGCTCAAGAGCAAAGGGGGTCTAAATCAGATAAGTGAAAGGAGAAAGCAGTCGAGTAGATTATCCGTAACTGTTCAAAATATCCGAGGTAAGTTTTAAGTAGTTTCCTTTAATATATATAATTCACGATGCCATTATAAGAGTATAGTAGGTAAATTGTGATCTTTGGCTTGCACTTGAATTAAGATGTATAATAGATAATGCATGTATATGACTTATAGTTTGATGGCCACTTTGAATTTGAGATTAAATGGTGAAGAGAATAAGTGATATGAGATATAACCATTGAGCTGAAATGTGAATGATGATGTACGTATCGAGTTTATATTCGAATGTAATATACGACTATTAAGTGATAAGATGACTGAGATGTGTTGAAATATGATCAAATATGTATGAGATTGAAAATATATCCGGACATGAGGTCCGCAGGCTATATGCTGGAAAAATATCCGGACATAAGATCCGCAGGCTATATGTTAGAAATATATCCGGACTTGAGGTCCGCAGGCTACTTGCTGGAAAAATATCCGGGTTAAAGACCCGCAGGCTTATGCTAGTAATGTATTTCGAGCTCTAAGATTTGACAGAACCAAGGCCAGTAAGTTAAGTAAGATTACGACTTCGAATGTCAGTGGTAATCATCGTTGCGTAAGTATTATATATTTTACATGTTAAGGTTCGTGTTATGTACTCATATTGGAATTGATTTCTAAGTGATTTACTAGTATCAAAGAACGATATATATATATGTGTGTGAATGAATTCGGTATTTGAGGATAAGAACACAATATAATTGGTTATTGTAAGTCATCATATGAAAGAACGAAATTAAAGGTATTGGTATAATCTTTGTAAATAGTGAAATATGTACAAGGAGTTTCTTATGTATATATATACATATATATTCGGCCAATGGGTTTTGTAACTAATGTGCTGGTGTATATTTGGTCAAGTGAATTACAATTAGAATACAAGTTTTGTGATTCTCAATGTTCAATTTTAATGACAAGCTTTAATAGTATAAATTGCTTAAAACTTACTAAGCCTCGAAAGCTTACTCTATTTCTTATTTTTCTGTTTTATAGATTGTTGACTTTGGCCACCGACTCGGGGATCGTCAGTAGTTCTTCATACTATCGATCTTTTTGGTACAGTTATATTTTGGACTCGATATGGCATGTATAGATTAGGCTGTTGTCGAAAATGTTTTGTAATTGTAAATATTTTGGCCATATGAAAATGGCATTTATAACTTAAGGTTCAGTAAATATATTCAGCTAAATTTCTGCTTCTATTGCTAATTTTGTGAATGGAAAATTTAAAGTTTAGCTCAATAATACCTTATAGCCTAAACCGGCGATCGGTTTTAGGCTTGGGGTGTTACAAAGTGACTATGTTGGGTTGATGTTTATGTATTAATGGATTCTTGGATGAGAAATGTACGTTGTATGTTGTGATTTGATAAGTAATGCCTCGTAACCCTATTCCAGCCACGACCATCTCAAATGGTCCTAGGGCATTCATCATGTAAATGTGCCATATACTTCTCATACATAGTGAACAAGCATAATCACATAACCACATCACAAGACATTAATACATACCATGGACAAATAGGCTTACAAGCCAAAATCATTATAAGCCACATCTCATGGCTATATACAATGAATTAATATAAGCCAACATCTTGGCCAAAACATAAAAACACATATCAATAATTAAGCTCCTATACATGCTACTCATTTGAAGATGCTTAAGGCTTATCGTTAACCCTTATTGATAGCTCGATAGTGTAATGCTATCTTCGATGATCTCCAACCCCAAGTCGACCTGAGGAAACTAGAAGAAATGGAAGGGGGAGTAAGCTTTACACTTAGTAAGTCCATATGAAAATAATAAGTATTATAACAACATGTTTCCTTAGGTAAAACAACTATAATTACACTTCCATTCATATTCTGGTCAAGCTGTCTACTTGAGTCATAGTCGATAAATTATTTATAACTTGAGCTACAGGACTTCAAATTAAGATCCGTTAAATTTCCCTAAAACTAGACTCATATATATTCTTACCATAAAATTTCAAGAATTTTTGCTCCAGCCAATGAGTACATTTTACTCTTTAAACTCTTCCCTATTTAGCTATTTGATAGCTTCAACCTCTATCTACTAAAAATCAAATATCTCATAGTAAGAGACTCGAATAATGTTTTCGTCTCTTTCTCATGAAAATAAACTCATTAAGAATTTCAGTAATATGAATTTTAACTTATAATTATTTTTTTAGAATTTCTAGTGGTTTTATAAAGTTAAGACAGTGGAGTCTAGAATCACTCCGACTCTGTCTCACAAGAACTAAAATATCTCATAATAAAAAAATTATTTTGCTTACATCGTTTTCTTTATATGAAACTAGACTCATTAAGATTTAATTTAATATATTATTCAGCCTCTAATTCGACTTCTACTATTTATGGTGATTTTTCAAAGTCGGGCTATTGCTGTTGTTCAACACTATTTCGGTGCAAAAATCACAATAGCTATCATAATTTCATTGTCACATTGATCATGGACTCATTATTTCATAAATCCCATATTCAATTACACAATGTAAGTTAACATGATATTGCAACACAATATATAATCATAAGCATAAGGATGGTTCTTCTTTCAAATCTTTTCACTTGTTCATCATGTATACACATACATATGCATGAATTTGCTTACTCATCATTTATCACATTTCAATAAGGTATCACTTTTGAGTATAATGTACGTACCTGTACATACCCATAGCATAACAATTAACTTTACCTTTATCACCACGCCCATCTTGGGACTTTCATCGCATTATTCATTATAATACCCGTTGAATTTCTCAAAAATCTCGATGGATAATCCATTTACCGTCAAGTCATACAAGTGATCACCTCAAATACGCACTCCCGCAAACCTCACATCTTATAGCGGGATTACCAGTCCAGGCTAAATCCCTTGTAACGACAAGCACTCTCAATGAGCTCGGATTTGAATTACCAGTCCAGGCTAAATTCAGACCCTAATCGGATTACCCGTCCGGGTTAAATCCTTAATGCACACATATTCTTCGGGAGGCTTGATCACTCAAGGAACACCCATCCGAGCTAGGTCCTTTCTATATTTGAGATCAACGGATTACCCGTCTGGGCTAAATCCTTTTTTGCAACACATGCAGGATCTCAAGTCATGTAAGCCATGATTTATCCATCGAATTTCCTTTTTTATTCAACTAGGATTTTTCTCTTTTCATCAAATATCTCATTATGCATAGCTGATCATGCAATATACATCCAATTCAACACATTTCCATGTTTATTTAGACATTAGTCCATAAAATAAACATGGTATTGCATATAATTATAATTTGGCATTTGTTACAATATATAATCTTCATATCAACTAAATAAATATCCATCACACAATGTTAACACATCAATTTAAGTTCAAATATGAACAATAGTATCATTGCTTTATTATTAACATATGACCTTACCTCGGTTTCGAGTACAACTATTTATTTCGAGTTTGTGCTTAACCTTGTTCAACCTCGTTCTAAGCTCAAATCTTGTTTTCCTTGATTATTGAGCTTGGAAGCTTGGCCAAACCCTAACCATGGCTGCTCTTGGTACATTCGGATGAAGCAAGAAGAAAGGGACACATTTGGGTTTTAAAATTTGTCTTTTAATTCATTTTACCCCTAAATGACCAAAATGCCCTTTTTACTATTCTTTCAAATTTTAACCAACCAAGGCCATTTTTGTCCAACAAGTTATGAAATGGTCTAATTACCATTTAAGGACCTCTCATTTAGAATTTCATAACAATTAGACACCTCTAACATGTAGAACTCAACTTTTACACTTTTTACAATTTAGTCCTTTTGACCAAATTGAGTGCCCAAACGTCGAAATTTTCAAACGAAATTTTCACGAAATCATTTTGTGAAATTGTAGAACATAAAAATATAATAAAAATAAATTTTCTTACGTCAGATTTGTGGTCTTGAAACCACTGTTCCGATGAGGCCCTAATTCGGGATGTTACACAACCTATGTGGCTCACACAGGCATGTGCCCTGCCTGTGTGGAAATGCCATGGCCGTGTGGTTCCTGAAAATAGCTTTTTTTATCTGATTTTGGCCCGTTCTTCGCTCCTTTCACTTTCCTATGCTCACCTAAGCATAGAAACATAAATTTAAAGGATTGGGAGCATCAAATTCAGTAATTTACATAATAAATCATCCAAAAACGTGTCAAGAATAAGATTAAAAATATGTTAGTTTTATGGCTTATCAAATATCCCCACAGTTAAGCGTTTGCTTATCCCCACGCAAAATTCTCAACTCACAATTAAAATTAAACTTTCTCAACTCATAATTCTGATAAAAAATGTTTTGAAATAATTTACAAATAATCATACATTGATAATTCAACTAAAATAGCACTAAAGATTCAAACAATCCAAGTCGAGCATTTTTTTGACACATGAAAACATAGGTATTTCTCCTTATCTAAGTAATTACCTTTAATTCAAAACCGACAAGAGTTGACATCCTCATTAAAGATTCACTCAAATCACTCAAAGTGTTTAAGGTTCAAAAATAAGCACTCAATAGTCAAACATGAAAAGTCATTACTATAGGCTTGCATAAAAATCAAATCTCCACCACTATAAAATGAGATAATACACAAATTAAAAGGTCTTTAATAGGTTGTAACGGGGCTTAGGTTAAGGGTGTGGAGAAAGGCTGAAAAAGTTGGTTAAAATTGAAATCGAATTGATAAATTACCAAACTAGAAAAATAAACTAATGCTAAATAATTACATCAATCGAAAATTATTCAAGAATAACATGAGCTTCTTCTCACAATTTGAATTTAACTGTTCAAGCTCAATTAACATAGAATTAAATAATAATGTATTATATTTTTTTTTGTTTTTCATTTTTTTCATCATAAATATATTTTTGAGTACAATAAGAAATAACTCAGCAAATAAAATAAAAGAGCATAGTTAGGCAACTAACCAAATCAAATCTCGATAAAAAGGGAGTCAATAAAACGGGAAAAATTCTCAACGAATCAAAAAAAAAAAGAGTTATGGGTTAACATTAATGGGTAAATCAAGAAATGGTGTGTTAAGCTTAAAGGGGCTCACTAATGGTTAATTATGAAGGTATGCTTTTTATGGGATAAGTGGATTAAAACCTAGGTGCCTTTATCATCTTAATATATCAAATCAAATGTGTGGTCTCGACATGTATAATCGAAGCAAGTTCTAGAATAACAAATCAATATTGACGCACACATAACCAATAATAAAATGAGCAAGAAAAATGTGTGCTCTAAAATTTCAAAATCTCACAAAAAAAATATGATTTTGATGCCAAACTTGTAAATTTAAAACTTCAAGATAATACATCAATTTAGGGAAACAACCTAAAATTTTTAAATTCTAAAAATAGACTTATCATGCTTGATTCTCTCATGTCTTAAAGTTTCAACAATCAATGCACAAATATCTATGAATTTAATCCAAAACACATCAATAAAAATCATAAATCGATAAAAATTTATTCTAATAGTAATATGAGAAAATTACTTAAACACAAGACATAAAACAAGGATTTTCTAATAATCATATAAATAACCTCCCAACACGTAAGATGTACATTGTCCTCAATGTACAAACATAGATAATCACAGTATAATCAGAATATCATAAGAGAGGGAGAGAATTGAAACTGCCCTGAATTGGATGAAATCCCCATAATAGTGAAAAGCGAAATTGTAGACAAAGCTAAATGTAGTGCATGATTCTAAGCAACTAATAAGAAAATAAACACAAATGGTGAAGAATATTAAAAGGTTACTAACCTGATTAGAAACAACCATAATAAATAAAAATTGTAACACCCCATACCTGAGTTCGAGGTCGGGACAAGGTACGAGGCATTATCGGATTTAAACGTACACAACTATGTAAAACTGGGCCACAAAATTTTTTTATTTAAATTAAAAACATTCATTCATATACATAATGTTCCTTATATGAGCTTACGAGGCCTAAAACATATATCGAGGGTGGTTCGGGACTAAACCGAGAACTTACGAACTTTTTACAACCCTTAGAAAATTTTCTAGTTTTGGAGAGTCACACACCCGTGTGGGCAGGCCGTGTGGTCACACACGCCTGTGTGGCTCGGACACGCCTGTGTCCTTAGCTCGTGTAACTCTCTATTTATGACGTCAGCAATATTTTAAGGTCACACGGCTAAGACACACGCCCATGTGCTAGGCCGTGTCTTCCATACGGCTAAGACACACGGCCGTGTCTCTGTCCGTGTGACCAACACTTAGGCTATTTTCCAAGCCTTGATCAACCTTAATCCCTTACATACTTATACAAAATCAAAGGCATAGAACATGGTATCCAATTAAAGATTAAACATCCTCAATTAAGTTACAAAGATAACATTTTCATGCCATCGTACTTGTGTTTCTCATACTCATTTGGCCTTGTCTATTATAATATCACTTATACTTTTATACCATGATTATCATCATACTAATTAACTTCAACTTAATTATAGCAAACAAGTATAACCACATCACACAAGATCTCGGTACATATAAGCACATGATCACCTTTCAAGGTGTTAGCACATTGCACATGGATAAATAGGCTTACAAACCTATAACTAATATAAGCCACATCTCATGACTATATACACTTGAATTATTATAAGCCAATACATTTGGCCAAACCATTAAATACATAACATAAAGGACTAAGTCTCTATACATGCCACTCACTTGAAAACATTTAAGGTTTATCGATACCCCAAAACTGATAATTTGATAGTGTGATGCTGCCTCCGACGATCTCCAACCCCAAGCTAACCTGACAACACTAAAGAAATGAAAAGGAGGGGGTAAGCTATATAACTCAGTAAGTCCGTATGAAAATAATAAGAAATTTATTAACATGCTTCTACCAATTCTCACATCATGATCTCAAGGTAAAACAATCAGAATTGCACTTAATTCCAATATTTATTCATATTCTAGCCAAGCTGTCTACTCGAGTCATAGTCACTAAATTATTGATAACTTGAGCTACAAAATTTTAAATTAAGATCTGTTAAAATAATTTGAAACTATACTCATATATATTTCTACCATAAAATTTTTAGAATTTATAGATTATCCAATAAATAATTTTATTCTTCAAAGTTACCCCTATTCTGATGTTTGACAGCTTCAACCTTTCTTTACTAAAAATTAATTATCTCTTAGTAAGAGATTTGGATGATGTTCCCGTCTATTTCTCTTGAAAATAGAGTAAGAGATTTGGATGATGTTCCCGTCTATTTCTCTTGAAAATAGACTCATTAATAATTTTATTCATACAATTTTTAATGATTTCCTAAATTTAAGATAGGGGAGCCCGAAATCACTCTGACCCTATCTTACAAAAATTCAAATATCTCATAACATGAAATTCTTTTGCTTATACCATTTCTTTTATATGAAGCTAGACTCGATAAGCTTTAATTTAATATTTTATTCAGCCTCTAATTCGAATTCCACAATTTTTGATGGATTTTCAAATTTGGACTACTGTTGCTGTCCAAAACTGTTTTAGTGCAATACAATGATAACTATCATAAAATCGTTTCCAACTAATCATGAACTCACCATTTCATGGATCCCATAATCATTTACACAATAGAGCTCAATAAAAAAGTCATTATTTCTCATGGGTATACTTAACCATACATTCCATCGATCAAGGTAATTTTTACTAAATACTCAATCAACAAGTTAGTCACATGTATATCAATATGCATAGATGAGTTCATTATATCATGTACACATTCAAATTCATATTTCTCAAGTCATTTACATGTACTTTATCCATTGAATCATTGAATTCCCGATGGATATTTCATCATTTAGTACACTCTAGATGTATAATTTACTGACCGTCAATTCATATTCAGTAGTGCCCTTTCGGTACACTCTTGAGCCACATCTTTGACAGCAAAATTACTAGTCCAGGCTAAATTCTAGCTGTGCTATGTACTTTAAGGGTTTTGTTGGATTACCAGTCCAAGTTAAATCCTCTTTATGAAAAATAATTCCCTACAGACCCTAATCTGGATGACAAGTCTAGGCTAAATCCAATCAATTAGGATTACCAGATCAGGCTAAATCCTAATTGAAACATATGATTGATAGGCTCGTTTCAGGATTACCCATCCGGGCTAAATCCTTTCTGCAACACATGCAGGATCCCATTTCACGTGAGAAATAACTTATCGATCAGAATTCAGTATTCGAACAGATTATAATTCTTTTCACTCAATTTCGGGATTATGGACATTTTTATACAATTCAATATTCAAACGGAATATAATCCTTCTTAATAATTTCCAACATATATCATTTTATTCATTGCAATGTCCATATAATTTACATACATAATCAATGTAACATAACATTCAAATCAACATATTTTCATGTTTATTTAAGCATTAAATCTATAATAAAAATAACATGTTGCATTATTTTCATACAAACTTACCTCGATACCAAAAATGGTGAAAAAGACCTAATCATCAAATATTTGTTTTTTCCCCGTTCTAGGCCCGAATCTCATTTTGTTTGATCTAAAATATCACATTTAGCTTACTAATTAGTCACATTATTCAATGTGACCCAAAAATCATATTATGGAAAAATTATGTTTTTGCCCCTAAACTTTGTCATATTTACACTTTTGCCCCTAGGCTCGTAAAGTGATTTTCATTCAATTTCTTTGTTCTATAAGCCTAGCCTAATGATTTTCATAACTATATCAGCCCACAATTTCCACTAAATCACACTTTTATGATAGATTTTATAACTTTTACAAATTAGTCCTTTTTAGCGTTTTCACCGAAAACTACTTAGCAAAAGTCATTTAACACACAACAAACATTTACATTCCTCCTTTAAAAATCAAAATACACATATGTAGCACATGGGTAAATTTTTAAACATCAATCCTAGCTCAAATAAATGGTAGAAATAGATAGATCTTGTTACGGGGATTGTAAAAACGTAAAAATCATTAAAAATAGGGCTAGAACGAACTTACAATCGAGATTGGATGCTTGAAAAACCCTAGCCATGGTTTCTCCATGCAATTTTCGACCATATCTTGAAGATGGACAAAAATTGGCTTTTAATTTTTTAATTCATTTCAATTACTAAATGACCAAAATTCCCCTAACTTAAAAATATTCTATTTCACCTATTTCATGTCCATTTTTGTACAACAAATTAATCAATGGTCTAATTACCATATAAGGACCTCCAATTTAAAATTTCATAAAAATTGGACACCTCAAGCATGTAGAACTCAACTTTTTCTTTTTTTACGATTTAGTCCTTTTGACTAAATTGAGTGCCCAAACGTCAAAATTTTCACGAAATCATTTCGTAAAATCATAGACAATAAAATATAATAAAAATAAATCTTCTTACATCGGATTTGTGGTCTCGAAACCACTGTACCGACTAGGCATAAAATCGTGCTGTTACAAAAATATAGTTCAAAAGATAAAAACAAAATAAGTTTAAGAAAATAAATATGAACATAAAAATAAAAATAAAAAAATAAGAAAAATAAAAGGAAAACAAATGGACTCAATGGTCCTCATCATCAGACATATCGGTGTCTTAAGTCATCAGGGCTGAAGAGGATATATGAAGATGCTGACATATCTGTTGCAGTGTCGCATCAATACTGTCGAACCTCTAAATGCTGTACTGCTCGAAGCGAGTGAACTGCTCGGGGAGGTCCGCTAAAGTACAGCAGAAGGAATAGGGTGGTGACTCGAAGGTAGAGGCTGTGGTGTGTCCTCGTGATGGAGAGGAACATCATCAATGAAGTCCTCGGGCTTATTCTGAGTGTCAGAATGAAACAATTGATACTTGGGAAGGATCCACTCCATGACGCTGCTCGATCATTCTCATATGAATCATGCTCGAGATTCCCTGTGGGGACATCTAGTAGACTAGGGTAAGTGCAGAGGACTGCTCTGGTGTGTCGAGAAGACCGAAGTGTCGAGCAAGGTGAGTCACATAAGGGCTTAAACAGATGGGGCCATTCCTGTGGCGGTCAGTCTGATGGCGAAAGGATAAGGCAATGAAGTATGCCAAGTCAAAGATATGCCCTGTGGCCATGCTCCATAGAAAATAGGCATCATGAGTACTAACGACGCCGGTGCTCTCCTTTCTACTAGTCAAGGTATGACCTAAAAGTGTATGAAGGTACCGTAAGGCTGGAGGAAGAGAGGTCGCTTTCGAGTGACTCACATCATAAAGTGTCTAGCTCGCTGTAAACTCTGTCCAATAACGAGATAGGGTGTAGTGGATGTGCCAATGTAGACGTAGGAAGTTCTCGGCATTTATGAACTCCTTAGTGTAAAGTCCCATAGCAGCACCGAACTCGGGGACACTCATCTGGCACACCAAACCACCAAGTCGAAAAGTAACGGTGCCTAGCTTGTCATGAGTCGTCATGACCTATTGTAGAAGAATGTCTCGCAGAACTCCAAAGTAAGCTCCATGTATGTGGGCTCAACGATGGCGAAGAATCTATCCCACGGAGCTATGGCAATAAAGGTGCGAATATCATCAGCTAGTCGGACCTGCTCCAACACGGCCCACTCAATACAGTGGCCTAGACCAAGTGGGCGCTGTCGAGTAACTGGAATAAATCCTCTTGGGGGCTCGCCAAAAATTGAAGATAAGGATGGTGAGCCTCGGTGGAGGCGCTCAAAGAGGAGGTCGTGCTTGGTGCCTTTCACTTTTTTGAAGCGGGGACGGCGACCTTAGATTTGCTGCGTGTGTTGGTCATGTTGTGCCTGAAATAAAATGCTCAAATAAATCAAATTGACGAACCAACATAATAGGCACTACTAATAAGAAATAAACATCCAAGTTCAGCCCAATAATTGGACTAAATAAAAACATAATAAAAGTAATAATTAGAATGCCAACTACCAACAAAAACCTAGTGAAAGTAAATAAAACTAATAATGAACAATAATAAAAATGAAGGAGCAAGACTAGCAAGAATAAAATAAAAGTAAAATCAACTAAAACAAACTACATGCATAATATTCCCTAATGAAAAATAAAATAAAAGAAAATAAAACTAGATTAAATTAGATATGAAAATTGTCCAAAATTCAAGAAGAAACACAAAATCATTATCAACGAAACTAACGAACAAGAACAAAGGAATAAATAATATCAGTAAAAATAGTAATAATAATAATAAAGGAAAAAATAGAAATAATCTGAAAGATAATAATTATAAAGAAAAATAAATAATAAAAAATATTAATAAAAAAATAATGGACAAGAAAAGGGTGTACGAAACCGGCGACAATGGGGTTTTGTGGTGATCGAAGATTTGCTCAGGTCGGGGTTGATAGGGGTTGAAGAGGAGGAAAGCAGAAAGGGGGCAGATGAGAGGCTATTTAGGGATGGGAAAAAAATAATAGGGGAAAAGAGAAGGGAAGGGAGAGGAGAGGGGGTTTCTGCGATGTGGTGGTTGGTCGAAATGGGGGAAGGAAAAAGAAGGCCGAAAGAGGTAAGGGTGGGTGCGGCGGTGGGTCGTAAGGGGAGAAAAGAGGGACGGAAAAGGGTAGAAGGTAAAGGGAGAGGGAGAATGTGAGGGATTTAGGGCGGGGGTGACTTGTAGGGAGGAAGAAAGAGAGATTTAGGTGTGAGGGTGGTGGAGAACGACGGTGGCTGAAGTAGTGGACATTGGGTCAGCGGTGGCTAGGGTTGAAAAAGATGAAGAAGAAGACAAATAAAAAATAAAAAGGAATAGGGTTTTTAAAGGGTGACATGATCATGTGAAGCCCGTGTTGGGCCACACGGTCATGTCACACGCCCGTGTGCAATAAAGGCAAAACAACCCAGTCTTCACACGGCTTCGGACACGTCTGTGTGTCCAGGTCGTGTCGCTTGGCTGTGTGCAACATCATTCGCTTCTCCCACGGTCGTGTGACCTCCCACATGTTCGTGTGGCTCAACCGTGTCTCGCACACGACCGTGTGCCTTGCCCGTATAACTCTCTAACTTGTTTAAAAATTGAAAATTTTAGCTTCAGGTTTCACATGGCCTAGGACACGCCTGTGTGTTCAAAGCCATGTGGACATTTAGGCAGTGTCTCTATCGATTTTTGGAAAAATTAAGTCCCAGGATCCACACGGCTAAGGACACGCCCGTGTGTCCAGGCCGTGTGGGTTACACGACAGTGTCGCCTGGTTGTGTAACTCACTGTCAATTTTCTAAAAACTTTAAAACTAAGTCATAGGGTCCACATGGCCAAGGACACGTCTGTGTGTCCAGGCCGTGTGGGTTTTAAAAACTTATTTTTTTTGTTTGAAGATTAATTAATTTTAAAAATCATCATAAAATAAAATTAATAAAATTAGCAGAGTTAACACTCGGGTTGCCTCTCGAGAAGCACTTATTTAAAGTCTAAGCTCGACTTACCTCATATTCGCACAGTCACAGTGGTTCACAGAGTCGAAACTCCCCTTTCTCGCTATCAATTCTATCATCAAAATAAGGTTTGGTTCGAGTAATATTTACCTTGAAAGTGCCGAATTCAGAATGCGTTACCTCGACTATACCATATGGGAAGACATTCAGTACCGTAAAAGGAGTTCCTCCATTTGCATTAAGCTCTGAAGTGGAAATTTGAGGGTCCATTTTATCCAATAATACCTGGTCCCCAACCTTAAATTGATTCATTCCATCATTATGCTCGTCATGGGGTCGCTTTGGTTCTGCATCGTGTATTCTCGATTTCTCCTTGACATGTGTCCGCCATTCATCTAGTTCATCGATCTATAACATTCATTCATTATAAGTCGTTCTGTTTCTATCGCATGGACTAGAACGTGGCTCCATCACGTTTTTTCAAAGGGTTTCCTGCAAAGAAGTTTGAGCCACAATGTTATTTATATTAACAGAACTCGTATAATCATCTCGATCACTAGATGTCTTAACAGAATCACGAGCTTGGAGTTTAATTGTATCATCACCTACACGAAGTATCAATTCACCTGTACCAACATCAATAATAGTTCTGACAGTTGCTAAAAAGAGTCATCCTAAAATTATAGGTATGTCACTATCCTTATCTATGTCTAAAATAAAAAAATCAACTGGGGATATAAATTTATCAGTTTTTATGAGTACGTCTTCAATAATACCCTTAAGAAATCTAATGGTTCTATCTGCCAATTGAATACTCATCCTAGTTTGTATGGGTTTCCCAAGACCTAATTGTTTAAACATTTAATAGGGCATGACATTAATACTCGCCCCTAAATCAGCCAAAGCATTATTAACATTTAAACTACCAATTAAACAAGGAATAGTAAAACTCCTTGGATCTTTCAATTTATTGGGTAGTTTATTTTACAGAATAGCTGAGCAAACTGCATTTAGCTCCACATGTGACAAATCATCTAACTTCCATTTGTTTACCAAAAGCTCCTTTAAAAATTTTACTGAATTGGGCATCTACAAAAGAGCTTTAATAAACAGTAAGTTAATATGCAGTTTTTTCAGAAGTTTAAAAAATTTATCAAATTGTTCATTTGTGTGGTCTTTCTTCATTGCATTCGGATATGGAACACGAGGTTTATATTCCTTACAGACCAATTTTTGCTTATTTTGGCTTACCTCAACCTTACACTTACTTTCTACACTTTCTTGCCTTGGTTCTGGTTTAGATTCAACTAACCCTTCTTCATCTCGCACAGTGATTGCGTGAAGTTGCTCTCGTGGGTTAGTTTTGGTGTTGCTAGGCAAGCTACCTTGTGGTCTTTCTGAAATCAACTTAGCAAGCTGTCCAATTTGACTCTCAAGTCCTTGAATCGATGCTTTTTTTTTAAATGCGGTTTCAGTGTTTAGGAAACGAGTTTCTAACATCGAAATAAACTTCGTCAGTATCTCCTCGAGGTTCAGCTTTTTCTTTTGTTGGTAAGGTTGTTGTTGAAAGCCTGGAGTGGGTTGTGGTCTCTAATTTCCTTGACCACCCCACAAGAAATTGGGATGGTTCCTCCAACCTGCACTGTAAGTATTACTGTATTATTCTGAAACCTAGAATTATTACCCATATAGTTGACTTGTTCGTTCTCTGTGCTAGGACCGTGGGGTAGATATTCTGGATTGTTCATTCCTCCTCCATTCATATCACATTGCATCATCGAATATACCTACGTAGAACCATATAAACCTTCAATTTTATTACTTAAAAGTTCTACCTGATTCGATAACATGGTGACTGCATCTACGTTAAAAACATCGGCTGCTTCATCAGTTTCATCCTTATGACTTGCCACTGATAATTATTTAGTAACGTTTCATCTATAAACTCATAAGCTATTTCAGGTGTTTTATTGTTAAGAGTACCACTGACTGCTGCATCGATTAACTGCCTAGTTGAGGGATTCAAACCGTTGTAGAAGGTTTGAACCTGTAACCATAGAGGTAACCCATGGTGAGGACACCTTCTCAATAAATCCTTATACTTCTCCCATGCATCATATAAGGTCTCGAAATTCATTTGTACAAAGGAAGAGATATCATTCCTTAACTTAATTATCTTAGCTGGTGGAAAATACTTCAGTAAGAATTTTTTGGTCATTTGATCTCATGTAGTGATAGAACCTCATGGTAAGGAGTTTAACCACAGTTTAACTTTATTCCTCAATGAGAAAGGAAACAACCATAGTCGAATAGCATCATCAGAAACACCATTTATCTTGAAAGTGTCATAGAATTCCAGAAAGTTAGCCAAATGAGTATTTGGATCTTCATCTTGCAAACCATCGAACTGAACAAACTGTTAAATCATCTGAATAGTGTTCGGCTTCAATTCGAAATTATTCACAGTAATGGCAAGTCTCACTATACTCGATTCAGCCCCAGCTAGAGTGGGCTTGGCATAATTGTACATAGTACAAGGAGTAGGATTTGAATTTACAGGATTTGCAGTAACCACAGGAGGTAGCTGATTATTCTGATTTTTAGCCATCTTCTCAGTGATGATAATAACGTCCTCTTGCTATTCCACTATATTCTGTTGATTCTACCTTGCTTCTTTACGGTTTCTACGAGTTGTGCTTTCAATTTTGCTATCAAATACTAAAGGTCCTGAAGGGTTTCTTTTAGTTATAAACTAAAGGAACCTGCCAGAAGCAAACAAAAGAAAAATTAGAAAAAAATTTAAACTAGAAACAAAAAATAAAATGCAATAAACAAAAAAATGGCTAAATTAATAAAAGTCGAGTGTTCCTAATATTTTAGTCCCCGACAACGGCGCCAAAAACTTGATGGTCACTAAACTAACTAAAATTATGACAAAGGCAAGTGAACCTATCAAATAATAGTATAGCTATGGTGAGTCAGGAATATCGTATCCACGAGGACTAAAAGTACTAGTAATGATTTTTTCTATTATTTATCCGACAAATTAATAGGATTGATTTTAATCTAAAATTAACTAAACTAATTACTAAGAGTGTAATAAAGAATGAATTAAGAAAATAATCGAATAAACTAATGAGATAGACAACACCCAAGAAAGAACCCATCTAGACTTCACTTATTATTCTGAAACTGAATTAAATGATTTATTCACTTGTGCCTTTGTAACACCCCAAACCCAGCCCAGACGTTATGGCCGAATCTGACATGCCACATAAGAGTTTGAAAATTCATGTTTCATTTTAGTGTTTAAAAAAATTGACTTTTAATAAATTAACAAGTGAATGGAAGCTGGGCACCAGGTAGGTATCCGAAACAGAGAAGGTGAGCCATGAAGGCTGCTTAAGTACCAAGCTCTTCGATTGGATCCAATCCTAGACATGCCCACTGCCATTGCCACACTTGGTTATAACGAGTTGAAGTTTATTTAAGTGAATATTCTTTAAAGTTGGATAATCGTGTCATTGTGTTATTTTAAAAACGAGTTCCATTTTGAAAACGCGTCTTAAGCCTAGCCCATTAATTATCAATCAGTTTAAAGTTAATAAAAAATAGAATAAAATAATCCAGAAAAAAAATAAAAGGAAAGTTAAAATGGCCTTATTACAACCCAAAAATAAATAATAAGTAAATAAATAAAGAAATCTTAAAGGAAACCAAATGCTTAATTAAAAAAACCCAAGGGCAATCACCGTGGCCACTCTGAATCCCCTCCGGCTCCAAGTCCCCTCATCATGGCTCTCCTGCAGGGTTAAGGAAAAAGGGGGTGAGTTTGGAAACTCAGTGTACAACAAGCCCCTTTCAGAGCCCAAAACAATATCAGCCTGTTGGGCCTTAGCCCAAGTCCAAGCTCAACATATACTGGGCCGTAGCCTTTTCATATTTCATATTACTGGGCCGAAGCCTTCACATATTTCATATTACTGGCCGAAGCCTTCACTGTAAACGGTATGGCCCATAGGCCCATTTCAATATCACATGTAATGTCAATGAAAGAATGAATGCAAGCCCATTTGGGGAGACTACTCGACCCACCATCCGCTACTCTCCACCCGTACCAACCAAGCTCTCCATGTGGGGAATAACTCAACCCACCCAGCCAAAACTCTCCACTTTGGCAAAGATAGTTGCTTTATCATATAGCCGAGGCCTTGCCTCTTTTTAATAAATGGGGCATAAGCCCTTTTCGGTAAACTGGGGCATAAGCCCATTATCATAACTGGGGCATAAGCCCTTTATTAACTGGGGCATAAGCCCTTTTTGCACTTCCTCCATCCATATATAAAAACCCAACCCCATGTATTTATGAATTCATCATGTGCATATCATATATATATCATGTGCATATCATACTTATCATGTGCATATCATACGTTTCATGTGCATATCATACATATCATGTACATCAAAATCCTATGTAACAAGTTCATAATTAAACCCTAGGGGTATAATGGTCATTTTTACCTAGGGGCAAAACAGTCATTTTCATGCTATAAGGGTAATTCCGTAATCCTACCAAATATTAGGGATTTTTCATGTTCAATATCAGTTACTAACCATTCGTTTGTTTTAACCGCGAATCTGGCCCATTTTTAACGAAACCGAGTTATTGGGCTAGAAATCCCTAATGGGCCCTACATAGCCGATTTGTCCTCTAGGCCCATTTAGCCTATTTTCCAGATTGGTATTACCAGTCTTAACACGCAATTTAACAGGTTTTCAATTTCTACCAATTTTTCCCAAATGGGCCCGAAAGCCCATTGGGCCCGATTTTAGCCCCTTGAGGCCCAACTTACCAAGAATGCCAGAAATCTCATTCTTACCGTTTCCATTGTTCTCGATCATCATCTCATGGATTTTAACTAACTAGTGAGCGTTTGCTTGCTCACAAGTTCTCGAAATGCCAGAATTTCAGCATTTCGGCTTTTCGGCATTTATCGCTTTAAGCTATGAAAAAGGGGTTCGTTACACACCTGTTTGGCGATATTCCTTGACGAGATCTCCTACACGATTTCTCCTATAATCCATCATTAATAATCAGCTTCCTATAATTGAACTAAACCAGAAATCATCTAATATTAATACTTACACATTCGGCCACCATCCATAATGGCCTTAGGAATCTTACCTTGCCGCGATTGATGACTAGGCCTAGCCACTCCGATGATTCAAGCTATTCCAAGTCGACACTACACCTTGCTGCTCCTTCACTAAATAAACCAAAAAAATATTAAAAGAAGACCCCATAAGGCCTAAACTCATATTCGGCCATCTCCATAAATTATGGGGTTTCGGCTTTTGGCCAAAAGTTACTCTAGGAATTATTTAGAGTTTGAACGCTTACCACAGTCTTTCTTCTCTAGAATCCGTATGCCTAAAAGGTAAAAGAATTGAACGCCAAAAATTGAAAAGGAAAGAAAAGGTTGCTGGTCACAAGAATCGGCACCACCCTATCCTCACTGATTTCGGCTTTTTGCGGTATTTCGGCAGAAGTAGAGATTAAGGAAAGAAATAATGGTGAATGAAGGGAAATAGTGGGATGGTTTGAATGAAGGAGAAGGAAGAAAAGATGGAAGAAGAGATGGTAGATTCGGCTGCAAAAGAAAAAGAGAGAAAAGACTAATCCTCTAGGGAGAAAACGGCACAAAAATACCTATGTGCCGAAAATCCCTTACTAAACCTCTCTGCTGAAAATTCCCCCTCCAATCTCCCTTATTCAGCCAACTCTATCTTCATATCAATTCCCTAAAATCTCTCTCCTTATCTCTCCTTAATCCATGCATTTAACTGATTCAAACTCTCCCCCAAAGAGTTCCATTCAACTACAACTCTTGCATACTCAAAGCATAAAAATTAGCATCCTTTTTGCCAACATAGGGAATCGATCCCAGGTCTTCCCCCTCTATGCTCCACACACCACATTTTTAGGAGCTTAGTGGCGTCACCCTTGCCACT
This sequence comes from Gossypium longicalyx, assembly GCA_025698465.1. Taxonomy (NCBI): domain Eukaryota; kingdom Viridiplantae; phylum Streptophyta; class Magnoliopsida; order Malvales; family Malvaceae; genus Gossypium; species Gossypium longicalyx. The sequence goes on from CM047006.1 coordinate 33,300,940, forward strand.
TTACTAAAGCTCTTTTTGTGATACATTTTACCCACAACTTTAAATACTTCTAAATTTAAAAACTAAATTTAAACACCACTTTAATAATAATATCCTCTATATTTTTAAATAATAATTATAATAATAATAATAACCATAACAATGAAAATTTCAAATACAATAATAATAATTATAATTTCCGTAAATCAATAAAAATAGATACAGTAAAATTTTCTAATAATAATTTAATTTAAACACTAAATTAGCAACAACAATTTTATAAATATATTTGTATCTAATTATTTTAATTTTCATAAAAATATCAGTAATAATAACAGAAATATTTTATCAATATATATATATTTAACACTAGTAATATATAAAACTTCTCAATATTCAGGTTTTCTTCTATCCGAACCCAGACTTAAAGCCCAATTCTTCTAGGCCCAAATTTAGGGTGTTACAACCTTGATTCGTAGAAATCCATAAATTATGTTAATATCTCTTTCGAGAGTAAAAACAACTGACTCTAGGTTGATTAATTGAAATATCTTTCTAATTAAAACCCCTATTGTCACATTAAATCGATCTATGGATTCCCCTATTAGATTTGACTCTAATCTAATAGATTTATGTCATCCTATTTCTAGGATTGCATACAACTCCACTCAATTATGCTAGATCTACCCTTAAACAAGGACTTTTGCTCCACTAAAATAAGCACATTAAGCATGAATTAATATCCTAAAAATATTAAAACATGAAATAAGCATACATAATTGAGAATAAGAATCATATATTTATCATGTAATTCAAAAATCAAATAATAAGATTCATATAGATTTCATCTTCCCTAGGTATCTAGGGAATTTAGTTCATAATCTGGAATAACATCATCTCAAAGTTAGGAAAACTGTAATAGCCTGATTTAGGGCCTAAATGGAATAGTGGTTTTGAAACCACAAATCTGAAGTAGAAAAATTTATTTTATTATTATTCTAAGGTCTATGGTATGAATGATTGTGTGAAAATTTCGTTAAGAAATTTTATCGATAAAGGGTCTAATTTGATAATTAGGATTAAATTGCAAAAGTTACAAAATGTGTGTTCTAGTTCACAAAGGTACTATGTAATTGAGAGTAATGAGTTTTTAAAGTGGAGGTCCTTGGATTTCAATTAGACCATTATACTTTGTTTGGGCAAAAATACCCAAGGAAGGATAAAACACCATAGTTTTTAATGAAGTGCAAATTGGTGATTTGGTAAATAAAAGAATAAAATGGGAAAACAAGCCAAAATTTTATTCATCTTCATTAAGCTTTGCCGAAACTTGCATGAGTACCATAGCTAGGGTTTTTCCAACTTTGAAGCTCAATAGTAAGTGCATCCTAGCCCCGTTTTTAATGTTCTTTACATTTTTGAGATCCTCGTAGCTCGGTTTACCTATTTCTACCAATATTTTGAGCTAGGGTTTATATTTAAAATTTTACCCATGGATGAAATGCATGTATTTTTATGTTTTATGGAAGAATATGAATGTTTGAAGTGTGATAAACAACTTTTACTAAGTGATTTTTGATGAAATTGCATAAAAGGACTAGTTTGTAAAAAAAGTGTAAAATGTGTGTAAGTGTGTGATTTAATGCAAATTGTGGACTTCTATAGTTATGAAAATGGTTTGGCTAGGCCTAAAATACAAGGAAATTGAATAAAAAATTATTTCCCGAGCCTAGAGGCAAAACTATAATTTTGTGAAACTTTAGGGGTAAAATTGTAAATTTTTCCATAGGATGTTTTTGGGTTAATTTGAATAATGTGAGCATTTTAATAAGTCAATTGTGTTATTAGAGACCAAGAAAGACGTGGAATTGACCTTGATCGGGGAAAGGAAAAGATTGTGGACTAAATTGCAAAATTTTTATATTTTGCACCGAGGTAAGTTTGTATGTAAATAATATTTCGATTCTTTTTATGTTATTATCTTTTGTTATTATATGAGATGTGGTTGTCTATAGAATAATCAATTGATGTAAACTACGAATTATAATTGACTAAGAACGAGTTAGTAAAATGTTGAAAAGTGAAGAATTTCCCGATTGAACCTTCGGAATAGAAAAGATACAAATGATTCGTTGTGAGATCACATGTGTAGTACTAAGTGCAAGCTATTACATGTATCAGATGTTAAGTCACGTGTGTAGTACTAACTGCAGGCTACTATGTGTACCATATTGATAGGTCGCATGTGTAGTACTAAGTGTAGGCTACTATGCATACCCGTTAACTTCGATCACGTGTGTAGTACTAACTGCAGACTACTACGTGTATCAGATGGTTAAGTCACGTGTGTAGTACTAAGTGCAGGCTACTACGTGTACCAGATTGATAGGTCCCATGTATAGTACTAAGTGCAGGCTATTGTGCGTACCAGGGAGCTTCGGTTACAAGGGTGATATATATACAGGTCACCGGGTATCTGTTATTATTCCAATGAGTTCAATGGGAAATTTACTAAGTGAAAATACATATGTACATGACTATGTGATGAATAAGTGCAGGTTTATCAATGTGAAAGGTTGTGAGCAATGTGCTCGATAGTTGAGCGAATCTTTTGGTAAGATAGAATGGAGTAAGTGAAATTATGTAAAAGTGAAATTTTGTAATAAAACAGTTTTGGACAACAGCAGTTATGTGACTTTAAAAAATCACCAAAAATGGTAGAAATTGAATTAGAGGTTGAATAAGATACTAAATTAAAGCTTAATGACTTTATTTTCTCATAAAAGAAACGGTGAAAGCAAAAAAAATCATATTCTGTGATAATTGGATTTTTGTGAGACAGGGCCAAAATGATTTTGGAATCCCTTATTCTGATTTGAGAAAATCATTAAAAATTGTAAAAAAATAATTATTGGTCATAATTTTCATGATTAAAATCCTTAATGAGTCTATTTCAATAGAAATTAACATGGACAACATCTGAGATCTTTACTATGAGATAAATAATTTTTAGTAAAGAGTGGTCGGAACTGACATACAGTGAAACAGGGGTAACTTTAATGAATAAACTGTATTAATTGGATAAACCAAAAATTTTGAATTTTTATGGTAAGAATATATGTGAGTCTAGTTTCTAGAAAAATTAGTGGTTCTCAATTTTGAGTCTCGTACTATGAGATAAATAATTTTTAGTGAAGAGAGGTCGGAACTGTTGGACAGTGAAACAGGGGTAAATTTAATGAATAAACTGTACTAATTGGCTAAACCAAAAATTATAAAATTTTTATAGTAAGAATATATATGAGTCTAGTTTCTGGAAAAATTAACAGATCTTAAATTGGAGTTCTGTAGCTCTAGGTATAAATAATTTAGTGACTGTAACTCAAGAAAATAGCTTAACCTGAAAATGAGTAATTGTGCAATTATGATTGTTTTTCTTTGAGAATCATGTTGACAAATTGTTTATTATTTACGTACTTACTTACTAAGCTTTATGCTTACTCTCTTTTCTTTCCTTTGTCTTGTAGTGTCACCAAGATAGCTCGGGGTTTGGTGATCGTTGGAGATCCATTCACACTATCAACACTCTTTTGGTATTTTGAAAACAATATTTTGGGATTATGGCATGTATAGAAGACTTGGTTATTTTGTTATATGTCATAATTAGTTTGGCTTAAAATGTTGGTCTTCAATATTTAATAACTGCATTTGTATAAGACCATTTATATTGACTAATATTGTTCAAGTTATAGGGTATGGTGATGCATGATTAAGTTTGAAAATTAAATTATTTTATAAAAAGAATTATGTCACGGTTTCATATAATTGCATGTGTCATTTTTCGGTAATGTCTTGTACCCTGTTCCGGCGTAGAACACAGGTAAGGGACGTTACATTTTAACGGTATCAGAGCTATGGTTTAGTCAATTTTTGGATTTACGTAATGTGTGTGAAAGTTTATCTATACATGCCATAAATATACTATGATAGTGTGATGACTCCTGACAATTTAAATTGTGTTTTCATATAGTAAATGGATCCCGACCGAGCTGTAGCTGACGATGTAGAAAGTAATTCGCCGACTCTTGCGCAAGGGACCGCGCTAGCTGAGAGTAGACCTGAGACACTTGATCAGGGAGATGGTGTAACATCCTGAAATAGGGCCTAAACATAATAGTGGTTACAAAATCACAAATTTGAGGTAGAAAAATTTATTTTATTATCATTTTAAGGTCTATAGCATGATTGCATGATTGTGTGAAAATTTCGTTTAGAAATTTTATCGATAGAGGGTTCAATTTGGTATCTAGGACTAAATTACAAAAGTTGAAAAATATGTGTTCTAGTTCACAAAGGTACTAAGTACTTGTGAGTAATGGGTTTTAAAGTGGAGGTCATTGGATAGTAATTAGACCATTATACTATTTTGGACAAAAATACCTAAAGGAAGATAAAACACCATAGTTTTTAATTAAGGGTATTTTGGTCATTTAGTTATTAAAATGAATTAAAAACAAAATTAAAAGCCAATTTTTGTCCATCTTCAACCCCTTGGCCTAATTTCACATGAGGAAGACATAGCTAGGGTTTTTCAAGCTTCCAAGCTCGATTGTAAGTCTGTTTTAGCCCCGTTTTTAATGTTCTTTACGTTTTTGGAGTCCCGGTAACTTGATTAAGCTTATTCTAGCAGTAATTTAACCTAGGGTTTATATTTGGAAAAATACTCATAGGTGAAATGTGTTTATTTTGATGTTTTATGGTAGAATATGGAGCTTTAAATTGTGTTAAACAACTTTTGCTAAGCGATTTTACGTGAAAACGAGTAAAATCACATAATCGGTAAAAATACCTAATGTTCATAAGTACATGTTAGAGTGAGAATTTGATGTTGCCATAGAAGGAAAAAATGATCAGCATGTCTTAAAAAATAAGAAAATAGGATGAAATTTAATTTCCGAGCCTTGGGGCAAAAGTGTAAATATGTAAAAGTTTAGGGGCAAAAATATAATTTTTCCAAAGTTTGAGTCAAGGATTGTTTTAATAAATGTGAGTATTAAGATAAATTTGTTATTATAGATCAAGAAGAACGAAATCCAAAGTTAGACCGGGGGAAAGAAAAAGATAGTGGACTAAATCAATATAGTTGATCGTATTTTGTTTCGAGGTAAGTTTGCAGTAAATAAATGCAATATTCTATTATTCTATGTTAATGTTGTTAATTTCCAGCATGTGTATATTTATTTTATGAAATTATTCAAAGAATACTCAAGCATGAATTAACGGAGAAGTAATTTCAGAAAGTCCCGGTTGAACCTTAGGAATGTGTAGGATATAAATGTCATGACATTAGGGTTTAAGGATACCATGTAAGACCATGCCAAGGCATGGAAATTAGTAAGGTTTCTAAGGCAAGTAAATCATGTAAGACCATGTTAAGACATGACATTGATAAGTTACTATAAGGCAAAGGTCCCATGTAAAACCATGCCAAGGCATGGCATTGGTGAGTTCATAAGGCAAGGATACCATGTAAGACCATGTCAAGACATGGCAATGGTAAGTTTCAAAAGGATACCACGTAAGACCATGACAAGTCATGGCAATGGTAAGTTACCCATGTATCCTTAGTATTCCAAGTGGTTCAACGGGAAAATTTAAAGAGAATATCAAGGTAAGGTAAGGTAAGACGAGTTATACTAAAAAGGTAAGACAAGTTCATGCTAGAAGAGCAAATGTAAGTATGTAATGTTCATGTATGCTTGATAAGGAAAAATGTAAGTAAAATGTATTAATAAATTTGATTAAGTAAGTAAGTATTTGAGTAAGTGAGTAAGTGAAGAAATTTAAAATATGTCTATGACAATTAATGAAGTTGCATTAAGTAGTATCATGCCAAGTAGTAAGGTAATTCTTATGAATGTTGTTAATTATTTGCATGCAAACTTACTAAGCTTAATACCTACCCCCTTTATTTTCCTTCTTTTTATAGTTTTGTCAAGCTAACTCGGGGATCGTAAAGTACGTCGGAGGTCCGGCTCACTATCACCAGGATTATTTTGGTATAGCTAGACGTTCCATTTTGAGTATGGCATGTATAACATCGTAGCCATTTTGTGTGTATGATCTTATGATATGGCTAATGAATGGTATGTAAATGCTTGATAATTATTAGCTATTGGAATGACTAATCAAGGATATGTTTGGTGTTATGTATGCCTAAATGCTAGTTATTCCATAGAAATCATGAAAAAGGTGAAATTAGCTTTAAAATAGTATCAGACAGCAGTAATGACTTGAATTTGTAAAATCACTAAAAATAGTAGAAATGGATTTAGATAGTGAATGAGACATTTAATTAAAGCTTATAGAGCCTGTAACGCCCCAATTTTTGGGATTTTTGGGATTTTTGTGATTTTCAATGAATTTTAGAAATTCTGTGTTTTAACTGTCTGTTGTAGGTCTGAGTATGTTACTGGGCCCTTTAAAAGACCCAAGAGTATATCCAATTCGAGGCAATTTATGAATTTCAGATTTTAGAAAGAGAGGGTTCTAGCGTTTAGGGCTTTTAAATTAAAGATGGTAAAAATAGGGCACAAGGGATCTGTGGTAAATTGGCATGTGACGCCACATAAGGTATAGGGGGAGTGGCGTGTAGATGTCTATGGGGAGCCAAGGTTCGAGCCACAAGGTATGCAAATAGGGTATTTATTTTTGTGAACAAAAAAGGGAGGTGATGGAACTCAAGGGGGAACTCTGTTAGGGGGAGTTTAAGCTAGCAAGGGGATTGAGTAAAGATAAGATAAGGGAGGAAATTTAGGAGCTGATCAAGGAACAAGAGTTGGCCGGTCAAGGGACTTTAGCATGGGAAATTCGCTAGGGCATTTAGTGAGGGGAATTTTGGCTTTTGGAGGGGGTGCCTTTTCTGACAATTCTTTTCTCTTTTTCTCTCTTCTCCTACTCTCTTTTCTTCTTCTTTTCCCTTTTCTTACATAGCCAAACCCTTCCTACCATTCTACTCTTCCATTCCATTCGTTTCTAAGCCTTTATAGCCGATTGCCATAAAAGCCGAAATCTTGAAAGCTTGTTTTTCTTCTGTGCCGATTTCTCCTAGCCAACTTCTTTGATTTTTTCCTTCATCTTTCCTGGCCGAATTTCACACTCTTTAAACCCCAACCTCTATCGACTTCAACTTTGCAAAAAAACCTCCTTATCAAATCATCTTTTATTTCACGAGTTTCAAAAGTCGAAAACACCTTAGTCATTGGGGCATAGCCAAATCTTTAGACCTTTAAAGATTTGATTTACTAAACATTTGAGGATAGATCTGCATGCATCGAAATCGAATAGGAACTAATGTGGAATCGTTGATTGAAGGAACCGATGGTAAGTTTTCAAATCTATTCTTTATTTCGGGTTTTAGAAAAGCTGAAATCTCTAAAGGCTTAGGGAGGCTATCGATTGGGCCCTATGGCTCTAAGGGTTATGACAATTGTTTTATTATGATGTTAGTGTGATCTAGAGGCTGCTGATCGAAGGCTTGGACAAGTGGAACGACTGGATCTAAACCTAGTCGCTAGTTTCGAAAAAAGGCAACTCGTGTGTGGAACTCGCCATCGAACCACTACAAATCAGGTGTGTAACTGACACCCTTTCATAGACTAGATCGGCAAAAGCCGAAAAGCCGAAATGCCGAAAAACTGATATTTTGTGGACTTGCGAGCATGTGAGCGCTCGTGAGATGGTTTGGTTGTTAATCCTGGTAAGCTCAAGTGGTAAGATTGCAGAGTGCACAATTTCGCGCGCTACGATATATTTGGGCTTAATGGGCCGAAAACGGGTTAATGGGCCAATGGGCCCAATTCAGTAAAAATGCTCGGTAAGTGTTTCTGTTAATACGTTAATGGTTGTAATGTGTATGTAAACCCTAAAATATAAATTTTTACCGAAATACCCTTAAGTATGAAAGTTACCATTATACCCCTAGGTGCAAAATTACCATTATACCCCTAGGGTTGATTTTGACTGAAATGCATGATATTCTGGTTCTGTTTGTTATATGCTATGACATGTATATCTGTTGCATGGGATATGGGTTATATTGATGGAGGAAGCGTTCTGGTGGCTCTGCCACAAATATCTATTTCTGGTGGCTCTACCACAAATATCTGTTTCTGGTGGCTCTGCCACAATTATCTGTATCTGGTGACTTTGTCACAATATCTGTTCTGGCAGCCATGCTGCATACTTGTGACGTGTAGACGGATAGGTGGGTCGAGTAGTCTCCCCACATGGTGTAAGGTTGGTACGGGGGTGTATACGGATGGATATGGGATGGGTTTTTCTGTATACATGATATCTGTTCTGTATCTGTTATGAGCCTATGGGCTTCATTCTGAATTCTGTATAGGGCTAAGGCCCAACTTAATCTGTTTTTGTGGTTTGAACTGATCTGGACTATGGTTGGGTTAATTTACACACTGAGTTTCCCAAACTCACCCCTTAACTTTATCCTTGCAGGTAATCCTCAACCATAGTGGACTTGGAGCTGTGAGGGATTTGGAGTGGCCGCACGTACTTCAAACTTGATTCTCTTTTTATAATTTAATTAGTTTTTATTTACATCAATTATTTTGGGTTTAAGTTGTAATAAGGCCGCTTTAATGATTTTTGATGGTTTTTAATATGTTTTACTAGAATAGGTATAATATTATTATCTTAGTCACTGAAATTGATTAGTTTTAGGGCGCATTTTCAAAACAGTAATTGATCTTAAAATATCACGACAACAAAGCAAAAAAAAACATTTTCCAAAGTTAATCACTTTTCTTAAACGGGACTTAAATGAATTGGTTTCCTAAGAACATACACTAAGTTAAGGTGTGGCAATGGTGGTGTGCATGTCTAGGATTGGATTCGAAGGGAGCTTGGTACTTAAGCAGTCCGATGGACTCACCTCCTCTTTTCCGATTTCCTACCTGGTGCACAGCTTCCATTCACTTTAACCTATAATGAAATCATCTTTTGAACACTAAGTACGATTTTTCTGGACTAAGAATAGAAAATGTTTTTAACGTTTCAATGTGGCACGTCGGATCCGGTCATAACGTCTAAGCCGGTTTTGGGGTGTTACATTTAGTGGTATCAGAGCCAAGTTATAACAACTCGGCTGTGGATCGGGTTCAAAATTTTTTTTTGAAAAACTTAGGCTTAAGAAGGGTAGTTTTGGAAATTGTTTTGAAAGTTCTTTCAGAGATATTATACAGGGTATGCATGTCTTAAGGTTCCATCTAGATTTAAGTTTTGGGTTTTTGGAAAATTAATAACCAAAGAGGTGGCACTCCAAATCTCCGGCCCAAGTCTGTAAGTTTTACTCTGAATTTTTCTGAATACTCCTGAATTATCAGCTATATATCTGTACTGAAACCCTATGATACTCTAGTAGGGGTGATATGTGAACTATAGGAACTTTTGATAAGTGGACTAAAGATTGTAGCTAGGTTATGTTTCTGCGAAAAACAAATCCTGAATTACTGTCTGTTCATAAAATATCTGTAATAAATACTGAAATATTTAATGGATGCATAAAATTCGTAATAAGATAATACGATATAAGTATGAGGACAACACGTGGGAAGGGTCGTGGACGTGGCCGAGGTAGTACACGGGTTGAATCTTCGTCCTCAGGGCATATGCCGGCGGCAGATGCACCGGTACCACCAGCAATAGAAGTGGAATCTCATGATCGAGGTGCAGGGGATGATGCCCTATCCCAGGCAATGCTTCGTGTTCTGGAAAGGGTTGCCGGGGCAAGCACGAGTAACGAAATTCGAGGATCTATTTTCAAGCGACTCCGGGCTAATAGAGTGGAGAACTTTAAGGATGTGTCTAGTGTAGCCCCGAATGTGGCTGAGTATTGGTTAGAGGCTACAGAACGGATTATGGACGATTTGGATTGTTTCGTAGAGCAGAAGCTGAAGGGAGCCATAACATTGCTACGGGATGAGGCTTATCAGTGGTGGCTCACCGTGAGAGATGGGACCCCAGCTGACAAGGTGACTTGGGAGCTGTTTAAGACGGTCTTCAAGGAAAAGTATGTTGGGGTGAGTTATGTGGACTCCCGCAGGAAGGAATTTCTGAATCTGGTATAAGGGGTAAGACAAATCACGAGTCACGAGGTGAGTTTCGAGGTGAGAGCCGGTATGCCGTGGGGATAGTCGCTACGGAGTACGAACGTAGTGTACGCTTTGAAGATGGTCTTAGAGATGAACTTAGGGTGCTAATTACTCCGCAGAGGGAGCGTGACTTTGCTGCTTTGGTGGAGAAAGCTAAGATAGCGGAGGAGGTGAAGCGCACCGAAAAACAGAATTTTGAAAAGGATCAAAATTGTTTCCGGAGATATTCAGGACCCTTGGGTGGTGCAAATAGGAATGCTGAAAGGGCAAGAGTGGAAGAGCCAGTTTGAGCGGTTTCGATGAATGCTGTTTGGCCACAAGTTTGTAGGGACTGTGGTAAGGTACATCTGGGTGAGTGTAGGAAACGCTCTGGTGCTTGTTTCCGGTGTGGGTCTATGGAGCATAAAGTCAAAGACTGTCCACAGAAAATAGATCAGGTTTAGGTTGCAGAATAGAGGGTTGCTCAACCAGCGAGAGGTGGACTATAACCATCGAGAGGACGTGGTCAAGGTAGGGGCGGTAACGGAAATGGTCGGGGACGAGGAGCACCTGGCAGGGGTGCCGAAAATGCTGAGGCTCGACAGCCAACGTTGGTGTATGCGGCCCATCGTCGAGAGGAGGGTGATGCACCCGATGTCATAACTGGTACGTTTTTGATTTCTAGCATGCCGTACACTACTTTGATAGATATTGGATCTACTCATTCGTATGTTGCATGTGCCATATCTGGGTCATTGGGTGTGCACTCTGAGGAGGCTGTGAGTGGGGTATCAATACTAAGTCCTTTGGGTAACTCGGTTAGGGTAGACAAACTATATAAAGACGTACCTTTAAAAACTCAAGGTAGGATATTCACTGGTGACTTGATGGAATTGCCGTTTGGGGAATTCAATCTCATCCTGGGGATGGATTGGCTTGTTAAGCACAGGGCAACTTTGGACTGTGCAGCTAAGCGAATGGTGTTAAGAACCGTGGAGGGTGAGGAGGTTATGATGATAGGTGAACGAAAGAATTATTTGTCCAATGTGGTGTTGGCGTTGAGAGCCGAGAAGTGGATTCGTAAGGGCTGTGAGGCGTATTTGACATTTATAAGTCAGTCGGAGATTGGGGGCTTGATGGTGGATAAAGTAAGAACCGTTAAGGAATTTCAAGATGCTTTTCCAGAAGAGCTCTCGGGATTGCCTCCGAACCGGGAAGTCAAGTTTGGAATTGATTTGTTGCCTGGAACGGCACCAGTATCCATCGCACCATACAGGATGGCACCGAAAGAGTTGGTGGAGCTGAAAGCACAGATTCAAGAGTTGTTGGATAGAGGCTTTATTAGGCCGAGTGTGTCTCCGTGGGGAGCACCGGTGTTGTTTGTGAAGAAGAAGGATGGGACGATGCGGATGTGCATCGATTATCTACAGTTGAACAAACTGACGATTAAGAATAAGTACCCTTTGCCAAGAATCGACGACTTGTTCGACCAACTTAGAGGAGCTTCGGTATTTTCCAAGATTGATCTTCGATTTGGATATCATCAATTAAGGGTCAAGGAGGTGGATGTTCATAAGACGACATTCAGGACTTGGTATGGTCATTACGAGTTTTTGGTCATGCCATTTGGGTTGACGAACGCTCCTGCAGCATTTATAGATCTGATAAATCGTGTATTCAACCATTTTTGGATCAATTTGTAGTCGTTTTTATTGACGATATTTTGGTTTATTCTGAAACCGAAGTTAAGCATGATGAGTATCTCCGCATTGTGCTGCAAGTGTTGAGGGAGAAGGAACTTTATGCGAAGTTCAGTAAGTGTGAATTCTGGTTGAGGGAGGTAACCTTCTTAGGTCATGTTGTCTCTGCTGAGGGGATCAAGGTGGACCCTCGAAAGGTTGAAGTGATTCTAGAGTGGAAGCCCCGAGGTCGGTGTCAGAAATTCGTAGTTTCTTGGGTTTGGCAGGGTACTATAGAAGGTTTGTGGAAGGATTTTCTATGTTGGCAGCACCATTGACAAAACTTATAAGGAAAGGAGCACCGTTTGTTTGGACCGAGAAGCAGCAGGAAGCTTTTGAAAAATTGAAGGAAGTTCTGACCGAAGCACCTGTATTGATTCAGTCGGAGTCTGGGAAGGATTTTACCGTGTATAGTGATGCATCACATGTGGGTTTGAGCTGTGTCTTGATGCAAGAGGGTAAGGTGGTGGCCTACGCATCGCGACAGCTTAAGCCTCACGAAGGGAACTTTCCTACCCACGACCTTGAATTGGCAGCAGTAATCTTTGCACTATAGATCTGGAGACACTATCTGTACGGGGAAAAATGTGTCATATACACGGATCATAAGAGTCTCAAGTACTTGCTGACTGAGAAGGAGTTGAATCTGAGGTAGCGAAGATGGACAGAATTGCTTAAGGACTATGATTGTTCGATTAAGTATCACCCAGGGAAGGCTAATGTGGTAGCCGATGCTCTAAGCCGTAGAGCTATATCTGATTTGAGAGCGATGTTTGCTCGTTTGAGTCTATATGATGATGGTAGTCTGTTGGCTGAGTTGCAAGTAAGGCCAGCCTGGGTGGACCAGATTAAGGAAAAGCAATTGAAGGATGAGTCTTTGGTTTCTCGATTTCAACAAGTTAAAAAAGGGGAAACTTCTGAGTTTGGGTTAAACAGTGAAGGAATTCTGTGTTTTCGAGGAAGAGTTTGCATTTCGAAGGACTCTGACTTAAGGCAGTCAATACTGAAAGAAGCTCATGGAGGACTTTGTGCTATGCATCCTGGAGGGAATAAGTTGTATCATGACTTGCGAGAATTGTATTGGTGGCCTGGGCTTAAACGAGAAGTAACTAAGTTTGTGGGGAGGTGTCTGACGTGCGTTGAAACATATGAATCGAATGAATTGCCTATGGTGATTTCGCACATATCTACTTAGAGAAACATGAGAAAAGGGGTGTGAAGCTTATCTTATATATGTATTGAATACCGAGATGTCAGAGCCGAAGCTCGAATCAGTGTCGGTAGTATGTGAGTTCCCAAATGTATTTCCAGAAGAATTGCTTGGGTTGCCTCCGATCAGGGAGATAGAGTTTGCCATTGATTTGTTGCCTAGGACTGGACCGATTTCAATTGCTCTGTATAGAATGGCTCTGATTGAATTGAAAGAATTAAAGGCTCAGTTGCGAGAGTTAACAGATAAGGGGTTTGTGAGACCGAGTTTCTCTCCCTAAGGTGCTCCCGTATTGTTCGTAAAGAAAAAAGACGGATCTATGAGACTTTGTATTGACTACCGACAGCTCAACAAGGTGACTATAAAGAACAAGTATCCGTTGCCGAGAATTGATGATTTGTTCGACTAGTTGAAAGAGGCAACAGTGTTTTCAAAGATAGATTTGAGATCCGGTTACTATCAGTTGAGAGTTAAAGAGTCAGATGTGCCAAAAACTGCTTTCTTGTGATGCCTTTTAGAACGAGGTATGGACAGTATAAATTTGATGAACCAAATCTTTCGTCCATATTTGGATAAGTTTGTGGTTGTGTTCATAGATGACATTTTGATTTATTCTTGAGATAAGTCTGAGCATGCCGAACACTTGAGAACGGTATTACAAATTTTGAGAGAAAAGAAATTGTTTGCTAAATTCAGTAAAATTGAATTTTGGCTTCATGAAGTTGGATTTTTGGGACATCTAGTTTCGGTTGATGGTATTCGGGTTGATCCGAGCAAAGTTTCGATGCTTGTTGATTGGGAACCTTCAAAGAATGTAGCCAAGGTTAGAAGCTTTTTGGGCTTAGTCGAATATTATCGACACTTTGTCGAGGGATTCTCGATGATTACCTCTCCTATGACTAAGTTGCTGTAAAAGAGTGTTGAGAAGTTGTAAGCTCGATTGACAGAAGCACCAGTGTTAGTGCAACCCGAGTCGGGTAAAGAGTTTGTGATCTATAGTGATACGTCATTAACTAGTCTTGGTTGTGTGTTGATGCAAGAAGGTAAAGTGGTAGCTTATGCCTCGAGACAGTTGAAACCACACGAGAAGAATTACCCAACGCACGATTTGGAATTGGCCGCCATTGTTTTTGCTTTGAAAATTTGGCGTCATTATTTGTACCGTGAGAAATGTCAAATCTTCACTGATCACAAAAGTTTGAAGTATCTAATGAATCAAAGGGATTTGAATTTGCGACAATGGAGGTGGCTTGAATTATTAAAAGATTATGAGCTAATGATTGACTATCATCCGGGGAAATCGAATGTAGTCGCAGATGCCTTGAGCAGAAAATCCTTGGTTTCTTTGAGAGCAATGAGTACAAGGTTGGCTATGTATGATGATGGTTCAATTTTGGCTGATTTGAAGGCTAGGCTGTTATTTCTTTAGTAAATTTGTGAAAGTTAGAAGAATGACAGTGATTTGCAAGCCAAGCGAGCTCAATGTGAATCGGGTTGTAACTTAGAATTTCGAATAGGACCAGATGATTGCTTAATGTTCCATGATCGAGTATGTGTACCGAAAGATACTGAGTTGATTCAGAAGATTTTATATGAGGCATACAGTGGTAGTTTGTCAGTTCATCCGGGCATCACAAAAATGTATAATGATTTGAAGAAATTATATTGGTGGCCGGGTATAAAAGAGACATTTCTGAGTTTGTATCAAAGTGTTTGATTTGTCAACAAGTGAAAGCCGAACATCAGGTGCCTTCGGGTTTACTTCAACCAGTGATGGTTCCCGAGTGGAAATGGGACAGAATCACGATGGATTTTGTGACAGGTTTGCCTCTGACTCCAAAAAAGAAAGATGTCGTTTGGGTTGTGGTTGATAGACTGACGAAATTAGCTCACTTTATACCGGTACGTACCGACTACTCACTTGACAAGTTGGTTGAATTGTATATTGCTGAAATTGTGAGATTGCACGGAGTACGTATGTCCATTATTTCGAATAGAGACCTGAGATTTACTTCGAGGTTTTAGAAAAAGTTGCAAGAAGCCTTGGGTACAAAATTGAATTTTAGTACTGCGTTTCATCTGCAAACTGATGGTCAACCTGAAAGGGTAATTCAAATTCTTGAAGACATGCTTCGATGCTGTGTTTTAGAATTCGAAGGTAGTTGGGAGAAATACCTATCACTAGTTGAATTTGCTTACAACAACAGTTTTCAATCGAGTATAAAAATGGCACCTTATAAGGCATTGTATGGCCGCAAGTGCCGAACACCTCTGTATTGGATCGAGCTTAGCGAGAAACAGATTCACGGAGTTGATTTGGTAAAGGAAACCGAAGAGAAAGTAAGAGTAATTCGAGATTGTTTGAAAGTTGCTTCCGATAGAAAGAAATCATATGTCGATTTGAAAAGAAAAGAGATTAAGTTTTAGGTCGAAGATAAAGTATTTTTGAAAGTGTCTCCATGGAAGAAAGTTCTCAGATTTGGCCAAAAAGGCAAGTTGAGTCCACATTTTATTGGGCCGTATGAGGTTATTGAAAGAGTAGGGCCAGTGGCATATCGGTTAGCTTTGCCGACAGAGTTGGAAAAGATCCATAATGTGTTTCATGTGTCAATGGTACGGCTTTATCGTTCCGATTCTTCACATGTGATTCCTCTGGAAAAGATTGAGATTTGACCGGATATGACCTATGATGAGGAACCGATTAAGATTTTGGCTCAGAAAATTAAACAGTTGAGAAATAAAAGTACAGCCTTAGTAAAAGTATTGTGGCAAAGGCATGGAGTAGAGGAGGCTACGTGGGAACCAGAGGGAGCCATGGGGAAACAGTACCCAAACCTCTTTACCGGTAAGATTTTTTGGACGAAAATCCTTAAAAGGGGGAGAGTTGTAACAGTCTGATTTAGGGCCTAAACGGAATAGTGATTTCTAAACCACAAATTCAAAGTAGAAAAATTTATTTCATTATTATTCTAAGTCTATGGTATGAATGCATGATTGTGTGAAAATTTCATTAAGAAATTTTATCAATAAAGGGTCTAATTTGATATTTAGGATTAAATTGCAAAAGTTGCAAAATGTGTGTTCTAGTTCACAAAGGTACTATGTACTTGTGAGTAATGGGTTTTTAAAGTGAAGGTCCTTGGATATTAATTAGACCATTATACTTTGTTTCGACAAAAATACCCAATGAAGGATAAAACACCATAGTTTTTAATGAAGGGCAAATTGGTCATTTGGTAAATAAAAAAATAAATTGGGAAAACAAGCCAAAATTTTATTCATATACATCAAGCTTGGCCGAAACTTGCATGAGTACCATAGCTAGGGTTTTTCCAACTTTCAAGCTCAATAGTAAGTGCATCCTAGCCCCATTTTTAATGTTCTTTACATTTTTGAGATCCTCGTAGCTCGATTTACCTATTTCTATCAATATTTTGAGCTAGGGTTTATATTTAAAATTTTACCCATGGATGAAATGCATGTATTTTGATGTTTTATGGAAGAATATGAATGTTTGAAGTGTGATAAACAACTTTTACTAAGTGATTTTTGATGAAATTGCATAAAAGGACTAGTTTGTAAAAAAGTATAAAATGTGTGTAAGTGTGTGATTTAATGCAAATTGTGGACTTCTATAGTTATGAAAATGGTTTGGCTAGGCCTAAAATACAAGGAAATTGAATAAAAAATTATTTTGCGAGCCTAAGGTCAAAATTGTAATTTTGTGAAACTTTAGGGTTTTTGGGTTAATTGAATAATGTGAGCATTTTAATAAGTCAAATGTGTTATTATAGACCAAGAAATACGTGGAATCAACCTTGATCAGGGAAAGAAAAAGATTATGGACTAAATTGCAAAATTTCTATATTTTGCACCGAAGTAAGTTTGTATGTAAATAATATTTCGATTCTTTTTATGTCATTATCTTTTGTTATTATATGAGATGTGGCTACCTATATAATGATCAAATGATGTAAACTACGAATCAGAATTGACTAAGAACGAGTTAGTAAAATGTTGAACAGTGAAGAATTTCCCAATTGAACCTTCAGAATAGAAAAGATACAAATGATCCATTGTGAGATCACGTCTGTAGTACTAAGTGCAGGCTACTGCGTGTATCAGATGTTAAGTCACGTGTGTAGTACTAAGTGCAGGCTACTACGTGTACCAGATTGATAGGTCGCATGTGTAGTACTAAGTGCAAGCTATTATGTATACCTGTTAACTTCGATCACGTGTGTAGTACTAAGTGCAGGCTACTACGTGTATCAGATGGTTAAGTCACGTGTGTAGTACTAAGTGCAGGCTACTAGATGTACTAGACTGATAGGCCGTATGTGTAGTACTAAGTGCAGGCTACTATGCATACCAGAGAGCTTCGGTTACAATGGTGGTATATGTACAGGCCACCGGGTATCTGTTATTATTCCGATGAGTTCAATGGGAAATTTACTAAGTGAAAATACATATGTACATGACTGTGTGATGAATAAGTGCAGGTGTATCGATGTGAAAGGTTGTGAGCAATGTGCTCGATAGTTGAGCGAATCTTTTGGTAAGATAGAATGGAGTAAGTGAAATTATGTAAAAGTGAAATTTTGTAATAAAATAGTTTTGGACAACAGCAATTGTGTGACTTTGAAAAGTTACCAAAAATGTTATAAATTGAATTAGAGGTTGAATAAGCTATGAAATTAAAGCATAATGAGTTTATTTTCTCAAAAAAGAAATGGTGAAAGCAAAAGAATTTCATATTCTGTGATAATTGGATTTTTGTGAGAAAGGGTCAGAATGATTTTGGAATCCCCTATTCTGATTTGGGGAAATCATTAAAATTGTACAAAAATAATTATGGGTCATAATTTGCATATTTAAATTCCTTAATGAGTCTATTTTCAAGAGGAATTGACGAGGAAAACATCCAAGATCTGTTTTATGAGATAAATAATTTTTAGTGAAGAGAGGTCGGAACTGTCGGACAGTGAAACAAGGGTAAATTCATTGAATAAACTGTACTAATTGGTTAAACCAAAAATGCTGAAAATTTTATGGTAAGAATATATTTAAAAATATAATTAGTTTGGCTTAAAATGTTGGTCTTCAATATTTAATAACTCCATTTGTATAAGACCATTTATATTGACTAATATTGTTCAAGTTATAGGGTATGGTGATGCATGATTAAGTTTGAAAATCAAATTGTTTTATAAAAAAAATATTATGTCACGGTTTCGTATGATTGCATGTTTCATTTTTCGATAAGGTCTCGTACCCTGTTTCGGTGTGGAACACGGGTAAGGGACATTACAAAAACAACAAGACATAAAAAAACCCAAGAAAACTTATTAAGAAATTAAATGGAGATCTTCAATCTTGAAGGAGATCCACTTCTGAAATGAATCTGATGGCGTTCTTCGAGTCTTTGCTTCGTTCTTCTCTACGTACTCCCTTAGGTCCTCTTCTACTATGTATTTATAAACTTTAGAATGCTCAGGAAGCCTAAAAAATGGGTTTTTTTTTGTGTGTTTGGGAAACAGGGAGTGACATCGACACTGGCTGGCACATGGGCGAGTGGCCAGCCCATGTGGCTCACACAGGCATGTGCCCTACCCGTGTGGAAATGCCATGGCCGTGTGGTTCCTAAAGATAGCTCTTTTTATCCGATTTTGGCACTTTTTTCGCTCCTTTCACTTTTCTATGCTCACCTAAGTTTAGAAACATAAATTTAAAGGATTAGGAGCATCAAATTCACTAATTTACATAATAAATCATCTAAAAACGTGTTAATAATGAGATTAAAAACATGTTAATTTTATGGTTTATCAATGATTTTGATAATAAAAATTTTGTTTAAGCCAAATGGTCTCAATGACATCTCTTATTCATGACAATCATCAAATGGGGTTATGGGTATTACAACGTCTATTCACTCAACTTACTTAATGATCACAACCTCTCCCCTACTATGCTGTGCGTCCTCACTCTAACCACCCAAACCTACAACCTTTTCTAAATCGCCTTTGCTATGTTCCACCTCTTTGTCCCTATCTCAACCTAGCTTGACCAAATTTACTCAATCCGGGTTGGAGGTGTTGTGGTAGGGAGAATCCACTATTATTGGTCGATATTACAAGGAGAAGGTTTTGATGACCGAGGTTTTCACTAGGAACAAAGATGGAGAGGAGTTTAAGCATAAAGACATTTGTTAGGTATTTTAAGCTTATTTAGAATGAGATTTTAAGGCTTCGATTTCAACGAAGAAAATGCGATAAATGATTGGATAAGAAACAAAGAACATTTGATTTTCTAAAATCAGGCTAGTTTTAGAGTTATTTCAAATAGGAAAAAAATGGCTCAATGTTTGGTTTCTACTCACAATAGAAACACAACTTCGACAGATTTGATTTTAACATCGAAATAGGGTTCAAAATAGTGGGTCAATAACGATGTCGCGGTCACTATTTCATGATAGCGGAGTTGTTTGGGGTCACTAAATAGTCAAATAGTGGTGTGAAAGAAATTCACACTAATCACGGTGCATAATGGCCACGAAAAGACGTCATTGCAAAAATAGCAACAATAACAAACCAATATTCACCATTATCACCATTCCGTAAAGAAAAAGAAAAAACAAGACCAATCCAAATTTTTTAGTCAAGTAACAGTGGAAGAAGTACAAAAGGAAAAAATTAGCAGCAATAACGTGTCTCAATTTATCATAGCAGTAAAAAACATTAAATAGGATGCTAAAGTTGACTTTTATAGATAAAAAAATACATTCAAATCAAAATAAATTTTTTTAAAAAAGTTAACAAGTTTTATCTCTAAATCCTAAAAGACGGAATTCATCGCTTATCTCAATCTCATTTTTCAAATCTCATACATTCAATCAAAATACAAAAAAAGGAAAAAACCCATCTACAACACCCCTTAAACAATTTGAATTTGAACTCTGTGTATTGGCTTGTTAGTCAGGGTGTTTGCTACCCCAAGTATGGTTTAGGTTCGAGTCGCGTTAATTACATTGCTGTTAGGGTTTTGCCCTCTTATTATAATTCATCAAAAAAAATTGAACCAATTTAAAATTTTAAGTAAGTACCTTATACTTATCTTGATTTATTTATTTTTTATGGTTGAGGCAAAAAAATAAAAGCACACCATGGTTGGTTGCTTAGGCGGTTGGCTTGGTGGTTCTCGAATTCTCTATTATTTTTGGAATTCAAATAATAAGTAAAAGAGAAGAAGATTGAATATACAAATTTGAGAGAAATTGAACCAAAATATGAGTGAAAAAAATTGAATGTCTTGAGGCATGATGAATTCAAAATAGGGAAGAAAGTGAGGTGGGTGAGGGTGTTCACAGTTCGGTTAAAATAGAATTAACCGATCGAATCGATCTAATTAGGTTAATTGATCGGTGGCCAAATTTAGTTCGGTCGGAGGTCGATAAATGATTTTCTAGAATTTTGGTTATCAGTTAATTCGGTTTGAAAGTAGATAATTAACTCAATCAACCAATTAACCAAAATATTTGTTGTTTTCAAGACTTATGTAGTGTTTGGTTGTTAACTTTCAAAACTCATGTATTATTTCTAATGTCTTATTTGTTGTTTTCACCTCCATTTAAAGTTTTTTGAACTATTAAATAAAAGAAAATGAACATTAACAATGTATTTTTTTTATATGCTTTATCCTTATTTTAACCAAAAGACAAAAACATATAAATTTTAGTTAAAATATTTCGATTCAGTTAATTTATTTGAAAAAAACTTCGGTTTGATTAACGGTTAAAGATTTTTACATTTCAAGTAATTCAGTTCAGGTATTGTAAACCGAAAAATATATAGGATTTTTCCACTATAATTCGTCACCTTTTTACTTAAATTTGTTGTTAAAACCAAGTAATTGTTTAATAAGTTAATGAAAATATGAAAATATGAAATTGGGACATAGAAATTATTAAAATGTTATTTTATGCTTTATTATATAGTTTTCATGCAGAAAATGACTTCTTTTATATTAATTTGAGCATATTATATTTTCAAGCTATAAAGTGGGCCATGCATGATTAAATTAAATAATAAAATATAAATTTATATTTAATAATATATTTTAATATATTTCATTAATAAATTGGGTTTTAATTAATTAAGTAAATTGATTAATTAAAGTGGTTAAATTATATTCTTTGGTCCTCTAAAATATCTACTATTGTTGGACAGGTCTGAAAGCTTTATGTTGATTACAAAACCATCCAAATGGAGGACCAAGTCAACCCAAAATTTGGCTGTACGTGGATGTTCATAAATCAAATTTTGGTTTAATTACACAAGGTCCTTAAAGAATTGAAGAAATCGGATAATTACCCGGAGATTTGCAATTGACCGAGTCCTAATCCTGATGATGTTGTGGCACTTAAATCAAGCAAAAATCAGTGACATCCCACAAATCATGGCCGACCACTCTTGGATGAAGTTTCAAATGATGGACACTCCTATTTTTAGCAAACTACCTCCCTTGCCTCACCTATAAATAAGATCCCATTTCTCACTTATCCATCATCCCTCACTCATTCATCATTCACTCCTCGCTCAACTCTCTTAGCTTCCTTTCCCCCTCACGCCTATCATCCTCTTTGCATAAGGATTTTTAAAAAATTAGCCTCTTAAAGAGCCCTTGGTTGGCCACCTCGGAGAGCCATCAGTAAAGGAGCAAAGCGAAGGAACGAAAGAGCCCTCGTCAGTCAGAGTATTGGGTGATAGCCACTTTGATTTGGGTTTAATCTTTCTTTTCTTTAACTTAATTCAAGAATGTTTGCTATGTGTTTACTATTCTTGTTTACAACAATGATAGCTTAATTTAATTTAAGTTAGGATGATTGCTTTGATTAAATAATAATTATTTGATTCATGCTTATAATATTTATGCCTCAATCGATCATGTTTTCAATTAAAATCAAATCTATATTTCATTCATACGTGATTGAAATACAGCTGAGTTAGTTTAGCTATCCTAACCAGACGACGGCTAATGGACACATAATTGAAATGTGCATGCTCAATTTAGATCCTAACCCGATTAAATTTCAAGTTACATAACAACCCTAACCAAGCTTTGTTATCTGCATAGTTTTTAGATTTGTGGGATTAAACTGTTTCAAACCTAACACGTCCCTGTTACCTTACACGAATACTTAGAAACCCTTAGTAAATAAGGATTAGTAAAATGCGTATTTACTAAGTAAAGGATTCCAAAAGGACCTAATATGGTTTCCAAACTCATGAAAGATCGAGTTGCCATGGAATGTTTTTCTGAATATTGATCAGCATGTTGATAATAATTTAAGTTTAATTAAAGTAATTGTCCTAGCTTATTTATGTTATAATTGTTTCTTATTGTGTTAATTCTACTAAAATCTATTTCATTCATATAGTTTGCATACTTAGGATAAATTGCATTAAGGATCATTGCATTTAGTTTCATATACTTAATTTTTCATCACTTCTCAATTATATTGTTTTTATTTATCAAATTATTAATATAATTTACAAATTAAGTGATTTAGCACAAATACAATCCATGTGGAGGCAATAACTCGATACTTACTTATTACTTGATAACGATTGTGTACGCTTGCACAAACCCAAGCGCTACAAGTTTTTAGCACCGTTGTCGGGGATTGTCAACTATTGCTATAGTCATTCTTTGTGAAATTATTTATTTTCAATTTGGTTATTTCTAATAGTACTAACTTATTCTTTTTAATTTTGTGATTTTCTTTTCAAGTGTTTATGAGCATAGATTAGATTATCGATTTACTCCCAGTAGACCTTGAAATTGAGCAAACTTTCAGACAAAGAAGACATGAACGAATAGCTCAAAGACAAGTCGAGATGGACCTTGGAAATCAAAATCAAGATCAAGGTAACGAAGCCGATCATGTACGAAATCCCATCTTCATTACCGATGATAGGGATCGATGCATCAAACAATATGCTGTGCCGCTTTTCAATGAGTTAAATCTAGGAATTAGAAGGCTAGATATTGAGGCAACCCAATTCGAATTGAAACCAGTGATGTTTCAAATGCTACAAACGGTGGGCCAATTTAGTAGTATGCCCACGGAAGATCCACATCTCCACCTTCAATTGTTTATGGAGGTGTGATTCATTTAAGATAGCCAGTGTGACTGAAGACACACTGAGGTTGAAGTTGTTTCCGTACTCGTTGCGAGATCGAGCACAAGCATGGCTCAATTCATTGCCACCAAGCTCCATATCTAAATGGCAAGAATTAGTAGAGTGATTTTTGGTTAAGTATTTCCCGCCTAGCAAAAACGGTAAGTTGAGGAACGAGATCACAACTTTCCAACAATTGGATGACGAGTCTTTGTATGAGGCTTGGGAGCGATTCAAGTAGTTACTTCGTAAGTGTCCTCATCATGGGATTCCTCATTGTATCCAGTTGGTAACATTCTATAATGGTCTCAATGCACATACAAGATTGATAGTAGATGCTTCTGCGAATGGTGCAATTTTGTCTAAGACTTATAATGAGGGTTATGAGATCATTGAGAGGATCACGAGTAATAACTATCAATGGCCAACAAATCGAATAGCTTCAGGAAAACGTGTAGCTGGAGTTCATGAAGTTGACACCTTCACTTCGTTTTCAGATCAGGTATCGTCTATTTCCTCTATGTTAAAGCAATTTACCACTAATAGTGCTAATAATTTTGCAGCTCAGCCACCAAGTCCGTTTGAAGTAGTTTCCAGTGTGTACTGTGGGGAAGATCATTCTTTTGAGAATTGCCCATTGAATCCTGAGTCAGTGTACTATGTGGAGAACCAACACCAAAATAGGAGTGGAGAAGGACCCTCAGTCCAACTTCTATAATCCTTCATGGCGTAATCACCCTAACCTTTCTTGGAGCAACCAAGGAAATGGACTAAACAACAACTTTATGTAGAATAGACTCAACCCATCTCAAGGGTTTAATCAGCAAGCTCCAAAACCACCTCAAGCTGAGGCATCAAATAGTTTGGAGAACTTGTTGAAAGTGTACCTGGCAAAGAATGACGCTTTTATCCAAAGCCAAGCAGCAACACTGAAAAATTTGGAAAACCAAATGGGCCAGTTAGCTACGGAGCTTCGTAATAGACCGCAAGGAACCCTGCCGAGCGATACTGAGAATCCAAGAAATTTGGGTAAAGAGCATATCAAGGTAGTGGCATTGTGAAGTGGTAAAATTCTAGAACCCGGAGTGATTAAGGATAAAGATAAGCTCGTTGAGAAGAATCAACCAGCTGTTGAAATTCCTAAACCAAAGGAATCAGAATCTGCAAAGACTGACAAGGTAAATCCTAACTTAGTGAATCTAGATACTTTAACATCTTCTTTGGATATAGATTTACCTACTCAGAAGAGTTGTCCGGTTCAACCGAAAGTTCCATCACCTTCATATCCGCAAAGATTATAGCAACACAAGCAGAAACAGGAAGTGCAATTCAAGAAGTTTTTGGATGTTCTAAAGCAATTACACATCAATATTCCATTGGTGGAGGCTTCAGAACAAATGCCGAATTATGTGAAGTTTATGAAGGATGTACTACCCAAGAAGAAATGACTGAGTAAGTATGAGACTGTCGCCTTGATAAAGGAGTGCAGTGCGTTCCTGTAGAACAAGTTGCCATCGAAATTGAAGGATCTAGGAAGCTTTATGATACCCTGTAACATTGGTGAATCCTACTATGGTAAAGCTTTGTGTGACTTAGGAGCAAGTATCAACTTGATGCCTAAGTCTATTTTCAAGATGCTATGGATAGGAGAAGTAAGAACTACAACTGTGACACTCCAGCTAGCAGATCGATCTTTAGCATACCCCGAAGGAAAGATCGATGATGTTTTGGTAAGAGTTGATAATTTTTTTCCTGCTGATTTCATTATTCTAGATTTTGAAGCAGATAAAGAAGTGCCAATTATCCTTGGGAGACCTTTCCTAGCCACGGGAAGAATATTAATTGATGTGCAGAAAGGCAAACTCCCCATGCAAGTTCAAGACGATCAGGTAACTTTTAACATTCTTAAAGTGATGAAATTTTTTGATTCGGCAGAAGAGTGTTCAGTTATGTAAGAGATAGAAACCTTGATTTCTATGGAAAGTAATTTTGAATAAGATCCATTGGAGAAAGCCTTAGGGTTGGACCCTTTGGAGGATAAAGAAAGTGAAGAAAACATGGTTCTGATAGAAGCCAATTTGAGAAATTTTATTCAATCTAGATGGTTTGAACCATTGAAGTTAGAAGTCAGAGAATTTGTACAACCCAAATTGTCAATCGAATAACCATCTACACTCGAACTAAAGATACTTCCTTTCCATTTGAAATACGTTTATTTAGGTAACTGTTCCACTTTGCCTGTGATTATTTCAGCAGAACTGACAAAAGATCAAGAAGAGCAACTAATTTCTATTCTAAAGAAATTTAATAAATCAATTGGATGGACCATAGCTGATATTCGAGGTATAAGCCCTTCATTTTGCATGCACAAAATTATTCTAGAGAAAGGTGAAAAAGCTTGAATTGATGGGAAAAAGAGGGTCAATCCTATTATGAAGGAAGTTGTGAGAAAGAAAGTGATCAAATAGCTAGATGCAGGAATCATCTATCCTATTTCAGATAGTTCGTGGTTAAGTTCGGTGCAATGTGTACCGAAGAAAGGTGGAATTACGATTGTTGAGAATGAGCGTAACGAATTGATCCGAACAAGAACTATTACTGGTTGGAGAATTTGTGTTGACTACAGAAAGCTAAATAAAGCCACTCGGAAGGACCATTTTCCATTGCCTTTTATTGATCAGATGTTAGATCGACTGGCAGGTACCAAAGTTACAGTATTTACTGACCATGCGGCCATTAAATACTTGCTCACAAAGAAAGATGCGAAACTAAGGCTAATTCGTTGGATACTTTTACTACAAGAATTTGACCTTGAGATCCAAGATAGAAAATGTGTTGAAAATCAAGTAGTTGATTATCTGTTGAGGTTGGAGCAAGATGAGGTAATTTAATCACATGTGCCTATCAACGAGAATTTCCCAGATGAGCACTTATTTGAGGTGAGTCGAATTCATGAATCACCTTGGTTTGCTGATTTTGCCAATTATCTTGCATGTGGAATAATTCCTCAAGAAATGACATACCAACAAAGGAAGAAATTCCTTCATGATAGTCGATATTATTTCTAGGAGGACCCGTTCTTGTTTAAAAAATGTGCAAATAATATAATTTGAAAGTGTGTAGCTGAAAGTGAGATTGCTGAGATCTTATATCATTGCCATTCATCTCCAAGTGGGGGATACTTTGTGTAACAATCTGATTTAGACCCTAATCGAAATGGTAGTTTTGGGACCATGAATCCGAGTCAAAAAAATATTTAAATATTATTTTTCATGTTTATTATATATGAATTTGCATGTGTGAAATTTTCGTATGAAAATTTAATTGTTTGTGTGCTTAGTTAAATAAAAAAGGGCTTAATCGCGTAAAATGAAAACTTGATAGTTTAATTCATAAAGGTTGATTTGTTAGTGGCTTTTTAATATGGGGTGTTTATGTTGCAAATTACCCATGATAGTATACATTGGACGGTTGTAGCCTTATTAAACTATGGTTTATTATTTTATTATAAAGGTTATTAAAATAAATTATGAAATATTATGAATTATAATAAAACAAAATTTAAAAGACATGCATTATATACATGTTTTTGGCCAAACCTTAAGAAAATAAAAGAAGTTAAAAGCTTTTGAAATTTCAGCACTTTGGAGGCTTAATTCAAGGTTAGTTTTCATTTGGTTTTTGATAATTTTTACATTTTTTAGATCGTTGCTTCGAACACTCCCCGACCCATGCTTGAATTTTTTATTTCAGTGATTATTTTGAGTTATGCCATTGATGAATATTTGTGTTTTGTGATGTTTGATGATGAAATATCAAAAATATGTTTTAGATTAACATGTTTTCTATTAGAGTTTTTGATGATTTTGAGTTATTAGGACTAAATTACAAAAATAATAAATTGAAGGATTAAAATGCAAATAAATGAAATATATGGATTAGTATAGGCATAAGGAAGATTCGACCTAACTATGATGTGGTGAGATTTTGAGTATTTTGTGTTTTATGCATTT
The DNA here is from genome assembly GCA_025698465.1 of Gossypium longicalyx. Taxonomy (NCBI): domain Eukaryota; kingdom Viridiplantae; phylum Streptophyta; class Magnoliopsida; order Malvales; family Malvaceae; genus Gossypium; species Gossypium longicalyx. The sequence goes on from CM047006.1 coordinate 33,328,213, forward strand.
AGGACTAATTTGTAAAATTATGAAATATCAGGGGTAAAATGGTAATTTGCCAATTTATTTGTTGTTGAATTAAATTGAATTAAATTGTGTTTAAATGAGGTTAATTTGAAATTATACAGATCAAGAACAAAGGAAATCGAACTTGGATCGGGGAAAAACAAAAATAGTCGAATAGCTGATTTGTAACGTCCGTCGATATCCGAGGTAAGTCTTTAAGTAATTAAACATGGTTTATTTTGAACATAGAATGTTTTACTGTGATGATTCAAATTTTATAATCTATTAGTAAAATAGCCGAATGTGATGTATCATTGAATTTTGTGGTTGAGTTTCATTCGACTGATTTAAAACCTCTAAAAGTGTGTACGTGTTACATGGAATATTGTACAATTCGATATATGAAATTTTGTGGAACGATTCTATAATTGTGATATTCGGGCTTTAAGCCTAGCAAGCCTTGTGTTGGTGACTTTGGTCGGGCTTTGTGCCTAGCAAGCTTAGTGCCAGTGAATAAATATCAGACCTTGGGTCTAGCAGGCCTTGTGTCGGTGTGTGATTCAAGCTTATGCCTAGTAGGTTTTATGCCGGTGATTTATTTCAAGTCTATATCTATAAGACTTTACATCTATGTGGAAATTGAGCAAGTAAGTTGATTTAAATGACTTTTATATTCGGTCACATAGGTAAGTACATGTGAGCTTGTATTGAACTTGTATACTTGCCTGCATGTGAGGTTATATTGAACTTGAGTATTCGATTACATGTGAGATTATATTGAACTTGCATATTCGGTTATATATGAAGTTATCTTAAATGTGCATATTCGGCCATATGTGATGTTCTATATAATTCGAACTTTAGGTTACATGTGATGTTTTATTTAACTTTTATAATCGGCTACATGTGATGATATAGTGAACCTTGTGTATTCGGCCATACATGTAAGTTTCTATTTAGTGATATATATATGTTTGATATTGAACATTCGGCCAAGGTAACTTATTGTGTTAAAGTATAACATTATTGATATAATTCGGTTTGTTTGAATATTTTGATTATTCATTGAGTTGTTTAATTTGCTTAAGGCTTACTAAGCTAAGTTAGCTTACTCTGTGTGTTTTTGTTACTTTGTTTTATAGATTTTGGTTGTAAGTTACAAGCTCGGGGATCATTATCGAAGTCATCCACACTATCGTTAACTTTCGGTACTTTTAAAAGTCTATTTTCAAACTTATGGCATGTATAGGCTAATACGTATTGTGTTCGACCTTGAATATGTATAACTTTAGCCATGCGAAAATGGCTTAATTTCTATGATAAATTCGCTCATATTTTGGTTATTGTTTGAGCTCACTTTTAGTTGATATGTTATATATATTATATATGAATGATATATGTGATATATGTTGTATGTCTGAAAATGGTTTAATGATGTTAGTAAATTTGGAAGTGGTTGATATAATGATCATCGTATATATAAAAATTTCATGGTATAGTTAATTGTTTCGGTTAAGGTTTTTGCTTAGGTAAAATATATTTGAATGATGTGTTTAGAAAAAGTAACTTATCGGATGTTTATACATGTTTTCATGTACGGATGTATATTTGTTTTGATGAAATAAAGTTGAAAGGAAAATGATGATAGGTATGTACCTATTCGGTTAATGAGATGAAAATTGACCAAATGAATAGTGATTTGTGCAATAATACACTATGGAAATTATATGAATTTTAGTAAGATGTTAATTTTATGTATATATATATACATGTACATATTTGTGTGTTCGAATGATGCTTGTCATAATAGTTTGGTTTATAATGAAAGTATATGCGTATGTTTATATTTGTTAATGAAAATGTGATTATTTGAATGGTATAGATTCGGTTGAATTTTGAGGTATGATTCGTAAATGCAATATGATTAATAAAGTATGTTTAATATTTAATTTGCTATGTGCTTAATATATATATGAGTATGACTTGTATGAATATGTGAATGCATTTTGTTTTTGTTCAGTAATGCCTCGTAACCCTAGTTCGGCGACAAATACGGGTTAGGGGTGTTACACTTTGGTGGTGCACGTACTGCAGCAAGGATTTTGCAAGCAGGTTTCTTTTGGCCTACACTATTTAAAGATTCTTATGTTTATGTGAAGAACTTCGATAATTGCCAAATAACCAGAAATATATCACGGAGGAATAAAATACCCTTAACAAATATTTTGGAGATTGAATTATTCCAGTATGAGGCATTGACTTCTTAGGACCGTTTCCCTCTTCGTATGGGAACAAATACATCTTAGTTGTTGTGGATTATGTATCCAAGTGGGTTGAAGCTAAAGCATACCTTACAAATGATGCTAAGGTAGTCATGCGATTCCTACATAAGCATGTGTTTACACGATTTGGGACACCAAGAGCTATTATTAGTGATGAAGGTTCTCACTTTGTGAACAAATGACTTAGGTGGTTTCTTGAAAAATATGATGTCAAGCATAAGATTGCTACTACCTATCACCCTCAGTCTAATGGGCAAGTTGAAAGAGTGAACCATGAAATCAAAGGTATCCTTGAAAAGGTAGTACGCCCTAGTAGAAAAGATTGTCTCGAAGGCTTGATGATGCATTATGGGTTGGTCTCGAAGGCTCGATGATGCATTATGGTCCTATCGAACATCATTTAAGACACTGTTAGGAATGACTCCTTATCAGTTGGTTTTTGGGAAGGCATGCCATTTGCCATTAGAGTTGGAAAATAGAGCTCACTGGGCTTTGAAGAAGTTGAATTTTGATCTTAAGCAAGCCGGTGAGAGAAGGATGTTACAACTGGATGAGTTGGAAGAGTTGAGGTTGTTTTCCTATGAGAATGCCAAAATGTGTAAAGAAAGATAAAAAAAAATATGGCATGATAGTCATATACGACCTCACGAGTTTAAAGAAGGCCAGAAGGTTTTGTTGTTTAATTCAAGGCTAAAGTTATTTCCTGGGAAGCTAAAATCCCGATGGAAAGGATCTTAAACCATCTATCGAGTTTATCCTTATGGAGCTATTGAATTATATGACAATTATGGAGGTACATTTAAAGTTAATGGTCAACGTCTCAAGCATTATTGGGATGGTGACATTGAGCGAGTTGAATCCTCGTTCAAATTAACAGACCCTTGATTTTTTATGAACTCATTTTGCAAATAAATAAATAATTAGAATTTATTTTCTTAATTTAGTACATTTAATTAATTCTGTCTAAGGAGATTGGAACTTAAGCGGGACCATTGTGACCTCTTCAACCTTTCTTGGGAATTAATTTAATGTAATTTGTTAAGAAGAAATTTTCTAATTAAGATTTAAATTTTTTTTTCTCTTTCTAGTTTAATTTATTTTGTTTAATTTAAAATGTTTATATTAATAAAGGGGGTCAAATTTGGCCCAAGTACTTATCAGTTTCTCTTTGTTGAATAAGTTTGTAAATATAGTCTGAATTTGTGGCCCAAGACAGCAGATAGGAGGGAAAAATCCACACCTATTGCCGCCACTTTCATTGCTTGCTGCCCAAGTAACCTTAATGTTGCTAAATTTTTGCTACATGTTGCCCTAGTTTTCCCTATATAAACCCTTCTTCATTCTACTAATTTTTATATCCCTTAAAGCAATTTGCTTAACCCTAAAAATCCCTAAAATTTCTTCTTGCGCCGCTAGCCTCAAATCTCGAAAGAAAACCTTATTCCATTTCTTTTCTTTTATCGAAACCACCTAGTGCCGTCGCAAGAGAATCACCAGAGCATCAACATCGCTGCCACACGTAGCCGCTATCGCTGCCGCACACCACCATTGCTGTCGCACGTTACCTTCGCAGCCACAACCTCTTCGCCATTACAAGGTTCGCCGAAGCAAATCCTACCCACTTATCGATTTATCTTCTTCCCCTATAAGCAGAACTTTGCCAAATTTTCAAGAAAATAAAATGTCTCACAAAAAAACTAGATCGTCGAAAACTACTCCTGAAAACCTGATTGTGATTGATGAAGAAGTAAAAGAGAGATTTGATTCAATTATCAAGCATCAACCTATGATGCCGGAAAATGGTTTTAATTTGAAGAGTAATGATTTTATGGTTGTCTCTGTGCCAATCAGAAAGACAATCAATGCTCTCAAGTGGGAACGATTTAGTGATGCTCATTCACTTCCCGATGATGAACTAGTCCGAGAGTTCTATGTAAGTTTGACCACACAAGATGCTACTGAGGTCATCGTTCAGAAGAAAAAGGTACCTCTTACTTCTGAGTCCATCAATGATTTGTTTAACTTACCTGATGTTGAAGAAGATGAGTACTATCCTATAATAAACAACATAAATTGGGATTTTCTTCAACAAGTACTTGATGTTATGACAAATTCAGGATCCCAATGGATTATAAGAAAGTATGGGAGCCATTCTTGCTGAAGGGAATACCTAAAACCAGTAGCAAATGCATGGTTTTATTTTGTTCGCTATAGTTTTATGCCTATCTCACATAGTTCCACCATCTCGATGGAACGAATGCTCTTTTTATATGTAATCTTGACAGAATAGTCCATTAATGTTGGGAAAATTATTCTTAAGGAGATTTATGACTGTGCTAAAAAGAAGATAGGAAGTGCTTATTTTCCTTCATTAATCACTTCACTTTGCTTAAGGGCCCGTGTTAAAACACAAGCGAATTTGAAGGGGCAATATGTCCAAGGGTGCATTACAAGTCATGATCTTGAAAGGTTAGTAGAGAAGGTGCTTAAGCTGAATCAAGGTGAGCAAGAAGAACCAACTGAGCTAGATACTGAGGAGTCAACAAATGAAACTAAAACTGAATCAGTTACAAACACTGAAGAAGAAGAATCTGATAAGGAACCAAACAGTCCTAAACGAGTTGAAGGATCTAAAAACCCTGAACCAAGGGTTGAGCCAGAAGAAGAACTAGTCAAGCTAAGTGTTGAACCCGAATATACAACTCCCATGCCAACTTCTACAAGTACTTCAAGGAAATTGGAGTTGTCAATTTTGATGGATATGTGCAAGTTCATGCACAATCAACAACAAACTTACTAGAAATATGCAAAAATTAGAGATGGCTCAATTCGAAATTATTTTAAGAATATCTCTAATACTTTTGTTCTTGAGTTCCCAGATGCTATCTTTGAGATATGGATGGAAGATATTGACGATGTAAATGAGGGATGGAGCTAAAAAAGACAAGGGGAATGTGTCAGAAAAATAAAATGAGGGATTCTTGTCTTTTTATTTATTTATTTTAGGTTTTTAGGAATTTGTTTCTTTAGTAACTAGGATTTAATTTCTGCAAAATAAAGCATAGCAAGCATGAATAAATGCTTCTTTAAAAAGAAAAAAGACTAAGTGATGTGGTAATGGGAATGAACATGTCTAGGATTGGATTATGAGGAAAAACTTGGTATTTAAGCAGTCTTAATGACTCACCTCTCTTTCTTTTTAACCCCTACCTGGTGTTCAATTTTCATTCATTACTTTGTTCTTGCAATGAGGACATTGCTTCTTTTTAAAGGGGGTAAGGCAGATAAATTGCTCAAACTTTTAAATTTTTTTCAAGTATGTTTCAAATCATTTCTTTTTTGAGTATGTTTTAATAAATGAATGTTTAGAGAAATTCTTTGTTAATGAGATATTTTGTATGCAAGTATGAATGATGATTTTATCTGAGTGAAAGTATGTTATCATGAAGAATGAAATGCTTGTATGATCTTAGCCTTAGTAATGTTTGCCATAAAAACTTAGTTTTTCTTTTGAGATTAGACATGCATGAAGGTTTATATCTTTAGAATTGACTTAGTAACTTTCTTGAGGCGAAATCCTAGGGGACATAAAAATCTAAAATGATATAGGCACTATTTCTTTGGATTGTTTGAGACTTTTCAAGCCAACCCTATGATATTTGACCCTTGAAACTGAAATTTTGAGCTTAAAAGCCTGTTTATTGCAATGAACCTACATTATAAGCCACATTACCATCTTTTAAAGTTATCCTGATTTTGTGCACCTATCTTAACTAAATTTGTCTTGGTAATCAACATTTGAGGAAGTTTTCATTAAGATGTATGTGCTCATGCTTAAAAAAAAGTGAAGAAAAGTTTGCTCAGTCTCTAAAAAGGAAAAATGTCTGAGCTTGTAACACCCCTAACCTATATCCGTCGCCGGACTAGGGTTAAGAGGCATTACCGAACATATCGAAATATTTTGCATTCATTTCACAATCATCATAGTATCATAGTCACACATCATTACAGAGTCCCTTATATAGGTCAACGAGACCTTCAACATGCTTTAGAAAAGGGTCGAGACTAAACCAGGCACATACAATTTTTTTTTTTAAACTTAAACATTTTTTAAAGTTATAAAGGTTACACGTCCGTGTGAATAGATTGTGTCCCTCACACGGCATTAGACATGCCCGTGTGTCTAGGCCGTGGCAAAACAAGGCATACATACTGACTTGTCCATACGGCCACAAGATATGCCCATGTGCCAGGCCATGTGAAAATTAGGGAGGCTACTGACTTGAGTTACACGGCCAGTCACACTCTCGTGTGTCTAGCCTGTACTCGAAACTGACTTGGCCACACGACCTAGCACACGCCCGTATGTGCCACCATGTGGTCTACCCAGGCTTATTTTGAAATGGTCCTCAAGCAACATGGCTGAGACATACGCCCATGTCCCTACCTGTGTGGGCAAAAAATAGGCCATCTACAAGGCCAATTTGCCACCCATTTTGGGTCCACTCTACAAGCATCCAAACCAAAACATTTCATACCAAATTTTCAACCAATTCAAAACCAAAACATACACCATTCAAACCATATCATCATCAACATATTTAATGCTTGCATTTCTCACCAAATCATGCCAAATCATAAGTTCATACCAAAACATATGTTTCATAACCTCAAAACACTTCCTTCAATCTCATACCATGAACTTACCAATTCTTAAAATAAGCACATATCATAAACTTACCAAATTGACAATTACTATTAGCCATCCAAAAACACATCACATTGGCAATATTGCATCACATAGTTATTACTCAAAAGTCATACATAAATGCAACCAAAACCAAGCCATATCACATGGTTAGATATACATTTCACTAAACATATTCAAATACTTCTAACCTATACATGTCATACTTCAATATACATATTTTCAAAAAATACCAAAATAGAGTTCGATAGTGTGGTGATGATCCTCGATGATCTCCGAGCTCTAGATAGCTTCGATATCTAAAAACATTTCAAAACACACACAAAGTAAGCTTTCAAAAGCTTAGTAAGCCATATACAAATAAACCTATCACAAACCACAATTATAAATATCACATGGTTAGATATACATTTCACTAAACATATTCAAATACTTCTAACCTATACATGTCATACTTCAATATACATATTTTCAAAAAATACCAAAATAGAGTTTGATAGTGTGGTGATGATCCTCGATGATCTCCGAGCTCTAGATAGCTTCGATATCTAAAAACATTTGAAAACACACACAAAGTAAGCTTTCAAAAGCTTAGTAAGCCATATACAAATAAACCTATCACAAATCACAATTATAAATATCACATGGTTAGATATACATTTCACTAAACATATTCAAATACTTCTAACCTATACATGTCATACTTCAATATACATATTTTCAAAAAATACCAAAATAGAGTTCGATAGTGTGGTGATGATCCTCGATGATCTCCGAGCTCTAGATAGCTTCGATATCTAAAAACATTTGAAAACACATACAAAGTAAGCTTTCAAAAGCTTAGTAAGCCATATACAAAAAACCTATCACAAATCACAATTATAAACCAAATCATTCACCTAGCTCATAGCAAATCATAACCACATATCTATAATTCTCATATTGTTCATTTGAGCATAACTCACTTTTGCTTAACTCATTTCAGTCTCATATACTTTATACATATTTCATAAGTCCATATACAATCATATACTTACCTTTCATTCTCAATCATTATATACATTTCAAATGTACCTGAATCGGATTCATATTCACATAGTTATTCGTTTCTCGAAATGCTCGTTGAACCGTTCGGAATCATTAAGGATACTTGGATAGCTCAGAAAGCTCGTACAATGCCAACATCCTAGACGTGGTCTTACATGTAATCAAATATCAATGCCACTGTCCCAAACAGGGTCTTACTTGAAATCAAATATGATGCCGATATCCCAGACATGGTCTTACACATAAATCATAAGTTGATGCCAATGTCCCAGACGTGGTCTTACATGAAAACACATATCGGATCCTATGTCATGACATATGTATCCTAACTATTCCTATGGTTCGTACGGAGCTTTTCAAACGTCGTCACATTATCAAAACTTTTTAGGATTTCACATATTCAGCTCTCAAATTCATTCAACACAATTCAAATATAACATAAGCAAGTAATAATTCAATTCAAACACGCTTATTTGTATATCAACTTACCTCGTACAGAAATGAACAGAAACGAGCAACTATTTAACGACTATCGTTTTCCCCCGATCTAATTCTGTTTTCTTTAGTTCTTGATCTAAACACATTTAAATTTGACTTATTCAATCTCTAATTTATTCAAATCAATCCATAAACACATATTTAGGGCATTTTATAAATTATCCCTCACATTTTCACATTTTAACACTTTAGTCCCTAATTCACAAAATCACAAAATATACAAAATTTCCTTTTTCACATACTTGGCTGAATATTCATAGTGTTCATGTAAGCCCACATATTTCATTTATTTAACATTTTAGTCCCTCAAAATCTCATTTTTACAATTTAACCCAAATTACTCAAATTCATCAAAAGTTCAAAGACAAAATATATTAACCCAATACATATATTTCATTTTCCATCAAATAACTTCACAAAGCTTACAATTTATTCAATGGCATAACTCAAAATCATCAAAAAAAATAGAAATTGAGACATGGACTTGATAGAACACTAAGCAACAATCACAAAAACGTAGAAATTAGCAAAAACCGATAAAAAAAACACATACCTAATTGATGCTTGCAAGTGTTGAATGTTTGAAGACTTTAAAACCCTATTTTCATTCTTCAATTTCGGCTAAATGAAGAAAAATAGCCTTATTTTCATGCTTTTGTTTTATTAATCAACATTATTAATTAGTTTACCATTTTACCCTTGCATTAAAACATTAATAAACCATTATATAATGTCCATCTAAGTCATTTAATGCATGCCATGGTCAAATAACCACATAAGAACCTCACAAATAATAAGCCATATCAATTAGGCACACTTAACATATAGTATGTAACTTTTACATTTTATGCGATTAGATCCTTTTTGCAAATTAAGCACACAAATAATAAAATTTTCTTACGAAACTTTCACACATGCTTAAGCACATACTGTAAACACGGAAAATAATATTAAAATATTTTTTGACTGGATTTGTGGTCTCGAAACCACTATTCCGACTAGGGTCTAAACTGGGCTGTTACAAAGCTTGAGTTCAAAATAAGTTTGGGGGTGTTCCAAAGGTTCACTTAAAGAAAAAGGTTGTATTACGAGAAAACCAAGACAAAGTTAAAGGTTAAGATTTTTAAAATCGAAATGTCTCATCTCTTAAAATCCCTACCTTTAACCAAGCTCCATTACAACTTTATAAAAGACCGATTGATGTGATGATTATGTCACCTACATTAGTGGAGAGGAAGTCCTAAGTTCAACATATGAAGATAATAAATAAGTCTTATGATTGTTTTGCTTGATTGAGGAGAAATTTTGTTGAATGAAGAATGTTATCTATGGCTATGACATATATACATACTATGATTCATGTTGGCATATCTTGAATCTTAGTATAAAATTTTCAAAATGTTTGCGTATGATTTACTTGTTAATAAAGAAGATCTATGAGCATGAATTTATTAATACATGATTATGGGGCAAGGACTGATGCTGCTTACATTTTTAGCAATTTTGCTTTAGCGAGACCTTGTGCTATGCATGAACATTACTCGAGACGAGCAATGATTTAAGTTTGGGGGTGTGTAAACTGAAAAGTATATCAGAATTTTCCTATATAATTCGTCACCTTTTTACTTAAATTTGTTGTTAAAACCAATTAATTGTTTAATAAGTTAATGAAATATATGAAAACATGAAATTGGGACATAGAAATTATTAAAATGTGATTTTATGCTTTATTATATAGTTTTCATGCAGAAAATGGCTTCTTTTATATTAATTTGAGCATATGATATTTTCAAGCTATAAAGTGGGCCATGCATGATTAACTTAAATAATAAAATATAAAGTTATATTTAATAATATATTTTAATATATTTCATTAATAAACTGGGTTTTAATAATTAAGTAAATTGATTAATTAAAGTGGTTAAATTATATTCTTTGGTCCTCTAAATTATCTGCTATTGTTGGACAGGTCTAAAAGCTTTATGTTGATTACAAAACCATCCAAATGGAGGACCAAGTCAACCCAAAATTTGGCTGTTCGTGGATGTTCATAAATCAAATTTTGGTTTAATTACACAAGGTCCTTAAAGAATTGAAGAAATCGGATAATTACCCGAAGATTTGCAATTGACCGAGTCCTAATCCTGATGATGTTGTGGCACTTAAATCAAGCAAAAATCAGTGACACTCCCACAAATCATGGCCAGCCACTCTTGGATGAAGTTTCAAATGATGGACACTCCTATTTTTAGCAAACTACCTCCCTTGCCTTACCTATAAATAAGACCCCATTTCTCACTTATCCATCATCCCTCATTCATTCATCATTCTCTCCTCTCTCAACTCTCTTAGCTTTCTTTCCCCCTCACTGTAATATCCCGAATTAGGGCCTAATCGGAATAGTGGTTTCATGACCACAAATCTGAGATAGAAATAATTATTTTATAATTATTTTGAGGTTTATGATATGATTTCATAATTCTGTGAAGATTTCGTGAAGAACTTTTTGGCATAACGAGTTTAATTTAAAGTTAGGGACTAAATCGAATAAGTTGCAAAACTTGCATTCTAGAAGTTTCTAGTATGAAATTGCTTTGAAATATTATTTAGGAGGTCTTAAATAGCAATTTGACCAATTTTAAGTTCATGGACAAAATTAGGACATGGAAGGAATTTTTGAAAGTTTAGTAAGGAGGGGCATTTTGGTCATTTGGATATTAAATGAAATAAAATAGGAAAAATAACACAAAATGGTCATCTTCTTCATATGGTTGCTGCCAAATTTTACTCTCTCCATAGCTAGGGTTTCTTCAACTTTCAAGCTTCATAGTAAGTGATTCCAAGCCCCGTTTTTAATAATTTTTACGTTTTTGAGATCCCGGTAGCTCGATTTAGCTTATGCTAGCAATATTTAACCTAGGGTTCATATTTGGAAAAATACCCATAGGTGAAATTTGTGTATTTTGATGTTTTATGATAGAATATGAGGTTTTAAATTATGCTAGACAACTTGTGCTACTCGGTTTTAAGTGAAAACGAGAAAAAGGGCTTAATCGGTAAAAATACCTAATAGTCATAAGTACATGTTAGAGTGTGAAATTGATGCTGCCATAGAAGGGAAAATTGATCAGCATGTCATAAAACATAAGAAAATAGGATGAAGTTTAATTCCCGAGCCTAGGGGCAAAAGTGTAATTATGCAAAAGTTTAGGGGCAAAAATGTAATTTTGCCAAAGTTTGTATTAAATGCTGTTTTGATGAATGTATGTATTAAATAAGATTAATTTGGCATTATAGATCAAGAGAAACGAGATTCAAGTCGCGATCGAAGGAAAAACAAAGTTTACGAAGAATAGGCTCGATTGCTAATAATTTTATATCGAGGTAAGTTCATGTGTAAATGTAGTAACATAATTGTCATTTTAAGTAATTTAATGTTATTTATGTGATATGATGATTAATATCATGAAATATTATGCTTTATGGTTATTATTGAATAATATGTAAATTATGAATTGCTACCGAGTATCGGTTTCGATGTTCTGTGGAAGACGGCAAAGATGTGTAATCGAGGAAAAAGCCCGTTTGAACATTGGGAATAGATTAGAATACAAGTGACATGTCACTAGGATGGTTGGGCATCCGAACTCGTTGAGTTGAGTCCGAGTTCACTTATGGATGCAAATGTCCGAACTCGTTGAGTTGAGTCCGAGTTCGTGAGATGTAACTAGGCATCCGAGCTCGTTGAGTTGAGTCCGAGTTCACTTATGGATGCGAACGCCTGAGCTCATTGAGTTGAGTCCGAGTTCGCTTATGGGCGGGTTACATGGTAGATTGGCTACATATGTGGCACTTATGTACAAACTTTCCGTGTATTCGAATTATATTCCGATGTGTTCAACAGGTGGATCTTAAGAAAATAAGGAGAATGCTTAAAACGAAGGTGACATGTTGGTAAGTGTGGTAAATGAGAAAATTTGACAGGTATGTGCTTAAACCCTCGGGTTGAAAACTTGGTAAGATGAAATCGTAGAAAGATATTAAATGTAAATGATGTTTTATGTGGGATTGTGTGATTATGTTACATACTATTTGCATGTGAACTTACTAAGCATTTATGCTTACTCCTTCCTTTTCTTTCATTGTAGTTTTGACAAACCGGCTTGAAAATCGGGATAGGTCGAAGACTCGTTCACACTATCCGAAGGCCTAAATTGGTAAAATGGCTTGTGTATCTTGAATGTGGCATGTATGGCAAAATACTCACTTTGTGTAAATGATCTTATGATATGATTATGCTTTGGCAAGAAAAGAGTTTGTGAATGATTAGCCATTGGAATGGCCAATCTAAATCATATTTGATACCATGTATGTTTATAATGCTATTTAGTCCATGAAAATTTATAGTAAAGTAAAATTTTCTATAAAACAGAATATTGTTGCAGCAATGACGTGAATTTGAAAAATCACTAAAAATAGTAGAAATGGACTTAAATGATGAATAAGTTATAGAATCGAAGCTTAATGAGTCTATTTTCATATGGATTGAGCAAAACATGTATATGAATTATAATTTATGAGACATTTGAATTTTTGTGAAACAGGGCCAGAGTGATTTCTGGATCCCCTGTTCTGACTTTGGAAATTCACCATAAATTGTATAAAAATAATTAGAAGTCATACTTTATATGTTAATATTTATTATTGAGTCTAGTTTTAAGATAAATAAACATCATAGTCATATGAATTTTGTACAGAGAGAAATATAGTTCGTAGTAAACAGAGGTCAGTCTAGTGTCCTAAAACAGGGGTAACTTTAACTAATAAACTGTACTAATTGGCCCAACCAAAAATTCTAGAAAAAATTAGTAAATAGGTATATGAGTCTAGATTTAGGGAAAATTTACGGATCTTGATTTTTAGTTTCGTAACTCGAGATATAATTTTTCTTGTAACTGTGACGCAAGTAGCTAGAAAGCTGTGAATGTAGAGACAAATGATCCAAAGTTCTTAAAATGTTAAATTAAGTCTAGTAACTCCTTATACTTGACTCCGGTGACGGTCTCGGGTAAGGGGGCGTTACATTTAGTGATATCAGAGCAGGTTTAGTCAGTTCTCGGACTACGTGTTGTATGTACGGATTTTGCTATACATGTCATATGTATAAATTGTGATAGTGTGACGACTTCTGACCTTTTTAAATAATTTTTTTATATAGTAAATGGATCCTGATCTAGCTGTGGCAGATGAAGTAGAGAGTAATGCGCCAGCTCCGGCTGAAGGGGCAGCGCCGACTGAAAATCCACCTCTTACTGTTGGTCAGGGAGGAGGAGAAAGGGATCGAAAAGCCTTTCTCCAAATGATGAATGCTTGGTATACAGAGTTCGTTCGTACGAACCCTAATGCACAACCTCCCCCACCTCCCCCGATTCCTCAACCTGTACCCCCAATGCCTCAAGGTGTGGATTTGATGAAATTTCATAGAACTCTAGTTGACAGAATTCGCAAGCAAGGGGCCGAAGAATTCAGGGCAAATATTGATGATGATGCCGAGAAAACAGAGTTTTGGCTCGAGAATTCTATTAGAGTATTTGATGAATTGTCGTGTACACCTGAAGAATGCTTGAAATGTGCTATATCATTGTTGAGGGATTCAACTTATCATTGGTGGAAGACATTGACTTCAGTAGTACCGAAAGTGAAAGTAACTTGGGAGTTCTTTCAAGAAGAATTTCGGAAGAAATATATCAGTGAAAGATTTATTGATCAAAAGCGTAAAGAGTTTCTTGAGTTAAAGCAAGGGCTCCAGCTAGAACTTATACCATAAAGGCACGTGAAGATACTTCATCACCCGATGTGATTACTGGTATATTTTCTCTTTATGATGTTAATGTTACTGCTTTGATTGATCCCAGTTCTACTCATTCATATGTGTGCATGAAACTAGTGTCTAGTATGAATATACCTGTTGAGAACACAAAATTTATGATTAAAGTGTCGAATCTGTTAGGCAAATGTGTGATAGTTGATAAAGTATGCAAGAAATGGCCTTTAATGATTCGGGGTCATTACTTTCTGGCTGACTTGATGATGTTGCCGTTTGATGAGTTTGATGTTATTTTGGGTATGGATTGGTTGACATTTCATGATGCTATAATAAATTGCCAAGAAAAGGTTATAGAATTAAAGTGTGAAAATGGTGAAACTCTGCGGGTTGAATCAGATAAATCAGAGGCATTGTCTAGTGTGATTTCTTCAATGTCGGCTCAGAGATATTTGAGGAAGGGTTATGAAGCTAATTTGGCGTATGTAATTAATACAAAAGAAGTTGAAAAGAAAGTTGAATCAAGTTTGGTTGTGTGTGAATTTGCGGACGTATTTCGGAAGAATTGCCTGGTTTGCCTCGAATGTGGAAGTAGAATTTGGTATTGATTTGATACCGGGAACAGCTCCGATCTCGATTGCTCCGTATAGAATGGCACCAACAGAGTTGAAAGAATTGAAGTCACAGTTGCAAGATTTGATTGACAAAGGTTTTGTGAGACCGAGTTTTTCACCTTGGGGTACTCCCGTATTATTTGTGAAAAAGAAGGATGGTTCAATGAGATTGTGTGTGTAGACTATTGGCAGTTAAATAGGTGACAGTCAAGAACAAGTATCCGTTGCCGAGAATTGATGATTTATTTGATCAGCTAAAAGGAGCGACGTGGTTCCCAAAGATTGACTTGAGGTCTAGGTACTTCCAGTTGCGAGTAAAAGAGTCAGATGTGTCTAAAACTGCTTTTAGAACAAGGTATGGTCATTATGAATTTTTAGTTATGCCATTCGGATTGACAAATGCTCCTGCTGTGTTTATGGATTTAATGAATCGCATATTTCGACCATACTTGGACAAATTTTTTGTGGTGTTTATAGATGATATTTTAATTTATTCGAAAGATGAAATAGAGCATGCTGAGCACTTGAGGATAGTTTTGCAAACTTTGAGAGATAAGCAGCTGTATGCTAAGTTTAGTAAAAGTGAATTTTGGCTCCGGGAAGTTGGATTTTTGGGTCATATTGTTTCAGGTGATGGTATACGGGTTGATCCTAATAAAATTTCAGCCATTGTTGATTGGAAACCACCAAAAAAATGTAACTCAAGTTAGAAGTTTCTTGGGGCTAGTGGGTATTATCGGCGGTTTGTAAATGGATTTTCTATAATTGCTGCTCCTATAACTAGACTACTCAGAAAGAATGTTAAATTTGAATGGACGGAAGAATGTCAACAGAGTTTTGAAGAATTGAAAAAGTTATTAACAGAGGCACCAGTGTTAGTACAAATTAATCGTAAAGAATTTGTGGTGTATAGTGATGTTTCTCTAAATGGTTTAGGATGTGTACTTATTCAAGAAGGAAAAGTGGTGGCTTATGCTTCAAGGCAGTTAAAATCTCATGAAAGAAATTATCCGACTCTGATTTGGAATTAGCTGCTATAGTGTTTGCTTTGAAGATTTGGCGACATTATCTCGTATGGTGAAAATGCCGAGTGTATACCGACCACCACGTCTCTAAGTACTTGATGTCACAAAAAGACTTGAATTTGAGACAGCGAAGATGGTTAGAGTTATTGAAAGATTACGAGCTTGTTATTGATTACCATCCGGGAAAAGCGAATGTGGTTGCCGATGCTTTGAGCAGAAAGTTGCTATTTGCTTTGAGAGCTATGAATACTCAGTTAAAGGTATAAGATGATGGTTTGATTTTAGCAGAGTTAAGAGCAAGATCGATGTTTTTACAAGAAATTTTTGAAGCTTAGAAAAATGATCAAGATTTGCAAGCCAAAAGAAAACAATGTGAGGTTGATACAAGGTCAGATTTTAGAATTGGTTCTGATGGTTGCTTGATGTTTAAAAACCAGATTTGTGTACCGAAAAATGATGAGTTGATTCAAAAGATTTTGCATGAAGCACATAATGGTTGTTTGGCGGTTCATCCGGGCAGTATGAAAATGTATAATGACTTGAAGAAAATGTACTGGTGGAGTGGAATGAAAAGAGATATTTCCGAGTTTGTATCAAAGTGCTTAGTTTGTCAACAAGTGAAAGCTGAACACCAAGTACCTTCGGGATTACTCCAGCCTATCATGGTTCCTGAATGGAAGTGGGATCGGATTACTATGGATTTTGTATCAAGGTTGCCGTTAACTCTGGGGAAAGAAAATGCCATCTGGGTAATAGTTGACAGACTGACTAAATTGGCTCATTTTATTCCGGTACGTACAGATTATTCTCTTAATAAGTTGGCTGAATTGTATATCAGTGAGATTGTTAGACTTCATGGAATACCTTTGTCAATCATTTTGGATAGAGATCTGAGATTTACTTCACGGTTTTAGCAAAAGTTGCAAGAGGCATTAGGTACAAAGTTAAATTTCAGTACTGCTTTTCATCCACAAACTGATGGGCAATCAGAGAGAGTAATTCAGATTCTTGAAGATATGCTCAGATGTTGTGTATTGGAATTTCAAGGAAGTTGGGAAAGATATTTACCGTTGGTAGAATTTGCTTACAATAATAGTTATCAGACGAGTTTGAAGATGGCACCTTATGAAGCATTGTATGGTCGTAAATGTCGGACACCATTGTATTGGACTGAACTTAAGGAAAATTAGATTTATGGAGTTGATCTAATAAAAGAAACCGAAGAAAAAGTGAAAGTGATTCGAGATTGTTTGAAAGCTACTTCGGATAGATAGAAATCTTATGCGGATTTGAAACGAAAAGAAATCAAGTTTCAAGTTAGTGATAAGGTATTTTTAAAAGTGTCTCCATGGAAGAAAGTTCTTATATTTGGACGGAAGGGCAAGTTAAGTCCGCGTTTTATTGGGCCGTATGAAATAATTGAAAAAGTTGGACCGGTAGCATATCGGCTAGCATTACCACCTGAATTAGAGAAGATTCATGATGTGTTCCACGTATCTATGTTACGTCGGTATCGTTCGGATCCTTCACATGTGGTTTCACCGACAGAAATTGAACTACAACCAGATATGACCTATGAAGAAGAACCGATTAAGATTTTAGCTCGAGAGGTCAAACAACTAAGGAATAAAAAATATTGCACTTGTGAAGGTGTTATGGCAAAAGCATGGAGTAGAAGAAGAACATATGAGAAATCAATACCCACATCTGTTTACCGGTGAGATTTTCGAGGACGAAAATCCTTAAAGGGGGGAGAGTTGTAATATCTCGAATTAGGGCCTAATCGGAATAGTGATTTTGTGACCACAAATCCGAAATAAAAATAATTATTTTATAATTATTTTGCGGTTTATGATATGATTCCATAATTGTGTGAAGATTTCGTGAAGAAATTTTTGGCATAACGAGTTTAATTTAAAGTTAGGGACTAAATCGAATAAGTTGCAAAACTTGCATTCTAGAAGTTTCTAGTATGAAATTGCTTTGAAATATTGATTAGAAGGTCTTAAATAGCAATTTGACCAATTTTAAGTTCATGAACAAAATTAGGACATGGAAGGAATTTTTGAAAGTTTAGTAAGGAGGGGCATTTTGGTCATTTGGATATTAAATGAAATAAAATGGGAAAAATAACACAAAATGGTCATCTTCTTCATATGGTTGCTGACAAATTTTACTCTCTCCATAGCTAGGGTTTCTTCAACTTTCAAGCTTCATAGTAAGTGATTCCAAGCCCCGTTTTTAATGATTTTTACGTTTTTGAGATCTCGATAGCTCGATTTAGCTTATGCTAGCAATAATTTAACCTAGGGTTCATATTTGGAAAAATACCCATAGGTGAAATTTGTATATTTTGATGTTTTATGATAGAATGTGAGGTTATAAATTATGCTAGACAACTTGTGCTACTCGATTTTAAGTGAAAACGAGAAAAAGGGTTTAATCGGTAAAAATACCTAATAGTCATAAGTACATGTTAGAGTGTGAAATTGATGCTGCCATAGAAGGGAAAATTGATCAGCATGTCCTAAAACATAAGAAAATAGGATGAAGTTTAATTCCTGAGCCTAGGGGCAGAAGTGTAATTATGCAAAAGTTTAGGGGCAAAAATGTAATTTTGCCAAAGTTCGTATTAAATGCTGTTTTGATGAATGTATGTATTAAATAAGATTAATTTGGTATTATAGATCAAGAGAAACGAGATTCAAGTCGCGATCGAGGGAAAAACAAAGTTTACGAAGAATAGGCTCGATTGCTAATAATTTTATATCGAGGTAAGTTCATGTGTAAATGTAGTAACATAATTGTCATTTTAAGTAATTTAATGTTATTTATGTGATATGATAATTAATATCATGAAATATTATGCTTTATGGTTATTATTGAATAATATGTAAATTATGAATTGCTACCGAGTATCGGTTTCGATGTTCTGTGGAAGACGGCAAAGATGTGTAATCGAGAAAAAAGCCCGTTTGAACATTGGGAATAGATTAGAATACAAGTGACATGTCACTAGGATGGTTGGGCATCCGAACTTGTTGAGTTGAGTCCGAGTTCACTTATGGATGCAAATGTCCGAACTCGTTGAGTTGAGTCCGAGTTCGTGAGATGTAACTAGGCATCCGAGCTCGTTGAGTTGAGTCCGAGTTCACTTATGGATGCGAACGCCCGAGCTCGTTGAGTTGAGTCCGAGTTCACTTATGGGCGGGTTACATGGTAGCTTGGCTACATATGTGGCACTTATGTACAAACTTTCCGTGTATTCGAATTATATTCCGATGTGTTCAACGGATGGATCTTAAGAAAATAAGGAGAATGCTTAAAATGAAGGTGACATGTTGGTAAGTGTGGTAAATGAGAAAATTTGACAGGTATGTGCTTAAACCCTCGGGTTGAAAACTTGGTAAGATGAAATCGTAGAAAGATATTAAATGTAAATGATGTTTTATGTGGGATTGTGTGATTATGTTACTTACTATTTGCATGTGAACTTACTAAGTATTTATGCTTACTCCTTCCTTTTCTTTCATTTTAGTTTTGACAAACCGGCTTGAAAATCGGGATAGGTCGAAGACTCGTTCACACTATCCGAAGGCCTAAATTGGTAAAATGGCTTGTGTATCTTGAATGTGGCATGTATGGCAAAATACTCACTTTGTGTAAATGATCTTATGATATGATTATGCTTTGGCAAGAAAAGAGTTTGTGAATGATTAGCCATTGGAATGGCCAATCTAAATCATATTTGATACCATGTATGTTTAAAATGCTATTTAGTCCATGAAAATCTATAGTAAAGTAAAATTTTCTATAAAACAGAATATTGTTGCAGCAATGACGTGAATTTGAAAAATCACTAAAAATAGTAGAGATTGACCTAAATGATGAATAAGTTATAGAATCGAAGCTTAATGAGTCTATTTTGATATGGATTGAACAAAACAGGTATATGAACTATAATTTATGAGACATTTGAATTTTTGTGAAACAGGGCCAGAGTGATTTCTGGATCCCCTATTCTGACTTTGGAAATTCACCATAAATTGTATAAAAATAATTAGAAGTCATACTTTATATGTACATATTTCTTATTGAGTCTAGTTTTAATATAAATAAACATGATAGTCATATGAATTTTGTACAGAGAGAAATATAGTTCGTAGTAAACAGTGGTCAGTCCAGTCAAGTCCTGAAACAGGGGTAACTTTAACTAATAAACTGTACTAATTGGCCCAACCAAAAATTCTATAAAAAAACAGTAAATATTTATATGAGTCTAGATCCAGGGAAAATTTACAGATCTTAATTTTGAGTTTCGTAACTCGAGATATGATTTTTCTTGTAATTGTGACGCAAGTAGCTAGAAAGCTGTGAATGTAGAAACAAATGATCCAAAGTTCTTAAAATGTTAAATTAAGTCTAGTAACGCCTCATACTTGACTCCGGCGACAGTTTCGGGTAAGGGGGCGTTACACTCACGCCTATCATCCTCTTTGCATAAGGATTTTTAGCAAATTAGCCTCTTAAAGAGCCCTTGGTTGGCCACCTCGGAGAGCCGTCAGCAAAGGAGCAAAGCGAAGGAACGAAAGAGCCCTCGTCAGTTAGAGTATTGGATGATAGCCACTTTGATTGGGTTTAATCTTTCTTTTCTTTAACTTAATTCAAGAATATTTGCTATGTTTTTACTATTCTTGTTTACAACAATGATAGCTTAATTTTATTTAAGTTAGGATGATTGCATTGATTAAATAATAATTATTTGATTCATGCTTATGATATTTGTGCCTCAATCGATGATGTTTTCAATTAAAATCAAGTCTGTATTTCATTCATACCTGATTGAAATGCGCCTGAATTAGCCGTGCCATCCTAACCAGACGACGGATAATGGACACATAATTGAAATGTGCATGCTTAATTTAGATCCTAACCCGATTAAATTGCAGGTTACATAACAACCCTAACCAGGCTCTGTTATCTGTATAGTTTTTAGATTTGTGTGATTAAACTGTTTCAAACCTAACACATCCCTGTTACTTCGCATGAATATTAAGAAACCCTTTGTAAATAAAGATCAGTAAAATGCGTATTTAATAAGTAAAGGATTCCGAAAGGACCTAGTGTGGTTTCCAAACTCATTAAAGATCGAGTTGCCATGGAATGTTTTTTCGAATATTAATAAGCATGTTGATAATAATTTGAGTTTAATTAAAGTAATTGTCCTAGCTTATTTATGTTATAATTGTTGCTTATTGTGTTAATTTTGCTAAAATATATTTCATTCATATAGTTTGCATACTTAGGATAAATTGTATTAGGGATCATTGCATTTAGTTTCATATACTTAATTTTTCATCACTTCTCAATTATATTGTTTTTATTTATCAAATTATTAATATAATTTTACAAATTAAGTGACTTAGCACAAATACAATCCCTGTGGAGACGATAACTCGATACTTACTTATTACTTGATAACGACTGTGTACACTTGCACAAACCCGAGCGTTATAAGTATTAACCGAATTGACTGTTTAAACACCTCTAGAGGTGGGTGGTAGATTATAAGATTTTGATTGGCGAAAGTAAGCTTGGCCAGGTTGTTGAGTTTTAAGATTTTCTAAGTGGATTTTTTTAAAGACAAACGATTTTCTATTCAGTTTTAGTTTTCTTTTCTTTTCAAGTTCATGTATTTGGAACTTTTCTATTCTGATATGTAGATAGACACGAGCGGAGATTGCCCCAATTTGAACTTAAATATATATATTCATGAGTATTCTCCTATCTCTTCTCTTCTTTTCTTTTTCTATTTTATCTTTCGTTAATTTGGCCAATTGATGTTTGTATGAATAATTGAATAGATTATTTTACTTTATTTATACCTTGCATGATTCGTATATTGAACTGATTAATTCAACAAGCCGATTACTTAACAAAAGAATAATGGTTCATAATAGGATTAGCTGGTATAGATTACGTGTTCCTAAATCCTAAGTTTGACAACCCTAGGAAGTAATCATGGGGAAGACGAGGTTAGGAGACAAGTAGAGTCAAGTAAATCATGGTTTATCCTTACAGAGAAAGTAAGGTCGAGAGATAACCGAGTATCCATCGATTAATTAATTAGTAGAGGCTGTAGAGGTAATACTAGTTAATTAATGTCTAATTCACATTAAAACCCGAGTTCTAAAATTAGTTAATCTTTTGTTTATTAATTATGGATTTAATCGACCATAGGCTAGAGGTTCGCGTTGTGGACACTAGGAATTGGAAAGTCTATTAGGGTAATTTAGGTTATTTAATTTAATTAGTTTAATTGAAATATTAATTTGGGTTTGCACTACTAATTCGTGACTCAATTAGATTAGTTATTATTATTTTTAATTAATTTAATATTAATTCTCCAATCTACAA
Source organism: Gossypium longicalyx (assembly GCA_025698465.1). Lineage (NCBI taxonomy): Eukaryota > Viridiplantae > Streptophyta > Magnoliopsida > Malvales > Malvaceae > Gossypium > Gossypium longicalyx. The sequence continues at coordinate 33,350,625 of CM047006.1, forward strand.
TCCCTTAGGTATTATCCTCAAAAAATTTATCGGTGATCCGTTGTAACATATACTATATTACAATTTGACCCGTACGCTTGCAGACACTGTAGATTTAGTTTAATATATTTTTAGTGTGATATTTATTCTATAAACAATAACACATTTATAGGTGGTCAGCTATACAATGTGATTACAGTCGAGAGTTAAATTAATGAGTTACCAGACCAAAAGAATAAGATGTTGAATTGAAAAGAATTGACATGAATAATTAACAAAAAATTGAAGTGAGCCTCTATACAAGATATAATAGTGATGATTTAAGCTCAACAAACAAGATAATGGGGCTATAACATGAAGAATGATCCAACAATCGAACAAAATAACCTAAAGTTTTTCCATTTTTTTATTGTTGTTATTTTTTTCACATTGATGGTTAAGCAATAAAGGAATAATATGAATGATCAAAAATGGTTAAGCAATTTACCAAAATCTAATCTCGACTAAAGGAAAGCAAGAAAAGGGTAATTCAAATATTAGTGAGTTTTGAAGGTGTTAAAATAAGTGGGTGATAAATGAACAAAAAGGGATTAGGCTCGAAGGAATTTACTAGTGGGCAATAAAGTGGGTAGGCTATTTAAAAACTAAGTGTGTTGAATCCTAAGTGCCTCTATCATATCAACATATCAAATCATCAATATGGTTTGACATGCATAATAAAAGCAAGTTCTAGGATAATAGACCTAGCTGACACACTTAAAACAAAAAAAATAACATGAGCATAAAAGGATGGATGCTCTAAAGGCTCAAAAGCTCACATAAACATGGTTTTGATGTCAAAACTTGTAAATTTATAATTCAAGACAATTATTAAATTCAGGGAGAAAACCAAAAATAGATTTTATGATCTGACCTAATTAGGGTTACTAAACATCCCAAAAAATCTAATTAAGTTACATTGTGTGGACAAAGATACCCAAGCTTAATTTCCCTAATCATCACCCAGTGTCCCAACACCACAGGACCAATGTCGCGACACTGTCTTCAAATTCTAGATACTTTGGGTTCGAATTCCGATGTTGCGACACCACTCCTCGATGTCATGGAGGTGCAGTTGTCCTTGGTCTTCTAAGCCTAAAAATAGTGTCCTACACACTAGATAAAGCCATTAGATCATCCCTAGGCCTGTAGTGGCCCATTAGGTCATAGCATAACTCAAAATTTCATAAAAACATTTATTTTGTATAATTTAAACATAAAGCAATAAAAACTAAAAATGAAATAGAAGCATATAAAAAAACTAGAAAGCAAGCTCGTTAAGTGGTGGAAAGACCTTAATTTGCCACAACAAATTGTGAAAGATCAACTTTCTCATACATTAAAGTATAAATAAAAAATGCATAAAATTCTACAAATTATCACAAAGAAAAATTAAAAAAAAAACTCTAGATTTAGAAAATATAACTCTCATGTAAAAATTAAGAAAATTGCTTAAGAAAACATGCAAAAATTTAAGAACTAAGTCGAAAGAAAGTATAAAATCCTCCCCATACTTAATATGTACATTGCCCTCAATGTACTAACAGAAACATAATAAACATAATAAAGTAATAAAATGAGGAAAGAACTTAATCTGCCCTGAATTGGGATGAATGTATAGATATAGTGAAATCTTGAAGCATTGGAGATCCAAAATTAAGTAAATTTATCATTGCAATAGTCCAAAGAAAACAAAATAAAATAAAAAGGAAAAATAAATAGAAATAAAATGAAAAAGGATCTAGTGAAAAAATAAAATAAAAAGTCCTAGTATCCACACGACTATGTCATCGGCCTATGTGGATCTGGGGAACTATGTGGTTCAAGTAAAAATCACACCTCAGTATTCACATGACTATTTTGGTAGCCTGTATGGATCTCGAGAATTGTGTGGTTCAAGGAAAAATTATACCCTAGTATTCACACGGTCGTGTGATCAGCTTGTGGTGGATCTCGGGAACTTTGTGATTTCAAGAAAAATCAAGGTTGATTCTTTTCTTCTTTTTTTTAAAATTTTTTTTATGAGACCTAAAATGTATCGAATTAACAAAATTTAAACTTCAAAGACAAAGAAATAACGATGAAGAAAAAAATCAACCTAAAACTCATGTATGCAACACATGAAATAAAAAAAAAAAAGATAAAAACTCAGGTTGCCTCTAAGAAGCGCTTGTTTAAAGTCTAAAGCTTGACTTCCCTATGTAACACATGATCAATCAAGATCTTGAAGTTGGAACTCCTCTTTCACATTACCAACAACACTAACAAGATAGAGTTTGAGACAATGACCATTTACCTTAAATGTGTCATATTCAGGATGTGCTACCTCAAATTTTCCAGATGGAACCACATGTTTTACCATAAATGGACTTGACCATCTTGACTTAAGCTTTCCAGGGAACATTCGTAGCCTCGAATTGTATAAAAGCAATTTTTCTCCAGCTATAAATTGATTTGTTCTCTTTAAATGGGCATCTTGGCATTGTTTTGTTACTTCTTTGTATATTCTTGAGTTTTCATAAGCATTTTCTCGCCATTCATCTAGCTCATTAAGCTTCAAAATTCTCTTTCCACTTGTCCTCTGAGATCTATCACATTGAACAAGACACAATTCCAACGTGTCTTTATGAGTAATTTCCCATAAAGAATGTTAAGTTGCGTGATCAATAGAGTCAATATAATAACAAGTATCATCTTGCTCACTAGAAACTCACATAACATCACGTGTTTGAAGAGTAATCTCTTCATCACCTACCCTGAGTACAATTTTACAATTATCAACATCAATAACAACTCCAGTAGTGGCTAAAAAGGGTCGATATAAAATTAAAGGTACCTCAACAACCTTATCCATGTCAAGTATCACAAATTCATCAAGGAATATAAATTTAACTACTTTAACAAGCATATCCTCAATAATACCCTTAAGATACTTAATTGATCTACAGTTATTTGTATGTTCATCCTACTAGGTTTTGGTTCCCTAGACCAAGTTGCTTAAACATTTTATAAGGCATTAAATTGATTCTAACACCTAAATCAACTAAAGCTTTCTCAATAGATAAACCACCAGTAAAACAAGTGATAGTAAAACTCCCTAGATCCTTAAGCTTGGCAAGTAGTTTGTTTTGGAGAATGACTAAACATTTCTCATTAAGCTTCACAGTAGACAACTCCTCCAACTTTCTTTTATTTGTCAAAATATCATTTAAGAATTTGGCATACTTGGGCATCTGTGAAAGAGCTTCAACAAAAGGTAAGTTAATATGCAATTGTTTAAAAAGTTCAAGAAATTTTCCAAACTGTTTAGCCATGCGGTCTTTCTTCAACTTTGTTGTGTATGGGATTGGTGGTTTGTGTTCTCTAAGCATTGGCTTTTGGACTTTTTTGCTATTCTCAACCACATCATCTTTCTTAACAACTTCATATTGGAAAATGTGTTCATATTGTAGTAAATACATAATTGCTTTCTATGTATTTGAACGATGGATAAATAAATAAATATAATTTCACTATTATATATTTTGTGTTTTTTTTCATGTTTGCATACATAATGAAATTGTGACAAATAAATATTAGCTCATTGGTTGTCTACGTTCAATGTGATGATAAGTGGCACTGTAAAAACGTTTACATTACGAGAAAGATAACATACTTCAGTAGATAATCTAAATGAATCTGGAACCCCGTAAAAGAATCAAAGTAAGCATTTGATTCAAAAACATAAAAGGATTATTACGTCGTCTACAATTCCAATTAGGGAGATGACTAGTCTTGGCCATCAGAACAATTGACTCCATAGGTAGAGACATAAATATACTCATTGGAAGAATGATACATTGGACTAGACCCAAGTTGAATTAATTCTGAATCCATTTGTGAATTAATTCACTTGTGACGTTCATGATGTGATGTTCATGGCGTGACTTACCTAAATCCTAATTTAGTCACTAACCATGCGTATGTAACTCATGTGTTTTGATATAAGAGGAGGTTTATACTTTAAAGATGATCAATTCAATAACTGGTAAGTTATGTACATAACTTGTTTATAGCTGATAACTCTTGAAAAGAGTTATAAATCATACTTTGAGACCTAGTTAATTTCCTACACTTAAGTAAATCTAGCTTCATTTTAGGTTATTGCATAATCATTTCTTGTAGTAATCATGCATGCATATTAAAACTTAGGCTAGTGGTTATGTAATGGTATTTTTTTTTTACTTCTGATCATTTGTGGGAAGGTTTATGTGGTTGAATAGCAGGCTTAGGGAAGAAGGTTAGCAAGAAATGAAGGTTTGCCGAGGCATTTTGAGTGGTTTCTATGGCAAGGCAAAGGTGGAAAACAACAAACACAGTTAGTACCTGAAGTATTCAGCAGGTGGTCCCCCCTCCCATGCATGAAGAGTGACGAAAATCCACCTCAAAATTAGGGAAAAAGAAATCATTGGTTGGTAGCTTTAACCCTAGGGTGTGATATCAAGTATACAAGACAAAAAAGAAAAAGAGGAAAGGGAGAAGACAGAAGAAAAAAAAGGAATATTAAATCTACAATTCTTTGAGCTTCAACAGAAGCCTCACTACTGTAAGAAGAACACAAGGAACTACTGAAAGCTTTGGTGAAGACAAACAGTAAGGACCCGAGCCTGAACTTTGTGTTTTATACCCAAGTTTCTTCCTCTGTATTTTTGTTATAACTTGTCTATTTTTAAACTAATTATTAGGGATATTGATGATTCAGAGAACCTTGACTTTGTGTATCCCAGCCATGACCTAACTTATTATGGCTTGGGATTGCTTGGAGTAATGTTTAAATTTTACTCGATGCTTAAAATTATTGCAGTTAATGCTATTGTTTTATTCAACGACTATGTTTGTTTAAATGCTTGTTTGAGTGTTGATAAAAGCTCCATAAGACTTAAGGTGGCTTAATACCGATAGGGTTATGGTACCTAGATCAAATTTGAGTAATGTATGTGAGTGTTGAATTAAACACTTGTGAAAACTCTAGACATAGAGTCATTCTGTATACGATTTAAAGGGTTGGACCAATAATGTGGTCATAAATCCTTAGTCTACTGACATATAGAGCATTTAGGATGAGTGATATTAGGCTTTGCTTTTGACAGAGGTAAGCTATTGACTAACCCAAATAGTTACCATAATAATGCCATGGCATTATCATATAGTTGTAACATATCTCTGAGTAATCCTAACCTCCTTCATCAATATCCCTACCTTACCAAGGTTCATAGTTCATGTGTTTTGAGTTGTTGCATTTACTTAATATGCTAGTATTTTTATTTACTTTCTTTCCGACTATGCTAACCCTAATTTTAATGTTAGTACAAATCAATTACCTCAATCATCTTTCATGTTTAATCACAATAATTTAAAAAAAGTGAACATATCTAATCCTCGTGGGATCGATACACACTAATCACTTTATTACTTGATTCGACGTTTATACTTGCACACTCGCACATATCACTCCACACGCGACAATAGCATGACTTCACTAGCAACAATGGAATCCATAGATCAGATGAAAAGTTAACAATATACTCTCATTGACATTGTGTGGATTGATAAATATGGAAAGTGGTCATGGGTTGCTTGTTCTCAAACGTGCAATTTATCACAATCATTAGTTGATATTCATCAATTAATCATTAAGAAGGCACAATGTTGACAATAAGATAAAATATAATTGTGTTGAGTGAACGGATTTAACTCAAAGGAATTAATGATATCATATGAGGGTAACACAGATGGTGAAGTCATTGGACAAAGCAGTTGAATGAATTGCTTTTAAAGAGTATAGAATAAGGAGTTTTCAATTATGGTACTTCTTGTGGACTGACTCCATGATTAATTAAATTGTGAATTATCGGAACGATACTTTTGGACATAATTGTAATTGCTCGAGCCTAATTGTATATGTCTGATTGATCCTTCCACTAGCTCAAGAAAAGCTCGATCTGAGTGCATCTGAATCAAAAGAAAATTCTACGACTTAGGAAATAATTTAATTAAGTTGATTTATTCGAGGTGGAATTAAATTAGGTGGTAGTGAGAATTGTTCAACTAGAGAATTTGATTAAAGAACTTTCTTGAAAAATTAATTTGGAAAATCTCAGTTTTTGGGAAAATTAATTTTGAATAAGTAAAATTAAATTAATTAAATTAATTAAAATAAATATGATATTTTTGGAAATTAATTTTCAAGTTAGATAATTAGTTCGATGGGTAATTGAACTTGAAAATTGGACTTGATATCGAAAATTGAATCTGAGAACCAAAACCTGAGACCGAAACCCAATAACTGGCTAAGCTAGGCCTTGTGTATGAAACTAGATCGACAGTCCAACCAGTGGCTGGATCAGATCGAACCAACAACAATTGAATCGACTAGGCCCACTCAGGCAAAATAGTGACGATTTGGAGTGTCAAGAGTTGCGCCAACAATGGCACCATAGAGCATGACAATTGCGACAGTGGCAATCCGAAGACCAGTGGATGGTCAGTGGCAGTGGTTTCTCTGTGGTAGAGCAATGGAAAAATTAGATTCCTAGCAGGACTTAACCAGGTAACTTGATGTCAAATTACCTTTTCTGAAGATAATATTGTTGTAATGAATTTTATATTTAATTTAATTTAATATTTATCTAGATAGTATTTTATTAATTTAATATTAATATGAGATATTTAATTTAATTTAATATTTATCTTGATAATATTTTATTAATTTAATATTAATGTGGTTAATTCTAATCCTAGTTGAACTCTCTCTAAACTCTCCATATATAAAAAGAGCATGGGTCATTATTCTCATACGCTTAAATTCAAGAAAAGTTGTAGAGAGAAAATTTTTTGAAGAAATTATTTTAGAAACTTCCTAGAGATATTTTTGTTATTTAAAATTTAATCCCAAAAGTTTAAAGAAATTACAAAATTGCCACATTAGTAATTTTGTCAAAAATTTTCTTATTCGAAGCGGGCTTACACTTGAAAGACGTGAGCTTGAGGATAGCGAAGAAGATTACTCAATCGAAGCGTTCATACTAGAAGAATCATAAAGGTACAATTTTGATTAAATGTTTATTACTTTAGATAACACAACCAAGTTCTTATTTTTGGAAAAAAAAAATTAAACTTTGGTTTTTCCTTTAAACTTATTTTTCGTTGCATGTTCCAAACTGTAACACCCCAAAATTAGGCCTAGTAGTGTTTAAAGTAATTTAGGGATTTTAGCTGTAGCATGTTCGTAGCATGGTAAACCGGAAATGTCTTCGTCTATGACTTCTAGCAAATCAAATCAATTTCTAAAAATGATGTTCAAAAGACCTTCAATTTTGAATAGAGGACTATTTTGAAAAGAGGACTAAAACTAGGAGTAGTAAAAGGGTAAATTTATCAAAGTTTAAAAAGTAACCTATTTCTTCTCCCAACCTACAACAAACTCACCAAACCTTTTCCCCTTCTCTTTGTTTTTTCCATCCATTGCATCCTCAAGCATCCTTCACTTATTTTCTCTTCCAAACATCAATTATTTTATTCCTATCATCTTCCAAGTGTTAAATCTCTTTAAAATTCCATAAAAAAATCAAGAACACCATTGATTTTGCCATCTCTCAAGCTTGTAGGTTTTTTGGATTTCCAACCAAATGTTCATTTTTCTCCCATCGAAGGTAACAATTCAATTTCCTATTAGTTTTTAATGATATATAGTCTTTTAACTAGAGCTTTTACCTATTGAATTGAATGTTTTGAATAAAAGCCAAAAATTGAGTCATTAATGGTGGATTTCGGGATTTTGAAAGAAAACGGTGTTTCAAATTGTTTTTCAACTTGTTTTGATGTGATTAGAAGGTTTCTAAACTTTTCTTAAAGTTTTGTTAAAGAATTCTAAGGTTTTATTCAATTTTCCTGAAAATTGCCAAAATTGGTCGAAATTTCAGAACCATGAATCTATATAGTTTTGAGTAGTTTGAAGGTTGGGAATCAATCTTAGATGTTTAATTAGTCGATTGGAATTAGATTTATATGATAGAACAAATAAGTGTTGAGATTTTTTTTTTGACTAAGCTTGTCGAAATTTCAGTTTCATAAGAATATAGCTTAGGCTTGCATTTTAGTTTATTTTGGTGAGTCTTTTGGCTGAATAAAAATTGTGTGTATTGTGTGATTTACTTTGGTGAAGCTTCAAAATCGTTAGGACCTTCTATGAGTAAAGTGAAAGGTAAGGAAAAGTTAGTTTAAGCTTTTGGCGGCGAGGCAAAAAAGCATGAATAGTGAGTGTTTGGAATCGTTGCTTGTAGACACGATTCATAGTGTTAATTGAGAATTTAGGAGTAGCCTAAACCCCTACTCTAAGTTTCGAGTGTAAGGTTTCTTATACCATTGTTTAATTTGTAAAACATGTGATAGTGTGTTGTGTAATTGAGAATTAAGCTACGACACTATGACATGTGAAATATGCTTGTTATGCATATTGAGAAAGAATGTTTTGCATTCCGATTGACAATGATAATGTTGTGCTTATAATGTGATTATGTAGTGGAAAAAAAAGCAGAAATCGATAAGAAATTATGTAGTTTATTGTGGATACTTTGGCCTTGTGACTTTATGAGACCATTGGATATAGTTGGCATACCATAGGATTTGTGAGTATTCACCTATATGTTCTATTTTTAGGGCATTGAGGCCTAAGACAGTTTTGGAAAGATAAGAGAATGTGAGCTAAGCTTTATTTATAGGGATATGTTGGTGTGTTGGAGAGTGTTAGCTATATGCTACGCTTTTGGGATATGTTCGACTCTACAAGTCATTTAGTGTGTTGGAGATTCGTGTATCGATGTGTGGTGATAGAGCTCACTTTTATGTTTCACAGCCTTAAGTGTCAAACTATCGTTAAATATGATTTCATAAAATGTGATATTGTGATATGTGATGTATGCATGAACAAGTGGATAGATAAACTAAATGAGTTATTTAATATTACATGAATATGTTATTATGTTCTCGTAATAAATTGTATATGTGGTTGAGCTTTGGTTGTTTTCGTTTAATGTGTGATTGCATATCTATTTGGTGGTTATTTTGATCATTCACTGAGCTTATTTAAGCTTACCCACTCCATTTTAAACCTTTGCAAGCTGTTAGTATTGCAATGTGATTTATGGCTATTATTTTACACTATGGGAATAAGGCAATATGGTAGAACTTTTTATTGTTTATTGTCATGATGTTTTAGATGATGGCTTGATATTATTACTCTTAGGAATTATGGATGTTCGATATTAGTTCATTGGGTTGCTTAGCTTAAATTATTGATGGTGCATCGAACTGTAAATTTTGCTACTTTTGATGCTAAATTTTTTAGTTACACATGCATGATGTTTTGGAATATGTATGGTTGTGTTAAATGCCCTGTGTAACATCCCAATTTTGGGCCTAGTCGGAACAGTGTTTTCTAGACCATGAAACTGACAAAGAAAATTTTATTTTTAATATATTTTTATGGTCTACAATTTCACGGAATAATTTTTTCAAAATTTTGTTCGAAAATTTTGATGTTTGGGCACTCAATTTGGTCAAAAAGACTAAATTGTAAAAAGTCCAAAAGTTGAGTTCTACATGTTAGAAGTGTCTAATTGTTATTATTTTTTAAATTAAAGGTCCTTAAATGGTAATTATACCATTTTGAAGTTTGTGGACAAAAATGGATATGGTATGATAGGTTTTTAAAAGTTTTTCATTAAGGGCATTTTAGTAAATTGGTAATTAAATGAATTAAAAAGCCAAAAATAAACCAAATTTGCTCATCTTCTTCCTCATGGCCGAATGTCTCATGAAAAACACCATGGATAGGGTTTTCAAGCTTTCCAAGCTCATTTGTATGTGATCCCAAACCCCATGTTTAATGCTTTTTACATTTTTGAAGCCCCGGTAACATGATCTACTCATTTCTACCATTATTTTGAGCTAGGATTTATGTTTAAAAATTTACCCATGAGTAATATGCATACACTTTGATGTATAATGGTAGAAAATTAGTGTTGGGTGTTAGATAAACAACTGTTGCTAATCAACTTTACGTGAAAACGAGTAAAACATCATAATCGGTAAAAATACCTAATGTTTATAAGTACATGTTAGAGTGAGAATTTGATGTTTCCATAGAAGGGAAAAATGATCAGCATGTCATAAAATATAAAAAAAAATAGGAATAAAGTTTAATTTTCGAGCCTTGGGGCAAAAGTGCAAATATGTAAAAGTTTAGGGGTCAAAATGCAAATTTGTAAAAATATGATTTATGGACCCATATGAATAATTTGAGTAATAAATGCGCTATATTTGTAATGTTAGATTAGGGAATTCGAGATTCGGGCTAAAATCGGGAAAATATCAAGTAGTGGACTTAAATGGTAAAAATGGCCATTTTCGTATACAAGGTAAGTTCATATGATTTTTAATAATGCAATGTGTATTTTAATGTTATTGCTTTAATAGTACATGAGATGTAAGTACATCTACAAATAAATACCTTAATTTATGTTTTAAAGGTTTAAATAACATTTATATGATTAACATGTTATTTGGTTACTTTGTTGCTATAATATGTTTTGATGTTTTATGCTTATGTTATAAGTGTTGCCATGCTAGTATTTGTATATGGTAATGCCATATGATATGAGGCCAACATTCCGAGAATGTTTGACAAAGAGATGAAAGTCCGAAAATCCCATTTGAACTTAGGAATAGGTGAGGATACAAGTGACATGTCACTAGGATAGTTGTGTATGAATGAGCTTATTTGATAACATGATACATGCTAGGTCCGGGAGCTTGTGTAGCCCCACTGAGAGGCATGTAATTATGTGATACACGCTAGATTCGGGATCTTATGTAGCCCTATTGAGAGGCGTGGTTATGTGATGCATGCTAGGTCTGAGTACTCTTATGTAGCCCTGTTGAGAGGCGTGCTATATTATGATTATGGCACATCGATGCATTTGTATCCGAGTATCCTATTCATTATTTCAAATGTTCAACAGGTAATGTATATGAAATTCGAACGTAAGCTAAGTATGGTATGTATATGCGCAAGAAAGTAAAGGTATGTATTTGCCATTATGTGCTTGTATGACTATGATGATTTATGGCGATATATGTCCTTGTGTATTATGTATGAACGGTAATTTTATATGATTTGATGAAAGTATGATGGTTTTTTGAAAGATACATGTATGATATTAAATCATGCCTATGAGTATAAAGTAACAATGAATTTCATGATAGCTATTGTGATTTTGCACCAAAATAGTGTTGAATAGCAGAAGTAGCCCGACTTTGAAAAATACCATAAATAGTAGAAGTCGAATTAGAGGCTAAATAATATATTAATTTAAATCTTAATGAGTTTAGTTTCACATAAAGGAAACGGTGTAAGCAAAAGAATTTTGTATTATGAGATATTTGAGTTCTTGTGAGACAAAGTCAGAGTGATTCCAGACTCCCCTGTCTTAGCTTTAGAAAATCACTAGAATTGTACAAAAATAATTGTGAGTTATAATTTATATTATTAAAATCTTTATTGAGTCTATTTTTTAGAAAGATATATGGGAGCATTATCTGAGTTCTGTATTATGAGATGAATAATTTTTAGTGAAGAGATGTCAGAACTGTTGGAAAGTGAAACAGGGGAAACTTTAATGAATAAACTGTACTAATTGGCTAAACCAAAAATTCTGAAAATTTTATGGTAAGAATATATATGAGTTTATTTTTAGGAAAAATTAATGGATCTTAATTTTGAGTCCTGTAGCTCGATTTATAAATAATTTATCGACTATGACTCGAGTAGACAGCTTGACCAGAATATGAATAAAAATGTAATTATAGTTGTTTTACCTAAGGAAACATATCGGTAAATTGCTTATTAATTTCATATGGACTTACTAAGCGTAAAGATTACCCCCTCCATTTCTTTTAGTATTGGCAGGTCGGCTCGGGGTTGGAGATCGTCGGAGGAAGCATCACACTATCAGAACATTGATGTGAAGCGTCGATCAACTTCAAGTGTTTTCAAGTGAGTGGCATGTATAGAGATTTAGTCTTTATGATAGTTGTTAGTATGAGTTGGCCAAACGTATTGGCTTATTATGGTTAAATCGTATATAGCCATGTTATATGGTTTATATTCGATCATTGGGTTGTAAACCTAATTGATTATGCATGCTTGATCCATTGCTCTAAGATATGTGCGTGGTGATGTCTTGATACAGTCGAATGTATGATATGTCATGCTTACGTACTAGATAGATTATGATCAATAGATGTGACCATATTCTTAATGGAAAGGTGTAAGGTAAGAATAAGTAATACCGTTGTTAAACATGAAATTGGTGTGGAATGTTTTAGTTAAGCATGTTGTTTATGTATGTGAATTGATGGTATGTCTAGGCTTGGTATAAAATGAGAACAAGCTCTGGTATGTCTAGTTCTGGTTAATGTAAGAATGTGTATTACATGCATGATGGTAGGCAAATGATATATTTGTATCAAAATAGAGAATGTTGAATGTTATTGAAACCATGTAGGTGCATGTAGGGTGACAAGGGCTTGGAAAATAGCTTGAGTTAATTACACGGGCTGAGACACGGCCTTGTGTCTCAATCGTGTGAGGGACACGACCTGGTGACACGGGTGTGTAGCCTGGCCATATGGTTCAACTCATTTGATGATGTCATAGACAGAGAGTTACACGGTCTAAGGACAGGGGCGTGTTGATGGCACACGGGTGTGCCCCTGTATCTCCACGGGCGTGTGGCCTTGTTTAATTAGAAAAATTTCTATGTTTTCCCAGGACTTTCCAAAGTTCTCGATTTAGTCCCAAAACCTTTCTAAAGTATATTTCAGGCTTCGTAGACCCAAATAAGGGACTATGTGCATGTGAATGAATGTTTCAAAATAAAAATGAAATTTTATAGCTCGTATTTTAGATGGATGTTTGTATGTTTGTCCGGTAATGCCGTGTACCCTATCCCGGTCCCAGGTACAGGTAAGGGGTGTTACATTTAGTGGTATCAAAGCTATGGTTTAGTCGGTTCTCAGACTAACCTAGCATGTGTAAAAGTCTAGATATACATGCCACGATCCGTGATAGTGTGATGTCTCCCAACGTATATGAGAACCGTCTTGTTTAAACAGAGATACTCTCCAACTGAGCTACACCGACCATGTTTAATGTGGTGCGAAGGTATTTGAGTAAAATTACAATCATGATGAGTCTTGATTCAGAAAAGTATGAATAAAAATTCATGATATGTACGTGATAATACGTGAGATGAAAGTTCATGTTGTGATGAATACCCATGCTTGTTTGATGCTCATATGATGTAGTGCACTTGGCTTACTTGATAAGGTGAATGGGACAAATAGAAATTCGTAGAGCTATGAATAAAAGTTTATGATATCATGATATGAATAAAAATGTCATTGTCCAGATTGGACGTTGAATGTCAATGATATTTTTTTATGAGATAAAGGATTGTAATGAAATGAACTTATCTAAGTTAAATTGATTGGACTAAATTATATGATTGTAATGATATGTATATGATGATGCACGAAATGAAAGTTGCGATTGTGATGCAAATATTCATGTTTGTTTAGCCCTTATACGATGTCATGAGTATGATTTGTTTGATTAAATGAATAGATAAGCAAAGTTATCCAGAAAACATAAAATGCATGCATAAGTGCACTAGTTTAAAAAAGATAATTGGAAGATTCAAACCATACAGGTGTGAATAATAATTAGCCTGAAGTGAATTATATGCTTGTGAAAATGTTACAATGATGATGAAATAGTGTTATATGCATATGTATAAGAAAGTCAAGTTAGAGGCCCTACAACCCCTCCCCCTTATTGAAGTGGTGTTTATAATGGAATTTCATGAGATTTGTACTGAAAAAGTTTTCGATTGAGAAACCAAAGAGTTCAGTGATAGAATAATCATAAACATGATTAAAGATTTAGAATGAGTTGGAAAGTAAAGTCAGAACTAGTTGGAGGAATGATATTTGAAATGTGTAATATCTAAGTGTGACAGTTACGACTGGACAAATTTTAACAGTCTCTTCAAAGATGTTCTATGTGTCTATCCATTCTCAGAAATATTTCTATGGTTGTTGATCTTCTGAAGAAATTCTTGTTATATAGGGATGTTTTCTAATCCTGATGCTAGATGAAAGCATTGGTAGCCTAACTGGTTTATAATTTGTATTGCTCTATTCCCTCGGGCATTCTATTACATTTCGTCTGATAAGAATTGATGAGAGAATATATATGATACTATGATTCTGTTTCTTCTACTTGATGCTCCATTTGATATATATATATGGGAAGATACATTGTTCTTATTGCATTTGATTCCAGTGGGAATAAATGATGTTTTCTTCTAGACTTCTTTTCTCTGAGGAATTATCGAGATCTTCCGTATTTTCCTATGAGTTTGGTTTTCGATCTTTCGACATAGTATCGTATCTTGGGTTTCTTTATTCTGGATTTCTTTATTTTTGGTTTCTCTATCTTGGATTTCTTTACTCGGTTTTCTTGTTATCCTTGTTCCATAATTTGTCAATTATGACTCATGTTTGAAGTGCGTTCTTCAGCTTGTAATAATCATGTCAAGTATGACTATACTTCTGATTTGATCTTGGTAATGTGGTGATTTTAGTATTGGGATTTTTCTAATTTCCGTGTAAGGATTTGACGTCAGTAAAGGCATAGATGATAAAAGTGCGAGTTTCAATAGGTATGGTGGATTACTTCTCTCAAGTAAGTCAATCATAGTTAATGTCTTCAATTGAGATATTTTGGTTACTTGAGCTAATGCAATTGAGATGGTTTTGATTAGCGTAATGAATGAATAGTAAAGGATTGCATGATGAATTGTTTTGTAACTAGAAGAAAGGATTACTTGAAATGTCATTCACTGGTGATTAAGATCGACTCGAGTGTTCAATCTGTGTGAATTATTTATTTGAAAGATTTCATGTGACAATTATGTCAGGATCATTTTTCTCAAGTCTGATAATAGAGTTTCATTTCTTTACGGATAAAAAGCAAATAGTCTAAACGAGAAGTGTATATCTCTTAGAAAAATTTTGATATGAGTTAAAGCTACTACGAATGATGATGTTTTCGTCTTGTGAAAGCTGAAAAGTTTATTACATGCTAGCAAAGTTCAGACAGATGAGAATATTGCTAACCGAAGCATTTGAACTGGACTAGTATACATTGGGTAAAGACTTCTTAATTTTCAGTAATGTACTGTTGTATGAATTGTGATGTGTTTCAAGACAATAAGGTAATGTGATAGTTTAGAATATTCGATGCCACAGAAAATCTGAGTTGCTAATGGGGTTAAAGCCGAGCATCAGGATCTACCAGAGTTATCTCTACCAGTATTGATATTAGGATGGAAACGAGAAAGGATTATTCTCGAGGCCATATCAGAATTACTTCCGTAGCTGAAAGAGGAAAAAGTGATGTATCTTATTGTTAAATGTTTGACGACATCTGTAAATCATACCGGCATTTAATGAATTTCTACTCATCAGATTCGTGGAATTCCAAATCTCTCTGATTTTTGGATTACTTGGAATTCTAGTCTCCATTAACCAAATTGAGATCAGGGTTTTATGTCATGATATTAGGGGAAACTGAGAAGGCTTTGAAAAATTAAGAATAATTGAGAGTTGAGTCCGCAAGCTTTTAGATCGCATGAGAAATTAAAAATATGTATTTGAGGCATAGCCTAAGTGGAAGTTCTTTGGAATTGAATATGAGATTGAGGAATCTAAGGGAAAACCACTTTTTCGGTAAGATTTTCGGGGACGAAAATCCCTAAAGGGGGGAGAGTTGTAACATCTCGATTTTGGGCCTAGTCGGAACAATGGTTTCTAGACAACGAAACCGATGAAGAAAATTTTATTTTTATTATATTTTATGGTCTACAATTTCACGGAATAATTTTGTAAAAAATTCGTTCGAAAATTTTGACGTTTGGGCACTCAATTTGGACAAAAGGACTAAATTGTAAAAAGTCTAAAAGTTGAGTTCTACATGTTAGAAGTGCCTAATTATTATGAGTTTTTAAATTAAATGTCCTTAAATGGTAATTAGACCATTTTGAAGTTTGTGGACAAAAATGGACATGGTATGATAGGTTTTTAAAAGTTTTTCATTAAGGGTATTTTAGTAAATTGGTAATTAAATGAATTAAAAAGCAAAAAATAAGCCAAATTTGCTCATCTTCTTCCTCATGGCCGAATGTCTCATGAAAAGCACCATGGATAAGGTTTTCAAGCTTTCCAAGCTCATTTGTAAGTGATCTCAAACCCCGTTTTTAATGTTCTTTACATTTTCGAAGTCCCGGTAACATGATCTACTCATTTCTCCGATTATTTTGTGCAAGGATTTATGTTTAAAAATTTACCCATGAGTAATATGCATACATTTTGATGTCTAATGGTAGAAAATGAGTGTTGGGTGTTAGATAAACAACCTTTGCTAAGCGATTTTACGTGAAAACGAGTAAAACATCATAATCGGTAAAATGAGAATTTGATGTTTCCATTGAAGGGAAAAATGATTAGCATGTCATAAAACATAAAAAATATAGGAATGAAGTTTAATTTCCGAGCCTTGGGGAAAAAGTGCAAATATGCAAAAGTTCAGGGGTCAAAATGCAAATTTGTAAAAATATGATTTATGGACCCATTTGAATAATTTTAGTAATAAATGAGCTATATTTGTAATGTTAGATCAAAGAAATCGAGATTCGGGCTAAAATCGGGAAAATATCAAGTAGTGGACTTAAATGGTAAAAATGGTCATTTTCGTATACAAGGTAAGTTTAAATGATTTTTAATAATGCAATGTGTATTTTAATGGTATTGTTTTAATAGTACATGAGATGTAATTTCATGTACAAATGAATACCTTAATTGATGTTTTAAATGTTTAAATAACGTTTATATGGTTAACATGTTATTTGGTTATTTTGTTGCAATAATATGTTTTGATGTTTTATGCTTATGTTATAAGTGTTGCCATGTTAATATTTGTATATGGTAATGCCATATGATATGAGGCCAACATTCCAAGAATGTTCGACAAAGATACGAAAGTCCGAAAATCCCGTTTGAACTTAGGAATAGGTGAGGATACAAGTGACATGTCACTAGGATAGCTGTGTATGAATGAGCTTATTTGATGACATGATAC
Source organism: Gossypium longicalyx (assembly GCA_025698465.1). NCBI lineage: Eukaryota > Viridiplantae > Streptophyta > Magnoliopsida > Malvales > Malvaceae > Gossypium > Gossypium longicalyx. The sequence goes on from CM047006.1 coordinate 33,367,945, forward strand.
ATGCTAGGTCTGGGAGCTTGTGTAGCCCCGTTGAGAGGCATGTAATTATGTGATACACGCTAGATCCGGGAGCTTATGTAGCCCTGTTGAGAGGCGTGGTTATGTGATGCATGCTAGGTCTGAGTGCTCTTATGTAGCCTTGTTGAGAGGCATGCTATGTTATGATTATCGCACTTCGGCGCATTCGTATCCGAGTATCTTGTTCATTATTCCAAAATTTCAACGGGTAATGTATATGAAATTCGAACGTAAGCTAAGTATGGTATGTATATGTGCAAGAAAGCAAAGGTATGTATTTGCCATTATGTGCTTGTATGACTATGATGATTTATGGCGATATATGTCCTTGTGTATTATGTATGAACGGTAATTTTATATGATGTGATGAAATTATGATGGTTTGTGGAAAGATACATGTATGATATTAAATCAGGCCTATGAGTATAAAGTAACAATGAATTTCATGATAGCTATTGTGATTTTGCACCGAAATAGTGTTGAATAGCAGAAGTAGCCCGACTTTGAAAAATACCATAAATAGTGGAAGTCGAATTAGAGGCTGAATAATATATGAAATTAAATCTTAATGAGTGTAGTTTCACATAAAGGAAACGGTGTAAGCAAAAGAATTTTTTATTTTGAGATATTTGAGTTCTTGTGAGACAGAGTCGGAGTGATTCCAGACTCCCCTGTCTTATCTTTAGAAAATCACTAGAAATTGTACAAAAATAAATGTGAGTTATAATTTATATTATTAAAATAATTATTGAGTCTATTTTCTAGAAAGATAGATGGGATCATTATCTGAGTTCTGTATTATGAGATGAATAATTTTTAGTGAAGAGATGTCAGAATTGTTGGATAGCGAAATAGGGGAAATTTTAATGAATAAACTGTACTAATTGGCTAAACCAAAAATTTTGAAAATTTTATGGTAAGAATATATATGAGTCTAGTTTCAGGGAAAATTAACAGATCTTAATTTGGAGTCCTTTAGCTTGAGTTATAAATAATTTATCGACTATGACTCAAGTATATAGCTTGACCAGAATATGAAAAAAAGTGTAATTATAGTTGTTTTACCTAAGGAAACATATTGGTAAATTGCTTATTAATTTCATATGGACTTACTAAGCGTAAAGCTTACCCCCCCCATTTCTTTTAGTATTGGTAGGTCGGCTTGGGGATGGAGATCGTCGAAGGAAGCATCACACTATCAAAACATTGATGTGAAGCGTCGATCAACTTCAAGTGTTTTCAAGTGAGTGGCATGTATAGAGATTTAGTCTTTATGATAGTTTTTAGTATGAGTTGGCCAAACGTATTGGCTTATTATGGTTAAATCGTATATAGCCATGTGATATGGTTTATATTCGATCATTGGGTTGTAAACCTAATTGATTATGCATGCTTGATCCATTGCTCTAAGATATGTGCGTGGTGATGTCTTGATACGATCGAATGTATGATATGTCATGCTTATGTACTGGATAGATTATGATCAATAGATGTGACCATATTCTTAATGTAAAGGTGTAAGGTAAGAATAAGTAATACCATTGTTAAACATGAAATTGGTGTGGAATGTCTTAGTCAAGCATGTTGTTTATGTATGTGAATTGATGGTATGTCTAGGCTTGGTATAAAATGAGAACAAGCTCTAGTTTTCTAGTTCTGGTTAATGTAAGAATGTGTATTACATGCATGATGGTAGGCAAATGATATATTTGTATCAAAATAGAGAATGTTGAATGTTATTGAAACCATGTAGGTGCATGTAGGGTGACAAGGGCTTGGAAAATAGCCTGAGTTAATTACACGGGCTGAGATACGGTCATATGTCTCAACCGTGTGAGGGACACGGCCTAGTGACACAGGTGTGTAGCCTGGCTGTATGGTTCAACTCATTTGATGACTTCATAGACAGATAGTTACATGGCCTGAGGACATGGGCGTGTTGATGGTATACGGGCGTGTGGCCCTGTTTAATGAGAAAAATTTCTATGTTTTCCCAAGACTTTCCAAAGTTCTTGATTTAGTCCCGAAACCTTTCTAAAGTATGTTTCGGGCTTCGTAGACCCAAGTAAGGGACTATCTGCATGTGAATGAATGTTTGGAAATAAAAATGAAATTTTATAGCCCGTATTTTAGTTGGATGTTTGAATGTTTGTCCAATAATGCCTCGTACCCTATCCCGGTCCTGGGTACGGGTAAGGGGTGTTACACCCTATTTTGATGTTATTTTTGTTGTCTTATACAGAGGTATCGATAATCGGGTATTAGTATCGTTACTTCAATGATATTACAAATGTGCAGGAAGTTAGTAGCTCATTTTGGTATCGATACCATTTCTCGAATATCGATACTCAGGTTAAAAATATTGATACGTTTTGGATTTTTATCGATAATTGTTGGGCTTAATTTTTGCAGGAAAATAGAATGTTGATTTGGTACGAAAACACATTTTCAAATGTCAGGAGTCATCACACTATCACAATATAAGTTATGGCATGTATAGCTAGATTACACGCGCTATGTTAGTCCTAGAATCGACTAAACCGTAGCTCTGATACTAATCAAATGTAACACCCCTAACCAGTATCCGTCACCGGAATGGGATTACGAGGCATTACCGAATAATAATACAACTCAGAACACTTTCATTTCAAAGTTAATCATTTAGTAATTTTTTAACCAAACTAACATACTTTAATTCTATAATTCATATTTTTATTTATTCAATCAATACAACCAAATAATCATGGAAATCAAATGTTAAACTCATAACCAAGTATGTTTCATTTCATATACCAAACATATAAATAATATAATCCATTATAACATTTGTATGATTAAATACAAAACTTTGCATTTCAGAAATACATTTAAGAAATAATCCACTTAGCATATGCTGAATACATCATCAACTTAACTAATTAAACCACTCAAATAAATTAACCAAAACATTCAAATAATCTGCCATTTGAAACCGATACAAAAACCACATTCATCTCTTATCTATTCGACTAACAAAATTCACTTGTACATATTTATTGATTTTCAAATAACTAACGAATCAATATAGCCTTACATATTATTATTTTAAACCATAAACATATATCAAAAAACCACATATAAATAACATGCATTTTACTAACTTATATATTGCATATTATAACTCAATACACATACATCATTTACACCATAACCGAAACACATAACCAAACACCACCATATATATTTATATATACCTTGAGATGATATTTATATCATATCAATACATCGTGTGCAAATATATATATAAATGTCGAATCATAGAGTTGATTATAACCATCTCATATATTTTCATCATATAACTAAATATATATATGTCTAAAACACAAAACTTACATACCAAATAATAAACATATCAAAATAATCTCCTACTATGTTCAAACTTAACCAAATATCATTTAATGCCAATTCGTATAATAACACCTTAATCAAACATAACAACCAAATTCACATATACTTTTATCTATGCATAACTATAGCCGAATCAACGACATATACATCCAAAATCATCAACCATTTCCAAAGCATATAACACATATAAACTTAACTAAAGTTTCATATACTCACATAACATATTAGCCATTTTCGCATGGCTTAATATGTACATACTTCCAACTTGACCAAAAACAACCTAGCTTATACATACCATAGATTCAAGTATAAACTTATCTAAATACCAACAACAGTTGATAGTGTGATCGACTTTGCTGACGATCCCTGAGCTCGTAACTAATCTCCAAAATCTATAAAACAGAGGCAAACATAAACATACACAGTAAGCTATCATAGCTTAGTAAGTCATAAGCAAATAAACCATTAAATGACATAATCAACTCATTTATACCAAACCAAATTATACTATCATAATTACATTAAATCTCAAGCTTATAATTTCATGTATAACATATACTATCATATCTAAACTTATTCATGGCTGAATATACATGTATCTATTATCAATGTAATAATCAATTTCAAAACCATAGTACCATTATATAACCGAATATACATAAACCCACATACATATATCCATGAATCATTTTTTAAATATTCACATGATAAAATCAAAAGGCCGAATACAATTTCCATATGCACATACATTTTTCATTTACATTATACATGATTTACAACACATATCAAGTAACTTACTTACCTTATTTCAAATAAGAAATAAGCTATTACATACCTGGTCACTTTAACTCATTTTACACATTTAATCAGAACTATCATTACCCGTTGGACCATTCGGAATTGAATAGGATATTCTAATAATCACATATATTGTACAATGGTAATGTCCCAGATGTGGTCTTACATGCTATCACGTATCGATGCCACTGTCCCAGACTGGGTCTTACACGAATCAAATATGATGCTGATGTCCCAGACATGGTCTTACTCGTAAGCACATATCGATGCCAACGTCCCTGACATGGTCTTACTCGTAATCACATATCGATGCCAATGTCCCAGACGTGGTCTTACTCGTAACTACATATCGATGCCAACGTCCTAGACGTGGTCTTACTCATTACAACATATCGATGCCAACATCCCAGACGTGATCTTACTCGTAATCACATATCTAAATCACATATCAACATATAGCCGAATATAGATTTGCATTCAATGTACAAATAACCAACATGTATAATTTATATCATCATTTCAAATACCAAAACTTACTTATTCTTTTACTTCATGATATACGCATAAGTATATCAAATAAATCTTAAAAATCAATTCTCTAAAGGTTAACTTAGACATTGCTTAATCATCAAACATAAATCATTTCTACTAAAATATTTGCCAACTCAAAAATATACCATTTCTTTTACCACAATTCTAGCCAAAAATATCTCATTTTTAATACAAATAACTTATAAATAAATATTCGGCTAATTGATAAATCTTTAATACAACATTTGTAATATACATCATCAAATCCTTATAAACCAACCTAACTAATTTATTACATAACCGAATATGCCATTATAAAACCAAATTATAAGATCATATAACCCACAAGTCATAGCACAATCACATTTTTCACCACTCAATGCCGATCCATAATTTACTAATAATCATTATAATTATTTATAGATCACACATATTAAAATTTAACAACATCTATTTGCTTATAAACTTACCTCGGACGATGAAAATCAAAACGGGACGACTAGTCGACAACTTTGGTTTTCCCCCGATCCAAATCCGATTTCTTTAGTTCTTGATCTAAACATATTCAAATTAAACTCAAAAAACACATAAATGGTTAAATTACCATTTTACCCCTGACATTTCACACTTTTTACAATTTAGTCCAATTGCACAAAACACAAATCATGCAAAATTTGCACATACCATGCTTAGGCTGAATACTACCCATGTTCATACAAGTCCATATATTTCATTTATTTCATATTTTAGTCCTTCAATTTATTATTTTTGAAAATTAGCCCTAATTACTCAAATTCATCAAAACTTCAAATACAAAACATGTTAATCTTTCACATATATTTTATTTTCCAGCATCAAACAACAAAAATCACAAGCTCTCAACAATGGCAAAATACAAAATCATCATCAAATTCAAAAAATTGAAACATGGGTTTGATAGTTAACATAGCAACGATCTCAAAAACGTAAAAATGATCAAAAACCAAACAAAATCCATACCTTAATTTGAACTTCAAGTTGCCGAACTTAAAACACAACCAAAGTTTTCTTCTTTTTTTTTTTTAGTTTTGGTTGAATATGATGAACATGCATATAATTTTAATGCTTTGTTTTATTTATTATATGTTATTATACATTTTACCTTATTAACCTTTATAATAAAATATGAAACAATTATAAATCATGGTCATTACCGTCCATGACTAAACCTTATGGTCAATTTGCAACATAAATACCTCAATTTAAAGAGACAACAACAATTTGCCCTTTTTACAATTAACCATCAAATTTTCATTTTACGCGATTAAGTCCTTTTATTTAATCGGGCACTCAAACGACATAATTAAATCACGAAAATTTCACACATAAAAATTCACACATAATAAATAAAAAAATTTAATTTTTAAATATTTTTCTGACTTAGATTTTTGGTCTCGAAACCACCGTTCCGAATAGGGTCTAAATCGGGTTGTTACATAAGGTGTCCAATTGAAAATTAGGGACCAAATCAAATAAATCGCAAAACTTGTGTTCTAGAAACAATTTATATGAAATTGCTTTGGGTTATTAATTAGGAGGTCTTAAATAGCAATTTTCCCAAATCTATGTTTTTGGACAAAAATGGGCATGGATGGAAAATTTTGAAAGTTTAGTAAGGAATGGCATTTTGGTCATTTAGTAATAAATGGAATAAAAAGGGAAAATCAAAGCAAAATTCACTCATCTTCTTCCTTGTGGCTAACGAAATTTGCAAGGGTTTCAATAACTAGGGTTTTGACATTTTCAAGCTTGATAGTAAGTGACTCCTAGCCCCGTTTTTAACGTTCTTTACATTTTTGAGATCCTCGTAACATGCTCTATCCATTTCTACCCATATTTCAAGCTAGGGTTCATGTTAGAAATTTTACCCATGCATGAGATGATTGTTCTTTGATGACTTATGGAGGATTATGAAAGTTAGATGTTAGATAAACATCTTTTACTAAGTGATTTTTCATGAAAACACCTAAAAGGGACCTATTTGAAAAAGGTATAAAATGTGTGGTAGAAATGAGAAATAGAGGAAAATATGGGCTGGTATGAACTTAGAATAGATTCGGCTAGGCTTGGGTAACTAAGGAAATACATGCATTTCGTTTTACGAGCATTAGGACTAAATCGTAAAAATGTGAAAGGTTAGGGGTAAAATGGTCATTTTACCAAAGAGTGAATTTTGGGGTTGAATTTGAATAATGAGATAGAATAATAACTTATTTTATTTATATAGACCCCGAGAGACCAATTTCGGAGGTTGACCGTGGAAAATAAAAGGTTTTGGAATAACCGAAAGCCAAATCCGAAACATCTTCCAAGTAAGTTCATGTAACTCGAAGTAATATTTTTAAAACACTTAAATGTATATTCTTGAGTGTGATATAAATTTTGATACTCGATGTATAATAATTCATGAAACATGAATGTATTGATTTAAAAAGGATTTAAATATCCCAGTTGAATGGAAGGGCATCAGATGGAATTCTTGAAAAGGAATTGATGGTAAAAAGGATCTAGCCCGGACCGATGTTCCTTATGTGAACTAGCCTCTTGAAGAATATGTGTTTAAATGGATTTAGCCCGGATGAGTAATCTAAATTAAGATCTGAATTTAGCCTGGACTAGTAATTCAGATCCAAGCTCATTAGAGTATTTGTCATTGCAAGGGATTTAGCCTGGACTGGTAATCCCAACATTTCTCTATGAGTTTATACTACGGTGGATTTAGCCTAGACTGGTAATCCCGCCGTAAAATAATGAGGTTCGCGGGAGTGCGCTCGTTGAAAAGGTCACTAATATGAATTAATGATAAATGATTTAGTATGACATAAGTGAACTAAAGAATATCCATCGAGATTTCGAGAAATTCAACAGGATTAGTATGAGAAGTGGAATTGAGATTCTTGCTATGATGAGGTCACCTACTAATTGTTTATCATCATATATTACTATGTGTCTAACTTGATGATTGAGTACATGTGTTAGAGAAAATATTCTATACTTGATGGATTGCCTATTTAATGTGGTTGTATGTTAAAATAACCAGTAAGTTTACTTTCCTGTCATATAGACTCATGTTAATGCTTACCTCGCTTTATTTTTCCTGTATTTTAGAGCTTGTGGACTCGTGAAGATTGAAAGACGGTTGGAGCATTGATCACACTATCAACAAGTCTTGTTTTGGTATAAAGAACTTTTATTTCCTTATAATGGCATGTATAGGGCTTTTTGATTTTTTTGTTATATGTGTCTTTTGGTTAGTCAAAGAAATGGCTTATGAAGATATACTAATTCATTTTGTATATGGCCATGAGATGTGGCTCAAATTGATATGGGTTGTAACCCTACTAAATATACATGTTTAAGCTTAAATGTTTCTTGTGATATGATTGTATATTCTAGCACGAATGGATGTATAAAATGAGGCCCAATAACTTGAGAATGGTCATGGCATATCATGGCTTAAGTATAAAAATGTTGAATGTGCTAATGACAACCCTAAGACAAAGAGTGTAACTTGAATAAGTGTAATAGGGTTCACACGTATGAATCATGTCAAGGATGTTTAAGTGTAATTATATACCAGGTTAAGTGTCCTTGAAGTATATAAGTGAGTATAGATGTAAAGGGGTGACCAATGGCTTGGAAAATAGCCTTCAAATGGTCCACACGGGTAGAAATTCGGCCATGTTTCTATGCCGTGTTTGACACACAGTTTGTCCCCATGAGCGTGTTGTTTGGTCGTGGGTCCCCTACACTTTGAAATTTCAAGTCAGTATGCATGGTAGTAAACATACGGGCAGAGACAAGGTCATGTGTCTCAGTCGTATAGAGGACACGGCCTCTGGCCACGAGCGTGTGTCTTAGCCGTGTGCATCTAGATGGTTGCTGACATCATAAATAAAATGTCAAGGTTTTCAGACACGGACGATGACACGGGCGTGTTCATGGCCATGTGAGGGACACAGGCTAGGGACACGAGCGTGTGCTAGGCCGTGTGAAAACCCCTGTAGGTTCGAAATGAAAAATAAATCCATGCGGGTAAGGTACACGGGCATGTGCCTTGCCTCCACACGGGCGTGTGAGGGTTAAAGCATGAATTTTTTCCTCAAGTTCTCGGTTTAGTCCTGGACCATTTTTAATGTCTGCTTTAAGCCTCGTAGGCCCACAATAGGAACATTGGGAATATGATTGATGGGTTTTATTTTGGAACGAGATTTTATGACTCGATTTTACCTGAGTACTTGAGAAATTATACGGTAATGCCTCGAACCTTGTCCCAGTCTCGGGTACGGGTAAGGGGTGTTACATCTTTGATTCGTAGAAATCCTTAATTTATGCTAATATCTATTTCAAGTATAAGAGCAACTAACTCTAAGTTGATTAACTGAAATTTCCTTCTAATTAAAACTCCTATTGTTGCATTAATTTTCTCTATGGATCCCCCTATTAGATTTGACTTTAATCCGATAGATTTATGTCATCCTATTTCTAGGACTGCATGCAGCCCTATTTAGTTATGCAAGATCTAATCACAAGAAGAGTCTATTCAAACTCAGACTAAAGCACAACAAACATGGATTAACACTTTAGAATTATTAACTCAAGAATAGTAAAGCATTCAAAATTGAAAACAAAGAGACTAAGATCTTATTGCATTAAAATAGAAATCAAACAATAAAATCGATCCTAGGGATCATCTCCCTTAGGTATTAAGAGAATTAGTTCATAATGAAAAGAGTAAACACCAAAAATACAATATAACCACTAAAATAAAAGAAGTCCATAAGAACTCCCTTGAAAATCAACTTGGACTCTTGAATCTTGGTGGAAAATTGCTTGGAAATTGACTTCAATGGTGCTCTCAAGGTAATTTTCGTGCTCTCCCTTGGTGGTTGCCTCCTTTTCCTTTTATTTCCCTATTTATATCCTTTTAAAGTGCTAAAAATCCTAAAAAGCATAACTTGTAGTCGTCAATGCACATAGTTCCCGAGATAGACACACCCTGGACACACAACTATATGAATTCACATGATCATGTGGATTACCTGTGTGAAATTTTGTTGCATGTGCACAACTTTCAAAATGCTCCAAAGTTCTAATTTCCACCATTTTTCACTCCTATTGCTTCCAAGCACCCTACTAAGCATCAAAAACATGAATATAAAAGATTAGGAGTATATAATTGACAATTAAATGTCACACAATCACCCAATCACCCAATAATGAACTAAGAATGAGGCTAAAATATGTTAGCTTTGACACTTATCATGTATCATTAACCACATGCACCTCATATGTACCATCAACCTCAAATATACCCTCCACCTCAATTTTATCAAGATCAAGGGAAAAAAATTTATGGCTATATTTTTTAACAAAGACCACAAGAATCGGGTCAAGTAGCTTTCAACGTAAGGGTGAAGTATTTGGTCTCACTCATCATTCCACTATGTGGTGAAATTGAGTTGTACCATCATTTGCAATGTAAATTTTTTTTAACTTATAACATATGATGAATGTTTGACATTTAATATGAATTTACTCTAATTTTTTTTAGTTATGGTATTTTAAAGTGAATGTGAGATTTGTTTGGCTCGTCATTACACTATGTCGTGAAATTGTGTTGTACCACTATTTATAAGATATGAAATTTTTTTAATTATGATATTTTAAAAGATTTCAAACATAGAATGTTTAACATTTAATATGAATATGCTTTTTTAATTGTTAATAGTTAATACATTATTTGTAGAAACCCTTAAATAAACTTCACTTTAATGATGCAAATATATTATTATAATGATAAAAAATTATATTCACATCTAAATAGAAATTTATAATGTGTTACAAATAACTTTAAAAATCATTAAAAATAACTTTTAATTATAATTATAATTGTTATTTTTACGATAAAATTTATGGATTTAAAAAGAAATATTATCGCAATGCTTGCAATGACTAGGATAACTTATATTATGTCTGCAATTGCGATAAATACGACCCTACCACAATTTAAATCCGATCAAAACCCTTAAAGTTTTGGGAATAAATAACTATTGTTATGTGCTATCCAAATAGATATTTTAATTTAGGGTTCACAAAGTTACTATTTTCTCCTAAATTGATTTTGGTTGTTGAGTGTCGAAATCCTATCCATTTAATTAGCTTTAGTCTATTTAATTTTCCTTTAATTGTAAATAATTTAATTTTATATTATATGTAATAAGATATTATCTAGATATTTTCATGTCCTTTTTTTTTTCTGATATTCAACGTCATCAATTTTGTACGTGAATGAGATGAGGCAAATTTTCAGAGCTTTCTTTTGCCATGTCAATAAACTTAATTAGTAAATTTGATCAAAGACAAAAAACCAAAGAACTTAATTAATTATTGGAATAACGGTAAGGAATCTTGAGTGCAAGTTAAGTCCAATGATTTAATTAATTTTTTTAAGGACTTCTTAGATATATTTAAATGTCAATCATTTAATTACTCGAGTCAGCAAAAACTCTCAAAGAGTTTTATCTTTGTATAATAAATTTGTCCTTGCAATCCCCAACTCTACTATCAGATGGGTTTATGCAATTTATCCCAACAATTTTGCTTCATTTTGGGGGGGGGGGGGGCATTATGACATAACATTTAATTGTTATACGTTTTTGTTATAAAAATTATAAAAATTTGAGAAAAAAAAAAGGACAAAACAATATGAATCTTCTTAAGTCTGAAATCCAAGTCATTAGTACTCCTTTAGGAATTATGCAATAGTCTCCCCTAGAAAAAAGAGAGGGATACGTCCTGTGTCTTATTTACAACAACTCCCCATCCAAACAAACTTTTCTTAATCAAAAACTGACTTAACAAACTTTCACTCATTTGACTAATCACAGCTTAACAACAGTGAACCAAAGCTAGAATATTAGAAGGCATACCTGCAATTCACTTCACACACATTAGCACATCAGCACATCAGAGACATTTCAAAGACCATGGTGATCTTCGATCTCCGGTATATAATGTGGATTGACATGTGTCGTCACATGATTTACTTGCCTCATTTCACATTTACCTTGCTCGTCCAGAGCATCACAAGCCTCGTCTGTTCCCGGTGGCACTGGCACTGGCACCGGCACCGTCGACATTGGATCTTCACCACCTAACATCGAATCAGTCGTCGCCGTCATCGGAGTAACATGAGGAAAGGGCAAGTAAAGGCTATGCACTATAACATTCAAATTCTTCATCATATCAGCAACCTTGATGCTCATATAGTTGATCCTTATCATTTGCTCATTCAAAGCCCCTCCTGCCGTCGTCACCACCAAACTCTGCTCTCTATCCAACGTCGTCAATGTGGCTCCCACTGGAAGTCTCTCCAGATCCGCAATAGTCAAAAACTGGTTCCGCACGATATGTAGCCTTACACTGTTTATGTAAGAGTACGAACCGGAGAAGATTGAAACGTCATCAAGAGCGAAGATTGTGACGTTTCTGAGAGAAACGAGTTCGGCATACTTGAGTTTCAGAGCGAGCGAGAGAACGGAGAAGCCGCTATTTCTCAGCCTTAGGATCACGTCGCGAAGCATGAATCGCATCAGAGCGGCATGTTGCTGCGGAGAAAGTTGGTTATTGCGGCTACGATCGTAGTTGGAGGGGAAAGAGAGTGAGGTCATCCGTTCAACGTCACAAGAGAAAGGCGATAGCTGTGAGATGTAGCCTTGGAGGCCGTGGATTATGATTAGGCCGTTGTTGAAGAGATCCGGATGAGTGATTTCAACTCCGACGATGAAGATTTTGTACATCGTGGGATCATTTTGGACGGTGGAAGTGGAAGTAACGGTTATACAACGGCCAGGACTGAGAGTTTCGATTTTGGTACCAAAGGGGAGTTTTCGGAGGTAATCACTAGGGAAGAGACTGGGAACCATGTGTTCTCGGAGGAGGGAAGGGATGGAGCAAGAAATGCATGTAAGGACAGAGGAATCAAACGGAGCAAAGATAGTGTAAGGACCGGACCAACCGGTGGCGGTGGAGGTGGCGGACTCACTGAAGAGAGAAAGAGCAGCGGTGGCTAGTTCGTTGAAGCCGAGATGAGAGAGGATTGGAGGTAGGACGGAAGTATGAGAGAAGATCCCTTGGCCGGGGAAATCTTCGTGAGGTGGTTGGGGCGATGGAGAGACTGGAAAGAGTGGTAGTAGTGGAGGGGGTGGGGGTGGAAGAGTGGTGTCGCCGGTTATGGTGGAGGTGAGAGTAGGGAGGTAAGTGGAGTGGAAGAGGGAGAGGAAAGAGAGGATGAGTGAAATAATGAGATTCAGAGAAATAACCGCCATTTCAAACACAGAGCAAGTTGTTTGGATTCTTTTAAAAATTGAAGGAACGAGAAAGGGAGGAAGAGAGTGGAGGGGGTGTTTATAGGGAAGTGAAGGGAGGCGCGTGGTATCTGGAAATGAAGAGCCCGATGGTTTTTTTTTTTGGGGGTTTGATTTCCGTTATTTTTGGCGGGAACGATAGTAACTGTTTTTAGTTCAGTTGGAGAAATACGGTTTCTTATTTTGATGGCAGTAAAGAAGAAGAAAAACCTAATGGATATCAAAATTTTGCACTCCATCATAATCAAATCTTAATTTTTTTATTATATCATAAATTAATTTTTGATCTCTAGAACGGAATATTTTTACTACTTATATTTTTTTTGTAAATTTAAAATTACTTTTAAAAATTTATTCTCTTCATTTATTTAAATTTTGAAAATTTAAATAAAATTATGTTTTTGAGTTTAGATGCGTTACAACCTAAAATTTTTTTATTGAATTTTTTATTATTATTTTAAAATATCATCCCAATAAATCTAGCAAAAGAGAATTAACAGTGTTAATAATTAATTTTAAATTTTAAAATTTAAAAAGTAAATAACTAAATTCTTAAAAATAAAAGTGCATAAATTAAATTTTAAATTTATGAAAAATATAAGAACAATATATTTTAATTTAATATAAAATTAATATTATTTGATTTTAAAATAAGTTAAAATTTTCTTTTTAGTATGTATATTTTTTATTAGTTATAATAATGTAAAACAAAAAATTGTATCTTAAATATATATATAACATCCTCACCTAAATCGTTGCCATCCTGGATAAAATATATTACATTCGATACCAAAAATATCTTCCGATATTTTTATTCAATTTTCTAAATTCGTTATATAAATTTTTTATATTATTAACTCCATTTTAATACTGTGGCCATCAGCTCAATTTCCTTACTTTCATACCAACTTTCTTTTTCACTTTATTCACGTCACATTATAAATTCAATTGCAAATCTCAAATTTATATATATATATATATATATATATAATCAATTCAATTGGAAGTCATTAGGAGTAAGTAAAAGTAATTTATGTATTAAAAGTTAAGGATAATCTAGATATTTTGAAAAAAACTAATCAATTATTTTAATTATTTGTGTTTTCGAATTTTTTTTCAATTTGTTTGAAGTTTGTGTTTGTAGTATTTCTTTAACTTCTTCAATTCGACCTAGATGTTAGACTCTAATTCGAAAGACTATATTAGTCACAGAAATTACTCGGTAAGCTATTGGAGTTTTGAAAATAGTCATTTTAAAATATATGTTTATCTTTGGAAGAAAACTTAGTTAATTACTAGTTTATTTACTACTCAAAACTCTTAATTATAATTTAGCAGTAGAAAAGTGATAATTATTTGTATTTTTAATAGAAACTGAAGTTCATGCTCAGTTAATTAATTTTTATATTTCGATATCCTAAAATCAAAATAAACATCATGCATGCTAAAATAAAATAAATCCTAAGTCACATGCCACAATTCAAAATAAAATAATATAATCTCTGAATAATTAAAATATCAAATAATTATCCTAAAATATTTTATTAACTAAAACTCGAGCTAAGACCCTTTGAATGTCGCGTCCCCATCCTAACCTGGGGGAGTGAGCTATGATGCTCAGTGTGGTTCAATCACAAGATAATTAGTACAAATGATTAGGCATACGAAAATATGTCATACGGAAATAATTTATAGTGGCAATATTAGATTATAGATGTTTCAAATCATTTAACAATACACATACATATTTGTCATGTTAGAAATTCCAGTTTTGTATGCACATGTTGTTGTGGATGCCATACAATTTCGGTTTTAGCAGAAAAAATCCTACCCCACCACTACACATCACAATGGGAGTTCCCTTGAACTCCAACCACCAACACACCAGATTGTGGTTTAACCACCAATAGTTTGCAAATTAACTTCCAATGGTTGTAGACACAAAGCAAAAACACTGCAAATGAAATCTACCTATGGCTGTGGATACACAGCAAAATGATGCAGGTAAAATCTGCCATTGGCTATGGATGTACAACATGTTTATAGGTAATAATTGTCACTTGGTTGTGAATGCATAACAAAAATGCCGCAGATGGAATCTGCCTATGGAAGTAGGTACATAACAAGATCGTCGCAGATGGAATTTGCCAATACTTCCTTTGTTCATAACGTCCCACCCCATGCAATGCAATATGACATGCTCAAAACAGATTAATACAGTAACATTTAATAGGTTTTAACAGTTTGATATAGTGACAAATATTAGGCTTATAATAATTCAATATAATAGTCAAAGACATGCTTATCATGTGATCGATTTAACGATAACATAAGGTAGGTTGTACGTACAATAATCACAACTACAAATACAATAAACATATATACCATTCACAATTCATGCAAATATATATGACATCAATTCAGCCAATTTGATCATGCATTCTAGCATTATTTGTGCTATCAGGGACTTAATTGAATAGTTTAAACACTAAAAATAATTCGAAAACCATTTAGGGGCTAAACTGAACAAATATTAAAATTCTAGGAAAAAATTGTAAAATTTGAAAAGTAGGGGCACACAACTATGTGTCAAGGCCGTGTCAAATGCTATAGACTGTATAGAGGGGACAGACTACGGTTGTGTGGAAATTACAAAATCAAGCTATAGGGGAGGCACTGTCGTGTTGCAGGTCGTGTAGAGGGTTCTTGGTTGTGTGAGATTTGAACTATCCTAAGGTTTCAAAGGCACATGGTTTTGAGTGGGGCCGTGTAGTCCACACGCTTGTGTGGCCGTATCCTAGGCATGATTTTGCCTCGATTCACTTGTAAAATAACACACATCATTCACCTAAATCAAATTTGATTCACCTAAATTTGATTTGATTCACCTAAATCGGGTCCTTCAAATGACATTTATACATCAGTTAATGATTGATTTCAAGATTTATCAAGATTATCGAAAGATTCGATGAGAACTAAAAATGATTGATTGATTAATCAAACGTAAGATTAGAGTTAGATAGAAATATTACAAAAAAACTCGGGATATAAACATCGGGAACGAGATGTACTTACCGATTATTGGCAAAGGTAGGGATGCTATTGATGACAATTGCAAAACTGATAGAAAGAATGATTGAATGAAGGATGATTTGATTCGAGAAAACAAAATAATTATCAACAATTAGAATGAAAATATGGTGTAAAGAAAAGAAAAAGAGAATAAATGTAACACCCCTCACCCGTATTCAACGCAGAAATAGGGTTACGGAGTATTACTGAACTTACAACACTTTTAAACACACATTTCATATACAATTTATCATTTCAAATATAATTCAAACACAACCAATCATAATGTCCCATAAACGAGTCTATGAGGCCTTAAACATGCATTAGAAGTGGTTCGAGACAAAACTGATAATTTGGGAAAATTTTTCACACTTGAAATTTTTTTTCTCAAAACAGAGGACACACGCCCGTGTGGCCAAGCCGTGTGTCTCACACAGCCACCAGACATGCTCATGTCACAGGCCGTATGAACATTCGAAATGGGAGTACATGGCTGTGTCCCAGCCTGTGTCCTACCCTGTGTCCAAACAAGTGAGGTTACTGACTTGGGTCACATAGCCAACCACATGCCCGTGTGTCTAGCCCGTGTGCCCTTCAAAGTGGCCACACACGCCCGTGTCCCAGACCGTGTGCTAGGCCATGCCAAACCTGTAGGGTATACTGACTTATGCAACACGGCCAAGTCACATGCTTGTGTGCTAGGCCGTGTGCCAATTAAGAGGTATACTTACTTGTGCCACACGGCCAATCACACACTTGTGTGTGAGACTGTGTGGAGCATACTAACTTCATTTCAATTTTAATTCCAGGGGACACACGGTTGTGTAACATGATCGTGTGTCACACATGGTTGAGACACACGCCCGTGTCTCTGCCCATGTGGACAAAAATAGGCTATTTACCAAGTCAAATTGTCACCCCAATTATGTACACCTAAACCAAATTCAATGTCACCAAAAACATAACACTTAAGTGCATTATACAACCTCAGTCATACATCATTCATACCAAAACACATATATCAACCAACTAACTAAACATTTACCTAAAATACATCACTTGGCACTAATTCACAAACATAATTAATCTCAATTCATCGACCGTTAGCTACCCTTAAAATTACATTAAACCAACCATTTTCAATCAAATATGAACCATATCACTAAGAAGCATTAACACACATATATATACATTACATAATAGCCAAAATAAACCAAGTCACATGGCTAACCTATAACCAATTATGTAATATAAACAAGCCAACACAAATGGCCAAAATCTTGCTACAATACCAAAATGACTCAGAGTCCCTATACATGCCATATGACCAAACCATAAGTTCAAAAGTACCAAAGTGACGGTTGGATAGTGTGGCGATGTCTCCGACGATCCCTGAATCCGAGCTAGATTTGAATTCACTATAAAACATGGAAAAAATAAATAAAGTAAACTTTATATCTTAGTAAGCTCGTACGAAATATACTCAACAAATCATCAATTTGAACTATTAAACATATAATTCATGATAATAAAAAACCTTTCATATGCTTATATGCAAATTTATAACCTTTTCTATTTGAATCTCATACTTCACATGTACATACCTGTACAAATTTGTTAAGAACTCATACATATTCATCAATGACAACATCCAAAATCTTTAACAATTTTGCAAATTAGTCTCTGGGCTAGCTAGTACTAGTTACAACGATCCCAAAAATATAGAAATCATTAAAAATCGAACAAAAATGGACTTACATGCTCAAGGTGAAGTGACCGAATGTTTGAAACTCTAAAAATGGCTATTCTTGCCCTTCATTCGATTGAAGAAGATGAATGAAGAATAAAAATTCATTTTGTTTTATTAAGCTAACATTTATTAACTAAATTACCATTTTAACCATACTAATAAACCATTAAAATCACATAATGCATGCCCATATTTGTCCACCCACAATTAAAATGGTCTAATTACTACTTAAGGACTCTTACTTTAAGTTTCTATAGCTATTTAATACATTTAGCTATTAGAACATTAATTTTGTACTTTACGCGATTTAGTCCTTTTTATCAAATTAACGATTCAAATGATAAAATTTCTTAATGAAATTTTAACAAAATCACTCCATCATGCTGTAAACATTAAAATAATAATAAAATAAATATTTTGACTTCGAATTTGTGGTTCCAAAACCACTGTTTCGATTTGACCAAAAATGGGTTGTTACAATAAATAGAAAGATGGAGGGCAGATTCTATTAGGATTTGAAAGGGGCAAATTGAAATTCTAATTAGGAAAAGATGATGGAATTATAATTCTATTAGAATTGGTTAAATTCCTAGGGTTTACCCCTAGGGGTGTCACTTATAATTTTCCCAAGATTTTGTTGAAATTTTAAAATTAAAATGAAAGGGAGAAAGGAGGTGGAGGCTCAAACTCGGGTTCATAAAGGGGAAACTAACACTTTAACCATTAGGCTATCATTTACTTCTTCTTTACTTTTGATGTTTAATCATATTTATATATTTTTTAGGCATTTTTTGTGAAATTATGAAATAAAAAGGGGATGAGGGAGCTTGAACTTGGATCTGGAGGGGTATCAACACCTTAAATATGAAGCTACCGCCCTTTTCTTGTTAGATTTTATCCCAATGGTTTATATTTTGTGTTTTGCTAAAATCTCAAAATTAAAAGAGAATGAGGGACTCAAACCTAGGACTTCCAAGAAGGGTTTTAGCATGCTAACCATTAGGTCTAAACCTATTTCTTGTTTAATTTTTACCCCCAATAATATTTATTGTGGTTTTTATCCTAGGTTGTTGAAAATTAAAAGGAAAAAAATAAAAGTGGGGTTTCAACCTAAGCTCTCTAGGGAGGGAAACTAACACTTAACCATTAGGTCCGAAGCCTACTTCTTACTTAGTGTTATTTCTTAACTATAAATAATTATTTCGAACTCAACTTACATATTCTTTATGTAACAACTCGATAGTTAGGATGTCAGAAGTTCGAGACTATGTTTTTTTAAAACAAACTCGTAAATATTTTTTATTAATATTTACGAAGTTAGTTTAGTAGCGAATTAGATTTTGTTAAGTGAATTTTGTGAAATTAAGAATTATTAAAGTATAAGGATCAAATCACATAAGTATTAAAAGTTGAATTATAGATTAAAATTTAATAGAAGGAATAAAGTAGTAATTATCCAATTACCTAAGGATGGTGGACGGCATTAATATATATATGTTATAATGATAAGTAACTTAAAAAAAATTAAATGTATGTGTATATGTCATATTATAATATAAACAAAATAATAATAATAGAAAGTAAATAAAATAAAAGTGGAATGATACGAAACATTCCATGCAAATTAAAGAAAAGAAAATGAAGAGAGAAAAAGGAGAAGAAGCTGTGGCAAACCTAAGGACCTTAAGGTTCTAATTTAAAATTGTTAACGTCGTATCAGAGTTCTCAACTAAAAGGGGAAGGATTAATGTAATAGTCTGTTTTTAAGTAGTGTCGAAAACAGTAGTTCGAGGTCACTAAATTCGGCGAGTAAGTTTGTAAATATTATTATTTAATATTTACAAGTCGAATATGGTTTTAAAAAAGTTTTTTATATGGTAATTTATGCTATTTAAATGATTAATTAAGTTCAAGTGGTAAGATTCTAAAGTCAAGTGGTTTTAAAAAATGAGGTATCGAGACTTCATTTCTATAAAACGAGCCATAAATATTTTTATAAATATTTACGGTATGTCATTAAGGTGGTATAAATGTTTTGTTGAAAAATTTTAACGTTTCGATAGTTAATTAAGTGAAAAGGGCTAAATTTTAAAAAGTGTGAAAATTTAATTCTACTAACTAAAGATGTTTAATTGCTATGGAAAATTAAAATTATGGACTAATATGGTAAATATACCATATTATATATAAGTTGGCGGTTGGCTTTGTTTTATTATGAAAATATTATGTTTTATTAATTAAAAAAAAACAAATTATAAGGTAATAAAATAAACTAAAGAAATCACCTTTCTTTTTTCAATGTTTTGCCAAAATTGAGAAAGAAGAAAGCCATCGTTAGAATTTTGAAGCTTCGGCCAAGCTTCCATGTATGCATGCAAGTCCATTTTAGTCTTGTTTTTAATAATTTTTTTATGTTTTTGAGATCATTGCAACTAGGTTCAGCTAGCTCATACCTTCGATTTTGAAACTGTTAAAGATTTTGAATGTTGCCATTGATGAACCTTGTGATTTTAAATGTTAAATGATGGATTTTAGATATTAGTTGTTATTTAAAAGTGTTTTATTAAGTGATTTTTGTTGAATTTTCCGATTAGGGACTAAAATTTTAAAATAGTAAAAGTACAAAGATTTGATGTGAAATTGTTGGAATATGGGCTTTATTGGATGCCATGAGTATTCGGCTAGGCTCAATTTTGTGTAAAAATGGTTAATTTACTTGTTTTTGGCTTAGGGACTAAATTGAATAAAAGTAAAACTTTAGGGGTAATTTTGTAAAAATTTCAAAATTGACTTAATTGCATAAAATACATTTTTTTACTGTCTAAATTAATAGATTGAATGAAATTATTAATTTAGATCAAGATCGAGTGAAAAATTACCAAAATGTCCTTGTACTTTGATATTTCTGCAATTTAGCTAAGTAAGTTTGTATGGTTAAAATTTGACATTTATATAAATAGGTGATTGGCATTACATGATATTATATATATCCCATTGCTGGAGATGAATCATTATCTGAGTTATAATATTGAATTTGATGCTCGGTTTGAATTGAACGCGGGATAGAGTACATTTGTGTTTTGGTGTATTATGGGGGTTTGGAGTGGAGATGTTATTGGAGGGAGATATCTATATATTAACCAAGTAAATTAAGGTTCAACATTTATTACGAACTCTCGCATCATACTATCTGTTTGGCATGATTCGGGTGGATCAGCTCTTATGAGCTTCTGTTCAGCTCTTATGAGCTTCTATTGGCGTGTTTCGGGTAGACCAGCTTTTATGAGCTTCTGTTTGGTGTATTTCAATTGGATTAGCTTTTATGAGCTTCTGTCTAGTGTGTTCGGTCTATCTGACGGTGTACTCTTACCCGTAAATCGTTCTTTGAATGAAAAATCTCGGTAAGGTAATCTGTTTAATGAATTTGAAAAATATGTTATGTTGAGATGGATGATAAATCCAATTGAATCATGCTCAGATTTAATGGTTATCCATGCCAAATTCATATGAATCATGTTTAAATGAACTAACATGTATTGTTGATGTGCTTAGGCTTATGCCAAGCTTGTGGATATGATTGATATTTATGATTATGCTTGTATTATGCATATGAAATGGGTAAAAAAAGGGAATGAAACGGTAAGTATGTAATTGGGATGTATTATGATGTTATAAAAAGTTTAATATGATAAATGATATGTGAGCAAATTGCGTATGCTATGGATGAATATACCTATATCATGGATAAATACACTAAGTTGGGAATTGATAACATTGTTTAGACTTATGATAAGCATTGGGAACAAAATGAAAAGAGAGTAAATTGAAAAGTGTATAATCTTATAGAAAGTTTGTTGATTATCTATTAAGTCCCCTAAAATCCTATCAAGTTATGAATGTCTAACATCCCAAATTAGGGTCTAAACATAATATTGGTTTTGAAGCCATAAATTCGAGGTAGAAATACTCATATCGATAAAGTTTTAAGGTCTACTGTGTGATTAAATAATAGTGTGAAAATATCGATGAGAAATTTTACCAATAAGGTGTTCAATTGAGTTATTAGGACTAAATTGCAATAAGTGGAAAACATGTGTTTTAATTATTAAAGGGCTTAAATGTGATAAGATTTGAAATTTTGAAGTCCTTATTTGGCAATTAGACCATTATATGTCACTATGGACAAAAATGGACATAGGAGGGATAAAATATCAAGGTTTTAATGGAAGGGCATTTTGGTTCATTGGTTAATAAAAGAATTAAAAAGAGAAAAATAGTCAAAAATTGAGTTCATCTTCATCCTCCTTGGTCGAATATCACAAGAAGCCATAGCTAGGGTTTCTTTCATCTTCAAGTTTAAAAGTAAGTGTATCATAGCCCCGTTTTTAATGTTCTTTATATTTTTGAAATCCTCGTAGCTCGATTTAGCTATTTCTACCCTTAATTTGAGCTAGGGTTCATGTTCAAAAATATATCCATGAATGACATGCTTGTGTTTTGATGTCTAATGGAAGAATATGAAAGTTTGATGTGAGATAAACAAGTTTTACTAGGTAGTTTTTGGTGAAATTGATAAAAAGGACTTAATTGTAAAAGTTGTAAAAACTATGTGTAAATGTGTGAATAAATGAAAAATGTGGGTTGGTATAAGAGAGAAAATGATTTGGCTAGGCTTGAATAATGAGAAAAATGGGGTACTTTTCATTTTATGAGCCCAAGGGCAATTTCATAATTTTGTAAAACTTTAGGGGCAAAATTGTAATTTTTCCATATTATGATTTTTGGACTAAATTGAATAATACATGTATTAAATGAGCTAAATGTGTTATTATAGATCAAGAGGGATGAGGAATCGACCTTGACCGAGGAAAAGGCAAGGTTACGGATTAAATCGTAAATTGTCACATTTTTCACCAAGGTAAGTTTGTGTGTAGGTAATTAAACAATTTCATTTTTATGTGTTTAATACTTCATATTACATGAAATGTGTACATATGCCTTGATGGAATTGACTTGTGATGATAGCTTTATATCTTGGAAGTCTTGGGTGACCTTGAGGAATTCTTAGAATTAGGATATCATGACACCATGGTTAATGAGATCCTGTGTAAGACCATGTCCGAGACATGGCATCGACATCAAGATATGATCCTGTATAAGACCATATCAGGGATATGACTTCGACATCGTTAAGTGAATTCGTATAAGACCATGTCTAGGACATGCCATCGATAAGAGATCCCATATAAGACCATGTTTGGGACATGGCATCGGCATCAGTATGAGATCCCATGTAAGACCATATATGGGATAGGGCATTGGCATCAACGTGAGGTCCCGTATAAGACCATGTCTGGGACATGGCATCAGAACCTATATGAGACTTCGTATAAGACCATATCTGGGATTGGCATCGATATGTGGTTGTAACAGCCCGAATAAGACCCTAGTCAGAACAGTGGTTTTGGGGCCATAAATTTGAGTCAAAAAATATTTTAATATTATTTTTCGTGCTTATTATATGTGAATTAGCATGTGTAAAAGTTTCATATGAAAATTTTATCATTTGTGTGCTTAATTTGATAAAAGGACCGAATCGCGTAAAATGTAAAAGTTGCCTGTTGTTTGTTAAAAGTTCTTATTTGCTATGTCTTTCTAAATGAGAGGTCCTTATGTTTTAATTAGACCATTGATAAGGTTCATGGACATTTGTGGACATCCATTATGAGTTTTTAAAGGTTATTTGTTAAGGGTAAAATTGGAAATTTATTAATATGTTATTATTAATTAAAACAAAACAAAATATGGCCATTAGTTCATCTTTTCTAACCGATTGAACGAAATAAAACAAGGGTTTTAAAGCTTTGAATATTCGGCCATGGTCCAAGCTTGATTTAAGGTTCGTTTTTACTCGGTTTTTGATAATTTTTACAATTTTGAGATCGTTACTTAGTGTTTTATCAAGCCCATACCTCAATTTCAGAATTTGATGATGATTTTGAGTTATGCCATTGTTGATTTTGTGAGTTTTAAATTGTTAATTGATGAAATATGGAAGCTTGATGATAGATAAATATGTTTTGTATTTGAATTTTTGATGAATTTGAGTAATTTGGGCTAAATTGTGAATTTTGTAAATTGAGGGGTCAAAATGTAAAATAAATGAAATATATGGGTTGCTCAGGATCTTAGTGAAATTCGGCTAAGCATGGGTGTGGTTAAATTTTGAATATTTTGTGTTTTGTGAAATAAGGACTAAATTGTAAAAAATCTTAAATGTTAGGGGCAAAAGTGTAATTAGCCCATTTATGTGTTTTTGGATGAATTTGATTGAGTATATGATTAAATAAGTTGAATTTTTATTGAATTAGATCAAGAAATGAGGAAATCAGATTTGGATCGGGGAAAGTCAAAAATTATCGAATAGTCATTTCAGTCCGTTTGTGTTAGTACGAGGTAAGTTCATAAGTAAATAAATGTTGTTAAATTGAAATGCATGTGCATTATAGTGCCGAATTGAATTATTACTTGTTATATGTATATGCCGAATTGAATTAAGCATAGAAACAATATTTACGAGCTTGAATCGATCGAGTTACGACGTCCAAAAGCCACGTACGAACCTTAGGAATAGTTAGGATACATATGTCATGACATAGGATTCCGATATGTGTTATCGTGTAAGACCACATATAGGACGTTGGCATCGATTTTTGATTTACGTGTAAGACCATGTCTAGGACATTGGCATCGTATATGATTTCGTGTAAGACCCTGTCTGGAACAGTGGCATCAATATTTGATTACATGTAAGACCACGTCTGGGACGTTGGAATTGTACGAGCTTATGAGCTATCCGAGTATCTTTATTGATTCTGAACGGTTTAATGGGCATTTCGAGAAATAAATGAGTATATGAATGTGCATCCGAATCAGGTATGTTACGAGATATATGAAATTAAGCAATGAAAGTGAGTATGATTATGATCAGTTGATATATGAATTATGTGAAAATGAAATGTGGATACTAGCAAGTGAACTATGATCAAATGAATTATATGAGATATGTGAAATTATAATTGTGTTTTGCCATATATGATTCAGGTACATGTGATTTGTATATGAAATTCTGATGTGGAATGTGAAATATATGACAATGAACGATGTGTTATATATGCTTGTTATATGAAATTGTGGTCCTATGTTTTGAACATGAGAATTATGAAAAATGGAACATGGTTTGGATGTGTGATTTGTTATGATTATTCGGGTTTTGAAATGTATAAAAAGAAATTGATATATTTCTATGCATGAAATGTAATAAATGACCATGTTTCGGTTGGTTATGTAATGAAATTGTGCAAGCTTAATTTATATAAATGATCTAATGGTTGTTATTCGAAATTAAAAGCATGGTTTATATTTTCACCGATAAATAAGCCTAATGAATTTACTTAATATGGTGATGTTGGATTATATAAGATAAGTGATTGAATATGTGTATGAAGTTAACTAAATTTGGCTCATTCAAGTTGAATTATATACATGATCTTGTGAAGATTTATTTGCTTATGGCTTACTAAGCTCTTGAAGTTTATTTTGTGTGTGTGTTTATAAATTATTTGAGAATGTGAAATTAGTAATGAACTGGCTATTTGTGATAGTATGTGTTATGTGCATTTATATGTAAGTTAAATTTGAGGCTTTACTACCCTCACCCCTCTTATCAGTGAAATGTCAAAATGAAATCTGTAAGATTTGGTTGAATAAGTTCATGAGTGTGGAGTTATAGAAGCTCGTGTTCGAAAGATTAATAATATGGTCAAAAAAGTGAATGAATCAACAAATAAAGACAGTATTAAAAGAGATATTGGATAGTTCTGGAGACTATTCATATTATACAAAGACGCTATTAATGAAGAAGTTAACTCTAATTAAATGATCTATTCAGGTTTGTTTACTAAAGAAAATATTAGCTAGAAGCTTTTCTGAATTAACTCCTATTAGTGAAGGGATAATGTGAAAATTTCTGATGACAGAATTAAACAGTTGAATAATGATTGAATTGTATTAATGGCTAAGTGCAGTGGTTATGGTTGGGTAGTTACTATGATTTCTTCTAGGCATTCTATGTGTACATTTATCCTCAGAAGTATATGTGACTGTTTAATTTTAGAAGGAATTCTTATCGTATGAGAATATTAGCTAAACATACTAATAGACGAAAGTATCGTTGGTCTGTTTGAGTTATGTTCGACATTGCTATGCCTTTCTCTAGTATTTATTCCATTGTGTGGATATGAAAGTCAACAGTAAAATATGTATGATGCTAATACTCTGTTTCTACTGGCTATTGTTCTATTGAAAATATGTGAAGATTACATTGCTTCTGTTACTGTGAACTCCAGTATTTATGAGTGATATTATTCTTTCTGGACATTTTCTAGGATATCATTGGAGTTGATATCATTCTATAGGAGTTGTAAGTTTTTTCGATATTTTGTGTAGCTTTAGATGTTAAAAATTTTGCTATTCTGGTTTTCTTATGATTTTATGTGATTATCTATACGAGATATCTATTTGATGGAAATGACTATATCTATTATAATCATAAATTCTATACTGAAACTTGGGAGTACTACAGTACCATTATTAGAGTTATAAAAGTTGTGTTTCTGTATTGGTTGCTGTTCAAATTGTATTTGATTTTCTTCTGGGTTCAAATGCTTTATTAACAGTCGGGATATTATCTATTGTTATGGGTGAGACATCGGTCTTATTATGACATTATGATTTCTATCTGAAAAATGTGACTTCAGCATAATTCAAAACTTCGATGATTAATATATGAGACAACTTTATTATAAACTCTTTTCTAGTTCTTGTGAAAGGTTCGTCATCGACAAAAGTGAAAATGATAGAAGATCAAGATCTAATCTGTAAAATGATATGTTTGGGGCTATCTTTTTAATGAGAAGAAAATATTTCTTCAAAAAGACTGATTCAGTGGTTTAGTCTTATTTGAATTATTTGCTTGAAAAGATAATTAGGTTATATGTGTTTGAATCTATCCACCAGACTGGAAATAAACTTTGAATGTACATGTGTGAATTGAATGATTGTCTAGAAGAAGAATTCGTTTTCTTGAAGATTTGATACAGAATTATATCTATCGGAACGATTCTATTTGAGAAATGTTGTGGTAAATTAAAGTTAGTTCTATTTTTGAAGTTTTCCTTTTGCATGGAGATATTGTCAACCGAAACATCAGTACTTGCGTCAATGAACGGTTTGAAGTGTGTTCTAATAACAGAGTGTACAGAGATATCTTGTGATTCCGTACGGTTAAAACTGCATGAAAAGAGTTATGTGACATATTTGATGATTACAAGAGTTTAAAATGATTGACATTGCAGAGCGAGATCCGAATTTGGCATAGCAAAGCTAGCTTGAATCGCCGAACAACTTTTGATTCTGTAAGTAAATATTATTATCCGAGGGAAATGATTATAGTTTCAAATGATCTGAGTAAGAAACTTTTGTGTGCTTTACGAGCGATGAATATGTGATTGATCTTATCAGAGGTTGATTATATGTTAGCTAGATTAGAATTTAAATTGATGCTTACTAAGAGAATTCAAGAAATTTATAAATGTGTTATCAAATTATAAGTTAAAAAGGGGTTCAACATAAATTGATTTCTAATTCAGAACTTTAGATGTAGAATTGATGATTGCTTGTTGCTTTGAAATAGAGTGTGTATACCAAGAAGCTTTGAGATTGTATAACCATTGTTGCAACAGGCTCACAGTGTCAGTTAAAATGTTCATACAGGAGTAACTAGATGCATGATAATTTGAGAAAGTGGTATTGTTAAATGAGTATAAAACGTAATATTTCTGACCTTGAATTTAAATGTCTGAGCTACCAACGGGTTAAAGTTAATTATTAAGCGTCTTTAGGACTATTTCAACATGTTTTGATATCTGAGTAATGATGAAATAAAATATTTTGATGAATTTTGTATCGGGATTATCTCTTATTATTGTTGACTATCTGAAAAAGTCTTTCCGTACGCATGGATTTCTCTTTTGATAAATCAGTTGAATTATTCGTTTCAGAGACTTTCAGTTTGTACATGGTGTCAGTCATCATTGTTTCAGATTAAAATCTAAAATTCATATGGTAATTCTAGGAGAAATTACAGTAAGCTGTGAGTACGTGGTTGTTTTGAAAATTCTCAAAATATTTATTCGTTATTGTGTTTTAGAATTTCAAAGCAACTAAGAAAGATTGTTGCTGTTTGATAAACTATCAGGTGAGTATAAAAGTGACATTGTATGAGGTATCGTATGTGCAGTTACCTAACTCCGTTTTTTAGGATCGAGCTTTTTGAGTAAATGATTCATGAGATTAATATCATCAGCGAAACAAAGCAGAAAATGAAGGTAACTCAATACAGTTAGAAGCAAATTCAGTTTAATTTGATGTATAGTGAAAAACACATCAGAATCTTAATTGTGTGATTAAAGAGATATGAAATCTGAAGCTATATGTGAATTTGCAATGTACTGTGTGAAAGCAAATCCTTAATCTACTTTTTGGTAAGATTTTTGGGGACGAAAATCCTTAAAGGGGGAGAGTTGTAATAGCTCGATTTAGACCCTAGTCGGAACGGTGGTTTTGGGACCACAAGTTCGAGTCAGAAAAATATTTTAATATTATTTTTTGTGCTTATTATATGTGAATTAGCATGTGTGAAAGTTTCGTATCAAAATTTTCGTATCAAAATTTTATCATTTGTGTGCTTAATTTGATAAAAGGACCTAATCGCGTAAAATGTAAAAGTTGCCAACTGTTTGTTAAAAGCGCTTATTTGCTATGTCTTTCTAAATGAGAGGTCCTTATGTTGTAATTAGACCATTGATAAGGTTAATGGACATTTATGGACATCTATTATAAGTTTTTTAAAGGTTATTTGTTAAGGGTAAAATTGGAAATTTATTAATATGTTATTATTAAATAAAACAAAATAAAATATGGCCATTAGTTCATCTTTTCTAACCGAATGAAAGAAATAAAACAAGGGTTTTAAAGCTTTGAATATTCGACCATGGTCGAAGCTTGATTTAAGGTTCTTTTTACTCGGTTTTTGATAATTTTTACTTTTTTGAGATCGTTGCTTCGTGTTTTATCAAGCCCATACCTCAATTTTAGAATTTGATGATGATTTTGAGTTATGCCATTATTGATTTTGTGAGTTTTGAATTGTTAATTGATGAAATATGGAAGTTTGATGATAGATAAATATGTTTTGTATTTGAATTTTTGATGAATTTGAGTAATTTGGGCTAAATAGTGAATTTTGTAAATTGAGGGGTCAAAATGTGAAATAAATGAAAGAAATGGACTGCTAGGGACCTTAGTGAAATTCAGCTAAGCATGGGTGTGGTTAAATTTTGAATATTTTGTGTTTTGTGAAATAAGGACTAAATTGCAAAAAATGTGAAATGTTAGGGGCAAAAGTGTAATTAGCCCATTTATGTGTTTTTGGATGAATTTGATTGAGTATATGATTAAATAAGTTGAATTTGTATTGAATTAGATCAAGAAATGAGGAAATCGGATTTGGATCGGGGAAAGTAAAAAATTGTCGAATAGTCGTTCCGGTCCGTTCGTGTTTGTACGAGGTAAGTTCATAAGTAAATAAATGTTGTTAAATTGAAATGTATGTGCATTATAGTGCTGAATTGAATTATTATTTGTGTATATGTATATGCCGAATTGAATTAAGCATGGAAGTAATATTTACGAGCTTGAATCGATCGAGTTACGACGTCTGAAAGCCCGGTACGAACCTTAGGAATAGTTAGGATACATATGTCATGACATAGGATTTCGATTTGTGTTATCGTGTAAGACCATGTTTGGGAAGTTGGCATCGATTTGTGATTTATGTGTAAGACCATGTCTGGGACATTGGCATCATATATGATTTCGTGTAAGACCCTGTCTGGGATAGTGGCATCGATATTTGATTACATGTAAGACTACGTCTGGGACGTTGGCATTGTACGAGCTTATGTGCTATCCGAGTATCCTTAGTGATTTCGAACAGTTCAACGGGCATTTCGAGAAATAAATGAGTATTTGAATGTGCATCCGAATCAGGTATATTGCAAGATATATGAAATTAAGCAATGAAAGTGAGTATGATTATGATCAATTGATATATGAACGATGTGAAAATGAGATGTGGATACTAGCAAGTGAATTATGATCAAATGAATTATATGATATATGTAGAATTAAAATTGTGTTTTGCCATATATGATTCAGTTACATGTGATTTGTATATGAATTTCTGATATAAAGTGTGAAATATATGACAATAAACGATGTGTTATATATGCTTGTTATATGAAATTGTGGTCCTATATTTCGAACATGAGAATTATGAAAAATGGAACATGGTTTGGATGTGTGATTTGTTATGATTATTCGGGTTTTGAAATGCATAAAAAGAAATTGATATATTTCTATGCATGAAATCTAATAAATGACCATGTTTTTGTTGGTTATGTAATGAAATTGTGCAAGCTTAATTTATATGAATGATCTAATGGCCGTTATTCGAAATTGAAAGCATGGTTTATATGTTCACCGATAAATAAGCCTAATGAATTTACTTAATATGGTGTTAGATTATATAAGATAAGTGATTTAATATGTGTATGAAGTTAACTAAATTTGGCTCATCCAAGTTGAATTATATACATGATCTTGTGAAGATTTATTTGCTTATGGCTTACTAAGCACTCGAAGCTTATTCTGTGTGTGTTTTTCCTATGTTTATAGATTTTCGCAGATCTGCTCGGGTTGGAAGTTGATGGAGACATCATCACACTATCCGATTATCATTTTGGTAAATAATGTTTTGAGATTTGGTTATGTGGCATGTATAGACTAGAAGTATGTGAATACGTTTGAAGATGTAAATATATGTTTTGCCAAGTGATATGGCTTGATAATGGATGTGAACATGGTTTGGTTTTGTTATGGTTTATGTGATGAGAAAATGGTATGATTTGATGCATATGAATGACTGAATGAAATGGTCAATTTGGTATGTGCTTAATTGTTAAATTTGGTATAAGTTTGGCATGAAGATGGATAAGAAATTGAGATGTTGGTAATGTATGATTGAATGAATTTGGCTTATGATTTTGATGTTTTGGTATAGAGAATAAACATGAAATTGTTTGATGATATTTTAGATTAATAGATATATGTTTTGAAGTTGGATTTGGCTGAAAATGTTGCATTTATGATGCTTAAATTTGGACTTGTAGGGAAGACCCAAATGGGTGGCATATTGGCCTTATAAATGGCCTATTTTTGCCCACACGGGTAGGGACACAGGCGTGTGTCTCTGCCGTGTTGCTCGAGGGCCATTTTGAAATGAGCCTGGGCAGATCACATGGTCGCGCACACACGGGCGTGTGCCAAACCGTGTGGCCAAGTTAGTTTTGACAACGGGCTAGACACACGGGCCTGTCTTGTGGCCGTGTGGATAAGTCAGTATGTATGCCCTGTTTCACCATGGCCTAGACTCATGGGCCTGTCTAATGCCGTGTGAGGCACACGGCTTGTTCACATGGGCGTGTGACCTTTGTAATTTAGAAAAATTGTTAAGTTTCAGAAATGTTTTGTATGAGCTCGGTTTAGTCTCAACCCCTTTCTAAAGCATGTTTATAGTCTCGTAGACTTATATAAGGGACAATTGTGAATGATTATTGTATTTTTGATCATGTTTTGCCTAAGTATATGTGAATGTTTCGATATGTCCGGTAATGCCTCTTAACTCTAGTTCGACAATGAATACGGGTTAGGGTGTTATAGTGGTCCCATGTAAGACCATACCCAGGACATGGCTTTGTCACTCTATTTGGTGTATGATAATCTCAAATGTCCTTCATTATTTCGAGAGGTTCAACGGGTCATTCAAGATTATGGTTAAGAAGTGGAGTAATATGGGTAAGACATGTGTGGTACAGGTATGTTCAAGGACACTCATTGTCAATCTTCACTATGTTCATTATGTGTAAAATGCTAATGTGGTGGAAATTGATAGTATGTTTAATTCATGAATTTCATGATCAATGTTGCTTATTATTTACACACGACTTACTAAGCTTTATGCTTACTCTCTCTCTTTTCTTTTTTCTTTTAGCATCGCCAAGCTAGCTCGGGGATCGTGGATATCGGAGCTCAAGTCACACTATCAATGAATCTTTCAGGGTTATTTGACTTGATACATTTGAGTATGGCATGTATAGGGGATTTAGTATTTTGTTATATATGTCATATTTGTTAACCAAAGTGATGGCCCATGTTGGTATATTATTTCATTTTGTATATGGCCATGAAATATGGCTCATATTGATTATTGGGTTGAAATCCCTAATTATTGATACATGCATGAAATGTGTTATTATTCTTATGGTGTGTGCCAAATTGGTTGTCAAAAATGGATGATAAAATGTGGAATTTATGCTTGATAAATAGAGGATGTCAATTGGGATGGTCATAATATGAATAACGGTAAAAAAATGGATTGAATGAACCTAACAAGTAATGGAGTCCCAATTATGTATACTTGACATAAATTTATTGTGCATGAGTTAAAGCTATGGAAGTCTAAGTAGCCCATTTATGCCTTGATAATCACCATTGACATATGAGTGTTTGTGTATGGGTTGTTGAGGGTGACAAGAGGGCTTGGAAAATAGCCTCAAAGTTGTCCATACAAGTAGACGCACGGGCCTGTGTCTAGGCTGTGTGTGTCACACGGTCAGCCCCATGGGCGTGTGGTCCGACCAAGTGTCCCCTACACCCTAGTTTTACAAGTTAGTATGCATGGTAGTAAACACACAGGCAGAGACACGCCCGTGTGTCTCAGCCGTTTAGGGGACACAACCTTAAGACATGGGCGTGTGCCCAGGCCATCTGAATTCTGCACCTTAAATGCGAAAATTAAATTCACCACACGGCCTAGCATACGGGCGTGTGACTTGGCCGTGTGATCTTTAATTGATGCTGACGTCATAAACTGAGAGTTACACGGCCTGGAGACACGGGCGTGTCCCTATGCCCACACGGACTTGTGATCCTGTTTTAAGAATATTTCTCCATGTTTTCCTAAAGTTTTTGATTTAGTCCCTAACCGCCCCTGAAGTATGTTTTGGGCTTTGTAGGCCCGTAACGGGACATTTTGTATGTGTATGAACATTTAAGTATTCAATGAAATTTTATGGTCCAGTTTTGTGAGTAGTTATATATTTAAGTCCAGCAACACCTCGTATCCTGTTTCGATATCGGACACGGGTAAGGGGTGCTACAGAATGATAGATATATGTGACATTAATGAACTTACTCATTTCGAGTTGTTGTTCATATCGATTTATGAATCTTATGGCATTGGCGTAGATTTATGTTTATTCTACAAAGTTTATTATTAAAGAGGAATTTTATGCTTAAATTTTATACGAGCTTACTAAGCATACATTACTTACGTAGTTATTTTTCCTTTACTTTACAGATTATTGAAAGCTCGATCGAGTTGGAAGCTAGTTGGAGATCTATTACACTATCCATCAATTTTTTTATCGGTAGATTTTGATGCTTTGGTAGTGGTTATAATGACATGTATAAGTGGACTATGTTTAATGTTTAATTGATGAGTTTGGCATATATATGTCATTTTGGTTGATGATTATGGAATGAAATCTTGCATTGGATTTGAAGTACTTAAGGTACTATTGATGTCTTGTTGGTTGGGGTTAGTAAGGTCAAATTGATGCATGTTTTGAAATTACCAAAATTGGTATATGTTAATTTATCTTTAAATGGCCAAAATGGTATGTGAGAAATTGATCTCAACATGGTCAAAATATAACTTACTTTGGAAAGTTTTAGAACTAGATGTGCTTGATGTAAATATGGTTTATAAATGTCGGTTATTTGGTACTATTTGGAAATGGTTGGTTTATGTTATTTAGGTGGTTATGATGCATGAGAAGAATAGTCCAAATGGTAAGGTTATTTTGATATGGTATGAATCTATTATGGTATGGTTGATATGTATCAATTGTGATATGTTTTGGCATGGAAACGATATAGTTGATAAATGGTTAAATATGCACATGTTTAGTAATGTTTAATGTATAGGTGTTTTGTGCTTGTTGAAATAGCCATTATGTTTGGCTTGTAAATATAGTATTTTGGTTGAACTATTTGTCATGTAGGCATATATATATATGTGGTTTTGTGGTTGATGACATGCTAGCATTTTGGTGCTTAAATGGTTGATGTTGAAATGGTTAAGTGATGATATGTTTTGATTGACCAAAATTAGTCTATTTAGATGTGTTTGGCATATGGTTAATTGTGCTATGAATTGACATGAAAATAGGTAGCTGTGTATGGTTGGTGAATGGCTAGATTATGCAAATGTTTAAACATATTTGGTTGTTGTGTTTGAGGTGCCTTTATGGCATATTGGTTGAATGGAAATTGGTCATTTTATGCATGGTTGAACATGTTTTGATACCTTGGTCATATGTGCAAATGACTTGTTTAAGTGTACTTGAATTGGGTGAAAGAAATGACTTGAATTCGACCTATTTATTGTCCACACGGCCTAAGACACGTGCTTGTGTCTCAGCCATGTGTGACACACGGCCATGCAACACGGCTGTGTGTCCCTTGTAGGTTTTTAAAGGCTACATTTCGAGTGTTACATGGCCTGACACACGAGTGTGTGGCTTTACCAAGTCAGAGATATACATGGGCATGGACACTACTAGAATTTTAATTAAATTTATATCAAATTTTGATTAATTTTGATTATTTTGGACAGATTTGCACAAAGGGTAAAAAATAGCTCGACAAACACTGCAAGAAGCGCAAAACCGAGAAGCAATTTTGAAGCAACAAGGTGAATTAATTTTTAGCCTAATATGGTCCTAATTATGTGTATTAATTAATAATATAATTAATTTTAATTTTAATCCAATTTAATTTGGGTTAAATAAATTATTATTAATTAATTATGAAAAGGGGCCCAGTTGAGCTGAACCGAGAAAACTGATCAAACTGAGCACTGGGCAGCTCAAAATCGTCTCACATGCTAACCCAATCAGCTTGCTTGGCTGATTATTTGGCTTGCAAAATGGCCCTGGAAGACTCCTTCAAATTGCATTCAAACCCCTCCACTATTTATGCCTTTTTAGATTTGCCCCTACCTTAAAATAGCATGTTTGAAATCTTCAAACATGCCACATGTGTAGCCAGCCATGGGGGCAGTCTTTGGCTACTGATTTTGGCTATTTTTAGCAGCCTTCTCAACCTACAAATACCCCCTTGGCTGCTCACTTCAAACACATGTCAAACCCATTCATTTCTTCACTTCTCTCTCACTTGTCTCTCTTTATTCCCTTCCATT
Organism: Gossypium longicalyx; assembly: GCA_025698465.1. Taxonomy (NCBI): domain Eukaryota; kingdom Viridiplantae; phylum Streptophyta; class Magnoliopsida; order Malvales; family Malvaceae; genus Gossypium; species Gossypium longicalyx. The sequence goes on from CM047006.1 coordinate 33,403,415, forward strand.
GTTCTTCATTTTCTTCCCCTTTTCATTTGATACAAAATTGCATTCAAACTTCATTCAAACCCCTCCACTATTTATGCCTTTCTAGATTTTTCCCTACCTTAAAATAACATGTTTGAAATCTTCAAACATACCACATGTGTGGCCAGCCATGGGGGCAGTCTTTGGCTGCTGATTTCACCTCTCGAAAAAGAGTCATTCAACCACCATTTTGAGCAGCATTCAAGTGTTCGTGGAAGCCTCGATTCAACAAGAACAAGCAGAGAATGAGGAATGGAGCAAACTAGTCAAGCCTCGGAGAAACCTCGGATTTGATTCTTGTTCCCTATCATTTTAATTTTGTGTTGTTATGATGAATATGTTTATGAATATTTGTGACGTTGATATGTTTAATTTAATTAATATGGCTTAAATTTAATTCGTGTTAAGTTGATTGCATTTCGTCTACTTAATTTATTAAAATTGTGTTTGTGTTGTTATAGGCCTTGGTAAGATGTTTGATTAAGTAAAACCATGATTAAGTTATTCTTGCATTACAATTGTAAGGTAACTAATAAATTAATTATTTAAACGGATTGAAATTGTAATTAATTGACACGATACTTAATCAGTGCATGTTTGATCATCTAAGGTAGTTAAGGGTTAAATTAGCAATGGTATCTAACGATACATTAGCCTTGCATAACTTGCAAGATTATTGTGATTAAAATGATCCAAGGTAGAAATACATTGTTACCTCACGTAATCTTTTATGTGCTTATGTGATTTAATTAATTGTTTGAATTCGTATAGAGATATGTACAAGAGATTATTTTAATTTCATAAGTATGTATGTGCATTAACACATTTGCTTATTAAAATTTGTTTAATCGGTTGAATTGACATAGAGATATAATCAAGAGATAAATGAATTTTTGGTATGTAAGTATGTTTATAAGTTAGCAAATTATCGAGTTACCGTAAATTTATTCATAACAACATAAACATGAATTTAATAATTCTAAGTTAAGAAATGTAATTAATCTAACAGAATTATGTCATCTTGATTAAAACCATCTTTTAAAATCGTGTATTGAAACTTTTATTTTATTTTTATTTATTTTACTTAGTTAAAATCCTAGTTTTTAATCACCTTCTCAAATCAAAATATTTTTCTTCACCAAAGTGTTTTTAAAATTGCATTCATAAATAATTCTTTTCACAATCCCTGTGAGTACGATAACTCAACATTTACTTGTCAGTTTATTATTTGTTACGATTGTGCACACTTGCACATTTTCGTCGTTCCAAGTTTTTGGCGTTGTTGACGGGGACTGTTTTAAAAGACATTATTTGTGAAATTGTTAATTTTTCATTTTGGTCTATTTTTTCTGTTAAATTTTAATTCCATTTTTTTCTATTTGTTTCAGGTGTTTATGAGTATTAATCAAAGTATTGACTTACTCACCGTAGACCTTGAAATTGAAAGGACTTTTTGGTAAAGGAGAAGACAAGCGGACCAAAGAAGGACCAAAGATATGAATTTTGAAAATCCAAACCAAAATCCAGGAGGAACATTTGTTTATAATACTCACAATCTGATCATTGATGCCAATGATAGAAACTGTGCCATTCAACAATATGCCATTCCTCTATTCAACGAGCTCAATCTGAGTATTAGGAAACCCAATGTCGAGGCACAACAATTCGAGCTGAAGCCAGTCATGTTCCAAATGTTGCAAAATATGGGTCAATTTAGTGGGAATCCTATTAAAGGTCCACATCTTATAACACCCCTTACCCGTATCCGATGCCGGAACAAGGTACGAGGCGTTACCATACATGTACTCGGACATTTTCGAAAAATACAGACTATGAAATTTTGTTTCAAATTAAAACCAATCAAACCACATCTTAGTATACCTATTATGGGCCTACGAGGCCCTTAACATACATTGAGGATGGTCCGGGACAAAATGGGGGTCCCAAGGAAGATTTAAGAAAATTCCTAGGTTAATGTCTCACACGCCCATGTGGAGACATTGCACACGCCCGTATGCCTTGGGACACGCCCGTGTCCCCTACCCGTGTGGAATTAATTGAATTTATTTTCTACTTCGAACCTACAGGGGTTTTCACACGGTCGAGCACACGCCTTTGTCCCTGGCCTGTGTCCTTCACACGGCCTAGACACGCCCGTGTGGTCGCCCGTGTCCAAAAACTCGAGCATTCTATTTATGGCGTTAGCATGCATTTAGGGGCACACGGCCAAGGCACACGCCCGTGTTCTAGGCCATGTCCACCACATGGTTGAGACACACGGCCATGTCTTTGCCCGTGTGTTTACTACCATGCATTCTGACTTAAAAATTTTATGTGCAGGGGACACACGGCCATACCACACGCCCATGGGGCTATCCGTGTGTCACACACGGCCTAGACATATGCCCGTGTGTCTACCTGTGTTGACCTTATTAAGCTATTTTTCAAGCCTTTGGTCACCCTCTAACATCCATGCACACTTATAGGTTTTAATAATATTTAACATGGCCTAATTATACTTTTAAACGACCTTAATAAACCTCATTGCATGTAAACCTCGTCTCATCGGTTTTACACATGCTAGGTTATCCTATTTGTATTAAAGATTTTTACATCTTATAACACTTTTAAGATTGACTCATTATTATAACTCATTGCCAATTATGGCCTATCAATCCCATGTGATTTGGTCACATTATATGTATCTAAATGTGATATACTATATTTCATCCTCACTAGAACAATTGAACATAAACATGCACATATTTGTAGGTCATAACCTACATCAAAATGAGCCAATTCCTATGGCCATCTACAAGTGAACATGTATACCTTTACAAGCCTTCATATTGGCAAATCAAATGACACATATTACAAAATAAAAAAAGCCCTATACATGCCATTGAACAAAATAAAAGTATCTATATACCAAAGCTGGTCAAGATGATAGTGTGTTGACTCTCCAATTGTCTTCCAGTTTCTACGAGTCCTCGAGCTCTGTAAGATAGGGAAAAGAGAGAGGTAAGCATTTACATGCTTAGTAAGCCCGAATAACTGGAAAGTAAACTTATCGATTAATTAGCATACAACCATATTAGACAATATAACCAACAAGCATGAAATGGTTTCCTTATCCCATGCACTCAATCAACAGGTTAGTCTCACAACAATATATTATGAAATTTGTCTTAGATGAGCTCATCATCGAACATTTTCAATTTTATATCTCATGTTAATCCCGTTGAGCTTTCTGAAAATCTCAATGGATTATCCATTTACCGTCAAGTCATAAGAGTGATCATCTCGTGTACGCACTCCCGTGAACCTCACATCTTATGGCGGGATTACCAGTCCAAGCTAAATCTCCCGTAATGTAAACTCATTGGGTGATGTCAGGATTACCATTCCAGGCTAAATCCCTTGTAACAACAAACACCCTTAATGAGCTCGGATCTGAATTACCAGTCTAGGCTAAATTCAGACCCTAGTCGGATTACCCGTCCGGACTAAATTCATAATGCACACATATTCTTCGGGACGCTTGATCACTCAAGAAACACCCGTCCGGGCTAGATCCTTTCTATATTAAGATCAACGGATTACCCATCCGGGCTAAATCCTTTTCTGCAATACATGCAGGATCCCAAGTCATGTAAGCGACAGTTTATCCATCGAATTTCCCTTTTTGACTTCAACTGGGACATTTAACATCATGTCATTATTATTAACACATTTCATGGATTTTTATATCATCATTACAATTAATTATCATACATTCATAATACATGTAATTAAGCATATTAAGAGTTTACTTTAAGTTATTCGAACTTACCTGGTACTCATTTTAGTTTCGCGTTTCAGTTATTCTGAAACTTTTTGTTTTCCTCAATCGACCTCCGAAATTTGTTCCTTGGGGTCTATAACAATAAAAATGAATTATTAATACCTCACATTTTTCTTTTCGAGTCTAAATTTCACCCCTAGACAAAATAACCATTTTGACCCTTAACTTTTTACATTATTTATGATTTAGTCCCTAGGCTCGTATAATGAAATACATGAAATTTCTACATTACCCAAGCCTAGCTGAATTTTTTCCCTCTTATGGCAGCACGCATTTTCCATTATTTCTCATCTTTCTACCCATTTTTACAACTTTTACTAAATGGTCCCTAAAGCCATTTCCATGAAAAATCACTTAGTAAAAGTTGTTTACCATCCTTTAAACTTTCATATTCCTCCATAAACCATTAAAATGCAAGTGACTCACGTATGAGTAAATTTCTAAACATGAACCGTAGCATGAAATATGGGTAGAAATAGAGAGAGCAAGTTATCGGGATTTCAAAAATACGAAGAACATTAAAAACGGGGCTTGGGAGTACTTTATTGAGCTTGGAAAGCCTGAAAACCCTAGCTATGGAGAATCCCAATTTTCGGCAGCAACATGAAGAGAATGAGCTAATTTTTGGCTTATTTTCCTATTTTATTTCATCAATATACCAAATGACCAAAATGTCCTTCCTTACTAAACTTTTAAATTTTTCCATACATGCCCATTTTTGTCCAAAAACTTAGAAATTGGGCAAACTGATCTTTAAGACCTTCTAATTAATAATCTAAAGCAATTTCATACAATTTGCTTCTAGAACCCAAGTTTTTTAATTTATTCAATTTGGTCCTTATTTTCCAATTGGACACCTTACTCATAGAATTTCTTCATGAAACTTTAACACATGCATGTTTTCATATTCTAGACCTCATAATAATCATAAAATAAGTATTTCAACATCAAATTTGTGATCCTGAAACCACTATTCCGACTAGGCCCTATTTCGGGATGTTACACATCTTCATCTTCGGCTATTCATGGAAGTGAGTGACTCATTTAAACTAGTCGGGGTGACTGAGAACACCTTGAGACTGGGATTATTTCCATACTTCTTAAGAATAGAGCACGAACGTGGTTGAACTCCCTACCGTCTAGTTCCATAACTACATGGCACGAGTTGGTTGAACGTTTCTTAATGAAATATTTCCCTCCATTTTTAACCCTCAAGGTCCAAAATGATATCACTTCATTTTAGCAACTTGATGAAGAATCTTTATGTAACACCCTTTACCCGTATTCAACGTTGGAATAAGGTACGAGGCATTACCGGACTTGTACAAAAGTAATCATGTAGAATCGAGACATAAATTTCCATCCAAATTAAAACTTTTCATATACATTCATATTGCCCCTATTACGAGCCTACGAGGCTGAAAACATACATTAGGAGTGGTTCGGGACTAAATCGAGAACTTTCAAAATTGTTACAACACTTAGAAAATTTTTATGCTTTGGAGGGTCACACGCCCATGTGGCTTAGAACACGCCCATGCCCTCAGCCCATGTAATTCTCTGTTTATGACGTCATTAACAGATTAGGGTCACACGGTCAAGGCACACACCCATGTGCTGGGCCGTGTGGGCAATTTTATTTTCATAATTTTTCATAAATTAGGTGCAAACTTCACATGCCTTAGGCATACACCCATGTCTTTGGGCCATGTCCTTCACACGGCTGAGACACACGGTCGTGTCTCTACCCGTGTGGCCAATTCGAAGCTTAAATTCAAGAATGCAGGGGACACACGGTTGGATCACAAACCCAATGGGCAAGCCGTGTGTCACACACGACCTAGACACATGCCCGTGTGTCTACCTGTGTAGACAAAAATAAGGCTATTTACCAAGCCTTTTTTCCACCCTTACTTGCACCAACCTACACAACATCAAACATCACTAATCCAAGCATATACATTGTAACAACCCGATTTTGGGCCTAGTCGAAATAGTGGTTTCGAGACCACAAATACGACGTAATAAAATTTATTTTTATTATATTTTTATGGTCTAAAATTTCACGAAATGATTTCATGAAAATTTCGTTTGAAAATTTTGACATTTGGGCACTCAATTTAGTCAAAAGGACTAAATCGTAAAAAGTGCAAACATTGAGTTCTACATGCTAGAGGTGTTTAATTGTTATGAAATTTTAAATTGGAGGTCCTTATATAGTAATTATACCATTGGCTAATTTTTTGGACAAAAATGGACATGAAATAGGTGAAATAGAATATTTTTAAGTTAGGGGCATTTTGGTCATTTAGTGATTAAAATGAATTAAAAACAAAATTAAAAGCCAATTTTTGTCCATCTTCAAGATATGGCCAAAAATTGCATGGATAAACCATGGCTAGGGTTTTTCAAGCTTCCAAGCTCGATTGTAAGTCCGTTCTAGCCCCGTTTTTAATGATTTTTACGTTTTTACAATCCCCGTAACAAGATCTATCTATTTCTACCATTTATTTGAGCTAGGGTTGATGGTTAAAAATTTACCCACGTGCTACGTGTGTGTATTTTTATGTTTAATGGAGGAATATGAATTTTTTTGTGTGTTAAACGACTTTTGCTAAGTAGTTTTCGATGAAAACGCTAAAAAGGACTAATTTGTAAAAGTTATAAAATTTGTCATAAAAGTGTGATTTAGTGGAAATTTTGGGCTGCTATAGTTATGAAAATGATTCGGCTGGGCTTAAAATGCAAAGAAATTTGAATAAAAATAATTTTAAGAGCCTAGGGGCAAAAGTGTAAATATGACAAAGTTTAGGGGCAAAAATGTAATTTTTCTATAGTATGATTTTTGGATCACATTGACTAATGTGACTAATAAATAGACTAAATGTGATATTATAGATCAAATAAAATGAGGTTTAGACCTAGAACGGACGAAAAATGAGAAATTAACGGTTAGGTCCTTTTTTGCCATTTTGGTGTCGAGGTAAGTTTGTATGAAAATAATGCAACATGTTATTATTATATGTTTAATGCTTAAATATTGCATGAAATGTATATGTATATGTCTATGTATTTGTCTTTATGAAATTGATTCATGATGTCTCAATGACGACTCGACAAAAGTTAGTGTCTTAGAAATCCCGGTTGAACCCTAGGAATAGCTAAGATACGGATATCACGAAATGTGAGTATTGAGATCCCGTATAAGACCATGTTTGGGATATGGCATCGGAATCAGTATGAGATCCCATGTAAGACCATATTTGGGATATGGTATTGGCATCGATATGAGGTCCCGTATAAGACTATGTTTAGGACATGGCTTTGATATGATATTTCGTGTAAGACCATGTCTGGGATATGGCATCGATACGAGATTTCATGTAAGACCATAGCTAGGCTATTTGCATCGGTATGATATTACGTGTAAGACCATGTTTAGGACATGGCAATGTTATGAGATTTTGTGTAAGACCATAGCTGGGCTATTGGCTTCGATATGAGATTACATGTAAGACCATATCCGGGATATGGCATTGTACGACATATGCATAATTTCAGAGTATCCTTTAGTATTCCAAGTGTTTCAACGGGTAACCCAATGAGTATGTCAAAAATGAGAAAGAGTATGTAAGTATTACGAATTGGTACAGGTATGTACTTAAAGTTTACAAGCATTGACTTCATGACATTGTGAGTTCATGATTTCTACGAGAATTTCTTTATGAAAACTTTGTGTATATTGGATATTTGGTAAGAATGTAAATGAGTAATTCATACCTATGAGAATGATCTTGTGATGACCTTGTGATTATAGGTCTATACTTATGATGTATAAATATGTGGTAAATTTGATTGATGATCATGTGTGAGGCTTTTAGGCCAAATTAAATTGAGACATGATATGTTTAAGTCTTTGTTGTTGATGTATAGGTTAAATTAGCCAACGAATGGCATGTAAATATTTGATAATGGCTAGATATAGATATGCTTTGGTGTTATGTATGTTTAAATGGAAGTTAATACAAAGAATTCATGAAAGAGTAAAATTAACATTATAACAGTTTTGGACAACAGCAGCAGTTTGACTTTGAAAATCCACCAAAACTTTTGGAAATTTAGTTTTAGGTTGAATAAAATATGAAATTAAATCTTATTGAGTCTAGTTTCACATAGAGGAAACGGTGTAAGCAAAATAATTTCATATTATGAGATATTTGAATTTTTGTGAGATAGGGTCAGAGTGGATTTGAGGTCCCTTGTCTTAGCTTTGGAAAATCATTAAAAATTTTATGAAAATTATTATTAGTTATAATTTGTATGAATAAAATTCTTAATTAGTCTATTTTCAATAGAAACAAATAGAAACATCATCCAAATCCCGTACTAAGAGATAACTAATTTTTAGTAAAGAAAGGTCGAAGCTGTCAAATAGCAAAACAGGGTTAAATTTGAAGAATAAAATGTACTTATTGGCTAATCCATAAATTCTGAAAATTTTATGGTAGAAATATATATGAGTCTAGTTTCAAATTCTTTTAACGGATCTTAATTTAGAATTCTGTAGCTCAAGATATTAATAATTTAGTGACTATGATGGGAGTAAACAACTTGACATGATCATAAGTAAAAAGTGCAATTATGATTGTATTACCTTGAGAAGCATGTTGACATATTGCTTATTATTTTCATATGGACTTTCTAAGATATAAAGCTTACTCCCTCTTTTACATTTCTTTAGTGTTGTCAGGTTAGCTTGGAATTGGAGATCGTCGGAGGCAGCATCACACTATCAAATTATCAATTTGGGGTATTAATAAACCTTATGTGTTTTCAAGTGAGTGGCATGTATAGAGGCTTAGTCTTTTGATATATGTGTTTCATGATTTGGCCAAATGTATGGACTTATAATGATTCAATTGTATATAGCCATGAGATGTGGCTTATATTGATTATTAGGTTGTAACCCTATTATATGTGCATGCACAAGCTTAAAAGTTCATGTGATATGAGTATGTGACTTAATATGGTATGCAATGTCTTAGACAAGCATGTTATTCTATGCTTGTGAAATATGTTGGTATGTTATAAAGTTATGAGTTAGCCTTGAATATGAATGTTTGATGATTAAGTTGAAATCTTTTGGTATGATGGTAACCATGGTATAAAAGTATAAGTGATATCATAATAGACAATGCCAAATAAGTGTGAATTGGTGTGTTTAACTTAGTATAAAATGAGTATGTAAAACACATGTATCATGACATGTAAGTGTTATGTTTTTAACTTAATTGAGGATGTTTAATATTTAATTGGAAACCATGTTCTATGCCTTTGATGTTGTATAAGTGTGTGAGGGATTAAGGTTGACCAAAGCTTGGAAAATAGCCTAAGTGTTGGCCACACGGACAAAGACACGGCTGTGGAAGACACGGCCTAGCACACGGGCGTGTGTCTTGGCCGTGTGATCTTAAAATATTGCTGACATCATAAATAGAGAGTTACACGGGCTGAGGACACGGACGTGTCCGAGCCACACGGGCGTGTAACTATCCAAAACTAGAAAATTTTCTAAGTGTTGTAAAAAGTTCGTAAGTTCTCGATTTAGTCCTAAACCACCCCCGATGTATGTTTTGGGCCTCGTAAGCCCCGTATAAGGGACATTATGAATATGAATGAATGTTTTTAATTTGAACAAAAAATTTTTATGGCCCGATATTATATAGTTGTGTACGTTTATGTCCAGTAATGCCTCGTACCTTGTCCCGGCCTCAGACTTGGGAAGTGGTGTTACATACATACCACCAATTCAACCACAACCAAGACATCCACACATCAATTCCATGCTATTTTATATCACATACAACATCTCATACTTATCATCACAAACCATGCAATAACCACATCCATGAAAGGCATCATCATATGTATATATACTTAACCAAAATTAGCCAATACCATATGGCCATTTACAAAGTGAATCAATTACCATTACAAGCCAACACACTTGACCAAATCAGTAATGACACATATCACAAAAAGACCAAGTCCCTATATATGTGATAACTCAAAACAATGGAATCATAAGTACCCAAAACGATAATTTGATAGTCTGAATGGATCTCCGACCGTCTTCGATCCCCAAACTGGCTTGATGACACTATAAGAAATGAAAAGGAAGGGGGTAAGCTTGAAGCTTAGTAAGTTAGCATGTAAATAATAATCAAATTTAAACGTACAATAACATACACATAACATGACATAAATTAGCACAAAATCATCAAGTGATCATAGACATATCTTCTCATTTGCATCCATACCAATAGTGCATCTTAAACTGAGATAACTTCTCATGAGTTTTGCGTACGTACCTGTACCACTTCATAACATAATCATAACCTTTCACATCTTTGACATAATCTTTAAATCACTCGTTGAACCACTTGGAATACTAAAGGATACTCGGGAATCACATACACATAAATCATACCAATGCCATATCCCAGATATGGTCTTACATGGAATCTCATATCGATGCCAATATCCCAGCTATGGTCTTACACGATTCTCATATTGATGCCATGTCTCAGACACAGTCTTACATGAAATCTCATAACGATGCCATATCCTGGATATGGTGTTACACGTAAACTCATAACCCTCATGTCATGACATTTGTATCCTAACTATTCCTAAGGTTTAACACGGAATTTTTTCGTATCGAATCTTTGCTGACCGAATCCATAATGATAATTGTACAAGTCATGCAATAACAAAATATTAAATACATAATGTAAGTTGCATTATTTACACACAAACTTACCTCGGTACAAAAATAGTACAAATAGATCTAATCGTCAATAACCTTGTTTTTCCCCCAATCAAGGTCCCCGAACTTCGTTTATCTTGATCTATAATAGCAAATTTAGCTTATTTAATTATAAAATTATTCAATTCAGTCCAAAAATCATACTATGAAAAAATATATTTTTGCCCCTAAACTTTGACATATTTACATTTTTGTCCCTAGGCTCGTAAAATGAAATGCATTCAATTTCTTTGTTATCCAAGCCTAACCGACCCACACACATGCTCATATTAGCCCACATTTTTTATCAAATCAGATTTTTACTACACATTTTACAACTTTTACAAATAGGTCGCTTGTACGTATTTTCATGAAAAATTACCTAGTAAAAGTTGTTTATTACACATCAAACTTTCATTTTCTACCATTAAACATCAACATACATGCATGTCACACATGGGTAAATTTTTAAACATGATCCCTACTTCAAAATAATGGTAGAAATGGAAAGATCAGGTGAAAACAACTTCAAAAACATAAAGAGCATTAAAAATGAGGCTAGAATGCACTTACTATCAAGCTTGAAAGTTGAAGAAATCCTAGCTATGGTGTCTTGAAAATTTTATCTAAGGGAGGAAGAAGATAGACACAATTTTGACTTGTTTTTCCCTTTTTATTCTTTTATTTACCAAATGACCAAAATGCCCTTTTGGCCTTTCTTTGAAATTTTATCTCTCCATGCCCATTTTTGTCCAATAACTTAACAAATGGTCTATTTACCATCTAAGGACCTCTAATTTAAAATCTCATATCAATTGGACACCTCTAACATGTAGAACTCAACTTTTACACTTTTTACGATTTAGTCCTTTTGACTAAACTGAGTGCCCAAACGTTAGAATTTTCGAACGAAATTTTCATAAAATCATTTTGTGAAGCTGTAGACCATGAAAATATAATAAAAAAGATTTTCTACTTCAGATTCAGGGTCTCGAAACCACATTCTAACTAGGCCCATAACGAGATGTTACACTTTATATGAGGAGTTATTACGAAAGTGCCCTCATCACGGTATTCCTTGCTGCATTGAAATGGATGCCTTCTATATTACTCAATATTCATACTAGAATGATGGTGGATGCTTCGGCAAATGGAGCCCTTCTTTCTAAGTCTTATAACAATACTTAAGAGATTATTGAAAGAATTGCAGCAATGACTATCAGTGGCTAACCAATCGAGTAGCCTCAGAAAGACGAGTAGCAGGAGTACATAAAGTGGACATACTTGCTTCTTTGGCAGCCCAGGTATCCTTTATATCTTCTATGCTTAAGAACATAATTGTTAATGGTTTCAATGGTAACCTGTCAAGTCAAGAGCCGAACCAGTTCGAGAATATATTTTGTGAATACTGTGAAGATGGCCATTTCTTTGAAAATTTCCCATCGAATCAAGAGTTAAATTATTACATGGGAAATCAGAATTGGAATGGTCCACAATCAATTTTTTACAACTCTTCATGGCAGAATCATCCAATTTCTCCATGGAGTAATCAATAGGCGGACCATAGTGACTCTGTTATGCCATTTTGACCAAATTATTTGTCGAAATATTCTCAACAAGTGAAACAACCCCCAAAAATTAAATCTTCAAGTGATCTTGAGAATCTGTTGAAGGCATACATAGCGAAGAATGATACCACTTTAAGAAATCTAGAGAATAAAATGGGTCAACTAACCAATGAACTTCGAAATAAACCCTAAGGTATTTGGCCAAGCGACACAGAAAATCCAAAAATTTTAAGCAAAGAACATTGCAAAACAGTCCATTTGCCAAGTGGAAAGACATTGGAGCCCAAGGTGGTTGAGGTTCAAGATAAGCCAATTGTAGCTCAAAACAAAGAGGAAGTTCAACCAAGTGTTGAAACTCCTATATCACAAAAGTCAGATTCAGTGATCCTTGATGAGGTAAACTCTAAACCAGTTAGTTTTCTATATCTAACACTCTTGTCAGATGTAGAAAATTTTCCACAGAAGAGTTGTTCGGTTAAAGCTAAGATTCCACCATTGCCATATCCTCAATGATTCCAGAAGCAGTAACAAGATACTCAGTTGAAAGAAATTTTTGATGACAAGGTGACTTTTAATGACTTCGATGCTGTTAAATCCCCAGATATAGTAGAAGACTGTTCTGTTATTTCCAAGATGGAATCGTTGGCTTCTACAAAGCAGGAGCTCCATTCTTTAGATGATCCGTTAGAATGTATTCTGCTAGCGGATTCGCCAAGTGATGATGACAAGGAATGTTTGACTTTGTTAGAAGCTAAAATGAAGGGATTCACTCAGGAAGTTCCACTGGAATCATTAGAGTTATTATCTCAGGAGTACACACAACCAAAAGTGTTGATTGAAGAGCCAGCCGAATTGGAACTGAAGACTTTGCCTCTTCATATGAAATATGATTATTTGGGTTTATCTCCATTTTTACCTATCATGATTTCAGTTGAGTTCACCAAGAATGAAGAAAAAGAGTCATTTGTTGTTTTGTAAAAGCACAAGAAGCATGTTGGATGGATTATTATAGTTATTCGAGTCACGGGTTGGATGATTTGTAAGAATTATAGGAAGTTAAACAAGGCCACCAAGAAAGATCATTCCAGATTATTCTTTCCCTAATAAGATGTTGGACAGATTTGATGGGAAAAAATATGATTTCTTCCTAGATGGTTATGGTTGGTATGACAAATGGCCATTTGACACCACCATGGTCAATGATGATCTTAAATAAAATGGAGGGAGTTCTCTTCACTTTCTCTATCGTTATTTTATATTTTTAGATTTTTTCTCATTTGAATAAAATGGTAAACTTAGATAAAATTTTCTTTAGTTCTTTACATTAATTAAAACTCTGTATAGGAGATTAGGACTTAAGGGGGACCATCTGTGACCCCTCTAGTCTTTCTTGGGAGTTTAATTTAATGTAATTTTTTGAAAAATATTTTTCTAAATAGCCTAAAGAATTTAAGTATTTGTTTTGTTACATAAAGGGTTAACTTTTAACCTAAGCACCAATTTCTTTGAGTTTTCTTTAGTTTACTTTCAGTACAGGAGCTTAGGATCCAAAAAGGAGCTACCATTGGGCTTAAGACACTGCTAAGAAAGGAAATATTTGACCCTTTCCGCACAAACTTATAGCCGCTACCTTACTCCACCGCCATTCCCAAGTATCCCAATAGTCCCTCTCACTTAAACCCTTAATGCCGTAGTCCTTAACTCCTTGAATCACCACCCCGAACACCTTCATTTGAAGTCACCAATTATCGCACCTAAACTATCCTTAAAACTGCTACCCTCTTCAACTCTAAACCTTACCATCGGCTACTCAACCACCTACCCGAAATTGAAACTACCCTTAACATATTTTCTACGTCCGATGCTGAGAGTCCCTTCATACCATTTCACGAATTTAACAGTTTGATATAACGACTGTACTAAAACACATGCAATTGCAACAGCAAGCTTACTGGAGATACTAAAAAAAATGCGAGATGAATCAGTTAGAGATAGATTTAAAAATATATATATTTCATAACACATTTATTTTTGTGCTTGAATTTCTAGACTTTATACTCAAACCATGGACTCAAATGTTGAGGAAGGAACGAGGCGATCGAATTCTGAGGGGTCTAAAAATAAATAAAAATGGGGGGATCTTTACTTTATTTCATTTTCTTTCATACGTTATTTAATGTTTTAGGATTAGGTTCTATTAGGATTTTTATTTTTCACATGATAAAATAAGAGGTGAAAATCATAAATAAAAATGAACAAGTTGCAAAGTACAAAGTATGACAATAGATATACGCATGTCTAGGATCAGATCTAGAGAGAGCTTGGTACTTAAGCAGTCAAATTGACTCACCTCCTCTTTTCTAGAATCCTACCTGGTGTGTAGTATTTAATCACTTCTAATAATGAAGACATTGTTCATCTTAAGTAGGGGGACCGAAAAATTAAAATTATTTACTCTCAGAATAAATTTTTCTTTTAATTATGATTATGATATATTTTGTTGAAAAATTTGAAATTTTGTTAAGTATGTTAAACTTCAGTATGAATAAAATTCTATTTTTTCAATAATTGCTATGCTAGCTGAATTATGACATAAATGTACTCTTAATAAAACATGCAAATCATACCATAAAATTTTTGATTCCTTAATAAAGTTAGGCATGCATGAAAGCTTAAGTCTCTAGAATTGACTTAGTAGTTTATTGAGGCGAAATCCTAGGAAGCATGGAATGTTGAAAATGATTTAGACAACTTTTTGTTTGGACCGTTTGAGCCTTTCAAGCCAACCTTGATGAATTTTTATCCCTTGAAACCCAACTTTGAGACTATATGGCCTAATTTTATTTGAACCCTTTCAATATTTAGCCATGACTTCTCTCTTAATTATCTTTAAATTGTCCCAAACACTAGACTCAGTACTATTCAGAATTTTCTTTGAAAATAAGTTTAAGGGAGTTGAAAAGAAGAATCAAATGCTCAAAAAAAAATTGTAGTACATATAGTAAAATGCTCATGAAAAAAAATAGAAAAGAAAAGAAAAAGAAAAAGAACAAAAAAAGAGAGCATATGTACTTGAAATAAAATAGATGTACAAAAGAGCATGTGAAAGCAAAGTAAGTTGGTGTATTGAAGGTAATTATTCCGAAGGTCCGATTGAAGCTGAGTCTAGGGTTTTTAGCCTGAATTTATCTATCTTTTACCTCCCCCTAGCCTAGCCACGTTACAACCTTTTTAAAGACCTGTTGATTCAAGTTTCTATACTACCTACATTAGTGGAGAGAAATTGCTATGTTCAACATATGGAGGTATAAGTTAAAATTAGCTTAATCTTAAATAAGGGAATAAAATCAAATTGGTGGGGATTTAACATGTCTTTATTTGGAAATATTTAGTCTATTTTTTCTATCATAAGAATGATTAAGATTAATTTGAATGATATGTATACTTAAGTAGCATAAATATCAATATTCTTATTCTTGAGCATAAGTATACTAAAATCATAATTTTGGGAAGAATGTTGTAACACCCCTCACCCGTATCCAACGCTGGGACAGGGCTCGAGGCGTTATCGGACTTAAACGTTCACAAATATACAAAACTGGGTCACCAAATTTTGCCCAAAATTAGAACTTTTCAGACACATGCATATCGTCCCTTATACAGGGCTTCGAGGCCTAAAACATATATTAGGGCAGTTCAGGACAAAACAGAAAACATTCGATAAATTTTGGGCAACTTAACAATTTTCTAGCTTTGGAGAGTCACATGCCCGTGTGGGTGGGGCCGTGTGGTCACACAAGCCGATGTGCTTGGGACACGCCATGTCCTCAGCCTGTGTAACTATCTGTATGTCAGCAAAATAATTTATACCAGATGGCCAGGCCATACGCCCGTGTACTAGGCCGTGTCCTTCACACGGTTGAGACACATGGCCATGTCTCTGCTCATGTAGCTAACTGTTAGGCTATTTTCCAAGCCTTATGTTGACCTTATTTTTCTGCCATACATTTACACATCATAGGCACAAATTATAACATCAATTTAATGTTTAATCAACCTTTAGTGAAATTCAATTAAATAATTTGCATGTGTTATACATGTGTTTATTACCCAACATTTAATCTCTACACATTCTACAATTGTCCATGTTTAATCATTATCATCTTACTACCATGCCACACATTCACTCCATGGCTACGACCATCTCGAATGGTCCTAGGCCATTTATCACGTATATGTGCCATATACTTCATATACATGGTGAACAAGTATAATCACATAACCACATTACAAGACATTAACACATACCATGGATAAATAGGCTTGCAAGCCAAAATCATTATAAGCCACGTCTCATGGCTATATACAATGAATCAATATAAGCTAACATCTTGGCCAAAACATAAAAACACATGTCAATAATTAAGTCCCTTATGCATGCCACTCACTTGAAGAAATTAAGTTTCAACAATACTCCAAAGATGGTAGCTTGATAGTGTAAGGTTGCCTTCGACAATCTCCAACCCTGAGCCGACCTAATGACACTAGAAGAAATGGAATGGGGAGTAAGCTTTACGCTTAGTAAGTCCATATGAAAATAATAAGCATTATAACAACATGTTTCCTTAGGTAAAACAACCATAATTACACTTTTACTCATGTTCTGGTCAAGCTTTCTACTCGAGTCATATTCGATAAATTATTTATAACTCGAGCTATAGGATTCTAAATTAAGATCCATTTATTTTATCTGAAACAAAACTCATATATATTCTTACCATAAAATTTCCAGAATTTTTGGTCTAGCCAATAGGTACAGTTTATTCTTTAAACTCTCCCCTATTTTGCTATCCAACAACTTCAACCTCTATCTACTAAAAATCAAATATCTCATAGTACAAGACTCAGATAATATTTCCATCTCTTTCTATTGAAAATAGACTCATTGGGGATTTCATTCATATGAATATTAACTAATAATTATTTTTTTAAAATTTCTAGTGATTTTCCAAAGTTAAGACAGGGGAGTCTGGAATCACTCCGACTCTGTCTTATAAGAATTCAAATATCTCATAATACATGATTATTTTATTTACATCATTTCCTTTACGTGAAACTAGACTAATTAAGATTTAATTTCATATATTATTCAGACTCTAATTCGACTTCCACCATTTACGGTGATTTTTTAAAGTCAGGCTACTGCTATTGTTCAACATTGTTTCGGTGCAAAATCACAATAGCTATCATAATTTCAATGTCACATTTATCATGGACTCATTATTTCATAAATCCAATATTCAATTATACAATGTAAGTTAACATGATATTGCAACACAATTCATAATCATAGGCATAAGGATGGCTCGTCTTTCAAATCTTTTCACTTGTTCATCATGTATACACATACATATGCATGAATTCGCTTACTCATCATTTATCACCTTTCAATAAGGCAACACTTATGAGTATGATGTACGTACCTGTACATATCCATAGCATATCGATTAAATTTACCTTTATCACCATGCCCATCTCGGGACTTTCATCGCATTATTCATTATAATAACCGTTGAATTTCTCAGAAATCTCAATGGATAATCCATTTACCGTCAAGTCATACAAGTGATCACCTCAAATACGCATTCCCGCGAACCTCACATCTTACGGCGGGATTACCAGTTCAGGCTAAATCCCCCGTAATTTAAACTCATGGAGTGATGTCGGGATTACCAGTCCAGGCTAAATCCCTTGTAACGACAAGCACTCTTAATGAGCTCGGATCTGAATTACTAGTCCAGGCTAAATTCAGACCCTAATAGGATTACCCGTCCGGGCTAAATCCACAATGCACACATATTTTTCGAGAGGCTCGATCACTCAAGGAATACCCGTCCAGGCTAGATCCTTTCTATATTTGAGATCAACAAATTACCCGTCCGGGCTAAATCCTTTTCTGCAACACATGCAGGATCTTAAGTCATGTAAGCCATGATTTATCCATCGAATTTCCTTTTTTATTCAACTGGGATTTTTCTCTTTTCATCAAGTATCTAATTATGCATAGCTGATCATGCAATGTACATCCAATTCAACAAATTTCCATATTTATTCAGACATTAGTCCATAAAATAAACATAGTATTGCATATAATTATATTTAGGCATTTGTTACAATATATAATCTTCATATCAACTAAATAAATATCCATCACACAATGTTAACACATCAATTTAAGTTCAAGTATGAACAATAATAATATCATTGCATTATCATTAACATATGAACTTACCTCGGTTTCGAGTACGACTATTTATTTCGAGTTTGTGCTGCACCTTGTTCAACCTTGTTCTAAGCCTGAATCATGTTTTCCTTGATCTATAATATCACATTTAGCCTACTAATTAGTCAAATTATTCATATGGGTCCAAAAATCATATTTTTACAAATTTGCATTTTGACCCTTAAACTTTCACATATTTGCACTTTTGACCCCAATGCTCGTAAAATGATTTTTATTCAATTTCCCTGCATTTCAAGCCTAGCCGAATAATTTTCATAACTATGGAAGCCCTTAATTTCCACTAAATCACCCTTTTATGACCAATTTTACAATTTTTACAAAACAGTCCTTTCGAACATTTTCATCAAAAACCGCTTAGTAAAAGTCATTTATTACACACTGAGCCTTCATATTCTACCATTAAACATCAAAATACATGCATATAATTCATGGATAAATTTTTAAACTAAAACCCTAGCTCAAATAAATGGTAGAAATAGCTAGAACACGTTACCGGGACTTCAAAAATGTATAGAACGTTAAAAATAGAGCTCGGAATCACTTACTATTGAGCCTAGAAGCTTGGCCAAACCCTAACCATGGATGCTCTTGGTACATCCGGCTGAAGCAAGAAGAAAGGGACACATTTGGGTTTTAAAATTTGTCTTTTAATTCATTTTACCCCTAAATGACCAAAATGCCCTTTTAACTATTCTTTCAAATTTTACCCAAACAAGGCCATTTTTGTCCAACAAGTTATACAATGGTCTAATTACCATTTAAAATTTTATAACAATTAGACACCGCTAACATGTAGAACTCAACTATTGTACTTTTTACAATTTAGTCCTTTTGACCAAATTGAGTGCCCAAACGTCGAAAATTTCAAATGAAATTTTCACGAAATCATTTCGTGAAATTGTAAACCATAAAAATATAATAAAAATAAATTTTATTACGTCGAATTTGTGGTCCCGAAACCACTGTTCCAACTAGGCCCTAATTCGAGATGTTACAAATGTTGTTCTAAAGGAATTTTTCTAAGGTTTTTTCGAGAAATTCTTTTCAAATTTATGCATTACTCAGGACGAGTAATGAATTAAGTTTGGGGGTATGGAAACACGAAAATATACACACTTTTTTAATGCTCTTTTTAACTCAAATTCATGTAGTTTTAGTAAAATTCTTGTTGAAAAATATATAATAATTATTAAATAATTAAATTTCACTCAAATTATGAAAATATTTAATTTTAATTAATTTTATATAAAATTTTGATTATTTTTTATTATTTTCGACAAGTTAGCATTAAGGGCGAAAAACGGCAAGGCAGACACTACAAGAAGTGCAAAACCGAGAAGCAATTTTGAAGCATCAAGGTGAATTAATTTTTCAGCCTAAGATGGTCCAAAATATGTGTATTAATTAATAATATAATTAATTTTAATTTTAATCCAATTTAATATGGGTTAAATAAATTATTATTAATTAATTATGAAAATGGGCCCAGTTGAGCTGAACCGAGCAAACCGATACAACTAAGCACTGAGCAGCCCAAAACCGTCCCACATGCTGACCCAATCAGCATGCTTGGTTGATTATTTGGCTTGCAAAATGGCCCTTGAAGACTCCTTCAATTTGCATTCAAACCCCTCAACTATTTATACCTTTCTAGATTTGCCCTTACCTTAAAATCGCATGTTTGAAATCTTCAAACATGCCACATGTGTGGCCAGCCATGGGAGGAGTATTTGGCTTCTGATTCTAGCTATTTTTAGCAACCTTCTCAACTTATAAATGCCCCCCTTGGCTGCTCATGTAACATCCCGAAATAGGGCCTAAACAGAATAGTGGTTACGAAACCATAAATTTGAGGTAGAAAAATTTATTTTATTATCATTTTAAGTTCTATGGCATGATTTCATGATTGTATGAAAATTTCGTTTAGAAATTTTATCGATAGAGGGTTCAATTTGGTATCTAGGACTAAATTGCAAAATTGTAAAATGTGTGTTCTAGTTCACGAAGGTACTAAGTACTTGTGAGTAACGGGTTCTTAAAGTGGAGGTCCTTGGATAGTAATTATACCATTATACTAGTTTGGACAAAAATACCTAAAGGAAGATAAAACACCATAGTTTTTAATTAAGGGCATTTTGGTCATTTAGTTATTAAAATGAATTAAAAAAATTAAAAGCCAATTTTTGTCCATCTTCAACCCCTTGGCCGAATTTCACATTAGGAAGACATAGCTAGGGTTTTTCAAGCTTCCAAGCTCAATTGTAAGTTCGTTTTAGCCCCGTTCTTAATGTTCTTTACGTTTTTAGAGTCCCGGTAACTTGATTAAGCTTATTCTAGCAATAATTTAACCTAGGGTTTATATTTGGAAAAATACCCATAGGTGAAATGTGTTTATTTTGATGTTTTATGGTAGAATATGAAGCTTGAAATTGTGTTAAACAACTTTTGCTAAGCGATTTTACGTGAAAACGAGTAAAACGACATAATCGGTAAAAATACCTAATGTTCATAAGTACATGCTAGATTGAGAATTTGATGTTTCCATAGAAGGGAAAAATGATCAGCATTTCATAAAACATAAGAAAATAGGATGAATTTTAATTTCCAAGCCTTGTAGCAAAAGTGTAAATATGTAAAAGTTTAGGGGACAAAATGTAATTTTTCCAAAGTTTGAGTCAAGGAATGTTTTAATAAATGTGAGTATTAAATAAGTTAAATTTGTTATTGTAGATCAAGAAGAACGAAATCTAGAGTTAGACCGGGGAAAGAAAAAGATAGTGGACTAAATCGATATAGTTGATCGTATTTTGTTTCGATATAAGTTTGCGGTAAATAAATACAATATTCTATTATTTTATGTTAATGTTTTTAATTTCCAGCATGTGTATATTTATTTTATGAAATTATTCAAAGAAGACTCAATCATGAATTGACGGAGAAGTAATTTCAAAAAGTCCCGGTTGAACCTTAGGAATGTGTAGGATACAAATGTCATGACATTAGGGTTTAAGGTACCATGTAAGACCATGCCAAGGCATGGCAATTGGTAAGGTTTCTAAGGCAAGGAAATCATGTAAGACCATGTCAAGACATGGCATTGATAAGCTGCTATAAGGCAAAGGTCCCATGTAAGACCATGCCAAGGCATGGCATTGGTGAGTTCATAAGGCAAGGATACCATGTAAGACCATGTCGAGACATGGCAATGGTAAGTTTCAAATGGATACCACGTAAGACCATGACAAGTCATGGCAATGGTAAGGTACCCGTGTATCCTTAGTATTCCAAGTGGTTCAACAGGAAAATTTAAAGAGAATATCAAGGTAAGGTAAGGTAAGACGAGTTATGCTAAAAAGGTAAGACAAGTTCATGCTAGAAGAGCAAAGGTAAGTATATAATGTTCATGTATGCTTGATAAGGAAAAAGGTAAGTAAAATGTATTAATAAATTTGATTAAGTAAGTATTTAAGTAAGTGAGTAAGTGAAGAAGTTTAAAATATGTCTATGACAATTAACGAAGTTGCATTAAGTAGTATCATGCCAAGTAGTAAAATAATTCTTATGAATGTTGTTATTTATTTGCATGAAAACTTACTAAGCTTAATGCTTACCCCCTTTATTTTCCTTCTTTTTATAGTTTTTTCAAGCTAACTCGAGGATCATAAAGTACGTCGGAGGTCCGAGCACACTATCACAAGGATTATTTTGGTATAGCTAGACGTTTCATTTTGAGTATGGCATGTATAGCATCGTAGCCATTTTGTGTGTATGATCTTATGATATGGCTAATGAATGGTATGTAAATGCTTGATAATGATTAGCTATTGGAAAGGCTAATCAAGGACATGTTTGGTGTTATGTATGCCTAAATGTTAGTTATTCCATGAAAATCATGAAAAAGGTGAAATTAGCTTTAAAACAGTATCAGACAGCAGTAATGATGTGAATTTGGAAAATCACTAAAAATAGTAGAAATGGATTTAGATATTGAATGAGATATAGAATTAAATCTTATTGAGTCTATTTTGATATGCAAGAAACAGAGTAAATAAAGGAGTTGTATTTTATGAGATATTTAAATTTTGGTGAGTCAGAGTTATTTCTGAATCCCCTGCTCTGAATTTAGAAATTCACTAAAAACTGTAAAAAAAATAATTAGGAGTTATACTTTATATTTATAGATTTCTTATTGAGTCTAATTTTAAGAGAAATAAATGTCATGGTTATTTGAATTCTGTACAGGGAGAAAATTAATTCGTAGTCAACAGAGGTCAGTGCAGCCAAACACTGAAATAGGGGAAACTTTAACTAATAAACTATACTAATTGGCTATACCAAAAATTCTAAAAAAAAGTAAAAATATATATGAGTCTAGTTTTAGCTAATATTTACGGATTTGAATTTTGAGTTTTGTAACTCGAGTTATGATTTATTTAGTGACTATGACGCAGATGAACAGTTTATTTATGAAAGATAAAATAAATTGTTTTGATTTGTTTAAGTGATCGAAAATTTTTTATTGATTCCAGTTTGTTCCCGAAACGTTTCAATTTCATGTTTTAGGGTCTCGAGGACGCTTTTTAAGGACATATTGAATGAATGAAACTAAATTAATTTTAAAAGCAAATTTTTATGTCCTGAATTAGTAAGCTAAGTCCGGTAATGCCTCGTGCTCGACTTAGACGACAGTCTCGGGTAAAGGGTGTTACATTTATTGGTATCAGAGCAAAGGTTTAGTCAGTTCTCAGAATATTTAGTATGAGTAAGAGTCTAGCTATACAGGCCATACTTATATGTTGATAGTGTGACGACTCTTGACGATTTTAAAATGTTTTCTTTTATAGTTATGGATCCCGAACAAGCTGGCGTAAATGATGTAAAGAGTAACGCGCCGGCTCCTGCAGAAGGGACGGTGCCACCAGATAGTAGTGAAAGGCCCGTTACAGTTAGTCAGGGAGGAGGGGCTCTAGAAGCCTTCTTCCAAGCAATGAATGAATGGTTTGTCGAGTTCATTCGTACGAATCCGACTGTTAGACCTCCACCCCCTCATGATCATCAGACCACCCATGTAGCTCCCCCAGTCATAGGTACGATTATAAGAGAAAAGCCACCAGTTAATAAAATCGTAAAACAATGAGCCGAAGAGTTTCGAGCTACAAAAGATGATGATGCAAAAAAGGTAGAATTTTGGCTCGAGAATACTATCAGAGTCTTTGATGAGTTATCCTGCACACTTGAGGAATGTATGAAATGTGTTGTATCACTTCTTAGAAATTCGACCTACCATTGGTGGAAGACACTTGTATCAATTGTACCGAAAAAGAGAGTCACTTGGGATTTCTTTCAGGAGGAATTTCGTAAAAAGTACATCAGTCAGAGGTTTGTTGACCAGAAAAGAAAAGAGTTTCTAGAGTTGAAACAGGGCAATATGACAGTGACTGAATATGAGCGCGAGTTTGTCAGACTTAGCAATCATACTCGAGAGTGTGTGTCTACAGAGGCTATTATGTGCAAAACATTTGAGGAAGGGCTTAATGATGATATCTGATTGTCGGTTGGTGTCCTAGAAATAAAAGAGTTTGTTGCCCTAGTTGAGAGGGCCTGTAAGGCAGAGGAGCTGTTAAAAAGAAAGGGCAAAGTTGAAACTGAGACGCAAGACATGAAGAAAAGACTAATGAGTAAGTCATTTCAGTCTACACCCAAGAGGCCTAGAGAGTTCTCAACTAGATCTAATTTTTTAGGTGGATATTCTAGCCGAAACAGAGGTAGAAGATTTATGAGTCCAAAAGCTCAGACCACTTCGATTGCAAGTGTTGGCAGTGTTTAGCCTGATAGACCAGAGTGTCCCCGATGTGGTCGACGTCACCCAGGTTAGTGTCGAGCAACTGAGACAGGTTGTTTCCGATATGATGCACCAGACCATTTTATTCTGGAGTGTCCTGAGATGATTAAAAGAGAAGCAATACCGAGTGTAAGATCAGGCAACGCTCCTGTCAGAGGCAGACCACTGAGAAATTCGGGAACTGGGGCAAGTAATAGAGGTGCATTTAGAGATTCAACAGTGAGGCCAGATGTTAGAGCACCTGGGTGGACCTATGCTATCCGTGCTCGCGAAGAGGCATCCTCCCTCGATGTGATTACGGGTACATTTTCTCTCCATGATACTAGAATGGCCCTATTGGAATTGAAAGAATTGAAAGCTCAGTTGCAGGAATTAACAGATAAAGGCTTTGCAAGACCCAGTAGTTCACCATGGGGTGCACCAGTGCTATTTGTGAAAAATAAAGACGGATCGATGAGATTGTACATAGATTATAGGCAGCTTAACAAGGTAACAATAAAGAACAAGTATCCACTACCTAGAATTGATGATTTGTTTGATCAATTGAAGAGAGCCACTGTGTTCTCCAAGATAGATTTGAGATTCGAATACTATTAGTTGCGAGTTAAAGAGTCAGATGTCCGGAAGACTACTTTTCGGACTAGGTATGGTCATTATGAGTTCCTAGTGATGCCATTTGGCTTAACTAATGCTCCTGCCATTTTTATGGACTTAATGAATCGAATTTTCAAACTGCACTTGGATAACTTTATAGTTGTGTTCATTGATGATATCTTGATTTATTCTCATGATGAGACTGAGCATGCTACAGATTCTGAGAGATAATCAGTTGTATGCCAAGTTCAACAAAAGTGAGTTCTGGTTATGAGAAGTTGGTCTTCTTGGACATATTGTCTCAGGTGAAGGTATCAGGGTTGATCTAAGCAAGATTTCAGCTATTATTGATTGGAAGCCTCCTAGAAATGTATCAGAAGTTAGAAGTTTTCTTGGTCTTGTCGGATATTATAGATGATTTGTAGAGGGATTTTCCATGATAGCTACCCCGCTGACAAGATTGCTATGAAAGGATGTCAAGTTTGAATGGACTGAGAAGTGTCAACAGAGTTTTGTCAAGTTAAAGGCATTGTTGACTGAAGCTCCTGTTTTAGTACAACCAGAACCAAGTAAGGAGTTTGTGATTTACAGTGATGCGTCCTTGAATGGACTTGGTTGTGTACTTATGCAGGAAGGAAAGGTAATTGCTTATGCCTCTAGATAGCTAAAGCCACATGAGAAGAACTATCTAACACATGATTTAGAGCTAGCTGCCATTGTTTTTGTGCTGAAGATCTGAAGACATCATTTGTACGGTGAGAAGTGTCAAATATTCACTGATCACAAAAGTTTGAAATATTTGATGACCCAAAAATATTTGAATCTGAGGCAAAGAAGATGGCTAGAGTTGATTAAAGATTATGACCTAGTGATCAATTATCACCCAGGTAAGGCAAACGTTGTTCCTGATGCTTTGAGTAGGAAATATTTATTTGCATTAAGAGCTTTGAACACTAGTCTAGCCTTATCAGATGATGGTTTTATCTTAGCTGAGTTGAGAGCTAAACCGATGTTTCTTGAAGAAATTTGTGAAGCTCAGAAAAATGACAGTGAGTTGTTAGCCAAAAGAGCTCAATGTGAATCAGATATAGAGTTAGATTTTCAGATCAGTTCTGACGGTTGTTTGATGTTCAGAGACGGGGTATGTGTACTGAAGAATGATGAGCTTATTCAAAAGATCTTACAGGAAGCATATAGTAGTTCTTTGTCTATTCATCCAGGTAGTACAAATATGTATAATGATTTGAAAAAAATGTACTGGTGGGTAGGAATGAAAAGGGACATTTCAGAGTTTGTTTCTAGATGCTTAATCTGTCATCAGGTAAAGGCTAAACATTAGGTACCTTTAGGTTTATTGCAGCCTGTGCTAGTCCTTGAGTGGAAATGGGACTGAGTTACTATAGATTTTGTGACAAGATTACTGTTGACACCGAGAAATAAAGATGTAGTATAAGTTGTAATTGATAAGTCAACGAAGTTGGCACATTTTATCCTAATTCGTATGGATTATTCACTTGACAAGTTGGCCGAGTTGTATATTTCAAAGATAGTCAGACTACACGGGGTACCATTATCGATCATTTCAGACAGAGATCCGAGTTTTACTTCATGATTTTGGAAGAAGTTACAGGAAGCTTTGGGCACAAAGTTGAGTTTTAGTACAGCTTTCCATCCTTAGACTGGCGGTCAGTCAGAGAGAGTTATTCAGGTACTTGAAGATATGCTTAGATGCTATGTACTGGAATTTCAAGGCAGTTGGAAAAAGTACTTACCATTAGTAGAGTTTGCCTACAATAATAGTTATCAGTCGAGTTTGAAGATGGCACCTTATGAAGCTTTATATGGACGTAAATGTCGTACACCTTTGTATTGGATAGAGCTTAAGGAAAATTAGATTTACGGGGTTGATCTAGTTAAAGAAACAGAAGAGAAAGTAAAAGTTATCAGAGATTACTTGAAAGCAGCTTCAGACAGACAAAAGTCGTATGCAAATTTGAAGAGAAAAGAGATTGAGTATCAAGATGGTGAAAAAGTGTTTTTGAAAGTATCCCCGTGGAAGAAAGTTCTCAGATTTGGCAAGAAAGGTAAGTCCACATTTTATTGAACCGTTTGAAGTGATTGAGAGAGTCAGACCATTAGCATATCGATTAGCTTTTCCGATTGAGTTAGAGAATATTCATGATGTATTTCATGTGTCAATGCTACGTCGTTATCGTTCAGATTCGACACATGTGATTTCTCAGACAGAGGTTGAGATTCAGCGAGACATGACTTACGGTGAAAAACCGGTAAAGATTCTATCTCGAGAGGTAAAGCAATTAAGGAACAAAAGTATTACACTTGTGAAAGTATTATGGAATAGACATAGGGTAGAAGAGGCTACATGGGAGCCTAAAGAGGCTATACGAAAACAGTACCCAAATCTCTTCACAGGTAAGATTTTCGGGGACGAAAATCCCTAAAGGCAAGAGAAGTGTTACATCCCGAAATAGGGCCTAAATGGAATAGTGGTTACGAAACCACAAATTTGAGGTAGAAAAATTTATTTTATTATCATTTTAAGGTCTATGGCATGATTGCATGATTGTGTGAAAATTTCGTTTAGAAATTTTATCGATAGAGGGTTCAATTTGGTATCTAGGACTAAATTGCAAAAGTTGTAAAATATGTGCTCTAGTTCACGAAGGTACTAAGTACTTGTGAGTAATGGGTTTTTAAAGTGGATGTCCTTGGATAGTAATTAGACCATTATACTAGTTTGGACAAAAATACCTAAAGGAAGATAAAACACCATAGTTTTTAATTAAGGGTATTTTGGTCATTTAGTTATTAAAATGAATTAAAAACAAAATTAAAAGCCAATTTTTGTCCATCTTCAACCCCTTGGCCGAATTTCACATGAGGAAGACATAGCTAGGGTTTCTCAAGCTTCCAAGCTCAATTGTAAGTCCGTTTTAGCCCCGTTTTTAATGTTCTTTACGTTTTTAGAGTCCCGGTAACTTGATTAAGCTTATTCTAGCAATAATTTAACCTAGGGTTTATATTTGGAAAAATACCCATAGGTGAAATGTGTTTATTTTGATGTTTTATGGTAGAATATGAAGCTTGAAATTGTGTAAAACAACTTTTGCTAAGCGATTTTACGTGAAAACGAGTAAAACGACATAATCGGTAAAAATACCTAATGTTCATAAGTACATGCTAGATTGAGAATTTGATGTTTCCATAGAAGGGAAAAATGATCAGCATTTCATAAAACATAAGAAAATAGGATGAAGTTTAATTTCCAAGCCTTAGGGCAAAAGTGTAAATATGTAAAAGTTTAGGGGACAAAATGTAATTTTTCCAAAGTTTGAGTCAAGGAATGTTTTAATAAATGTGAGTATTAAATAAGCTAAATTTGTTATTATAGATCAAGAAGAACAAAATCTAGAGTTAGACCGAGGAAAGAAAAAGATAATGGACTAAATCGATATAGTTGATCGTATTTTGTTTCGAGGTAAGTTTGCGGTAAATAAATACAATATTCTATTATTTTATGTTAATGTTTTTAATTTCCAGCATGTTTATATTTATTTAATGAAATTATTCAAAGAAGACTCAATCATGAATTGACGGAGAAGTAATTTCAAAAAGTCCCGGTTGAACCTTAGGAATGTGTAGGATACAAATGTCATGACATTAGGGTTTAAGGTACCATGTAAGACCATGCCAAGGCATGGCAATTGGTAAGGTTTCTAAGGCAAGGAAATCATGTAAGACCATGTCAAGACATGGCATTGATAAGTTACTATAAGGCAAAGGTCCCATGTAAGACCATGCCAAGGCATGGCATTGGTGAGTTCATAAGGCAAGGATACCATGTAAGACCATGTCGAGACATGGCAATGGTAAGTTTCAAAAGGAAACCACGTAAGACCATGACAAGTCATGGCAATGGTAAGGTACCTGTGTATCCTTAGTATTCCAAGTGGTTCAACGGGAAAATTTAAAGAGAATATCAAGGTAAGGTAAGGTAAGACGAGTTATGCTAAAAAGGTAAGACAAGTTCATGCTAGAAGAGCAAAGGTAAGTATATAATGTTCATGTATGCTTGATAAGAAAAAAGGTAAGTAAAATGTATTAATAAATTTGATTAAGTAAGTATGTATTTAAGTAAGTGAAGAATTTAAAATATGTCTATGACAATTAACGAAGTTGCATTAAGTAGTATCATGCCAAGTAGTAAAATAATTCTTATAAATGTTGTTATTTATTTGCATGCAAACTTACTAAGCTTAATGCTTACCCCCTTTATTTTCCTTCTTTTTATATTTTTTTCAAGCTAACTCGGGGATCGTAAAGTACGTCAGAGGTCCGGGCACACTATCACAAGGATTATTTTGGTATAGCTAGACGTTTCATTTTGAGTATGGCATGTATAGCATTGAGCCATTTTGTGTGTATGATCTTATGATATGGATAATGAATGGTATGTAAATGCTTTATAATGATTATCTATTGGAATGACTAATCAAGGACATGTTTGGTGTTATGTATGCCTAAATGCTAGTTATTCCATGGAAATCATGAAAAAGGTAAAATTAGCTTTAAAATAGTATCGGACAATAGTAATGATGTGAATTTGGAAAATCACTAAAAATAGTAAAAATGGATTTAGATAGTGAATGAGACATAGAATTAAATCTTATTGAGTCTATTTTCATATGAAAGAAGCAGATAAATAAAGGAGTTGTATTTTATGAGATATTTAAATTTTGGTGAGACAGGGTCAGAGTGATTTCTGAATCCCCTGTTCTAACTTTATAAATTCACTAAAAAATGTACACAAATAATTAGGAGTTATACTTTATATGTATAAATTCCTTATTGAGTCTAA
Organism: Gossypium longicalyx; assembly: GCA_025698465.1. NCBI lineage: Eukaryota > Viridiplantae > Streptophyta > Magnoliopsida > Malvales > Malvaceae > Gossypium > Gossypium longicalyx. The sequence goes on from CM047006.1 coordinate 33,433,272, forward strand.
TTTTAATATAAATAAACGGAATGGTTATTTGAATTCTTTACAGGGAGAAAATTAATTTGTAGTCAACAGAGGTCAGAGCATCCAAACACTAAAACAGGGGAAACTTTAACTAATAAACTATACTAATTGGTTAGACCAAAAATTCTGAAAAAAAATTACTAAAAATATATATGAGTCTAGTTTTATAGAAAATTTACGGATTTGAATTTTGATTTTTGTAACTCGAGTTATGATTTATTTAGTGACTATGACGCAGATGGACAGTTTATTTATGAAAGATGAAATAAATTGTTTTGATTTGTTTAAGTGATCGGAAAATTTTTTATTGATTTCAGTTTGTTCCCGAACCATTTCAATTTCATGTTTTAGGGTCTAGAGGACCCTTTTTAAGGACATATTGAATGAATGAAACTAAATTAATTTTAAAAGCAAATTTTTATATCCCGAATTAGTAAGCTACGTTCGGTAACTCCTCGTGCTCAACTCCGACGACGGTCTCAGGTAAGGGGTGTTACAGCTCACTTCAAATACATCTCAAACCCATTCATTTCTTCACTTCTCTCCCACTTTTCTCTCTTTATTCCCTTCCATTGTTCTTCATTTTCTTCCCCCATTCCTTTTCTAATTTCACCTCTCAAAAAATAGTCATTCAACCACCATTTTTAGCATCATTCAAGTGTTCATGGAAGCCTCGGTTCAACAAGAACAAGCGGACAAGGAGGAGCAGAGCAAACTAGTCAAGCCTTAGAGAAACACCAGATTTGATTCTTGTTCCCTATCTTTTTAATTTTGTTGTTGTTATGATGAATATGTCTATGAATATTTGTGATGTTGATATGTTTAATTTAATTAATATGGCTTAAATTTAATTCGTGTTAGGTTGATTGCATTTCGTCTACTTAATTTATTAAAATTGTGTTTGTGTTGTTATAGGCCTCGGTAAGGTGTTTGATTAAGTAAAACCATGACTAAGTTACTCTTGCATTACAATTGTAGGGTAACTAATGAATTAATTATTTAAATGGATTGGAATTGTAATTAATTGACACGATACTTAATTAGTGCATGTTTGATCATCTAAGGTAGCTGAGGGTTAAACTAGCAACGATATCTAACGATACATTAGCCTTGTATAACTTGCAAGATTATTGTGATTAAACTGTTTCAAGGTAGAAACACATTGTTACCTCACGTAATCTTTTATGTGCTTATGTGATTGAATTAATTATTTGAATTGGCATAGAGATATGTACAAGAGATTATTTTAACTTCATAAGTATGTATGTGCATTAACACATTTGCTTATTAAAATTTGTTTAATCGGTTGAATTGACATAGAGATATAATCAAGAGATAAATGAATTTTTGGTAAGTATGTATGTTCATAAGTTAACAAATTACCAAGTTGCCGTGAATTTATTCGTAACAACATAAACATGAGTTTAATAATTCTAAGTTAAGAAATGTAATTAATCTAACACAATTATGTCATCTTGATTAAAATCATCTTTTGAAATCGTGTATTGGAACTTTTATTTTATTTTATTTTATTTTATTTAGTTAAAATCCTAGTTTTTAATCACCTTCTCAAATCAAAATATTTTTCTTCACCAAAATGTTTTTAAAATTGCATTCATAAATAATTCTTTTCATAGTCCCTGTGGGTACGATAACTCGACATTTACTTGTCACTTTATTACTTGTTGTGATTGTGCACACTTACACATTTCCATTGTTCCAGTAAGTAGTTGAGGTAAGTACTTTAGTACTTTGAGATTGAATTGAAATTATAGTTGATTGAGACTAATTGAGTTGGTATATATTATGAATGTATTGATTATATGAAATTGAAATGAATATATGTTTAAATGTCATAATTTGCAAATATAGAAATTGGATATTTGATGTATTTGTAAGTGAAATGGAACCGTATTAAATGTTTCGAGCTAAGTCGAATATAGATGACATGCCATAGGATAAGAAGAGTTCATGGATTTCTTCGACTTCGAGTCGATAAGGCATTGGGTGCCAATTTGCTTTAGTTTAATCAATGAGACACTGGGTGTCAATTTATATAGCGCTGGGTGTAGTTATTACTTCAGATTTATTTGATGAGGCACTGGGTGCCAAATTGGTCTGTTGGTTGGATCTGTGTATCCGTCTGAGTCCAAGTCTAAGTTGTAATAATAAAGTTCTATAATTGATATTGAAATGACAAAGTATGTGAATTGGAAATGAGAAAGTGGATTGAAAAATGAAATGTGAAACGTGATGTGATCATAAATGAAATATATGAGTGATGCACTCATGGATTGAATATGAATTGGTTCGTACCACTACTTAAATGAATTGTTGATTGATCTATGAAAAGCTATTTATATTGCAAGTGATGTGAATTGAGATATTTGTTAAAACCAAATCAAGTATGAAAACATGTGAAACTTGAGTAAAACATGAAATGATGTAGTAATTTGCATAAAATTGAGATGATGATATCTTGTAGTTATATGCTTAAATAATAGTGTGATTCTATAATTCAATTTAAGCATTCATATATCATTATCTCTATAAATGTTTGGATTATAGAAATATCACTAAGTTTTACTCAGCGTGCGATTTTGTTTCCCATGCGTAGGTTAGGTACTTCTCTTTTAATCGCCGACTCAGCATCTAACAACGATCCCGATCTCAAGTGTGGTGATGTTTAATTTTGTAATGGCATGTACCTAGGATGTCTTGGTTGTTAGTTATTTTGTGAATGGGATGTAAATTGAGTTATAAGTATAATGATGATTTGGGTATATAAGTATATGTTTATGTTTGAAGCCATAAGTTTGGTATGTGTGCATGAACTTTAAACTTGATGTCTTAGGTAGCTATATGTTAGGCTAAATTGAGTGATTTTGGCATGCTTAAAATCTTGATTTGAATGATGCATTGTTGATATATTCTGATGATATAAAGTATGATACCAATGAGGGTACATTGGTTAGGCACCTAAGATGATTGCTTTGACATGTTTTAAGTATGTTTGATCATATTTTGAATAGGTTAAATGATTGGTTTTTGAGTTGCTTAATGCCCAACCAAGTAGGAAATGGTAAACTTGTTGTTTAAGATACATTTTGGGTCTACACGGCTTGGCGACACAGCCGTGTGTCATCTGTTGAGTGCTTAGGGTACAAGTCAGGTAGCAAACGGCCTGGTACACAGGCGTGTGGGGCTATTTTGAGAGTTACACGGCCTAGCACACGGGCGTGTGACACTGCTGTGTGATCCTACTCAGTAAGCTGCACAGGGAGAGACATGGGCTGGGACACGGCAGTATGTCTCTAGTTCGAATGTTACATAGGTAGAGACACGGGCTGGGACACGACCGTGTGTCTCTGGTTCGAATGTTACACGGGCAAGGACACTGGCTGGGACATGGCCATGTGTCCCTATTTCGATTGTTATACGGCCTAAGACACGTGCATGTGTCTCAGTCGTGTGAGGCACACGACCGTGTAACCCCTGTTTTCAAATTTTTGTGAATTTTTCTTAGACTTTTCAAATGATTTCAAATTGGTCCCGATTTGTTTCTAAAGTATTTTTAGGGCTTCAAGGGCTCAATTTAGAAACAATATGTGTATGTATGTATGGTTTAAGTTATGTTTATGATGTATGTATGGTTTAAGTTATGTTTATGATGTTGAACGAAATTAATTATAAATGTTTCAATTGTTCAGTAATGCTTGTAACCCTAATCTGTAATGGAGAGGGGTTAGGGGTGTTACACTTTATTAGCTTACACATTTACTCAAATTTTTATTTACTTATTTAATTGATAATTCTTAGCACATTCCATCTTAGTCTATATATAACAATTAATACTCATAGTCAAGTCTCAATATTAATATTTTAATTCATTTCACCTTTAGTAAACTCTAATAAATTGACTTAGTTACACGAAAACCATCAAACCTAATATTCATTTCTTATTTAACATATGACATAAGTAACATTCGTAATTCAACAATTAAGTCATGTGTACAGTATAAATCAATTTAACAAGGGCAATAATTGAAAGACAATTCTAGACTGATAAGTAAGATTCATTTAATTTTTAAAGCAAAGTTTAAGGACTAAATCATAATTTTAGTAAAATATTTTAGTAAAACTTTTTTTGTAAAATTGAGAATAAAATTATGGAATTATCCAAATTAGATTTAATCATGCAAATTTTCAAGTCATTTCATAGCATTTAGAGACTTCAATTGCATAACATAAAAATCAGGACTCAATTGCAAAAAAAAAAAAAAAAACAAAGCATGCCCAACCTACATATGACACATTGAAACCTATACATACTATTTTGTATTTTCATGTCAAATTTTCTTATTCTAACATATCGTATATCATACAAATCATACAAATCATGCTTAGTTACACTAAAACATACATTAACACACCTTAATAGTCATGCGTATTCAGACTTAAACCCAACCAACCAATCAACCACAAACCCAATTCTTCTAACCCTATTTTTGGATGTGACAATTTCTTTAAATTAATTGTATTTTAAATATCATATTTATTATTAAATTATTTTTATTAGCTTTTTTATTTTATTTTTAAACATTTTAATTTATTGTACGAATTGTTATTCTTTTAAATTTTGTATTTAACATTTTAAGTTAATTCTATTTTTATATTATTTTATATGTCTTATATATTTCTGTTTGTATTTTATTTTTCTATAGTTACATTTAGTATGATACACGTTACATTTTTAACTCCCTTTTGAAAGCATTTTGAAAAATTCAAATATTATAATTATTTTTAATTTTATTGTTACATTTCTAATTAATTATACTTTGATTTTTTTTCATAATTATGTTTTATTTATATACATATAGAAATAAATTCATTTATTTATTTATTTATAACTAAAATAACAATTAATTTTGGGGTTATATAAATGGTATTTTAAAGCATAATTAATTTTGGGGTCATATCTTAATATAAGTTATAAGTTTTTTATTGTCACCTTTCTTAATTTTTTTTTTCGTGTATAATAGCTCTGTTATTTGAAATTGTTCCAATAACAATTTTTTTTCTTCTAATTTTATTTGAATTTTTGTGTAGCATATGTATAATTTAGTGTGAATTATTATATTTTGTTTTTGGTTTTTCATGTATTCTAATTTTATTTTATTTTTTTACAATTCACACACAATTGATAAGAGCAAATCATTACCACATACATCATTAACATGTAATTTTTCAGCTCAATCCAATGATATTTTGTGGATGTTGAATTTGCTCATGTCTATAATGAGATGGTATTTGCTTTTGATTGGTGAGATGAAACACAAGCTCATATTCGTACCATGAGAGGAAGTTTAACGTTGATTTTTAGCTCTCATATTTTCATCTTTTGTTTCTCTTCTTTCTTTTCTGAGGTGCCTAAAAAAATATACTAGTACAAGTGTGGTAGAATTTTATTTTGTTGCTTGCTACATAAGCTTTGGTTGAGAAGTGTTTATAATATTTGAGATGAATTAAATGTGTTGTAGGTGTCTGATACTTTTTCTTTATAAATGTAATCTCTTTGCATTTTTTTTATAGAATAATATTAGTTTTGAAATTTTAAATATGCACCTATGAAAAAATAATTTTAATAAGTGCAAATTAGAAACAAACAATAAAAATAAACCATTTCCAATACATATTTAAATTATTAGAATTCATCTCACTATTCTTTATCCTTGTATCTAAGTTACTTATTATATGTATTTTAAGGTATTTATTCTTTTGGGATATTTTTATTAGAACTCATTTAAGTATCATTTGTTATTTTACAATTAAAAATATCAAATTTGTTATAAATTTTCAAATGTCAATTAAAGATTGATTTTACTGATTTTTTTTTTTTTGTGTACTCAGAATAATCAAATAAGTAACATTTTCTTTATTATCTATTTTATTTTGCTTGATTACTAATTTTTATTCTTTTGAAATATTATTTATGATTGATTTAATCATCCATTATTAGTTTTCAATAAATTTTTTTATTGAGTTTTATGTTTTAATATTATGATTTACCTAATTTGAAATATGATCTTTATTAGTTTTATTAATTTGAGTTACAATGAATATTAATCTATTGTCAAATGTCTATTAAAGATATTTTTAAAAGATTTTTTGTTTTCCTTCCAAAGAGGAAATAACTTTAACTTTTATTTAAATAATAACATTTTTATATTAATGATTTATCTTGATAAACAAATAACTACTCTATCATGATATTTTATGAGAAATATCACGATATTTATAGGGAAAGATTTTTAAAAAATTAACACTTTTTAAGTTCATATCGCTTTATGAGAAATATTTGATTTTTTATCGTATTATATTTTGATTTATAAATTTGTCTTAAAATATTTAGTGGTTATAAATTTTATCTTTATTTTGGAGAATACATTTTATGATATATATAAAAAAAACTATTTTTTTGTTATAAAATAAAAAGACAGAGAGTAAAGAACAAAGAAAATAGGAGAGCAAAAAAGAGTGTATTTTATTGACCAATGAGAATTCTCTATAATGTTTCTTCAAAATCTATATTTATAGACATAAGAAGTATGAATGAAATAGAACTCTATTTCTAATGACTATTAGAATTTAAAGTACATCAAAACTTATCGTTGATTTTTAACTCTCATATTTTTAACAATAAGATATTCATAAAACTCCTCCTTAGATGTTCATTGGTAGATAATGTGTCTAGATAAAATCTTACTAAGATAAAAACCCTGTGGGAAAAATAATTCCTAGTGAAGAAAAAAGAGTACACATATCTATAATATGCATAACATGTTGCCCCATTAAAAACCTTACCAGGAAAATCCAATGGGACAAAACCTCGGTTAAGGAAAAAAGAGTACAACTTGTGTTTACTCCCCCTTCTGAAAACATCATATAATATCTCATACTCTACATATTCAATCTTGAATACTAGCTTTTCAAATGACCATTTGAACGTATTTGCTAAGCATTTATATCACCATTCTTTTGAAAGTCATGAGTGAGGAAAATTTTGGAGAAATATATTTTGATCTCTTCAGGAATTTCAACAATAATCATAACAAACTTTAATCATGATTCTTCTATAAAAATAAAAATATGTATTTTGGATCATTTTATAATCTCCCTTCAACTACTATTCACTAAATCAAATTTACCACATATGTTTAAATTATTTCAATTCATATAAATGAAAAATTTCCCAAGAATTTCAAAATGCTCCTAGCATTCTAAATCCTTCAAGGATTTTAATATAAACTTTACTATATAGTGATATAGTGATTCATAAAATGTTGTAACAGCAACCATTAGATGCAAGTTAAATCTTTTATGAACTACTAGTTTAATAATATATCTAAAGGTTATTATATCCACCACAAAATAATACTATATCTTTTCATAATCAATACCAGGACTTAGCGAAAAAATTTTATTTTTTTTATTCAGTTTTAGTAAAACTACTTCATTTGTACCCTCATTGGCTTTATACCTTTAGATATTTGGACTACTGGTCCAAAAACTCCACAAATTTAATTATACTTAAGTTGTGTCTTTCTATTTTGACCAATCTATTCTATATCTATATTTCTCAATAGATTTTTTCAAGATTATCTTTTCAATTCATTATTTCAACAATAATATCGCATGCAAAACCATTGTCGACCACTTTTATTATCAGCTGCACATTTTCTCGAATTGACATAACTTATCAATATTTAATAATACAAGGAGACTTGTAATTAATATTGTAATGGCCTAAATTCAAAATTATCGGAACAGTGGTTTCGTAACCACAAATCCAATTTAAGAGAAATTTATTTCAATATTTTTGCATGAAAATTGATATGATAGGAAAATCGTATGAAAATATTGATAGAAAAATTTTACCGATTTAGTGGTTAGTTAGAAAAAGAAATTATTGAAGAAATTGGGTAAAAACAAGGTATCGAGACCTTTATCTCGTAAAACCGAGTCGAAAATAATTTTATAAATATTTATGAAATGTTAGTAATGTGGTATTAAAATTTCGTTAGGAAATTTTAATGTTTGGGTAGTCAATTAAATGAAAAGGACTAAATTGTAATAGGCGTAAAAGTTGCTAGAATGATTAAATAGCTTAAGAGTCTAATGAGAAAGGATTTAAAAGGCAATTAGACCCAAATTTATTTGGGCTGGACGGCAAGGGCATGAAATCAGCAGGGAATTTGATAAATTAAGGGCAAAATTGGAATATTGCAAAATTAACTAAATAAAGCTAGGACTAAATAGGAAATATCTAGATTTCTCTTCGTTTCTCTTCAATTCCAGCAGCTAAAAACGCCATAGGAGGGTTCTCTAAGCTGGTATTTCATAATTTTTGCACCAAGTGAGTTAATCCTTGCCTTTTTCTTGTAATTTTTGTGTTTCTAAGACTTTTACAACTAGGTCCTACTATTAAATTCATTAGTTTTTGATTTCATGGATGAAATTGAAAGTCACCTTGATTGAGTTCTGTAAGTTTATGATGAAATAGAATGAAATTAAAGTTTTAATTTATTTATGAGATGATTTTATTAGGTAATTTCAATGGAAAATTAATTTTTAGGACCTAATTGTGAAAATGTTTGGAATTAAAGTCTATTTCTGAAACTATGATTCCTAAAGGCTGTAAACTAGTTTAAGGTGATATAATAAAGTGTTAATTGAGAAAAATAAGTTCAATTGAGAGACTAATTGAGTAGGGACGAAATTCTCATTTATTAAAAGCTTAGGGGAAAAATGGTAATAAACAGTTTGCACTAAAACAATTTGGACAGCAGCAGTACACTAACTTTGAAAAATCACCATAAATTGTATAAATCGAATTAGAAGATGAAAAATATATGTAATTAAAGCTTATTGAGTCTAGTTTCTTGTAGAAGAAATAGTGTAAGCAATGGATTTGTAAATTTTGAGATATAATGAATTTTGTGAGACAAGGTCAGAATGAATTCGGGTTCCCCTGTTCTGACTTTGAAAAATCATAAAAAATTAAATAAAAATAATTAGAAGCTTAAATTTATATGTATAGAATCCTTAATGAGTCTATTTTTAATATAAATAAACTATAATATCATTTGAATCCTGTATGAAGAGATAATTAAATTTTAGTGAAGAAGAGTTAGAACTGTTAGACAGCAGAACAGGGGTGACTTTAAAGAATAAACTGTACTGATTGGCTAAATAAAAAATTCTGAAAATTTTATGGTAAGAAGATATATGAGTCTAGTTTCAGGGAAAATTAACAGAACTTAATTTGGAGTTCCGTAGCTCGAGTTATAAATAATTTAGTGGCTATGACTTAAGTAGACAGCTTTGAATGAACTATAAATAATAGTTGAATTATAGAGAATGTTGTATATGAACATGAAATGTATTAAATTGATAATTAAATTTATTTATTTAGATCCAGAAGATTCAAATACGAAGCTAGATCGAGGAAAGGAAAAAGTTCAGGATTAGTAGATTTTTGTGCACAAACAAGTATTAAGGTAAGTTCATGTAACTTGAGTTATATACTTAAATGCTTGAAATGTATGTTTTTGATATGAATATGATTTGAATGTTCATTGTATGAAAATTGATAAAACATTGATATATTTGATAATAATAATAAAAAAATAAGAAATCCCAGTTGAATGAAAGGAAAATTCGATGGATCTCTGAAAAAGGAATTGACGGTAAAAAGGATCAAGCCCGGACGGGTGATCCTATCTTGATATAGCCCTCCCGAAGAATATGTTGAAAATGGATTTAGCCCGGACGGGTAATCCGAACTAGGGTCTGAATTTAGCCTGGACTGGTAATTCAGATCCAAGCTCATTAGAGTAATTGTCGTTGCAGGGGATTTAGCCTGGACTGGTAATCCCGCTGTAAGGATGAGGTTCGCGGGAGTGTGCTCTCTGAAATGGAAATGTGTGCACATGAATATGAATTGACGGACCCGAAATTGTACACTAAAAGTGTACCTCTGAAAATCCATCGAAATTCCAAGAAATTCAACGGGATAAATATGGAAAAATAACAAGGAAACGGAAATCATGGTATTGATGAGCTCATCAATCATGGTATATATTAATGGTACATGCAAATTATTGTACTAACTTGAATGTTGAGTTTGTGCATATTAGGGTAATAATGCATTGAATGGATATATAAATGTTTATTGTATTGTGTTGAAAATATTAGGTAAGTATAATTCTTGTTACATGAGCTTACTAAGCACAAAGTGCTTACCCTGTTTCATTTTCCCCTGTTTTGTAGTGTTAAGAGCTCGGAGATCGGATTTGGTCGGAGACACATCACACTATCAACCTCAGGATTTCGGTATACAAAGAAACTTTATTTTGGAAATCAATGGCATGCATAAGCTAATAAAGTAAATGATTTTGTGAAATGAATGTAGAGTTAGCCATTGGTATGGTTAACAAACCTGGTTTTGGGTATGTGATGATGTTATCTTATAAATATGCATGAATATATTTGGAAAATATGTTGAATTGGTTTGGTTGATGTGGATTGGTCTCGGTTTAAAATTTACAGGGAAGGTTAGATATCTATAAAAGGGGATATATTGAGTTAAAAAAAAATTAATTTGTAAACACTGGTAATACTTCTTACCCTATTCCGGCAATGAATACGGGTAGGGGTATTACAAATATATATTTCCAAATTTCTTTAAGGACCCACTCATCTTTGTGATTGTGGTGGAGCAATTGGAACATATACACACATACAAAAATTCAAAGATGGGAAATATTCAGCTCTTGACCGAAAACCAATTGCAATGGGGAGTATTTATAACTTATTAGTTTGATGTGTACAACACGTAGATCAACATAATCTCATGTTGAAATAGGAAGTTTAGCTCTCATAAGTAATGGTTTAGATATTAATCAAAGACGTTCAATCAATAATTTCTCTAAACCATTACGCATATAAATAACAAGTTTTTACAAAAATATTTCAAACTCATATACAACAATCAATAAACTCATCAGCATTAGCAAGATGAATTGTCTTAATTGCATAATCTGAAATTAATTATTTAAACAAGCAATCTTGCAAATGACAAGTTGCAAGTTGATAACACATATGTGATTATTTTGTAGATACATCTACCAAAATCATATAATATCAAAACAATCCACATGGTGGATGAATGAGCCCATATTCATTTAAGAAATACACGACATTAAATCTCAACTTTAGCTAGTAAGTTTCTAATAATCAATTTTCATGAAAAACAAGCAACAAATTAGGATTCTTTAAATTAAAGAATCTTTTGATTCTTTAATGCATGCCCATATAAACTCTTAATTAATTTTAGCATTATATATGATCCAGGATGGTCTAACTAGTCACGCCAAGTAGTAAATGTATTTGTATCCGTAAACTTTTGATTTACTTTAACATGCATTTCAGTTTTACTAATAATGTCAATATAAATTGTGACAAATTGATAATTTTACTGTCATTCCTTTTAGTTTGTATCCACTTATAAGTATTATTTTGACATTTAATACTGGAAATGTAACATCCTAAATTTTAGCTTAAATTTTTGTGAAATTATTTCAAAGATGAGTGAATAGCCAAGGGGTTAAAAGAAAATTAAGGAAGTAAGGTAATTAGATCAAGGTTTAAGTTAAAATCCCTTCCTTTGCAAAATAATTTTATTTTGCAAAAATCCCTTCTTTTCGTTATTTTTGTGCTGCCCATACCTAGGAAAACAAGGTATAAATATCATTTTTATTTATTTTTCAGCTTTTAGTAATTTCTTTTAATCTTAGCTGCCCCACCCTCTTCTTCTCTCCCTTTCTCTTAAAATTTTCTTTTCTTTTTCCTTCTTTGCTGCCGCCCAAACTACCAAGCTCCACCACCTATTTTTCTTCCTTTTGCAATGGGTTTTTACACCATCGCCCTCCTCTCATTTACTTCCATTAAGTCTACATATATGTTTTCAGAGCACTATATCAGGAGTAATGAGGAGAATGATGATTATATTGCACTTTATGTTAAATAATAGTATAATTGCATTATGTATTATGGTTGTTCGACCACATAGAGTGTTGCTTGCAATGGTTGGAGTTTGGCAAACAGAATATGGGTAACTCGTGGTGTGTAGCAGATGGTTTTGGTAGGATTTCATTATGCATTATGATATGTCCATGTCACATATGAATGATAATACTTATGTTATGTTTGTGTTGCAAATGTAATAGTGGTGAATGATATTTGCATGTATGATTGAATGTTCTTATTGAGTGGACTCACATTAAGTCAGTTAGCTTACCCCATAGTTTCAACCATCTCAAGTAATGAGACTAGGACTGGACATGGCATGCGGACATACGATAGACTTCGAACTTTATTATTATTTTGCTTGGGTTTTAATTAAATTTACTTGGTTTTTGGACTGTAAAGCTATTTGAACTGTGATTGGGGTTTTTTTTTTTCTTTTTTGGGTTTTTCATGCATGCATACTTGACATATAGATTTTTTTTTAAGGATTATTTTAAATTGGACAAAGCATGATATCTTGCTTAAAAAATTAAGTTGTTAATACTAAATTTTCCATTGCGATAAAAGATAACAAAGTTGTCGATAAGGAATGTTGAGTTAATTATTTTCCAAACTACATGAATGCTAATAACATGCCCTAAGAATGGTAGATTTAATTAATGAATGTTTTCCAAAAATAACAAAGATAAACTGTAGTTTTTCCTAAAAGAGAGGGTACTTAAGGTTTTCAACGAACGATAAGATAGCAGTGTCGCATAGGTGTCTAGACTAGGTTTGGGAGGTTACAGGAAATGCCTAAATTAATGTGAAGTTTATAATGTCACTAAGTCAACAAAATAAATATAATTTCCAAACAATTATATGCAATATTCACTTTAGCGAATATGCCAAAATCTTCAAATGTCCAAACTAACTTTAATGATAAAAAAAAAACTTATTATAAAACTTATTATATTTATTGTAGGCATTCACTTCAAGGAATATGTAAAAAATAATTCTGTAACACCCATTACCCGTACCCGAAATCGGGATAAGGTATGAGGCATTACCGGATGGACATACACACATCCAACTAAAAATACATGTATAAAGTTTCTATTCTTATCATTTTGTCCCTTATATGAGTTTACGAGGGCCAAATATACCTTTGAAGTGGTCCGGGACTGAACCGAGGACATATGAAAGGCTTAAGTTTTTTTTTTTTGCATTTTGGCCTCACACGCCCGTGTGAAGGCATATTACATGCCCATGGGCTTGGGACATGGTCCTGTCCCTAGCCCGTGTGGAATTTTGAATTTTATTATTTTTCCGATCAAGGTGCAGTGGTTTTCACACGGCCTAGACACACGCCCGTGTCCTTGGCCCGTGTCCTCCCACACATTCTAGACACACCCGTGTCGTCACCCGTGTCCAAAAACCTGGACATTCTATTTATGACATCATCATTCATTTAGGGGCACACGGCCAAGGCACATGCCCATGTGATTAGGCTGTGTACTCCACACGGTTGAGACACACGGCCGTGTCTCCAACCCGCGTAGACACTACAAAGCATGCAACGTGAAAATTAGGGGGAAGTAAGGGACACACGGCTGAACAACACGCCCGTATGGGCTGTCCGTGTGTCACACACAGACTAGAAACCTACTAGTGTGTCCATCCATGTGGACCATTTGGAGGCTATTTTCCAAGCCATTAGTCACCCAAGGTCTCTCATGCACTCCAACATGTATATCATTCTACCATTTAACCCATATCACAAGCACATATACAATTTAACATCCATATAGTAGAAACATCATAGGAAGACATCTCAAAAGGTTATATGGACCAACTCACTTGGCCATATACAAAATGATCATTCCAAATAGAGCACCAATACTTTAAACTAGACACATGACACATATACAAAATAATAATCACCTATACATGCCATGATTCAAAATAATCAAATGTATTATACCCAATGTTCAGTTGATAGTGTGACCCAAGCTCCGACGTTCCCGATTCTTCGAGCTAGCTTGACAAATCTAAAAGGGATGGAAAAAGGGAGGGGTAAGCTATAAGCTTAGTAAGTACACCTACAAATAAAGTAAAACTTTAGAATGTTATTTATATATTTGTCACTATTTCAAAGCTTCCATCAAAACGTATGATCTATATTTCCAAAAATATTACATAAAGACATGGATTGTCATTAACCATTGTGGTCATAAGAGTACACAAGTTTAAGCACGTACCTTTTTACTTCTATGCATACATATATACTTTACCTAGCTCACATTCAACTACATGTGCATTACCCGTTGAACATTTGGAATAATGAACCGGATACTCGGATACATATGCACCAAAGTGCCATAACATAACATAGCACGCCTCTCAACAGGGCTACCTAAGAGCATCCGGACCTAGCATGCATCACATAATCACGCCTCTCAATGGGGCTACATACCCGGACCTAGCATGTATCATGTCATCGAATGAGCTCATACATACATAGCTATCCTAGTGACATGTCACTTGTATCCTTACCTATTCCTAAGTTCAAACGGGATTTTCAGACTTTCTTCTCTTTGTTGAACATTCTCGAAATATTGCCCTCATAACATATGACATTTTCAAATACAATGGCTAACACGGCAACACTCATAAAATAAGAATAAAACACCAAAACACATTATAGCAACAAAGTAGCCAAATAACATATTATTTATCTAAATATTATTTGAACATTTAAAACGTCAATTTAAGTATTTATTTGCACGTGTACTTGCCTCGGTACAAAATATTCGGTATAGTGCCTAAGCCTCGAACGCTTTGTTTTTGCCTTTATCAAGATTCGGTTCTCGTCTTTTTTTATCTATAATAATAAATTTAGCTAGTTAACTTCATACGTTACTCAAATCCACCCTAAATTCATGCTTTGATAGAATTACCATTTTACCCCTAAACTTTCACTTATTCACAATTTAGTCCCTAAGCTCGTATGTTGGAATGCAAGTGATTTCTTGGTTACCCAAGTCTAGTCGAATGCTTCTTGTACTTATAGCAGCCCATACTTCCTTCATTTCACACTTTTCTTGTAATATCCTGATTTTCGGGTTTTTCGCGATTCTTGATATTTTAGTAAAGTTTCTAAAATTTGGTATGTGATTATGGAATTCATAATTTAAGTATGTAAATGGGCTTATGGAAGGCCCATGAGTTGGCCAAAACCCGGTAGAATTTTTAAATTTTGGACTTAAGAGTTAGGGGCTCTGGCGAGGTGCTCTTATATAAAGTTGTGGGTAAAATGTATCACAAAAAAGAGCTTTGGTAAAGTGGCAGGGGTGACGCCACTAAGCTCCTAAAAATGTGGCGTGTGGAGCATAGAGGGGGAAGACCTGGGATCGATTCCCTATGTTGGCAAAAAGAATGCTAATTTTTATGCTTTGAGCATGCAAGAGTTGTAGCTGAATGGAACTCTTTGGGGGAGAGTTTGAATCAGTTAAATGCATGGATTAAGGAGGGATAAGGAGAGAGATTTTAGGGAATTGATATGAAGATAGAGTTGGCTGAATAAGGGAGATTGGAGGGGGAATTTTCGGCAGAGAGGTTTAGTAAGGGATTTTCGGCACATAGGTATTTTTGTGCCGTTTTCTCCCTAGAAGATTAGTCTTTTCTCTCTTTTTCTTTTGCAGCCGAATCTACCATCTCTTCTTCCATCTTTTCTTCCTTCTCCTTCATTCAAACCAGCCCACTATTTCCCTTCATTCACCATTATTTCTTTCCTTAATCTCTACTTCTGCCAAAATACCGCAAAAAGCCGAAATCAGTAAAGATAGGGTGGTGCCGATTCTTGTGACCAGCAACCTTTTCTTTCCTTTTCAATTTTTGGCGTTCAATTCTTTTACCTTTTAGGCATGCGGATTCTAGAGAAGAAAGACTGTGGTAAGCGCTCAAACTCTAAACAATTCCTAGAGTAACTTTTGGCCAAAAGCCGAAACCCCATAATTTAGGGAGATGGCCGAATATGAGTTTAGGCCTTATGGGGTCTTCTTTTAATATTTTTGTGGTTTATTTAGTGAAGGAGCAGCAAGTTGTAGTATCGACTTGAAATAGCTTGAATCACCAGAGTGGCTAGGCCTAGTCATCAATCGCGGCAAGGTAAATTCCTAAGGCCATTATGGATGGTGGCCGAATGTGTAAGTATTAATATTAGATGATTACTGGTTTAGTTCAATTATGGGAAGCTGATTATTAATGATGGATTATAGGAGAAATCGTGTAGGAGATCTCGTCAAGGAATATCGCCAAACAGGTGTGTAACGAACCCTTTTTCATAGCTTAAAGCGATAAATGCCGAAAAGCGAAATGCCGAAATTACGCATTTCGAGAACTTGTGAGCAATGAACGCTCACTAGTTAGTTAAAATCCATGAGATGATGATTGAGAATAATGGAAACGGTAAGAATGAGATTTCTGGCATTCTTGGTAAGTTGGGCCTCGAGGGGCTAAAATCGGGCCCAATGGGCTCTCGGGCCCATTTGGGAAAAATTGGTAGAAATTGAAAACTTGTTAAATTGCACGTTAAGACTGGTAATACCAATATGGAAAATAGGCTAAATGGGCCTAGAGGATAAATCGGCTATGTGGGGCCATTAGGGGTTTTTAGCCCAATAACTCGGTTTCGTTAAAAATGGGCGGATTCGCGGTTAAAACAAACAAATAGTTAGTAATCGATAATGAAAATGGAAAATTCCTAAAATTTGGTAAGATTACGAAAATTACCCTTATAATATGAAAATGATTTTTTTGCCCTAGGTGAAAATGACCATTATACCCCTAGGGTTTAATTATGAATTTGTTACATAGGATTTTGATGTACATGATATGTATGATATGCACATGAGATGTATGATATGCACATGATATGTATGATATGCACATGATATATATATATATATGATTTGCACATGATGAATTCATAAATACATGGGGTTGGGTTTTTATATGGATGGAGGAAGTGCAAAAAGGGCTTATGCCCCAGTTAATAAAGGGCTTATGCCCCAGTTATGATAATGGGCTTATGCCCCAGTTTACCGAAAAGGGCTTATGCCCCAGTTATTAAAAAGAGGCAAGGCCTCCAGTTATATGATAAAGCAAATCTATGCCGCCGGTGGAGAGTTTTGGTGGGTGGGTGGAGTTATTCCCACATGGAGAGCTTGGTTGAAATACGGGTGGAGAGTAGCGGATGGTGGGTCGAGTAGTCTTCCCAAATGGGCTTGCATTCATTCTTTCATTGACATTACATGTGATATTGAGATGGGCCTATGGGCCATACCGTTTACAGTGAAGGCTTCGGCCCAGTAATATGAAATATGTGAAGGCTTCGGCCCAGTAATATGAAATATGAAAAGGCTACGGCCCAGTATATGTTGAGCTTGGACTTGGGCTAAGGCCCAACAGGCTGATATTGTTTTGGGCTCTGAAAGGGGCTTGTTGTACACTGAGTTTCCAAACTCACCCCATTTTTTCCTTAACCCTGCAGGAGAGCCATGATGAGGGGACTTGGAGCCGGAGGGGATTCAGAGTGGCCACGGTGATTGCCCTTGGGTTTTTTTTTATTAAGCATTTGGTTTCCTTTAAAATTTCTTTATTTATTTACTTATTATTTATTTTTGGGTTGTAATAAGGCCATTTTAACTTTCCTTTTATTTTTTTTTCTGGATTATTTTATTCTATTTTTTTATTAACTTTAAACTGATTGATAATTAATGGGCTAGGCTTAGGACGCGTTTTCAAAATGGAACTCGTTTTTAAAATAACACAATGACACGATTATCCAACTTTAAAGAATATTCACTTAAATAAACTTCAACTCGTTATAATCAAGTGTGGCAATGGCGATGGGCATGTCTAGGATTGGATCCAATCGAAGAGCTTGGTACTTAAGCAGCCTTCATGGCTCACCTCCTCTGTTTCGGATACCTACCTGGTGCCCAGCTTCCATTCACTTGTTAATTTATTAAAAGTCAATTTTTTTTAAACACTAAAATGAAACATGAATTTTCAAACTCTTATGTGGCATGTCGATTCGCCATAACGTCTGGGCTGGGTTTGGGGTGTTACATTTAGTGGTATCGAGCAGTTTGCAACAACTCGGTGTGGATCGGGTCCAAAAAAATCTTTCAAAACTTAGGCCCAAGAAGGGTATTTTTGGAAATGGTATTGGGAAGTTCTTTTCAAAGATGTTTTACAAGGTATACATGTTAAAATGGTTCAAGTTTTCTGGTTTATAAAGCGGGGCTAAAATTAAAAGTTTCAAAACAAGGGTGTTACAAGGGTATTTCAAAATCAAAATTTAAAATTTCTATTCTCTATGACTAAAAATATGGTTTTTGAGTTTTAAATGGATTGGAGAAAGAAGCGGCATGACCAATCCCAGGCACCAAGTCCGTAAGTATACTCTTTTTATGTTATGTGATAATGATATGATGCTATGAATAGAATTGAGACCCTACTATGATACTTTAGATAGGGTAGAGCTGTAAAACGGTAGAAATGAGACTGTAGCTAGGCTACGACGATACGAAAACAAACTCGGAACTGTTATATTTCCATAAGATATTTTCTTAATAAACAGTGGAACATTATACTAATACCATAAAATTCGTAATTAGATATGAGTACAAGAGGAACTCGTGGACGAGGCCGCGGACGTGGTCGCGGAAGGGTGCAAGCTGAATCTTCATCCTCAGGGCATAGGCCAGCTGAGGAGGCATCTGTGCCTCAAGCAACGGAGACTGGGTCTTATGATCGGGCTGCGGGGGATGATGCTTTGTCCCAAGCCATGTTAAGGGTTTTAGAGAGAGTTGCTGGAGCTAGCACCGACGGTGAATAGGGATCCATCTCTGGCGTCTCCAAGGCTAACGGAGCGAGAGGTTTTCGAGGCGTATCTGGGTAGCCCCAAATGTGGCTGAATATTGGCTAGAGGCAACAGAGCGAATTATGGATGATTTAGATTGTTACGTGGAGCAAAAGCTAAAAGGGGTCGTGTCGCTGCGCTACGAGGCGAGGCATACCGGTGGTGGATTACTTGTAAGGAGAGTACTCCAGTTTGAGCGAGTAACACAGGAATTGTTCAAAACGCTTTTAAGGGAGATATGTGGGGCTAGCTATGTGGATGCTCGTGAAGGAATTCTTGAATTTGACTCGGGGTGATAAGATCAGTAGCGAGTATGAGGCGAAATTTTTAGGTGAGTCGATATGCTAGTGGGATAGTTGCGACCGAATATGAGCGCAGTGTTCGATTCGAAGATGGCCTTCGTGATGAGCTTAGGGTGCTGATAGCTCCACAGAGGGAGCGTGATTTTGCTGCATTGGTAGAGAAGGTTAAAATAGCAGAGGAGGTAAAACGGACTGAGAGGCAAAATCGTGAGAAGGATCGACCCAGATTTAAGAGGATTACGGACCTCAGTCTTTGTTAATAGAAATGTCAAAAGAGCTAGAATGGCGAGAATCGGTTCGAGCAGTTCCAGTGTGAATACTTTTAGATCGCAGGCTTGCAGGGATTGTGGCAGAGCGCATATGGGGGAATGCTGGAAACGAACTGGAGCATGTTTTCATTGTGGGTCAAAGGAACATAAGTTCAGAGAATGTCCTCGGAGAACAGCTCAGGAACTAGCGGCAGAACAAAGGGATGTCCAATCACGGCGAGGAGGACCACCACCACGGAGGGTCGTGGGCAAGCGCGCAGTGGCAATGGTAATGGGCGAGGGCGTGGAGCACCGGGCGGGGAGTGCTGGACATGCGGAAGCTCGGCGGCCCGGTGTTGGTTTATGCGGCCTGCGGCGTCGTGAGGAGGGTGACGCTCCTGATGTTATAACTGGTATGTTCTTCATTTATAACAAGCCTTACACCGCTTTAATTGATGTGGGTTCCACTCACTCATATGTTGCTTGTGATGTATCCGGGGCATTGGGTATGCTTCTGAGGAGACTGTAAGTGGGGTATCGGTGATAAGTCCTTTGGGACACTCGGTCAAGGTAGATAAACTCTTTAGAAATCATTGCCTCTAGAGATACAAGATAAGATTTTGAAGGGGATTGATGGAGCTGCCATTTGGGGATTTTGATCTTATTTTGGGTATGGGTGGCTAACTAAACATAGAACAACGTTGTATTGTGCTTGCAAAGAGAATGGTGCTAAGAATCATTATGGATGAAGAGATAATGGTCATAGGGAGCGAAGGAATTACTTGTCCAATGTGGTTTCAGCTTTAAGAGCCGAGAAGTTGATTCGGAAAGGTTGTAAGGCGTTTTTAGCAGTGGTGAATCAAGTTGAACTAGAGGGGACGACTATGGAGTCAGTTAGGACCATCAAGGAATTTCAAGATGTATTTCCGGAGGAACTTCCTGGATTACCCCCGAACAGGGAAGTTGAGTTTGGAATTGACTTGTTGCCTGGAATAGCCCCTGTGTCCATTGCGCCTTATAGGATGGCACCAAAGGAGTTGGTAGAATTGAAAACGCAAATTCAGGAATTGTTGGATAGAGGGTTTATACGACCAAGTGTTTCTCCATGGGGCGCACCAGTGCTATTCGTAAAGAAGAAAGATGGGACCATGCGGATGTGCATCGACTATCGGCAGTTGAATAAACTGACGATAAAAAACAAGTATCCCTTGCCAAGAATCGACGATCTGTTTGACCAACTGAAAGGAGCCTCGGTATTTTCTAAGATTGATCTTCGGTCAAGATATCATCAGTTGAGAGTCAAAGAAGTGGATATTCATAAGACGACATTCAGAACTCGATATGGTCATTACGAGTTTCTGGTGATGCCTTTTGGTTTGACTAATGCACCGGCAGCTTTTATGGATTTAATGAATCGGGTTTTCCAGCCATACTTAGATCGGTTTGTAGTCGTTTTTATTGATGATATATTGGTGTATTCGGAAACAGAAGAGAAGCATGATGAACATGTTCGTGTTGTGCTGCAAGTGTTAAGGGAAAAGAAACTTTACGCAAAGTTTAGTAAGTGCGAGTTTTGGCTGAAGGAAGTAGCTTTTTTAGGGCATGTTATGTCTGCCGAGGGAATCAAGGTAGACCCTCGGAAGATTGAGGCAATTCTGGAATGGAAGCCACCAAGGTCGATGGCGAAATCCGAAGTTTTCTGGGGTTGGCAGGTTATTATCGAAGGTTTGTGGAAGGATTTTCTGTGTTGGCGGCACCGTTAACGAAACTTATAAGGAAGGGAGCACCGTTCGTTTGGACAAATAAGCAACAAGAGGCTTTTGAGAAGTTAAAGGAAGTTCTGACAGAAGCGCCAGTGTTGATTCAGCCAGAGTCTGGTAAGGATTTCATTGTGTACAGCGATGCGTCACATGTCGGTTTGGGCTGCGTGTTGATGCAAGAGGGTAAAGTGGTCGCTTATGCTTTACGACAGCTTAAGCCTCATGAGGTAAATTATCCTACGCATGACTTGGAGTTGGCGTGATGATTTTTGCACTAAAGATATGGAGGCATTACTTGTATGGGGAGAAATGCATCATTTATACGGATCACAAGAGTCTTAAGTACTTGCGACTCAAAAGGAACTAAACCTTAGACAAATGAGGTGGATAGAGTCATTAAAGGACTATAAGCGCTCGATTGAGTACCATCCGTAAGGCAAATGTCGTGGCGATGCATTAAGTCGAAGGATCGTGGCGAGAATTGAAGGTAATGTTTGCTCGCCTAAGTTTGTATGACGATGGAAGCTTATTGGCGAGAATTACAAGTGAGACCAACTTAGGTGGAGCAGTTAAGAAGCAACAGCTTGGAGGATGAGTCGTTGGTTCCTCGGTTTCAAAGCAAGTTGAGAAGAGGAGAATCTAGACTTTGGATTAAATAGCGAGGAGTTCTTTGTTTTCGAGGAAGAATTTGTATGCCAAAGGACTCGGACTTGAGATTGATGATTTTAAAAGAGGCACATAATGGACCTTGTGCTATGCATCCGGGAGGGGAGTAAGTTGTATCGAGACTTACGAGAGCTACATTGGTGGCTCCGGGCTTAAGCGAGAAGTGATCGAATTTGTGGGGAAATGTTTAACGTGTCAACAGTGAAGGCGAGCATCAAGCGCCTTCGAGATTATTACAACCGATAAAGGTACCACTTTGGAAGTGGGAAAGGGTAACGATGGATTTTGTAAGTGGATTGCCGTTGACACCCTCCAAGAAGGACTCGGTTTGGGTAATTGTGGATAGGCTCACGAAGTCGCCCATTTCATACTGTCCGGCGATTACTCACTCTGACCTTGGCTAAGTTGTATGTGGCGGAGATAGTACGGTTTACATGGGGTGCCGATGATCGATAATTTCGACGAGACCCAATGTTTACATCTCGATTTTGGCGAAGTTGCATGAGGCGTTGGGAACGCGATTAGATTTTAGTATGGCTTTTCACCCTCGATCGGATGGGCGATCGAGAGAGGTCATTCAGATTTTAGAAGACATGTTGAGAGGTCATGTTATCGAGTTTAGAGGCGATTGGGAGGACTATTTGCCATTGGCGAGTTCGCGTATAACAACGATTACCAAGCAAGTATCCGGATGGCTCCTTATGAGGCATTATATGGGCGAAGGTGTCGTTCGCCCACTTGCTGGGGACGGAGTTAGGAGAAAGGCAAGTCCTTGGGCGAGTTGGTAGCGAGATCATCAAGACAAGATTAAGGTGATCGAGAATCGGTTAAAGGAGGCGCCGGATCGACAAAAGTCTTATGCCGATCTGAAGCGTAAGGATGTTGAATATGCGATTGGAGACATGGTCTTCTTGAAAGTTTCACCTTGGAAGAAGATATTGAGATTTGGTAAGAAGGGCAAGTTGAGTCCACGGTTTATTGGGCCTTATTGAATTGTTAAACGGATAGGGCGGTGGCTTATCGGCTAGAGTTACCTCGAAATGGATCGTATTCACGATGTTTTTCATGTGTCCATCTTTGAGGCGATATCGTTCGACCCAACTCATATCGTGCGATTCTGAAAATCGAAGTGCGATCGATCGACTTTGAAGAAGAACACGTGCAAATACTTGATCGCAATGTCAAGGTGTTGAGAAGGAAGTCATCCCATTAGTAAAGGTACTTTGGAGGAACCATGGCAAGGAAGAAGCTACTTGGGAGACCGAAGAGGCAATGCGTCGAAGAATACCCTCAACTGTTTGGATCGGAGTAAATTTCGAGGCCGAAATTTCTTTAAGAGAGGTAGAGTTGTAATATCCTCGATTTTCGGTTTTTCGCGATTCTTGATATTTTAGTAAAGTTTCTAAAATTTGGTATGTGATTATGGAATTCATAATTTAAGTATGTAAATGGGCTTATGGAAGGCCCATAAGTTGGCCAAAACCCGGTAGAATTTTTAAATTTTGGACTTAGGAGTTAGGGGCTCTGGCGAGGTGCTCTTATATAAAGTTGTGGGTAAAATGTATCACAAAAAAGAGCTTTGGTAAAGTGGCAGGGGTGACGCCACTAAGCTCCTAAAAATGTGGCGTGTGGAGCATAGAGGGGGAAGACCTGGGATCGATTCCCTATGTTGGCAAAAAGAATGCTAATTTTTATGCTTTGAGCATGCAAGAGTTGTAGCTGAATGGAACTCTTTGGGGGAGAGTTTGAATCAGTTAAATGCATGGATTAAGGAGGGATAAGGAGAGAGATTTTAGGGAATTGATATGAAGATAGAGTTGGCTGAATAAGGGAGATTGGAGGGGGAATTTTCGGCAGAGAGGTTTAGTAAGGGATTTTCGGCACATGGGTATTTTTGTGCCGTTTTCTCCCTAGAAGATTAGTCTTTTCTCTCTTTTTCTTTTGCAGCCGAATCTACCATCTCTTCTTCCATCTTTTCTTCCTTCTCCTTCATTCAAACCAGCCCACTATTTCCCTTCATTCACCATTATTTCTTTCCTTAATCTCTACTACTGCGAAATACATAAAAAGCCGAAATCGAGAAAGATAGGGTGGTGCCGATTCTTGTGACCAGCAACCTTTTCTTTCCTTTTCAATTTTTGGCGTTCAATTCTTTTACCTTTTAGGCGTGCGGATTCTAGAGAAGAAAGACTGTGGTAAGCGCTCAAACTCTAAACAATTCCTAGAGTAACTTTTGGCCAAAAGCCGAAACCCCATAATTTAGGGAGATGGCCGAATATGAGTTTAGGCCTTATGGGGTCTTCTTTTAATATTTTTGTGGTTTATTTAGTGAAGGAGCAGCAAGTTGTAGTATCGACTTGAAATAGCTTGAATCACCGGAGTGGCTAGGCCTAGTCATCAATCGTGGCAAGGTAAATTCCTAAGGCCATTATGGATGGTGGCCGAATGTGTAAGTATTAATATTAGATGATTACTGGTTTAGTTCAATTATGGGAAGCTGATTATTAATGATGGATTATAGGAGAAATCGTGTAGGAGATCTCGTCAAGGAATATCGCCAAACAGGTGTGTAACGAACCCTTTTTCATAGCTTAAAGCGATAAATGCCGAAAAGCGAAATGCCAAAGTTCGGCATTTCGAGAACTTGTGAGCAATGAACGCTCACTAGTTAGTTAAAATCCATGAGATGATGATTGAGAATAATGGAAACGGTAAGAATGAGATTTCTGGCATTCTTGGTAAGTTGGGCCTCGAGGGGCTAAAATCGGGCCCAATGGGCTCTCGGGCCCATTTGGGAAAAATTGGTAGAAATTGAAAACTTGTTAAATTGCACGTTAAGACTGGTAATACCAATATGGAAAATAGGCTAAATGGGCCTAGAGGATAAATCGGCTATGTGGGGCCATTAGGGGTTTTTAGCCCAATAACTCGGTTTCGTTAAAAATGGGCCAGATTCGCGGTTAAAACAAACAAATAGTTAGTAACTGATAATGAAAATGGAAAATTCCTAAAATTTGGTAAGATTACGAAATTACCCTTATAATATGAAAATGATCATTTTGCCCCTAGGTAAAAATGACCATTATACCCTAGGGTTTAATTATGAATTTGTTACATAGGATTTTGATGTACATGATATGTATGATATGCACATGAGATGTATGATATGCACATGATATGTATGATATGCACATGATATATATATATATGATTTGCACATGATGAATTCATAAATACATGGGGTTGGGTTTTTTATATGGATGGAGGAAGTGCAAAAAGGGCTTATGCCCCAGTTAATAAAGGGCTTATGCCCCAGTTATGATAATGGGCTTATGCCCCGGGCTTACGAAAAGGGCTTATGCCCCAAGTATTAAAAAGAGGCAAGGCCTCCAGATTATATAAAGCAAACTATCTTTGCCCGTGAGAGAGTTTTACCGTGGGTGGGTGGAGTTATTCCCCACATGGAGAGCTTGGTTGGTACGGGTGGAGAGTAGCGGATGGTGGGTCGAGTAGTCTCCCCAAATGGGCTTGCATTCATTCTTTCATTGACATTACATGTGATATTGAGATGGGCCTATGGGCCATACCGTTTACAGTGAAGGCTTCGGCCCAGTAATATGAAATATGTGAAGGCTTCGGCCCAGTAATATGAAATATAAAAAGGCTATGGCCCAGTATATGTTGAGCTTGGACTTGGGCTAAGGCCCAACAGGCTGATATTGTTTTGGGCTCTGAAAGGGGCTTGTTGTACACTGAGTTTCCAAACTCACCCCATTTTTTCCTTAACCCTGCAGGAGAGCCATGATGAGGGGACTTGGAGCCGGAGGGGATTCAGAGTGGCCACGGTGATTGCCCTTGGGTTTTTTTTTATTAAGCATTTGGTTTCCTTTAAAATTTCTTTATTTATTTACTTATTGTTTATTTTTGGGTTGTAATAAGGCCATTTTAACTTTCCTTTTATTTTTTTTTCTGGATTATTTTATTCTATTTTTTTATTAACTTTAAACTGATTGATAATTAATGGGCTAGGCTTAGGACGCGTTTTCAAAATGGAACTCGTTTTTAAAATAACACAATGACACGATTATCCAACTTTAAAGAATATTCACTTAAATAAACTTCAACTCGTTATAATCAAGTGTGGCAATGGCAGTGGGCATGTCTAGGATTGGATCCAATCGAAGAGCTTGGTACTTAAGTAGCCTTCATGGCTCACCTCCTCTGCTTTTTGATACCTACACCTGCCCAAATGACTTCCATTCACTTGTTAATTTATTAAAAGTCAATTTTTTTTAAACACTAAAATGAAACATGAATTTTCAAACTCTTATGTGGCATGTCAGATTCGGCCATAACGTCTGGGCTGGGTTTGGGGTGTTACATTTCTACCCATTTTCTCAACTTTTACAAATAAGTCCTTTTTAGGGTTTCTATGCAAAATCACTTAACAGAAGTTGTTCTCCATGCCTTAAACTATCACATTATTCCATAATCCATCAAAATACATCTAACTCATGCATGGGTAGTTTTCTAAAAATAAACCCTAGCATGAGATATGGGTAGAAATGAAGAGAGCAAGTTGCCAAGATGTCAAAAATACAAAGAGCATTGAAAACGAGGCTAGGATTGACTTACTATCAAGTTTGAAAGTTGAAGAAACCCTAGCTATGGTACCCTTGAATTTTCGGCAGCAACATGAGGAAGATGAGCTGATTTTTAGCTCTTTTTCCCTTTTTAATTCATTTAATATCCAAATGACCAAAATGCTCTTGTTCACTAAACTTACAAAAATTTTCTTGGATCTCCATATTTGTCCAATATTTTAGAAATTGGGAAAATTGCTCTTTAAGACCTTCTAATTCATAATTCAAAACAATTTCACACAAATTATGCCTAAAACCCAAATTTTGTATCTTATTCAATTTAGTCCTTATTTTCTATTTGGACACTTTATTCTTAGAATTTCCTCATGAAACTTTACCACATGCATATTCTTATATTCTAAATCTCATAATGGTCATAATCTAAGTATTTTAACGTCGAATTTATGGTCTCGAAACCATTATTCTGACTAGGCCATATTTTAGGGTGTTACAAATTCAAACAATAATATAAGCATATATCATATTTCTTACCAATAAGATTATATAGATATGATCTGCTTCAAGGAATAATAAATTAGTATAAATCATTAAACATTCTATACTAAAAATAAACATTTGGCAACATTTTGAATCATTCATATTCTTCTTATCTATTTGTCAATAATGACAATTAATTAAATTTTCATAATTGTTATGTAATCTTACATTCACTTTGGGGAATGAAGAAGAACTGGTGGAACGAATAACTCGTTATTTTATTTAGCCATAAAAAGATATGAGATTAATTCAAAATACTTTTAAAGCCCTTTTAACAAGATTTTTGCATAATTAGTTAACTAGCAAGAATAACTAGCTAGGTCATATATAGAAACAAGCCTAAATTAAATATATGAATAAAAGTCACATCTAAAACATAAAAATATAACATAATGAAAAACTAGAAATTCTTTTTCATAATAATCATCATAAACATGCATGAAATTTAATTCAAAATCCAACTATTCATGCTCAAAGAACTTGGAATTTTGGGGTACTTTAGGAGTTTTGGCCTATATGAGCTCGAAATTTTGTAAGGTTAGTACTCGATAGTGTTTTCGACTATGACATCTTAACTATTAAATCAATTTTGGAAAAAGTCTTCTAGAAACCCTTAATTTTAGAAGGAGTAATTTGTAACAAAGTCAAAATAGTAGGCATTTATGTTACAGTTTTACCATTTTGTAAAATTGAACCTATTTCTTCCCCATCAACATATTTTTCACGTCAGTTTCTTTTCCCTTCATTGTGCTTGCCGCCCCTTGCCATATTCCTAGCTATTCCATTGATGTTTTTCTGAAACCACAAAACATTGATTTCCTATCATTTCTAAGTCATTTTCCACCATTAATCTCCAAGAAAAACACCCAAAACTCCCTAGATTTTATCATCATCCTTAAACGTGGGTTTTTCAGATTTTCGTCAAAACTCGTTCATCACTTCAACAAAGGTAATAATTCATGTATCCAATGGTTTTTAATGTTATTTAGACTTTAAAGCTGAATTATTAGCTCTCAAATTGCATGTTTTGCATAAAAGCCAAAAAAATGAACCATTAATGGTGGATTTTGGGATTTTGAGTCAAAACTTGGTTTCAAAGTGCTTTTCAAAATTTTTTAACATGATTAGAAGGTTTTCAAACTTATCTTGATGTTTTGCTAATGATTTCTTGTGTTTTAATGAATTTTGTAAAAATTGCCTAAAAGTTGTCGAAAAATGTTGATACCTTGAATAGAGTAGATTTTCCTAGTTTAAAGGTTGCGAATTAGCGTAGCTGTTAAGTAGATGAACGAAATTGATTTTAAGAAAAAAAGTTTGAGTATAGATTGAGATATTAGTATGTAAAGTTTGTAATGTTAATAGTATAGATCGAGATATTAGTATGTAAAGTTTGTAATGTTAATAGTTTAAGTTACATAGGAACTTAGGTTAATCTTGTGTTTTAGTTGGTTTGAGTGAATATTTGGTTCATATTTAAATATGGTTATTGCATGATTTTTGTGTTCAAAGCCTCGGATTCGTTAGAGCTTGCTACGAGCTAGGGAAGTGTTAATTGAACTTTCGATTTTTCAACAAAAGCATAAAGTGGTGAGTGTATGGAATTGCCACTCGTAAACATAAGTCATGTTTTGTTTGGGAATTTAGATGTAGCCTAAATCCCTACTCTAAATTATGAGTGTAAGTTTTCTTGAACTATACTTGTCTTGTGGTTATGTGGCTATATAAAATGAATGATATATGATATATGGATATGCTTATTGTGTAGAGTGCAATTATATAATGTAATAAATGTGTAATATATAAGTTATATGACTATGCTAGTATTTTGCAAAAGATGTTAATATGCAGTGTTGGTACACGGTTAATCGGTAAGTAATATATGATGCTTTTAAAATATTTTGGCCTTGTGATCTTGGAACCATTGGATATAGTTGGCATGATATAAGATTGTGAGTACTCACTTATATGTATAGAGGTTTTGGGCGTTGAGGCCCTGGGACATGTTTGGAGGGATAAGGGAATATGAGCTAAGCTTCATTCAACGAGACATGTGAGGGGAAATAAGGTGAGTGTTAGCTGTATGCTTCACTTTTGGGACATGTTTGACTCTACGAGTCTATGTGATGTAAAGAGATCCATGTATCCGATGTGTGATGATAGAGCTCACTACATGTTCCATAATCCAAGTGCCATCTTATTGTATTTTATATAATTGTGTGGAATATGTTCTATGCTTGAATGAATATGTATATGTGTTATGAGAATAACCTTTAAGACAAAGCATGACTTAATACTATATGATGTTAGACTTATGAATAAGGTGCTTGTGAATAGTTATTTGGATGTGTTGCATGATGACATGTTTGTGTTGTGGAAATTCTTTCACTTAGCTTGTAAAAGCTCATCCCCTCATTGCAACATTTGCAAATTAATGACATCACAGTTTGGGCGATGTGGTTTCCAAGAGAGTGATCCAAGGAAGTATGGTTATTATTCGTATATGCTTTACTATTTTTCATTTATTTTAGGGAAATAGGCAATGTGGTAAGACCTTTTGAGTTGTTGATCTTTGGACATTTTGAATTGGCTTATATGAATTTCATGTTATTTGAGGTTAGAATATTTAAGCATTGACGATGGCATAATGATAATGGCTCAAATTCGTTACGGTAATTAGTACTCTTGATATAGTCGTATGAATAATTATTTAACGTTGTATTTGATGCATGTTGTATAATAACTAATTGTTGTGAGTTAATTGCATCCCTATGGTGTATTTGTAGCTCCAGTAGCAGAGGCATTGATATTGGGCTTTGAAAATCGAGACCTTTATGAATTAAAATGTATAGGAAACAAAATAGAGATTTGGTATCGATACCTTTACTCGAGTATCAATACTCGAGGGTTAAATATCGATACTTTGTTGGTGGTATCGATATTTTCTAATAGTTAGGTTTTTATTCGAGAAACAATATGCTTATTTGGTATCATTTTTCCAAGTGGTATCAATACCACTCAAGGGAAATATCGATACCTAGATATTAGTATCGATACATACCGACATTTTTATGGAAATTTACTAATTAGCCCCAAAGCATAATTTTTACTAAATGTATGATTGTTGAACGAATGATTTGTATGTAATATTGATAATTAACTATTTGGATGACTTGAAACTTATTTGGTTTAACAAAATAAGATCGGTTTACTTGAATCTGGTTCCTATTAGATATACATGAGACGAGACGATAGTGTGGCATCTCATATTTGGGCTTGGCGACCAGGCCAGGTATAGAGTGGTACATTTAATGGTATCAAAGTCAGGTTCAATTACTCTCAGACCTAGGTGATTGTTGTGTGTTTGGAGTTTCGAAACCCATGGGTCTAAATCCCTTGTTTTCTTGAAATTATTGATGTAGTCCTGATTAAATTGCATGGAATTGTTTGAAGTATCTTTAATTGAATTGCATGCGGGTAGGAATGGGAACACACTGCCTTTAACCCTAACGTTTGTTTGTAGGAACAAGACTTGGATCATTCCTGCCACTCACATCATTTATTGTTTTTGTGTGTGTACGCTAGATTATTAGACATGCCTCCTAGATGTGTTTGAGAGCTAGTGCTCAAGAGGATGGTACATCCTCTGCACCTCATGTGTCGCCACATAGAGTGAACATAACTAATGAGGATGTATATCCTCTGATGGAAGCTATGATAGGAGCTTTTCAGCGGATTTTTGGTGCTAACCCTGCACCTGCACCTGCCAATCCTACACCAGTTACTTGAGGGTTACCATTTGAATGTCTTCGGGCTTTGGGTAGTAAGGAGTTTTCTAAAGTGAAAGGTGCTGACCTAACTTTAGCTGAGTACTGGTTTGAGGGAGTTGAAAGGATCCTCGAGCAGATGTCCTGTTCTAACAAGGAAAAGCTGGGTTGGTGAAAGACAGGGTTTTACGTCTAATGTGGTTTTAGCTATAAAGGTTGAAAAGTTGATGACTAAAGGTTGTGAGGCTTACTTGGCTTATATTATGAATTCTGCTAGTAAAGAGTTAAGAGTTCAGTATATTCGCACTATTAGGGATTTTCCTAATTTGTTTCTAGAAGAGTTACTGGGTTTGCCACCAAATCGGGAAGTGATTTTGGAATTGAACTTTATTCTAATACTGCATCAGTGTCAATTTCACCCTATCGCATGGCACCAAAAGAGCTCAAGGAGTTAAAGATTCAGTTGTAAACTTTTTTGGATATAGGGTTTATTCGACCGAGTGAATCTCCGTGGGGTGCACCAGTTTTATTCATAAAGAAGAAAGATGGTACGATGAGGATGTGTATAGATTATAAATAGTTGAACAAGTTGATGATTAAGAATAAGTATTCATTGCCCCGAATTGATGACTTGTTTGATCAGCTTCGAGGTGTAAAGGTGTTTTCGAAGATTGATATAGATCTGGGTATTATTAGTTAAAGGTAAAGGAATCAGATACGCTGAAAACTGCTTTTAAGACTCGGTATGGGCACTAAGAGTTTTTGGTGATGCCATTTGGATTGACTAATGCTCCTTCCACATTCATGGATTTGATGAATCGTGTGTTTCATTCATATTTGGATCAATTTATAGTTGCCTTCATAGATGAGATTTTGGTGTATTCTAGTTTTGAAGAGAATCACGACGAGCACTTAAGGGTTGTTTTGCAAATTTTTCGAGATAAGCAGTTCTATGTGAAGTTAAGTATGTGTGAATTCTACCTTAGGGAAGTGGCGTTCTTATGCCATGTTGTATTGATAGAAGACACTCGAATGGAACCCAAGAAGGTAGAGACGATTCTAGAATGGAAGCCACCTAGGAGTGTGACTGAAGTTAGGAGTTTCTTGGGTTTAACAGGTTACTATCGTAGGTTTGTTGAAGGGCTTTCTCTTGTTGCTACACCCTTAATGAAACTACTTTGGAAAGATGTGGTATTCGAATGGATTGTTGAAAGGCAGAAGAGTTTTGATCAGCTTAAGGCAGTTTTGACTAAAGCACCAGTGTTGATTCAATCGGAGCATGGGAAAGATTCTGTAGTTTATAGTGATGCTTCGTATTTGAGATTTGGTTGCATTTTGATGCAAGAGGGTAAAGTTGTAGGTTATGCTTCAAGGCAGTTGAAGATGCATGAAAGGAATTATCCTACTCATGATTTGAAGCTAGTTACTGTGGTGTTTGCGCTTAAGATTTGGTGCCATTATCTTTATAGAGAGAAGTGTGTTATCTACACTGATTATAAGAGTCTTAAGTTCCTCCTCATCCAAAATTAGTTGAATTTAAGGCAAAGACGTTGGATTGAGTTTTTAAAGGATTATGATTGTGTGATAGAGTATCATTCCGGCAAGGCGAATGTAGTTGCTGATGCTTTAAGTAGGAAGTCGATGACTAAATTGAGAGCTATGTTTACGTGCTTGAGTTTAGCCAATTATGGTGGTTTATGTGCTGAACTCCAAGTGAGGCTGACTTCGTCACAACAAATTAAAGAGAAACAACCATTAGATGGAGATGTTGAAAATGATTCGACAAGTTGAGCAAAGTATTAAGGGAGGCTTTGATGTTGATAGTGATGATATCGTGAATTTTTTAGGTAGGTTGTGTGTGCCACAAGATGTGGATTTAAGGCAAGTGATTCTTACTAAGGCGCATAATAGCCCTTACGCTATGCATCCTGGTAGTGGAAAAATGTATCATGATCTTAGGGAAGTTTATTGGTGGCCTGGTTTAAAGCGAGATGTTACGAATTTCATGACTCGATGTTTGGTTTGTCAAAAGGTGAAAGTTGAACATCAATTTGCTTCGAGTTTGTTGCAATCTATTGCGATTCCTAAATGGAAATGGGAAAAGATTACAATGGATTTTGTTTTGGGTTTGTCATTGACCCTTTCGAGGAAAGATTCGGTATGGGTTATAGTTGATCGGTTTTCGAAGAGTGCGCATTTATTGGCAGTACGAACCAATTATGCATTGCAAAAGTTGGCAGAATTGTGTATTGCTGAAATTTTTCATCTTCATGGGGTTCCAATTTCGATTATTTCATATAGAGATCCAAGGTTTACTTCAAGGTTTTGGAAGAATTTGCAAGAGGCTTTAGGATCGAAGCTTACTTTCAGTACAGCTTATCACCCCCAAATTGATGGCCAATCTGAAAGGGT
This sequence comes from Gossypium longicalyx, assembly GCA_025698465.1. Classification (NCBI taxonomy): domain Eukaryota; kingdom Viridiplantae; phylum Streptophyta; class Magnoliopsida; order Malvales; family Malvaceae; genus Gossypium; species Gossypium longicalyx. The sequence goes on from CM047006.1 coordinate 33,466,583, forward strand.
AATTCAAGTTCTAGAAGATATTTGGGAAGCTATGTGATTGAGTTTAGTGGTAGTTGGGAGCGATATCTACCCTTAGCAGAGTGCGCTTGCAATAACAGTTTCCAAGCAAGTATTCGTATGGCACCTTTCGAAGCATTATATGGTAGGAAGTGTAGAACTCCTTTGTGTTGGACAGGATTAGATGAAAGGTGAGTTTTTGGACCAGATTTAGTTCGTGAGACTGAAGAAAAGGTAAAACTAATTTGCAAACGTTTGAAAGCAGCGTCAGATAGGCAAAAATCTTATACGAATTTGAAACGTCGAGCTATCGAGTTTCAAGTTGGTGATAACGTATTTTTAAAGGTTTCACCGTAGAAGAAAGTTTTGAGATTTGGTAGGAAGGGCAAGTTAAGCCCAAGATACATTGGACCTTATGAAGTTGTTGAGAAGGTTTGTTTGGTATCTTATCGTCTCAAGTTACAACCAGAGCTTGAGCGAATACATGATGTTTTCCATGTGTCCATGTTAAGGAAGTATCGTTCAAATTCGTCGCATTTAGTGCTGGTTGAGGAAATTGAAATCCAAGATGGTTTTTCATATGAGGAAGAACCAGTTGAAATTTTAGATTATGAAGTGAAAGTGTTGCAAAACAAAAGGGTTTCAATGGTTAAAGTTTTGTGGCGCAACCACAAAGTGGAAGAGACTACTTGGGAAACAAATGAAGCAATGAGACATCAATATCCTTATTTGTTTAGATCAGGTAATTTTGAGGAAAAAATTTCTTTTTAGAGGGTGAGAATTGTAACACCCTAAAATAGGGCCTAGGAGTTTTAGGAGTATTTTAGGAATTTTAATCCAATATGAGCTCAAAATTTCGTAAGATTAGTACTCGATAATATTTTTGACTATGACATCGTAACTGTTAAATTAGTTTTTGAAAAAGTGTTCTAGAAACCCTTAATTTTATAAGAAGGACTAATTTGTAACAAAGTCAAAAATTGTAGGCATTTATGTTGCATTTTTACCATTTTGTAAAATTGAACCTATTTCTTCCCCATCAACATGTTTTTCACATCTGTTTCTTTTCCCTCCATTGTGCTTTCCACCCATTGCCATATCCACAGCTATTCCATTGATTTTTTTTATTCCCAAACCACAAAACATTGATTTTCTATCATTCCAAAGTCATTTGCCACCATTAATCTCCAAGAAAAACACCCAAAACTCCCTAGATTTTATCATCATCCTCAAACATGGGTTTTTCAGATTTTCGTCAAAACTCGTTCATCCCTTCAATGAAGGTAATCATTCATGTATCCATTGGTTTAATTTTATTTATACTCTAAAGCTAAATTATTAGCCCTCAAATTGCATGTTTTACATAAAAGTCGAAAAACGAATCATTAATGGTGGATTTTGGGATTTTGAGTCAAAACTTGGTTTCAAAGTGTATTTCAACTTGTTTTAGCATGATTAGAAGGTTTTCAAACTTATCTTGAGGTTTCATTAATGATTTCTAGTGTTTTAATCAATTTTGTGAAAATTGCCTAAACGTTGTCGACAAATGTTGATACCATGAATTAAGTAGATTTACCTAGTTTAAAGGATGCGAGTTAGAAGTAGATGATTAAGTAGATGAGTAGAACTGATTTTAAGCAAAAAGGTTGAGTACAGATCGAGATATTAGTATGTAAAGTTTGTAATGTTAATAGTTTAAGTTATATGGGAACTTAGCTTAAGCTTGTGTTTGAGTTGGTTTGAGTTAATATTTGGTTGACATTTGACTATGGTTATTGCATGATTTATGTGTGTAAAGCTTTGAATTTGTTAGAACTTGGTAAGAGCTAGGGAAGCGTTAATAGAGCTTTTGATTTTTCAACAAAGGCATAAAGTGGTGAGTGTATGGAATTGCCACTCATAAACACGAGTCATGTTTTGTTTGGAAATTTAGATGTAGCTTAAAACCCTTCTCTAAATTCCGAGTGTAAGTTTTCTTGAACTATACTTGTCTTGTGGTTATATGGTTATATAAAATGAATGAATGTGATATATAGATATGGTGCTTATTGTGTAGAGTGCAATTATATACATGCAATAAATGTGTAATATATAAGTTATATGACTATGCTAATGTTTTGCAAAAGATGCTAATATGCAGTGTTGGTGCACGGTTAATCGATAAGTAATATGTGATGCTTTTCAGATATTTTGGCCTTGTGACCTTGGAACCATTGGATATAGTTGGCATGCCATAGGATTGTGAGTACTCACTTATATGTATAGAGGTTTTGGGCATTGAGGCCCTGGGACATGTTTGGAGGGATAAGGGAGTGTGAGCTAAGCTCCATTCAACGGGACATGTGAGGGGAAATAAAGAGAGTGTTAGTTGTACGCTTCACTTTTGGGACATATTTGACTCTACGAGTCTATGTAGTGTAAGGAGATCCGTGTATCCGATGTGTGATGATAGAGCTCACTACATGTTCCGTAATCCAAGTGCCATCTTATCATATTTTATATAATTGTGTGGAATATGTTCTATTCTTGAATGAATATGTGTATGTGTTATAAGAATAACCTTTAAGACGAAACATGACTTAATACTATATGATGTTAGACTTATGAATAAGGTGCTTGTGATTAGTTATTTGGTTGTGTTACATGATAACATGTTTGCTTTGTGGAAATTCTTGCATTCACTGAGCTTGTAAAAGCTCATCCCCTCATTTCAACATTTGCAGATTAGTGAAATCACGGTGTGGTTTCCAAGGGAGTGACCCAAGGAAGTTTGGTTATTCTTCGTAGGTGCTTTACTATTTTTTATTTATTTTGAGGAAATAGGCAATGTGGTAGGACCTTTTGAGTTGTTGATCTTCGGACATTTTGAATTGGCTTATATGAATTTCATGTTATTTGAGGTTAGAATATTTAAGCATTGACGATGGCATAATGATAATGGCTCGGATTTGTTTCGGTAATTAGTACTCTTGATTAAGTCGTATGAATGATTATTTAACTTAGTACTTGATGCATGTTGTATAGGAACTAATTGTGGGGAGTTAATTGCATCTCTATGGTGTATTTGTAGCTCCAGTAGCAGAGGTATCAATATTGGGCTTTGAAAATCGATACCTCTATAAATTAAAACGTACATGAAAAAGAATAGAGATTTGGTATCAATTCTTTTGCTCGTGTATGATACTCGGGGGTTAAATATCGATACTTTGTTGGCGGTACCGTTATTTTTTTATAGTTGGGTTTTTAATCGAGAAATAGTATGTTTATTTGGTATCATTTTTCCAAGTAGTATCGATATCACTAAAGGGAAATATCGGTACCTGAATATCAATACCGATACCTACGAACATTTTTATGGATTTTTTCTAGTTAGCCCCTAAGCATAATTTTGATTGAATGTATGATTGTTGAACGAATGATTTGTATGTAATGTTGATAATTAACGATTTAGACGACTTAAAACTTATTCGGTTTAACAAAAGAAGATTGGTTTGCTTGAATCTTGTTCTTATTGGATATGTATAAGACAATACGGTGGTATGGCATCCCGTATTTGGGCTTGGCGACCAGTTCGGGTATTGGATGTTACAAACCTACTGTAGCAACATAAATAAATTAGTTAATATTCATTTTCATGAAAAATAAGATCCTTAAAACAATATGTAACTCATGTAATCAAAACTTAAAAAGGAAATCATTTCAAATATTTAAACCATATATCAAGTCGATTTAATATTTAAAGAGTTAAACTGAAGACAACGAAGATGGATTGATTTACTTAAGGACTATGATTGCACTATCGATTACATCCCAGAAAAGCCAATGTTGTGGCTAATGCTCTAAGCAGGAGGTCGATGATTGAACTTAAGGCTATGTTTGCGAGATTGAGTTTATTTGAGGATGGTGGTCTTTTGCCCGAGTTGCAAGAGAAGCCTAACTGGGTAAGGTGAAGGTTAAGCAACCTTTGGGTGCATCTTTGTTGCCTCAGTTTAAATAGATTGAAGATGGAAAGAAAGAGGATTTTGGGTTGAATTTTGAGGGTTTTCTGTGTTACAAAGGTATATAATGTGTGCCAAATGATCAAGATCTGAGATAGTCCATCATTCTATAAGCGTATAGTAGCCCTTACACTATGCATCCCAAAGGTAATAAATTGTATCGAGCTTTGAGAGAATTGTATTGATGGCCTGTTCTAAAGTGAGAGGTGTAAAATTTTGTATCTAAGTGCTTGACTTGTCAGCAAGTAAAGGTTGAGCATCAGTTTCCTTATGGGTTCCTGCAGCCAATTAGAATTCCATAATGGAAGTGGGAGCAAGTCACTATGGACTTTATTAGTGGGTTGCCCTTTAAACCTACTAAGAAAGACTTGGTATGGGTTATTATGGATAGATTGACGAAGTCGGCTCACTTCCTACCGGTTCGCACTGACTATTCACCGCAAAAGCTAGCTAAGCTTTATATCTTCAAGATAGTAAGACTACATGGGGTGTATATGTCGATTATTTCATATTGGAATCCTCGTTTCACGTCTCGGTTCTAGAAGAAACTACATGAGGCATTGGGTACTCATTGGTATTTTAGCACGGCATTGCATCCACAAACAAATGGACAATTCAAACGTGTTATTTAGGTTTTCGAGGATATGTTAAGGAGCTATGTAATCGAGTTTCAGGGTAGTTAGAAGGAGCACTTGTAGTTAGTTAAATTCGCCTATAACAACATTTTCTAGTCTAGCATACAAATGACACCTTATGAGGTTTTGTATGGTTGTAATTGTCGTACCCATTTGTGTTGGACTGAGTTGGGCGAGAGAAATGTTTTGGGTCTGAAGTTGGTTCAAGAGACTGAAGGTAGAGTCTCAGACTGATTCAAAACAACCCGCCTGGTGAAGTCTCTGTATCTGGTTACTGTTTGGTGTGTTATTGGTAAAATAATGATAGATATGAGTAAGTAAAGTATTTGTTTTGACTAAGTATAGGATTTTGTGTGATGCGACATTTGGTGGACTCTTCTATTAGTATCCGACCAACTCAGATACTTTAGGCAAACTCAGTAAGTTTGCAGTCGTTAGATTTATTTATTTATTATTTAAGTATGGTAATTTTGTTTGTTAAGTTGAGACTTAGTTAGAATGGAACTAAACTACTGTAGATGATAAGACTTAAATTAAGTTAAGAGCACTTAATCACGGGAATCAAGAGATTTAGTGGAATTATCTGATTTTTATACTAATCCTTGTATTTGAACTTAAGTATATAAGGATAGCGATAGTCTTTCTAAACACCTTTACATTTTCTTCCTCTTTCTTGGTTTTATCTAAAAACTCTTTGAAAACTTAAGTCCAAAAAACCTATTTGAAGTAAGGTTCGTAGTACTCAGCTAACTCATACATTGATACTAGCTTACTGGTAATTACTGATAAACCTTAAGTTCTTCTTTAAGTTAGTTACGTGCTTTTCGTTCTGCATGCATAATGTCCAAATGATGTGTGTGGAAGGAAACTTCCTGATTCTAGTTTAAGTGTTGTTGGTTCTTGTATGTATGATTAGATTTGATAGATTGATAATCTAATATGTTTAATTATTTTTATTTTAGCTTAAGAAGATAACGAAGGTCCAAGTGATGAGGGCAAAGGACCTTCTTTATAGACTTGTGTTAGAGTTTCTAATGAGTTCCTTTTTATTTCCATGTGTTATAATTCCTTTATTTTATATTTTGTGTAAGGTAAGTATTCTTCCTCTATAAAGGATGAAAAGTGTATGAGTGGATAATCAATGAAAGATGTTTGTGTGGATAATGGTTATCCACAGTTATCAGTCTGAGTACAGTCTTTCTGTAAAATGAAGTAAGCGTCATTATTCATGCTTAAGCCACTACCATCTACTTTCGATATGTATGATACGATATGATCTAATATGTGGTGATGAGGATGTGGAGATATGCTTGTGTAGCCTTCGGTAGGGCAGATATATTGCAAACTGGATTGGCATGTCACGATAAAACATGTTGTTCTGAATGAAAATGATACGATGAGTCAAGAGGGAGAATAATAGTGAATAAGTCTAAATGATCTGCTTTTGGTTCGGTATTATGGGTACATGACTGGCATGAAGATGGATTTGTCTAAGTTATGTTAAGTTGGTGTACAGTATACGCCTAAATGATAAGTAAGTTGGCGTTTTGAGTCTGTCTGTGTTTTGTATACACTAGTGGTGTTCTTTATGTAATTCGTGTATGATTTTTAGAAAAGTTTGGTTAATATACTAGGTAATGTATTGTATGGTTTTTCTTTGGAACTAACTAAGTTCAAATGAACTTACTCTGTTATTCCTTTTTCCTTCTCAAGATTACTGATAGAAGGAAGATTTTGTTCAAGGACTATGCCAGAGTGTTGTTATGATTGTGAGCTTACTGCGTTGTGTTTGTATAATGCATGTCGTATGATGCATAACTGTATTTTGAAAAGGAATTGTATAAAGAACTTTTTGTTAAAACTTTTTTTATGAGATTTTTATGAAGTACAAATATCTGGTTTAAGTTAATACAATTTGTTTACAAAGTTACCATATTTGAACTTATAAGCCATATGACTTGTCTATTAATTTTAAACGTGATATTTCATTCACCTTAGTAAAATAACAGCTAAAATATGTTTTAAATCAATGACTTTGTAAGAATTATTCAAATCTTTCGCTGAAATGTTTTAAAGTTAGTTTGTTTTCATGTAGTGACACACTATACTCGTATCCTATTATAGGGTCGGGTTTGGCGTGTTATATGCTTTATTTATTATGGTTTTTATTTTTGGGATTTTAAGTTTTGTTAAATATGGACTGTGATATGGGTTGTTTTTATTTGGAATTTTGCATGCATGGAATTTTGGATAAAAGTCGAACAAATCTAATAACCGACTTAAATGGCTTAAAACATGAATTTTCATACAAAAAAATTAAAAGCATCACTTTTTCCATTTCATAGTATTGGAACGGGAGTTTTAAAGGTAAAATGACGAAAATAATTATATTTTTCTTTAAAATGACACATTTTTTAATAACTGAACTCTAGGTTTATCTCTTTAATAAACTGATGTTTTGGCAATCCTAAGGTAACCACGCAAAATTTTTCTACAAATTGGACAAATAAGTGTTTTGATAAATGAATGCATTTACTAGGGCCTTCAGAATTCGGTCATAACATCTGGGTCGGGTTTTGGGAGGTTACATCCTCAAGCATTTTCTAAATTAAAAATCAATAGCAATTAGACAACTACAATTTAGTTCCTAAGCTTTAATTAATTATTTTCTCGATTAAATTACTTAACCAATCTTTAATATATTTTCATGATAGCTTCATTAATATTTAAATTTCGTCTTGCAGACTCAGTTTACGAAAATAGGTTTCAGAAATCGTATTTTTTGACATCACTTAAAATTGGGTCGTTACAATTCTCCCCTCCCTAATAAATTTCGTTTTCAAAATTTACCTGGAAAGAGGTGGGAATGTTGGACTGCTAAATCAATTTATTTTCTTTGACTACCCTTCGTAACTAACCCACCACGGGTAATTCTCCGACCTCTAGTTGTTGGAGTAGATCTCTAAGTGGTAATAGCAGCATCATTAGCATTTTTCGGGCAATCATGAGCTAAGTTCTTTAAGGATCCGCATCGGAGACATGCTCTCATTTTCCTTCAACATTCATTTCTATGCCTCTTCCCACAATGCTTACAACTCGAGATGCTTACATCTCTCTCCAAATCTTCAGCACTGCCAATAGATATTGACAGTTGTCTAGCTCAATTTTCCTCTGTTTTCAAATTCAATAAAATTGATTTCCAAGATCCTTGAGATCTCTAACTCATTTTAGCAGAGGTTGCGAACTAGTGCTCTCAACTCTTTTTCTAAATGCTTGTGAATGCTCAATTTTCTTATCCAAGCCCATGGCTTGTTTAACCATTTTTGCTTGTTGAGCTAGATTAGCAAATATTTTAAGCTTGTGTGAAGCTGAGCTTGAAGCTCATCTGTCATTCCCTGAAGGAACCACTTGTGTAACACCCCTTACCCGTACCCAAGACCGGGAACGAATACAAGGCGTTACCAGACATGTACTCGAACATTTTCGGGAAATACGGGTTATAAAATTTCATTCCAATATAAAACAAATCAAATTTCATTTTAATGTCCCTATTATGGGCCTACGAGGCCTTACACATTCAAAATAGCCTGAGACTAAACTGAGAACTTAAAAAATTTCATAAAAAAATTCTAGGTAAAGCCTCACACACCCGTGTGAAGGCCATGCACACGCCCGTGTGCTTTGGGACACGTCTGTATTCCCTACCCGTGTGGAATTAATTGAATTTATTTTCTATTTTGAACCTACAGGGGTTTTTACACGGCCAAGCACATGCCCGTGTCCTTGGCCCGTGTCCTTCACATGGCCTAAACACGCCCGTGTGGTCACTCGTGTCCAAAAACTTGAGCATTCTGTTTATGACGTCAGCATGCATTTAGGGGCACACGGCTAAGACACACGCCCGTGTACTAGGCCATGCCCTCCACACAGTTGAGACACACGGCCGTGTCTCTACTGTGTGTTTACTACCATGCATTCTGACTTCAAAATTTTAGGTGTAGGGGACACACGACCATACCACACGCCCATAGGGCGACCCGTGTGTCACACACGGCCTGGACACATGCCTGTGTGTCTACTCGTGTAGACCTTGTTAGGTTATTTTCTAAGCCGTTGGTCACCCTCTATCATCTACACTCACTTATAGGTTTCCACAATACATAACAGGGCCTGATTATATACTTAAATGACCTCGATAAACCTCATTACATGTAAACCTCATTTCATCGGTTTTACACATGCTAGGCTATTTCCCTTGTATTAAGGATTTCTATACCTTATAACACTTTAAAGATTGGCCCATCATTATAACTCATTGCCAATTATGGCCAAGCCATCCCATGTAATTTGGTCACATTACTTAAGCCTAATTGTGATATGCCACATTTAAATATCACAAGAACATTTAGACAGAAACATGCACAAATTTACAGCTCATAACCTACATCACAATGAGCCAATTCCCATGGCCATATACAAATGAATATGCATACCTTTACATGCCTTCACTTTGGCAAATCAAATGACACATATAACAAAATAAACTAAAGCTCTATACATGCCATTGAAAAAAATAAAAGTGTCTATATGCCAAAGCTAGACTAGTTGATAGTGTGTTGACTCTCCAACCGTCTTCCAATCTTTACGAGTCCTCGAGCTCTATAAGACAGGGAAAAGAGAGGAGTAAGCATTTACATGCTTAGTAAGCCTGAATAACTAGAAAGCAAACTTACTAATTAATTAGCATACAACCATATTAGACAATAAAACCAACAAGAATCGAATGATTTCCCTATCACATGCACTAAATCAACAAGTTAGTCACAGAACAATGCACCATATAATTAATCTTAGATGAGCTCATCACTCAACATTTTCATTTATAAAAATCTCATATTATCCCATTAAGTTTCTTGGAAATCTCGATGGATTATCCATTTACTGTCAAGTCATAAGAGCGATTATTTCATGTATGCACTCCCGCAAACCTCACATCTTACGACGGGATTACTAGTCTAGGCTAAATCCCCCGTAATATAAACTTATAAGGTGATGTCGGGATTACCAGTCCAGGCTAAATCTCTTATAGTACCAGTCCAGGCTAAATCTCTTATAGTGACAAACACCCTTAATGAGCTCGGATCTGAATTACCAATCCAGGCTAAATTCAGACCCTAATCGGATTACCCATTCGAGCTAAATCCACAATGCACACATATTCTTTGGGAGGCTTGATCATTCAAGGAACACCCATCCGGGCTAGATCCTTTCTATATTTGAGATCAACGGATTACCTGTCCAGGCTAAATCCTTTCTGTAACACATGCAGGATCTCAAGTCACATGTAAATCATGGTTTATCCATCAAATTTCCCTTTTTCACCTCAACCGGGACATTTATCAAAATGTCATTATTAAGGACGCATTTCATAGATTTTCATGCCATCATCAAATGCAATTATAATACATTCATAAATCATGCAATTAGGCATATTATGAGTTTACTTTAAGTTATCCGAACTTACAGTACTACTCGCTCCAGTATCGTGTTTCGCTATTCAAAACCTTTCGTTTTCCTCGATCGACCTCCGAAATTTGTTCCTCGGGGTCTATAACAATAAAAAATGAATCACTAACACCTCACATTATACTTTTCGAGTCTAAATTTCACCCCCGGTCCAAATGACCGTTTAGACCCTAACCTTTCACATTTTTACGATTTAGTCCCTAGGCTCGTATAATGAAATGCATGCAATTTCTACCTTACCCAAGTCTAGCCGAATGTTCTTTCCTCTTATGGCAGCCCACTTTTTCCATTATTTCTCATCTTTCTACCCATTTTTACAACTTTTACAAAATGGTCCCTAAAGCCATTTCCATAAAAAATCACTTAGTAAAAGTTGTTTACCATCTTTTAAACTTTCATATTCCTCCATAAACCATCAAAATACAAGTAACTCATGCATGGGTAATTTCTAAACATGAATCCTAGCATGAAATATGGGTATAAATAGAGAGTAAGTTACTGGGATTTCAAAAATACAAAGAACATTAAAAACGGGGCTTGGGAGCACTTACTATTGAGCTTGAAAATGTTGAAAACCCTAGCTATGGAAAGCTTGAGAACTTTGGCTGGTTGAAGGAAAAGAATGGCTGATTTTTGGCTTATTTTTCCCATTTTATTTCATTAATTAGCCAAATGACCAAAATGCCCTTAAGCCCTTTCTTTCAAATTTTACCCATACATTCCCATTTTTGTCCAAAAACTTAGAAATTGAGCAAATTGCTCTTTAAGACCTTCTAATTAATAATCTAAAACAACTTCATACAAATTGCTTCTAGAATCCAAGTTTTACAATTTATTCAATTTGGTCCTTATTTTCAAATTGGACACCTTACTCATAGAATTTCTTCATGAAACTTTAACACATGCATATTATCATATTCTAGACCTAATAATAATCATAAAATAAATATTTCAACTTCGAATTTGTGGTCCTGAAACCACTATTCTGACTAGGCCCTATTTCGGGATGTTACATTTCTCCCCCTTAGGGACTTTCGTCCTCGAAAGTCTTACAAGTAAACAGGTTTGGATATTGGCTTCTCATGGTTTCTTCCGGTTCCCATGTGGCTTCTTCCACTTCGTCTCAGTGCCATAGAACTTTTACCAAAGCCACATCTTTATTCCTCAACTGTTTAACCTCACGAGCCAAAATCTTGACCGGTTCTTCACCATAGGTCATGTCCAGTCTAATTTCAATCTCCATCGGTGAAATCACATGAGAGGGGTCTGATTGATATCGCCTTAACATAGACACATGAAACACATCGTGAATCTTTTCCAATTCTAGTGGCAATGCCAAGTGATAGGCTAATGGTCCAATTCTTTCAGTGATCTCGTATGGTCCGATAAATCGCGGACTCAGTTTGCCTTTCCGGCCAAATCTCAATACTTTTTTCCATGGAGATACTTTCAAGAATACTCTATCTCCAACTTTAAATTCGATCTCTTTTCTTTTCAGGTCAGCATATGACTTTTGCCTATCTGATGTTGCTTTCAAACAGTCACGTATCACTTTAACCTTTTCTTCAGTTTCCTTGATCAGATCAACTCCGTCAATCTGACTCTCCTTGAGTTCTGTCCAATACAATGGAGTTCGGCACTTTCTGCCATACAAGGCCTCATAAGGTGCCATCTTCAAACTTGTTTGGAAATTGTTGTTGTAGGCGAACTCTACCAATGGCAAGTATTTTTCCCAGCTACCCTGAAATTCGAGGATGCAACATCGCAACATATCCTCAAGAATCTAAATCAATCGCTCAGACTGACCATCAGTCTACGGGTGAAAAGCTGTACTAAAATTCAACCTGGTACCCAAGGCTTCTTGTAGCTTCTTCCAAAATCTCGAAGTGAATCTCAGGTCTCTATCTAAAATAATCAATAGCGGTACCCCATGTAATCTCACAATTTCAAATATATACAAGTCGGCCAACTTATCAAGAGAGTAATTTATCCTTACCAGAATAAAATGAGCCGACTTCATCAACTTATCCACCACAACCCATATGGCATCTTTCTTTCTCGGGGTTAATGGTAGTCCTGTCACGAAGTCCATAGTAATCTTGTCCCACTTCCATTCTGGGACCATCACAGGCTATAGTAACCCTGAAGGTACTTGATGTTCAGCTTTGACTTGTTGACATATAAGACATTTTGATACAAATTTGGAGATGTCTTTTTTCATGCCGTTCCACCAGTACATTTTCTTCAAATCATTATACATCTTGGTACTTCCCGGATGAATAGAAAAACGGCTATCATGTGCCTCTTGCAAAAATTTATGAATAATTTCATCGTTTCTCGATACACAAACTCTATCTCTGAATATCAAACATCCATCAGAATCGATCTGAAAATCTGATTCGATACCCAAGTCAGATTGAGTCCTTTTAGCTTGCAAGTCACTATCATTAGCCTGAGCATCATAAATTTCTTGAAGAAATGTCGGCCTAGCCCTTAGCTCTGCCAAGACTAAACCATCATCAAAAAACTCTAATTGAGCGTCCATGACCCTCAGTGCAAACAAACATTTTCTGCTTAACGCATCAGCGACCACATTCGCCTTTCCCGGGTGGTACTTGATGATCAGCTCATAATCTTTAATTAATTCTAACCATCTCCGCTGTCTCAGATTCAATTCCTTTTGAGTCATCAAATACCTCAAACTCTTGTGGTCTGTGAATATACGACAAGTCTCACCATATAAATAATGCCTCCAAAATTTTAAGGCAAAAACAATGGTGGCAAGCTTTAAGTCGTGCGTCGAATAATTCTTCTTGTGTGGCTTCAACTGCCGTGAAGCATAAGCTATCACCTTGCCATCTTGCATAAGTACACAACCCAGTCCATTTAAGAATGCATCACTATAGACCACAAACTCTTTTCTTGACTCAGGCAATACTAGAACAAGAGCTTTAGTCAGTAGTGTCTTCAACTTCTCGAAACTCTGTTGACACTTTTCTGTCTATTCAGACTTAATGTCTTTCTGTAGAAACCTTGTCATTGGAGCTGCTATCATGGAGAATCCTTTCACAAATCTTCGGTAGTAATCGGCTAAGCCCAAAAAGCTTCTAACTTCGGTTTCATTTTTAGGTGGTTTTCATTCAATTATAGCAGAGATCTTACTTGGATCAACTCGGATGCTTTCACCCGAAATAATATAACCCAAAAACCCAACTTCTTAGAGCCAAAACTCACTCTTGCTAAACTTAGCATACAATTGTTTTTCCTGTAAGGTCTGCAACACAATTCTCAAATGCTTCACATGCTCTGTCTCATCTTTGGAATAAATCAAAATGTCGTCAATAAACACAACGACGAATTGGTCCAAGTATGGTCGAAATATCCTATTCATTAGGTCCATAAATACGGTCGGTGCATTTGTTAACCCAAACAGCATGACAAGGAATTCATAGTGGCCATATCTCGTTCTAAAAGTTGTCTCAGGCACGTCCGATTCCTTAACTCGCAACTGATAGTAGCCAGATCTCAGGTCTATCTTAGAGAATACAGTAGCTCCCTTCAACTGGTTGAACAAATCATCTATCCTTGGCAAATGATACTTATTCTTGATAGTCACCTTGTTCAATTGCCGATAATCTATACATAGCCTCATTGAACTATCTTTCTTCTTTACAAATAATACAGGAGCACCTCAAGATAAAAAACTTGGCCTTGCAAAACCTTTATCCGTTAGCTCTTACAACTGTGCTTTTAACTCTTTCAACTCGGTTGGTGACATCCTATACGGAGCAATTGAAATAGGAGCTGTTCCTAGCACTAGTTCAATACCAAACTCTACCTCTCTTTTAAGAGGTAATCCGAGTAATTCCTCCGAACACGTCTGGATATTCACAAACTATTGGCACGGACTCAATCTTCAATTCTGTTTCCTTAGTGTTTAGTACAAAAGCAAGGTAGGCTTCATACCCTTTTCTCATATATCTTTGAGCAACCATTGATGTAATTACAACTGGCGGTGTATCCAATTCTCTTAAATCAACCCATAGAATCTTATCATCTGGGTACTTCAATTCAATATACTTGCTACCACAATTTACAATTACATCATGCAGGGCTAACCAATCCATACCAAGTATTACATCAAATTCATCAAATGGTAATAGCATAAGGCTAGCCGGAAAACAATGACTCTAAATCGTCAAAGGACAATTCTTACAGACTTTATCAACCAGGACTGACTTGCCTAATGGGTTCGACACTCTGATAATAAATTTTGTAGGTTCAATGGATATATTCATACTAGACACTAACCTCATGCAAATGTATGAATGCGTCGACCCCGGATCAATTAAGAAAACAACACAAGTATTAAAAAGAGAAAAAGTACCCGTGACGACATTAGGAGTAGAGGCTTCCTCTCAAGCGCGTATTGCATACGTTCTTACTGGGGCTCGAGCCTTTGACTTTGCAGTATCTTTAGCCGCAACCTGACTGCCACTAGCACTTCCAAGATACCTCAGAGGTCTACCTTGTGGCATAGGAGTACTCAACTTCAGGGCTACTTCCACCACTTTGTCAGTTCACTCTGGGCAGTCTCTAAGGAAGTGGTCAAGAGAACCACATTTGTAGCATGCACCACTTCTCATTCGGCACTCCCCGAAGTGAAATTTATTACAGCTTTTCACTTCGACTTTTGATCATCTACACTCCCACACTAGTCACCATCGGGGAAGAAGACTTCTAGTTACGCTGTTTGGAGCTTCTCGCTCTACTTTAATATCCTACCGATGAAGTGGAGCGTTCATGTTGGCTCCTTGATTTCTTTGGGGGAAACGACAGCGTCTTACCATTGGATCTCTTGCTCGAAACTCGAGCTTCACTCTTAACTAGCTTCATTTCATTATTGAGCTCTTCGGCCTTCTTGGCCCGAATAGCTAGTACAATAAACTCTCGTATTTCAAGGATCTCAATCAACAACTTGATTTCCTCATTCAGACCTTCCTCAAAATGTTTACACATTTCTGACTCTGTTTGAACCCACTCAGTTGCATACTGACCTAGCCTTACAAACTTCTTTTCGTATTCCACTATAATCTTATTTCCTTGTTTGAGTTCCAGGAACTTCTTTCATTTCGAGTCTGTATTTCTTCTTAAACTCTGTTTGAAAAAATTCCCAAGTGATGTTTTCCTTTGGCACCACTGAAGATACGGTCTTTCACCAGTTGTATGCAGTATCCTTCAGAAGAGACACGGCACACTTTAAGCACTCCTCAGGTGTGTACAATAATTCTTCTAATACCCGTATAGTGTTCTCGAGCAGAACTCGGCTCGGTCAGCATCATCAATCTTAGCTCTAAATTCCTTAGCCCCATACTTTTTAAGTTTGTCTACAAGGGCTTTACCAATTCTTATAGGTGCCATACCTCGTGGCAATTCCTCATCAGGTTGGTTAGGGGTGGGGGAGGTCGTGGTATGTTAGGGCGATTTCTCAAATAATCCCCAAACTACTCGTCCAACATGTCAAAGAAGGCGGCTCTGGCCTCTTCTCGGCCTTCAGACATATGCTTTCTACCACTACTAGAAACAACTCGTTGCACGGACTCATCTTGTGCTTGATTGGAAGACATTTACTATATTCAAAGACAATTAAATAGTTAGGAGATGTCACACTATCAACGTTCGAATAATGGCATGTATAGAGAAACTCAATACTCTCTACGGTAGTCCTAGAACAGACTAAATGGTAGCTCTGATACCACTAAATGTAACACCCCTTACTCGTATCCAAGATCAAAATTGGATACGAGGTGTTACCAGACATGTACTTGAACATTTTCGGGAAATACGGATTATAAAATTTCATTCCAATATAAAACCAATCAAATTTCATTCTAATGCCCCTATTATGGGCCTACGAGGCCCTAAACACACATTCAAAATGGCCTGAGACTAAACCGAGAACTTATAAAAGTTCATAAAAAAATTCTAGGTAAAGCCTCACACGCCCGTGTGAAGGCCTTGCGCACACCTGTGTGCTTTAGGACACGCCCGTGTCCCCTACCCGTATGGAATTAATTGAATTTATTTTCTATTTCAAACCTACAGGGGTTTTCACACGGCCAAGCAAACGCTCGTGTCCCTGGCCCGTGTCTTTCACATGGCCTAAACACGCCCATGTGGTCACTCGTGTCCAAAAACTTGAGCATTTTGTTTATGATGTCAGCATGCATTTAGGGGCACACATCCAAGACAAATGCCCTGTACTAGGTCGTGCCCTCTACACGGTTGAAACACACGGTGGTGTCTCTACCTGTGTGTTTACTACCATGCATTCTGACTTCAAAATTTTAGGTGCAGGGGACACACGGCCATACCACACGTCCATGGGGCGATCCGTGTGTCACACACGGCCTGGACACACGCCCGTGTGTCTACCCGTGTGGACCTTGTTAGACTATTTTCCAAGCCTTTGGTCACCCTCTATCATCTACTCTCACTTATAGGTTTCCACAATACATAACAAGGTCTGATTATATACTTAAATGACCTCGATAAACCTCATTGCATGTAAACCTCATTTCATCGATTTTACACGTGCTAGGTTATTTCCCTTGTATTAATGATTTTTATACCTTATAACACTTTTAAGATTGGCCCATTATTATAACTCCTTGACAATTATGGCCAAGCCATTCCATGTAATTTGGTCACATTACTTAAGCCTAATTGTGATACGCCACATTTAAATATCACAAGAACATTTAGACATAAACATGCACAAATTTGCAGCTCATACCCTACATCACAATGAGCCAATTCCCATGGCCATATACAAATGAATATGTATACCTTTACATGCCTTCACTTTGGCAAATCAAATGACACATATAACAAAATAAACAAAAGCTCTGTACATGCCATTGAACAAAATAAAAGTGTCTATATACCAAAGCTAGACTAGTTGATAGTGTGATGACTCTCCAACTGTCTTCCAATCTTTACGAGTCCTCGAGCTCTGTAAGACAGGGAAAAGAGAGGAGTAAGCATTTACATGCTTAGTAAGCCCGAATAACTAGAAAGTAAACTTACTGATTAATTAGCGTACAACCATATTAGGCAATAAAACCAATAAGAATGGAATGGTTTCCCTATCACATGGACAAAATAAACAAGTTAGTCATAGAACAATGCACTATGTAATTAATCTTAGATGAGCTCATCATTCAACATTTCCATTTATACGTATCTCATATTATCCTGTTAAGTGTCTTGGAAATCTCGATGGATTATCCATTTACCGTCAAGTCATAAGAGCGATTATTTCATGTATGCACTTCCGTGAACCTCACATCTTACGACGGGATTACCAGTCTAGGCCAAATCCCCCATAATATAAACTCATAAGGTGATGTCGAGATTACCAGTCCAGGCTAAATCTCTTATAGTGACAAACAACCTTAATGAGCTCGGATCTGAATTACCAATCCAGGCTAAATTCAGACCCTAATCAGATTACCCATTCGAGCTAAATCCACAATGCACACATATTCTTCGGGAGGCTTGATCACTCAAGGAACTCCCGTCTGGGCTATATCCTTTCTATATTTGAGATCAACGGATTACCTGTCTGGGCTAAATCCTTTCTGTAACACATGCAGGATCTCAAGTCACATGTAAATCATGGTTTATCCATCAAATTTCCCTTTTTAACCTCAACCGGGACATTTATCAACATGTCATTATTAAGGATGCATTTCATTTATTTTCATGCCATCATCAAATGCAATTATAATAAATTCATAAATCATGCAATTAGGCATATTATGAGTTTACTTTAAGTTATCCGAACTTACCTAGTACTCGTTCCGATATCGTGTTTCGGTTATTCCGAAACCTTTCGTTTTCCTCGATCGACCTCCGAAATTTGTTCCTCGGGGTATATAACAATAAAAATGAATCATTAAGACCTCACATTATACTTTTCGAGTCTAAATTTCACCCTCGGTCCAAATGACCTTTTAGACCCTAACCTTTCACATTTTTACGATTTAGTCCCTAGGCTCGTATAATGAAATGCATGCAATTTCTACCTTACCCAAGTCTAGCCGAATGTTCTTTCCTCTTATGGCAGCCCACATTTTTCCATTATTTCTCATCTTTCTACCTATTTTTACAACTTTTACAAAATGGTCCCTAAAGCCATTTCCATGAAAAATCACTTAGTAAAAGTTGTTTACCATCTTTTAAACTTTTATATTCTTCCATAAACCATCAAAATACAAGTAACTCATGCATGGGTAATTTCTAAACATGAACCCTAGCATGAAATATGGGTAGAAATAGAGAGGGTAAGTTACTGGGATTTCAAAAATACAAAGAACATTAAAAACGGGGCTTGGGAGCACTTACTATTGAGCTTGAAAATGTTGAAAACCCTAGCTATGAAGAGCTTGAGAATTTTGGTTGGATGAAGGATACAAATGGCTGATTTTTTGTAACATCCTGATTTTGGGCCTAGTTAGAATAGTGGTTTCGGGACCACAAATCTGATAAGGAAAATTTTATTTTTATTATATTTTTATGGTCTACGATTTCATGAAATTATTTCATGACAATTTTGTTCGAAAATTTTGACGTTTGGGCACTCAATTTGGTCAAAAGGACTAAATTATAAAAAGTGCAAAAGTTGAGTTCTACATGTTAAAGGTGTCTGATTTTTATGAAATCTTAAATTAGAGGTCATTAAATGATAATTAGACCACACTGAAGTTTTTGGACAAAAATGGACATGGTATGATAGGTTTTTAAAAGTTTTTCATTAAGGGCATTTTAGTAAATTGGTAATTAAATGAATTAAAAAGCCAAAAATAAGCCAAATTTGCTCATCTTCTTCCTCATGGCCAAATGTCTCATTAAAAACACCATGGAAATGGTTTTCAAGATTTCCAAGCTCATTTTTAAGTGATCCCGAACCCCGTTTTTAATGTTCTTTACATTTTTGAAGTCCCGGTAACATGATCTACTCATTTCTACCATTATTTTGAGCTAGGATTTATGTTTAAAAATTTACCCATGAGTAATATGCATGCATTTTGATGTCTAATGGTATAAAATGAGTGTTGGGTGTTAGATAAACAAATTTTGCTAAGCGATTTTACGTGAAAATGAGTAAAACGCCATAATCGGTAAAAATACCTAATGTTCATAAGTACATGTTAGAGTGAGAATTTGATGTTTCCATAGAAGGTAAAAATGATCAGCATGTCTTAAAACATAAGAAAATAGGATGAATTTTAATTTTTGAGCCTTGGGGAAAAAGTACAAATATGCAAAAGTTTAGGGGTCAATATGCAAATTTGTAAAAATATGATTTTTAGACCCATATGAATAGTGTGACTAATTTTTAGGATAAATGTGATAATATAGATCAAGAAAATCATGATTCAGGCTTAAATCGAGAAAATACAAGGTTATGGACTAAAATGGTAAATTACCGTTTCCGGATCCGAGGTAAGTTCGTGTGTTAATAATAATGCAATACCATGCATGAATTGTAATTCTGTATTGATATGGCATAAATTATATGATTTAATATGTTTAAGAGAAGTTGATGGATGGTGTGTATGATATGGAATAATGTAATGCCTGTTGTGTTATGTGAAATTGAATGGCAAATTCTTGTTACATGAATTGGGTGTTAAATTACTATTATATGAATTGTATGAATTGCTACACGGTTGTACTCGACAAGATTTCAACAAGTAAGTTCGGATAGCTTAAACTAAACTCATAATATGCCTAATTGCATGATTTATGAATGTATGACATTTGCATGTGATAATGGCATGAAATTACATGAAATGCATTCTTGACAATGACATGTTGAAAATGTCCCGGTTGAGGTTGGAAAGGAAGTTCGATGGATGAACCATGTTGCATGTGATTTTGAGATCCTACATGTATTGTAGAAAGGATTTAGCCCGGACGAGTAATCCGTTGATCTCAAATATAGAAAGGATCTAGCCCGGACGGGTGTTCCTTGAATGATAGAGCCTCCCGAAGAATATATGTACATTAAGGATTTAGCCCGGATGGGTATTCCAATTAGGGTCTGAATTTAGCCTGGACTGGCAATTCAGATTCGAGCTCATTAATAATGTGTGTCGCTATAAGGGATTTAGCCTGGACTGGTAATCCTGACATCACCTTATGAGTTTACGATACGGGGGATTTCGCCTGGACTGGTAATCCCACCGTAAAATGTGAGGTTCGCGGGAGTGCATACCTAAAATGATCATTCTCATGAATTGACGATAAATGGATAATCCATTGGGATTTCCTCGAAACTCAACGGGATTAATATGATGTGTATAAATTAAATGATGAATAATGGGCTCATCTAAGACAAATTTACATGGTGCATTGTCATGAGACTAATTTGATGATTGAGCGTATGTGATAGGGAATTATCCTATACTTGGAATGTATGATTAAGTGTGCCCATGAGAAATAATAACTTTTATATTGAGCTCCATTGTGAAAAATGAGTAAGGGATCCATGAAATGGTAAGTTCATGATAGTTGGAAATGATCTTATGATAGTGATCATTATATTGTACCAAACCAGATTTGGATAGCAGCATTGGTCTGATTTTGAAAATCCACTAAAAATAGTAGAAATTGAGTTAGAAGCTTAATAAAAATATGAAATTAAAGCTTAATGAGTCTAGTTTCACATAAAGGAAACGGTGAAAGTAAAAGAATTCTGTATCATGAGATATTTGAATTCTTGTGAGATAGAGTTAGAGTGATTCCAGACTCCCCTGTCTCAACTTTGGAAAATCACTAGAAATTGTACAAAAATAATTATGAGTTAAAATTCATATGAATGAAGGAGAAAGAGACGAGAACATTATCCGAGTCTCATACTAGGAGATAAATAAATTTTAGTGAAGAAAGGTCGAAGCTGTCAAATAGCAAAACAAAGGAGATTTTTAATAATAAACAGTACTTATTGGCTAGACCAAAAATTCTAAAAATTTTATGAAAAAAAGATATATGAGTCTAGTTTCTGGGAAAATTAACGGATCTTAATTTGGAGTTCCGTAGCTCTAGATATAAATAATTTAATGACTGTGACTCGAGAAAATAGCTTAGCTGGAATTTGAATAAATAGAAAGAATATAAAAATAGCATGTTATCGCATTGCTTATTATTTTCATGCGAGCTTACTAAGCGTAAAGCTTACTCCCTCCTTTCCATTTCTTTTAGTTTTGTCAGGTCAGCTCGGGGTTGGAGATCGTTGGAGGCAGCATCACACTATCGAGCGATTATCCTTGGAGTTTTGGCATGTGTACGTGAAATGTTTTCATGCGAGTGGCATGTATAGGGACTTAGTTTTTCTATGATGACTATTGTTGTGATTAGCCAAAGGTATTGGCTTATATTAATTGTTGATTATAGCCATGAGATGTGGCTTATAATAATTTTGGCTTGTAAGCCTATTTATTCATGATATGTGTTAATGTCTTTTGATGTAGCTAGACAAGTTTATCATGAGTAGGTGGAACTAATGCATAATAATGAGCTAATGATGAATGCCATTGAAATCGTGTATGTGTATGCATGTAAAGATGACAAAAAGGCTTGCAAATTAGCCTAAGTCTTGACCACATGGGTAGAGACACAGCCATGTGTCTCAGCCGTGTGAAGGACACGACCTTTGGCCACAGGCGTGTGCCTTGGCCATGTGCCCTTAAACGGTTGCTGATGTCATAAACAGAGAGTTACACGGGCTGAGGACATAAGCGTGTCCCAAGCCACACGGGCGTGTTACTCTCCAAAGTTAGAAAATTATTAAGTTGTCCAAAGATTATCGAATGTTTTTGGTTTTGTCCCGAACCGCCATAATGTATGTTTTAGGCCTCGAAGGCCGGTATAAGGGACGATATGCATGTGATTGAAAGGTTTTAATTTTGGGCGAAATTTGGTGACCCAATTTTGTATGTTTGTAAATGTTTAAGTCTTGTAACGCCTTGAACCCTGTCCCGGCGTTGGATACGGGTGAGGGGTGTTACATTTTTGGCTTATTTTTCCCATTTTATTTCATTAATTAGCCAAATGACCAAAATGCCCTTAGGCCCTTTCTTTCAAATTTTACCCATACATGCCCATTTTTGTCCAAAAACTTAGAAATTGGACAAATTGCTTTTTAAGACCTTCTAATTAATAATCTAAAACAATTTCATACAACTTGCTTCTAGAATCCAAGTTTTGTAATTTATTCAATTTGGTCCTTATTTTCCAATTGGACACCTTACTCATAGAATTTCTTCATGAAACTTTAACACATGCATAGGCTCATATTCTAGACCTCATAATAATCATAAAATAAATATTTCAATGTTGGATTTGTGGTCCCAAAACCACTGTTCTGACTAGGCCCTATTTCGGGATGTTACAGTTTGCAACTTTCTTCTCTGATGGGCACTAACTTGATAGCATACTTGTTGAGTCGTAAGAATTCTCGCTCGTAGTCAACTACCAGCGTATCACCTTGTTTCAACATCATAAATTCTTACTTTTGATCTTCCAAATACAGTTCACTTATATATTTCTTTAGAAACTCGAACTGGAAGAACTTCCAAGTAACATGATCAGCTAACACATGTTGGGCAATCGTTAACCCCCATTGATAAGTTTCTTCCTTTAGGAGGGATACTGTACAAATGACACACTCAGACGGTGAACATTATATTAGATTTGGTTTCCTGAGTGTAGTATATTTATTTGTATACTTATGAATTTTTCGAATAGATTGAATAATAAAACAAATTCATGAATTACATTAACATACTTTGTATGATTGTCTTCGTATGGTTTTTACACACAAGGTAAAATAGAAGCAAATGTTCCTCATTGGTTTTCTAAAATTTAAACTAATAATAAGTGGTATTACATTGCCGAGAATGAGTTATAGTGTGCTACAGTACCAAAACAGAACTATAACAGAAAATTCGTAGTCAAACATGGAACTTTTTATCATAAAGATCATTCCATATAATATAGAGCCATATCCGAGCCTTTACTCCATTACTGTTCTTTCTCAAGAGATTGATTAGTAGAAGAAGAAATCAGTGAAAGGGTACTATGCCAAAGATACATTTGCAAGTAAGCCACGTGACGATTTTGTATCATGCATGGCTATTCGATGAAAGGTGTATACATACGTTTTGTGTTTAAATTTTACTTTTCCTTTTACTTCACAAATGTATTGTTTTGTCTTATAAAGTTTAATTGTCCCTAATTATAATTGTGATTGCCAAACTCCCCTGATTTGCAGTTCCCAAAACTATCTTTTCCTATGTGTATTCGCTTTTGATGGCAGAGTTTGATTAATGGGTAGTTTATTAATTCCTATTACTCTTCTTAAATATGCAATATCAATTGAGCAAATAATAATCATTTTAATCAAAAAAAGGGAATCCTTACAACTATTTTCTCTAAGTTTAAGTTTAATTCAAAAGATTTGAATCTGTCAGTAATACCCAGGTTTGTCAGGCAATTCATTCGGCTGTTCAGTACATAGTAGGTCTTCCTGATAGGCTAAGGGGTGTTACATATTCACAACACTTAAACAAGTTACCAAATACAACATTTCAACCATTCTTGCCATATTATATTATTGAACCATTTAAACCTTATACCATATATATGGTAAATATAACATTTCATATTCTTAAGTTCAAATTTTACATCAACCAATCAAAATACTAATTTGACCAATTCACATCCTAAAATTAATTCAAACCTAAGTACATGCCACATATTAAAACGTAAAGAATTGTACAAACATTGCTAAGTCGAGAGTTGTATTTTGGATGTTGGATCAATCCTTAAGACTTCGAGATCTTTTAAGACTTGTACACGGAATAAACAAAATTGTACGCTGAGCAATAAAACTCAGTGGTACTTCCATGATTCAAGTCATAAAACGAGAATAATCATATAAGAATTCAATTAAAGCATGTTAAGTTGCAACTATTTCAATCTACATGTCCATTACTCCTATACCATTTCATATACCAAAAGCATATACAAATCTCAATTGGTAATTCTATATGAATGCTATCTCAATTGAAAATCAATATAGCTATGTCATGCCGTACTTCTAAATAATAAAAACACATTCATTTTCCCTTTCAATTCATATTATTTTTCATTGTATTATCTCATTCATTTTTAAATCTATTTATTTATCTCGTTTCCATATTAACCCTCAAGACTCGAATAAATGGGTTTGCGTGATCTTTCACATATTGTTTTTCTACGTTATATATATATACAAAGTATACCAATTTTAATCATACTTCATTTCAATTATAATATAATCAATTCATATTTTATAAACCTATTAACCCAACACAGACTTAAAACGGATACACAGATCTATTTCTCTGTCATATCAAGTTTCTCGGCAACGATGACTACTAAAACATGTACATACTACCACCCTGGGTTGCCCGACAACGATGGCTTTCATAATCTATTTATTTCGTAATCCTGAGTTGTTCAGCAACGATGACTACTAGAATATGTACATTGACAACCCCAGGTTGCCCAGCAATGATGGCTTCTAATCATTACACCTGACCCTATGGCATGCTAACTATTTTCAACTCTACCCGAACAACTAATAGGGTAAACAATGTTTCAATTACATGTCATAAATTGATTCGTATACCATTTCATCATCATTTCATATCACATATCACTTGTCATTTAGAAATTCATATCATACTCGTTCTTACTATGCTTAGAATAATTCATAATCTCGGCATTCAATACCATCAACACAATTCAATTCAAAGTTGAGTAATAGTCTTGTCTTAATAGCTAATAAGCAATAATCATATATGTATATATATTGAACCTGAAACATAAAAGTAAAAACCAAAGCTTTCGTCACTCATCTACAAGTCTCATCCTTTCCTTCTCTCAAGATGGCCTAGCGTATTCTTTAGCTACGTTCAATAATTCAATAAGAGAAATAACATTAACTTGCATCTAATTAACATTTAAATACATATCCAAACATATTTTTCAATATCTAACATCAGATCAAAATATGATTTCATATTATTTCATTAGGGACCTTATACTTTCTACATATAACATAATTTCATGATAGTTTTTAATTTATTCAATTTAGTCCCTAATGGTACAAAGTTATCTAGTAAGCTTAATTAAATTTCCAGTTTAGTCCTTATCATAATCTAAGATTATTAACTATCAATTTTTTTTAAATCAAGCTCAAAATTACCAGTTTCTCTTTAATGGCAACTTGTTAAATATTAGCTAATTAAACAAATTGATGCATGGGCTAGCTAATTCAAGCTCCCACGATCAAGAATCTATAAAAAAATTTGATGAAAATGGCTTGATTACCTTTGCAATTAGTATGGCTGAATGTTTCTTCAACCATTGAGTTTTTTTTTTCTTTCTTTTTCTTTTTAGTGGAGAATGGAAGAAGATGGATGCTTTCATCTTCCATTTCACTTATTGAACTATATATATTATGATTAACATTTACTTAAGCTAATTAACTATACTTATTAACTTAATTTTACATTTATTTTTTCATTAGTATTAATTTTAACCATTTAATGGCCATAATCATATTTACCCACTATTAACATAAATAACAATGATTTAACAACCATATAATCCTTTTGGATAATTACTAACTAAGTCTTTAATCATTTTCTAAGTTAAAACTCAATAGCAATTAGACTTTTACAATTTAGTCCCTAAGATTTAATTACTTAATTTCGCGGTTAAATTACTTAACCAATTTTCAATATATTTTCATGAAAGCTTCATTAATATTTATATTTCATCCTTACAAACTCGGTTTACGAAAATGGGATTCCGAAACTGTATTTTTTGACAACGTTTAAAATCGAATTGTTACATAACCATTTAAACATTATGCTATCAATGAATGCTTAAACAATTCATATGCTTAAGTTCAAATTGACATTTGCCAATTCAAAGTTCTAAATGACCATTTACATAATAAAACTGACTTAACCTTAGGTACATGTCATATATTAGAATGTAATGGAATTATATAAATATTATTGAGTCGAGAGCTGCAAACTAGATGCTGAATCACTCCTTGGGACTATGAGATATACTGATAGCTGTGCAAGGAATAAACAAATCGTATGTTGAGCGATAAAGCTCAATGGTACTTTCATGATTAAATTAAATACTATAAAAAGCATTAAAATGTTAAAGATACAATAAAAAATGATCAATTATCAACCATTTCAATTAACCTATTCATGTTTATACCAAATTAATGCACAATTTCATTTGACCATTCATATAAACATATAATATCATACTTTCAAATAACAAGTCTTATTCACTTTCATTTTGTAACCTACCATTAATTCATTTCATAATTTCATTCCTTTCTCGAATCTATTCATTCGTTCATAACCATATCGACCCTTAAGCTCTTATAAACCGGTTTGTTTGGTCTTTCACATGCTGCCATTTGTTACATATCATGTATATATACATTTCCTACCATTTTTCATTGTTAATTCATATCAATATCATTTAGCAAGATCATGTTTTATAATCTCTATTACGCGGACACAGACTCAAGACGGATAGACAGATCATCCAACCATTATATCAATACGACACCCAATGCCTCATTGAATGTCTGAAGTAATAATTGCGGTCCGCACCTCATTGTTATAACTAAAGTAAATGTGCTCCATACCTCATTAGATGTCTGAAGTAAATATGCACTCTGCATCTCATCGGTAAAATCGAAGTATAAACTCATACACAAATCTAATCTTATAGCATGTCAATTATATTTGGCTCTTCCCCAGCTATTAATAAGGTAATCAATGTTCCAATTATACACCATTACATGTTCACATATCAAAGTTCCATAAATTTTCATATCACAATTTCATTTTATGTTCAGTCGTGCTATATTCATTTCAACTTGATTCACAACATTTCATCTTAACTTATATAAATCGGCTCACAAGACAAAAAGAACACTTACCTCATATAAATCAATTCATAACATCCTTGTATGTATATATAAATATATATTGAACTTGAATCATAAAAGTACAAATTGATTTTTTGTCTCTCATCTATCCTTCCTCTTGAGATTGCCCTACATCGTCTTTAGTTACATTCGATGATCTAATTATAAAACAATGTCAGTTCACATCCAAGTCACATTAAAATACATAGCCAACATATTTTTCATTTTATTCATTTTAGTTCTTATAACTAAAATGCTCATATTCTTCTGTATCTAACATCGGATTAAAATTTGATTTCACATTCATTCATTAGGGACCTTATACTTTTCATCTATTGCATAATTTCATGTCAGCTTTCAATTTATTCAATTTACTAGTGTCACAATGTAATAGCCCGTTTTTGGGTCAAATCAAAATAGTGGTTTCGAGACCACAAATCTGAAGTAAAAATATTTGTTTTACTATTTCTTTAATGTCTACAGCATGATAGAATAATTGTGTGAATTTTGTTAAGAAATTTTATCGATTGAGTACTCAATTTGACTAGAAGGACTAAATTGCAATAGGTGCAAATTTTGAGTTCTAAAGGTAGTAAATTGTTATGAAATTCTAAATTAGAGGTCCTTAAATGGTAATTAAACCATTATACTTTAGGATGGACAAAAATGGACATGGAGTAGGTAAAATTTCAAAGTTTAAGTGAGGGGTAAATAGGTAATTTGGTAAATAAAGACAAAATAACGAAATAAAAGATGTAATCTTCTTCAATTTAGTCCCTTATAGCCAAAATTTTGGGGGAAACCATAGCTAGGGTTTTGGCCAAGCTTTCAAGCTCGATTGTAAGTCTGTTCTTGTCCCGTTTTAAACGATTTTTACATTTTTGAGATCGTTGTAACTTGATTTAGCTATTTCAAGGGCTAATTTGAAAAAGGATTAAAGTCTAAAATTTGACCCATGATAAATATGTGTGTATTTTGATGTTTAAAGGTAGAAAACATATGTTTGATGTTAGATAAACAACATTTACAAAGTGATTTTCGGTAAAAACATCAAATAGGGACTTATTTGTAAAAGTCTATAAAATGTGTAAAAAAGTGTGAATAAATGAAAATTGTGGGCTTTTATGAGTACAAGCAACATTTGGCTAGGCTTGGGTTGTGAAGAAATTGAATGAAATTCATTTTACGAGCCTAAGGACTAAATTGTAAAATCTTGAAAAGTTAAGGGTAAAAATGTAAATTTTGCCATAATATGTTTTTGGGCTGAATTGAATAATGTGATGATTAAATGAGTTAAATGTGGTATTATAGATCAAGAAAAATGAAGTTTGGGTCTAGATCGGGGGAAAGACAAAGTAAATGACGAATATATCTTTTTGGACATTTTTGTAACAGAGGTAAGTTCGTATGTTAAATAAGATTTACTTTAAATGTATCTTAAATGCTTTATTCTATTCATGAATTGTGAAATCGACCTTACGGACACATTTGACGATGTTTTGGCAAGCGAGAAATCCCAATCAAACCTTAGGAATAGATTAGGATACAAGTGACAAGTCACTAGGGTTTTATGTTATGTGATCCGGGTGTTGGTCCTATACGTCCTACCGATGGCTGAGTATACCGATATATATTACAGTTACTTGACAGCTTGTGTGAGCAGCACCGAATAGCTACGTCTTGATTGATAGCTTATGTGAGCAAGTCTGTTAATGGCTCGAGAGCAAGCATTGATGAGTTATGAGATAGAGGTAGCAATGGCTACATATGTGGCACCTTGTGTGCAAGGTTTCCCAAGTATCTGAATTTATTATTCTGAGTGGTTCATTGGGTATGACAAAGATGAGAATGTGTATGAAATTATTTCGAAATGGTACAGATATGTACTTAAAGCTTATGATTACTAATTCGTGAAATGACGATTTTAAGGTAAGTTTGCGATGGAAGTGATTTTGATCATGAGATTATGGAAAATTACATTTGCTTATGTTATATTACTTGCATGTTAATGTATGGTAAAGTTTGTTTATTTCTTTCATACGAGCTTACTAAGCTATATAGCTTACTCCATTTTATTTTCCATATTTTATAGTGTCACAAAGCTAGCTCGGATTGGAGATCGTCAGAGATCGCATCACACTATCAAACTGTTATTTTGGGTACCGATGATTTTAAACATTTTGAGAATATGGCATGTATAGGGACTTGGACATTTTGTTATATGTGTCATTGTAAATTTGGCCAAATGTATTGGCTTGTAATTGTCAAAGGCTTGATATGGTATTAGGCCATGCAACTTGGCTTATTTTGGTTGAATTGGTTATAAGCTTATATATATTTATATATGCATCCAAGTACAAGAATCTTTTGTGTGATGTGGTTTATAAATGCTTGGTAAATGGTTGAATGTGGCTTAATGGTTTTGGTCGTTGAATAGTTAAGATTGGCTCATTGGTGTGCTAGGAAAACTAACACCTAGGAAAACTAAGCAAAATCATGCATGTTATTGGTAGCCATATTAGAACTTGTAGAATGTGAAGTTGGTATGTTTTATTTGGCATATTGAAATGTCATGAGAATGATAGATGACGGTATTTCTTTGACATGTATTGGCCATGGTTGTGGATGTTTTGGTTGCCTAAGTATATCATGATTTATGCCATTGAACTTGTGTGTGTAGGTAGAAATGAGGGTGACAAATGGCTTGGTAAATAGCCTTTATTTTGTCCATACGGGTAGATACACGGGCGTGTGTCTAGGCCGTGTATGACACACGATCTACCCCATGGGCATGTGTTTCGACTGTTTGTCCCCTGCACCTTAATTTTGAGAAATAGAATGCTTAGAATTTAGCATACAAGTAGAGACACGGGCGTGTGTCTCATCTATGTGAGGGATACGGCCTCAAGCACGGGCGTGTGTCCCAACCGTGTGAAGTCTGCACCTATTTTATGAAAATTCAGTTAACCACACAGCCTAGTACACAGGCGTGTAACTTAGCCGTGTGACATCAATTTGTTCATGCTTTGCAAAACAAAGAGTTACACGGGTTAGGGGCTCGGGCGTGTGTGACCACACGGCCTGCCTACACGGGCGTGTCCAAAACCACACAGGCGTGTGACCCCTGTTTATAGCAAAAAAAAATTAAGTTTTGTAAAATTTTCTTAAGTGCTCGGTTTAGTCCTGAACCACTTCCAAAGCATGTTTTCGGCCTCGTAGGCTATTTGGGACTTTAAGAATGAATACAAATGGTTTTAATTTGGATACAAATTTATGACTTGATTTGTATTTTTTCTTGTGATGTAAGTCCGATAATGCCTCGTATCTTGTTCCAGCGTTGAATACGAGTAAGGGGTGTTACATTTAGTGGTGTCAGAGCTACATTTTAGTCGATTCTCAGACTAACGTAGCGTGTGTGAGAGTCTAGCTATACATGCCATATATAATTTGTGATAGTGTGACGACTCCTGACAATTTAAATTGTGTTTTCATCTAGTAAATGGATCCCAACCGAGAGGTAGCTGATGATGTTGAAAGTAATGCGTCGGCTCTCGCCCAAGGGACAGCACCATTTAAAAGTAGACCAGTAACGATTAGTCAAGGAGGAGAGGCTAGGGAAGCCTTCTTCCAAAGGATGAACGAATGGTTTGCCGAGTTTGTTCGAACAACTCCAACTACCCAACATCCTCCACCCCTACCTAACCCCCAACCAGTTCCCGTAGCTCCCCAAGGTGTGGAATTGTTAAGACTGAACAAGCCTCTAGTTGATAAGATTCGGAAACAAGGGGTTGAAGAATCTAGAGCCAATGTTGACGATGATCTCGAAATAGCAGAGTTTTGGCTTGAGAACTCTATCAGGGTATTTGGTGAGCTTTCTTGCACATCGGATGAGTGTTTGAAATGTGTTATATCACTTCTGAGGGACTCGGCATATCGGTGGTGGAATACCCTTGTATCCGTGGTACTGAGAGAAAGGGTTACTTGGAAATTCTTTCAAGATGAGTTCAGAAAGAAATATATCAATCAACGGTTCATTGATCAAAAATGCAAAGAGTTTTTAAAGCTAAAATAGGGTCGTATGTCAGTAACTGAATAGGAACGAGAGTTTGTTAGGCTCAGTAAGTATGCTCGGGAATGTATTTCCACTGAGGCTATCATGTGCAAGAGATTCGAATATAGATTGAATGAAGATATTAGACTGCTAGTTGGGATTTTAGAGTTGAAAGAATTTGTTGTGCCAGTCGACTGAGCTTGCAAGGCCGAAGAGCTAAGCAAAGAAAAGAAAAAAGCTGAGTTTGAGGCTAGAGATTTAAGAAAAAGACCAATGAATAAGTCATTTCAATCTTCATCAAAGAAATTAAGGGATTTATATACTCGATCGAATGTTTCAGCTGGGTATCCTAATAAAGATCATGGGAAGCAACATTCGGGTTCCAAGGCCCAAACTATGTCAATAGCGAGCGTTGGTAACACTAGGTCAAATAGACCTGAATGTCAACACTGTGGTAGATGACATCCCAATGAATGTAGGATGAATAACCGGGCTTGCTTTAAATGTGGCTCCCAAGATCACTTTATTTGATATTGCCCTGAAATGACTGAGAAAGATAATTTTCAGAATGCAAGACCGAGCAACACTGCCACTAGAGGGAGGCCACTGAGAAATACAAGAAGTGGTAATAGTAGCAGGGGTGTAACAAAAGATTTAACCGCGAGATCAAAAGTTAGAGCGCCTGCTAGAACCTACTCTATTAGTGCTCGCGAAGATGCGTCATCTCCTAATATTACCACTGGTACATTTTCTCTCTATGATACTAATGTAGTTGCATTGATTGATCCTGGATCGACTCATTCTTATATTTGCATGAATTTGGTATCTAGTAAAAATTTGTCTGTTGAGTCTACTGAGTATGTGGTTAAAGTGTCGAACCCCTAAGGCAAATATGTTCTAGTTGATAAAGTTTGCAAGAGTTGTCCTTTAATGATTCGGGGTCATTGTTTTTCAGTTGACTTAATGCTTTTACCGTTTGATGAGTTCGATGTAATTCTTGGAATGGATTGGTTGACTCTACATGATGTCATAGTGAATTGTAGATGAAAGATTATTGAATTGAAATGTCAAAATAATGAAATTCTTCAGATTGAACCGGATGAGTTGGATAAGTTGCCTATTGTGATTTCGTCGATGTCGGCTCAGAGATATGTAAGAAAAGGTTGTGAAGCTTATCTTGCTTATGTATTAAATACAAAAGTGTCTGAATTGAAGATTGAATATGTGCCGGTAGTTTATGAATACCTAGATGTGTTCCCAAAAGAATTGTCTGGATTACCACCGATCAAAGAGGTTGTGTAACAGCCCGATTTAGGGCCAAAATGGAATAGTGGTTTCGAAACCACGAATCTGAGGTTAAAAAAAATTTAAAATTATTTTGATTAAGTTTTAGTGTTTTATTATGATTGCATAATTGTGTGAAAATTACGTTGCGAAATTTTATCGATTGGGTGTTTAATTTGACGTTTAAGACTAAATTGAAATAGGTGAAAAATGTGTGTGTTCTAGTTCATAAGTACTTGATTGAAATGAGGGTTTTAAGTAGAGGTCCTTAAATGGCAATTAGACCATTATACTTTATATGGACAAAAATTTGGGCATGGATGGAATTTTTAGAAAGTTTAGTAGTAAGGGCATTTTGGTCATTTGTGTATTAAATGAAATAAAATGGGAAAAATAACACAAAAATGTGTTCATCTTCATTAAGCTTGGCCGAAACTTGCATGTTCTCCATAGCTAGGGTTTTTCCCAAGCTTTCAAGCTCAATAGTAAGTGCATTCAAGCCCCGTTTTTAATGTTCTTTACATTTTTGAAATCCTCGTAGCTCGGTCTACCTATTTCTACCATTATTTCGAGTTAGGGTTTATGTTTAAAAATTTACCCATGAATGATATGCATGTATTTTGATGTTTGATGGTAGAATATGAATGTTTAAAGTTAGGAGAACGATCTTTTCTAAGCGATTTTTAGCGAAAACGAGCAAAACGGCATAATTGGTAAAAATACCTATTGTTCATAACTATGTGTTAGAGTGAAATCATAATTTTGTAAAAGTTAGGGGGCAAAAATGTAATTTTTCCATAATGTGATTTTCGGATTGAAATAAATAGTATGAGTGTTAAATGAGCTAAATGTGTTGTTATAGATCAAGAAAGGCGTGGAATCGACCTCGAACGGGGGAAGGAAAAGATTTTGGACTAAATTACAAAATTTCCATATTTTGCACCGAGGTAAGTTTGTATGTAAATAATACATTAACTTCATTTACATTCTTATATTTCAGCCTATTATATATATATTTTAGCTGATTTTGAAGCATAAATCGACTATTGGAAGAATGGAAATAAGTAATAGAGAGAGAAATCCTGGTTGAACATTCGGAAAGATTTAATAATATAGATGGAACGTAGCTAGGTCACATGTATAGTGCTGAGTGCACATCATGTGTACAAGAGAGCTACGAGATACTATGTAGTAGCTAGGTCACATGTGTGATACGGGATGTATCCCATGTAGATAAGAGAGCTACGGGAGAGATAAATGTAGCTAGGTCGCATGTGTGATTCCAAGTGAAGGACACCATGTAGACAAGAGAGCTACGAAATAAATTGGTTAGGTCACATGGGTGGTACTAAGTGTTCACCATGTGTACAAGAGAGCCGAATTATATGAATTATGATGGGTGGAGCTGTGTGCTGAAACCACCAAGTATCGAGAAATGATCCGAAGTGTTCAACAGGATGATTTTATAGTGACATTTTAATCATGGACCTATACTTGTGATGTATGAAATGTGGTGAAAATGAATTGTGACATGTACATTAAAATGAGGTTAATACAAAGAAAGTTTAAAAGAGTGAATTTGCAATAATACTGTTTTTGGACAGTCGCAGTGACGTGAATTTGAAAAATCACCAAAAATAGTAGGAATTTAATTAGAGGCTGAATGAGATATTAAATTAAAGCTTAGTGAGTCTATTCTCATGTAAGATAAACAGAGCAAGTAAAGGAACTCTCTATTTTGAGATATTTATATTTGTGTGTGACTTGTTCAGAATGACTATGTGATCCCATGTTCTGACTTTGAAAAATCATTAAAAATTGTAAAAAAATAATTAAGAAATATAATTTACATGCATAGATTCCTTGTTGAGTCTAGTTTTAAATGAAACAAATTTAGTGGCTATTTGACTTTTGTACTTGGAGAAAATCAATTCGTAGTGAACAGAGGTCAGATCAGTCAAGCTGTATAACAGGGGAAACTTTAACTAATAAACTGTACTAATTGGCTGGACCAAAAATTCCAGAAAAAAATTAGTAAGAATTAATATGAGTCTAGTTTTAGGAAAAATTTACGGATTTGAATTTTGAGTTTTTTAACTCGAGTTATGATTTATTAGTGAACGTGACACAGGAGAGACAGCTTAATCAAAGTGGAGTGAATAGAAAAATTAAAGTAGATATACTTGAGTTATTGTATATATATATGTTAGATTATTTAATTATTATTTATATACTTACTTACTAAGCTATAAGCTTACTTTCTTTTCTCTCTTTTGTCTTATAGTGTAGTCCAACTTGCTCAAGAGTTAAGGATCGTGAAAATCTGCCCGCACTATCAATACTTTAGGGTATTTGAACTAAACATTTTGAATTATGGCATGTATAATAGGCTTAGTTATTTTGTTACATGTCATAATTGCCTAGGTTTAAAATATTGGTTACAGTATTTGACCAATCATTTCGTACAAAGCCATTGAAGTTGGCTAATATTGTTCAAGACATATGTTATAACGATGCATTATTTAATTGGATGACATATTTCTATCTCGGTTTTGTTTAATGGTATGTGTTATGTTCCAGTAATACCTCGTACCCTGTTTCGGTGTTGAACACGGGTAAGAGGTGTTACAGGTTGAGTTTACTATTGATTTAGTACCGAGAACTTCACCGATAACGATAGCTCTGTATAGAATGGCTCCATCTGAATTGAAAGAATAGAAATCTCAATTGCAAGAGTTGACAGATAAGGGTTTTACGAGACCAAGTTCTTCACCCTGGGGTGCACCAGTGTTATTCGTCAAAAAGAGAGGTGAATCTATGAGACTTTGTATTGATTATCGTCAGCTTAATAAGGTTACGATAAAGAACAAGTATCCTTTATCGAGGATTGATGATTTGTTTGATCAGTTGAAAGGGGCAACAGTGGTCTCAAAGATAGACTTAAGATCAGGCTATTATCAGTTGAGAGTTAAAGAGTCGGATGTGTCGAAGACCGCGTTCAGAATTAGGTACAGGCATTATGAATTTCTTGTTATGCCGTTTGGGTTAACTAATGCTCCTGTAGTTTTTATGGACTTGATAAATCGAATCTTTAGACCGTATTTAGATAAATTTGTGGTTGTTTTTATTGATGACATCCTGATTTATTCCCAAGATGAGTCTGAACATGCCGAACATTTAAGAATTGTATTACAAACTTTGAGAGATAAGAAATTGTTTTCTCAATTCAACAAAAGTGAGTTTTGGCTCTGAGAAGTCAGATTTTTGGGACACGTTGTTTTAGCGGAAGGTATACGAGTTGATCCGAGTAAGATTTCGGCAATTATTGATTGGAAACCATCGAGGAATGTATCCGAAGTTAAAAGCTTTTTGGGTTTGGTTGGCTATTATCGACATTTTGTTAAGGGATTTTCGATCATTGCTACACCTATGACAAGATTGTTACGAAAAAATGTAAAATTCGAGTGGCCTGAGAAATGTCAAGAGAGTTTTGAACAGTTGAAAGTGTTGTTGACTGAGGCACCGGTGTTAGTGCAACCTAAGTTAGGGAAAGAGTTTGTGATTTTCAACGACACGTCATTGAACGATCTTGGTTGTGTGTTGATGCAAGAGGGTAAAGTGATAGCTTATGCTTCGAGACAGTTGAAATCGCATGAAAAGG
Source organism: Gossypium longicalyx (assembly GCA_025698465.1). Classification (NCBI taxonomy): domain Eukaryota; kingdom Viridiplantae; phylum Streptophyta; class Magnoliopsida; order Malvales; family Malvaceae; genus Gossypium; species Gossypium longicalyx. The sequence continues at coordinate 33,502,821 of CM047006.1, forward strand.
ATTATCCGACGCACGACTTAGAATTGGCTGCTATTATGCTCGCTCTAAAAATTTGGAGACATCATTTATTTGGTGAGAAGTGTCGCATCTTTACTGATCACAAGAGTTAAAAATATTTGATGACTCAAAAATATTTGAATTTGCGACAACAAAGATGGCTCGAGCTATTAAAATATTATGAATTAGTGATCGACTATCACCCGGGGAAAGCAAATGTAGTCGCAAACGCTTTAAGTAGAAAGACTTTATTTGCTTTGAGGGCGATGAATATACGGTTAACTTTATCTAATGATGGATTGATTTTGGCCAATTTGAAAGCTAAACAGGTATTTCTTCAACAAATTTGTGAAGCTTAGAAAGATGATAATGAGTTGCAAGCTAGAAGAGTTCAGTGCCAATCGAATAATGACCCAGAATATTAGATTGGATAGGATGATTGTCTGAGGTTCCGAGGTAGGATTTGTGTACTAAGAAATACTAAACTTATTCAGAAAATTCTTCATAAGGCACATAATGGTTGTCTATCTGTTCATCCTGGAAGCACGAAGATGTATAATGATTTGAAGAAAGTATATTAGTGGTCAGGCATGAAACGAACATTTCAGAGTTTGTAACAAGATGTTTGATTTGTCAACAAGTGAAAGCCGAACATCAAGTGCCTTCGGGTTTACTTCAGCCTGTGACTATATCTGAATGGAAATGGGATAGAGTTACGATAGATTTCATATCGGGGTTACCTCTGACTCTGAAAAAGAAAAATGTTGTATGGGTCGTTGTTGATAGATTGAAAAAATCGGCTCATTTTATTCCAGTACGTACCGATTATTCACTTGATAAACTAGCTGAATTGTACATTGCTGAGATTGTTAGATTGCACAGAGTGCCTACTTCTAGTATTTCGGATAGAGATCTGAGGTTTACATTGCGATTTTGGAAGAAATTGCAAGAAGTGTTGGGTACAAAGTTGAATTTAATATTGCGTTTCATCCGCAAACCGACAGTCAATCTGAGAGAGTGATTCAAATTCTCGAAGATATGCTTCACTGTTGTGTTTTAAATTTCTAATGTAGTTGGAAGAAATATCTTATAACAACAGTTGTCAATCGAGTATAAAGATGGCACCGTATGAAGCATTGTATGGTCGCAAGTGCTGAACTCCACTATACTGGACTGAGCTCAGTGAGAAACAGATTCAAGGGGTTGATCTGGTCAGAGAAATCGAAGAGAAAGTGAAGGTAATTCGTGATTGTTTGAAAGTAACTTCGGATCAATAGAAATCGTACGCGAATTTGAAACGAAAAGATATTGAATTTCAAGTTGGTGGTAAGGTGTTTCTGAAAGTGTCACCGTGGAAGAAAATTCTTAGATTTGGTCGCAAAGGCAAATTGAGTCCGCGATTCATTAGGCCGTATGAGATTATTTAAAGAATAGGGTCAGTGGCATATTGATTAGCTTTACCGACTGAGTTGGAAAAGATCCACAATGTGTTTCATGTGTCAATGTTGCAACGATACCGATCAGATCCTTCGCATTGATTTCTCCAACAGAGATTGAGATTCAACCCGATATGACATATGGTGAAGAACCGATCAAAGTGTTAGCTCGAGAGATTAAATAGTTGATAAATAAAAGCATAGCCCTAGTGAAAGTTTTGTGGCAACGACATGGGGTCGAAGAGGCTACATGGGAACCTGAGGAATCTATAAGAAAACAGTAGCCTAACCTCTTTTCTAGTAAGATTTTTGGGGACGAAAATCCCTAAAGGGAGGAGAGTTGTAACAGCCCGTTTTTGGGTCAAATCAGAATAGTGGTTTCAGGACCATAAATTCAAAGTAGAAATTTTTTTTTTTACTATTTCTTTAAGGTTACAGCATGATAGAATAATTGTGTGAAAATTTCGTTAAGAAATTATATCGGGTCCTTAAATGGATAGTACTCAATTTGACTAGAAGGACTAAATTGCAATAGGTGTAAATTTTGAGTTCTATAGCCTAAAGGTAGTAAATTGTTATGAAATTCTAAATTAGAGGTCCTTAAATGGTAATTAAATCATTATACTTTAGGATGGACAAAAATGGGCATGGAGTAGGTAAAATTTCAAAGTTTAAGTGAGGGGATTTCATCTTCTCCAATTTAGTCCCTTATAGCCGAAATTTTAGGGGAAACCATAGCTAATGTTTTGGCCAAGTTTCAAGCTCGATTGTAAGTCCGTTCTTGTCCCGTTTTTAACAATTTTTACATTTTTGAAATCATTGTAACTTGATTTAGCTATTTCAAGGACTAATTTGAAGAAGGATTAAAGTCTAAAATTTGACCCATGATGAATATGTGTGTATTTTGATGTTTAATGGTAGAAAAAGTATGTCTGATGTTAGATAAACAACATTTACAAAGTGATTTTTAGTAAAAAGGTCAAATAGGGACTTATTTGTAAAAGTCTATAAAATGTGTAGAAAAGTGTGAATAAATGCAAAATGTGGGCTGTTATGAGTACAAACAACATTCGGCTAGGCTTGGGTTGTGAAGAAATTGAATGAAATTCATTTTACGAGCCTAGGAATTAAATTTTAAAATCTTGAAAAGTTAGGGGTAAAAATATAAATTTTGTCATAATGTGTTTTTGGGCTGAATTGAATAATATGATGATTAAATAAGTTAAATGTGGTATTATAGATCAAGAAAAATGAACTTCGGGTCTAGATCGGGGGAAAAACAAAGTAACTGACGAATAGATCTTTTTGGTTGTTTTTGTAACCGAGGTAAGTTCGTATGTTAAATAAGTTTTACTTTAAATGTATTTTAAATGCTTTACTCTATTCATGAATTGTGAAATCGACCTTACGGACACATTTGACAACGTTTTGGCAAGCGAGAAGTCCCAAATCGAACCTTAGGAATAGATTAGGATATAGGTGACATGTCACTAGGGTTTTATGTTATGTGATCCAGGTGTTGGTCCTGTACGTCCTACCGGTAGCTGAGTATACCGACATATGTTGCGTTGACAGCTTGTGTGAACAGTGCAACAGCCCGATTTTAGCTAAATCGAAACAGTGGTTTCGGAACCACAAATTCAATGTCAGAAAATTATTTTAATATTATTTTTGGTGTTTACGGCATGATAGCATGTATGTGTGAAAATTTCGTGAGTCAAATTTATCATTTCATTGCATAATTTGAGAAAAAAATGACTTAATCGCGTAAAATACAAAAGTTGCATTCTACTTGTTAAAGGTGTCAAATAGCTTTGGCTTTTAAATATTATGGCCTTAAATGGTAATTAAACCATTTTAATTGTGAGTGGACAAAGATGGACATTAATATGATGATTTAATGTTGTGTCATTAAGGTTAAATAGGTAATTTGGTAATTAAACTTATCATAAATAAAACAAAAGCCATATTATCTTTATTTTTCTTTATCTTAACCAATTATCAAAAGAAAAAGAAACCAAAGAAGATGTATTAGGGTTCGGCACACATTAAGCTTGATTAAGGTATGGTTTTTGCTCGGTTTTTGATGATTTCGATGTTTTTATAATCGTTGCAACTCAATCTAGGTAGCCCGTACCTTAATTTCTGAAACTGTTAAAGAATTATCATGTTTCCATTATTGAATACTTGAGTATTTTGATGATTGATGATAGATTATGAAAGTTTGTTAATAGTTAAACTAGTTTTGTTAAGTGATTTTTGACAAAAATGTCAAAAAGGGATTAATTTGTAAAATGTGATAATTGTGTGGTTGAAATGTGAAATAAATGAAAGTTTTGGGCTGCTAGGGGTCCCTATGAAATTTGGCTAGCATGTATTTGGTTTGAATTATGTGAATTTTTTTATTTGTGAAATAGGGACTAAATTGATAAAATGTGAAAGTTTAGGGGGTAATATGCAAAAATGCACAAATGTATATTTTTGGACTAAATTGAATGAGTAGAAGATTAAATGAGTTAATTTTGAATACATTTAGATCAAGAAAAGAGGAATCTGGAATTAAATCGGGAGAAAGGCAACACTATTGAGTAATTTACTCATTTCGCCGTTTTCATACCCGAAGTAAGTTCGTATGTGGTAATTTCATTTTAAATTTATGCTATATGCTTTGATATTACATAAACTATGATTATGAGATTACGGATAATGATTGAATCGTAAATACGACTCTACAGATGTGTTCGACGATGAAATCGACAAGTGAAACTTCCCGGTTGAACCTTAGGAATAGTTTAGGATGCTAGTGACATGTCATTAGGCTATTGTGTTCACTTCGGGCCATGATATCAGCACTTCGAGTGCGAATGATACCTTGATTTGGCTACGGGCCATGGTATAGGTATTTCAGATAGAAGTTACCTTGATTTGGCTACGGGCTATGGTATAGGTACCCCGGGATAAGTTACCTTGATTTGGCTATAGGCCATGGTATAGGTACTTATCAATTGTGATCCTTGAGTATCTGACTTCTATTTCGAATTGTTCAACAAGTAAACGAATGATGTGGTTGAGAAAGAGGTTAGTACGAAGTGATACAGGTACGTACGGAACCTATTCGAGTGTTACATTGAGAAAGTTCAATGAGATAGTATTTAATCATGTTTTGAGACATAAGAAAGGTTTGTAGTTAATGTGATTTTTATTTGGTAATGTGTAAATGGTTGAATTACATTTATTTCATGAATTGAGTTATTCATTCACGAACTTACTAAGCTATGAAGCTTACTTTGTGTTATTTGTCTATGTTTTATAGTGAATCAAAGCTAGCTCGGATTCGGGAGTCGTCGGGAACATCATCATACTATCAAACACCTAAGTTGGTACTTTTGAGTTGTGTATATATGGTGTATGGCATGTACAGGCTAGTTGTAATACTTTGGTTGTGAAAATAGCCATGAGAGTTGGCTTATAAATGTATATGTTTGTTTTGTATATATAGCCATGAGTGATGGCTTATTTTGGTATGTTTTGGTATAAACGTGGTTATGGTTTCATAGTTGTTTAAATGGTTATATTTTAAGTTTGGTAAATGATCTATAGGGTGTGATTGAAGTTATTAACTTGAGAAGTTATGTGCTTGTGAATTAATGATTAATGATATAAGTGTTTGAATAGGTAATTGGCATTGACTTGAGTATTGATTTTGTTGAAATGAATATGGTATGAATTGTGTATATTGATGATGATTTTGGCTGTCTATTGTATGATGAATTGGTACCATTTTGGTTGTTTAGGTGATCATGAAAATGGGTGGCAAATTGGCCTTGCAAATGGCCTATTTTTGTTCATACGGGCAGGGACATGGGCGTGTGTCTTAGTCGTGTGCGACACACGGTCATGCTATACAGTCATGTGTCCCTTGGTGTTTAAATTAAATTGAAGTCGGTATGCTCCACACGGCCTCACACACGAGCGTGTGACTGGCCGTGTGGCAAAAGTCAGTATACCCCCTAAATGGCACACGGCCTAGCACACAGGCGTGTGACTTGGCCGTGTTGCATAAGTTTGTATACCTTATAGGATTGGCAGGGCCTAGTACACGACCTGGCACACAGGCGTGTGTGGCCACTTCGAATGGCACACGGGCTAGACACACAGGCGTGTTGTAATATCCCGAATTAGGGCCTAATCAGAATAGTGGTTTCGTGACCACAAATTCGAGATAGAAATAATTATTTTATAATTATTTTAAGGTTTATGATATGATTGCATGATTGTGTGAAAATTTTGTGAGGAAACTCTATGCATAAAATGCTTAATTTGAAGTTAGGGATTAAATCGAAAAAGTTGCAAAACTTGCATTCTAGAAGTTTTTAGTATGAAATTGCTTTGAAATATTAATTAGGAGGTCTTAAATAGAAATTTGACCAATTTCTAAAATTTTGGACAAAAATGGGCTTGTACATGAAAATTTTCAAAGAAAGGTATTAAGGGCATTTTGGTCATTTGGATAATTAATGAAATAAAATGGGAAAAATAACACAAAATAGTCATCTTCCCCATTTAGTTGCTGCTGAAACTTCACTCTCACCATAGCTAGGGTTTCTTCAACTTTCAAGCTTCATAATCAAGAAAGACGTGGAAACGACCCCAATCGAGGAAAAGAAAAGATTGTGGACTAAATTGCAAAATCTTTGTATTTTGGTACCAAGGTAAGTTCATGTGTAAATAATGTAGCATAATTGTTATTTTTAAGTTATTGATGTTAATTATATGTTATGCTGAATTTTTATTATGAAATGTATGCTTTGTGGTTAATTTCAAATAAAATGCAAATTATGTGAATTACTTGTTAAACATAATTGTTACCGAGTATTGGTTCCGGCATTCTACGGAAGACGGCAAGGATATGTATTCGAGGAAAATCCCGTTTGAACCTTAGGAATAGATTAGGATACAAGTGACATGTCACTAGGATGGTTGAGCATCCGAACTCGTTGAGTTGAGTCCGAGTTCACTTATGGATGCGAATGTCCGAACTCGTTGAGTTGAGTCCGAGTTCGTGAGATGTAACTAGGCATCCGAGCTCGTTGAGTTGAGTCCGAGTTCACTTATGGATGCGAACGCCCAAGCTCGTTGAGTTGAGTCCGAGTTCGCTTATGGGCGGGTTACATGATTGCTTGATTGAATATGTGGCACTTATGTGAAAGTTATCCATGTATCCGAATTATATTCCGATGTGTTCAACGGGTAAAGTTCTACTCAAATGGAGGAATACTTGAGATGAAAAGAGACGTATTGGTAAGTGATGTGAAATGGATACTTGGACAGTATATGTACTTAACCCTCGGGTTGAGTATTGATACAATAACGATAAGGTAGTAAAATGATGAAAGATGATTAGAAATGAGATTTATGTTTTGGTGATACCATGCTAATGTTGTTTGGTATGATTGCTTTGTTATGTTACTTATTATTTGCATATGAACTTACTAAGCATTTATGCTTACTCCTCTTTCTTACTCATTGTAGTTTTGGACAAGCCAGCTCAGAGTCGGGATTGGTCGAGGATCACCACACTATCCTAAGAACTTTTCGGTAAAATGGCTTGTAAATTTAAGTATGGCATGTATAGCAAAATACTTATTTTGTGTAAATGATCTTATGGTATGGTGATGAAATGGTTGAGGAAGTGCTTGATAATGATAAATTATGGAAATGGTTAGTTTAGAATATGTTTGATGTTATGGAAAGTTAATAAGTTACCTAGTTCATGAAAATTCATAAAAAGGATGAAATTTGCCATAAACAGAATATTACAGCAACACTGACGTGAGTTTGAAAATTTACTAAAAATCATAGAAATTGAATTTGGTGATGGATTAAATATAAAATTGAAGCTTATTATGTCTAGTTTCACATGAAACAAACTAAACTGGTAAAAGAATTATATGTTAGAAGATATTTGAATTTTAGTGAAACAGGGTCAGAGCAGTTTCTGAATCCCCTGTTCCAACTTTATACATTCACCATAAATTGTAAAGATATAATTAGGTGGCTTATTTTATATCCTCAGAATCCTTATTGAGTCTAGTTTCAGTAGAAATAAACCTCATATTCATATGAATTTTATACAGAGAGAAAAGTGGTTCGTAGTAAACAGAGGTCAGACCAGTCAAGCCCTGAAACAGGGGTAACTTTAACTAATAAACTGTACTAATTGGCCCAACCAAAAATTCTATAAAAAAATTAGTAGATAGGCATATGAGTCTAGATTCAGGGAAAATTTACGGATCTTGATTTTGAGTTTCGTAACTCGAGATATGATTTTTATTGTAACTATAACGCAAGTAGCTAAAAAGCTGTGAATGTAGAAACAAATAATCTAAAGTTCTTAAAATGTTAAATTAAGTTTAGTAACACCTCATACTCGACTCCGGTGACGGTCTCGGGCGTGGGGTGTTACACGTATGGTCGACCGTGTGACCCAAATCAGTATGTACGCCCTGTTTTCACACGATCTATGACACGGGTGTGTCTGAAGCCGTGTGAGGCACACGGCCTGTTCACACGGGCGTGTGACCCTTTTATGTTTGAAATATTTCTAAGTTTTCAAAATTTTTATATATTATCGGTTTAGTCCTAAACCAATTCTAAAGCATGTTTTAGGCCTCGTAGGACCTTATAAGGGACAATACAATTGTGTTGAATGGTATTTGAATATGAATGCATAAATGTATAAGTTAAGTATGAAAATGATGTGTATTGATTTGTAATATCTCATAACCCTATTCTGATAGTGAATACGGGTGAGGGGTGTTACAAACAGCACCGAGTAGCTACGTCTTGACCGACAGCTTGTGTGAGCAAGTCCGTTAATGGCTTGAGAGCGAGCATTTATGAGTTATGAGATAGAGGTAGCAATGGCTACATATGTGACACCTTGTGTGCAAGGTTTCCCGAGTATCCGAATTTATTATTCTGAGTGGTTCATTGGGTATGACAAAGATGAGAATGTGTATGAAATTATTTCGATATGGTACAGGAATGTACTTAAAGCTTATGATTACTAATTCATGAAATGACGATTTTAAGGTAAGTTAGTGATAGAAGTGATTTTGATCATGAGATTCTGGAAAATTACATTGGCTTATGTTATATTACTTGCATGTTAATGTATGGTAAAGTTTGCTTATTTCTTTCATACGAGCTTAGTAAGCTATATAGTTTACTCCGTTTTATTTTCCATATTTTACAGTGTTACCAAGTTAGCTCGGATTAGAGATCGTCAGAGATCGCATCACACTATCAAACTGTTAGTTTGGGTACCGATGATTTTAAACATTTTGAGAATATGGCATGTATAGGGACTTGGTCATTTTCTTATATGTGTCATTGTAAATTTGGCCAAATGTATTGGCTTGTAATTGTCAAAGTCTTGATGTGGTATTAGGCCATGTATCTTGACTTATTTTGGTTGAATTGGTTGTAAGCTTATATATATTTATATATGCATGCATGTGCAAGTATCTTTTGTGTGATGTGGTTTATAAATGTTTGGTAAATGGTTGAATGTGGCTTAATGGTTTTGGTCTTTGAATGGTTAAGATTAGCTCATTGGTGTGCTAGGAAAACTAAGTAAAATTATGCATGTTAATGGTAGCCATATTGGAACTTGTAGAATGTGAAGTTGGTATCTTTAATTTGGCCTAATGAAATGTCATGAGCATGATAGATGATGGTATTTCTCTGACATGTAGCCATGATTGTGGATGTTTTGGTTGCCTAAATATATCATGATTTATGCCATGGAACTTGTGCGTATGTAGGTGGAAATGAGGGTGACAAATGGCTTGGCAAATAGCCTTTTTTTTGTCCACACTAGTAGACACACGTGCGTGTGTCTAGGCCGTGTGTGACACATAGTCTGCCCTATGGGCATGTGTTTCGGCCATGTGTCCCCTGCACCTTAATTTTGAGAAATAGAATGCTTAGAATTGAACACACAGGCAAAGATACTGGCGTGTGTCTCAGCTGTGTGAGGGACATAGCCTCAAGCACGGACGAGTGTCCCGACCGTGTGAAGTCTACAACTATTTTATGAAAATTCAATTAACCACATGGTCTAGCACACGAGCGTGTGACTTGGCTGTGTGACCTCAATTTGTTCATGCTTTGCAAAATAGAGAGTTACACAAGTTAGGAACACGGGCGTGTGTGACCACACGGCCTGCCCACACGAGCGTGTGACCCCTGTTCATAGCAAAATTTTTCTAAGTTTTGTAAAATTTTCTTAAGTGCTCGTTTTAGTCTCGAACCACTTTCAAAGCATGTTTTGGACCTCGTAGGCTCGTATTTTGGGACTTTATGATTAAATACAAATGGTTTTAATTTGGATGCAAATTTATGACTCGATTTGTATTTTTGCTTGCGATGTAAGTCCGGTAATGCCTCGTATCCTATTCCGGCGTTGAATATTGGTAAGGGGTGTTACACACAAAGTTCTCTAACAAGTTTGAATTAATTTTTAATTTAGTCCATATCATAATCTAAGCTTACTAACTAACAATCTCTTCAATTCAAGCTCAAAATTATCAATTTCACTCTAATGACAACATGCTAAATATCTAGAATTTAAAGATTTTGATACATTAGCTAGCTAAATCAAGCACCCATGATCATAAATCTATTAAAAAAATTCAAGAAAATAGCTTCGTTACCTAGTTTAATTCATTGGTCGAATGTTGTTAATGTGTTTGAAGTTTTCTTTCTTTTTCAATAGCAATGACAGTGGAAGGATGAAAACTTCATCTTTCATTCCACTAGTTAACTATTTATACTTAGTTTAGTTATTAATTAAACTAGTTAATTACGATTACTTAACTAATCTTATTTATGTTTTTTAATTGTAATTACATCAAATAAATTGACCATTATCATTATTTTCCACTAACTCATAAAAGAATATGGTTTAATAATCATTTTGATCTTTTGGATTATTGCTAACTAAGCCCTTAAATATTTTTTAAATTAAAACTCAATAACGATTGTATTTTTATAATTTAGTCCCTAAATTTTAATTAATAATTTTCTCAGTTAAATCACTTATCCAAAAATCTTACTATTTCATCTTTACAGACTAAATTCTAAAATCACATTTTCCAACATTGTCTAAAATCAGATTGTAACATCCTGAAATAAGGCCTAATCGGAATAGTAGTTTCGTGACCACAAATCCGAGATAGAAATAATTATTTTATAATTATTTTGAGGTTTATGATATGATTGCATGATTGTGTGAAAATTTCGTGACGAAATTCTATGCATAAAGTGCTTAAGTTGAAATTAGGGACTAAATCGAATAATTTGTAAAACTTGCATTCTAGAAGTTTTTAGTATGAAATTATTTTGGAATATTAATGAGGAGGTCTTAAATAGAAATTTGACCAATTTCTAAAATTTTGGACAAAAATAGGCTTGTACATGAAAATTTTCAAAGAAAGGTATTAAGGGTATTTTGGTCATTTGTATATTAAATGAAATAAAATGAGAAAAAAACACAAAATAGTCATCTTCTCCATATAGTTGCTGCCGAATTTTGCTCTCTCCATAGCTAGGGTTCCTTCAACTTTTAAGCCTTGATAGTAAGTGATTCCAAGCCCCGTTTTTAATGTTCTTTACGTTTTTTAAATCTCGGTAGCTCGATTTAGCTTATGCTAGCCATAATTCAACCTAGGGTTCATATTTGGAAAAATATCCATATGTAAAATTTGTGTATTTTGGTGTTTTATGATAGAATATGAGGTTCTAAATTATGTTAGACAACTTGTGCTACTCGGTTTTAAGTGAAAACGAGTAAAAGGGCTTAATCGGTAAAAATACCTAATAGTCATAAGTACATGTTAGAGTGAGAATTTGATGTTGTCATAGAAGGGAAAAATGATCAGCATGTCATAAAACATAAGAAAATAGGATGAAGTTTAATTTCCGAGCCTTGGGGAAAAAGTGTAAATATGTAAAAGTTTAGGGGCAAAAATATAATTTTGCCAAAATTTGGGTCAAGGACTGTTTTAATAAATGTGAGTATTAAATAAGCTAAATTTTTTTATATAGATCAAGAAGAACAAAATTCGGAGTTAGACCAGGGAAAGAAAAAGATAGTGGACTAAATCGATATAGTTGATCGTATTTTGTTTCTAGGTAAGTTTGCGATAAATAAATGCAATATTTTGTTATTTTATGTTAATGTTGTTAATTTCCAACATGTGTATATTTATTTTATGAAATTATTCAAAGAAGACTTAAGCATGAATTGACGGAGAAGTAATTTCAGAAAGTCCCGATTGAACCTTGGGAATGTGTGGGATACAAATGTCATGACATTAGGGTTCAAGGATACCCTGTAAGATCATGCCAAGGCATGGAAGTTGGTAAGGTTTCTAAGGCAAGGAAATCATGTAAGACCATGTCAAGACATGGCATTCATAAGTTACTATAAGGCAAAGGTCCCATGTAAGACCATGCCAAGGCATGGCATTGGTGAGTTCATAAGGCAAGGCTACCATGTAAGACCATGTCAAAGCATGGCAATGGTAAGTTTCAAAAGGATACCACGTAAGACCGTGACAAGTCATGGCAATGGTAAGGTACCTGTGTATCCTTTGTATTCCAAGTGGTTCAACGGGAAAATTTAAAGAGAATATCAAGGTAAGGTAAGGTAAGACGAGTTATACTAAAAAGGTAAGACAAGTTCATGCTAGAAGAGCAAAGGTAAGTACATAATGTTCATGTATGCTTGATAAGGAAAAAGGTAAGTAAAATGTATTAATAAATTTGATTAAGTAAGTAAGTATTTGAGTAAGTGAGTAAGTGAAGAAGTTTAAAATATGTCCATGACAATTAATGAAGTTGCATTAAGTAGTATCATGCCAAGTAGTAAGATAATTCTTATGAATGTTATTATTTATTTGCAAGCAAACTTACTAAGCTTAATGCTTACCCCCTTTATTTTCCTTCTTTTATAGTTTTGTCAAGCTAACTCGGGGATCGTAAAGTACGTCGGAGGTCTGGGCACACTATCACGAGGATTATTTTGGTATAGCTAGACGTTTCATTTTGAGTATGGCATGTATAGCATCGTAGTCATTTTGTGTGTATGATCTTATGATATGGTTGATGAATGGTATGTAAAAGCTTGATAATGATTAGCTGTTGGAATGGCTAATCAAAGACATGTTTGGTGTAATGTATGCCTAAATGCTAGTTATTCCATGAAAATCATGAAAAAGGTGAAATTAGCTTTAAAACAGTATTGGACAGCAATAATGATGTGAATTTGGAAAATCACTAAAAATAGTAGAAATGGATTTAGATAGTGAATAAAATATAGAATTAAAGCTTGATGAGTCTATTTTCATATGGATGAAACAAAACAGGTATATGAGTTATATTTTATGAGATATTTAATTTTTTGTGAAATAGGGCCAGAGCGATTTCTAGATCCCCTGTTCTGACTTTGGAAATTCACAAAAAATTTTACAAAGATAATTAGAAGTCATGCTTTATATGTACAGATTCCTTATTGAGTCTAGTTTTATGCGAAACAAACGACATAATAATTGAAACTCTGTACAGGGAGATATTTGATTCGTAATACACAGGGGTCAGAGTAGTCAAACCCTAAAACAGGGAAGACTTTAACTAATAAACTGTAACTAGTTGGCCCGACCAAAAATTATAGAAAAAAATTAGTTGATAGATATATAAATCTAGTTTCAGAGAAAATTTACGGAATTGGATTTCGAGTTTCGTAACTCGAGATATGAATTTTTAAGCGACTGTGAGACAATTAGCCAGCTTGTCTGGAAGTTCTAAAATAAATTGTTTGAGCTGTTTAATTAATGAATTAAGTCTATTAACACCTCGTAATCGACTCTAGCGACAGTCTCGGGTTCGGGGCGTTACACAGATCGCTCTAAATAGCCTACATGATTTATTCTTTCCTTTCCCTTTCCATTGCCTCAATTTTCCTTAACCCAATTGTAATAACTCTTGTTCGAGGACTCACCGAAAGATCAAACCATCTGATGAAATGACATCTACACCCCCAAAGAACCTTTTATAGGGTTATCATTAAACCGTGGTGTCCAACAATGCTTTTAGGAATCCACAATAGCAAATTGGGATGGCACGGGCTACTTCTATTATTGCTTTCCTTGCCCGCTATTCTGTTGCCTTCTCTGGCTTAGTCTTCACAATAGAAAGAAAACCCCAAAAAAGAATAAAAATTTGATAATTTTTAGAGGTTTGACCACTAATTGGTCCTTGTATAAACATAATAAAATTATAAATAATAAAATAAGCTTTTATTTGTTTTAATTTATTTACTTGCGTGGCATCAAAGTGACCGCTTCATTCAATTTCATTAGCTCATAAATTGATAATTTACTTACAAAATAATTTACCCATAAATTTATTCCAATTTAAGAAAAATTGTCCTGAGGTGGACCCGTAAGGACTGGGAAAAGGCAACTTTGGAGCGGTCTATAACGAATTGATCATTTCATGAAAAATCAGTGTATGTGAAGATTGCAATTTCTTAATTCATTCTTTATTATAAAGACTCGTTACGCTAAACAAAAAAAAAAATCTAATTAGAAAGTAAATATAATACATATATATTATATACTACTACATGCCCATCTGCTCAATCCAATTGCCATCCTAGTGGCAAAAAAAAATTGATGGCATCAGACAACCAGACTAAAGGCACTGCTGCTTCAATCTCCAATACTCATACATTATACAGAAAAAGATATATAAAAATCAAAATATTAGGAAAAATAGAAAGAAAAAAAAAAAAGATGATATACATACACGTGAGGTTAAGTGTGAGAATGGCTCAACCGTGAGTGGTGGTGCCCGTATCTATGGGAAATGATGAAACGAGAAGATGCCAAAGGACCAGCAGCGGAAGCAAATTTATATAACAAAACTGCAGGGAAGAAGATGGAAGGTGGGTATGGGCAGCAGTTGAAGGTTTGGAGGGCAGAGCCCTACCAGCCACGGCAGGAGCAACTGCCCGTCCACCAGGGGTGCTCTGTTGCTCATTGGTTGGCAATGGATTCGATGGTGTCCCATTTGGAGAAAGGGACATCCTTTTACCATCAGCTAAATCTTGACCTAAGAATGTGAATTTTGAGGTTTCAGAATAATAAGCTTTTATATTTGTTGTTCATTTCCTACTAAAAACAAGAAAGCAAAAATACCAAAGTAAAAGACCAAAGAACTTACAATTTGAGTTTGACCAACCTAACTTCATCTTTTCCCTATCAAACACCATCCGGTATCCAGTCATGAAATTCTCTGCAGAAATACATTTTCTTATTAGTATAATTAACATACTATGCATGTACAAGCACAGTAGTATAGAGAGAATAAGAGGAAATATAAAATAAACATGTTTTGCATTAAAGAAATAGCATACGTCCAATTGTTCCAACATCTCCCTCCATTGGTTGTACGGCTAAACAGAATCCAGAGATACCCTGCATAAAATCACCAGGTTAGCATTCATCAACCAGACAACTTTCACCAATCGAATTGCTAATAACATGAAAAACAAAAATAAAAACAAAATATAACATAGTATAATATACTCCTAAATTTGCGAGTTACATGCTGCAAGTTGAGTAGAATCTAAAGCATAAAGCACAACTAAATTAGTGATAGCTAATATTTCTTAATATGCATAGTTGAATAATCAAATGACCTCTCTTACCCTGGATATTTGTCAAACCTGATCTGCCCAGTTTTGCTTTTTATTCTTACTCTTTCAACTCTTACTTTCGCTTTTAACATGATAAATCATAAAAAAGAAGCAGGTAGAGCTAGATTTGAGTACCTTTAAGTGAAAGGCAATTTCCATAAATTTAAAAAAAAAAAAAAAAAAAAAGAATCAGATACTGCATCTGAGGACAGGGGATGGACGGGGGCTTGGTGTTCCTTTTGTGTGTGTGTGTGGGGAAGGGGGGGGGGGGTTTATTGTTTGAAATTAGTCAAACTGCTCTAAATGCAACTGATGTTCAAGAGTAAAACTTAGCTATTTCTTCTTTCTAACTATTTTGGCAAGACTTCTCCAAATTCGGGGAAGAGAAATCAATATATGAAACAGTCACTTTTGCTTTCAATATTTATTGGAACACCATATTATTGTCCGTCATAGTTGCCAATCTAAACAAGGAAAAACTTATAAAGTAGAAAAGCTATAAATTCCCAAGTGATAAAGGGAGTAAGCACCTGAATACCATAAACCACAAAAACAGGATTAAAGACCACAAAGCTATGGTTTAAAGGGAACACGAGCTTCAAGTGAGGAACCTTTGGCAACTCCTCTGAACTGTTCCACAAAAGAATAAATAAATTAATGCGTATAACCCAAGTACACTCTTAGACCCAGATACACAAAACAGGAAATGTCTAATAAATCTCTTAAGTGAGTTAACCTGGACTTGTAGCAATATTTCCATGGATAACCTGGATAGCTTGTGATCGTAGCATTGATTCGCCTGTCAAACTATAAAAAATGGCAGATATCAGGCATAAACCGATAACAAATTTTGCACCAAGGAGTTTACAATGCAAAGATAATACCTCCTTAGCTATCCTCTCATACACTTCATTTGGAAGAAATGTAAATGATGTTCCACTATCAACCACTGCACTAAAGCCCGTTTGTTTGAGACAAGAATTACCAATACAACAAGCTTCCACCCCAACAATGTAGGTCTCACTGAATAAAAGCACAAGTTACATCACAACACAAAGGAGGAAACCTTAAAATCTTAGAGAATTAAAAAAAAAAAATAGTGACAATTTAAGTTAGAAAAAGAAAACCAAATGAAATGCTTGTAAACAGTCCATACTATTTTCCATCTGAAGGCAAGAAATGAGTAGATTCTTGAGTGGGGGGCCCCTTATCCCCAAAATAAATTCTACCAGAATCCTCATCATCAAAGCACATTGAGAAAGAGTTGCGGATCAACCCTGCTTTTGCAAGGACACTTGGAACAGAAATTTCTCCAGGTCCTAAACCCATCAAACCATCAGGAGCAACCCCATCTAAATAACCACCACTCTGCTTCATACCACATCTGCATTCACAAAAAGATGAAAGAACTAAATCCTGGTTAGATATACAAGCATTCCTTGACAATGCAAGAGAAATCAGTAAATGAATCAAATCAAGAAATTAATGTAGCCAGTAATCATCAGTAAAGCACCCTATAATGACAGAAGCCTGCACTGAAGTGTTCAATTTATGATCATCGACCGATGCAAGATGTAATGTATCCTCAACAAGCAATCCAGAACTTGAAGTATTTTCTGTGTAGTAGTCAATAGTGTAAGGGCATTGCTGCTTAGAACTTTTGCAGTTTAGACTTGATTCGCATAACTGATGGCTGCATGGTACGTGTCTGCTGGAACTTGAACCAGATGGTCTGTACTCACTCAGATCTCTATCCTGCATAATAGATGCCCCATATATGACGGAGCACCTGCCAATCAATCATTGGAAATAAGTGCTAAACATGCTATATGGCCTTACCAAGCCATTAAATAGAAACAACATTTGTCTGTTACGGATGGAAAGAATCAAGCATGCAATCAAGATCTCACAAATTAAGCCAGCAATAAGAAATAAAATAAATAAATTATTTTATAG
This sequence comes from Gossypium longicalyx, assembly GCA_025698465.1. Taxonomy (NCBI): domain Eukaryota; kingdom Viridiplantae; phylum Streptophyta; class Magnoliopsida; order Malvales; family Malvaceae; genus Gossypium; species Gossypium longicalyx. The sequence continues at coordinate 33,519,978 of CM047006.1, forward strand.
AATATTCTAGTCTTATTTATGTCTGTTAGTCAAACCCTATAATGAAGAGATTAGAATCCTTATTATTATGTACTACCTAAATTAGTCAACCTAGCCTTGTTATTTAAACAGAAGAAGGTAATGAAAAATGCAAGCAGAATATTATTCGACTTGAGATAGACAGCTCTCCTCTTGAGCTTGAAGGTTGGTAGTCCCCCTTTGTAGAACTCCACTTTTTCCCAATCCTCTCACCATTGGTTCTCATAGAAAACCCAAGCAAGATCATCCTGTAACTAGATCACAATCTAAGGCATGCTACATAGTCTTGAATCTAGACAAGAAACCCCTACCCTTTTTCCATGTGACGCGGCATGTAGAAAATTAACTTCAATAGAAAATCTAAATACCAAGGGCAGAATTGCCAACAAGACACACTTGAAAGTTTATAAATGCAAGAAGGCTCGAGTAGTTAAAAGATTACTTGAAACCCCATAGGAATAAAACCACAAATGGCTTTAATTTTTTTTCATAACAGATGCTTTAAACTTTAATGATCTAGTATTTAATGATCTATTTACGCAAGTTTTCTTCTTTTCATTTGATTAAGGTGACAATTTTCCTAATCTAAGAACCACAGAAATGAATATAGATCAATTCTTAAGTTGATGGAGACAACAGAGGACTTTTGTTAAAAACAGACATCTAACTTATGGCAAGAATAAAATTGTTGGATGGTAAAAAAAACATTAAACTCATGGAATTTGTACATATTTTATGTAATGAACTCCATTTGATGTTTTTGCTTAACATAGTGCATGAAATGTAAGGAGTAGAGTATCTAACAAGGTAAAAGTTTTATCACTGTTTATTTCATGTGTAATCATCTGTTATTTTTTTCCCTTTTTTCCTAAGCAATGAATAAGTTGGCTCCATTATTGACAGTAAACAGCAGCCTCGTTGAAGGATTCATGCTACATAGTTACCAAACAAGCATCATGAACAATGTAAATATGCCACAAAAAGCATAACTAAAAGGGTCAAACCTTAAAAAAAAAAAAAAAAAAGTAAAAATGATCATGAAAGTAAATAATGCACCTAGAGTGTTTAACAACATAATCATAGAAAGCCGGCCTACCAGACTACTATAGTAACTGGCTGACAGTGGAGCACATTGCACACAATCGCATGGAACCCAAAGTAGATCACTTCCCACATCCAACGCAACAAGAAATGAAACATTCGGTGTCCCAATATCAATCCAGGTGTAGTGTAACCTAAAATTTCAAAATTGAGTTTATTAAATAATCAAATAAACACAAAGAATAAACCCTCAGTTGATATTTACAAAGATTTTATTTTTGGATTATAGAGTCATATACAGCTTAAAATCACCAATATGTCACATTCTCCACACGGGTTTTTCATAAATTGGGGGGGGGGTGTTCAAACTTCAAAATTCTCCATTTTCTAAGGTTAGCAACCTCCATCTTTCCATTACTGGTTCTAGAAAACCTAACCCTAACTCATTCCACTTCTATCATACATCTCTATTGGTATTGGAAAATGCAGTAAAAAGTACCCTAAGAGCATTTTATAAGTAAATATTTTCGCACTCGTTGCAGTAATTTCCATGCCATTAGCTAAGAACCTAGAATTTCATTTACAAGGAAAAATAAACATTTGCACATAAAAACTGCAATTTTTTTGAAGCCCGGCAACTTGCATTGTACGAAGCAATCATTGTCCATCAACAACAAAGAAAAAGCAGGCAACAAAAAGTGGAAGACTTTCCTTCAAAGAAAGTCGAATACCTTTTAAAAGAAAATATAATGGGGATATTTTAAAAAAAAAAAAAAAGGGAAACTGGAGAAAATTCAGCTACACTATTAGTCAAATATCGGTCAACAACATAGTTCAAATAAGATTCTTCTTTTTTTTTTTTGGGGGGGGGTAATACCATCCGAAGTCATTTCCGAACGACGTCGTCTTACTCCCTTGAGAAGGGAAAACAAGATTGTACTTAGTCCCAAGCTTCATCTTCTGCCGCTGAAAATCGCTGTTGACAAGCAACTCATAGTACTCCAAATTCTTCATCTCCGGCCACCAAACTCCGCCGTCGTTCCTGAGAACCCTAAGCAGCTTCGCCTCATCGGAGAACCTATGAATGAGCCTGGAAGAGTAAGTAAAGTCCGCCGTAACATGGGAGGCGGAGAAGGCCAGAAAGGACACCAAAATCAGAAGCAAAGATCGCGTCGTCTCCATTGACAAAGATCTAAGCTTTCTTTCACAAAAAATAGACAATAGAAATGCGTATGGAAATCAAAACCGGAAAATGGGTAGGGATTTCTCTCTCCTTTCTTTGAGGATTTTTTTTGGTTTCGAAAAAGGAGAAGAAGAATGATGCGCAGTGCGCATAGGGTTAGAGGGAGAAAAGAGAGTGGAGAGCGTTGATGTTGGGATAAATTTTTGGATCCGAGTAATAAATAGTAAGCAGGAAGTGTTAAAAAATAATAAAGTGGGATTAATTAATTAATTAATGTTTGGAGGGGAGGATTATGATTAGGTTTAATGAAGGAGTATATGTGGGTGGGGTCCAGTGGTGAGAAGGAAAAAAAAGATAGTAGGTTGACGTGTCAGAGAAAAGAAGAAAAGGAAAGACGGGTTTGATTGTGGGGAGGTTGTAATAGTCTGACACGTGGGGTCCGTTACGTTTGTGGGGTTTCGAGATGAGGAGAGGGCGTGCTGCTTCCTGTCCTTCACTTTCAACCGTTGCCTTCACTTAGCTGCCTGCCTGCCCTGCCTTCTTTTCCTGTTTTTTCTTTACGCCTTCCCCCTGATATAATTTCTTAACTCGGAATATTTTACTCAATGTTTTTTTAATCACCACCGGTGGTCTAACCGGTGGAATTACTAATTTATCAATTTAATTAAAAAATGTAAAATGAAAAAAACCTAGTTGAATCAATTTTTTAGTCAATTCTAATAGGTAGTATTAGTTTTCAATCTAATTGATTTAAAACCAGTGCATGTAAATCTCTTTGTTTTGCTGTTTTTTGTTATTTTTTCCTCTTTTTTGTATGGTTTTTTTGAAGGCGGCAACGACTTGGGAAGTGCCAGGGGGTTTTCAAGAATTAGGTTTAGAAAGGGGGATAGAGAACGAACTAGCAAATTTGTCGTTAGAAGATGAAGAGGATGAAATTTTAGTGGTTTGTAGTGACCTTAGTCATGAACAAGTAACGCACAATTTGTGTTTGGTGGATTGTTTCCTTACAGCAAGTATCATTCATTTTCCTGCTATGAAAAGCACTTTAACAAATTTATGTTATCCATTGAAAGGTGTTCAAATCTCAGATCTAGAGGAGAAAAAGTTTTTATTTAAGTTTTTTCATAAGATGGATTTAGATCGAGTGGTCAATGAGGCATCTTGGACTTTCAATAATAATTTATTGGTGTTCCATAGGTTAGAGGTGGGGGAAGATTTGATTAAGGTGTCAATACGGTTTTTTGCTTTTTGGATTCAAGTGCATGATTTGCCATTAGGTTTGTTTTCCGAGGCTATGGAAAAACAACTCGAAGATTTTGTAGGAAAATTTTTGGAGTATGACACAAAAAGCCTGAGTAAGGGCTTACGTAATTTCATGCAGATTCGTGTACTATTGGATGTGAGAAAGCCATTGAAATGAAGAAAACAAATTATAAGTGTGGAGGGTATTTGCACTTACGTGACGTTTAAATATGAGCATTTGACTCTTTTTTGTGTCTTTTGTGGATGATTAGGACATAGCGACTCCTTTTACCAAATTAGAATGTCAAGAGAAAAGGATATGGTAGAAATGAGGTGGGATCTATCTCTACGAGCACAGTCAAGGAGAGCGGCAGCTATGAATAGTGTTTGGTTAAGAGAGGATGTTGAAATGGAGTCGAATGGGGTTAGTATGGGAAGAGTATCCGCAAGTAGAGGGAGACAGGGATCATGATTGAAAATAGATCCTATATTAGGGATAAACTTAGATGGGGATGATAGGGAGAATCTTGGTTTCAATGGTAATTTGGTGAAAGTGGGGGATCAAGTTGATATGGATTATGATGAGGAAAAAAGTCTAATGGTCAGAGGGGAGGGGAAGAAGCGACAAAGGCAAGAGATTGAGAAACAAAAGTTATCTCAAGTGATGGATTTAGTAAAGGGTAGGGAGGATCATTTAGTAGGTAGGACTCTTTTTATATTGGCGGCTGCCAAGGGGCATGTTGACCGACCGCAATAAAAATATTTTGTTGGAATATTTGTGGTTTGGGGAGGCCACGGGCAATCAAGAGACTTCGGCATATGCTGAAGATGTATAATCCCTAAATTGTCTTCTTGAATGAGACAAAATTAAATTCAAGAAGAATGGAAGAGGTGCATAGGAGGTGCAGATTTTTCAATGGGATTGATGTTAATGCTGAAGGGTCTAGAGGTAGGTTGAGTCTTGCTTGGAAGGGGATTCTACGATCACTTGAGGAGATTCTTAAAGAATCATATCGATATCGAGGTTGTGGAGGGTTTGGAAAGGAACAAGTGGAAATTTATAGGGTTTTATAAGGCCCTAGATGTACGTAGAAAAGAAGATACATAGAATTTGTTAAGGAGTCTAGGCCAATCACATAATCTTCCTTGGTTAGTGGGAGGTGACTTTAATGAAATTTATACTCTTCCGAGAAGAAAGGAGGTTTGCCTAGGGAGGAAAGACATATTGAGGCCTTTAGAGAAGTTCTTTGTGATTGCCAACTCACAGACATAAGGTTTTCTAGTTTTTGGTTTACATGGGAGAAGGGCAATCTCCCAGAAACCAATATTAGGGAATGACTTAATAGGGAGTAGCAAATAAAGGTTGGATGATAATGTTCTTGAATACAATGGTTCTTCATCTTCCCACTCTTTTTCTAACCACTGTCCTTTACTTATTCAGTTAGAACAGGAAGGATATGATGTTCGTTTAAGATGTTTTTGGTTTGAGGCATAGTGGGTGTTGGAGGAGACTTTCTAATATGAGGTGAATGATCTTTGGGGGGAGAGCGATGATAATATTCTCATTAAACTTGAGAAGGTTAAAGCTGGATTGGGCAAATAGGTGAAAGACATTAAACGAAAAAAGGCTAGGGTTAAGAAGGAGTTGACAAGGAAAATAGAACTCCTACTAGAAGGGAAAAGAGATGATAATAACATCATGGATATGATCGATGCGAAAATTCAGTTAAGCTTAGAGTTTGATAAGGATGAGCTCTTTTGGGAACATAAAGCAAGAGCAAATTGGCTGAGATTTGGGGATAAGAACACAACATTCTTTCATAATTTTGCCTCCCAAAGATGGAGAATGAATCGGATAGGAAGCCTTCATAGGGGAGATAGACAGGTAATGAGAGGTGAGTCTGAAATGGAGAATATTGCTAGAAATTATTTTGAAGCTCTTTTTGAATCAAAGGGAATAGGAGATACTATTCATATTATATCTAGGGTTAAAAGGTGCATCTCTAATGACGATAATGCTTAGTTGACGAAAAAGTACACAGATAAAGAGGTTGTAAAGGCTCTGAACAGTATGGGGCCAACAAAGGCCTCAAGTGATAATGGTTTCCAAGCTTTTTTTATAAAAAAATGTTGGTACATTGTTGGGAGAGACGTGACTTTTCATTGCTTGGCAGATCTAAATAAAGGTAAAACCTTAGTTCCATTAAATGTTACAAATATTGTGTTTATCCCAAAAATCTCTAATCTAACGAACATAATGAATTTTAGGCTAATTAGTTTGTGCATGGTTCTTTATAAGGTGATTGCTAAGATGGTAGCAAATCGATTCCAAAGAGTTTTGAAGGATTGCATTGATAGGGCCCAAAGTACTTTTGTACCGAGTTCGTTGATTTCTGATAACGTCTTATTGGCATATGAGATTTTACACTCATTTCGACAAAAAAAATGTGGGGAAGAATGGCTAGATGACACTTAAGCTTGATATTAGTAAAGCCTATGATCGTGTGGAATTGGATTTTCTGAAGCTAATGATGGAACGTATGGGTTTTGCTAATGGATGGGTGCAAACCATTATGAGGTGTATTTCATCAGTTTCATACTTGGTTGTTCTAAATGGAAAAGTAGGGGAAAGGTTTACGCCGAGTAGAGAACTTCAACAAGGTGATCCTCTTAGCTTGTTTCTCTTTTTTATTTATAGCGAGGGTTTGTCTACTCTTATGAGATTAACTTTAGATGAAGAACTAGTCAAGGGTGCTAGGACAAGTAGAAGAGGTCCATAGATTACACATCTTTTATTTGCTGATCATTATGTTCTTTTTGGTGGGGCTACTGAGAGAGGCACTATTGCTTTGAAATAGATATTAGAAGAGTACGAAGTTTGTTCTAGCCAATGTATCAACTATGATAATTTTACGGTATTTTTTAGTCCGAGCGCTTCTATAGGGGATAAGATTTAGGTTTCAACCTTATTGGGAGTTCGCTCGTCTAATGAAATAGAAAGGTACTTGGGACTTCCAAATATGGTGGGACAACGGAAAAAGGCTGATTTTCAAACTTTGAAAGATCGAGTCAAACAAAGAGTGGATAGTTGGAATACTTGGCTCTTATTGTAAGGCGGTAAGGAAGTTTTCATAAAGTAGTTTTGCAAGCAGTTCCAACTTATAGCATGTCATGTTTCTTAGTGCCTAAATCATTGTGTAGTGAACTGGAAGGTATAATTACTCGGTTTTGATGGCAGAAAAGCCATGGTAGGAAAGGTATTCATTTGTGTCAATGGGTTAGATTGTGTAAGTTGAAAGAGAATGGCGGTTTGGGTTTTCATTGCTTAAATTTATTTAACATTGTTTTATTAGCCAAGTAGGGTTAGCTTCTTATTAGTAACCCGAATTCATTATTAAGTCAGGTATTAAAAGCTAAATATTACCCATAGTGCAATTTCATGGAGGTAAGGGGGAATCTACCTTCATATACCTGACTCAACATTTGGGCAACGAGAGGTTTGTTGAAAGATGGTCTTGGTTGGCGAGTTGGAAAAGGAGACCAAATTTCTATCCGCAAGGATGCTTGGTTAGTTAGGGATAAAAATTACAAGGTTTATGGGACCGATTACAAACAATAATTTACCAAAGGTATCAAAATTAATCAACCATTCAAGTAGGAGTTGGAAGGTGGATTTAGTACGTAATACCTTTGAGGGAAGCGTTGTAGATAAAATCTTGTGGATTCCATTGGTCGAATTGGAGCATGAAGACATGGTAGTGTGGAAAGGTGAGCCTTTAGGAGTCTTCTCGGTAAGAAGTGCTTATAAATTTCTCTTTGATAGTAGTCGGGATTTATAAAGTACAAATCTTCTAAATACCACAAAGCTTTTTATGGAAAATTATAGAATTTGAATCTAAATACAAAGTAGAAAATTACACTTTGGAGAATTTTCTGGAACTACTTGCCTACACTAATTAATTTGTACAATAGAAGAATTGGAGTAAATATTGTTTGTCCTAGTTGTAGAGGAGGTCTAGAAACGGTTGATCATGTGCTTTGGGACTGTTTTGTTTCAAAAGATATGTGGACAAGGCTCAATCTTTTATGGGTATTATCACAATCATAGTTAAATATCAAAGATTGGCTTACTTGGATTTTCTAGAATGGCTTGAATGAAGTGTGTAGAAAAATTTGTTGCGCAATGTGGGTTACTTGGAATGAGAGGAATAAAACACTTCATAAGGGTATTACAAATTCTGGTCGATAAGCAGCAAAAGTAGTTGGTAAATATCTAATGGAATTGAAAGAGTTAGGGGTTCGGGTACTTACCAAGAAATGCACAATTCCATAATGGATACTTTCGATTGATCCTTTTGTGCGCATTAATTTCGATGCTACTTTTGACTCTAAAGAATACAGATCGGGGATAGGTTTAGTTGCTAGGAACGCCAGAGGGGATATTTTAGCCTCTAGAACAGTACTGCATGGTAATATAGCGTCATCATTTGCGACGGAAGCCCTTGTGTGCTCTCAAACAGTGGCTTTGGGAAGGAGATTTTGGGTAAATATAGTGGAGATTGAAGGTGACTCATTAGCAGTCATCAAGAAATACAACTCAATAGAGATAAATCGGAAATAGGGAACATAATCAGAGATATTCAACACAACAAGTCAGGGTTCAACGAAGTGTGATTTAAATATCTATCTAGAACAATCAACAGATTGGTGCACAGTATTACAACAGAAAGTTTAAAAAGAGGAATGGAAATGTACATGAAAGGGGCAATTCTGTTCTTCGTTGAAATGTCGAATGGACGGGAGATTCAATAGGAGTATGAGCCAGACTGATTTCGGGTGAGGGCTTTTCAATGGAGAGAGTGTAGATGTATGAATCAAAGGGAAGAGGACTGTACTCTACTAGAATGGGAACCGTCAAATTAGAAATGAAGCTTTCTAGATGGAAAAAGTTATGATAGGCTTTCAATGTCAAGTTGGATAACTTTTTTATTTTGTTGTTTTCAAAGTTTCTTTTTCTGTTTTTAACTTTTTCTTTTGTTTGTTTTTCGGTGTGGGCCGAACTGACAATATGATTTAGTTCTTTTGTTTTGGTTTTGGTTGTTTGTTAATAAATATACAGCCCGATTTTAAGTAAAAAAATTCATTCTTTGAATTGATATGTTGATCGATTCTCAATCCAATCTTATTCAAACATCCTTAATTTTAATATAAAAAGACTAATGGGAAATAAATCAAAATAATGAATTAAATTTTTATAAAAGTTTTCATCCCATTGATTACTCAATGATTAAAAAATCAATTCATAATTTTCATTAATGGAAAATGTTGTTGATCAATTAATAGTTAATAGTCACTATTATGAAAAAAAGAAGCCATAAAAAACTAACACATGACATGCAAGTTAGTATTTTAAAAAAAATTAAAAAAAATTATTTAATTTTCATAAAAAATCAGATCCATAATAAATCTAGAAAAATAGATGTCCAAATTCATTTAAATCTAAACACTCATTTGTCTAAGTTCATTTTAGGCTAACACAAAACAATAAAAATTAGTAATAATTATTTAAAAAAATTTAAAAATTAAATATATAACAACAATGGATGAATTTGGCTTCACAACTACATATAAAACAACATCGATTAAGCCTTAACTCAATTGACAGTGTTACTATTGTAACAGTTAAGAGGACGTGGGTTCTAGCACGCTTAAGTACGTATTTTCCTCCGATTTAAAGGTTTAGGGGTGTGACGGGTAAATGGTTATATATATGTAGATAAAACATTAGGTGATAAAAATAGGAAACAAGAGTTTCTCTCTCTTTATACATATACAAAAATATAGTGGAAAAATATTTTTCCTATTTAAAATATAATTTACGAATATATTTAAAGTAAACTACAAAAATAGTCATTTATGTATGATTTAAATTAAGCTCAGATCACTAAACTTTAATTTATTATGTTTTGGTCATTGAACTTTAATTTATTCGTTTTGATCATTGGACTTTAATTTATTACGTTTTGGTCATTAAACTTTAATTTATTATATTTTGATCACTAATGTTATCGATTTATTATGTTTTGATCATAGTGTTGTTACACAAGGTTAGTGATGTTATGAAAGTCTAACGTGACACAAATTATACTATCAAAAGTTGAAGTGTCATCCACGTCATTGTAACATAATTTATACATTTTTAGGGTAAAGTACACCAACAGTCACTCAACTTTGATCTCAATAACAAAATAGTCACTCAACTTTTAAAAAATAACAAATCAATCCTAGTAACCATTTTCTATTATAGAAGGAACAAAAAAGTGATATGCCATTTAATCGGCCATGTTGGAGTCCTTGTTATCATTTAACTAGCCATGTTAGAGGGTTTGTTGTCATTTAAACAACCATTTTAAGAACCCTAGATGGGTAGTAGAAGAAGCAGACGAAGAAGAAGAAGAAGAAGAAGAAGAAGAAGAAGAAGAAGAAGAAGAAGAAGAAGAAGAAGAAGAAGAAGAAGAAGAAGAAGAAGAAGAAGAAAAGCCAATTTGCTGATATGAAAGGCCATTCAATTAAACCAAGAAGGTGCAAAAAAGAAAAAAATAGTACTAATTACTAATCATTATGTTAGCTCGGAAAGATAAACTCGAGAACACCGATAGGGAAGTTGAATAGGCTTTTGAGATACTGTGGTGGAAGCAATAAAAACAGTGCAACAAAGAACACAAATATTTATGGTGTTTTGGCCCCAATTGCCTACTCCACTACCTTAGCTTACCACAACTAAACATTTTTCCAAATTCACTAATTTGGAAACATTTGAGGACAAGGTTTAACAGTACAATTTCTCCTAAGATTTATGCCCCAAAATCTTAAGATACAACTCCCCTAAGGTTTCTACCCAAACCTTAAGAATTAACCCCCTCTCAAAGAGAAACAAATAAGCAAACAAAAAAACAATGCTTACAAGATTAGGATGTTTGCCAATTAAGCATAAATACAAAGAAGAACACTTAAGCTAAATGAATACAATGAAAGCTCATAAGTGTTTACAATAAAAAGGTATGAAATAGTTAAGCTCTAGGTTGTTTTGATTGATCTTTAAGCTTGCACATATCTCTTGTCGTTGCGAAACATTTAGAAGATGGTATTTATATCCTCTAATTGATTTCCAACCGTTGTGATTGTTGTAGAAGTAAATATAGTTGTTGGGGATGAAATACCATGTCATTAACTTCACCTGCATCAACGAGTATCGATACCTACTAAAAGGGTATCGTGTTTTTTTGTAATTAATGCTGATTTTAGTGACCGTTGGAGTAGGAATATCGATGCCTTAAGAAAAGTATCGATACTGGATTGATACCTATCAGGTTTTGAAAATAGCAGAATGTCAATTTGGTATCGATATCTTGTAAAATACCGATACTACTTTTTGTCTTGGAGCAATTCTAACTTGTTTGAAAATGATTAAAACATATTTGAAAATATTTGACTCAATTAAAACCATTTTGAATTGATTTTATGAAATTGCTCAACTTTACTTTTATTCAAAAACACTTTAGTTTGTTATATCAAAACATATTATCCAATGAGGCTTAGTTTAACACATTAGAGATTGAAGAACAAAGAGGAGAATTTACATCTATACAACCAACAAGACTGTCATTTTGTACACCAAAATAATTTGTTAAAAATATGTAAGAAATGTAACAGCCCGATTTAGGGCCTAGTCAGAACAATGGTCTCGAGACCACAAATCTAAAGTTAGGAAATTTATTTTATTACAATTATTAGGTTATAACATGATTATATTAGTGTATGAAAAAAATTGGTGAGTTAATTTTGATGTTTGTGAGCCTGATTGCGAAAAAAGACTAAATCGCATAAAAGGTAAAAGTTACATTTTAGTACCCAAATGTGCCAAATAACAAAAGAATTAAAATTGGGGGTCTTTAAAGGGCAACTAGACCCTTTTTAGAGTGCTTGGCCTGCCATAGAGCCAAAAGGGGGACAAAATTTTTGTGTTTGGTATGTTAGGTGGCTTATTTGGACTAAAATAAAAGAAAAAATGATATCATCTTCTTCCCATTTCTTTCCCCACAAAAAATATTAGCAAAAGAGGGGTTTTTGAAGCTTTGAAATTTTAGAAATTTATCACATCAATAAGTAAGTGATTTCCATGTCCTTTGTTGATGATTTTTACATTTTTGAGACCCTTGAAGCATGAGCTTTCAAATAAGGAGTATATTTTGCAAAATGATTAAGAGTTTAGAGTTTTTACATGAATGGATTTATGATAGTTTCTGAGTTTTTATAAAAGAATATGAGTCCTAGTTGTGTTATAAACAACTTTTGTGAAAGGTGTTAGCATGAAAACACCTAAAGGGGCTATTATGCATAGGTTGTAAAATAGTTGATAAATATGTGAAATAGTGAGAATTTGAAGTTTTTATAAGATTAAATAGGGGACTGATAGGCTTAAAATAAGAGAAAATTCAATAAAAATTGATTTTCAAGCATAGGGGTAACTTGGTCATTTTGTCAAAGTTTAGGGGCAAAATGGTCATTTTACCAAAGACATGAATTTTGGATTGCTTAATTTTGTATAGTGACTAAATGAGTACATTTTCCTATTATAGATCAAGACTTACCAAATTCAAACCTAGATCGAGGGAAAGCCAAGCAAATCGACTAAACCGACCAGTCGAGTACATTTTGTAATCTGAGGTAAGTTGTATGTAAGTAATACAACTAAATTGTTAATGCATGTATTTAAGCTGTCATTGAGCTAATATAGCATGAATTACTAGATTGTGAACTGTGAATGCATATTAATAATTGAGATAGTAGAAAAATCTCATTGAAACCCTAGGAAACAAACCAGATATTCTAGCCATTACATTTGGGTTATTTGATAGCCAGTGTAAGACATGTCTGGGACATGCATCGGCCACATTATGAGAGCCAGTGTAAGACCATGTTTGGGACATGGCATCGGCATTGAAACGAGTGCTAGTGTAAGGCATGTCTGGGACATGCATCGGCTAAGAGTTGTGTTAGTGTAAGACCATGTCTGGGACATGGCATCAGCACGTATATACGAGAGCTAGTGTAAGACCATGTCTGGGACATGGCCTCGACCTTGAAGATGATAGCCAGTGTAAGACCATGTCTGGGACATGGCATCAGAAACTTACCCCACGTTTAAGGATTATAGAATATCTGGTAATATTCTGAAGGGTTCAACCTTAAAAGTTATGAAAGCGAGTTAATAAGGAAAGCATAATAATGTTGTGAGTAGTACAGGTACCTATTTGGCATGAATGAGTAATGAGCTCAATATAGAAAATGTGATTTGATTAGACGGTAATGAGTAAGTCAAGCTTATGCTTACCCTTGTGCTACGAGTGCGATGATTAGTGAAGAAATTGTTGTTGTATATTTATTTATATGCAACTTACTAAGCTTTTATTCTTACTCTCTCTTTCTTTCCATTTTCTTATAGTGCCGCCTAATTAGCTTAAGGATTACCGGAAGTCAGAAATATTGATCACACTATCAGCCGTAATACTCGGTATAGTAGGATTTATATTTTTTATTATGGCATGTATAGGACTAGACCTTATTATTTTGTGTCTTTGAGAATTGGCCAAATGTGTTGGCTTGGAATAGATTCCACACTTTACATTAAGCCTTGAACGAAGATAACATTCATTTTGAGTCTATAATAGATGCATCTTCATGGTTAAATGAATGTCTATCATGCTTGATTTGGTATAGGTTGGTATTGTCATGAAAATAGGCATACTAGGGTGGCAATGAGGCTTGGTAAATAGCCTCATATTATCCATACGGGTAGACACACGGGCGTGTGTCTAGGCTGTGTGTGACACACGGGCAGCCCCATAGGCGTGTGAGAAGGCCGTGTGTCCCCTGCACTTAGAAATTTCAAATCAGAATGCATGGTAATGGTCAGACGGGCAGAGACACGACCGTGTGTCTCAGTCGTGTGGAAGGGCATGGCCTAATACACGAGCGTGTACCATGGTCATGTGATGCTAATGTCAGAAATAAAATACCTAGGTTTTTGCACACGGGCTACGTCACGGGCGTGTCATGGCCGTGTGAAAGGACACAGGCAAAGGACACGGGCGTGTGTCAGGCTGTGTGAAGTCTGCACTTGTTTCATGAAAAAAATTGTGGAATCAACTTGGCATCACAGGTACGGGACACGGGCGTGCCCCTAGCACACGGGCGTGTGCCTCAAACCCACACGGGCGTATAGAACCTTAAAGCATGAAATTTTTTGAGTTTTTCTTGAGCCATCGGTTCCAAACCACCTTGAATGTATGTTTTGGACCCCATAAGCTTTATTAATGGACAAATTGAATATGAAATGCAAAGTTTTAAATTGATCAAAATTTTATGGTCCAATTTCCTAAGATTGGTTGAGTTTAAGTTCGATAGCACCTCAAACCCTGTTTCGACATTGGATACAGGCGAGGGGTGTTTCATTTAGTGGTATCAGAGTTATAGTTTAGTCGATTCTGGGACTAACCTAGCGAGAGTACGAGTCTAGCTATACATGCCATAGTTGTACATTGATAGTGTGACGAATTCTGACGATTATAAATTATGTTTTCATATAGTAAATGGATCCTGGTAGAACCACTACGGATGACGTGAAAAGTAATGCATCGGCTCCCGCCGAGGGGACCGTGCCAGTAGAGAGCGAATCCGTGAGTACGGGTCAAGGCGGATGGGCTAGAGAAGTCTACCTCCGAATGATGGATACTTGGTATTCGGAGTTTCGTGCGAACCCGAACACTCCACCTCCCCCACCTCCCCTGATTCCTCAGTATGCCCCGATAGCTCCGCAAGGTGCGGACATGTTTAGAAGAGAGAAATCTCCGGTAAATAAGATTCGAAAACAAAGGGCCGAGGAATTCCGGGCTAGATTAGATGATGACCCAGAGAAGGCAGAGTTTTGGTTAGAAAATACCATAAGGGTGTTCGATGAATTATAATGCACACTTGAGGAGTGCGTGAAGTGTGCAACGTCACTTCTACGGGATTCAACATATCAATGGTAGAATACTCTCGTGCCCGTGGCATCGAGAGAAAGAGTAACTTGAGAATTTTTCCAAGAAGAATTCAGAAAGATGTACATTAGCTAGAGGTTTATGGACCAGAAAATGAAAGAATTTTTAGAGTTGAAACAGGGAAATAAGACTGTGACGGAGTATGAACGTGAGTTTATGAAACTCAGCAAGTATGCGCGGGAATGCGTATCCTCTGAATCTACAATGTGTAATAGATTTGAAGATGTCTCAATGAAGATATTCAAGTGTTTGTGGGCATCTTAGAAATAAAAGAATTTGTGGTGCTCGTTGAGAGAGCATGCGAGGCAGAAAAGCTGGTAAAAGAGAGGAGGAAAGCGGCCTCTGAGTCACGAGATTTGAAGAAAAGACAGATGGGGAAAGCACATCAGTCATCATCTAAGAGATCAAAAGAACTTACTACCCGATCGAATGCTTCAGTGGGGTATTCGAGAAAAAACAAGAGTCAACATAATATGACATCTAAAGCCCAGGCTACTTCGGTCACTAGTGTTGGTAGTGATCAGCCAAATAGGCAAGAGTGTCCACAATGTGGGAGATGTCACTTAGGCGAATGCTGAGTAAACGAGAGGGGCTATTTCAAGTGTAGGTCACTTGACCACTTTATTTGTAATTGTCCTGAGATGGATGACAGAAGGAGAAAACAAGATATGAAAGCAAGTAGTGCTCCCTTGAGGAGTAGGCCACAAAAGAACCCCGGGAGTGGGACTAGTGGTAGAGGCGCGCCAAGAGATGCCACGGTGAGGTCTAAAGGCAGAGCGCCAATGAAAACCTATGCTATACGTGCCCGGGAAGAGGTAGAGTCTCCCTATGTGATCACGGGTACCTTTTCTATCTATGATATAACTATTGTTGCTTTAATTTACTTGGGATCTACCCACTCTTACATTTGTATGGAATTAATACCTCGTATAAATATGTTAGTAGAGTCCACTAAGCTTGTAATAAAAGTGTCCAACCCGTTAGGCAAGCATGTACTAGTGGACCAAGTATTTAGGAATTGTCCTTTGATGATCGGAGGCTACTGTTTTCCGGCCAACTTGATGTTGCTGCCATTTAATGAATTCGATGTAATTCTTGGGATGGATTGGTTGACCTCCCATGGAGTTGTAGTAGACTGTGGAAGAAAAGTTATTTGGTTAAGATGTGAAAATGGGGATGTTCTTCGAGTTGGACCATATGAGTCAAAAAATCCGCATGTAGTAATATCGTAATTGACTGCTAAGAAATATTTGAAAAAGAAGTATGAGGCTTATTTAGCTTTTGTGTTGAATACTCAAGAGTCAGAGTTAAAGATTGAATCAGTGCTAGTAGTCTGCGAGTTCACAGACGTGTTTTCAGAGGAATTACCTAGATTACCTCCAGTGAGAGAAGTCGAGTTTGAAATTGAATTGGTTCCTGGTATGACACCTATCTCGATCACTCCGTATAGGATGGCTCCAACGGAGCTGAAAGAGTTGAAAGCACAGTTGCAAGATCTAACAAACAAAGGCTTTGCAAGACCGAGCTATTCTCCGTGGAGTGCTCCGGTACTTTTTGTGAAGAAGAAAGATGGGTCAATGAGGCTATGCATCGACTATAGACAACTCAACAAGGTGACAGTGAAAAATAAGTATCCTTTGCCAAGGATTGATGATTTGTTCGATCAGTTAAAAGGAGCCACCGTGTTTTCTAAGATTGACCTGAGGTCTGGCTACTATCAGCTAAGGGTTAAAGAGAAAGATGTGCCGAAAATTGCATTTTGGACAAGATACGGGCTTATGAGTTCCTCGTCATGCCTTTTGGCTTGACTAACGCCCCAGCAATTTTTATGGATATGATGAAACGCATTTTCAGGCCGTATTTGGATGAGTTTGTCGTTGTCTTCATTGATGACATATTAATTTACTCGCGTGATGAGGGTAAGCACGCTGAGCATCTGAGGGTTGTATTACAAATCTTGAGAGACAAACGATGAAGAGTGAATTTTGGCTTAAAGAGGTCGGGTTTTTAGGACATATTGTGTTGGGAGACAGAATTCGAGTTGATCCAAATAAGATCTTCGCTATTGTGGAATAGAAATCACCGAGGAATGTAATAGAAGTTCGAAGCTTTTTAGGTTTGGTCGGATACTACATACGGTTTGTAAATGGATTTTCTATGATAGCCACCCCGATGACTAGGCTGCTACAAAAAGACGTCAAGTTTGAATGGACGGAAAAGTGTCAGCAAAGTTTTGAGAGATTAAAGGCTTTGTTAACGGAAGCCCCAGTGTTGGTGCAACCAAAGTCGGGTAAGGAGTTTGTGATTTTTAGTGACGCCTCTTTAAATGGTTTAGGGTGTGTGCTCATGCAAGAAGGCAAGGTTATAGCCTATGCCTCGAGACAACTAAAACCACACGAGAGAAATTATTCGACCCATGATTTGGAGCTAGCAGCGGTAGTGTTTACCCTGAAGATTTGGAGGCACCATTTGTATGGAGAGAAATGTCGAGTATTCACTGACCATAAGAGCTTAAAGTACTTGATGACTCAAAAGGAGTTGAATTTTAAGGCAACGCTGATGGTTAGAGCTGTTAAAAGATTATGAATTAATTATCGAATACCATCCAAGAAAGGCGAATGTAGTCGTTGACGCATTGAGTAGGAAGTTGTTGTTTGCCTTACGAGCCTTGATTACTCAGTTGACTGTAGCTAATGATGGTTCGATTCTAGCCGAGTTGAGAGCTAGATTGACCTTTCTTCAAGAGATCCGAGAAGCTTAGAAAGGTGATGAGAAATTGCAAGCAAAAAGAATTTAGTGTAAGTCATAAATTGAATTAGATTTTCGCATCAGTACCGATGGATGTTTAATGTTCAAAGACAGAGTTTGTGTACCCAAAGACAATGAACTTATTTAGAAGCTTCTGAGTGAGGCATATGGTGGTTGTTTATTCGTTCACCCAGGTAGTGCGAAAATGTACAACGACCTTAAGAAAATGTATTAGTGGTCGAGTATGAAAGGAGACATTTTCGAGTTTGTTTCTAAGTGCCTAGTGTGTCAGTAAGTAAAGGCTGAACATCAAGTACCTTCGGGTTTACTTCAGCCTGTTATGGTCCCCGAGTGGAAATGGGATCGTATCACTATGGACTTCATAACCAGTTTGCCAGTAACCCCAAAAAAGAAAGATGCAGTATGAGTTATTGTTGACAGACTAACTAAGTCAACACATTTTCTACTAGTGCGTACCGACTACTCCCTTGAGAAATTAGCTGACTTATATATTTCCGAGATTGTGAGACTTCATGGTGTGCCATTATCGATTGTGTCAGATAGAGATCCGAGGTTTACCTCAAGGTTTTGGAAAAAGTTAGAAGAGGCTTTGGGAACCAAGTTGAGTTTCAGCACGACATTTCATCCGCAAACTGACGGATAGTCAGAAAGAGTGATACAGATCTTAAAGGACATGTTGAGATGTTGTGTTCTTGAATTTCAAGGAAGTTGGGAAAAATACTTACCATTAGTTGAATTTGCCTACAACAACAGCTATCAGTCGAGTCTAAAAATGGCGCCTTATGAGGCCTTGTACAGACGAAAGTGTCGAACCCCCTTATATTGGACTGAGCTCAAAGAAAATCAAATTCACGGGGTCGATTTGGTTAAAGAGGCTGAGGGGAAAGTTAAAGTGATTCGTGACTGCCTGAGAGCTGCCTCGGATAGACAAAAATCCTACACGGATTTGAGACGGAAAGAAATTAAGTTTGAAATCAGCGATAAAGTATTTTTGAAAGTTTCTCCATGGAGGAAAGTCCTCAGATTTGGAAAAAGGGGCAAGTTGAGTCCTCGTTTCATAGGACCTTATGAGGTTATCGAAAGAGTAGGGCATGTTACCTACCGTTTGGATTTGCTGCTAGAGTTAGAAAAGATTCATGATGAGATTCATATGTCAATGTTACGCAGGTACAGATCAGACCCTTCGCATGTAATTACGCCAACTGAAGTAGAGATTCTTCTGAATATGACTTATGATGAGGAGCCGATTAAGATTTTGACTCGAGAGGTCAAATAGTTAAGAAATAAGAATATACCACTTGTAAAGGTTTTGTGGCATAGACATGGGGTCGAGGAAGCCACATGGAAACCCGAGGAGTCTCTGAGAGAGCAGTATTCGAACTTACTCACCGATAAGATTTTTGAGGACGAAAATCCTTAAAAGGTGGAGAAATGTAACAACCCGATTTAGGGCCTAGTTAGAACAGTGGTCTCGGGACCACAAATCTGAAGTTAAAGAAATTATTTTATTACAATTATGAGGTTATAACATGATTATATTAGTGTATGAAAAAATTTGGTGAGTTAATTTTGATGCTTGTGAGCCAGATTGTGAAAAATGACTAAATCGCATAAAAGGCAAAAGTTACATTTTAGTACCCAAATGTGCCAAATAACAAAAGAATTAAAATTTGAGGTCTTTAAAGGGCAACTAGACCCTTTTTAGAGTGCTTGGCCGGCCATAGAGTCAAAAAGGGGACAAAATTTTTGTGTTTGGTATGTTAGGTGGCTTATTTGGACTAAAATAAAAGAAAAAAATGATATCATCTTCTTCCCATTTCTTTCCCCACCAAATATATCAGCAAAAGAGGGGTTTTTGAAGCTTTGAAATTTTAGCAATTTATCACCTCAATAAGTAAGTGATTTTCATGTCCTTTGTTGATGATTTTTACATTTTTGAGACTCTTGAAGCATGAGCTTTCAAATGAGGGGTATATTTGGCAAAATGATTAAGAGCTTAGAGTTTTGTCATGAATGGATTTATGATAGTTGCTGAGTGTTTATGGAAGAATATGAGTCCTAGTTGTGTTATAAATAACTTTGGTGAAAGGTGTTAACATGAAAACACCTAAAGGGGCTATTATGCATAAGTTGTAAAATAGTTGATAAATATGTGAAATAGTGTGAATTTGAAGTTGCTATAAGAGTAAATAGGGGTCAGATAAGCCTAAAATAAGAGGAAATTCAATAAAAATTGATTTTCGAGCATAGAGGTAAATTGGTCATTTTGTCAAAGTCTAGGGACAAAATGATCATTTTTTACCAAAGACATGAATTTTGGATTGCTTAATTTTTTTAGTGACTAAATGAGTACCTTTTCCTATTATAGATCAAGACTTACCAAATTCAAACCTAGATCAAGGGAAAGCCAAACAAATCGACTAAACCGACCAGTCGAGTACATTTTGTAATTTGAGGTAAGTTGTATGTAAGTAATACAACTAAATTGTTAATGCATGTATTTAAGCTGTCATTGAGTTGATATAGCATGAATTGCTAGATTGTAAGCTGTGAATGCATATTAATAATTGAGATAGTAGAAAAATCCTATTGAAACCCTAGACCGGATATTCGAGCCATTACATTTGGGTTATTTGATAGCCAGTAGAAGACATGTCTGGGACATGCATCGGCCTCGATGATAATAGCCAGTGTAAGACATGTTTGGGACATGCATCGGCTAAGAGTTGTGTTAGTGTAAGACCATGTCTGGGGCATGGCATCAACACGTATATACGAGAGTTATTGTAAGACCATGTCTGGGACATGGCCTTGGCCTCGAAGATGATAGCCAATGTAAGACCATGTCTGGGACATGACATCGGCAACTTACCCCACGTTTGAGGCTTATAGAATATCCGGTAATATTCCGAAGGGTTCAACCTTAAAAGTTATGAAAGTGAGTTAATAAAGAAAGCATAATAATGTTGTGAGTGGTACAGGTACCTATTTGGTATGAATGAGTAATGAGCTCAATATAGAAAATGTGACTTGATTAGACGGTAATGAGTAAGTCAAGCTTATGCTTACCCTTGTGCTACGAGTACGATGATTAGTGGAGAAATTGTTGTTGTATATTTATTTATATGCAACTTACTAAGCTTTTATGCTTACTCTCTCTTTCTTTCCATTTTCTTACAGTGCCGCCTAATTAGCTTAAGGATCACCGGAAGTCAGAAATATCGATCACACTATCAGCCGTAATACTCGGTATAGTAGGATTTATATTTTTTATTATGGCATGTATAGGACTAGACCTTATTATTTTGTGTCTTTAAGAATTGGCCAAATGTGTTGGCTTGGAATAGATTCCACACTTTACATTAAGCCTTAAATAAGGATAACATTCATTTTGAGTCTATAATAGATGCATCTTCATGGTTAAATAAATGTCTATCATGCTTGATTTGGTATTGGTTGGTATTGTCATGAAAATAGGCATACTAGTTTGGCAATGAGGCTTTACAAATAGCCTTATATTGTCCATACGGGTAGACACACGGGCGTGTGTCTAGGCCATGTGTGACACACGGACGGCCCCATGGGCGTGTGTGAAGGCCGTGTGTCCCCTGCATTTAGAAATTTTAAGTCAGAATGCATGGTAATGGTCATACGGGTAGAGACACGGCCGTGTGTCTCAACCGTGTGGAAGGGCACGACCTAGTACAAGGGCGTGTACCATGGTCATGTGATGCTGATGTCAGAAATAGAATACCCAGGTTTTTGCATACGGGCTACACCACGGGCGTGTCGTGGCCGTGTGAAAGGACACGGGCAAAGGACACGGGCGTGTGTCTAGGCCGTGTGAAGTCTGCACTTGTTTCATGAAAAAAATTGTGGAATCAACTTGGCCGCACGGGTACGGGACACGGGCGTGTCCCTAGCACACGGACGTGTGCCCCATACCCACGCGAGCGTGTGGAGCCTTAAAGCATGAAATTCTCCGAGTTTTTCTTGAGCCATCGGTTTGGTCCCGAACCACCTTGAATGTATATTTTGGGCTTCGTAAGTTCTATTAAGGGACAAATTGAATATAAAATGAAAAGTTTTAAATTGATCAAAATTTTATGGTCCGATTTCTTAAGATTGGTTGAGTTTAAGTTTGGTAGCGGCTCAAATACTGTTTCGGCGTTGGATACGGGCGAGGGGTGTTACAAGAAAAGTCAAGACGCATAAACAGAGAGTAAAAAAAAATAAAGGCAACTAATTAAAACCCATGAAAGGAAAAAGAAGAGCTTACAGAGATGAGATAAATCAAAAGAAAATCTAAAGAAGTGAGGACCAATATGAAGGCACAAGAAAGAACAGAAAGTAAAAGGAAAGAGAGAAGTTTAGGCCTTTTTCTCTTGTAATAACCAGGGTTCGTCCACTCGAAAAAAAGGGTCCTTGCCTTTTCATCTCCACCCTTTTTCAACTAATTGTAACAACTCAACCCAAAAACAGAGAGAGGAAATCTATAAAAGCCCCAATTCCCAATAGGGATCTAGAAATCGTTAAGAAAATCTATAAAATTGATGTTGATTCACAAGCGAAGCATTGTTAAAGAAATCTATAAAATCATTAAAGAAATTTATAGATCGATTACTATTCTTCATCGGGTTAAATGATGGGAAGTTGGGAGGGGGTGAATAAACGATGAGGAAGGAAAAGTTTGGATCTCTAATGGTTTTTCTTGTTTCAGCATCTCCATTTTTTCTCTACTTTTTCTTCTTCTCATCTTCTTATTCTTCTCATCTTCTTATTCTTCTTCTCTTCTTCTCCTTCTCCTTCTTCTTTTTCTTCTTTTTCTTCTTCTTCTTCTTCTTCTTCTTCTTCTTCTTCTTCTTCTTCTACTGTTTTTTTTTCTTAAATTGGGTTTCCACTATGGCAAGTTAACTAACCACTTCAGTTAGTTAACTAGCCTTTTCACCTGTCCCATTAGGCCTGTAACAAAAAATATTAGTGGGTGACTGATTTGTCACTTTTCATAACATTAGTGATTGATTTGTTATTTTTTAAAAGTTAGGTGACTGTTTTGTTATTGTAATCAAAGTAGAGTGACTGGTGGTGTACTTTACCCTCAATATTATTTTTCTTTATTTTATTTTATTATATTTTTTTCTTGCTTCTCAATAATCTCACGCGTCTCCCTCTTTTCTTTTCTTTTCTCTTTCCTTTCTTTTCTCTCTTCTTTATTTTCTCTATCCTCATTCCTTTACAACCCTGGCCACCATCGTCAAACCTGCCATTGGAGCTCTAATCGGAGGCTACCAAAATGAAGATCTCTTTCTCATCTACCATTCTCTTGGTTTGGAGCTGTCAAAAACATCTAAAAAAATATCCCTAACTTTTGGACTACCCAGGCCAAGATCTCCTTCACTAGCCGTTAGATCAACCCAATTTCATTATAAGTCTCCTCCTTACCATCCTTCCAGACCATTAGGATTAGCAAGCAAGTTGCTAGAGTAGCTTCAACCTCTTATCCCAAGTCTAAGCCTTCTTTTTTCACCAATTTTCTATTCTTTTCTTACACCATTTTTCTTTATTGCAAGACTTGTCTTCGGCTCTCTATGCTTTTTTGGGACTTATTTATTGTTATTTTCTTGGGTTCTTGATTGATTTGTATATGGGTTTATTTGGTGAGGGGATAATATTGTTGGGGTTTGTCATGGATGAGGTTAGTGTAGTGGTAAAGTTGTTAGTGGATGAGATAAAGATGATGGGTAGGGATTGGTGTCATTGGATGCTTTGTTGTGAGGGAAAACTGAGAGGGGATTAATGTGGGGCTCTCATTGATAGGAGTTGGGATTGGTTGCTAAAGACGAGAGAGAAGGGTGTGAACGAAAGCATAAGAAGGAAAAAAAAGAAACAAAGGAAAAAAAAAGAATAAAAAGTTAATAATAAAATGTGTAAACTATGTGGAGATGATGTGGATGATATGTCAGTGTTTAATCAATTTGTGCCATGTCAAACTTCCGTAACATCACGAACGCCAAGTAACACTATAGTGATAAAAACTTAACAAATCAATAATACTAGAGATCAAAATTTAATAAATTAAAGTTTAGTAACCAAAATATTATTTAAACCATACATAAATAACTAATTTTATAGTTTACCCATATACTTATTTTATCATGATTGAGACTTAATACATATTAAGCTAAAGCCTAAAGGTTAAAAGGTAAAAACTATATTTAAGGAAAAAAAAAGTAGAAATGATAAAGGTTTTTCCCCCATATTTTAGCAAATGTATATATCTTCACTTATTGTTTTATTCTACAATTGTCGAAGCTGTATTTATCACTTTTAGAACTTTTACTATTATACATTGGTTCAAAATGAATTTAGATAAATAGGTGTTCAGATTCAAATGAGATATTTATTTATCCAGATTTATTATGAATGTGTATTTTTATTAATTTTTAAATAATATTTTAGAATTTTTAAAAACATTATTAATATGGCATGCCACATTGACATTTTTATCACTGTAGATGACGCGTGTCAAGTTTTCATGACTTTGGTTCGCCATGTCAGCAATTGTTAACAATCAAATTAGTCGACAACAATTTTTATTAATAGAAAGAGCTAATTAATTTATTTTCAAAACTTAAAATATAAATGCCAAGTAATGAAAAAAATCTAATTTGTATAAAAAAGGAAGAGAAAAGTATAATTTAAAACTAGAAATCTTATCACACTCATATGTGCGTGGAAACCACAGATTTAAAACACAGATGTGTGTTTTAAAAATAACATACAATGAACAATGAAACATATAATTTGAAGCTAATTAATTATAATAATACATGAAATATGTACTATATTAAAATAAAAAGATTAGTTTAAATTATGACTAAAATGAAATTTAAACACATAAATGCATTTGATCAATACTAAATGCACTACAATTATTTATCATAGTTTTGTCATCAATTGTAAGTCAATTGAGTAGACTTGTGATACTAACTCAATTAACAATATTATTAATATATAAAAACCGATAGAAATAACAAATTGTGCATATTAAAATAAAAATGTATATTGGTGTGAGTTCAAATTCATTTATATGTATATTATTATTTTTTTGTTAAAACAAAAAGACTAAAATACCCTTGAATAATGTAACTTAGTTTAAATTATGGAATGACATTTTTATAATTTTTCTAACCGAGTTGATGCTTAGTTGACTCGTATCACCAACTCAATTAAGAGCTTAAAGAATAATATAGATAAAAAAGTAATGGATAATTTGAAAAAAATTAACAAAAGGAGAGGGGTAAATAGGGGAAAGAAAATATGTAGCGCTTTTAGAACAAGTCCAAATCATTAACCAATAAAAACAAGAGAAAAGAAAGGAGAGCGGGAGGCAATACCCTTTCCCTTATTTGAATAAATTTTTTTAGTCAAGAAAATAAAAATAGAGAGAGTTGAATATCTTTTCCTTTTCTACGAGTAACTCAGCTTTTAAGTACCTCAGTTTAGTAGAAAAACTAGGGAAAGGGAAGTGATGTTTAGCAAAATATCATCCTTATCCTATTAACTTTATAAGTTGTTTTAGAAGAAAGATATAATTGAAAAAAAATATTATAAATAATTGAAAAAGTACATTAACATTTCCTTAACCTTCCCTTCCCTTCCTTTCTTTTATATTTATTTACTCAAACATAACGTAAAGTGGTTTTCAAAAGGAACAATTAATTTGGTTTTCAGTTTCTAAATGTTCTTCATTGAAGGCAATTTGTGCGGACTAAGTAGAGCTTGATTTAATTTTTAAAAAGTAAAAAAAAAAAATTCAAATTCTAAATTAATCAATTTTTTTGTAATTGAGATATTATGTAATTCGTGTTATTCAAGTTTAAATGGAATTTGGTTTTTATAAATTTAATATTTCAAAGCCCGAATAACAAAATAAAATTAAGGTTTTGGCCATTATTATTATTATTATTATTTTTCTTTGCCCTTGTAAATTTTAAAAATAATAAATTTAGTTTCCTTACTTTTTTCTTAAAAAAAAATTAAATGTTGTGAAAAGTATATATCCTAAAAAAATAAAATCCAAAAAAGTCATAAAATAGAATAACATTTTTCAAAATTTCAAAAAAAAATTAAAATTATTAAAATTAAAAAACCTGAGAAATTTTGGTACTTAAAAATTAAAAAAAATTACTAATTTTTTCCAAAGTTAAAAAATAAAAAAGAAAAACCCGAAACTTCAAAGGAAATATAAAATATTTTCCAAAATATTATTAAAAATGATAGAAATAAAAATATACAATATTAAAAAATGGTCAAAAAATTCTATCTCTTGTATGTCCCTTATTTTATTTTGGAAGAAGTTTTTATATATATATATGTTGTCAAATTTTAACTTGAAATTTGATCAAATTGTTAGCAAGTATTCAGTTTGTTTTTTTTTTTTTAATTCTTTTAACTTAACTCACATAAATATATTTGACTCAAGTTTCATTTCACTCTACTTGATTCACAAAAAATTCAAATTAAGTTTAGTTGATAAAATATGACTCGTTAACTCAACTAACTTGAATTCTTTCATTCGATTCGATCAATGCCTAACCCTGCAATACGCTCTCTAAAGTAGTACTTGAATGTGATTCTTTTCAATTATTTCTTTTGAACAACTAAATGGTTACCATTTATGGTATTCATTTACAATATTATTCTTGCACTTCTTTTATCATAGTCATATACATTTTCAATAACTTAGCCACGTAACTTTTATATTGTTCCACTTGACTTTTTTCTTATTATGCATATATTAACATGATGTCAAGTTTCAATTTCACTTTCTCATTAAGCAAGCGTTTAAGCACCTTATCCAATTCACAGATCTTGCTTATTAATCCAACCTATCACTTTATTTCACACATATTAGTTGTATCCATCAACAAATCTTATTAGCATGATTTTTAAATTATTTCACTCTTAGTAAACTTAAGTAAAGACAAAATTTGGATACGCGAGATTCTGGCCAAACACACCATAGAACTAACATGCTAAAAGCACTACAAACTAAACACACTAGAGATGGATCCATAATGTACATGAGTGCTATGCTCGAAGGTATCTTCTAATCTCAATCTTCTAGTGCGCTCGCACACACACACAAACTAATCCTTATTGTAACACCCTCAAAATTTCTAATTAGAGACATGACACTATTCTAGTATCGAATAAGTGAATTTATAAGAAAATTTGGAAAAGAAGTCAGAGAAATTATTATTTTTAGAATAAATTTTATTTTGGATATGTTAATTAATGAAAATAATTTTAGAAGTGAAATGTGATTTTAAGAACTAAAACACAAATTTTGAAAAGTTTGAGGACTAAGTGCAAATGTAACATCCCGGTTTAGACCTTAGTCAGAACAGTGGTTTCGGGACCACAAATCCGAGTCAGAAAAATATTTTAATATTATTTTCTATGTTTACATCATGATATATGATATGTGTGAAAATTTCGTGTGGAAATTTTATCATTTGTGTGCTTGATCTTATAAAAGGACTTAATCGCGTAAAATGCAAAAGTGACATGCCATAAGTTAAAAGTGTTTATTTGCTATGGTTTGTTATTTATGATGTCCTTATTATGTTATTAACCCATTTATAATGTTAATGGACATTAATGGGCATTATATCATGAATATTGGTGGTTTTAATTAAAGGATAAAATGGTAATTGATGATTTAAGTTATATTAAATAAAATAAAAACCATTTTATGCTTAATTATCATCATCCATAGCCGAATAAAGAGGAAAAGAAGAATAAAATGCTATTTTAGGGTTCAGCCCTTGTTGTTCTTGATTGAGGTACGTTTTTAGCTCGGATTTTAATGATTTCTGTGTTTTTGTGATCGTTACTTCATGTTCTAGCTAGCTTGTATCCTAATTTATGAATTTATTGATGATTTTGAAAGTTTCCAATGACGAATGCTTGAGTTTTTGGATGTTTGATGATGAAATATGAAAGTTTAATGATAGATTTTAATTTTTTGTAAAGTGATTTTTGACAAAAATGTCAAATAGGGATTAAGTTGAGAAAAGTATAAATTAAGGGGTTAAAATGTGAAATAAATGAAAAATATGGGCTGATAGGGGCACTATGGTAATTCGGCCAAGCATGGATTAAATTGAATTCTTTGAATTTCTTGTATTTGTGAAATAGGAACCAAATTGAATAGATGCGAAAGTTTAGGGGCTAAAGTGCAAAAATGCCCAAATGTATATTTTTGGATGAAATTTAATGAATAAGTGATTAAATGAGTTAATTTTGAATACATATAGATCAAGAAAAGAGGAACTCAAACTTAGATCGAGGCAAGAACAAAGTACTCAATTAATCAACTAGTTTCGTCGTTTCTACGACTGAGGTAAGTTCGTAGGTGTTCATTTCATTATAAATGAATGTTATATGCTTTGATATTGCATAAAATGTGTTTATGAGATTGGAGATAATGTTTGAATTGTGAATAAGACTATACGAAAGTGTTCAATGATGAAATCGACAAGCGAAACTTCTCGGTTAAACTTTAAGTATAGTGATGATGATAATGTAATGTCATTAAGTTAATGCATTGGCTTCAGGCCATGATATCGGCACTTTGGGTGCAAATAATACCTTGATTTGGGTATGGGCGATGATATAGGTATTTTCAGAGGAGTTACCTTAATTTGGCTACGGGCCATGGTATAGGTACTCCGGGATAAGTTACCTTGATTTTGCTACAAGCCATGGTATAGGTACTTATTGATTATGATTCGTGAGTGACAGATTTCTATCCCTAATGATACAATGGATAAAAGAATGACTTGTTTAAGGAAGAGATTAGTATGGGGTGGTATAGGTACGTACGGTACTTATTTGAGCATTGCGTTGAGAAAGATCAATGAGATGTTAATGAATCATGTTTTGAGACATGATAGGAAGGTTTGTGTTAATGAGATACTATTTTGGTAATGCTTATAAGATTAAATTATATTTATTTGATGAATTAAATTGCTTAATTATGAACTTACTAAGCTATAAAGCTTACTGTGTGTTATATGTCTATGTTTTATAGATAATCAAAGCTAGCTTGGGCTCGGGGATCATCAGGAGCATCGTCACACTATCGATCATTTGTTGGTACTTTTGAAGCTTGTATATGGCATGTATAGGCTAGTGATATTTTAGTATGTTTTGAGTCTTGATATTAGCCATGAGATTTGGTTTATAAATGTGGTATGTATAACCATCTAATTTGGCTTGAATTATGTGTTTGGTAAGTGTTATATGTGATGTATATAATGCTTTATGAATTGGTTTGGTTTGAGATGAAGATATGATGAGCTTTATGATATGAAATGTGATGATTTTGGCATAATGATTTGGTATAATTTGAATATGGAATTGATTAGTTAAAAATGGTTGAATTATATGATATGTTATGTGTATGTTTTGATGGGTTTTGGTTGCTTAGAAATGACTTGAAATGGTACCAAATAAGTTGATTTGCATGCATGATTGTAGGGTGGCAAATTGGCTTTCCAAATGACCTATTTTTGTCCACACGGGCAGAGACACGAGCATGTGTCTCGGTTGTGTACGACACACAGCTATGTTACACGGCCATGTGTCCCCTGGGGTAGCCCTATGATTTTAAGTCAGTCTCGAGCACGGGCTAGACATACGAGGTGTGTGGTTAACTGTGTGATCCAAGTCAGTTTCGACCACGACCAAGGCAGACGGGCATGTCTCCGGCCATGTGGTACAAGTCAACATGTATGCCCTATTTTCACATGGCCTACACCACGGACGTGTCGAGTGGCCGTGTTCACACGGGCATGTGACCTATGATTTCATGAAATTTTTCTAAGTGTTTGAAAATTTTTATATATGATTGGTTTAGTCCCGAACCATTCTTAAGCATGTTTTAAGGACTCGTAGAACCTTATAAGGGACAATGTGAATGTTTGCGAATGGTTTTTGATAATGAATGTATAAATGTATGTGAATGGGATGTGTTATTCTGTAATGCCTTGTAACCCTTTTCCGACGATAGATACGAGTTAGGGGTGTTACAACTATTTTAACCAAAATGAGAAATATGAGCTATTAGTGCCTAACATGGATAAGAATAGGTTGAATTATAAGTTATTTTGATAAAAATCACTGTTGTGGATCAAATAGGAAAGATATGAAAGTATAGGGAATAGATTGTAAATTTCCCAATTTTATTAAAAAAAGGAAAAAAGTGTAATTTTCACCATCCATAGATTTATATTAAATGTTACAAGTAAATTATGAGATTTGGAATTCATAATTGCCTATGTGAAAAAATTGTACAAAAAGTAAAAAATGGACAAAATAGTAATTTTGCCATGTAAGGCATTTTGGTCATTTCTCAAGGATAAGGTGATAGGAATATTATTTAGATAATATATTTGATAATTAAAAATATAGACCATTGGATGTAATTATATTGAATAGATGAATTATAAACCACATGTTGAGATTTTTTTGTTGACTTTTGACTTGGTATTTTATTTATTAGGATAAAAAAGGGAAAAGATAAAAAAAAAATGGTCCTATTCTTTCCCCTTGTTAATGTCCACCATAGAAACAAAGGGACACACTTCCCTTTTCAAAAACTTCACATATCCTTTTAAATCAAACCAAAGTTTCAACTCCAAACTTAGATTTCTTGATAAAATCAAGTAGAAAACTTGATTCCAAGCTTATTTTCACCATCCATTTCACCATTTCAAGTTTAGGGATTTAGAAGTTCATGAGAGAGAAAGATTCCATGAGGTAAAAAATGGTGTTCTCAATATCCTCTAAGTTATTACTTGATATTATTTTCATAAGAAAGCTTCCAAAGTACGTAAATTAAAAATTTATTTGTTTTGGGGTGTTTAGAAAAGAATGGAAATGGTTGTAGAAAAGCTCCCAAGCTTATATAAGTGTGGACTCAATTGTTGAAAAGGTTGGAATTGAATTTTCAACTATCCAAGAGGTAAGTACCCTTGGACTTTCACACTTTCCTTATATAAGATAAACTTTGGAATAAGTGATTTAGCTAATAAATGAATGAATTAGAAGATATGTATGTTGGAAAAAATATGATTAAAAATGATTTTCTTACATAGTGAAAAATAAAAATTTTGAAAACCGATCTAATTTGTGATATTTATAGTAATAAACCCTATATAGATGGAGTAGGTCTTGGCATATGGAGGAATGGACGGATGGATAGGGAAATGATCCTTTAGATTCTGTAATCTGGTGTTACTGGTTGCAAACCGTGATGTGTGAAGTTTTGGGCCTTATGGAAGGGACACTGCGGTGTTCGAGCATCAAGGTTAGGAATGACGAAATGGAGGAATAGGCAGATGGATAGGGAAATGAAATTTTTGTTAGATTCCACAATCCGTTGTTGCTGGGTGCAAACTGTAGGTATTATCATGTGATATAACAAGAAGTTTTTTTCCGAAGAGGACAACTAGTTACAACATGTTATTAGGTGAGATTGTCCCAAGATGACTCATTTGTGGTGCATGACTTGATGGGTGTTAAGTTGATGGTTATACATTTAAGATCATCTAGTTAAGTAACTTCCCAAGAAGTTATGCTTAAATAGAATGATGGTCAAACGTTAAATGATTATTAGTACGTGTGAATGCCTAAGGAATTAGTTTCATGTACTAATTGGATGGACATCTATGTTCTTACTAGTTGGTCAGGATTTCTCCAAGGTGACTTGATTCAATGGGTATTAGGAATTATTGATGCAATAACTTACAAATGTCTTTAAGGTTTAATGTAAGGCACGTGCATCATCTTAATGCATATCGTTAAGTTGCAAAATGTTTTCAAATATTTCCTTATACAAAGATATTAATGAATGAATATTTTATTTTCAGTTCAGAAACAACACCTACTCTATTATTAAATATTCTCATTGAGAACAAATTGAATGGAAGTAACTATAAGGAACAAAAAAGGAACATGATGATTGTCCTAAGCTGTGAGAAACTAAAGGTAGTCCTTGATAATAAATGTTCTCCGACCACTCAAGTTGAGGCTAGAAAATGCTTGGAGGAGTCTAATGAGATAACTCGTTGCTATATTTTGACAAGCGTAAGTAGTAACGACTAGAGAGCTGTAAGATTGCCAAAGCAATTCTAGACAAACTAGAAGACATGTTCGGAGGCCAAGTTGCCTTGGCTCGATAATGAACTATTACTAGTTTGATTAATGCCCAACAAAAGCCCGACACTCTAGTCAAAGACTATACGATTACTCTTATAGGATACTTTGCAAAGGCCGCAGATAATGAGGCCAATCTGGACCAAAACACCCAAATTGAGGTGGTGTTCAAAAGCTTGTCCAAGGATTTTGTAGGCTTTCGAGCCACATTTAACCCTGGGGACAAGAATTTGATGCTTAAACAAATTATAAAGGAGTTACAATCCTATGAGTTATGTTGAATGGTGGTTAGTCGGCCTGAAAAGCAAAAGAAAACTTATTTGTTGATTTTTCCTCTAAAGGGAAGGGAAATCACGCTAAGAAAAACAAAACTAAGTTCTTTGAGCCATATCAAGTGGAAAGGAAGAGAACCAAGAAGCCTAAAGACTTATCTAAGTTTGAGTGTTTCTTCTGCAGCAAGGAAGGGCACTTTAAGGCAAATTGAAAAGAGTGGAAGGATTACCTGGCTACTAAAGGCAAATGTACAAAACTCTTTATGATAGAAGCTTGTTAATTGGAAGATTCAATAGGCCACTAGGGCATTGATTCTGGAGTCGCTAATCATGTGTCTATTTCTTTACAGGGGTTCGAGGAGACAAAATATCATAGAGATAATAGTCTATCATTGTAGACCGAAAATGGGACAACTATGGCAGCTGAAGTAGTGGGAGATGTACATATTTATTTTGATAATATTAGGAAAATTATTTTAAAAGATGTTTTCTATGTACCAAGTTTCAAAAGAAACTTGACTTTTGTTACATGTTTATATAAAGACGGCTTGATCGTGAATTTTAATAATAGTATTACAATATTTAGAAATTGTAAACTTATCTATAATAGATGGTTTTCAAATAATCTTTATTTTATCAAACCAAAGATGTACACACTACTTGAAACTGAAATTTTGAATAAAAGACTCAAAACTTCTCACTCTAATGAGGCGTACCTTTGGCAATTGAGTGTAACAGCCTAATTTTCAGTGGTATCGGGAATAGAGATTTGAGATCACTAAATCCGACGGGTGAGTTGAAAATTTAATAAATTAATATTTATGAGTCAAATATAAATATAAAAATATTTTTGAATTAGTGAATTTGGTGATTTAAAAGAATTAATTAGCTAAAATGGGTCGAGAATGAGGTATCGAGACCTCGACTTCATAAACCGAGTCATAAATATTTTTAGAAATATTTATGGAGTGTTGGTGAGGTAATAATAAAATTTAGTCAGAAAATTTTGACGTTTGGGTGGTTAATTAAATAAAAAAGACTAAATTGAAAAAGATGTAAAAGTTGCTAAAATGATTAAATAGCTCAATTGTCAAATGAGGAAGGACCTAAAGTGCAAATAATCCCAAAGGAGATATTTTGGGCGGCAATAACTGAGAAAAATCAGGAAATGGGTGAAATAAGGGCAAAATTGGAAAATTGCCAAAATTGGCTAAATAAAAATGGGACTAAATTGGAATATCTAGAATTCTCTTCATTTCTCTTCATATTGATCAGCTGAAAAATAGCCATGGAGAAGAGTTCAAGCTGGTTTTCATACTCTAGCTTCATGTAAGTTTAATTCTTGCTTTCTCCTTGAAATTTTTATGTTTTTGGACTTTTACAATTCGGTCCAACTTATTATTTCATCAGTTTTTGATTCCATGGCTAATTTTTGAAGTTGTTATGGATGAGTGTTAGAAATATATGATGATTTGGCATGGAATTAGAGCTTTAAATTGTTTATATTCTGATTTTATTGAAAGAATTGAATAGAAAGTGAATGTTTGAGACCTAATTGTAAAAGAGTTTGAAGTTTGAGTTTTATGTGGAAATTCTGAATTTCAATAGTTATGAAATAACTTATAATGTCTAGAAAAATTATTAATTGAGAAAATTATCTTAATTGAGGGGTTAATTGAGCAAGGACTGAATTGTATGAATTGTGAAATTTGGGGCAAAATGGAAATCAACATTTTACACTAAAACTGTTTTGGATAGCAGCAGTAGTCTAACTTTGAAAAATCACCAAAAATTGTATAAATGGAATTAGAGGATGA
Source organism: Gossypium longicalyx (assembly GCA_025698465.1). Taxonomy (NCBI): domain Eukaryota; kingdom Viridiplantae; phylum Streptophyta; class Magnoliopsida; order Malvales; family Malvaceae; genus Gossypium; species Gossypium longicalyx. The sequence goes on from CM047006.1 coordinate 33,553,651, forward strand.
ATAAAATATGAAATTATATAAAAGAAATTATGTAAGCAATGGAATTGTAAATCATGAGATACAATAACTTTTGTGAGACAAGGTCAGAATGATTTCGGGTTCTCCTGTTCTAAATTTGTAAAATCATAAAAAATTGGATAAAATAATTAGGGGCTTATACTTATATGTTTAGAATCCTAAATTAGTCTATTTTCAAGAGAATCAAACGGGAACATCATTCGAATTCTGTACGAGGAGATAATTAATTTTTAGTGAAGAAGAGTCGTAACTGTCAGATAGCAGAACAGGGGAGATTTCAATGAATAAATTGTATTAATTGGCCCAGCCAAAAATTATGAAATTTTTATGGTAATAAGATATGTGAGTCTAGTTTCAGGAAAAATTAGCGGATCTTAATTTAGAGTTCCGTAGCTTCAGATATAAATAATTTAGTGACCATGACACAGATGGACAGCTTGAATATTCACCTAAGTAGATAGTGAAAATTATGGATAATGTCACCTACAAGTATGTTGTTTATACTAAGGATGTGGATGGAGAGGAGGAGGAGGAAAATATACAAAAATATATGAATGACTCGTGTATAAATTGATCACATGCCCGATTATAATCGATAAGTGTTGGATTAGAAATGATATAATGTTTTATTTGGAATATTTATTATGAAATTATAATTATTGTTATAATACAAAAATTGAACTTGTGAGTTTATATGGCTAAATTTTAATGATTATTTGTTAATTTTATGAATTTCATGATGTGTTATTTCATATGTATTGATGATAAAATCGTGAATAATGTAAAAGCATGAAAATTGAATAAATGATCAAATTGAGTATTTCATTCGATGACAAGATGAATTGAAGGAAAAGATCATGGTTGGACCATGGCAACAAGTGATAAGTGATAGCTTCGGCTACACTTATCCGATCAAGACAAATGAAAGTGATAAGTGATAGCTTCGCTACACTTATCCGATCAAGACAAATGACAAGTGAAAAGTAGTAGCTTCGCTGCACGATCGATAAAAAGTGGTAGCTTCGCTGCTGATCGATGAAAAGTGGTAGCTCGGCCACCGATCGATGAAAAATGGTAGCTCCGGCTACGATCGATGAATAGTGGTAGCTTCGACTACAAGTGACAAGTGATTTCCGTATAAGACCATATCTGGGATATGGCATCGGTGTGATATATGCTACTGTATAAGATCATATCTGGGATATGGCGTCAGTGAGATATGTGATTCGTGTAATACCATAGTTGGGCTATGGCATCGATATATGAATATGTGTAAGACCATAGCTAGGCTATGGCATCATTATGTGAAGATGTGTAAGACCATAGTTGAACTATGGCATCAAGAAAACGAAGTACTCAATTCCGTAAGACATTCACTAATTTGACAAAGTTTGGTAAGTGTTACATGGAATTATGTGATATAAGGAAGTACGAGTTGATAAGATATGAGTATAGAACTTGGTTGATAAATGAATTCATTTGTGATTATATAATTATTTATCTTGAATGTACTGTCCATATGTATTGATAATTCAAATGTTTTAATGAATAAAGTTTCGACATGGAATAAATTGAACACGAGATAAATAATTATGAAATTGAACTCGGAATTCATGAAAATGACGGTTATTGATACATGGAGATATGAGACATTGATATATGAATATGGAAAATGTTTGATAAATGTGTTTATTCATAATTATGGAATTATATACCTCATGTGTACTATTTGCATAAAGATGATATTTCAAATACTTTGGTTATTTAAGCTTAAATATGAAATAATATGAAATCAAGATAAATTGTTATGAAAATATATTTAGATTACAGAGATATGACTGATATATGTTGTATGATTACATAACGTGAAATTGTGTATATATATGAGAAATTTAATGAGAATTGAGCCCATACACGTTTCTTGTTATTTATATGAAGTGTACGACTGACAAGGGTGATGAAGTTATAAACAGAGAGTTACACGGGTTGAAAATACAAGCATGTGACTCTCCAAAGTGTGAAAATTTTCTAAGTGTTGCAAAAGTTTTATATATGTACAGTTTGGTCCCGAACCATCCTGAATGTATGTTTTGGGCCCCGTAGGCCCATATAAGGGACGCTAAACATATGTATGAAAGTTTTTAATTTAGAAGAAATTTTATGGCTGATTTTTACATGATTGATCATATTAAGTTCGGTAATGCCTCGTACCCTATTCTAGGCTCGGAATACGGGTAGGGGGTGTTACAGTTAGTGGTATCAGAGCTTCAGTTTAGCCGATTCTCGGATCAAATAAGATATGTAAAGTGTTTAGAGATACATGCCATATAAATCTGTGATAGAGTGATGTGTATAATCCGATCAAATTTTTATTTTACTTATAGACAGAAATAATTTTCAATCGAGTTATTTCAGAAAGCATTGAAAGTGACACTAATGTATCTAAATAAGAATGTGTTTATGATGAGTTGAAACTTGGAAAGGTATGAAAAAGAGTTCATGATATGGATGTGATGATGTATGAAATGAAATAAAAGTTTATCTTGTGATGAGCGCACCTATGTTGTTTGGTATTTATATGATGTTATGTTGTTGATAAATGATATGATAGATGTGTGTGTATATATATAAGAGCTAAAAGTTGAGGCTTTACAATCTTCACCCCCTATCATTATGGTATTATATAATAAAGTTTATGAAATTTATATTGAATAAGTTCACAAGTGTGAAACAAAAGAGTTCAAAAAGTGGAATAATTAATAATGTGGTCAGAGATAAGAATGGTTTAGCAAGTAAAAACGGTCCTGGAAGAGATGATAGGCTGTTTTGAAAATCATTCAAATTAAGTGATGCCACAATTAAAGAAGAGGACAATCAACTTATCCAGGTATGATATCTAAAGAATGTGTTATCAGGAATTCTTCGAGTTTTCTTAAGAAGATTGGTATCGACAAAGTGTGGATTGTGACTGTTAAAGCTAAATTTTTATATTGATTTTCTTTTATTAGGTAATATTAATTAAGGTCAATGACATAAATCGAGATGTGGTGTTTTGTTTGAACTAATGCCGTTAGTAAAGCTTTTTGACTAGCATGTTACGAAAATTGTGAAAGATTATGTGTTTGAGTTGTTCTAACAACTTGAAGAGGAAATTGTTTTGAAAGGTTATTATTGTTTGACAGTTAAGATGGAATCAGATATTTTAATCAGAACAAGTTATTCAGTTGGAAGGTAAATTGAGATATATGCATGTAAATTGATCCTCGAGTTTGGAAATGAATTTTATGTATTCATGGGTAAATAGACGGATAGTCTGGAAAAAAAATTGCTACATACTCCCTGATTCCAAGAGTTTAAAGTGTCGAATATTACAGAAAAATTTGAATTTAAGACAGTAATGATGATTTGAGCTATTGAAAGATTGTGAGTAGCTATCGATTAACCTTTGAGAGGAGTAAATGTAGATATGTATGCTCCGAGTAATGAAGTTTTGTTTACTTTGCGAGTGATGATTACTTAATTGATATTGTATAATGATATTCAGAAAATTAAAAGTAATCGAGTACAGTGTAAGGTTCTTAGGCAACATTACAGGATGGAGGATTTATGCTGAAACCTTAACCTCTTTTCTGGTAAGATTTTCGGGGACGAAAATCCCTAAAGAGGGGGAGAGTTGTAACAGCCTAATTTTCAGTGGTATCGGGAATAGAGATTTGAGATCACTAAATTCGACGGGTGAGTTGAAAATTTAATAAATTAATACCTATGAGTCAAATATAAATATAAAAATATTTTTGAATTAGTGAATTTGGTGATTTAGAAGAATTAATTAGCTAAAATGGGTCGAGAATGAGGTATCGAGACCTCGACTTCATAAACCGAGCCATAAATATTTTTAGAAATATTTATGGAGTGTTGGTGAGGTAATAATAAAATTTAGTCAGAAAATTTTGAAGTTTGGGTGGTTAATTAAATAAAAAAAGGCTAAATTGAAAAAGATGTAAAAGTTGCTAAAATGATTAAATAGCTCAATTGTCAAATGAGGAAGGACCTATAGTGCAAATAATCCCAAAGGATATATTTTGGGCGGCAATAACTGAGAAAAATCAGGAAATGGGTGAAATAAGGGCAAAATTGGAAAATTGCCAAAATTGGCTAAATAAAAATGGGACTAAATTGGAATATCTAGAATTCTCTTCATTTCTCTTCATATTGATCAGCTGAAAAACAGCCATGGAGGAGGGTTCAAGCTGGTTTTCATACTCTAGCTTTATGTAAGTTTAATTCTTGCTTTCTCCTTGAAATTTTTATGTTTTTGGACTTTTACAATTCGGTCCAACTTATTATTTCATTAGTTTTTGATTCCATGGCTAATTTTTGAAGTTGTTATGGATGAGTGTTAGAAATATATGATGATTTGGCATGGAATTAGAGCTTTAAATTGTTTATATTCTGATTTTATTGAAAGAATTGAATAGAAAGTGAATGTTTGAGACCTAATTGTAAAAGAGTTTGAAGTTTGAGTTTTATGTGGAAATTCTGAATTTCAATAGTTATGAAATAACTTATAATGTCTAGAAAAATTATTAATTGAGAAAATTATCTTAATTGAGGGGTTAATTGAGCAATGACTGAATTGTATGAATTGTGAAATTTGGGGCAAAATGGAAATCAACATTTTACACTAAAACTGTTTTGGACAGCAGCAGTAGTCTAACTTTGAAAAATCACCAAAAATTGTATAAATGGAATTAGAGGATGAATAAAATATGAAATTAAAGATTATTAAGCAATGGAATTGTAAATCATGAGATACAATAACTTTTGTGAGACAAGGTCAGAATGATTTCGGGTTCTCCTGTTCTAAATTTGTAAAATCATAAAAAATTGGATAAAAATAATTAGGGGCTTATACTTATATGTTTAGAATCCTGAATGAGTCCATTTTCAATAGAATTAAACGGGAACATCATTCGAATTCTGTACGAGGAGATAATTAATTTTTAGTGAAGAAGGGTCGTAACTGTCAGATAGCAGAACAGGGGAGATTTCAATGAATAAACTGTATTAATTGGCCCAGCCAAAAATTATGAAATTTTTATGGTAATAAGATATGTGAGTCTAGTTTCAGGAAAAATTAGCGGATCTTAATTTAGAGTTCCGTAGCTTCAGATATAAATAATTTAGTGACCATGACACAGATGGACAGCTTGAATATTCACCTAAGTAGATAGTGAAAATTATGGATAATGTCACCTACAAGTATGTTGTTTATACTAAGGATGTGGATGGAGAGGAGGAGGAGGAAAATATACAAAAATATATAAATGACTCGTGTATAAATTGATCACATGTCCGATTATAATCGATAAGTGTTGGATTAGAAATGATATAATGTTTTATTTGGAATATTTATTATGAAATTATAATTATTGTTATAATACAAAAATTGAACTTGTGAGTTTATATGGCTAAATTTTAGTGATTATTTGTTAATTTTATGAATTTCATGATGTGTTATTTCATATGTATTGATGATAAAATCGTGAATAATGTAAAAGCATGAAAATTGAATAAATGATCAAATTGAGTATTTCAGTTCAGTGACAAGATGAATTGAAGGAAAAGATCATGGTTGGACCATGGCAACAAGTGATAAGTGATAGCTTCGGCTACACTTATCCGAGCAAGGACAAATGAAAGTGATAAGTGATAGCTTCGCTACACTTATCCGATCAAGACAAATGACAAGTGAAAAGTGGTAGATCCGCACCGATCGGTGAAAAGTGGTAGATCCGCTGCCGATCGATGAAAAGTGGTAGCTTCGCTGCCGATCGATGAAAAGTGGTAGCTCGGCTACCGATCGATGAAAAATGGTAGCTCCGCTACCGATCGATGAATAGTGGTAGCTTCGACTACAAGTGACAAGTGATTTCCGTATAAGACCATATCTGGGATATGGCATCGGTGTGTATATGCTACTGTATAAGACCATATCTGTGATATGGCATCAGTGAGATATGTGATTCGTGTAATACCATAGTTGGGCTATGACATCGATATATGAATATGTGTAAGACCATAGCTAGGCTATGGCATCATTATGTGAAGATGTGTAAGACCATAGTTGAACTATGGCATCGAGAAAATGAAGTACTCAATTCCGTAAGACGTTCACTAATTTGACAAATTTTGGTAAGTGTTACATGGAATTATGTGATATAAGGAAGTACGAGTTGATAAGATATGAGTATAGAACTTGGTTGATAAATGAATTCATTTGTGATTATATAATTGTTCATCTTGAATGTACTGTCCATATGTATTGATAATTCAAATGTTTTAATGAATAAAGTTTCGACATGGAATAAATTGAACACGAGATAAATAATTATGAAATTGAACTCGGAATTCATGAAAATGACGGTTATTGATATATGGAGATATGAGACATTGATATATGAATATGGAAAATGTTTAATAAATGTGTTTATTCATAATTATGGAATTATATACCTCATGTGTACCATTTGCATAAAGATGATATTTCAAATACTTTGGTTATTTAAGCTTAAATATGAAATAATATGAAATCAAGATAAATTGTTATGAAAATATATTTAGATTATAGAGATATGACTGATATATGTTGTATGATTACATAACGTGAAATTGTGTATATGTATGAGAAATTTAATGAGAATTGAGCCCATACACGTTTCTTGTTATTTATATGAAGTGTAATGATCGACAAGGGTGATGAAGTTATAAACAGAGAGTTACACGGGTTGAAAACACGAGCGTGTGACTCTCCAAAGTGTGAAAATTTTCTAAGTGTTGCAAAAGTTTTATATGTGCACAGTTTGGTCCCGAACCATCCTGAATGTATGTTTTGGGCCCCGTAGGCCCATATAAGGGACGTTAAACATATGTATGAAAGTTTTTAATTTAGAAGAAATTTTATGGCTGATTTTTACATGATTGATCATATTAAGTTCGGTAATGCCTCGTACCCTATTCTAGGCTCGGAATACGGGTAGGGGGTGTTACATTGAGACTTGGTCATATTAACCAAGAAAGAATCACTAGACTTGTGTAAGATGGAACTTTAAGTTCACTTAAAGAAGTTGATCTTCCACAATGTGAATCTTGCTTGAAAGGTAAGATGACTAAGCAATCTTTTAATGCAAAAGAGACAAAGGTTGTAAAACCTTTAGAATTTGTGCACACTACTGTATGTAGCCCTATGCATGCCAATGTAAGACATAGTTACAAGTATTATGTAACCTTTATTGATGATTATTCCAGATATGGGTATGTGTACTTAATGCACCACAAGAGTAAAACCTTTGATAAATTCAACGAGTTTTGCGCAGAAGTGGAGAAACAACTAGGTTTACCCATTAATGCACTTTAGTCTGATCGAGGTGGAGAATATTTATTAGATGAGTTCTTAAGGTATCTCATAGAAAATGAGATTCTATCCCAGTTAATCACACCTGGCACTCCAAGATAGAATGGTGTGGCAGAGAGAAGAAATCAAACGTTGTTAGACACGGTTCGTTCGATGTTAAGTTATTCGAAGTTGCAAATCTCCTTTTGGGGATATACATTGCAAATGACTTTTTATATTCTCAAATATGTACCAACTAAGGTAGCATCTAAAACTCCATACGAATTTTGGCATGGAAAGAAGCCAAGTCTAAATCATTGAAGGATTTGGGGATGCCTGACCTGCATATTAGATACAGATGCAAGGAAGTTGGATTCACAGACAAAATGTTGTATGTTTTTGGGATATAAGAAAGGAACAAAGGGCGGTTTGTTTTATAACCCGAAAAAGCAAACTGTGATAGTATCAATTTATGCTACTTTCCTTGAGAAAATTTACATGAATGACGTCAAACCTTGAAGTAAAGAAGTACTCGGGGAACTTTTGGGAAATACACAAAGCCTTATAGGAACAGTTCCAGAACCAACTCATAATAGTTGACGTGCAAACAGTTAGCAACATAGGGTGCTTTGTCACAGTTTCACAGGCCTTGTAACACCCTATACCAGCTTGGTCGCTTAGCTCGAGCAATAGGATAGTACACCACCGTCTCATCAACAACATAACATAAAACATCTCATTAACATGCAATTATCATAAAATTTCATTTGGTCATTTATAGAGATTCTAAGTCATGAATGCCCTAAGCAATATTAAATTATGCTAAATATGCATTAGGTGAGCTTATAACAAAATCTTAAACATGCTTTTAAACTAATTAACGAAAATTCTGAATAAATCATGTGGGTATCGAAACTGAATCAAAGGTATCTATAATTCTCGAAGATGGTATCGATACCACTCAAAAAATTAGTACCAAATTAGCATTTTCTTTCTCACCTAAAATTAAAACCCAAGAAAATATCGGTACATTTAAAAAATTATTGGTTTTATTACCTTGAGTATCGATACTCGTCATGTGGTATCGATACCAAATTACGTTACTAACTTCCTGCGCTTTTGAAAATCATGGAGGTATCATTTTTAAAACCCGAATATCAATACCTCTGCTCCAGACAGCAAAAATAAATCATATTAAAGCAATTAGTCCAACCTAACTTAAATCCATTCAACATGCAACTTTTACCACATCAAACAATTGTCAAAACGACTATAATAACAACTCAAAACATCAAAAATATGTCAAAGCAAGAATCAACATATTAAGCTTGATATCCATAAATCCTAAGAGCAATAAAGTCATGAAAACATCTGAAACATCATGGAATTAGTTAGCTAAAAGTCTACCACATTTCCAATTTCCCACAGTTCAAAGAATAATAACATCACCTACACAAAAATAAAAGGCTAACTTGGATCACTTCCTTGGTATCCCCGCACCACTCACACTGCAAACACTAAATATTTACAATGGTTAGAGAGAGTGGGTGAGCTTATGTAACACCCTATACCCGTAAGCCACGCAGGGGCAGAGCACAAAGCATTACCTAACTTGATCTCATGCATACAAACAATCTCAAGTCACCGAGACTCAGTCCAAATTAAAACTTTTTCAATTTCAACTTTAAACTTCTTATTATGGGCCTATGAGCCCCAAATCGATCGTTGAAAACTATTTGGGACCATCCTAGGTCCTTAAACCAACATTAAGAAATTTGTCTCTAAGACAGGGCACACGCTCGTGTGGAAGGGTAAGACGCCCGTGTGACCATTTCGACATGGTCGTGCTGATAGCCCGTGTGGCTCACACAGCCTAAGCACCCTGGGACACGCCTGTGTCCCACACCCGTGTAGAATTAATTTCTAATTCACACCTGCAAGGGTTTTCATATGGCCAAACACACGTGTGCGAAAACATGAACATTCTATTTCTGACATTAGCATGCTCAAAATGTCACACGGCCAAGACACACGTCCGTGTGCTGGGCCGTGTCCTTCACACGGCTGAGACACACGACCGTGTCTCTGCCCGTGTGTTTATTACCATGCATATTGACGTAAAATTTTTACTTGTAGGGGACACACGGCCAGACTACACCCCCATGGGGTAGACTGTGTGTCACACACGGCATGGGCTTGCCTGTATGGACAATATAAGGCTATTTACCAAGCCCTATTGCCACCCTTACCTATGTAGTTCTATACAATTACCAACCAATACCAAAACAAGCATAATTTCTATAACCAAATCAACCACAATAGACATTCATTCAACCATGATAATGCATCTTTTATAATTTCAAAATGATGGTTAGTCATCATTCAAGAATTAATACAAATTGAAAGAGTTCCCAACCTAAGCCAACACATATGGCCAATCCTTAATGGCACAAAATAATAAAGTCTAAGCGCTATCCATGCTATATTCAAAAATATAATTCCAACTATACCGAAAACTTCGGTTGATAGTGTGATTGATATCTCTGACTTTCGGTGATCCTTGAGCTAGTTTGGCGGCACAGTAAGGAAATGGAAGGGAAAGGGAGTAAACATAAAAGCTTAGTAAGTTGCATATAAGTAAGTATACAACAACAGTTTATTGATAATCAACAGATTCATAAAACCAAGGTAGACATAAACATAGCTTACTCACTACCATCCATACAAGTCACATATTATATATTGAGCTCATATCTTATACATACCAATTAGGTACCTGTACCACTCACAACACGGTTATTTTTTTCCTCTTTAGCTTAAGAACATAACTTTCACCGCTAAACCATTTGGAATACTATCAGATATTACATAAGCCTCAAGAATAGGTTAAGATGCCGATGCCATGTCCCAGACATGGCCTTACACTAGCTCATATCTCAAGTCGATGCCATGTCCCAGACATGGTCTTACATTGACTTTCATCTCGTAGCCGATGCATGTCCCAGACATGTCTTACACTAGCTCTCATCTCAACGTTGATGCCATGTCCTAGACATGGTCTTACACTGGCTCTCATAATGTGGCCGATGCATGTCCCAAACATGTCTTACACTAGCCAACAATAACCCATATGTCATGGCATGAATATCCGATTTATTTCCTAGGTTCCAAACGGGAACTCTACTATCTCTATTATCATCATACCTTCTCAATTCCACAATCAAGCAATTTGTGCTATATAAATTCAAATACAATTCAACACATACATTAGCAATGTAGTTGTATTATTTACATACAACTTACCTCGGATTACAAAATGTGGCGACTAGTCGGTTTAGTCAATTTTGCTTGGCTTTCCCCCGATCTACGTTTGAACTCGGTATTTCTTGATCTATATTAACAAAATACACTTATTAAGTTATTTTATCAACCTAAGTACTCAACAATTCACAATTGGGCTAAATGACCATTTTTCCCCTAGACCTTTGTAAAATGACCATTTTACCCCTCGGCCAAAAAATCAATTTTTATCAAATTTCTTTATTTTTCAAAACTAGCCAAACCTCTTTGACTCTTATAGCAACTCCAAGTTACCACTATTTCACACATTTATCGTCTGTTTCACAACTTATGCACATTAGTCCTATTAGGTGTTTTCATGCTAACACCTTTCACAAAAGTTGTTTATAAGACACCCAAGACTCATTTTCTTCCATAAAATTTCAGAAAACACCCTAAATGCTCTAATAGAAAAACCCTATACTTTCAACCATTGTGCAAGATAGTCCCCTCATTTGAAAGCTCATTCTTCAAGGGTCTCAAAAATGCAAAAATCATCAACAAAGGGTATGGAAATCACTTACTTGTGAGTGCTTCAAGTTGCTAAAAATTTTGAAGTTCCAAACCTCCAAAAATGGCTGAAAATCAATTGAGGAAGAAGATGTAATAAAAATGATATCATCTTTCTTTATTTTATTTCCTTTTTAGTTAAATAGGCCACCAAATTTCCACCTAACTTTGAAAATTGTCTCCTATTTGTCTCTTGGCCGGCTATGCTATCATAATAGGGCCTAATTGTCCTTTAAAGACCCCCTATTTTTATTCTCTATCTATTTAACACCCTTAGCTATCAAATTAAGACTTTTACACTTTATGCGATTTAGTCTTTTTTCGCAATTGGGCTCACAAACGTTAAAATTAGCTCACAAAAATTTTCATGCACTATTATAAACATGCTACGAATCTTTTTAAATAATAAAATATTTTCTCTGACTTCGAATTTGTGGTCTTGAGACTACTATTCCGACTAGCCCTAAAATTAGGCTGTTACATTTCTCCCCCTTTTGGGATTTTCGTCCTCGAAAATCTTACCGGTGAATAAGTTCGGGTACTGATCTCTCATAGTCTCCTCGGGTTCCCATGTGGCTTCCTCGACTCCATGTCTATGCCACAAAACTTTCACAAGTGCTATACTTTTATTTCTCAACCGTTTGGCTTCTCGAGCTAAAATCTTGACCGGCTCTTCACCATAAGTCATGTCCGGATGAATCTCAACCTCTGACGGCGTAATTACATGCAAAGGGTCTGACCTATATCGACGTAGCATGGATAATTAAACATGTCACGAATCCTTTCCAATTCTAGTGGCAAATCCAATCGGTAGGCAACTGGCCTTATTCTCTTAGTAACCACATAAGATCCTATGAAACGAGGACTCAACTTGCCTTTTCTACCAAATTTGAGGATTTTCCTCCACGGAGATACGTTAAAAAATACTTTATCACCAACTTGAAACTCAATTTCCTTTAGTTTCAAATCCGCGTAGGATTTCTGTCTATTTGAGGCGGCCTTCAAGCAGTCATGAATCACTTTAACTTTCTCTTCAGTCTCCATGACTAAATCAATCCTGTGAATTTGACCCTCTCTAAGCTCGGTCCAATATAAGGGCGTTTGACACTTTTGCCCATACAAAGCCTCATAAGACGCCATTTTTAGACTTGTCTGATAACTGTTATTAAAGGTGAATTCAACCAGTGGTAGATATTTTTCCCAACTACCTTGGAACTCAAGGACACAACACCGTAACATGTCCTCTAATATCTGAATTACTCTCTCTGACTGACCGTCGGTTTACGGATGGAAAATTGTGCTAAAACTCAACTTTTTTCCCAAAGCCTCTTGTAACTTTTTCCAAAACCTCGAGGTGAATCTCAAGTCTCTATCTAAAACAATTGATATGGGCACCCCGTGTAGTCTTACAATCTCGGAAACGTACAAGTCGGCTAATCTCTCAAGGAAGTAGACGGTATATGTAGGTATGAAGTGTGCCGACTTTGTTAGCCTATCCATAACAACCCAAACAACATCCTTTTTCTTCGGGGTGATCGGCAAACCCATCATAAAATCCATAGTGATCTGATCCCACTTCCACTCGGGGACCATGTTAGGCTGAAGTAGACCCGAAGGTACTTAGTATTCAGCCTTCACTTGCTGACACACTAGGCACTTAGACACAAACTTTGAAATGTCCCTTTTCATACCCGACCACCAATACATTTTCTTAAGGTCATTTTACATTTTCACGCTCCCCAGGTGGACGGACAAACAATCACTATGTGCCTCTCTCAGAATCTTCTGAATAAGCTCATTGTCTTTGGGTACACAAACTCTGTCTTTGAACATTATACATCCATCGGTACTAATACAAAAATATGATTTAATTCCAAACTCACACTGGGTTCTTTTGGCTTGCAATTTCTCATCACTTTTTTGAGCTTCACGGATCTCTTGAAGAAACGTTGATCTAGCTCCCAACTCTGCTAGAACTGAACCATCTTTGGACAGGGCCAAATTGGCGTTCATTGCTCTCAATGCCATTAACGATTTTCTACTCAATGCATCAGTGACCACGTTTACCTTTCTCGGATGGTAATCAATTACCAACTCGTAATCCTTTAACAACTCTAACCATCGCTGTTGTCACAAATTCAACTCCTTTTGAGTCATCAAGTAATTTAAGCTCTTTTGGTCAGTGAATATCCGACATTTCTCGCCATATAAATGGTGTCTCCAAATTTTCAACGCGAATACGATGGCAACCAACTCTAAATTATGCGTCAGGTAGTTCTTGTCATGTGGCTTTAGTTGCCTAGAAGCGTAGGCTATGGCCTTACCTTCTTGCATAAGCACGCACCCCAAACCATTTAAAGAGGCATTGCTATATACTAAAAACTCCTTGCTTGACTCCGATTGCACTAACACTGGGGCTTCGGTCAACAAAGCCTTTAATTTCTCGAAACTTTGTTGGGACTTTTCTATCCATTCGAACTTGACATCTTTCTATAATAGTCTCGTCATTAGAGTAGCGATCATAGAAAACCCTTGAACAAACCTTCTATAGTACCCGGCCAAGCCCAAGAAGCTTTGAATCTCAGTTACATTCTTCGGCAGTTTCCACTCAACAATAGCCAAATCTTGCTTGGGTCAACTCTAATCTCATCACCCGACATAATATGTCCTAAAATCTGACCTCTTTAAGCCAAAATTCACTCTTACTGAGCTTGGCGTACAATTTCTTGTCTCTCAAGGTCTGTAACACAGTTCTCAAATGTTCCGCATGCTCAACCTCATCACGCAAGTAAATCAATATGTCATTGGTAAAGACCACTACGAACTTATCTAAATAGGGATGAAAAATGTGGTTCATCAAATCCATAAACACCACCGGGACATTAGTTAAACCAAAGGGCATGACGAGGAACTCATAATGCCTGTAGCTTGTCTGAAAAACAATCTTTGGTACATCTTGCTCTTTAACCCTTAGCTGATAGTATCCTGATCTCAGGTCAATCTGGGAAAATACAGTGGCTCCCTTTAACTGATCAAACAGGTCGTCGATCATTGGCATAAGATACTTGTTCTTCACTGTTACCTTATTGAGCTGTCAATAGTCTATACATAACCTCATCGACCCATCTTTCTTTTTTACGAACAACACTGGTGCGCCCTACAGTGAATAACTAGGTCTCTTAAAACCTTTATCTGTTAACTCTTGCAACTGTACCTTTAACTCTTTCAGCTCTGTCGGGGCCATTCTATACGGAGCAATAGAAACAGGCGCTGTGCCTGGTACCAACTCGATTCCAAACTCAATTTTCCTTTCTGGAGGTAATCCGGGTAATTCTTCCGGAAACACATCTATAAACTCACAAACCACTGGTACCGATTCTACCTTCAACTCAGACACTTGAGTATTCAACACAAAAGCTAGATAAGCCTCATATCATTTCCTCAAATATTTCTTAGCCGACATAAACGATATCACTATAGATGATTTATTCAGTTCATTTGGTCCAACTAGAAGGACATTCCCGTCTTCACATTTCAACTCAATAACCTTTCTTCCACAGTCCACTACAACACTATGAGCAGTCAACCAATCCATCCCAGGGATTACACCAAATTCATTGAACGACAATAACATCAAGTTAGCCGGAAAACAATGGCCCCTAATTGACAGAGGTCAATCTCTGCACACTTTATCAACTAGCACATGTCTGCCTAAAGGATTGGACACTTTTGTTACAAACTCAATGGACTCTACTAGCAAGCTCATACGAGGTATCAATTCCATACAAATATAGGACTGGGTCGAAACCGGGTCAATTAAAGCAATAATAGATATTTCATGAATAGAAAAGGTACCCATAATCACGTCGGGAGACTCTGCCTTTTCACGGGCACGAATAGCGTAAGTCCTTGCAGGCGCTCTGCCCTCGAACCTCACTGCAGCATCTCTTAGTGCACCTCTGCTAGTAGCCTCGTTTCTAGGGTTCTTTTGTGGTCTACCTCTCAATGGGGGCACTACTTGCCTTCGTTTCTTGCTTTTTCTCTCTCTTTTTCATTTCGAGGCAGCCGCGGAAGAAGTGGTCCAATGACCCACATTTGAAACACCCTCTTTCTTTACCTCAGCACTCGCTGAAATGGTGTCTGTCACATTGCACATACTCTGGCCTATTTGGCCGAGCACTACCAACACTCGCGACAGAAGCCGTCTGAGCTCTAGAAGTTGTATTCTACCGGTTCTTATTTCTATTCGAAAGGCCCACCGAAGCATTCGATCGGGAAGTGAATTCCTTCGATCTCTTTGATGAGGACTGATGTGATTTCCCCATCTGTCTCTTCTTTGCATCTCGTGACTCAATAGTTGCTTTCCTCCTCTCTTTTACTAGCTCCTTTGCCTTGCATGCTCTTTCAACGAGCACTACAAATTCTCTCAAATCTAGGATGCTAAGAAATACTCGGATATCTTCATTAAGACCATCTTTAAACCTTTTACACTTAGTGGCTTCTATAGACACACACTCTTGTGCATATTTACTGAGCCTTACAAATTCACGCTCATATTCCGTCACCAACATTCGGCCTTGCTTTAGCTCTAGGAATTCCTTCCTCTTTTGATCTATGAATCTTTGGCTAATATATTTTTCCAAAATTCTTACTGAAAGAACTCTCATGTGATTCTCTCTCTCTCGGTACAATGGACATAAGAGTATTCCACCACTGATATGTCGAATCCCGAAGGAGAGACACTTCACACTTCACGCACTCTTCAGGTGTGCATGATAGTTTATCGAATACCGTAATGGTATTCTCCAACAAAAACTCTGCTCTTTCTGGGTCATCATCTATACTAGCCCAAAATTCCTCATCCCTTTGTGTCTGAATCTTATCCATTGGAGGTTTCTACGTCCTATACAGGTTCGCGCCTTGCGGAGCTACCGGGGCATACTGAGGGATCAGAGGAGGTGGGGGAGGTAGGGGAGGTGGAGTGTTTGGATTCGCACGAACAAACTCCGTGTACCAAGCATCCATCATATGAAGGTTGGCTTCTCTAGCCCCTCTGCCTTAGCCAATGGTTATGGGCTCACTCTCTACTGGCGCGGTCCCTTCAGCGAGAGCCGACTCATTACTTTCTATGTCATCCGCCGTAGCTCTATCAGGATCCATTTACTGTATGCAAATACAATTTATAATCATCAAAATTCGTCACACTATAAATATACAGTTATGACATGTATAGCTAGAATCGTACTCTCGCTAGGTTAGTCCTAGAACTGATTAAACCATATCTCTTATACCACTAAATGTAACACCCTATACCTGTAACCCATACTGGGGCAGAGTACAAAGCATTACCTAACTTGATCTCATGCATACAACCAATCTCAAGTCACCGAGACTCAGTCCAAATTAAAAATTTTTCAATTTCTACTTTAAACTTCTTATTATGGGCCTACGAGCCCCAAATCGATCGTTGAAAACTATTCAGGACCCTCCCAGGTCCTTAAACCAACCTTAAGAACTTTGTCTCTAAGACAGGGCAAACACCCGTGTGGAAGGGTAAGACGCCCGTGTGACCATTTCGACATGGTCGTGCTGATAGCCCGTGTGGCTCACACGGCCTAAGCACCCTAGGACACGCCTGTCTCCCACACCTGTGTAGAATTAATTTCTAATTCACAGCTACAGGGGTTTTCCCACAGCCAAACACACGCCCGTGTTAATGGCCCGTGTCCTTTACACGGCCACCTCAGGCCCGTGTCCTAGCTCGTGTGCGAAAACATGGACATTCTAGTTCTAACGTCAGCATGCTCAAAATGTCACACAGCCGAGGCACACGCCTGTGTGCTGGGCCATGTCCTTCACACGACTGAGACACACGACCGTGTCTCTGCCTGTGTGTTTATTACCATGCATATTGACTTAAAATTTTTACGTGCAGGGGACACACGGCCGGAATACACCCCTATGGGGCAGACTATGTGTCACACACGGCCTAGACACACGCCCGTGAGCCTACCTGTATGGACAATATAAGGCTATTTACCAAGCCCCATTGCCACCCTTTACTATGTAATTCCATACAATTACCAACCATGATAATCCATCTTTTATAATTTCTATAAAATATATTCATTCAAGAATTAATACAAATTGAAAGAGTTCCCAACCCAAGCTAACACATATGGCCAATCCTTAATGACACAAAATAATAAAGTCTAAGCGCTATACATGCCATATTCAAAAATATAAATCCAACTATACCGAAAGCTTCGATTGAGAGTGTGATCGATATCTCTAACTTCCGGTGACCCTTGAGCTAGTTTGGCGGCACTATAAGGAAATGGAAAGGAAAGGGAGTAAGCATAAAAGCTTAGTAAGTTGCATATAAGTAAGTATACAATAACAGTTTATTGATAATAAACAGGTTCATAACACAAGGTAGGCATAAGCATAACTTACTCACTACTATCCATACAAGTCACATATTATATATTGAGCCCATATCTCATACGTACCAATTAGGTACCTGTACCACTCACAACACGGTTATACTTTCCTCATTAGCTTAAGAACATAACTTTCACCGCTAAACCATTCGGAATACTACCGGATATTACATAAGCCTCAAGTATAGGGTAAGATGCCGATGCCATGTCCCAGACACGGTCTTACACCGGCTCATATCTCAAGTCGATGCAATGTCCCATACATGGTCTTACACTGGCTATCATCTCGTAGCCAATGCATGTCCTAGACATGTCTTACACTAGCTCTCGTCCTAATGCCAATGCCATGTCCCAGACATGGTCTTACACTGTCTCTCATAATGTGGCCGATGCATGTCCCAGACTTGTCTTACACTAGCCAACAATAACCCATATGTCATGACATGAATATCCGATTTATTTCCTAGGTTCCAAATGAGAACTCTACAATCTCTATTATCATCATACCTTCTCAATTCCCCAATCAAGCAATTTGTGCTATATAAATTCAAATACAATTCAACACATACATTAGCAATGTAGTTGTATTATTTACATACAACTTACCTCGGAGTACAAAATGTGTCGACTAGTCGGTTTAGTCAATTTTGCTTGGCTTTCCCCGGATCTAGGTTCAGACTCGGTATTTCTTGATCTATATTAACAAAATGCACTTATTAAGTCATTTTATCAACCTAAGTACTCAACAATTCACAATTGGTCTAAATGACCATTTTGCCCCTAGACCTTTGCAAAATGACCATTTTACCCCTCGGCCCAAAAATTAATTTTTTTCAAATTTCTTTATTTTTCAAGACTAGCTGAACCTCTTTGACTCTTATAGCAACTCCAAATTCCCACTATTTCACACATTTATCATCTGTTTCACAACTTATGCACATTAATCCTATTAGGTGTTTTCATGCTAACACCTTTCACAAAAGTTGTTTATAAGACACCCAAGACTCATTTTCTTCCATAAAATTTCAGAAAACACCTTAAATGCTCTCATGGAAAGGCCCTAGACTTTCAACCATTATGCAAGATAGTCCCCTTATTTGAAAGCTCATGCTTCAAGGGTATCAAAAATGCAAAAATAATCAACAAAGGGTATGGAAATCACTTACTTGTGAGTGCTTCAAGTTGCTAAAAATTTTGAAGTTCCAAACCCCCAAAAATGGCTGAAAATCAATTGAGGAAGAAGATGTAATAGGAATAATATCATCTTTCTTTATTTTATTTCCTTTTTAGTCAAATAGGCCACCTAATTTCCACCTAACTTTGATAATTGTCTCCTCTTTGTCTCTTGGCCGACTATGCTATCATAATAGGGCCTAATTGCCCTTTAAAGACCCCCGATTTTTATTCTCTAGCTATTTAACACCCTTAGCTATCAAATTAAGACTTTTGCACTTTATGCGATTTAGTCCTTTTTCACATTTGGGCCCACAAACAATAAAATTAGCTCACTAAAATTTTCATGCACTATTATAAACATGTTATGGCTCTTTGTAAATAATAAAATATTTTCTCTAACTTCAAATTTGTGGTCCCGAGACTGCTATTTTGACTAGCTCCAAAATCGAGCTCTTACATTTCTCCCCCTTAGGGATTTTCGTCCTCGAAAATCTTACTGGTGAATAAGTTTGGGTATTGATCTCTCATAGTCTCCTCAAGTTCCCATGTGGCTTCCTCGACTCCATGTCTATGCCACAAAACTTTCACAAGTGCTATACTATTATTTCTCAATCGTTTGGCTTCTCGAGCTAAAATCTTGACTAGCTCTTCACCATAAGTCATGTCCAGATGAATCTCAACCTCTGACGGCGTAATTACATGCGAAGGCTCTGATCTATATCGACATAGCATGGACACATGAAACACATCGTGAATCTTTTCCAATTCTGGTGGCAAATCTAATCGGTAGGAAACTAGCCTTATTCTCTTAGTTACCACATAAGGTCCTATAAAATGAGGACTCAACTTGCCTTTCTACCAAATCTGAGGATTTTCCTCCATGGAGATACTTTAAAAAATACTTCATCACCGACTTGAAACTCAATTTCCTTTCGTTTCAAATCCGCGTAGGATTTCTGTCTATCCGAGGTAGCCTTCAAGCAGTCATGAATCACTCTAACTTTCTCTTCAGTCTCCATGACTAAACCGATCCCGTGAATCTGACCCTCTCTAAGCTCAATCCAATATAAGGGCATTCGACACTTTCGCTCATACAAAGCCTCATAAGGCACCATTTTTAGACTTGTCTGATAACTGTTATTATAGGCGAATTCAACCAGCGGTAGATACTTTTCCCAACTGCCTTGGAACTCAAGAACGCAACAGCATAACATGTCCTCTAATATCTGAATTACTCTCTCTGACTGACCATCGATTTGCGGATGGAAAGCTGTGCTAAAACTCAACTTTGTTCCCAAAGCCTCTTGTAACTTTTTCCAAAACCTCGAGGTAAATCTCGGGTCTCTATCTGAAACAATTAACATGGGCACCCCGTGTAGTCTTACAATCTCAAAAACGTACAAGTCGGCTAATCTCTCAAGGGAGTAGTCGGTACACACATGTATGAAGTGTGTCGACTTTTTTAGCCTATCCACAACAACCCAAACAGCATCCTTTTTCTTTGGGGTTACCAACAAACCCGTCACAAAATCCATAATGATTCGATCCCACTTCCACTCGAGGACCATGATAGGCCAAAGTAGACTTGAAGGTACTTAATGTTCAGCCTTCACTTACTAACACACTAGGCACTTAGACACAAACTCTGAAATGTCTCTTTTCATACCCGACCTCTAATACATTTTCTTAAGGTCATTGTACATTTTCATGCTCCCCGAGTGGACGGACAAACAATCACTATGTGCCTCTCTCAGAATCTTCTGAATAAGCTCATTGTCTTTGGGTACACAAACTCTGTCTTTGAACATTATACATCCATCAGTACTAAAACAAAAATCTGATTCAACTCCTGACTCACACTGGATTCTCTTGGCTTACAATTTCTCATCACTTTTCTGAGCTTCAACGATCTCTTGAAGAAACATCGATCTAGCTCCCAACTCTGCTAGAACTGAACCATCTTCGGATAGGGCCAAATAGGCGCTCATTGCTCTCAATGCCATTAATGATTTTCTACTAAATGAATCGGCAACCACGTTCGACTTTCCCGGATGGTAATCTATTACCAACTCGTAATCCTTTAACAGCTCTAACCATCGGCGTTGCCGTAAATTCAACTCCTTTTGAGTCATCAAGTACTTTAAGCTCTTATGGTCGGTGAATACACGACATTTCTCGCCATATAAATGTGTCTCCAAATTTTCAACGCGAATACGATGGCAGCCAACTCTAAATCATGCGTCGGGTAGTTCTTGTCATGTGGCTTCAGTTGCCTAGAAGCGTAGGCTATGACCTTACCTTCTTGCATAAGCACACACCCCCAAACCATTCAAAAAGGCATCGCTATATACTAAAAACTCCTTGCCTGACTCCGGTTGCACTAACACTGGGGCTTCGGTCAACAAAGCCTTTAATTTTTTGAAACTTTGTTGGGACTTTTCTGCCCATTCGAACTTGACACTCTCTGTAATAGTCTCGTCATTGGAGTAGCGATCAAAGAAAACCCTTGAACAAACCTTCTATAGTACCCAACAAAGCCTAAGAAACTTTGAATCTCAGTTACATTCTTCGGCAGTTTCTATAACACCCCTTACCCGTGTTAGACGCCGAAATAAGGTACGAGGCATTACCAGACTTAATCACTAATCATCGTATAAAAACCGATTCATAATTTCACTCTAATTTAAAACTTTTTCAAACAAATTCAAGATGTCCCTTAAAAAGAGCTTACAAGGCCCATATCATGCTTTAATTCAACCACAAACATAGGCAAGCATGCACATTCTTAAATTGCATCATTTAATTAATAACATAATCAAGACTATCTACATTAAATGACTTTATACAATAGAGACCTTCAAATAACATAGGTCAGTATTTTAGGCCAATTCTAGCAACTTAGTAACAATTAAATGAGTCTCCATACATGCCAAAGACTTAAAAATACTTTAAAACCTTTATATATCGATCAATAGTTTGATAGTGTGATTTAACCTCCGGCGACCTCCAACTCGAGCTAACATTTGAGACACTATAGGAAAAAGGAAAGGAAGGGAGTAAGCATTATAGCTTAGTAAGTAAGTATGTAAATATTAATAAACAATACATTATCATACTTTAAATGAAGTCACAATATGTTCCAGGAATATTACCATCACAAACACACACATACTTTCACTATTACAATCATAAACAGGTTCAAAATAAGCTGTCTAGCAAAGTACCAGCAGCTAAATTATTTATTTCTGGAGCTACAGAACTCCAAATTACAAACCATTAATTTTTCTTGAAACTAGATTCACGTATATTCTTACTATAAAATTTTTAGAATTTTTGGTCTAGCCAATTAGTACAGTTTATTCATTGAAATTACCCTTGTTTCAATGCTCAACTGTTCTGACCACTCTTCACTACGAATCAATTTTATCCTCGTACAGAATTCAAAGGATGTTCTCGTTTATTTTATTTGAAACTAGACACATTAAGGATTTCAAGCATATAAATTATATCCCCTAATTATTTTTGTACAATTTTTAATTATCTTTCCAAGTCAGAACAGGGGATCACGTAGTCATTCTGAACCAGTCTCTCAAAAACTTAAATATATCATAATATAGAATTCCATTGTTTCCTCTGTTTCTGTTATATGAAAATATACTCATTAAGATTTAATTTGATATCTCATTCAGTCTCTGATTCAATTTTTACTATTTTTGGTAAATTTTTAGATTCACGTCACTGCAACTATCCATAACAATTTTATTGTCAATTTTGATCTTTCACACTTCAATTGTATTCATCACTTACCCATAACAATCTTTCCAAATCACATATCGAGCAAATAAGTTACACACGTATATACTTACACATATCATCACAAAGTCATACACAATTTCATTTAATCAATTTCCCAGTTGAACGCTTCGGAATAATAACAGATACGCGATGGTATCGCACACATCCCACCTGTAAAATCGAAGCTCTCTTGTACACATAGTGGCCTTCACTTAGCACCACTCATGCGACCTAGCTCGATTGTACACATAATTTTGGCTCTCTTGTACACATGGTGAACACTTAGTACCAGCCATGTGACCTAGCCAGTTTATCTTGTAGCTCTCTTGTCTACATGATGTCCTTCACCTGGAACCACGCATGCGACCTAGCTACATATATCACGTAGCTCTCTTGTTTACATGGTGTACACATAGTATCACCCATGCGACCTAGCTACATCATAATGTCTCGTAACTCTCTTGTACACATGATGTGCACTCAGCACCATACATGTGACCTAGCTACATACCATTTGTATCATCCAATCTTTCCGAAGGTTCAACCGGGATTTCTCTCTCTTTCTAATACTTGATTCCATACTTCCAATAGTCAATTATGATTCAAAAATCATAATACAATACATAAAATATGCTGAAATATAAAAACATAATAAAGATAATGTATTATTTACATACAAACTTACATACTTTCTCATTTCCATGTCGAATTAATATTGAACATTTAAATCATCATAATTATACTTACTTTCAACACCTCGAAAATCATAGTAAATATATCAATTTTACATTGAAACATGCATAAATTAATGCTTATTATACATATGAACTTACCTCGATACTAAAACGGCCATTTTACGAACTTTCCCGATTTTTGATTTTTCTCCCATTCTAGGTTCAAATCTCGTTTTTCGGGATCTAAAACATCATATTTTACTTATTTAATTAATGTACTATTCAAAACAGTCCTTAACTCAAACTTTGGAAAAATTACAATTTTGCCCCTAAACTTTTGCATATTTACACTTTTGCCCCCAGGCTCGGGAATTAAACTTCATCCCTTATTCTTATGTTTTATGACATGCTGATCATTTTTCCATTCTATGGCAACATTAGATTCTCACTCTAACACATAGTTATGAACAATAACTTTTACCGATTAAGCCGTTTTACTCATTTTTGCTTAAAACCGCTTAGCAAAAGTTGTTTAACATAATTTCAACCTTCATATTCTACCATAAAACATCAAAATAAACACATTTTACCTATGAGTATTTTTTCAAATATGAATCCTAGCTTAAATTATTGCTAGAATAAGCTTAATCAAGTTACCGGGATTCTAAAAACGTAAAGAACTTGAAAAACGGGGCTAGAACGGACTTACTATTGAGCTTGGAAAGCTTGAAAAACCTAGCCATGGCTTCCCCCATGCTAATTTCAGCCTCCATGAAAAAGATGAGTCAATTTTGGCTTTATTTTCCCTTTTTATTTCTTTTAATTACCAAATGACTAAAATGCCCTTAAGGCCTTTCTTTAAAATTTTGTCCTATTCATGCCCATTTTTGTCCAAACGAAATATAATGGTCTAATTACCATTTAAGGACCTCCTCTTTAAACCCCCATTTAAACCAAGTACTCATGAATTAGAACACATATTTTGCAACTTTTGCAATTTAGTCCTAAAAGTCCAATTAAGCACTTTATCAGTAAAATTACTTAACGATATTTTTACACAATATTTTAATCGATAAATAAACCTTAAAAGTTAATTGAAATAAATTTTTTGACTTCAAATTCGTGGTTCTAAAACCATCGTTCCGTTTAGGCCCTAAATCGGGCTGTTACAGCAACTTCTGCAAATAAGCCCTAATAGGCAAATTAAACATGCAATCTATAAAATTTCTTATCAATACTCTAACACATGCATCTAATCACTCGGTAAATCATAAAAATTAATCGAAATAAAATTTTCTATCTCAGATTTGTGGTTTCACAACCACTATTCCATTTAGGCCCTATTTCAAGATGTTACAGTTTCCACTCAACAATAGCCGAAATATTTCTTGGGTCAACTCTAATCCTATCACCCGACATAATGTGTCCTAAAAATCTGACCTCCTTAAGCCAAAATTCACTCTTACTGAACTTGGCGTACAATTTCTTGTCTCTCAAGGTTTGTAACACAATTCTTAAATGTTCCGCGTGCTCAACCTCATCACTCGAGTAAATCAATATGTCATCGATAAAGACCACTACGAACTTATATAAATACGGATGAAAAATGCTGTTTATCAAATCTATAAACACCGCCGAGACATTTGTTAAACCAAAGGGCATGACAAGGATCTCATAATGCCTGTACCTCGTCTAAATACCAGTTTTTGGTACATCTTGCTCTTTAACCCTTAACTGATAGTATGCTGATCTCAGGTCAATCTTGGAAAAAATAGTGGCTCCCTTTAACTGATCAAACAGGTCGTCGATCCTTGGCAAAGGATACTTGTTCTTCACTGTTACCTTATTGAGCTGTCGATAGTCTATACATAACCTCATCGACCCGTCTTTCCTTTTTACAAACAACACTGGTGCGCCCTACGGTGAATAACTAGGTCTCGTAAAACCTTTATCTGTTAACTCTTGCAACTGTACCTTCAACTCTTTCAGCTCTATCGGGGCCATTCTATACGGAGCAATAGAAATGGGCGTCGTGGTCGGTACCAACTCGATTCCAAACTTAATTTCCCTCTCTGGAGGTAATCCGGGTAATTCTTTCAGAAACACATCTGTAAACTCACAAACCACTGGTACTGATTCTATCTTCAACTCAGACACTTGAGTATTCAACACAAAAGATAGATAAACCTCATATCCTTTCCTCAAACATTTCTCAGCCTACATAGACGATATCACTATAGATGATTTGTTCAGTTCATTTGGTTCCAACCAGAAGGACATTCCCGTCTTCACATTTCAACTCAATAACCTTTCTTCCACAGTCCACTACAACATTATGAGTGGTCAACCAATCTATCCCAAGGATTACATCAAATTCATTGAACGACAATAACATCAAGTTAGCCGGAAACCAATGACCCCTAATTGACAGAGGACAATCTCTGCACACTTTATCAACTATCACATGTCTGCCTAAAGGATTGGACACTTTTATTACAAACTCAATGGACTCTACTAGCATGCTCATACGAGGCATCAATTCCATACAAATATAGGAGTGGGTCAACCCCGGGTCAATTAAAGCAACAACAGATATTTCATGAATAGAAAAGGTACCCATAATCATGTCGGGAGACTCTGCAGGCACGAATAGCGTAAGTCCTTGCAGGCGCTCTGCCCTTGGACCTCACTGCAGCATATCTTGGTGCGCCTCTACTAATAGCCTCTTTTCCAGGGTTCTTTTGTGGTCTACCCCTCAATGGGGCACTACTTGCCTTCGCTTCTTGCTTTTTTTCTCCCTTTTTCATTTTGGGGCAGTCTCGGATGAAGTGGTCTAATAACTCACATTTGAAACACCTTCTTTCTTTACCTCAACACTCGCCGAAATGGTGTCTGCCACATTACGCACACTCTGGCCTATTTGGCTGAGCACTACCAACACTCGCGACAGAAGCGATCTAAGCTCTAGAAGTTGCATTCTACCGGTTCTTATTTCTATTCGAAAGCCCCACCGAAGCATTCGATCGAGTAGTGAATTCCTTCGATCTCTTTGATGAGGACTGATGTGATTTTCCCATCTGTCTCTTTTTGGCATCTCACGACTCAATAGCCGCTTTCCTCTTCTCTTTTACCAGCTCCTCTGCCTTGCATGCTCTTTCAATGAGCACTACAAATTCTCTTAGTTCTAGGATGCCAACAAATAATCGGATATCTTCATTAAGACCATCCTCAAACCTCTTACACATAGTGGCTTCTCTAGACACACACTCCCATGCATATTTACTGAGCCTCACAAAATTCACGCTCATATTCCGTCACTGACATTCGGCCTTGCTTTAGCTCTAGGAATTCCTTTCTCTTTTGATCTATAAATCTTTGGCTAATATACTTTTTCCGGAATTCTTCCTAGAAGAACTCCCATGTGATTCTCTCTCTCGGTACAATAGACACGAGAGTATTCCACCACTGATATGTCGAATCCCGAAGGAGTGACACTGTACACTTCACGCACTCTTCAGGTGTGCATGATAGTTCATCGAATACCCTAATTGTATTCTCCAACCAAAACTCTGCTCTTTCTGGTCATCATTTATACTAGCCCAAAATTCCTCAGCCCCTTGTTTCCGAATCTTATCCACTGGAGGTTTATCCCTCCTATACATGTTCGCGCCTTGCGGAGCTACCTGGGCTAACTAAGGGATCGGAGGAGGTGGGAGAAGGGGAGTGTTCGGATTTGCACGAACAAACTCCGTATACCAAGCATCCATCATACGAAGGTAGGATTCTCTATCCCCTCCGCCTTGGCCAATGGTTATAGGCTCACTCTCTACTGGCGGGGTCCCTTCAGCGAGAGCCGGCGTATTACTTTCCACGTCATCTGCCATAGCTCTATTAGGATCCATTTACTATATGAAAATACAATTTATAATCATCAGAATTCGTCACACTATCAATATACAGTTATGGCATGTATAGCTAGAATCGTACTCTCGCTAGGTTAGCTTTAGAACCGACTAAACCATAGCTCTGATACTACTAAATGTAACACCCTATACTTGTAACCCACGCCGGGGCAGAGTACAAAGTATTACCTAACTTGATCTCATGCATACAACCAATCTCAAGTCACCGAGACTCGGTACAAATTAAAACTTTTTCAGTTTCTACTTTAAACTTCTTATTATGGGCCTACGAGCCCCAAATCGATCGTTGAAAACTATTCGGGACCATCTCAGGTCCTTAAAGCAACCTTAAAAAATTTGTCTCTAAGACAGGGCACACGCCCGTGTGACCATTTTGACATGGTCGTGTTGATATCCCGTGTGGTTCACACGGCCTAAGCACCTTGGGACACGCTCGTGTCCCACACTAGTGTAGAATTAATTTCTAATTCACACTTGCAGGGGTTTTTACACGGCCAAACACACGCCCGTGTCACTCACACGGCCACGACACACCCGTGTCCTAGCCCGTATGCAAAAACATGACCAGTCTGGTTCTGATGTCAGCATTCTTAAAAAGTCACATGGCCAAGGCACACGCCCGTGTGCTGGGCTGTGTCCTTCACACGGCTGAGACACACGGCTGTGTCTCTGCCCGTGTGTTTATTACCATGTATAATAAATTAAAATTTTTACGTGCAGGGGACACACGGCCAGACTACACGCCCATGGGGCAGACAGTGTGTCATACACGACCTAGGCACACGCCTGTGGGCCTGCTCATGTAGACAATATAAGGCTATTTACCAAGCCCCATTGCCACCCTTACCTATGTAGTTCCATACAATTACCAACCAATACCAAAACAAGCATAATTTCTATAACCAAATCAGCCACAATAGACATTCATTCAACCATGATAATGCATTTTTATAATTTCAAAATGATGGTTAGTCATCATTCAAGAATTAATACAAATTGAAAGAGTTCCCAACCCAAGCCAACACATATGGCCAATCTTTAATGACACAAAATAATAAAGTCTACGTGCTATACATGCCATATTCAAAAATATAAATCCAACTATACCGAAAGCTTCGATTGATAGTGTGATCGATATCTCTGACTTCCGGTGATCCTTGAGCTAGTTTGGCGGCACTGTAAGGAAATGGAAAGGAAATGGAGTAAGCATAAAAGCTTAGTAAGTTGCGTATAAGTAAGTATACAACAACAGTTTATTGATAATCAATAGGTTTATAACACCAAGGTAGGCATAATCATAACTTACTCACTACCATCCATACAAGTCACATATTATACATTGAGCTCATATCTCATACGTACCAATTAGGTACCTGTACCACTCACAACACGGTTATACTTTCCTCATTAGCTTAAGAACATAACTTTCACCGCTAAACCATTCGAAATATTACCGGATATTACATAAGCCTTAAGTATAGGGTAAGATGCCGATGCCATGTCCCAGACACGGTCTTACATCGGCTCATATCTCAAGTCGATGCCATGTCCCAGACATGGTCTTACACTGACTATCATCTCGTAGCCGATGCATGTCCCAAACATGTCTTACACTAGCTCTCGTCTCAATGCCGAGGCCATATCCCAGACATGGTTTTACACTGGCTCTCATAATGTGGCCAATGCATGTCCCAGACATGCCTTACACTAGCCAACAATAACCCATATGTCATGGCATGAATATCCGATTTATTTCCTAGGTTCCAAACGAGAACTCTACTATCTCTATTATCATCATACCTTCTCAATTTCGCAATCAAGCAATTTGTGCTATATAAATTAAAATACAATTCAACACATACATTAGCAATGTAGTTGTATTATTTACATACAACTTACCTCGGATTACAAAATGTGGCGACTAGTCGGTTTAGTCAATTTTGCTTGGCTTTCCCCCGATCTAGGTTCGGACTCGGTATTTCTTGATCTATATTAACAAAATACACTTATTAAGTCATTTTATCAACCTAAGTACTCAACAATTCACAATTGGGATAAATGACCATTTTGCCCCTAGACCTTTACAAAGTGACCATTTTACCCTTCGGCCCAAAAATTGATTTTTATATAATTTCTTTATTTTTCAAGACTAGCCAAACCTCTTTAACTCTTATAGAAACTCCAAATTCCCACTATTTCACACATTTATTGTCTGTTTCACAACTTATGCACATTAATCCTATTAGGTGTTTTCATGCTAACACCTTTCACAAAAGTTGTTTATAAGACACCCAAGACTCATTTTCTTCCATAAAATTTCAGAAAACACCTTAAATGCTCTCATGGAAAGACCCTAGACTTTCAACCATTATGCAAGATAGTCCCCTCATTTGAAAGCTCATGCTTCAAGGGTCTCAAAAATACAAAAATCATCAACAAAGGGTATGGAAATCACTTACTTGTGAGTGCTTCAAGTTGCTAAAAATTTTGAAGTTCCAAACCCCAAAAAATGGCTGAAAATCAGTTGAGGAAGAAGATGTAATAGGAATGATATCATCTTTCTTTATTTTATTTCCTTTTTAGTCAAATAGGCCACCCAATTTTCACATAACTTTGAAAATTGTCTCCTCTTTATCTCTTGGCCGGCTATGCTATTATAATAGGGCCTAATTGCATTTTAAAGACCCCTAATTTTTATTCTTTAGCCATTTAACATCCTTAGCTATCAAATTAAGACTTTTGTACTTTATGCGATTTAGTCCTTGTTCGCATTTGGGCTCACAAATGTTAAAATTAGCTCTCTAAAATTTTCATGCACTATTACAAACGTGTTATAGCTCTTTTTAAATAATAAAATATTTTCTTTGACTTCGGATTTGTGGTCCCAAAACCTCTATTCTGACTAGCCCCAAAATCGAGCTGTTACAGCTTAAACAAGCTCTGTGAATGCCAGAGTAAGCACAAAGTATACACAATATGAAATGTCAATCAAGAGCATACCACAACACGTTCACAACCATATTCTAAACAAGTCATAATAACACATTCATGCTTTATTAAATCATAAAACTAGCATATACTCTCACGTATAACTACATGTAACTCATTCAAATAATTCATCAAGACTAAAAACGTATACATGCTTTAATAACTCACAAGTCTAACTGATATATTCACATGCATTCACAAGTTAAATAAAAATGACCCAAACCACAATTACATATGCATTTTACTATGAGAACATACTAACATTTTCAGGAAACTTAAATCGACTCATTTAGCATATTATTTACATGTTTATGCTTCCACCTCACATCATATTATCATAATAAATAAGATCAAATTTAAACAATAATTTGGCACCTAAGTCTATGAAACATAACAGTGGGCTTTATCATCACATATTGGGTACACGGATGTCCAACACACCAAATGACTCGTAGAGTCAAACATATCCCAAAAGCGTAACATTTCTCCAACAATGGAGCTTGGCTCACATTCCCTTATCTTTCCAAAATGTCATGGGGCCTCAATGCCCAAATGACAAAACATAAGACTAAGTACTCACAATCCTATGGCATGCCAACTATATTAAACGGTTTCAAGAGATCACAAGGCCAAAATATCCAAAATTACACAATTTTAATTATTGATTTAATGCACATCATCTCTGTTCATATTCATCAATTTACATCACAAACTTGTACACAATGCATGCTTATTGAATTCACATTTAACTACACTTTAAGTGCCACAATAATGCTCATTGAGCCATCACATATTCGACCACATATGTGTGCATTAAAATTAGTACATCATATATCACATACAAGTATTCTCACATATTACCTGTCATAAAAATATCACATACCACACGTCAACACATATGTACTTACCAAAATATCGCTCACTTCAGCTGCATGTTTGCATTATTTACATATCATAATCACTATTATTTGGCATGTGTATCATGCCTACAACACAACATAATTCACAATATCCTAATATATGTCTCGTATCACAATATCGCATCATAATAATCAATCCAGAATTATTCACATAATCACATAATTTGCCAAAATAAAATAAGGGAAATAGAAAACTTATACTCGAAACTTAGGATATGGGTTTAGGCTATTCCTAATCCCCTAATTAACAATATGAATCATGTCTACGAGTAGTGATTCTAAAAACACACCGTTCACACTTTCGCCTAGTAATCAGAAGCTCAAACTAGCTTTTTATTTCCTTTCGCCTTGCTCGTCGAAGGCTCTAATGTAACATCCCTAATTAGGGCCTAGTTAGAATAGTGGTCTCGAGACCACAAATCTAAGATAGAAATAATTATTCTATGATCCTTATGGGGTTTATGTATTGAATACATGCTTGTGTGAAAGTTTCATGAAGAAATTCTAGGCATAAAATGTCTGATTGCATTTTAGAGACCAAATTGAATAAAGTGAAAAACTTGCATTCTAGAAGCTTTAAGAATGAAATTGCATTAGATTATGAATTAGAGGGTCCTAATTAGCAATTTGACCAGTTTTTAAAATTTTGAACAAAAATGGACATGCATAGGAAAAATTGGAAAGAGAAACCCTAAGGGCATTTTGGTCATTAGGTAATTAAAAGAATAAAAAGGGAAAATCAAACAAAAAATGTGTCCATCATTCTCCTTGGCTACCGAAAATCACACAACAGCATAGCTAGGGTTTTGTTCAACATTTCCAAGCTCAATAGTAAGTGTTCCCTAGCCTCGTTTTTAATTTTTCTGTATTTTTAAGTCCCGATAACATGGTCTACCCATTTCTAGCTATATTTTGAGCTAGGGTTCATGTATGAAAATTGACCCATGCATGAAATGCTTGTATTTTGATGATTAATGGAGGAATATGAATGTTTGATGCATCATAAACATCTTTTACTAGGTGATTTTTAGTGAAAACACCTAAACAAGGGACTTGTTTGCAAAAGTGTAAAAGTGAGTAGTAATAATGTGAAATAAAAGAAAATATGGGCTGATATAAGCTTAGTAAAGGTTTGGCTAAGCTTAGGTAGTCAAGAAAATGCATACATTTCATTTTACGAGCCTAGGGGCTAAATCGTAAATATGTGAAATATTAGGGGTCAAAATGTAAATCTACAAAAGTATGATTTTTGGACCCATTTTATTTATGGACCCATTTGAATAATGTGAATAATAAATAACTTAAATTTGACATTATAGATCAAGAAAAATGTGAATTGGGACTTGATCGAGGAAAGAATAAAGTATATGACAACTAGGCTCGATTATCATCATTTTGTACCGAGGTAAGTACATATGCAAAAATGTGGTGTTGTAGAATGTTTTAATGCTTTAATATATTGTGATAAATGTTTTATTTTAATTATAAGTTATATGCTTATTGATTGTTATGAAAGCATTAATGTTATCATGGTCGTTAACTACGACAATACGAGCAAGTACGATAGAGATAAAATATGTAAGTGAATAAAATCCCGTTTGAACCTTAGGAATAGTTAGGATACAAGTGACATGTCACTAGGAAATAAGAGATCCAAGCTCGTTGTGTTGGTTCGAGTTCGTGAGAAATTCGAACTTGTTGAGTTGGTCCAAGTTCGTAATATATGTGAGGCATCCGAGCTCGTTGGGTTGGTCCAAGTACATTATGGATGCGGGCATCCGAGCTCGTTGAGTTGGTCCGAGTTCATTATGGATGTCTACATGTTATGAGGTACCTTTGGCTACGTATGTACACGAGGCACTTATGTGCAAGTTTTCCGTGTATCCAATAGTATTCCGATGTGTTCAACGGGTAATGTAATGATTGTAATGAAGTATCGAGAAGGGCATATGAAAGAGGTATGGCTATCAATACTGTACTACAAGTCCAGGTACGTATGCTAAACCTATGAGTAATGCTTTGATAAAGATCGATTTAAGGTGAGCAAGTATGTATGTACATATGATGAGTAAGCAAGGAGGTTTGAGCGAAGAATAATCTTTATGTATATGTTATCATGTTTTTGCATGTTAATTGTTTACCACTATTGCATATTATTTGTATGTGGACTTACTAAGCTTTAATGCTTACTCCCCTCTCTTTTCCATCCTTTGTAGTCCCGCCAAGCTAGCTCAGGGATCGGAAGCTATCGGAGTATTCGATCACACTATCAAAAGACTTTTGGGTATAGTGAAATTATTATTTTGAGTATGGCATGTATAAGAACTTGGTCATTTTGTGATATGTGTCATGCTATTTGGCAAAATTTTGAAGGCCTATGATGATGATGATTTTTTTTGTAATGGCCATGTGATATGGCTCATATTTGATCATTTGGGTTGTAATCTAATTGCCCATGCATGCATGTGTTAGTGTTTTGATGGTAGGATATGTTATTGCTTGGCGAGTGCATGATAATGATGTGATATATTGTTGATTGATGAATGTATGGTAAAGTGTGGATTAAGTGCTAAAGGTTAAAGGATGACTTAATGACTTAAAATGACTATGAGTATGAATACACAATTTGAATTTATGGTAATAAGGTTAATAATGCAAGAAATTGGTGTGGAATGCCTCTAGATGGTGTAATAAATGAGTGTGCAATAAGATGGCCTTATGAAGATGTGAGAGTGCTAAGGTGTGGAGTATTTGAGTGCATAAATATGTCAGGTTGCATGTTATCAAGTGTGTTTGAATGTATGAGTGATTGAGGGTGACCAATGGCTTGGAAAATAGCCTCCAAAAAGGTCCACACGGGTAGACACATGGGCATGTGTGTAGGCCGTGTGTGATACACGGTCTGCCCCATGGGCGTATTGAATGGCCGTGTATCCCGTGCACCGAAAGTTTCCAAGTCAGTATGCATGGTAGTAAACACACGGGTAGAGACACGGCCATGTGTCTCAACCGTGTGAAGGACACGGCCAAGCACACGAGCGTGTGCCTTGGCCGTGTGCCCCTAAATGAATGATGACGTCATAAACAAAATGTACAAGTTTTGACACGGGTATGTCTAGGCCATGTGAGAGACACGGGCCAGAGACACAGGCGTGTGATTGACCGTGTAAAAACCCCTGTAGGTTTGAAATGAAAAATAAATTCTAGAAATTCCACACGAGTATGGGACACAGGTGTGTGCATTGCCTTCATACGGGTGTGTGAGGCTGAAACCTAAAAATTTTCTTAGAATTTTTTAAGCTCTCGGTTTAGTCCCAGATTAATTTAAATGTATGTTCTGGGCCACGTAGGTTCATGATAAGAAAAATATGAATTTGTTTGATTGGTATTAATTTGGAGTGAAATTTTATGACCCATATTTTCTAGAGAAGCCTTGTTTATTTACGGTAATGCCTCGTACCTTGTCCCGATCTCTGGTACGGGAAATGGGTGTTACATTTAGAGTTATCAGAGCTATAGTTTAGTCAATTCTTGGACTAACCTAACGTATTTGAGTCTAGCAATACAAGCCATATGTATATATATATATACGTAATGATAGTGTGACGACTCCGGACAATATTAAAATGTGTCTTCATATAGCAAATGGATCCCGATAGAGCAGTGGCAGATGATATAGAGAGTAACGCGCCTGCTCTAGCGGAAGGAGCAGTGCCATCTGAAAGTAGGCCTGAAACTGTCAGTAGAGGAGAATGAGGCAGAGAGGCCTTTCTCCACATGATGAATGCATGAATCACGGAGTTCGTTCGAACGAACCTGAATGCTCAACCTTCCCCACCTCCCCCAAATCCTCAACCCGCACCTTTGATGCCTCAACACATGGATTTCATGAGATTTACTAGAACACCTGTTGATAGAATTCAGAAACAAGGTGTTGAGGAATTTAGGGCAAATGCCAATGATGACCTCGAAAGAGCAGAGTTCTAGTTAGAGAACTCAATACGGGTATTTGATGAATTGTCATGTACACCCGAGGAGTGCTTGAAATGTGCCATATCCCTGTTGAGAGATGCGGCATATCACTGGTGGAGAACGTTGATATTTGTAGTACCGCAAGAGAGGGTTACTTGGGAATTCTTTCAAGAAGAATTTCAAAAGAAATATATTAGCGAACGGTTCATCGAATAGAAGCGCAAGGACTTCCTAGAATTGAAACAGGGTCGTATGACGGTTAGCGAATATAAGAGAGATTTCGTCAAGCTTAGTAAATATGTTTGGGAGTGTGTACCCTCCGAAACTAAGATGTGTAGAAGATTTGGAGATGGAATCAATGAGGATATTAAGACATTAGTGGGTATTATTGAGTTAAAAGAATTTGTGGTACTTGTTGAACGGGCTTGTAAAGTCAAAGACTTGGTTAAAGAGAGGAAGAAGGCCGAGTCTGATGCAAGAGATACAAGAAAGAGGTACATGAGTAAGTCATTGCCATCCCAGTCTAAGAAATCTAGAGAGATGTATTCTCGTTCACATGTGTCAGCTGGACATTCATACGGGAATCGTAAAAAGTAGAATTCGAGTTTTAGATCTCAGGCTACGTGGGTATCGAGTGTGGGTAATGTTAAACCTTCCAAGCCCGAGTGCCCACAATGTGGTAGATGTTACTTTGGCACTTGTAGGGTGAGTGAGGGATCTTGTTTCAAGTGTGGTTCTCAAGACTACTATATTAAAGATTGTCCCAAGATGGTTGAGAAAGAAAGGTTTTAGAACTCGAGCCTGAGTGGCACAACTTCTAAGGGAAGACCCTCAAAAAATGCCGGGAATGGGTCTGGTTGTAAGAATGTGACGCAAGACACAATAGTGAGGTCCGATGCTAGGGCTCTGACCAGAGCCTATGCCATACGTGCACGCGAAGATGCAACTTCTCCTAATGTGATCACTAGTAAATTTTCTTTCTATGATACTAATGCTATTGCTTTGATAGACCCTAGCTCCACTCATTCGTATGTGTGTATGAAATTGGCATCTAGTATGAATATACCCATTGAGTCTATAGAATTTGTAATTAAGGTGTCTAACCCGTTAGGAAAGTATGTGATAGTTGATAAAGTATGTAAGAAATGTCCTTCGATGGTTAAAGATCATTATTTTCCGGTCGACTTGATGTTGTTTCCATTTGACGAATTTGGTTTCATACTGGGTATGGATTGGTTGACACTACATGAGGCTATAGTGAATTGTAGATAGAAAGTTATGGAATTGAAATGTGAAGACGGTGAAATTCTTTAAATTGAATCAGATGATGTAGATAAGTCGCCAATGATGATTTCTTCAATAATTGCTCAGAGATACTTGAGGAAGGGGTATGGAGCTTATTTGGCATATATATTGAATACAATGGAATCCAAATTGAAAATCAAAATAGTTTCAGTTGGGTGCGAGTATGCGGATGTATTTCTGGAGGAATTATCGGGTTTGCCTCCAGTTAAAGAAGAGCTAATGTCAGGGACGACACCCATATCTATTGCCCCATATAGGATGGCCCCTACTGAACTGAAAAAATTGAAGTCACAGTTGCAAGAGCTGACCGATAATGGTTTTGCAAGACCAAGCTTTTCACCGTAGGGTGCTCGCGTATTGTTTGTGAAAAAGAAAGACGGCTCCATGAGATTATTCATTGACTACCGGCAACTTAATAAGGTACCAATAAAAAATAAGCATCCTCGTAGAAGGATCGATGACTTGTTTGATCAACTGAAGGGAGCGACGTGGTTCTCTAAGATAAACTTGAGGTCTGAATACTACCAGTTACGAGTGAAAGAGTTTGATGTGCCTAAGACTGCCTTTCGAATAAGGTACGACCACTACGTGTTTCTTGTTATGCCATTTGGATTAACGAATTCTCTTGCCGTGTTTATGGATTTAATGAATAGAATTTTTCGGCCATATTTAGATAAGTTTGTCGTGATGTTTATTGATGATATTTTGATTTATTCTAGAGATGAGGCAGAACATACTGAGCACTTGAGAACTATTTTGCAAACTCTGAGGGATAAACAGTCATATGCCAAGTTTAGTAAAAGCGAGTTTTGGCTTTGAGAGGTTGGGTTTTTAGGCCACATTGTTTTTGGGGATGGTATACGAGTTGGTCCCAGTAAGATTTCAGCTATTGTCGAATGGAAGCCACCGAGGAACGTAACTGAAGTTAGGAGCTTTTTGGGTTTAGTTGGTTATTACAGACAGTTTGTGAAAGGATTTTCGATGATAGTCACCTCAATGACGAGATTGCTACAAAAGGACGTTAAGTTCGAATGGACAGAGAAGTGCCAGCAGAGCTTTGAGAAATTGGAAGTGTTGTTAACCGAGGCACCGATGTTAGTACAATCGAAATCAAGAAAAGAATTTGTGATTTACAGTGATGTGTCCTTGAATGGATTAGGTTGTGTACTTATGCAAGAAGGAAAGGTAGTAGCTTATACTTCGAGGCAATTGAAGCCCCATGAGAAGAACTATCCTACGCACAATTTAAAGTTAGCCGCTATTATATTTGCTTAGAAGATTTGGCAGCATTACCTATTCGGGGAGAGATGCCATGTCTATTCAGACCATAAAAGTCTTAAATATCTGATGACTCAAAAGGACTTGAACTTGAGGCAACGAAGATGGCTTGAATTGTTAAAAGATTATGAGCTTGTGATAGATTATCACCTCGGTAAGGCAAATGAGGTTGCCGATGCCTTGAGCAGAAAGTCTTTATTTGCTTTGAGAGCTGTAAACGCATGGCTAGCCCTATCTCAAGATGGTGCTATTCTAGTAGAGTTAAAAGCTAGACCGACTTTTCTTCAACAGATTTGTGATGCTCTAGAAGCCGATAAAGAGTTGCAAGCTAAGAAAGCTCAGTGTGAGTCGAGCGGTGAATCAAATTTCTAGAGAGATCCTGATGGTTGTCTGAGGTTTCATGGAAGAATTTCTGTTTCAAAGAATGTTGAGTGATTCAAGATATGTTGTGTGAGGCTCATAATGGAGGTATGTCAGTTAACCCGAGTAGCACAAGAATGTACAATAATTTAAAGAAAATGTATTGTTGGAATGGAATGAAAAGAGATATATATCCGAATTTGTGTGGAGATGCTTGATTTGCCAACAAGTAAAGGTTGAACACCAGGTACCTTCAGGTTTACTTCAACCTATCTTAGTTCCCGAATGGAAATGGGACAGAATTGCTATGGACTTTGTGACAGGCTTGCCATTGACACTAAGAAAGAAAGATGCCGTATGGGTAGTGGTTGAGAGACTGACTAAGTCGACTCATTTTATACCAGTACAGTTTGATTATTCACTTGATAAGTTAGCTGAACTGTATATTTCTGAGATTTTGATACTTCATGGAGTACCTTTATCGATTATTTCGGATAGGGATCCGAGATTTACTTCATGGTTTTGGAATAAGTTATAAGAAGCTTTGGATACAAAGCTGAATTTTAGTACCGCATTTCACCCACAGACTGATGGACAATCCGAGAGAGTAATTCAAACACTGGAAGATATGCTTAGATGTTGTGTTCTTGAATTCCAAGGTAGTTGGGAAAAGTACCTACCTTTGAATGAATTTGCCTATAACAATCGCTATCAGTCGAGTTTAAAGATGGCACCTTATGAAGCATTGTATGGACATAAGTGTCGTACACCGTTTTATTAGACTAAGCTTAAGGAGAATAAAATTCACGAAGTAGATTTAGTTAAGGAGACTGAGCAAAAAGTGAAAGAAATTCATGATTGCTTGAAAGCGGCATCGGATAAACAAAAGTCGTATGTGGATTTGAAAAGGAAAGAAATTGAGTAGCAAGTTGGTGATAAGGTATTCTTGAAAGTATCCCCATGGAAGAAGGTTTTGAGTTTCGGTAGAAAAGGCAAGTTGAGTCCTCGTTTTATAGGACTGTATAAGGTTATCGAAAGAATAGGGCCCGTTGGTTATCGATTGGCTTTGCCGACTGAATTAGAAAAGAGTCACGATGTGTTTCATGTGTCCATGCTATGCCGGTATAGATCCTAACCTTCATATGTGATTGTACTGATTGAAGCTGAGATTTGACCGGATATGACTTATGGTGAGGAACCTGTTAAGATCTTGGCTCTAAAAGTCAAGCAATTGAGAAACAAAAGTGTTGCTCTTGTGAAAGTTTTATGGCAAAGACATGGGGTTAAAGAGGCCACAAGGGAGCCCGAGGAGGCCATGGGGAAGCAATATCCAAACCTTTTCACCGGTAAGATTTTCGGGGACGAAAATCCCTAAAGAGGGAGAGTTGTAACATCTCGAAGTAGGGACTAGTAGAACAGTGGTCTAGAGACCATAAATATGAGATAGAAATAATTATTCTATGATTCTTATGAGGTTTATGTATTGAATACTTGCTTGTGTGAAAGTTTCATGAAGAAATTCTAGGCATAAAATGTCTAATTGCATTTTAGGGACCAAATTGCATAAAGTGTAAAACTTGCATTCTAGAAGCTTTAAGCATGAAATTGCATTAGATTATGAATTAAAGGGTCATAATTAGCAATTTGACCAGTTACTAAAATTTTGGACAAAAATGGACATGCATAGGAAAAATTGGAAAGAGAAACCCTAAGGGTATTTTGGTCATTAGGTAATTAAAAGAATAACAAGGGAAAATCAGACAACAAATGTGTCCATCTTCCTTCTTGGCTGCCGAAAATCACACAACAGCATAGCTAGGGTTTTGTTCAACATTTCCAAGCTCAATAGTAAGTGTTCCCTAGCCCTTTTTTTTAATTTTTTTATATTTTTAAAGTCTCGGTAACATGGTCTACCCATTTCTAGCTATATTTTGAGTTACGGTTCATGTATGAAAATTGACCCATGCATGACATGCTTGTATTTTGATGATTAATGGAGGAATATGAATGTTTGATGCATGATAAACATCTTTTACTAGGTGATTTTTAGTGAAAACACCTAAACAAGGGACTTGTTTGCAAAAGTGTAAAAGTGAGTAGTAATAATGTGAAATAAAAGAAAATATGGGCTAATATAAGCTTTGTAAAGGTTCAGCTAAGCTTGGGTAGTCAAGAAAATGCATACATTTCATTTTACGAGCCTAGCGGCTAAATCATAAATATATGAAAGATTAGGGGTCAAAATGTAAATTTTCAAAAGTATGATTTATGGACCCATTTGATTTATGGACCCATTTGAATAATGTGAATAATAAATAAGTTAAATTTGACATTATAGATCAAGAAAAATGTGAATTGGGACTTGATCGAGGAAAGAATAAAGTATACGACGACTAGGCTCGATTATCATCGTTTTGTATCGAGGTAAGTATATATGCAAATAATGTGGTATTGTAGTATGTTTTAATGCTTTAATATATTGTGATAAATGTTTTATTGTAATTATGAATTATATGCTTATTGATTGTTATGAAAGCATTAATGTTATCATGATCATTAACTACGACAATACGAGCAAATATGATAGAGATAATATATGTCAGTGAACCTTAGGAATAAGATACAAGTGACATGTCACTAGGAAATAAGAGATCCGAGCTCGTTGAGTTGGTCCGATTTCGTGAGAAATCCGAACTTGTTGAGTTGGTCCAAGTTCGTAATATATGTGAGGCATTCGAGCTCGTTGAGTTGGTCTGAGTTCATTATGGATGCGGGCATCCGAGCTCGTTGAGTTGGTCTGAGTTCATTATGGATGTCTACATGTTATGAGGTAGCTTTGGCTACGTATGTACATGAGGCACTTATGTTCAAGTTTTTCGCGTATCCAATAGTATTCCGATGTGTTCAACGGGTAATGTAATGATTGTAATGAAGTCCCGAGGAGGGCATATGAAAGAGGTATGGTTATCAATACTCTACTATGAGTACAAGTACGTATGCTAAACCTATGAGTAATGCTTTGATAAATATCGATTTAAGATGATCAAGTATGTATGTGCATTTGATGTGTAAGCAAAGAGGTTTGAATGAAGAATAATCTTTATGTATATTTTATCATGTTTTTGCATGTTAATTATTTACCACTATCGCATATTATTTGCATGTGGACTTACTAAGCTTTAATGCTTACTCTCCTCTCTTTTCCATCATTTGTAGTCCCACTATACTAGCTTGAGGATTGGAAGCTGTCGGAGTATTCGATCACACTATCAAAAGACTTTTGGGTATAGTGAAATTATTATTTTGAGTATGGCATGTATAGTAACTTGGTCATTTTGTGATATGTGTCATGCTATTTGGTCAAATTGTGGAGGCCTATGATGATGATGATTCTTTTTGTAATGGCCCTGTGATATGGCTCATATTTGATCATTTGGGTTGTAATCTAATTACCCATGCATGCATGTGTTACTGTTTTGATGGTAGGATATGTTATTGCTTGGTGAGTGCATGATAATGATGTGATATATTGCTGATTGATGAATGTATGGTAAGTGTGGATTAAGTGCTAAAGGTTAAAGGATGACCTAATGAATTAAAATTACTATGAGTATGAATACACAATTTGAAGTTATGGTAATAAGATTAATAATGCATGAAATTGGTGTAGAATTCCTCTGAATGGTGTAATAAATGAGTGCGCAATAAGATGACATTATAAAGATGTGAGAGTGCGAAGGTGTAGAGTATTTGAGTGCATAAATATGTCATGTTGAATGTTATCAAGTGTTTTTGAATGTATGAGTGATTGAGGGTGACCATTGGCTTGGAAAATAGCCTCCAAAAAGGTCCACATGGGTAGACACACGGGCATGTGTGTAGGCCGTGTGTGACACGCGGTCTACCCCATGGGCATATTGAATGGCCGTGTGTCCGCTGCACTTAAAGTTTCCAAGTCAGTATGCATGGTAGTAAACACACGGGCAGAGACACGGCCGTGTGTCTCAGCCGTGTGAAGGACACGGCCTAGTACACGGACGTGTGCCTTGGCCGTGTGCGCCTAAATAAATGATGATGTCATAAACAGAATGTCCAGGTTTTGACACGGGCATGTCTAGGTCGTGTGGGAGACACAGGCCAGGGACACGGGCGTGTGATTAACCGTGTGAAATCCCCTGTAGGTTTGAAATGAAAAATAAATTGTAAAAATTCCACACGGGTATGGGACACGGGTGTGTCCTAAAGCATACGGGCGTGTGCATTGCCTTCACACGGGTGTGTGAGGCTTAAACCTAAAAGTTTTATTAGAATTTTTTAAGCTCTCGGTTTAGTCCCAGATTAATTTTAATGTATGTTTTGGGCCACATAGGTCCCTGATAAGGACAATATTAATTTGTTTGATTGGTTTTAATTTGGAGTGAAATTTTATGACCCGTATTTTTTGGAGAAGCCCTGTTTATTTACGGTAATGCCTTGTACTTTGTCCCGGTCTCGAGTACGGGTAATTGGTGTTACATTTAATGTTATCAGAGCTATGGTTAGTCGATTCTCGGACTAACCTAGCGTATTTGAGTCTAGCTATACATGTCATACGTATATATATATATAAGTAATGATAGTGTGATGACTCCTGACAATATTAAAATGTGTCTTCATATAGAAAATGGATCCCGATAGAGCAGTGGCGGATGATGTAGAGAGTAACGCGCCTACTCTAGCGGAAGGAGTGGTGCCATCTGAAAGTAGGCCTGAAATTGTTAGTAGAGGAGAATGATGTAGAGAGGCCTTTCTCCACATGATGAATGCATGGTACACGGAGTTCGTTCGAATGAAGCTGATTGCTCAACCTCCCCCAAATCCTCAACCCGCACCTGTGATGCCTCAACACATGGATTTCATGAGATTTAGTAGAACACTTGTTGTTAGAATTTGAAAACAAGGTGTTGAGGAATTTAGGGCAAATGCCAATGATGACCCTGAAAGAGTGGAGTTCTGGTTAGAGAACTCAATACGGGTATTTGATGAATTGTCATGTACACCCGAGGAGTGCATGAAATGTGCCATATCGCTGTTGAGAGATGTGGCGTATCACTGGTGGAGAACGTTGATATTTGTAGTACCGTCGGAGAGGGTTACTTGGGAATTCTTTTAAAAGGAATTTCGAAAGAAATATATTAGCGAACTATTTATCGAATAGAAGCGCAAGGAATTCCTGGAATTGAAACAGGGTCGTATGACAGTTAGCGAATATGAGAGAGAATTCGTCAGGCTTAGTAAATATGTTTGGGAGTGTGTACCCTCCGAAACTAAGATGTGTAGAAGATTTGAAGATGGACTCAATGAGGATATTAAGACATTAGTGGGTATTCTTGAGTTGAAAGAATTTGTGGTACTTGTTAAACGGGCTTGTAAAGCCAAAGACTTGGTTAAAGAGAGGAAGAAGACCGAGTCTGATGCAAGAGATACAGGAGAGAGGTACATGAGTAATACAAGAGAGAGGTACATGAGTAAGTCATTGCCATCCCAGTCTTAGAAATCTAGAGAGATGTATTCTCGTTCACATGTGTCAGTTGGACATTCGTACAGTAATCGTAGAAAGTAGAATTCGAGTTTTAGATCTCAGGCTACGTTGGTAGCGAGTGTGGGTAACGTTAAACCTTCCAAGCCCGAGTGCCCACAATGTGGTAGATGTTCTTTTGGCACCTGTAGGGTGAGTGAGGGATCTTGCTTCAAGTGTGGTTCTCAAGACCACTATATTAAAGACTGTCCCGAGATGGTTGAGAAAGAAAGGTTT
This sequence comes from Gossypium longicalyx, assembly GCA_025698465.1. Lineage (NCBI taxonomy): Eukaryota > Viridiplantae > Streptophyta > Magnoliopsida > Malvales > Malvaceae > Gossypium > Gossypium longicalyx. The sequence continues at coordinate 33,597,539 of CM047006.1, forward strand.
TAGAATTCGAGGCAGAGTGGCACAACTTCTAAGGGAATGTGACAACCCTATTCTGACCTTAGTCGGGAAGTGGTTTCGGGACCGCTAAACTGAGTCACAGAAATAATTTGAATATAATATTTTATGTCTAAAATATGTGATCATGCATGTGTGAAATTTGAATGCTTTGATTTTTGTCAATTTGAATGTGTTTCTAAATAAAAAGGACTTATGTGAGAAGCTTTGAATATATCTATGGCTTATTTTAGGTGATTAATTATTGAATGATGCAAATAAGTGGGTTTGCATGTCAATTTGCCACTTTTAAAGTTAGTGGCCGGCCATGATGGTTTTTGTGAGCAAAATAAGCATATTTTATATGTATAATAATGAATTGATATTTTTTTAAGTAGTTTATTGATATATTCATTATTATATTGTTTATTGATAAAATAAAATAAGAATTTGGTGAAGAAAACAAGAACTCATCTTTGTTTCTTCACCTAGCTGAAATTCATAAAAAGAAGAAGAGTGGAGGATGGTTTTGGGACCGTTCGATCAATTGGAGGCAAATTTGAAGGTAATTTGATATGGTTTTGTAAATTGTTGATGAACTTGTGTTTCTCTTCTTTTTCTAGCCGAAACCCACTTGATAAATTTAGTTTATGAGGCATTATAGATTCGACCTTAGTGAAAATGAGTGAGGAAATTTGAGTTGAGGATAGAAGATAGTAAACGAATGTTCAATGGACAATTTGATACCAAAATTCATATGTTTATGAGCTTGTTTTTGAAAAGTATGTTACATGTGAGTGATTAGTTCATGAAGGGATTTTCAGTTATGTTTGTTTTGTATGAGTAATGGATTGTTGAGTTCATGCTTTTATGAATAAAATTGATTAAGAGAGGCTTGAGATAATTAAATATGCATGTTGGTGGTAAGATGAGCATTCGGTTTTGATCATGGAAGCATAGAGAGCTTGTTAAAAGTTGAATTTTATAAAAGTTAAATGTGTGTGTGCTTGTGCTAGTGCCGAATGTGCCTTGGGTGATTTAGCATTGAGTTTGGTGTTATATGAATTGAGTTTTATGGTTTTAGATTTTTTTTAAATATATATATATATATAATAATAATAATAAAGTTTTGGTAATTATACATGTGTTTGCCGAATCTAGAACTAAGGAAATGCATAATGAACATTCGGTTTGGACTTTTAAGTGTTGTTAAATACTTTGAATAATATATATAAGTGGCTTTTATATGTGAAATTCAGCCAAGTGGTTATAAGCATGATTTTAGAAATTCAATGATATTCAGCCAATTTGAATAATTCATGGCACCTCAAGCAAATTAGTTTTAGATGTTATTAAATATTGAAGATTATTTAAGCATATTACCAAATGTGATTTTAGTTAATGATTCAGTTATGAGTGCTGATTTTGTTTTATAATTAGCCGAATGTGTATATGTATGCTATGAGGTGGTTTAGCTTAAAGAAAATTAAGGTGCTCGGAAGGTGATTGCCGTGGATAGTTTAAGTAGTGAAATTTAATTTCTGTTATGTAAAGTGATGACATTGCCGTTTGTAAATTGAGTAGTTAAAATTGTTGATTGAGCATCAAGAGCTTAAGGGGACAAACTCGGATTGAGGAAAAAAAAACGAAGGTATTCGTGTAGTCGATATAGCCGTACGATAACTTTTGAGGTAAGCTCTTAAACGATTAAGTTGAATTTATGTGTTTAAAAATTAAATGAATATAGAATAAAGTTTTAGTATATGTGATATATAAATATATATATTTTTGAATGATTAATAATGTTCATAATATGAGCCGAAAATGGCTAACTTACTCGATTGAATTGGGCATGGAAATGAGGTATATGCTAAAAGAGTTTTAGAGAATGATATATGATCTCTGTGTTTCGGTTAAGTAATGGTAAATAGAATGCGTATGAATTTAGTGAGGACTATGTGTGATAGCCAAATGTCTTATGAACTAATATGTGTGAATGGTATTTTGAATACATGAGATAAGATGGAATAACCGAAAGCATCATGAGTTAAGACGTGGATAAAATACTATGAATTTCTTGTAAATGCCGATTAGTGATTACATTTGGCTATGAAATTATGCTTTAAATTCTTGAATGTATTTGAAATCAATATGAGGAAATGGTATTTTAATAAATTATGTGATAAAATTACCGAATGAATTATGAGATGAATTGTGGATTAATGGTACAAAGTAAGTGAAACTACTAATGTGATTAGGAAATTGAAGAAGGGAAATTGAGATCTTAGTATGTTCTTAAGTGTTTAAACTTTTGGAAATTTAAGAGTAAATTGTAATAGATCTGCTTAGGACAGCAGCAATAATGTGATTTTTGAAAATCACCATAAATTGTTGGAGTTGAGCTAGAGACTGAATAAATTATGTAATTAAAGCTTGATGAGTCTATTTCTAGGGAAAATTAACAACACTTGATTTGGAGTTTCGTAGCTCCAGTTACAAATAATTTAATGATCATTGCTCGGGGAAGACAAATTGTAGTGAATTTGTGATTATGTTGTAAACATTGATAAAACTGTCTGAGTTGCTTATAAGATATTGATTAAAACCATATGTGAATTTTGAATTGTGACATTAGGAAATGATATATGAGTGTTAGATGGATCTTTAATGTTAAAATTTATGAAATTATAAGTTTATAAGTATTGAATTATTGGAGATGAACATGTCATTGGCGAATGTAAATTAAAATGTTAAATAATTGTAATTAAGAACATGTTTGATTAAATATTGGTAATCAAAGTACCGAATCCATATTAAAATGAGGTTATAAGCCATGAATGACTAGTATACCTAGTCGATTTTGATATGATGAAATTGATGTACAAGATATGTATATGTGGTGAGGCCGAAATGGCTAATATTAAATGTGTGCAAGTTATCCGAATGGCCTTTATGAGAATGTGTGCTATCTTATTTGTATAGTGAGGCCGAATGGTTACTTAGAAATTTAATATGGCTGAGTGGTTATTTAAATGAAAGCAAAGTATATGATGTATTAGCAAGTAATGATAAAAGCATTATCTTATATATGTGCTTGTGTATGTGGTGTGACCGAATGGGAAAGTGTGAAATGTACATATGTTTATGTGTATATAATGTGGCCAAATGACCAATTATGAAAAGTGTGTATTATTAGATATTTGATGAGGCCAAAGTTAGTAAAAAGTATATAAAATAAATTGTGCTGAGATTGTATCCGGGTTTAAAGTCCCGTAGGCTTCGTGCTGGTGTTATGTTCGGGTTTTATACCTCGCAGGCCAAGTGCTAGTGAATTTGATAAAGTATATGACTACGAGATCCTATGCTAAGATGATAAATTGAATTCGTATTACACATTAAGTGATTCAGGTATGTGATATATATATATTATATATGTGAGATTGATCTGACGAGAATTAAGAATGTGTAATGAGAAGCATATGAAAAGATGTTGTAAATTCATATGTATATTTGTATATGTGTGCATTCAGTTATTATGCAAAGTTACAAGATAGTTTTCAATATGCCATTTAACTATGAATGTTGGAAGTAAGTGTGGGTAAGAAATGATACACTAGTGAAATTTGAAAGAATTAAAGTTAATTCGGAAGCTTGTAAATACTATGTTTATATGAGTTTGAGTATAAACGGAGTAAAATGATATGTGTTTGTGCATAATTGGCCAAATAGTATTGTACTCAGAAAGTGTTATGTGATTTTGAACATTTGGTTTGTTTTTAAGTTCAACTATTTAAATTGCTTAAGACTTACTAAGCTTATGAAAGCTTACTTTGAATGTTATGTTTCTCTGTTTATTTTTGTAGATCGTTGACTCTTACAATCAGCTCGGGCGTTAGCACTTCGTCACACTATCTACTATTGTGGTAATCATGTGATTTGGACTTAGGCTTATGGCATGTATAGGATAGACTATAAGTAGAATGATATTTTGACTATTGTATATAAGCCATGCGAATATGGCATCTTATGGAAATTTACTTTTTTAAGTTTTAAATTCGATCTTTGTTTGCGTCTATTAGTTACATAAATAAATGATCTTTTATTTAAGAAAAGGTTCAAAATTTTTACTGTTCTGATCCGATTCCTAATTTCTGGTAACGTCTCGTCCTATTCCGGCGACGGTTACGGGATAGGGTGTTACAGGGAAGACCCTTGAAAAATGCCGGGAATGGGTCCGGTAGTAAGAATGTGACGCGAGACACAACAGTGAGGTCCGAAGCTAGGGTTCCGACCAGAGCCTATGCCATACGTGCAGGCGAAGACACAACTTCTCCTAATGTGATCACTGGTAAATTTTCTCTCTATGATACTAATGTTATTGCTTTGATAGACCCTGGCTCCACTCATTCATATGTGTTTATGAAATTGGCATCTAGTATGAATATACCCATTGAGTCTACAGAATTTGTAATTAAGGTGTCTAACCCGTTAGAAAAGTATGTGGTAGTTGATAAAGTATGTAAGAAATGTCCTTTGACGGTTAAAGATCATTATTTTTCGGCCGACTTGATGTTGTTGCCATTTGACGAATTTGATTTCATACTGGGTATGGATTGGTTGACACTACATAAGGCTATAGTGAATTGTAGATAGAAAGTTATGGAATTGAAATGTGAAGACGGTGAAATTCTTTGGGTTGAATCAAATGATATAGATAAGTCGCCAATGATGATTTCTTCAATGATTGCTCAAAGATACATGAGGAAGGGGTATGGAGCTTATTTGGCATATATATTGAATACAAAGGAATCCGAATTGAAAATCGAAACAGTGCAGGTTGTGTGTGAGTATGCGGATGTATTTCTAGTGGAATTACCTGGTTTGCCTCCAGTTAAAGAAGTAGAATTCAATATTGAGCTAATGTCAGGGACGACACCCATATCTATTGCCCCATATAGGATGGCCCCTACTGAACTGAAAGAATTGAAGTCACAGTTGCAAGAGCTGACCGACAAGGGTTTTGCAAGACCAAGCTTTTTGCCGTGGGGTGCTCGCGTACTGTTTGTGAAAAAGAAGGATGGCTCCATGAGATTATACATTGACTACTGACAACTCAATAAGGTAACAATAAAAAATAAGTATCCTCTTCCAAGGATCGATGACTTGTTTGATCAACTGAAGGGAGTGACGTGGTTCTCTAAGATAGGCTTGAGGTCTGGATACTACCAGTTACGAGTGAAAGAGTCTGATATGCTTAAGACTGCCTTTCGAATGTGGTACGACCACTACGTGTTTCTTGTTATGCCATTTGGATTAACGAATTCTCTTGCCATGTTTATGGATTTAATAAATAGAATTTTTCAGCCATATTTAGATAAGTTTGTCATAGTGTTTGTTGATGATATTCTAATTTATTCTAGAGATGAGACAGAGCATGCCGAGCACTTGAGAACTATTTTGCAGACTCTGAGGGATAAACAGTTATATGCCAAGTTTAGTAAAAGTGAGTTTTGGCTTCGAGAGGTTGGGTTTTTAGGCCACATTGTTTCCGAGGATGGTATACAAGTTGATCCCAGTAAGATTTCTGCTATTATCGAATGGAAGCCACCGAGGAACATAACTGAAGTTAGGAGCTTTTTGGGTTTAGCTGGTTATTACAGATGGTTTGTGAACGGATTTTTGATGATAGTCGCCCCAATGACGAGATTGCTGCAAAAGGACGTTAAGTTCGAATGGACAGAGAAGTGCCAGCAGAGCTTTGAGAAATTGGAAGCGTTGTTAACCGAGGCACCGATGTTAGTACAATCGAAATCAAGAAAAGAATTTGTGATTTACAGTGATGCGTCCTTGAATGGATTAGGTTGTGTACTTATGCAAGAAGGAAAGGTAGTAGCTTATGCTTCGAGGCAACTGAAGCCCCATGAGAAGAACTATCCTATGCACAATTTAAAGTTAGCCGCTATTGTATTTGGTTTGAAGATTTGGCAACATTACCTATTCGGGGAGAGATGCCATGTCTATTCAGACCATAAAAGTCTTAAATATCTGATGACTCAAAAGGACTTGAACTTGAGGCAACGAAGATGGCTTGAATTGTTAAAAGATTATGAGCTTGTGATAGATTATCACCTCGGTAAGGAAAATATGGTTGCCGATGCCTTGAGCAGAAAGTCTTTATTTGCTTTGAGAGCTGTAAACACACGGCTAGCCCTATCTCACGATGGTGCTATTCTAGTAGAGTTAAAAGCTAGACCGACTTTTCTTCAACAGATTTGTAATGCTCAGGAAGCTGATAAAGAGTTGCAAGCTAAGAAAGCTCAGTGTGAGTCGAGCTGTGAATCAGATTTCCAGAGAGATCCTGATGGTTGTCTAAGGTTCCGTGGAAGGATTTGTGTTCCGAAGAATGTTGAGTTGATTCGGGATATTTTGCATGAGGCTTATAATGGAGGTATGTCAGTTCACCCGGGCAGCACAAGAGTATACAATAATTTAAAGAAAATGTATTGGTGGAATGGAATGAAAAGAGATATAGATGTTCGAATTTGTGTCGAGATGTTTGATTTGCCAACAAGTAAAGGACGAACACCAAGTACCTTCAGGTTTACTTCAACCTATCTTAGTTCCTGAATGGAAATGACACAGAATTGCTATGGACTTTGTGACAGGCTTGCTGTTGACACCAAGAAAAAAAGATGCCGTATGGGTAGTGGTTGAGAGACTAACTAAGTCGACTCATTTGATACTGGTACAGTTTGATTATTCACTTGATAAGTTAGCCGAACTATATATTTCTGAGATTGTGAGACTTCATGAAGTACCTTTATTGATTATTTCAGATAAGGATCCGAGATTTACTTCACGGTTTTGGAAGAAGTTATAAGAAGCTTTGGGTACAAAGCTGAATTTTAGTACCGCATTTCACCCACAGACTGATGGACGATCCAAAAGAGTAATTTAGAAACTTGAAGATATGCTTAGATGTTGTGTTCTTGAATTCCAAGGTAGTTGGGAAAAGTACCTACCTTTGGTTGAATTTGCCTATAACAATAGCTATCAGACGAGTTTGAAGATGGCACCTAATGAAGCATTGTATGGACATAAATGTCGTACACCATTGTTATGGACTGAGCTTAAGGAGAATAAAATTCATGGAGTAGATTTGATTAAGGAGACTGAGCAAAAAGTGAAAGTAATTCGTGATTGCTTGAAAGCGGCATCGGATAGACAAAAGTCGTATGTGGATTTGAAAAGGAAAGAAATTGAGTAGCAGGATGGTGATAAGGTATTCTTGAAAGTATCCCCATGGAAGAAGGTTTTGAGATTCGATAGAAAAGGCAAGTTGAGTCCTCGTTTTATAGGACCGTATGAGGTTATCGAAAAAATAGGGCATGTTACTTATCAATTGGCTTTGCCGACTGAATTAGAAAAATTTCACAATGTGTTTCATGTGTCCATGTAATGCCAATCTAGATCTGAAGCTTCACATGTGATTGTATTGACTGAAGTTGAGATCAGACCGGATATGACTTATGGTGAGGAACCTGTTAAGGTCTTGGCTCGGAAAGTCAAGCAATTGAGAAACAAAAGTGTTGCTCTTGTGAAAGTTTTATGGCAAAGACATGGGGTTGAAGAGGCTACATGAGAGCCCGAGGAGGCCATGGGGAAACAATATCCAAACCTTTTCACTAGTAAGATTTTCGGGGACGAAAATCCCTAAAGGGGGAGAGTTGTAACATCTCGAATTAGGGCCTAGTCGAAACAGTGGTCTCGAGACCACAAATCTAAGATAAAAATAATTATTCTATGATTCTTATGAGGTTTATGTATTGAATACATGCTTGTGTGAAAGTTTCATGAAGAAATTCTATGCATAAAATGTGTAATTGCATTTTAGGGACCAAATTGAATAAAGTGCAGAACTTGCATTCTAGAAGATTTAAGCATGAAATTGCATTAAATTATGAAATAGAGGGTCCTAATTAGCAATTTGAACAATTTCTAAAATTTTGTACAAAAATGGACATGCATAGGAAAAATTGGAAAGAGAAACCCAAAGGGCATTTTGGTCGTTAGGTAATTAAAAGAATAAAAAGGGAAAATCAAACAAAAAATGTGTCCATCCTCCTCCTTGGCTACTGAAAATCACACAACACCGTAGCTAGGGTTTTGTTCAACATTTCCAAGCTCAATAGTAAGTGTTCCCTAGCCCTGTTTTTAATTTTTTTATATTTTTGAAGTCCCGGTAACATGGTCTACCAATTTCTAGCTATATTTTTAGCTAGGGTTCATGTATGAAAATTGACCCATGCATGACATGCTTGTATTTTGATGATTAATGGAGGAATATGAATGTTTGATGCATGATAAATATCTTTTACTAGGTGATTTTTAGTGAAAACACCTAAACAAGGGACTTGTTTGCAAAAGTGTAAAAGTGAGTAGTAATAATGTGAAATAAATGAAAATATGGGCTGATATAAGCTTAGTAAAGGTTCAGCTAAGCTTAGGTAGTCAAGAAAATGCATACATTTCATTTTACGAGCCTAGCGGCTAAATCGTAAATATGTGAAAGACTAGGGATCAAAATGGAAATTTGCAAAAATATGATTTATGGACCAATTTGAATAATGTGAATAATAAATAAGTTAAATTTGGCATTATAGATTAAGAAAAATGTGAATTGGGACTTGATCAAGGGAAGAATAAAGTATGCGACGACTAGGCTCGATTATCATCGTTTTGTACCGAGGTAAGTATATATGCAAATAATGTGGTGTTGTGGTATGTTTTAATGCTTTAATATATTGTGATAAAAGTTTTATTTTATTATGAATTATATGCTTATTGATTGTTATGAAAGCATTAATATCATGATCGTTAACTACAACAATACGAGCAAGTACGATGGAGATAATATATGTAAGTGAAGAAAATCCCTTTTGAACCTTAGGAATAGTTAGGATACAAGTGACATATCACTAGGAAATAAGAGATTCGAGCTCGTTGAGTTGGTCCGAGTTCGTGAGAAATCCGAACTTATTGAGTTGGTCCATGTTCGTAGTATATGTGAGGCATTCGAACTCGTTGAGTTGGTCCGAGTTCATTATGGATGCGATGCATATAACATCCGAGCTCGTTGAGTTGGTCCGAGTTCACTATGGATGTCTACATGTTATGAGGTAGCTTTGGCTACGTATGTACATGAGGCACTTATGTGCAAGTTTTTCGCGTATCCAATAGTATTCCGATGTGTTCAACGGGTAATGTAATGATTGTAATGAAGTCCCGAGGAGGGCATATGAAAGAGGTATGGTTATCGATACTCTGTTATGAGTACAGGTACGTATGCTAAACCTATGAGTAATGCTTTGATAAAGATCGATTTAAGATGATCAAGTATGTATGTGCATATGATGAGTAAGCAAAGAGGTTTGAATGAAGAATAATCTTTATGTATATGTTATCATGTTTTTGCCTGTTAATTGTTTACCACTATCGCATATTATTTGCATGTGAACTTACTAAGCTATAATGCTTACTGCCCTCTCTTTTCCATCCTTTGTAGTCCCGCCATGCTAACTCGGGGATCGAAAGCTATCAGAGTATTCGATCACACAATCAAAAGACTTTTGGGTATAGTGAAATTATTATTTTGAGTATGGCATGTATAGGAACTTGGTCATTTTGTGATATGTGTCATGCTATTTGGCCAAATTGTAAAGGCCTATGATGATGATGATTCTTTTTGTAATGGCCCTGTGATATGGCTCATATTTGATCATTTGGGTTGTAATCTAATTACCCATGCATGCATGTGATAGTGTTTTGATGGTAGGATATGTTATTGCTTGGTGAGTGCATGATAATGATGTGATATATTGTTGATTGATGAATGTACGGTAAAGCGTGGATTAAGTGCTAAAGGTTAAAGGATGACCTAATGACTTAAAATAACTATGAGTATGAATAGACAATTTGAAGTTATGGTAATAAGATTAATAATGCATGAAATTGGTGTAGAATTCCTCTGAATGGTGTAATAAATGAGTGTGTAATAAGATGACATAATGAAGATGAGAGAGTCCGAAGGTGTAGAGTATTTGAGTGCATAAATATGTCATGTTGAATGTTATCAAGTGTGTTTGAATGTATGAGTGATTGAGGGTGACCATTGGCTTGGAAAATAGCCTCCAAAAAGGTCCACATGGGTAGACACACGGGCATGTGTGTAGACTGTATGTGACACACGGTCTGCCCCATGGGCATACTGAATGGTCGTGTGTCCCCTGTACTGAAAGTTTCCAAGTCAGTATTCATGGTAGTAAACACATGGGCAAAGACACGGTCGGGTGTCTCAACCGTGTGAAGGACACGGCCTAGCACACGGGCGTGTGCCTTGGCCGTGTGCCCTTAAATGAATGATGATGTCATAAACAAAATGTCCAGGTTTTGACACCGGCGATGACACAGGCATGTCTAGGTCGTGTGAGAGACACGAGCCAGGGACACGGGCGTGTGCTCTACCATGTGCTCAGCCATGTGAAAAATAAATTCGAGGAATTCCACATGGGTATGGGACACGGACGTGTCCCAAGGCATACGGGCGTGTGCATTGCCTTCATACGGGCGTGTGAGGCTTAAACCTAGAAATTTTCTTAGAATTTCTTAAGCTCTCGGTTTAGTCCCAGATTACTTTTAAAGCATGTTTTGAGCCTCGTAGGTCCATGATAAGGACAATATTAATTTGTTTGATTGGTTTTAATTTGGAGTGAAATTTTATGACCCGTATTTTTCGGAGATTCCCTATTTATGTATGGTAATGCCTTGTACCTTGTCCTGGTCTTTGTACGGGTAAAGGGTGTTACATCTAACACTTCCACATCTTCACCAAATTTAACCACACAATAACCATGATTAAAATTCAGCTATAGACACTCTTAAAACAACCAAAATGCAAGCCTAAGTTTGTTCCACTTGGAACTGAAATCTTTGACATAACAAACTTGAAACTCAATTATCTCAATCTCCACTTATCCTCTTTGCCTAAAACTAATTCCATTCATCTAATTATTCACCTACAATCAACCTTAAAACTATGCAAAACTACCCAATTCATGGTATCAAAATTTTTGACATGTTATTGCAATTTTCGTAAAAATTCAATAAAACTTAAGAATTCTTTAATGAAACTTTAAATCAGTTTATAAACATTCTATTCACATAAAAAATAATTGAAAAACACTTTGAAACTATATTTTTATCCAAAATCTCAAAATCCACCATTGATGACCCAATTTTCGGCTTTCATTCAAAATATTCAATTTAATAGGTAAAAACTCTATTTAAAAGACCATATAACATCAATGGTAACATCAATGTTACCTTCGATGGATGAAAAAAAGAGGTTTAGCGAAAAATATGAAAAACCAAAAAACTTGAGAGATAACAAAATCAATGGTATTTTTAGTGTTTTTCTTGAAATTCTATGGAGGTTTATTGATTGGGTGATGATAGAAATCAAATGAATGAAGTTTGGGAATCAAAGTTGAAGGAATTGGGTTTGGGAAAATAGTGGACAACAACAACAAAAAGATGGAGAAGAAGTATCGCGACTTTAATGTAGATAGAGAGGGAATAAGGTATTTTTAAATCTTTGGGATATTTACCTTAATGGTACTCCTAATTTAAACCCTTTTACAAAACAATCCTTATTTTATAATTGAACATCTTTTCAGCATCATTTTCAATAATTGATTTAATTTTTTAAAAAGCCATGATCAAAAATAATTTTGGGTTAGCACAATTCAGAAATTTCTGAACCTACTCCGAGCCAAAAATCCTAATTTACCCTCAAAACTTGTAACAGCCCGTTTTTAGTCAAATCAGAACAGTGGTTTCGGGACCACAAATTTGAATTTAAAATAATTATTTTATTATTATTTTAATATTTACAGCGTGATAGTATGGTTATGTGAAAGTTTTGTTAAGAAATTTTATCATTTGAATGCTTAATTTGATAAAAAAGGACTAAATCGCGTAAAGTGCAAAAGTGATGTTCTATTAGTTAAAGGTATTAAATGGCTATGAAATTAAATAGTAGAGGTCCTTATGTGGTAAATATACCATTGTTAACTTGAGTGGACAAAGATGGACATTATTTTGATGATTTTAATGTTTTTATCATTAAGCTTAAAATTGTAAATTGGTTATTAAAGATTAATTAAATAAAGCAAAACATATATTTTGTGTTCATCTTCTTCAAAAGGCGTAGAAAAACTGATCCTATTGTGAAAATAGGCCTAGGGTTTGACACTCTTTTCTCCTTCAATTAGGTATGTATTTTTAATTCGTTTTTGATGATTTCTATGTTTCTGAGATCGCTGCACCTTAGTCTAGCTAGCCCAAGGACTATTTTTCAAAACTGTTAAAGGTTTAGGGATTTTCCATTGACGAATCTATGTGTATTTTGATGTTTAATGGTAGAAAATGTATGCTTGTTGTGAGATAAACAACATTTATAAAGTGATTTTTAGTGAAAAGTCTAATTAGGGATTAAATTGTAAAATGTGTAAATTTTGTGGTTAAATTGTGAAATAAATGAAAAATATGGAATGCTAGGGACCTAATTAAAATTTGAATAGCATGGGTTTTGGTTGAATTGCATGAATTTGTGATTTTATGAAATAGGGACTAAATTGTAAAAATGTTGAAGTGTTAGGGGCAAAAATGTAAAAGTGCCTTAATGTGTGTTTTGGATTAAATTGAATAGAGAGATTATTAAATAAGTTAATTTTGATTACATTTAGTTCAAGAAAGGCGAAATACAGATTTAGATTGGGGAAAGAACAAAGTTTCGGATTAATCGACTTAATTCACCATTTTTGCATTTGAGGAAAGTTTGTATGTAATAAGCTTTATTATAATTGTATTTTAAATGCTTTGATATTGCTTAAATTGTGAGTACAACTTTACGGACATGTTCGACGATGATTCGGCAAGTGAGAAATCCCGGTTGAACATTAGGAATAGATTAGGATATGAATGACATGTTATTAGGGGTTTATGTGATTTGGGTGCTGGTCCGTACGTCCTGCCGGTGGCTAAGTTATCCGGCATGGGTTGCGGATACTCGTCAGCTTGTCTGAGCAGCACCGTGTAGCTCCGTCATGACTGTCAGCTTGTGTGAGTAGACCCGTTGATAGCTCTAGTGTGAGCGTTATATGTGATACGAGATTGAGATAGCTTCGGCTATATATGTGGCACCTAGGGTGCGAGATTCTTGAGTATCTGATAGTATTCCGAGTGGTTCAACGGGGAAATCAATGATGTGGATGAGTATGTATTTGATACAAGATGGCACAGGTATGCACATAAACCGTACAAGCATTATAATCGAAGAAATTCGTGAGTTTCACATTTTAATCTAATAATTGAATATGTGGAAGGTTTGAGAGCTAATATGAGATATATCTTGTTATATTCAATTGTATGAATTGTGTATTTTTGGTAAATTGAATTTAATGCTATACGAACTTACTAAGCTTTATAGCTTACTTTGTTTATTTTCAGTGTTTTGTAGTGAAATCAAAGCTAGCTCGGATTCGGGAATCATGAGAGACTTCATCATACTCTCCAACTATCACTTTGGTACTTTTGAATCTAAGTTTATGGATATATGGCATGTCTAAGATTATGGTTATTTTGATATATATTTTGGTAATGAATTTAGTCATTTGAAATGGCTTGTAAATGTTAATGTTTTGGTTTTCTATATAGCCATGAGAGTTGGCTTAATTTGGTTGATTTGGTTGTGTATTCATATGTGCATATGGCTTTGGTTATGTGTTTATTGATGGATATGTGATGCTTGATGATAATTGGTAATTAGGGATACTAAATGGTTGAGATATGAGATTTGGCATGTTTGAATTATAGGTAAAATAATGCATGTTTGACATGTAACTATACTGATGATTTAGGAATGTGATAATTTGGTATAAATTGAATGGCATAATATGATATTGTGTACCTTGTATTTGTTAGTATTGAAATGGTATAAATAATGCTTGGTTGAGGTTGATTGAATGCCTATTTATGTTTTGTTTCGGTGTCATTTGGTTTGGTGTAGGTGGATACAAATTTGGGTGGCAAAATGGCTTGGTAAATAACCTATTTTTTGTCCATATAGGCAGAGACATGGCTGTGTGTCTCAACCGTGTGTGACACACAGTCAGGTTGCACGGCCGTGTGTCCTTTGGCGTTGAATTAAAAATCAAGTCAGTATGCTCCACATGTCCCAGCACACGGGCGTGTGACTTGGCCGTGTGGCATAAGTCAGTATACCCTACAGGTTTGGCATGGCCTAGCACACGGCCTGGCACACGGGTGTGTGTGGCCATTTTTAGGGCACATGGACTAGTCACATGGGAGTGTGTGTAGGCCGTGTGACCCAAGTCAGAGAGTTACACGGGCTCAGACACAGGCTAGGACATAGCCATGTGATCCCATTTCGAATGTACACACGGCCTGTGACATGGGCGTGTCTTTGACCGTGTGAGACACACTGTCGGGCCACACGGGCGTGTGTCCCCTGTATTTTGTAAAATTTTCTAAGTTACCCTAAAATTTCATAAGTTATCGGTTTAGTCTTGAACCACCCCGAATGCATGTTTTAGGCCTCGTAGGCTCGTAATAGGGACAATATGATTGATGTTGAATAATGATTACATGATATTGGAATATGTATGTGAAATGTATGTTTATCTGTGTTATAAGTTTGGTAATACTCCGTAACCCTACTCCAGCATTGAATACAGGTGAAGGGTGTTATATTTATTGGTATCAGAGCTACAATTTAGTCAATTCTCGAACTAACGTAGCGCATGTGAGAGTTGTAACTGATGGTGTTGAATGTAATGCGCTTGCCTCCGTTCATGAAGTAGCACAATCAGAATCGAGACCTGTATCAGGTAGCAAGGGAGGAGAGGCTAAAGAAGACTTCTTCCAAATGATGAATGAGTGGTTCATAAAATTTGTTCGAACAAATCCGACTGCTCAACAACCTCCAGCCTTACCTAATCTCCAATCGGTTCCCGTAGCTCCTCAAGGTGTGGAACTTCTATGACTAAATAAGCCACTAGTTGATAAGATTCGAAAATACGGGGCTGAAGAGTTTAGAGCTATTGTTGACGATGATCCTGATAGAGCTGAGTCTTGGCTTGAAAATACGATTCGGGTATTTGATAAGCTTTCTTGCACACTGGCTGAGTGTTTAAAATGTGCCGTATCACTTCTGAGAGACACTGCATATTAATGGTGGAATACTTTGGTGTCCGTGGTATGGGGAGAAAGAGTTACCTGAGAATTTTTTTCAAGCTAAGTTTAGAAAGAAATACATCAGTCAACGGTTCATTGATAAAAAATTAAGGAGTTTCTAGAGTTGAAATAGGGCCATATGTTTGTGACAGAGTATGAGCGAGAATTTTTGAGATTCAGTAAGTATGCTCGGGAATGTGTTTCAACCGAAGTAATTATGTGTAAAAGGTTTGAAGATGGATTGAACAAAGACATCAGACTGTTGGTCGGGATTCTAGAATTGAAAGAATTTGTTGTTTTAGTTAACCGAGCTTGCAATGCTGAAGAACTTGACAAAGAAAAGAGAAAGGCAGATTTAGAGGCTAGAGATTTAAAAAAAAGATCGATGAATAAACCATATCAATCTTCGTCAAAGAAATCAAGAGATTTGTATACTAGTTTGAATACTTCAATCGGGTATCCAAATAGAGATCGAGGGAAGCAATACTCAAGTCTTAAAGCTCAAGCTACATCAGTATCGAGTGCTGGCAGCATGAGAAACAATAAGCTCGAGTGTCAACAGTGTGGTCGACGACATTTTGGTGAGTGCTGGTTGAATAATAGAAGCTGTTTTAAATGTGGCTCGCAAGATCATTTCATTAGAGATTGCCCTGAGTTAGCCGAGAAAGATAAGTTCCAAAATGCAAGATCGAGCAACCCAACTACTAGAGGGAGGCCACCTAGAAATGCAGGGAATGTGACTAGTAATAGAGGAATGACAAAGGATTCCGCTGTGAGATCCGAGGCCAGAGCACCTGTTAGAGCTTACACTATTTGTGCTCATGAAGATGCGTCGTCACCTGATGTTATTACTGATACATTTTCTCTCTATGACACTAATGTAATTGCATTAATTGATTCTAGATCGACTCATTCATATATTTGTATGAATTTGATGTCTAGTAAGATTTTACCTATTGAGTCTACCCCCTTAAGCAAATATGTTCTAGTTGATAAAGTTTGTAAGAACTGTCCTGTAATGACTTGGGGTTACTGTTTTTCGAAAAATCTGATGCTTTTACCGTTTGATGAGTTCGAAGTAATTCTGGGTATAGCCGTGTGACCCAAGTTAGAGAGTTACAAGGGGTCGGACATGGGTTGGGACATAGTTATGTGATCCCATGTCGAATGTCGCGTGTCTTTAACTGTGTAAGACACACGGCCAGGCCACACGAGCATGTGTCCCCTATATTTTTAAAATTTTTTTAAGTTACCCTGAAATTCCATAAGTTATTGGTTTAGTCCTGAACCACCCCGAATGCATGTTTTGGGCCTCGTAGGCTCGTAATAGGGACAATATGATTGATGTTGAATGATGATTACATGATATTGGAATATGTATGTGAAACGTATGTTTATATGTGTTATAAGTTTGGTAATGCTCCATAACCCTATTCCGGCATTGAATACGGGTAAGGGGTGTTACAAAAATTCTAGGCCCAATTTTAGGGTGTGACAGGCTTGAGTTCTTCCAATCTAGAGAAAGTGTTTTAAACACTGAGTTTGCCAAACATAAAGATAATGACCTACTCACATATGATGAAGCGATGTAGAGTGTTGATTCCAAGCTTTGGAAAATACCTATGAAAGCTGAGATGGATTTTATGGATTACAACTCAGTGTAACTTGTAGACTTACATGAAGGGATTAAATCTATAGGGTGTAAATGGATCTACAAGAAGAAAAGAAATGTGGATGGAAAAGTGGAAACTAACAAGGTTAGACTTGTAGCAAAAGGTTATACTTAGAAATAAGGTATCGATTACAAATAAACTTTCTCTTTAGTTGCCATGCTAAAGTCAATCTGCATATTGTTATCCATTGTGGTGTCTCTCAATTATGAGATCTGGAAAATAGATGTGAAGACAACATTTTTGAACAGTTGTCTTGAGGATAGCATCTATATTATGCAACCCACCGGATATATAGTTAAAGGAAATAAGCGTAAAGTTTGCAAACTCCTTAGATATATATATAGACTTAATCAACCATCTCACTCATGGAATCAAAGATTTGATCGATCAATCAAGACTTTTGGATTTGAGAAAAACATAGATGAACCTTGTATTTATAAATGTATTGGAGAAGGAAAGGTTGTAACACCCCTTACCCATGTCCGACGCTAGGACAGGGTACGAGGCATTACTGGACTTAAACATACATAAGTACATAAAACCGAAACATGAATTTCCATTTAAAATTTAAAAATTTTCAATCTTCCTCTTAACGTCCCTAATATGGACTTGCGAGGCCCAAAACACGCTTTGAAAATGGTTCGGGACTAAACTGAGCACTTAGAAAACTTTGAAAAATTTCAAGGCAAACAAGGGCACACGCCCGTGTGGAAGAGTGACACGCCCGTGTATCCTCTTAACATGGCCGTGTTGAAGGCCCGTGTACAAAAACCTTGACATTCTGTTTTTGAAGTCATCAACCATTTAGGGACACACAGCCAATGTACACGCCCGTGTACTAGGCCGTGTGGCAAATTTAATTTTATATTAAAGGTGTAGACTTCACATGGCCTGGGCACAAGCTCGTGTGCTATAGCCGTGTCCTCCACATAGTTGAGACATACGACTGTGTCTCCACCCGTGTGGTTACTACTGGGCATTCTCTTTAGAAAAATTAAGGTGCAGGGGACACACGACCGAACCACATGCCCATGGGGCAAACTGTGTGTCACACACGGTCTAGACACACGCCTGTGTGTCTACCCATGTGGACAAAAACAATGCTATTTACCAAGCCTTTTTGTCACCCTTACTTAAACCAACCTACAAAACATCAAACAGTACCAATACCACATAAACACATGACCATATTAGCTAATACCAAGGCATCCACACATTATTTCCAAGCTATTTTCTATCACATACAACATCTCCTACTTATCAACACAAACCATGCAACAACCACATCCATATTAGCCAATACCAAGGCTAGAATATAAGGGTCGAGGTGAGGAGGCAAAAGAAATCTTCTTTCAAATGATGAATGAGTGGTTTACAGAATTTTTGAGAACAAATCCTACTGTACAACAACCTCCCCCTCCTGCTCCTCAGCTGGTTCCCGATATGCCACAAGGTACAGAACTTGTTAGAATTGGTAAGCCTCTAGTAGATAAAATCCTTAAATTTGGGGCAGAAGAATTCAGAGCAACAATTGATGACGATTCGAAAAGGGCTGAATTTTGGTTAAAAAATACAATAAGGGTTTTGGATGAATTGTCTTGTACACCTAAAGAATGCTTGAAATATGCTGTATCTCTGCTAAAAGACTTAGCCTATCAGTGGTGAAATACCATCATTTCTATTGTACCGAGGGAAAAATGTTACATGGGAATTTTTCAAAACATAATTTAGAAAGAAGTATATTAGCCAGAGATTTCTAGATAAAAAAAAATAAAGAATTTCTAGAGCTTAGACAAGGAAATATGATAGTATCTAAATACGAGTGGGAATTCGTTTGGTTAAGCAAGTATGCCAGAGAATGGGTTCCAACTGAGGCTGATATGTGTAAACATTTTGAAGAAGGATTACATGAAGACATCAAGTTATTGATAGGAATTATTGAATTAAGGGAATTTATAATATTGGCTGATTGGGCACACAAAGCTGAGGAATTAAGTAAAGAGAAGAGACAAGCAGAGAGAAAAGCCTAGATTTCTAGTAAGAGATATATGGGGAAGTTACAAGCATCTACTTCGAAGAAATCAAAGAAACACCATGATCATTTTACCATATTTACAGGGTATTCTGGAAAAGAACGAGACTGTCAACACTCTAATTTGAGATCTTCGTCTCTATTCGTTAGAAGTCTAGGATGTGTTGGAAGTCCTAAACCAAGATGCAAACATTGCAATAAATTGCATTTTGGTGAATGCCGCATAAGAAGCGAAGCTTGCTTTAGATGTGGTTCTTTTGACCACTATCTCAGAGACTGCCCAAAAAAGCCTATAAAAGATACTATTTAGACCTCTAGGTCGAACAATCTTGCCTCGAGGGACAGGCCACCTCGTCACCCCGACAATGTTAATGGTAGTCGAGGTGTGACAAAAGATTCAATAGTTAAATCTGAAGCACGAGCACCGGTGCGAACATATGTTATACGTACACGAGAGGGTACTTTTGCACCTGATGTTATTACTGGTACATTTTCTCCTCTTGATATTGATATTATTGCTTTAATTGATCCTGATTCAACACATTCATACATATGCACATATTTAGTGTCTGTTAAAAATTTACCTGTTGAGTCCACTGAATTCGTGGTTAAAGTTTCGAACCCCCTGGGCCAGTATGTGATGGTGGATAAAGTTTGTAAAAACTGTCTGTTGATGGTAAAGGGTTATTATTTTTTGGCTAATTTGATGTTGCTGCAATTTGATGAGTTTGATGTGATTTTGGGAATGGATTTGCTAACTCAGCATGATGTAGTAGTAAATTGTAAACAGAAATACATTGTGTTGAAATGTCAGGGTGAATTACTTCATGTTGAATCTGATAAACTGGATGGGTTATCTAATGTAATCTCAACTATGTCAGCATAGAAATATATCAGAAAAGGGTATGATGCTTATCTTGCATATGTGCTAGATACTAAGGTATCTGAGTCGAAGATTAAGTCAGTGCCGGTTGTTTGTAAGTTTCCTGATGTATTCTTGGAAGAATTACCCAGATTACCACCAGTCAGAGAGGTGGAATTTTCTATAGATCTTGTTCCTAGAACAACACCAATATAAATAACACCTTATAGAATGACTCTAATGGAATTAAAAGATTTTAAAGCACAGTTGCAAGAACTTATTGACTGGGGCTTTACTCGACCTAGTCATTCACCTTGGGGTGCACCTATTGTAACACCCCAAACCGGGCCCAGACGTTATGGCCAAATCTGTCGCATCACATTGAAGTGTTTTAGCAAAAAACATTGTTTTTATTGAAAACCCTTCCTTAAAAAATGATACCTTGATAAACTTTTAAAAACTCTCTTTTCAATCGCAAAAGCTTGTTTAAAACATATGATATGAAAACCTGTCATTTTAAAATTTAGTTGAAGAAACATAGAAAAACATACTATCATTTAGGAAACTCATGTTCAACTTCTCGTAATTACAATGCATAAAAATATTAATCAAATAATAACAAAAAGGGAAGGCCCTATTACATTCCGGTTTGAAAATTTCTTGATAAACTAAAAACTTATATGCTTTTAAAAGGAAAACAAGTCCAAGTTGTCCTGTTAGCTGGCCACCTAGAGTCCCTCCAAACATCAAACCTTCTACTGAGCATCCCTGAGAAAAATAAAAGAGGGGGTGAGTTTTCGCAAACTCAGTGTGTACTACCCTCGACAAATATAAAGCAAGCATCAACCACCGTAAAATCATACATGCAATGCAATGTAGTGCAATCCCACCCCAATAATCCAACCGCTACACATCAACTCTGTCCCCCAATACACATCATGTGGGGATATAAATATCGACCCACCCAACCGATACACATCAATGGTAGCTCGGTTGTGGAACTACCTTCATTCATATATTGGGCTTAAAAGCCGTCGGTGGATCCACGATTGTTAGGCAACCATGCGATCCTCACATACTTCCTCCATTCCATAATTCCCAACCCAGATGCAACCTAAGCAGAATATCGTATGTATGTAGCAGATATACATGTAACATCCATAAAACTTACATTCAACACATAGGGGTATTTTTGTCATTTTTTTGCCCTTAGGGGCATTTCAGTAATTTTTCCTTTATTGCGGGTTTTTACTTACCTTGGCCCGTTCACAAATCCCGTGAGCTAAGATGAATGAATACTATGCACCAGGTAGGATTCCAAAGAAGAGGAGGTGAGTCATTAAGACCGCTTAAGTACCAAGCTCTCCCTAGATCCAATCCTAGACATGCATATACTCGTTGCCACACCTTAACCCTATGACTTGTCCACGGTCTCATTTAATTAGTTAAGTTTTATGCAGTCATCATATAACAGGCCCAAAACCCCTTAAAAAGCCCAGACAAATCCACATACCTGTATATGGCCCACTAAG
The DNA here is from genome assembly GCA_025698465.1 of Gossypium longicalyx. Taxonomy (NCBI): domain Eukaryota; kingdom Viridiplantae; phylum Streptophyta; class Magnoliopsida; order Malvales; family Malvaceae; genus Gossypium; species Gossypium longicalyx. Next base: position 33,618,947 of record CM047006.1, read on the forward strand.
CCCAATCATATTTATATGGCCCATTAGCCCCAAATCACATTTATATGGCCCATTAGGCCCAAATAAAATTCATATGGCCCACTAGGCCCAAATCATATTTACAGTCCTGCTCACATATGAATTTTCCATCACGTAGCATCAATTATCAATTTTTGCCTATTATGGCCCAAGAGCCCATCGGGCCCATTAAACCCATTCTGGCCCGGTTGGCCAATTCACAGCCTAAGTCCATCGAATCGCCCATGGGGTCTCAGATAACCTATTGGTTTCCCTCTTACGAGTGTTCACACACTCGCAAGACTACCGTAGCCAAACTTTTGGCTTTTCGGCATTTCGGCATTTCGAGATTTGTCGATCTACTGTGTGTGTGCAGTGTATGTACACAATTGGTAAGAAAGCATGCTGCGAACTTCCTAGCCACGAACCTACAATTGACATCACTCAATGATTAATCTCACATACTTATCGAATACTTTACCAAAAGCCGAAATCTCACCTTAACCTTACCTGAAACGCCAAGCCTTAATAGCTTTCCCTTGATCACTAAACACGAGTACTTTTCAGATCTGCATTAACCTTTATCGTTAAAAACATAATGGGTGACTTGTATCCAACATATGTCACCCTTTTCTACTAAACCTATTCGGCCAACCCTTACTAAGTGAAGAAAACTTACCAAAGTCTCACACGTGAGGAGCAAATCGACAGGGATCCAAAAGACTGGGATTCGATACTAATCCTACCAAAACCGATTAGAAGAAGTGAGGAACAAAGTAATTGATACTTAGCAAAACCTATTGGAAGAACAAAGCACTTACACTAGGACTGATCGATTAGAAATAGTAGTGGTGGCACCAAGGGTATTCGGCCTTTGCGATTTGTATGGCAAAAAGAGGGTTATTCGGCTCTAAGGGAAAAGAAAAGAAGAAGTCAGCTAGACTGAAAGTGAATCAAAAAGATTTGAGTAAAGGAAGAATAGAAAATTGGCACAAGAACACAAAAGAAGAACAAGGGATTTTCGGCTTTTGGATCTTGGAGAGAAAAAGAAAAGAAAGGTTTTTGGCAACAAGGTGAATGAGAATTCGGCATTAGCCTGCCAACCCTACATTCAGCACCTATATATAGCCTATATAGCCGAAATTCCCATGCCCAAATTCCCAATTCGGCTTCACCTCTTCTTCACTCCTCATCTCTTAGTTTTTCTCCCTGATAACCTCTTAATCCCCTCCTCAAATTTCTCCTCTTATCACTCTCAACAGAGTTCATTCCAACGTCACCTCTGCCCAACTCTTAAGCAAAAATAAATCCCTCTTTTGCGCAAGGTGGTTCGAACCCCATACCCCCTTGCCTTGCCTTGCATGTGACACCACTTGCCACTCCACCACAAGGCTTCCTTGTGTCCTACTCTTCCTTCATTTATTCAAAAGCCCACCTACTTGCCATCAAGGTTCTTTTAATTATTAACCCATAATTTCCTTTACCCTTAGGTTCGACTCAAACCTTATCCGAGAATACTAGTACACTTTTTATCAGAACCGAAGAAAAAAATTCAAGATTTCAGGATTTTTAGGGAGTTACAACTCTACCCCCTAAAAAAAATTTCGTCCTCGAAATTTTACCTGATTCAAAAAGTTGAGGATATTGACGTAACATCGCTTCCTCAGGTTCACAAGTAGCCTCCTCAGCATTGTGATTACGCCAAAACACTTTGACCAATGGGACGGACTTCCTTCTCAGTACCTTAACATCACGACCAATTATTTGTATGGGCTCTTCCTCGAAGGTTAGGTCTAGCCTAACCTTGATCTCCTCAACCGCCACGACATGTGAAGGATCCGAGCGATACTGTCTTAGCATGGAAACATGAAACACGTCGTGGATTTGGCTTAGTTCAGAGGGTAATTCTAGCTGATAAGCGACTGTTCCAATCTGCCTCACAACCCGATATGGCCTAATGAACCTTGGGCTTAGCTTACCCTTCCGTCCAAACCTTAACACCCTCTTCCATGGGGAGACCTTAAGAAAAACTAAGCCACTGCATACTCTATCTCTCGTCGTTTAAGGTCAGCATACAACTTCTGCCTATCTGAGGCCTCCTTCAACCGATCCCGAATCAATCTCACTTTGTCCTCAGTATCTGCTACTAACTCAGGGGCCAAAACTTTCCGTTCGCCCAACTCCGTCCAACATGTTAGAGTTCAACACCGTCGCCCATACTGTACTTCATACGGAGCCATTCCAATGCTTGCTTGATAGCTATTATTGTACGCAAATTCAGCTAACAGCAAATAGTTTTCCCAGCTACCTCGGAACTCAATCACACATCCCCTCAACATATCTTCCAACACTTGAATCACCCTTTCCGACTATCCATCAGTTTGAGGGTGGAATGCCGTACTGAAGTTCAACCTAGTACCCAACGCCTCATGCATCTTTTTCCAAAATTATGAAGTGAAACGTGGGTCCCTTTCAGATATTATGGATACTGGCACTCCATGCAATCTTACAATCTCCACCACATACAACCTAGTCAGCTTTTGTAACAAGTAATCAGTGCGGACCGGTACAAAATGGGCAGACTTGGTTAATCGATCCACTATAACCTATATCGAGTCTTTCTTAGTAGGCGTCAAGGGTAGCCCACTAACAAAGTCCATAGTAATCCTTTCCCACATCCACAGTGGAATCTTTACTGGCTAAAGCAACCCTGAAGGCAACTGATGTTCCGTCTTCACCTTTTGAAAAATTAGGCATTTGCTTACGAACTCCATAACCTCTCGCTTAAGTCCAGGCCACCAATAAAGCTCACGTATATTTCGATACATCTTGTTTCCGCCAGGATGCGTAGCATAGAGGCTGCTATGCACTTCTCGCAGAATAGACTGTCTTAGATCATCATCCTTTGGTATACATATTCTTCCATGGAAACACAACACTCCTTCACTATTTATCCCAAAGTCCGATGTCTCCCCATTCTCTACTTGTTTAAAATGAGCACCCAAAGTCTCATCCACTAATTGCTTATTCCTTATCTGCTCGACCCATACCGGCTTTACTTGAAGCTCAGCTAAAAAGCTACATCATCCAACAAACTTAAACGGGGGAGCATAGCCCTCAAGTCTGACTTAACCCTACGACTCAACGTGTCGGCTACCACATTCGCTTTGCCAGGGTGGTATTCAATCGTACAATCATAATCCTTTAATAATTCCACCCACCTACGCTGCCTAAGGTTTAGCTCCTTTTAGGTAAGGAGGTACTTCAAACTCTTATGGTTCGAATAAATTATGCACTTCTCCCCTTATAAATAGTGCCTCCATATTTTTAGCGCGAAAACCACCGCAGCTACCTCTAAATCATGGGTTGGGTAATTCACCTCGTGAGTCTTAAGTTGTCGTGACGCATACGCAACCACCTTTCCTTTCTGCATCAACACACATCCCAATCCCACATGCGACGCGTCACTATAAACTGTAAATTCTTTCCCAGGCTCTGGCTGAATTAACATAGGGGCCTCAGTTAAGACCTTCTTAAGTTTTCCAAAACTCTCTTGCTAGCTGTCTGTCTAAACAAACGGTACCCCCTTCCTCAACAACTTAGTTAAAGGTGCAGCAATTACTGAAAAGCCCTCAACGAATAGCTTATAATACCCTACTAAGCCCAGAAAACTATGAATTTCTGATACCGACTTGGGTGTTTTCTAGTCTAACACCGCTTCAATTTTTCGGGGATCCACCTTAATCCCCCCAGCTGACACCACATGTCCCAGAAAAGTAACCTCCCTTAGTCAAAATTCGCACTTACTAAATTTGGCATACAGCTGCTTCTTCCTCAAAATCTGTAACACAATCCTTAAGTGTGCATCATGCTCATCCTCATCCTTTGAGTACACCAAAATGTCATCTATAAAACCTACCACGAATCGATCCAAGTAGGGTTGGAAAACCCGATTCATAAGATCCCTAAAAGCGGCAAGTGCATTCGTCAGCCCGAATGGCATCACCAAGAACTCGTAGTGCCCATAACGAGTTCTGAAGGCTGTCTTATGAACATCCGCCTCCTTAACCCTTAATTGGTGATACCCCGAACGTAGATCAATCTTCGAGAACACGGAAGCTCCCCTAAACTGATCAAAAAGATCATCGATTCTCAGTAGAGGGTACTTGTTTTTAATAGTTAACTTTTTTAACTGTCGGTAGTCGATGCACATTCGCAACGTCCCATCCTTCTTCTTCACGAATAACACCGGTGCTCCCCACAGAGACACACTTGGTTGAATAAATCCTCGATCCAACAATTCTTAAATCTGTGCCTTCAGTTTTACCAACTCCTTTGGTGCCATCCGATAAGGAGCGATGGACACCGGAGCCATACCAGGTAACAACTCAAATCCAAATTCTACTTCCCTGCTGGGTGGCAACCCAGGCAGCTCTTCAGGAAAGACATCAGGAAATTCCCTAATTGTTCTCAACTCCTTAATAGTGGGCTCTTAGCCTCCTTATCGCTAATATAATCCAAATGGGCTTCGCATCCCTTTCGTACCAACTTCTCAGCCTTTAATGCCGAAATCACATTCGACATATAATTCTGTCGTTCACCAATCACTACCACCTTCTTATCTTCCACCGTTCTTAACACCATTCACTTTGCAGCGCAATCTAAGGTGGTTTGGTGTTTCACCAGCCAATCCATACCTAAGATTAAATCAAACTCACTAAATGGCAGCTTCATCAAATCTGCTAAAAAGGTAACCCCTTGGACTACTCAGGGTACCTCCCTAAACAACTTATTCACTCCCACTGACTGACCTAATGGACTTATCACAGTCATCCCATTCGCAATAATTTCAAACATATCACCCAAAGGTTCAATCATATTGCATGCAACATATGAATGCGTCAATTTAATATCAACCAATGCTGTATAAGGTAACTCATATATAAAGAACATACTCGTTATCACATCTGGGGCATCCCCGTCTTCCCGGCGACGAGCAACATAAACCAAAGCTGGCTGCCACGCCTCAGCATGACCTGTATTTTCGCCTGGTGCTCCATGTCCACGTCCATTGCCGTTACCGCCCCTAGCCTGCCCACGATCTCTTGGCGACAGCTGGCCACCCCTTAGTGGCTGAGCACCACCTTGGCCCACGACTGGCACTCTACCTAGCATTCTAGGGCAATTCCTGATTCTATGCTCCATAGACCCACAAGCTAAATAAGCTCTCATCCTCTTCCAACATTCTCCTCCATGGCTTCTCCCATAATCAGCACAAGGTGGCACCCCTAGATTAACAGCAGGGGGCCCTACTCTAACTGGCCATTAACTCTAGCCCTAGCCTTAGGCCTCTGCCCAATACCAAGAGTCTCAACCTCCCTTTTATTCTTACCCCTTTCTTTCTCCCGATTTAGGCGCTCGGTGCCCTTTACCTCCTCTGCTATCTTTGTTTTCTTCACCAATTTCGAGAAAACTCGCTCCCTTTGTGAAGCTATCAATACCCTGAGGCTATCTCTAAGTCCATCCTCAAACCTAACGCAATGCTCGTAGTCCGTTGTCACCATAACTTTTACATACCTATTAAGGTGTAAAAATTTTGCCTCATACTCTGCCACAGATTTGTTTCCCTGGGTCAAGTTCAGGAACTCCTTCCTTCTAGCATCCGCACAATTTGCACCTACATACTTCCCTTGAAACGCAGTCTTGAAGAACTCCCACGTGACCTGCTTAAGTTGGTTGCCCTCTTTCACTGTTAGCCACCATTGGTAAGCTTGTTCCCTATGCAGTGACACCGCCCCTTTAAGCTTTTGTTCAGGTGAACAGTCCAAGTCTTCTATTATCCTTTCAATGGCGTCCAACTAGTATTCCGCCACGTTAGGAGCCACACAAGCCACGCCTTTAAAGATCTCAGCCCTATTTGAATGAAGTCGTTCCGGAATGGACCCCCGATTTCCCGTGCCGTTATTGGGCCCAGCGACCCTCTCTAAAATCCTTAGTATTGCTTGCAACAATGCATCATCCCCCACAGCCCGATCATATGGCCCATTCTCAGCCATAGGTGAGGCCGGAGTGTAACACCCTATGACCCTCATCCGTCGCCGGAATAGATTCATAAGGTATTACCTATCAAAAGACAAATCAAACTAGCCATTCATAATCAATCATGCACAACAAAATATAGTTTCTTTGATCTTTCAACCATGAACAAATTTTAACCAAAATTAAAATAACTAATAAATTTCAAGATATTTGACATATAAGTCCATTGAACCATATACTCGTTTTTAGGAATTTAGCAAGCCATTTTCGCATGGCTAGAATATTTACAATTTCAAAATATAACTTGTTTCAAAAGAGAGTTAAGCCCATACATGCCATATTTCAAAATATAAACTATTTAAAGTACCAAAACAGTGACGATAGTGTAGATGACTTTGAACTTGAAATCTCCGAGCTCGTAGCTTCCAAACAAGATCTATAAAATAGGACAACACAAAACATTCACAGTAAGCCATTAAGCTTAGTAAGTCTTAAGTATCTTAAACAACAAAACTTATTTATACACATTATAACATATTCGAAATGCAAAACTAATTAGCGGAATATACATAACCACGTTAAATCCATTCCATTAACTTATTATTTCTTCAGAGTTCGAATTACATAATCACACCATCTAAATGACTCGTAGTAATTCATTGATTCGACCTTACAAAGTTAATTTAAATCATTGCATTCACATATAATTTCAATGATCATAATTATATATATATATAATATATACTTTCATGTACTAAATTCAAGACGGACGAATATCAATATACACAACCACATTTCATATACTTCTCATTTCAATTCATACTTTAATTCACATTATCTTCATATGCATAATAATTTATACGTACCTGGACAATTTAATCAATCGAATGAATCTAGATGCCGTATAACATAAACTCATATTCATAGACTTTTATTGATTCACCGACAATTAGCCTGCTAGGTATAAACCTGAACTTATCACCGGCACGAGGCCTGCTAGGTATAAACCTGGATTTATCACCGGCATGAGGCCTGCTAGACATTAAGTCTGAAACTCATTCACCGGCATTATGCCTGCTAGGCTCATGGCCCGAAACAATTTCACCAGCTAAAAGCTTGCTGAGCCATAGGCTCGAATAATAATTCGAATATAAATTTCATAAAATCATAACATATACACTTCTTGTATTTATGCATTTCACACAAGTTAATCACATTTGTCCATGTTGACTTCACTCACGTATAATCACTTAATAATTATCACACTATTGCTTTTTAATTTATCATTACATATCTTCAATCTCATGAATATAACTTACGGCAATATGATCATAACAAATTTCCTTATTTCACTTTCATGCATACTATATGGCTTCATGTATGTATATATATATGCTAAAGGTATGGCTAAATTCTCGTGACATATCGTGATTCATTCACAAATAACTTATGTTTAAATACTGAAAACTTACCTTGAGTATTTCCGAACAACTACGGGTCGGCTACGCAGCTACTTTAGCTTTTCCCTTATCCGAATTTGCCCCTCTATGCTCTTGAGCTTAAATTTAACAATTTTAAACTAATTATTATTTGACTATTCAAGCATTACTTCAAAATATAATATATATACATATTCGACTTTCATATATACAGATCATAGTAAACAAAAGTAAGATACATTATAGGTCATCTTTGACCTTTCTATTTTCATCAATTTGAACCATTCCTTGGCCAAATATTTCATTCGGTATTAAGATACAAACAAGTTAACATTTTCTTTATACACACTCTTAAGACCAAATGCATAATTTATTTATTTTAACATATTTATACCTCGTAACTATACTGAATTCTCGCCTATCAATCATCATTCGAACATGTATATGTAAGATACATATAAATCCTTAGTCAACTACCATACATCATTTAACATGATAAATTTCCATTTTCAATATCATAGAAACCTAGGTTGGCCGAATATATATATAATTTCACCTATGCATAAACATAACTCACATTCCATTACTTACATTATTCAAAATCATACCATTAATGCATAAAGCCGAACCTTTAGACATTCAAACATCTATTTTATTTTTTTCAAATCACTCAAATGGCAATTACTCATATTCTAACATTTTAATACACAACATTTGCTCAAATCATTATTCAAGTTCAAATTCGGCTAATACACATATAAATACTAGCAAATTAAATATTAGCTAGCTCAAACTTCACTCATCAACAATTATTCATTAAAACATAAAGACAACAATCTATCCCCTTCAATTTCTTCCATGGCCGAATGCTCAATTCATCACACAAATTCAAAATTTTGACATGGGCTAAGTAAGGAACTTAGTAACTAACTTAAAATATGCTAAAATTTCAAGAACTAACATGAATTTCTTACCTTATTTCAAGCTTAAGATGACCGAATGGTTTTTGCTCCCTTTTCTTTCTTTACATTCGGCTAAGAAGAAACAAAGATGAACACTTTGTTTTCTTCACCTTTTTTTTTCTATTTTAATTATCATTATTTTATAATATAAAGCCATTTAGTTGCAATAATACTAATAGAAAATACATATATTTTGTATTAAATAACAACATGGCCGGCCACTAACTCAAAAGTAGATAATTTGACATGCAATTCCACTTTTTTTTTACCATGCATTAATAGACCACTACAATTTAACCTAACACATTTTCAAATTTCTCACATAAGTCCTATTTATTAAATTTCACATACAAATGACAAAATCAAAGCATGAAATTTTCACACATGCACTTCCACATATAATAAGCATAGAATATAACATTTAATTATTTTTATGACTCGGTTTTGTGGTCCCGAAACCACTTCCCGACTAGGGTCAAATTAGGACTGTCACAACTCTCCCCCCTTAGAAATTTTCATCCCCGAAAATCTTACCAGTGAATAAATTAAGGTATCGTTCTTTCATGGAGTCTTCAAGCTCTCACGTAGCTTCTTCAACCCCATGTTTAACCCATAACACTTTCACTAACGAAATTGTCTTGTTCCGTAATTCTTTCACTTCGTGAGCCAAAATATGAATCGGTTCCTCTTCATAGCTCAAATCAAAACGAATTTCTATCTCTGATGGACTAATCACATGAGAAGGATCGGATCTGTACCGGCGGAGCATCGAAACATGAAAAACATCGTGAATCTTTTCAAGTTCAGGTGGCGAAAGTAGTCTATAAGCAACCGATCCAATCTGTTCTGTAATTTCGTATGGTCCGATAAATCTTGGGCTCAATTTGCCTTTACGGCCAAATCTGAGTACCTTTTTCCACAGTGAAACTTTAAAAAACACTTTGTCTCCGACTTGATACTCAACTTTCCGTTTCAAGTCCGCATATGATTTCTGACGATCTGATGCTGCTTTCAGACTTTCACGGATCACTTTAACTTTTTGTTCGACCTCTTTAATCAAATCAACTCCGTAAATCTTATTCTCACTGAGTTCGGTCCAAAACAAAGGTGTATGACATTTACGACCGTACAAAGCTTCGTAAGGTGCCATCTTGATACTCGATTAAAAACTATTATTATATGCAAATTCAACCAAAGGCAAGCATCGTTCCCACGAAGCATTAAACTCAAGGATGCAACATCTTAACATATCCTCGAGTATCTGAATAATCCGCTCGGATTGACCATCGGTCTGGGGATGAAAAGCGGTGCTAAAATACAACTTGGTACCCAATGCTTCTTGCAATTTCTTCCAAAATCGCGATGTAAATCTCAGATCTCTATCCAACACAATAGAAGTAGGTACCCCGTGTAACCTTACAATCTGAGAAACATACAGTTCGACTAACTTATCAAGTGGATAATCCGTACGTACGGGAATAAAATGAGCCGACTTTGTCAATCTATCAACAACAACCCATATCGCATCTTTCTTGCTTGGTGACAATGGCAACCCAGATACGAAATCCATCTTGACTCGATCCCATTTCCATTCGGGTATCATGATCGGTTGAAGTAATCCCGAAGGCACTTGATGTTCCATTTTCACTTGTTGACATATCAAACACTTTGAAACAAAGTCAGAAATGTCTCGTTTCATACCATGCCACCAGTATTGTTGTTTCAGATCGTTGTACATTTTCGTACTACCCGGGTGAACTGACATTTGACTACTATGAGCCTCGCTCAAAATCATCGGAATAAGCTCTGAATTTCTTGGAACACATAATCTATTTCTGAACTTCAAACAATCATTGCTATCAATCAAAAATTCTGAATCCTGTTTCGAACCACATAGTGCTCGTTTTGCAACTAATTCATCATCAACTTTTTGAGCTTCACGGATTTGTTGCATCAATAACAGTTTTGCTTTTAACTCCGCTACTAATACATCATCAGCGGACACAGAAAGGTGCACATTCATTGCTCGCAAAACAAACAGTGACTTACGGCTTAACGCATTAGCGACCACATTAGCTTTTCCCGGATGGTAATCAATGACAAGCTCGTAATCTTTCAATAATTCTAGCCACCGTCTTTGTCTCAAGTTCAAATCTCTCTGAGTCATCAAGTACTTGAGACTTTTGTGATCGGAATACACATGGCATTTTTCCCCGAACAAGCAATGGCGCCAAATTTTTAAAGCGAAAACGATAGCAGCTAACTCGAGATCATGAGTCGAATAGTTTTTCTCGTGAGGCTTCAACTGTCTCGAAGCGTACGCTACTAGTCTACCCTCTTGCATCAATACACAGCCCAAACCATTCAGAGACGCATCACTGTAAATCACAAATTCTTTACCGGACTTTGGCGAACTAACACCGGAGCTTCGGTCAAAAGAGTTTTCAATTGATCAAAACTTTTCTAGCACTTTTCTGACCATTCAAATTTGATATCTTTCTGAAGCAACTTTGTCATCGGTGTTGCTATCATCGAGAAACCTTTCACAAACCGTCTGTAGTACCCGATAAGTCTCAGAAAACTTCAAACTTCAAAAACATTTCTCAGAGGCTTCCAATCGAGTATAGCTAAAATTTTACTATGATCAACTCGAATACCCGATGCGGATACAACATTTCCAAAAAGTTGACTTCCTTCAACCAGAACTCACATTTATTGAACTTCGCATATAATTGCTTGTCTCACAAGATTTTCAATACTAACTTCAAGTGTTCAGCATTCTCGATTTCGTTGCGTGAATAGATCAAAATGTCATCTATAAACACGACTACAAACCGATCCAAATACTGTCTAAAAATTTGATTCATTAGATCCATAAAAAAAGCAGGGGCATTAGTGAGCCCAAACGGCATCACTAGGAACTCATAGTGTCCATACCTCGTTCTGAAAGCAGTTTGAGGCACATCAGAGTCTCTAACTCGCAATTGATAATAACCTGATCTTAAGTCTATCTTTGAAAATACTGAAGCTCCTTTTAGTTGATCAAACAAATCGTTGATTCGCGGCAATGGATATTTATTCTTTATCATTACCTTATTAAGCTGACGATAATCAATACTCATTCTCATGGTTCCATCTTTCTTTTTCACAAACAGCACTGGTGCACCCCAGGGAGAAAAACTCGGTCGAGCAAAACCTCTATCTGTCAACTCTTACAACTGAGATTTCAATTCTTTTAGTTTGGTTGGTGCCATACGATACGGAGCTATTGAAATAGGTGTAGTCCCTGGCACTAGTTCAATGCCAAACTCTACCTCCCGAATAGGTGGTAATCCAGGTAATTCTTCGGGAAATACATCCGGAAACTCACAAACTACTGATATTGTCTCAAGTTTCTTTTCTGACTCTTTTCTATCCAGTACATACGTAAGATAAGCTTCACACCCCATTTTCACATATTTCTAAGCTAACATCGAAAATATTACTGCCGGTAATCCATTTAAATCAGTAGAGTCAACTCGGATTAGCTCATCATTTGAACACCTCAAGTCAATTGTCTTTCGCTTACAATTCATTACCGCATCATGCATAGTTAAGCAATCCATACCGAGCATGATATCAAACTCGTCAAACGGTAATAGCATTAGATCAGCCAGAAAGCAAAAATCTCGGATCATCAGGGGACATTTCTTACACACTTTATCAACTAACACATAACGGCCCAAAGGATTCGACACTCGTATCACAAACTCAGTAGACTCAACATGTAGAGTCTTACTGGATGCCAAAGTTTCACACACATACGAATGAGTAGAATCGGGGTCAATCAAAGCAATAATATCAATATCAAAAAGAGTGAAAGTACCGGTAATAACATCTGACGAAGAAGCGTCCTCGCGCGCTCATATAGCATAGGCTCTGGCAGGAGCACGAGCCTCAGAACGTACAACAGTATCCTTAGTCCCTCTCTGATTTCCACTAGCATTACCCGCATGTCTAGATGGTCTACCTCGTGTTGCAATGTTACTAGGTCTCCCACTCGGATCAGTATTCTGTTCAGCTAATTTCGGACAGTCTCGGATAAAATGATCAGCTGATCCACACTTGAAACAGGAGCGGTCACGAAATCTACAGCTTCTTGAATGCCATTTGCCACAATGCTTGCACTCAGATCTGTCGTGACGATCATTGCCAACACTGGCAATAGAGGTGGCTCGTGTACTCACAGGGGGTCGATTACATTCCCGTCCGAAAAACCCGATATATTCTTAGATCGGCCTGAGTCATCCCTAAATTTCTTCGATGACTGATGAAAGGATTTTCCTGAAGATCTTTTACGAAACTCCCTAGCTCCATCATCAGCTTTTCTTTTCTCTTTACCGAGCTCTTAGGCTTTATAAGCTCGCTCGACAAGCACTACAAACTCTTTGATTTCCAGAATACCCACCAACAGTTTAATGTCTTCATTCAACCCGTCCTCAAAGAGTTTACACATGATAGCCTCAGACGAAACACATTCCCGAGCATATCTACTAAGTCTGAATCACTCATAATCAGTAACTGTCATAGAGCCCTGTTTGAGCTCGAGAAATTCTTTCCGTTTCTGATCGATGAATCTTTGACTGATATATTTCTTGCGGAACTCAATTTGAAAGAATTCCCAAGTAACCCGTTCACTCGGCACAACTGAAATCAAGGTATTCCACCAATAGTAGGCAGAATCACGCAACAGAGATATAACACATTTTAAGCACTCATCAGTTGTGCACGATAATTCATCAAACACGCGAATGGTGTTATCGAGCCAAAACTCAGCCTGCTCGACATCATCACTGTCAGTAGCCTTGAATTCAGTAGCCCCGTGCTTTCAAATTCTATCAACCGGGGGCTTGCTTAATCTCAACGGGTCGACTATCGGAGGTACCACAGGTGCAGGGTTTGTATTAGTCGAGGGTGGGGGTTGTGCAACAGCCGGATTAGTTCGAACATATTGATAAACTAATCGTTCATCATAGCATAGAAGGCTTGTTTAGCCTCGTCATTTTGATTACTTGCATTTAGTTGAGATTCAATCGGTGCTGTCCCGTGCGCGGGAGCAGGCATTACACTCTTAACATTGTCAGCTACTGCTCGATCGGGATCAGAATTCATTACTATACGAAAAACACATTTCAACTGTTAGAAATCATCACACTATCGTATTAACACTTTATGGCATATATAGCTAGACTCACACACGCTACGTTAGTCCTAGAATCGACTAAACCGTAACTCTGATACCAATAAAATGTAACACCCTATGACCCTCATCCGTCGCCGGAATAGATTCATAAGGTATTACCTATCAGAAGACAAATCAAACTAGCCATTCATAATCAATCATGCACAACAAAATATAGTTTCTTTGATCTTTCAACCATGAACAAATTTTAACCAAAATTAAAATAACTAATAAATTTCAAGATATTTGACATATAAGTCCATTGAACCATATACTCGTTTTTAGGAATTTAGCAAGCCATTTTCGTATGGCGAGAATATTTACAATTTCAAAATATAACTTGTTTCAAAAGAGAGTTAAGCCCATACATGCCATATTTCAAAATATAAACTATTTAAAGTACCAAAATAGTGACGATAGTGTAGATGACTTTGAACTTGAAATCCCCGAGCTCGTAGCTTCCAAACAAGATCTATAAAATAGGACAACACAAAACATTCACAGTAAGCCATTAAGCTTAGTAAGTCTTAAGTATCTTAAACAACAAAACTTATTTATACATATTATAACATATTCGAAATGCAACACTAATTAGCCGAATATACATAACCACATTAAATCCATTCCATTAACTTATTATTTCTTCAGAGTTCGAATTACATAATCACACCATCTAAATGACTCGTAGTAATTCATTGATTCGACCTTACAAAGTTAATTTAAATCATTGCATTCACATATAATTTCAATGATCATAATTATATATATATAATATATACTTTCATGTACTAAATTCAAGATGGACGAATATCAATATACACAACCACATTTCATATACTTCTCGTTTCAATTCATACTTTAATTCACATTATCTTCATATGCATAATAATTTATACGTACCTAGACAATTTAATCAATCGAATGAATCTAGATGCCGTATAACATAAACTCATATTCATAGACTTTTATTGATTCACCGGCAATTAGCCTGCTAGGTATAAACCTGAACTTATCACCAGCACGAGGCCTGCTAGGTATAAACCTGGATTTATCACCAGCATGAGGCCTACTAGACATTAAGTCTGAAACTCATTCACCGGCATTATGCCTGCTAGGCTCATGGCCCGAAACAATTTCACCAGCTAAAAGCTTGCTGAGCCATAGGCTCGAATAATAATTCGAATATAAATTTCACAAAATCATAACATATACACTTCCTGTATTTATGCATTTCACACAAGTTAATCACATTTGTCCATGTTGACTTCACTCACGTATAATCACTTAATAATTATCACACTATTGCTTTTTAATTTACCATTACATATCTTCAATCTCATGAATATAACTTACGGCAATATGATCATAACAAATTTCCTTATTTCACTTTCATGCATACTATATGGCTTCATGTATGTATATATATATGCTAAATGTATGGCTAAATTCTCGTGACATATCGTGATTCATTCACAAATAACTTATGTTTAAATACTGAAAACTTACCTCGAGTATTTCCGAACAACTATGGGTCGGCTACGCAGCTACTTTAGCTTTTCCCTTATTCGAATTTGCCCCTCTATGCTCTTGAGCTTAAATTCAACAATTTTAAACTAATTATTATTCGACTATTCAAGCATTACTTCAAAATATAATATATATATACATATTCGACTTTCATATATACAGATCATAGTAAACAAAAGTAAGATACATTATAGGTCATCTTTGACCTTTCTATTTTCATCAATTTGAACCATTCCTTGGCCAAATATTTCATTCGGCATTAAGATACAAACAAGTTAACATTTTCTTTATACACACTCTTAAGACCAAATGCATAATTTATTTATTTTAACATATTTATACCTCGTAACTATACTGAATTCTCACCTATCAATCATCATCCGAACATGTATATGTAAGATACATATAAATCCTTAGTCAACTACCATACATCATTTAACATGATAAATTTCCATTTTCAATATCATAGAAACCTAGGTTGGCCGAATATATATATAATTTCACCTATGCATAAACATAACTCACATTCCATTACTTACATTATTCAAAATCATACCATTAATGCATAAAGCCGAACCTTTAGACATTCAAACATCTATTTTATTTTTTTCAAATCACTCAAATGGTAATTACTCATATTCTAACATTTTAATACACAACATTTGCTCAAATCATTATTCAAGTTCAAATTTGGCTAATACACATATAAATACTAGCAAATTAAATATTAGCTAGCTCAAACTTCACTCATCAACAATTATTCATTAAAACATAAAGACAACAATCTATCCCCTTCAATTTCTTCCATGGCCGAATGCTTAATTCATCACACAAATTCAAAATTTTGACATGGGCTAAGTAAGGAACTTAGTAACTAACTTAAAATATGCTAAAATTTCAAGAACTAACATGAATTTCTTACCTTATTTCGAGCTTAAGATGACCGAATGGTTTTTGCTCCCTTTTCTTTCTTTACATTCGGCTAAGAAGAAACAAAGATGAACACTTTGTTTTCTTCACCTTTTTTGTCTATTTTAATTATCATTATTTTATAATATAAAGCCATTTAGTTGCAATAATACTAATAGAAAATACATATATTTTGTATTAAATAACAATATGGCTGGCCACTAACTCAAAAGTGGATAATTTGACATGTAAATCCACTTTTTTTTCACCATGCATTAATAGACCACTACAATTTAACCTAACACATTTTCAAAATTTCTCACATAAGTCCTATTTATTAAATTTCACATACAAATGACAAAATCAAAGCATGAAATTTTCACACATGCACTTCCACATATAATAAACATAGAATATAACATTTAATTATTTTTGTGACTCGATTTTGTGGTCCCGAAACCACTTCCCGACTAGTTAGGGCTGTCACACGGAGCCTCTTCTACTCCAACATTGGGCATATGGCCCGATGCCAACCATTCAGCCCTAGCACTTTCGCGGCCTCGGCCACAGCCTCTTACACCTCTTCTAGCACTCATTGTCGATTCACGTATTTTTTGGATTAAAAAATTTATGAAGCTTTAGTTAGTTTCAATCATTAAACCGATGTTTTATGAAAGTATTAAAAAGAAGGTTGTTTTCGCCATTCCTCTACAGTTTCAAGATCCTACGAGCTTTAGTTCCATTCTAACTAAAAACCTCAACATAATTATCTAAAGTAGCCTACTAGCCATCTACAGTATATCAAATTAAATAAGCTTAAGAATAAATGAACTTACTTGGTTCGACGTTGGAGACTCGGTGTGCCGCTCAACAAGATTTCCTTTTTTCAAAACGTTGTGATACAATTTTTTTCTTTAAACAGAAAAAAACACCAAATAATAAGGCCCACTTCACAGCCTGAGCTTTGCAACTGGGCTCTGATACCACTAAATGTAACACCCCAAACTTGGCCTAGACGTTATGGCCGAATCTGGCACGTCACATTAAAGTGTTTTAGCGAAAAACCTTGTTTTCATTGAAAACACTTCCTTAAAATATGAGACCTTGA
Organism: Gossypium longicalyx; assembly: GCA_025698465.1. Taxonomy (NCBI): domain Eukaryota; kingdom Viridiplantae; phylum Streptophyta; class Magnoliopsida; order Malvales; family Malvaceae; genus Gossypium; species Gossypium longicalyx. The sequence continues at coordinate 33,636,149 of CM047006.1, forward strand.
TAAACTTATAAAAACTCTTTTTTCAATCGCAAAAGCTTGTTTAAAACATATGATTTACGAAAACCTGTCATTTTAAAATTTAGTTGCGGAAACGTAGAAAAACATACTATGATTTAGGAAACTCATGTTCAACTTCTCGTAATTACAACACATAAAAATATTAATCCAAATAATAACAAAAAAGGATGGCCCTATTACAATCCAGTCTGAAAATTTCTTGATAAACTAAAAACTTATATGCTTTTAAAAGGAAAACAAGTCCAAGTTGTCCTACTAGCTGGCCACCCAGAGTCTCTCCAAACATCAAACCTTCTACTGAGCATCACCTGAGAAAAATAAAAGAGGGGGTGAGTTTTTGCAAACTCAGTGTGTACTACCCTCGACAACATAAAGCAAACATCAACCACCGTAAAATCATACATGCAATGCAATATAGTGCAATCCCACCCCAATAATCCAACCGTTACACATCAACTCCGTCCTCCGATACACATCATGTGGGGATATAAATATCGACCCACCCAACCGATACACATCAATGGTAGCCCGGTTGCGGAACTACCTTCATTCATATATTGGGCTTAAAAGCCGTCGGTGGATCCACGATTGTCAGGCAACCATGTGATCCTCATATACTTCCTCCATTCCATAATTCCCAACCCAGATGCAACCTAAGTAGAATATCGTATGTGTGCAGCAGATATACATGTACCATCCATAAAACTTACATTCAACACATAAGGGTATTTTGGTCATTTTTTTGCCCTTAGGGGCATTTCGATAATTTTTCCTTTATTACGGGTTTTTACTTACCTTGGCCCGTTAACAAATCCCGTGAGCTAAGATGAACGAATACTATGCACCAGGTAAGATTCCAGAGAATAGGAGGTGAGTCATTAAGACCGCTTAAGAACTAAGCTCTCCCTAGATCCAATCCTAGATATGCATATACCCGTTGTCACACCTTAACCCTATGACTTGTCCACGGTCTCATTTAATTAATTAAGTTTGATGCAGTCATCATATACTAGGCCCAAAGCCCCTTACAAAGCCCAGACAAATCCACATACCTGTATATGGCCCACTAGGCCCAATCATATTTATATACCCATTAGGCCCAAATCACATTTACATGGCCCATTAGGCCCAAATCACATTCATGTGGCCCAATAGGCCCAAATCACATTTATAGTCATGCTCACATACGAATTTTCCATCACGTAGCATCAATTATCAATTTTTGCCTATTATGGCCCAACAACCCATCAGGCCCATTAAGCCCATTCTGGCCCGGTTGGCCAATTCACAGCCCAAGCCCATGGAATCGCCTATGGGGTCTTAGATAACCTATTGGTTTTCCCCTTACGAGTGTTCACGCACTCGCAAGACTACCGTAGCCAAACTTTTGGCTTTTCGGCATTTCAGCTTTTCGACATTTCGAGATTTTTTTATCTACTGTGTGTGTGCAGTGTATGTAAACGCCTGGTAAGAAAGCGTGTTGCGATCTTCCTAGCCATGAACCTACAATTGATATCACTCAACAATTAATCTTACATACTTATTGAATACTTTACCAAAAGCTGAAATCTCACATTAACCTTACTTGAAACGCTAAACCTTAATAGCTTTCCCTTTATCACTAACCACGAGTACTTTTCATATCTACATTAACCTTTATCATTAAAAGCATAATGGGTGACTTGTATCTAACATATGTCACCCTTTTCTACTAAAGCCTATTCGGCCAACCCTTACTAAGTGAAGAACACTTACTAAAGTCTCATACCTGAGGAGCAAGTCGGCAGGGATCCAAAAGACTGGGATTCGATACTAATCTTACCAAAACCGATTAGAAGAAGTGAGGAACAAAGTAGTTGATACTTAGCAAAACTGATTGGAAGAACAAAGCACTTACACCAGGACTGACCGATTAGAAATAGTAATGGCGGCACCAAGGGTATTCGGCCCTTGCGATTTGTATGGCAAAAAGAGGGTTATTCGGCTCCAAGGGAAAAGAAAGGAAGAAGTCGGCTAGACTGAAAGTGAATCAAAAAGATTTGAGTAAAGGAAGAAAAGAAAATCGGCATAAGAACACAAAAGAAGAACAAGGGATTTTTGGCTTTTGGATATTGGAGAGAAAAAGAAAAGAAAGGTTTCTGGCTACAATGTGAAGGAGAATTCAGCATTAGCCTGCCAACCCTACATTCGGCACCTATATATAGCCTCTTTAACCAAATTTCCCATGCCCAAATTCCCAATTCAGCTCCACCTCTTCTTCACTTCTCATCTCCTAGTTTTCCTCCCTGGTAACCCCTTAATCCCATCCTCAAATTTCTCCTCTTATCACTCTATATAGAGTTCATTCTAATGCCGCCTCTATCCAACTCTTAAGCAAAAATAAATCCCTATTTTGCGCAAGGTAGGATTCGAACCCCATAGCCCCTTGCCTTGCCTTGCATGTGATGCCACTTGCCACTCCACCACAAGGCTTCCTTGTGTCCAACTCTTCCTTCATTTCTTCAAAAGCCCACCTACTTGCCATCAAGGGTCTTTTAATTATTAACCCATAATTTCCTTTACCCCTAGGTTTGACTCAAACCTTAACCGAGACCTACTATCACATAATTAACACTTAACCGGAAATACTAGCACACTTTTTATCTAAACCGACGAAAAAATGAAAATTCAGGATTTCAGGATTTTTGGGGCGTTACACCTGTTCTGTTTGTAAAGAAGAAAGATGGATCCCTGAGGTTTTTTTATTGATTCCAGACAGCTCAACAAAGTCACAACAAAGAACAAGTACCCATTGCCTCGAATTGATGATCTATTTCATTAGCTAAAAGGTACCATTGTGTTCTCTAAAATATATCTCCGTTCTGGATACTATCACTTGTGAGTGAAAGACTCAAATGTATCAAAGACAGCTTTTAAAACTTTCCTTCTGATGCCATTTGGTTTGACGAAGCCTTGTTGACTGAAGCACTTGTGTTAGTTCAACCTGAATCAGGTAAAGAATTTGTAATTTACAGTGTTGCATTATTGAATGGATTAGCCTGTGTATTGATGCATGAAGGTAAAGTAATAGCCTATGCTTCTAGACGGCTAAAACCATATGAAAGAAATTACCTGATACATGATTTGGAGTTAGCAGTTATTGCGTTTGCATTGAAAATCTGACGGCATTACTTGTTTGGTGAAAAATGTCACATATTTACAGATCATAAGAGCTTGAAGTATCTAATGATGCAAAAAGACTGGAATCTGAGACAACATAAATGGATTGAGTTATTAAAAGATTATGACCTGGTTATTGACTATTGTAACACCCCTAACCCGTATCAGTAGCCGGAATAGGGTTACGAGGCATTACCGATCAATACACATCAATCACATACATAATTTATAAATTGATCACATATATCATTCGTTCATAATCACATTATCCCTTATATAGGTATTTGAGAACTTAAAACATGCTTAGAAGCGGTTCAGGACTAAATTGATAACATTGACAAACTTTGAGATATATAGAAAATTTTCAAACATTTTAGGGTCACATGCCCGTGTGAACAGGCCGTGTGCCTCACACGGTCATCAAACATGCCTGTGTCATAGGCCATGTGAAAACAGGGCATACATACTGACTTCACCGCACAGACGGAGTGTGCTATGGCCGTGGGAAAATTAGGGAGGTTACTGACTTGGCCACACGACCGGCTACACACCTATGTGCCAGCTCATGCGCCACACTCACAGCCAGTAGACACGCTCGTGTGTCTAGGTCGTGTCAAACCTATAGGTTATACTGCCATAATTGGAAAGGGTACCCCAGGGGACTCATGACCGTGTACCAAGGCCATGTGTCACACACGGTCGAGCCACACGCCCGTGTGCTTAGCCGTGTAGAATTAAAATAGGCTTGGTTTAAGCCACATTTCTCACCCTTCTCATGCATACCTAAAACACAACATTTTTGCACCATTTCAATACATTAATAGTCAACCAAAATATGTTATTTTATGTACCAAATATGTCATACCAATTCCCTCCATTTCATCAACTCAAATCATAACCATTTCCTATACAAGACATATACCAAATTTAGCATGATCCATTTCTCATTTCACACCTATTCCATTACATATCAAAACACATATCACATTCATTAATTCAACCTATACCAAACCAAGCGTATCAAAGCATCATCTCAAACTCATACCAATACATTTCATTTCTTAAACCACATTATTACCACATTAATTCAAACTCATACCAAACCACATTATAAATGGCCATATACATTTCTAACAACCATATCAAAATAGACATAGCCTATACATGCCATATTACCAAGCCACAAAGTGCAAAAATACCAAAAATCAATAATCGGATAGTGTGATGCGATATCTGTTGACTTTCAACCCGAGCGAACGTTCGAACCACTATAAAACATAGAAAAATAACATAGGTAAGCTATAAAGCTTAGTAAGCTCGTATGGTAATAAATTCATATTATTAAATAACTACATTTAAAACCATTATTCAAAACATGATATAATTCATATGATTGCACCATTCTATCTCGAATTCACACACATAGTTAGTCAAGATTTTCATGAGTTTATTCATTCAAAACACATATGGTTTGAATAATCCTTATCAATTCATTCACATCTTCATATGCATAAGCAATCATATATATAACTTTATACAATTCAATTTCCATCACCTTTTCTTTAATCAAGTGAATTATGTAAAATATCATCAAACAACGGTATTTCGCACACTATGTGTCGTATGTATATTTAGTTAAAACAACTATAACTCTTATCTCACATATCATTAAATTCATACCTCATTATATCCAAATAAACACATTTTGGCATGAAACATACTTATACATATATCTTTCACATTTCATATACACGATACACTAAAAAACTTGCCAAAATACCTTCATTTGATTCTCATATAGGTTCTGTACGTACCTGTATCACTTAATTCAATTGTACTTTCATTCTCGTCTTGACTTTTCCCATTGAACCGTTTGAAATCATTAAGGATACTTAGCAATCACATAGAGCTCGTACAATGCCATATCACAGATATGGTCTTACATGTTATCACTTATCGATGCCACTGCCCCAGACAGGGTCTTACGCAAAATTGATTAATGCTGCCAATGTCCCAGACATGGTCTTACACGTAATCGTACACCGATGCCAATGTCCCAGACATGGTCTTACACATAATCACAATACAATGACAATGCCCAAGGCATGGTCTTACATGTAATCTCATCTCGGTGATCCTAATGTCATGAGATACTATTCCTAAGGTTAGTACAAGACTTTTAGATGTCGTAACTCTGTCGATCTCAACTTGTAATCATGACCATTCAGCTTTCAATTCAATTCAATAATAAATAAGCATTTATAACACTATTTAAATATATTTATTAGCAAACGAACTTACCTCGTTCGCTGTAACGACGAATTGGATCGACTAATCTGAAACATTATTTTCCCCCGTTCTAAATCCAAATCTTGATTTTCTCAATCTATATAATAACAAATTTTCTTTATTTAATCATTAATTCTTTCAATTTAACACAATTTACACTTTTTGGCAAAATTACACTTTTGCCCCTATTATTTCACATTTTTGCAATTTAGTCCTTAACACATAAAATATAAAATTCACGAAATTTAAATAATCCCATGCTTAGACGAATATTACCCAATCATATATCAGCCCATATTTTCACTTTATTCATACTTTTAACCACATAATTTCATAATTTCACAAATTAGTCCATAATTTGCATTTTTACACAAAATCACTTTGTAAAATATGTGAAACTATCATCTAACTTCCATATTTCATCATCAATCATCAAAAATCATGGATATTCATTAATGGTATCTCACAAAATCTATAACAGTTTCAAAAATGGAGATATGGGCTAGCTAGATTAAGCTACAACGAGCTCAAAAACGTAAAAATTATTAAAAATCGGGCAAAGACCACTCACCTATCAAGCTCCATGTAACGCCCCAAATTTTGCGCCTAGAAGTTTTAAGTCTTGAGTGGGTGCAGTTAGGAGACTGCACATAAATATTTAGTTGTGCAAGAAAGTGACACAAATGCATGCTTGCTTCAGTGGTTAAGTGTTCTGGGAAGTGTCTGAGAAGTCCTGAGTTCAAGCCTAGGCTTTTGCAAAATTTTGTTTTTACTTGATTAAACCCTGTCTCTAGTCAGTAGGCTTCTTAAATAAATATAGATAAAACATGACATAAAAAGCCTACTAGTCTAGTGGTAAGTGGCGTTTAGAGTGTCCTAGGAGGTCTGAGGATCAAGTTCTATTGACACATGGGAGTGTTTATTTTGCTGCAAGTGTGGTGGGAGAGTTCTAGGTTGGCCAAAGTTCTGAGGTGTTTGAATAGAGTTTGAAAAAGTTGGAATGAAATTCAAACTAAGTGGTTGAGTTGTTGAGGTATCGGTTTGAGTAATTTGAGGAGGAAAATTTGGGATGTTGAGATGGTGGAAGAGTCATACCAAATTGGTACTCTAATAAAGGGGAATTCGGCTTTGGTATGTTGGCTACTCAAAAATTTTGGTTGAGGTAGGTTATCCCTCTAGTTTTCAGTGTTGTTTCTCTTTTGGTGGCTGATTTGATCTAGGGGCTTTTGGTGCCTTCTTTGGTTTACTGATTCTATTCCTCTTCTACTTTTCTTTTCAAATGTACCTCCATTGTTACCTTAGGCCGAATGTTGCAAAGGTCATTGGGGTCTCTCAGGTTTTTGTTTCTTTGTTGGCCAAATAGTATCCTTCTTCCTAATCGGTTTTTGCTCTCCTTATAATCGAATCTTTTCCTCTCCACAAGTCTCTTTCCTTTCTCTTCTCGTCTTCTCTCTGCTCACTCCCTTTCCCTTTTCTCTCTAGTCCTTCAGTTCTTTAGAGTGTCCTTCTTTGTATTGTTAAAACTGAATGCTCCTCCAACCATTTCTTTCTATTGGTTCTCTACTTTTGGTGTTAGCCGAATACTCCATATCAGGTTTGAATGCACATTTATTGTTTCCATCCTCTTTCTGATGTAAAAGTCTATTACTTAACACCCTTTTATGCTGCCTTTTTGCTAGGAGTGTGGTTGTGTTGGGCCTTGGCTTTTTCTCCTTTACTGACTTGGTACTTTCAGAAAGTTGCTATACTTTTGGATCAATGGCTTACGAGTGTGGTTTAGTTAACTAATGGCGATTGAGATGCAGGTAGTCTTTAAGGATCCAAGCAATCTCTTGCAACGGTCTTAGTGTGTGATCAATCTGGAAAAGTGATAAGTAATCTTTTGAATATAAGTGTTTTGATTAGTGTTCGCTTCAACCCATTTGTTAGCCTATTAACCGAAGCTTCTGTTTGAATAGGTTGGAGTGCTCGTGGGCTGCTTGCACGTTTTTACAAACAGGTGTGTAAACACTGCCCAACTATAGATCGACAAATGCCGAAAAACATGATTATTGACACTACACGAGCGTGAGCTCGCTCGTGTGGTAATTTGAATGCGTAAAATGTGGGCATTTGATTGTAGAGGCCACCATGAGCGTTTTCATGGGCTTAGGCCATTTTAGGCTAAAATAGGCCGTGTGGGCCCCACGAGCTCGTAGGGCCCACATTGGTAAGCCACACAGACGTGTGGAGATTATTGGGCAAGGCTGTGTAGCTTACACAACCAAGGCCAATTTTAGGCTTTGTGGGTCACACGAGCGTATGGGCCCACATGGGCCGCATTATGGGCTTTGGGCCCATTTTCACTGTTTGATTGTCAAGGTTGCACGGGTCACCTGAGATGACTATGGACGTACTGTTGGGTCGATAAGTATACCTAGACCCTAATTTGATGAAATAACCGTTATACCTTTATGAGGTAAATGACTGATATACCCCTATGTGATGTATGACTGTTTGAGCATGCCATCTTTACTGTATATACATTTATATTTATGTTGCATTGTATTGGGTGGGATATATGATATTGAAGGAAGTGTATTGAAAGGCTATAAGCCTGTTACTGGTAGCTCTGCTGCAAATACTATTTCAGTGCCGCAACCGATACTACTTGGTATGTAGGGATAGGTAGGTGATTTTATCCCCACATGGTGTGTAGGGTTAGTACGGAGATGGTGTGTAGAGGCTGGATTGGGTAGGATTTTTTGATTGCATCTCAGTCGATTCTCATTATGGGCTTAGGCCCTCTTTATTCTTATTCTTCGTAATGGGCTCGTGCCCAGGCCACTCTCTGCTACTATAATGGGCCAAGGCCCAAGCATATGACTGCTTCTGTATTAAGATGGGCTAAAGCCCAAACTGATATTGCCACTGTTACTATGGGCTTAAGCCTAGGCTGTATTTGTTCACAGTATGCTTGACTGTTTGTTTATTAAGGGATTACACATTGAGCTTTCGTAAACTCACTCTTCTGCGTATCTGCGCAGGTAATCCTAAGGTGGATCAGTGCTGCGAAGGTGGCCACACAACAGCTTATGCTCTCATATTTGTCTTTTAATTTATGAGTAGTTTAATTTGGGAATTTTTATGTAGTAAGGCCTCTCTAGATTTTATTTTAATTTGAGGTTTTATATTTGTTTTACTTTATCACTACTAGCAATAGGAAAAACACGTGGATTTTCAAAAAGATAAATGTTTTTCAAAAATACCAGGAATACGTAAAACGGTTTTAAAAGCTATCGCAAGAAAACAACGTTTTACAAGTAAAACTCAAGTACGCAACTATTTTAAAATGCTTCCACTATAAACGAGGTTTTAAAATTAATAACGTTTTAAAAAATATTCTTTTTGATAATGATGCAAGTTTTAAAATCATCTTTTAGATCACCCAAAGAGGCTAAATAAAGATTGGGCTTTTCAAATAAGATCACACTTTACGAAAACACTTAAATGTGACATCGCAAATTTGACCATAACGTCCAGGCTGAGTTTGGGGTGTTACACTCTAAAGCTTGGCTGAACCTAAAGCACTCCCATGGCTGATTTTAGATTGAATTTTCGGTGGAGATGGTGATGGATTGGTTTTATTAATTTTAACTTAAATTACTTATTTACCTATTAAACCATTAAAACATTTGAAATTACACCAAATGCCACTCCACTATCATCCAATAACTCAAAAATGGGCTATTTGCCACATAAGAACCTTCACTTTTAAGTTCTATAGCTATTTGACACCTTTAGCTTATAGAACACAACTTTTACGCTTTACGCGATTTAGTCCTTTTTCATCGAATTAAACAATTAAACAATAAAATTTCTTCACGAAATTTTCACACAACTCTAATATCATGCTGTGAATATTAAAATAATAATAAAATATTTTTTTTACTTCAAATTTTTGGTCCCGAAACCACTATTCTGATTTGACCCAAAAATGGGCTGTTACAACTATGATTTGAGAAAAGCTAATGTGGTTGTTGATGCTTTAAGCAGAAAATCACTGTTTTCTTTACGAGCAATGAATACCTGGTTATCATTATCAAAAGATGGTTCAATCATAGCTTAATTAAAACCAAATCTACATTTCTAAAGCAGATCTATGAAGCTCAAAAAGATGATGATGAATTACAAGCTAAACGAGTACAGTGTAAGTTGGATTCTGATTCAGAATTTTAGATTGGGTTTGATGGTTGTCTGTTATTCAGAGGTAGGATATGTGTACTGAAGAATTCAGGACTTGTATAAAAGATTTTGAATGAAGCTCATAATGGTACTATGTTTGTTCATCTAGGAACTAACAAAATGTACAATTATTTGAAAAAGATGTACTGGTGGCCGAGAATGAAATGGGATATTTTTGAATATGTAGTTAAATGTTTGATATGTTAGCAAGTAAAAGCTGAACATCAGTTGCCTTTGGGATTATTACAGCCATTTACTATACCAGAGTAGAAATGGGGAAAAGTTACTATGGATTTTGTATCGAGATTACCCTTATCTCCAAAAAAGAAAGATGTCATCTGGGTAATAGTTGATTGTTTAAAAAATTTTGCACATTTTATTTCGGTACGTATGAATTTCTTCCTGGATAGATTGGTTGAATTATATGTTCCCAAGATTGTCAGACTACATAGAGTGTCGTTTTCGTTATTTCAGACAGAGATCCCCTGTTTAAATCTCAATTTAGGAGCAAATTGCAAGAAGCTCTGGGTACACAGTTACATTTTAGTACTGCATTTCATCCTCAGACTGATGGTCAATCTGAACGTGTTATACAAATTTTGGAAGATATGCTTCAGTGTTGTATTTTGGAATTTGAAGAAAATTGGGAAAAATATTTGCCTTTAGTTGAATTTTCATACAATAATAGTTATCATTCCAGTATTAAAATGGCACTGTATGAGGCTCTATATGGTCGTAAATGAGGAACTCCATTGTCTTAGATAGAGCTTAGTGAGAAAAAGATACACAGAGCTGACTTAATCCGTGAAACGAAAGAAAAGGTAAAGGTAATTTGGGATAGTTTGAAAGTAGCCTCTGGTCATCAAAAGTCTTATACCGATCTAATACGAAAAGAGAGAGAATTTCAAGTCAGTGATAAGGTATTCTTAAACGTATTTATAACACCCCTAACCCGTATTCATCGTCGGAATAGGGTTACAGAGTATACCGGAGTTTAAAAAATATTTACAGATAATTCATGTCATTTATTATTCATTTCTCGAGATTATTCATAATGTCCCTTAAATGGACCCTGGAGGCTCAAAATGAGTATTAGAGTTGAACTAGGACTAAATCAGGAACTTAGAGAATTTTTCGTAAAATTTCTAAAATTTTCCTAATATAGGGCTCACATGCACATGTGGTTCAGGGACACGCCGTGTGACCCTAAGACACGCTGTGCTGCAGGCCGTGTTCGACCCCTTGTAACTGTAACACCCCTCTCCCGTATCCGACGTCGGGATAGGGTTCGAGGTGCTACTAGACTTAACTCAAGCATACACATATAAAAAAATTATTTTAACTTAAAACTTCTCATTCACATGCATTTTGTCCCTTAAACGGGCTCACGAGGCCCAAAACATGCATGAGAGGCGGTTCGAGACTAAACCAAGAACTTAAGAAAAACTTGAAAAAATTTCATGCTTTAAGGCTCCATACGCCCGTGTACTAGGGACACTCTCGTGTCCCATACCTGTGTGGAATTAATTTCAAAATTCAACTTGCAGTGGTTTTTCACACGTCCTCGACACGCCCGTGTCTTAGCCTGTGTCCAAGAACCTGGACATTCTGCCAATTTGGTCATGAACAAATTGAGGCCACACGGCCAAGGCACACGCCCGTGTCCTATGGCCGAGTCCTTCACACGGCTGCGACACACGGCCATGCCTCTGCCCATATGTTTATTACCATGCATATTGACTTGAAATATTTAGGTACTAAAATATAACTTTTACCTTTTACGCGATTTAGTCCTTTTTCGAAATTAAGCTAGAAATCGCTAAAATAAAATTACCAAAATTTTCATGCACCTTTATAAACATGCTATATCACATAAAATAATATCAAAATAATTTTCTCCGGCCTCAGAATAGTGGTTTCAAAACCACTATTCTGACTAAGCCCAAAATTGGGCTATTACATTTCTCCCCCTTTAGGGATTTTCGTCCCCGAAAATCTTACTAGAAGAAGTTGCTTTCAACTTTCACGAGTCACTTTTACCCTTTTCTCAAAATTACAAATCAACTCAGTCTCATACTCAGGATTTCCTGTACCCTTTCCATATTTTCGGTATAAACCCTGGGCTCAATTCGAAATACTGGAGACTGACAATCTAAGAACTATAAACTCAGAAACATAACTCGGCCAAATTTGTCGAATAATATATCTGTACATACTAAAATAATCATGCAGACTTCCATCATCAATCTAACACAAACCAATTGGCATCTCTCCTTTTTCCCAGGGATGAGAGATATCCCGATACAAAATTCATAACAGTCCTTTCTCATTTTCTTTTCAATGTCATCACTGAAAATAATAATCTCGAATACATTTGATATTTGGCTTTTCCCTGTAGAAAACTCAATATCCTTTGGAAGAACAGGCAAGATGCTACTGTGAGCTCTCTACACGATTCTCTGTATAACCTAGAGTTTCTCGGTACTCAAATCTTACTCGAAAATAATAATAACAGAAAACAGAAATCAGATCCCCCTTGAAATTCCAAATTGAAAGTCGAATCATGCTATACTAGACTAATTTATCAGTTATAGTCACATCTCTATGCTTAGGTCATCGACTATTTAGAAATCTTACTAACTTGAATCAAACGATTTCAACTTCATAAACGTGATCTCCTTATCAATCAGGACAACTTTACTTATAACAACGTCTCTCGAATTATAAAAGTTCAACTAATGTGTTTCTGTATCATACTTATAAGAATAAAATTTCTTCATTTCAGGCTATACGTCTATTTAACCGTAATTGCACAACATTATTCCCGGACCAGAGAATAAACTTAATGCACATAACTTAATTTACCTTTATTGATAATAGTTCTTTACACAAAGATTAGAGAAATCCAGATACTAGAATTCCCACACTTCCATGATTGAACCAGAAGCATAATCATAATAGAAATTATTATCGCAAGTTAAAGAATATACTTAAAGATAAGCCAGATTTGATAATTCTCAAAATAAGAATGATAGGAAAAACCAAGATAAAGAATTCCAAGATATAATACCATACTAGAAATCCGAGAATATAACCCAGAAGAATATAATGAGGAAGGTTTGAAAAATCCCTCAGAGAAAACCAGAAAGAAATTGCCGTCTATATGCTCTGGAATTCCATCATAACAAGATAATATATTTTCCGCATATATATATAACCATAATCAATAAAAACATCAGAATGGTCTCACCTAAATTTTCACCATCGACTTCCTTCCGGCATATCAGAAAAGAATTCCGAAGAGATAAGAAATGTTGATCATAACTAACTGAATTAACAGAGCTTTCCGTCTAATACCACAGTTGCTAACATTCTCATACAATAAAATTTTCACTAGGAATGGACAACCATTCATTTTTCCAAGGATAGAGAAAAACACAGAATACTCAGAAGAGAGAGATAGCCATAACTTTAACTTAATTGAATCCGTCATACTCAGACATCTTTGCAAGTCTAACATCATTCCTCTGATTAATTCTGTCCTCACTAATCCCATAATGTTCCATTATTACACTCTTTAGTTTCATATTTGTAAGCTTATACTATAAATCTCTCACGAATCTCGTCATATAACTCTATTCTGGTAAGGGGGTGAAGATTGTAAAGCCTTTAAATTTTTGACTCTCACACATATACACACTTAACAACAACACAGTATCATGCACATCGATTCAAACATTTCAAATTTCCAACTTGTTATGAACACACTTTCACATATCTTAGTAACACATGCAACTTTATTTCATGTGAATACTAGCCAAACATCAGTGAACTTATCACAATACAAATTTTTATTTCTTTTACTCAAATCATCATTAATGTCTAATCAAGTTTCAACACTTAGCCTTATTTTACTTACCAAACTTTATCAAGTTAGAGAACGTCTTACGGTTTTGAGTACATCGTTTACTTAATGACATAGTCCAACTATGGTCTTATACTAGCTCTCGTCCACTTGTGTCGATGATGTGTCCCAGACAGGTCTTACACTGACACATATCAAGCCGATGCCATGTCCCAGACGTGGTCTTACACTAGAATTCACAATGCAGCTGATGCATGTCCCAAACATGTCTTACACTAGCATGCATATCTCGAGGCTGATGCATGTCCCAAACATGTCTTACACTGGTTATCGTCTCAAAGCCAATGCATGTCCTAAACATGTCTTACACTGGCTTTCACAATGTGGTCGATGCATGTCCCAGACATGTCTTACACTGGCGCACATATCACCTGCATTGCCATGGTCCAACCATGGTCTTATCCGTCAATTCATAATCGAACGATCGTACTCAATTCCAGCGTTCTACTTAATTTGATCTTTCATTTCAGTTTTCATGCTATCGTAATATTTATGACATCTTTAATTTAGAGATTTAAACATAAATGCCAATCACATGTACTTATTGATTACACATCATTAAATAGAAGTACTTTACACACATTTTGTCATTTCAGGTAAAGTCTTCTTTTCATAATCACTAGGCCAATTGAGTTAGGCACGTAACATCACAACTTAACTTTCATTTCATTCCAAGTTTCTATATTCTTTAAATTATGATTATCACATATTGAGTATTAATTCATGTAAAAATCATGAATTTATTTTCATACCTTTCCAAATTTCAACATATCACAAGCACGTTTCAATCATCTCAATGTTACTTCTATCATTAACAAGATTTTCTCGGTTGGAAGTCTTTACTGTCTTAGCAAACAGTTTCGTTAAAACCAGGAGATATCACACTATCACGAGTATTACTATGGCATGTAGGGCCATAAAATTTCTTTTAACTTAAAACTTCTCGTTCACATGCATTTTGTCCCTTAAACGGGCTCACGAGGCCTAAAACATGCATTAGAGATGGTTCGGGACTAAACCGAAAACTTAAGAAAAACTTGGAAAAATTTCATGCTTTAAGGCTCCAAACGCCTGTGTGGATATAGAGCACACGCCCATGTCCCGTACCCGTGCAGAATTAATTTAAAAATTCAACTTCCAGTGGTTTTACACACGGCCTGGCACACTCCCGTGTGCCTAGCCTATGTCCCACACACGACCTCGACATGCCCGTGTCTTAGCCCGTGTCCAAGAACCTGAACATTCTACCAATTTGGTCATGAACAAATGGAGGCCACACGAGCAGGACGGCCAAGGCACATGCCCGTGTCTTTCACACGACTGAGACACACGGCCATGTCTCTGCCCATGTGTTTATTACCATGCATACTGACTTGAAATATTTAGGTACTAAAATACAACTTTTACCTTTTACGCGATTTAGTCCTTTCTCGAAATTAAGCTAGAAACCGCTAAAATAAAATTACCAAAATTTTCATGCACCTTTATAAACATGCTATATCACATAAAATAATATCAAAATAAATTTCTCCGGCCTTAGAATAGTGGTTTTGAAACCATTGTTTCGACTAGGCCCAAAATTGGGCTGTTACAGTAACTCTCTGACTTGTGCCACACGGCCAGCCACACGCCCGTGTGAGTAGGCCATATGATAAATTTAATTTTCAAAAAATTAAGTGCATGGTTCACACGACTAAGACACACGCTTGTGTTATAAGCCATATAGCTCACACGGATGAGACAGACCCCCGTGTCTCTGCCCATGTGCTCAATTATTAGCATTTTGTTTCTCAATTTTAAGATGTAAGGGACACACGGCCAAATGATACGCCCATGTGCCAGGCCGTGTGTAACACACGGTCAAGACACACGCTCATGTGTCTACCCATGTAGACAAAATAAAGCCATTTCCTAGCTTTATTTCTCACCTAAATTTGCCAATAACCTACACCAACACTTACAAGTATATGCTAGCCAATCTAAGCATTATAATCAAACTAATTTTAACATCTAACGTAGTATATCATTGCATGCATACATATTTATAATTTTATCTTTATTAAGAATATTCATTTAGCATAACTTGATCAACCATATTTAATAAACTTAACACATGAGTATTTGTCTTAATATAACCTTAATATTATACTAAACAAACCATTACTAACCATTCCAATAGCTAGTTTACAAACAACATTCATATGCTATCAAAGGCCAAGTTACCTATACATGCCATTATACCAAATGAGGTTATTATTTATACCAAAACAAGCTAGTTAATAGTGTGATGATGCTCCAACAATACCTAACCTTTGCGAGGTTCCGAGCACTATAAAATAGAGAAAATAAAACCCAGTAAGCATTATATGCTTAGTAAGTTCGTATAACAGAAATTGAAACTTACCAATCACATTTAACAACATTAAGCATACAATTAACATGCTTTCATCATTTTGACAAGTATACTTAAACACATATACTCAATCAAGAAAGTTAGTCATATAATACATGTAAATGTTAAATAAACATAGATGAGCTCATCATAAAATCCTTCATCAAATAATTCAAAAACATTCAGAGCATATTTCTATTTATCTCATCATTTTCTCATGTCAAGGTGTTATCTGTTGAATTATTGAAATATCGATGGATACTCAAATAGGACACTCAAGGTGTACGTATCTATAAACCATTAATTCTTATTCAGGGAGTATTCTCTTGACCTACATGTCAAGATGCTCAAACGAGCCATGTAATCATGTAATAGCACAGTTATCCAAGCTAATCAGGAAACTCATAAAAGTTTTTATTTAGGAAGCTCATAGAGCCTTTCAGATATCTTCGAAGAGTTAATATCAGGGAGCTTAGAATAAGGTAACAGAGAGTTCAAGCGAGCTTAACAGGATGCTCATGAAGAGCAGCGTTTGTGTCTGCATTATATGCACAATCACAACCGATCGTATGTCAAGATGCTCACAAAGAGCTACGGTAATGTGCAACAAATGCAAGATCACTACAGATCAAGATGCTCCCAGGAACTATATATATATCAGTATGGTCGAGAGGATATATTAGGATCACTCGTCCAAGCTAAATCTCATTTGTAACATATGAAAATTCACATTTATGTACAGGAAATCATACATATCCATCGATTTTCATTGTTCCAACGAAACTTAACATTTTAAATACATTAAAAATCATGAAATCATTTCATGTATTTATAACATTTTTTAATTCACATAAATATATATCATATTCAACAATCAATTTAACATGTTAATATGCATAAACAAGTTAAACGAACTTATCTCGATAATAATTCGTACAATAAAATTTACTATTCCGAAACTTTCTCATTTTCTCGATCTAGCTTTGAATTTATGTTATCCGAATCTATATAAATGAATTTAATCATCAATTTTTTACATTTCATATTCTATTGAACTCAATTTACATCCTAGGAAAAATTACTATTTTGCCCCTAAACTTTCCATAAATTCTAATTTCGTCCCTAGGCTCGGAAAATGAAATTCATGAAATTTACTTCTTATTCCAAGCCTAACCAAAATTTCAATATAAAATTTACAGCACATGTATTCTATAAAATTCAGAATATTTCTTAAATTTTCACAACTTTACAATTTAGTCCCTAAATCACAATTTTATCAAAATTTACCTTGTAAAAGTTGTTTATCTATCATCAACCTTTCATTTTCTACCATAAATTTCAAATTTTCAGCATATTCATCCATGGAAAAAATTTCATACTTTGATAACTTTTCAAATTGATCCACAATCTAGATATATTAATTTATCCCGATATTAAAAATATAAAAATTACTAAAAACGGGACAAGAATACTTACCCAATTAAGCTTGATTAGTTTCTTCTCCCTCTCCAAGGGTTTCCATGTATTTTGGGGATGAAGATGATATAATATGATGATATTTCTTATTTATTAATTTATCATCTTTTAATTATTTTAGTTTCCAATTTAGTCTTTAATATTTTCTAATTTTTCCATGGATGAATCACCAAAAATATCTACTAACTTTTCTTTAATGGTCTAATTACTATATAAGGACCTCAAGTTTTGAATTCCATAGCTATTTGATCCTTCTAGATACTAGAATCTAACTTTTGCATTTTATGCAATTTGGTCCTATTAGTAATTAAGCACAAAATCGATAAAATTTTCTTATCAGAATTTTCTTATGACATTCCTATCAAAATACTAACCATGCAAAAATATAAAATTAAATTTTCTTTTCGGCTAGGATTTGTGGTCCCGAAACTATTGTTCCGATTTCACTGAAAATGGGCTGTTACAGTATCACCTTGGAAGAAAGTTCTCTGGTTTGGTCGTAAATGAAAACTGAGCCCACGGTTTATTAGACCATATGAGATTACAGAAAGAATTGGATCTGTTGCATACCGATTAACATTACCACCAGAGCTTGACAGAATTCATAATGTTTTTCATGTGTCTATGTTACGACGGTATCGGTCAGATCCTTCACATGTTATTTCTCTGATAGAAGTTGAGATTTAGCCTGATATAACTTACAGTGATGAACCGATCAAAATTTTGGCACGCGAAACAAAAGAGTTAAGAAATAAAAAGGTAGTTTTGGTAAAATTTCTCTAGCAAGGACATGGAATAGAAGAGGCTACCTGGGAACGGAGGATACCATGAGAAAGTAATACCCAAATCTCTTTACTGGTAAGATTTTTAAGGACAAAAATTCTTTAAGGGTGGAGAGTTGTAACAGCCTGTTTTCAGTGAAATCAGAATAGTGGTTTTGGGATCACAAATTCAAGTCAGAAATAAAATTTATTTTAATATTATTGCATGGTCTATATTATGATTAGAAAGACGTATAAAAATTTGATAAAATTTTTTTACCGATTTTATGTTTAATTATAGAAAGGACCAAGTTGCTTAAAATGCAAAAGTTGAGTTCTAGTAACTATAAGTATCAAATAGCTATGAAGTTTAAAACTTGAGGTCCTTATATGGTAATTAGACCGTTAAGAAAAAGTTAGTAGATATTTATGATAAATCATCCATGGAAATTAGAAAAAGAAAAGGACTAAATTGGAAAGTGAAAAAAATTAAAAGATGATAATTAAATTAAATAGACAATATCATCTTATTTTCATCATCTTCCCCAAATCTTTTTATGGAAACCCTAGGAAAGAGAAAGCAAGCTTTCTTGGCTTAATTGGGTAAACATCATTATCTCGCTTTTAGTATTTTTTATATTTTCGAGATCGTAGTAACTTAATCTATCTATTTTGGGGATTAATTTGTAAAGATATCAAAGTACTAGGATTTTTCCATGTATGAATATGCTTAAATTTTGAAATTTATGGTAGAAAATTAAAGGTTGTTGATAGATAAACAACTTTTGTAAAGTGAATTTTCATGAAATTATGATTTACGGACTAAATTGTAAAAATGTAAAATTCATGGAAAATTTCTGATTTTTATGAAATATATTTGCTGTAAATATTATATGTAAAAAAAATTTAGGCTTGGAATAAGGATTAAATTGCATGAATTTCATTTTCCAAGCCTAGGGATGAAATCGTCATTTATGAAAAGTAAAAGGGCAAAATGGTGATTTTGCCTAGGATGTGAATTGAATTAAATTGAGTATGAAATGGATTAAATTGACATTAAATTCATTTATATAGATCCGAAAAGACCTAATATTGAGTTGGATCGGGGAAAACAAAAAGTTTCGGATTAGTAGATTCTCATATACAAACAAGTATCAAGGTAAGTTCATATAACTTAATTGTGTATATTTATATGCTTGAATTGAATATGTTTATGTGAATTGCATAAATTTCATAAATATATGAAATGATCATATACCCGATAATGCCCCCCAAAAAAATATCAAATCCCATTTGAATAAATGAAAGCCGATGGATACAGGATTTCTCGTATTAGTTATGGTCTAGCATATGTTGCAAACACACTACAGCTCTTATGAGCATCCCGTTATTAGCCCTCTCGAGCTTCCCGTATATGGTTCTTACGAGCTTCCCATTATAGCTCTTCGGAGCGTCTTGATAGGTTGTGGTCCTACATGTGTTGTGGACACACCTTAGCTGTTATGAGCATCTCGATATATGGCTCTTCGTGAGCTTCACGATAGTGCTTGCTTGAACTTCTTGATTTATGGCTATCTGGAGCTTCCTGATAGGCTTTTCGTGAGCTTCTCGATATGGTTCTTTGTGAACTTCCCGATTATGGCTCTTATGAGCTTCCCATTATATAGCCCGGATAAGCTTCCCGAAAGGCTCTTTATGAGCTTCCCAAAATGGCTCTTTGTGAGCTTTTCGATTATGTACTCTAAAGAGTACCCCCGTATATGAATTGACGAATCAATGTTAAGTACATTTTGTGTGTACTACCTGGGTATCCATCAATATTTCAATGATTTAATGGAAAAAAACTCTTGATATAAGAAAATATGAGAATTAAATGAATTATATCTTTAATATCCTTGAAATACCTAGAAATGGATGCATGATGAGCTCATCTCTGTTTTCTTGATAATTATATAAAATTTCATGGCTAACTTGTTTGGTGTGAGCATGTGTCTAGGCAATTGGCCACATAATTTTGGTTGCATGTTTGTATGCTTACTTTAAATGAATATGATTGGTAAGTTAATTTCCTATTATATGAACTTACTAAGCATTTGAAATGCTTACTCAATTTTCTTTGCTTTGTTTTATAGTGCTCGAAAGTTCATAAAGGTTGGAGCCAGTCGAAGCATCATTACACTATCCTTTAGCTTATTTTGATATAAATAGCAAACTTACTTTGGTATAATGGCATGTATAGGCTAACTTGGCCAATGTTAGCATGTAAATGGTTGTTTGTAATCTAGCCATTGGAATGGCTAGTAATGATATGTTTTGGTACATAATTATAAGGTTATATTATGTTTAACATATATGTGTATGGTATAGTTAAATTGAACTATGGTAAACATATATGTTTTTAAAAAGGTAAGTTTGGATATATGTAAAGATATATCATGAATAATGTTAATAGTGGCTTGATTTAAATTTCTTGAATTGGTTTGGAAATGTGTTAAAATGTTAATGTAGGTACAAGGCAAAATTTGGGTGAGAAATAAGGCTAGAAAATGACCTTATTTTGTCCACACGGGCAGACACATTAGCGTGTGTCTTAGCCGTGTATGACGTGCGGCCATGTGCACGGACATGTGGTTTGACCGTGTGTCCCCAGCATCCTTAAAATTTAGAAACAAAATGCTCAGAATTGATTACATGGGCAGAGACACAAGGCCTAGCACATGGGCATTTTTCTTGGCCATGTGAACCCTACACCTAATTTTCGAAAATTAAATTGTCCACACGGCCTAGCACATGGGCATATGGCTGGCCATGTGACCTAAGTCAGAGAGTTACATTGGTATGGACATGGGCTGGGACACGACTGTGTGCCTCACATTGAATGCCCACACGGCCTACTCACACGGGCAAGTGACCCCTACTCCTAGGAAAATTTTTGAGATTTTACAAAAAATTATCCGAGTCCCCGATTTAGTCCCGACTTGTTTCTAATGTATAATTTGGACCTCGAGGATCCATTTAAAGGACAATATGATTGAATATGATTAGTTTCAGACATGATTAGTAAATGACATGAGTTATCTATAATTGTTTTGTAAACTCCAATAGTGCTCTTTAATCCTATTTCGGCGATGGATATGGGTTTAAGGTGTTACAGGTTGTCCTAAGATAGTTGAAGAAAGAGAAAACATGAGAAATTTTCCTTTTTCTTTGGTAGTAGGAAGTCTCATGTATGCTATGTTATGCACATGTCTGGATATTTGTTTCGCAGTGGGGTTGGTGAGTCGATATCAAGCGAATCCAAGACCTAGACATTGACAAGCAATTAAGCATATACTCAAGTATTTACGGAGAACAAGGGATTATATGCATGTGTATTCTAGAAGAGATTTTACTCCTATAGGATACACTGATTTTGACTTCCAAACGTGTCAAGATTCGAGGAAATCAACATCGGACTTTATTTTTATCCTAGACAACAAGTCCATAGTGTGAATAAGTTTCAAGTAGGATTGCACTACAAACTTCACTATGGAGGGCCAAATATATGGTATGAAAAAAGCTATGGCACTATAACATTGTGGTTATAGCTAAACCCTAAAGAAACCACACGAGGACAAAAAAAATTGATAGAAAGTATCAAAAGGAAGGTAAAGGTAGACAAAATCATGGATGAAGTTAAAAGTCACATCATCAGACAACCTCGCGGACCCGTGTACCAAGATTTTACTAGCTAGAGGGTTTTGAGAAATATGTGGATAGCATGAGAATGTGAAATATGGATCGTCTACTTCATTAAGGAAAGTGGGAGACTGTTAGGTTTAATGCTCAAACTGTAGTATAGTCGTTTGTAAACTTATAATTTTTTCAAATAGATTGGTTAATAAAATAATTCATGGATTACTTTAATATATTTTTTATAATTTCGTCATGTGGTTTTTGCATGCAAAGCAAAATAGAAACAAATATTGGCCAATTGGTTGTTTAATGTTTAAACTAATACTAAGCGGTATTACATGGTTGGATCATAATACTGAAAGACAACTTATATTAGTAGATGAACCTAAACATGTCCTTAGTCTAACAAAAAATGAAAAAACCAATTGAAAGACTAAAATGTCATCTATCAAGTCCAATTGGGGAAATGCCTTCTCTTGGGCGTTGGAGTGGATGACTCCCAGAAGATAGAGACATAAATGTAGCTAACTGGACTGACAATACATTGAACTGGACCCAATAAGAATAGATCCTGAATCCGTTTATAGATTTATTAACTTGTGACATTCAAATTTTGGCATACCTTAATCCTGAGTGGATGATGGACTATGTATGCGTAAGTCATATACTTTGATGTAAGTAAAAACTTGAGCTCAAATCGATAAGGAATTGAAAGACGGTGCGTTTGGTATACGACTTCTGTAGTATGTAGCATCATTCACAATAGTGGAATTCATAGCCCAAGAAATAGGTAAATGATATCCTCTTATTTGCATTACATGATAGATGAAAAGTAAACGTGGCCAGGGGTCAATCATTTTTATGATGAATGACTTGATTACTATTTGATAGTAATTTTTAATGAACGAAGATGTAATGGTTACCATAAGATAAAATAGGACCATATTAGGAGAGTGGATTTATCCCAAAGAGATTTAAGGATATCCTATGAGGGTGACACACTTATGAAAAGGTGATTGGACGAGCATTGATCGAGTTGCTTTCATAATGATATGCCATTAGGGAGAGCTCAGTCACGTTACTACTGGAATGACTTCGTGACTAAATGAGTTTAAAATTAATAGGAGAAAAGCTATAACTTAAATATAAATCATTTGATCCCAAATCACATATGTCCAATCAGTCCCTCCGCTAGCTCATTGAAACTAAAAATGAATTGCATTTTAAATCAAATGAACAGAAATTAATAGAAATTGTAATGTTGGAGAAATGAGAAGCATTTGGAAATGAATGTGGTTTTCTCATTAAATGTAAATGAGTTGTAAAATAAATTTATATTTTTTCAAATTATTAATTAATTATTTAATTGAAGTTCGAAAATAGAATTAAATTAATTGGTCATAGTGAATCCATTAAATGTAGAAATATTAAATATATTTTCTTATAAATTCTTTTACTGTAAAGTTGTAATGATTTTAAAGGAATTAGAATCTAGTTGAAAAAATTATTTAATTAGGAAATTAATTAATTAAAATTAATTCATGATGTTTATTTTTTTTAAAATAGAAAAACATGTATTGGGTTGGATTGAAATATAAAGTACTTGGTTAAAAGTCCAAGAGGTACTTATAATTGGACCTGATATAGGAGAGGCCCAAAAACCTCTCATGCTAATACATGGGACAACAAACCCTATTATCTTTAACTAGGGTTGTCGCCTCTCTCTCTCCTATTTAGACTAGGATTTTGTTTTTCTATTGAAATATACTTCTACTAATTCAACAAGTGTTTCACTCCTTCTCCTATAAATAGATGGCATCGGTAGGGCTAAATATACAAATTTGAGATATTGTTATTCTGCTTGAAAATAGTGAGAATTTATTTTCTAAATATAAGTTCTATTTTATAGAATAATAATTCTATTGGTTTCTATTCAAAGAGATTTTTTCTTTTTCACTAAAAGTAAAGTAAACAATTTTAGTTTTGTGTTTGATTCAAATTTCTTTGAGCTCACACTCGAAGCAATTCATGGTACGATAATAGCTGTAACACCCCTTACCCGTACCCGAGACTGGGATAGGGTACGAGATATTACCAGACATACATACAAACATCTAACTAAAATACGAGCTATAAAATTTCATTTTTATTTCGAAACATTCATTCACATGCACATAGTCCCTTATTTGGGTCTATGAAGCCCAAAACATACTTTAGAAAGGTTTCGGGACTAAATCGAGAACTTTGGAAAGTTTTGGGAAAACATAGAAAATTTTACCATAAAACAGAGTCATACACCCATATGCCTTTGACACGCCCGTGTCCTCAGGCCGTGTAACTCTCTATTTATGAGTTCAGCACACAAATTGAACCACACGACCAGGCTACAAGCCCGTGTCTCCAGGCCATGTCCCTCACATGGTTGAGACACACGGCCGTGTCTTAGCCCGTGTAATTAACTCTTAGGCTATTTTCCAAGCCTTTTTGTCACCTTACATTCACCCACATGGTTTTAATAACATTCAACATCCTCTATTTTGATACAAATATATCATTTGTCTACCATCATGCATGTAATACACATTCTTACATTAACCAGAACTAGACATACCAGATCTTGTTCTTATTTATACCAAGCCTAGGCATACCATCAATTCACATACATAAAACAACATGCTTGACTAAGACATTCCACACCAATTTCATGTTTAACAACGGTATTACTTATTCTTACCTTACACCTTTACATTAAGAATATGGTCACATCTATTGATCATAATCTATCCACCACATAAGTATAACATATCATATATTCGACCGTATCAACATCACCACGCACATATCATAAAGCAATGGATCAAGCATACATAATCAATTAGGTTTACAACCCAATGATCGAATATAAACCATACCACATGGCTATAGATGATATAACCATAATAAGCCAATACGTTTGGCCAAATCATACTAACAACTATCATAAAGACTAAGTCTCTATACATGTCACTCACGTGAGAACACTTGAAGTTTATCGACGCTTCACATCAACATTCTGATAGCATGATGCTGCCTCCGACGATCTCCAACCCCGAGCTGACCTGCCAATACTAAAAGAAATGGAGAGGGGGTAAGATTTATTCTTAGTAAGTCCATATGAAATTAATAAGAAATTTACAAACATGTTTCCTTAGGTAAAACAACTATAATTACACTTTTATTCATATTCTGGTCAAGCTGTCTACTCGAGTCATAGTTGAAAAATTATTTATAACTCGAGATACAGGACTCCAAATTAAGATCCGTTAATTTTCACTGAAACTAGACTCATATATATTTTTACCATAAAATTTTCAGAATTTTTGGTTTAGCCAATTAGTACAGTTTACTCATTAAAATTTCCCCTGTTTTGCTGTCCAACAGTTCTGACCTCTCTTCACTAAAAATTATTTATCTCATAATACAGAACTCGGATAATGCTCCCATTTATCTTTCTAAAAAATAAACTAAATAAGGATTTTAATCATATAATTTATAACTCATAATAAATTTTTCACAATTTCTAGTGATTTTCTAAAGCTAAGACAGGGGAGTCTGGAATCACTCCGACTCTGTCTCACAAGAACTCAAATATCTCATAATAAAAAATTATTTTTATTACACCGTTTCATTTATATAAAACTAGATTCATTAATATTTAATTTCATATATTATTCAACCTCTAATTCAACTTTCATTATTTATGGTGATTTTTCAAAGTCGAGATACTGCTACTGTTCAACACTGTTTCGGTGCAAAATCACAATAGTTATCATAAAATTCTTTGTTACTTTATACTCATAGGCATGATTTAATATCATACATGTATCTTTTCACAAACCATCATACTTTCATCAAATCATATAACATTACCGTTCATACATAATACACAAGGACATACTGCCATAAATCATCATAGTCATACGAGCACATAATGGCAAATACATACCTTTGCTTTCTTGCAAATGTACATACCATACTTAGCTTACGTTCGAATTTCATATACATTACCCGTTGAACATTTGGAATAATGAACAGGATACTCAGATACAAACGCACCGAAGTGCCATAATCATAATATAGCACGCCTCTCAACAGGGCTACATAAGAGCACCTAGACCTAGCATGCATCACATAACCACGCCTCTCAACAGGGCTACATAAGCTCCCGGACCTAGCGTGTATCACATAATTACATGCCTCTCAACGGGGCTACACAAGCTCCCGGACCTAGCATGTATCATGTCATCAAATAAGCTCATTCATACACAACTATCCTAGTGACATGTCACTTGTATTCTCACCTATTCCTAAGTTCAAACGGGATTTTCGGACTTTCATCTCTTTGTCGAACATTCTCGGAAAGTTGGCCTTATATCATATGGCATTACCATATACAAATACTAACATGGCAACACTTATAACATAAGCATAAAACATCAAAACATATTATAGCAACAAAGTAACCAAATAACATGTTAATCATATAAATGTTATTTAAACATTTAAAACATCAATTAAGGTATTTATTTGTACATGTACTTACATATCATGTACTATTAAAGCAATAACATTAAAATACACATTTCATTATTAAAAATCATATGAACTTACCTCGTATACGGAAATGACCATTTTTACCATTTAAGTCCACTACTTGGTATTTTCCCGATTTTATCCCGAATCTCGATTTCCTTGATAATCAAGCTTGGAAGTTTTACAAACCCTAGCCATGTCTTCCATCTCCATATACGGTTATGGCATGAGAAAAATGAAGAAGATGACATCTTCTTCTTAGTTATTTTGGCATTATTTACCAAATTACTAAAATACCCTTAATGAAAAATAAATAAAAACATACCATGCCATGCCCATTTTTGTCCACTAATTACAAAATAGGCTATTTACCAATTAAGGACCTCCAATTTAAAAACCCATTACTCACAAGTACTTAGTACCTTTGTGAACTAGAACACACATTTTGCAACTTTTACAATTTAGTCCTTTTGACTAAATTGAGTGCCCAAACGACAAAATTTTTTAACGAAATTTTCACGAAATTATTCCATGAAATCGTAGACCATAAAAATATAATAAAAATAAAATTTTCTTTGTCAGATTTGTGGTCCCGAAACCACTGTTCCCACTAGGCCCAAAATCGGGATGTTACAATAGCGGAGAAGGCCATTCGATTGAAAGTTAAGAACAACGGGTTTCCATCTAGTAAAAAACACAGATGCGATTTTGAGTAATGGTTTATTACTATAAATAACATAAACCGGCTTAGTTTTCAAATTTTTAATTTTTTGATACGTAAGAAAACCATTTTCAAACTGAATTTTTTCAATAATTTATATAAGGACGGCTTGACTGTGACTTTTACTAATAACATTACAATATTTAGAAATCATAAAATTATCTATAATGAATGGGCATTGAATGTGGTGTCAACAACGAAAGCATTTAAAATGGTGCGAAAAGGGTGTGGTGCCTTTTTAGAATATATTGTCGATACTAGGATTGTAAATCCTAAATTAGAAGAGATACCAATAGTATGAGATTATCCTGATGTTTTTATGGAAGAGTTGCTAGGGTTGCCACTTGATAGAGAAGTGGAGTTTTCCATAGAAGTGATACTTGGTATCACCCTGAGATCTATTACTCTGTACTGCATGAAACCAACCAAATTGAAGGAGTTGAAAGTACATTTGCAAGAGTTGGTTGATAAGGGCTTCATACATTCTACTGTATCACCTTGGGCTGCAACGATATTATTTGTAAAGAAAAAGGATTGATCGTTAAGACTATGTATCAACCATCGTCAATTGAATAAGGTGACCATAAAGAATAAATATACGTAAGCTAGGATTGATGATTTGTTTGATTAGTTATAGGGTGTGAGTATAATTTTAAAGATTGATCTAAGATCGAGATTTTTTCTAACAAATTTTAAATTTGTGAATTATAGAAATTGAAGAATGTCGAACAACTTTCTAGAAGCAATTGATGAAGAGGTAAAAAGTAGAGCCTCTAATAGAAATAAGGGAGGCAATAAACCAATTCCCGCAGCTCAAAATGAACAGAGGGAACTCGTAAACTTGGGGCCTATTGGTGAAGGCAGGCAAGAGGAGAAATCAGAACCTGATAGGAGCCTAAGAGCTGAGTATTGGATCTGGTGCTCTGGGTGTAGTATATTCATTTTTAAACTTGTAATTTTTTTGAACAATTAGTTAATAAAAGAAATTCATTGATTATAAATAATATACTTTGTATTATTGTCCTCATATGGTGTTTGCATTTAAAGCGAAATAGAAACAAATATTGCTCATTGGTAGTCTAATGTTTAAACTGATACTAAACAATGTTACGTGGTCAGATCGTAACATAAAAAGATAACTTGCATTAGTAGATGAACCTAAACATGTCCTTAGTCTAATTGGAAATGAGAAAACTGATTGAAAGACTAATATGCTGTCTATCAAGTCTAATTGGGGAGATACCTTCCCTTAGGTATCAAAGGGGACGACTCTAAGAAGATATAGACATAGATGTGACTCAATGGGCTAATAACACATCAGACTGGACCCAAGCGAAATAGATCATGAATTTGTTTATAGATTTATTCAGTTGTGACATTTATAGTGTGGCATACCTAAATCCTGAGTGGATGGCAGACCATGTATGCGTGACTCGTACACTTTGATGTAAGTAAAAGTACCTAAATCCTGAATGGATGGCAGACAATGTATGTGTGATTTGTACACTTTGATGTAAGCAAAAGCCTAAGTTCGAATAAATAAGGAACTAAAAACTGGTGCATTTGGTGTATAACTTTTGTAGTACGTAGTGTCATTCATAACAGTGAAATTCATAGCCTGAGACATGGGTAAATGATATCCTCTCATTGGCATTCCATGGTTGATGAAAAGTAAGCGTGGCCATGGGTTGTTCATCTTTGTGATGAATGACTTTATTACTATTTAATAGTAATTGACTATTCGTGAAGAAAGATGTAATGGTTACCATGAGATAAAATAGGATCATATTAGGAGAGTAGATATTATCTAAAAGAGATTAAGGATATCCTATGAGGGTAACACACTTATAACAATGTCATTAGACGAGCACTGAGTAGATGCTTTCGTAATGGTATGATGTTAGAGAGAGCTTAGTCATGATACTGTAGTGGAATGACTTCGTAACTAAATGAGTTTATAATTAGTAGGTGAAAATTCGAAACTTATATAAATTATTTGAGCCCTAATTGCATATATTCAATTGGTCCCTCTGCTCGCTCGTTGAAACTAGAAATGAATTACTTGTTTGAATCGAAATGAACTAAATAAATAGAAATAGAGAAATAGGAAACATTCAAGAATGATTATGGTTTTCTCCAAAATAGAGAAATGAAAATTATTTGGAAATGAATGTAGGTTTCTCAAAATGGAAATGGAAATGAGAAATGATACATGTACAAATGTACATGGATTACTCATAAATGATAAGAAGAATGAACTTATGTTTTTGAGATATTTTAAAGCCTGAAAATAAAAATAAACCAATCAGACATAGTGAACATGTTGAGTGGTGAAATATTAAATATATTTTCTCAGAAATTTTACCACGGTTAAAATCATCATAATTTTATCGGGGTAAAATTAGGATGAGAAAATTATTTAATATAAAATATTGAAGTTTATTTTGGGAAATAGAAGAAAATTAGGTTGGATCAAATTACAAAGTACTGGGTCAAAAATTATGGGAAATATTCGTAATTAGACCCAACATGAAATAGACCCAAAATCCTTTCGTGAAATTTGAAGGGGCGGCAACCCTAGTAGGAAATTAAGGGATGTCATCCACCCTACTCCTACTCTAAGTAGGAACTTGTTTTTCTAGTTGAAATAAACTTCTACAACTCAACAAATGTCCTAATTTCTCTTCATATAAATAGATGGAATCGATAGAGCTATTAACACAACTTTGAGAGATTGTTACTCTGCCAAAAAATAGAGAGAATTTATTATCAACTATTAAATATAATTTTCTGAAATAACAACTCTACTGGTTTTTATGAAAGAATAGAGAATTTTCGTTTTCACCAAAAAAAAAAGAAAACTTTTTCTAGTTCTGTGTTTTGATTCAATTGGTTCGAACCCACAATTGAAGCAGTTCATGGTATGAGAATAGCGAAGATGATGGTTTGGTTGAAAGCTGAAAAACATGAAGGATCCATTAATATGAAAAATATAAGTATGATTTCGATCGAAGGTTTATTGCTATAAATATCACAAACTGGGTTGGTTTTCAAAATTTAATTTTTCGTTGTGCAAGAAAACCATTTTCCAATCGGATTTGTAATTTATTATTGTTTTGGAGCATGTATATTTTAGACTGTGGACTATCACTTCCACATAGGATTTTAATTTTATTATTTTAGAATAAAATACATGAGTTGAAAATGGACATAGGAATTTTTGTAAAATTATTTTTCGACGAAACCAGAGAATCGATACGACACAACACGAACCTGAACCAAAGGGTAGGCATTGGTGGTCTGATAGAAGGAAGTTGTTGGTGGCCAGACAGTGGCATGCGATAACCCAATATTTCTCAACGACGATCGACAATTTTTGTAGTGGCCCGACGGTGGCTGACAGCGGTGATGACATGAAAGTAGTAATGGAAAGATAGCGGTGATAGAAACACGAACCAGTACCGCAACAAAAGTCTGTGGTGGCAAAATTGAAGACCCAAAGTATGTTTTAGGGTGAATTTTATAATTTTATAATTTCATTGTTTCCTAGGATGGAATTTTGGACACTTTGGCTTGCTAAAGTTATTTAAATTTTATGCTTTTATATTTATGTGATAAGCATGATGATATTTATATGACTATGAATATATGTTCATGCATATATGAGATAAGCATGCTATATAGATTAGAGAATAATGCAACATGTACTTGTCATGAATATATTTATCATTCATGATTGAAACCAAATTTAAAACCTTTTATATATATTTTTTAAAATATTGAGTGGGAGAAGGTTCCTAAATAAGACCTACGACCTCCATTAATGTTCTTTTATGTTGGCATGACAAGTGCACTACCCCATGGTAGGATTTCAATGTAGATGTCACGGAGGAGATTTTTTGCAAGTAAAAAGAACTATCTTCTATTCATATGATAATTGGACCGACCTATTTGGTAGGTATTATCATATGGAATAGTTGGAAGTTTTATCTTCAAAAAGGACTAGTCAAAGCATGCTAATCGGTGAGAATGTCCCACGATGACTCATTTTTGATGCATGATACGATAGGTGTTGAGTTTATGGTTATACAATCAAGATCTTCTAGTTAAATAACTCTCCATGGAACTCTACTTAATTTAGAATGATGGCCAAACATTACACGATTATTAATACATATGAATGCCTAAGGAATTAGGTTCATGTACTAATTGGATGGAAATCCATGTTCTTACTAGTTGATCATGATCACCCTACAGTGGCTTGATTCAATGGGTGTGGGATTATCGTTACAATGACTTACAAATGTTTTCAAGGTTTAAAGTAAGACACATGCATAATCTTAGTGCATATCATAATGTTGCAAAAAAAAATAAAATTCAAGCATTTGCTTATACAAAGATATTAATAAATGAATGTTTTATTTTAGTTCGAAAATGACACCCACTCCCTTATTGAACATACTCACTGAAAACAAACTAAATGAAAATAATTGTAAGGAATGGAAAAGGAACCTGATAATTATCCTGAGCTATAAGAAACTTAAAATAGTTCTTGAAAATTAATGCCCTCCGGCCACTCAAGCTGAGGCTAGAAAATGCTGGGACTAGTCTAATGAGATAACTCATTACTATATGCTAGTAAGTGTGACTAGCATATTGTTTAAGCAATTGAAGATTTATAAGATTGCTAAAACTATTCTAGATAAGCTAGAAGACATGTTCAGAGGCCAAGCTGTCTTGACTCGATAGTCTACTATAACTAGCTTGATGAATACCCATCAAAAGCCCATTACTCTGGTCAAAGACCATATGGTCACTCTTATGGGCTACTTTGCCGAGGTCGCAGAGAATGAGGCCAATTTGGACTAGGACACCTAAATTGAGATGGTGTTCAAAAGCTTATCAAAGGATTTTGCTGGCTTTGTGTCACTTATAACCTTGGAAACAAGAACCTGATGCTTACACAACTCATGAAGGAACTACAGTCCCATGAGTTAATTTAGAATAGCGGTCAACTAGTCCAAAGAGAAGAAGCAAACATAGTTGTCAGTTTTTCCTCAAAAGGGAAGGGAAAACACATTAATAAAGATAAAACTAAGGTCTCTAGGCTACCACAAGTGGAAAGGAAGATAACTAGGAAGCCTAAAGACCTATCTAAGTCTAAATGCTTCTTCTATAGCAAGAAATGTCACTTTAAGACAAACTGTAAAGGGTGGAAGGAATACCTGGGTAGCAAAGGCAAAGGTATGAACTCTTATTTAGTGGAGAATTCAATAGACCACTAGGACATTGATTCGGGAGCCATTAATCATGTTTGTGTTTTTGTACAAGATTCGAGGAAATGAGAGGTCTTAGAGATAAGAGCTTATCGTTGTGGATCAAGAACGATACAAATGCCGTAGCTAAAGCAGTGAGAGATGTACATATTTATTTTGATAATTTTAGGAAGATTATTTTATGAGTCATTTTCTATATACCAAGTTTCAAAAGAAACTTATTTTCTATTGCATGCTTATATAAAGACGACTTGACTATGAATTTTAATAATAGAATTGCAATATCTAGAAATCACAATCTTACCTGTAATAGATGGACATCAAATGTAACAGCCTATTTTAGGGTCAACTTGGAACAGTGGTTTCGGGACCACGAATCTGAAGTAGAAATATTTATTGTGATATTTCTTAAGGTCTATAGTATAATTTAATGATTGTGTAAAAATTGTGTAATTAGACCATTTTACTTTAAGTTGGACAAAAATGGACATGGTAGGGTGAAATTTCAAAGTTTGGCATTTAAGGCATTTTGGTCATTTGGCTAATAAAGACAAAATTTAACAAATAAAGGATGTAATCTTCTCAATTTCATCCTCCCATGGCCGAAAATCACAAGAGAGGACATAGCTAGGGTTTACCAAGCTTTCAAGCTTGATTGTAAGTCCATTTTAGCCCCATTTTTAATGATTTTCATGTTTTTGAGATCCTTGTAAACTAATCTAGCTATTGCAAGGACTAATTTGAAAGAAAGATGAAGTTTAAAATTTTACCCATGTTAGATATTTGTGTATTTTGATGTCTAATGGTAGAAAATGCATGTTTGGTGTTAGATAAACAACTTTTGCTAAGTGATTTTTGGTAAAAATGTAAAAAACGGACTTATTTGTAAAAGTTATAAAATTAGTAAAAATGTGATTAAGTGGAAAATGTGGGCTGATATGATTATGAAAGTGGTTCAGCTAGGCATGGGTTTTGAATAAATTGAATACATTTCATTTTACAAGCCTAGGAACTAAATTGTAAAAATGTGAAACATTAGGGGCAAAAATGTAATTTTACCATAATATGGTTTTTGGGATAAATTGAATAATGTGAGTATTAAATGAGTTAAATTTGTTATTATAGATCAAGAAAAACGATGTTCAGACCTAGATCGGGGGAAAAACAAAGTATTTGACGATTTGGTCCAATTATACTATTTTTTTTAGACCGAGGTAAGTTCATATGTAAATAATGCAATGTTATTTTTACGTTTTAAATGCTTTAATATTGTATGAATTGTGTAATTGACTCTTTAGACATATTCGACAAAGTTTTGACAAGCAAGAATTCTCGGTTGAACCTTAGGAATAGAATAGGATACGAGTGACATGTCACCAGGAACCTCATGTGTATATGTGTTTCTATGATTCGAATGCTGGTCTTGTACGTCCTACCAGTGGCTGGGTATTCCGACATATGTTGCGGTTACTTGATAGTTTGTGTGAGCAGCACTGTATAGTTACATCCTGACTGACAGCTTGTGTGAGCAGGCCCATGAATAGCTCGAGAGCGAGCCTATATGTGTTATGAGATATGAGGTAGCTTTGACTACATATGTGGCACTTATATGCAAGATTTTTCGAGTATCTGATAATATTCCAAGTGTTTAACGGGAATGTCAAAGATGTGAAAGGATGTGGTTATGTTACGAGTTGGTATAGGTATGTACATAGAACTCATAAGTAATAAACTCAATGGGTGATGAACTCTTAGTAAGGTTGTCATTGAGCAAGTTATGACTATGAGATTTTAGTAACATTCATGTTATCTCACTATATATAAATTGCGTGATTAAAGTGTTGTTAAGATGCATATTATTTGCATATGAAATTACTAAGCTATATAGCTTACTCCCCTTTCTTTCCCTTGTCTTATTGTGACACCAAGCTAGCTCGGGTTCGGAGATCATCGGAGATCCATTCACACTATCAACAATTATTTTGGTACCAATGAATTCAACATTTTGCGTTATGGCATATATATGGGACTTGGCCATTTTGTTATGTGTCATAATCGATTTGGCCAAATGTGTTGGCTTATATTTGTTAGAAGTTTATTTTGTTTAAGGCCAATGGAAATGAGCCAATATGGGTTATAAGTATATTCATATAATGATGCCTTTCATGAATGATGTGTTGATGTCTTGGTTGTGGATGTTTGGTTGTATGTATATGTTAGGATTGGTGCTATGTTATGTTGTGTAGGTATGTGCATTAAAGGGTGGCAAAATGGCTTGGGAAATAACCTTATTTTTGTCTAGACGGGTAGACACACGGGCGTGTGTCTAGGCCATGTGCGACACATGGTTTGCCCCACGGGCATGTGTTTAGGCCGTGTGTCCCCTACACCTAAATTTTGAGGAACAGAATGCTCAGGATTAAGCACATGGGCAGAGAGACGGGCGTGTGTCTCAGCCGTGTAGACGGCACAGCCTCAAACACGGGTGTGTGCCTTGGCCTTGTGAAGTCTGCACCTATTTTATGAAAATTAATTTTCCACACGGCCTAGCATACGGGCGTGTGACTTGGTCGTGTGACCTTAATTTGTTCATGGATTACAAGTCAGTGAGTTACACGGGGTCGGGACACGTGCGTGTGTAGCCACAAGGCCTGCCCACACGGGTGTGTCCCATATGCACCTGGGCATGTGACCCCTATTTAGTAGAAAATTTTCTAAAGTTCTCGGTTTAGTGCCAAATCACTTTCAATGCATGTTTTCGGCCTTGTAGGCTTGTATCAGGGACTTTATGATTAAATACAAATGGTTTTAATTTGGACGCAAATTTATGACTCGAAATTGTATGGTTGTTCGTGTGATAAGTTTGGTAATGCCTCATACCCTATTTTGATGTTGAATGCGGGTAAGAGGTGTTACATTTAGTGGTATCAGAGCTACAGTTTAGTCAATTCTCAGACTAACGTAGCGTGTGTAAGAGTCTAGCTATAAATTTCATGAATAAACTGTGATAGTGTGATGACTCTTGACAATTTTAAACTATGTTTTCATATAGTAAATGAATCCTGATCGAGTTGTAGCTGATGAGGTAGAAAGTAACGCGCCGGCTCCTACTCAAGTGGCAGCACCATCTAAAAGTAGACCTCTCACGGTTAGTTAGGGAGGAGGGGCTAGGGAAGCCTTCCTCCACATGATGAACGAGTGGTATTCGGAGTTTGTTCGAACAAACCCAACTGCTCAACATCCTCCACCCCCTCCTTATCCCCAATCGATTCCCATAGCTCCTCAAGGTATGGAATTGGTAAGATTGAATAAGCCTCCGATTGATAAGATTCGAAAGTAATAGGCTGAAGAATTTAGAGCAAATGTAGATGATGACCCCGAGAAAGCTGAGTTCTAGCTTGAGAATACTACCAGGGTATTTGACGAGTTATCATGTACACCCGACAAATACTTGAAATGTGCTATATCGTTATTGAGGGACACAACATATCACTTGTAGAAGACACTAGTATTTGTGGTGCCGAGAGAGAGGGTTACATGGGAATTCTTTCAAGAGAAATTCCAAAAGAAATATATTATTTAGCGGTTCATCGATCAGAAACGTAAAGAATTTCTTGAGTTGAAACAGGGTCGAATATCAAATACAGAGTATGAGCGAGAATTTGTCAGGCTCAGTAAGTATGCCCGAGAGTGTGTTTCCTCTGAGGCTATTATGTGTAAAAGGTTCGAAGATGGGCTAAATGAGGACATCAAACTGCTAGCTGAAATCTTAGAACTAACATAATTTTTTGTATTGGTTGAACGAGCTTGCAAAGCTGAAGAACTAAGCAAAGAGAAAAGAAAGGCCAAGAATAAGGCTAGAAATGCAAGAAAAAGACCAATGAGTAAGTCATTTCAATCTCAGTCAAAGAAATCCATAGAAATGTATTCTCGTTTGAATGTTTCAGCTGGGTATTCACACAAAGACCACGGGAAACAATATCCAGGTCCTAAAACGCAAGCTACTTCAATGGCAAGTATGGGTAATGTTAGGTCTAACAGACTTGAATGTCAGCGATGTGGTAAACGACATCCTGACGAGTGTAGGATGAATGACCAAGCTTGTTTCAAGAGCATTTTATCTGATATTGCCTTGAGATGGATGGGGAAGAAAAATATTAGAGTACAAGGCTGAGTAATACTACTAACAAAGGTAGGCCACCGAGAAATATTGGGAATGGAACTAGTAGTAAAGGTGTGACGAAGGATTCAGCTGTGAGATCTGAAGCTAGAGCACCTGCTAGAGCTTATGCCATACGTGCTTGTGAGGATGTGTCATCTCCCGATGTGATTATCGATACATTTTCTCTTTATGATACTAATATTATTGCATTGATCGATCCTGGATCGACTCATTCTTATGTTTGTGTGAATTTGGTATCTAGTAAGAATTTTCCTGTTGAGTTTACTGAGTTTGTGATTAAAGTGTCAAACCTCTTAGGCAAATATGTGCTAGTTGATAAAGTTTGCAAGAATTGTCCTTTGATGATTCGAGGTCATTATTTTCTGGTTGACTTAATGTTGTTGCCATTTGACAAATTTGATGTTATTTTGGGTATGGACTGGTTGACACTGCATGATGCCATAGTAAATTGTAAATAGAAAACTATTAAATTAAAATGTGAAAATGGTGAAGTTCTTTGGGTTGAAACAGATGAAACAAGTGAATTGCCTATTGTGATTTCGTCTATATCTACTCAGAGGTATGTAAGGAAAGGTTGTGACGCTTATCTTGCTTATGTGTTGAATACAAAGTTGTCTCAATTGAAAATTAAATCAGTGCCAGTAGTCTATGAATATCCAGATGTGTTTCCAGAAGAGTTGCCTGGGTTACCTCCGATCAGAAAGGTTGAGTTTGCCATTGATTTAGTACCTGGGACTTCACTGATATCGATTGCTCCGTATAGGATGGCTCCAACTAAATTGAAAGAATTGAAAGCTTAGTTGCAAGAGTTGATAGATAAGAGTTTTGCGAGATCGAGTTTTTCTCCCTGGGGTGTTTTAGTGTTATTTGTAAAGAAGAAAGACGGATCTTTAAGACTTTGTATCGATTACCGATAGCTCGACAAGGTGACTATTAAGAAAAAGTATCCTTTCCTGAGGATTGATGACTTTTTTATCAGTTAAAAGGAGCAACAATATTCTCGAAGATTGATTTGAGATTGGGCTACTATTAGTTGAGAGTTAAAGAGTCGGATATGTTTAAACCGCTTTCAGGATAAGGTATGGGCATTATGAATTTCTTGTTATGCCTTTTGGATTAACTAATGATCCTGCCGTATTTATGGATTTGATGAATCGAATCTTCCGACCGTATTTAGATAAGCTTATGGTTGTGTTCATCGATGATATTCTGATTTATTCTCGAGACGAGTCCGAGCATGCTGGGTATTTAAGAATTGTATTGCAGACCTTGAGAGATAAGAAATTGTTTGCTAAATTCAGTAAAAGTGAGTTTTGGCTCCGAGAAGTCAGATTTTTGGGACATATCATTTCAGGTAATGGTATTTGGTTTGATCCAAGCAAGATTTCGGCAATTGTTGAGTGGAAAGCTCCATGGAATGTATCGGAAGTTAGAAGATTTTTGGGTTTAGTCGGTTATTATCGATGTTTTGTCAAAGTATTTTTGATTATTGCTACTCCTATGACCAAGTTGTTGTAAAAAGATGTTAAATTCGAATGGTCTGAAAAATGTTAGTAAAGTTTTGAGAAACTGAAAGCATTATTGACTGAGGCACCGATTTTAGTACAGCCTGAATTGGGAAAAGAATTTGTGATTTATAGCGACGCTTTATTGAATGGTTTGGGTTGTGTGTTGATGCAATAGGGTAAAGTGATAGCTTATGCCTCGAGATAGTTGAAACTGCACGGAAGAATTATCCGATGCACGATTTGGAATTGGCCGCCATTGTTTTTGCTTTGAAAATTTGGTGTCATCATTTGTACGATGAGAAATGTCATAATTTTTCCCATCATAAGAGTTTAAAATATTTGATGACTCAGAAAGATCTGAACTTGCGACAACGGAGATGGCTCGAGTTATTGAAAGATTATGAATTAGTAATTGACTACCATCCAGGAAAGGAGAATGTAGTTGCAGATACCTTGAGCAGAAAGTCCTTATTTCCTTTGAGAGCTATAAATACGAAGCTGACTTTGTCTACTAATGTTCAATTTTGGTCGAGGTGAGAGCTAGATCGATATTTCTTCAGCAAATTTGTGAAGCTCAGAAAAAATGATAGTGAATTGCAAGCCAAAAGAGCTCTGTGTGAATTGGGTAGTGATTCAGGCTTTTGGATTGGTTCAGATGATTGTTTGATGTATGTGCACCGAAAAATGATGAACTTATTCACAAAATTTTACATGAAGCATACAGTGGTTGTTTATCAATTCATTCGGGTAGTACGAAAATGTATAATGATTTGAAGAAATTGTATTGGTGGTTAGGTATGAAACGAGATATCTTTGAATTTCTATCGAAATGTTTGATTTTTCAACAAGTAAAAGATGAACACCAAGTGCCTTCGGGTTTATTTCAGCCAGTGATGGTACCCGAGTGAAAATGGGATAGGATTACGATGGACTTCATAATGGGTTTGCCTTTGACTCCAAAAAAGAGAGATTCCGTCTCGGTTGTTGTTGATAGATTGACAAAATCAGCTAATTTTATTCCGTTATGATATCGACTACTCACTTGATAAGCTAGCTGAATTGTACATTGCTGAAATTATGAGATTACACGAAGTGCCGATTTCTGTTATATCAGATAGAGATAAGAGATTTACTTCATGATTTTGGAAGAAGTTGCAAGAAGCTTTGGGTACAAACTTGAACTTTAGTACTGGATTTCAACCGTGAACCGACGGTCAATCTAAAAGAATGATTCAGGTTCTCGAATATATGCTTCATTGCTGTGT
Organism: Gossypium longicalyx; assembly: GCA_025698465.1. NCBI lineage: Eukaryota > Viridiplantae > Streptophyta > Magnoliopsida > Malvales > Malvaceae > Gossypium > Gossypium longicalyx. The sequence continues at coordinate 33,675,593 of CM047006.1, forward strand.
TTTAGAGTTCAAAGGTAGTTGAGAAAAATATCTACCTTTAGTTGAATTTACTTATAACAACAGTTTTCAGTCAAGTATAAAGATGGCACTGTATGAGGCATTATATGGCCGCAAGTGTCGAACTCCATTGTACTGGACCGAGCTCAGTGAGAGATAGATTCACGGGGTTGATTTGGTTAGAGAAACCGTAGAGAAAGTGAAAGTAATTCGTGATTGTTTGAAAGCCGCTTCGGATACACAAAAATCATACGCAGATTTGAAACGGAAAGAAATTGAATTTCAAGTCGGTGATAAGGTATTTCTGAAAGTATCTCTGTGGAAAAAGATTCTAAGTCTTGGCTGTAAAGGCAAGTTAAGTCCACGTTTCATTGGGCCCTATGAGATTATTGAAAGAATAGGGCCGGTGGCATATCGGTTAGCTTTATTGAAAGATTTGGAAAGGATTCATAATGTGTTTCATGTGTTGATTTTGTGACGATATCGTTCTGATCCTTCACATGTGATTTCACCAATAGAAGTCGAGATTCGACCTTATATGACTTATGGTGAAGAACCGATTAAGATTTTAGCTAAGGAAGTTGAATAGTTGAGAAATAAAAGCATAGCCCTAGTGAATCACTGTATGAGGCATTATATGGCTGCAAGTGTCAAACTCTATTGTACTGGACCGAGCTCAGTGAGAGATAGATTCACGGGGTTGATTTGGTTAGAGAAACTGTAGAAAAAGTGAAAGTAATTCGTGATTGTTTGAAAGCCGCTTCGGATACACAAAAATCATATGCAGATTTGAAACGGAAAGAAATTGAATTTCAAGTCGGTGATAAGGTATTTCTGAAAGTATCTCTGTGGAAAAAGATTCTAAGACTTGGCTGTAAAGGCAAGTTAAGTCCACGTTTCATTGGGCCCTATGAGATTATTGAAAGAATAGGGCCGGTGGCATATCGGTTAGCTTTATTGACAGATTTGGAAAGGATTCATAATGTGTTTCATGTGTTGATTTTGTGACGATATCGTTCTGATCCTTCACATGTGATTTCACCAATAGAATTCGAGATTCGACCTGATATGACTTATGGTGAAGAACCGATTAAGATTTTAGCTAAAGAAGTTGAATAGTTGAGAAATAAAAGCATAGCCCTAGTGAAAGTTTTGTGGCAACGACATAGGGCCGAAGAGGCTATGTGGGAACCTAAGGAAGCTATGAGAAAACAGTACCCCAAACCTCTTTTCCGGTAAGATTTTCTGGGATGAAAATCTCTAAAGGGGCAGACTTGTAATAGCCAGTTTTAGGGTCAAATTGGAATAGTGGTTTCGGGACCACGAATCCGAAGTATAAATATTTATTGTGATATTTTTTTAAGGTCTACAGTATGATTGAATGATTGTGTAAAAAATTCGTTAAGAAATTCTATTGATAAGGTGTCTAATTTGACTAATAGGACTAAATTGCAATAGGTGCAAAATGTGTGTTCTAGAAGCTAGAGGTGTCTAATTGCTATGAAATTTTAAATTGGAGGTCCTTAAATGGTAATTAGACCATTTTACTTTAAGTTGGACAAAAATGGACGTGGTAGGGTGAAATTTCAAAGTTTGGCATTAAGGAATTTTGGTCATTTGGGTAATAAAGACAAAATTTAACAAATAAAGGATGTCATCTTCTCAATTTCATCCTCCCATGGCTGAAAATCACAAGAGAGGACATAGCTAGGGTTTGCCAAGCTTTCAAGCTCGATTGTAAGTCTGTTCTAGCCCGTTTTTAATGATTTTCATTTTTTGAGATCCTTGTAACCTAATCTAGTTATTTCAAGGACTAATTTGAAAGAAAGATGAAGTTTAAAATTTTAACCATGTTAGATATTTATGTATTTTGATGTCTAATGATAGAAAATGCATGTTTGGTGTTAGATGAACAACTTTTGCTAAGTGATTTTCGGTAAAAATGTTAAAAAGAACTTATTTGTAAAATTTATAAAATGAGTAGTAGAAGTGTGATTAAGTGAAAAATGTGGGCTGATATGAGTATAAAAATGGTTTGGCTAGGCTTGGGTTTTGAAGAAATTGAATACATTTCATTTTACGAGCCTAGGAACTAAATTGTAAAAATATGAAACATTAGGGGCAAAAATGTAATTTTGCCATAATATGATTTTTGGGCTAAATTGAATAATGTGAGTATTAAATGAGTTAAATTTGATATTATAGATCAAGAAAAATGAGGTTCAGACCTAGATCGAGGGAAAAACAAAATGTTTGACGATTAGGTCCAATTCTACTTTTTTTTTGTACCGAGGTAAGTTCGTATGTAAATAATGCAGTGTTATTTTTATGTTTTAAATGCTTTAATATTGCATGAGTTGTGTAATTGAATCTTTGGACATATTTGATAGTTTTGACAAGCAAAAAATCCCGGTTGAACTTTAGGAATAGAATAGAATACGAGGGAGATGTCACTAGGAACCCCATATGTATATGTGTTTATGTGATCCGGGTGCTGGTCTTGTACGTCCTACTGGTGGCTAGGTATTCCAGCATATGTTGTGGTTACCTAACAGTTTGTGTGAGCAGCACTGTGTAGTTATGTCTTAACTGATAGCTTATGTGAGCAGGCCCATGAATAGCTCGAGAGCGAGCCTATATGTGTTATGAGTTATGATGTAGCTTTGAAAACATATGTGGCACTTATATGCAAGATTTTCTGAGTATCCGATAATATTCCAAGTGTTCAACGGGAATGTCAAAGATGTGAAAGAATGTGGTTATGTTACGAGTTGGTACATGTATGTACATAGAACTCATAAGTAATAAACTCGATGGGTGATGAACTCTTGGTAAGGTTGTCATTGAGGAAGTTATGACTATGAGATTTTAGTAACATTCATGTTATCTCACTTTATATAAATTGCATGATTAAAGTGTTGTTAAGATGCATATTATTTGCATATGAACTTACTAAGCTATATAGCTTACTCCCCTTTCTTTCCCTTGTCTTATAGTGACACCAAGATAGCTCGGGTTCGGAGATCGTCGGAGATCCATTCACACTATCAACAATTATTTTGGTACCAATGAATTCAACATTTTGCATTATGGCATGTATATGGGACTTGGTCATTTTTTTATGTGTCATATTTGATTTGTCCAAATGTGTTGGCTTATATTGGTTAGAAGTTTATTTTGTGTAAGGCCAAAGGAAATGAGCCAATATTGGTTATAAGTATATTCAACAATGATTCTTTTCATGAATGATGTGTTAATGTCTTAGTTGTGGATGTTTGGTTGTATGTGTATGTTTGGATTGGTGCTATGTTATGTTGTGTAGGTGTGTGCATTAAAGGGTGGCAAAATGGCTTGGTAAATAGCCTTATTTTTGTCCACATAGGTAGACACACTGGCGTGTGTCTAGGCTGTGTGCGACACACGGTTTGCCCCATGAGCATGTATTTAGGCCGTGTGTCCCCTGCACTTAAATTTTTAGAAACAGAATGCTCAGAATTAAGCACACAGGCAGAGACAAAGGTGTGTGTCTCAATTGTGTGGATGGCACGGCCTCAAACACGGGCGTGTGCCCTGGTCGTGTGAAGTCTTTACCTATTTTATGAAAATTAATTTTCCACACAGCCTAGCACATGGGTGTGTGACTTGGCCTTGTGACCTCAATTAGTTCATGGGTTAAAAGTTAGTGAGTTACACGGGGTCGGGACACAGACGTGTGTAGCCACAAGGCCTTGCCACACGGGTGTGTCCCATATCCACACGGGTGTGTGACCCCTGTTTAGCGAAAAAATTTTGAAGTTTTGTAAAATTTTATAAAGTTCTTGGTTTAGTCCCAAATCACTTCCAATACACGTTTTCTGCCCCGTAGGCTTGTATCAGGGACTTTATGGTTAAATGCAAATGGTTTTAATTTGGACGCAAATTCATGACTCAAAATTGTATGGTTGTTCGTGTGATAAGTTCGGTAATGCCTCGTACCCTGTTCTGGCGTTGAATGCGGGTAAGGGGTGTTACATCAAATAATCTCTATTTTAGCAAACCAAAGATGTACACACTTCTTGAGACTAAAATATTGAATAAAATACTTAAAGCTTCTCACTCTTATGAGGCATACCTTTGGCATTTGAGACTTAGTAATATTAACTGAGAAAAAATCACTAGACTTGTGAAAGGCGACATCTTAAATTTGGTTAAAGAAGTTGATCATTGATCTGCCATAAATCATATTATTATTTACAATCATTTTTACACATAATTATAACTTGTTTAATAGTAAATCAAAGCATTTTAGTATATATTTAGGTTGTCATACTTAAAGTAGTAATTTATGCCTTATAGTAGCTTTTATTACATTTTATACATATCTAAATAAGGTTACATGGTCTTGTAGGTCATGTCAGGAGCTAAAAATGCTTATTTGGGCCAAAACTGATGCCTATGTCGCGACACCAAGATACTGATGTATCAACATCGAAGATAGAAGCTAAAAACAAGTTCTGGAGCAAAATTGTCTTCGATGTCACGACATCGACCTTCGATGTTGCGACATCAGACTCTAATGTTGCAACATTGTAGGCCTATGTTGTAACCAACCCCCTACACAGCCCAAAAACTCATGCACATTTTAATTACGATTTAGAAGGAAATTAGGTGTACTTGTCCCAATCGAACTCTAAAGACTTCAAAGATAATTCAGGCACTTTAATATTCTGAGTTTAGCCTATATAAAGGCCATTGTAATCAGTTTAAAGATACAATTTTAGGGTTTGGATTCTTAGGTTTTTCTTTCATTCTTAGTTTTTACTTAAGTTATTTTATGTTCTTGTAATTAAGATCCTATTCCGAAGTGAGATTTTCGCGAGGGGAGATTGTTTCGAAACCTTACTTTCATCGATAAATCTAGGAGCATCTCTTTTCCTTATTCTCTTTTTCATATTTCTTTCTTTAATATTGTTAAATGAATATTTGTGTAAAGATTAGAATCAACTTGTGCTTTCTACATATTTTGCATGTTTTTATTGCTTTAGCTTAATTAATTGCTTGAATGATAGAGTTTTTTAGCGAATTAGCTATTTGGGAAAGGAAGAATGTGAAACAAACCCTAAGCCTAACAACCCTAGGAAGTAATTTATGTGGGAATTAACCCAAAATTGGTATGGCCTGTCCGTGAACACCTTAACCCCGAACTGGTTTAGATTATAAGGTCGAAAAATAAGTAGTTCTTGTTGACTCGTTATTATAGTAGAAGACCGGAAGATCTTGCTAGGGTATCTACAAGTTGATTGATTAGAAGTCTACTTCAATAGTTAATTAGGTAAAACAATTGGGTCTAGGCTAAAAGGAAATCACGTAGTCAAGACAAGGAATAGGAAAAGCCGATGCAAGAGCCTAGAAGTAGATTTAGGTTTAGTTAAATTTATTTAGTTTCTTATTATTGTTATCATCTTGCTTCTTTCTTAACACTACTAATTTATGACTCGAGTAGATTAGTAATTATTTCCCATAATTGGCTTGATAACAGTTGTAAACAAACTATATTACAACTTGACCCGTATACTTGCAGACACTACCTCAAATTTATATCTTTAGTTGCAGTATTCACACTCTGGACGTAGGTATGTCTGAAAGTGGTCAATCATCCACAATGTGAATATTGCTTGGAAGGTAAGATGACTAAGTGATCTTTTAATGCAAAAGGAATGAGGGAAAAAAAACCCTTAGAACTTGTGCAAACTAATGTATGTGGCCCCATGAACGTCAGTGCTAGAGGTGGTTATGATTATTATGTAACCTTTATTGATGACTATTTCAAATATGGGTATGTATAATTAATGCACCGTAAAAGTGAAACATTTGATAAGTTCAAAGAGTTCTGTGTGGAAGTGAAGAAACAACTAGGTTTACCCATAAGGGCACCTCATAGAGAATATTTATCTGATGAGTTATTATGGTACCTCATAGAGAATAGGATCCTATCCTAGTTGACCACAACGAGCACTCCAAAAAAGAATGGCATGGAAAAGAGAAGAAATCAAACATTTTTAGACATGATACATTCAATGTTAAGTTATTCGAAGCTACAAATCTTTTTTGGGAATATACAGTACAAAAGACTTTCTATATTCTGACTGATGTGCCAACTAAGGCAACATCGAAAACTCCATATGAATTGTGGCATGGCAAGAAGCTGTATCTTAATCATTTAAAGATTTGGGGATGCCTGACCTACGATTGGATAAAGATGCGAGGAAGTTGGACTTACAGATAAAATTTTGCATGTTTGTAGGATATCCAAAAGGAACAAAGGATGGTTCATTTTATACCCTAGAAGTGTAAACTGTTATAGTGTCAAGTCATACTATTTTCCTTGAAGTAATTTACAGGAATGACTTTAAGCCTCGAAGTAAAGAATTACTCGAGAAACTTTTGGGAAATATACAAAACTCTATAGAAATGGTTCCTAAACCAACTCCTAATAGTAGACCTAAAAATGATCAGTAGTATAGGGTGCTTCGTTAGAATAGGAGGGTCTCTCATAGGCCTGAGTTCTTCCAATCTGGTAGAAGTGTTTTTAACATTGGGTATACCAAACAGGAAAATAAAGACCCACTCACATATGATGAAATGATGCAGAGTTCTAATTCCAAGCTCTGGGAAATAGCTATGAAAACTGATATGGACTCTATGTATTCCAACTCAGTGTGGGAACTTGTAGACTTATCAGAAGGGATAAAGCCCATAGGTTGTAAGTGGATCTACAAGAGAAAAAAGAAATGAGGATGGAGAAGTGGAAACTTATGAGGTCAAACTTGTAGCAAAAGGTTATACTCAAAAACAAGTTATCGATTACGAAGAAACCTTCTTTTCGGTTTCCATGTTCAAGTCAATCTACATATTACTATCCATTACAGTGGCTCTCGGTTACGAGATCTAGAAAATGGATGTCAAGATAATGTTTTTGAATGACTATCTTGAAGAAAACATCTACATGATGCAACCCACCAGATATATAGCTAAAGGAAACGAGCACAAAGTTTGAAAACTGCTGAGATCCATATATGCACTCAAGCACACATCTCGCTCGTGGAATCAAAGATTTGACTAATTGATCAAGACTTTTAGATTTGAGCAAAACGTTGATTAACTTTGCATTTATAAATGTTTCGTGGATGGAAAGGTATTTTTTATCATTCTATATGTTGATGAGATTCTACTAACTAGGAATGATGTAGGGACATTTTCATTAATTAAACTGAAGTTAACCTGATAGTTTAACATGAATAACTTGGGAAAAGTTAATTTTATTCTAGGCACTCAAATCCTAAGGGGTTGAAAAAACAAAGTGATAGTATTGTCTTAGGCTTCATACATAGACAATATATTGGAGCGCTATGCAATGACCTATTCGAAGATGGGAAATCAACCCTCTATATTGGGATTTCATATTTATTTAGAGGACTATCCTAAGATAGCGGAAGAAAGAGAGAACACATGAAATGTTCCTTACTCTTCGGTAGTAGGACATCTCATGAATGCTATGTTATGCACACGCCCAGATATCTATTCTGCATTGGGGTCAGTGAGTCGATATCAGACGAATCTAGGACCAAGAAATTAACAAGCAGTTAAGCATATACTTAAGTATTTACTGAGAACGAAGGATTATATGCTTGTGTATTCTGGAGGAGATCTCACTCTTATCGGATATACTGATTCTGACTTTCAAATGTGTCAGGATTCGAGAAAATTGACATCAGGCTGTGTTTTTGTCCTAGGCAACGAGTCCATTGTGCGAAGAAGTGTAAAGCAAACTTGTATTGCTTACTCCACTATGGATGCCAAATATGTGGCTACTTTTGAGGCTACCAAAGAAGCAATATGACTTTGAAAGTTCCTCATAGATCTTGAAGTCATTCCTGGTATGGGAAAAAGCTATCATATTGTATTGTGACAACAATACGACAATAGCTAATACCAAGGAGACAATTATGGACAGAACATATTGATCGAAAGTATCATATCATAATGGAGATAGTTGCAGATGAAATCTTAGATGTAGTCAGGTTCGCATCTGAAGACATCCTTATGGACCTATTTACCAAGACTCTACTAGCAAGGAGTTTTGAGAAACACGTGGAGAGCATGAGAATGTGAAATATGACTTATCTACTTCACTAGGGTAGGTGGGAGACTGTTGGATCTGGTGCCCTGAGTGTAGTATATTCATCTGAGAACTTGTAATTTTTTTCAAATAGATTGGTTAATAAAACAAATTCATTGATTATAATTAATATACTTTGTATTATTGTCCTCATATGGTTTTTGCACACAAAGCAAAATAGGAACAAATATTGTTCATTGGTTGACTAATGTTTAGACTAATACTAAGTAATGTTACGCGGTTAGAAATGAGCAAACCGATTGAAAGACTAATATGTCCTCTATCAAATCCAATTGGAAAGATGCCTTGTCTTGGGCATCGGAGTGGAAGAATCCCAGAAGATAAAGACATAGATATGACTAACTATAGTGACAATACATCAGACTGGATCCAAGTAAAATAGAACCTTAATTCATTTATGGATTTATTCACTTGTGATGTTCATAGTGTGGCATACCTAAATCCTGAGTGGATGGCGGACTATGTATGCGTGACTCGTACAGTTTCATGTAAGTAAAAGGCTAAGTTTGAATAGATAAGGAACCGAAAGCTGGTGCGTTTGGTGTACAACTTTTGCAGTACGTAGCATCATTCACAATAGTGGAATTCATGGCCCGCAACATGGGTAAATGATATCCTCTCATTGGCATTACATAGTTCACAAAAACAAAACATGGCCACATGTTGTTCATCTTTGTGATGAATGACTTGATTAGTATTTAATAGTAATTGACTTTTTATGAAAGAAGATGTAATGATTACCATGAGATAAAATAGGATCATATTGGGAGAGCGGATATTATCCCAAAGAGATTAAGGATATCTTATGTGAGTAACGCACTTATGACAAGGTCATTGGACGAGCACTGAGTAGATGCATTGTAATGGTATGTAATAACTCTAAATTATATAGATTTTTAGAGCACCTTTTTACTTAGAATTTATGCAAATCTCGAGTATTTTGATAACCAATTATGTGTTTTTAGTACATATTTAGAATGTTGGCACAATTAAAGTAATATTATAATTTTTGAGTAATTCGGTGCTAAATTCTCATAATTCTACTCTATGTTGCTACATTTAGAAATTTCACAATTTGTGCTATAATTACTGTAGCTTGGAAAACTTATTTATTCGATGTTTGAAGCCAATATGAGTGGCACATGCACATGAGTTGATATCTATCAGCATGGGATGACAAAGCTAAGGAATTGGACTAAAAAAATTTAGTTTAACCCAACTTGGAAGTGGGTTGTTGAAAAGAACATCTGCCACATTTACCTTCACATTGAAGCCCAAAATTGTACATTAAGGGGAAAACAAGCCCAAATTCAGTAATGACTTGATAGAGCAGCCCAATCAACTTTGGAATAATTATTTAAGGGGCCTTATATGTGTAAAAAAATTTACAAGTCAGCCCCATTCAAACCCCAAAGTTGCCGTCGAACCCATGCCACAAATCAAGCAAGAACCAAGCGTGAAATCATGAAAAAGTCAACCCTTTTTCAACAAATTGTGGTCGACCATGCATGAGAGGGATTCAGTGGATGATCATGATATTTTTAGCAAACTCCGAAGCTTTCCCTCATGTATAAATACTACCCTCATTCCTTATTCCTTATCCCTCATCCTAACTTTCACTCATCTTTATCTTCTCACTTCCATGCCTAAGCTCTTCACTCTCTTCATTTTTCCATCCTTTCTTTGAGAGTTCCATTAGCAAGTAGTTCCTAAAAGAAAAGTTGTCTTGGCCAAACACTTTGAGGAGTAATTTGCATCAGAGCAACGACATAAATTAGAGGAAGCTACCATGAATAGTTCTCGGGAAATCACTAAATTCATCTTAAAGTTTCTTCTTGGAAATCACTGAATTCATCTTAAAGTTTTTTATTTCTTTCTCTTTAATTTTCTTAGTTTATAAATATGATTGCAAATTATTTGATTGTTTTTTCATTACTAATAATGACTTAAATTTGTTTCAACTAGGATGGTTACAATGCCTTGATTCAATTCGTTCAATTCATGTTTATATTGTTTTGTGCTCAGTTGTTTATGCTTCCAATTAAAATAATTCATGTTGTTCATGCATTAAGATATGTTTGACTACATTATAACTAATCGCTTAATTCGAACCAGATGGTGGTTAATGGAAACAATAATTGGAATATGCATGCTTAATTTAAATCCGAATAAGAATGAATTAAAGGTTCGTATTAATTCCAAAATAACACTATTACCTTGCATAACTTTATATTTATGTAATTAAACTGTTTCAAACCTAACCTTTCCTTGTTACTTTACATAAATTCTAAGGAATCCTTAGTTATATGGTGACATAGAAATATGCATGTTTTTCTCAGTGACAAATCTAAGATCTAGAAATAGCTTATGGTTTAGATTCCAAGTTCATAAATGATCAAGTTGCCATGGAATTTTTTTGGAACAGTGTTAAACATGATAAAAAATAAATTGAATTAAAAGTTGTAATTGTTCTAGCTTATTCGTGTTATTGTTGTTAAAACTTATAACCTACTGCTAAACTATTTCATTGCATTTTATTTTATCTCATTTGCATATTAGTTGCTAATTTAATTAGGACATCTATCACCTTCAAATATTGTGTTTTCTTAACCAATTTATGAATTATTAATTTTACAATTGCTGATTAATAGATACAGTCCCTATGAAGATGATATACTTTTTATTTACTTATTACTTGATAACGACTATGTATACTTGCACATTACGTCACAAACCAGTATGACGTTAGGGAGAGCTCATTCATGATACTATAGTGGAATGACTTCATGAGTAAATGAGTTTATAATTAATAGGTGAAAAGCTGGAACTTAAATATAAACCATTTAATCCCTAATTGCATATGTCCAATCGATCCCTCTACTAGTTCATTGAAACTTGAAATGAATTGTGTGCTTGAATCAAAATGAACGAAATGAGTAGAAATAGAGAAATGAGAAACATTGAGGAATGATTATGATTTTCCCCGACATGGAGAAATGAAATCATATAGAAATGAATGTAGGTTTCTCAAAATGGAAATGGAAATGAGAAATGATATATTTGCAAATGTACATGGATTACTCAAAAATGACCGGAAGAATGAGTTTATGTTTTTGAGCTATTTTAAAGCCCGAAAATGAATATAAACCATTCATTCATAGCGAACATGTTGAGTGGTAAAATATTAAACATATTCCTCAGAAATTTTACCAATGATAAAATCATTATAACTTTACCGGGGGTAAAATTGGGATGAGAAAATTATGTAATATAAAATATTAAAGTTTATTTTGGGAAATAGAAAAACAGAATCGGGTTGGATCAAATTACAAAGTACTAGTTCAAAAAGTTTTGGAATTTGTAACACCTCAAACCCGGCCCAGAAGTTAGACCCGAATTTGGCGTGTCACATTAAAGTGTTTTTCAAAAACCATGTTTTTATTAGAAACCCTTCTTATTTAAAACGTAGTACACTGAAAAATTCTTAATTTTATTTCCAAAAATTCTTTTTTAATTTGCGGAAGCTAATTCTAAAAGTAACCGATTTACGAAAACATGATGTTTAAAAGTTAAGTCGCGAAAACATAGTGTTCTGAAAACAGTTGTTGTTTTGGAAAACCGCGATCTATTTCTAACCATTATAAAACATAGTAAATAAAATCCCAAAGTAAAATAAAAACCAGAATTAAGAGAGGTCTTATTGCCACCCAATTAAAAAGAAATACACAACAGTAAATAAACAAATCTGAAAACATAAGCAGTGTGTGGCCATCTCCAAGTCCCTCGCAACACCGAACCTCCTAATGTTGGGGATTACCTGCACAGTTAATAAATGGGGTGAGTTTACGAAAACTCAGTGTGTAATCCCCTTACTTACAATATGATCAAGATATCTGAAAACAAAAACAAAGCGATGCAGGCGAGCCCATTAATAGTAATAGTACAGTCCAGTTTAGAGCATACGTAGGCCAAAGCCTATCACAATATCATTTGGGTCACAGCCCATAACAGAATCAATTAGCCCCAGCCCAAACCAATAACAGAACAGAATGTGTGAATGCATGGATGCATGCTATCCCATCCCAATAATCCAACCCTTACACATCAACTCTGTCCCCCGGTACACATCATGTGGGGATATAAATATCGACCCACCCATCCAATACACATCAATGGTAGCCCGGTTGCGGTACTACCTTTATTACAACAAAGCTGCTAATCATATATTGGGCTTAAAAAGCCTTCAGTAGCAGTATTATAATTGGCACAAAGCCATCGGTAACTGTATTATGTTTGGCACATAGCCATCAGCAAAGGTAATATAATCGGCACACAACCTCGGGTAAATATGATCGACACAGAGTCATTCATAAGTATGTTAGGCACATAGCCACAGGTAAATACGTTTGGCACAAAGCCATAGTCAAGATGGCACAGAGCCATTTTTAGGCTGGCGCAAAGCCATAATCAGAATAATTGGCTTTAAGCCATCGGTAGCTATTTCATGCTAGGCACATAGCCATCAGTGACGGTAATATAGTCGGCACACAGCCTCGGGTAAATATGACCAACACTAAGTCGTCAATAATCATATATTGGGCTTAAAAGCCACCGGTGGATCCACGATCGTCAAGCAACCATGCGATCCTCATATACTTCCTCCGTTCCATAATTCCAACCCCATGCAATATGTCGGGTATGTCATGCTCAATCATCACACGTGTATGCAAAATGGCCATGCTCAGTAACAATCATTTCAACATATATTAAAAGCATACCAGTTTTACAATCACAGTTAAGTCAGTTAAAACACAGTCATACAATCACAGTCAATCAGTCAAATTCATAGTCCAAGTCAATCATTTACCCACAAGGGCAAAATAGTCATTTTACCTTATAGGGGTATTTCAGTAATTTTACACTACAAGGGTAATCTGATAATTTTACAAATCGGGGGTATTTCGGTAATTTTACAAATTAGAGGTATTTTGATAATTTCACAAATCGGGGGTATTTTAGTAGTTTTACAAATCAAGGGTATTTCGATAATTTTACAAATCGGAGGTCTTAACGACCCAACAGAAGGTCCACCGTCGCCTCAAGTGACTTAAGTAACCTCAACAGACCTAACGGTCCAAATGGGCCTAAGGCCCATTACTCAGCCCAAGTGGGCCTACATGCTAGTGTGGCCTATTTAGCCCAACTACTTCCCACCTAACAATTAGATTTACACAAGCAAGCCCACGGGCCCATTGGGCTTATTTGGCCCGTCAAGGCCCAGTACACGAGAACACTCGTGATGGCCTCTACAGTCTATCGCCCATGGTTTGTGGGCTCAGTTACCACACGAGCGATCGCACGCTCGTGAAGCCTCAAATGCCAAAGTTTCGGCTTTTCGGCTTTTGCCAACTTCTAACAAAGAAGGGCGCGAATGAACACCTGTTTATGATAACGCGCCGAAGTCCATGATCACCAACCTTAGCAAATCCTACATTGAGTCTTCCTCCCAACTCATCTAGTTCGCTCTATTTAAAGCTAGCTTCTCACCAATTCTCATGTTAGCTTCCCGATGTGGGATTACTTTCAATCATTAGGAAAATTCATCATTCTTATGACCACTTCAACCAAAGAGTTCCAATCCAACTCCACCTCCCACACAGCTCAAATAGCAAAATAAATACTCCACTGCGTATCCCAAGACTTGAACCTCAGCCCTCACAGTTACACAACATACCACCTTGCTACTCCACCACAGGCTCTTTTTGTGATAAAAACATCCACAATTAACTTTAAGACATATGTGCCAGCGTCCAGATTCACTTAAGAGAAAAACCAAAATGAATTATAAGAGCCAAGACTTGAACCTAGCCTCCCTTACAACCTTAATAGCGCCACAACCACTAGACCACATGTTTCCTTATGTCATTTATTTAACATAATAATTTAAATGGCCATCCTCCAAGCATCCAGGGTTTTATTCACTTAATACCAAAAATTTTTGCTAAAGCCCAGGTTTGAACCCAAGATTTCTCCAACACTTCTCAGGGTCACTAACCACCAAAGTAGACATTTAATTGTGTCATTTCCTTACACAATTAAATACTTATATACAACCTCCTTACGGACCCATACTCAAGGCCCAATACTTCTAGGCCCAAATTCGGAGCATTACAGAATTATTCGTAATTGGACCCGATATTAGAGAGGCCCAAAATCCCTTCATGAAATATGAAGGGGCGACAACCCTAGCAGGAATACTAGCGGATGTCGTCCACTATACTCATACTCTAAGTAAGAAGTTGTTTTTCTAGGTGAAATAAACTTTTACAATTCATCAATGGTTCTACTTTTTCTTCCTATAAATAAATGAAATAAATATTGAGAATTTATTTTCAACTATTAAATATATATATTTCAAGAATAATAATTTTACCGGTTTCTATTAAAGAAGAGAAAATTTTTGTTTTCACTCCAAAAGGAAAAGAAAAATTTTTCTAGTTCTGTGTTTTGATTCAATTGGTTTGAGTCCACACTTGAAGTAGTTCGTGGTAAGAGAATAGCGAAGAAGATCGTTCGATTTAAATCTAGAAAACATCAAGGATCCGCTTATTTGAAAAACACAAGTAAAATTTTAGTTTAAGGTTTATTCCTATAAATATCATAAACCGAGTTGGTTTTCAAACTTTTAATTTTTCGTTATGCAAGAAAATTGCTTTCAAACCTATTTTTTTTCCAACACTGAGCTAGAACAAGTGCCACATAGGGAAGAAATGCCAGCACATGAGGCATTCTTCCAAACCCTAAGTCAACTACTCCATCAATTCATAAAACCTGTTATAACTCCTCGCTCCAGCTTCGCTTCCACCTCTACCTCTGATTCATCCAACTCTGTAATGTCTGTAAACTGGGTCTAGTAGTTTAGGGTATATTTTTTTAGTTTCGAGCGTGAATTTAGGAATTTATCGGGTTAATAGTAATTTTTAATTTAATTTAAGAGGTCAAGTTTATCTAAAATCAATTAAACAATAATTCGAAAAATAAAAATATTTTTTGGAAAAATTAATTTTAAAGTAATTAAATAATTATTAGTGAAAATAATTAATTTAGGTCAAAAAAGAATTTTAAAATATTTTTTATTGGGGGTTAATTTGAGTTAAATTTAAATATTAATTAAATTAGATTTAATTGTAAAATAAGGGAAATTTTGGAGTATTTATTTGGCAAATAAACCTTTAAATTCAGAATTTTGGAGGAAATTGATCAATTGGTAAAGTAAGGGAAATGTAGGAGTGGCTATTGGACAAATTTCCCAATTTTTAAATTTCTAGTGGGTCATTTTAGTTTTAAACACAATGCATCTAGCCTACTTTTGTAACAGCCCAATTTTGGGCCAAAACGGAACAGTGGTTTCGAAACCACGAATTCGAGGTTGAAAATTTTATGACTAGGTGTTTAATTTGATGTTTAGGACTAAATTGGAATAGGTGAAAAATGTGTGTTCTAGTTCATAAGGTACTTGATTGAAATGGGGGTTTTAAGTAAAGGTCCTTAAATGACAATTAGACCATTATACTTTATATGGACAAAAATGGGCATGAATAGGACAAAATTTTAAAGAAAGGCCTTAAGGGTATTTTTGTCATTTGGTAATTAAAAGAAATAAAATGGGAAAAATAAGCCAAAATTTTGTCCATCCATCTTCTTCCTTGGCCGAACCTTGTATGTTCACCATAGCTAGGGTTTTTCCAGGCTTTCAAGCTCAATAATCAAGAAAGGCGTGGAATCGACCTCGAACGGGGGAAGGAAAAGATTTTGGACTAAATTGCAAAATTTCCATATTTTGCACCAAGGTAAGTTTGTATGTAAATAATACATTATTTTTATTTACATTTTATATTTCAGCATATTATATATATTTTAGCTGATTTTGAATCATAATCGACTATTGGAAGAATGGAAATAAGTAAGAGAGAGAAAAATCCTGGTTGAACCTTCGGAAAGATTGGATAATACAGATGGTACGTAGCTAGGTCACATGTATGGTGCTGAGTGCACATCATGTGTACAAGAGAGCTACGAGATACTATGTGGTAGCTAGGTCACATGTTTGATACGGGATGTATACCATGTAGACAAGAGAGCTACGGGAGAGGATAAATGTAGCTACGTCGCATGTGTGGTTCCAAGTGAAGGACACCATGTAGACAAGAGAGCTACGAGATAAACTGGCTAGGTCACATGGGTAGTACTAAGTGGTTATCATGTGTATAAGAGAGCCGAACTATGTGAAATATGATGGGTGGAGCTATGTGCTGAAACCACCAAGTATCGAGGATTGATCCGAAGTGTTCAACGGGATGATTTTATGGTGACATTGTAATCATGGACCTATACTTGTGATGTATGAATTGTGGTGAAAATGAATTGTGATATGCATGTTAAAATGAGGTTAATACAAAGAAAGTGTGAAAAAGTGAATTAGCAATAATACTGTTTTGGACAGTCGCAGTGACGTGAATTTGAAAAATCACCAAAAATAGTAAGAATTTAATTATAGACTGAATGAGATATGAAACTAAAGCTTAATAAGTCTATTTTCATGTAAAAGAAACATAGCAAGTAAAGGGATCCTATAATTTGAGATATTTATATTTTTGTGAGACTTGTTCAGAATGACTACGTGATCCCCTGTTCTGACTTTGAAAAATCATTAAAATTTGTACAAAACTAATTAAGAAATATAGTTTATATGCCTAGATTCCTTATTGAGTCTAGTTTTAAATGAAATAAATTTCATGGGTATTTGACTTTTGTATAGGGAGAAAACAAATTTGTAGTGAACAGAGGTTAGATTAGTAGAGCTGTATAATAGGGGAAACTTTAACTAATAAACTGTACTAATTGGCTGAACCAAAAATTGTAGAAAATTTTAGTAAAAATTAATATGAGTCTAGTTTCAGGAAAATTTTACGGATTTGAATTTTGAGTTTCGTAACTCAAAACATGACACAAGAGGGACAGCTTGATCAAATTGGAGTAAATAGTGAAATTAAAAATAGATATGGTTGAGTTATTTTGTGAACATATTAGATTCCGTATTCATTATTTATATACTTACTTACTAAGCTATAAGCTTACTTTCTTTTCTGTCTTTTGTTTTATAGTGTCATCCAGCTAGCACAGGAGTTAGAGATCGTTGAAGATCTGCCCGCACTATCAATACTTTTGGTATTTGAACTAAACATTTTGAATTATGGCATGTATAGTAGGCTTAGTTATTTTGTTACATGTCATAATTGCCTAAGTATAAAATATTAGTTCTGATGTTGACAGATTATTTTGTACAAAGCCATTGAAATTGGCTAATATTGTTAAAGGCATATGTTATAATGATTCATGATCTAATTGGATGCCATATTTTTGTCTCAGTTTCAATTAATGGTATGTATTATGATCTGGTAATACCTCATACCCTATGTCGAAACCTCTGTTTAAAAGGAGAGGTCATTTTGAAAAAGGGAGTCGCCACCAACCTTTTTAGGTGTTATTGGATCACCTTTTCAGGAGTCGGTTACGTACGAGGAAGGATTAGCACCCTCGCAACGCGCAAAATTGGTACCAAATTGAATAATTTTGCCTTAATGTCAAAAGTTTGAAGGAATTTAGAAATAAGATTTCTTTTAAAACCGTAATAATTTGAATTAAAAAGAATCAAGATTCCTTCGCTTCAAAAGAATATAAATATCATATCCAGTATGATTGGACACGATATTCTTTAAACTTTCGTAACTAAAATCATCTTGTGATTTTCAAAACTTATTTAAAAGGATATTTTAGGCATTTAGACAAGCGGAAATCGCAACCCAAAGACATATTAGGGCACTACTTCCCGATTCCTAACTACCAAAAACATTGCCTTATTTTTTAAATTCTTTTTGGATTGAATGAAACATAAAGTTTTTAAAGTGATGATGCATTCAACATATTACAATGGATCAATATTAAATAAATTATCCTACATGATACCGCTTTTAACATTCCATGCAAATATAATATAAAAATGATAAATAATGGCATAAATTACACAATATACGTTATCATTTTATGCATATATGATCATAGATAACATAAATATACATGCATTATCGTTACATGCAAAATACAATGTAGAGCATAATGAATACAACAATATAAATTGCATAATATATATAATAATATTTCATGCAAATGTAACCTAAATCAACATAATTAATTTTCATGCGCGAATATGTAAAAACAATAACATAAAATAACAAATAATCTATAAAAATTTAACCTACTAAAATAATACTAAAAATAAAAACAAAAATAAATAAGCAAATTATAAACATATAAAATATAAATCAAATAAAATAAAAATAAATATATTTAAAAATATTTAAAATAATATAAGAATGATAAAGGAGAACTTTTTTAAAAAAATGATTAATATATAAATCATATTATAGGATATAATAACTTAATATATTAAAAATAATGTGCTAAATATTGATATTACACATATTTATTTAATAATAAAAATTTTAAAAACATATGTAATTAATGAGTAATAAAATAATGTATATTTTATAATAAAATAAAAAGTAATGAGAGGAATAATATATGGTAAAATATGTAACATATAATAAAATTTATAAGCAAAATATATAATGATATAAACAATATGATAGAAAATATATAAAATAATATATATATAGTAAAATGTATGTAATATAATATATAATAATGTATAATAATATAATAAATAATATACAAAGATAAATACTATATATACTTTTTATATATAACTAATGTTTATAAAAATATATAGTATTTTAAAAAATAAATTGAATTTATATAAAAAGGAGATTAAAATTTAATTTAATTAAAAAATAGGGTTAATTACAAATAAATGAAAAATTTTGGGCCTAATTGAAATGTGCGTTAAATTCAGAGGGACTCACTGGGCAATTAGCCGTAATCCCAAAAAACGAGTCGTTCCCAGAATAGGCTTTAATAGCCATTAGGACTAGATTGAACTAATCGTAAAAGATTGGGGTCAATTTAAAATAAAAATAAAATGGAATTGTAAATTTAAAAAATGCGGAAGGATCGATTGGGCAATTTGCCCATTTACAAAAAACACGCGGATCCTCCCTGGGTCATGGGTCAACACGCGGATCCTCAGCATTGATACGACGCCATTTTGAAGCTTATTGTTTTAAGCTAAACGACATCGTTTTAATAAGGTTATATAAGCCAAATTTTAACCTAAAATTCATTTTCAAAGTTAGTTTTAAAATAAAACACTTAAAATCCTCTGAAAGAGGAGAAAAGAAAGGCCCTCTGGGCTCCGGCCTCCGTCAGGCCAAGCCCCGGTTATCGAGCACATGCGTCCACGCGCCGTCGCTGACCCCGCCATACACGGTGGTTGGAAGGCTAAAAGCCTTCGATTTTCCAGGTAAATTACAGGTATACTCTTTCCTTTTTTAATACTTAACAGCTTTTTTTAAAAAAAACGATTTATATGTATTGAACAGAGATATAAACTATAAACAAATATGCATCTGAGTCACCTTTTTTCAGAAAATAAACTGCTCTTATTTCTTTCTTCTGTGCATATATATGCGTATATCTCCCTGTCTATCAATCGTTTGCCTATTTTTATATCTCTGTTTTCGTATGTAAAAAAAAAAAGGTCCTCATTCTGATGAAGTTATTCGGCTTTTATAGCCTCTATTTACAAGTTTGTATATTCTCTGCTCGATTCTTGCCATGTTTGCTGTGCTTTTCTTTACTTTTTTGCAGGTGTCGACGAGGAATCTGGCGGTGAACGCACTGGCGTTGATTCGTGCGCTGATCACGGCGAGATACGGAGCCTAGAATCTCAGCACCGATAGAGGCGTTGATGAAGGTCACTGGAACGGCGCAAAAGGGGTGTGACGATTGGCGTGCCTGCGGCGCGAATTCTGGAACCTTTCTCTTAGTGTTTGCGGTGCCTAGGGTTTCAAAAACCCTAGGTCTTCCATTCCATGTTTGTAGTTTATGCCTCCTTGGGTCGTGCCCACTTGTGGGTTGGGTGTAACCGGGTACTAGGGTAGCTTAGGTATTCTGGTTTAAACCAGTTGGGCTACCGAATTTGGGCTATCGGGCCTTTAGGCCTGTTTATTGTAAGTTGGACATTAATATGGACTTTTATTTTTAATTTATAAATTTAGTTTATCTCATTTCATGGGCCCCGGTAAATTTAGGCTATTACAGCTACCCCTCTTTGCTTATTACTGTGTAACAGGAATAGAGCAAAGATTATAAAAGGACCAAATTTGCCCGGCCTGGCCAAGTCTTGAAATCTTGATCCTCATCTTCTTCCAAGGTATTCTGATAGCTTCAAGCTCTCTTCACCGTAACTCAGGAATGTCAAATCTGCTATCTTTGATCTGCTCTCTGACAATACGGAGATGCCAAACCTACTATCTTCGATCTGCTCTCTGACAATACAGAGACGCCAAGTCTATTATCTTCGATCTGCTCTCTGACAATATAGAGACGCCAAATCTGCTATCTTCGATCTACTCTCTAACAATACAGAGACGCCAAATCTGCTATCTTCGATCTGCTCTCTGACAATATAGAGACGCCAAATCTGCTATCTTCGATCTGCTCTCTGACAATATAGAGATGTCAAATCCGCTATGCTCGATCTGCTCTCTGACAATACAGAGACACCAAATCTACTATCTTTGATCTGCTCTCTGACGATACAGAGATGCCAAATCTACTATCTTCGATCTGCTCTCTGACAATACAGAGACGCCAAATCTGCTATCTTCGATTTGCTCACTGACGATACAAAGACGCCAAATTTGCTATCTTTGATCTGCTCTCCGACAATACAGAGATGTCAAATCTGCTATCTTTGATCTGCCCTCTAATGATTACAAAGACGCCAAATCTACTATCTTCGATCTGCTCTTCGACAATACAGAGATGCCAAATCTGCTATCTTCGATCTACTCTCTAACGATACAGAGATGCCAAATCTGTTATCTTCGATCTGCTCTTTGACAATACAGAGATGCCAAATCTGCTACCTTTGATCTGCTCTCTGACAATACAGAGATGCCAAATCTGCTATTGGTGATCTACATTGTCCCTTAAAGGATATAACCTGTAGAATGCATATGTACTCATGCCCAATGATTTAAGATGCCATGCTCGAGATGAATCAAATGCTCCTAATTATGCAAAATGTTATGAAAATGATTCCTACTTCGGACGTCTTTACTCGTTCATCCATCAAAGTTCCACTTTTACTCCAAGTATCAATCATACTCTGCTCATGTGTTTTGAATCAAATTGGTCCTATTATACCATTCTCCAAACGTTACGACCTACTGAAGGTGATCCTCTCCTACGATTGAATCGTTTGAATTGTCCAATCATCCTTTGGATTGAAAAAGAAATTTCCTTAAGTACCTTCGACCTTTACTCATGGGAATTCTTCAAACAATTGTTCTGTTTTAGTTTCTCATATTTTCTAGCAATTCCAAGAGTAATATGCAAAACTTCATTTGTAAAAATATTTAGTTCATCAATCATTATTTCAATACAACATACTTTAGAAGACAAATAATCTGATCTTGAGAATAATTAGATAAATCATCAGAGTACAACAAGAAATTAATCTGAAAACATATCTTTGAGAAGAAAAAGAATCTAAAGATAGTAATCAGAACAAAAATTCGATGTCTAACATATCACAGCTTGAGCTTCTGTACACAAATTCCATAAAGACTATTTTGAGTTTAACATGTGTTTAGAAGATCAAAAATACTTTGTTGATGCCCCGGTATGTAAAACACTCCATTTCTTGTCAAATTCGATATAGCAAAGTCACCATATGTTTCTCGAATATTTGAGCAGCCCTTTCGGGTTTTCAACTCAAAACCCCTTTGATCTCAAGGCGCCTTTTGCTGGTTTTCACCTTGGCCTCTCCATTCATTTTTTTTTTTTAGAAGTCTCAAAGCGCCCTTTGTGGGTTTTTGCCTTGGCTTCCCTTCTCTTTAGACATAGTACTTCTTGACTAAGTCTGAATTCACTGGATTGGGTAAACTTTTCCCATCCATTTCTGTCAAAATCAAAGCACCACCAGAGAAAGCCTTCTTTACAACATACGACCCTTCCCAATTCGGCATCCATTTTTCTCTAAAGTTCTTCTGTATGGGAAGGATCTTTTTCAATACAAGGTCCCCTTTGTTGAATTCTCTTGGACAAACTTTCTTGTCATAGGCTCGTATCATTTGCTTCTGATACATCTGACCATGGCGAATAGCTTTTAGCCTCTTTTCTTCGATCAAGTTCAATTGGTCACACCGCGATTGAATCCATTCTGCTTCATCTAGCTTTATCTCCGACAAAATTTGAGAGAAGGTATTTCAACTTCAATGGGTAATACTGCCTCCATCCCATAAACCAACGATAAAGGAGTTGCCCCAGTAGAGGTTTTGATGGACGTTTGGTAGGCTAAGAGTGCAAATGGTAATTTCTCATGCCAATCTCTGTAGGTTTCAATCATTTTCCCCACTATCTTCTTGATGTTTTTGTTAGCAGCTTCCACTGCCCCATTCATCTTTGGGCGATATGGAGATGAATTATGATGTTTAATCTTGAATTGGCTGCAGACTTCCGCAATCGTGCTGTTATTCAAGTTCAATGCATTGTCTGATATGATCCTCTCAGGCATTCCATATTGACAAATGATCTCCTTTTTCAAGAATAGTCCTACTGCTGACTTGGTGACACTAGCATAAGAAGCTGCCTCTACCCATTTCGTCAAGTAGTCAATGACCACAAAAATGAAACGATGCCCATTCGAAGCTTTTGGCAATATCGGCCCAATGACATCCATGCCCCACATGGAAAAGGGCCATGGAGAAGTCATAACATGTAAGGGTGAAGGTGGTACATGGATCTTGTCTCCATATATCTGGCATTTATGACATTTCTTAGCATAACTGATACAATCTCCTTCCATAGTAGACCAATAGTATCCAAACCTCATAATTTGTCTTGCCATCGTAAAGCCATTAGCATGTGTACCACAAACTCCTTCATGTACTTCTTCTAGGATTTGTTTAGCTTCCACAGCGTCAACACATCTCAAAAGTACCTAATTTTTCCTTCTTTTATAAAGGATATCCCTATCTAGCACATATTTGCAGGCTAACCTCCTTAAAGTTCTTTTGTCGTTTTCAGTTGCCTTCTCAGGATATTCGCGATTTCTCACATACCGTAATATATCTTGATACCACGGATGATCATCCTTTTCCTCTTCTTCGATGTTACAGCAATGAGCTGGAACCTCCGAAATGCTCATCTGAATTGGTTTCATATCCTCTTGTTTATTTGCTTTAATCATGGAAGCCAATGTCGCCAAAGCGTCCGCCATCTGATTTTTGTCCCGTGGGAGATAACTGAAAGTGACGTTATCAAACTCTTCAAGTAACTCCAAAACTACTTTTCGATAATTAATCAATTTGGGGTCCCTTGTTTCCCATTCACCCCTAAGCTGGTATATTACCAACGCAGAGTCTCCATATACTTCCAGAGTTCTAATTTTCCTCTCTCTGGCCGCTTGAATCCCCATAATGCATGGTTCATACTCAGCCATATTGTTCGTACAGTCAAAATTCAACTTACATGTGAATGGATAATGATCACCATTTGGGGATACCAAGACTGCCCCAATTCTATTTCCTACCGCATTAGATGCGCCGTCAAAGTTCATCTTCCATGAACGTTCTTCAATAGTTTTCACATACATCAACTCCTCATTAGGGAAATCAAAATTTAATGGCTCATAATCTTCTAGAGCTCTGCTCACCAGAAATTCTGCTATCACGCTCCCTTTTATAGCCTTTTGACTCACATAGACTATGTCAAATTCTGAAAGCAACATTTGCCACCTTGCCATTCTTTCATTTAGTGCTGTTGAATCCATCATGTACTTTAATGGATCAAGTTTTGAAATTAGCCAAGTCGTATAATATAACATATATTGTCTCAACCTTCGAGTCGTCCAGATTAAAGCACAACACAATTTCTCAATTGGCGAATATCTCATCTCACACTCTGTGAATTTCTTGTTGAGGTAGTATATCGCCTTCTCTTTTCTTCCTGACTCGTCATGTTGGCCAAGCACACATACCATAGAATTACTAAACACTGATAAGTATAGAATTAATGGTCTATCTAGACTAGGCGGAGATAACACTGGAGCATTTAACAAGTATTGCTTAACCTTATCAAAAGCATTTTGGCATTCTTCATCCCAAGTACCTTGGTTGTGTTTTCTAAGGAGGCGAAATATAGGATCACATTTCTCGGTTAATTGCGAACTAAATCGAGCAATATAATTCAATCTTCCAAGAAAACCCCGTACTTCCTTCTGAGTACGTGGTGGAGGCAATTCTCATATGGCTCTAACTTTGTCTGAGTCAACTTCTATTCCCTTTTCACTGACCACAAAGCCCAATAACTTCCCCGACCTAGTTCCGAAGATGCACTTTGCCGGATTAAGTTTCAACTGAAATTTCCTTAATCTCAGGAATAACTTCCTCAAAACTTCAAAATGCTCCCTTTCTGTTCGAGATTTAGCAATCATGTCATCAACATACACCTCAATCTCCTTATGCATCATATCGTGAAATAAGGTTACCATAGCCCTTTGATATGTTGCCCCTACATTCTTTAGTCCGAAGGGCATTACCTTGTAACAAAAGGTGCCCCATAATGTTATAAAGGTAGTTTTATCCATGTCCTCAAGATGCATCTTTATCTGATTGTACCCTGAGAAACCATCCATAAAAGAGAATAATGAATATCCCGCTGTATTGTCCACCAAAGTGTCGATGTGCGGTAAGGGAAAGTTGTCCTTTGGGCTAGCTTTATTCAGATCTCTTGTAACGCCCAGTTTTCAGGTTTTCTGTGTTTCTGTGTTTTTTTTTAAAATTTGGGTGTGTTCTGGTTGGTTAAAATATATATTTTAGTAGGTCAGTGGGCCTTTGGAAGGCCCAAACTTAAGTTAAATCCGTGGTAGTCTTCGGAATTTTGATTTTAAGAACAAGTGATGCAATCGGCGTTTGGGCTTTTAAGAGTAAAGTGGTAAAAGATGACACAAAAAGGAGTGTGGTGTAGTGGCAAGGTAGCACCACTTAGGGGACAAGGAAGTGACGCCATAGAGGAAGCAAGGGGTCCAAGGTTCAAGTATTGGCTCTTGCAATTTATTTTTGTTTTTCTTTTCAATAAATCTGGAAGCAAGTAGGTGCGCTTTAAAGTTTAATGTGTTAGACTTATGACACAAATGAGTTGATGGCCTAGTGGTGGTGGCGTGATTTGGCATGTGAGAGGACTTTGGTTCGAATCCCTTGGCACGCAAAGGTTGATTATTTTGCTATGTTGGGACGGCAAGAGTTGGTGTTGGTTTTAAACTCTAATGATGGAGGGATCCCACATCGGGAAGCTAACATAAGAGTAGATGGAGAGCTGGCTTTAAATAGAGCAACCATGAGGAGAGTTGGCATACCCTTCTAGGCTGATCCCTTTCGCTTGGTGGGGTGCTCGTTTGGGTTAGGCGTCAGCTAAGAGTGTGGGAGCGCGGATTAACTGCAGTCTCCTAACAGGTGTGTATTTCTCATTACTCTAGCAGTAGGACGGCTATTTTAGGAAACGATGGGCTGAAATGGGTCATGTAGTCCCAATGGGTCCGTAGGCCCAATTGGATAAGTTGTAGAATTACTAAAATACCCCTGTAGAGTAGGACTACCGATTTACCCCCGGAGGGTAAAATGACTATTTTGCCCCTCGTGCGTAAATGACTAACTTGTGTGATGATTGGGTTAGTTGACGTGGATTTATGGTAGTTATTGTTAATTCGTAAGTCTAATGTGTTAGTGATTGATCATAGGATTATCGTGTGGGAGATATCGTCATCAATCATTATCAACCAGGTGTGTAAACGACACCCTCCCTTAGACTGAATCGGTAAAAGCCGAAATACCGAAACGTTGGTATTTTGTGAACTCGCGAGCGTGCGAGCACTCGTGAGATATTTGTTAATGAATATGGTGCATTTGGATGATTAGAGTGCAGAGTGTGCATTTTTGTGCACAACGGTATATTTGGGCTTAATGGGCCGAAAACGGGCCAATGGGCCAACAGGCCCACTTTGGTAAAAAGACGAGGTAAGTACTTCTGATTACTTGGTAAACGTTAGAATGAGCATGAAACCCTAACAATAGGTAATAATTATTGAAGTTACGATTTTACCCCTAGGGATATTTTATTTTATCTGAAAAGCTTGACGTTCTATTTCTGTGTACGTATGCCATGACATATTATTCTGTTGCATGGGACATGGGTTTATATTGATGGAGGAAGTGTTCGCAACCATCATTGCAATCTGCTTGCCCGCGCCACATATATATCTGCTACGGTGACTTCGTCACAATATCCGCAACCTCGCCGCAATCCGTGGTAACTTCGCTATATATATAAACATATATATCTGTTCTGGTGGCCTCACCACAATATCTGTATCTGGTGACTTCGTCACAATATCTGGCAGCCTCACTGCAATTTCTGTGGTGTGTAGCGGTTGGGTGGGTCGAGTTGTCTCCCCACATGGTGTAAGGCTGGTACGGGGGTGTTATGGATGGCTTTGGGTTGGGATTTCTGCATTCATGATATATTTGTTCTATATCTGCTATGGGCCTATGAGTTTAATTCTTATTTCTGCACTGGGCCAAGGCCTAGATAAGTCTGACTCTGAGGTTTGATCTGTTTTAGGCTATGGTTGGGTTATGTTACACACTGAGTTTACCAAACTTACCCTTTATTTTCATCTCTGCAGGAAATCCCCAACCATAGTGGGCTTGGAGCTGTGAGGGATTCGAAGTTGCCACATCATCTGCAAAGTTGGTTTTTCTAAGTTAGTTTATTTTTTATTATTTTTATATTCTGATTTAATTTTGGGTTTTAAGTTGTAATAAGGCCGCTATATAAATTTCTCCTTCCGCTATGGTTTTTATTTTCTGATTATATTTATACTATGTCGAAACTGCTAGTGTTAGGCTGCGTGGGTTTTCAAAATTAATGAACGTTTTCAAGACTCAACAAGCACGACAAATAGATAGCCTAAAGACTGATAAACTGGATTTTCATTCAATTGTTGTTTTTACAAAGACCATCCTAATCACTTAAACCAACGAATGCATACTAAGTCGTAAGTCCATGTGACACGTCAGATCTAGCCATAACGTCTGGGCCGGGTCTGGGGTGTTACATCTCTGTAGTCAACGCACATTCATACCTTCCCATCCTTCTTAGGGACAGGCACAATGTTGGCCACCCATTCTGAATACTTAACCTCTTGTAGGAATCCAGCATCAAACTGCTTTTTGACTTCATCTTTTATTTTCAGTACAATATCAGGCCTCATCCTTCGCAATTTTTGTTGGACTGGCTTGCAATCTTGTCTTATGGGGAGGCGATGTACTACGATATCAGTATTCAAACCCGGCATATCCTAATATGACCATACAAAGATATCTTTGAATTCCCGTAGTAGCTCAACAAGGCCTTATCTCGTTCCTTTAGTAATATGCGTGCCAATTTTCACCTCCTTCCCTTCCTCCAAGGCTACACTTTCTATTGCCTCTTTCTCACGGGGTAGGATTTGTTTCTCCTCTTGATTCACCATTCTCAAAAGATCTGGAGACATATCACAATCCCTATCATCTTCAAAATTCTGAAGTTCTTCTAAACACATGTCTTGCTCAAAAGAGAATCTAGGATTTGTAGTATCAGTGCTCATGTCATTGATATCTAGGGACCTGCAGGGTACGAAAGAATATACAAAGAATAAATGAATTTTCAAAAAGTTTTTTTTTCTATATATGTTATGAATAAAATGAAATAATGTAAAGGTCAAAACAAAAATTATGTTTTATTGAAATGTAAATATCTGAACATGAGCCTATTTTACAAATGAAATCTTACTACTCCTAGGCTTTAGAGCAACAAGAGTGTTCTGGAAATTACTCTGAAGAATCTTTAAAAACTACAGGAAGTTCCTCTGCAACCCAATTATTCAAAGAGTTTCCTAGTTCATAAGGGCGAATGCCCTCAAGGCTTCCTCGTTGAAACTCTTCATTATACACAGCATTGATGTAACAACCTTCTTCTTCAAGCAACCCTCCTTTAGGGTGAATTATCCCTCCTGATACAAAGGTTTGGGATATATGGGGGAATGTCATCGATTCCCACTCTACTTCTTTTCTGCTTAAACGCGTCCTTCTCCTTTCTTAACGCTTTTCCATTTTCCTCCTCCTTTGCTTTTGATCTGGCCTGAAACCCAAACCAAAACGGTCTCTCGTCTTCTTTAACTCTGGAATTTAAATCCCTCCTTGAAGATATATTCCCAATCCTTTTCCTGGCAAGGCTCCTCTTCCCATTGTCATTTGCAAACCCATCCTTGTAGTTCTGGATATCTTGGGCACTGGTACCTCATTGCCCTCTAAAATGAATGTTGCATTGACGAATTCTATTGAACAAAAAGAGCATTCAATTGCCTCCTCGTTTGCTTCTACATAGGGTGCACTACTAGTAATTGTCGCTATAATGTCCTCCTCCGTATTTATAGTGACCAACCGTCCATCAGCTACTAACTTCAATTTTTAGTGCAGAGATGAGGGCACCGCTCCTGCCGAATGTATCCAAGGCCTCCCCAATAGGCAATTGTAAGAGGGCTTGATGTCCATCACTAAAAAGTCCACCTCATACGTGTTTGGCCCAATCATCAAAAGAATGTCTATTCTTCCCATGACCTTCCTTTCCATGCCATCAAAGGCTCTCACTACATTATGGTATGTTTTCATATGAGAACTATCTACGGGCAATCTGTTCAATATTGATAATGGCAAGACATTTAAAGCTGATCCATTATCAATAAGCACACTTGGCAGTGTATACCCCTTACAACGAGTGGTGATGTGTAAAGCTTTAGTTGATCCCATGCCACCAGGTGGGATTTCATCATCATTGAAATAGATAAAATTGTCAGCACTTATGTTACTAACCAATCGATCCAACTTGTTGACAGATATATCATTAGTAACATAAGTCTCATTGAGCACCTTCATTAATGCTTCCCGATGTGCCTCTAAACTTAGAAGCAAAGCCAACACTGATATACGAGCTGGTTGTTTGTGCAATTGTTCAACCACGCTGTACTCACTGTGTTTTAAGAATTTTAAAAATTCTCTGGCTTCTTCTTCCTTCACTGCTCATTAACCAGTGTCTCGGTCCCTTTTCCTTTGCCTAAATCTTTTGCTTTTGCAGGCTCAATTTGACGGCTTCTGCATCGTAGCGCTTCCCACTACGTGTGTAAGAACCCTCACCTTGAGCTTCCTTAGAAGCACTAACTATATCCTCCTTCTCCGGCATTGACACATGGCAATTATAATTCCAGGGTACCCTCTTGTTATCCTTATAAGGAAAGGAAATAAGTTTATGAATGATGACTTTTGGTACCGTTAGTATTTCAACTTCATTACTTCCTGATAAAGAAATAATAATCCTCGACCAGTTTTGATTCTTCGGTGCACCTTCTAATGTGCATATATGTCCCTCATTTGCACCAACTTCATAAAATTCTAGCTCTTTGTTGTCCATAAGGGTTTGTACCAAGGCCTTAAACTCGTCGCAGTCCTGGATCTCGTGCCCCTCTTCAGATGGAACTCACAGTAGTCCCTTGCTCCTTTATCCCTCTCTTTAGAGATTATCATCTCTCTTTTCACTATTTCTTCCCAAATCATTTTCATCGGCGTTCTCACCTTGGACAAGCCCTCTTTAATCCTTCTCATATCCGTATCCCCAACTACATTTACCCCTTGATCACCATGATTTGGCAACGGGTTCTCTGTACTAGGGGTGTCGTCAAATTTTACGACCCCCATCTTGATTAGTCTTTCCACTGCCTTCTTAAAACCAGTGCAATTTTCAATTGAATACCCCGATATCCCCGCATGGTACTCACATTTGGCGTTTGCATCATACCATTTGGGATATAGGGGTTGTAACGGTTTCAAATGAAAAGGGGCTATTGCATGTGCATTGAATAAACTTTGATAAAGCTCCCGATACGTCATTGGGATAGGCGTAAATGAGACCTTTTCAGAATTCTGTCTCGAACCAGATCCCTGCTTTTGAGAATCTTGTTGCCCAACCATAGTTACTCTGGGCTGACTAACCGTAACCGCTTTTGAATTGTAGTTACTCGTATTATTCACCTCATTATCCTTCCTCCTTGATGCTGATCTTTTAGTAGCTTCCCCCTCTATCTTGCCACCTCTTATGGCGTTATCAATCATTTCTCCCGCCATAACTATATCGGCAAAACTCTTGGTGGTACTTCCAATCATGTGGGTAATGAATGGGGCCTTTAAAGTGTTGATGAACAGCATAGTAGTCTCTTTCTCCAAGAGCGGTGGTTGAACTTGCATGGCAACCTCTCTCCACCTTTGGGCATATTGCCTAAAACTTTCATTAGGCTTCTTTTCCATGTTTTGCAAGGTAATTCTATTAGGAATCATGTCAGTCACATGATTATATTACTGCATAAAAGCTTGCACTAAGTCTCTCCAAGAACCAATCCTTGTGCGACTTAGTTTATTATACCACCTAGCCGCTGCCCCAACCAAACTATCCTGAAAACAATGGATCAATAATTGATCAGTGTTTACATAACCAGTCATCCGTCTGCAGAACATGGTAATATGGGCTTCCGAGCAAGTAGTCCCATTGTACTTCTCGAATTCCGGCATTTTGAACTTATGGGGAAGCACCAAATCTGGGACTAAACTCAAGTCCTTAGCATCCATTCCCTGACGGTTATCAGCGTTTTCTAGTGCCCTAAATTTCTCCTCTAACCATCTGCAACGTTCCTCTAATTGCCTTGATGATTTGAGTCTCATTTCTTCCCTCTCAGCTACATCTAGATCGGGGATAACCGGATTGGTAAGATTGTCTCCAAGATTGAATCCTGAACCAGTTTGAAAGTTCATGGGTATTCCAGCATCGACTTGACCCTGTTGAGGCCTTATTGTGACGGACGGCCCTTGGGGATATGCCTCAGGTTGAGTCTGCATATGAGGTGGAGTAAAACCAGGAGGATGACCCTCGTTATCCTCTTCAGTGGTGGTCATAGAGGCCTTTCCTTTATCTGTTGTCCCCCTCAACAGCTGAGCCATCTCAGCCATCATATTCCTTTGAGCTTCCAACATTTGATCCTTCATCTCCTGTTGGATTTTTGCTAATTGCTCCTGCAATTGCTCCTGTATTTCTTTCTGAATCTGTTCAAGTCTTTGATCCATATTCTTTGACTTAGCGCGTGTACCATAAGGATGTGTTGCTTCCAGATTTTCTTTCTCTTACTCTTTTTCTCCCTAATAATTTTAACTAATTAGGGTCTTTCTATAAACTTGAATGCATATGATGTGATGAGATATGAATGCATGAATGCTAAAAGATATCGATTCTGATTCAGTTTCTTTTTAGAAAATGTTATTTAAGAAACAAAAAATCTTTACACAAAACGGATTACAAGTACGCCTTTGCCCTCAGGCCCAAAGTTTTAACCCTATTCCATAACGAAGCTAACTCTAGACCTTTATCTGACACTAGCTCATACTTTGTACTTAACACATTAGCTTGTGCCACCAGGTCTTGTAAATGATCAGCAACCTCTCGAATCTGTGTTATAGCTTCTCCCATAAGGTAGTCCCTATCTCTGACTTGATCTTGAAAATGGTGAAGCTCTCCCTTCCAATGTTCTTCTCTTGCCTCGAGCTGCTCAATCCGTAGCTCACAGTCCTGTAGTGCTGTTTCCAACCCTCCAATATTGTGTTTCATTTCCTCGATCTTATCCGGGCTTGCCTTTAATTTGACCGCAGAGTTACGACTTTGGTGATGATAAAGGGATCGTCCCAACTTAGTTACCTTAGTTTTTAATCCTTGATTCTCCTTCTCTAGGGCTTGATTACGCGACTGCATCTCTAGGAACTTCTTCTCCCAATACTCAGCTTTGGCTCTTTCTTCTTGAACCTCTTGTTGCCACTGCTCTGAAGACTTCCCCAATCCAGCTCTCTTCAACGATAGCTGTGTCTTCTTATACTGTGTCTTCAAATCATCTCAGTCTTCCTCGATCTTCCTCTTTTCTTTCCTTACTTTTTTGACCTTGATTTTCTGAACGTCAACGTCTAAACTTAGGTACGTCTTTTCCTCTTCGAGCTTCTCTCTATCTTTCTTCCAAACTCCAAACTCTTCCTTTCAAACTCTTGCTTTATGACCTCTAACTCTGATGGAATCACTCGTAAATTTTCCTCCAGTGATTGAGCATCCTCCAAAATTGGTCTAGGGATGTTATCATTGACCCTCTTACTAAACCATCCTTTGTATTCAAAAGTTTTCGTCGGTCCTTTAGTCAGAATCTTCACACAGCAAATCTTTTTCCAAGCCTCGAAAATTTCTCGCATCTTCTTCTTATAATGAGCCCCTTTATATGAGAAGTCGCTCTGAGCTAGCCCTTGTGTTGCCGATATAAACTGCTCTGCCTTGTATTGCCTTAGGACAAGTAATGGTGCATAACCAACAACCCCCCAAATTTCGGGAAGAGGTACCCAATCAAAGTTCCCGCAACGATAAAGGATTTCTCTAGGAGTCATCCAAGGGGCTTTCCACATAACATCTTCTTCTCGGAGGTTCTAGAGTATTTCTATCCATCTTTCCTCTGTAATGTCATCCCTCTTCGGTATAGCTGCTGCTTCCTTTAGTGGAGAATAGTCTTTAAAGAACACCCGGCAAGGAACCTTATCAACCTTCCAAAAGTGACTGTGGAACCAAACTAACAACAATTGTGCACATCCAATGAATCTACCTTCACCAGCTTTCTGACATGCACTCAAAGATCTAAACGTCTCGGCTAGGATTGCAGGCACAGGCGTGTTCTGCTTACTAATTCGATCGAATAAATCTGCAACTGCCTCATCTATGTACCCCATAGCCTTTGGGAAAATCATCAATCCATACATACTTAAAGCCAGGACATCAACCTTCTTTTTCACATCTGGGTGTGCCAATATCAAATCCCTCAAACTTGCCCACGGAATGCATTTGCTATCACCCTTTTGTTGGATTCGAGCTACGGCCCACTGTTCACTCACCCCTGTAATCATCATTAATTTCTTCACGAAAGTTGGGGGATTAGCAGCCGTAACATAAGCTTTGTTACCTTGAATTTTTGGGCAGCGAAGCAAGGTCGTATACTCCTCCAAAGTAGGTACTAAGTCTACCTCTCCAAATGTAAAACAACTATAAGCAGGGTTCCAAAATTGTACCATAGCTAGCAAATAGGGAAGATCTCCATAATTCTGATAGAAAAGCTGCTTAGCCTCGTCATCCCATTGGGTCCAAATGTCTCTCAACTCTTGAAACTCATTCTGTGTTGAATTAATGCGAGTGAAGTCCCATAACTCTGATGTATATCCCTCGGTAATACTATCTCCTTTCTCTAACTGGGTTTTCTCTGACCAGGTACAGACAGAGGCACTGTCCTCCACTTTATCAAGATATTCATTCCTCATTACAAAACTTTCTAATCTAGAAATCGAACCGTGAATCAACACCCTTAAATGCTGAATGTCATGTAATGATAGCAAAATAAAATAAGTTAGTATCATATATAAAAGTATAATAAACAAGTACCTATAAGGGTAATTTACTAAAGGCTATTACTATACTCCCTAGGGTAAGCACTTAAAGTTTACTATAAGCGTGTGTTTTAGTTCTAAAGCAAGGGTACCTGAACCAGCAGATTCCTCGGTCCTCACCCATTATAGGCTCATATAGACCAAGTTCAGTTCAGGGGGACACATTTCCCTATGGCCATGCGGAGATGAAAATCTCACGAAAACATAGGTATAGTATCCCAGAAGCAATCCACTAGCTCATACGGGGATGAAAACCTCACGAAAGCGTAGCTTCTCACTCCCACTTACGGGTGCGACCACAGCGGTCATGCAAATGCAATGTGTGCGAAAACAAAGTAACAAACATATGCAGCAAACACATGTAAAATGATCAATGTCTTTAACAAACTTTTGACATTAAGACAAAAAATCAATTTCTTGGCTTGACTCTCTTATGAGTCCCCAGTGGAGTCGCCAAGCTGTCGAAACCTCTGTTTAAAAGAGGAGGTCATTTTGAAAAACGAGAGTCGCCACCAACCTTTTTAGGTGTTATTGGATCACCTTATAAAATATTTTGGTCTACGAAATTATGAGAAAACAGGTTCGGGAGTCGGTTACGTACGAGGAAGGATTAGCACCCTCGCAACGCCCAAAATTGGTACCAAATTGAATAATATTGCCTTAATGTCAAAAGTTTGAAGGAATTTAGAAATAAGATTTCTTTTAAAACCGTAATAATTTGAATTAAAAAGAATCAAGATTCCTTCGCTTCAAAAGAATATAAATATCATATCCAGCATGATTGGACATGATATTCTTTAAACTTTCGTAACTAAAATCATCTTGTGATTTTCAAAACTTATTTAGAAGGATATTTTAGGCATTTAGACAAACGGAAATCGCAACCCAAACATATTAGGGCACTACTTCCCGAATTCCTAACTACCAAAAAACATTGCCTTATTTTTAAATTCTTTTTGGATTGAATGAAACATAAAGTTTTTAAAGTGATGATGCATTCAACATATTACAATGGATCAATATTAAATAAATTATCCTACATGATACCTACTTTAACATTTCATGCAAATATAATATAAAAAATGATGAATAATGGCATAAATTACACAATATACGTTATCATTTTATGCATATATGATCATAGATAACATAAATATACATGCATTATCGTTACATGCAAAATACAATGTAGAGCATAATGAATATAACAATATAAATTGCATAATATATATATAATAATATTTCATGCAAATGTAACCTAAATCAACATAATTAATTTTCATGCGAATATGTAAAAACAATAACATAAAATAACAAATAATCTATAAAAATTTAACCTACTAAAATAATACTAAAAATAAAAACAAAAATAAATAAGCAAATTATAAACATATAAAATATAAATCAAATAAAATAAAAATAAAGATATTTAAAAATATTTAAAATAATATAAGAATGATAAAGGAGAACTTTTTAAAAAATGATTAATATATAAATCATATTATAGGATATAATAACTTAATATATTAAAAATAATGTGCTAAATATTGATATTACACATATTTATTTAATAATAAAAATTTTAAAAACATATGTAATTAATGAGTAATA
This sequence comes from Gossypium longicalyx, assembly GCA_025698465.1. NCBI lineage: Eukaryota > Viridiplantae > Streptophyta > Magnoliopsida > Malvales > Malvaceae > Gossypium > Gossypium longicalyx. The sequence continues at coordinate 33,711,224 of CM047006.1, forward strand.
AAATAATGTATATTTTATAATAAAATAAAAAGTAATGAGAGGAATAATATATGGTAAAATATGTAAAATATAATAAAATTTATAAGCAAAATATATAATGATATAAACAATATGATAGAAAATATATAAAATAATATATATAGTAAAATGTATGTAATATAATATATAATAATGTATAATAATATAATAAATAATATACAAAGATAAATACTATATATACTTTTTATATATAACTAATGTTTATAAAAGTATATAGTATTTTAAAAAATAAATTGAATTTATATAAAAAGGAGATTAAAATTTAATTTAATTAAAAAAATAGGGTTAATTACAAATAAATGGAAAATTTTGGGCCTAATTGAAATGTGCGTTAAATTCAGAGGGACTCACTGGGCAATTAGCCGTAATCCCAAAAAACGACGTCGTTCCCAGAATAGGCTTTAATAACCATTAGGACTAGATTGAATTAATCGTAAAATATTGGGGTCAATTTAAAATAAAAAATAAAATAGAATTGTAAATTTAAAAAATGCGGAAGGATCGATTGGGAAATTTGCCCATTTACAAAAAACACGCGGATCCTCCCCGGGTCATGGGTCAACACGCAGATCCTCAGCATTGATACGACGCCGTTTTGAAGCTTATTGTTTTAAGCTAAACGACATCGTTTTAATAAGGCTATATAAGCCAAATTTTAACCTAAAATTCATTTTCAAAGTTAGTTTTAAAATAAAACACTTAAAATCCTCTGAAAGAGGGGAAAAGAAGGGCCCTCTGGGCTCTGGCCTCCGTCAGGCCAAGCCCCGGTTATCGAGCACACGCGCCAACGCATTGTCGCCGACCCCGCCATACACGGCGGTTGGAAGGCTAAAAGCCTTCGATTTTTCGGGTAAATTACAGGTATACTCTTTCCTTTTTTAATACTTAACAGCTTTTTTTTTTTAAAAACGATTTATATGTATTGAACAGAGATATAAACTATAAACAAATATGCATCTGAGTCACCTTTTTTCAGAAAATAAACTGCTCTTATTTCTTTCTTCTGTGCATATATATGCGTATATCTCCCTGTCTATCAATCGTTTGCCTATTTTTTATATCTGTTTTCGTATGTAAAAAAAAGGTCCCTGTTACAGTGAAGTTATTCGGCTTTTATAGCCTCTATTTACAAGTTTGTATATTCTCTGCTCGATTCTTGCCATGTTTGCTGTGCTTTTCTTTCCTTTTTTTGCAGGTGTCGACGAGGAATCTGGCGGTGAATACGCTGGCGTTGATTCGTGCGCCGATCACGGCGCGATACGGAGCCTGGAATCTCAGCGCCGATGAAGGCGTCGATGAAGGTCACTGGAACAGCGCAAAAAGGGTGTGACGACGATCGCGTGCTGCGCGCGCGCACTGCAAACCTTCCTCTTAGTGTTTGCGGCGCCTAGGGTTTCAGAAACCCTAGGTCTTCCATTCCATGTTTGTAGTTTGGGCCTCCTTGGGCCGTGCCCACTTGTGGGTTGGGTGTAACCGGGTATTGCGGTAGCTTAGGTATTCTAGTTTAAACCAGTTGGGCTACCGAATTTGGGCTATCAGGCCTTTAGGCCTGTTTATTGTAAGTTGGACATTAATATGGACTTTTATTTTCAATTTATAAATTTAGTTTATCTCATTTCATGGGCCTGGGTAAATTTGGGCTATTACACCCTATTACGGCGTCGGGTACGGGTAAGGGGTGTTACAACTTTTAACACCATTTACATTAAATTGGAGAGCTATAAAATCCGTTTTCTTTACATGGTTTTAAAGATCTATCATAAGAGAATAGATTCAACAAATTTCCTTCTCAAAATACTCTCTCTTTTCACCTAAAATTATTCAGAAAAGTAGCAAAAAATATTCTAAAATTTCTCAAGATTCTTGAATCAAGATTTTCAATCAAAGGATTTTGAACGAATCAAAGGTATTTATTATTTCTAATCTTATTTTTATGATGATTAGAAGCATATTTACATGATTTGAGTGATAATTACATGATTTCAAAAGCTTAAGGTGCTTTAGTGGTCGATCTTGACTTTTGAGAGGAAATCCAGAAATCAATGGATGTTCCAACTCAAAATGGATCTATTAGAAGGTTTTTTATTTAATTTATCAAGATTAAACATGAATTGTAAGGTAATTTAAAGAAATTCTAATTTCATCATCTTCATGAACTGATTTTCCAGATTTTTGTGAAATTGATTTAAATGTGTAATTGATGCTTAGTATATGCTTATTTGGTCTAGTATTGATGTTTTGAAGTGATTAGGTGGGCTGGAGTGGTCAATTTTGTGAGGAATCGAGTTTTCGACTTGATGATACAAATCTAGTAAAGTAACTTTGAGTGAGAATTTCGTGTAGCCTAGTTTATGAAAATTTGTGTTTATCATATCTTTTGAAAGATGTTAATCTCTATGTTATCACTGTTGAAGCTCTGAATCTTGAAGAGGATCGAGCCAATCGAAATTGAAGCTTGGATTTGCTTGGTTGATCACTTGGTTGTGGTTAAGTTAGTTGTGTGGTGAGTGTTATTAAAGTGCAATTTGGTAAATTAACCCTCACTTATGCTTAATTGGATGATTAATTATTGGTTGCATATATTTGATTGAGTTTTGGTTGGTTAATTTTGCAAGATTGTTGATATATGTTTAAGTGATGAAATTTTTGTCAAGTGTTGGTAAGTAAGCACCTAGTGATTTTATGTGCTTGATTTGATTGATTATAATGGTGAACTAAGCAAGTATGCTGGAGTTTTTGGTTCATGGTATGTTGATATTTCAATTGATAAATGAACTTTGACAATAGGTAATTGGTATGTTAGATTTAATTTGATGTTAAAATAGCTATGTTACATGATTCACATATGCATTTTGACACTTTAAATTGAGCACATTATTGAATGAAATTATGTTATGCTTGATTGATTATATTGACATTATAGCACGGTGGATCCATTGGATATAGTTAACATGCCATAGGATTTGTGAGTACTCACCATATTGATATGTTATTTGTGAGCAATGAGGCTCTAGGTGGACTGATTTGGAGTAGATAAGGGAGTGTTGAGCTTGTGTCTCCACTCAACAGGATAGATTTGAGGTGATATAAGGGAACATGTGGCCTAGACCTGCTCAATCCGGGACTAATTTTGATTCTGATTGGGAGTAAGGAGATCTGTTTATCCGATGTATGATTACCCGATTAAACCATGATTATATATTCCAATATAAATGTATGAAATGTTATATGCTAAATTGACGATTATATGCCATGATTAATTATGATTTTTAATACATGGTTGAGCATATGACATTGAACATTATGAATTGATTTTGTGATTGAGAATTTGTATTTGATTGGTTTCGATTTAAGCATGACTTGGGTGCTAATTTACTCATCATTTTATTAACATTCACTGAGTTTTTTAAGCTCACACCCTCACGTTCGTGCAATTAACTGACGGGATTGAGGAGTTGAGGAGCCGAGCAATAGAGTTCTAAGAGATTAAGGCTTGATATAGATTTAGTTACATGTTTTAGAGATGTTAATCGGGCATTGTGGAACTATCAGGACATAGTTTAATTTTGGTTGTAATTGGACTTGGACATTGGACATTTTTAATTTTGGATGGTTTTATAACATTATATATGCATGTTTGAGTTTGATCATTGAATAATTTACAGTGTATTGTTGCTTGATAACACGTTGATTGATAACACGGTGTGTGAGGCATGATGTTTACACTAACCATTACTTAAATGAAGCTTCCATGGAGTGGTTTACTAGTGACTAAGGTACGCTACTTGTTTGAATTAACCGGTGGGTGATATGCATGAAATTGAATGTTCAGTTATATTTAATTGAGGCTTAATTGGTGTTAATAAATTCAGTTGGAGGTGTATGAATAAGTATGATATTTAATTGTAGCTAAATCGGGTTTAATAGCCATTAAAATACTCAAAATCGGGTTTAAAATCAAATTTTTCGCACAAAAAACTGCAATGGACTGTTGGGGGTTTGAATTCTGGTCTTTTTAAATTGGCTCTCTAGCCGGTTTAAATTACAAATTAGTCTTGTAACTTGATAAGTCTTGTTAGAGTCTTAAATGACAAGGAAACTTGATAAAATTTTAGGATTAGACTTGTAATTGATAAATTTTTTTAGAAACACACTCAATTTAATATTCGAATATAGTACTAATAGTTTGAAATTGCTACGATTTAGTCCTTAATGATAAAACTTGAATTAGACATAGAAAATAAACTCGGATTAAGTTGAAACTTTTAAGGCTTACATAAATTGACTAAAAGAGGGTTGGTAAATGTATAAATCTAAATTTAGGTTAGTTTAACCATAGGTAATAAAATGACAAAAATGCCCTTAGGTTAAATTACTTATAAAAAGTTTAAATTTGGTTCACAAATTGCTTCCGCATTGATAAATAACTAATAAATGGATAAGATTGAGGTGTTATAAGGTTGGGGTGTGTCATGGGAGCTCGTTAGCTAGAGAGTCACTTAGGTGGCTAATGTAACGCTTTGAATTTGGGCCGGTCTATCCCGGTTAGGTTTGGGGTGTCACAAACACTTATATTAGTACCTTAGCCTCCTGCCCTTGCTCTTGGTCATCGATCTCACTTGATAAAATATGAAAACATGGGGTTGAGGAATTCATGGGAAAGAAAGAGGATGACCCCACAGAAGTTGAATATTGGCTAGAGAATAGCCAAAGGGTATTTGAAGAACTACAGTGCACTAATGAAGAATAGCCAAAGGGTATTCGAAGAACTACCATCCGAATTCTAAATCCTGTTGAAAGGATTACTTGGAACTTCTTCCTTACTGAATTTAGAAAGAAATATGTTGGCCAACTATACATTGAACGAAAGAAGAAAGATTTCATAAACTTGAAGCAAAACAATATGACAGTGGTCTAGTAAGAGAAAGAGTTTGCTAGGTTGAGTAAGTATGCTTAAGAGTTCGTAGCTACCGAAGCAAAGGTGTGAAAAAAGTTCGAGAGAGGACTAAATGAACAATTTTTTTTCCCTGTTATATCTTTGAATTGCAATATTTTTTTGTTTTGTTGAAAGAACCAATATGATAGAAAAGGAGTGAATAGGCGAAAGGACATAAGTTTGGGGAAAAGATCGGCCACTAGTTTTATGCCTCCATTGTCCACGAAAAGAACCAAATACTTCAAAGGTTCCAGATATTCATCTTCGTTCATGAGGTAGAAAACAAAAAGTCAAAGGATACCATATCAACAGACCACCTTAGTTTCTAGTACTAAGGGTACGATAAGGAGACTGATGTTGCCATGTGAACATTGTGACAAGAACCATTTGGGTGAACGTTGGTTTATTTCTAGGGCTTGCTTCAAGTGCGGGTCAAAAGATCATCTGGTGTGAGACTGCCCGAAAGTAGTAGAAAATGCAGTTGATCAACTAGTGAAAAATGTCTTGGTTTAGAAAAGAGGTAGAATATTAAGGACAATCAATGGTGCAAGTAGATATCATAGGTCGGTAAGAGAAGCTACCATTAGACGCAAATCTCAGACACCACGAGCTTTTGCCATCAGAACCCAAGAAGAAGTTGATGCCCTAGATGTGATCACTGGTACCTTCTTTTTTTTTAATTTTTATGTATTTGCATTAATTGATCTTAGATTGACGCATTTGTAAATATGAACTTCATTAGTAAGAAAGAGAGAGAGCGAGAGAGTTACAAGTAGATTTTTATTGAAAATGATATCATAGTTACAAATCCTTTTGGGTAGAGTGAGAGAATAAATAAAGTGTATAAACGATGTCCTTTAGAGATCCAAAATCACTTATTTTTTACCATTCTTATGGCTCTCCCATTTCATGAATTTGATGTGATATTTGGAATGGATTGGTTGTTAAAGCATGGAGTGATAGTTGATTGCAAAAGAAAGAGAGTTTCTTTAAGGACTCGGAGGGACAAGAAGTGGTAATGATCGATGAAAAATTCACTGCTCTGTCGAATGTGGTGTCAGCAATGGAAGTATTTAAAATGGTGCAAAAGGGTGTGGTGCCTTTTTGGCTTATATTTTTTATACTAGGATTGTAAATCCTAAATTAGAAGAGATACCAATAGTATGAGATTATCCTGATGTTTTCGTGGAAGAATTACTAGGGTTGCCGCCTGATAGAGAAGTTAGAAGTGATACCTGGTATCACCCCAATATCTATTGCTCTGTACTGCATGAAACCAACCAAATTGAAGGAGCTAAAAGTACAGTTGCAAGAGTTTCTTGATAAGGGCTTCATACGTTCTACTGTATCACTTTTGGGGTGCACCAATATTATTTGTGAAGAAAAAATATGGACCATTGAGATTGTGTAATAACCCATTTTCAGTGGTGTCAGAAATAGTAATTTTGGGACCACGATTTCTATAAGTGAGTCAATATTTTATTATTTATTTAATGTTTATAGGGTTATATTGAGGTCGTATTAAATTTTCATTAAGAAAGATTTAGGTTTAAATAGTTAATTAAGTAAAAAGGACTAAATTGAAAAAGGTGCAAAAGATTATTTTTATTAGTTAAAAGGATCAAATAAATATTGAATCTTAAATTAATGGACTTAGTGAGTAATAATACCATATTTTATGTCAGTGGATGTTTATGGATAGGTTTTAGTGCAATTTTAATTTTTATTCAAGGATAATTTGGTAATTAGATAATTAATAATCATAAATCATAATAAACAAAAACCATTAAGACATTTTTTGTCATCTTTCTTCTCCCATTGTCAAATTCACCATTGAAGGGAGAACTTTCGGCCAAGCTTAATCATTTTGCATGGTATGTGTTTGATGCCCGTTTTTAGGGATTTTTTATGTTTTTGAGCTCATTTTAGCTTAATCTAGCTAACCTAGGGGTCAATTTATAAAAATGCTAAAAGTTTATGTACTTTCCATGATTGAGTTTGAATGTGTTTTGAATTTGGTTGATAGAATATAAAGCTTGGTTGAGGAATAAACTTATTTTGTTAAGTGGTTTTTGATGATTTTGTGTTTAAGGACTTATTTAAGAAATTAGTAAAATTAATTGATAATGTTGTTAAATAATGAAAGGTAGGGGTTGTATTGGACCTTAAGAATAACTAACTATCATGATGTTTCATTTATTATGATTAAATTGTGAGTTTTGGGTTTAGGGACTAAAATGCACAAAAGTTAAAATGTTAGGGGTAATTTCATAAATTTACATTAAAATTGATTATAGGTTTGAATTAGTTATTTTAATAAATTTGAAATGTTTAATTGAATGAAATTATTATTTTTATCAAGAAAAGAATCAACCAGACTTGAATTGAGGAAAATCTAAGGCGTCGGATTAGTTATCGACTTCACTTCTACAACCATGTTAGTTGAGGTAAGTTCGTATGAGAATTAAACTTATTAATTGTTGTTTTGATTGTATGTTAATTAATATTATGCTAGGTCTAATTTAAATTGATAATAATACGATGTTTGGATATTGGATGGTTTAATAGTCCGGTTTGAACCTTGTGAATACTTAGGATACAAATGACATGTCATTAGGGATTATACGGTTTCGAGTACTGGTCCTGAATGTCCTACTGATGCCTAAGGTCCTACATTTGTTAGGGATTCCTCATAGCTCTTGTGAGCAACATCGTGTAGCTAACATCTCGATCCCCAACTCGTGTGAGCATTATGGATATGGTTACAGTTACATGTAAAGGCACACTTTGTCTGTGAGCATTTCTTGAGTATCCGATGTAATTCTATTTGGTTTGATAGGTAATTAAGTTATAAAATGGAAATGTATATGTATGCATCGGTTTATGTTAATGAGCTTATGAAATGGAAAATATGGCATGTGAAATTGGATTGAAAAGGGAAGTAATTGAATATGTGATGACTTGTTTGTATATTGAAATTCATTTTATGAGATTTTCCATGTTTCATAGGTTGATATATTTTTAAGTATATCTACTAACTATGTAAAGTGTTGTGGATAGGAAAGTAAAATATCCATATGATCTAATGAGCAATGTTGAATGGTTTATCATTTTATGTTCGGTAAGTTTAAGTTTCCGTTATACGAGCTTACTAAGAATTAGTTGCTTATGTAGTTGTTTTTCTCTGGCTTGTAGGTCATTGGAAAGCTCGATCGGTTGGAATCTTTTCAGAGCTCTATCACACTATCCGTAGAACATTTTGGTAGTTTTTGGTTATTTTGACTAATGGTTATAAATGGCATGTATAATGCTTAATGTAATTGGGTTTGATGAAAATGTGGCCATTTGGTATGTTTTTGAGTTATGCCAAGCTTAAGTATGCTTTAATGGTCTTACTTGAAAGTTTGTAAATAGTGGTGTAAATAGTTGTGTTGTTGAACACTTATGCATGCTATATAACTATAGGCAAATCATGGATGAATGATATATACATATGTGCGAAACGGATTTGGTATGTTTATTTGTGCTTAATGAAAGAACTTGAGTTGTTGGTTTTATAGATTTTGGTGTATGATTTGTGGTGCCTTTTGATGGCATATTGGTTAGACTTAGGATGAATGAATTTGGCATGTTTCTAGTTTCCTTGAATGTGTTATAAACCATGTGAAATAATCTAGGTATGGTGTGTCTTGGTGTGCAATATTTGGTGCTTGATTTTTCTTGTTTTAGGGGAAACTTATAAAGCACATGGCCAGGGACATGGGTTGCCATTTGGCCGCGTGTCACACACAGTCAGCCCACACGGCTGTATGTTTCAAGTCAGTATGTAACATGGTATGTTTAAGGTAAGAAATCAAAGCCTAAGTAAAAGTTAAAACCACAAATGGCCTTATTACATAACCAAAAACCCAAAGTGAAATTTAAATAAATAAAGTCAAAAGTAGAACATCAGCAGTCGTGTGGCCACCTCTGAGTCCCTCGCAGCATCAAATCGTCTAAGGTTGGGGATTACCTGCATAGTTGAAAAGAGAGGGTGAGTTTATGAAAACTCAGTGTGTAATCCCCTATCAGTCAAACAGTAAACAATGCATGCAAGAATGATGCGGGCCCGAGCCCAATTCAATGATTCGACAATGCGGGCCCTAGCCCTATACAAGAATATGCACATGCCGGCCTTAGCCTTATATAGTAACAATGTGGGCCTAAGCCCAATACAGTATCAGAACAGTGTAATGCAATTATGCAACCCACCCAAATTCAGCTAGCACACCACCCGTACCAACCAACACACCATGTGGGGATATAAATCGACCCACCCAGCTAGCACACCGATATCACAGCAAAGCTGCCAGTAATAAAAATGCAGCATAGTTACCAGAAATAGTAAATGTGGCAAAGCCACCAGTATCAGTAATTGTGGCATAGCCACCAATAACAGTGAATGTGACATAGTCACCAGTACAATACTTCCTCCATATCAAAATCCCAACCCCATGTAGTATGTCATGTCATAAATATTACGTGTATGCAAAGTCGTACTCAATACAATCATATATGTAAATCATAAGCACATCAGTCATACGAAACATAAGGGCACAATCATCATTTTACCATACAGGGGCATTACGGCCATTTTACCCTACAGGGGCATTACGATCATTTTAACCTACAGAGGCATTACGGTCATTTTACCCTACAGGGGCATTACGGTCATTTTACCCTATAGGGGCATTACAGTCATTTTACCCTACATGGGCATTACGGTCATTTTACCCTATAGGGGCATTATGATCATTTTACCCTACAGAGGCATTACGGTCATTTTACCCTATAGGGGCATTACAGTTATTTTACTAATTTTAGGGTCTCGGTACAGATAACGACCCTTCAAAAGGTCTACAGTCGTCTCTAACGACTCAGATAACCCATATGGCCAAAATAGTGTAAATGGGCCCAAGGCCCATTACTCGGCCCAAGTGGGCCCACACGCTCGTGTGGCCCATTTAGCCCAAATTTAGCCACGACTATGCGATCACCATAGCCATTCCATTCTTTGTTACTTATCGTAAATTTTATTCGTGTGGGGCCCACGAGCCCATTTGACCTACACGACCCATCTCGGCCCAACGAGGCCCATAACAGCCCAAGCTCATAAGAACGTTCATGGAGGCCTCTAAAGTCTAACGCCCATGTTCGTGGGCTCGGTTAACCATACATACGATCACACGCTCGTGCGGCATCAAATGCCGAAGTTTCGGCTTTCGACTTTTCGGCTCTTGCCAAACTATAGTAAGGATGGTGTGTTACACACCCCTTTAGGCTTTAAGCCTATTAACAAAAATAGGGTATACTGTTACACACCTTCGTTAACAAAGATAACGGCTAATCCTTGAGCACCAAACCTACATCAATTCCATCGTACAATCAATCGTATGCCGATAGGAATACAACCAACCTTATTATTAACCCTTACTCAAATAAAAGACTTGAGCAAGATAAAGGGAATACTTACTGAACCGCAAGGTTAATTAGGGAGAAGGGACAATTGTCCTAACCCGCTAGAACAGAAGAGCAAAGCTAGCACCACTCGTCCCTAGCCATTGAATGGTAATAAAGAACAAGGTTAAACATAGGATTACCAATAGGGAGGAGAAGATTTATAAAGAATCAATACTCACCACTTGATCACAGAATATTCGCACAAGTTGAAAACCGAAGTAGAGAGGGAGAGCGCTGATATTCGGCCAAAGTAACACCACTCGAGAACCCCACAGAAAAACAGCAACCGATTTACAAAGAAGAAACCGATTTGAAAGAATTAGGAGGAAGAGTATTCGGCCAAGAAAACTGAGAAGTAGAATAGGTGAGAAGAGAGCAGTGGTTCAACCAACCAAATGAAAAGAGATTAAGGGGAAGAAGCAAAGTTTGATTTTGGCACAAAAATTAAGTGTCTAATCGACCAAGGAAGTATCGATTCAAGCTAGGGAAGGAAAAACAAAGAAAACAAGCAGAAGGAGGAGGTAATAGAAGAATTCGGCACCAAAAAGCACAAAAACCAAATGCCAAAAGAAAGACGCACAAAACCCAAACTTAAGGAACAACACTCAGCCGAAATTCTGAGTACCTCCTAAGCAAATTTGGCACAATACCATACCAACTCAAACTCCACTTTTTCCTCCTAAAATCCTCCTTTAACTCCTCCATGATTTTCTCCACAATCCACTATTTGACCATTTCAAACTTCCCTTAGTAGAGTTTTAATCAAACTCCACCTCTCTCACCACAAAGAAATAAAATGAAATATCCCTTTGCATTCCATGGGATTCAAACCCAAGCCCTCTCAGTTGCTCAACACGTCACTTGCCACCAAGCCACAAGGCTCTTTTTGTGCCACCTTCCTCCTACAATAATTTATAAAGCCTACAAGCCAAAGTCTGAGTTCACTTAAATAAATAAAATGAAAATTCTGCCTATGCCAAGACTTGAACCTCAAACCACTAGCACACTTGACACGCCCCTATCCACTAGACCAGCAGGCTTTTTATGTCATGGTCTATCCAAATTTAACTAACCTATTGGCCCAAAGCTAGGGATTTACTAATAAAACAAAATTTTTGCTAAAGCCTAGGTTTGAACCCAAGATTTCTCCAACACTTCTCAGGGTCATTAACTACTAAAGTAGACATTTAATTGTGTCATTTTCTTGCACAATTAAATACTTATGTGTAGTCTTCTAACTGCACTCCCGCTCAAACCTAATACTTCTAGGCCCAGATTTGGGGCGTTACTTGGATGTTCTAATTTGTTTAGCAATACTTCATAACCTTAATCTGGGGAAGGAAATAGGTTAGAAGTGTTACATTTATTGGTATTAGAGCTGTGGTTTAGTTAGTTTTCGGATTGAACGTAGCATGTATAGATTTTAAAAATACATGTCATTTTATAACCTGTAACAGTTGATCTACCGAAATTTGATGTAGCAGATTAAACTAGTTTTCACAATTAAAAAGCTTGAATACAAGCATTTTTGTTATGTTCTAGTCAAGTTTTCATAGTTTTATTTATATTCAATAACATATGCAAATTGAGTCTTTTATTGACCTTAGGGGCTGAATGAGGACCAAGAGTGAGCCAACATACTTTGTGAGTGTGCAAGAGACCATTAGAAGGCGCACTAAATGAATACTGGTCATTATGTCACAACACGGATGACTCGATGTAGCAACATATGGAAAAAAATGAAGAAAACTCAAGTCTGCCATCAATGTCGTGACACAGAGTGAGGGTGTCGTGACTTACCCCTAATGATGGCTACAAAGGAGCATACTGGTTGCAATATCACAACATAGGTCCTATTGTGTCACGACATCGATTCTGTGAATGAAACTAAATACAAAGCATGGGATTTTTGGTTTTCACAATCAACCTTTAATGCTCGAAAATGTCAGCTATCCTAGGGTTAAGGACGATGGCCACCTGAAGGCTATAAGTAGGCTCATTTGTCACCTGTTAAAGACATCATTCCTTTAGCTTAAAATCTTTGTGTAAAATTTGTTTAGTATTTTTCTCTCATTCTTAGGTTTTAGTTTTATTTAGTTGTTCTTGTTGATTTCAATAGATCTGAATTGTGGAATCATTCAACTCTGTGACTTGGCATTTAATCTCAATACAATCAGGATCTTTCATTTACTCTATCTTGTCGATTTAATTTGCATACTTTCTCTTTACATCAATTATATATTGTTTATGAATGCCATGAGGAACTAATCCTTCTACAGGGGATTAGCAAATGAGGTAAGATCTTTTAACTATTTTTTAAGGTTACTCAACAGATCAATTGTTTGTGAAAGGAAGAACATGAAACAAGCCCTAGGCCTGTCAATCTCAGGAAGTCATCAAGGTGGGAATTAACCCAAAATTAGTATTGTCCATCCGTGAACACCTTAACCCCAAACTAGTCTGGGATTTGAGGTTAGAAGATATAGGTCTCACTAATTTGTTATATTAGTGAAAGATCAAAAGATACTACTAGGGTAGCGACTAGTTGATTGACGAGGAAACTTGAAACGACAGTTAATGAAGATTATTAAAGCAAGCTAATCACCCATAATCAAATTTGATTTATTTTTCCTTTTTAATCTCTTGAATTTTATCTTTTTATGTTATTTTGCCTTTATTACTATTATTATAAGAACCCCAAAAATCCTTTATTTTATATTCTTCATACTATAACTAAATTAAAGTACTAATTAGATCTTTTAATGTTTAGGTCAAAATTTATCTAGCACTTGCCTCCCTTGGGTACGATCCTCGGAGTACTGACCTACTTCATTGTAAAATTATATTACAACTCGAGTCGTATACTTGTGGATACTGTCTTATCTTTCTATATTTTTATTGCAGTATTCATACTTTGAACATTAGTACGTTTGGAGGTGGTCAAGTTGTTGGCGTCGTTGCAGGGGAGGCAACCTCACTAGATTGATTTTATTTTTTGCATTAAAGAATCATTAGGAAATTTGTAGGCTATAGTTACGACTTTCAAATTTTTTTTAATTAATACTTCTAACATTTGTTTAATTTTAGAAACCCTATATACAAAAAAATTAGTCAGCACAAAGTCATGGATGACTTTTATTATATGTGGTCTAATGAAGACTTCGAAAATGACAAAGATATTTGCAAAGAAAGTGTCTACAAAGATTGGGAAATCCAGGGGAGTTAATGATTACTAATGCTCAAATTAAGTCAAATCTGAGGAGAAACTCCAGCTTGTCCCCAAGATGATAATGATTACAATGATATGCCATCAGAAAGGTACCAAGAGGTGCCAAGTCCGAAATTGCACAGAGAGGAGAATGTCATCATAGGTGCTTGTGAAGAAGGAGAAACCTTAGACTATTATCCACTTCAGTCGATAGAAAAATATTTAGATGAATAAAACAAAACTTCAAAGAGAGAAGATATGGAGTTAACAGAGGAAATGGATAGTGAATTGAAGAATCAAATAGATTAGGAACTCGTCGTCCTAGAAATCCTGGATAATACTGACAAAAATGAACTACAAGAATAGTATAATCTAGACCCACCAACTAAGACGATGGTAGTTAGGACTGAATTAATAGAAGAATGTCTATAGATTCAAAAGTTCACAGAACAAAAAGAATGAGAAACCAACAATCCAGAAGGATAAGTCTAAATTGACCATTCTTTTTGCATCCCTAGTCCTAAACCAAGCACCCCAAAAGTCTATAGATTCAGGAATTTGCTAGATGTTGAAAAGAGTGGGAAAAATATATATTGACAGAACTTACGATCATATAATAGGGTTCAATAAAATTAAACAATCGATGTGTATAAGCATCAAGCTTCAGCCATTATAGAGTATTCAAGTCTTATGAGAATCATCAAAGGGAATTATCTTCAGGTCGATGGATGAGTTTAAAAGCCCATGGAAATAGAATTTTAGTAGTGCAATGTAATATTTTTTCCCTATCCCTCCACAAATCATTTAAAATGTACTTCTGAAAAGTCATACCTAATCAATGAGAAGGATAGAAACACTTTAGACAACAAGTGTGAACCATAATCCTCAGTATTTTTTTAGGGTACAAATGTTAAACATCGATTAAAGTAGTTATGAGGGTATGTGGTTGTACAAATCACTGATAGTTATGACCTGTGAAAAGAGTTGTCAGTCATTAAATTAGGCTGAAAAGGTAAATTCAGAGAAAGAGACAACCGTAGACGAATAGAATATAATGATGGGTGTTGTACTAATACAAATAGAAACAAATTATAGAGAGTCCATCGGTGTAGAGTAACTGAGCTGACGGACAAGTCTGACAGCAAGGCCTAACATTTTTCCATCGTTTGATTATTACTTATTGTACTAACTATATACTCTGCTAACTAAGTTGCTAATGTACTATACATAGGTTAAAGACATGTTTAACAAAGCGCTTGAAGCATTAAGAAGATTGGACATTTGGGAAACATGGTCAACGTTGTGACACAGGCAATTCTATGTTGCAACATCGAGGGCAGTAATGAAGAAGTTCAAAAATAGACCAAATGTCATGACACCACTAACTTGTATTGTGACATAGAAGATAGTTTCTCAGAATTGTAAAATCTATAGGGTATGTCATGACATTGAACCCCGATGTCACAATGTAAGTAGTCTGTTACATTGCTGTAATTTTCTGCAGGGTTGACCCAACCCAATTGTGCAATCCATCAGAATGATCCTTATTTTACCTTACTTTTAACCCTTTTAAACATAAAAATACCCTTCTAACTTAATCTAACTTTATTGTAAACACTTACTCCTCTAAAACCTATCCAAAAAACATTTTCTCCTCAAAACCTAAGTTCTTAATCTCTCATTCCCAATCCTAGAAGCTACATTGAATGAAATCGACATCAACAAACACCAAGAGGAAACACAAATAAGTTCAACAAGAGTTGAGGTTCAAGTATTCTCAATCCTCTTTTACTATTCTATTGAATATCTTTATTATTTTGCTTATAGAATCTAGTAAGAATGCCTTTGCATAAGAACAAAAGAACTTTTACTCCAAAAACCCCCACGTGTTTCTGACCCTATTCGATTATATAATGTCAATGTGGAAAAATACTTCTTAGAGTCACAAGGGAGACATCTAATTTAGGAACGAGGGTTTGAACCCTCGATGGTCCACTACAAAGAAATCTGGACTTTGGCTTGTTATCATCAATGGGAGTAGTTTTGTGTTACTCCTATGAATAATGCATATATACCTGTGGTTCAGGAATTCTATGCGTCCCTTAAGGACCAAATGATTAAGTGAGGCTATAATGCAGTAATAACTGATGTCAAAGTGTGATGGGAAGGCGTTCCAATCTCCCCTAATGATATTTGTGAATTTTATAACATCCTATTTTATGAGAAATATTTTATTGATGATACGGATCCAGAGAGATTTTAAAACATTGACATGGAAGATGTAATAAAATATTTAACACAAGGCAGGGTAGTTGGGACTACAGGCTAGATATTGAGCTTCCCATGAATTTTAATCAAGCTATTATGTTTTCTATTGCTAAAATGTGGATGCAATTCATTGGCACTAGAATTGCACATGCATTAAATGTTTCTAATGTTAATGTGTTTTAAGTTGTCTTGCTATATGGTATCCTGTAGTAAAAGCAAATCTGTGTAGGGTGTTGGATCTTTCGAGAAATGAAACAATACATATAGAGCTAAAAAGTTAGACTTCTCTTCCCCCACCTTGTAACGGCCCTATGCTATTAGGCATAAGTGCCAATGAGTGAAAATGAGCAATTTATGAAACCCACGAGGAGTATCATCAAAGATACATTATATACTCAGTATGTCAAGCTTCAGCAGAAGCAAATAATTGAATGTAATCAAAGGAGGAAGAAGAAAATGGACATACTAGCATCAATCAAACAGAAATATCACTTGAAGGTTAGAAAGGGAGGTCGTAGAGACATAGACGCAAAACATGACAGAATGATTCGATGGATGTAGGAAATAGGACCAATACTTCAAGAATTTGCAAAGATGAATGTGTTACATGCTCTAAGTTTTCCCCCACATATGTTCAGGTTGACTCCGACTCATCAAGATGAGGGTGCTAATCTTGAGGAGGAAGGTGATTCTCAAGAGTACCCTAGAACAGAGAATGAGTACGAATTGACATTACAGCCATAATTTTCTACACCAAAAGGGGATGTCATACGAAGCCCAACTCACCATGAGCCTTCAACGGATGGGAGCTCCCACCAAACATATGCCAATGGAAAGGGCAAAGCTCCTATGGAGAAGAGACGCTCTCATCCCCTTGATGATTTGGATAAGGATTGAACAATTTTTTTATTTCGCATTTAAAAGATTTGTATTAATTTTTAGAGGATTTTAATTTATACTTCATAGGAGTAGGATTAATAAGTAGATTTTAGTATGTTGCATTTTGTTTAAGTTTTCTATGTAAGAACCCAACACAAAGGAGACACAAACAAATTCAAACTTTACAAGATCGAAGGAGGAAGCACCCACTAGTAGCAGTTGGAGCAGTCATGATCAATTGGGTAACTTCTTTCCTTATCTTTTAATGGGCTACACATTGAGGAATTTGTGTCAACTAAGGTGTGGGGTGTTACATAAGTTGTATTTAAATTTTAAATTTTTTCTGTAATTTTTCTTATCTTTTGGTGTGCTTGAGCTTGTAGAAATACAAGTTAATGGTTAGGAGCATGTACATAGGTTGCTTGTGTTTATGAATAAATTTGGCATGATGGTAGTTGATTTTAAACTTTGGATTATTAGACTACTAAGTTCTATATGTTACACTATAAATAGGTATTAAGTAATCAACTGTACAAAGTGATATAGAAAATACAGGGAAACAAGCATGCTAGTAAGAATGATAAATGGTTAAATTTGCATTTATTTGGTTGATTAAATTTGTACATGTTGAGATATTTAGGGATGAACTAAGGCATTGTTTGGAACACATGCAGAGCCA
Source organism: Gossypium longicalyx (assembly GCA_025698465.1). Lineage (NCBI taxonomy): Eukaryota > Viridiplantae > Streptophyta > Magnoliopsida > Malvales > Malvaceae > Gossypium > Gossypium longicalyx. The sequence goes on from CM047006.1 coordinate 33,728,732, forward strand.
ATGTAACAACCTATACCCAACCTAGTCACCGAGCCCAAATATCAAGATGCCACACCACAGTCTCATGTCATACACAATAATTAAAAGCTTATTCATAAAGAAACGTCTTCCATTTTAGTATTCGTATCGATTTTTGACTGAACATATTCTTATTTATCGATTATACTTGCTGAACATACATAAAAGGTCTTAAAATAATAATTAAACATGCATAGAGACCATTTAGTAAAATTTACAACATAAGTGATCAGTTGTTTAACATCATAGCAATAATGTGCAAGCGTACACTGTCGATGCAATTATAGTAGATAGATACGAGTCTATCGGATATTGATCCCATGAGGATGGTTGTCTATTGTTTATCAATGTCAGTGTAATAAATAGATGGGAATGAGATAAATTGTGAGTGTAGTTGTCGAAGCAATAACTTGAAAATAATAAGATAAAATATAATACTGATAAACTGGGATCCCCAACGTGAATATTAAACAGAATGCTAAGTGGTTACAAGGTATAAAATGATAGGTGATTGTCGATGCATTAAATTGCAATGTATATCTTACCAATCTTAACTTTTATATTTAATCAAAGACTTAAACATGCACATTAGCCACACCTTCCGATGATGGCAATGGAACACTATTAAGAACAAGTGGATTAAATTCCTCTAATCCCCAAGCAACTTTTGTTGTCATGCTTGTTAGCTTGAACTTTCACTACACCTTCCAGTGTTAGTGACTACAATAACACTTTTGTGCTAAAAAATTCAGACCCAAGGATTAAACAGTAGAAGCAAGATTGAATAAAATAACATTTAACCTAAAAATCATGTGTACTTTCATACTAACATGAAATAGAAAGTAATCACCAATGTTTAGAAAAGAAAAATAAAAGAAACAAGTGGAGAATACTATTCCTAGACAACTCGACTTGAATCTATCTATTCCTTCTTATGTTGCACTCAGGGCTCCTCGTTAAGAGCTAAGCTGGATCTTTTTCACGTTAGTTCACCCGTTGGAGCTTAAGCTACCATATCCGAAAGCTTCAAGGGATAAGTTGAAGAAGATGATCCAAAAAGCTTTCTCCCATTTTTTTTTTCTTTTTATGTGAATATTTATTTTTTTTACCCAAATAGCCCAGATGTCATTTCATTAGTATCAAGTTGTCTCTGTGCGTACAAGTTAGTTGTACCAGACTGGATAGCTCACACATTTTTTTTCCTATCCGGACTGTTGTCAGGTGCAACAACAATTCTGGGCGCAATCTAAAATTACTCATGCAGCGACATCAATACCAAAAATATGACAAAATTAAGGGTAAATAAGCTAAGATCCACTGAGTCATAAAATGTAAATTACTGAACTGAAAATACTAAAATATGTGCTAAAGATAACTAAAAGGGAACAAATTAACCAATAAGTAGGGAGAAAACATATGTTCTTTCTAATACTATCACACCCCCAAACTTGAGTTTTTACTTGTCCTCAAGTAAAACAGAAACTGGCAAGGCTAGACAAGAATTCACTAAGGTAAATGATCATTATAGAAACTTGAATCACCTAAAATTCCAATGAATGATTCCAATTCAGATGACAGAATATTGCATCAACAATACATAAGTATGAATGACTAAGATTGCATCTTCATCAAAACCAGTATCATGCTTCAAATCCTAAATTTTGTCTACCAATACAGCATTTATTATACAATATATGTTTTTTTTTTTGTGAATAAGGGATATCATTGAATTACAACCTTTAGCCAGATTCATTTTTCTAACGCTTGCATTGGGAGTGTCTCTTATTCATAACTATATACACATATAAATAGTTGTAAAAGGCAAATTCATTCAAGATTCAAGGAATGCTACTAGTCATCCATTACTAACACAAACTAAATCATTCATCAAAGAATTGGAGATACAACATTTAGTCAAATTTAGCCAACTCATTCATTGATAGTTCACATGATTCAAGAATTAAGCACCAAATGTAACAAAAATTTTCAACACATTTGCATTAACCACAAATAAACCTTGCATTCTTCATTAATATTAAAAAAATAAAATGTGGGTGCATTCCAATCCCCATATGCATTTCTCCAAATTTAAAGTTTGTATTGTCCCCAATGCACTAAGATTAGAATGCAATGAAAATAACAATACAACGACAATGTTCACTAACAAAATGAAAATTACAGTTACATGCAATGCATGAATACTTCAGCTAAAACTTAAAATAAACTAACTCAGTTTTCCTCGGCCATCAATGTGGTTGCATGATGTTTCTTTTTCCTCCTCTTTTTCTCCTCCTTCTTGTGTTTTTTGTCTTTGAAGGGCTTTCTCTTCTTTTCTTTGGGATTCTCACAGTCCTCAGATCGCTCTTCAGTTTTCGGTACTGCCCTGACATCATCGGTTGCTTCTTGTATAGGAAGGGTCATCTTAAGTGGTCTGGTATAGACCATTATAGCTAACAAATTGTGGTGCTTATCAATTGTTGCGTCTGTAGCTTTTGCAAGTCTAGCTCCATCTTGCTCTAGATTATCATTAGTTGCATCCACAAACTTGGATGCATTGACAATGTCCTCAGCTGATTCTTTCTCAGTAGCTTTTGTCTCAATATTTTCTTCCTCGGCCTTCTCATTCACAACTTCAACATGGACGTCCTCCTCTTCCTCAGCAACTTCCTCCTCAACAGCAAGCGCCTCTTGACCAGTAATGACATCACCCTTGACCATGCTAGCAATCCTTCGCATGCACTTCTCAACGTCTCTTGAGTCCTCTTTTTCTCAAAATTAGAGATGTGCACAATGGGAGGGGATTCCACTGATCTTTCTCGATCCCCTAGGTCATCTTCCTTGGAGGATGATTCATACTATTAGATAATCGATGGGAACACTGGAAATTCTGATAGCGGGGTCGGGATTAACTAATGTAATGTGGCTATAATATATTTTTTATAAGCACTGGTATAAGCGTAGAGAAAATTTTGTGATTTTTCCATATCCTCTATTGTAGCGACAAGCCTAATCTACTTATTTTTTATGGAATTGGCCAACTTCTCGATATCCTTCATTTTGCACAGCATTGATGTCTCTACAGTCAAGTTTGTTCCCTTGCTTTCTGCTTTGGTTTTGTTCTTCCTTGTCTTGCTGGTATCTACCTCCTCCATTATCAGCGTATCTTTACCACGAGTCATTCTTTCAATAGACACTTCATTGATCGGGCCCTTATTTTCCAAGACCTCTTCATCATCACGAGGTATGATCCTTTTCTGCTGGCACAGTAGCATTAGCAACAATGGGAAAACTAAAATTCTTGTTTGCCTTGCAGCGCAGTCAGCAATTTCCTGGTAGAGTATTGTGCCGACTCAATCTTTCTGCCCTTGACAATTAAATGTATTAGACACATTCTATCAAGGTTGACTATGGTGTTGTTAGTAAAGGATAATAGCCTGCAGTTGACAAAATGAATCTAGATTTTGTTTTGCAGTTTCAGAAAGCGAAGGTGTATTGTATAATTCTTTTGATGTGAACCCATCCACAATGCTCCTTCGACACATAAATATTTCTCCAACAAGTCCCTTTTGCCGTCTGTGATATCCTCAATAAACTTGGAGTGTTTATCGACATCCACCTTAGTTTTGTACAGCTAATTGATTTTTGTAGCATCCCATGGGATTAAATCTTATCAAATAAAGATAAACTCCAACTCATGGTCATAAAGGTTAGCGTAAAACTCACGTACCAATGAAAGAGGATAGCTTCCAAGATGCATGCAGAAAGTCTCCCAGTTCAACTTAGAGATGGTTCTAGAGACTTGTAATAGCCTGATTTAGACCCTATTCAAAACGGTGGTTTATGGACCATGAATCCGAGTCAAAAAAAATTTAAAAATTATTTTTTGTCTTTATTATGTCTGAATTAATATTCGTGAAATTTTTGTGTTTTAATTTTGTCGTTTGAGTGTCGATTTAATAAAAAGGGTTTAATCGCGTAAAATGAAAATTTGATGGTTTAATATGTAAGGGCCGAATTGGATGTGTCTTTATAATTTGAAGTATTTATGTTGCAATTAGGCCATTGAATATATGAATGGACGATAATGGTATGCATTATTAAGTTGTTATCTTAAATTATAAAGGTTAAATTTGCAAAATGTTAAATAATATATGTTAAAATAAAACATAAAATTTCAAAGCCATGCATTCTGTTCATACTTTTGACCAGAAATTGAGATAGAAAGAAAAGAAATAAGCTTAGGGATTCGGCCATTATTGAGCTTGATTAAGGTATGTAACTAGCTTGGTTTTTGATAATTTTTACGGCTTTGAGATCGTTGCAGTGTAATGTACAAAGCCCATGTTTGAATTTCTAATTTTGATGAATATTTTCAGTTATGCCATTGATGAATAATTGAGCTTTGTGATGTTAGTTGATGAATTATGAAAGATATGTTTTGGATTAATATGTTTTGTATTGGAATTTTTGAAGATTTTGAGTAATTAGGGCCAAATTGCAAAAATAATAAATTGAAGGACTAAAACATGAAATAAATGAAATGTGTGGACTTTTATGAGCATGGGTAACATTTGGCCTAAGCATTGTGTGTGCAAATTTTGCATGTTTTGTGTTTTGTGCAATTTGGACTAAATTGTAAAAAGTGTAAAATGTCAGGGGCAAAATGGTAATTTTCTAATTTATGTGTTTTTGGACTAAATTGAATGAAATTATGTTTGAATGAGTTTAATTTGAATATGTTTAGATTAAGAACTAAAGAAATCATATTTGGATCAGGGGAAAACCAAAGTTGTCGAATAATCGTCCCGTTTCCATTACTGTTGTCCGAGGTAAGTTTATAGGCAAATAGATGTTGTAAATTTCAATATATGTATATTATAAATGCTGAATTGAATTGTTATAATTGTTTGAGAATGTGCTGAAATGATATATGTTTGAGAGCAATGGTTACGACTTCGATTCGATCGAGATACGACATCCGAAAGCCCCGTATAAGCCTTAGGAATAGATAGGATATATATGTCATGACATAGGATTCAGATACGTGATGTGCGAGTAAGACCATGGCATCGATATGTGTGTGCGAGTAAGACCATGTTTAATACGTTGGCATCGATATATGATTCCGATATATGTGAACAAGTAAGACCACGTCTAGTACGTTGGCACCGATATGTGATTACATGTAAGACCATGTCTGGGACGCGATATGTGTGATTATCCGAGTATCCTATTCAATTCTGAATGGTTCAACAGGCAATGATAAGTTGTGATCGAATGTGTAATCGAGCTAACGTGATCAGGTATGTGATAGTTAATTTCCTATTTGAAATTAAGGTAAATTGGCTATTTGGTATGTGATACAAATTGTATATGATGCAAATGAATATATATGTGATCTTAGAAGTGAAAAATTAATTATTTTATTTTCAATATGTGCATTCGGCCAATTTGAATTTGAGGCATAATTATATGTTTGATAAATGTATTTGCAAGTTTGAAATTGTATATGAACATAATAGCATAATTCGATTTTTTTGTATTGAATTATAAATGTCATTGAGTTGTTATTTGCTTATAACTTACTAAGCTATGTTAGCTTACTATGTGTGTATGTTTGCCTCTATTTTATAGATTTTGAAGATTATTTATGGGCTCGGGAATCGTCAGCAAAGTCTATCACACTATCGACTATTTGGGTACTTTCTAAGTTGAACTTAATCCTATGGCATGTATAGGCTAGTTTATGTTTATGTTTGTTTTTGGGTTATGTAAATATGAGCCATGCGAAAATGGCTTAATCATTATGTTAAGTTTGGTTTTGATGGTTCGGCCATTATATATTTATATGTGAATCATGGTTGATATATTTGCTAATGGTGATGAAGTTATGTCAAAGTATATATGTATGGTATATTTGGTATGATATGAAATTGTGGTTTAATATTATTGTTGAGTGAAATGCATGATATATAAGTGGGATGTATTAGGTAAATGGCTATGATTTGAAGTATTGATATTCGGTTATGTGATGAAGTAGATATGTATTATATTTATATGTCTTTGATCATTGATTGTAAATAAGACTTTAAGTATAATGAATAGCTCGTGAAATGACAATGTTTTGATTCGGCAAACAAGGTGAATTAGCTTTCGGTTAATGTTAGATAATTGGGGTAACATGTATTTGTGATTTAAAAGTGGGTTGTTTTGGCTTATAAGATTAAATTATCATACATATATGTTTTTGTGTATTCGATTATGTATTATTTAATAATTATACATTCGTTGAGATATATTTGTAATATGTTTGACATGATATAAATTTTAGCTATATGTATATTTATGTACTTAGCCTAATATGTGATCATTGAATTAGTCTTGAATATGAACTTTGTAACTTTGCATGATAAGTAATATTAGCATGTTAAAATTCGGTTATAGTATGCTAAAGTGTTAGACAAATAGTTGTTATGTATTATGCATAAATATATATTATTGATGTGTTGATGTGAAAGGTAAAATATGTTTGACATATTGGTTTGGTTATATGAAATGTTATATGCATGTATAGTAATAGAGTATAATGGAAGTAGACATTAAATAAAGCATAAGTATTTAGCATGTTTAATATTCGGCTAAAGCTTTAGAAATTGACCATATGAATAGTAACTTATGTTTTTAATAAACAAGATGGTTTGATGCAAGTTTAGTATGTGGCTTTACTATTGTGCTTTAATTATTAAGTATATGTTATATAATGTTTTATGTGTATTAATGGAATAACAATTAGGTAAGCTTGGTTTAGTCAAAACTTATAATAAGGTTGCATGTATATTTGGTCTTGAATAATGAGTAATAAGTTGTTTAATTTATATGCTTATATTTGGTCGGTTGATAATAATTTATGGTTGAATGTTTATTGATTAAAGTGTAACCTGTAATGTTTTGGTTTGGTTAGTATACTTTTATATGTGATGAATTAAAATGATTAATTTCTATGTGTATCCATGAATGTCTGAAAGTTGTGTCTTGTTCGATAATACCTCGTAACCCCATTCTAGCGATGGATACGGGTTAGGAGTGTTACATTTAATTGGTATCAGAGCTACAGTTTAGTCGATTCTAGGACTAACGTAGCGCGTGTGAGTCTAGCTATACATTCCATATTATATACTGTGATAGTGGGATGACTCCTAACATTTGAAAATGTGCTTTCATATAGTAAATGGATCCCGATCAAGCCGTAGCTGATGATGTCGAAGGTATAGCGCCTGCTCCCGTACAAGGGACAGTACTGGTTGATCCTCGACCGACTTCGAGTAACCAAGAGGGAGAGGCTAAACAAGCCTTTCACCAAATGATGAATGACTGGTTTACTCACTATATATGGACAAATACGGCTGCACAACAACCTCCACCCCCGACTAATCCTTTTTTGATACCTTTTATACCTCAAATGATTAATCCGTTGAGATCATATAAGCCTCCTGTTGATAAAATCAGAAAACACGGGGCTGAAGAATTCAGAGCCACTGATGATGATGATGCTGAGCGAGCTAAATTCTGGCTTGATAATGCTATTCGCGTGTTTGATGAGCTATCTTGTACCCCTGATGAGTGTTTAAAATGTGTTATATCCTTGATACGAGACACCACATATCATTAATGAAATACACTAGTATCGGTGGTTTTGAAAGAACGGGTGACCTGGGAGTTCTTTTAGACTGAGTTTCGTAAGAAATACATCAGCCAGAGATTTATCGACCAGAAATGCAAAGAATTTTTGGAATTGAAATAGGGTCGCATGACTGTGATAGAATATGAACAAAAATTTGTGAGACTCAGTCGATATGCCCGAGAGTGTGTTTCGACCGAGGCTATAATGTGTAAAAGATTCAAAGACGGGTAGAACGAACACATTAAATTGCTAGTTGGCATTCTTGAAATAAAAGAGTTCGTAGTACTGGTTGAGCGAGCATGCAAAGTCGAAGAGCTCGGGAAAGAGAAAAGAAAAGCTGACTTTGAAGCTAGAGATTCACGTAAGAGATCATCGAGTAAGTCATTCCAGTCGGCATCAAAAAAATTTTGAGATGATTCTAGCCGTTCAAAGGCTACTGCAGGTTATTTTAGACATGATCGGGATAGACCATCTGTGAGTTTAAAAGCCACCTCAGTAGCTAGTGTTGGTAACATTAGATCAAATCAACCCGAGTGTAAACATTATGGTAAACGACATCTCAACAGTTGTAGATTGCATGATCGGGCCAGTTTTAAATGTGGATCAATGGATCATTTCATTCGTGAATACCCTAAGTTAGCTGAACAAAAAATAGTACAGAATGTGAGATCGGGTAATACTGCAACTCGAGGTAGACCACGTAGAAATAGGGGCAATGTGAGTAGTAGTCAGAGAGGGACTAAAGATACAACAGTTAGATCCGAGGCTCGTGCACCTGCCAGAGCCTATGCTATACGCGCACGCGAGGAGGCTTCATCCCCAGATGTTATTACTGGTATATTCACTCTCTATGATACTAGTGTAATTGCATTGATTGATCTCGGTTTGACTCATTCTTATGTGTGTGAGACCTTAGTATTCAGTAAGACTTTTTCTGTTGAGTCTACTGAGTTTTTTATTAGAGTATCGAACCCCTTGGGCTGGTGTGTTCTGGTTGATAAATTGTGTAAGAATTGTCCTTTGATGATTTGAGATTCGTGTTTTTCGGCTGATTTAATGTTGTTTCCATTTGATAAGTTCGATATAATTCTGGGTATGGGCTAGTTGACATTGCATGATGCTGTCGTAAACTGCAAAAGAAAGACTATTGATTTACGGTGTCAGAATGATGAGATTATTCGGATTGAATCTAATGATCTGAATGGTTTACCGGCAGTGATATCTTCAATGTTAGCTCAGAAATATGTGAAGAAGGGTTGTGAAACTTACTTTACGTATGTGCTTGACAGTAAAGTGACCGAAAGAAAGATCGAATCAGTATCAGTTGTGTGCAAGTATCCAGATCTGTTTCCTGAAGAATTGATGGGTTTACCACCTATCCGATAAGTAGAGTTTGGTATTGAGTTAGTGCAGGGGACGACTCTGATATTGATAGCTCCGTACAGAATGGCACCTACTGAATTAAAAGAACTGAAAGCTCAGTTGCAAGAATTGATAGACAGAGGTTTTGCACGATCGAGTTTTTCTCCCTAGGGTGCACCGGTTTTGTTTGTGAAAAAGAAAGACGAAACTATGAGCATGTGCAATGATTACCGACAGCTCAATAAAGTGACCATAAAGAATAAATATTTGTTGCCACGGACTGATGACTTGTTTGATTATTTAAAAGGGGCTATAGTTTTTTCGAAAATAGATTTGAGATCAAGCTACTATCAGTTGCGAGTTAAAGACTTCGATGTGCCAAAAACTGCTTTTCGAACGAGGTACGAACACTAAGAGTTTCTGGTTATGCCTTTCGGACTTACTAAGGCACCTGCTGTTTTCATGGATTTGATGAATCGGATCTTCAGACAGTATTTGGATCAGTTTGTGATTGTGTTCATAGATAATATTTTGATCTATTCCCGTGATGAAACCGAACATGCCGAACATCTGAGACTTGTGCTACAGACTTTGTGAGATAAATAGTTGTATGCAAAGTTCAGTAAATGTGAGTTTTGGTTACGTGAAGTCAGTTTTCTAGGACATGTTGTATCAGCATCGGGTATTCGGGTTGATCCGAGTAAGATTTTGACTATACTTGACTGGAAACATCCGAGAAATATTTCTAAAGTCCAAAGTTTTTTGGGACTTGCTGGTTACTATAGACAGTTCATGAAAGGTTTCTCTATAATTGCGACCCCGATGACGAAGCTATTATAGAAATATGTTAAGTTCGAGTGATCAGAAAAGTGCCAGAAAAGTTTTGATCAGTTGAAAGCCCTTTTGACCAAAGCTCTAGTACTAGTTCAGCCAGAATCAGGAAAATAATTTGTTATCTATAGTGATGCATCTTTAAATGGTTTGGGCTGTGCGTTAATGTAGGAAGGCAAAGTCATAGCTTATGCCTCGAGACAGTTAAAGTCGCATGAAAAGAACTATCCGATACACTATCTAGAATTGGCAGCTATTGTGTTTATATTAAAAATATGGCGTCACTATCTATTCAGTGAGAAATGTCATGTTTATTCTAATCACAAAAGTTTGAAATATTTGATGTCTCAAAAAGATCTGAATTTGAGACAGTGACGATGGTTAGAGTTGCTAAAAGATTACGATTTTGTGAGTGATTACCATCCGGGAAAGGCTAATGTTGTTACTGATGCTCTAAGTCAAAAATCCCTATTTGCTTTGCGTGCAATGAATGCACATATGGCTATGTCTGACGATGGTTCGATTATAGCTGAATTAAAACCAAGATTGTTATATATTCAACAGATTTCTGATGCTCAGAAAGTTGAAAATGATTTGTTAGTAAAGCGGGGTCAATGTGATTCGAATGTTGATTTAGAGATTCGAGTTGATGCTGAAGGTTGTCTGAGGTTCAGAAACTGAATATGTGTTTCGAGAAATCCAGAATTGATTCAAATGATTTTGAATGAAGCTCATAATAGTCGATTATCTGTTCACCCGGGTAGTACGAAAATATATAATAATCTGAAACAGCTCTATTGGTGGCATGGTATGAAACGAGACATTTCTTACTTTGCTTTGAAATGTTTAGTCTATCAGCAAGTAAAAGCCGAGCATCAGGTACCTTCTGGATTGCTTCAACCGATCATGATACCTGAGTGGAAATGGGATAGAGTCATGATGGATTTTTTATCCGGTTTGCCGTTGACACCGAGTAAGAAAGATGCAGTCTAGGTTATTGTGGATATATTGACAAAATCGGCTCATTTTGTTCCGGTTCGCACAAATTACTCGCTTGATAAGTTAGCTGAATTGTATGTTTCTCAAATTGTGAGATTACACGGAGTACCTATTTCTATTGTTTCGAATAGAGGTCCGAGGTTTACATCGGAGTTTTGAAAGAAACTACAAGATGCACTAGGTATGAAATTACATTTCAGCACTGCTTTCCGTCCACAAATAGATGGTCAGTCCGAACGAATCATTCAGACACTTGAGGATATGTTGAGGTGTTGCATTCTCGAGTTCGAAGGTACGGGGGAACGATACTTACCTCTGATTGAATTTGCGTACAATAATAGCTTCCAATCGAGTATCAAAATGGCACCTTATAAGGCTTTGTATGGTCGTAAATGTCGTACACCATTGTACTGGACGGAGCTCAGTGAAAATAAGTTACATGGGGTCGATTTGATCAAGGAGACTAAACAGAAAGTAAAAGTGATCTGCGAAAGTCTGAAAACAGCGTCAGATCATTAGAAATCATATGCAGACTTGAAACGAAAAGATATAGAGTTCCAGATCAGGGACAAAGTATTTTTGAAAGTCTCAGCATGGAAGAAAATACTCAGATTCGGTCGTAAAGGAAAATTAAGTCCGAGATTTATTTAGTCGTATGAGATTATTAAGCGTATCGGGCCGGTTGCGTATAGACTATTATTGCCACCTAAGTTAGAAAAGATCCATAATGTATTCCATGTTTTGATGCTTCGTAGATATCGATCTGATCCCTCACATGTGATTAATCCGTCAGAGATTGAGATTAAGTTTGATATGACATATGAGGAAGAATCGATTCGTATTCTGGCTCGCGAAGTTAAAGTATTGCTAAATAAGAAAATTCCATTAGTGAAAGTACTGTGGCATAGACACGGAGTTGAAGAGACAACGCGGGAGCCAGAGGATGCAATGAAAGAACATTATCTGAACCTATTCACCGGTAAGATTTTTGAGGACGAAAATCCCTAAGGGGGAGAGTTGTAACAGCCCGTTCAGACCCTATCCGGAACAGTAGTTTTGGGACCACGAATTCGAGTCAGAAAAATATTTAAAAATTAATTTCTGTGTTTATTATTTGTGAATTAATATCCGTGAAATTTTCGTGTTTTAATTTTATCGTTTGAGTGTCGATTTAATAAAAAAGGCTTAATCACGTAAAATGAAAATTTGATGGTTTAATATGTAAGGGCCGAATTGAATGTGTCTTTATAATTTGAAGTATTTATGTTGCAATTAGGCCATTGAATATATGAATGGACAGTAATGGCATGCATTATTAAGTTGTTATATTAAATTATAAAGGTTAAATTTGTAAAATGTTAAATAATATATGATATAATAAAACATAAAATTTAAAAGCCATTCATTTTGTTCAAACTTTTGACCAAAAATTGATATAGAAAGAAAAGAAATAAGCTTAGGATATTTGGCCATTGTTGAGCTTGATTAAGTATGTAACTAGCTTGGTTTTTGATAATTTTTGCATTTTTAAGATCGTTGCAGTGAAATGTACAAAGCCCATGTTTGAATTTCTAATTTTGATGAATATTTTGAGTTATGCCATTGATGAATAATTGAGCTATGTAATGTTAGTTGATGAATTATGAAAGATATGTTTTAGATTAATATGTTTTGTATTAGAATTTTTGATGATTTTGAGCAATTAGGGCCAAATTGCAAAAATAATTAAATTGCAAAAATAATAAATTGAGGACTAAAACATGAAATAAATGAAATGTATGGACTTGTATGAGCATGGGTAACATTCAGCCTAAGCATGGTGTGTGAAAATTTTGCATGTTTTGTGTTTTGTGCAATTTGGACTAAATTGTAAAAAGTGTAAAATGTCAGGGGCAAAATGGTAATTTTCCAATTTATGTGTTTTTGGACTAAATTGAATCAAATTATGTTTGAATGAGTTTAATTTGAATATGTTTAGATTAAGAACTAAAGAAATCATATTTGGATCAGGGGAAAACCAAAGTTGTCGAATAATCGTCCCGTTTCCATTACTGTTGTCCGAGGTAAGTTTATAGGCAAATAGATGTTGTAAATTTCAATATATGTATATTATAAATGCTGAATTGAATTGTTAGAATTGTTTGAGAATGTGCTGAAATGATATATGTTTGAGAGCAATGGTTACGAGTTCGATTCGATCGAGATACGACATCCGAAAGCCCCGTATAAGCCTTAGGAACAGATAGGATATATATGTCATGACATAGGATTCCGATATGTGATGTGAGAGTAAGACCATGGCATCGATATATGTGTGCAAGTAAGACCATATTTAATACGTTGGCATCAATATGTGATTCCGATATATGTGTGCGTGTAAGACCAAGTCTAGTACGTTGGCATCGATATGTGATTACATGTAAGACCACGTCTAGGACGTTGGCATTGTACGATATGTGTGATTATCCAAGTATCCTATTCAATTCTGAATGGTTCAATGGGCAATGATAAGTTGTGATCGAATGAGTAATCGAGCTAAAGTGATCAGGTATGTGATAGTTAATTTCCTATTTGAAATTAAGGTAAGTTGGCTATTTGGTATGTGATACAAATTGTATATGATGCAAATGAATATATATGTGATCTTAGAAGTGAAAATTTAATTATTTTATTTTCTATATGTGCATTTGGCCAATTTGAATTTGAGGCATAGTTATATGTTTGATAAATGTAATTGCAAGTTTGAAATTGTATATGAACATAGTAGCATAATTCGATTTTGTTGTATTGAATTATAAATGTCATTGAGTTGTTATTTGCTTATAACTTACTAAGTTATGTTAGCTTACTGTGTGTGTATGTTTTCCTCTGTTTTATAGATTTTGGAGATTAGTTACGGGCTCGGGGATCGTCAGTAAAGTCTATGACACTATTGACTATTTTCGGTACTTTATAAGTTGAACTTAAACCTATGGCATGTATAGGCTAGTTTATGTTTATGTTTATGTTTGTTTCTGGGTTATGTAAATATGAGTCATGCGAAAATGGCTTAATCATTATGTTAAGTTTGGTTTTGATGGTTTGGCCATTATATATTTATATGTGAATCATGGTTGATATATTTGCTAATGGTGATGAAGTTATGTCAAATTATATGTGTATGGTATATTTGGTATGATGTGAAATTGTGGTTTAATATTATTGTTGAGTGAAATGCATGATATATAAGTGGGATGTATTAGGTAAATGGATATGATTTGAAGTATTGATATTCGGTCATGTAATGAAGTAGATATGTATAATATTTATATGTCTTTGATCATTGGTTGTAAATGAGACTTTAAGTATAATGAATAGCTCGTGAAATGACCATGTTTTGATTCGGCAAACAAGGTGAATTAGCTTTCGGTTAATGTTAGATAATTGGGGTAACATGTATTTGTGATTTAAAAGTGGGTTGTTTTGGCTTATAAGATTAAATCATTATACATATATGTTTTTGTGTATTCGGTTATGTATTGATTTAATAATTATACATTAGTTGAGATATATTTGTAATATGTTTGACATGATATAAATTTTGGCTATATGTATATTTATTTACTTAGCCTAATATGTGATCATTGAATTAGTCTTGAATATGACCTTTGTAACTTTGCATGATAAGTAATATTAGCATGTTAAAATTCGGTTATAGTATGCTAAAGTGTTAGACAAATAGTTGCTATGTATTATGCATAAATATATATTATTAATGTGTTGGTGTGAAATGTAAAATATGTTTGACATATTGGTTTGGTTATATGAAATGTTATATGCGTGTATAGTAATAAAGTATAATGGAAGTAGAAATGAAATAAAGCATAAGTATTTAGCATGTTTAATATTCGGCTAAACTTTAGAAATTGACCATATGAATAGTAACTTACGTTTTTAATAAACAAGATGGTTTGATGCAAGTTTAGTATGTGGCTTTGCTATTGTGCTTTAATTATTGAGTATATGCTGTATAACTTTTTATGTGTATTAATGGAATAGCAATTAGGTAAGCTTGGTTTAGTCAAAACTTATAATAAGGTTGCATGTATATTTGGTCTTGAATAATGAGTAATAAGTTGTTTAATTTATATGCTTATATTTGGTCGGTTGATAATAATTTATGGTTGAATGTTTATTGATTAAAATGTAACCTATAATGTTTTGGTTTGGTTAGTATACTTTTATATGTGATGAATTAAAATTATTAATTTCTATGTGTATCCATGAATGTCCGGAAGTTGTGTCTTGTTCGGTAATACCTCGTAACCCCATTTCGGATACGGATACGGGTTAAGGGTGTTACAAGACTTGTTTACCTAAGTCTTGTTGTTGTGAAAAGAGAATGCCTTGTTCTGGATGGAAGTTTCACTTTAAGATGTTGTTTTGAAATAGGTCTGTAACACCCCAAACCCGGCCTGGATGTTTTGGCCGGATCTAGCGATGTTACATTGAAGTGTTTTTCGTAACGTGTGGTGTCGTTGAAAACCCAATTTCTTTTTAATCCCTTGTGTGATATTAAAGCTGATTTTAAGATGTTTGTTTATTTTCAAAATGTGAGTCGTTTGTTAAAAAGTTAATCATATTAAAACGTATTTATTATATTTTTATTTTAAAATGTTATTTCTTGCGGAAGTTTTTAAAACAGGTTACGTGTTCGCGGTATCTTTGGAAAATATTTATCTTTTTGAAAACCCGCGCCTTTTCCTACTGCTAACAGTTATAAATCAAAACAATTAAAAATCCCAAAATAAAAATCTAAAGAGGCCTTATTACAATAAAAATACCCAACTAATAATAAAAATCAAATGCGAAAATAAAAATAGTTGTGTGGCCGCCTTTGAGTCTCTCGCAGCACCGATTCGCCTAAGCTTGGGGATTACCTTTACCGATAAGTAGAAGGGTGAGTTTACAAAAACTCAGTGTGTAATCCCATGTCAAACAACCATACAGTGCAAATACAGTCTAGGCCTAAGCCCATTTCAATAATGGTTCAGTTTGAGTTAGGGCCATAGCCCATTACAGTATCAGTATCAGTTTGGGCGCCTAAGCCCATCTCAATGACAGTAACAGTACAGATATGCAATCAGGAAATCCTACCCAACCAGCCTCTACACTCCATCTTCATCCAACCCTACACTCCATGTGGGGATATAATCAACTCACTCATCCCTACACTCTAAGTAGTACCGGTTGTGGCACTAAACAGTATTTGCAGCAAAGCTGCCAGTACAGTACACTTCCTCCAAATAATAAGACCCAACCTCATGTAACACATCATGCACCATGTCATGTCATGTCATAATATCATACATGTACTCAATACGTCTAAAATGGCATGCTTAACACTATAATACATCACATAGGGGCATAATAGTCATATTACCTCATTAGGGTATTGTAACACCCCTCGCCCGTATCCGACGTCGAGACAGGGTTCGAGATGCTACCGGACTTAACTCAAGCACTTCATACTAAACCGGCCATGAAATTTTGTTCGAATTTAAAACTTTTCATTTCACATGCATACTGTCCCTTAAACGGACTTACGAGACCCAAAACATACATTTGGAATGGTTCAGAACCAAACCGAGAACTTAAGAAAAAAGTGGAAAATTCATGCTTTAAGGCTCTACATGCCCGTGTGGGTGTAGGGCACATGCCCGTGTGATCATTTTGACATGGCCGTGTTGGTTGCCCGTGTGCACCACATGACCTAGTGTTCATTGGGACACACCCATGTCCCTCACCCGTGTAACTCTCTACCCATTTGATCAAGAACAAAAGAAGACACACGGCCAAGGCACACATCCGTGTGCTAGGTTGTGTCCACCCCACAGTTGAGACACACGGCCGTGTCTCTACCCGTGTGTTTACTACCATGCAAAACTGACTTGAATTTCCAAGGTGCAGGGGACACACGACTGGGTGACACGCCCATGAGGGCAGACCGTGTGTCACACACGGCCTAGACACACGCCCGTACGTCTACCCGTGTGGACAAATACAAAGCTATTTTCCAAGCCATTTTGTCACCCTCACAAAATACGCACACAAACTTATACAATAGCATACAACAAGGCATACATGGGCACTTAAACGTCCATAAACATGTTATGATCATGTCAATTTTTAATGCAATAGATATCATAGATTTTATTCACATCTTTACCACATTCATGCCATAAACATTATAAACTCATCACATAAGACCATAGCACATGCATGCATATATAAATAGGTTTACAACCTCAATATTTAATGTAAGCCATTACATTTGGCTAAAACATAATATCACATGCTCAAACATTTAAACCCTATACATGTCATAGACTCAAAGTACTTGAAATCACTTACACCAATAGCGATAATTTGACAGTGTGATAATATCTCCGACGAACTCCAACCTGAGCTAACCTGGCAACACTAGAGAACATGGGAAAGGAAGGGGGTAAGCTTTACGCTTAGTAAGTTCATATGAAAACAATAAGCAACTCATTAACATGTCTTTATCAATGTTCCCAACATATTCTCAAGTTCATGATAAGCTGTCTTCTTGTACAGTAGTCCATAAAATGTTTATATCTAGAGCTACGAAACTCCAAATAAAGTTTTGTTAATTTTAATTGAAACTATACTCATGTACCTTTCAACCATACAATTTCCAGAGTTTTTGGTTTAGCTAAATCGTACATTTTATTCCTAAAATTTACCCCTAATTCACTGTCTGACAGTTCCGACCCTTCTGCACTAAAGTTCAATTATCTCATAGCACAGGACTCTAATAAT
Organism: Gossypium longicalyx; assembly: GCA_025698465.1. Classification (NCBI taxonomy): domain Eukaryota; kingdom Viridiplantae; phylum Streptophyta; class Magnoliopsida; order Malvales; family Malvaceae; genus Gossypium; species Gossypium longicalyx. Next base: position 33,746,448 of record CM047006.1, read on the forward strand.
GTTCTCCTCCAATTATATTGAAAATAGACTCATTAAGGATTCCAAACATATAAATTATAACTCATAACTATTTTTACACAATTTATAATGATTTTCTCAAATTAGAACAGGGGATTTCGAAGTCATTCTGACTCTGTCTCACACAACTTCAACTATCTCATTATAGGAAATTCTTTTGCTTACATGATTTCTTTTATAAGAAACTAGACTCAATAAGATTTAATTCTATATTTTATTCATCCTCTAACTCGTTTTCCACTATTATTAGTGTATTTTCAAAGTTACACTACTGCAGTAGCCCAAAACTGTCCAGGCTAATTTACTCATTCACAATTATTGTTCACTAAATTAATACAACATCATTTCATCTATCATGGTAAGAACGCATAGCTATTCATCATAAGCATGGACCCATAATCTCAATGTCATCAAGTATCAAAGACTTATTCTAAATCATGCCATTTTCATAGTATTCACCAAATACTATATACATCATAGATTATCACATATCAAGGTATTACTCATAAGTTTAGTGTACATACCTATACCAACTCGTAATAGAGTATATAATCATACCTTCTTTGACATGCTCTCCTTAGAGCTTTCATCACATCATCCATTACATTACCCGTTGAACACTCAGGATGCTAAAGGATGTTCGGAATTATCATACACCAAATAGAATACTAAAGCCATGTCCCATACATGGTCTTACATAGATCCACATATCATTGCCATATCCCGGATATGGTCTTATACAAGGTCTCATGTCAGTGTCGATGCCATGTCCCGATCATGGTCTTATACTAGCATACATATCATCACATTTTCATTGAATCGTCACAAGTCAATTCCAATAAAGGCATATATCCATATTTCGTGCAATATCAAGTATTAAGCACATGATAATGAAGTTGATAAATTACTTTCATACCAACTTACTCGTTTCAAAGAAACATCATATTCCATCAATCTTCCAATATATTAAATCATATAAAATATGCAATATTAATAAGGAATGTAATTCAAACATAACTTTGCATTATTATTATCATACGAACTTACCTCGACACCAAATTGGTAAAAGAGGCCTAAACATCAATTTCTCGTTTTTCCTCGTTCTAAGCCTGAATCTCATTTTTCATCATCTATGACATCACATTTAACTTATTAAAATAATATACTAATCAAATTAGTCCAATGACACATTTTAGTAAAATTTTCGATTTTGCCCCTATATTTTGCCAAAATTACCAAATTGCCCCTAGGCTTGTAAAATGATTTTTATCACATTTTCTTACTCATTAAGCCTATACAAACCATTTTCATAACTATAGCAACTCATAATTTCAACTATTTCACACATTTACAACTTGTTTTACAACTTTGCAAAATACCCCATTTTAGGTGTTTTCATGCAAACTTCTTTCATAAAGGTTGTTTATAACACTACAAAGACTCATATTCTTCCATAAAAACTCAGAAAACAACACATATGCTTTCATGGCAAAACCCTATACTCTTAATCATTTTGCAAAATAATCCTCTCATTTGAAAGCTCATGCTTTGGGGGTTCCAAAAATGTAAAAATCATCAAGAAAGACATCAAAAATCACTTACTAGCATGGGAGTTCCTTTGCTGAAATTTTCCAGCTTCTAAACCCTTTCTTTGCTGCTATTTTTGGTGGAGAGAAGATAAAGAAAAGTTGAGATCTTTCTTTTCTTTATTTTATTCTATTTTTAGCCAATTTAGTCACCTAAAAGCCACAAATTTTGGCTTTTTGACCATTTTGTCTCCCTTGGATGGCCATCACACTTTCAATGGCCTAATTTTACTTTAAAGACCCCAAATTTAAGATACAAAGCAATTTAACACCTTTAGGCATCAAAACACAACTTTTACCTTTTACGCGATTTAGTCCTTTTTCGAAATTGGACTAGAAATCGCTAAAATTAATATACCAAAATTAACTTGCACTTATAAAATCACATTACAACATATACAATAACATCAAAATAATTTTCTCTGGCCTCAGAATAGTGGTTCCGAATCCACTGTTCTGACTAGGCCTAAAATCGGGCTGTTACAGGTATAACAGTCATTGTATCAATTAGGGGATCTAAGTAAACTTACTGACCCAACAGTAGGTCCACAGTCGTCTCGGGTGACCCGTGCAACCATAACGGTCAAATAGTGAAAATGGGCCCACAGCCCATATTGCGACCCATGTGGGCCTACACGCCCGTGTTGCCCACACAGCCCATAATGGCCTTGTTCGTGAGTATTACATAGCCTGGCCCAATAATTCTCACACGTCCGTGTGGTTTACCCGTGTGGGGCCCACACGGCCCGTTTAGACCCAATATGGTCCAATACGACCTCAGCCCATGAAATCGCTCATGGCCAGTCTCAACGATCATACGCCTATGTTTGGTCATACGAACTACCACACAAGTGAGTGCACGCCCGTGTAGTGTCGTCGTTCACTTATTCCAGCTTTTGCCGATTTATGATTAGGGGGAGTGTTTTTACACACCTGATGTGATTTGAAGTTATCCGCGCTCCGAATACTCTTATACCTAAATTCAATCAAAATGACATTTAATCAGTTACTTAACTCATATTTCAAATGGAACCTAACGGAGATCCAAATCGATCATAATCTCCTTACCGAAAATCAATCGTAATCGCACCCTTGGTTCTTAGGAGACGTACCAATCAACCTCGATCACCACTAACACGAAAGTCACAACCTTTTTATTAAACCTATACTTGGATTATAATACATTCTCGACTGAACCACACTTACCGCTCAACACCTACTTTCATATAGTAACCTATGATTCGTTACAACAAACCATAAACCACTTACCAACAATGACAGAATAGATTGTAGTTTGGTGATGTAGCGTACAAAGAACCGAGAAGGAGGATTGATCTGAAAAAGTAAACAGAGGGGTAATGGCAAGAAGAGGAAAAGAAAAGAGATGGTGCTCAGAAAAATGAAAAACCAAAAGGGGAAAGAAGTAAAGCAGAGACTTACCTACCAATTTTCGGCCAAAGAAATGTGCAAGAAGGTGCACAACCTGCTAGAGGAAAAGATAAAGAAAAAGAGAAGGGAAAATCGACAGGAAACAATGAGAAGAGGGATTTGTCCAAAAACTGAAAGACAAGAAAGGGGAGAGAAGAAATATTCGGCCAAAGTACAAAGGGAAAGGGTGACTGTTAAGAACCGGTTGAGAGAGAGGGAAGAGGGAGTATTAGGCCAAGGCAAAAGAAAACAGAGAGCACGACTGCTAGAGGAGGGCCAATCAATCGGCAAGTGAACTCGAGGGAAGTGTAGACTCGGAATAAAAAACAAAAAGGAAAACGAGAAGATACTCGAAAAACCTATAGCAATATTCGGCTTCAAAACTAAGAAGTGAAAAGAACCAAAAAAAAATTGACAGCAACCAAAATGGAGAGAAAAAAAATGACAACTAAGGTCGAATTCTTGAATGACTAGAATACCAATTCGGTAATAACTCTCCCACAACTTCAAATTCCCATAATTTCCTCCCCAAATCTCTCCATGCCGTCCACTCCTCCCTCAACCACTTAATTTAAATTATACTCAAACACTTTAGTGTTTCGGTCAAACCACAACACTCCCACAGCATCAACAGCAAAATAAAACACTCCCTTGCGCATAGCAGGACTCGAACTCCAAACCTCAAGTTACAGTAACACGCCACCTATCCCCTAAACCAGCAAGCCCATTTTGACATAAAATATCCGCATTTATTTAAGAACCTACTGACTAGAGACATGATCTATTCATATAAAACAAAAAACTTTGCACAAGCCAAGGCTTGAACCTAAGACTTCTCAGACTCTCCCCAAGACACTTAACCACTGAAGTAGACATGCATTTGTGTAGCCCAATCATACGAAAATAATTATTCAAGGTTTTCTTAAGGCGTTACAACTTTACCCCCCTAAAAGAAATTTTCAACCTCAAAATTTTACCTGGTCAGAACAGATGAGGGTATTGTTGTCGCATCACTTCTTTAGGTTCCTACGTGGCCTCCTTAGAGCTGTGGTTACGCCAAATAACCTTAACTGGTGGAATAGACTTCTTCGTTAAAACCTTTATAACGTGTTCTAATATCTGAACCGGCTCTTCCTCAAAAGTCAGATCTGGCTTAAGCTTAACCTCCTTAACCAAAATGACATACGTGGGATCAGAACGGTAGTGCCTCAGTTTAGAGACGTGAAACACATCATGAATCCAGTCTAACTCTAGAGGTAACTTTAGCTGATAGGCAACCGGTCCCACACGTTTCAGTATGTGGTAAGGCCCAATGAACCTAGGGCTCAACTTGCCCTTCCGTCCAAACCTCAGTACCTTCTTCCATGGCGAGACCTTAAGAAAAACAAAGTCCCCTATAGAATACTCAATCTCCTTATGCTTCAGATCCGTATACGGCTTCTGTCTATCTGACGCTGCCTTCAGTCAATCTCGGATTAGTCTAACTTTATCCTCAGTATCAGAAACTAATTCAGGGCCCAGAACACGCCGCTCACCCAACTCAGTCCAACATGAGGGTGTGCGACACCTACAACCATATAATGCCTCGTAAGGTGTCATTTGTATGTTAGATTGATAACTATTGTTATAAGCAAACTCTGCTAGCAGCAAGTAATCCTCACAACTACCTTAGAAATCAATCACACAACTCCTTAACATATCCTCCAGTATCTGTATCACCTTCTCCGACTGACCATCTGTCTAAGGATGGAATGCAGTACTGAAGTCCAACCTTGTACCCAGAACTTCATGCAGCTTCTTCTAGAACCAAGACGTGAAGCGAGGATCCCTATCAGATATTATGGAAACCGGTACCCCATGCAGTCTCACTATCTCAGACACATACAGTTTAGCAGCTTCTACAAAGAGTAATCAGTAGGAACTGGTATGAAATGGACAGATTTGGTCAACCGGTCCACGATGACCCATACTGAATCCTTCTTAGTAGGCGTTAGGGGCAGCCCACTAATGAAGTCCATAGTCACTCTCTCCCACTTCCAAAGTGGAATTTTAACTGGCTGAAGCAACCCTAAAGGTAACTGATGCTCAGCCTTAACCTGTTGGCAAGTTAGACATTTACCCACGAAGTCGATAACTTCACGCTTAAGACCCGGCCACCACGAAGGTCTCGGTACATCTTATTTCCACCAGGATGCATAGCATAAGGGCTACTATGCGCCTCCTGTAGTATAGACTACCTCAAATCAGTATCCTTTGGTACACAGATTCTTCCATAGAAATAGAGCACCCCTTCACTATTCAGTCCAAAATCCACAGTATCCCCACTCTCAACTTGTTGGAAACGAAAACCCAGTGACTCATTCTCCAACTGTTTACCCTTAATCTGCTGAATCTACGTCAGTTTCACTTGGAGCTCAACCAACAAACTACCATCATCAAATAAACTGAGGCGAGCAAACATCGCCCTCAGATCAGTCATAACTCTACGACTCGTGCGTCCGCCACCACGTTGGCCTTCCCAAGATGGTATTCGATCGTACAGTCATAGTCTTTAAGCAGCTCAATCCATCTACGCTGCCTAAGATTTAGCTGCCTAAGATAATTGACCCAAAAATCATACTTTGGCAAATTTACAATTTTGCCCCTAAACTTTCACTTATTTGCAAATTAGTCCCTAGGCTCGAAAAATAAAATTCATTCAATTTTATCCCAACCCAAGCCTAGCTGAATATTTATCTTACTTACAGCAGCCCACATATTTCACATATTCACGCTTTTATCACACAATTTAACACATTTCTCAACTTAGTCCTTAATCGACACTTTTATCAAAAATCACTTTACAAATGTTGTTTATCTAACAACAATGATGCATTTTCTATCATCAATTATCAAAATACACATTTTATCAACAACGAAAAAATTCACAAACTTTAACAGTTTTGAAAACGAAGGTACGGGATAGCTAAATTGAGTTACCACGACTCCGAAAACATAAAAATAATTAAAAACAGGACAAAAACCGTACCTAGATGAGCCATAGAAGCCTGGCCAAATATCATGCTCATCCATGGCTGCCCATTTTTCTTCATTTCGATGGAAGAAAGAAACATAAAGATGATAACTTTTTGCATTTTTGTCTTATTATACCTTTTTAACTTAATTACCAATTTACCCTTTTAATTTCTAATTAATTTCAATAATACCAAACAAATATCTTCCACTAATTTATTAATGGGCTAATTTCCACATAAGGGCTTCCACTAAAAATTCTATAGCTATTTAATACCTTTAGCTATTAGAATGCAACTTTCGCACTTTACGCGATTTAGTCCCTAAAGCCAAATTAAACACTTCTCACATATAATTTCTTCATGAAAATATTACACAATCATATAAACATATCATAGACCTTATAATAATTATAAAATAATTATTTCTAATTCGGATTTGTGGCCTCAAAACTACTGTTTCAACTAGGCCTTAATTCGGGATGTTACACAATCCATGTCAAGCATTAAACTCATCGAACGACAATAGAATCAAATCAATCAGAAATTTTCAATCCTAAATTTTGGGTAGGCAACTTTTACAAACTTTATCAACTAACACAAACTGACCTATCGATTTAGATACTTTGACCACAAATTTAGTTGACTCTATAGGTATTTTTCTTATTCGTTACTAATGCAGTGCATATATACGAGTGTGTTGACCCTGGGTCAATCAAAGTATAAATAGTAAAATTAAAAAGAGAAGATGTACCAGCAATCACATCAAGTGTTGAAGCATCTTCCTAAGCTCGAACCGCATAAGCCCTAGTTGGCGCTCATGCCTCAGAACAAACTACGATGTCCTTCGTACCACTTTGACGAACTCTTACATTTCCACTATTCTTCGGTGGCCTACCATTAGAAGGTGCATTCCCTGATCAAAAAGTTTGAGCTTTATCACTATCAGATCTATTGGGGCAGTCTTAGAGAAAATGATCAAATGAACCCTATTTAAAACATGATCCTTCCTTCACCCGGCACTCTTCGAAATGTTTCTTACCCAAATGTTGGCAATCTGGCTTATTTACATTACAGACACTACAACACTAGTTGTTAGGGTAGTCTGAGGTCTCGAGCTAGCTTGCTTCCCTCGATCTTTCCCAGAAAATTCAAATGAAATAGACGTACGACTGTGAAATTCTTTTATCTTCTTTGAAGGAGAGGATAATGATTTTCCCAGTTGTCTTTTACTCGAATCCTGAACTTTCAAATCGTCATTTTTCTTTGATTTGCTTAGATCTTCCACATTTTGTGCTCTATCTACTAACACAACAAATTCTTTCAACTCCAATATCCTGACAAGCAATTGGATGTCTTCATTCAAGCCCTATTCGAATCAAGTACACATAACCACTTCTGATGGGATGCATTCCCTAACATACTTGCTAAGCTAAAGAAACTCTCTCTCATATTCAGCTACAATTCTATGACCTTGCTTCAGTTCAAGGAACTCTTTCCACTTTTTATCGAGATATCACTGACTAACATATTTTTTCTGAACTCAGTTTGGAAAAATTCCAAACTCAAACGATCTTTCGGTACAACCATTGTCAATGTATTCCACCATTGGTATGCTTTGCCTTTCAATAATGAAATCGCACACTTTAAACATTCATTAGAATAATATGACAATTCATCAAACACTCTCACAGTGTTTTCTAACCAGAATTTAGCTTTTTCATATCATCCTCGACTTTATCACAGAATTCTTCAGCCCCTAACTTGTGAATTCTATCAATAAGAGGCATGTTTACACATACCTGTTCCAATCCTTGAGGAATAGAAGCATTCAGCTGTGGTACAAGATGGGCGGATGTCGTTGAGCCTTCAGATTAGTTTGCATAAAGTCAGTAAACCACTCTGACATCATATGGAAGAAAGCTTCACGTGCCTCACTTCCACTGCCCCTAGAAATGGGCTCACTATGAACTATCCCCTATATCGAGGCTAGAATATTACTCTCAGGTTCATTTGAATTAGCTCAGTTGGGTTCAGATGTCATCTATTATCTATATAAATAAAAAAATCAATTTAAGTCAGGAGACATCACACTATCATAGGTTATAAAATGGCATGTATTCCTAAACTCTATACATACGACGTTCAGTCTGAGAAACGACTAAACCGTAGCTCTGGTACCACTAAATGTAACACCCATAACCCGTCTGAATCACCGAATTAGAGTTACAGAGTATTACAGTACAATTTTGAACACTTATCATCATATAGAATAATTAATCAATTTAAAATATTAAAATTCAATTCCAATATTCATTCATAGCATAATTACATTTACGGGCCTTAAACCAATCCTATGAGGCCTTAAAAATAGTTTGGGAATAATCAATGACTAATTTGAAACAAAATATGAAATTTTAAGAAACTTTGTAAATTTTGAAAATATGGGTCACACAGCAATATGGTCAGGCCGTGTGAATAAGCCTAGGCCATTTGACTCAAAAACATGGCCGTGTTGCTACCCTTGTACAAATCGAAGTATGGGACACACGACCATGTCCCAGCCCGTGTGCCAAACTGTTTGTATGTTTGAAGTAAGGTTTAACGGCTGTGTTGAAAAACTGTGTAACTCTTTGTGATCTTGTGTACCAACCTGCACCTAAAATTTAAAATGACATACAGTCATGTGGTGTGACTGTGTGTGGCACACGACCGTGTGACAGCCCATGTCTCAGGCCATGCATCAAAAATGCCTTTTAAAACAAGCTAAAACAAAGCCCTTTTCTTAGACGCCAAGCCAAATCAAAATTGCCCATTTTCAAGCCTTCAAAACCCATTCAAACAAGTCATACACCTGCCAAAACATTCAACCTAAGTGCCTAAACAATGTGTCCTCATTGACACCACAATTCATTTTCCAAATTAAGCCAAATCAAACACCTATCACACACCAAGCTAACTTGCATTTCAACTCACATTGTACAAATATAGTCACATACCTAACTTACCATTCATTCATACCATTCATGTCTAATTCCAACAATCACACAACTTCATCTCAAGGTAACACCTAAAATATGTAATTACACTATTCAAATATTTCGTTTCATCAAATCCTTTAAACAACATTTATATTTATTATCATAAGGCATCAACCAAAAGACCAAAAACATTTGCAATCACAACATTAACCAAAGTATCAAGCATAAGTACATACTTACAAGGTATCACCAAGTCAAGTTCCAAACATAAACAACATAAACAAGGTAACCAAAAGATCCTAATACATGCCATTCATAACCAACATCAAAATGACCCAAAACATCTACCAAGGTGAGATATGGATAGTGTGTATGCTCTGACTTGAACTCTCGAACAACTAGGCTTTTCGTGATCTACAAGAAAAAACACAAACAATATAAGCACATAAAGCTTAGTAAGTGCGAACAAATGTAAACATAACTTACCGAGTAAAATTGCTTTACATAAAACATACATTATCACAAATATCACTTACGTACTCATTAATTCCTATTCACATGGAAAACCTTAGATCATTAATATAACAACCATTCAATTTGTGATCCTTTTCAATTATTTCATTTTTCAGAGAATGTCATGGTATCTTTCAACTAAGGTCTTACACAATCCCGAAGTGGTGTCATAGTATCTTTCAACTATGGTTTTGATTCAATCACATTTAATGTCATAATATCTTTTCAACTCGTAGTATCTCTCAACTAAGGTCTTATCCTTTTCGGTTTAATGCCATAGTATCTTTCAACTATGGTCTTTCTCATTTTGGTATAATGCCATGATATCTTTCAACCATGGTCTTTCTCGTTTTCTCAAGTCAACGAATCCGATCACCAAATTTCTAAATGTATATCAAATTATAACTAGCAACCAAATAAATTACTTTAACTAAATTACAAACTTACCTAGACAAAAACGATCGTAGGAACAAGACCGACAACTATTCTATTACTTTAGCTTTCCCACGATTCAAGTCCGTTTGGTTTGTTTCTTGATCATGAAACGTGAAATGAAGCTTGACTGAAACCTAGCTTAAGCATCCATGGTAGAATCGGTTTTGACCAAATGAAGAAGATGATGATAGCCATTCATCTTTTGTTTATGTTTTTAATTATTAAATTACTTTTTTAACCTTTAAAATTAATTTTAATTACATGAATCATATCACTTAACCATCCACTAACAATTCATATGGTATAATTATCATTTAATTTCACCTATTTATCTATCCATAGCCATTTAACATATTCAACTAATAAAAGCTAACTTTTTTAATTTTTACGATTTAGTCTTTTTTTACTAAATTAACTTATTAAACATTTAAATTTCTTAACCAAAATTTAATACGACCCTATATCAACTCTATAAACATTAAAAAATAATAAAATACTAACTTACTTGTCAGAATCGTGGTCCCAAAACTACTGTTCCTAACACCACTAAAAACAGGCTGTTACACTAATATGCCATCTATCAAGTCCAATTGGGAATATGTCTTGTCTTGGGCATCAAAGCGGATGACTCCTAAAAGATAGAAACATAGATGTGACTGAATAGAGTGATAGTGCATCAGACTGGACCCAAGAAGAGTAAATCCTGAATCCATTTATGGATTTATTCACTTGTGACGTTCATGGTGTGACATACCTAAATCCTGAATGGATGACGGACTATGTATTTGCGACTCGTATACTTCGATGTAAATAAAAGCCTGAATTCAAATAGAAAAGGAACAGAAAGCCAGTGCGTTGGGTATACTACTTCTGTAGTATGTAGTGTCATTCACAATAGTGAAATTCATAACCCGAGACATGGGTAAATGATATTCTCTCATTGGTATTACATGGTTGATGAAAAGTAAACGTGTCCATATTCATTCATATTTGTGATGACTGACTTGATTACTATTTGATTGTAATTGAATTTTCATAAAGATGTAACGGTTACCATGAGATAAATTGGATCAGATTGGGAGAATGGATATTAACCTCGAGAGATTAAGGATATCCTATTAGGGTAGCAACAGTTATGACAATGTCATTGAACAAGCATTGATTGAGTTTCTTTCTTAATGATATGTCATTAGAGAGAGCTCAGTCACGATACTATGGTAGAACGATTTAATGACTAATGAGTTTATAATTAATAGGCGAAAAGCTAGAACTTAATTATAAATCATTTGAGCCTCAATCGCATATGTCCAATCAGCCCTTCCACTGGCTCATTGAAACCATAAATGAATTGAATGTTGAATCAAATGAACATAAATGAATAGAAATGGTGGAAATGGAGAAGTGGGAAACATTTGGAAAGGGGATGTTATAAAGTGTTTTTGAATTGGTTTTCACCTCTAGGGAGTCTATGTATCGATACCTTGCTCAATTGTTTTGGAACAACTGAGGCAAAGGATTGAAATGGGTATTGTGTAGGAGTTGAATCGGTACATCTCCCCAGAGCTACTAATACAACTACCCTAAACCTAGGCCACCATACTGTTTTGGCTCCCGAGGGTTCATTTTGGGTTTTAGATAACCCTGATCGCTTTTGAACCTTTTCTAAATGATTTTAAATTGATTAATATTAAGTCTCCTAAATAATATCAAACTTGATTTTATGAATTTATAAAAATAATTTAAGGTTTGTAATTTATAATAATTTTTTTTATTTCTGATAAATATGCGCTCTGATGGCACCTCCAATTCATACTGTACGTCGGGACAGGTGAGAGTTGTTTCAGAACAAAAATAAATCTTTATTAGTAAGTGTTATAATTGAATTTAGACTCTATATTTATAAAAGACTCGACACTAATATGAGAAAAGGTAAAGTAAGAAACCTTAGTGTACTTACTAATCTCTTCAAGCTTAATGTGTTAATTGTATAAAACGTGTAGGTGGGAGACTTTGTGAGAAGCTTGAGATCGTTTCTTAGGTGGATTGCATCACTATACAAGGTTTGAAAAGCGTAAAATAGTTGATGTTGTATTTGCTTGTGATAGTATAATGGCATGTACATAAAGACTTAGGCTAGCTTAAGTGTTTATAATTACATAAGCTTGTGTTGCCATGTGTTATTTGATATTATATTAATACTTTAAATTGGCCTTTGGTTTCTCAATTGATTTAAACATTGATTTAAACATGAGTATGAATTGAATTTGTGTTTAATTAAGCTTTGATAAGGCCTTAAAATGATTTTGAAACTTAGTGGCAAGTATCGTGGATGTTTTGAGGTCCTCTACATCAACTCTCGAGACTAGACCCTTTTGGTATCAAAACTTACAAGCCAATAGCTAAAATGTTACAATAAGCAAGCCAAGTCTCAAGACTTATAGGTTAAGTATTAAAACTTATAGGTCGAAGTTTCAAGACTTGACATTCAAGTCATGAGACTTACTCCAAAACACTTGTGCAATGTGTATTTTGGTCTTTATAAGCCCTCAGAATCTCATTTATGTATTAGACTTATCCAAACACTTTTGAAACTATTCAAAATAATTTCAAAATGTATCTAAAGTTTTCTAAATGTTGTAAATTGTTTTAAAGGATGCTGATAAGTTGTGTAAATGATGTTTTTGTTTAAAAATTTTGCAAAAGTAGAGGAAGTGTAATGCGACATCACTTATTCGTGTTAGCCCTCGAGCTAAGGAATGTTGCAAATTGGTACTTAAACTGTACCTTTTTTTTCCATCTTGGTACCTAAAATACTTTTTTCCCACTTTGGTATCTTCGTCGGTCAAGCGTTAGTTAACAATGGCATAGCTTAAACACATAGTGGCATGTTGCATAAAAAACCACATAAGTACTGCCCACTGATCGAGTATTGTTGACCAGGTGTTGACCAACATTGACTAGCTAACCTCAAATTTAAATTTGGATTTTTTTTTAATTTGTACATATTGTTAATTATTTATATTCTATATGATTTTATATAATTTATATAATGTAAAATGAAATATCATATATTTAAAAAATGATTTTTTTATATAATTTTTAAACTTTTATTTTGAATATTTGGATTTTATTTTATTTTTTAAAATTTTTAAATATATATTTTAACTTTTTGATATATTTTCTTAATTTTATATAATTAATATATTATAAAAATAATTTTTTAATAAATATATATATATTTTTGAATTTATATATATTTAAAAAATTGTTTTAAATTTTGCAAGTTTTTCTTTTTACTTTTTATTAGAATAATTTGATATAAATAAATAGATAAAAAGACTACTTTGGTCCCTCTCAATTCCAATATTGAGCAAATTGGTCCCTCTAAAAAGTTCAAAACAATTTAATCTTTATCAATTTCGAAAGTGAGCAACTAAGTACAATTTATCACAATATTAATTTGTTTTGTCAACTTTACATATTTTTTATTAGTATAATAATATAATTTAGTCCTCAAAGTTTGCATATCCTATCAATTTGGTCTTGATTTAACAAATTTAGCTCGTAACATTTACACATTATTCCAATTTGGTCCAAATTTAACCCACAACATTTATACATTTTGTCAACATTTACATAGAATATATAAACATTGAGAGCTAAATTTGTTATTATACCAATAAAAATAGTGTACAATTAACATAAAATATAATGCCGTAATTTATTCTCCTTACTTGCTCACTTTCAAAATTGATAGATTAAATTGTTTCAATTTTTTGAAAGTGACCAATTTGCATGATATTAAAATTAAAAGGGATCGAAAAGGAGTTTTTACCAAATAAATACATGGTCATCTTATGTGATTTTTGTGCCACGTGACAACTTTTAATTGGTTGTTTTGTTTTTAGTAGAGGTAATGGTTGGGATGATTTGGGTAACGAAGATATAATTTAAGTACCACTTCTAGAAAAAAAAACTAGATATCAAGATGGAAAAACGATTTAATTTAGGTACCATTTTGTCGTTATTGATACAATACCTAAAATACCCTAACCTACCAATCCTTGAAGTAGAGGATTTTAGGTGTTTAAGTGTGTTCAAACCCACATCTTCAAGGTTGTTGCGATAACAATACAAACCGAGTTAAGACTCAATCAACTAAGACCAATTGGTCATTTAAGTCTTAATAATATTATTATTTATATACTTATCGAACAATAATCGAGTTGTAACTGATTTATTAAATGAGCTTTAAACAAATATAAACAATAACATATATAAATCGAACAAGTTTCATTTATATTCAATTCATTTAATAAATGAGTTTTAAAATCTTATTCATATTTGTTTTATTTAACTTGAGAAACAAGTATAAACAAATAAAAACTTAAGGGTTAATATGTATTTGCCCCTTGAACTTGTCCAAAAGTATCTAGTTGGTACTTGAACTCTTTTTTGTGCCTAGTTGGTACCTTTACTTTTATTCTGTCACACACATTGCCCCAAATTTGTTAACGTCTTTAGTTTTTTAATGATTAACATATAGTTTGCCCCCCTCAATTTGTCCAAAAGTACTTAGTTGGTACCTAAATTTATCCAATGAATTATATTTTTTTTTAAATTAATCTATATTCTTTAGAAGATTTTTAATATTTTTTTAAATTTATATCCACCACGTAACATACTGAGAGATTGTCACGAGTCACTGTATTGGTCATCAGTGCTATGTCAATACAAACTAATGGTATTAGTGCGAAGGTACCAACCAAGTACAAAAAAAAAGTTCCAAGTACTAACTAAGTATTTTTAGACAAGTTTAGGGGCCAAACTATATATTAATTTAAAAGTTATATGTTCAATCATACCATTAAAGTTTGAGCAAAGAGCAAGCTTTTCAAAATCAAACCGGTGCTAGAACCAATCAAGCCACCATAAATAATATTTAAGAAATAAAAATTCAATTCAATTAGTTTGGTTTGATTTGATTTGGTTTGAATGATTCAATCGATTTTTTAACCTAATTGAATCGATATATAATGGTTCTTAACTCAATTGATCCGAAACCTTTCGGAACTGGTCCAGTACAATTCAAATATTCGCAAAGAGAAGCAGAGTTCAAGATTCCAATAAAAATCACGGAGAACCGAATTTCACATTTATATTTTATTTTATTACGGTTTAAAGTTTAAAATATAGAGTTTGTGTTATATATTTTCTTAAGAAAACAATTAAATATATATTTTATTGTACTAAGAAAACATTTTGTAAAAATAAATTGATAATAAACCATGCACGATGTAAAGGGTGAAAAAGCACAAAAATTATTAACCATTTCTGCGTCGACTTGATCAACTTCAAGCAAGAAAAGAGTTCGATACAATCAAAAGACGTTCAGTTCCAAAAGGACAAACAAAACTTTTTTATCTTCTTTCAAATTGACAAGCACACCAAATTGAATACAAAGAAGTACAAAGCAAAACAGCTTTGCATCCATATGTAAGAAAATCAGATTAAAAAAGAATACATTTCACAAATGACTATTTTAAAGACTTAAAATCTTTGTAGAATATTTACACTGAAAAGGGGAAAAAGAAAAGAGAAAGAAAAAAGAAGTTTCCAAATTGATCATTATAATCATCTCTCCCACCCTCAAAATTTTCTATTTGCATTAAAAAAAAAAAAAAATCAACTTTGACATTCTTTGTTAGACCACTGGAATTCTATTTCCAAATTCCGTGAGGGCCCAGTTTTACTTTCCGGCAATAAGGTATACTCACCTGAAACAGCTCCGAGCATTACAACCCGATCAATCTGGATAGTAACTTTTCCGAAGGAACTCTGTTGACGTGAAAAAAGAAAATGAGGGAAACTAAAATGAGTACAACATTCTCTTGAAAAAAAAAACACAAACAAGCAAGTGATATGCTTACCTTCCCCATTTTGCTCTTATTCTTGCAAGATATGTGCAACTTCTGGCCTTTTGGAGGACTCTCAAAAGTCCATGCAAAACTTTCGTCCCACTCAGGATTAGGGCCAGTCGATACAACCTAACAACCAACAGATAAGATAGGATGCCACAAATTACAGAAGGTGGAGAGAGATCAAAGCAGAGAATGTTTTCAAGTAATTTTCAGACCAGCACAAATAGACTAAAATTTGTTCGAGTGATTCACAACCAAGAAAGCTTGAAGATATTATAACTAGAAACATCCCCTTTCATTTTGATCATAACTCTTCAAGATTTCATTTTGACCATAACTCTTCACGAGTTGGTTAAGAGATTCGAAACCAAACATCAGCAAATTTGTGTATCCTTTTGAGGAAAGTAGTTATGAGGACTAAAGGAGCTGAGCAGCTGAAAAAGTGTGGGAATATACAGGCTACCAAAATCTCATGTTACCATACATAACTAATCTTTTAGTTCTACCAAATAATTAGGTGATAACCAAAAAGTTCAGAAAGAAAAGTTCCTCATATCAAATCACAGTTGGACACACAGGATGGAGAAGGATAAAGCATCTTACTTTGGTTTGCCGAGGAGAAGTGTTGCCAAGTGTAAGTTTGCAGAAAACACTAGGGTTCCCTACTGATTGCTTCATATTGTTGCCACGCTTGATTATCACCACCAATGTCCCCGGCAAGCATTGCAACAGAAATTCTGCCTTCTCCTGAAATCTAGGTGGGCCAGATTGGATCAAGTACTGCAGCAATGGGATTGCATCCGCAGCAGCAACTGACTGAGCTCTAGAAACTTCAGCTGGGCAAGCCGACCAAGCTTGCCTGAGTAGAAACAGAGCATCCAAAGCAGCTTCTTGAGTTGCCTCAGAACCTGTTTTGAGTGATGTAACCAAATGGGGAATGCTGAGTGTAGCAGGCTCAGTTGCTCTCAAACGTGGGAAGTTGCTAAATAAAGAGTTCAGAGCTTTTAGATACTCCTCATTCACAGCTCCAGTTGCCCATAAGTCCTTCTCAATAGCAGCTGCAAGATATTGATAGATGTTACTGAGGGAGAGAATGAAAAGCTTGCATGGAAAGGTTATATAAAGAAAAATGGATTAGCAATACCATCATAAACCAAATTGAGAAAAGAAAAACAAAATTCAATAAGTGGGTCTTTGAACAATGTATGTTGTTTGTCACTTCTTCCTAGCACATGATTTTGAAAACTAGGTGCATATAAACACACAAGCACAGTCAATATTGTTCGCACAGGCAATAAATGGGTCTAAAAGCAGACAATTTACCATCCAGCTCTTTCAGTTCAGCTGCAGGGCAACATTCATGGACTATGAAAGAACAGAAAGAACTGAGTTGCAAGTATTTCATCAGTAAATCACTTTTTGTGTTCTGCAAATCTGTCCAATATAAGCGATACGGAATGGGGATAACAGAAACCCTTTAAGGAGGTATGTCCACAACCAGAAGTACCCTCAATCAATGATGGAGCCCTCAGAATTACCAGCAAAATGGAAGCATAAAGTGAGCCAAGACACTAACATTAACGAGGGCAACCATTATGAAAGAGGTTCTTTTAAAATGTTACACCCATAGGTTTGTGAACCCTACTTAAAGGATATGCAATATAACCATACAGTAGGCATGAGAACAGAAACTTTCGTAAACTAGACATGCTTTTAAGTGATTTCTCATATTAGCCATCCACATAAACTAAAGTCCAACAGAGTTGTGGAGCTTACCAGTTATGGCCCTGACCGTTTCACTAGAAGCATACTCTTGAATGGTATGGTTAGAAAATAGAAGTTTCACAAACATCGCAGCTTGAACGGATGTCTCTGGATCGCTTGAACCTATTAGATCCAATACAACCTGAACGCCACCAGCCTCAGCCACTGCTCTCTTATTTGATCGGCTGTGCATTACAAGATTTTGCAAAGCACATAGAGCTACCACTTTCATTTCTTCTGTTGGTTGGTCTTCAAGCACATTAACAAGAGCACGGCAAGCTGAAACTGCATCAGCACTTCGAGCGAGTGTCTCGTTCTGGAAAAGGTCACCAAGAGCCAATGTTGCCAGTAACCTTGCCTGCTGAGCTTGGGTTTGTGGATCCAAGAGATACTGGGATAATGGTACAATTGCAGTTTTAATTGCCGTTGCTTCTCTAATCTTTACATTATTGAGTAATACTTCCAACAGTCTTGCAGCTGTTTCCTCGCACTGATGAGATCTGAGAAGTTCTAAGAGAGCCTCTATGGCACCACTTTCAGCCATTGCTTCAGCACTGGTTCCATCATCACTTTCTAATACCAGAAGAGCATTCAGTGCACCAATCACAGTGCCCTCGGAGCCAGAACGGAGCAACCTTACCAAAACAGCAACAGGAACTTCCAAATAAAATTCAGAACTGAATTGAAGGATGCTAGCTAAAACAGAAGCAGCTGATTCCCATAAAGCATGTGGGAGCAGAGGATCAGCTTGCAATATCACCTTCGACAGCTCGCAGACACCACCCTCTTTTGCAATTTCATTTGGCCATATTAGTGCAATGCTAACAAGTGCCTTCACAGCTCTCTGTTGCAAGGTATGTATACCAGAACCAAGAATTCTTATAAGGGGACCGATTACTTGCTGTGTCACTGCATCCTTCTGAAGATGTTCTTCCAAGAGCAGATGTGATAGAAGCTCTGCTGCCAACTGCTGAACTGCTGGAGCTGGAGAATCAAGAAGTGGGATAAGTGGTTCTATAGCCTGGTGAGAGGTCAGTGTATAACCAGCACGACACTGTGGATGCTCCAGAACATTTACAAGGACTTGTAAAGCACTATGCTGTCCATCAGGTCCAAATTCGGGTACAGACAGCAACTGAAAAAGAGGTTCAACTAGCTTCGCAGCAGATGGTCCTTTAGTGATGGTAGCATTATTTGTCAGTATTCGTAGCAATTCTGCAAAAGCAGCACACAGGAAATCTGGTGCTTCATGAAGGATATCAAGTATGCTGTCAATTACTCCAAGTTTGACCATTTCCATCTTACAAGCAGGCCTGTCTTTCCCTAACTTTACAAGAGTTCTTGAGATAGCTTCATGAAGCATGTAGTTGTTACCATATAAAAGGCCAACAAGTGGTACTACAGCACCATGTGCGGCAACTAGTTCTGCCAGTTGCTCATCATCTACAAGTTTATCTAATGCACGGACTACTGAATGCTGAGCAGGACTGAACTCAGATACAAGGAGAGACACTAGAGGCTCAACACAACGAGCTGCAGCCATAGTGGACCTGATTCTTATATTTCCAAAAAGAACGCAACATAGCTCAGCAGCATCTCCCTTCAGTTCCATTGAACAATTTGATGAAAGGATTCTGCAAATAACATCCACTGCATTCATTTCAACATCTCCAACCGCAAGGGCTTTAGAAGGATTTTCACTCAACAACCTAACTAATGCTGCAATAGCAGCGTGCTGCTCTCTCTCCATTCCAGTATTAAGAATCTCGACCAAGGGTTGAACAGCTTGTCGGGCACTCTCAGCATTTCTGATATGGTCAGCAGAGAATAGGCTTTCAAGGGCTTTAGCAGCACTATATCTAGCAGCTCTTCCTCCAAGACGTAAAACTGCTAAAAGTTGGCTAACAGCTCCAAATGCAGCCTCATGTCTTCGAATTTCAGCACTGGTAAATAAAATACCTAATAGATCTGTAGCAGCTTCCTCGGTTGCATCTTGAGGACCCAAAGAAAGATACTTAGTCAGTGCTTCTAAAGCCCCTGACTCCACCATGACAATCTTATTTGATGGACAGTCTTTTCCAACCTGAGTCAGAAGCCCAAGTGCCAGAAAAGGTGCACCAGGACGATCAGGAATTGGCTTAAGGAGATCAACAAGGGCAGGTATTGCTTTTCGAGAAGCAGCACCAACCCTAATGTCTTCAACTCTAAATAACCTCTCAAGAGCAACTTGATCTGGGTAGCGTACCAAAGCAAACTCTTCAGACAAGTCCAGAAGTTCTTGTATATCAACATCAGCACAGCCAAGCAAGGAGATAAGCCCACCAGCAGCCCCTGAATTTGCAACAGATAGAAGAGTCCCTCTGCTACCATTACAGACTAAACTGGCCATTGCTTGTGCAGCAAAATATCTGTTCGCCGATACCTCTGACTTCACTAAATTTGCCAGAACTGGTATAGGTTTCATTGTTGGATGCGCGCGAATGATATCTCTATCTTGAAATAAGATTGCTAGCAATAATGCACAAATCCATATGCTGTTATCTTCCTTAAAATCAATCTGCAATGCCAGACGATGGAAACAGTTTTACTAAAATGAGGACAAAAGGAGCATAACCACAATTGCACAGACGGACAAGGAAAAATATCAATAAATTTTATATATCACTATATGCACCATATATTTTATTCTTATCAACATTATTTTAAATGAATAATTGATAAGAAAAAGATTGAATACCTGAGCATATTGGGAAGATCGTTTAGAGATTCTCTCAGTGACAACTTCAACTGCTCCAGCCTCCATTATTGCAGTTTTACTCTTTTCATTATGACAAGCAATAACAGAAAGTAGCCATATAGCCAAATTGGTACCAGAAATAACTGCTGTGCCTGTATCTGATTCCCCATTCCTGCCTTCTTCTTTAGCATGCCTACAGATGCTAATGGCATCCTGATCATCACTATGCAAATTTGCCAAGGACGACTCTCCAGATACCAGCATTGCAACAAGTGATTGAATTAGATAGTTAGAAGAATTTGATTGATTGAGATCTTCCACCACTCTTTGGTGATTAACTTTTGCTGCACATATCAGAAGTGCAGTGCCCCCGATTTTGACCTTTAAGTTAGGGGAACTGATCACCCTTCTAGCAATTGATGATATGCAATCAGAAGCACTAGCAACAGCATCTCCTAGAACAACTGGTTGATCACAGCAAAGTCGTGACAGTATCTGAATAGCTTTATCCTGTAACAAGGGTGTTGCATCAGAAATAGACAAAACTATTGGAGTTATGCTTTTTGGAAATTCAGCTAAAACTGCCCATGTGGGTTTTATTTGACTACCAGCCACTTCTGATCTAGACAGAATAGCTAATGCATCTAGTGCCTCTCCTATGGCAACAGATCCAACTCTGGCAGATTCTAGAAAAGAAACTAGAGCAAGAACTGATCCAACACGGTTCACACAATCAGTTATGGCATAATCAACTCGTCTTGAATGGAGCAGACGTGCTATTGCTGCTGCTGCATGAGTCTTCCCAGAAAGAGTTCCTTCACATAAAATCCGAGTAGAAGGCAGAATAATTTGTTCAGCAATTGCCGTATCTGATATTTCTGTATCCAACATAAGATTTGATAGGGCACATACAGCCTGCTCCGCAACTTCAAGAACTGAAGAGTCAGCAAGTGCAACTAAGGGAGACATTGCATCTCGAGCAACAGCAGCAACATCCCGGTTCTCCTTAATTGAAAGAAATATTGTAGCAAGGCAGTGACAGGACTCCACTAAGATGTTTCTAGATTCAACATTTAGCAGCTTCATCACTGACCAAAGAGTTTTTACAGCAATTTTACTTTCACGAAAGTCCTTCCTGGATTCAAGTATCCCAGCTAAAGCTGATGCAGATTTCGCCTGAGTTTCTTCCTTAGTTGAGCTTAATATTTTAATCATGGTCTCAATGGCATCACTTGCAGCACTACCTTCACGCAACATATCATGGAAGGGGACAACTGAAAGCATACTTCTCAGAGCATCCAAAACATATACTTTAGATTCCGGTAGGTCACTGGTTAATAATGCACTCAGCTGGCTGATAGTAGCTGTATCAGATTTATGAATTAAATGGTTCAAAGTCTTTGCTGCAATTTCTTTCCCATTTGGGCTTCCATTCTTGAGCAGCCATAATAGTGCAGGAACAGCATCAGCACTTTCAACACATGCACGTATATCTTCACTGTGATTGCAAAGATTCTTCAGGATCAATGCCGAATCTTCCTTAGCCTTCACAGAACCAGTTTCCAGAATTTGAACAAGTGGAGGAATGCCACCAGCAGCAGTAATGGCCCACTTACTTTCATCATTTTCATCAGATAGAAGGCAAAGCAGTGCAACTGAACATTCTTGCTGTTGTTCTGATGAAAGGCCAAGAAGTGATATCAACAGCTGAACACCTTCACGCCCTTGAAGTGCACGCCATAGACTTCCTTCATTGTTGCAAAGAGCAAGGAGAGCTCTTATAAGCTCTTCCTGGACTTCGTTGGTTGCCATGGTGATCAATCCAACAAGTAACCTTTTTGCATCAGAATTCACAAGTTTAATTGAGAGTATAGTATTCCCATACAAACTGGCTAGGGCTTCTATTGTACGTTCTGGCACAAGGTATGGTAAGCCAGGTTGGAACTGATTAACTAAAGTCTGCTCAATACCCAGAGGATCTGATGTTCTAGTGGATTCTGCTTTCCTGTCATAAATCATTAAAGCTGAAGCTAAAGCCCCAAGTGTGTCAGCAGTCTGAGCAGGTGAAGAACATGACTCAAGGCTTTGACCGAGGCTAGAGATGACATATGATAAACCACCAGAAATATTGGCCAAAGCACACATAGCATTCTCCTGTAATGCTTGGGCATACTCACCTTGCATGAATTCTTTTGAAGGAGCTATCGTAGCGTTTATTAATGCAGGAATACCATTGAGACTAGCTATTTCCCGTCTAGCTTCTTTGCACTGAGCAGAGAGAGACTTAAGGGCGCCTGCAGCCTCAGCTCTAACGGAGGCTTCATTATCAGGTCCTAATAGTTTAAGCAATTCTTTTGTAGCTTCAGCAGCCAATACCTTAGAACAAACAGATGCATCCTCCATTATCATATACCCAAGAAGAAAGCAGACATTAGCTTGAGTGCTTGACTGTCCGGTTGTGAGCAACTTTACAAGTATATCAATTCCTCCAGCCTGTACTGTCGCCGACCAAAACCCCTCTGTGCTGCTTGCAAGGTTTTTTAAGGCTCCAGTCAATAAGTTATCAACCAAGTCTCCTGTCTTGAGCCCATTCTGTAGCTGCTTCCAAAGCACTGTCACAACTCCTTCAGTTGAAAAAATCTTTGATCCAACATGATCCTTTGTACCCCCTTGTGAAACAGCATAGATGGTCTTAGCTGCTGCAATTTGTCCTTCTGCAGAGCTGGACTTGAGGAGACCGAGCAATGGTGGTATGCAGCCCCCAAGCAAGACTTTAACCCTTAGTTCATTCTCCTTGCAGAGTGAGTCTAAAACAGTTGCAGCTTGAATCTTCACTCCAAGTGATCCTGATCGGAGAAGAGAGACAAGAACTGGAACTGCCTGAGAGTGAGAACCAACAGCGCTGAAGGCATTTTCACGTGTGTCAATGAGTTCTAGCAATTGCCTTAAGGAATGCTCTTTCTCTTGTAAAGATGAGGAACTCTGTCGCAACTGTTCAATGCATTTTGCAACACTTGCCAATGTCCCATCTGGATCCTCCATGCTACTTGTACGATCCCTAGTTTTAGGCCATGAGATGATCAAGATAGAATTATAACAGTTAATAATCATAGAGATCACCAGAGAATGGGAGAATATAGATATTATCATGGACACAAGGGGATTGATACTAAAGCAGACACTATCAGTTACAACCCATGAGGAGCAGCAAAAAAATACAAAGGCTTATGGAAGCACAACGAAAACAGCCAAATAGTGGAATAATGAGGCCTATGAGGCTATGACCATAAAACCCAAGTCAAATTCACTGAAAATACCAAAGGAAGGCAACATATATATTGTCGGAAGCTAGAATGACAACATAAGTAGTTAGCTAAACAGTATGCTATCATTGCCAAAAAGAAGAAACTTTATGCTGTTTTTGTACAGAAAATTTAGACTGTTCCAAATTTAGTAAACGACTCCAAGCACAGAATTACTTATTCACATATGCTCGGTTCTTCATGCTGCAATGTTCCTCCTATCCTTACACAATATTTACAAATAATAAAGCATAAACTAACCTCAAACCCATTTTCATAACTGAATATGGAGTTGGGAGCTCCGAATCTTGAAGTTTGCCATCCCCATTTTTTTCCTGCAACCATAGACATAGGAATGTAATGATGTAAAATGCTTACAACTAGACATTCTCCATATTGAACTAGCCATGTGAAAGAAAAAAACATAATATATGATGACCATAAGAACTACAACAAGATATAGAGAACATATACAAGAAAAGCATTGGAGAAATCAGATCCAAGGGTATTTAGGTAACTCACATCCCTGATGATAATTCCAGGGGTTAGATGAAGTTGACATATACATTTAGTATTTCATTTCCCCTTTTTTTTTTTTTTTTTTTTTTTCAGGGATGAGTGGGTCAAAGAGAAGGGGGTTTTTTTTTTTTTTGGGGTGGGTGTTGTGGTCTTGGAGACTGCAATTATACCAATTACCTACCATATGGTAGTTGGAGAAAATCAGAGAATACAGCGACAGAAGCATCACTAAGCATATATCTCTAAACTGATCTTTATGGAAAAGGGAAACTTTAAAAGAAATGGAGCCAACTGATAGCATTAATCCAAGCTAGCATGTTCGAACATCAGATCTTAAATATCAGTATAAATATATTTCCAAAAAGAGAAAAAGGCACTATTGAATTGCATTTCCAAATGATCCCCGCCAGATACACTGTTTTCCCAGCTTAAAGAAACAAATTATCCACTAAAAGGATGCATTTATTTATTACCAATGATTGCAAAATGAGATCTAAATACAGTAGAAAAAAAACCACCTAAACTTCATAATTGGAAAATATCATAAATTCACAATCCATACCCTTAATGCTAAATTATCCAAAGAGTGAAGTCTAAAAACTAGAAACATACCATATCATTAGCAGCAAGGCCGCTGCTATTGTTAGCAGCAAACCGCCAAGCGAGTGTCGCTGCCAGCTTTGCTTCTTTAGTGCAAGATTCGCTGAATCTAAGAAAAAACTTAGCCCCTCTCCAGATTCAGCCACTACGCGTCGTCAAAACATTAAAATCTCCTGCCAAACAGTAACCGAAATAAATTAAATGAGAAATCTATCAATCAAATCCAGATCAAGCAAAAATCATCATAATTCAACAATAAGTGTATCTCGAAAGAGCAAAAATCCAATGCAGCTAATACTAGTAAACTAAAACGAAAGAAAACGAATCGAGAAATGAATCACATTTCCAACACTCTGATTATTTTCTTTTCATTAGGAGAGAAAACAGAAAACTGAAATGAATCGTTTTCCACTAAATTAAAGAATTAAAGAAAGAATTAAAGAATCAAAACTCGATGCAAAGAATTAAAGAAAGAGATGTAGAGAAGAAACCTTTAAAGAGAGAAAAAATAATCAATTCTTGATTTGATATGAGAAAAACAATAACTAGAGAAATGATGAAAAGATAAATACTCCTATATATACATATTTTATATTTGTTCTACTTTTTCTCTCTGTTCTATTTTTTTTTTTTTTTTTTTTTGTCCTTTTTAAATCAGCTCACTTACAGTTACAGCCGACGCTTTCAGTGAACCACCGACAACTTGAAGGCTCTACTTTTCGGCTCGGCTCGGCTCAGCGTTGGCTTCTTGTGTTCTGAGCTCAGCTTTTGTAACGTTCGTAATTCGAATAATTTTCTAACATGAATTAAATTATCCACGCATTTAATGTTGGGTAAACTATACAAATGGTCACCCAATTATGTTTGTGTTCCTGCTTTGATCATCTAATCTTAAGACTTTTCAATTTAGGCACTAACATTTGAAGTTATTGCTGTTTTTGTCACTCCTGGTTAACTGAAAGCCTTTTTCTAATTAGTACAATAACACATTTAGTCCACAATACTTATATATTCTATCAATTTGATCCTAATTTCAAATAATTCAATAAATTTTACCCATCACATTTACAAATTCTATCAATTTAATCCTTGGACTTCTTAGTCAAAGCTTTCAAGTTTTAAAATAGAGACATTCCACATCTATAAATTTGTAAAACGCACAAAAAAAAAAAAGAAACTAACGAGCCATTTGCCAAGTCAATTCTTGATACCAATGAGTTTATCTTGAAACCTTATTTGCTTTTCATTTTTTTTCTTGAAACCTTATTTGCTTTTCATTTTTTTCATTAGTCTTCTTCTAAATATAATATTTTATGACCCTTTGATTTACAAAATTTTTACAAAGAAAAATGGAAAAACCTTTAAAAAAATAATTTAGATTTACTCTTGTTAACAATATGATATTTTCATCAAGATACATAGAAATAGTTCTCGAAGTTGGTTCTTCAAATTGGAAATTAAGACTTAAAAAATATGTCTTGGAAAAATCCAATTGTTCAATTAATAATTATATAAGAAAAATTATGAACATTTAATTTTTCACAAGAAAAAAAAATGTGAAGGAATTAATTGAATGTCCGTTTACTATATTGATAATGATTTTTTTTTATTTTATAAATTAGTTAAGAGATTATTATTTGTTCTATTTACTTTAAATTATTTGCTTTTAATTTTTAAACACACAATAAGCAATATGTATAACTATTAATCTAATTTAGTGTCAAATCATTTACCAAATTAATTAAAAACTAAAATTATGCTAGTGAGGGTGAAGAATTAGTTTTACAAATATTAAATTATTTATATATTATAATTCTAAAATTTGTATTTTCTATTATTTTTAATAATGTTTAGTTAATTTCTAACACTAACTTCTTAAAAATATAAAATAAAAGGGTTATGTATCGAATTAGATAATTTCAACCATAAATAAAAGAATTAATAGATGTGGAATACCTCTATTTTAAAAGTTGAAAACTTTGGTTAGGAAGTTTGAGAATCAAATTGATAAAATTTATAAATGTGAAGGATTAAATTTATTAAATTATTTAGAGTTAAGATCGAATCGATAGAATATGAAAATATTGATGACTAAATATGTTATTATATTAGTTAGAAAAAGACGTTATGTAACCAATTTAATGGCGGGTGATCAAAACGGTAATAAATTCGTACATTAGTGTCAAAATTAAAATTTTTAAAAATTGGATGACATTTGTCTAACACTTAGTATGTGTAATGTAAATGCAAACAACTTTAATTAATGATAAATTGCGTGTAAATTAAATAGAGTTTCGGTCATTAAAATTATTTCGTTAAATTGAGAATTTTAGGTTCATTCGATGAAAAATAATTTAAATTTAAATTTTATAATTTTATAATTATTTTTTTTAACAGTTCCATTCCAATCTTACAATATTGTCTACCATGATCCATTAACCAATAAATATGAAAATGAAGAAGAAAGTAATTAAAAATATACATAATGGTAAATTTAATTTTTTGTTAATTAGGTTTTTTTAGTTAAATTTTATTTTCAATCTTTTAAAAATAGTTAAATTTGATCATTAACCATTCAAAAAGAGTCGAATTATTTTTTTATGTAAATATTTATTAAAATGTTAGTTCATTTTAGAAGTAAAATGTTAATTTTTTAAACATTACAGTCGGCATGACAATCCACGTATACTTTATTTTTTTTAAAAAAATTATAAATTTTTTATATGAATTCTGAATTTTTTTTGTTTTAATATTTTATAAATTTTAAATTATTTATTGATGTGGCATATAAAATAAATAGTTTTATGTTAGCATGAAATACACATAAACTGTCTCGTGAGTTGCTACAGTAATATTATTAAAAAACTGATATTTTAATTAGTATTTCTGTTTAAACAAATAAATATTTAACTCTTCTTGGTGAAATTTAACTTAATCAAATTAATAAAAAAATATAAATATTGATTAAGCAAAAAAACAAAAAGAAAAGAGGTTTAAAATTAGGCAAGCCAAAAAGGAAACCCTGGGTAATGGTTCTCTCTCTTAATTGACTGGATTTTTTTTTTTTTTTTTGTGGTAACAATAATAGATATTGTGATTGTGTCAAGGCAAAATTAGGCTTCTACTAGACAGTAAGATACACCTAATAAGTACAAATCTTTTAATTTAATCATTAATTAGTTCCTTCTAATAATGCATTACCTTTTGTCTCTAAACTTATTTCACGGACCAAGTTGCCCTTGCCTAATTTACTTTCACTCCCCATTCATATGCTGTCTACATTGTAAGAATTTTTAAAGCTTCCGAGATTATTGTCAAAATTTTATGTAAAAATATTTTATATTAAAATTAAATGAGGGTTAGTTCATTTTATTTAAAAACTTTATATTTTTTTTTGTTAAAAACATAAAAAAAATAGGATTAAATATAAAATTGAAACTTATCCACTTCTTCCTGATCGGTCGTTGAGCTTTCTTTCCATCCACTTTATGTTGTTGACTCTACAATCCTAAGCAAACATGTTTTTTGTTGATGTGAATCTGATTTCATGGATGGAAAAAAATTTGGATACCAATTTGAAACATAAAAAATTATAAGTATCAATTTAGGAGAAGTGGACAATTTTTAGTATTAATTTTATATTTAACCCTAAAATGTAAAAATGTCCTCATATTAACATTTGTTACTTGATTAAAATATAATACAAGTATATGTATTCTTTATAAATTTGTAATTTAATTTTTATTTTTATTTTTAATAATTTACTCACTTTATTTTTTAAATAATAAATATAATTATCAACATAGAGAAAATTATTTATTAAATTTATTAATCTAAAATTTAAAATTTTAAAAAAAAATCAGTAGCCATCTTAGTTTTTTGGTTGCGTAAACAATAATGTTAAATGAGAAATTAAAATATGATACAATTAAACTATCAATTTTAACTTGAATTTGGAAATAGGAATTAATCAACTTAAAAATTGAAATAATTTTAATTCAAAATAGTTTAAATTTAAAATGTTGGAAAATCAAAATAATTTTAATTTAAAATATGAGACGAGTCAACTTAAAATTATATAATTTAAAAAACTAAATTGAAAGGTTAAATAATTAACATAATGACTCAAATTTTAAAATTAAAATTGATTCTAACTCAAAATCACGTAAATCAAGATTCTTTAAGCTAAAAATCGAAATTATCAATAAATCATTGATATGGTACAAAATATATATTACGATCTCCTTTCATGGAAGTTGATTTATGATTGAGACTCAAAACTCATAAATGAAACCCACGCAAAGGCCCATGCTGTGACATTTGATTAAGACACTAATCCCATCATTTTCATATATCAATTTTCAATCATTGGCTGGGGACTTCAATGTGATGCCATGTTTGTTTATTCCCACTAAATATATATATTTTTTTATTTTTAAGTACACCATTACTCATTTAAAGAAATTAATTAAAACCTTGAATAAAAGAAAAATATTTTTTTTCTAAATTTTTTTAATTATTTTCTTCATTCGTTTATCAAACCGTCAAGAAAATATATTTGTGACCTAAGCACAGTATAAGGGAAAACAAAAAGTAGTATTTTTTTTTTTGTAGAATTTTCATAATTTTTATAATTTTTCATTTTTATAATTTTATAACTAACTTTTTTTAATAATTTTCTATATTTTATATGATTTTCTAGAAGTTCTATAATATTTAAATAATTTTTAGTAACTCTTTAATATTTTTTTAGATTTTTTATAACTTTTATAAATTATTTTGTAATCTTTAATAATTTTATAAAATTTCAATATTCTCTTTTTAATTTCTTACTACCATATTATTATTTTTTCATATCAATTATCAAATCAATAAATCAACGACGTCAATACTTAATAGTCCATTAAAAACTTTGATGATAAACAATATTTCAAAGACTTAATTAAGTGTTTCATAATTTTTATTTCGAAGTTATTGTATTTCATAATTTTAAAGGTTCAATTAAGTGTTGTTTTTAATGAAAGATTTAGCTAAAATTTTTAATTATTTTACGAGATTTTTTGGCATTTACACTTTAAAAAAATATATTTTCTTACTTTTTAAAAGCAATATTTCTTTTGACAGAATTTAAGAGAAAAAGAAAGAAGCAATTTACGGAGAGAGGTGTCAAATTCTAGAAAAGAAAAGGTTATCCATCTATAAATTAAACTTAAAATTTTGTTTCAACAAAAAATATTGTAGTTATTAAAATTAAAATTAAAATTAGGACATGTTCAACAATTTCACCATAAATCAAAATTAATGACAGTGGTGGAGACAATATATATATATATATATATATATAAAGTATACCAGTTTTTAAAATCTTTAAGCACATGGGTCTTTTATTGGGTTGAAAAATGAAAAGCACGCCGGAAGGGAAGAGAAGGAACAAAACAACACCAACCTATTCATTTAAAAACACTGAACCATACAACGCCGCAACCAACATGCCATGTGTCTTGTTTAGCTAATCTGTTTGCTTACAATACCCTCTCTCACCAGTATATGTATATATCCAACTAATAACTCTGAAATTCATATTTTAGATTAAAATAAAAATAGTTATTATTAAACAATAATTCGAGCCAAGTTGGTCCGAATTTGAAAAACCTCCTTGCCCAAGACAACACATCCCTAGGATAGGTCCTAGTGTAGCCGCATGAACCAACTAAACTGAACTCTCACCTAAAATATGTTCAAGAAAATGATGCATCGTTATTACAATCTTCATAAGAGAACAAGAAATTGGCTCTATATAACGCCTGTTGTTTACAATAATCCTAAGTTTACTTGCAACATGAAGGCCTCTAAAAAATATGGAAACCAAAATTTTATTTGGAGGATCGTGGGGACGATCTACACGGTTTAAAGAAAAAAAAAATCGTGATATAGGTTTCCAAAAAGCAAAAAGACCAATATGGTTGCTGTTATGTTGACTAGGAAAGCCAGAAAATTTATTTACCTTTAACCGCTAATTCAATGAGGTTTTAAAGTTCCATACCTGAGGGGAACCAAATATTCAGGACTGGGAGATTAGGTAAGACTGATGCAAGTTGCATAAGATTGAAGTACTGTTAATGCTTGCTCCGTGATGGCCCTATTCCTCACTCGTTTCACCCAATCACCAATAATCTCCTCCGCTTGGCTACCTTTGACACCTTGTTCAAGAGTGGAAGCTGCTTCAACAAGCTTTCCTTCAGCCAAGTAAATTTCAACTCTACTGATTATAGACTCGATCCCTTCACTAGATTCATCAACTTCTTTTACCTATTAGATATTCAAAAGGCAAGCATGAGATTCTTTCAGGGACTTGGATCTATTATTACGTGAAAAGTCAATCCCATTTTTTTGTCACCTTTAACCAGGATGCAATATGTGCCAAAGAATGCGTCAGGATACCACCACCACCTGGTGGAATCAGGCTGAAATGCCTTAGGTTTCCTTTCAAGGCATTAAACTGCAAGAAGAACATATGTCAAACAGTAATCTACGGAATTTACTTTGAATGTCATGAATCAGCATCTGTTAGAATTGCTTAAGGATCAAAACAACCATTAACCATCCATCTATTGCTAAATCTCAGCAGCTCTAGCAGTATTCCAGTCCACCTTTGAAATGAACTCATAAAACTGCTTAGACGTAGCTTGTAATTTGGCCCTATATCCATGGGAATAGCTAAGGTGCTAAACAGAATACAATTTAGGAATTTCTGCCAGTAACTGATTTGTGAATGCCTCTTAGATGCACCAGTGGGCAGTGGTACATAAAAGGAGTAATACTTTCTTTCCTTGCACAAAATTAGACCAAGCATGTAAAAGAAGAAACAAAAATAAAAGCATTTCTTTCTCTTAACAATCTTATCCTCATCAGGTTTGACCCATTGAACCAAACCACTCTATAGTCCATCTTTAGACGATTAGTCTCCATTCCTATCCATCATAAAATCCTTAATGGATTTTGGTATCAGGTTGATAAGGGTTAGAATACAAATGGACCCTTAACTCTGAAACAGAAGCAAACCTCCTTTGGGTTGATTTTAAATGATGCATATAGCATTGTTGCTCTCCCTTTTTCTGGTTTAATATTTTATCCACTGGATAACTAATCCAGTTCCTAGCAGCTTCCCTTCACAGCACCGAGCTTACCAACTTCAGCAAACCAAGGATTGTTCATGCAGTTACAGCGTAAAGATTCCCAATGAAGGGGCTTCAGCTAGAAACCTCTCTCCTTGACAATCCAGAATCTAAGTGCTTAAGCGCCCTTCAATATTGAAGAAATTTATTATTGAAAAAGCCAGACTTTGGGAAATTTAACTGCTAAAGAACCTACATATTCTTTGTTTCTCATTGAAAAATGACAGCAAAGCCAATCCTAATCAAACAGGAAGCATATTTGATAACAACAAAGAGGAGGGTGAGGGCATGTTTAGTTCAATTTATTTAGCATAGCCAAAGAAAAATGCTATTGACGATGAAACAATCTTAAAAGCAGTCCATTTTCAGCGGAGACAAGGGCTTTGTGGCTGCTGCTATAAGAGGAAGAAAAGAGTGCACAAATTTATAAATAGCTAAAAGGGATCAAGTGAATGATGCCATCCTCCCGGCTTTTAGGCTTTGGAAAAAACTAATATTCTATATACTCTTAGCCGGTCACTATAAAGCATTTAAAATTGTTCCATTCTTTGAAAAATATCATGACAAACTAAGATTCTATGTAAAGCATACAATTCTTGCACTGAATTCTATGAAGGGCAAACTATCAACCATGTAACCAAAAGATCATATCATTTGAAATGATTCAGAAATAAGTAGCATATATTTCTTAAAGTACAAAACAACTTGCCTTTTGATTCAACTCTAGTAGAGTGTCTGTTCCACAGTACCGAGTTTCTTCTGGAAGGGATGAAAGGACCAAACCTAATACTGAATCCTTCTCAAAGCCTTCAAGATAGGTGTATAGAGTATCTATTTCTTTCTGGATTGGTAATCCTTTGGAAAGTGCATCTTCTAGAGCAAGCGCTCCCTGTAGGACCCAAGAACATTCAAGTTATGCGACAATGATTTACAAGTTCAGACGAATTATTACTAGATCTATCAATCATTATACAACATAACTCAGATTCCAAAGAAAAAAAAAAAAAGAAGAACAACGAATTAAGGTGGAGAAGGTACCAAAGCAAGTTTGTGAATAGAATGAATCTTGTGCGCCTCTTCAGATTGTGCATAAAATGCCATACATAAGGCATTTATCTACAACAGAATAGTTCAGGCCATGTTTAGATCCTCTAATCACATTCATGGTGTTGAATGGCTAATAATAAACCAATACTTTAGACTATGAAATAATACTCGAGCATGAAGTTAACAACATGTGTATTTCTCAAAATCAGATTCATCTGAACAGTAAACAATAAAATACAAAAATGAGAAAATGAGAAAATGAGAAACACTTTTAAAATTAATGTTTGTAACTGATAAACTATAAGCTTCCAATTCAGAAGGCTACTCTTTTTTAACTTTATCCTGAAATAATTTTCATGTTTGATTTAGTACTTTAATATATATATAAAATACGGTACTTTAATATTTGAAGCATATATCAGAAACTATTCTTGCTTTCATTTCCTTCTGCAATATAGGTGGTACTAGTTAAACTTTATTCAGGTTCCTGTGACGTTGGAAATCTATTAACTGTTTAGTTTGTAAATCAATACATTCCAGCAAATGCTAATATTCAGAAAAATTTAATGGCAAAACCTTTGATTTTAGCAAGAAGTTGCACAAGAGGTTAGCTAATTTGCTTGTGATCATTGATCACTTAATGAGTTTGATCTTCAACAAAAAACAGTTTCATTTTTCACAGATAAATATAATATATACTGATGCACAATGTCTATCAAACAAATGGAGCATCATCATGCAGAAAACAGAAAGCATGAAAGTTGATACTGCGTTAAACTGAAAGCTAAAACATTGATGCATGCCATGACATTTAGCTTGTCTTTTTCCCCTGAAAGCTACATGCCTCAAAGTAGAGCCATGACATTCTATATTCTAACATATCATATGAGAAAAATCTTGCATCATAACTTTTAAATTTATTTATTCCATATTCTATCAAATAACACTGAAAGGAACTTTCCAATTCATGTTTTCTTCCTAAAAACTAGAAAAGTTAATTTTGTTCAGATTTTCATTAAAAGAATTCCACCAGGAGATAGCTTACATGAAAATTTGCTTCTGCCATTTTTTCAATCTGTGCTGCTTTCTCATTTGCAATTGCAGATACCAATTCTGCTTTTCCTTGCTCCTGTGCATTTTTCAAATTCATTTCAGCTTCTCTTTCCTGCAATAACCAAAGATTTAACAGCTGGAGTTCATTAGTTATGAAAAAATGCTATAGAACTTCTTTGTTAGCATAAAACTATGTACCTTTTCTTCAAGTTCCATCCTTAGTTTCTCTTCCATTCTCTCTTGTAGGGATTTTATAGCAGCTGCTGCTTTTGTTCTTTCTCTCTTCAATTCCTGAAAGTGGTAAAGTCGAATTCATAGAAGCTTGAATTCACAAAATAATATAATTACCTCTTTTCTTTTACTTAATCTTTTAACCCTTTGGAAGGGCATATGGATGCCCGAGTTACTCTATCTCGAAGCGAAATTGACTTTCCAAGGTAAATACAGCAAAATAAGCATGCTCATCAAAATCCATATTGCGAAATCATAGAATAGCTTAAGTTGATTAATAAAAATACTAATGTAATTTCGTTAACTAGCACAAAAGTTAGAGAAACTGATTGGGACTGGTCTACCTATAATTCAAAGTTTTCAGCTTCTGTTATTCCTTACAAACAGATCAAGTTGTTCCAAACTAATAAAATAACGATTGCGTTTTGTCATTGTCACACACAAAACAGGAAAACCAAAATATATAAGCTTGATAAAATTGCATGAAACTCCATACCATGGGATAAAATTTTCTTTACAGTAGTGAAATGGTAGAGCTTCAACTATCAATCACTACCTACCATATCCATTTCTGTCATGTGATGGGTGATAAAGCACTACAGAACCATCAACTTTTAATTAAATTGTTTGTGTTAGAGTGCCAACTCACCCATTCTGCCTCATGTTCAGTCCTGACATACAGGTTCTAGGGATACAAAAAGAAAGTGGATTCACCGGGAGAATTAAGCATAAAGTGCAGATGGGAGTCATTGTGGCTTTGTTGCAAGGTTAAAGAAAAAGATACACATGGGTAAGAAGAAGGCAGGTTATCAAATATGTGTCACTCGTAAAGTGGACAGCAAGAAAAATAAGTCCTCTTCTGGCTGATTTCATTTGACAGACAATAACTCATTATATGTGTGTACAGTTCAAAAATGAAGAAAAAAAATCAATGTTTTCAAGCCCTTACAAAGTATATATAAATATATATCTATATAAACAGAAGACACAAGTACCACAAAAGAGATGGAAAAATTAATATTTTTTCCGTCTTTCACCATGAAACATGAAAGAAATTACTGTATGATTTGCACAGCAAGAGCAAGAGAAAAGAGGAAGTCAGAGCATGAATGCATTAGTCAATGTGATGTAAGAAAATTAGAATTACCCAATAAGCATAGAGCTGAAAGCAATGACAAAAAGATTTGCTATCAATCACATGAAATATAACATAGTAAAAACAATGAAAATATGAAAAGTGCTGTAACCTTATCCAACATAGCTGCCTCTTCTGTACGCATTAGTTCCCTGGCTCTTGAATCCCTTAATTCCTTTTCATATTTCTCCTGAAGAAAGAGTGGGAGGAAAAAAAAAAAAGCATTAGCAAACAGTATGCGATGGCCAAAATGAAGCTGCAGAAATTAAGAAGGCAGATGATGTGTAGCAGAGCCTAGTGCTCAAACTTCAGACCTTCAATTCTCGTTTTTCCTCAGCAAAAGCACGTGCATCCAGCTCAGCTTGCTGCTTTTCAGCAGCATTAATGGCTTGCAGGAAATCAAGAACTAATTTTCCATCCTTCGATAAGTATCCATCATTAAGTTCCTCAATCACTGTACCAAAAGCCTAGCATGTTAAAAATAATGAAAACCTAGTGTTAGTTGATACTCTTGCTTATCATATGTATTAAACAAAAAATCGGAGATGTAAGTAACCTCTTTTTCTTTAGAAAGCTGCTCATATTTTCTGTTTAGAGAAGCCAAGTAGCCTTCAGCTGCCTTTTCCCTAAGGTGATAGGCATCAAGAAGAGAACTCGGAGCTTCTATATCTTTACTGGGTTTATCCTGCAGCAAAGTAAAACCAAATGTTGTTTTGTATCAACTCTGATAGAATAATTGATAAGTACATGTATATATATACCCATATAAATATCTATATATTTGAAGTGAATACAGGAGCTGCTCAGGCACAAAAGAAACTTTAATCCCTCAGATGTTGCAATCCTAAGCCCACTTTTTATGGGATCAAACCTCCCTATAAAGCTTTTTCTTGCCCAGAACATAAAAAGGGAAATGCAAGTTCTTTGCACCTCAAATGACACTCTTTTCCCCATTTAAACACACACATAAAAGAAGCTTTTTATTGCTCAAATGTTGCAATCCTAAGCTACGCTTTTGGGGATCAAACCTTGGTATAAAGCCTTCCCTTGCCAAGGAACTAAACAAAGAAATGCGGTGACTCTTTGTCATCCTAAAGCATTAGCTAGGTATCCACAAGCAGTGAACAGCCTCTGAATCATAAGCATATTTATTGCCACAGAAAGTGGAGAAAGCCTTCCAACCAGACTTTTTATCCCCCCTTAAACCAACAATGTGCTGAAGAACATAATAAATAAAAGGTACATTCCAAAGTATATAATATTCAGACAATGAAAACATGAAAACTTTTTAAGAAGTTTCATGGACCAACCTACAAAGAATAACAATGGTACGTGAAGTTATTCCAAAAAGTTACAAACCAGAAACAACATGAAATGTGGGGTGTTAAGAAGAGAAACTGATGAGGGGAACAAAAGATACTTCTATAGTGGGATGCAGAGATGGGACAGAATTTATTTGACTTTCTTCAGGGCCTAAACTAAGCACTTCTGCACCTTTACTTGGTTCATCCTGCAATGGTGGAACACCACAAGTCATATTGAGCCTGTGCAGTATAAGTATATGCGAAAAAGATGATATTTTTCCAGTATTAAATTTTTGGAATGTACAGTAAGCCTAGAGCAGTCTGGTAGTATTATTTCCACTTAACTTGATACTTGCGGTTGAAAAAATGCAAAGTTATACAAAGAGATTCAATGCTTAGCAAGTTACAACAGTTAAGCCTCAGTCCCTTTGTTACTGAAACTTCCATATAAACCAGTGCCCTACCCAGGAAACAAGAAAAGGCACCATGGTTCTTTGGCATCCAGGGACATTTCTTTATGCACCCATGCACAAAATTATGAAATATTGCCAGATTCCATGGCAGGTAAATTATATTGAAAGAAATATGAATGTGCATAGATACACGTAAAGTGCCAATGGTGTCTGTTGGCAAACAAATGACAATTGGCTAAGGTGCATTTCTGCCATAATTGAGTTGCGGAGCAATAGAAATAGATTAGTAAAACTTTAATAACAATAACAAAGTAACCTATATTGTTTAGTTCATATTGAAGTGCATCTGATCACTCTTTAATATTATAATAGTGGCTAGCATAGGCATTACACCATAAAGATAGAATCCGCATATAGATGCTTAAGTCATTCTTCAAAATTTCATAAAATCTATAACTCCAATCGATCAGTATCAGTACTAATACAGGGTGCATAAAAAAGAGTACCTGCAGCTTAACAGCGGTAATAGGAGATGGTACAGTTTTTGTCTCCTTTTCTCCAAGGGATGCACTTGATCGGGTATCCAATGGAATATCTTGAATTTCCTTCTCCGGTGCCGTTACAGTTTCAGACTCAACCTTTTTAAGATTCCCCTCAGCTGATGCATCGGTATCTGCACTGTGATCAGCAGATGGCAAGTTGCTCTGAGAATATTCAGGTAATGCCTTTTCTGGTACAGATGTTGTGCTTTCTTCAATTATCTCGTTCAACTTATCTTCAACATTCGACTGGTTTTCACCTTGGGTTTCACTTGAAATTTCAGGCTCAGGAGGAAGATCGATATTAGTTGCAGCTTTTTGCTCAGGCAAGTCCACATGAGGAGTCAATTTGTTTATTTCTTCATCACGAGAAGAAACATCTTGGATATCCTTTTCATCTTTCTCATCAAAACCAGTTTTCGTTGAATCAATAGAAACCTTGGGGCGTGCGCCATATTGCTCTAAATATCCAGTTTGGTAAGCAACCAAAATAGCACCACCAATTAGAGAAGTTCCAAGGACAAATTTTGAAAGCCCACTCTTCGATTCAGGTTTCGGAGTACCATTTTCTCCAGAAGAAGTTGAAAATTGCTTTCTTGAATAAATAAAAGGTGATGAACACTACATTTTCACCATGCATCGTAAGAGGATCAATTATAAAAATAGTACATAGGAACTCCAAAATTGATACTGAAAGTGAAAACAGTTGAATTTACCTGGGGCATAATCTGCCTGGGTATTCTCCAAGGAGCCCCTCGGCAACGTGGTAATTCCAAAATTGACCTTACAAGCATACTGTCGGATATTCACTACTTCAGGGATTTTGAAATTATATTGCGGCAAAGGTGTTTGTGAAAATGATTGGCAGAGGAAGTGAGGATTCTTAAGGGAGGAGTCGCTTTCGGGTTACGCTTTTAGCATTCAAATCAATTGTCTTCCGCTTAAGTCTTTTACAGGGTTGAGCGAGCCAGCGAGGAACCACAACTGCTTTCCCGGGGAGCCGAGGCGGGCGCTAGATAGGAATCGCCGTTGGAGATGAAATTGAAAGTTGTATCAGCGTACAACTGACGGTTTGTAATTACGGGTGGCAAACGGGCTGTTGCATCTGTTTTTTTGGGGATTTTTTCAGCTCACATTTTCGGGTTTGAATATTTTGGAGCTCCATTTTTTTGAATTCGGATTTGAATCAAGCTAAAATATAATTTTAGTGAATTATAGTAACTTTAAAATCTAAACAACAAATGCAATTAGCGTCGACTTAAATTTAAACCATATTTAAAATAGTGTAAACCCTTAACCATTAAATTATCATATAAATTTTGAACTAAAATAATTTTAAATTTTTTAAATTATAAATATTTTAATTTCAAAAATAATAAATTATTTTATTTTTAAACAGTAAGTAAAACAATTTAAATTTATATAAATTATATATATTTAAAGAGTTGTATAATATAAAAAAATTTACAATGCTTATTATGTAAAATCTATTATATAATATCTATATGAATTAAGGAAAATATATTTTATAGTTTATTATTATATTATATTCACAATTCTATAACTTTTATCTTTATTATTAAATTTAAAACATAATACTCATATTCTGAAATATTTATCTCAAAATTAAAATATATTATATTAAACTTAAAACTCAAATTATACACCCATGATTACCCAAACTCAAAATAAAATAATTATAACTCAAATTTCAAGTCTAAAATAAAAATAAATTAAACCTAAATACAACTTGTAAAAGTTAAAACCGAATTCAAAATCTAATTTAATAAAAATATTATTTTATTAAAACATTAAGTTTTTAATAATATTTTTTGTAAACATGTAGTGAAATATACTAAATTGCACATAACTATTGATACTATATCATTTATAATAATCTATAATAAAATAAAAGTTATATATATGTGTGTGTTATACCTCCTTTAAACTTAGGAACGTGCCAGCATAATAGGCTACTTGAAAAACGCCAGTAGCTAGTTCTTTGACTCTACTCGGATGCCTCAAGACTAGCCCTCCCGGATCCCTACTCTCCGTTTGGCCCTCGGTATCAACAGGGATCTGGACCACCCGCTTCTAGGCATAATCCACCCATTTTGACAAGAATCCTTACCGCTTTTTAAGTGTGAACACTCCTTAAGTGCGAACACACCCCTGAATATCATGGAACTCTTCCTAAGCATAACAACCTTGTACTACCATAACAGAATGAGTTCACAGTGCATGTCTTACATATACTCCCTGATGGCAACTCCTCTACAATGACCTGCCACATTACACTAACAAACAAGAAGACTTCCCTTATAAAATATCAATTTAAACAATGAGAAAAAGGATATTTTGGAGCCCTTAAGCAATCTTTGAGCATTTATCCTCCTCAACTTTCTCTTTGTCCTCTTGTCTTTTCTGGCTCTCTACCCGTTAAGGTGAACCGAACTTTTTAGCACCACCACATCTTGTTGTACACCAAATTAACAACATGTATTAATAGTTTAGTCATAGTTATATACTATATTATTATATTATGTAATACTATATCACATACAATGATAGTAATACATAATATATTAAACATTAAATATTAAATATTATTGTTTACTATTATATTGGTTGAAATATGCTTTAAGTCATTATACTATTCTTACATTTGAAAACTTTCCCTCTTACTATATAATGTAATGTTATCTCATATAATATAATATATAATATATTAATAGTTTATATATATGCATTAATGATTAAACATTACAATATTATGTAATATTATTTCTTTTATTATAATATATAATATAATAATAGTTATACATGTGTTAGTAGTTTTAGTCATAGTTATATAATATATTATTATATCATGTAATAGTATATTGATGTGCTAAAATTTGAAATATGCAATTAGGTACAT
This sequence comes from Gossypium longicalyx, assembly GCA_025698465.1. Classification (NCBI taxonomy): domain Eukaryota; kingdom Viridiplantae; phylum Streptophyta; class Magnoliopsida; order Malvales; family Malvaceae; genus Gossypium; species Gossypium longicalyx. Next base: position 33,787,080 of record CM047006.1, read on the forward strand.
TTCATGCTTATTTTAGTTTGTTTTTAGTGAAATTGAGTCTTTTATTTTATTAGTAGTTAGATATGTTGCATTTAGCTTTAGTTGTGTTTTTATGTCGTTTTTAGTGTTGTTAACACTATTCTAGTTTTACGTAGTAAATGATATTTATGTTAAACATTCCATAGCAATCACAATTTAATAACACATTTGTAGTTAATACTTTAACTTTATAACCAATGCATATTTGGAGAAAGTATTACAAACCACATATTATCAACACATCAAAACCATAAAATATACACATTCTTATTTCATAATCATTTTCATAATTATTACACAATTTCCACCATTTACCTGAACATATTAGCATAGGAGAAATAAGGATATCCAATGGTACTTACCTTTAGGATGCGCATTAACTCAAAATCAAGCCTCATCTTACTTGAATTTATCTTCATCCTAGCTAAAGATTCTATTTTTCAACATTTCCTCATTTTTTCATACACAAAAATATGATCGTATATTAGCTTACAAGTTTGCCAAGATTTCTTGTAACATCTAAGATAAAATATTAAGCTAGGAGAGGTGAAAATTACCATTTCTTACCATACGAAAGCTTTCTCTCTCTAACTCTGTAACACCTCATACTCGACCCAATCACAGGGTCTGAGTTACAAGGTGTCACATTCGTTGTCGGAGCAACTACAATCTATTCACCGTTCAATTTATAACATCAACATCTCAATGTAAGTTAAACAAGTATATAAAATGATTCTTATTCATTTTCGGGTCTTATATGAGCTTACAGAAGCTCTGATGCTAACTTGAGGTCGAATTAGGACTAAACTGTAATATTTCAAAATTTTAAGTTGGCGTTGCAACGACAAGGGATTTCTCATCACGACACAATAATTGACTAGACCTTGTCTCAATGACCCATGCTTGATTTCGTGTCATGACATGGTGGCCTAATCTGGTCGCAACGACATACACTCGACGTCGCAATGTGACAACCTATTTCTGCAATTTCCAAATGATCTCCATCCTATACCTTACAATCAAATGAATATGCATATTTACACTACATTCCTAGCCAAAACATGTAATATCTATGTCACAAACATAACCAAAACACTTGTTTCAACTATTTACCAATGCCATTTCATCTTTAGGTTAACTAACTATTATATTTCATTCAAACCTTAAACATACATGCATATTCACCAAGCCATTGCAGCTTTTCATACTACTTCAAAACATATTTGGAATCTATTTACACAATTTCTTCCAATTGACCAATTCCATACATCAAGGTATAATTCAAGGTTGTATATAGTTATAGTATTGTACCAAAATTTGACTCAACCTAGGTACATGCCATACTTGACATCAAAACAAAACCTATACAAACTTTTTTGAGTCGGAGATTGCTTCAGAGATGCCAAATCAACTTCTCGTTCTATCGAAAATCTGTTATACCTATGAACGGAGAAAACAAATCGTACGCTGAGAAAATACGCTCAGTGGTATTTCCATGATTCAATCCAAAAAGTATGAAATTTAAAGCATATGCATACATTCAATCCAATTGCAATTCATAGCATTATAAGTCGAAAATCATCAAATTGGACCTTAAATTCTATTATTTATGCTAGGTACATACCAACTCAAACTTACCATTGAAAGAACAATATAAACATGTTGAGCTAAAAAGTTAACTCGAATGATGCCAATCTACTCGATTTTACAAGACCTAATCGTCACCTATACGTAGAAATAAACAAATTTACACCTGAAAATTAGCTTAGTGGTGCAAACATAATTTGAAACAATGTATAAGCAAATCATGTCACACCCCAAGTTTGACAAATCTAAGATTTTGGCATTTAGTGGGAAAATAATTTGTTTGGCAAAATGTAATCTACCCATATGTTTCTTTTGGTGCATATGTGTGGGCGTATAGTATCCACCGTGTAAGTAACTGAAGGTTTCAGATTGTTCTACTAGTTAAAGAGAAATACTTAGTTAAGTGAAAAAGGTAATTATGGTATGAGTTAACACCAAAGGTATAGTACACATTGTTTGTCTGAAGTACTGTGCTAGTTAAGTTGTAAAGTAACATGGTTAGGAGCCAACTGGATAGGCTAGTTTGATATTTATAATGTAATATGCTCATTTATGTTTCTTTAGAAAAAATTAGGCCATTAAGAAGGACAAATTCTGAAGTTGTGACACTTGTTAAGTTCCACTAAGTAGAATGGATCATATATATGTGTGAGAAGGGTTTTCAATAAGGTTCTTCTTCTTCCTTCAATTCTACTTTCTAATTATTTTTCTTAATTCCAATGGTATCTTTTCCTCATTAAGCTGGAAGTTAATGATTCTTGGTTTAATCAGTGATCATTCCATCTCTAGGTAAGTATTACAGCTATGCATGTTAGATGTTTTGAAAGAGTGAGTTTGTATGTGGTATATGAATAGTAAGTTGTAAGTGTAAGGCTTTGCATGAAGGTTACTAGAGTTTGAGATAATAGTAAATTGTATGTAAATGAGTTTTAATGGTGATCCTATGTCCTGTAAGCAATTGTTGCTGCTAGTTCAAAAAGGATGTCTAAGTCTAGAGTTTAAAACTGTAGTAGATGAGTTTAAGGTGAGTCTTTACCTTAACTCTCTCTCTTATGTAAACTTTTCAAGTAGAAGAAAATATATATAGAAGATGATGATATCTATAATAATCGGTAAATGTACAAGTATTTTAAAGAGGAGATAAGTGCTATGGTGATATGTAATAATATTTGTTGAAAGGAATGTTGATTGTTAAGTATGCAGGTAAAGTTTAAGATATGAAAAGTATGAGTCAGTCTGGAATGCAAATGAATCTGGGTAAGCAAATGATGAAAAATGTCCCTCTAGAAGCCTCTAGTAGGGTAGTTATATTGCTAACCAGATTGGTAGATCACGATATGAAAACAATTGTAAGACCATGAGGTTGAGACCTATGGCATCTTGATATGATTTGGAAATACTCATGGTAAAGGCTCTAGTAAGATGAAAAATGGACCGGCAGATCATGATACATGAATGTGTATAAGACCATGTGGTTAAGACCCATGGTAAGATATGTTTGTATGAATGTTATGGTGTAACCTTCGATGATGTGTAAACCAAATGGGCAGGTCATGAAATATGACCTTATGTATAAGTCCATGAGAGAGAAATCCATGGCACCTTCTGTGAAAGTCTGTTGGGACAGTAAACATGTGATTCTATATGATACCCTTGTGGCGTATTCTATTTGGCCCTTGCAGTGTATTCTGATAAATATGTCCGGTAAAATATACTTATCCGCCTTTATGGTAAGTCTGGGTAAATACTGACTGTTCTGTAATAAGTATTGTTCATATAAAGATATGATATGTCTGAGGTTATTTTGATGGAATAAGATCTGTAAAGTAATTGGATAAGTTTTTAATGAAGTTCTTGAAGAGAAGTGTGTATCTGTATGCTAAGAAAGGTATTTGTCATGATAATCTGTTAGAGTTGAATATAGGTGTATTCGCAGTTGAAAGACATAAGAAATTGTTTATTTGAATTCGTCTGTGTTGTATAGTGCTGAAATATGAGTATTTGGTATTGTAACGAGATTTTTGTGCGAGTGTACACAATCATTCAAGTAATAAGTAAGTAAAATGAGTTATTGTCTCCATAAGGACTGTGTATATTAATCAATTATCTGAAAAATTATAAGTTAACAATTTGGTGATAAAAACACAATAATTTGAGTGATGATGATTAAACTAGATTAATTTAACTAAATGCAAGATTGATCCCTAATGCAATTTTAAACTAAGAATGCAAAATTATCAAAATGTATGAATAAATTTTAGCAATAGAAACACAACTTCAATAATCAATAACATGTACAGGCTAGGATAATTACATTAATCAAATCAATTCATTTCCATCATACTTAATAGTGTTCGGAAAACATTTCATGGCTACTTGATCTTTTATGAGTTTGGAAACCAAATTAAGTCCTTTCAGAATCTTTTACTTAGTGAAATATGCATTTTACGGATCATATTAAACTAAGGGTTTCTTAGTATTTATGTGAGGTAAAAGGGACAGATTAAGTTTGAAACAGTTTAATCACATAAACCTAAAAACTATGCAAGATAATAGAGCTAATTAAAGTTATTATGAACCTACAATTTATAGGGTTTAATGATCGAAATTAAGCATGCACTTTTCAATTATTGTATCTACTAGCTGTCATCTGGTTAGGATTGCTCAGCTAATCTAAATGTATCCAATCATGTATGAATGAAATACATCTTGATTTTAATTGGAAACATGATCGACTGAGACACAAACACTTTAAGCATGATTCAAACAAATATTATTGAATTAATGCAATCATCCTAGCTAAACATAATTAAGCTATCATTGTTGATGAAAAAGACCATAAAACACATCACAAACATGATTAAATTAAACAACTAGTAAGGAAAAAGTAAACTCTATTTCAATGCAGCAACCTTTCGAATTTGGATTAAAAGTGTTCCACCGATCCGTTTGTTGCTCTTTTGCTAATGGTTCCTCAAGGTGGCTGGCCAAGAGGTGATCTTTTCAAGGATTTTTTTTTGCTTAAATGGAACATAAAATGGAATGGCTATGCGTGGGGAAAAGAGAGCAAAAGAGGGAATGAGAGAATGAATGATGTTTGTGAAAATGAAAGATGAGGGATGATTTGAGAGGTAAGAGTAGTGTGATATTTATAGGTGAGGTTAAGGGTGAAGTTTACTAAAAATAGGGATTGAAATCCCTCCATCTTCTCTATTACTGGGCCGACCATAATGTGGAAAGGGTGGTGATTTGATTGCTTATTTTGAGCACAAAATCATGCTATAATTAGGCATAAAGTGGACGATTTTCAAGGCAATCTTCCAAGGCTCTTTTCTGATTAAATTGCAACTGCAGAGACATCCAATAAAATATCCCAAAGCTGATTTTTGGGTAGCCATATACTTGTGCCGAAATTGAGCTTGACTCCCCCTTGTTGGACAGTTCCATGATCCAATAAATAACCAGACATGTCCACTTTGTAACAACATTTTTGCTGGGTAAAATTAACATTCTTATGACCTAATTTTGCATGTTTTTCCTGTCCTAGTAATGTGGATGTGTTCATGTCCATGCAACATCATGATAATCTCATCTTCCATGGATTCACTGCATAATAAAAATTAACATATTAATAATTATCATGAAAATAATATAATTTATGCACAAAAATCTTGTAATAAAGCATAATTTCCAATACTTTATAAATTCATGTCTAATATTAACATTTAAACAAAATCCACTTAATTTATTAACAATTACTCAAGATTAATATAATTATTAAGTCAAAATGTGGTAAAAATCACTAGAAAAATCCTATATAATTTCGAGTTTACAGGTATTCGCCATATTTGAATAGTATCATGCCTGTTTTTGGAATCTTATGGAAATCGAGTCATCGTATTTTCTAAGTATTTAGGGTTCTATAATAAAGTTGTATGAAATTCATTTGGATGATCTGTATAGTACATTATCAATGTGAGTTTGTATGATATCGAGCCAGAGTATGATTTGATTAGTAAATTGATGGTATCCAAATCAAAGTGAGTACCTGCCAAACATGTATGTATCTGCTAGCATTAGCATTTGTGAACAATTGTTTTGGAATAAATGTATGTATGAATAGTTGGTCTATATAAAGTGGACTCTGAAGATATATTCTTTTGAATGGTATATTGGTAAGTTAATAGGATGAAAGTTGGCATGTAAGTGTATGCCGAAACTGTAAAATATCCATCCGAAATGGAAGTAATTGGTTCAGAAGGGTAGTTAGCGCACAAATGTTCTTCAAATAAGATAAAGTATCCACCAAGGTATTTTTTTTGTAATAAAGCTCACTAAGTTCTCTTGAACTTACAAGATTTATTCTTGTTTTCAGGTGTGATAGTTGTTTGAAAGTGCCAGGAGGGATAGGGCAAGACAGAGCCAAGGTAGCAGCGAAGTGGGCTATTATGCATACAGTAAGATAATGACATAGTTTAGGGTTACGCTCTAAGAGTCTGTCTTAGCAAACTTTTATACTGTAATGATTTGTAACAAGCCTATTGTAATATTTTATTTTATTTTAAATATTTTTCTTTGTTCTTAGATATTCAGTCTTTCAATTAAAATAATAAGTAAAATGTTTTTCATTAAAGAGTTTATATAAACTATTTCGATATTTTGTTAAGTATTTTATGTTGTAACACTTGAGATCTGAACTCGGTGAATCAGGTCGAGTTAAGGGCGTTACAAATCAATTATATTTTCTTATAGATTCTTTTGTGATAAATTTGTCATGATTTTAACGGAATTAGAATTGGGTTGAGAAAATTATTTAATTGAGAAATTAACTAATTTAAATTAATTGAGAAAATAATATTTAATTTTAGCAATAGAAAAAAAAATGTACTTAGCTGGAATAAATTACAAAGTGTTGGGTTAAAGTCTAAGAAACATCTATGGTTGCTGCCCCTCCCCTATATAATTGCGAGTTGGAGATTTTTTCAATCAAAAAAATATTATTTTGTATTCTACCAATTCAACCAGGATTCTACTAGCTCTTCCTATAAATAGATAGCACTAGTAGGCTTCAAATCATACCAACTGAAAGAGAAAAACACAAGTTTCTTTGAAGTTTTTAATATTGCTATTTTGGCAGAAAATAGTGGAAAATAATTTTTTTAAGAATAAATTCTATTTTATGGGAATTGCAATTCTACCGGTTTCTATTTAGAGAGATTTACTTTTCTACTGAAAGTAAAGAAAATATTTTTGGTTCTATATTTGATTCGATTTGTTTGAATCCACACTCGTAGCAGTTCGTGGTATGAGAATAGCGGAGATGATTGTTTGGTTGAAAGCTGGGAATGACAATGATTTGCCTATCTGAAAGCACATGTACGAATTGGTCTAGGGTTTTGTAACGCTCGAGTTTGTGTAAGTGTACACAGTCGTTATCAAGTAATAAGTAAGTAAAAGAGTTATTGTCTCTATAGGGACTGTATATAGTTAATCAATGTTTTGCAAAATTAATGTTTAACAATTTGGTGAGAAAACACAATAATTTTGAGTATTGGATGTAAAAAATAACTAGATGCAAAATTAACCTAAATGCTAATTAACCTAAGTGTGATGAATAATTAAAATGGATGAGATAGATTTAGTAGCACATTTGCAAGCTTTAACAACAATAACATGAATAGGCTAGAATAATTACAACAATTGACTTGGCTCATTTTCATCATGTTCACAATGTTCTGGAAAATATTCCATGGCAACTCGATCTTTCATGAACTTTTTGAAACCGACATTAAGTTCTTTTGGAATCTTTTACTTAGAAAAACATGCATATTACCATGATCATATTTAACTAAGGGTTTCTTAGAGTTTATGTGAAGTAACAAGGACAGATTAGGTTTGAAACAATTTAATCACACAAATCTAAAAGTTATGCAAGGTAATACAACTCTTTCTCGTTATTACGAACCTTTAATTTAATCAGGCTAGGATCTAAATTAAGCATGCACCTTTCAATTATTGCATCCATTAATCGTCATCTGGCTAGGATTGGTCATCTAATTTTAATCCATTCAATCACATTTTATTGAATGACATACATGCATGATTTTAATTGAAAGCTTGATTGGTTGAGGCACAGAGCATCATGAATACAAATAAAATGAACTTAATCAACTTAATGTAATCATTCTAGCTAAAAAAAATTAAGTTATCATTGTTAATGAAAAAACAACAAAGCAAATTGCAAACATGTTGAACAATGATAAAGATTAAAGAAGAAGAAACTCTAAAATAATTTCAGCAATCCTCCGAAAATTGATTGCAGGGCTTCATTCAATCCTTGTAATTGCTCATTCGCAAGATGCTCCTCAAGGTGGCTAGCTAAGAGAGAATTTTCTCAAGGAATTTCTAATTAAATAGATGGGGAAATGAATGGTTTATGCGTGAGAGGGAAAGGAAAGATGTGAAGTGAGGGATTGAGGGATTATTGAATGATGAATGATGAATGAATGTAAAGTAAATGTTGGTATTTATAGTAGAGGGATGGCTCAGAAGTTTACTAAAAATAGCTTGAATATCCCTTAGGTTTCTCCTTTGCTTGGCCAGCCATGAATTGTGGAGAGGGGAAGTTGTTGGTTTCTTTATTCACGCTTGATTTCTTAGGTGATTGTTTGAGTTGATTTTTAATTGTTTTACAAGTGTAAGGACCTTTGAATAAATCTTTGAAAAGATGATTTTGGTCTGCTCATGTGCCCTTGCTGAATTAGGCTTCTTTCTCCCTTTCTTGGACTGTTTTGTGACCCAATTACTTGTTAGACTTGGTCTTCAATTAAACCAACTTTAAATTGATCAAAGTGACTTTCTCTTGACCCAATTTGCTTGCCTTTGTCGTCCAATTAAGGTAGAATAAAACTCATGTCCATGTACAATTAAAATAAGCTTCATAAATTATTAACTCCATGGTCCCACTGCAACAATTAAATAGAAGAAACTATCATGAAGCATGGAATAATTAAATTATGCACAAATTTAATACATAAAAGCATTTATTGCATACTTTACTAAATCATTCTCATTATCTCAATATAAACAAAATCCACCCAATTAACTATCAAATATTCAGGATTAACATAATTTTGTAAGTAAAAAGGTTTCATAAACAACTATAAAAACTCTATATAATTTAAAGTTTACTTACCCCCAAAATTAATCCATTGCTCGTCTCGAGTAATGGAAAATACAAATTTAGATAAGGCAATCTTGAAATAAGTTTAAATAGAATCAACTTTTTCACATAAACATTAATCAACGAAGTCATGCTCACAAACTCTTTTTGTTGATAAGTCGCTCATACACAAACATTATTTCAAAATTTTATACTAAGTGCGAAAAAATGCTAACATAAGTCAGAGTGCATGCTTTTCAAGGTTATATATAAAATTCACCATCTAATTAAAGTTTCCTTATCAATTAGACAAAACAATCACAAAGTTTAATTAGTGGTCCTCATATGTTGAACTTAGCAATTCCTCTCCACTAATATAGTCGGCATAATTATCAAAATCAATACGTCTTTTATATGGTTGTAATAGGCCTAGGCTCAAGGTAGGGATAAAAAGAAGTGAATTTTTAGGTTCAGTAATCTTAACCCTAACTTTGCCTTGGATCTTTTTGTGGTACATCCTTCCTACTAACGTGTTTTACCACCTCCAAACTTAATTTGAAGCTTATGCCCAACAATACTTTTTAATATTTGAGTATTTATTTTACTTTTTGCTTGACATTTGAACAGAGATTTCTCTCTTTCTCTTTTTTTTTGAACATACGGAGAGCATATACATATTTCTGAATTTTTCCTCAAACTTTAATCACTAAGACAAGTATAGTTAAGATTGGTGCAAGAATAGGATAAAACTTAAAAAGATGACAATATGGCTTATGATGTAGGTGAACAGCAATAAAATAAGCTTGAAGGCTCAAACTAAGGTTTCTAGGGTTAAATTTATATGGTAGAAAGGCTCAAACGATCCAAAGAAAATGTGCCTATATCATGTTTAGCTTCTTATGCCTTATAGGATTTTGCCTCAAGAAAGTTGAAAGTCAATTCTAAAGACTTTAACCTTCATGCATATCTATTTCCATGGAAATTAATTTTCATGGCAAAGACTGCATAAAAAACTCAGATAACTTCAGAAATCTACTTGCATTTGAGCTAACAAAAATTTTCTCTGAACATCATTTTATTTCAGCATACTACTGTGTAAACATTATCATACTTAAGAAAAATTAAAATTCATGCAAATTTTGCCCTATCCCCCCCTTAAAAAGAAGAATGTCCTCATTGTGTAAACAAAGTAATGAATGAGAACTGAACACTGGGTAGGATTGAAAGAAAAGAGAGGTGAGTTATGAAGACTGCTTAAGTACCAAGTCTTTCTTAACAATCTAATCCTAGACATGTTTATTCACATTTCCACACTACTTTGCTTTTTATTAGAGAAGAGGCATTAAGATTAATTTATTCATGTTTGCAATTTCTTACTTGTTGTGCGAAAGCAAAATACTAACTACAAAAAAATATAAATGCCTAAAAATAAATACTAAAGAAAGGAAATTTCCCCTTTGAATTCATGTCATCTTCCATGTCTTTCTCCTTTGCCTTCTTGGTCTCACTTGATTCCACAAGCTCTTTTTACCATGTCTCGAATATATGATCTGGAAACTCAGGAACAAAACAGTTAGAGATATTCTTAAAAGTACTTCGTATGTAATCATCTCTAACTTTTGTATATCTCCAATAAGCCTATTGTTGGTTATGCATGAATTTCCACATATACATCATAATTGAAAATTTTGATTTCTTCATAGTGATTGAAGAAGTGGGCATTGGAATGGTCAACTCAGGATTAACACTTGGCTCCACTGGTTCAACAATATTTGGTTCCACCCTTGGTTTAGGGCTGTTTGGTTCTTCTTTAGATTTTGCTTCTTTTGTTTTATCTAACGAGTTAGCTTTTGATTCAGATTTGGTTGATGACTCATCAAATTTTGGTTCGTTTGGTTCATTTGACTCAATCTGGTTCGAAATTTCAACATTCTCCACTAACCTCTCAAGATCATGTCTTGTTATACAACCTTGAACATACTGACCTTTCAGGTTTGCTTTTGATTTAACTTGGGCCCTCAAGCAAAGTGAAGTAATCAATGATAAAAAATAAGAACTTCTTGCCTTTTTTTTTAGTGTAATCTTGAATTTCGTTGAGAATAATTTTCGAACATTTATAGACTTCTCTATCATAATTCCATACAACAAAAGCATTCGTTCCATTGAGATGGTGGAACTATGTAAGATAGGCATAAAGCTATATCGAACAAAATAGAATCATACCTTAGCCACTAGGTTTAAATACTCTTTTTGGCAAGAATGATAGTTGTACTTCCTTATAATCCATTGGGATCCTAGATTTGTAACAACAATAAGTACTTGTTGAAAAAAATCCCAATTGATATTTGTCATCATGGCAGAGTACTTATCTTCTTCAACATTAGGTATGTTAAACAAATCATTAATGGACTTAGAAGTAAGGGGTACCTTTTTTTTATGAACAAGAACCTCATTATCATTTGGCATGGTCAAGTTGGCATAGAGCTCTCACACTAATTCTTCTTTAGGCATTGATCTTGAATTACAAAATTGATTCCAATTTAAAGCGTCAATTGTTTTTCAAATTGAAAAAGGCATAATCATCTTGTCATTGCTTTCCAAATTAAAACTTTTTTCTGGCATCATAGGTTGATTTTTGAAGATAGAATCAAATCGTTCCCTAGCTTCCTCATCTTGAACCATAGTTGAATTTTTGGCAGAAGTTTTAGAAGATCTAGTTCTTTTGCGAGACATGATGGCTTTTATCGAAAAAACAAGGAAAATTTTAGCAAGGAGAGAAGAAGAAATCGACAAGGTGGTTTTATGGTGACTAGAGGTTGTAATGGCAAAACAATACGGTAGTAAGAGGTTTTCATCGACAAAAAAAAGGTGAGTTGCGATGGTTGCTACGGCGATGGGATTGCTTCGGTGAAAAGTTTACGGTGGCAAAATGAGGGTTTTGTGAAAAAAAAGGGAAAATTGGGGAGAACTTTCAGGATTTGAGGCCAACGACAAAGAGAAAGAAAGTAGGTGGCTAGGGTTAAAGCTAATTGCTTGAGTAGTGTGAAAAATATGATTGTAAAAAGGGGTTATATAGTAGTAGATTAGGGTAAAGTTGTAGCAAAAAGTTTAGCTACAAGGGGATACTTGGGCAGCAATGCATTGAGGGAAATAAAAGTGGCGGCAAATTTAGGGTTTTGAGAGGACCTATGGACGGCAATAAATGGGCAATTTCCTCCTCTTAATTGTTCTTGGCCTCATGCCCAAACTGTAATTATTTCCTGTTCTTGAAAAATTAAATTGAACTAAAAAATAAACTAACTAGTACTTTGGCCAACTTGACCCTCTTATTGAACACAAAATAATAAAATTAAAGTTGAAAATAAAATTAAAAATTCCTTTTAGGCTACTTAGAAAATTTCTTCTTCAGAAATTACATTAAATTAAATTCTCAATAAAGGTTAGAGGGAGTCACAAGGGGTCCCGCTTAAGTTCCAACCTCCTTAGACAAAATTAATTTAATATACTAATTCAAGAAAAATAATTTCTAAGCATGTCGTTTATTCAAATGAGAGAAAAAACTGAAAATAAAATAACGACAGAGAAAGTGAAGAGAACTCTCTCAATGTTATTGGTAATTGTTATTGACTAAGACGATGTCAAACAACCATTTATCATACCAATTATACCTATCTAGAAAGAAAAAATAATCTTGCCCAGCAATTATGTTCAACATTTGATCATGGAATAACAACAGGAAATGGTCTTTCTGCTTTGCTTTGCTCGACTTTCTGTCATTCATACAAATATGCCTACTCGTGATTGTTCTTAATGGAGTTAGCTTATTATCTGTGATATCTTCTTTCTTTGATACATGTCTCACCCACTGAATTTCATAAATGGGATACATGATCTTTGCTTTTAACTATTGAGACTCGAGTTTCCTAGGATCAAATACTCGTGATTGAATCAAACTTTTTTGTCCCTTGATAGATCCCTTTTCAATATTTGCAATAGTTCACTTGAAACCGTTCTCGTGCCTTTTCAAAATAGTTAAGTCTAACTCGGGTAGCTCTTCTCTTGACACTTTGGGTTGCTTGTACTCATATGATGATAGCTCTACTGATTTGAACTGAACTTTTGAATTGAATCCTTTCAAGATAGCTTCCAATAAGGCCAAACATGTATCATCCTCATCTTGATGTGGAGAATCAGATGAAATACCTTCTAACGGATCATTTGAAGAATTAAATTCTAATTTTGTATGAACCAATCTATTTGTCTTGGAGATAGTAAAACAATCTTTAACCACATTAAGAGATCTTGAACTCGCATGGTGAGTTTACCTTTCTGTACATCGATTATTGTCCTGTCAGTTGCTAGGAAAGGCCTTTCTAGGATGATTGATACTTCTTTATTTGCTTCAAGATCTCAAATAATAAAGTCAGCGGGAAATATGAATTTATCAACATGTACCAATACATACTTGATTTTTCCTTTCAAATGTGCTAAGGATCTGTTTGCTAGCTAGAGTGTAACAATAGTTGGTTGGGCCTTACCAATACCTAATTGTCTGAAAATAGACATAGGCATCAAGCTGATACTCGATCCCAAATTGCACAAAGCCTTACCACAATAGGATTCTCCAATATTGCAATGTATGGTGAAACTTTCTGAATTCTTCAATTTAAACAAGATATATTCTATAGTTAGGGCTACAGTTTCAAATTCCCCAAAACTTTTCTTCTTAGATTGAAATCCCTTTATAGCTTTCGCATAGTTCGACATTCGCTCCAAAGTTTCCACTAACGAAATGTTAATACGTAGTTGTTTCAACATATCCAACATTCTCTTAAATTGAGTATCCTGTTGTTGCTTATGTTGCTGGAGTCTTTGAAGATATGGAGGTTCTGAAACTTTGGCTTTGAAACACCCTATACCCGTAACTCACACCGGGGTGGAGTACAAGGCATTACCTATCTTGCTCTCATGCATACAACCAATCTCAAATCACCGAGACTCGGTCTAATTTAAAACTTCTTCAATTTCTACTTTAAACTTCTTATTATGGGCTTACGAGCCCCAATTCAACTGTTGAAAATTATTCGGGACCATTCCAAGTCCTTAAACCAAGCTTAAGAAATTTGCCTTTAAAACAGGGCACACGTTCGTGTGGAAGGGTAACATGCCCGTGTGACCATATCGACATGGTCCTGCTATTAGCCCGTGTGGCTCACACGGCCTAAGCACTTTGGGACATGCCTGTGTCCCTCACCTGTGTAGAATTAATTTCTAATTCACACCTACAGGGGTTTTCCTACGGCCAGACACACGCCCGTGTCAAAGGCTAGTGTCCCTCACACGGCCACGACACGCCTATGTCCTAGCCCATGTATGAAAACATTGACATTCTATTTCTGACGTCAGCATGCTCTAAATGTCACACGGCCAAGGCACATGCCCGTGTCTTTCACATGCCTGAGACATACGACCGTTTCTCTGCCCGTGTATTTATTACCATGCATACTGACTTGAAATTTTTACATACAAGAGACACACGGCCGGACTACATGCTCATGGGGCAGACCGTGTGTCACACACGGCCTAGACACACGCCCGTGTGTCTACCTATGTGGACAATATAAGGCTATTTTCCAAGCTTCATTGCCACCCTTACATACCTATTTTCATACAAATGCCAACCAATACCAAAACGAACATAATTTCTAAAATCAAATTAGCCACAATAGGCATGCATTCAATCATGATAATACATCTCCTACAAGTTCAAAATGAATGTTAGCCATCTTTCAAAGCTTAATACAAATTGAAGGGTCTCCAACCCAAGCCAACACATTTGGCCAATTCTCAAAGGCACAAATGATAAAGTTTAGGTCCTATACATGCCATATTCAAAAATATAAATCCAACTATACCGAAGCTTCGGTTGATAGTGTGATCGATATCTCTAACTTCTGGTGATCCTTGAGCTAGTTAGGCGGGACTAAAAGGAAATGGAAAAGAAAATGAGTAAGCATAAAAGCTTAGTAAGTTGCATATAAGTAAGTATACAACAACAATAATTTATCAATAATCCACATGCTCATAATACCAAGGTAGGCATAAGCATGACTTACTCATTGACATCCATACAAGTCACATATTATACAATGAGCTCATATCTCATACGTACCAATTAAGTACCTGTACCACCTACAACACTGTTATACTTTCCTCATTAGCTTAAGAACATAACGTTCACCATTGAACCATTTGGAACACTACCGGATATTCATTAAGTCTCAAAAGTGGGTAAGGTGCCGATGCTATGTCCTAGACACAGTCTTACACTGGCTCATATCTCAAGTCGATGCCATGTCCTAGACATGGTCTTACACTGACTATCATCTTGTAGCCGATGCATGTCCCAAACATGTCTTACACTGGCTTACGTCTTGAGGCTGATGCATGTCCCAGACATGTCTTACACTAGCTCTCGTAATGTGGTCGATGCATGTCCTAGACATGTCTTACACTAGCTCACACACGAATGGCTCAAAGTCATGGCATGAATATCCGATTTACTTCTTAAGGTTCCAACGGAAATTCTAGTAACTCATTTATCATTATACATTTTCAATTTCACAATCAAGCAATTCTTGCTATAATATTTCAAACAAATATAATAACAATGTAGTTGTATTACTTACATACAACTTACCTCAGATTACAAAATGTGGCAACTAGTCGATTTAGTCGATTTGCTTGACTTTCCCCTGGTCTAGGTTCGGGTTCGGTATTTCTTGATCTATAATAACAAAATGTACTTATTTAGTCACTTTATCAACCTAGGCACTCAACAATTCATAATTGGGAAAATTGGGAAAAATGACCATTTTGTCCCTAGAATTTTGTAAAATGACCATTTTACCCCTCTGCCGAAAAATCTATTTTCATTGAATTTATTCGCATCTTAAGCCTAGCTGAACTCTTTTTACTCTTATAGCAACCCTAAGTTATCTCTATTTCACACATTTATCAATTATTTTACAATTTGTGCAAAATAGTCCCTTTAGGTGTTTTCATGCTAACACCTTTCACAAAAGTTGTTTATAAGACACCCAAGACTCATTTTCTTCCATAAAAACTTAGTAACCATCACAAATTATTTCATGGGAAAAACCTAAACTCTTAATCATTTTGCAAAATAGTACCCTCATTTGAAAGCTCATGCTTCAAGGGTCTCAAAAGTACAAAAATCATCAACAAAGGACATAGAAATCACTTACTTATGAGTGCTTCAAGTTGCTGAAATTTCAAGCTCTTAAAACCCCATTTCTTTGCTAAAAATTTCAGTGGTAGTGAAGAAGAAATGAAAGAAAAAGATGATAGCTAGGCTTAGGGTATTATTATAATACATATGATGTCATCAATTACCAAATGTTGACTTTTCAACATTTTTCTCCCCTCATGGCCAGCCAAGCCATCTAATTAGGGTCTAATTGCCTCTTAAAAACCCCCAATTTTTATCCTCTAGCTATTTGACACCTTTAGCTATCAATTTAGAACTTTTATACTTTATGCGATTTAGTCATTTTTCTCAATTAGGCTTCCAAATGCTAAAATTGACTCACCAAATTTTTCATACATTCTTAAAAACATGCTATAACATCTAAATAATAATAAAATAATTTCTTTAACTTTGAATTTATGGTCTCAAGACCACTATTTTGACTAGGCCCTAAATCGGGCTGTTACAGGCTTGGACTAGACAGCTCTTTGGAGGTAATATATCTACATATAATGAAGGGGTTAGCTTATCAGAATTCACTAGTTTAGATTTTACCTCTTCAGA
Source organism: Gossypium longicalyx (assembly GCA_025698465.1). Taxonomy (NCBI): domain Eukaryota; kingdom Viridiplantae; phylum Streptophyta; class Magnoliopsida; order Malvales; family Malvaceae; genus Gossypium; species Gossypium longicalyx. The sequence goes on from CM047006.1 coordinate 33,803,681, forward strand.
ATTTGTAGAATCTGGCTTCTCTGGTGCAGGAATTTCAATTGTTGGATGATTTTCCTCTTTTTTGGGATGTCATCTTCAACCTCAACTTCCTTGGGTTCCAAAGTCCTTCCGCTTCATAAAGTGACTACTTTGCAATTCTTCTTGCTCGATTTTCTTAGATTCTCCTTGTCACTAGGCAAAGTTCCTTGTGGTTCATTTCAAATTTCGTTGGCTAACCGCCTTATTTGGTTCTCCAAATTTCTCAAAGTTGCATCATTCATCGCCATGTATCTTTTTAAAAAGTTCTCAAGATTATTAGAAAACTCAGCTGGTAGAGGATTTTCTATGTTGCTTGGTACAAGACTGTAACACCCCAAAATAGGGCATAAGAGTTTTAAGGTTATTTTAGGAATTTTAGTCTTAGAGTGTTCAAAATTGTGTGACATGACATATCAATACTATTTTCAATTATGAATTTTAGAAAATTAAATTAATTTATGAAAATGAGTTTTAAATACCTTTAATTTTAAAAATATGACTTATTTGAAAAAGATTCAAAATTAAGAGTTTTTATGAAGAAATTTAACCAGATTTTAAAATCCAAGCTAAATAACCTCTCTTCACCAAGTTATTCTACGTAAAAACTACCCAAAATTTGTGTTTGTCATCCTTTGATTCTCTCTTGCTATTTCAATCAATTTTGAACTCCAAATCCTAATTCTCTTTTATTTCTATCATCTATTAAGTTATAAACCTCTATAAAAACTAAGAAATCACCTAAAAACTTCATCATCTACGTTATCTTCACCAAACATGGGTTTTTTCGGATTTGCGTCAAAGCTCAGTTTTCTTCCATAGAAGGTAACCATTCAACTTTCTATGAGTTTTAAATGATATCTAGTCCCTTAAACTGAATTCTTACCATTGAAACGCATGTTTTAAATAAAAGTAAAAAATCAGGTCTTTAATGGTGAATTTTGGGTTTGTGGATAAAAAACATGGTTTCAAAGTGTTTTTCAATTAGTTTTAACATGATTAGAAGTTTTCTAAACTTACTTTGAAGTTTCGTTAAAGATTTCTTCATTTTTAATGAATTTTCATAAAATAGCCATAAAACATGTCAAAAAAGTTGATACCATGAATTGAGTATTTTATTGTAGTTTAAAGGTTGGGAATTATTCGTAGGTGAATTATAAGATGAACAAAATTGGTTTTAGGTGAAAAGATTAAGTATAGGTGGAGATAATCAAATTTAAAGTTTGTTATGTTATAAGTTTCGGTTACATGGGAACATAGCTTAGGCTTATATTTTTGATTGCTTGCGGTGAGTTCTTAGCTGATCATTGAATACATTGTTGTGTAAATTAATATGTTGAAGTTCTGGATACGATAGAACCTTCTACGAGGAAGGATAAAGGTAAGGAAAAGTTAGTTTGAACTTTCGACTTTTCGGCGAAAGTGTAATTGGTGAGTGTTTGTAATAATTACTTGTGGACATGATTCAATACATTATTTGGGAATTTAGTAGTAGCCTAAACCCCTACTCTAAATTTTGAGTGTAAGCTTTCTCATACCTATGCTATCTTGTGAACAATGTGCTTACGTGAATGTGAATATGTAAATTGAGTTGAGATGCTATAACATGTGATATGTAGTTATGACAACTGTTGTGAAAGTACAAATGAGTACATGTTATATATATATATGTTAAATGTTAGTTACAGTGTTCTGCTAAAAATGCAAATATGCAATGATAGTACAGAGATAATTGGTAAGTGATATGTGTTTGTTTCGAATATTTTGTGATCTTGAAACCGTTGGATATAGTTGGCATGCCATAGGGTTGTGAGTACTCACCTATATGTATAGTGATTTTGGGTGTAACGCCCCAAATCTTTAGTAATGTAATTGACGTGTTTTGTTGTATGTAGCTTTCCTGCTTTTTTGGTTAAGAGGGTTCTTTGAAGTATGGGAAGTCCTGGGTTCAATCCTAGGCTTTAGCAAAATTTTGGCTTTTTACTGAATAACCTTTATTTTCTGCGGGTGGACTTTTAAGTTAAAGAGAGCGTTATAAGGCACAAAGGAGCAATGTGGTCTACTGGCAAGTGGCGTGTGGTGTGTGCCTTGGGGTCTGGAGTTCGAGCTACCTTTGGCACAAGGGAGTAGTATTTTTACTGCTTTCGCAGGAGAGGTGGTAGAGTTTGGTCGAAACTCTGAGTGTGGAGTGGTTGTGTGAAGGTGGGTAGCCGAATTAGAGGAGAGAATCGTGAGAATGGGTGAGGGAGTTATTAATTTGAACTGGTGAAGAGGAAAAATAGGAGGAAATCAAGGAGGTGGGGAGTTGAGGTGTTAGTAGTTGATTGATAGTGGGATCCTCATTATACAAATTCGGTCATAGAGTGCTACTGCCGAATTTGTGCTGGTCATTTTTGGGATAGCCGATTGTTCCTTGTGCTTTGCTCTCTATTTTCTATCATTCGGGTTTTGTTTCCTTTTTGGTGTTCACGGTTTACCTCTTAAGCTAAGTGTTCCCTCTTCTTTAGCTCTTTAGGTTTTATTCTCTTTTATCTCCTTCTTGGCCGATTGTTGTTACCTTTAAGCACTCTCGGCTTTGTTCCTCCTCCTTCCCTAATTGGTGTTGCTTGACCAAATACCCCCTTTGTGGTCCCTTCTCCTCTTTTCATTTTTCTTCATTCCCTTCTCTCTAATGATTCTCCTTGGCACTGTGTACTTTCTTCGCTATTCTCATCTTTCTCCTTTTCATTTTTGCTCCTTGACTGAATATTCATCTTGTTTTACTCTGCTTTCGGTTGGCAAGTTAGTGTGATCAGTTGGGGTTGGATGTCGACTCTCATCTTTCGCTTTAGTGTCCTTATGCTGGCCAAATATTATTTGGGTAAGTCTTAGATTCTTTCTTCTCCTATCGGTTTGTGGCACTTGGTTAATACATCTTTTAACTTTCCCTTTTTCTTGCCAAACTATCTCCTCTACAGTTTAGATCAACCCTTGTATGTGTTCTGTGTACGTGGCGTCGACTATCGAAACTCTGCTTGGTTGTGGTGGTAAGCGTGGTGCAATTATGTTGTTCTTGGGCTTTAAATATGAATCTGATTTGGAATGTGGTATTTTGGTGTAGGTGGTGATCAAAGTGGGGTGACATACCCTTTTGAGGACTAAGGGTGAGATTATTGTTGGCTTTTGGGTAAGTGATTACGATCGTTTTGGAACTCTGTTATTTCCAATCGAGACATAAGTTAGGTAACTAATGGGTTATCATATCGTTTGTTATTCAGACATAAGAGTGTTCACAGCACAGGTTAACTTCAGATTCATAACAGGTGTGTAATCACACAGTCCTTAGCAATAGATCGACAAAAGCCGGAAGTGTTCAACTATTGACACTACACGAGCGTACGCTCGCACGTGTGGTGAGACGAATGCTCAAAACGTGGGCATTCGATGGAGGAGGCCACCACGAATGTTTTGCATGGGCTTGGGCCGATTTTGGGCTTAATGGGCCACACGAACGTGTGGGCCCATACGGGCTGTAATATGGGCTTGGGCCCATTTTTGCTGTTTAACTGTTAAGGTTGCACGAGTCGCACGGGTCGCACGGGTCACACAAGACGACTGTGGACCTACTGTTGGGTCAGTGGGTAAACCTAAACCCTAATTTATGAAATGACTGTTATACCCCTATGAGGTAAATTACGAATATACCCCTATGTGTTGTATGATTGTTTGAGCATGCCATATTTATCGTATGTACACTTATATTATGTTGCATTGCATGGGGTGGGATATATATTATTAGAGGAAGTGTACTGAAAGGCTATAAGCTTGTTACGGCAGCTCTGCTGCAACTACTATTAGTGCTGAAGCCGATACTTTATTCTGGAGTGTAGGGATGAGTGGGTTGATTTATTCCCCATATGGAGTGTAAGGCTAGACGGAGTGGAGTGTAAAGGATAGATAGGTAGGATCTTTTTATGCATTACTGATACTGTACTGAATTGGGCTAAGGTCCACACTGATATTGCTACTGATATGGGCTTAAGCCTAGACTGTTCAACACTGTTTATGTAACTGTTTTTTTTAAATAGGGATTACACACTGAGTTTCATACTCACCTTTTCAGCTTAACTGTGCAGGTAATTCTTAGGCGGGTCGGTGCCGCGAGAGACTTGGAGACGGCCACACCACTGTTTATTATTTCGTTTTGAATTTTAGTAAGGGTATTTTTCTTTGAGGTATTTTATGTAATAAGGCCGTTTAAGTTTTATTTTTATTTGAGGATTTCATTTATATCTGTTAGCTGTAGGATGCGGGTTTTCAAAAATTAAAGAAATATGTTTTCAACAATCAAGCTACGTAATCTGATCTAAAAGCTTTCGCAACGACAATGTTTTTAAGTAATATAAAAAACTAGTACGAGAATGTATTGCTAAATGAACCTGTATTTTGGCAAATGGATTAGATAAGTTGGTTTTACAAAAAAATCACAAACAAGGTTATTTATGCAAACGTGCTTTTCTAATAAATCTGTGATTTTTCCAAAACCCACCTCAATGTGACATTACAGATGCAGCCCTAACGTCTAGGCCGGGTTTGGGGTGTTACATTGGGAGTTGAGGCCCTAGGACATGTTGGCAGGATAAGGGAATGGGAGCTAAGCTTTATTCAACGAGACATATGAGGGAAAATAAGGAGAATGTTAGCTTTATGCTTCACTTTTGGGACATGTTTGAATTTATGAGTCTATGTTTACTGTGTTTGAGATCCACGTATCCGATGAGTGATGATAGAGCTCACTTTTATGTTTCATAGCTCAAGTGCCAAATTTTCTTAAAATGTATATATATGTAATATGATGTATGCCTAAATAAATATGTGACCATTGTACAACTAATCTATAAAGATGTTTTGAATATTGTGATATATGCTTGAACGTTAGGTGATTATATGTGTAATAGGATATATGCTTTTAAGTTAATATGTTACCATGTGAAAGAACTAGTAATAAGGCACGAGTAAGTATAATATGACACTAGAGTTGGAATTGTTGAGGTTATGCTATATGGTTGTTTCGTTAATGCTTGATGAATTGTTTGCATTGTGGTTATTCTGAGCATTGACTGAGCTTATTAAGCTTACTCACTCCTTTTTAACCATTGCAGATAAGTAATGTCGGTGTGAGCGGTGTGACCTTCAAAAGAGTGATCCAAGCCAAGAACTTAGTTGCTATTAGTAGTTGCTATGAAATCTTAGTTGATTGCATGCCTATTATGATTGGTATTTTGTAGACTCAAGAATATGATGTTTGGGACTGCCGTTTGAGGTATTGTTGGGCGTATTTTATAAGGTATTTGAAGCATAATATTTAGGAATAAAGTTTGAATGATTTAAATGCTCTTATATACTAAATTTTTGTAACTTGAAGTAGAGGTATCGATATTAAGGCTTTTAGATCGATACTTCTGTATTTTTGAAAGTATAGGGAGTCAAAATATCAATTTGGTATCGATTCCTTGGCCCAAGTATTGATACTCATGGTGTAATTATCGATACCTTGCAAAAGGTACCAATATTTTTTGATGTTTTGAAATTTAGCGAGAAACATAATACTGGTTTGGTATCGATTTTTTAGGTGGTATTGATACCACTTAAAGGAAATATCGATACCATAGAGGTGGTATCGATACCTACATAACATTTTTGAAAAAAATTGCTAAGTGGTCCCAATGCTTGAGATATGTATATTCTATGTTTGTTTGTCGTATGTTAGTATGATTGAACGCTAAACTAAGCTTGCATGACTTGATATTCTCATAAATGCTAGAATAATTAAAGAAAAACCAAACTGTATATATGTCAACTATGATAATTACAATGATATTGACGTGAGACAGTGGTGTGACATCTTGATATTCAGCCTGGCATCTAGGTCAGGATTGGGGTGTTACAAAGACCTTGGGGTTTGCTTCTAAGCCTATTAGCTAGTTGTTGTAACGGTCTAATTTCAGCGAAATCGGAACAGTGGTTTCAAGACCACAATCCGATCCGAAAATAAAATTTATTTTTATTTTATTATATGGTCCGTGTTATGTTAGAAGTGTCACATAAAAGTTTTGATAAGAAAATTTTACTGATTATGTGCTTAATTATGAGAAGGACTAAATCGCATAAAATGTAAAAGTTGAATTCTAGTAGCTATAAGGATTAAATATTTATGGAATTCAAAATTAGAGGTCCTTATATGGTAATTAGACCATTAAGGAAAAGTATGTATATATTTTAGTGACTCATCCATAGAAAAATTAGAAAAGAGTAGGGACTAAATTGGAAATCACAAAAATTAAAAGATGATAGTTAATTAAAAAGAAATTATCATCTTATTTTCATATCTTCTTCCCCAAAATTTCTATGGAAACCCTAGGAGAGAGGAAGAAAACTTTTCAAGCTTAAAAAGGTATGAAATCAAGTCTCGTTTTTAGTGATTTTTATATATTCGGAATCGGGATAGTCTAATCTATCTATTTTGGGGATTAATTTGAAAAGTTATCAAGGTATGAAAATTGGGTCATGGATGACTATGCTGAAAATTAGAAATTTATGGTAGAAAATGAAAGGTTGTTGATAGATAAACAACTTTTACAAATTGATTTTTGATGAAAACATGATTTAGGGACTAAAATGTAAGGTTGTGAAATTTGATGAAAAATTCATCATTTTTATGAATACATGTGCTGTAAATTTTGTAATAGGATTTTGGTTAGGCTTGGAATAGGGAGTAAATTGCACAAGTTTCACTTTTCGAGCCTAGGGACGAAATTGGAATTTATGGAAAAGTTAGGGGTAAAATGGTAACTTTGCCTAGAACATAAATTGAGTCCAAATGAGTATGAAATATGAGAAATTGATGATTAAAGCTATTTATATAGATATGGATAACACAAATTCGAGGTTAGATCAAGGAAAAGAAAATGTTTCGGATTAGTAGATTACTTACGCGAACAAGTGTCGAGGTAAGTTCGTGTAACTTAATCGAGCATGTAATTATGTTAAATTAAATATTGTGATTGTATGAAATGTGATTATCATTTATGTGAATTACTTGGATATTACAATAGGAGAAATTAATACATGCTTGAAAATGGTGAAAAAGGGTTATGTCCCAATTGAATATTAAATTCCGATGAACATATGTGCTTTCCCGAGATGGATGAGGTCCTACTTTTGTTGCTGATGGATTTAGCTCAAATGATTAATCTTATTGACCTCATTATAGAAAGGATTTAGCCATGACGGGTAATCCTGATATAATACCTCTTGAATATACGTTATGATTAGGGTTTAGCCTAGACTGGTAATCCTAATTGAGCTCTTTTGAGCATACGTTATATAAAGGATTTAGCCTGGACTGGTAATCCTGTTATACGATATGTGGCTCGAGAGTGTGTTCCTTGATTAAGTGCCCTAATGGGTACCATTGAATAAGAAATTGACAGATTATTGAATCGTACACCTTGAGTGTACTACTTGAGCATCCATCGGAATTTCAATGATTCAACAAACATAAAACTCTTGACATGGTATGGGAATTATGAGAAGAAATGATAATGACTTGAAATTATATTGCATGATAAGCTCATCTATTCTTATATGTGTAAACTTTGTGACTAACATGTTTGAGTGGATGCATGTGTTTAGGCAATTTTGACAAATGGATGGAAAACATGTTGTTGTATGCTTAAATTTAATAAATGGGATTGGTAAGTTTAGTTTCTGTTATACAAACTTACTAAGCATGTAATGCTTACTCCATTTTATTTTCCCTATTTTATAGTGCTCGGAAGCTCGCGAAGGTTGGAGATCATAGGAGCATCGTCACACTATCTACTAACTATTTTGGGTATACATAGTAAAATCATTTTGGTATAATGGCATGTATAGGAAAATCATTTTGGTATAATGGCATGTATAGGACAACTTGACCATTAGAAGCTTGATAATGATGTTTGTAATCTAGCTATTGGAATGACTAGAAATGGTTGTTTTGATATACTTGTAATGTTATGCTATGGTAGCTAAATATATGTTAAGTAGTTGATCAAATTATGTCTAACATATGGAATATACCAAGGTAAGATTATAAATATGTATGCATGCAATGATATGCCTTGTTGAATGATGAAATTTGTTTAATTTGAATGCTTGGAATGGTTGGTATTGGATGTGTGTTTCAAGTGCAGGTCATGGGTGTGATTTTGGGTGAGAAATGAAGCTAGAAATGACTTTATTTTATCCACACGGGCGGACTCACGAGCGTGTGTCTAGACCGTGTGTGACACACGGCTGGGTACATGGGTGTGTAGTTAGGGCGTGTGTCCCTTTTACCTTAATTTTGAGAAACAAAATGCTCAAAATTGAGCACACAGGTAGAGACACAGACGTGTGTCTTAGCCGCGTATGCTACACAGCCTAGAACACGAGCGTCTATCTTGGCTGCATGAATCCTGCACCTAATTTCGAAAGAATTTAATTAACCACACAGCCTAGCACACGGGCGTGTGGCATGACCGTGTGCACAAGTCAGAGAGTTACATGGGTTTGAACACGGCCTGCAGCACGGGCGTGTCGTAGGGTCACTAGGGCGTGTCCCTCAGACCACACGGGCATGTGAGCCCTGCACTTTGGAAAATTCTTGTAATTTCGCGAAAAATTCTTAGAGTCTCCAATTAAGTCCTGACTCGATTCTAGTGCTTGTATTAGGCCTCAAGGGTCCAATTAAGGGATGTTTTGAATGATCTTAGTTAATGAATATTAGTTTACATAAGTTATTTGTAAATGTTTCTGAATGTTCCGGTAATGCTCCGTAACCCTGTCCCGATGACGGGTACAGGTTAAGGGTGTTACAGTTGTCCCACTTGATTTTTCAGATTCTCTAATGTTATTGTTTGGCCTTAAATCCAGGCATCATTTTTAGCAATATATGCCTTTAACAAGTTCTCCAAATTATTGGAAGTTTTAACTTGCAGTGGTTTTTTAACTTGTTATTAAAACCAAGAGGTTGATTTGATCAATGCTACATGTAATTATCATTTGGTCCAACTCCTTAGTTACTCCAAGAAAAGTTTGGATGTTTTCGCCATGAAGGATTATAGAAGTTGGATTGTAGTCCTTGTCCACTTTATTTTGGTGTTGATTGCTTACATGGTAAACAAACTAGAGATTTGATGGATAATTCTTAAAAGAATGACCGCCCCCACAATATTCACATGAAATAACATCAAAGTAACTTGGTGGCTGAGCTGCAACATGATTTAAACCATTAGTAGTAAATTCCTTCAACATTGAAGAGATAGAAGCTACTTGAGTTGAGAGTGAAGTAAGGGCATCTATTTCATGCACTCCTGCTACTCGTCTTCCTGAAGCTGCTCAATTTGTCAACCACTGGTAGTTGTTACTGACTATTCTCTCGATGATTTCGTAAGCCTCATTATAAGACTTGGATAAGAGAGCACCATTTGCAGAAGCATCTACCACCAACCTTGTGTGTGTGTTGAGACCATTATAAAATGTTTCCAACTGGATGCAACGCAGAATCCCATGGTGAGGACATTTACGTAGTAGCTTTTTGAATCTTTCCCATGCCTCATATAGTGGCTCATCATCCATCTGCTAAAAAGTGGTGATATCATTTCACAACTTAGCATTTTTGCTAGGTCTAAAATACTTTACCAGAAATTGTTCAGCTAATTCTTTCCAAGTAGAAATTGAGTTGAGTAGCAATGAATTAAGCCATGCTTTTGCTTGATCTCACAACGAGTATGGAAACAACTTCAAACTCAGTGTGACTTTAGTTACACCGGCTATCTTGAAGGAATTGCACACCTTCATAAACAATCGAAGGTGAATATGTGGATCTTCAATGGGCATTCCACTGAATTAGCCTATTGTTTAAAGTATTTGAAACATCACAGGCTTCAATTCAAACTACGGTTCCTCGATCTTTAGTCTCCTGATTCCTGGATATAACTCATTAAAAAGTGGCACAACATACTGCCTTATAGCACGATCCCTATCATTGGCAATAAAGATTGGATTACGAACATTAGCGGCTCCATTCCCTTGAACACGATTTTGATTCTCAAGGTTTGTTTCTGTGGCTTGTCTCTGGGCTAATCTTTCTAGTCTTCTTTGTGTAAATGCCCACTCGATTTCAGGGTCTACAAGGAGTAAATCGATGATTCGATCTATGCTTAGGAAGACTTGAAAAGAAAATCACAAAAAATAAAGAATAAAAAATTAATTAAAAAATAAAAATAAAAATAAAAAACCAAATTGCAAGAAATAATTTCACAAATAATGATTAAATTAATAGTCCCCGACAACGACGCCAAAAACTTGCAATGCTTAGGTTTGTGCAAGTGTACACAGTCGTTATCAAGTAATAAGCAAGTAAAAGAGTTATCGTCTCCACATGGGCTATATATGTTAATCAATATTTTGCAAAATTAATGTTTTACAATTGATGAGAAAACACAATAATTTTGAGTGTTTGATGTAAAAATAAATAACTAGATGCAAAATAAACCTAAATGCAAATTAACCTAAGTGTGATGAATAATTAAAATGGATAGATTGATTTAGCAGCAAATTCGCAAGCTTTAACAACAATAACATGAATAGGCTAGAATAATTAAAACAATTGACTTGGTTCATTTTCATCATGTTCACAATGTTCTGGAAAATATTCCATGGCAACTCGATCTTTCATTATCTTTTTTAAACCAGTATTAAGTTCTTTTAGAATATTTTACTTAGAAAAATATGCATACTACCATGATCATATTTAACTAAGGGTTTTTAGAGTTTACGTGAAGTAACAGGGACGGTTTAGGTTTGAAACAATTTAACCACACAAATCTAAAAGTTATGCAAGGTAATAGAGCTCTCTTGAGTTATTACGAACCTTTAATTTAATCGGGCTAGGACTTAAATTAAGCATGCACCTTTCAATTATTACGTCCATTAATTGTCATCTGGCTAGGATTGATCGTCTAATTCTAATGCATTCAATTGCATTTTAATGAATGAAATACATGTATGATTGATTGAGGCACAGAACATCATGAACACAAATCAATTGAACTTCATCAACTTAATCTAGTCATTCTAGCTAAACAAAATTAATCTATCATTGTTAATGAAAAAACAACATAGCAATTGCAAACATGTTGAACAACGATAAAGATTAAGGAAGAAGAAACTCTGAAATTGATCGCAGTGGCTTCTTTCGATCTTTGTAAGTGCTCCTTCGCAAGATACTCCTCAAGGTAGCCAACCAAGAAAGAGTTTTCTTAAGGAATTGCTAGCTAAATGGATGATTTATGCGTAAGAGGAAGAGGAAAGATGTGAAGTGGGGGATTGAGGGAATTACTAAATGATGAGGGATGAATGAATGGGAAGTAAAGGGTGGTATTTATAGTAGAGGGATGGCTAAGAAGTTCACCAAAAATAGCTTGAATATCCCTTAGGTTTCTCCATTACTTGACTGACCATGAATTATGGAGAGGGGAGGTTGTTGGTTGCTTGATTCATGCTTGATTTCATGCATGAATCATGCAAGGGTTGGACGGTTTCTTGGGTGATTATTGGGAGCTGATTTTTAATTTTTTACAAGTATAAAGACCTCTGAATAAATCTTCCAAAAGCTTATTTTGGGTTGCTTATATGCCCTTGCCGAATTGAGCTTCTTTCCCCCTTGTTTGAACGTTTTGTTACCCAATTACTGGTCAAACTTGGTCTTCAATTAAATCAACTTTAAATGGATCAAAGTGACCTTCTCTTGACCCAATTTGCTTGCCTTTGCCATCCAATTCAGGTAGAATAAAGCTCATGTCCATGTATAAATAAAATAAGCTTTACAAATTATTAACTCCATGGTCCCACTGGAACAATTAAATAGAAGAAATTATTATGTAGCATTGAATAATTAAATTATGCACAAATTGAATACATGAAAGCTTAAAATTGCATACTTTACTAAATCATGCCCTTTATCTCAATATAAACACAATTCACCCAATTAACTATCAAATATTCAGGATTAACATAATTTTTTAAGTAAAAAGGTGTCATAAACAACTATAAAAACTCTATATAATTTAGAGTTTACAAGTTTATTTCCATAAATATCAGAAATCGAGTCAGTTTTCAAAATTTTAATTTTTCGCTACGCAAAAAAACTATTTTCAAATCAGATTTTTTCAACAAGTATAGCCCAACGGCTAAGGGTGTGTGAAAAATTTCTAAACCAAAAAAATAAAAGTGAACCAAATCGAAAAAATTGAATTTTTTTAGTTTGTTCAGTTTTCCGATTTAATCGATTTTCATGTTCGGTTTAATTGGTTTATTCGAACGGTTTTTGATTTTGACATTGTAAATTGAATAAGCCATAACCTATGAGGCCAAAAGCACATAACCTATTTACATAGCCAGATCCAAAATCAAACCTTATACTCAAATACCTATTAAAAATATATAACACTCTTAAAAGCCTAAACCAATTAAAATTTAAAACCCAATACCCATTAATATTTAATGATAATCTGAATTTTTATCATATATATATTTTTTATTTAATATATAAAAAACCTAAATTGATGTATACTTATTAAGTACGGTATAAGACATGAAAATGATATGTTGAGCATGTAAGAAAATAAATATTTTTTGAGTTCATTAAAATTATTTGATTTGATTTTCAATATTTTTTTATAATAAATTTGAAATAAAATTAAAAATTAAAATTAAAATTAAAAGTAATATGATATACTAAATTGAAGAAAGAAGACAATTATGTGAAAAATTAAAGGAAATAAAATTATAAGCACCTCAATTAGAATTTTTTTCCAACTAAAAAAAGGCTAAAAATCAAAAAACCAAACTAAAAATTTTCCATTCAGTTTATTCGGTTTTGCTCCCTAGGTCGATTCAGTTTATTTGATTTACATAGATAATTCAGTTTATTCGATTTATGATATAAAAAACCGAACCGACCAAATGCACACCCTTACCAGCGACAACCTCTACCACCCACTACACTTCTTTCCTGCTAAACAATAGCCCATGGTGGCCAACCGCCGCACTTGCTTAATTTCCCTTTTTGACCCAACGATAAACCCTAAAATATACCATGCCTCAGACCCTCGGCTAGACAATGATTGCACCACACCCGTCAAGTGCAAATCACACAAAATCATGAGCACCACACCTGATCGACACTCTCTTACTTTAGATGCAAGAGAAGAGATCTCCACTGCTACACCACTATTGCTAGTAATAGACATTGTTATGTCTGAAATGGGGACAATTTTTTTTAGACCATTTCCAGTTAGGCTAGATAGTTAATTATATGTCATTAGGGACCAAATTGTAAATAATGAATTAGGTCTTAAAGGAACTTAATTGAATATATTGCATATCATATTTAATTAATATGTCTCTATGTTTAATATGTGAAATTAATAAGTTTTTCGTAATAAGATTTATGGTATGTAACTAAAGACGACATCGAGACGTCGAGGGATAAAGGAAAAATGAAGGTTGTAGACAACTAGTCCTATTTGATTTGTGCTTTCATGATTTGATTTTAATTCATAGCCTATTAAATAATAATTTAAATAAGGTAATAATGTTGTTGATCTTAGAATCCCATATGTTGGCTTGATGGTCAGGATGTTTACCGTCCCAAATGTGATCTAGGTTTAAGTCACGTTATTGTTAGGGTTTTGCCTTCCTAAAAAAAATGATGTTGAATATATTTGTGATATAGTGATTTGTTAGAAATATTGTAATTGTGTATGTGGATGGATTCATGCTATAATATGAAAAATAAATGAATGTGTTATTCAATGCTATACTTCATACAAGTTTATAATTAGTTTGAATAATAACCAAAATTAGAATTTCTGTAAAATTAAACTGGGCCCCTCGTTTTTCTGATTCAATATTACCAAACATAAAGTTTTTTTTTTTTAAAAAAAAAAACCCCTAGTTTCATTATTTTCGCTTATTTTCTTCCATCATTTAGGTCTAAAAATATCAGAAGAAAACCTAATTATATCTCACTCATAAAACTTTTTTTTAAAATAATTATTTTGTTAATTTTCTTCCCACGTTTGCCCCTTGTTTTAAATAATTTTGTCTTTGTTGAAAACTAGGGTTTTCTCTAAAGGTGAGTTGTTGATTTTTTGCGTTGAAAATAAGATTTTCAGATAAGATTTTTACGATTTTCCTTCAAGGAAGTGTGGGTTTTTGTGGCTTCCCAAATATATAATCATGTGAGTACCCCATCTTTTATGTGTATAGCATTTTTGGATTAAAAAGAAATTGATATGTTTCTTTTATGTCTTACATTTTGTGGGAGCATTGTGAAATTGAACATTTCTTTTCAACTTCTTGAATGAAGTTTTGTATAGATATATAAATATATTATATTTGAGCAATGGTGACTCCTGGTATTTTGTTCTGGGGGATAATTAATTAATTAAAGAACTTAGATACAATGGCAATTAATAAATTAAACTTATTTACATAAATTTGTGATCCAATGTTTTGTTGCTATAACATTTTTAATAAATCATACCTATACATTAATTTTGATTTTGGAACGTAAATCAAGAAAAGGAAGTTAATATTATTTCAATATCTTCATTTCGAGTCGTATTAAAGAAGTTAATATTTGAAATATTAGTTTAATTTCACATTTGATATTTAAAACAATTAATTAATTTAATGAGTCTATTGATAATAATTGAGGAATGAAATAAAAAGATAAATAATAATATAATTTTAATACTTTTTTTTTAATTTATAGTCTATAAAATTAAGTTATAAATAAAAATATAAAATTTATTTGTGCAAATCGATTTAATTTTATTTATTGGTAAAATTTTGCTATTAATTTATCAAACTTGTAAATTTAACTTTATACTCTAATTTGATCAATTTTAGTTTTTATATTTTTTTCAATTCCTGCTATTAACATTATCTTATGCTTAAGTTATAGATTTAGTCATTATTTTCTAATATGATAACTTTTAATATTTATGCTTTCCAAATTTCAATAATTCAATTTTGATTCAAAACAATAGGTGTTAAATTCACTAATTAACATGCCGTGAATTTATTTACGAGTATTATTTAAAAATAACAAGTTGATATAACGTTACATATATAATAATATATTTGTTATCCTTTCAAAAATATATATTTATTACATAAAATTTAATAAATAATAGAATTTAACTTATGAATTTAATGGGTAACACTCAAATTTTTAAATTGAAAAAAATAAAACAACAAAAATCAATCAAATTATAGTATAAATACTAAATGAAGCAAACTATAATAATTAATAACTGAGGTACTTCTTAAGGGATTCATTCTTCTTGATTAGAGTTAATTTGGGGTGTTAAAAGCTTTATGTTAAATTGATGTTTTTTTTTTTTATTCTCTTTTTCGAAGTGTAAATTGGAGGGGGATATCAAGGTTTCGAACTCTTGAGCCATTGCACCACAAGCTTGGTTGATTTTTGCTTTTATTTTTATTTTCTTTATATAATTCATGAAGCTTTGAATTTCTAAAGAGTTTAATTGTGGGGAGGGAGCCCTTCCGGCTTATAATCATGATTTTTATAGTTTCTAACTTCTTACTTTGGCCATGTTTTACCAGAATTTTCTTTTTTGATCATATAGTGAATGAGTGAGGAATATAAGTTCTGAAGCAGGTATTGACGGGTGAGTTTCGATTGCAAAGATGTCATCAAAGCACGAAATACTTGATAATCGACCAATTGATAAATGGAAGGTTATAGAGTTGAAAGAAGAACTCAAGAGACGGAAGTTGACAACTCGAGGCTTAAAAAAGGACTTGGTAAAACGGTTAGATGAAGCTATTAGAGCAGAAAGGGAAAACAATACTGCAAATGAGGCAGATAATGGTTTTAATTATGATGAAGGGGTCGAGAAAGCAATGCCAAGTATTGTAGAGAAAGTTGAAGATGATGGTGGTAGTGGGTTGAAGTTGAAGGATGATGTTATTGATTGTGCGACTGCTTCGGGTCATGGAGTAGTTAAGACTGAAATAACACTTGCCCACACTCTGGTAACGGAGGTACCAGTGGTTGGACAAAATTTGCAGATCTCGAAACTAGAAGAAAATGTGAATTCTAACATCCAAGTGGAGAATGATGGTCCGAAGCTTGAGGTGGAGAGGGATGATCCCAGGGCTCAGCTGGGGAATGAGGATGGCATGCGTGCCTCTTCAGCTTTGAACAATCAGGTATCTGAGATCAACACTATTTCTACTGATTCTATGTCAGTTAATGAAAAGATTGAACTAAAGGATACTGTAATTGATGATAATGTGAAACAAAGCCTAGATGTTGTACCGATGGATGATGAACAACCACTTGAGAACAAAGCATCTGTTGATGAGAGAGATGACAAGAATGATACAACTACAAACATAAGCAGTAAAAATGACAGTGGAGAGATGGGGTACTCTGAGAAATTAAATTTAGATAGAAGTTCTGCCGATGAGTCAATGGAGGAAGATTTGTTTGAAACTAAGCAAATTGATCCAAAATGTACTTCTGATGAAATAGGAGAAAATAGAGTGGAAAATGAGGAGGGAATGCCTGTTGTTGTAGGAGATGGTTCATCTACAGACAGAAAGGACGTCTTTGTTGTTTCTGCTGAGAAAAGAAAGCTTTATGGTAAGTTGTAGAGCAGCAAGCCATATCTCCCAACTTGTAATTTACCGATAATGATCACCATATGAGTCGTCTTTACAGATGATGAAGCTATTGGGAACATTGAGACTACGAAAAGACATAAATGGAACTCTGATAATTTACAAGTTGTAGTGCAGCAAGCCACTAATCATACAGTGACCAACAACACTAGTGAAGATTCACCCGGAGAACGACTTGGTAAGTTGTACTCATCTTCTTATTAATTGTTTCGTTAACATCTAAAATGTTTTTTTTTTTTTGTTTAATCTTTGTGATTTCCTAGTTCCACCTTCACAAAAAACTCCGACCACTTCACTTAGAGTTGATAATTTTCTTCGGCCTTTTACCTTGAAAGCGGTGCAACAACTTTTAGGCAAAACTGGGATTATTACAAGCTTCTGGATGGACCACATTAAGACCCATTGTTATGTTACAGTAAGACTACAATGTTCTGTTTCCCCAACTCCCATCACTTTCTGCTGTCTTGGCATTTGTAAAATTACGCACCTTTTTTTTCATGCAGTATTTATCTGTGGAAGAAGCAATAGAGACACGAAATGCCATTTATAACCTACGATGGCCACCTAATGGGGGACGTCTGTTGGTGGCTGAATTTGTTGATCCTCATGAAGTTGAAAATCGGGTGGAAAGTCCACCACCAGCTACAACTGTCACCGACAACTGTGGTTTTACTGCTCATCAACAACAGGTTTCTGAACAGCAGCCTCTTTCACCACCTCCTCCAGAGGAACCGGATTCTCCTATGCTAACCCTAGATGACCTATTTCGAAAAACCAAAGCAGCTCCTAAGATCTATTATTTGCCTCTGTCAGAAGAACAAGTTGCTGCGAAGCAAGCTACACATTACAGACACACCAAACACTGGTGATCGATCGGCCTATAGTTTATCCCTGCCAGCTTTCCCGTTTGTATGTTAAGATAATGATAAGAATGTGCTACATAATTGCATATAGAGGTGTTTATGAGCCGGGTCGGGTCGGGTTCGGGTCAGGCTTAATTAAAAAATTGTGCTTATTTATTGGGCTCGGGCCGGGCCGGGCCCAATAAATGGGCCTAAAATTTTGCCCAAGCCCGACCCGGATAAAAATACTAAAACCCAGGCCCGGCCCGGCCTACTCGTATTAATTTTTTATATTATATTATTATTATTTTTAAATATATATAATACATCAAAAATACTAAAAATATCAAAATAAATATTTCTTAACAAATTGAAAATAAATTTTGAAAAATATATAGACTTAAATAACACTAAGATAAATGCAACTAAACAAGCAATTACTTTTAAAATAATAAAAAAATTAACAAATGCCTTTAAAATAATAAGAAAATTAACAATAAAATAAATTTTATTCAATATCCAAACAATAACAACAAAATAATAGTAACATAATAGTAAAATGATAGCAAAATATGGAGAAAACAACAAGAAAATAACATTCAAAAATAAAAAAATATGCAGATTTTTTTTGTCCTTTAATGAATTCGGGCCGGGCCGGGCTAGGCTCGGGCTAAAAATATCTTACCCGAGGCCAGGCCCATTTTTTAAACGGGCCTTATTTTTTTGTCCAAGCCCATTTTTCGGGCCTATATTTTTGCCCAAACCCTCTCACATTTAGGGCGGGCCTTCGGGCCGGGCCGGGTAGCCCGGCCCATGCACACCTCTAATTGCATATCTCTAGTTGATAATGTTGAGTTATAATGTTAGTATTATATATCTAACAATGTCAAAGTGTTTGTATTATAATGCCTCGCGTCACATTGGGAAGAGGTTACAAACTTAAATACGATATTATTGAGAGAAATAATTATGAAAGTTAAACATATATTATAAAATGGATATAAAAAATATGAAATTAATAATATTATATTATTTAGAAAACTCAAATTTGTAGAGCATAACATAGAATTAATAAATTTTAAAATTATGACGAATCTTCTTGTTAGCAAGTTTAGGGTTTTCTTTGTTTGTCGAAAGTTGCACGTTTAGAAGGCATCTCTTTTCAAAAACTCAGGATTTGATAAACCTCATTGCATGTAAACCTCATCTCATCGGTTTTGCACATGCTAGGTTATCCTCTTTTGTATAAGAATTTCTATGTCTTATAATACTTTTAAGATTAGCTCATTTTTATAACGTATTGCCAATTATGGCCTAGCCATCCCATGTGATTTGGTCGCATTACATGTACCTAAATGTGATATACCATATTTCATCCTCACTAGAACAATTAAACATAAACATGCACAAATTTGTAGGTCATAACCTACATCAAAATGAGTCAATTCCCATGGTCATCTACAAGTGAATATGTATAACTTTACAAGCCTTCACTTTATAACATACAAGGTTCTTTAACCAACTCAAGACTAACTCGGCTTCTTTAACCAACTTTAGAAAAATAACACTTGATACAAAAGGGCATACACCCGTGTGGGAGGGGCAACACGCCCGTGTGACTAATTCGACATGGTCATGTTGTTGGCCCGTGTGGCTCACACGGCTAAAGCAATGCAGGGACACACCCGTATCCTTCACCTGTATGGAATCAATTCTAAGTTCACACCTATAGAGATTTTCACACGGCCTGGCACACGCTCGTGTTTCTAACCCGTGTCCTTCACACAGCCACGACACGCCCGTGTCCTAGCCCGTGTACAAAAACCTGGACTTTTTGTTTCTAACGTTAGCAATTCTTAAGGGTCACACGGCCAAGGTACACGCCCGTATGCTAAGCCGTGTCCTTCACACGGCGGAGACACACGACCGTGTCTCTGCCCATGTGTTTACTACCATGCATACTGACTTAAAAATTTGCATGCAGGGGACACACGGCCAGACCACACGCCCATGGGACAGACCGTGTGTCACACACTGCCTAGATATAAGGCTAATTACCAAGCCTTTTTGCCACCCTTACTTACACAACCTACACAATATCAACCAAAACCAATACAAAACTATTTCATGCAACCAAATCAACCACAATAGAAAACATTTCATTTGTGCATTTGAGTCATCCATGAAAACAACATCATTTGCATATATTAAAATGAATATTAGCCATCATTTGAGGCTTAATAAAAAATGAAGGGGAATCACCCATGCCAACACATTTGGCCAATTTTTCAAAGACTCAAAACATTAAAGTCTAGCCCTATACATGTCATTTTCAAAAACAAATAGTCTAACTATACCGAGTGCTTTGGCTGATAGTGTGATCGTTGCCTCGAATGTCCGGTGATCCTCGGGATAGTTAGGCGGCACTATAAGAAAAAGGAAAGGAGAGGAAGTAAGCATAAAGCTTAGTAAGTTGCACATAAATATACATACAATAATTTTACTATTCATCAACATGCTCGTAGCACAAAAGTGGGCATAAGCATAACTTACTCATCACTATCCATATAATTCTCATAGCATATATCGAGCTCATATCTCATACATTTCAAATAGGTACCTGTACCACTCACAACACAGTTGTACCTTACTCAATAGCTTAACTGTACCTCAAACATGGGGTAGGGTACCGATGCCATGTCCTAGACATCATCTTACTCTGTCTCATATCTCAAGTCGATGCCATGTCCTAGACATGGTTTTACAATGATTATCATCTCGTAGCCGATGCATGTCCCAGACATATCTTACACTGACTTACATCTCGAGGCCGATGCATGTCCCAGACATGTCTTACACTAGCACTCGTCTCGATGCCAATGCCATGTCCCTGACATGGTCTTACAATAGCTCTCACAATATGGCTGATGCATGCCCTAGACATGTCTTACACTAGTCAACAATAACCCATATGTCATGGCATGAATATCCGATTTATTTTCTAGGTTCAAACGGGAACTCTACTATCTCTATTATCATTATACCTTCCCAATTTCACAATCAAGCAATTTATGCTATATTAATTCAAATACAGTTCAACACATAACTTAGCAATGTAGTTGTATTATTTACATACAACTTACCTTGGATTACAAAATGTAGCGACCAGTCGATTTCCTTGGCTTTCTCCCGGTCTAGGTTTGAATTTGGTAATTCTTGATCTATAATAGCAAAATGTACTTATTTAGTCACTAAATAGGATTAAGCAATCGACACTTCACATCTTTAGTAAAATGACCATTTTTCCCCTAAACCCGAAAATTAATTTTTATCAAATTTCTTCATATCTTAAGCCTAGCTGAACCCCTTTTTCTCTTATAGTAACTCCAAATTTCCACTATTTCACACATTTATCATCTATTTTACAACTTATGCAAAATAATCCTTTTAGGTATTTTCATGCTAACACCTTTCACAAAAGTTGTTTATAATACACCCAAGACTCATTTTCTTCCATAAAAACTCAAAAAAAATTACAAATCCTTTCATGAAAAAACCCTAAACTCTTAATCATTTTGCAAAATAGTATCCTTATTTGAAAGTTCATGCTTCAAGGGGTCCAAAAATGTAAAAATCATTAAGAAAAGTCATGAAAATCACTTACTTACAAGAGGAATGAGTTGCTGAAATTTTTGAAGCTCAAAACCCCTAACAATGGCTAAGAAATCAGTGGTAATGAAGAAAGAATGAAAGAAAAAGATGATAGCTAGGCTTAAGGCATTATTATATCATGCATTATGTCATCAAATTACCTAATGTTGACTTTTCAACATTTTTATCTCACATGGCCGGCCAAGCTAAGATCTAAAGACTTTTTTGCCCTTTAAAGACCCCCAAATTAAGGTTCATAACAATTTAACACTGTTAGCTATCAATTTAAGATTTTTGCACTTTATGCGATTTAGTCTTTTTTCGCATTTTGTCTCATAAACGTCAAAATTAACTCACCAAACTTTTCATTACACTACTATAAACATGCTATGACTCTAAAATAATAGTAACATAATTTTCGCAACTTCAAAATTTGTGGTCTCAAAATCATTGTTCTGACTAGCCCCAAAATCGGGTTATTACACACTTACTAATTCAACACCCCCTCTACTTAACCTATGTTTGTCTTCAAGCATATTGTATAAGAATTAAAGTATAATAGAGAGAAATGTCAAGTATTGTAACACCCCTAACCCGTATCCATCGCCAGGCTAGAGTTAAAGGCATTACCGGACAAATCGAAACATTTTACGAACAATTCATATACATTATCCACAATCATAGTCAAATATAATCATAGAGTCCCTTATATAGGTCATCGAAACCTTAAACATGCATTAGAAAGGGGTCAGGACTAAACCGAGTTCATACAAAAATTTTTGAAAGTCAAACAATTTTTCAAAGTTGTATAGGTCACACGCCCGTGTGAATAGGCCATGTGCCTCACACGGCTATAGACACGTCTGTGTGTCTAGGTCGTGTCAAAATAGGGCATACATACTGACTTGTCCACACGGTCACAAGACACGACCGTATGCCAGGCCGTGTGAATATTAAAAAGGCTACTGACTTGGATCACATGGCCAGTCACACGACTGTGTCTAGCCCGTGGTCAAAACTGACTTGGCCACACGGCCTAGCACATGCCCATGTGTGTGCGACCATGTGGTCTGTCCAGGCTCATTTCGAAATGGCCCTCAAGTAACACGGCTGAGACACACGCCTGTGTGCCTACCCGTGTGGGCAAAAATAGGCCATTTGCAATGCCAAATTGCCACCCATTAAGGGTCTTCCCTACAATCATCAAATAGGCAACAATTGCTTATCAAATGTTCAACTATTTCTCAACCAATACATACATCAATCATGCCATAAGATTATCAACTAATTTCGTGCTTAATAGCCAAGCTAAAATGTACCATAACATAAGACAAAATCATATCTAAACATTTATTTCATAACCTCATTTCAAATCATTCATTCTCATACCAAAATCTTACCAATTCAGCAAATAAACACACACCAAAACTTACCAAATTGACCAATTCACTCGGCCATTCAAGAACACAACATATAGGCATAATTGTATCACATATCATATATCAAAATCAAACCATAAATTCAAACACAAACTAGCCATATCACATGGCATGATATATACATTACAAAACATATTCAAATACTTCTAGCCTATACATGCCATACTTTTGTATTCACAATATCAAAAGGTACCAAAATAAGGTTCAATAGTGTGATGACAATCCTTGACGATCCCCGAGCTCTCGATAGCTATGATATCTATAAAACAGTTGAAAAACACACAAAGTAATCTTTCAAAAGCTTAGTAAGCCATATACAAATAAACTTAACATTCAAAACATGAAAGCATCATCAAATTACATATACTCCACGGCTAAATACTATCTCAAACCACATAGTTCATAAACATTTAACATATTCCCAATTCATTTACACATATAACATATAACATTTATCATCACTTGTACATATACTTACCTTTTATTCTCAAACATAGTATACATTTCGAACGTACTGAATCGGATACACATCATATATAATCATTCGTTTTTCGGAATGCCCGTTGAACCGTTCGAACTCATAAGGATACACGGATAGCTCAGAAAGCTCGTACAATTCCAACGTCCCAGACGTGGCCTTACACGATAACATATATCATAATTCCATGTCATGACATATATATCCTAACTATTCCTATGGTTCGTACGAGGCTTTTTGGACGTCAAAACTTTGTCGATACCTTCTCGGATATCTCATGCTCAACTCATATAACCATTCATCAATGTTCAATATCACATTAACAATAATAATTCAATTCAAAACATGTTTATTTGTATATCAACTTACCTCGTACGAATATGAACAGAAATGAGCGACTATTTAACGACTTTCGTTTTCCCCCGATCTAATTCCGTTTTCTTTTGTTCTTAATCTAAACACATTAAAATTTAACTCTTTTATTCACCAAATCATTCAAATCAATCCACAAACACACATTTAGGGCATTTTACAAATTAGCCATCACATTTTCACATTTAACACTTTAGTCCTTAATTCACAAAATCACAAAATACACATAATCTCCATATACCCATATTAGGTCGAATTCTTATAGTGTTTATACAATTCCATATATTTCATTTATTTCACATTTTAGTCCCTCAAAATCTCCTTTTTATAATTTAGTTCAAATTATTCAAATTCATCAAAATTTTAAAGACAAAATATATCAACCCAACACATATATTTTATTTTCCAATAACTAACATCACAAAGCTCACAATTTCATTAATGGCATATTTCAAAATTATCAACAAGATCAGAAATTGAGACTTGGGCTTGATAGAACATTAAGCAACGATCACAAAAACATAGAAATTATTAAAAACGAATCAAAACACATACCTTAATCAACAATCAAAGTGCTGAAACCCTAAGAGTTATTTTTTTCTTCTTTTTCTTTGATGAATTTGGAAATGGATGATAAATAATGAACTAATTCATGTTTTGTTTAATTTAATTAACATAATATACTAAATACTAATTTTGCCCTTTTATTAAACCATTTAATAAACCATTATATTAAAGCCATAATTGTCCACTCATGCTTTAAATGGTCTAATTGCATCATAATGACCTCTCATTTAATAAGACAAATCAATTACACACTTTAACAAACAGCATGCAACTTTTACATTTTACGATATTAGATCCTTTTATCAAATTAAGCACACAAATGATTGAATTTTTATACGAAACTTTCACACATGTAAATTCACATATTATAAGAACAGAAAATAATATTAAAATATTTTTAACTCAAATTTGTGATCTCGAACCTATTATTCCGACTAGGGTCTAAACCGGACTGTTACAAGTATACTCCCAATGTATATCTAACGTGGTTGTCAGTGTTGGGGATGACTACTCTACAAGGTGTTGAGAATCGTGGAGACTTGAGCTTCCATTGTCTCAAGGTGAGCTTCGATGCAGCTTAAACATGCCTCTACAGATGAACAAGGCTGCTCTTCTTGCTCCTTAGTGAAGTTGTGACGTTAGCAAAAGACCCTATTATTGCAATCAGCGAGCAAACTCATAGTATCCAACAATTCTTATCTAGATGATCCATAGTATATGTATATGTAAAGAAGAAAAAATCAACCTCAGAAAGAAAAAGTTGGAAGACTAAATTTGTAATGTATAAGCCAAGTATGAGTGGTTGATTAGAGTGTAAAACAACATGAAAATTTCGTGCAAACCAATATCCTAAATTAACCTTATATCCAGAATGCATACACCACAAGAAAAACAATTTTGTATTGGTTAAACAGATGATGAATCACTTTGACCAGAATAGCTAAAAGCTAAAATTCGATGAATATACCTTAAAGCTAGTTCATGCACTAACAAGTCCCTAGAGGTCTTGAGATTATAAAGATGATCCCTAGATTGAGTTAAAGAAGAATAAGCATCATTGGCATCGAAATTACTTAGTATATCCAATAAAGCAGTATGGTAAGAATTAGTTTGAACACCGTCAAGGTTAGTGAAACCCATGTCGATGTTAAAATCTGAAATCGACATCCTAAAATATTTACCTAGTAATAGAAAACAGACAACATCTCGAGTTTCAACAGTTTGCAATATAATAATATTGAAGCTAAATGTTGCATAGAACTCATAGACTAGTTCATAATATACCGCACCTGAAATATTTACAAATGAATTCCAAC
The DNA here is from genome assembly GCA_025698465.1 of Gossypium longicalyx. NCBI lineage: Eukaryota > Viridiplantae > Streptophyta > Magnoliopsida > Malvales > Malvaceae > Gossypium > Gossypium longicalyx. The sequence goes on from CM047006.1 coordinate 33,829,149, forward strand.
CAATTACATCAAAATAGTTCATACAACATCACATATATTAAGCATATCAAAAGTGTAAAGATCAATTTCCTTACAGATTGAAAGTGATCATTATCGAATGTTGTTGTATCTTGCACGATGGTTCAGGGTTGCAAAATTTAGAAACCCTATTAGTCGTGCTTCTATTGGTATAGTGTAGGCACGACATTCAAATTTCGTTCCTAACATAATTTAAATATAAAATCACCATAAATTAATTCAATAATTAATTGATTTAAACACGTAAAATATGTAAAATAAACAAGCTATCAGTAATGTATTTACCAGTGGTTGAATTTCACAAACCCAACCATGGCAGAAGTAAGGGCATGTTTTTAGGTGGTCGTTTTTGTTAAAGAACTAGGATTCTGAGAGGTTAGCATTGAAGGAGATGCTTTAACAGTAATCAATAAAATCAAATCTGGAGAAAAAGACAAGTCAAATATTGGAAATCTAATCAGTGAATTAAAAAAATACGAAATTGAGATATAGGAAAATGTCATTCCGGTACGTACCTCGAAAGGCCAATGAAGCAGCGCACGTGCTGGCAGCGAAAGGACGTAGATACAACACTCTAATGTATTTGATAGAGAAAGTCCTAAAGGAAATGGAAGGGTGGTTAACAGAGACAGGGGAGAATGTTGAAGAAGGGCCGTGGGTACAGCAGAGTCTGAGTCCGTAGGCGGAAGGGGGTTTTAAACTCCGATGAACTCAGAAATCAATGAAGAAACTGGGAATCTAGAAAGGTAACAATGATTGTATGAAAATATCTAGTTGATCGGCGCTAGTACTGATGCAAGAAATGGAATCTGGAAAGTATTGGAGAAGAGAAAAATAATAGTTTTAGGGTTTGATTTTTTCTCTCGGTTAGTTGCATTTCTTTAGGAAAACATAGTTAATGAAAATTAAATTGTTTGTTTTTTCTCTGAAAGCACCGGCCAAGTCAACTAGTGCATGTGAGACATTTGGATGACTGGGGAAGTTTAAGGTGTTGTAACAGTCCTTATCTCTCTATTATTCAATGCATCAATTGATTTAAATAAAATTTTTTAATTATGTATGCTTTTTATTCATTTTTTAATGTCATACACAATTTTGATTTGGATTTTTTTTTTTTTTTGTTATGTTGGTTGCTTTGAGTCTACAAGCTGAGATTGCATCTTGCTTGATGTCTTGTTGGTTGTTTTATGCATACTTTTTATCCATAATATTTCAAATATTTTTTAGGAGTAAACATATTTAAATATGCTTGAATTCACAGTTTTTTAATTGTTACAATGATAATAATGATAACTGAACTAAGGTTCAATCAGTCATTAAATGTTAAATTCAATTGAATTCATTTTATATTTTTTATTAATAATAAATTTTCTTCTTTTAATTTAAGAAAAATTTTAATTTAATGTAATTGTATATATAAATATTTAATTTTGATTATTTTTCATTTACCACTAACATCCTTATTTTTTTATTAAATCATATAAAAATTATGGATGCGACACTTTGTTAAATGAAAAAAAAACTTAAACTATTTCCTGCGATAAAAAATTGCATGTTTTTATCATTGTACTAATGTTGGAAATAGTTTTAATTATTTTAAAAAGCATTATTTAAATTTATGTGAAAATGATTTAAACTTATTTATGTTTAGTTTAATAAAATATGGTATCAATAATTTTTATATGACATAACAAGAAATAGTGATATATAGAGAATAATTTTAACTGCATCTGAAAATTGAATCTAAATTAAAATTTCAGAGATAAATTTAATTTCATATTTAATATTGTACATTAAATAAAAATTTATGTATAATTTAAAAAAAAATTCTTTTAATTTTAGAATAATTAAATTCTAAAAATTGTAATCATTGAGTTATAGTTGTCTTTGTAAATGCATGGTGGAAAATTTTCCTTGTAAAAATCTAAATTTTATAAGTTAGTTGATAAAAGAAAGAGCATTCATCTGAGTACCACAATAAGCAATTGTGATGTGTGGGTCTTTAGTTTTATTATGTGTTAATGTCATATATAAGTTTTGTCTGAATTTTTTCTATTATTCGTTTATTGTGTTTTGTACTAATTTGATTTAATATTGTAATTATTCTGGTATGTATTTATATTGTACTTGTGAAAATGTTATGTGAAAATGCTCTATTTAATGTAAAACTTTTTAAAAAAATTTAAATCAAAAACATATTTAGAATGTATTTCGGTTATATTTATTAAATTTAATTTGATTGAATTTTGATTTAAAAATTAAAAATTATAATTATTTTAATTGGATAAAAGTATATTATTATAATATAAAAATAAAAAACAAAACATTAATGAACCAAAACCTGATTTTAATTAGGTTTAAGTTGTAATTAAGTTTTTCTTTTTTTTCATTCATGTGAGTATTTGAATTTTCAAAATACATCACTTTAAACTTTTTTTCAATGTGAATCTGATTTGATTAGGCTTAAGTTTTAGAAACAAAATCCAACATAAAAGGAAAAAATTAAACTGAAACTTTGCTTTATTTATTTATTTATTTATTTGTTTAACTTGAAAGCCAAAGAGAAGGCCATTTTCATTACCAAGAAAATTGTTTCTCATAATCATCGACCTCCTTAATATAAAGATACAAGCCATCACGATCAACACGCCAATAACATTTTTGGTTTCCACATCTCAACGCATCTCTTCGTTCCGCAAACACTTGGAATCGTTTTTGCTTGTTTCCGTAGCCCATGTCGCATTCATATTCAGCGGTGGTGCCGATGTTGATGCCGAATTCCCAATGAAAATCGTCTCCCGGAAGAATCACTCGACTGCCCAAATCCTTGACCTGCGGCGAAAAACAGTGAACGGCGAGATTTGTATTGCCACCCAAGTTGTTGATAAGAAAAACCTCGAAACCGTTCACTGTGGGATGGCTACAAATAATAACAAGTAGAACAAGGGGGAACATTATCATTTGCTCATCAAATTTCCAGGGAGTCATTGTTATTGTGGATTTCATAATGCTCTTTGAATTTGAGATATTCTGTTTATGTATATAATTGCCTCCTTTAGTAACTTTCACGTGAATATGTAACGCATTTGACGACAGTTGAAAAAATAAAAAAAATTGTGAAGTCTCAAATAAACCGGTTCAAATCACCTTATAAATAACTTACTCTTCTTTTTTTTTTATATATTTTATATATCTAAATTTAATATATAGAAGTCGACAACAAACAAAGAAATATCAAATATTAAATATATACGTTCTAAATGAGGATTTTCAAATTTGGTCTTGCTTATATTAAATTTTTATCTAATAAAAAATTATCTTATTCTTTAATAGGAAAATAAGCTACCAAATCAACTCAGAACCGAAGTGAGTGACATACTTCAAAAGAAAAACGAAAAAAAGTAGTTACAGCCCAAGGAGTGGACAAGTGTGGTAACAAATCCAATTCTCATTTGTTAAGTTCAGATTTCGTCTTTTCTATTTCCCTGGCCCAATTAAAAGGTTCCCATAAAGTCACTTTTGGTTAACTCCCATAAAGCTTAGCATTAAGTCGAATGTTCGAATCTATAATATTTCATATAATTTTTATCTTAAAAAATTATAATTTGATCAAATTTTGCACACATAAAAACATGATCTAAAACAATAACATTCTCAATCAACTCTTGCAGCATGTTTTTTTATCAGCCTTTGTAGCAAGGTTTTGGATTTCCGTCTTTTGTTGTTGTCTCTCCTTCTTTGGCATTGGCATATGGAAAGTGACATAACCAATCTATGTTTAGACAATGGCGGTAAGGGTGAAGCCAAGTTGATTCAGGCCAACGCTAAGGGTTCTGTTGAAAAAATTGTATTTTATAGGAACTTTGAGGCATATTCTTAATAGGTAAAGGTGGAGAGTTGAATCATAAAATTATAGGACATTTACAACGGTATATCATCTACTCAAAATGATTGAGTGATAAATGAGAAATTGATACTCAAAATAAGCTACTTGAAAATATTTGTTGAGGAATAGAAAATCTTAGATCCCACATTGGTTAAATACCAAGTGTGAGATGTGTTTATATATGGAAACTCTCTTTAAAAATAATTAAGTGATTAAGCTTGGAATCTTGTCTTGAGCATAGGGGTATAAATTCAAAATTATTGAGGTAAGGGCACACACCGATGATGTAGGTAATGTGAAATGTTCAAATTGGTGAGCTTATAGATATTTTAGCCCAATATGAAATTGTTTTTTAGACAAAATCTGTTTTAAAAGGACACTTATATTATTTTATTTGATTCCAATCAAATTGATTTATTTGCTTCTTATTGACAAATTTTGTAGAAATTTCCAAAACTCCACCATTCTCAATACCTATAAAAGGCTATGAATTCTGAAGAATTTTTCCACACTCATATCCTCTCATACCGAATTTATTTTACTCTTAAAATTTTTCTTTTTCTCTCCATAATTTTTTTATGTTCCGATGATAGAAAAAGGCAACGTTTGTTCGTTGATCGCTGTAAAGGTGCTACTGCTTTGATCGTTGTGTTGTTGTATCCTGGGAGACATTCGACCAACGTTTCTCCAAGTACCGTAAGAGCGGTTGAATCTATCTTAAGAAAACTGTGTTAAACAGGCCTCAATATTTAGTAAATTTCTTTTCTTCTTTTCAATTTCAACTTTTGTTACCTTTTTTAATTTATTGGATTTACATATTTGACAATTTAAATATAACTTCTTCTATTTATATTTTATTTTATATATAAATAATTGTCTATTTATATTTATATTTATATTTATATATTTTGTTCACTAACGTGTTTTGTCCAACAATCTTAAGAAATATTTTACCATTATTTGCAATTCTCTAATCCGAGACGAACGAAACACCAAAGCGAAAATATTTTTTTAAAATAAATTTTTAAATTAAATAAAATCTATTTTGGGATTAATCTTTGCCGTTCAACAGATCTTATTCTGTATATTATTTTTATTTCCAAACGAATATTAAAATCAAATAAAATCTGTTTCAGGATTTATTCCCGTCGTTTAACAGATTTTATTCGATTTTGTTTCCAAATAAAAAGTGAATAAAATCTGTTTCGAGATTTATTCCTGTTGTTCAACGGATTTTATTCCAATTTTAATTTTATTTCCAAAACGAGTATTAAAATTAAAATAAAATTTGTTTTGGGATTTATTCCCGCTGTTCAACGGATTTTTCCTTTTTTTGATTTTATTTTCAAACGAGAAATTAAAGTTAAATAAAATCTATTTCGAGATTTATTTTTACAGTTCAACGGATTTTATCGCATTTTGATTTTGTTGCCAAAACGAGAAACTAAAATCAAATAAAATCTGTTTCGAGATTTATTCTCGCCGTTTAACAAGATTTTATTCGATTTTATTTTGTTTCCAAATAAAAATTAAATTAAATAAAATCCATTTCAGGATTTATTCCCGCCGTTTAACAAGATTTTATTCGATTTTATTTTGTTTCCAAATTAGAATTAAATTAAATAAAATCTGTTTAGGGATTTATTCCCACCGTTTAACAAGATTTTATTCGATTTGATTTTGTTTCTAAATTAGGATTAAATTAAATAAAATTTGTTCCAGGATTTATTCCCACTGTTTAACAAGATTTTATTCAATTTAATTTTGTTTTGAAATTAAAATTAAATTAAATAAAATATGTTTCCGGATTTATTCCCACCATTTAACAATATTTTATTCGATTTTATTTTGTTTCAAAATTAGAATTAAATTAAATAAATCTATTTCGAGATTTATTGCCGCTAGTTAACAAGATTTTATTCTATTTTATTTTGTTTCCAAATTAGAATTAAATTAAATAAAATTTATTTCAGAATTTATTCTCGCCGTTTAATAAGATTTTATTCGATTTTATTTGTTTTCAAATTAGAATTAAATTAAATAAAATCTGTTTCGAAATTTATTCCCGCCGTTTAACAAGATTTTATTCGATTTTATTTTGTTTCCAAATTAGAATTAAATTAAATAAAATCAATTTCGGGATTTATTCCCGCCGCTTAACAAGATTTTATTCGATATTGATTTATTTCCAAACAAAGACTTAATCAAATAATTCTGTTTCGGAATTTATTCTCGCCATTTAACATATTTTATGTTGATTTAATTATATAATTTTGTTTCGGGATTTAATCCTGTCATTTAACAAAATTGATTTTGATTTTGTTTCAGAATTTTAATTATGTCGTTTACCAAATTAAAAGGAATTTTTTCTATTTATGGTGACCTTAATTGTAGCTTTAAATTGTGAATTAAAAATGAAATTTATCAACGGTGAATTAAAAAGACAATATGAGAATGCATGTCTAAGATTGGTTCTTTGAAAGACTTGGTATTTAAACGTGCCGAGTGCACTACCTCTCTTTTAGGGTTACCTACTTGGTGCATTGTTTTATTGTATTTTTTATTAGACCGTATAAACTTTTGTTTTGGGTTTTATTAGATTCTTGTTGTCTAACAAAAGTTGATAAGTTTTCTAATTCTGATTTTGTTTCTTAATAGAAAAATGAAAACTCCCACCAATTCAATCAATTCGCAATCTGAAAATTTGGTTCAAACGCAATCTTTGATCCAAAACTCAGTGTTGTCGGTTGAGGCTTCTGTAAGTCACAACGAGAAACCTACAAAATTCTCGGGATAGAATTTCAAAACCTGGCAATAGAAAATGTTGTTTTATTTGACCATGTTGAATTTAACCAAATTTTTGAAAGATAACCCTCCTACTGTTAAAGAGGGCGACGTAGATAAAGTTACTACTTTTATTGCTATTGAAGCTTAGAAATATTATGATTTCCTATGTCGAAACTGCATCCTAAATGGATTGTCAGATGCACTGTACGAAGTGTTTAGTGTTAGGAAAGCAGGTAAGGAATTATGGACATCATTGGACCATAAATACAAACCAAAGATGTTGGAACTAAAAAGTGTTTAGTTGCTAAACTCTTGAATTTTGTAATGATTGATTCTAAATTAGTTGTGAATCAAGTACAGGAACTTCAAATGATCATTTACGGAATTCTTGTTGAAGGGATGATGATAAGTGAATCCTTCCAAGTGGCAGCCATTACTAAGAAGCTGCCTCCTACTTGGAATGACTTCAAGAATTAACTAAAGCACAAAAGAAATGAAATGTAAGTGGAAGACCTAATTGTCAAACTTTGGATTGAAGAAGACAATAGAGGTACGAAAAAAAGGCTCAACAAAGCAGCAAATGAAAATGGTGCTAGGGCAAACTCCGTAGAAGTCAAGAAAGACTTCAATAAGGGAAAACAACCTTAGAATGAGTCTAAACTGGGACCAAAAAGTGTTGTTTTCGAAAAGGAAAAATTTCAAGGAAAATGCTTTAATTGCAATAGGATGGGACACAAGTCATCGGATTGTAGGATCCCAAAGAAAGTTAGAGCTAACTAGGCCAATGCTGTGGAAGAAATTTTCAAGGAACTGTCCGATATGGACTTATGTGCCTAACATATGCAAGAACTATGAATAAGAATGTGCTTTCTAAAGGGAGAATGTTTGTGGGAAGGGGATATGTATTAAACTAAATGCAATCACTGTAAAAGAAAAACTATGAATAAGAATGTTGCTTCTTTTTCAGTTTATATGCTTAAGTCATTTAACTTATAGCATAGTAGACTCGGACATGTTAATTATGATAATTTACATACATTAATTAACTTAGAGCACACTCATTCGTTTCATAATAATTATAATTATAAATATGAAACATGTGTTGAGGCAAAAATTAACAAGGTCAAAAACCACTTGATTTAATACATAGAAAGGTTTGTGACCTAAAGTTTGTTCAAACGAGAGGAAGGAATAAATATTTTTACTACCTTCATTGCTACGTATATTTGCTTAAGAGCAAAGACGAAGCTATAGATAAATTTATTCTCTATAAGCAAGAAATTGAAAACTAGCTTAATAAAAAGATTAAGTGATCGTGGTGGTTGATATGTTGAATCATTTGAATACTGTACACAACATGACATTATTCATGAAGTAACACCACCATACTTTCCTCAAGTAGAGTAGCTGAGCAGAAAAATCAGACTCTAAAGGAAAAGATTAACGTACTGCTAAAAAGCTCTGGGTTATCACAGGAAATGTGGGGGAGTGTTTCTATGAGTTAATTACCTTTAAATTAGGTGCCCCACAAGAAAAGAGACAAGACACCATATGATTTATAGAAAGGTAGAAAACCATCCTACAACCACTTGAAAGTCTGGGGGTGTCTTACTAGCGTAATGTATAATGGTAAGTCGAGACACACGCGTCGTTGAAACAATACTGTTAAACAACTGATCTCAAACAAAGTTATCTCTATTGATTTTGTAAAATAAAAAAGATAACATTGCGGATCCACTAACTAAAGGCTTAAATCGAGATAATGTTGATAAAACATCAAAAGGAATAAGAGTAAAACCCATGAAAATAAAAGGCGCTATGTGAAGGAAAACCCTACCTAGTTGATTGGAGATCCCAAGATCTAGATTCAAAGGGATAACCTAATTGCATAGAGTTTGTGAGGTCACTGTGGGGGTACTTATCCCAAGTTCGCTCCTGTGATGTAAATAGTAACTAAAAATGGGATAGGTTAAACAATGCTTTTAATGACCATTTTGTGTTTCAGTGAGCCGAACAACATAAGTTACCTATGTGGGAGTGAAGTGGGGCCTCTTCGAGGAGACTATTGGGGCATAGTTCTCTCAAACTCTTGTTGAACTAGGAGATGTTCACGGCTATATGAATATACTCATGAGAACTAAAACCTTGCCATGGAGGTAGTTGTGTAAGGTATATCATCATTTACACAAAAGGCAGAACAATTCAAGGACATCACGTCTACTGGTCAGCTAGTAAAGTAGATATACTTTCACAAGGGAAGGTTCAAGGGTAGATACCTACCTATCCTATGCAACTATTGGTCGTAGATTCTATCACCACATTAAGTCAATGTTTTTCGATAAAACTATCAATTTTCATTCATGTGGGTGATTGTTGGAAAAATTGTATTTTATGGGAACATTGAAGCATATTCTCAATAGGTAAAGGTGGAGAGTTAAATCATAAAATTATGGTTTCATATTATACTCCATGAGACCTTTACAATGGTATATCATATGCTCAAAATGGTTGAGTGATTAATGAGAAATTGATGCTCAAATTAAGTTACTTGGAAATATTTGTTGAGGAAAAGAAAAGCTTAGATCCCACATTGGTTAAATATCAAGTGTGAGATGTGTTTATATATGGGAACCCTCTTGAAGGGTGATTGAATAACTAAGCTTGGAACCCTGCCTCACGTGCAGGGGGTGCATGTAACATCCCGAATTAGGACCTAGTCAGAACAGTGGTTTCGAGACCACGAATCTGACGTAAGAAAATTCATTTTTATTATATTTTTATGGTCTAAAATTCTATATAATTGTTTTATGAAAATTTTGTCTGAAAATTTTGACGTTTGGGCACTCAATTTAGTCAAAAGGACTAAATAGTAAAAAGTGCAAAAGTTGAGTTCTACATGCTAGAGGTGTCCAATTGTTATGAAATTTTAAATTGGAGGTCCTTAAATTGTAATTGTACCATTGGTTAATTTGTTGGACAAAAATGGACATGAAATGGGTGAAATAGAATATTTTTAAGTTAGGGGCATTTTGGTCATTTAGTAATTAAAATGAATTAAAAACAAAATTAAAAGCCAATTTTTGTCCATATTCAACCCCATGGCTGAAAATTTCATGGATAAGACATAGATAGGGTTTTTCAAGCTTCCAAGCTTGATTGTAAGTCCGTTCGAGCCCCATTTTTAATGATTTTTACGTTTTTGAAATCCTCGTAACAAGATCTACCTATTTCTACCATTTATTTGAGTTATGATGAAGGTATAGGGTTTGAAACATGTTATAAATTTGTGCATTTTGATGTTTAATGGTAGATTATACATGTTTATGGTTGGAGAAACTGCTTTTACTAAGTAGTTTTTGGTGAAAAAGCTAAAAAGGACTAAAGTGTAAAAGTTTAAAATTTGTCATAAAAGTGTGATTTAGTGGAAATTATGGGCTGCTATAGTTATGAAAATGATTTTTATAGGCTTAAAGTGCAAAAAACTGAATAAAAATCATTTTACGAGCTTAGGGCCAAAAGTATAAATATGACAAAGTTTAGGGGTAAAAATGCAAATTTGTAAAAGTATGATTTTTGGGTCAATTTGAATAATTTAAATAATAAATGAGCTATATTTGAAATGTTAGATCAAGAAAACTGAGATTCGGGCCTGAATCGGGAAGTTCAAGATTATGGACTAAATTGGAATAGTTGGCCGTAATTGCATTTAAGGTAAGTTCATGTGATTAAATAAGGATGATATTCATGTTATTGTTGTTGCACTTGAAATCTATTTTGCTATGGTTGTATTGATTTATATGTTAATGATGTTGTGTATGGGAACGTGATGTACCCATGAAGTAATCAATAGCTCAAATGTCGATAACATGTGATGGGATGATTAAATATAATGGAAATTTGATGGAACATGATATTTCTTTGAAACGAGTAAGTTTGTATGTAAATAATATATCGTTTTTACTTATGTTATAATATTTTGTTATTATATGAGATGTGGTTGTATATTGAATGATCACTTGATATAAATTATGAATTTAAGTTGATTATGAATGAATTGGTAAAATGTTGAAAAGTGAGGAATTTCTCGGTTGGACCTTCGGAACGGAAAAGATACGAATAATCCGTTGTGATAACACATGTGTAGTACTATGTGCAGGCTACTATGTGTTTAAGATGGTTTTAGTCACATGTGTAGTACTAAGTGCAGGCTACTACGTGTACCAGATGGTTAGGTCGAATGTGTAGTACTAAGTGTAGGCTACTATGCGTACCCGATAGCTTCGATCACATGTTTGGTACATAGTGCAAGCCACTATATGTAAGAGACGATTTTGGTCACAAATGTAGTACTAAGTGTAGGCTACTATGTGCACCAAATAGCTTCGGTTACAAGGGTGGTAAAATGTGCAGGCCACCATGTATCTGTTATTATTCCGATGAGTTCAATTGGAAATTGACTAAGTGAAACTACATGTGATCATGTAATGACTAGTGTAATTGAATATGACTATATGATGAATAAGTACAGGTATATATGGGTGAAAATTTATGAGCAATGTGCTCGATATTTGAGTGAACTTTCGGTAAGATGGAATGGAGTAAGTGAGATTATGTAAGAGTGAAATTTGTAATAAAACAGTTTTAGACAGCAGTAGTTGTGTGACTTTGAAAAATCACCAAAAATGGTGGAAATATAATTAGAAGTTAAATAAGATATGAAATAAAAGCTTTGAGTATATTTTCACCTAAAATAAATGGTGAAAGCAAAAGAATTTTGTATTCTGTGATATTTGAATTTTTGTGAGACAGGGTCAGAATGATTTTGGATTCCCCTGTTCTAACTTGGAAAAATCATTAAAAATTTTACAAATATAATTATGGGTTATAATTTATATTATTAACATCTTTAATGATTCTATTTTCGAAAGAAATAAACGGAAACATTATCTAACCTTGTACAAAGAGATAATTAATTTTTAGTGTAGAGGGGTCAGAACTGTTAGACAGGGAAACAAATGAGAATTTAAAGAATAAACTGTACTTATTGGCTAATCCAAAATTTTTTAAAATTTTATGATAAGTAGATACGTGGGTCTAGTTTCAAGAAAAATTAGCGGATCTTGATTTGGAGTTTCGTAGCTCAAGTTATAAGTAACTGAGTGACTATGACTCGAGTAAATAGCTTAACTTGAATATAAGTAAAAGTGCAATTATGATTATTTTCCCTTGGAATCATGTTGTAAGAATTGATGGAATCATGTTGATAAATTGCTTATTATTTTCATATGGACTTACTAAGCTATATAGCTTACCCCCTTCTTTTCATTACTTTAGTGTTGCTAGGTTAGCTCGGGGTTGGAGATCATCGGAGGCAGCATCACACTATCGAGCTATCAATAGGGGATATCGATAAGTCTTAAGCATCTTCAAGTGAGTGGCATGTATTGGAGCTTAGTTATTGATATGTGTTTTTATGATTTAGCCAAATGTATTGGCTTATATTGATTCATTGTATATAGCCATGAAATATGACTTATAATGTTTTGGCTTGTAAGCCTAATTATCCTTGCCATGTGTTGATGCTTTGTGATATGATTATAATTGTCTGTCATGAATGAATAGTAAATAGTAAATAACATATGTGCATGAGAATGCCCTAGAACCATTCAGGGTGGTCATGGCTATGGAATAAACGCGTAAATTGGCATTAAATTGATAATGATTGAACATGGACATTTGTTGAATAAGTAGAGATTAATTATTGGGTAATATATTATCAGTGATTGTTAAAAAAGTGCTTTAGTGAGGCATGCTAAATTATTAAAATGATGCTATGATATGTGTCTTTAAAGTATTTAAGTATGTGAAAGATTAATGCAACAAAAAGGCTTAGAAAATAGTCTAAGTGTTGACCACGCGGGCAAAGACAAGGCCGTGTGTCTCAGCCGTGTGGAGGACACGGCCTTAGCACACGGGCGTATGACTTGGTCGTGTGACCCTAAATGTTTGCTGACGTCATAAACAAAGAGTTACATGGGCTGAGGACACGGGCGTGTGAGACCACCTGGCCTACCCACACGGGCGTGTGACTCTCCAAACATGAAAAATTTCTAAGTGTTGTAAAAATGTTCGTGAGTTCTCGGTTTAGCCCCAAATCGCTTTTAATGCATGTTTAGATCCTCGAAGGCTCGTGTATGAGACATTTTGCATGTGATCAAATGATTCTGATATGATTGAAATTTTATGGCCCAGTTTTACATATATGTGCATGTTTAAGTCTGGTAATGCCTCATATCCTGTCCCAGCGTCGGACACGGGTAAGGGGTGTTACAGTACAGGTCCAAACCCGTCGGGGTTGGGGTACACTCGTACGACGTGGACAACGCAAAATATCTGGACTGGTTGGGCCTAAAATGGCCTGCGGATATTTGAGTCCAACACAAAATTATTTTTTCCTCAGCAGACGGAATCTGTTTTAAAAGGAAACTAATCTTATTTATTTGATTCCAATCAATTTGATTTATTTTTAATGAAATTGATTTATTGGCTCCTTAATGAAAGATTTTGTGGAAATTTCCGAAAGCATTCTCTGTCAACTCTTACAGCACGTTTTTTTTATCAACCTTTGTAGTATGGTTTTGGATTTTTGTCTTTTGTTGTTTCATTCCATTGTTGTCTCTCCTTCTTTGGCATTGGCATATGTAAAGTGATATAACCAATCTATGTTTAGACAATGGTGGTGAGGGGGAAGCCAGGCTGATTCAGGCCAACGCTAAGGGTTCAACTAACAATGTTGAAAATTGTTAGGTAGTAATTTTTTGACTGTCAATATCGTCTAATTTCAAGTTATAAATGATACGGTGGCAAATCTTTGAGACCTTTTGGGAGGAGTCTCTATATTAGATTTGAGAGAGAAGCAATTTTTATTCTGCATTTATTACAAAGCTAATGTTGATAGGGTGATGAAAGACAGTCCTTGGACTTTCAACAAATATTTGTTTATTTTTCATAGACTCTAAGACAATGAAAACCCACTACAAGTTTCATAATTTTCATTAATTTTTTGGTAAAAATCCATGATCTCTTGAGCGGCTTGTTTTCAGAAGCCATGGTCAAGCAGTTTGGCAATTTCTTCAATTTTTTGTGGATTATGAGTGTAACATCTCAAATTTCTTAATATGGTAAGTGTTACTATTTCAAGACTTAGTACAGTGAAGTATAGAAGAGAAATTGAAGATTAGTACTATAAATGAAGTTTTAAAGTATTATTTTGATTTATAGAAAGGGAAATATTTAGAGAATAATTGTGAGTATATCTTGGTATAAAAAAGATTAAATTGTAAATTTGAAAAAGTTAAAAACAATAGAGTAATTTGATAAAAATAAGGAAAATAAAAGTTCATAATGATTGTGGAACATAAGGATGTTTTATATTGAGTAGTAGTTTGATGGAAGTCACTTTGGGGATTAATTGGAAAACTTGAAAAGCACATGGACTTATAGTGCAAACTGCCCAACAATGAGGAAATGAGTTGAAAAAGCATTGATTAAGTATTATATGACTAGAATAGTATATGAATGCAAGAAAAAATGACTATTGTGACTAAATTGAATGAAAATGAGAGTTTAGAGAAGAAATTGTAAATTTTCCATTTTTACTGAGAAAGATACTAAATGCAATTTATGCATGAATAATTATCAATTTATGATTTAAAAGTATAAATTAAGGAGATTTTGAAGAATTAAGTACCTTGAATGGAATGAAGAATAGTGATGAGGCAAAAATGGACTAAAATGCAATAATACCACATAAGGGGCAATTTGGCCATTTTGCTTTGAAATTATATTTGAAATATGAAATTGGAGATATTTTAGGAGTGAAATCTTATACGAGCCATTAGAATATTTAATTTGTAAAATTATGTGTTCCACACATGTAATATTATTTTTTATGACCTTTGACTTGTTGACTTGGTTTTAAATAGATAAAAGAGAGAAATGATGATACTCTTGTCATCCTCTTCCCCCATGGTCAGTTGCCTCATTTGGAGAGGGAAAAGTTTTTCCTTTTCTAGTGTTTCTTCATTTTCTCATCTACTCTAAAAAAAATCTCAAGTGCAAACTTGGATTTCTTATTAAAATCAAGTGGAAAACCAATTTCAAAGCTCATTTCCATCTTCCACCTCATCTTTCAAAACCTAGGGCTTTATGAGTTTAATGAGAGAAAGCTATGACTAGATAGAGAAAACTCCAAGGAATGTAAGAAAGTGGATTTGCATCATATATGTCCCTTATATTTAAAATTTTAGCATAAGAAAGTTATTTGAAAGAATATGTATTAAAGTTTGATTATATTTTTGTTGTTAAAAAATATTGGAGGATGGAGAAGATGATTTTGAATAAATTATTGGGTAGATTAAAGTGTGGATAATGCATTGGAAACTTTGTTGTAGAACTTTTTTCATTAAAAAGGTAAGTATCATGGATTTCTTAATTTTCTTTAATTAGATCAGTTTTGGAAATTTATATGAACGGTGGATCAATGATGTGTGAAGACAAGTTAAACATATGAATATGAGTAATAATATGATAAAATCCATAGTTTAGTAAGTTAAGTCAATTAGGATCTTTGAAACTTGCTTACTTATATGGAAATAGATGGAAAAATGTCTTTTAATTTATGCCATGGTAAGAAGTGATAATTGACGAAGAAAATTAAGTGTAATTAAATGTCATTAAAAGTAGTAATTTGATATAACAAAACAGGATACAATTTAAGTGGAATTTGTATTATAGCTAAATTGTAAAAGTGTATGAGAATGAAAAATGGTGACCTTGTCAACAAATGTATAAATGAAATATATATATATACATATATGAATGTGTGAAAATGAATTGGTAACTCACCTAATCTATTTGGAAAGTGAAATTGCTAAAATAATTATGATGTAGTAATGAACAACTTATTGAGTATTTAAAAGTGATTGTGGCTATACATGTGAAATTTGATATTTATATAAAGTGTATCATTTGTGAAATTGAAATTTTCTTGAAATTGTTGATCCAGTGAAATGACGTAGTAGACTTAGTAGAATAGTTAGGATACAATTGGCATGCTATAAGGATTAACGTGCACATTTATGTTGAAGACAGCGTTTGGTAAGAAGACAATGATTTATGCCTTTTGGCATAACACGTTAGTGCATAGTGAGGACCCTAATTGTTCTAATGTAAGCCTAGTTGCACTTTTAGTGCAAACTTGGTGTTTAGTTGGAATCCAGAGTATCCAAGTGCATTTTGCTATGATTTACCAAAGCAAAGTGTTTAAAATTTAGTTAATAAGAAATAATAATGAACACTCCATTTTTATAAATGAAACAAAACTGATATGTGCTAAGTGTAGGTGCTCACAATAAATGTTAATTGGACTTATGATGATAGGAAGTGATAATAAATGGAGTAAGTTTAAGTGACATGGCTATAAGTCCCATAATAAGGGTAGCTTGTGAACACTTATGAAAATGAAAATGTAACAACCTAATTTTAGTTGTGTCGAAAAGAGTGGTTTCGGGGCCACAATTTCGATGAGTGAGTTATTATTTTAATATTTACTTAATGTCTACGGGATTATTTTAAGGTCGTATTAAAGTTTCGTTAAGAAATTTTGAAGTTTAAATAGTTAATTAGGTAAAATGGACTAAATCGTAAAGGTTGCAAAAGTGGGAATCTATTAGTTAAAAAGGGTTAAATAGCTATGGAAAGGTAAATTGAAGGACTTAGTTGGTAAATATATCATATTGCATGTTAGTGGATGTGCATAGATAGGTTTTAATGAAATTTTAATTGTTTTTAAAGGTTAAATTTGTAATTGAATAAATAAACATCTAATTGATATAATCAAATAGTATCATCTTCATCACTTAGTTTCTCCATCAAAAATTGAATAAGGAAAACACTATTTAAGGGCTTGAAGTTCGGCTAACATAGGTGCTTTGCATGGTATGTATTCAAGCTCCGTTTTTAATTATATTTATGTTTTTGAGCTCGTTTTAGCTTAATCTAGCTAGCCTAGGGGTTAATTTGCAAAATTTTTAAAGGTTGAGGGACATTCCATGGTTGTTTTTTTTAATAGGCTTTGAAGTTAATTGATAGATTATTAATCTTGATTGTTAAACAAACTTGTTTTGTTAAGTGATTTTTGATGAAATTTAAAATAAGGATTAAATTGTTGCAAGTGTAAATCCATGGGTTTTGTTGTAAATTGTTGGTAATTATGGGTTGTTCCAAGGTCCCTTGTAGCTTTGGTTAATATGGATTTAGGATAAAATGAGTAATGTTCAAGTTATGAGCGTAAGGACTAAATTGTGAAAAGTTAAAATATTACCAGTAATTTTGTAGTTTTACATAAATTTGAATTATGGATTAAATTGAGTACTTGAAGCACTTAATTGAATGAAATTATCTATTTTCATCAAGAGAAACAACAACCGAACTTAAATCAGGGAGCTTTGGACTAGATTTCAACTCAACTATTACGATCGTAGTTATCGAGGTAAGTCCGTATGAATTATAATCGTAATGATGTTAGTTAAATTGATTATGTAACAGCCCAATTTTAGCTAAATCAGAATAGTGGTTTCGGAACCACAAATTTGATGTCAAAAATTATTTTAATATTATTTTTGGTATTTATAGCATATTATTTGATATGTGTGAGAATTTTGTGAGCTAATTTTATCACTTAATTACTCAATTTGAGAAAAAAGACTAAATTGCGTAAAATGAAAAAGTTGCATTCTACTTGTTAAAGGTGTCAAATAGTTTTGGATTTTAAATATGATGGCCTTAAATGGTAATTAAACCATTTGAAAGGTTAGTGGACATTTATGTCCATGGTTTATGTGTAATAATAATGTTTTAGTTAAGGTTAATATGGTAATTTAGTAATAAGGTTAATAAAACAAAAGAAATAAAGATATCATCTTTATTATTAAGATACCACCACTGGAAATACATAAGAAAAACATCCATGGAAGTTTGAGTATTCGGCCAAGCTATTTTGTTCAATCAAGGTACAGTTTTTGTTCAGTTTTTAATGATTTCTATGTTTTTGTAATCATTACAGCTCAATCTAGCTAGCCTCTACCTTAGATTTCGAAACTGTTAAAGATTTTAAGAGTTTCCATTGATGAGTTTATGAGTTCTTTGGTATTTGAAGATGAAATATGAGTTTTTGATGATAGATTTTTATGTTTTGTAAAGTGATTTTTAATGAAAATTCATAATAGGGATTAAATTGTGAAATAAATGAAAGTTTTGGGCTGTTAGGGACCTATGAATAATTCGACCAAGCTTGGGTTTATTGAAATTATGTGAATTTTGTGTATTTGTGCAATAGGGACTAAATTGATTACATGTGAAAGTTTAGGGGCTAATATGCAAATAGGCCTAAATGTATGCCTTGGACTAAATTGAATGAATGGTTGATTAAATAAGTTAATTTTGAATATATTTAGATTAAGAAAATAGGAACCCGGATTTTAGATCTGGGAAAAGGCAAGACCATCGAGTAATTGACTCATTTCGCCGTTTTCATACTTGAAGTAAGTTCGTATGTGGTAATTTCATTATAAAAGTATGTTAAAAGCTTTGATATTGCATAAACTGTGATTATGAGATATGAATAATATTTGAATTGTGAAAACGACTCTACGAATGCATTCGATGATAGAAACGGAAAGAGTGAAATCCCGGTTAAACTTTAGGAATAGATTTGGATACTAGTGTCATGTTATTAGATGATAAGTTGAGTTGGCTTCAGGCCATGATATTAGCACTTCGAGTGCGAGTTATACAGATTTGGCTTTGGGCCATGCATATCAGATGATTTGGCTCCGGGCCATAATAATTGTTCTTCGGATAGGTTACCTTGATTTGGCTACGGGCCATGGTATAGGTACTTATCGTATGAGACTATTGAGTATCAAATTTCTATTTCGAATGGTTCAACGGGTAAACGAATAATGTGGTTGAGAAAGAGGTTAGTATGAGGCGATACAGGTATGTACAGAACCTATTCAAGTATTAAATAGAGGAAGTTCAATGAGATGGTATTTAATCATGTTTTAAGACATGAGAAAGGTTTGTAGTTAATGTGAAATTGGTTGATTTACATTTATTCGATGAATTAGGTTATTTACATACGAGCTTACTAAGCTATAAAGCTTATTTCGTGTTATTTTTCTCTATGTTTTATAGTGAATCAAGGCTAGCTCGGATCTGGAAGTCGTTGGGAACATCATCACACTATCAGACATCTCTTTGGTACTTTTGAGTTGTGTATATATGGTATATGGCATGTATAGGCTAGACGTGGTATTTTGGTTGTGATTATAGCCATGAAAGTTGGTTTGTAAATGATGTTAATATTGACGTATGTTTGGCTAATAGATATGGCTTACTTTGGCATGTTTGGTATGAATATGGTTAATTGTTTTGTGGAGTATAAATGCTTGAGAAATGCTTTGATGAAGTATGATTTTTAGAATGATTTTTAGAAGTTGAATTGATAAGTATTTGATTAGGTAAATGACATTGAATTGAGTATTGAAATTGGTTGAAATGGATATTTTATGAATTGTGCATTTGGTTGATGTTTTGGCTGCCTAATTGTATGACAAAATGGTACCATTTTGGTTGTTTAGGTGAACATGAGTTAGGGTGGCAAATTAGCCTTGCAAATGGCCTATTTTTGTCCACACGGGCAGAGACACGGGCGTGTGTCTCTGCCGTGTGCGACACACGGTCATGTTATACGGCCGTGTGTCCCCTGGTGTTGTTATTAAAATGAAGTCAGTATGCCCAACACGGTCTCACGCACAAGCGTGTGATTAGTTGTGTGGTACAAGTCAGTAAACCCCCTAATTGGCACACAGCCTAGCACACGGGCGTGTGACATGGCCATGTTGCATAAGTCAGTATACCCTCCAGTTTTCACACGGTCTGGCACACGGGTGTGTTCGCGGCCGTGTGATACAAGTCAGTATTTATGCCTTGTTTTTATAGGGCCTGAGACACGGGCATGTCTGGAGCTGTGTGAGGCACACGGCCAGTTCACACGGGCTTGTGACCCCTGTATGGTTGAAATTTTACTAAGTTTCCAAAATTTTTGTATGTTATCGGTTTAGTCCCGAACCACTTCTAAAGCATGTTTAAGGCCTCATAGGCCCTTAGAAGGGACAATGTAATTGTGTTGAATAATTTATAAGAGTGAATGCTTTATGTATGATAAATATATGTTAAATGAAGTGTATTGATTGGTAATATCTCGTAACCTTACTCCAGCGACGAATGCAGTTTAAGGGTGTTATAGATTATCTATTAGATTGTTTTAGTTATAAATGGATTTGAATATACATGAATCAATGCTATGAATAATTGACAGATAACAAATCTCATTTGATCTTTAAGAATTCTTAGGATACGAATGACATGTCATTAGGGGTTTCATGTTTCGGGTGTTGGTCTTGAATATCCTACCAATGGCTGAGGTTCTGTATTTTTTACGGTTTCTCCATAACTCGTGTGAGCAGCATCGTGTAGCTAACATTCTAACCCACAACTCGTATGAGTAGTCCCATTTCACAGCTCGTGTGAGCACTATTGAAAAGGAAAGGTTACGGCTATATGGAAAGGCACACTATGTGTGTGAGCATTCTCGAGTATTCGATGCAATTCTAGATGGTTCAACAGGTAAGTAAAGGCAATGGCATGGTAAGTATACAAATGAAATGGTTTATGATCTTATGAAAAGGTTGATAAGTAAATGATGTATCGTATGAAATCTACTAATGATATAATTGAACTTATATGTATTATGGATGAACCTACTAACTTGTGAGTTTGATGGTGCTTGAATAGGATTTTACTAGGCTTACGATATTGGTAATGATATTATGCTTATTCTATAGTTTGTGCTAAGAAAATGGTAAGTAATTGAGTTTAAACGAGCTTACTAAGTAGTAGTTACTTACGTAATTACTTTCCTTTGTTTTTTTTTTAAATTATCGGAAGCTCATCGGAGACCTATCACAATATCTAACAACCATTTCGGTAGTTTTTGAGTATTTTGGATAAGGTTATAAATGGCATGTATAGGACCTTTTGGTAATGGTAGTTTTTGAATGTGTAATGGTTGATTTGGTTTGTATATGCTTTTGAAGTTTATGTTTGGTTTGATGAGCTTTGGAACCTTGTCAAGTTAGGTCATTTTTGGCCATTCTTAAGCGCATGTATATAAGAATCTTTTTGGTATGTTTGTGATGGCATGTAAATGTCATATGTGATGTTATTTGGTAGTTAATGAACTAGGTTTTGTGCTTAGAATGTGGCAATATTGACTTGTTTTGGTTAATGATGTTTTGGTCTGAATGTGGTGCCTTTGAATGGCATATTGGTACGTAAAATAGGATATCTGAAATGGTATGTTTAGGTGTGTTTGAATGATGTTTAAATCTCTTGAATGTGTGCACAAATGGGATGGTTGGTTAGGTGTGTTTTGGCCTTGAAATGACTTGTTTTTAGAGTCAAATTATGGATCACATGGCCTGGGACACGGATGGTCACACAGCCTGGCTACACGGCCGTGTGTCATTTGTAAGTTCTTAGTGTATTAAGTTAGAGAGTTACATGGCCTAGGACACGACTATGTGTCGCAAGTCAGAGAGTTACAAGGTCTGGCACACGGCCGTGTGACCCAACTCAGTGAGTTACATGGGTGGAGACACGGGTTGGGACACGACTGTATGTCCCCTTGTTCGATTGTTACACGGCCTGGGCTATGTCACACGGCCTGGTCACACGACCGTATGACTCCTGTTTTCAAATTTTTGCAACTTTTTCTTAAATCTTCTAATTTGTTTCAAATTAGTCCCAAATTTCTTCTAAGCTATTGCTAGGGCCTCGAAGGCTCAGTTTAGGGACCAAATGCATATGTTTGATTGGTTTTTAACAAGATTAATTTATTTAATGTTATGATGTTGAATACTTTTTTAATTGTTCGGTAATGTTTCATAACCTTAATCCAGTGACAGAGATGAGTTAGGGGTTTTACAAAAAAAATCCATTAATGAACTTGTAAATTGATGACTTAAGGTGAGTGTTTAATAAGTGAGTAAAAGAACTAATAACTGGAAACCATATTAAAGGTGTAAAGTGATCAAATGAGTGGAAACACTCTTGAATTTTAATAAAATAGATAGGCAGGTGAAGAGAAATAAATTCTCATTGTTAAGTGTCATAATTAAGTGAAATTTTGTAATTTATAAAAGATTTAAAACTAAGTACAAAATATGTTTAAATTAGGAAATTTTAGTGTACTTATTAAGCTCTTTGACCTTAACACGTTAGTGGTTTTAAATGTGTAGATGAGAATCGTGTCCTACAAGATTGAATTGGTGAATAAGAGGAATTGCATCACCACTTAAGGATAGAAGAAGGTTGAACTTTTGATATTGTATTAGAATAAGTAGTAAAGTGGCATGTACATAAAGGTCTAGTCCTATGTAAAGAGGTGTAAATATTTGGTTCAAGTTGAAAAATGACAATGTAAATCATTTTGATGTTTTATAAGTTATCCCTTTGATTCTTGAAAGAGTTGAACATGTTTTCATTAATGACTATGGGTCTAATAGTCATTTTAAAGAATTAAAATTGATTTGAATATCAATGATATGTTACAGTAGTGAATATGGGTGTTTTAAAGCAATTTTGGGCCAATTTTTAGCTCTTGGGGATTTAGTATCAATACTTGGCCTTAGTACTATCACAACAAGTCCAACAAAGAGTAGTTTGATATAGTGCTAGGGACTTCTATTGACACAACTGGGGACTTGTTCCGTAGTAAGCTCATCAGGCCCAAGCCATTGCACTATTTTGATTCGTTTTGACTTTTTGAGGTTCATTTTGCGTCTTGGACACCTTCGATCACTTTGTGAAATTTCAAAATGATTTTAAATTATATTTAAAGTCCTTTAATTTTCCTATACTTGGATCAATAATTTTATAAAAATATTTTAAAAATTTAAATTATGGTAAAACTTCTACTCTTCTTAACTAGAATGTCTTTGTTTTAAGCTGATAAGCTTCGAGCAATTGTTCTATGATTTGCGTGTGGTCCCATATGTATTCAATGAATTGAATTGATTTTTAATCATTTTAACCTTGGTAAATTTGATTTAAAAAAACATTGAAATTTTGTTAAATAGAATCTTTTACAAAGGAAAATTTTTGGTCAAATTCTAAAAGTGCTCCGGTAACACCTCTTGCTTACGCTATACGGTGGGATGGGTTAAGGGTGTTACACTGACACCAAAAGTAAAGGTGTTACAATGACACTAAAAGTATCTCTGAGGGACTTGATGCTTTATGAATATGTTCATTAAACTAAATATCCAAGCTCCTTTAAAGCAAAGGAATAATATTTTTGTGCCAAACAAGGGAGAGGTAGATGCTTGCTTTTCAATATGAACAA
The DNA here is from genome assembly GCA_025698465.1 of Gossypium longicalyx. Classification (NCBI taxonomy): domain Eukaryota; kingdom Viridiplantae; phylum Streptophyta; class Magnoliopsida; order Malvales; family Malvaceae; genus Gossypium; species Gossypium longicalyx. Next base: position 33,852,371 of record CM047006.1, read on the forward strand.
CTCATGTTGTTTTGCTTTCTTTATGGTTGCTTGGGACATGGAGAAAGATTCTTCTCAATTCGTATTATTTGTAGAAAACTTGTGATAATTAGAGGATGGGATGCATCCCTTAAGGAAATTCCACGATGGGCACAAGTGGTGAGAAGCGTATGGCTCTGAGATGAGGGAATTTTGGGAACTCCTAAACTTGGGGAGACAATTCAAGATAAGGAAAATTTTAAAGGAAACCTCAAAAAATCAAACTTTGATCTTTCTTTTACTTTAGGGATTAATCTAGTAGGTAATTTTTCACAAATCAAGGAAGATTTTAAGGAGAATATGGATCCTAACGGATTAGATATAAATATAGGCTTTGATTGTAATGATCTGATTTTAACCCGTGTTAGAAATGCAATTTCGGAAGCTGGATTTTGTAAATCGAGTTAGTTGAAATATTAAGCAAAAGAATTACATATTAAGTAAAAAAATTATAATATTGATTTATTAAGTAATTAAATCAAGAAAATTGTTAATTATAGTACAAGCACCAAATTGCAAAATGGTTGTACAAGTGAGATTTGATTAAGGAGTTGCATGAGGTATTAAGTAGCAATTTAATCAAGGACACAAATGAAAGTAAACCGTCATTAAGACATGGTCAGTGGCATGTGTTGATCATGGCCATTCATTTCACTAATTTATGTTATGTTAGATCATAGACATTGGCATAATCTTAATTAAGGTTAACTAATTAGGTTAATTAAGGGTATATATATAACTTATTAGTGGGACAGAGAAGAAGAATTTATCTTTATACTTTCTTCTCAAAACCATAGCTTAAATGGAGAGAAAGAAGAAGTTTTTCCTCATTTTTGGTTACTAATTACTAAAGGTAAGCATGAATTTAATTTGAAAAATTTATGGATTCTTGATCTAGTAAACTTGGAATATTCAACCCAATGCTTAGATTTTGAAATAGAGTTTACCATTATGGAGTTTATGGTGAAATGTAAGCTTGAAAAGTTGGATCTGGTGCCTAAGTGTAGTGTTTTCGTCTACATACACTTGTATTATTTCAAATAGATTTGTTTAATAAAATTATTCATGAATTATATTATTATCCTTTGCATACTGTCCTCAATGGTTTTTGCATGCAAAGCAAAATGGAAGAAAAATGGTTTTCACATTTTTTGAGTGAGCATTTTCACTCTTAAGCAACTCAAGTTGCTTTTCATGATCTTTGTAACAGCCCAAATTTGCCCGGGCCTATGCAATGAAATAAACAAAATTTGTAAATTAAATAAATAAATGTCCATGTTGTAATGTCCAGTTTACAAATGGGCCTAAAGGCCTGATGACTCAAGACCCATGTAGCCTAAGAACCCTATGCCCGGTTACACCCAACCCACAAATGGGCACGGCCCAAGGAGGCCCAAATTACAAACAGAGGATGGAAGACCTAGGGTTTCTGAAACCCTAGGCACCACAAACGCTAGAGGAAGGTTCCAGAATTTATGCCGTAGGCACGCCAATCGTCACACCCTTTTTGCGCCGTTCCAGTGACCTTCATCGTCACCTCCATTAGTGCCATGATTCCAGGCTCCGTGTCGCGCCGTGATCAGCGCACGGATCAACGCCAGCCCACTCCTCGCCGTGAGATCCTCGATGGTACCTGCAAAAAAAGGAAAGAGGAACTGCAAAGACGAATGCAAATATGGCAAGAATCGAGTAGAGAATATACAAACCTGTAAATAGAGGCTACAAAAGCCGAATGATTTCACTGTAAAAAAGGGGGCCTTTTTTTATACATACGAAAAATATATACAAAAAAGAACAGATATACGGATATTCAGAGAAATTCAAGCAGTTTCTTTAAAAGGTGACTTAAGTTTCATATTCTGTTATCTATGGTTCAACATGTATGCGAGTTATTTTGGTGAAAAATTGGTATTTTAAAATGGGAAAAGGGGTTACCTGCGATTCGCCAAGGAAAGTGAAGGTTTTGAACCTTCCAAACCATCGTGTACGGTGGCGCGTGTAGAGCGTGGACGCATGAACCAGGGGACCGGAGTCTAGTCTGACAGAGGTCGGAGAAACCTGGAAAGGCTCTCCTATTCTCCTTTTCAGAGAATTTTCTTTTTCTTTTTTTAAAACATGGAGCCAAATGAATTTTCAAAATTTTTTTTGTATTTATTGATAGCCCATACGACGTCGTTTTAGAATGGCTGTTTAATAACCAAAACGGCGTCGTTCCAAAGTGAGGATCCGCGCGTTGACCCGAGATCTGGGTAGGATCCGCGCATTTTTGTTTAAAGGGCTAATTGCCCAATTGATCCTTCTGCATTTTTATGTTTTCTAAAATTCATTTTATTTTTATTTCAATCTGGCCCTAAACTTTTACATTCTTTGTAATTTGGTCCTAATAGCCATTGTAAGACCTATGCCGAGAACGATGTCGTTTTGGAGATTAGGGATAATTTCCCAGTGAGTCCCTCATTTCTAATGTGCATTTCAATTAAACCCTAAATTTTTATTTATTTGTAATTAGCCCTAGTTTTTTTAAAAAAAATTCGATCTTAGTCCCTTTTTTATATATATTTAATTTATTTCCAAATACTATATGTATTATTTTTTTAAATATTAGTTATATATAAATAATGTATATTACTTTCATATTATATTATTATATACGTTTCTTATAAATTTTTATATGTATTATTTTTTTAAACATTAGTTATATATATAAATAATGTATATTATTTTTATATTATATACGTTTTTATATTATATATACATTTTACTTTATATATTATTTATCTTACTATATTTATATATGGAAATTATTATATTATATCATTTTTAATTACTTATTATTTTATTTTGTATCATTTTATTATTAACTATTTATTATGCATAATTAAAATTTTAAATTATTACTAAAAATTACATTTATATATATCATTATTTAAGAGGTCAGTATATAATTTTTTTTTTAAAAAAAAGTATAAAATTTTGTTCTTATTCAATATGATGATTTGACCTTGAATTATTATATTATGTAATGTATTACTTATATTAATTATTTCTAAAAACTCTCTTTTATCATTTATACATTGCTCTAATATATTTTTTACTTCTTTTTTTTTATTTTTATTCGTTTCTTTTTGTTTTTATGTTCATGATTTGTTTATTCACTTTATATTTTTTTGTATTTATTGTTTTAACATGCTAATGCTATCTCACTAGCTATTTGTTGTTTACATGATTTGTTGTTTATCACGTTTGCATGAAAATTAATTGTTTATGTTGATTTAAGCTACAATTGCATGAAATATTGTTGTATATATATTACAATTTATATTGTTGTATTCATTATGCTCTACGTATTTTGCATGTAACGATAATGCGTGTATATTTATGTTATCTATGATCATATATGCATAAAATGATAACGTATATTGTGTCATTTATGCCATTATTCATCATTTTTTATTATATATGCATGAAATGTTAAAGTATATTGTGTGATTTATGTCGTATTTACCATTTTCTACATTATATTTGCATGAAATGTTAAAGTACGTAGTTTAATTAATCCAATATTGATCTTTTGTAATAGGTTAAATGCATCATTGTTTTTAAAAAACTTTATATTTTATTTAATCCAAAGGAATCTAAAAAAACAAGGCGATGTCTTTTGTATTTAGGAATTCGGGAAATAGTGCCCTAACATGCTGGGTTTCGATTTCCTGTTTGTCTAAAATCTAAAATATCCTTTTTAATAGATTTTACAAATTACAAGATGATTTTTAGTTACGAAAGTTTAAGAATATCGTGTCCAATCACGCTGGATGTGATGTTCGCATTTTTTTGGGACGAAAGAATTTCGATTTTCAACTTAAATTATTATGGTTTTAAAAGAGATCTTATTGCTAAATTCTTTCAAGCTTTTGACATTAAGACAAAACTATTCAATTTGGTACCAATTTTGGGCGTTGCGAGGGTGCTAACCCTTCCTCGTACGTAACCGACTCCCGAGCCCGTTTTCTCATAATTTCGTAGACCAAAATGTTTATAAGGTGATCCAATCACACTTTAAAAGGTTGGTGGTGACTCCCGTTTTCAAAATACCCTTCGCATTTAAAACGAGGTTTCGACAATCTTCATGAACTTTTGAAAGTAAATTATGCAAGTTAAAATTCTTTTTCTCAAAATCATTAATGATTACTTGCATGTCATTAATTTTAGTTTCATGTTCATGCTTGGCTTTAGAGAGTGTATCGTTTTCGTCTTTTAATTTTGAAATATTTTTCTTATATTTTGAAACCATTGATTCAACTTACGAGCCTAGTTCATCGTAGGCATCTTGTAACTCATCAAAAGAATAAGGAATTGAACAAGATGAGTTAGAAGTTACCTTTGATTCTCCAATGTCCATAAGGAAAAGATTAGCTACTTCATGCCCATCTTCATTGGAAGTCTCTTCGTCACTCCAATAGCCATATTGGCCTTAAGTTTTTGCTTACTAGATCCATTCTTCTTCTATTGAGGAAAATCAAATTTGATGCGTCCAGGCTTTTTGCACTCATAGCAAATAATGGGATCTTTCTCCTTGATTGATTCAAGCTTCAATCCTTCCTTTCTTTGGAATCTTCTGCCCTTGTTGGATTTAATGAACCTCTTAAATATTTTTGCAAACATAGTCATCTCCTTGTCTTCATCCATATCCTTACTTGATTCACTTTTTTCAATAGTTGTGGATTTGAGAGCTACACAAACCTTCTTCTTTTCAACCTTTTATTCTTCAACCCTATCATTGAGCCTCATATCATATGTAAGCAAAGAATCAATGAGCTCATCTAAAGTGAGTGTTTCTAAATTCTTTACTTCTTCAATAATAGTCACTTTAGCTTCCCAAGATTTAGGCAAGCCTCGAAGAATTTTTCTCACCACCTCTTCATTGGGATAAGTCCTCTCGTGTGACTTTAATCCATTAATGATGATAGTTAATCAATCAGACATTGGCTTGATATCCTCTTCAAGCTTCATTTTGAAGGTTTCGTAGTTGAGAGTGAGAATACCAACTCTAGACTTCTTCACTTGAGTTGTACCTTCATGAGTGACTTCAAGCTTGTCTCATAACTCATTGTCATTGGAACATGACGATACCTTACTATATTCTTCCGGACCAAGTGCACAAAATAGAGTGTACATGGCCTTAGTATTAAGTTGCATGCTCGTTCTTTCCTATTCATTCGACCCCTTCTTGCTTTTTTTCACCAAAACTCTCATTCTTGTTTTTAAGGGATGGAGGGACCATCCATGATGATGTCCTAAGCCGCAAGATCATTAGTTTGAATAAGCAACATCATCTTCGTTTTTCAATAAAAGTAATTAGCTCCATTGAAGTGTGGAGGTTTAAAGATTGATTGAGATTCACCATAGAAAACTAACCTAAAAGTGGATGTCATCTTGTATAGATTGGTTTGACGAAAGTTGAACTACCTCGAGGATCTTCTCTTGGTTGTTAGATCGCCTTTAGAGACTACCTCTAATACCAGTTGTTAGCTCAATTAATCAAACCGAAATCGCCAAGAGGGGTGAATTGGTTTTTAAAATTTTGTGGAAGCTTGAACGAAATGATAAGAAAATTGAACACAACAATTTAGAGTGGTTTGACCCCAATTGTCTACTCCTCTACCATAGCTTTATACTACTAAGGATTTTTCCTAATTCACTCATTTGTCTAACCTTTGATGACAAGGTTTAACCTTACAACTCTCTTAAGGTTTCTATCTAAACCTTAAGATAAAATCCTTTCAAAGAGTAATACAAATAAGCAAACAAAGAATTAAACCTTACAAGATTGGATTGTTTTCCAATTTAGCACAAATGAAATTACAAAACACTTGAGCTGAATAAAAAACAATGAAAGCTCACAAGTGTATATAAGAAAAATATGAAAACTTTAAACACAAAAGTTAAGTTGATTGTAATCTCTCTTGTTATTGTAGATAATTTAGAAGCTGGTATTTATACCCTTTAATTGATTTCCAACCATTGTGGTTGTTGGAGAATTGAATAGAGTCGTTGCGAATGAAAATACCAGTATATTAATGTCACCTACAACAACATGTATTGATACTTTTTCAGCAAGTATTGATACTTTAAGAATTTAATGCCTAATTTAATGACCGTTGGGGCCATCAATATCGATACCAAGGAAATTCTATCGATACAAAATAGAAGGTATTGAAACTGTATTGATACATGATAAATCCTTTGGAAATCAAAATGCCAATTCCGTATCGATATTGAAAAATGTATCGATAAAAGTATACCACTATCGATACTTGAAGAAATTTATTGATACCTAGCAAAAGGTATTGAAACCGTATCGATACTTGGTAAATACTTTTGAAAACAAAATGTCATTTTGCTATCGATACTGAAAAATGTATCAATAAAATCTTGATTCCATTGATACTCAATAAAAAAAATCGATACTTAACAAAAAGTATCAATATTGGATCGATACTTTTTGAGTAGTTTTAACATGTATCAAAAATGTTTGAAAGTTTGTTTAACAATTTGAACTTAAAATATTTTCTAAGTATGAGTTCAACAATTTTCTTTTTAAATATCATTTGAAATGGGATTTTTGCCAATTTTTGTTTAAAATTTTTTTATTCAAAGCATAATATTTGTTATATCAAAATAATTTTCAAGTAAAGCTTTGTTCAACACAAAATAAATGCTACAGTTCTCCACACCATTTTACCTACATAAGCCTTTCAATATATAAGAGCTTAAGGCTTGTTAATATAAAGATCAATTACAATCAATCTTCCCAACAAAATAGCAAGATAATTAGCGAGGATAATATCTTCAATATGACTAGGATATGTCTTCAAATCTTTAGGATATGTTACCAAGTTACTAATCCAATCTCCACAAAATAGAGAAGTCGATATGCTTAATCCAATCCAAACCAATATTCAATATATGTTCCTATAATAGGTTTGGATATCATAGATAAGCTTACACACGTCCACATAATAAAAAAAGATCACAACGTCATAACAAAAAATGTCAACTCCATATTAGGCAAGTTATGAGCTAAGCAGTGCCAAGCAACAGTGGGCACTGGTTGTGGCACTGTTCTAGGCACTCCTTTCATAATTGTCTCAACCATAAAAGCTCTATCAAGGTTGAACATGCCTTCCATATTTAGAGCACAAAACCAGCTTCACTAATCAAACTTCAATCCATCATGATCTGCCAATATCTCATCAAAACTATTATTTTTTTTATATAGGTCATACAAAAGGTCATAAAGTCAGCTCATATATTATATATAAAGTAAGCAGGTCACATAAGAATCCTTGTAAAATAACATTGATTCATTCAATCTCTTCTCCAATAATACACACAAAATTGTCTACATAAAATTCTCAAAAAAATGGAAGAAAATAATCAAGATATTTTAGTTAAACATACGAACAAATAAGACAAATTATGAGTTTGAGCAATGCAAAAACTAGTGGAATTGCTCCTTGGAACTCAAAAATTGCCTCAATCAATTTAGTTGAATTACTTAAAATCTGTTAAGGATTTGATTATCCCTCTCATTGTTCAATTGGATTTATAAATACAAAAGAGTATACTTTAAGAGAAGCTAAATGACATTTAAAATAATAGGATGTCAAAGAGTAAGTATTTTTCTGATAAAAAATATCATACTTAATTATTGTATTTAATTTTAGAAAACATTTTATTGTGTTTTTATACGTTATTTATTGATGTGTGTAAATTATAATTAATGTTTAAAACAAGTATTGATGGTTAAATTATGACTTCGTATGTAAAAGATTTCAAGTTCAAACTTTGTTAAAAGCAAATATTGAATATCAACAAATACCAAAATTCAAATACAAAATTATAGGAATGCGAAATTTGGAAAATAAATATTTGAGAAAATATAACAATAAATATAATAATTTTAATATCCAAATCCAAATATTATTTCAATCTGCAAAATTGTGAAGATATAATTCGAATTTTCATCCCTATACCTTGCTGGCATATTAAACAAATAAATATTGCATGATAATGAAGGTTTAAGCACGGATACAGCATAACTACACGGCATAAACATAGGAAGAAAAATAAGTAAAATCATAGTAAAAGAAAGCGAAATAATACAAAAACACGAATAATCAAGCCTATAGTGGTAAAATTAAAGAACATTTGGCTATCATATTTGAAAAAAAAAAAAAAATCTTGAAGATACTCTAAAATATCCTATGTTATTATGAAATCAAACATGTAACTACATTAAATCTACAACAGGTTTGTGGTAGGAGAAATCAACATTTCATTGCTTTCCTAATAATGAAATCTTTAACAAAAATTGGCAAATGGTACATAATTCCCATAATAGTGGAGTAATGACCCGACGAGAACCAAGCTGGTGGGTTGTTCTTCAAAATCACATTCACTGTATCCTTTGCGAACACATCCGTTGGGGTCGACTTGGATCTTTGTGAGAAGGAAGCTCTCGCTCGGATGACTTCTTCAAATGGTTTATATAGCTTCCACTCAGGCATCCTATTGTAGCTAGCTATGGCAGAATTCCCTATGTTTGACCTTACAGCTCCTGGGACAACATTGATGACATCAATCCCGAAATGGCTCAGCTCCAACCTGCATACATCACAAATATAAAAATTCAACTGCTTTTTTGCTTGCTTTGGTAGATCATAAAAGATTCCGCTTTGTTACTCAGATTTCGTTAGCTGTCATGCATCGGTAATTTTCTTAAGTTTTTCATGTATTTGGAATGTCATTACAATGAAGAATCATAACAATGCAAGATTACCTGCCATTATCTAATTATAGCTATTTTCTTCTGTTTGCTTTCAAGTTTTAACTAGTAATAATCTCATATGACCTACAGGTTCTAGCCCACAGGCTCATGTAAAGGGGATTTAAACCTGCAGATTCTTCATCCAACATAAACCTGCAGGTTCAAAGTTCAACCCCTGGCTCTTACCAAAGCCCATACCATGTGTGCATATATATCAAAATATCCCCAAGTAAATGGTAATACCACATATCCAGTCAATATATCCTTAGGTTCCTTCAAAAACATATATATCCTTAGACTGGGAATGCTCTTTCTTCTCCAGAAGGGGGATCTAAGCTTCCTAGTTTTGTGGAAATACAAATAAGTTAGAATTTGGGACAAAATATATACGCAACTATAAGATAATAAAGCAATCACAAAGATCTGGATCTTGATAAACTACAAGATGCTATAAACTATTTTACTCAAGTCTCTGGTATAATTGGCAGATATGAATATGTGTTCAACACGGATATAATCCATTGCTAAGCTTTTGTATGTATTTGGAGGATCCTTGAAGGATATATCTCTATACTCATGTACAGATGTACATCAAACACACATACTTCAAGAAGAATTAAGTGTCAGAGCAACATAAGTTATTCATATCTAGATATTTTTAGTAGACAGAAAAGATATAGAAAAAGCAATTTGCATATGCAATGGTTATCTTCAATTTCTCAAACCAATTGCACCCTCGAAGATAAGGGGCCAAGATTTGAAAGCTTTAAAATTCCAAGCATTATCATGCAGCAAATGCATCAGATTTTGAATATATTAACAATTAATTTGTAGAAACAGAATTGGATGACAATTTTGAATAGTAAAATTTTTGGTGGATGTTGACTTCATTCAAATACTAAAAACAATTAGGTTAAATAAATTTCAGTTAAAGTCTCCAGGCAGTCCCTACATTATAGTCAAAAGTGTAATTTAGTCTGTGTACAATATAATTGAGTATTCTAACAATTGTAAGTCTAATATTGGTGTAAACAAATAAAAATTGATAACAAAGTTAGTGGAAACCGGAAACAATCTAAATGCTGACATGGACTTCTGAAATCTAACTGTGTTGAAATCTAACAAAGCATATGTCTTTAATAAAAAATATTCTTTTGCTACGTTAGTTCAATCAACATGTTTTCATTGTCAGATTTCAGTAGTCCACATCAGCATGTAGACAATTTTTTATTAACAAAGTTATTAATTTTATTTGTTTGCATCAATAACAATCGTATAAGGTTAAATCACTCAGTTCTATATTGTTATTTAGTCACCTGAATCTAAACATATGTGCAAGAACATTATTTTTCTGGTGAACTTAGACGGTAGTTAATGAATTGCTTTTGCAGCTTATTCTTTAATGTAGATGTAATGTTAAACTAACCTCAAAGTATCAGTTAGCGCATGAAGGGCTGCTTTAGATGCAACATAGACACCGGACCATGGTCCAGGAGCCAAAGCACTAACACTTCCAACATTCACAATCTTACCCTTTTTCTTAGATGCCATGTGAGGTACAACAGCTTGTACTAGTCTCATCGCACCTGCAATCAAATACAACACCATTAACACCAGACAACTAGTAGCATCTGTACAAATCAAAATTCAATGTTTTGGTGTTAATGTGGATTGGAGTGGGGCTAGGAAGGGGTCTTCAATCCAATTCCTGATATTTACCAAGAAAGGAAAAAGAAAGAAAATGAGAATTATGCAGTGGATTCATTAAAGACAAACGACTATTATGAAGTTTGGATTCATTGATGAATGAAACATAGTAGCCATGTTATGGTCAGATATGGTATGCTTAAACACAAGTATATCCAATTTTTTCTAACTTTTTCATGTATTTAAAGGGTCATACAAGTACCCATGTCCAAAAAGCGAGCTCAACATGGTGTCGGACAATATGAAAAGTCCAAGCAACAAAGCAGTGTAATGGTACAGTCCAGCCATAAACAATTAGGGAAAGACTACTCATAGGTGCTGCTTTGAGGGTATCAGAAAGTTTCTTAGGCCCTTAATCCCTGCCTTAATTATATAACAGAAATATCATTAAATATCTAGCATTAAGAGATAGGCCAAGAGCCAAAATAACAAATAATTTAGAACACTGGATACAGTACAATTTTCATTTAGTACACAAGATTACATACTATGATTTACTTCAAATATGACGACATTGAAAATATAGACCTGGTTCAGCATCCAGCAATCGCAACTTTCAGAGGAATCGGGATCAATTAAAGGACCAAAGCTTGATCAATTTGTTTCAACAATCAATTGATTGCTTGATTCCATAACTTCATCATGAATGAGCAGTTCATTTGATAGGTTCAATTAACAATAACAAAAAAAAAAAGTAAAAGGAGACAATAAACTTTACCAAAAACATTGGAATTGAAGGCACTTTCCATGGAAGGCAAAGGGACTTCTGCAAGAGGGCCAACGCATTGGATCCCAGCATTATTAACCAAGACATCAACACGACCAAACTTATTTATTACATTAGACATGACATGCTGCACGCTTTGCTCCGAGAGAACATCGAGTTCTTGAAGATAAAACCTGGGATCTTGTTGCAGATCGGACATGGAGCTTAAAGACCTACTTGTCGCCACCACCTTGCAGTTGTTATTGGCAAAAGCTAGTGCGAGGGCATGCCCGATTCCCCCCTGGGAACACCCTGTGATTAGAACAACTGGGCTTTGATCCTGGGATTCCATTGAATTGAAAAGAGTGGAATTAAGCCTCTAAGGGTCTTCAGAACGGACTTCTTATTGAACTTGTTCAAATTGAAAAATACAAAAGCGATAAATACGAGAAGAAATAATTATTTTCAGCCACTTGACTAATTGTTAAAAAGTTTTGATACTCACACCGTACGGGGGCAAATTGGGTTTTCCAATCCCAACCGCAAAGTCAGTTACTTATTTTTTAGGTTAAAATTACAGTAAAAAAGGTTTTTTTTCACCCAAAACGAAAACAAAGGGTTTTTTATTAATATATGGTATATGTTAAAAAGTAATGGTGAAAATGGTATAGATCATTTTTGGTGCTGCCTATAGCAGGCGTGACCACCTTGAGAATTGACACAAACAGTTAAAAAACAGAAACAGTGGAAACATAAAAAAAACTGAAGCAGAAAAAAAAAGTTGAGAGGCACTAGTCGTGGGCTTGCCACAGGAGGCACCGGTGGTGCCAGTGCCAAAGACGGCATCGGTGGTGCCAGTGCTAGAGACGGCACCGTGAAAAGACCTCTCATACACAGACGTTTTAGTTTTTTCTGCGTTTGAAGAGGGAGGAAAGAAAAAAAAAAAAAGAAGGGAAAAAAAAAAGCGTAATTTTTTTAAGTAAGTAATTTATTTATTTTATGTGTTATTATTATTATTGTTGATTGATTTTGATTTAATTTAGATTTAATTTATAAATTTATTTTTTGTAAGGTGTTATTTGGTTAAAAAGAGATATTAAGGTATGTTTGTATTTATTTTGTATTTTCATCCATTCGTAATTTATTTTTAATTTTTATTGAAGTAAAAATGCTTATGTATGTTATGTGTAAAGAACGTTTTATTATTATTATTTTATTTAACTTATTTGTTAAGTGTGTTTTAGGTTGATTATTTTAATTTTTTTTATTTTTTATGTGATGGGGTTTTATACTATTTTACAAAAATAGTATAAAAATAAAATATTAAAAAAATATCTTAATAAAAAATAAAATACGAAAAGAAATAAAAAAAATATGAAAAAAATAAATTTTTTGGGAAAGTGGTGCTGGTTCTTTTTTAAAAATAATATTAAAAAAATAAATATAAAAATAGTATATTTTAAAAAATAAAATTTAAAAAATACAAACAAAGGGACAAATTTAGAGTTATTTACTAAATTAATATAAAAAATACTAAAATAATATATTTGAAATATTATGTACTAAAATAATATAAAAAAATAAAATACGAAAATAGTATATTTTAAAAAATAAAATCCGAAAATTTAAAAAATACAAACAAATGGACAAAATCAGGGTTATTTACTAAATTAATATAAAAAACACTAAATTAATACAATTGAAACATTATGTACTAAAATAATATAAAAAATAAAATACGAAAATAGTATATTTTAAAAAATAAAATCCGAAAATTTTAAAAATACAAATAAAGGGCCAAAATCAGAGTTATTTACTAAATTAATATAAAAAACACTAAAATAATACATTTGAAACATTATGTACTAAAATAATATAAAAAAATAAAATATTAAAATAATATATTTTAAAAATAAAATTCGAAAATTTTAAAAATATAAACAAATGGCCAAAATCAGGGTTATTTACTAAATTAATATAAACAAATACTAAAATAATACATTTGAAACATTATGTACTAAAATAATATAAAAAATAAAATACGAAAATAGTATATTTTAAAAAATAAGATCCGAAAGTTTTAAAAATTTTAAAAATACGAAATTTTTTTATTTCCCAATAAATTTAATTAATTACATATTATAATATATTTTAAAATAATATTGAACAACTTATCATGTGTTTTTTAATTATTATTGCATCACTGAAATTATTATTAAATAAAAATTAAATTAAATTAAAATATATTGAACTACATGCCGGGTGTATTAAATATATTGTATTTTAAACTAAAATATTTTACTTATTAACCATTTTAAATTATAATAAAAATATTTGTATTTGTTGGATATATTTATTTTTTTAATGTAGTATAGCAAAAAATATGTTGTCGAAAAAACTGTTTGCTATTTTTTGTAATTAAAAGCAATATATAAAATTTAGTTATTCTAATAAATATTTAAAATTCATCAAACATTAAAATTAATAACCGAAATTGCTTCATTGATCAATAAGGATCTTGGTCACATATGTGACACAGTTAATAATATGGTAAAATATTGTTATTTGTTAATCACAGGTTCCATTAAAAAAAGATCTACGTAATTTAAGAAAATAAATTATGTTATTATAACTATTTTCTATAATCTAACACTGTCAGGACTCGTACCGCGTATTAAGAGGTCGGGTGAATGATTTAAGATATTCCCCGGATGCACGACTGATGTCCTACTTGGAGCTAGCTGGATTCAGGTCAGTAGCATTGACCCGGATGTTCGACTTGCGGTACGATTTAATATCCGCATTGGTCGAGCGTTGGCGCCCGGAGACCCACACTTTTCATTTGTCATGTGGGGAGTGTACTGTTACTCTAGAGGATGTTGCATTGCACTTTGGGCTCCCAATCGACAGGAATGCCGTTACGGGCGTAAGTGCGATAGCTAAGCCGGCTGCACTTTGTTATAGCCTACTAGGAGCCTCGCCCGGCGATTATGAGTCCAATTTTTCGGAGTTGAAATTTACATGACTGAAAGCAAATTTTGAGCATTTATCAGTTAATGCCACTGAAGAAGAGTTAATGTGCGCAGCTCAAGCGTACATTATGCACATTATAGGGAGTGTATTGATGCCCAATTCGAACAACAACAAGGTTCATCTCTAGTATTTACCTCTATTAGCTGATTTGCATAATGTTCGTTCGTATAGTTGGGGTTTCGCAGTTCTGGCTATGTTGTATCGTGAGCTTTGTCGGACGACAAAGCCTGATGCCGTAGACATAGGCGGATGCCTTGTATTGTTGTAGTCATAGGCTCTTTATCGGATGTCATTCTTGGCATCGGTTAGTCACCAACTATACGTATTTCTACTAGTTAACAGGTGATAAAATTTAACTTGTTATTAATTGACAATTTATTTATAATGATACTATTCTAACGATACTATATTTACTTGAAAATTGTTTTCGTATATGGAGTATTTATCCAGGTATCGGGAGGTCGTACACTGTCTCAATATATCGTCTGATAATTGAACAACATGCCGGGGAAGGGGTAAGCTATTCAAATATTCATGACATATAATTACTTTGTATATCTTACGCGAACCGTGTTAAATTTTAGTCATGGTATTAATCATGCAGTTTATATGGATGCCATATCGTAGACCAGATATTGCAATTATTATACCCTCATCTGCCTACATTCATTCTCAATCGTAGTGCACTAACGAACCAATTATTAGTTTCAATGTAGTCGAGTGGTACCACGGGGATTGAGTACTACGACAATTTGGTTGCATCTAGTATATCCCGGATCTGCCAATGCAGGTGGGGAAGGTTTACGGCATCAACAAGAGAGAGAAACATGGAATGCATTGGGGGTTGTGCACCGAAAATTTATTGCGGTGTGGGATAATCGGATGGGTCGAAGACCTCAGATGGATATGTCTTCCGATTCGCAACCATCGTTAGAGTACATACAATGGTACTCTAGTATGGGGAAGCCATATTTACTTGGTGGGCAGTCGACTATAATCCCCCCGCACGTGCAACGATCTGGGGCATACGAGCCAGTGGCCGATATAAAGCCCGATCCACAACCAGATCCCGAGCTCGACCCAGAGCCGGAGCCCGAGGCACAGCTGGAGGCTGAGTCCGAATGATCGCATTCACATTCGGTTGATACTTCTTATCATCTGGATTTACCGGGCAATGACTATTTTTCGGGCTCGTCAGGGGGCGGATACCATTACGGGTTTGATATCTTTGGGTCATATCTACCACAGCACAACACTTCTCCCGGCCCATATCCACCGTAGTATAGCACTACCCCCGGCCCGTATCCACCGCAGTACTCCACTCTCCTTGGTTTGTATCCACCGCAGCATGGCATTCCTCCCGGCTCAAGTTCATCGATGCCATTCGAGCCATATGATTTTTCTTTCATGTATCAGACACCCTCACCCGCGACTGAAGAGGAAGTTGGTGGTCACAATCACCCACAACGTGAACGTCAACCTCCGTAGAAATATACCCCGAGAACCACACCATCGAACCATCAAATTTAAGGGTTTCTTGGGTTTTGATATTAAAAAGTTTGTATTTTTTAGTATATATTTAATTAGATTAATTGGAACTTTGAAAAGTGGAACAAAATTTGACCATAACGTAAATTAGATTAATTTGGACATTTTGAACATTAAAACACTAAAACTTGTAACAAACTTAGTCTTGTAATATAAATTAAATACATTACAACATTAATCTAATTGGAACAAACTTTGCAATATAATTTCTTTATATAAATTAAATACATTACAACATAAGCTCAATTCTTACTCGATCGTGATGATTGGCCAACATGATAGTTTTACTGTGGGCATTTACTCTGATTATGACCAGGTAACCTGCATAATCCACAACGCGACTTCTCGGATTTCTCCTTAATGTCCATTTCATTATGGATTCTAGATGATTGCGAATGACCTTTCGGATTCCTACGTAGCCCTCAGTCTAGGACAAGCTCGAAAGTCGTCGGAGGCACCTCCCACATAAACAGGTCAGGTAGGACGGGGAACTCATTTTCCCACACATGTAACGTGTGCTCGAGTGTGTACACATCATCGACAAATTGTTCAACATTAAGGTTCACTTTAGCACACGCTGCCACGACATGTGCACATGGATAATGAAATGTTTGGAACCTCTTGCAATCGCACAGTCTGTTCCGAAGATCAACTCCATAGGACCTAGCTGGTATGCCAGGTCGACGACCAATGCTCTCCGTAACACAAAATGTTTCAAGGCGTCGTGAATATATTTCTACATTCATCGACCTCACAATCTGATGGTTTGCAACCATTGCATTCCTGACATATTTGACAAACACGTGTCCCGCCTCTATCTGGTTGACTTGTTGCTAATCTATTCTTGGCATCAAGGTAGCCAACCTGTAAAATGTAGCCGAGAAGATAGATAAAATCAAAAGATGTCGTGTTTTCAACAACACAACGTTGACCCCGTCCACTAAGTTTGTGGTCATCTGACCATAACGAAAGCCCTCGTCAAAACTTTGAGCCTATTGCCACGGCTCCATACTACCCAACCACTGTCTAAAAGATGTATTTGTTTGACCCTTTATGTCACTCTCAAGTCGAGCCATTCTTTGGCTAAAAATGTGTGGCTCTAGCTCGTGCGCTGTATATGTATTAGGAAAAGATAAGTTACAATATTGCCCTAAAACATTAAAACTTATATTTAGAAGATAAGGTAATCATTTACCCATTTTCACAACTTGTCTCTTCCAATCTGCATTCTTATAATCTAGATGAAAGTTAGGCGTCATATGTTGGATGCAGTAAACGAATCTCCGTGGTACACCGGAAAGCCTAATGGCAACAATTAATCCTTCCCTTCTATTGGAGATGATGCAAATATTATCGTTGCTAATAACATACCTCCGCAGGTTGGTAAAGAAGAATTCTCATGATTCCATGTTCTCCTAATCTACGATGGCAAATGCTATCGGGAGCACGTTCCTGTTGCCGTCTTGAGCAACCACAATAAGTAACATCTGTGTATATTTTCCATATAGCCAAGTCCCATCCACTTGCACAAACGGCTTGCAGTGGGGAAATGCACGCACACATGGATCAAACGTCCATAATATTCAATGGAAAATTCTTTTTCCCGGCTGTAGTTGGTCATCCGAGCCATAATAAGGTCTTGTCTGTAACTCAATAACAGTCTCTGGTACGTACTCTCGCGTAGCGGCTATCCACCCCTGTAGCTCGTTATACGACGCATCGAAATCCCCATACAATTACTCCATTGCCATCTGTCTAGCTATTCACGCCTTTCGATATGATACTCGATACTGAAATCGTGTCTGCATTTCGGCTATCAGTACCGAAACTTTAATGGTCGGCATGTCCTTCACCATTGGTATGATATATATACAGATAGTTTTGGAATCAAGTTTTCGATGATCATCTATCATACATGTTGATGTGCATGTGTGAGGCCTAACAAATTTGCGTATCTCCCACATTTGTGAATTTTGAATAAATGCAGCTCGTACCCGCCAATTGCAGCCTTCTGCTAACTTCCAACATTCCCCAATATATAATGTCGGTTTAGACACTATAACTTTGTAATCCACTGATATAATCATGCTATACCGCTTAATAGCAAATACGTATTTTTCTTTACTTTCGAATCTCTGGCGTACGAACAAATCCTCAGGATCGGAATTTACGGTCAGCCGATGAGTAGGAAGTATTTCAGGGTACTCAGGGAACTCAGTTGCATGTGCTACATCGGGGCCTATGAGCTTGTGTGGCCCAGGATTATTGTGTATCACAATACGTCTCATCTGGTTTCCGACCGAAGACGCGTTAATGTTTCCATCATCATTCACGTCTTCATCGTCAATATCATCAGGGATATCGTCCACATCAGGATCACTATCACTATCGACCTCTTGATAACAAGGATCACTACTATCGTAACCATCATCACCAACCACATCCATATCGGGTGTAACATTAAGATCGATATCGATCTCACGTATAGTCGATTCACTATCAACGTACGATATTGGAGCCACCATGCACGGTTTTTGAGCTCTATGTTCTTCACCATATGCAGTGAGATCTTCATTTTCCTCCATACCTGCTAATTCAGCAAATAAGTGAATCGGTGTATTTTTGTCACTCCCATTCCCACAGTAAAGAGCGATCATTGTCTCCACGTCTTCGTCGTCTACAAGTTCCATTTCGGTGAATTTGATGGGATCTGTCGAAACTTGAAACTTGTAGAAAAGTTTCGAGATCCTTCTCCCACAACGTCTAACAATTTTTGCGTTAATCCTTCCCTTTATATCATCCAACGAGACATTTCTATTAAATATCATTGCTATTTGTTGCCGACATTCAAATATGCATCCAACGGTTGTTGTCAAGATGATTCCATTGAAATAAACGCATACGAAAAATTTATTATCCATCTTCAATGCTCAATCTGTTAAAAAATAAACAAAATTTCTCAAAATAATTTCGAACAACAAATAAATTACTTAAATAAAAAAATTAATTAATCAATATGCAATTTTTTTCATTCATAAGCTCAAACTTTTTCAGTTCTCATTTTTTACATGAACAACATTTATCTTTACATTTAACCATTTAAATTCAATTCTACGTTTTCTTCCATCTCCGACCTTGTATCTTCCTCTGGGAAATATTGTACAATCTAATTTAAATATTCTTGATTCACTTCATATTCATCTTCTCAATCCAATTTGGTAATTCCTCAGAATCTTCTTCCTCTTCAATCTTTATAACGGGTATTGAAATTAGAAATTCTCTTGGTAATTTCCTAACATCTAATTTATCCACCCATGGTATGTCAATCACATTTTGCTTCCCAGTCAACTTTCGTGAACCTATACTTTGTCTCGCTATTTTCCTTGCTCCATAAGAGATTATAAACTTTACGAAGCATATAACTAGGTTCTAATAGGTTCGCGGTACCAATGTCTTCCAAAGTTGGTCTAAAATGATTTGATGGGCCCGTTCTATTAATGTCCCTCTAAGGGTTAAGTATTGCACTTTATTCTTCCTAATCATTTCATGACCTTTCCACAACACTTCTTGCATCTTTTTATTTACTGTGATAACGTGTTGAACAATGTCTTCTTCTAGTTTCATTTTGTAATCTTGCACTTCTCTCATCATCTTATCAACTTTCTCTCTTTGTGCTGAACTTATTATCTCATCAGACAATACCAAATATGTTTCCATTTCTAACAATATCTATAACATGCCAAATAAATTTCATAAATATTATCTAATCAACCTAAAACGGATTTTTTACCCTAATAATATAAAAAAATAGAATAAAATACCAAAATAGGTTGTTTGAAAGATTAAGTATGAATGGTACTTAATCTTTCAAACAACCTATTTTGGTATTTTATTCTATTTTTTATATTATTAGGGTAAAAATCCACCTAAAACACATATAACAAATAAATTACATAAAAAATAAAACATTCTTTACATAACATAAATAGACTTTTTTAGGGTTTTTTTTTACAAAATTAATATAAATCAACAATAATAATAATTAACAATAATTAGGATTTTTCACTAACAATAATAACCAACAATCCTAATAATAGTTTTTTACTACCAATAATAATAACTAACAATAATAATAACTAACAAAAAAAATCAACAATAATAATAATAGCAAAAACACAATAACAATATAAAAATCCATTATTTAAAAAAAAATACCTTCTCTTTTCTATTTTTTTCCTTCTCCTTCTTCTTCTTCTTCTTCTTCTCTTCTCCTTTCTTTCTTTTTCTTTTCTTCTCCTTGCTGCTGCTTCTTGCTTCCTGAGTTGCTGCTTCTTTTTGCTTCCAAAAGTAGTTTCTATAATGGGGCGGTGCAGCCTCTACCAGAGGCGGCCAGAGGCACAACCGGTGCCGCCTCTGGCACTCACACAACCCCTTTTTTTCAGCTTTTTGTTTTTTTTTTCATTTTTAACCTTTTTTTTCCTTTTTAACAGAAAATGGCAGAATGTGTGGGACCCAGGGTGGTCACGCTACTGCCATAGGCGGCACCACCCTGGTCCATACCATTTTCGTCATTATTTTTTGCTCTATACCATTTTAGTATTTTTTTTAAACTATATTAGTAAAAAACCTCGAAACAAAGGATTTAAGCCTTTTTAGCTTTTCATTTTGAAGTAATTTTTATCCAAATATATTTAAAACGTATGTAAATATTTAAATTAATTAATATTTTTTGTGTGGTTATTTTAAATTATTTAATTATAATTTATCATTATATTGAATTATTTAAGTATTTTTTTACTAATATCATTATATTATTTAAAAATCATTTATTTTCATATTGAAAATTTAAAATATTTCATGTATGATTAATTTTAAAAATATTTTGTTAGTTAATTAAAATTTATTTTTTTGTAGAAATTAAAAAGTATTTAAAAATTTTATTTCATGTATAATTATATTAAATTATTTGAATATTATTTGAATAAATTTATTTTTATATCTAAAACAAATATTTTAACTTTTCACGATAATTTTTGACAATAATGCCAAACACTTGAAATTAACAAAAGATATTATTTCCTAATATTTTTTAAATTATTATTTTTCAAACAAAACTTTTCAAAAACACCTTTCAATACCAACAACAATGCAAACTAGCCCTAATTACAACAACAAAACTAGTTAAGCCAATTAAGTATTGGTATTGTAGACAAAGGGTGAGTGTCTTGAAAACTTAGGTTCAAGTCGTATCATGTGTAATTGTGTATATGTAGGTCTTTAGGCCCACCTTACGTGTATGTCATGTATAAATTTATTTTAATTTTTCCTATTTCATTCTAGTTTTATGTCAACTTTGTTTTGTATCGATTTGATTAAACATAGAAAATTGAATATCGTAGATGAATAGTACCTTTTGTCCATTCATGCACATTTTTCATGCTACTCCCATTCTCATTATCTTCTCGCTTTTCCATGATTGCAGAAGAAGCAAAAATAACAAGTACTAAAGCCATCAATGATTCTTTTCATTTGAGTTTTGGGATTAAAAGAAGCATGTGTGTTTATTTTTATCTCCTTCATTGGAGGAGTAACTTATGAAGATGAACATCTAATTCATATTTGATTAGTTGAGTAGGGTTAACAACAATAAAAACTCATTATGGATAATGTTAGGTTTAAAAAAATTAAAAGGGGTGAATTGGGATTTCAAAATTTTTCTAAAAATAAAAGAAGAGGGAGGAAAAAAGTTTTATAATTCAATTTATAGTGGTTCAACCCCAATTTATTATCTTTACTATCTTAAGATATCTTAACTAATGTTTCTCAAGTCACTATTTTGAATTGCTACATTTCAAGGAAAATGTATAACTTTTATAATCTCTATAATTTTTTCAAGGCTTAGATAGAATATTTCCCAGGGCTAAACTATAACCTTACTAGGTTTTGATGACTCAACTAGACACCCTTCCTTTTTTTTTTACAAAAAATTAAAAATATGAAAACAATAAAAACCTGTTTAAGGTAAATGTTTGCAAAATTAAGTTCTATCAAAATACAATTAAGCAATTGAAAGAAAGAAAGAAAACAAACTAGACAAATGTTTATGTACAAAGTATAAATATGAGAAAGTAAGAATGATTAAACTTAAGATTTTGATATTTGAATATTGTTCTCTTGTCTTCTCTTGAGAGTTTAAGGACCTTATTTATAATAACTTATACTCGATCCGATTGTCGAGCCCAAGCTACAGTCCTTCACAATCGTTATCAAATCGATTGCGAATAATTCGACACTAAATTATACGATTAATGTAACTAATCAAACGGATATAATATTTTTTAAATATACTTAAGTAATTGCAAGATATATTTATATGCCTTTAATAACACACAATCAATCAGCTATATATATATTTAATTTAGTACTAGACTATAAAGATCAAAGACTAATTGTAATATTATTTAATAACACGAATTCCAACATACTAGGTACATAATTAAGGGTGGAACAATCAAACATTTCTAAGATCGAGATTGTAGATGGGATGTTTAGGTCAAAACTCGAAAATACAATCTTCAAGTAAATCTAACCTGTGCACGATAAAAAAAAAAAACAGACGCTAAGTAAAGTTCTCAGTGGTTTTTCCATAACTTAAACATGCAACAATAGTATAGCCACTTCTATCCTAAGTAAAATAATTCAATCATACAATATTCATCAACCTAGCGTAATATAAATATAAGATTCCTTTAAGTACATGCTCTATTATATACCATTGATATTTCGATCCCGTTCCATATAACAATTAAATTATGCAACTTTCTTTTCTTACCCCATTTAACCCTTATTTCGATAATCAATCTTAACCATAGCCTTTCAGTCTATAATTATTATTAACTTACTTCAACATTGTACAATAAATTATATTAAGAATATGTAACATCTCGAAATAGGGCCTAAATGGAATAGTGGTTGCGAAACCACAAATCTGAGATAGAAAAGTTTATTTCGATTAATTTTTATGATTTACCGAGTGGTTAGATGCATGTGTTAGAGTATTGATAAGAAATTTTATAGATTGCATGTTTAATTTGCCTATTAGGGCTTATTTGCAGAAGTTGCTATAATAGCTCGATTTAGGGCCTAAACGGAATGATGGTTTTAGAACCACGAATTCAAAGTCAAAAAATTTATTTCGATTAAGTTTTAAGGTTTATTTATTGATTAAAATATTGTGTAAAAATATCATTAAGTAATTTTACTGATAAAGTGCTTAATTGGACTTTTAGGACTAAATTACAAAAGTTGCAAAATATGTGTTCTAATTCATAAGTACTTGATTGAAATGGGGTTTTAAAGAGGAGGTCTGTAAATGGTAATTAGACCATTATATTTCGTTTGGACAAAAATGGGCATGAATAGGACAAAATTTTAAAGAAAGGCCTTAAGGGCATTTTAGTCATTTGGAAATTAAAAGAAATAAAAAGGGAAAATAAAGCCAAAATTGACTCATCTTTTTCATGGAGGCCGAAATTAGCATGCGGGAAGCCATGGCTAGGGTTTTCAAGCTTTCCAAGCTCAATAGTAAGTCCGTTCTAGCCCCGTTTTTCAAGTTCTTTACGTTTTTGGAATCTCGGTAACTTGATTAAGCTTATTCTAGTAATAATTTAAGC
The DNA here is from genome assembly GCA_025698465.1 of Gossypium longicalyx. NCBI lineage: Eukaryota > Viridiplantae > Streptophyta > Magnoliopsida > Malvales > Malvaceae > Gossypium > Gossypium longicalyx. The sequence goes on from CM047006.1 coordinate 33,875,886, forward strand.
TAGGGTTCATATTTGGAAAAATACCCATAGGTGAAATGTGTTTATTTTGATGTTTTATGGTAGAATATGAATTCTGAAATTATGTTAAACAACTTTTGCTAAGCGGTTTTAAGCAAAAATGAGTAAAACGACTTAATCGGTAAAAGTTGTTATTGTTCATAACTATGTGTTAGAGTGAGAATTTGATGTTTCCATAGAAGGGAAAAATGATCAGCATGTCATAAAACATAAGAATAAGGGATGAATTTTAATTCCCGAGCCTAGGGGCAAAAGTGTAAATATGCAAAAGTTTATGGATAAAATTGTAATTTTTCCAAAGTTTGAGTTAAGGACTATTTTGAATAGTACATTAATTAAATAAGTAAAATATGATGTTTTAGATCCTGGAAAATGAGATTTGAACCTAGAATGGGAGAAAAATCGAAAATCGGGAAAGTTGGTAAAATGGTCGTTTTAGTATTGAGGTAAGTTCATATGTATAATAAGCATTAATTTATGCATGTTTCAATGTAAAATTAATATATTTACGATGATTGCCGAGGTGTTGAAAGTAAGTATAATTATGATGATTTAAATGTTCAATATTAATTCGACATGGAAATGAGAAAGTATGTAAGTTTGTATGTAAATAATACATTATCTTTATTACGTTTTTATATTTCAGCATATTTTATGTATTGTAGCTGATTTTTGAATCATAATTGACTACTGGAAGAATGGGATAAAGTATTAGAAAGTGAGATACTTCCCGTTTGAACCTTTGGAACCGAAAGATACAGATGGTATGTAGCTAGGGCACATGTGTAATACGGGATGTACACCATGTAGACAAGAGAGCTACGGGATATATGTAGCTAGGTCGTATGGGTGATACTATGTGTACACCATGTAGACAAGAGAGCTACGAGATAAATGTAGCTAGGTTGCATGTGTGGTTCCAAGTGAAGGACACCATGTAAACAAGAGAGCTACGAGATAAAGTGGCTAGGTCACATGGGTGGTACTAAGTGTTCACCATGTGTACAAGAGAGCCAAAATTATGTGTACAATCGAGCTAGGTCACATGAGTGGTGCTAAGTGAAGGCCACTATGTGTACAAGAGAGCTTCGATTTTAAAGGTGGGCTTTGTGCGATACCATCGCGTATCTGTTATTATTCTGAAGCGTTCAACTGGGAAATTGATTAAATGAAATTGTGTATGACTTTGTGATGATAAGTGTAAGTATATACGTGTGTAACTTATGAGCAGTATGCTCGATATGTGATTGGAAATTGGAAAGATTGTTATGGGTAAGTGAAGAATACAATTGAAGTGTGAAAGATCAAAATTGACAATAAAACTGTTATGGATAGTTGCAGTGACGAGAATCTAAAAATTTACCAAAAATAGTAGAAATTGAGTCAGAGACTGAATGAGATATCAAATTAAATCTTAATGAGTCTATTTTCATATAACAGAAACAGAGCAAGCAAAGAAATTCTATATTATGATATATTTAAGTTTTTGAGAGACTGGTTCATAATGACTATGTGATCCCCTGTTCTGACTTGGAAAAATCATTAAAAATTGTATAAAAATAATTATGAGATATAATTTATATGGTTGAAATCTTTAATGAGTCTAGTTTCAAATTACATAAACGATAACATTCTTTTAATTCTTTACAAGGAGAAAATTGATTCGTAGTGAAGAGTGGTCAGAACAGTTGAACAGTGAAACAAGGGTAACTTTAATGAATAAACTGTACTAATTGGCTGGACCAAAAATTCTGAAAATTTTTTGGTAAGAATATACGTGAATCTAGTTTCAAGAAAAATTAACGGTTTGTAATTTGGAGTTCTGTAGCTCCAGAAATAAATAATTTAGCTGCTGGTACTCTGCTAGATAGCTTATTTTGAACTTGTTTATGATTGTAATAGTGAAAGTATGTGTGTGTTTGTGATGGTAATATTCCGGGAACATATTGTGACTTCATTTAAAGTATGATAATGTATTGTTTATTAATATTTACATACTTACTTACTAAGCTATAATGCTTACTCTCTTCCTTTCCTTTTTCCTATAGTGTCTCAGATGTTAGCTCGAGTTGGAGGTCGCCGGAGGTTAAATCACACTATCAAACTATTGATCGATATATAAAAGTTTTAAAGTATTTTTAAGTCTTTGGCATGTATGGAGACTCGTTTAATTGTTACTAAGTTGCTAGGAATTGGCCTAAAATATTGACCTATGTTATTCGAAGGTATCTATTGTATAAAGTAATTTAATGTAGATAGTCTTGATTATGTTATTAATTAAATGATGCAATTTATGAATGTGCATGCTTGCCTATGTGTGTGGTTGAATTAAAGCATGATATGGGCCTTGTAAGCTCTTTTTAAGGGACAACTTGAATGTGTTTGAAAAAGTTTTTAAATTAGAGTGAAATTATGAATCGGTTTTTATACGATGATTAGTGATTAAGTCCGGTAATACCTCGTACCCTATTCCGGCGTCGGATACGGGTAAGGGGTGTTACAGAATACACAGTAACTAAATTTGTAACGCCCCATACCCGAGACCGTTGCCGGAGTCGAACACGAGGTGTTAACAGACTTAATTCATTGCTTAAACATCTCAAACAATTTAATTTTAGAAATTCCAGACAAGCTGGCTAACTGCGTCACAGTCGCTTAAAAATTCATATCTCGAATTCTAAAACTCAAAATCAAGATCTGTAAATTTTCTCTGAAACTAGACTCATATATCTATTTAATAATTTTTTTCTAGAATTTTTGGCTAGGCCAATTAGTACAGTTTATTAGTTAAAGTCTCCCCTGTTTTAGGGTTCGACTGCTCTGACCTCTATGTATTACGAATCAGATATCTCTCTGTACAGAATTTCAATGACTATGAAGTTTGTTTCTCTTAAAACTAGACTCAATAAGAAATCTGTACATATAAATTATGACTTCTAATTATTTTTATACAATTTATGGTGAATTTCCAAAATCAGAATAGGGGATCCAGAAATCGCTCTGGCCCTGTTTCACAAAAATTTAAACATCTCATAAAATATAACTCATATACCTGTTTCTGTTTCTTCCATATGAAAATAGACTCATAATTCTTCAATTCCATATTTTATTCATCATCTAATTATATCTCTACTATTTTTAATGATTTTTCAAATTCATGTCACTACTGCTGTCTGAATCTATTTTATGGTAAATTTTACCTATTTCATGGTTTCCATGGATTAACTAGCAATTTGACATACGTAACACCAAATATGATCATAATTAGCCATTCCAATGGCTAATCATTACCAAGCATTTTTATACTACTCAATAACCATATCATAAGACCATATATACAAAATGATTATAATGCTATACATGCCATACTCAAAATATACAAGCCATTATGCCAAGATGGTATACGGATAGTGTGAGCGTGCCTCCGACCGCTCCGATTTCCGAGCTAGCTTGTCAACACTGCAAGGAATGAAAAGGAGGGAGTAAGCATAAATGCTTAGTAAGTTCACATGCAAATAGCAAGTAACATAACCATATAAGCGAACATAAAACATCATTTGCATAATCATCACCAAGACATTCATATCATATTTTCATTTATCATCTTACCATATTGTTGTTATATCGATTTTTCAACCCGAGGGTTAAGTACATACCTGTTCAAAGTATCCATTTCACAACACTTACCAATACGTCCCTTTCATCTTGAGTATTCCTCCATTTGAGTAGAACTTTACCCGTTGAACACATCGGAATATAATTCGGATACATGGAAAGTTTGCACATAAGTGCCACATATGTAGCCAAGCTACTATGTAACCCGCCCATAAGCGAACTCGGACTCAACTCAACGAGCTCAGGCGTTCGCATCCATAAGTGAACTCGGACTCAACTCAACGAGCTCGGATGCCTAGTTACATCTCACGAACTCGGACTCAACTCAACGAGTTCGGACATTCGCATCCATAAGTGAACTCGGACTCAACTCAACGAGTTCGGATGCCCAAGTATCCCAGTGACATGTCACTTGTATCCTAATCCATTCCTAAGGTTCAACGGGACCTTTTTCCCAATCATGTGTCTCAACCATCTTCTACGGAATGCCGATACCGATGCTCGGTAGTATTTCACATTTTCCAAGTATATCACATAATTTGACATATTATCAAACAATTATCACGAGTATAATATTTCATAATAATTATCATATCATTTAAATAATATAAAAACATTTAGAATAATAACTATGTTACCAACATTTACATATGAACTTACCTCGTATGCAAAAATGGCTACTTTTACCATTTCATCCACAACTTGGTATTTTCCCCATTTTAGCCCGAATTTCAGTTTTCCTTGCTCTATCATTTAAAATATAGTCTAATTAGGACTCACATTATTCAAATTGACCCAAAATCATAATTTGGAAAAATTACAATTTTGCCCTAAACTTTTACATATTTACACTTTTCCCCAAAGCTCAGAAATTAAACTTCAGCCTATTTTCTTATGTTTTATGACATGCTGATCATTTTTCCTTCTATAGCAACATCAAATTCTCACTCTAACATGTACTTATGACAATTAGGTATTTTTATCGATTAAGCCCTTTTGCTCGTTTTCACTTAAAACCGAGTAGCACAAGTTGTCTAACATAATTTAAAACCTCATATTCTATCATAAAACACCAAAATACACAAATTTCACCTATGGGTATTTTTCCAAATATGAACCCTAGGTTGAATTATTGCTAGCATAAGCTTAATCGAGCTATCGGACTCCAAAAACGTAAAGAACTTGAAAACGGGGGCTAGAATGGACTTACAATCGAGCTTGGAAGCTTGAAAACCCTAGCCATGGTTTCTCCTTGCTATATTCGGCCATGGGGTTGAAGATGAGCAAAATTGGCTTTTAATTTTGTATTTTAATTCATTTTACCCCTAAATGACCAAAATGCCCTTACTACTAAACTTTCCAAAAATTCCATCCATGTCCAATTTTTGTCCATAAACTTAGAAATTGGTAAAATTGCTATTTAAGACCTCCTAATTAATATTTCAAAATAATTTCATACTAGAAACTTCTAGAATGCAAGTTTTGCAAATTATTCGATTTAGTCCCTAATTTCAATTTAAGCACTTTAGGCATAGGATTTCATCACGAAAATTTCACACAATCATGAAATCATATCATAAACATCAAAATAATTATAAAATAATTATTTCTATATCGTATTTTGTGGTCACGAAACCACTATTCCGATTAGGCCCTAATTCGGGATATTACAAAATTAGTTTCGGGTCATATCATTATAAATCGAAAGCTCTTGTTACTTGTCGTTATCTCTCGTCTTCCTTTACCTTTTGGAATTCTTAGATTTAATTTGTTGATTTGACTAAGGGTGAGCAAAACTCGATTCGACTTGAAAAAATTAAAAAAAAATCAAATTTTGAGTTAAACGAATTGAGTTATTTGAGTCAACTCGATTTTTTTCGAATTTCGAGTTCGAATCGAGTTTGGTTTTCAAATTTGAATAACTCGAATAATTCAAATACTAAACTATAATATTTTACATTTTACCTCAAACTCTCAAATCTCTTTACTTTCCCCCCAAAACTTTTACTCCCCTCCCATCCCACCCCCTTCTACCCCAAACCCATCTCCTCCCCTTTTTTTTTTTTTGAATATTTCCCCTCCCCCCAAAATTTTACTTCTTCAACACCCAAAACTTTTTATTTTCCCCTACTTTTACTTCTCACCCTTTATCACCAAATCAAAAATTAAAATCATCTAAAAAAAATTCCTAAACCTAAATAATAATAATAATTTTATTTATATATACCATTTATATTATTAAATTAAATTTTAAATTTTGTACTATTTATATTATTGAATTTTTTAATCATATTGAATCTTTATAAATTTTTGTTAAAATTGAATTAGTGATGATGATTATAAAATATTCGTGTTAAAATTTTATGTTGGTATTAATTTCACATTTTATCTTTAAGATAACCAATTAGGTTTACGACGAAACCTAAAAATCGATTACTGATCTAATTTGAGTACCTCTACAAGATAGACCTTAACTATAAACTGAAGAGTAACGACAGCAAGTGATTGAGTTTAGTTGTTGCTCATATAAAATTATTGACTCTAGAAATATAGTAATATGGAGAAGACAAAATTGTTTCAAGCACCGATAGAACTAGAAGCGCCCCTTGTTTTAAAAAGAGGAGGATGAGTTATTATTAAAAAAATCACATTTTTTACATTTAATATATTTTTTAATTTCAAAATACATAGTGACAAGAAACATAAGATAATTGAAACATGCAAGTAAAGAAGTTAACCCATATATAAAAGATTAATAAATAAATTATGAAGGGATGAAAGTTAATAACAAATTTTATTACGGTGGGCAAATTTAATTACAGTGGGTGACAGTGATTACAAGGACCCAAAATTATTTTTTTTAATTTAACTCGAACAAATATATTCAATTCGATTCTATTCGAATTCCATCTCACTTGACTTGATTCGAGAAAATTTTAAATTGAGTTAGAATGATAAAATAAGATTCGTCAACTCCATTAACTCAAAATTTTTTCATTCAATTCGATTCGATCGAACGCTCAACCTAAAATTTGACAAATTAGAACACCCTAAACACAACTTTAAATTTGCGCACTGCATTTAACATAACCAAATTTGGACTGCACCGAAACCGAACAGTCTGCTCTTTAAGTTAAGGCACGAATTAGCAATTAACTACAAGAAGGTTTAACATGAAACTCACCAGAAAATCTTCGACATTACCGCATTTAAATTCAGTAAAAACAAAACCAGAAATGTCCTGTTTTGGACAGCATTAGTACATTCTTTTTTTTCTTCTTTTTGGTGAAAAGCATTAGTACATGCTTTGGACAGCATTAATCTTTCACATTACAGCATTTAAATTCAACTTAAACACTATAAATATGTCCTACTTCGGACAGCTAATAATCCATATCATAGCAGCACATTAAATCAACTTAAACACTATAATTATGTCCTAATTCGGACAGCCAATCCATATCATAACAGCACATTAAATCAACTTAAACACTATAATTATGTCCAATTTCGGACAGCCAATAATCCATATCATAACAGCACATTAAATAAACTAAAACACGATATAATAAGTTATCCATCAACCAAGCATAATAGTGGCAAGAAACTTACCATAAAATAGACCCCTATTCTAGTTTAGTCTTCCCTTTTACCGATTGGTACCTCCTCCTCCTTGCAGGCTTGGAACTCTCACTTGAACAATTTAATTCCTTATTTCATTCACCATGCAACCGAAACTCTCCCTAGACCCTAGTTCTCTTATTCAAAGCCGGCCAAGGAAGATGAGAAATGGTAGAAGGAAAAAATGAAAATCCATTCTTTCCTTCCTTGGTTTGTCCGTCCCACTTGCCCTCACTAATTTAATTTCCCCTCCAATTAGAATAAAGATAAAATGGTGATAGTTGATGACAATTTTGGCCAACAAAACTTAATAGCCGGCCACTCACTTCTCATTTGTCTCCCATAAAGTATGTTATATGTATATAATATATTTAACCTTCATTACTTAATTCCATGTAGCTACTTAATTTTTTTATTAATATTCTTTGCTAATTTAATTAACTGATCATCATTAGTTTTAAACTACCTTAATTAATGACTTTAGTATCATTATATTTGTACCTTAATTAATTATCAATTTAATAAAAATTTTAAACCAAAATTTAATATAATTCAAATAGACACGTAAACATTTAAATAATAATATTTATGAACTCACTTGTCAAAAATAGAATTCCGAAACCAATATTTTTCGACACCACTGAAAATCGGGATATTACATTATTTATATTCTCTGTTTGATCTATAACCATTTGAGGTTGTTGAAGGTCGTTTCTAGCCATTGGAAGTATTAAATTTGTGCAATAATCATTGCTTGCAAGCAAATGTATCAATAACTATAGTGTTGGTATTAATACCTTAGAGAAAAATAGTTGAGTAATAGGGTATCAATATCTATTGAGCAGGTATTGATACTTCATGAACATGTATCGATATCATAACTTTCTAGTGGCTATTGACTCTCGATGTATCGATACCTAAGGTTGGATATCAGTACTAGGATACCAAATATCGATACTTTCTTGTTAGGTATCGATACCATACCCTTCTAAAAAATGTTGTTAGACAACGTTTGGGTATTGATACGTACATGCTATCGATACGTACATGCTAAGTATCAATACTTAGCCTAAAAACTGGTTGAAAATAGCTTAGAAATGCTTTTGAAAGAACTTGGGAGTACTCAAAATTATAATGGTTCAAGACAATTTAGAACCTTGATTTTTATTTTTATAAAACTTGAAAATATTTTAAGAATCATCAATTCAATTTTTACAAATTTGATTAAGGGAATTTAAGAATAGTTTTTTTCATGTCTAAGACATTTGAAAATCAAAGCTAATAAATAAGTTTTGCGTACAATAAATTTGGATTGGATCAATGTTGTTTTCTTCGAAGATTTTCAAATTTCTTGCCTTCCGAATTCCCAATAGATCTTGTCCCATCCCAAAAATCGGGTTAATATAATCGAGTTAGAGAATCGAGAGTTTGATTTGGATTCTGAAATTAGTTAGTGAATCGAGAGTTTGATTTGGATTTTGAAATTAGGTTCATAATGATAATTAAATACAATATTAAAATAATAAGCGAGATTAAAATCTAGGTTAGAAATTAAAATTAGGCATTGGGTCATTAATTTTCTTAAAACAAAATTTTAAAAATAAAAAATGGATTTGAAAATAATTAAGGAAATATGTTTTAATTAAGAATAGGATTGTTTTGAAAAATAGACCCATCGTTCCTTCCCTCTCTTTTAATCTTCCATTAAATTTTTTTCTAAAAACTAAATCTGAGTTTTTCTCTCGAAATTAATTCATGCTTACTGATTTTCTAGCCTTCCAAATACCAACTCTTCCTTCAATCTTAAAGAAAATTCCTCTTTCCTTCATCATTCTTCAAACGTTTTTCACCAAATTAGATCCACACTTCATCATTTTCTTCAAATTGAGGTAATGTTCTGATTTTTATTGATAACCCTAAGCTTGTTATTTTTATAATTTGAGAGTTGATAAACTATTGTGAGATTCCAGTAGACCTAAAGCTTTTAAATTGAAAATTGGCTTAAAATTGGTAAATCTCGAAATACTAAGTAAACTTACTGTTTTAAATTGGTTTTCAACTTATTTTAAACTAATTAGAAGGTTTTTGATCTTAATTTAACAAATCATGAAAGAATTTTCATGAATTAAATGTTTTTCCTCTTTTAAGTATTCTTATAAGCTCAAATTTTTCAAAAATGTTATATTTGATTAGTTAGATGAAATTGATGGCTTAGATCTATAATAATATGATATTTAGGTTGTTAAGAAATATTTTTAGGGGTTAGGAATGATAATTGAGCAAGGAAATCTCTTATTTTGGTAGAACTAGTTAGTTTTCGGTAGTGAGAAAGAACAACTTTGATCTGCAATTTCATTACTATTTGAATGTGGTTAAGGTTGTATATGATGAGTTTGTAATGTGTTTATTTTGTACGCAAAGTTTTGGATCAATCGAGAGCCTCTACGATGAAGGAAAAGGAAAAAGAAAAGCTTGTTTGAGCTTTTGACATTGAAGTGAAAGCTAAAACGGTGAGTGATCTGATATTGCTGCTTCTAGGAATAATTTAATGTGTTAAAAGGGAGCTTAGGTAGCCTAATCACCTATCCTAAGTTCCAAGAGTAAGTGTTCTTACTTGAACTTATAATACTTTGTAAATAAAGCTTAAATGTGATATGAAATATGATGTATATTGAGATATCATTGCAAATGCTTTGTGTTTATGATTGAATATGATATGAACCTTGTTGGTTTTATGCACACAATATGTGATCTGTAACATCCTGTTTTTAGTCAAATCGAAATAGTGTTTTCGGGACTACAAATCCGAGGTCATAAAATTATTTTAATATTATTTTAAGTGTTTACAGCATGATATTATGTATGTGTGAAAGTTTCGTGAAGAAATTTTATCGTTTGAATAGTTAATTTGATAAAAAGGACTAAATCGCGTAAATCATAAAACTTGAGATCTAATAGCTAAAGGTGTCTAATAGCTATGTTTTATTAAAGTGAAGGTCCTTATGTTGTAATTTGACCATTTGACACATGAGTGGACATATTTGGACGTTAAATGGATGTTATTAAATGGTTTATATTAAGGTTAAATTTGTAAATTTATAAATAAAGGTCAATTTAATTAAAACAAAACATAATTTTAAACCATTCATTTTCTTATTGCTGAATTTGAGAGAGGAAGAAAACCATTTTAGGGCTTGTGATATTCGGCCACTTCATGATCTAATTGTAAGTCCATTTTTGCTCTTTTTTTAACGATTTCTATGTTTTTGTGAAATATGTGGGACAAAGTGTAAATGTATTTTGAAGTGTGTTTTGGACTAAATTGAATGAGTATATGATTAAATAAGTTAATTTTAAATATATTTAGATCAAGAAAGGAGAAATACGGATTTGGATCATGGAAAAGATAAAGTTATCGACTAATCAACTTGATTCGCCGTTTTAACATCCGAGGTAAGTTCGTATGTTATAATTTTGTTTCAAATGTATTTTATGTGCTTTGATATAGCATGAATTGTGATTATGTGATTACAAACAAGTTTGGAAATGATTCGACGAAGCTTCGATAGTTGGAATCTCGGTTGAACTTTAGGAATAATTTAGGACGCTAATGACATGTCATTAGGGATATCATGAGTTGGCTTCGGGCCATGATTTGTCACTTCGTGTGCGAGATACACCGGTTTGGCTTCAGGCCATGCATATCAGCTGATTTGGCTTCGGGCCATGCATATTAGCTGATTTGACTTTGGGCCATGATATTAGAATTTTGGATAAGTTACCTTGATTTGGCTTCGGGCCATGGTATAGGTACTTATTGTGTAAGACCCTTGAGTATCCGACTTTTATTCTGAACGATTCAACGGGTAAATGAAAGATGTGATTGAGTTTGAGGTTGGTACGAGATGTTACAAGGTACGTATGAATTGAATTTTGGAAACTATGGAATTGATAAGTTTTTGGTATGTTATGTGAATGATCATTTGATAGCTTTGAGATCTAATATAATTGTTGTATATTGTTTTTACTATTTGAATGATTAATGAATGATGATAGTTGCTTATTGTTAACATACGAGCTTACTAAGCTATATTGCTTACTTTGTTGTTTTTCAATGTTTTATAGTGATTTCAAAGCTAGCTTGGACTCAAGGATCGTTGGAGACTTCATCACACTATCTTCTGACACTTTGGTACCTTTGAAACTATATTTTGGGTTGTATGGCATGTATAGGGACTTTGAGTCATTTTGGTTATGTTTTGGTTATGATATTGGCTATAAGATTTGGCATTGTAAATGTTTATGTTTTGGCATGTTTATATAGCCATGTGTGATGGCTTATTTTGGTATATTTGGTTTGGTTGGTGATGTATGTATATAGGTGTGCTAATGTCATTTTGGAATATGATTAATGTTTGATGGAAATGGTTGATGAATTGAGGATGTTTGTGATTGTGATTTAGTCTAAGAAACTCTTAGATGAAAGGTATGAGTTATGTTTGATTTGGTTGTTTTGGGTTGCATATTATGTTTTGTTTTTGTGCCATATGTGTAGGTGAAGTTGTGTTCAAATTAGGGTGGCTAAATGGCTTGGTAAATAGCCTATTTTTGTCCATACGGGCAGAGACACGGGCTTGTGTCTCAACCTTGTATAACACACAGTCATGTTACATGGTCGTGTGTCTCCTGGTGTGGTTTTAGAAATCAAGTCGGTATGCTCTACACGCCCTCACACACGGGCGCGTGACTTGGCCGTGAGGCATAAGTCAGTATACCCTACAGGTTTGGCACAGCTGTAACACTCGGGTTTGTGCAAGTGTACACAGTCATTATCAAGCAATAAGTAAATATTGAGTTATCGTCTCCACATGGATTGTATTTGTGCTAAGTCACTTAATTTGCAAAATTATAATAACAATTTGATAAATAAAAACAATATAATTGAGAAGTGATGATTAAAATATATTAAACTAAATGCAATGATCCCTGATGTGATTTATCCTAACATGCAACTATATGAATGAAATAGATTTTAGCAGAATTAACACAATAAGCAACAATTATAACATAAATAAGCTAGGACAATTACTTTAATTAAACTAAAATTATGATCAACATACTTATCAATATTCGGAAAAATATTCCATGGCAACTTGATCTTTCATGAGTTTGGAAACCACATTAGGTCCTTTCAAAATCCTTTACTTAGTAAATACGCATTTTACTGATCCCTATTTACTAAGGGTTTCTTAGTATTTGTGCGAGGTACTAGGGACATGTTAGGTTTGAAACAATTTAATCACACAAATCTAAAAACTATGCAAATAACAGATCCTAGTTAGGGTTGTTATGTAGCCTGCAATTTAATCGGGTTAGGATCTAAATTGAGCATGCACATTTCAATTATATGTCCATTAGCCATCGTCTGGTTAAGATCGCTCAGCTAATTCAGGTGCATTTCAATCACGTATGAACGAGATACAAACTTGATTTTAATTAAAAACATGATCGATTGAGGCACAAACATTATAAGCATGACTCAAATAAATATTATTCAATCAAAATAATCATCCTAGCTTAAATAAAATTAAGCTATCATTGTTGTAAACAAGAACAATAAACACATAGCTAACATTCTTGAATTAAGTTAAAGAAAAGAAAGATTAAACCCAAATCAAAGTGGTTGTCACCCAATACTCTGACTGGAGAGGGTTCCTTCGTTCCTTCTCTCCGCTCTTTTACTGATGGCTCTCTGAGGTGGCTGACCAAGGGCTCTTTAAGAGGCTAATTTGTTAAAAATCTTTATGCAAAGATGATGACAGGCGTGAGGGCTAAGAGAGTTGAGAGATGAGAGAATGATGAATGAGTGAGGGATGAGGGATGATTAGAAAAAATTAGAAATGGGGTCTTATTTATAGGTGAGGCAAGGAAGCTAGTTTGCTAAAAATAGGATTGTCCATCTTTTGCAATTCATCCAAGGGTGGCCGGCCATGATTTGTGGAAATGTGGCTGATTTTTGCTTGATTTAAGTGGCACAACATCATCAGGATCAAGACTCGGTCAATTGTAAATCTCCAGGTAAATCTCTGATTTCTTCAACTCCTCAAGGACCTTATGTAATAAAACCAAATTTTGATTTATGAACATCCACATGCAGCCGAATTTTGGGTTGACTTGGTCCTCCATTTGGATGGTTTTGAAATCAACATAAAGCTCTCAGACCTGTCAAGCAATAGTAGATAATTTAGAGGACTAAAGAATGTAATTTAACCACTTTAATTACTAAATTTACTTAATTAATTAAAACCCAATTTATTAATGAAACATATTAAAATAAATTATTAAATATAACTTTATATTTTATTATTTAATTTAATCATGCATGGCCTACTTTATAGATTGAAAATATAATATGCTCAAATTAATATAAAAGAAGCCATTTTCTACATGAAAACTATATAATAAAGCATAAAATCACATTTTAATAATTTCCATGTCCCAATTTCATATTTTCATATATTTCATTAATTTATTAAGCAATTACTTGGTTTTAACAACAAATTTAAGTAAAAAGGTGATAAATTATATAGGAAAAATGTTATATATTTTTCAGTTTACACACCCCCAAACTTAAATCATTACTCGTCCCGAGTAATGTTCATGCACAGCATAAGGTTTTGCTAAAGCAAAATTGCTAAAAGTGTAAGCAGCATCAATCCTTGCCCCATAATCATGTATTAATAAATTCATGCTCATAGATCTTCTTTATTAACAAGTAAATCATACGCAAACATTTTGAAAATTTTATACTAAGTTTTAAGATATGCCAACATGAATCATAGAATGTATATATATCACAGCCATAGATAATATTCTTCATTCAACATAATTTCTCCTCAATCAAGCAAGACAATTATAAGACTTATTTATGATCTTCATATGTTGAACTTAGAACTCCCTCTCCACTAATATAGGTGACATAATCATCAAATCAATAGGTCTTTTATAAGGTTGTAATGGGGCTCAGTTAAAGGTAGGGATTTTAAGAGATGGGACTGTAACACCCCGAATTTAGGCCTAGAAGTATTGGGCCTTAAGTATGGGTCCGTAAGAAGGTTGTATATAAGTATTTAATTGTGTAAGGAAATGACACAATTAAATGTATACTTTGGTGGTTAATGGCTCTGAGAAGTGTTGGAGGAATCTGGGTTCAAACCTGGGATTTAGCAAAAATTTTGGTATTATGAGAATAAGACCCTAGATGCTTGAATGATGGCCTTTTAAATTATTGTGTTAAATAAATGACACCAGGAAACATGTGGTCTAGTGGTTGTGGCGTCATTAAGGTTGTAAGGGAGACTAGGTTCAAGTCTTGGCTCTTACAATTCATTTTGGTTTTTCTCTTAAGTGAATCTGGACGCTGGCACATATGTCTTAAAGTTAATTATGGACATTTTTAACACAGAAAAAGCATGTGGTGGAGTGGCAAGGTGGCGTGTTGTGCAACTGTGAGGTCTGAGGTTCAAGTCTTGAGATACGCAGTGGAGTATTTATTTTGCTATTTGAGCTGTGTAGGAGGTGGAGTTGGACTAGAACTCTATGGTTGAAGTGGTCATAAGAATGAGAAATTTTCCTAATGGTTGAAAGTAATCCCACATCAAAAAGCTAACATGAAACAGTTACCGATGGCTTAAAGCCAATTAGTCTGATTGTGGCTTTGTGCCAACCTAAAAATGGCTCTGTGCCATCTTGACTATGGCTTTGTGCCAAACGTATTTACCTGTGGCTATGTGCCTAACATACTTATGGATGAATCTGTGTGGATCATATTTACCGATGGCTTTGTGCCAATTATAATACCGCTACTGAAGGCTTTTTAAGCCCAATATATGATTAGCAGCTTTGCTGTAATGAAGGTAGTACCGCAATCGGGCTACCATTGATGTGTATCGAATGGGTGGGTTGATATTTATATCCCCACATGATGTGTACCGATTGATGTGTAACGGTTGGATTATTGGGATGGGATAGCATGCATCCATGCATTCACACATTTTATTCTGTTATTGGTTTGGGCTGGGCCCAATTGATTCTGTTATGGGCTGTGACCCAAATGACATTGTAATAGGCTTTCGCCCACGTATGCTCTGAACTAGACTGTCTTGATCGACATCGCAACGGGCTCTAGCCTGCATCAAGCTGCTTTTGTTTCAGATACTAACTATTACTCTAGTAAGGGGATTACACACTGATTTTTCGTAAACTCACCCCGTTTATTAACCGTGCAGGTAATCCCCAGCGTTAGGTGGATCGGTGTCGCAGAGGGACTCAGAGACGACCTCACAACTGCACATGTTTTTCTATTTCATTTATTTAGTTAAGCACTTTGGTTTTGATTTGGGTTGTAATAAGGCCTCTTTATTTCCTTAACCTTTTATTTGGAAAGTTTATTTAGTATGTCTAATATCTGTTAGAAGTAGGACACGGTTTTCCAAAACAACAACTATTTTCAAAACACTACGTTTTCGGGACTTAACTTTTAAAACATGACATTTTCGTAAATCAGTTACTTTTAGAATTAGCTTCCGCAAAGTAAAAAGGAGTTTTGGAAATAAAATTAAGAAGTTTTTAATGTACTACGTTTTAAATAAGAAGGGTTTCTAATGAAAACATGGTTTTCGAAAAACACTTCAATGTGACACGCCAGATTCGGGTCTAACTTCTGGGCCGGGTTTGGGGTGTTACAGGGACATTTCGATTTCAAAATCTTAACCTTTAACTTTGTCTTGGATTTCTCAAAATTCAACCTTTTTCTTTAAGTGATCCTTTAGAATACCCCCAATCTTATTTTGAACTCATGCTCATACATTTTTTTCTTTGTGGAAACTGAGCAAACTTTTCTTCGCTTTCTTTTGTCTTTTTATTTATTTTTTTCTTTAAGCATGAACATGTACATCCTTTGAAAATTTCCTCAAATGTCATTTACCAAGACAACTTTAGTTAAGACGGGTGTACAAAATTAGGATAACTTCAAAAGATGAAGATATGACTTGTAATGTAGGTTCATTGCAATAAACAGACCTTTTAAGCTCAAAATTATAGTTTCTAGGGTCTAATATCATAAGGTGGGCTTGAAAAGGCTTAAACGATATATCATTTTAGATTTTTATGTCTCCTAAGATTTCGCCTCAAGAAAGTTACTAAATCAATTCTAAAAATATAAACCTTCATACATGTCTAATCTCAAAAGAAACTAAGTTTTCATGGCAAACATTACCTAAGACTAAGATCATACAATCATTCTATTCTTTATGATAACATACAATCACTCAGATAAAATCATCATTCATGCTCGCATACAAGCTATCTCATTAACAAAGAATTTATCTAAACATTCATTTATTGAAACATACTCATGAAAGAAATGATTGAAACATACTTGAAAATTTTGAGCAATTATTTGCCTTACCCCCTTTAAAAAGAAGCAATGTCCTCATTGTAAGAACAAAGTAATGAATGAAAACTAAACACCATGTATGGTTAAAAAAAAAGAGAGGTGAGTCATTAAGACTACTTAAATACCAAGTCTTTCCTCATAATCCAATCCTAGACATGTTCATTCCCATTACCATATCACTTAATCTTTTTCTTTTTAAAGAAGCATTTATCCATGCTTGCTATGTTTTATTTTGCAAAAATTAAACCTAGTTACTATAGAAACAAATTCCTAAAGACCTAAAATAAATGAATAAAAAGACAAGAATCCTTCATTTTATTTTTCTGACTCATTCCCCTTGTCTTCTTTAGCTCATTCTCCGCTTGTATAATCAATATCTTCTGTTCATGTCTCAAAGATAGCATCTGGGAACTCAGGAACAAAAGTGTTAGAGATATTCTTAAAAGTATTTTGAATCGAATCATCTCTAATTTTTTCATATTTCTAGTAAGTTTTTTGTTGATTGTGCATGAACTTGTACATATCCATCAACCTTGACAACTCTAATTTCCTTAAAGTACTTGCAAAAGTTGGCATGGGAGTTGTATATTCAGGTTCAACACTTAGCTTGACTGGTTCTTCTTTTGGCTGAACCCTTGGTTCAGGGTTTTCAGATCCTTCAACTAGTTTAGGACTGTTTGGTTCCTTATTAGATTATTCTTCTTCAGTGGCTGTAACTGATTTTGTTTCAGTTTCATTTTTTGACTCCTCAGTATCTAACTCAGTTGGTTCTTCTTGCTCACTTTGATTTAGCTCATGCACCTTCTCTACTAACCTTTTAAGATCATGACTTGTAATGCACCCTTGGACATATTGCCCCTTCAAATTCGCTTATGTTTTAACATGGGCCCTTAAGCAAAGTGAAGTGATTAATGATGAGAAATAAGCACTTCCTGTCTTCTTTTTAGCACAGTCATAAATCTCCTCGAGAATAATTTTCCCAACATTAATGGACTTTTTTTGTCAAGATTGCATATAACAAGAGCATTTGTTCCATCGAGATGGTGGAACTATGTGAGATAGGCATAAAACTGTAGCGAACAGAATAAAACCATACCTTTGCTACTGGTTTTAGGTATTCCCTTCGACAAGAATGGCTTCCATACTTTATTATAATCCATTGGGATCCCGAATTTGTCACAACATCAAGTACTTGTTGAAGAAAATCCCAATTTATGTTGTTCATCATAGGGTAGTACTCATATTCTTCAACATCAGGTAAATAAAACAAATCATTGATGGACTTAGAAGTAAGAGGTACCTTTTTCTTCCGAACGATGACCTCAGTAGCATCTTGTATGGTCAAACTTGCATAGAACTCTCGAACTAGTTCATTATCGGGAAGCTAACAAGCATCACAAAATCGTTCCCACTTGAGAGCATTGATTGTCTTTCTAATTGGCACAAGGACAACCATCAAATCATTACTTTTCAAGTTAAAACCTTTTTCCGGCATCATAGGTTGATGCTTGAAAATTGAATCAAATCTCTCTTTCACTTCTTCATCGATCACAATCAGGTTTTCAGGAGTAGTCTTTGACGATCTATTTCTTTTGCGAGACATGGTATTTTCCCAAAAATTTGGCAAAGTTATGCTTACAGGGGAAGAAGAGAAATCGGCAAGTGCGTAGGATCTGCTTCGATGAACCTTGCAACGACGAAGAGTTTGCGGCGGCGAAGGTAGTGTGTGACAGCAATGGTGGTGTGCAGCGGCGATAGCGGCTACGTGCGGCAGCGACATTGATGCTTTGGTGATCTCTTTGCGGCGGTTATAGGGGATTTCGGCAAAAGGGGAGGAGAACTAGGGTTTTTTTCGGGATTTGAAGTTGACGGCACAAGAGAAAAGTTTAAGGATTTTTGGGGTTTAAGCAAATAACTTTGAGGGATATGAAAAATAGTAGAATGAAGAAGGGTTTATATAGGGAAAAATTAGGGCAACATGTAGCAAAAACTTAGCTACATTAGTGTTACTTGGGCGGTAAGCAATGGAAGTGGCGGCAATAGGTGTGGAGTTTTCCCTCTTTTTGTTGTCTCGAGCCTCACATTCAGACTGTATCTTACTAAAAAAAACTGATTAGTACTTGGGCCAAATTTGACCCCCTTTATTAACATAAAAAATTAAAATTTAAACAAAACAAATGAAACTAAAAAATTTTAAATCTTAATTAGAAAATTTCTTCTCAATAAATTACATTAAATTAATTCCCAGGAAAGGTTGGAGGGGTTACAGTGGTCCCGCTTAAGTTCCAATATCCTTAGATAGAATTAATTAAATGTACTAAATTAAGAAAATAAATCCTAATTAATTATTTATTTACAAAATAAGTTTATGAAAAATCAAGGGTCTGTTAATTTGAACGAGGATTCAACTCGCTCAACGTCACCATCCTAATAATGTTTGAGACATTGACCATTGACTTTAAACGTACCTCCGTAATTGTCGTATAATTCAACAGCTCCATAAGGATAAACTTGATAGATGGTATAAGGTCCTTTCCATCGGGATTTCAGCTTCCCAGGAAATAACTTTAGCCTTGAATTAAACAATAAAACCTTCTAACCTTCTTTAAACTTGCGAGGTCGTATATGACTATCATGCCATCTTTTTTATCTTTCTTTATACATTTTAGCATTCTCATAGGAAAACAACCTCAGCTCTTCCAACTCATCCAATTGTAACATCCTTCTCTCACCGGCTTGCTTAAGATCAAAATTCAACTTCTTCAAAGCCCAGTGAGCTCTATTCTCCAACTCTAATGGCAAATGACATGCCTTCCCAAAAACCAACCGATAAGGAGTCATTCCTAATAGTGTCTTAAATGCTGTTCGATAGGCCCATAATGCATCATCGAGCCTTCGAGACCAATCTTTTCTGTTAGGGCGTACTACCTTTTCCAGGATACCTTTGATTTCATGGTTCACTCTTTCAACTTGCCCATTGGATTGGAGGTGATAAGCAGTAGCAATCTTGTGCTTCACATCATATTTGTCAAGCAACCACTTAAGCCACTTGTTCACAAAATGAGAACCTTCATCACTAATAATAGCTCTTGGTGCCCCAAATCGTGTGAACACATGCTTATGTAGGAATTGCATGACTACCTTAGCATCATTTGTAGGGTAAGCTTCAGCTTCAACCCACTTGGAGACATAGTCCATAGTAACTAAGATGTATTTGTTCCCATACGAAGAAGGAAACGAGCCTAAAAAGTTAATTCCCTATACGTCGAATAATTCAATCTCCAAAATATTTGTTAAGGGCATTTCATTCCTCCTTGATATGTCTCCGCTCCTTTGGCATCTATCATAGTTCTTCACATAGGCATAAGCATCTTTAAATAGTGTAGGGCAAAAGAAACCTACTTGCAAAACCTTAGCTGCAGTACATGCACCACCAAAGTGTCCCCCACTTGGAGATGAATGGCAATGATATAAGATCTCAACAATCTCACTTTCAGCTACACACTTTCAGATTATATTATCTGCACATTGTTTAAACAAGAACGAGTTTTCCCAAAAATAATACTGACTATCATTAAGGAATTTCTTCCTTTGTTGGTCTATTATTTCTTGAGGAATTATTCCACATGCAAGATAATTGGCAAAATTAGCAAACCAAGGTGTTTCATGAATTCGACTCACCTTAAATAAGTGTTCATCTGGGAAATTCTCGTTGATAGGCACATGTGATCGAGTTACCTCATCTTGCTCTAACCTCGACAGATGATCAGCTACTTGATTTTCAACACCTTTTTTTTGTCTTGGATTTCAAAATCAAATTCTTAGAGTAAAAGTATCCAATGAATTAGCCTCGATTTTGCATCTTTCTTCGTGAGTAAGTATTTAATGGCCGCATGGTCAGTAAATACTGTAACTTTGGTACCCATAAGATATGAGCGGAATTTGTCAAAAGCAAAGACTATAGCAAATAGTTCCTTTTCAATTATCGTATAATTGAGTTAGGCTCCTGTCAAGGTTCTACTTGCATAGTAAATAGGGTGGAACACTTTATTTTTTCTTTGACCCATCACAGCTCCAGCAGCATAATCTCTTGCATCGTACATCAACTCAAAAAGGTGTGCTCCAATCGGGTGTAATGATTATTGGGGTTGAGATTAACCGTTTTTTCAACTCTTCAAAAGCTTCTAAACATGCTTTGTTAAAATCAAACACTGTATCTTTCTCTAACAACAAACACAACGGTTTAGAAATTTTTGAAAAATCTTTGATAAACCTTCGGTAAAAATCAGCATGGCCTAAGAAACTTTTAACTCCTTTCACATTCATTGAGGCCGATAATCTTTCAATTACGTCCACTTTTGCTTTGTCGACTTCAATTCCTTTCTTTGAAATTCTATACCCTAAGACAATCCCTTCCTTAACCATAAAATGAAATTTCTCCCAGTTAAGGACATGATTCATCTTTTCGTATCTCTTCAGTACCTTAGCCAAATTACTCAAACAAATATCATAAGTGTTTCCAAAAATAGAAAAATCATCCATGAAAACCTCAACAAAATTTTCAACTATATCAATGAATATTGCCATCATGCATCGTTGAAAGGTTGCAGGTGCATTGCATAAACCAAAAGGCATTCGCCTAAAAGCAAACGTACCATACAGACAAGTAAAGGTTGTTTTATGTTGGTCTTCCAGAGCTACAACTATTTAGTTATATCCCGAATAACCATCTAAAAAATAATAGAATTCATTACCTGCAAGTCGATCTAACATCTGATCAATAAAAGGCAACGAAAAATGGTCCTTTTGAGTGGCTTTATTTAGCTTTCTGTAGTCAACACAAATTCTCCAACCAGTAATAGTTCTTGTTGGGATCAATTCATTACGCTCATTCTCAACAATTGTAATTCCACCTTTCTTCGGTACACACTGCATCGGACTTACCCACGAACTATTTGAAATAGGATAGATGATTCCTGCATCTAACCATTTGATCACTTCCTTTCTCACAACTTCCTTCATAATAGGATTGAACCTTCTTTTCCTATCAATTCGAGCTTTTTCACCTTCCTCTAGAATAATTTTGTGCATGCAAAATGAAGGGCTTATGCCTCGAATATCAGCTATGGTCCAACCAATTGCTTTCTTAAATTTTATTAGAATAGCAATTAGTTGCTCCTCTTGACCTTTTGTCAGTTCTACTGAAATAATCACAGGTAAAGTGGAACAGTCACCTAAATAAACATATTTCAAATGGGAAGGAAGTACCTTTAGTTCGAGTGTAGGTGGTTCTTCGATTGAAAATTTGGGTTGCACAAATTCTTTGACTTCTAACTCCAATGGTTCAAACCGTGTGGATTGAATAAAATTTCTCGGATTGGCTTCCACTAGAACCATGTTTTCTTCACTTTCTTTATCCTCCAAAAGGTCAATCCCTAAGGCTTTCTCCAATGGATCTTCTTCAAAATTGCTTTCCATAGAAATCAAGGTTTCTAAATCTTCCATAATTGAACACTCTTCTGTTGGATCGGGAAATTTCATCACTTTAAGAATGTTAAAAGTTACTTGATCATCTTGAACTCTCATGGTGAGTTTGCCTTTTTGCACATCAATTAACATTCTTCCCGTGGCTAGGCAAGGTCTTCTAAGGATAATTAACACTTCCATATCTACTTCAAAATCTAGAATAATGAAATCAGCAGGAAAAATAAATTTATTGACTCTTACCAAAACATCCTCGATCTTTCCTTCGGGGTATGCTAAAGATCGATCCGCTAGCTAGAGCGTCATAGTTGTAGGTCTTACTTCTCCTATCCCTAGCATATTGAAAATAGACTTAGGCATCAAGTTGATACTTACTCCTAAGTCATACAAAGCTTTACAACAATAAGATTTATCAATGTTACAGGGTATCATAAAGCTTCCTAGATCCTTCAATTTCAGTGGCAGTTTGTTCTGCAGGTATGCATTGCACTCCTTTGTCAAGGCGACAGTCTCATACTCACTCAGTCATTTCTTCTTGGATAGTACATCCTTCATAAACTTCATATAATTTGGCATTTGTTCTAAAGCCTCCAGCAATAGAATATTGATGTATAATTGCTTCAGAACATCTAAAAACTTCTTGAATCGCACATATTATTTCTGCTTGTGTTGCTACAATCTTTGCAGATATGGAGGTGATGGAACTTTCGGTTGAACCAGACAACTCTTCTGAGTAGGTAAATCTGCATCCAAAGAAGATGTTAAAGTATTTGAATTCACTAAGTTAGGATTTACCTTGTCAGTCTTTGCAGATTCTGATTCCTTTGGTGTAGGAATTTCAATAGATGGTTGACTTTCCTCCTTTTTTAACAGGCTCGTCTTCGACCCCAATCAATTGGGGTTCTAGAATTTTACTACTTCGCAATGCCACTACCTTGATATGTTCTTTACCCAAGTTTCTTGGATTCTTAGTATTACTCAGTAATGTTCCTTGCGGTCTATTACGAAGCTCCATAACTAACTTACCCATTTGGTTTTCCAAATTTTTCAGTGTTGCTGCTTGGCTCTTGATCAAAGCGTCATTCTTTACCATATACGCTTTCAACAAGTTCTCCAAAATATTTGATGCCTCAGCTTGGGCTAGTTTTAGAGCTTGCTGATTAAACCCTTGAGATTGGTTGGGTCTATGCTTCATTAAGTTGTTGTTTGGTCCATTTCCTTGGTTGCTCCAAGAAAAGTTGGGATAATTACGCCATGAAGGATTATAGAAGTTGGACTGGGGTCCTTATCCACTCCTATTTTGATGTTGGTTCCCCACATAGTACATTGACTCTGGATTCAATGGGCAATTCTTGAAAGAATGACCTTCCTCACCATACACACAGGAAACTATTTCAAATGGACTTGGTGGCTAAGCTGCGAAATTATTAACACTATTAGCGATAAACTGCTTTAACATAGAGGAAATAGACGATACCTGAGCTGATAATGAAGTGAAAGCATCAACTTCATAAACTCTACTCGTCTTCCTGAAGCTATTCGATTTGTTGGCCAGTGATAGTTATTACTTGCGATCTTCTCGATAATCTCATAAGCCTCATTATAATACTTAGACAAAATTGCACCATTCGTAGAAGCATCTACCATCAATCTTGTATGTGCATTGAGACCATTATAGAATGTCTCCAACTAGATACAATGAGGAATCCCACGATGAGGACACATACGAAGTAACTCCTTGAATGGCTCCCAAGCCTCATATAAAGACTCGTCATCTGATTTTTAGAAAGTTGTGATCTCGTTCCTCGACTTAGCGTTCTTGCTAGGCAGGAAATACTTAACCAAAAATCTCTCTTCTAATTCTTGCCATGTAGATATGGAGCTTGGTGGCAATGAATTGAGCCATGCTCTTGCTCGATTTCGCAACGAGTATGGAAACAACTTCAACCTCAGTACGTCTTCAGTCACAATGGCTATCTTGAATGAATCACTCACCTCCATAAACAATCGAAGGTGGAGATGTGGATCTTTTGTGGGCATACCACTAAATTGCCCCACCGTTTGTAGCATTTGAAACATCACTGGTTTCAATTTGAATTGGGTTGTCTCAATATCTGGCCTTCTAATTCTTGGATTTAACTCATTGAAAAGCAGCACAGCATATTGTTTGATGCATCGATCCTTATCATCAGTAATGAGGATGGGATTTCGTACATGTTCAGCTTCATTACCTTGGTCTTGATTCTGATTTCTAAGGTCCATCTCGAGTTGTCTTTGAGCTGTTCGTTCACGTCTTTTTTGTTTGAAAGTTCACTTAATTTTAAGGTCTACTAGGAGTAAATCAATAATCCGATCTATGCTCATAAACACCTGAAAAGAAAATCAAAAAATTCAAAAAGAATAAGTTAGTAATGTTAGAATTAACCAAATTGAAAATAAATAATTTCACCTAAAATGACTATGGCAACAGTTGACAATCCCCGGCAACGGCGCCAAAAACTTGTAATGCTCAGGTTTGTGCAAGTGTACACAGTCGTTATCAAGTAATAAGTAAGTCTCGAGTTATCGTCTCCACAGGGATTGTATTTGTGCTAAGTCACTTAATTTGTAAAATTATATTAACAATTTGATAAATAAAAAAATATAATTGAGAAGTGATGATTAAAATATATTAAACTAAATGCAATGATCCCTGATGTGATTTATCCTAACATGCAACTATATGAATGAAATAGATTTTAGCAGAATTAACACAATAAGCAACAATTAAAACATAAATAAGTTAGGACAATTACTATAATTAAACTCAAATTATTATCAACATGCTTATCAATAATCAGAAAAGCATTCCATGGCAACTCTATCTTTCATGAGTTTAGAAACCACATTAGGTCCTTTCAAAATCCTTTACTTAGTAAATACGTATTTTACTGATCCTTATTTACTAAGGGTTTCTTAGTATTCGTGCGAGGTAACAGGGACGTGTTAGGTTTGAAACAGTTTAATCACACAAATCTAAAAACTATGCAGATAACAAAGCCTGGTTTAGGTTGTTATGTAACCTGCAATTTAATCGGGTTAGGATCTAAATTGAGTATGAACATTTCAATCACGTGTCCATTAGCCTTCGTCTGCTTAGGATCGCTCAGCTAATTTAGGTGCATTTCAATCACGTATGAATGAGATACAGACTTGATTTTAATTGAAAACATGATCTATTGAGGCACAAACATTATAAGCATGAATCAAATAAATATTATTCAATCAAAATAATCATCCTAGCTTAAATAAAGTTAAGCTATCATTGTTGTAAACAAGAATAGTAAACACATAGCAAACATTCTTGAATTAAGATAAAGAGAAGAAAGATTAAACCCAAATCAAAGTGGCTGTCACCTAAGACTTTGATTGACGAGGGTTCCTTCCTTCCTTCGCTATGCTCTTTTACTGATGGCTCTCTGAGGTGGCCGACCAAGGGCTCTTTAAGAGGCTAATTTGCTAAAAATATTTATACAAAGATGATGATAGGCGTGAGGGTTAAGAGAGTTGAGAGAGGAGAGAATGATGAATGAGTGAGGGATGAGGGATGATTAGAAAATTGAGAAATGGGGTCTTATTTATAGGTGATGCAAGGGAGATAGTTTGCTAAAAATAGGAGTGTCCATCTTTTGCAAATTCATCCAAGGGTGGCTGGCCATGATTTGTGGAAATGTGGCTGATTTTTGCTTGATTTAAGTGCCACAACATCATCAGGATCAGGACTCGGTCAATTGCAAATCTCCAGGTAAATCTCTAATTTCTTCAACTCTTCAAGGACCTTGTGTAATTAAACCAAAATTTGATTTATGAACATCCACATGCAGCTGAATTTTGGGTTGACTTGGTCCTCTATTTGGATGGTTTTGTAATCAACATAAAGCTCTCAGACCTGTCCAGCAATAGTAGATAATTTAGAGGACCAAAGAATGTAATTTAACCACTTTAATTAATCAATTTACTTAATTAATTAAAACCCAATTTATTAATGAAACATATTAAAATAAATTATTAAATATAAATTTATATTTTTTTATTTAATTTAATCATGCATGGCCTACTTTATAGCTTGAATATATAATATGCTCAAATTAATATAAAGAAGCCATTTTTTGCATGAAAACTATATAATAAAGCATAAAATCACATTTTAATAATTTCCATGTCCCAATTTCATATTTTCATATATTTCATTAATTCATTAAGAAATTACTTGGTTTTAACTACAAATTTAAGTAAGAAGGTGATGAATTGTATAGGAAAAATCCTATATATTTTTCAGTTTACAACGACCTAGCACACGGCTTGGGACACGGGCGTTTTTGGCCTTTCTTAGGACACATGGGCTAGCCACACAGGCATGTGTGTTAGCCGTGTGACCCAAGTTAGTGAGTTACACAGGGGCGGACACAGGCTGGGACACGACCATGTGCTCCTATTTCGAATGTCTACACGGCCTGTGACACGGGCATGTCTGATGGCCGTGTGAGACATACGGCCTAGCTATACGGGCATGTGTCCCTTGTTTTTGAGAAAATTATTCAAAGTTTGTAAAATTTTTTTGAGCTATTGGTTTAGTCCCGAATCACTTCTAAAGCATGTTTAGGGCCTTGTAGGCTTGTATATGGGACAAATTGTTTGAGTTTGAATGATGAATGTATGAAATGATGCTATGTATGCTAAATGATTGCTTAAATTGTTTCGTAAAATTTGGTAATGCTTCGTAACCCTATTTCAGCGTTGAATACGGGTGAGGGGTGTTACATGATCGATTTGAATATGGCTCTTTGAGCATTATATGAGCACTTGAAAGTGTATTACAAGTGAATATGAAAGTGATATGTACATATGTTTTGTGATAGTGAACATGTGCATAAAATAGTAAGTATATGAGTTTATGAATGGATATGTTGGCATAGTGACCTCTTGGAACCACTAGATATCATTGGCATGCCATAGGATTGTGAGTACTGACCGCTTCCGGATGTACTAACGTCCAGAGTGTAAATATTGCAATAGAATGAAGAATTACGAGGCGATATCCGCAAGTATACAAGTTGAGTTGTAATATAGATTTTACAATGAAGTAGGTAAGTACTTCGAGGATTGTACCCAAGGGAGGCGAGTACTAAATCAATCTTAACCTAAAAAATTAAAGATCTAATTAATACTTTAAGTCAGTTATATTACAAAAGTGAAATAAGAGATAATTTTAGGGTTTCTCAAACTAAGGAAATAAAATAACATAAAAAGAGTAAAATTATAAGAGATAGAGAGAAATAAAGTGAATCAAATCTGAAGATGGGTGATTAGCTTGCTTCAGCAATCTCAATCAATTGTCGTCTCAGGTTTTTCATTTATCAACTAGTTGCTACTCTAGTAGGATCTTCTAATCTTCTACTAACATAATAAGTCAGCAAGAACTACTTATCTTTCAACCTCATAGTCCATATTGGTTTGGGGTCAAGGTGTTCACGAATGGACAATAACAATTTTGGGTTAATTCCCACCTTGTTGACTTTCTAGGGTCGTCAGGCCTAAGGTTTGTTTCACGTTCTTCCTTTTCCAATCAATTGAGCCGTCGAATAACCCTACAAAATAGTTAAGAGATCATGCTTCCACTCGTTAATCCCCCATAGAAGGATTAGTTCCTCATGACTTTCATAAACAACATGGAATAAATGGAAAAAATAATCATAGGGAGTGGATTGAAATAGAGAGTTTAAGAAAAATTCTGATTGATATTGATAATAAGCATGAATCCACAGGAGTTGATCTCTTTTGCAATCAGATCTCTTGAAGAAAGCAAATAACTAAAACTAGGAAAACCTAAGAAGGAAAGAAAACAAGACTAAATTTAATGAAAGAAAGCTAGGTTAAAACTTCGATATCTTTTACATGTGCTAAAAAGGCTTATTTATAGCCTTCAGGTGGCCGTCGTCCTTAACCCTAGGTTAGTTGACGTTTCCGAGCTTAAAGTTTGATTAAGCAAACCAAAATGCCCCTACTCTGTGTTTTATTCCGGTCATAGAGTTGATATTGTGACACACCAGAACTTGTGTCACAATGTAGCAGCCAGCATGTTCCTCTATAGCCATCTTCAGGGGTATGTCGTGACACCCTTGGCCTGTGTCGTGACATTGAAGGCAATTTCTCACTTTCTCTATTCTACTCTCTATGTTGCAACATTGGGCCCCCCATGTTTGACATAGCATCAAGTATTGACCCGAAATGACTTCCAATGGTCTCTTGCACACTCACAAAGTACATTAGCTCTCCCATAGTGTAACGCCCCAAAAATCTTGAAATCTTGAATTTTCTTTTTTTCTTCGATTTTGATAAAAAGTGTGCTTAGTATTCTCGGTTAAGTGTTAATTATGTGATAGTAGGTCTCAGTTAAGGTTTGGGTCGAACCTAAGGGTAAAAGAAATTATGGGTTAATAATTAAAAGAACCTTAATGGCAAGTAGGTGGGCTTTTGAATAAATGAAAGAAGACACAAGGAAGCCTTGTGGTGGAGTGGCAAGTGGCGTCACATGCAAGACAAGGAAAGGGGGTATGGGGTTCAAATCCAACCTTGTGCAAAAGAGGGATTTATTTTTGCTTAAGAGTTGGACAGAGCTGGCGTTGGAATGAACTCTATAGAGAGTGATAAGAGGAGAAATTTGAGGAGGGGATTAAGGGGTTATCAGGGAAAAAATTAGGAGATGAGGAGTGAAGAAGAGGTGAAGCCGAACTGGGAATTTGGGCATGAGAAATTTG
This sequence comes from Gossypium longicalyx, assembly GCA_025698465.1. Classification (NCBI taxonomy): domain Eukaryota; kingdom Viridiplantae; phylum Streptophyta; class Magnoliopsida; order Malvales; family Malvaceae; genus Gossypium; species Gossypium longicalyx. The sequence continues at coordinate 33,904,878 of CM047006.1, forward strand.
GCTATAGAGGCTATATATAGGTGTCGAATGTAGGGTTGCCAGGCTAATGCTGAATTCTTCTTCACCTTGTTGCCAGAAACCTTTTTTTTTTCTTTTTCTCTCCAAGATCCAAAAGTTGAAAATCCCTTGTTTTTATTTTATGTTCTTATGCTGATTTTCAATTCTTCCTTTACTCAAATCTTTTTTATTCACTTTTAGTCTAGCCGACTTCTTTTTTTCTTTTCCCTTGGAGCCGAATAACCCTCTTTTTGCCATACAAATCGCAAAGGCCGAATACCCTTGGTGCCGCCACTACTATTTCTAATCGGTCAGTCCTAGTGCAAGTGCTTTGTTCTTCCAATCGATTTTGCTAAGTATCAATTACTCTGTTCCTCACTTCTTCTAATCGGTTTTGGTAGGATTAGTATTGAATCCCAGCCTTTTGGATCCCTACTGATTTGCTCCTCAAGTGTGAGAATTTGGTAAGTGTTCTTCACTTAGTAAGGGTTGGCCGAATAGGCTTCAGTAGAAAAGGGTGACATATGTTGGATACAAGTCACCCATTATGTTATTAATGATAAAGGTTAATGCAGATCTAAAAAGTACTCGTGGTTAGTGATCAAGGGAAAGCTATTAAGGCATGGCGTTTCAGGTAAGGTTAAGGTGAGATTTCGACTTTTGGTATAGTATTCGATAAGTATGTGAGATTAATTCTTGAGTGATATCGATTGTAGGTTCATGGCTAGGAAGATCACAGGATGCTTTCTTACCAGGTGTGTACATACACTGTACATACATAATAAATTGACAAATCCCTAAATGCCGAAATGCTAAAAAGGCGAAAAGCCAAAAGTTTGGCTACAACAGACTTGCGAGTGTGCGAACACTCGTGAGAGGGAATTTGATAGGTTATCTGAGGCCCCATGGACGATTCCATGGACTTGGGCTGTGAATTGGCCAACTGGGCCAGAATGGGCTTAATGGGCCCGATGGGCTGTTGGGCCATAATAAGCGAAAACTGATAATTGATTCTATGTGATGGAAAATTCGAATGTGAGCATGACTATAAATGTGATTTGGGCCTAATGGGCCATATAAATGTGATTTGGGCCTAGTGGGCCATATACAGGTATGTGGATTTGTCTAGGCTTTGTAAGGGGTTTTGGGCCTAGTATATGATGACTGCATAAAACTTAATTAATTAAATCAAACCGTGGACAAGTTATAGGGTTAAGGTGTGGCAACGAGTATATGCATGTCTAGGATTGGATCTAGGGATAGCTTGGTACTTAAGCGATCTTAATGACTCACCTCCTCTTCTCTGGAATCCTACTTGGTGCATAGTATTCGTTCATCTTAGCTCACGAGATTTGTTAACGGGCCAAGGTAAGTAAAAACCCGCAATAAAGGTAAAATTATCGAAATGCCCCTAAGGGTAAAAATGACCAAAATACTCCTATGTGTTGAATGTAAGTTTTATGGATGTTACTTGTATATCTGCTGCATACATACGATATTCTGCTTAGGTTGCATCTGGGTTGGGAATCATGGAATGGAGGAAGTATATGAGGATCGCATGGTTGCTTGACAATCGTGGATCCACCGACGGCTTTTAAGCCCAATATATGAATGAAGGTAGTTTCGCAACCGGGCTACCATTGATGTGTATTGGTTGGGTGGGTCGATATTTATATCCTCACATGATGTGTATCGTGGGACAGAGTTGATGTGTAGCGGTTGGATTATTGGGGTGGGATTGCACTGTATTGCATTGCATGTATGATTTTACGGTGGTTGATGTTTGCTTTATGTTTGTTGAGGGTAGTACACACTGAGTTTGTGAAAACTCACCTCCTCTTTATTTTTCTCGTGTGATGCTCGTGAGAAGGTTCGATGTTTGGAGGACTCTGGGTGGCGGCTAGCGGGACAACTTGGACTTGTTTTCCTTTTTAAAGCATATAAGTTTTTTGTTTATCAAGAACTTTTTAGACCGGATTGTAATAAGGCCTTCCCTTTTTGTTATTATTTGGATTAATATTTTTATGCATTATAATTACGAGAAGTTGAACATGAGTTTCCTAAATCATAGTATGTTTTTCTACGTTTTCGCAACTAAATTTTAAACTAAGAGGTTTTTAGAAATCATATGTTTTAAACAAGCTGTTGCGATTGAAAAGAGAGTTTTTATAAGTTTATCAAGGTCTCATATTTTAAGGAAGGGTTTTTAATGAAAACAAGGTTTTTCGCTAAAACACTTCAATGTGACGCGCCAGATTCGGCCATAACGTCCGGGCCGGGTTTGGGGTGTTACCCTTAGGCCTCATTTGACCCTTAAAGTTAATAAAAGACTCGATGTGCACATTTTATTAAATGTAAACAAAACTAAAGAAGCTGAATTAAAAACATAATGAAAATGCTTGTATTCAAGCTCCTTAAATGTGAAAAACTAGTTTAATCTACTGCACTGAATTATGGTAGATCAAGTACACACCTATATGTTTATGTTTGGGCATTGAGGCATCGAGAAATGTAACACTCCATACCCAGTCTGGTTGCTGAACCTGAGCTATAGAATGCCACATTAGACACCTGAGTGACTCTCTATTAATACCCAACCTAACCTGCAACACATTATAAGGGAAAACATAAATCATATGTAAATATAAGGAAGTACAAGTTTGCAAACTCACCTCGCTTGCTTTATAATATGCAACGAAAATATTTTGTGAACCTACTTCGCATGCAAAAACAAAACTTACACTTTACCTAGAGGAATGAATTTTTGAAGAAGGGAATTAAGAATATGCAAACCCTAAATTTTGCAAAATGAAGTACTTTGCGGAGCATAGTAGTTTATCTATCTGACATAGGGGTGCGCACCCCTGCTAGCTCGCATAAACTAAGACATTCAGAGGGTAAGTTTTTATAACAGTGTAGGTTTTGTGAACTGCCTATAGTTCACATAGTTTCTTGCATTTCAAAAGTTATTAAAGGTTCACAAATAATAGTTAGCGAAATGCAGGGTTCGCACTTAGTACAGTTCGTAACCCTATTACTTCACAACAATTTTGGCGAACTTTGCATAGTTTATTAGTTTGAATACTTAATGTTATTGCTTATGGAAAGCAAAATGTTTAGAGTTTACTTACTCAGTTATGAACTTGAAAGTTAAGAAGACATCAATCAAACTTACTAAATTTATATACTTAAAAATTCAGATATGTTTATAGAGCATTATTGATTCTCAAATAAATACATAAAGTAAAGCATAGAAAATCATAAAAATAACTAAGTCTTAAAACAATCGGTGAAGTCAACAGAATTGTTCCTCTAAGCCCAAATAGAATGCCCACATTGCCTTTAATCTAGAGTTCCCTTGTACTACCTTTATAGCATCTATATTTCACTTGGATTACTCGTTTCACCATTGCTCACCTTGCGATCTAGCTATCTATAGTGACTAGAAATGAGTGGGTGAGTTCTTGCAAACTTAGTGAATATATAGTAAAGAATAACTACATAGCATACACGAAACATAAGTTAGGCAAAAGCTTTGGTAAAGTTATAAAACTTGCAAATGCAGTTCGCTATACTTACACAAAGTTTGGTTTATAAATACCTACTATTGAGCACTAGCTCGCCAGTCCTATTGACGGACACCATTGCACTAGTCTTGCTGGAGTATACCATCTCACCAGACCTACTGGAAAATTCTAGGTCGCCAGGCCTATTGGCAATCACAGTTCGCTAAACCCACTGGTGAACCCTGCTTCTCTAAAGCCACTGGCGACCTTTGTTTGGTAGGCTCAAACTTTTAGGCCCTGTTTTGGGATGTTACAACTCTCCCCTATTAAGAAATTTCATCCTTGAAATTACCTCTATTCAAAATAGATGAGGGTACTGACGCCTAATTGCATCCTTTGTATCCCAAGTGGCTTTATAGTTCTTGTGGTTTCGTCATAACACTTTAACTAAAGGAATTCTCTTGTTTCATAAGACTTGATCCTCGTGTGCTACTATTTAAACTAGTTCTTCCTCATAACTTAGATCAAGTCACACCTCAATATCATCTACTGTTACTACATGGGAAGGGTCTGCTCGATACCTCATTAGAATGGGCACATGGAAAACATCATGGATTCACTCAAGTTCAGGTGGCAACTTGAGTTGATAGGCCACTGGACCAATCCTTTCAACCAATTTATAAGGACCGATGGATCTTGGACTTAATTTTCCTTTTTGCCAAAATCTTAAAACTTTCTTTGTAACAACCCAAACCTGGCCCAGTCATTACGGTTGAATTCCGAAAGCTATATTGGCCATCGAAATGGCCCAAAAAAACTTTCTTGATTTCAAACATATTTTTTAAACCATTTGCGCAGTTTGTTCAAAAATAGTAAAATCAAATGTTCAACTTTATTTTCAATCTCATTTCAAAAACCATTTGTGCAAGAAAATGGCCAAAATAAAATTTCAAATTTTTGAATTTTTTTTAAAAATATTGGCTTATCAATTCTAAACAAATGAAATAAAGCGTTTATTTTAATTTCATAAAAACCATGCAACTTTCAAGAATTAAAATAAATAATATCTCAATTGTAAACATTCAATCATTTATTCAAAACTATTTCGGAATTTCAATCATACTTCTAAATCATTTGTCTTTATATTCAAAATTGGAGAACTTGGTTATTCCTCATTATTCTGGAAATAAAAACATGTTAACTTCATAAATCAAATGTTTCGAAAACTCATTTGTAAAAATTAATAATTTTGAAAACAAAGTCTAATTTTATTAAAAACTCATTTTTAGAAATGTAGCGGAAAAATGTATTATTGAAAAATTTTATTTTAAAAATCGAATTTCATACAAAATCTTATCAAATACTAACTTATGTAGTTTTTAAAACTTAATGTCATGCTATCAAGTCATGCAAATCAGAATAAAATCCCAAAAGTAAAGTCCCACGCCATAGTCCATACTCAAACTTATTACAAACCCAAAATATCAAAATAAAATTTTAATCTGAAAAGACTTATGAGAAACTCCTTTAAATGTCGTCGTCGAATCCTAACATCGTGGTTATATGTAACATCAGAAAACTATAGGGGGAGCTATAAAACTTAATGTGAGATTAACATAAACACAATCACATACATATAAACATATACATTATACAATCACAATAATCATATTAACTTCATATAACTCAATATTTCACACTTATACTATGCATGATCATGTCAATGCACATTTCGTAAAACGATATAGATTTTATGAAAATGGTCCTGCCCATCTCCGCTATATACTAAAATCGAGTTCCCCAGAACTCGTCCATCCAATACCACACCAAATTGTGAACAATGTCACAGTAATGCAAATAAACTGCCACACAATCAAAATCGCGGACAAGCCACCAAAATCACATATAAACTGCCAATAACTTCCACCTTTCACAAATCCCACCCCATGCATGTGATATGACAAAAATCACTCAAAATTATATAGGCATGTTTAACATGCAAATCACATATGTACACATGGTACCAAAATTTCACATTTTATAATCATGCGAATATCACATTTGCCATTGATCTACAATAATTCGGTGTAACAAATTAAACTAGTTTTCACATTTAAGGAGTTTGAATACAAGCATTTTGGTCAGTTCAGTTTCTTTAGTTTTGTTTACATTCAATAAAGTGTGTACATCAAATCTTTTATTAACCGCAAGGGCCGAATAAGGCCTAAGGAGGAGCTAACATACTTTGTGAGTGTGTAGAGGACCATTAGAAGGCATTTCGGGGCAATACTGGACGCTATGTCGTAACATGAGGGATCCAATGTTGCAACATAGAAAGCAGAATTGATAAACTGAGAAACTGCCTTCAATGTCGCGACACAGGTTGAGAGTGTCATGGCATCCCCCTGAAGATGGCTACAGAGGGACATGCTTGTTGCTACATCGCGACACAGGTCCTGGTGTGTAGCGGTATCGACTCTGTGACACAAGGGTGCCACCTTGTGATGATTGTGGGAGAAGCCATAGAGGCGAATGTTGGAATAGAATGGGAGCTTGTTTAGCTTGTAGGTCTATGGAGCATAGGATCATGAATTGCCCTAGAATGCTAGGTCGAGTGCCAGTCATGGGCCAAGGTGGTGCTCAGCCACCAAGAGGTGGTCAGCTGCTGCCAAGGGGTTGTAGGTAGGCCAAGGGCGGTAACGGCAATGGACGTGGATGTAGAACACCAGGCGAAAATGCAGGTTATGCTGAGGCGAGGCAGCTAGCTTTGGTTTATACTGCTCATCGCCGGGAAGAAGGAAATGCCCTAGATGTGATAACGGGTATGTTCTTTATATATGAGTTACCTTATACAACATTGATTGATATTGGATCGACGCATTCATATGTTGCATGCAATATGACTGAACCTTTGGGTGATATGTTTGAAATTACTACGAATGGGATAACTGCGTTAGGTCTATCAGTGGGAGTGAATAAGTTGTTTAGGGAGGTACCTTTAGAAGTCTAAGGGGTTACCTTTTTAACAGATTTGATAGAGCTGCCGTTTAGTGAGTTCGATTTAATCTTAGGTATGGATTAGCTGGTGAAACACCGAGCCACCTTAGATTGCACTGCAAAGCGAATGGTGTTAAGAACAGTGGAAGATAAGGAGGTGGTAGTGATTGGTGAACACTAGAATTATCTACCGAATGTGATTTCGGCATTAAGGGTTGAGAAGTTGGTACGAAAGGGATGCGAAGCGCATTTGGCTTATATTAGTGATACAGAGGCTAAGAGCCTTACTATTAAGGAGTTAAGAACAGTTAGGGAATTTCCTGATGTCTTTCCCGAGGAGCTGCCTGGGTTGCCACCCAGCAGGGAAGTAGAATTTGGAATCGAGTTGTTACCTGGTACGGCTTCGGTGTCCATCGCTCCTTATCATATGGCATCAAAGGAGTTGGTAGAACTGAAGGCACAGATTCAGGAATTGTTGGATCGAGGGTTCATTCGACCAAGTGTGTCTCTGTGGGGAGCACTGGTGTTATTCGTAAAGAAGAAAGATGGGTTGTTACGAATGTGCATCGACTACTGGCAGTTGAACAAGTTAACTATTAAAAACAAGTACCCTCTGCCAAGAATCGATGATCTTTTTTATCATTTTAGAGGAGCTTCTATTTTCTGAAAGATTTATCTACATTCGGGGTATCACCAATTGAGGGTTAAGGAGGAAGATGTTCATAAGACAGCCTTCAGAACTCGTTATGAGCACTACGAGTTCTTGGTGATGTCATTCGGGCTGACGAATGCACCTGCTGCTTTTATGGATCTTATGAATCGGGTCTTCCAACCCTACTTGGATCAGTTCGTGGTAGTTTTTATAGATGACATTTTGGTGTACTCAAGAGATGAGGATGAGCATGATGTACACTTAAGAATTGTGTTGCAGATTTTAGGGAGAAGCAGCTATATGCCAAATTCAATAAGTGCGAATTTTGGCTAAGGGAGGTTACTTTTCTGGGACATGTGGTGTCAGCTGGGGGGATTAAGGTGGATCCCTGGAAAATTGAAGCGGTGTTAGACTGGAAAACACCCAAGTCGGTATCAAAAATTCGAAGTTTTCTGGGCTTGGCAGGGTATTATAGGCGGTTTGTTGAGGGCTTTTCAGTAATTGCTGCACCTTTAACTAAGTTGTTGTGGAAGGGGGTATCGTTTGTTTGGACGGACAAGTAGCAAGAGAGTTTTGGAAAACTTAAGAAAGTTTTAACTGAGGCCCTGTGTTGATTTAGCTAGTGCCTGGGAAGGAGTTTATGGTTTATAGTGACGCGTCGCATGTGGGCTTGGGATGTGTATTGATGCAAGAAGGAAATGTGGTTGCGTATGTGTCACAACAACTTAAGACTCACGAGGTGAATTACCCAACCCATGACTTGGAGCTAGCTGCAGTGGTTTTCGCACTAAAAATATGGAGGCATTATTTATACGGAGAGAAGTGCATAATTTATTCAAACCACAAGAGTTTGAAATACTTCCTTACCCAAAAGGAGCTAAACCTTAGGCAGTGTAGATGGGTGGAATTATTGAAGGATTATGATTGTACGATTGAATACCACCCTGGCAAAGCGAATGTGGTAGTCGACGCATTGAGTTGTAAGGTTAAGGCGGACTTGAGGGCTATGCTCGCCCGTTTAAGCTTGTTGGATGATGGTAGCTTGTTAGCTAAGCTTCAAGTAAAGCCGGTGTGGGTCGAGTAGAAAAGGAACAATCAATTAGTGGATGAGACTTTGGGTGCTCGTTTTAAACAAGTAGAGAATGGGGAGACATTGGACTTTGGGATAAATAGTGAAGGAGTGTTGTGTTTTCGTGGAAGAATGTGTATACCAAAGGACGATGATCTAAGACAGTCTATTCTGCGGGAAGCGCATAGCAGCCTCTATGCTATGCATCCTGGTGGAAACAAGATGTATCAGAATTTGCGTGAGCTTTATTGGTGGCCTGGACTTAAGCGCGAGGTTATGGAGTTCGTAAGCAAATGCCTAATTTGTCAAAAAGGTGAAGGCAGAACATCAGTTGCCTTCGAGGTTGCTTCAGCCAGTAAAGATTCCACTGTGGAAGTGGGAAATGATTACTATGGACTTTGTTAGTGGGCTACCCTTGACATCTACTAAGAAAGACTCGATATGGGTTATAGTGGATCGGTTAACCAAGTCTGCCCATTTTGTGCCGGTTCGCACCGATTACTCGTTACAAAAGCTAGCTAGGTTGTATGTGGCGGAGATTGTAAGATTGCATGGAGTGCCAGTCTCCATAATATCTGATAGGGACCTACGTTTCACTTCGCGATTTTGGAAGAAGTTGCATGAAGCATTGGGTACTAGGTTGAACTTCAGTACGACATTTCACCCTCAAACTGATGGACAGTCATAAAGGGTGATCCAAGTATTGGAAGATATGTTGAGGGGTTGTGTGATTGAGTTCTGAGGTAGCTGGGAGGACTATTTGCCGTTAGCCGAATTTGCGTACAATAATAGCTATCAAGCAAGCATTGGGATGGCTCCGTATGAAGCACTGTATGGGTGAAGGTGTCGAACTCCAACATGTTGGATGGAGTTGGGCAAACGGAGAGTTTTGGGCCCTGAGTTAGTAGCAGATACTGAGGATAAGGTGAGATTGATTCGGGATAGGTTGAAGGAGGCCTTGGATAGGCAGAAGTCGTATGCTGACCTTAAACGACGAGAGATAGAGTATGCAGTGGGGGACTTAGTTTTTCTTAAAGTCTCTCCGTGGAAGAAGGTATTAAGGTTTGGACGGAAGGGAAAGCTAAGGCCAAGGTTCATTAGGCCATATCGGGTTGTAAGGCGGATTAGGCTAGTCACTTATCAGCTGGAATTACCTTCTGAACTAAGGCAAATTCACGACGTGTTTCATGTCTCCGTGCTAAGACGGTACCGCTCGAACCCTTCACATGTCATGTTGGTTGAGGAGATCGAGGTCAGGCCAGACCTAACCTTCGAGGAAGAGCCCATACAAATAATTGGACGTGATGTTAAGGTACTAAGAAGGAAGTCCGTTCCATTAGTCAAACTACTTTGGCGTAATCACAAGGTTGAGGAGGCTACTTGGGAACCTGAGGAAGCGATGCGATGTCAATATCCTCAACTGTTTGAATCAGGTAAAATTTCGAGGACGAAATTTCTTTTAGGGGGTAGAGTTGTAACGCCCCAAAAATCCCAAAATCCTAAATTTCTTTCTTCGGTTCTGATAAAAAATATGCTTAGTATTCCCGGTTAAGTGTTAATTATGTGATAGTAGGTCTTTGTTAAGGTTTGAGTCGAACCTAGGGGTAAAGGAAATTATGGGTTAATAATTAAAAGAACCTTGATGGCAAGTAGGTGGGCTTTTGAATAAATGAAGGAAGAATTGGACAGAAGGAAGCCTTGTGGTGGAGTGGCTAGTGGCGTCACATGCAAGGCAAGGCAAGGGGGGTATGGGGTTCGAATCCCACCTTGCGCAAAAGAGGGATTTACTTTTGCTTAAGAGTTGGACAGAGGTGGTGTTGGAATGAACTCTGTAGAGAGTGATAAGAGGAGAAATTTGAGGAGGGGATTAAGGGGTTATCAGGGAGAAAAATTAGGAGATGATGAGTGAATAAGAGGTGGAGCCGAACTGGGAATTTGGGCATGGGAAATTTGACTATAAAGGCTATATATAGGTGCCGAATGTAGGGTTGCCAGGCTAATGCCGAATTCTTCTTCACCTTGTTGCCAGAAACCTCTTTTTTTCTCTCTCCTAGATCTAAAAGCCGAAAATCCCTTGTTCTTCTTTTGTGTTCTTGTGCCGATTTTCCATTCTTCCTTTACTTAAATATTTTTGATTCACTTTCAGTCTAGCCGACTTCTTCTTTTCTTTTCTCTTGGAGCCGAATAACCCTTTTTTTGCCATACAAATCGCAAGGGCCAAATACCCTTGGTGCCGCCACTACTATTTCTAATCGGTCAGTCCTGGTGTAAGTGCTTTGTTCTTCCAATCAGTTTTGTTAGTATCAGTTACTTTGTTCCTGACTTCTTCTAATCGGTTTTGGTAGGATTAGTATCGAATCTCAGCCTTTTGGATCCCTGCTGATTTGCTTCTCAAGTGTGAGACTTTGGTAAGTGTTCTTCACTTACTAAGGGTTGGCCAAATAGGCTTCAGTAGAAAAGGGTGACATATGTTGGATACAGGTTATCCATTATGTTTTTAATGATAAATGTTAATGCAGATCTGAAAAGTACTCGTGGTTAGTGATCAAGGGAAAGCTATTAAGGTTTGGCGTTTCAAGTAAGGTTAAGGTGAGGTTTTGGCTTTTGGTACAGTATTTGATAAGTATGTGAGATTAATTCTTGAGTGATATCGATTGTAGTTTCGTGGCTAGGAAGATCACAGCATGCTTTTTTACTATGTGTGTACATACACTGCGCACACACAATAAATCGACAAATCCCGAAATGCCGAAATGCCGAAAAGCCAAAAAAGCCGAAAGTTTGGCTATAACAGACTTACGAGTGCGCGAACACTCGTGAGAGGGAAATCAATAGGTTATCTAAGTCCCCATGGGTGATTCCATGGACTTGGGCTGTGAATTGGCCAACCGAGCCAGAATGGGCTTAATGGGCCCGATGGGCTGTTGGGCCATAGTTGGCGAAAATTGATAATTTATGCTATGTGATGGAAAATTCGAATGTGAGCATGACTATAAATGTGATTTGGGCCTAATGAGCCATATAAATGTGATTTGGGCCTAATGGGCCATATAAATGTGATTTGGGCCTAATGGGCCATATAAATGCGATTGGGCCTAGTGGGCCATATATAGGTATGTGGATTTGTCTGGGCTCTGTAAGGGGTTTTGGGCCTAGTATATGATGAATGCATAAAAATTAATTAATTAAATGAGATCGTGGACAAGTCATAGGGTTAAGGTGTGGCAACGAGTATATGAATGTCTAAGATTGGATCTAGGGAGAGTTTGGTACTTAAGCGGTCTTAATGACTCACCTCACCTTCTCTGGAATCCTACCTGATGCATAGTAATCGTTCATCTTAGCTCACGGGATTTGTTAACGGGCCAAGGTAAGTAAAAACCAGCAATAAAGGTAAAATTACCGAAATGCCCCTAAGGGAAAAAATGACCAAAATACCACTATGTGTTGAATGTAAGTTTTATGGATGTTACATGTATATCTGCTGCATACATACGATATTCTGCTTAGGTTGCATCTAGGTTGGGAATTATAGAATGGAGGAAGTATATGAGGATCGTATGGTTACTTGACAATCGTGGATCCACCGACGACTTTTAAGCCCATCTCCACTATACACTAAAATCGAGTTCCCCAGAACTCGTCCATCCAATACCACACCAAATTGTGAACAATGTCACAGTAATGCAGATAAACTTCCACACAATCAAAATCATGGACAAGTCACCAAAATCACATATAAACTGCCAATAGCTTCCACATTTCACAAATCCCACCCCATGCATGTGATATGACAAAAATCACTCAAAATCATATAGGCATGTTTAACATGCAAATCACATATGTACACACGGTACCAAAATTTCACATTTTATAATCATGCGAATATCACATTTGCCATTGATCTACAATAATTCGGTGTAACAGATTAAACTAGTTTTCACATTTAAGGAGTTTGAATACAAGCATTTTGGTTAATTCAGTTTCTTTAGTTTTGTTTACATTCAATAGAGTGTGCACATCGAGTCTTTTATTAACCGTAAGGGCCGAATAAGGCCTAAGGAGGAGCTAACATACTTTTTGAGTGTGTAGGGGACCATTAAAAGGCATTTCGGGGTAATACTGGACGCTATGTCGTAACATGGGGGATCCAATGTTGCAACATTGAAAGCAGAATAGAGAAACTGAGAAACTGCCTTCAATGTCATGACACAGGTTGAGAGTGTCATGGCATCCCCTTGAAGATGGCTACAAAGGGACATGCTTGTTGCTATGTCGTGACACAGGCCCTGGTGTGTAGCGACATCAACTCTGTGACGAGAATAAAACTCAAAGTAGGGGCGTTTTGGTCTATGCAATTGAACTTTAAAGCTTGGGAATGTCAGCTACCCTAGGGTTAAGGACGACGACTACCTGAAGGCAATAAATAGACCTCTCTGGCACATATTGGGGACACCATTCCATTAGCTTAGACTTTATCTTTAGATTTGATTTTGTTTTCTTATATTTTTAGAGCTTCGTTTCTTTTGTTCTTTATTTTCTTTCAAGAGATCTGAGTTGTAAAGGGGATCGACCCTTGTGGATTCACATTCATTATCAATATTAATCAGACTTTTCTTAAACTCCCTACTATTCATTCACTATGATTAATTGTTATATCAACTCCATTTTAGATGTATTCACATTTTAGACGTTGGTACATCCAGAGGCGATCAAGTTGTTGGCACCGTTGTCGGGGAGGCAATGTTACTAGATTGATTTTAATCTTTGCACTTTAAGAAATAATTAGGAAATTTGTAGGTTATATCTATGACTTTCAATTCGTCTTGTTAATTAACACTTCTAACATTTGTTCTTTTTTCTATAAACACTAGACACTATAAAAAAAATAGTCAGCGCAAGCCATAAATAACTTTGATTATATGTGGTTTGATGAAGACTTCGATTATGACGAAGATATTTATGAAGGAGTCTATGAAGGCTAGGAGATACAGGAGAACCAATGATTACTAATGCTTGAATTAAGTCAACTTCGAGGAGAAACCCCAGTTCTTTCCCAAGACGATAACGACCATATTGATATACCATCAAAAAAGTACAAAGAGGTGCTAAGTTCGGTGTTGAGCAACAAGGAGAATCTTATAATAAACGCTTGTAAAAAGGGAGAACACTTAGATGACTATCCATTTCAGTAGATAGAAAAATACTCAAACACAACAACGGAAAGAAAAGATATAGAGCTGGTGGAGGAAATATTCAGTCAACCAAAGACTCAGATCAACATGGAACTCATTGTCCTAGTGAGTTCAGCTAATAAAGCCAAAAGACAAGAACATTATAATGTAGACCAACTAATAGAGACAATGGTAATTCAGGCTGATCTAGTGGAGGAGTATTTTTTGATTCAGGAACTCCTAGAGCAGAATGAAGAGATACTAGTAGTCCCAGATGACGAACCTGAATTGGCTATCCTTTGCATGACTTTAGTCTAAAATCGGGCACCTAGATTTGACAGCTTAGGAAATTCCCAAATGCTGAATAGAATTAGAAAAATATATATAGGTACGACCCACGATCATATAACAAAGGTCAATCAACTAGCGCAACTGATGAGTATAGGCCTTGAGTTGCAGACATTGCAGAATGTTCGGGCATTGCAAGAACCATGTAATGAAGTTATCTGTAAACACATGGAGAGACCACAGATGAACGAATTAAAAAGTCTACAAAGTTGGAATTTAAGAGACTTTGTGCACGTCCCTTGCCATTCCCTTTACCAACATCCGTGCCAATTATCACCTCAAGTACACATGAAAAGCTATTATGGATCAATGAGACGAGTAGCTACATAATAAAAGATAAATATGATCCACAACATCCAACTTTCTTACAAAGTATGAATGCTAAGTGTAGGCTAAGGTGGTAGAATGGTTATGTGGCTTCTTAAACAATTAATAGTCATAATCTACGGAAAGAACTATCAGTTGTCCAGGTAGGACAGAAAGGCATGTTTAGAGAAAGAAACAATCATAAACGAGTAGAATGGCATGAAGGGGAGCCCATCAGTGCATACTAACTGAGCTGATGGATGAGTCCAACATCAAAACCTAACTTTTTCTACTAATTAACCATTACTAATTGTACTAACTACATATTTTACTAACAAAATTGTTAATAGGTCATAGGTAGGTCAAATATGGGTCCAAAAAATGTTTGAAGCATGTCGAATGACTGAAAATGTGGAAAGCAAGGTCAAAGTCACGACACAGAATACTCTATGTAGCAACATCAAGGGTAGTAATAAAGAAGTTACAAATCGACCCAATGTCGTGACATCACTTATCCATGTTGCAACATAGAAGACATTTTCTTCAGTAATTTAAAACTATAGGGTATGTCACGGTATCAAACCCTGATGTCACGACATAAGTAGTCTACCAAGGATGTCGCGACATGAAACCCTTATGTTAAGACATCGCTGCAATTTTCTGCAGGGTTGATGTAACACCCCTTACCCATATTCGACGCTGGAATAGGGTACGAGGCATTACCGGACATAAACACAGACAATATTACAAAACCAAGACATGAATATCTTTTCATTCATATGCATATCACCCCTTATGTGGGCCCACGAGGCCCAAAACATGCATTGATGGTAGTTTGGGACTAAACCGAAAACTTTCGAAACTCTTACCACACTTAGAAAATTTTCATGTGTTGGGGAGTCACACGCCCGTGTGGCTTGTGACACGCCCGTATCCTCAGTCCGTGTAACTCTCTATTTATAATGTCATCAATAAAATAGGGTCACACGGCCAAGTCACATGCCCGTGTGCTTAGGTCGTGTGGTGAATCAAATTCCAAAAATCTTGTGCAAATTTCGCACAGCCAGGGCACACACCCATGTCCTAAGGCCGTGTCCTCCACACGACTGAGAAATACGGCTGTGTCTCTACCTGTGTGTTTACTACTGGGCATTCTATTTTGCATTAATTAGGGAGCAGGGGACACACGGCCAGACCACATGCCCATGGGGCAAACCGTGTGTCACACACGACCTAGACACATGCCCGTGTGTCTACCCGTGTGGACAGTTATTGAGGCTATTTTCCAAGCTAGTTGTCACCCTTAATTGCACATACAAAAACATGACTTCAATGGCACTTAGCAGGGCATAATTGAGCACTTAAACATGCACAAACAAGACACAATCATGATCATTTCATCTTTACTTACACATGCATAAGACTTCATACTTTGTCAAACCAAATTTATAATTTTGCATGCACTAAGAGTGGTAGATTACTCCTATTTGACATAATCAAGTCTTAATTGTCATCATGCATTTCATTCACAATTCCATCACATACACACAACAATCAATCACATTACAATTGTATAGACACATGCATGCATAAACAATTATGTTTACAACCCAACAATCAATATGAGCCATATCTCATGGCCTTATACAAATTGGACCACAAGCCATTCTAGGCCAATTCGTTTGGTCACATTGACAATGACCTAATTACTCAAAAGACAAAGTCCTTATACATGCCATAGACTCAAACTACTTAAATTCATCAATATCAGTAGTGGTAGCTTGATAGTGTGATGGTCTCTCCGGGGATCTCCAACCCGAACTAGCTAAATTAACCTATAAGAGATGGGAAAGTAAAGGGAGTAAGCTTTAGAGCTTAGTAAGTTCATATGCAAATAATAAACAATTATTAACATCCATTTAATTTACCCATCCATAACAACATTATTAATACAAATTGTATTAATTCTTATGATTACCACTTCCTCGTTCATAATGCTTACACTTTTATCTCTTAAATACCATTTACATGCCTTAGCGTTAGCCTAACCACCATAGTCTCTCCAATATAACTTATCACATTATTTAACAAGTTATTCCCATCCTCCTAATCACATGCACATCATTTATGAGTAATCATAATTTCAACATATAGTTCAACCACCTTTCACTTGTCTAAGCTCTTATCTTACTATGTTCTCATAATGACTTTATTCGGCAATTATGCCCATTTTTCTTTTCCTCATATCCAATGAAACACAATTTAAATAAATGAATAGTAAAATATCAGAAATCAATTAGGCTCCTAAGCCTATAACATGATCATTATCAAATCTTAACATGCATCCATTTATCATAAATGTAGATAATTTTTCACAAGGTTATCATTATTTCACAAGTAATTTGTTCATGTACATTCTCACTGTAACACCCCTAACCTATATCTGTCGCCGGATTAGGGTTATAAGGTATTACCAGTCAAAAACACAATTTCGAACGATCACGTACACACACTTATATTAACTTTTAGAAATAAACAATCGTTAATTAATTTCAATAGTCAATTTAATTACTAATACCACAGAGCTGAATATACTTTTAATTCAAACTCATAATACATGCAGATATACAGACTTCATTACACTTTAGTCGCATACTGTAACCATACACAATTGGATCACACAAAATGTACTACTTATTATCATTTGATAAAAATCATATCAAATTCGACATTCATTTAATACTAAGTTAAACACTTATTCACCACATAAAACACATATAATTATTATAATTTATTATTGCACATGCCATTATTTACCTAGTCATTCTTCCATGTATTTATCCAAGACAAGTTCGTTCTTAACTATTATTCATTCACAGTTCAAATCAATTTACTTACAAGTCTATATATTTTAAATGTTTAAATCATTATACATATTATATAATATAGTATTCCAACATTTAAAATGCTACAGTTGGATACAAACATACTATAACCACCTATGTTAATCACATTTACCGAACTATGTTATAATATAAATTAATGATTCCATATAACATACCCATCTTGTCACTATTGGATCAAAACATTAATTAGCTACCACAACCGGATTTAAACAGCTTAAACCCATCCAAAAACATGCATGCATAGTTCAACTAGTTGACCAAAAATACTTATTAACTCAAGGAGATTATTTCTATAATTTCGAAACATTAACCACATAGACATATACAGAACGTAAACATTACATATTATGTATCAAATATATTAAGTCAAATTATCATATACAAAAATATTTATATAAGCAATGCTGAGTCACAAATAAATCATAACCTTCTTATTCAATTCCATCTTATAACCGAATATACCAATATATTATTGAACTAGTTTCAAACTAATTCATGTATGTTTTACCTATTCAAACCTTGACCGAATCAGTTTAACATGCTATGAAAATGTATACACATAATGATCATTACACCATCCATTTCTAAATTTACCAACCATTATCAAACCATTACTAACACATATAGCGTCTATCATATGAATCATTCTTGCATAGCATATAGCTTTATAACCAAAAGTGAACTCAAACCACAATCCAAAAACATAACCAAAATTGTCAAAACCAAGATCACAAAACATTATAACTAATCCACATAAAATCAAACCTAAACATAAAAAGCAAGCCATTTTCGCATGGCTAATATACAAACATATTCAAAATAATTAATCCCAAAGCCAGTCTATACATGCCATAATTTAAGTTTAGCTTATAAAGTACCAAAACAGTAGATAGTGTGATGAACTTGGCTGACAGTTCCCGAGCTTGTAGCTTGACTCCAAATCTATAAAACAAAGACAAATATACAAACAGTAAGCTATTTAAGCTTAGTAAGTCATAAGCAAATAAACAAACCGATAATATAATCAACTTAATTTAACCAACCAAATTACAATATCATTATCAAGCTCATTCTCAACTTACATCTTCAATAATAATATACCTAAACACTTATATCCATTACCTTGGCCGAATATTCACAAGGTTAAGTCATCAAATCATTGTTAAATTTTCAAAAGCCAAAATGTCTTAATAATAATCAAGCATACACATGCACAATTATATAAGTTCAAGAACCATAATTTAACATCATGTACACATACCACTTATATGGCCAAATTTACATGATCACATACATATATATATCCAAGAATCAATACTACAATATTCATACCGTTTATTTTCAAGGCCGAATTCACAAATACTAAATTCACATGAAATCTTCATTGTATCACACATAATTAGTGACCAATATCAGGTTACTTATTTACCTTATTACAAGTAAACAACAAGCTAACTCCTACCTGATCATTTAGCTCGATTTACACATTCGTTCACAATTTACCTTTGCCCGATGAACCATTCGGAATCGGATAGGACACTTGGATAATCACATAAATCATACAATGCCAACGTCCCAGATATGGTCTTACATGTAGCCACATATCGATGCCATTGTCTCAGACAAGGTCTTACTCGTAAACACATATTAGAATCACATATCGATGCCATGGTCTTACTCGCTCACATATATCAGAATCCTATGTCATGACATATGTATCCTAACTATTCCTAAGGTTCATACGGGGCTTTCGGACGTCGTAACTCAGTCGTAACGATTGCTTGAACATAGTTGCCATACTTACACATTCGACATTAGCACATATTAATTCACATATTTCATATCAGCATATATACTTTACATTTAATTAAAATTAATTACGTCTATTTGCTTATAAACTTACCTCGGACAACGAAAAACTAGTACAGATAGACTAGTCGACAATTTTCGTTTTCCCCCGATCCAAATCTGATTTCTTTGGTTCTTGATCTAAACATATTCAAATTCAGCTCATTCAAACATATTTTCATTCAATTTAGTCCAAAAACACATAAATGGGAAAATTACCATTTTACCCCTAACATTTACAATTTTTATAATTTAGTCCCTATTGCACAAAACACAAAATATGCAAAATTTCCCTATACCTATGTTGGGCCAAATTTTACCCATGCTTATACAAGTCCATATGTTTCATTTATTTCACATTTTAGTCCCTCAAATTATTATTTTTACAATTAAGTCCTAATTACTCAAAATCATCAAAAACTCCAATACAAAACATGTTAATCTAAAACATATCTTTCATATTTCATCATCAAACAACAAAAATCACAAGCTATCAACAATGACACAACTCAAAATATTCATCAAAATCAAAAACTAAAGCATGGGTCTTGAAGATTACTAAGCAACGATCTCAAAAACGTAGAAATTATCAAAAACCGAGCTGAATACTTACCTTGATTGAGCTTAAAACCACCCGAACCCTAGTTTCCTTTCTTTTCTTTTTCTTTTATTAAGTTTCTACTATGAAGAATATGAACACTAAAATGACTTTTTTTTATGTTTTATGTTATATTATAACATATAATAACTTAATGTTTAATTTACTTATATACCCTTAATGATATAATATAAAAACCATGTAACATATGTCTTATACTATCCCACTTATGTATTAATGAGATATTTACAACATAAATGCCCCAACTTAGAAAGCCACTAACAATTTGGCCCTTATGCATTAAACTATCAAGTTTTCAACTTACGCGATTAAGTCCTTTTATTTAATCGGATACCTAAACAACAAAATTAAATCACGAAAATTTCATAGATATAAATTCACACAAAATAAACACAGAAAATAATTTTAAAATATTTTTCTGACTTGGATTCGTGGTCTCAAAACCATCGTTCCGATTAGGGTCTAAATCGGGCTGTTACACTCACCAAGAATTCATCATATACCAAATCCACCTCACATGAGTTCTGTGTACAAACCTATACCACTCGTAATATAGTCACATACTTTCTCGTTCTTAACATACACATTGAAATACAATTCAAGCATATAACCATATTAGATCACATCTCAATTCGGCCCAATAGCCTAACACATAATCATCATTTATATTTATCATATATCCAACATCACAAGTATGTGCACTATCAACCATAATGGGTAATAAACAATTATTTCCACAATAAACGTGAATTTACAATTATAGGCTTATGTACATGCCTGTTTACTCGTAGTAATTTCATTCTCATACTCATCTTTGACTTACCCGTTGAACACATTGGAATACTAAGGATGCTCGGGGATCTCATACTCTTAGTACCGTGTTAATGCCATATCCCGGATATGGTCTTACCTGAAACATCATATCGATGTCATGTCCCTGACATGGTCTTATACAAAATCATATACCGATTCCATATCCCAGATATGGTCTTATAGGAAATCTTAGTAGTCCTAATATCATGACATTTGTATTCTACCCTTGAGGTTAAATCAGGATTTCTCATTTCTCGAAACTTTGTCAAAACCATCATTAATCAATTTCACAAAAACAAATGTATACAATTCATGCAATATCAAAATAATAAATACATAACATAAGGTCGCATTATTTACGCATGAACTTACCTCGATACCGAAATGGCAAAAAGGGACCTAACTTTCAATTTCATTTTTTCCCCTGTTCTAGGCTCAAATCTCATTTTCTTTGATCTATAATATCACATTTAGCCTATTTATTAGTCACATTATTCAATATGATCCAAAAATCATATTATGGCAAAATTATGTTTTTGCCCCTAAGTTTGACATATTTACAATTTTGTCCCTAGGCTCGTAAAATGAAATGCGTTCAATTTCTTTACTACCCATGCATAGCTAAATCATTTTCATGCTTATAGCAACTCACACATTTTACAATTTCACACATTTAACTCATAAATTTCACATTTTACAAATTAGTCCCTATTTCACATTTTCATCAAAAGTCCCTTAACAAAAGTTGTTCAACACACAACAAGGTTTCATTTTCTTCCATTAAACTTCAAAAACAGCAAATATTCTCTCATGGCAAAACTCTAGATTTCCAACCATATTGCAAATTAGTCCCCTATTTAGCTAGTTTAAGCTTCAAGGGTTCCAAAAACATAAAAATCAACAAAAACTAACACAAAAATGACTACATGTAGAGGGTTTCTCTTTGTCAAAATTTCAAGCTCCCAAATGGCTATTCTTGTAACACCCCAAACCCAGTCCAGACGTAATGGCCAGATCCAGTGTGTCACATTGAAGTGTTTTATCGAAAACCTTGTTTTCATTGAAAACCCTTCAGGAGAAAATTAAGTAACATTCAGTTCGTATTTAGTTTCCAAAGCGTAGTAATGACAATGAAATAATATCTAGCGAATAGACCTTATTACAATCCGAATTGAAATAACTTTAGATACTATAAATGATATTTTTTTTAAAAATAAAACAAGTCCAAGTCGTTTTTCTAGTTGGTCACCTCGGAGTCCCTCCAACCGTCAAACTACCTACTGAGGATCACCTGAGAAAAATAAAAGAGGGGGTGAGTTTTCGAAAACTCAGTGTGTACAACCCTCAAAGAGTATTAAGCAATCATCAATCACCATAATATCATACATGCAATGTAACGCCCCGTACCCGAGACCGTTACCGGAGTCGAACACGAGGTGTTAACAGACTTAATTCATTGCTTAAACAGCTCAAACAGTTTAATTTTAAAATTTTTAGTCAAGCTAGCAATCTACGTCACAGTTGCTTAAAAATTCATATCTTGAGTTCCGTAACTCAAAATCCAATTCCATAAATTTTCCCTGAAACTAGACTGATATATATATTTACTAATTTTTTTCTAGAATTTTTGGCTTAGCCAATTAGTACATTTTATTAGTTAAAGTCTCCCCTGTTTCAGGGTTCGACTGCTCTGACCTCTGTGTATTACGAATCAGATATCTCTCTGTACAAAATCTCAATGACTGAAATTTGTTTCTATTAAACCTAGACTCAATAAGAAATCTATACATATAAAGTATGACTTCTAATTATTTTTATACAATTTATGGTGAATTTCCAAAGTCAGAACAGGGGATCCAGAAATCACTCTGGCCTTGTTTCACAAAAATTCAAATGTCTCATAAATTATAATTCATATACCTATTTTGTTCAATCCATATGAAAATAGACTCATTAAGCTTCAATTTCATAACTTACTCATCATTTAATTCTATTTCTACTATTTTTAGCGATTTTTCAAATTTACATCATCTTCTTTGTCGATTCTGTTTTTTATGACAAATTTCACTTTACTAAGGATTTTTATGGACTAAATATCATTTTAAACATACACAACATCAAATATGACTTAGATTGGCCATTCCAATGGCTAATCATTTACAAACCCTTTTCTTACCAAACCATAGCCATATCATAAGATCAATTACACAAAGTGAGTATTTTGCCATACATGCCACATTCAAAATATACAAGCCATTTTACCGATTTAAGCCTTCGGATAGTGTGAACCAGTCTTCGACCTATCCCGATTCTCAAGTCGGCTTGTCAAAACCACAATGAAAGAAAAGGAGGGAGTAAGCATAAATGCTTAGTAAGTTCACATGCAAATAGCAAGTAACATAATCACACAGTCCCACATAAAACATCATTTACATTTAATATCTTTCTACGATTTCATCTAACCAAGTTTTCAACCCGAGGGTTTAAGCACATACTTGTCAAATTTTCTCATTTACCACACTTACCAACATGTCACCTTCGTTTTAGGCATTCTCCTTATTTTCTTAAGATCCACCCGTTGAACACATCGGAATATAATTCGAATACACGGAAAGTTTGTACATAAGTGCCACATATGTAGCCAAGCTACCATGTAATCCGCCCATAAGAGAACTCGGACTCAACTCAATGAGCTCAGGCGTTCGCATCCATAAGTGAACTCAGACTCAACTCAACGAGCTCGGATGCCTAGTTACATCTCACGAACTCGGACTCAACTCAACGAGTTCGGACATTTGCATCCGTAAGTGAACTCGGACTCAACTCAACGAGTTCGGATGCCCAACCATCCTAGTGACATGTCACTTGTATTCTAATCTATTCCCAAGGTTCAAACGGGTTTTTTCCTCGATTACACATCTTTGCCGTCTTCCACGGAACATCGAAACCGATACTCGGTACCAATTCATAATTTACATATTATTCAATAATAACCATAAAATAAAGCATAATTTTTCATGATATTAATCATCATATCACATAAATAACATTAAATTACTTAAAATGACAATTATGTTACTACATTTACACATGAACTTACCTCGGTATAAAATTATTAGCAATCGAGCCTATTCTTCGTAAACTTTGTTTTTCCCTCGATCGCGACTTGAATCTCATTTCTCCTGATCTATAATGCCAAATTAATCTTATTTAATACATACATTCATCAAAACAGCCCCAAATACGAACTTTGGCAAAATTACCATTTTGCCCCTAAACTTTCACATATTTACACTTTTGCCCCAAGGCTCGTAAATTAAACCTCATCCTATTTTCTTATGTTTTATGACATGCTGATCATTTTTCTCTTCTATAGCAACATCAAATTCACACTCTAACATGTACTTATGAATATTAGGTATTTTTACCGATTAAGCCCTTTTACTCGTTTTCACTTAAAACCGAGTAGCACAAGTTGTCTAGCATAATTTAAAACCTCATATTCTATCATAAAACACCAAAATACACAAATTTCACCTATGGGTATTTTTCCAAATATGAACCCTAGGTTGAATTATTGCTAGCATAAGCTAAATCAAGTTACCGGGACTCCAAAAACATAAAGAACATTAAAAACGGGGCTTGGAATCACTTACTATGGAGCTTGGAAGCTTGAAACAAACCATAGCTATGGAGAACCCTTTAATTTTCGTCTTAATGAAGAAGATGGACATATTTTTCCATATTTTTCCTTTTTTTAATCTTTTAATTACCAAATGACCAAAATACCCTTAATACATTTCTTTGAAAATTTTCATGTACAAGCCTATTTTTGTCCAAAAATTTAGAAATTGGTCAAATTGCTATTTAAGACCTCCTCATTAATATTCCAAAGTAATTTCATACTAAAAACTTCTAGAATGTAAGTTTTGCAACTTATTCGATTTAGTCCCTAATTTCAACTTAAACACTTTATGCATAGAATTTCGTCACGAAATTTTCACACAATCATGCAATCATATCATAAACCTCAAAATAATTATAAAATAATTATTTCTATCTCGGATTTGTGGTCACGGAACCACTATTTCGATTAGGCCCTAATTTGGTATATTATAACTCTCCCCCCTTTTAGGATTTTCGTCCTTGAGAATCTTACCGATAAATAGGTGTGGGTATTGATTTCTCATAGTTTCCTCAGGTTCCAATGTAGTCTCTTCTACCCGTGCTTTTGCCATAATACTTTCACGATAGCGTCACTTTTATTTCTTAGTTGCTTGACCTCTCGAGCTAAAGTCTCAATCAGTTCTTCTTCGTAAGTCATATCCGGTCGTAGTTCAATTTCTGTCGATGAAATTATATGTGAAGGATCCGAACGATACCGACGTAACATAGATACGTGGAACACATCATGAATCTTCTCTAATTCAAGTGGTAATGCTAGCCGATATGCTACCGGTCCAACTTTTTCAATTATTTCATACGGCCCAATAAAACACGGACTCAACTTGCCCTTCCGTCCACATCTAAGAACTTTCTTCCATGGAGACACTTTTAAAAATACCTTATCACCAACTTGAAACTCGATTTCCTTTCGTTTCAAATCCGCATAAGATTTTTGTCTATCCGAAGCAGCTTTCAAACAATCTCGAATCACTTTCACTTTTTTTTCGGTTTCTTTTATTAGATCAACTCCATAAATCTGATTTTCCTTGAGTTCAGTCCAATACAATGGTGTCCGACATTTACGACCATACAATGCTTCATAAGGTGCCATCTTCAAACTCGTCTGATAACTATTATTATAAGCAAATTCTACCAACGGTAAGTATCTTTCCCAACTACCTTGAAATTCTAATACACAACATCTGAGCATGTCTTCAAGAATCTGAATTACTCTCTCTGATTGTCCATTAGTTTGTGGATGAAAGGCAGTGCTAAAATTTAACTTTGTACCTAATGCCTCTTGCAACTTTTGCTAAAATCGCGAAGTAAATCTCGGATCTCTATCTGAAATGATTGACAAAGGTATTCCGTGAAGTCTAACAATCTCACTGATATACAATTCAGCCAACTTATTAATAGAATAATCCGTACGTACTGGAATAAAATAAGCCGATTTAGTCAGTCTGTCAACTATTACCCACATGGCATCTTTCTTCCCCGGAGTTAACGGCAACCTTGATATAAAATCCATAATAATCCGATCCCATTTCCATTCAGGAACCATGATAGGCTGGAGTAGTCCCGAAGGTACTTGGTGTTCAGCTTTCACTTGTTGACAAATTAAGCACTTTGATACAAACTCGGAAATATCTCTTTTCATTCCACTCCACCAGTACATTTTCTTCAAGTCATTATACATTTTCGTACTGCCCAGATGAACTGCCAAACAACCATTATGTGCTTCATGCAAAATCTTTTGAATCAACTCATCATTTTTCGATACACAAATCTGGTTTTTAAACATCAAGCAACCATCAGAATCAATTTTGAAATCTGACCCGTGACGACTTCACACTCGCTTCTCTTGGCTTGCAAATCTTCATCGCTTTTCTAAGCTTCAGAAATCTCTTGTAAAAACATCGGTCTTGCTCTTTACTCTGCTAGAATCGAACCATCATTTGATGTCTTTAACCGAGTGTTCATAGCTCTCAAAGCAAATAGTAATTTTCTGCTTAAAGCATTGGCAACCACATTCGCTTTTCCCAGATGGTAATCAATAACAAGCTCGTAATCTTTCAATAACTCCAACCATCTTCGCTGTCTCAAATTCAAGTCTTTTTGTGACATCAAGTACTTAAGACTTTTGTGGTCGGTATATACTCGGCACTTTTCACCATACAAATAATGTCGCCAAATCTTCAAAGCAAACACTATAGCAGCTAATTCCAAATCATGAGTCGGATAATTTCTTTCATGAGATTTTAACTGCCTCGAAGCATAAGCCACCACTTTTCCTTCTTGCATAAGTACACATCCTAAACCATTTCGAGAAGCATCACTATACACCACAAATTCTTTACCTGATTCAGGTTGTACCAACACTAGTGCTTTAGTTAATAACTTTTTCAATTCTTCAAAACTCTATTGACATTCTTTCGTCCACTCAAACTTAACATCCTTTCGGAGTAATCTAGTCATAGAAGCAGCAATTATAGAAAATCCATTTACAAACCGCCGATAATACCCATCTAGCCCCAAGAAACTTCTAACCTCGGTTACATTTTTCGGTGGTTTTCAATCAACAATGGCTGAAATTTTACTTGGATCAACCCATATACCATCACCTGAAACAATATGACCCCAAAATCCAACTTCCTGGAGCCAAAATTCACTTTTACTAAACTTAGCATACAGCTGCTTATCTCTCAAAGTTTGCAAAACTATTCTCAAATGCTCAGCATGCTCTGTCTCATCTTTTGAATAAATTAAAATATCATCTATAAACACCACAACAAACTTGTCCAAGTATGGCCGAAATATGCGATTCATTAAATCCATAAACACAGCAGGAGCATTTGTCAACCCGAATGGCATAACTAAAAATTCATAATGACCGTACCTTGTTCTAAAAGCAGTTTTAGGCACATCCGACTCTTTTACTCGCAGCTGGTAGTACCCAGATCTCAAGTCAATCTTTGAAAACCATGTCGCTCCTTTCAGCTGATCAAACAAATCATCAATTCTTGGCAACGGATACTTGTTCTTGATTGTCACCTTGTTTAATTGCCGATAGTCAACACACAATCTCATAGAACCATCTTTCTTTTTCACAAATAATACGGGAGCACCCTAAGGTGAAAAACTCGGTCTCACAAAGCCTTTGTCAGTCAATTCTTGCAATTGCGACTTTCATTCCTTCAACTCTACTGGTGCCATTCTATACGAAGCAATCGAAATCAGAGCTATTCCCGGTATCAAATCAATAACAAATTCTACTTCCCTGACTGGAGGCAAACCCGACAATTCTTTTGGAAATAGTCTGCAAATTCACACACAACCGGCACTGATTCAACTTTCTTTTCAATTTCTTTTGTATTAATTACATACGCCAAATAAGCTTCATAACCCTTCCTCAAATATCTCTGAGCCGACATCAAAGAAATCACACTAGATAGTGCCTCTGATTTGCCTGGTTCAACCCGTAAAATTTTACCACTTTCACACTTTAGTTCTATAACCTTTTCTTTGCAATTTACTATAGCATCATGCAATGTCAACCAATCCATACCCAAAATAACATCAAATTCATCAAACGGCAACAACATCAAGTCGGCCAGAAAGTAATGACCCTGAATCATTAAAGGGCATTTCTTACATACTTTATCAACTATCACACATTTGCCTAACTGATTCGACACTTTAATCATAAATTACGTGTTCTCTCAACAGTATATTCATATTAGACACCGCCATGCATACATATGAATGAGTAGAACTGGGATCAATCAAAGCAGTAACATTAACATCATAAAGAGAAAATATACCAGTAATCACGTCGGGTGATGAAGCATCTTCATGTGCCTTTATAGCATAAGTTCTAGCTGGAGCTCTTGCTTCAGATTTAGCTGCTGAATCTCTGGCTACATTTTTGTTGCTTGCTTCATTTCCAGCTTTTCTCGAATATCTTCCCCTTGAGTCTGCCACTAGCTTTTACATTCTGAAATTTTCCTTTCTCAGCTCTCTCTGGGTAGTCTCTAATAAAATGATCCGGAGAACCACACCGAAAACATTCATTCGCTCTACATGAGCCAAAATGATTTCTGCCACACCGCTGGCACTCAGGCTTAACAAATCTCGTATTTCCCACACTAGCCGCAGAAGTAGTCTGAGATTTAAGACCCACATTTTGCTTCTTAGAATTTTCATATGATTGTACGGCCGAAACTTGAGAACGAGGATTCATATTTCTAGATTTTTTGGATTGCTGTGAGAATGAACTGCTCGTTGAACTTTTCTTCCAACTTCTAGTCTCAGCCTCTACTTTTTTCTTCTCTTTAAGTAGTTCTTCAGCCTTGCAAGCTCGATCAACAAGTACTGCCATTTCTTTTAATTCAAGAATCCCAACAAATACTTTGATGTCTTCATTAAGTCCGTCTTCAAATCGTCTACACATTTTAACTTCTGTAGGAATGTATTCTCTAGCATACTTACTCAACCTGACGAACTCCCTTTCGTATTCAGTAACTATCATGTTCCCCTGCTTTAATTCAAGAAACTCTTTACGCTTTTGATCAACAAATCTTTCACTAATGTATTTCTTCCAAAATTCTTCATGAAAGAACTCCCAAGTTACTTTTTCTTTTGGTACTACTGAACTCAATGTCTTCCACCAATGATAAGCTGAATCCCTCAACAATGATATAGCACATTTCAAGCATTCCTCAGGTGTACACGACAATTCATCAAATACTCGAATAGAATTCTCGAGCCAAAACTCTGCTTTCTCGACATCATCATCAATATTTGCCCTGAATTCTTCGGCCCCTTGCTTGCGGATTCTGTCAACTAGAGTTCTATGAAATTTCATCAAATCCAAACCTTGAGGCATCGGGGGTACAGGTTGAGGGATCGGGGGAGGTGGGGGAGGTTGTGCATTCAGGTTCGTACGAACGAACTCTGTATACCAATCATTCATCATTTGGAGAAAGGCTTCTTGAGCCCCTTCTCCTCCTCCTTGACCAATAGTAGGAGGTGGATTTTCAGTTGGCACTGCCCCTTCAGCCGGAGCCGGTGCATTACTTTCTACATCATCAGCCACAGCTAGATCGGGATCCATTTACTATAAAAAAATCATTTAAAAGGTCAGAAGTCGTCACACTATCACAATATATATATGGCATGTATAGCAAAACCCGTACATACAAAACATTAGTCCGAGAACCGACTAAACCTACTCTGATACCACCAAATGTAATGCCCCGTACTCGAGACCGTTGTCGGAGTCGAACAGGAGGTGTTAACAGACTTAATTCATTGATTAAACAGCTCAAACAATTAAATTTTAAAATTTTCAGTCAAGCTAGCAATCTGCGTCACAGTCACTTAAAAATTCATATATTGAGTTTCGTAACTCAAAATCCAATTCTGTAAATTTTCCCTAAAACTAGACTCATATATCTATTTAATAATATTTTTCTAGAATTTTTTTCTGGGCCAATTAGTACAGTTTATTAGTTAAAGTCTCCCCTGTTTCAGGGTTCAACTACTCTAACCTCTGTGTATTAAGAATCAGATATCTCTCTGTACAGAATTCCAATGACTATGAAATTTATTTCTATTAAAACTAAACTCAATAAGAAATCTGTACATATAAAGTATGACTTCTAATTATTTTTATACAATTTGTGGTGAATTTTCAAAAGTCAGAACAGGGGATCCAGAAATCACTCTGGCCCTGTTTCACAAAAATTCAAATGTCTTATAAATTATAATTCATATACCTGTTTTGTTCAATCCATATGAAAATAGACTCATTAAGCTTCAATTTCATAACTTACTCATCATTTAATTCCATTTCTCCTATTTTTAGTGATATTTCAAATTTACATCATTGCTGCTGTCAGATTCTGTTTTATGACAAATTTCACTTTACTAAGGATTTTCATGGACTAAATATCATTTTAAACATACATAACATCAAATATGACTTAGATTGGTCATTCCAATGGCTAATCATTTACAAACCCTTTTCTTACCAAACCATAGCCATATCATAAGATCAATTACACAAAGTGAGTATTTTGCCATACATGCCACATTCAAAATATACAAGCCATTTTACCGATTTAAGCCTTCAGATAGTGTGAACGAGTCTTCGACCTATCCCGATTCTCAAGCCGGCTTGTCAAAACTACAATGAAAGAAAAGGAGGGAGTAATCATAAATGCTTAGTAAGTTCACATGCAAATAGCAAGTAACATAATCACACAATCCCACATAAAACATCATTTACACTTAATATCTTTCTACGATTTCATCTTACCAAGTTTTCAACCCGAGTATTTAAGCACATACCTGTCAAATTTTCTCATTTACCACACTTACCAACATGTCACCTTCGTTTTAGGCGTTCTCCTTATTTTCTTAAGATCCACCCGTTGAACACATCGGAATATAATTCGAACACACGAAAAGTTTGTACATAAGTGCCACATATGTAGCCAAGCTACCATGTAACCAGCCCATAAGTGAACTCGAACTCAACTCAACGAGCTCGGACGTTCGCATCTATAAGTGAACTCGGACTCAACTCAACGAGCTCGGATGCCTAGTTACATCTCACGAACTCGGACTCAACTCAACGAGTTCAGACATTTGCATCCGTAAGTGAACTCAGACTCAACTCAACGAGTTCGGATGCCCAACCATCCTAGTGACATGTCACTTGTATTCTAATCTATTCCCAAGGTTCAAACGGGTTTTTTCCTCGATTACACATCTTTGCCGTCTTCTACAGAACATCGAAACCGATACTCGGTAGCAATTTATAATTTACATATTATTCAATAATAACCATAAAATAAAGCATAATTTTTCATGATATTAATCATCATATCACATAAATAACATTAAATTACTTAAAATGACAATTATGTTACTACATTTACACATGAACTTACCTCGGTATAAAATTATTAGCAATTGAGCCTATTCTTCGTAAACTTTATTTTTCCCTCGATCGCGACTTGAATCTCGTTTCTCTTGATCTATAATGCCAAATTAATCTTATTTAATACATACATTCATCAAAATAGCCCCAAATACGAACTTTGGCAAAATTACCATTTTGCCCCTAAACTTTTACATATTTACACTTTTTCCCTAAGGCTCATAAATTAAATCTCATCCTATTTTATTATGTTTTATGACATGCTGATCATTTTTCCCTTCTATAGCAGCATCAAATTCACACTCTAACATGTACTTATGAATATTAGGGATTTTTACCGATTAAGCCCTTTTACTCGTTTTCACTTAAAATCGAGTAGCACAAGTTGTCTAGCATAATTTAAAACCACATATTCTATCATAAAACACCAAAATACACAAATTTCACCTATGGGTATTTTTCCAAATATGAACCCTAGGTTGAATTATTGCTAGCATAAGCTAAATCAAGTTACCGGGACTCCAAAAACGTAAAGAACATTAAAAACGGGGCTTGGAATCACTTACTCTGAAGCTTGAAACAAACCCTAGCTATGGAGAACCCTTTAATTTTCGTCCTAATGAAGAAGATGGACATATTTTGCCATCTTTTTCCTTTTTTTAATCTTTTAATTACCAAATGACCAAAATACCCTTAATACCTTTCTTTGAAAATTTTCATGTACAAGCCCATTTTTGTCCAAAAATTTAGAAATTGGTCAAATTTCTATTTAAGACCTCCTCATTAATATTCCAAAGTAATTTCATACTAAAAACTTCTAGAATGCAAGTTTTGCAACTTATTCGATTTAGTCCCTAATTAAACACTTTATGCATAGAATGTCGTCACGAAATTTTCACACAATCATGCAATCATATCATAAACCTCAAAATAATTATAAAATAATTATTTCTATCTCGAATTTGTGGTCATGAAACCACTATTCCGATTAGGCCCTAATTCGGGATATTAAATGCAATGCTGAGCAGTCCACCCCAATAATCCAACCGCTATACACCGACTCCGTCCCCCGGTACACATCATGTGGGGATATAAATATTGACCCACCCATTCGATACACATCAATGGTAGCACGATTGCGGTACTACCTTCATTGCAGCAAGCTGCTAATCAAATACTAGGCTTAATAGCCATCGGTGGATCCACGATCGTCAAGCAACCATAAAATCCTCATATACTTCCTCCGTTCCATAATTCCCAACCCATATGCAACCTAAACAGAATATCATATGAATGCAATAGGTATACATGTATCATCCATAAATCTTACATTCAACACATAGGGGTATTTTAGTCATTTTTGCACTTAGGGGCATTTCGATAATTTCTTTTTATTATGGGTTGATTACTTCCCTTGGCCCGTTAACAAGTCCTTGTTGGCTAAAGTGAACAGATACTATGCACCAGGTAGGATTCTAGTGAAGAGGAGGTGAGTCACTAAGACCGGTTAAGTACCAAGCTCTCCCTAGATCCAATCCTAGACATGCATATACCCATTGCCACACCTTAACCTTATGACTTGTCCACGGTCGCAATTAATTAATTATTTAAGTTTTATGCCTGATTTAGTAGTTACCAAAAACTAGATCTACAACCCCTTACTAAACACTAACAGATCCACATTTATTCAGTTGGCCCCTTTAGGCCCAATCTCATTCGTATGGCCCATCGGCCCCAATCACAGTCATATGGCCCATCAGGCCCCATCACATTCATAGTCATGCAATCATATGATTTTTCATTACATAGCATCAAATTGCCAATTTTGCCTATTATGGGCCCTACAACCCATCGGCCCATTTAGCCCATTCTGGCCCGATTGGCCAAACATGGCCCTAAGTCAATGGAATTGCTCATGGAGCCTCTGATAACTTATTGTTTCCCCCCTTACGAGTGTTCGCGCACTCGCAAGACTATTGTAGCCAAACTTTTGGCTTTTCGGCATTTTGGCTTTTCGGCATTTCGTGATTTGCCGGTCTACTGTGTGTGTGCAGTGTATGTACACACCTGATACTAAGACGTACTGCGATCTCCTTAGCCATGAACCTACAAATGATGTCACTCAACAATTAATCACACACTTATCAAATACGATCACCAAAAACTAAAAATCTCACATTTGCCTTACCTTGAACGACAAGCCTTAACAACCCTTCCTTGATCACTAATCACGAGTATTTCTTAAATCTGCATCCATCTTAATCATTAAAACCTAAAGAACAAGCGACTCGCAATCATCTTAAGTCACTCTTAAATCATCCATGACCATTCGGCTAACCTTAACCAATAAATAAGGAACACTTACCCAAAACCCCAAAATGCCTAAGGAGCAATTCGGCAGAAATCTGAACTTCGAGATTCGATACTAATCCCTACCAAACCGATTTAGAAAGAGTGAGGGAGAAAAGAAATCAGTACTAGGAAAACTGACTGAAAGAGCAAAGCACTTACACAAGAATCAGCCGAAGTAGAGGGAGTAGTGGCGGCATAGAGGGTCTTCAGCCAATAGGGTACTCAGTTTTTGAGATTTGTATGGTGAAAGGGGTTATTCGACACAAATAAGAAGAAGAGAAGAAGAGAAGAAGAAATTGGATAAAACCAAAGGTGAATCAAAAGAGAATTTGAGTACAAAAAGAATGGAAAATCGACAAGCAAGAAGCAAGGATTTTGGCTTCTGAGCACTTAGAGAGAAAAATGTTTCGACAACACAAAAATGAGGAATTTGGCTAAAGGAAGAGAAGCAATTTTGGCATTACCCTAGAATCCCCAAAATGGGCACCTATATATACTATAGTTTAATTTACCTATCCCCAAATTCCCAATTCGGCTTCACCTTTCTACACCTCTCATCTCCTAACTTTTCTCCCTGATAACTTCTTAATCCCTTCCTTAAATTTCTTCTCTGATCACTCCCTTCAGAGTTCACATCCAACGCCACCACTGGCCATTCATTGAGAAAAAATAAATTTTTCTTTTGAGCAAGGAGGGATTCGAACCCCAAACCTCCTTGCCATGCATGTGACGCCACCTCTAAGCCCCACATGTGACGCTACTTGCCACTCCAACACAAGGCTCCTTCTGTCCAATTCCTCCTTCATTTATTTAAAAACCAAACTACTTGCCAACAAGGTTCTTTTAAATTATTAAACTATAATCTCCTTCACCCTAAAGTTCAAACTCAAAACTTAACCAAGGCCTATTATCACATAAATAACACTTGACTAGGAATATTAAGCACACTTTTTTTCAAAACCGAAAAAAAAGTTCAGGATTTTTGGGGCGTTTCAACTCTACCGCTAAAAGAAATTTTATCCTCGAAATTTTACCTGATCCAAACAGTTAAGGATATTGATGTCACATCATTTCCTCAGGTTCCCAAGTAGGCTCCTCAGCCTTGTGATTACGCCAAAGCACTTTGACTAGTAGGGCGGACTTCTTTCTCAGTACCTTAACATCACGTCCAATTATTTGTATGGGCTCTTCCTTGAAAGTTAGGTTTGCCCTAACCTCGATCTCCTCAACCGACACGACATGTGAAGGAACCGAACGATATCATCTTAGCATGGAAACATGAAACACATCGTGGATTTGGCTTAGTTCAGAAGGTAATCTGATAAGCGACTGGCCCAATCCGCCTCACAACTAGATATGGCCCAATGAACCTTAGACTTAGCTTCCCCTTCCTTCCAAAGCTTAATACCTTCTTCCACGGAGAGAACTTAAGAAAAACTAAGTCCCCCACTGCATACTCTATCTCTCGATGCTTAAGGTCAGCATACGACTTCTACCTATCTGAGGCCTCCTTCAACCGATCCCGAATCAATTTTACCTTACCCTCAGTATCTGCTACTAACTCAGGTCCCAAAACTCTTCGTTAGCCC
Organism: Gossypium longicalyx; assembly: GCA_025698465.1. NCBI lineage: Eukaryota > Viridiplantae > Streptophyta > Magnoliopsida > Malvales > Malvaceae > Gossypium > Gossypium longicalyx. The sequence continues at coordinate 33,939,669 of CM047006.1, forward strand.
AATTCCGTCCAACATGTTGGAGTTCGACACCTTTTCCCATACAGTACTTCATACAGAGCCATCCCAATACTTGATTGATAACTATTATTGTACGCAAATTCGGCTAACGGCAAATAGTCTTCCCAGCTACCTCAGAACTCAATTACACATCCCTTCAACATATCTCCCAAAACTTGGATCACCCTCTCCGACTGTCCATCAGTTTGAGGGTGGAATGCCGTACTGAGGTTCAATCTAGTACCCAACACCTCGTGCAACTTCTTCCAAAATCGTGAAGTGAAATGTGGGTCCCTATCAGATATTATGAAAACTGGCACTCCATGCAATCTTACAATCTCCGCCACATACAACCTAGCCAGCTTTTGTAACGAGTAATCGGTGCAGACCAGTACAAATGGGCAGACTTGGTTAACCGGTCCACTATAACCCATATCGAGTCTTTCTTAGTAGGCGTCAAGGGTAGTCCACTAACAAAGTCCATAGTAATCCTTTCCCACTTCCAAAGTGGAATCTTTACTGGCTGAAGCAATCCTGAAGGCAAATAATGTTCCGCCTTCACCTTTTGACAAATCAAGCATTTACTCACGAATTCCATAACCTCGCACTTAAGTCCAGGCCACCAATAAAGCTCACACAAATTCCAATACATCTTGTTTCCGCCAGGATGCATAGCATAGAGACTGCTATGCGCTTCCCGCAGAATAGGCTGCCTTAGATCATCATCCTTTGGTATACACATTCTCCCAGGAAAACTCAACACTCCTTCACTATTTATCCCAAAGTCTGACGTCTCCCCATTTTCTACTTGTCTAAAACGAGCACCCAGAGTCTCATCCACTAACTGCTTACTCTTTATTTGCTCGACCCACACCGGCTTTACTTGAAGCTCAGCTAACAAGCTATCATCATCCAACAAGCTTAAACGGGCGAGCATAGCCCTCAAGTCCAACTTAACCCTACGACTCAACGCATTGGCTACCACATTTACTTTGCCAGAATGGTATTCAATCGTGCAATCATAATCCTTCAATAATTCCACCCACCTACGCTGCCTAAGGTTTAGCTCTTTTTGGGTAAGGAGGTACTTCAAACTCTTATGGTCTGAATAAATTATGCACTTCTCTCCGTATAAATAATGCCTCTATATTTTTAGTGCGAAAACCACCGCAGCTAGTTCCAAGTCATAGGTTGGGCAATTTACCTCGTGAGTCTTAAGTTGACGTGACGCATACATAACCACCTTTTCTTCCTGCATCAATACACAACCCAAGCCCATATGCGACGGGTCACTATAAATTGTAAACTCCTTCACAGGCTCTGGCTGAATCAACACCGGGGCTTCAGTTAAAACCTTCTTAAGCTTTCCAAAACTCTTTTGCTGCTTGTCTGTCCACTCAAACGGTACCGTCTTCCTCAACAACTTAGTTAAAGGTGCAGCAATTAATGAAAAGCCTCAAAAAATCGCCTATTGTACCCTGCCAAGCCTAGAAAACTTTGGATTTTCGATGCTGACTTAGGTGTTTTCCAGTCTAACACTACTTCAATTTTTCGGGGATCCACCTTAATCCCCTCAGCTGACACCACATGTCCTAGAAAAGTAACCTCCCTTAGCCAAAATTTGCACTTACTGAATTTGGCATACAGCTGCTTCTCCCTCAAAATCTGCAACACAATCCTTAAGTGTGCATCATGCTCATCCTCATTTCTTGAGTACACTAAGATGTCATCTATAAAAACCACCACGAACCGATCTAGGTAGGGTTGAAAGAACTGATTCATGAGATCCTTGAAAGTGGCAGGTGCGTTCATTAGCCTGAATGGCATCACCAAGAACTCGTAGTGCCCATAACGAGTTCTGAAAGCTGTCTTATAAACATCCGCCTCCTTAACCCGTAATTGGTGATACCTCAAACGCAGATCAATCTTCGAGAAAACAGAAGCTCCCCTAAACTGATCAAAAAGATCATCGATTCTCGGTAAAGGGTACTTGTTTTTAATAGTTAACTTGTTCAACTGTCGGTAGACGATGCACATTCGCAACATTTCATCTTTCTTCTTTACGAATAACACCAGTGCTCCCCACGGAGACACACTTGGTCGAATGAACCCTCGATCCAACAATTCTTAAATCTGTGCCTTAAGTTCTACCAACTCCTTCGGTGCCATCCGATAAGGGGCGATGGACACCAGAGCCGTACCAAGTAACAACTCAATTCCAAATTCTACTTCTCTGTTGGGCGGCAACCCTGGTAGCTCCTTGGGAAAAACATTAGGAAATTCCCTAATTGTTCTCAACTCCTTAACAATAGGGCTCTTAGCCTCTGTATCGCTAATATGAGCCAAATGGGCTTCGCATCCCTTTTGTACCAACTTCTCAGCCCTTAATGCCGAAATCACATTCGACAGATAATTTCGACGTTCACCAATCACCACCACCTCCTTATCCCCACCGTTCTTAACACCATTTGATTTGCAGCACAATTCAAGGTTGCTCGGTGTTTCACCAGCCAATCCATACCCAAGATTAAATCAAACTCGCTAAATGGCAGTTCTATCAAAACCGCTAAAAAAGGTAACCCCTTGGACTACTAAGAGTACCTCCCTAAAAAACTTATTCACTCCTACTGACTGACCTAACGGACTTATCACAGTAATCTCATTCGCAGTAATTTCAAACATATCACCCAAAGGTTCAGTTTTATTGCATACAACATATGAATGCGTCGATCTGATATCAATTAATATAGTGTAAGGTAACTCATGTATAAAGAACATACCCGTTATCACATTTGTGGCATCCCCATCTTCTCGGTGACGAGCAGCATAAACCAAAGCTGGCTGCCTCGCCTCAGCATGGCCTGCATTTTCTCCTGGTGCTTTACATCCACGTCCATTGCCGTTACCGCCCCTAGCCTGCCCACGGCCCCTTGGCGGCAGCTGACCACCTCTTGTTGGCTGAACACCACCTCGGCCCACTACTGGCACCTGACCTGGCATTCTATGGTAACTCTTGATCCTATGCTCCATAGATCCAAAAGCTAGACAAGCTCTCGTCCTCTTCCAACACTCGCCTACATGACCTTTCCCACAATCAGCAGAAGGTGGTACCTCTGGATTAACAGTAAGGGGCCCTACTCTAACTAGCCCGTTAACTCTGGCCCTAGCCCTAGGCCTTTGTCCAACACCAGAAGTCTTAGCCTCCCTTTTTATTCTTACCCCTTTTTTTTCCCGATTTAGGCACTCAGTGCGCTTCACCTCCTCTGCTATCTTTGCTTTCTCTACCAACTCCGAGAAAATTAGCTCCCTTTGTCGAGCGATCAATACTCTGAGGCTATCCCTAAGACCATCCTCAAACCTATCGCAACGCTGATAGTTCGTTTCCACCATAACTCTTGCATACCTACTAAGGCGTAGAAATTTCGCCTCATACTCCACCACAGATTTGTTTCCCTGGGTTAAGTTTAGGAACTCCTTCCTTCTAGTATCCACATAACTCGCACCCACATACTTCCATTCAAATGCAGTTTTGAAAAACTCCCAAGTGACCTGCTCAGGTTGGGTGCCCACTTTCACTGTCAGCAACCACTGGTAAGCTTCTTCCCTAAGCAAAGACATCGCCTTTCAAATTTTGTTCGTAAATAAATCCAAGTCCTCCATTATCCTTTCAGTGGCCTCCAACCAGTATTCAGCCACATTAGGAGCCACACCAGCCACGCCCTTAAAGATCTAAGCCGCATTTGATTGAAGTCGCTTCAAAATTGACCCCCGATTTCTCGTGCCATTATTGGGCCCTGAGACCCTTTCTAAAATCCTCAACGTTGCCTGCGACAATGGATCCTCCCCCGCGGCCCGACCATACGGTCCAGTCTCAGCAACGGGTGAGGCCCGAGCCTCTTCTACTCCAACATTGGGCATATGGCCCGATGCCAACGATTCAACACTAACACTTTCGCGGCCTCGGCCACGACCTTTTGCACCTCTTCTAGCACTCATCGTTGATTCACGTATTATCTGGATTAGAAATTTTATGAAGTTTTAGTTAGTTTTAATTAATTAAGCCGATGTTTTATGAAAGTATTAAAAGAAAGTTGTTTTCGTAAATCCTTTACAGTTTCAAAGTCATACGGGCTTCAGTTTCACTCCAACTAAAAGCCATAGTATAATCATCTAAAGTAGCCCACTAACTATCTATAGTATATCAAATTAAACAAGCTTGATAATAAAATAACTTACTTGGTTCGACGTTGGAGACTCGGTGTGCCGCACAACAAGATTTTTTTTAAAACATTGTGATCCAAATTATTTTTAAAAAAACAAACCCAAATAATAAGGCCCACTTCACAGCCCGATTTTTATAACTTGGCTCTGATACCACTAAATGTAACACCCCAAACCCGGCTCAGACGTTATGGCTAGATCCAGCGTGTCACATTGAAGTGTTTTATCGAAACACTTGTTTTTATTGAAAACCCTTCAGGAGAAAATTAAGTAACATTCAGTTCGTATTTAGTTTCCAAAGCGTAGTAATGACAATGAAATAATATCTAGCGAATAGACCTTATTACAATTCGAATTGAAATAACTTTAGATACTATAAATGATATGCTTTAAAAAAAACAAGTCCAAGTTGTCTTGCTAGTTGGCCACCTCGGAGTCCCTCCAACTGTCGAACTACCTACTAAGGATCACTTGAGAAAAATAAAAGAGGGGGTGAGTTTTCGAAAACTCAGTGTGTACAACCCTCAAGGAGTATTAAGCAATCATCAATCACCATAATATCATACATGCAATGCTGTACAACCCACCCCAATAATCCAATTGCTATACACCGACTTCGTCCCCCGGTACACATCATGTGGGGATATAAATATCGACCCACCCATCCGATACACATTAATGGTAGCCCGGTTGCGGTACTACCTTCATTGTAGCAAGCTGTTAATCAAATACTAGGCTTAATAGCCATCGGTGGATCCACGGTCGTCAAGCAACCATGCGATCCTCATATACTTCCTCCGTTCCATAATTCCCAACCCATATGCAACCTAAACAGAATATCAGATGAATGCAACATGTATACATGTATCATCCATAAATCTTATATTCAACACATAAGGGTATTTTAGTCATTTTCACCCTTAGAGGCATTTCGATAATTTCTTTTTATTATGGGTTGATTACTTACCTTGTCCCGTTAACAAGTCCTCATTGGCTAAAGTGAAAAAATACTATGCACCAGGTAGGATTCCAGAGAAGAGGAGGTGAGTCATTAAGACATCTTAAGTACCAAGCTTTCCCTAGATCCAATCCTAGACATGCAAATACCCATTGCCACACCTTAACCTTATGACTTGTCCACGGTCGTAATTAATTAATTATTTAAGTTTTATGCCTAATTTAGTAGTTACCAAAAACTAGATCCACAACCCCTTACTAAACACTGACATATCCACACTTATTCATTTGGCCCCTTTAGGCCCAATCTCATTCATATGGCCCATTAGCCCCAATCACATTTATATGGCCCATCAGGCCCAATCACATTCATATGGCCCATCAGGCCCCATCACATTCATAGTCATGCAATCATATGATTTTTCATTCTATAGCATCAAATTGCCAATTTTGCTAATTATGGGCCCTACAGCCCATCGACCCATTTAGCCCATTCTGGCCCGATTGGCCAAACACATCCCCAAGTCCATGGAATCACTTATGGAGCCTCTGATAACCTATCGTTTCCCACCTTACGAGTTTTCGCGCACTCGCAAGACTATTGTAGCTAAACTTTCGGCTTTTCAGCATTTCGAGATTTACCGGTCTACTGTGTGTGTGCAGAGTATGTACACACCTGGTACTAAGACGTGCCGCGATCTCCTTAGCCACGAACCTGCAAATGATGAAACTCAACGATAAATCACACACTTATCAAATACGATCACCAAAAATTGAAAATCTCACCTTTGCCTTACCTTGAACGACAAGCCTTAACAGCCCTTCCTTGATCACTAATCACCAGTATTTCTTAAATCTGCATCCATCTTAGTCATTAAAACCTAAACAACAAGTTACTCACAATCATTTTAAGTCACTCTTAAATCATCCATAACCATTCGGCCAACCTTAACTAATAAATGAAGAACATTTACTCAAAACCCCAAAATGCTTAAGAAGCAATTCGACAGAGATCTAAACTCCAAGATTCGATACTAATCCCCTACCAAACTGATTTAGAAAGAGTGAGGGAGAAAAAAACCAGTACTAGGAAAATCGATTGAAAGAGCTAAGCACTTACACAAGAATTGGCCGAAGTAGAGGGAGTAGTGGCGGCACAGAGGGTCTTCAGCCAATGGGGTACTCGACTTTTGAGATTTGTATGGTGAAAGGGGTTATTCGACATAAATATGAAGAAGAGAAGAAGAGAAGAAGAAATCCGCTATAACCAAAGGTGAATCAAAAGAGAATTTGAGTACAGAAAGAATGGAAAATCGGTAAGCAAGGAACAAGGAATTCGACTTTTGAGCACTTAGAGAGAAAAATGTTTCGGCAACACAAAAAATGAGGAATTCAGCTAAAGGAAGAGAAGCAATTTCGGTATTACCCTAGAATCCCCAAAATTGGCACATATATATACTATAGCCGAATTTACCTATCCCCAAATTCCCAATTCGGCTCCACCTCTCTACACCCCTCACCTCCTAACTTTTCTCCCTAATAACTTCTTAATCCCTTCCTTAAATTTCTCCTCTGATCACTCCCTTCAGAGTTCACATCCAACGCCACCGATGGCCATTCATTGAGCAAAAGTAAATCCTTCTTTTGAGCAAGGAAGGATTCGAACCCCAAACCTCCTTGGCATGCATGTGACGCCACCTCTAAGCCCCACATGTGACGCTACTTGCCACTCCAACACAAGGCTTCTTTGTCCAATTCCTCCTTCATTTATTTAAAAACCAAACTACTTGCCAACAAGGTTCTTTTAAATTATTAAACTATAATCTCTTTTACCCCAAAGTTTAAACTCAAAACTTAATCAAAGACTATTATCACATAAATAACACTTGATTAGGAATATTAAGCACACCTTTTATCAAAATCGAAAAAAAGTTCAGGATTTTTAGGTTGTTACAATTTTTGCTGAAATTTTCGGTGCATGAAGGAAATGAAAAAGATGACCATTTTTATTTTCTTTTATTTAATCCATCTTAAGTCATCAAAATACCAAACCCCACTTACCTTTACTTTTCATTTATTACACTCGATGTACATCCACTCACGCATATAGTGGTCTAATTACTCAATAAGGACCTCAAGTTTTAAGTTCTATAGCTATTTAATACATTTAGCTATTAGAACACAACTTTAACACTTTACGCGATTTAATCATTTTTCACAAATTAAGCATTTAAACGATAACATTTCATAACAAATTTTTACAAAATCATATTATCATGCTGTAGACCTCAAAATAATACTAAAATAAATTTTATGACATTAGATTTGTGGTCTCAAAACCACTGTTTTGACTAGGCCTAAAATTGGGCTGTTACAACTCTCCCCTCTTTAGGGATTTTCGCCCCCGAAAATCTTACCAGAAGGTGTTGCTTCTAACGCTTATGAATCGCTTTCACTAATTTCTCAGAATCACAAATCGACTTAACTTCATATATCTCTTTCCAATAACCTTTTAACTTTAGAACATAGTGTCAGATTTCTAAATTACTTTTTCAGGAACACACAACGTAGTTGATATGTCAATTAAGAAATTTGTAACTTTCTTTGTCAGATGATTAACCGTAATTCAATTTACATCTTCCTTTTTATAGATATAATAATCTCAACATGGAATTGATAGCAATGTTATCTCATATCACACTAGTATTATCATTGATTGTGCATTCACTAGCATATCTATTTTATATAACTGCACATTTTATTACTCTTGGATGAACAAATGTATTAGTACTGAGTCTCATACAAAAACTGCTGCATAAGTTCTAGATTCATCAATACACAAATTCTTTCTCAAAATAACAATAATAATAGGAATCATGTCTGACCTGAAATTCAACATCAGAAGTAAACTTGTTTTGAAGTCATTTAGATTACCATTCACTATCACATTTCTGAGCTTTTCAGTTTCACAAAGAAAACTTCGCTTTAGCTTTTAATATAGCTATAATTAGACCATCATCAAATAAAGTTAATAATGTATCCAACTCTCACAAAATAAACAAAATTTTCCATTCAAGCATTTATAACCATACTTTCTTTCCAAAAGGTAAATGGATAATTTCTCAAAATCCTTCAATATCTAAATCTGTTGACAATGTCTTAAACTTCAGATCTTTTTTTGTAACATTAGATACTTTATACCATTAGAACCAGGAAACATATAACATTTTCCGTTGAACACACTATATCATCGAATTCACAATACTAACATAAAAGTGGTCGTCTCTAATCACTAGTCGAACAGTTCTTTTTTACGTAACTTTAACCCTCTAAAAGTATAAACTACCTTTTTACACTCTTGTATTAAGGCACATTCCAATTCATTCAATAGCGCATCATTGATAATCATTAATTCCTTACTCAATTCAAATTGAACTCAGAACTAGAACCTTCAGTTAATAATACCTTCTACTGTTTCCAACTTTGTTAACATGCATAGATCATTTAATCTTTCATAAATGTGATGACTTATCATTCAGAATAGTTTCAGTTCGTAATAACATCATCCGGTTAGAATAAATCTAATAGGCATATCTCAGTATCATACTCTCTAGATCATCAATTCTTCATTTAGACTATACATCGATATACTCGTGAATACACAAAATCTATTTTCTTATCTGAGGATATACTTGGACACATATAACTCACATCACATTTCAACTGACAAGCTTGTTTTGCCAAAAAAACTGAGTCGATCTCAACTATCAAGTAATAACCTATTAAAACACTCCTTTTTTCATGCTATTAAAACAATTCAAACACACAATCTTTCAATATTCTCTTATCATGCTATCAAAGACCTTTGCAATCGTATTACTTCGTGGAAATAAATATCCTGCTTGAATTCATCGACTTTATTCAAACTTACCTGAGGAAAGAAAACTACCATACAATTTAAGCCTGTGCTCTCACCATTTATACCCTTGCCAAAGTCAATTTCTTCCACAAAAATTAGAGAAATCCTGATACCAGAATTACCACATTCCAGCTTTGGAATTCTATCGTAACAGAGATAATACCTTTCAAAATATTTATATATACAACAAAACAACTTCCAGTCGAAACAGACGAATAATCTCACATAAATTTTATCACCAACTTTATTCCAACATCTTAGGGTAGAATCCCGAGAGATAAGGCAGTGCCAATCATAAATCAAACAGACTATCAGTAATTTCGTCTAACGTTGAAGTTAGCTAACATTCTTACTTCATAAGAGTTTCATTAGAAAACAAACATTCGCATGAACCCTTGAGGATAAATGAATATATATATATACAGAATACTCAGAAGAGATCATCGTAATCTATTCAACCATAGCTGTTACACATAGACATCTTTACAACTCAAACATCATTTTTCTATCTAATTCTATTATTATAAACCCCGTATTATTCCACTCACCAGCGTAAATTGATTTGGAAGAACTTTCATTAAACACATCTTTAGACTCCATATCTATCTGAGTCGTTTAGCCAAGACTAACTTCTTCTTTAACCATGACATTGCGTACTCTAAATGATCTTTAGAACAATCTGATATCTTTTTCAAACTGTATTCACTTATCAAATTATTTTCAATCCTGTCTACATTACTAATTATTCTACCACTTTACTCTTTAGTTTCACACTTATGGACTTATTCAACATGATTCTCGTGAATCTTCGTCATAAAAGTAACACCAGTAAGGGGGTGAGGTCATAAAGCCTCTACTTAACTCTCATAAATAGACACATATAACTTTGCACTCATCATCAACGTAATATCATCATAATCACATAGTTCACTCCAAGCAAATTAACACACTTATTGATTTTAAAAATGTTTTCTTCCATTCATCATTTCAAGCAATGAATTTACTCACTCGAGCTCAATATTAATATCTAATTATATCCCAACGCTTAGCTTCAGTTTTGCTTACCAACATTTGTCAAATTAGAGAATGCCTTACAGGTTTAAGTATGTTGTTTACTTAATGCCATAATCCAACTATGGTCTTACTCATATCACAATGCCATAGCCTAGCTATGGTCTTACATGTCGTCACGATGCCATATCCTAGCTATGGTCTTACACGAAGTCTCATGTCGATGTCATGTCCAAGACATGGTTTCACACGAAATCACATGCCGATGCCATATCCCAGATATGGTCTTATACGGGATCATATATCGATGCCAATGCCATGTCCTAGACATGGTCTTACATGGGATCACATATCGATGCCAATGCCATATCCCAGATATGGTCTTACATGGGATCACATATATTCACATGCCCCAACCATGGTCTTATTCCTCAATTCATCCTTGAACGATCGTACTCATCTCATGCATTCTACTTAATTTGATCTTCCAATTCAATCTTCATACCATTATAATATTCAGGGTTCCACAACAAAGTCATAAAGCAAAACATTATATATTCTCTAATTTAACAATTAAACATGAAATTTGTCTATATGGACTTACTGATTATGCATTATTCAAACAAGTGTACATGCACACACATTCCGTCCATTGGATAAGTCTACTTATCATATTCACTTAATCAAATAGGTTGGGTACATAACATCATATAAATACCAACATACATGTATGAACTTATCACAACATAAACTTTCGTTTCATTACACTTTTCCACATTTCTCAACTTATGGTTATCTCTTTTCCTACATGAACACATGCATATCATGAATTTCTATTCATACCTTTCCGAATTTCAACACATTGCAACTACATTTTGATCATCTTAATATCATTTTTAGAATTATCTAAAATAGCTCCGTTGGAAGTCATCTTTGTCTTAACAAAATAATTTCGTTAGAGCCGGGAGATGTTACACTATCACGGGTAGTAATATGACATGTATAGCTAGACTCACATATGCTAGGCTAGTCCGAGAATCGACTAAACCATAGCTCTGAAACCACTAAATGTAACACCCTTTACCTATATTCGATGTCGAAATAGGGCACGAGGTGTTACCGGACATAAACACAAACAATTTTACAAAACTGAAACATGAATTTCCGTCCAAATTTAAAACTTTTCATTCACATGTATATCATCCCTTATGTGGGCCCACGAGGCCCAAAACATGCATCGAGGGTGGTTCAGGACTAAACTGAAAACTTTCGGAACTCTTACTACACTTAGAAAATTTTCATGTGTTGGGGAGTCATACGCCCGTGTGAGTAGGCTGCGTGGTCACACACGCTCGTGTGGCTTGGGACATGCCCGTGTCCTCAGCCCGTGTAACTTTCTGTTTATGACATCATTACTAAAGTAGGGTTACACGGCCAAGTTACATGCCCTTGTGCTTAGGCCGTTTGGCGAATTAAATTCTAAAAATCATGTGCAAACTTCACACAGCCAAGGCACACACCCATATCTTGAGGTCGTGTCCTCCACACGGTTGAGACACACGGGTGTGTCTCTGCCCGTGTGTTTACTACTGGGCATTCTATTTTGCATTAATTAGGGAGCAGGGGACACACGGCCGAACCATACACCTATGGGGCAAACCGTGTGTCATACACGGCCTAGACACATGCCTGTGTGTCTACTCGTGTGGACAATTATTGAGGCAATTTTTCAAGCCAATTGTCACCCTTAATTGCACATACACAAACATGACTTCAATGGCACTTAGCAGGGCATAATTGAGCACTTAAACGTGCACAAACAAGACATTATCATGATCATTTCATCTTTACTTACACATGCAAAAGACTTCATACTTTATCAAACCAAATTTATAATTTTGCATGCACTAAGAGTGGTAGATTACTCCTATTTAACATAATCAAGTCTTAATTATCATCATGCATTTCATTTACAATTCCATCACATACACACAACAATCAACTACATTACAATTGCATAGACACATGTATGCATAAACAATTAGGTTTACAACCCAATAATCAATATGAGCCACATCTTATGGACTTATACAAATTAGACCACAAGCCATTCTAGGCCAATTCATTTGGTCACATTTACAATGACCTAATTACTCAAAAGACAAAGTCCTTATACATGCCATAGACTCAAACTACTTGAATTCATCAATACCCGTAGTGATAGCTTGATAGCGTGATGGTCTCTCCGGTGATCTCCAACCCGAACTAGCTAAATTAACCTATAAGAGATGGGAAAGTAAGGGAAGTAAGCTTTAGAACTTAGTAAGTTCATATGCAAATAATAAAAAATTATTAACATCCATTTAATTTACCTATCCATAAGAACATTATTAATTCAAATTGTATTAATTCTCATGATTACCACTTACTCGTTCATAATGCTTACTCTTTTATCTCTTAAATACCATTTACATGCCTTAGCATTAGCTTAACCACCATAGTCTCTCCAATATAACTTATCACATTATTTAACAAGTTATTCCTATCCTCCTAATCACATACACATCATTTATGAGTTATCATAATTTCAACATATAGTTTAACCACCTTTCACTTGTCTAAGCTCGTATCTTACTATGTTCTCATAATGAATTTATTCAAAAATTATGCCCGTTTTTCTTTTCCTTATATCCAATGAAACACAGTTTAAATAAATGAATCGTAAAATATCACAAATCAATTAGGCTCCTAAGCCTATAACATGATCATTATCAAATCTTAACATGCACCCCTTTATCATAAATGTAGATCATTTGTCACAAGGTTATCATTATTTCACAAGTAATTTGTTCATGTACATTCTCACCAAGAATTCATCATATACCAAATCCACATGACATGAGTTCTGTGTACATACCTGTACCACTCGTAATATAGTTACATACTTTCTCGTTCTTAACATACCCGTTGAAATACAATTCAAGCATATAAACATATTAGATCACATCTCAATTCGGCCCAATAGCCTAACACATAATCATGATTTATATTTATCATATATCCAACATCACAAGTATGTGCACTATCAATCACAATGGGTAATAAACAATTATTTCCACAATAATCATGAATTTACAATTATAGGCTTATGTACATGCCTGTTTACTCGTAGTAATTTCATTCTCATATTCATCTTTAATTTACCCGTTGAACACATTGGAATACTAAAGATGCTTGGGGATCTCATACTCTTAGTACTATGTTAATGCCATATCCCAGATATGGTCTTACTTGAAATATCATATCGACGCCATGTCTCTGACATGGTCTTATATGAAATCATATACCAGTGCCATATCCCAGACATGGTCTTATATGGAATCTCGGTAGTCCTTATACCATGACATTTGTATTCTACCTTTAAGGTTAAATCAGGATTTCTCATTTCTCGAAACTTCGTCAAAATCCAAATTAATCAATTTCATAGAAACAAATGTATACAATTCATGCAATATCGAAATAGTAAATACATAACATAAGGTTGCATTATTTACGCATGAACTTACCTCGATACTGAAATGGTAAAAAGGGACCTAACTGTCAATTTCACGTTTTCCCCCGTTCTAGGCCTGAATATTGTTTTCTTTGATCTATAATATCACATTTAGCCTATTTATTAGTCATATTATTCAATATGATCCAAAATCATATTATGGCAAAATTACGTTTTTATCAAAAGTCCCTTAACAAAAGTTGTTCAACACACAACAAGGTTTCATTTTCTTCTATTAAACTTCAAAAATAACAAATATTCTCTCATGGAAAAACTCTATATTTCCAACCATATTGCAAATTAGTCCCCTGCTTAGCTAGTTTAAGCTTCAAGGGTTCCAAAAACATAAAAATCAACAAAAACTAACACCAAAATGACTTACATGTAGAGGGTTTCTCTTTGTCAAAATTCAAGCTCCCAAATGGCTATTGTTGCTGAAATTTTTGGTGCATGAAGGAAATGAAAAAGATGACCATTTTTATTTTATTTTATTTAATCTATGTTAAGTCATCAAAATACCAAACCCCACTTACTTTGAATTTTCATTTATTACACTCCATGTACATCCACTCACACATATAGTGGTCTAATTACTCAAGAAGGACCTCAAATTTTAAGTTCTATAGCTATTTAACACATTTAGCTAATAGAACACAACTTTAGCACTTTATGCAATTTAGTCTTTTTTCACAAATTGAGCATTCAAACGATAAAATTTCTTAACAAAATTTTTACACAATCATATTATCATGCTGTAGACCTCAAAATAATACTAAAATAAATTTTATGACCTTAGATTTGTGGTCCTAAAACCACTGTTCTGGCTAGGCCTAAAATCGGGTTGTTATAGTTGACCTGACGTGGTTGCACAACTCGACAAAATAACCATCATTTTACTTAATTTTTAAACCTAAAAACACTATTTTAAGCATAAAAATACCCTTTTAATTTAACTTAACTTCATTCTAACACTTAAACTCCTTCAAAACCTCCTCAAAACCCTTAAATTCCCAAAATCCTTTTTTCTCCTCAAACCCTAAGTCCTCAATTCCTCATTCCCACTTCAAAAGGCTACATTGAAAGGAGTTCTTATTAACAAAACAAAGAGGAAGTGCAAACAAAATCGAGGTTGAAGTATTCTCAATGTAGCACCCTATACCTAGCTTGGTCGCCAAGCCTGAATATGGGATGGCACACCACCATCTCATGTCATATACAACAAGTAAAGGTTCATTTTAATGAAGCGTCTTCTATTCTAGTATTCGTATAGGTTTAAGTCAATTATACTTGTTAGCTATTAATGTTACATGTAAATCATATAAAAAATAATCATAAAAATGAGCATCAACATGCATAAGGTCCATTTAGCAAAATTCACAAAATGTGCCCGTGGGTATCGATACTGACACTAGGGTATCGATATTTTATCTGTGTGGTATTGATACCACCTGGAAAAACAATACAAGAATTGCATTCTATTTCTCAACTAAATCCACAAGTCTAAAAAGTTATCGGTACCTAACATGAAATATCGATACTTTAACCTTGAGTATCAATACTCAAGCAAAGGTATCGATACCAAATCTCTATTCTAATTCCCTATACATTTTAAAACACAGAGGTATCAATTTTAAATCCCGAATATCGATACTTTTTCCCCTAGACATAAAAATGCAACATACATATACAATTAACTCATTCCGAAATAGATTTTAAGCGTCATGCATCACTTACTTCGATAAATAATCTTCCAATGACTAAATTTAACAATTCAAATCTGCAAAACATGTCCAAGCAAGATACATCAAGCCATCATTAAAGTTTATGAACATAAAAAACATATAAACTCCCAAACTTCCAAAATTGAAATAAACAAAGTCGGTAAATAATCCAAACATATCATGGCACTAAACAAGTCTACCACATTGCTTTATTTCCCAATATGAAAATAACTGGAAGAAAACCTACGAGAATAAATGAGCCTTCCTTGGATCACTCCCTAAGATAACCACACTGCCCACACCAAACAGTTACTAATTTGTAAATGTTGAAATGATTGGGTGAGCTTAAACAAGCTCAGTGAATGAGTGAAACAACCACAACACAAACATTCTGTCATGCATCCACAATAACCACATCCATACACGATACTAGAGTCTTATGTTTAGTAATGCGTAACATTTTAACATGCATCATTTAACAGTTCATTTACATAACATTTAGAAGAATAGTTTGCATAGCAGCCACATATTTATTAAGGCATTCATCATACAACACACATATATAGATATAATACAAGATAATTTGGCACTTGAGTTATGAAACTTATAGTGAGCTCTATCATCACTCATTGGATACACGGATCTCTGTAACACCAAGCATAGACTCATACAGTCAAACATGTCCCAGAAGTGAAGCGTATAACTAACACTCTTATTATTTCCCCTCACATATTATGTTGAATGGAGTTTAGCTCACATTCTCTTATCCTTCCAAACATGTCCTAAGGCTTCAACCCCTAAAATCACTATACATATAGGAGAGTACTCACAATCCAATGGCATGTCAACTATATCCAACGATTTCAAGATCACAAGGCCAAAATATTCGAAATCAAACACATAACACTTATCGATTATCCGTGCACTATCACTGCATGTTAGTATCTTTTTCAATACACTATCATTGTCATTTAACATATATATATCATGTATACATTTTCACTTTTCAGAACGGTTATCATATCAACATATCACATATATGAGCTTCTCATCACTAAGCACAACTTCATAATCATATCAGCACAAAAGCACAAGATAAATATAGATACAAGGAAACTTGCACTTAGAATTTAGAGTAGGGGTTTAGGCCACTACTAAATTCCAAATGACACATGAATCTTGTCTACGAGAAATGATTCCAAACACTTACCACTAGTGTTTTCACCTAGAAGCCGAAAGCTTAATCTAGCTCTTTCTTTAACTGGTTGAACGCCCTAATGAATCCAAGGCTTCACAAACAATAACTATACAATAAAAACAGTCAAATAATGACCAAGGATTCATTCAAACCAACCAAAGCACAAGCCAAAGTTGAGTTTCCTAGTAGCTCAAAACCATTAATATAACAAACTTAAAATGCTCATAACTCGGTCTACGCTTAACCTTTTCACCTAAAATGAATTCCATTAATCTTATTAATCATCTATGCCTAATTCTCAATCTTTAAATTACATTAAAATTTACAGTTCATGGTATCGACATTTTTTGACATCTTTTAGGAAATTTTCACAAAATTCATTAAAACATGAGAAATCATCAACGAAACTTCAATGTAAGTTTAAAAACCTCTTAATCACATTGAAACTAATAGAAAAACACTTTAAAACCACATTTTTACCCAAAATCTCAGAATCCACCATTAATGACTCCATTTTCAACTTTTGTTAAAAACTTGTGATTCAATGGCTAATACTTAAATTTTAAGGACTAGATATCATGAAAAACTCATAAGAATTTGAAATATTACCTTTGATGGAAGATTAGACAAGTTTTGACACAAATTTGGAAAACTCATGTTTGGAGAAGATAATGGAATCATTAGAGTTTTTGAGTGTTTTTCTTAGGGATTTATGAAGGTAATTGGCTTGGGAATGTTAGGAAATCAAAGTGCTATGGTTTGGGAAGAAAAAACCAATGGAAAGGGAAAGGGAAAGGGAAAGGGAATAGCAAGGGATGACAAAGTTTGTTTTTGCAGGAAAAACCTATCATGAAATCACGTTGGTAGGGGAAGAAATAGGCTAAATTTTAAAATCTAGGTTAATTGCCTCTTAAAAACTCACATTTTTTACTCTATTTCAATTCAGCCCTTTTCCTAAAATTATAGATTTTTAGAGCACTTTTTCAAAAATTGATTTAACATCTAAGATGCCATAGTCGAATATAATATCGATTTATGATGCTACAAAATTCTGAGCACTTTAGAGCTAAAATTCTTAAAATACCCCTAAAAATCCTAGGCCCTATTTTAAGGTGTTACATTCAAGCTTCTCTATTGTATTTCGTATCGAAAACAAATTTTTGTAGGGCAATGGATCTTTTGAGAGATGAAATGGTGTGTGCAAAGCCAAAAAGCTGGACTTTTCTTCCCTCACCTCGTAACGACATTATGCCACTAGGCAGAAATGCCAATGAGCGATAATAAGAAATTCATGAAACCTGCGAGGAGTATCATTGTAGATACATTGTATACACAGTACATTGAGCTTCAATGAAAACAAATTACTGAGTAGAATCAGAGGAGGAAGAAAAAAATGGACATACCAATAACATTTAAATAGAAAGATTCATCGAAGGTTAAAAAGAGAGCTAGTGGAACCATTCAAGCAAAAATCGATGGGATGATTAGATGGATGTAGGAAACAGACCCGATACTTCAAGAATTCACAACAATAAATGGGTTACGTGCTCCAAATTACCTTCCAAATATGTTCAGGCTAACTCAGACTCATCAGAATGAGGGGGCAAATCTTGAGGAGGAAGGTGCTGCTCAAGAGTACCCTGAAATGGAAGATGAGCATGAAGTGGCATTTCAGCCACAATTTTCTACACCAAAAGGGTCTTTAGTACGAAGCCCAACTCACCATGCGACTTCAATGGGTGGGAGCTCCCACAAAACATATGTTAGAGGAAAGGGAAAAGCCCCTATGGTAAGAGGCATTCTCATCCCTCGATAATTTGGAGGAGGATTGAACAGTTTTTGTTTTTCTGTTTTAGAAGACTTGTATTAATTATTGGATTATTTTAATTTGGACTTCGTAGGAGTAGGATTAATAAGTATATTTTCTCTCAGTTTTGTTGCATTGTGTTTATTTTTTTGATGTAGGAACTTGACACGAAGGAGACATAAACAAATTCGAACTTTCAACAATCAAAGGAGGAAGTACCCACCAATAGGAGTTAAAGCGATCACGATCAATCGGGTAACTTCTTGTCTTATCTTTTAATGGGCTACACATTGAGGACAATGTGTCGACTAAAGTGTGGGTAACATAGAAAATTTCCTTATTTTTACATTTTCTTTGATTTTTCATGTCTTTTGGTGTGCTTGAGTTTTTATAAATACAAGTGATTGGTTAGGAGCATGTACATAGGTTGCTTGTGTTTATAAATAAGTTTGATATGATGATAAGTGATTCTAAATTTTTTATTATTTTATTACTAAAGTTCTATATGTTATACTATAAATAGGTATTAAGCTATCATTTGTACTAAGTGATATAGACAATAAAAGGAAACGAGATTGCTAGTATGAATGATAAATGGTTGAATCTGTGTTTGTTTGGTTGATTAAATTTATGCATGATGAGATATTTAAGGATGAATTAAGGCATTGTTTGGAACACATCCAAGAGCCAAAAAGCTATATTATTTATACTTCACCTTTACTACCAGTTTTGAGCCTTTTGACACTTCTTGATGAAGCGTAATACAAACCCCGAGTCTAAAAATGTAAATTTGTATATGCCATTTTTCTTTGGTACTGTACCACACAATTATAGATGTCTGGCCATATGTATTGAGGGTTAAGTAGATACATCACGATAGAGTTTGTAAAACTAGAGTGAATCAGGAAAGATTGGTGTGATATAAGAACTAGAAGTTAGCCTAAATGTGCGAATCAAAAGAAAAATCCAAAGAGAGAGTTGTTACTAGTAGAAAAAGTGTTAAACTAAGTGAAAAAGTGTTCAGTTGTTTAACGTCATAGCAATAATGTGCAAACGTACTATGTCGATGCAACAATTTAGTCATTATCTCAATTAAATCCCTAAATGACAATTTTGTCAAAAATCACTTTACAAATGTTGTTTATCTAACCACAAGCATGCATTTTCTATCATCTAACATCAAAATACACATACATTCATCAATGGAAAAACCCTAAACCTTTAACAATTTTGCAAATTATTCCCTGGGCTAGCTAGATTAAGCTACAACGATCTCAAAAACATAGATATCATTAAAAACAGGACAAAAATGAACTTACATACAAGGATGAACCCTAGCCGAAATTTCAAGCTTCAAAAATGGTGTCTCCTTAGTTGATTTTTAGTGGTAGATAGAGACAACAAAGATGATGACCTTATTTTTAATGATTTTACTTAGTTTACTTTATTAAATTACACTTTTAACCTTTAATTAAAACATTATAATTCACTTAAATGATGTCCATCTTTGTCCACTAACATTAACAATGGTCTAATTACAACATAAGGACCTCTTCTTTAAAGTTCCATAGCTATTAGACCCTTTTAACTAATAAATCACAAGTTTTACATTTTACGTGATTTAGTCCTTTTTATCAAATTAAGCACTTAAACGATAAAATTTCTTAACAAAATTTTCACACAATCATATTATCATGTTGTAAACATTAGAATAATAATAAAATAATTATTTCGACCTTAGATTTGTGGTCCCAAAATCATTGTTCTGATTTAACTAAAAATGGGTTGTTACAGAACTAATCCTTCTATGAAGGATTAGCAAATGGAGGTATGATCTACTAACTGTTTTGTAGGGTTACTCAATGGATCAATTGTTTGGGAAATGAACAACTTAAAATTCTTGGCCTGACAAACCTAGAAAGTCATCAAGGTGGGAATTAACCCAAAATGTGTATGGCCAATCCTTTAACACCTTTACCCCAAGCCGGTCTGGACTGTGAGGTCAGAAGATAAGTAGTCCTTGCTGACTCATTATTTGAGTGAAAGATTGGGAGATCCTGTTGGAATAACAATTAGTTGGTTGACGAGGAACCTAACATGACAGTTAATGGGGATTACTGAAGCGAGCTAATCACACATAATCAAATTTGATTTATTCTATATTTTGATCTCTTGAATTTTTATTTGCTTATGTTATTTTATTTTATTATCATAAAAACCTTAAAAGTGTCCTTTTATTCTATTATCGTACTATAACTAAATCAAAGTACTAATTGGATCTTTTGGTGTTTAGGTTAAAATTGACCTAGTATAGCCTCCCTTGGGTACAATCATCGGAGTACTCACCAACTCCGTTGTAATATATTACAACTGGACCCGTAAACTTGCGGATACCACCTCATTAGTATATTTTTCACTACAGTATTCACACTCTGGACACTAGTACGTCCGAAGGCAGTCATCATACTATTTAATTTTTCTTGCATAAAAATCTTAACTTTTATATTTTCTCAAGCTTTACTTTCATGGCTACCTTGTTTTCCATGTTTATGTTTATTTTCTTTACTATGAGCATGTGTAGCTAAACCTTTAAGGAGGTTGGTTGATGGAGACACGGGTAAACTAACATTCTTAGGGCAAAGAACTAAATTGAAAAAAATTGGACTAATTTGAATGGAACTAAGAAATTAGGTAGTGGCACCTCTAAGGGAATATTAAGATAAACTAAGATCGGAAGGTAATCTTGTTGCAAACCTATTCATTAGTTTCAGATTAATGGTGATATTAGAAGATAAACCGAACCTAATTCATCTAAGTTAGTAAAATTAAGATTGGAAGATAAAATGGATCCACTTGGTAATTTACATGATTTATGTCTTTAGTCCAAGTTTTGGTGAACCATTTCGAAGTCAACTGTAACACCCCTATTCAGTCTCTATCACCGGATTAGGGTTACGGAGCATTACTATACAATCATAAACATTTAACATCATAATATTTAAATAAATTAAATATATTATAATCTATTCAATCACATGCATTATGTCCCTAAATCGAGCCTTTGAGAGCCTAAAAATAGCTTTGAGGCAATTCGAGACTAATTTGAAACAAAACAAGAAGTTTAAGAAAGAGTTGCAAAAAAATTGGAAATAAGGGTCACATGGCCGTGTGTCTAGGCTATGTAAGATCACCTCAGAACATGTACCTTTCAAACTAGGGACATAGGGCCATTTCTCAGCCCGTGTCCTCACCTGTGTAACTCACTGAGTAGGGTCACACGACTATGTCACACGCTCGTGTGCTAGGTCATGTAACTTCTTGAGTTACCACACATGCCCGTGTGCCAGGCTGTGCGCTAGGCTAACTCACTAACTTGAAACACTCAGAAATTCTCAGATGACACCCGGTCGTGTCGCTAGACCTTATATGTCACACTGTTACGTGATAGCCCGTGTCCCTGGCCGTGTGAATCCAAAATTTACCTAAAATCAAGCCATTTCATAACCTAATCATTCACAAACATTCAAACCAATTGTACACACTTTCAAGGGACCTAAACATCATCCAAGTACACATAAATTTGGCATTTCAAATACCCTAATTCAACTAACCAATATGTCATTCAAAGGCTCCAGAATTATATCAAAACAACAACTATCAAAACATGACAATGTTGCCTCGTTTCATTCATGATAACCTATTTCAACTAGGTACCCAACATACCATATATAACCATTTTCAAACCATTCAAAACATACCATAAAGAGCCTTATAAACATGCATAATAAGTTAACCAAAATGACATAATTTGATAAAGATCAAATTGTACCAAACTAACATAACTTTCAAAACTTATACATGCCAAAACACCATTAAAAAAATCATCAAAATACCATTACAAAACACCCTATACATACCATTATAAAACATTGGCCATAATATTCAAAAACTACTGAATTGACTGCTAGATAGTGTGATAGGTCTCTAACAAGCTTCCAACCGTTCAAGCTTCTGATAATCTAAAAAACAAAAGAAAGAAACTACATAAGCAATGAGTACTTAGTAAGCTCGTGTAAATTTAAATACAACTTACCATTTCATTTTCATAATGCATACAAAATAAGTATAATATCAACCAAAACAACATCATCAAATTTACAACTTAGTACACTTGTACGGGATTCAAATGCATTCATCCATAAAATAAGTAGATTTGCACATGTAATCACATCATTTAGTTCATAAATCCTTTTCATCAGTTCATGATTCATTCCATTATAATACTTACCATTTTGTTTCCTTTTCGTACCTATTGAACCATCTAGAATTACATTAGATACTTGGGAAAGGTCACACATAGTGTGCCTTTCCATATAACCGTAACCTTTCTTTTACATTAATGCTCACACGAGCTGTGAAATGGGCCTACTCACATGTGCTGTGGATTGGAATGTAAGCTACACGATGCTACTCACACGAGCTATGGATTTGCAACAAATGCAAGACCTTAGCCATCGATAGGACATTCATGAGCAGCACCCGAAACATGAAATCCTTAATGACATGTCATTTGTATCCTAAGAATTCCTAAGGGTCAACTGGGACTTATTATCTATCAATTCATCATAGAATGGATACATTTATAGATATTGATTCATTTGTATTACCACAACATAGCATATGTTTAATTTAGCTAACATTAAAAATGAACATAATTCATACGAACTTACCTCGATAATAAAGGGTGTAGTAGTTTAGTTGAACTAACCCAAAGCTTTAGCTTTTCCTCGGTTTAGATTAGATTGTATTTTATCTTGATCTAAATAAATAATTCCATTCAATTAAGTACTTATATAATTCAATTTAATCCATAATTCATATTTATGAAAAGTTAAAAAATTGCCCCTTAACATTTTAACTTTTCACAATTTAGTCCTTAAGCTCATAACTTAAAATCTAACAATTTTAACCTAAATCCAACTTAACCCATGATGCAAGGGACCTTAAAGCAACTCATAATTAGCAACAATTCACAGCAAAACCCTTGGATTTATACCTTTAACAATTTAATCCCTATTACTAAAATTCATTAAAAATTATTTAACAAAACTTGTTTATTTTTCAACAAGAACTCATAATCTATCAACTAACATCAAAACCTATTTAGAAACATTCATGGCAAGTCCCTCAACCTTTAAAAATTTTACAAATTAACCCCCGAGCTAGCTAGATTAAGCTAAAATGGACTTAAAACCATAGAAATCATTAAAAACGGGGGCACAAAATCATACCATGCAAGGTGAATTGCTTGGATGAACCTTTCTCTTTGCAAATCGCTAATTTTAGGGTTTCAGAGTGACAAAAAGATGAAGATGAAAACTTTGGTTCATCTTTTCTTACTTAATTTTCTTTTTAATTACTCAATTGCCATTTTAACATCTAAAAACTAACAAAATTTCATTTAAATGATGTCCATGAGTATCCACTAACCCATTAAATGGTCTATTTACCATTCAAGTCTATTTACTTTCATTTCCATAGCCATTTAGCCCTTCTAACTAATAGAACCTAACGTTTACACCTTTTACGATTTAGTCCTTTTTACTTTTTTTTTTAAGCTAATATACAGATTGGGCTTTATTATAAAATCAATAATACAAGACAGTAACTCTAATAGAAAGAAAAATGAAAAAGAAGCCTAGGAATATAGTGTGGCCCGGGCATTCCAAAACAGGAGACCAAGACATAAACTAAGACCAAATCCTAATAGAAAAATTAAAGAAACAAAATCCCAAGGTAAAAATGTTTACCTAGAAAAATCAAACAAAAGAAAAAATCAGAATACTCTAAAATCCGCATTAAATGCCATTACTCTGCCCAATCTAAAAAAACGTTCTGAATTTGTCTTGTCTTATCATCTGCCACTGCTTATTGAAGACGCTTTCAGTTTCCGAGGAGAGCTTTTTCCACCGATCCTTTTGATTTCCAATTCAACTCTCGATTCTTTATTTTTTTTGCCTTTCATTTTCAGTCTGGTTCTCTTACACTATCCCTTTCTTTCTGTTTTTCTGCATGTTGGGGGACTCTTCCTATCAGGTAAATCTCTTTCTTACTCTTCAGTGTTTCGGTTGCATCAGAGTGTGGCTATTTGTTGTTCGTGGAGTGTATTCAAATCTGCATTTTCTAGATTTAAACAAGATCTATTGAATATCATGTATATTAGCGCCTATCAGTAATTTATCCTGACTGTTCGTCTTGCATTTTTTTATTATTGATAATGAATCACCTTCAACAATAATGTTTTTCCATTGCATGTCGATGCTAATTTGTGTTGCTCTTTGACACGCGAGTGCCTCCGCAGCAAAAGCTAATGCAACTTGTTGATGGATCTCCGAACATGCTAAGAGAACCTTGCTTTCACTATTCTTGACCACAATCCCCAGCACCTAATGGCAAGATCTCCCATCATATGCTGCATCAAAGTTGATCTTCACAAACTGATCGGGTGGGTGATACCATTTATTGATGACTGAAAAAACTTTGAGGCTTCTCTTTTCAATCTCATTTAATTCTGAAATATAGCTATTCACAAACCTCACTATTTCCTTTCCAGATCAGCTGATCTTCCTGTGCACTCTAGCGTTCCCATCTCCCCATATTTCCCATAAAATGCAACAAAAAATCCTACACTGAAATGAGGTGATCTGCTAAAAAACCTAGGTAAGCCACTGTAAAAACTCCAAATGAGGTTCAAGTAGAAAAGTCTGACATGCTAACTCTTTCTATACTGATACTGACGTAGGACATTCACGGAAGAGATGGTCCATAGTCTCTGTTCCATTTTCACACCGGGGGCATATCATAGTGTTTATTAACTTTCGATGTTGCATGTTGACCCGTATAAGAAGATAATTCCATGATATTTTCCAGACTGTAATTTTTATTTTTAAAGGTAGATTAAGTAGCCATAATTTTTTATAAAATCCCTTATAGTCGGTTTGTAAAACATAAGCTCTAGGATCTTCTTCAATGCTTTGTAATAGTTTATAGGCGCTACACATTGTGTACTCTCCCGAAGGCTTACCTCTCAAAGCCAAAAAATCCTCGTGAGGTTCAACTGCCAGTAGGATGCGCAGAATCCTATCAGCTACTTCCTTTGGAAAGGTAGAAACTATCAACACCTTTTTCCATATTCTGCTACTGGTATCAATTAACTCAGCAACTTTAAAATCATTCAAATTATTAACTAAAGATGATAATCTAAAATTTCTTGTATAGGAAATCCAAACATCATTAAGAACTGAAATGTTCGTACCCCTGCCTACCTCCCAGCATAGCCTCTCCTCTAAAATGCCCTTCGTTACCCATATGCTTTTCCATGTATACGAACAATTATTCCTCAAACGCCCATTTAAAAAACTTTCACTCGGAAAGTATTTTGCTTTTAAAACTTATGCAACTAAAGAATTTGGATTATTTAGGATTCTTCATCCTTGCTTAGCTAATAATGAGACATTAAATTGGGCCATGCTCCTAAATTCCATTCCCCCCTCTTCCTTAGGTCGACATAGATATTTCCACTAACACCAATGAATTCCATTTTTACCATGTGCTTTTTGCCACCAGAATTTAGGAAAAATGTTTTCTAATTCTCCACAAAGAGATTTTGGTAGAAGAAAACAAGACATAGCATAGGTTGGTATAACTTGAAGCACTGATTTTATGAATATTTCCTTACCTCTTTGTGATAATAGTTTGGTGCTCCATCCTTTTAATTCTGGAGTGAATCTTCTCTTTAAGATTTTGAAAAGACTCCTTTCATCTGCCAACTACATTAGGGAGACCTAGGTACTTTTCCATGTATGTTGATCTTTTTATCCCTAAGATTGTCGAGACTTCACCTTTCTTCTATTTGGATATGTTCGAACTGTAGAAGATAGTAGATTTATCAAAATTTACACATTGGCCTGAGCACATTTCATACTTATTTAGAATTCCTTTTAGTATCATCTCTCCCCTATCTGATACTTCCCTGGACAATATACAATCATCTGAAAAAACCTAGATGTGAAATCCCTGGACCTCTCCTACTAACCTTAGCACCTTTTACCAAGCCCTCCTTCGTTGCCAGTCACATTAGCGATGAAAGACCCTCACTGCATAATAGAAAAAGGAAAGGACTTAGAGGATCTCCTTGACGCAAGCCTCTAGTGGACTGAAAAATTCTCCCCTTTACCCCATTTATATTCACTACATAGGATGCTGTGGTAGCATTTCATGATTAGATCCACCTATTCCTTTGCAAAACCCATTCTTAGCATTACTTCCTTAAGAAAACCCCACTCAACTCTATCATAGGCTTTGCTCATATCAAGCTTGACTGCCATATATCCTTTTTTCCTATGTGCTTATTTTGAAAAGTATGGAAAATCTCATAAGCTAAAACCATATTATCTGAAATCAGCCTGCCTGGGATAAAGGCACTTTGGGCTGCATCAATACATTTCCCAATTACAGCTTGAAGTCGATTTGCAATAGTCTTTGCCACAATTTTATATAGGACCGAACACAAACTAATAGGTCTGTAGTTGGCTAGATTTGTAGGATTTGGGGTTTTTGGAATCAACACGATATCTGTTAGGTTGAGAGGGCCAAAAATCTAATCACTATTTAAAATTCCCAAACAAAACTTTGTAACATCCTTCCCTACTATATGCCAATATTTCTGAAAAAATGGTGCTGGAAAACCATCAAATCTTGGTGCTTTAGTAGGTCCCATTCCTTTCAAAGCCGAATGCACTTTGTAACACCCATAGCCGTATCTGTCACCGGATTAGGCTACGAGATATTACCGATCATATCACAGTTCATACTAATAATATGTTTAAATCATAATTCGGCATATATTAAAACAAATTATAAATTATATATTCAAACATAGAACATAATACAATTTAACATAATCATTAATGAAATAATAATCTAAAACACTTATTTGAATATATTCATGTATGAGTAAGTGTAATTAAGCATACTCAAGTAAGCTTTACTACAAATCATACTTACGGTTTAGTAAACAACTAACATACTAAAAATTTCAACATGTACACCGATCTTAAGTTCATTACATTATTATATCATAAACCTTTTCAGGCACAATTAATAAGTTTAATACATGCATCAGATAAAACTGATTAAATCTTATTACTTAACTTAACTAACAATCGCATATGCAACTTAACATGACCGAACATGCTATTAAGCTATATATATATATATGAATATACATAGCATGCCCTTACTCTAAATTCAAGGCCACGTTTAACATTGGAATTCATATCAAAACAATTGACTAAAATCATCATGAAACATTTTATTTTCTTAATATTTTGCATGGCCGAATCTTATTACTTAAAACCGCATTCACATCCAAAATTTCTACCACCCAATTGCTAAGACTAAACTTATTAAACATTATAACTAAGAAAATATCAAACCAAGTCTAAGCATAATAAGCAAATTTTGCATACACCTTGTCTTAATATATAACACATCCTAAACCAACCATTTAATACCATATGACCGAATCAAATAATAAGTATCACAAACATCATACAATTTGGATACACTCACGATATAAACTCAGGACAAGATTAAACATATATAACATAACCAATTCATCCATACCACCTCCGAATACAAGCACATAAGACAACTTATAATCAACCATAGCACACGGCATGATAATCAAAATAGACTTAAACCATAATTTAACCAACACCGAATTCAAGCATAGAAAATTAAGCCATTTTCATATGGCTCCCATTAAACACAGACCAAAATACAATATTCCAACCATAATCCAGCCTATACATGCCATAGGTTCGAAAGTTCACTTATTAAAATACTGAAGACAGTCGATAGTGTGATAGACTTGGCTGACGATCCCCGAGCTCGTAACTTGAATCCAAAATCTATAAAACAGAAACACACATTTACAGAGAGTAGGCTTTTATAGCTTAGTAAGTCATAAGCAAATATCAACTCAATAATATATTCAATTCCTTAAAATTCAAACTAAACTAATTTACTATTTCAATGTCATATTTAATTTCAACTTAATCAATCCATAACCACACATGTTTAACATAACTATCACTTTGGCAGAATACTTTTAAGGTTAACATTTTACAAATTTTCATTCAACTTTCAAAGCCAAATATCATTTTACATTCAAATATACTTCCACACATTTACACAAGCTCACAAGATCAAATATAACATCACTCATTCAGCCAAATACACAAGATCAAATATAACATCACATATGTACATACCTATGTGGCCGAATATACAAGATCAAATATAACATCACATATGTACATACCTATGTGGCCGAATATATACATGGTCATTTAGCTCAGTTTACATACTCAATTACCACATCAACATGAAGTCTTGTAGGCAAAGGCTTGAAATAAATCACCGGCATAAAACCTGCTAGGCATAAGCCTGAATCACACACCGCACAAGGCCTGCTAGACTCAAAGTCTGATTTTATTCACCGGCAATAAGCCTGCTAGGCATAAAGCCTGATTAAATTCACCAGCACAATGCTTGCTAAGCCCATAGCCCGAATATCATTATTATAAAGCTATCTCATAAACAATTCATATATCGAACATTTCAGATATTCCACTTTATTCAGACTGTCTTCCAAATGTTATAACTCAATCGAGTTAAACTTAAATACATTATCTCTATGATTTATCACATTCGACTAATTATACCATAAATTCATGAATTCCAAATTAGCATATTAAACTATGTTACATTCAAAATTAACAATGTTTAATTGCTTAAAGACTTACCTCGGATATCGACGAACAATGTAAATCGACTATTCGACTATTTTTGCTTTTCCTCGATCCAAGTTCGATATCTTTTGTTCTTGATCTATACAATTTCAAATTAATCTCATTCAAACACAATTTCATTTAATTTACTCCAACAACACATAAATGGGCAAATTACCATTTTACCCCTAATATTTCATACTTTTACAAATTAGTCTTAATTGTATAAAACACAAAATACACAAAATCTCACAACAACATAGTTGGCCCAAATCTTCCTTATACACATACTAGTCCATATTTTCATCTATTTCACATTTTAGTGCCTCAATTTATTATTTTTGCAATTTAGTCCTAATTACTCAAAATCATCAAAAACTCCAATACAAAACATATTAATCCAAAACATATCTTTCATAATTTATCATCAAACATCACAAAACACAAATATTCATCAATGGCATAACTCAAAATATTCACCAAAATCAAAAATTTGAGCATGGGTCAGATAGTATTCGAAGCAACGATCTCAAAAACGTAAAAATTATTGAAAACCGAACAAATTACATACATAATTTGAAGAACACAAGGGCCAAACTTTGAAAACTCTTTCTTTCTTTTTTTTTCTTTGTTATATTCGGTCAAATGGATGAACAAATGCATGGATGTTTTATTATAATACATATTATTTTACATTTTACTAATTTAACCTTTATAATATAATTAGAAAACCATATAACGGTTGTCTTTTACTGTCCATCACATTATATAATGGGAAAATTGCAACTTAAAGCCTCCATATTAAAAAAACAACCACTATTCAGCCCTTTCACAAATAACCATTAAATTTTCATTTTACGCGATTAAGTCTTATTATTAAATTAAGCATACAAATAATCAAATTTTCATACGAAACTCACACATGCAAATTCACATATAATAAACACGAGAAATTATATTTAAATATTTTTTTGACTCAGACTCGTGGTCCTGAAACCACAATTTCGATTAGGGTCTAAATCAGGTTGTTACACAC
Organism: Gossypium longicalyx; assembly: GCA_025698465.1. NCBI lineage: Eukaryota > Viridiplantae > Streptophyta > Magnoliopsida > Malvales > Malvaceae > Gossypium > Gossypium longicalyx. The sequence continues at coordinate 33,969,945 of CM047006.1, forward strand.
TTCTTCTTCGGTCTAAGTTGATAATAAAGCAATATTAATATCTGGCGAAATATTTTTTTCTATGCACGTTAAGAGATAAGATAGGTCCCCAATTCCATTTGATGTGAATAGCTTCTGAAAAAATATGGTAGCAGCTTCGTTGATCTCACTTATTCTAATAGTCTCCCCTCCTCCATCAAGCTCCAACCTAGAAATTGTGTTTATTCGTCTCCAAAAAGAGGCATACTTATGAAAAAAGGTTGAATTCTTGTCCCCTACTTTAAGCCAGTCTGCCCTTACTCTTTGCTTCCAATAGAGTTCATCTTTATCAATTTCCATATTAAGGTTAATCTTGGTGTCAATAATTTTTGCTATCATATCATCGTCCCTTTCTTCTACCATCAGCTTCTCAAGTTCCTTAGTAAGCTTTTTCTTTAATCTCTCTCGCCCTTTTTTAATTGATCTTGCCTATGCCGTTAAATCAGATTGTAATCTCTCAAGTTTCTCCACTATTGTTTCTGTTGTTGATCCCCATGATACTTTAATTTTTTCCTCTAAGGTTTCCTCCATGATCCATCATGCCTCAAATTTAAATCATAGGTTTCCCACATAAATGTTTCCACTATTTGTATTTAGAAGAAGTGGATAGTGATCAGACATAGAATGAGGTTAATTTTGAATGTTACCTGTTGGAAAAAGAAGCAGCCATTTGTCATTTGCAACCCCCTATCAAGTCTTTATCTGATATTTGTTTCTGGAAAATTTCCTCTTTCCCATGTAAAGCAAACCCTCGAATATCCCACATCTTCTAACTGACACTCTTCTAGAGTCTCTCGGAAGGCCTCCATTCTCCTCTCCTCCCTTGGTACTCCTCCACTTTCTTCAAAAGAATACATAATTTCGTTAAAATCACTACTCACCAACCATGGTTGTGTTTGATCTTGCCCTAATTTCCTTAGCAGATTCCAAGAAACATTTTTGTTATTAACATAAGGTGAACCATAGAAACTCGTGAATCTCCATCTTTTTTGTCATTTTTCTCTTTAACCATAACGTCAATGTGGTTCTTAGAGAAGCTTCTTAAATTAACTATGACATCATCTTTCCATGCTAAATATAGTCCACCTCGCGAGCCTTCTACTTCAACATCAATCCCTTTCAGAAATCCTCATATCATTTTTGACCTTTTTCATACGCTGCTTATCAATTTTTGTCTCCATTAAGAAGACTAAATTGGGATTGTGATGCTGTAAAAGGTACCGCAACCTTCTTATTGCCCGTGGACTCCCTAATCCACGGACATTCCAGCTTATGCTTTTCATTGCGTCCGGTCGGCTTGCCTACTGGCAACCGCCGATCCCATAAATTTTGAAACATCATTCTGATCCATAATTTCAATCATTGCTTCTGGTAAAACTTCTTCACGACCCTCTTTTCCTTCTTTTTTCAATCATTTTTTTCCATCGTCATATACAAACTCCATACAGAAACTTTCAACTCCTTCAGGGGTTTTTCTCTTCTTTGTACTACTATTACCTTTTCCTTGATTCATTATGGCCACTTGTACAATTCTTTTCCAGCTTTTCTTCTTAGAAAAATTTGAAATATTAACCTGCTTATCCTTACTTTCATCCAATTTTTCATCTTTCTTTATTAGAGATGTTTCCTCCTGCTTCACGATCACCTCTTCTACTTCAGTCTATTTTAGAATCCTTTGTGACCTCCAAGACTTGTTGTTTCCCTCCATAGGTGTTTTAATACTAGTTGGCAGCAACTCTGTACCAACTGTATAAGAGCATTAAGCCCCCACCTTTTTTGAAAAAACATTAAATTTCATACTCTCCTTCCCAATTAAATTAGATTCTGCTTTTAAAGCAAACATGTAAGGTGGATCTTCTCTGAATTTTTCTTTTTCTGTAGGATTTAGCTCAAAGCAGTCTTTAAGATTGTGCCCCATTCTTCCACAACCAAAGAAAAACATCAGTAGTTTCTCATAATTAAAGGAAATCCACGATTTATTAATATTATCACTTGAGACAAAAATACCTCATCGAAGGGGTTTCTGCACATCCAAATTAATCCTCAAACGGCATGTATCCCCATTGATTTCAGATCTGATTATCCCACCAAACGTGACACCAATGGCATGTAAAAGATCCTTCTTATCAAACCTTGGTAAGCACGATCCTATTTTTATCCAAAACGGTGATGAAGTAAGTCGAATCTATGCCATTTCCATCGGTTGAATTAACCTGTCAAACAATATAATACTTTTATGGAAAAGCCATGGTCTCCCTTCTATAATTGTCTCCAGATCCTCTTCTAATTCAAACTTTATCAAAAATAAATTCTGCCCTACCAACAGAATTTCAAATTTTTTCCTTGTCTTTCATATACTTCTTATCTGCGCTTTAAAACTTTCTAGATTATAAAGCTTCTCTGTCCGGATTGTACAAATCAAAGTTGGTTTTGCACTTGGCACCACCATCGAACCTTTAACTGATAATTGAATGAGTTCTTCTGCTAAAAGGGAAATCTCATCCCTCCCCTCTCTATCGTCACCACCACTTTCCTCCATTCAAGCTACAACAACTACTGCTCTCTCTAAGACTCTTAGCAAAACACTCTTGGCGACTTAGTCATTTTTACTTAATTAACTATGTAAACTTAAAAATTTCTTAACGAAATTTTAATATGACCTTAATGGAATCCCATAGACACCAAATAAATAATAAAATAATAACTTACTCGTCGAAATTGTGGTCCAAAAACCACTGTTTCTGACATCACTGAAAACAGACTGTTACAACTCTCTCCCTAAAGGAATTTTCATCCTTGAAAATCTTATCAGAAAATAAGTTGGAGTATTGCACTTTCATAGCTTCTTTCGGTTCCCAGGTAGATTTTTCAAATTCGTGACATTTCTTAAGAACTTTAACTAAACCTATACGTTTATTTCATAACTCTTTAACTTTCCAAACTAAAATTATGATCGGTTCTTCATTGTACGACATATCTGGCTGAATCTCAACATCTATAGGTGAAATCACATGTGAAGGATTTGATCGATACCGTCGTAACATCGATACATGAAACACATTATGTATTTTCTCTAATTCTGATGGTAAAGCTAGACGCTAAGTCACTGGTCCTATTCTCTCGATGATCTCATATGGCCCTATGAATCGCAAACTAAGCTTCTCTTTTCGGCCATAACGGAGAAATTTTCTCCAAAGTGATACTTTTAGGAATACTTTGTCACTGACTTGAAATTCTATACCTTTTCTCTTCAAATCCACGTAAAATTTTTGACGATTAGAAATAGTTTTTAAACTGTCACGTATTACTTTGACCTTTTCTTCAGTTTTGCGAATCAAATCAACACCAAATAGTTTCTTCTCACTCAATTGAGACTAGTATAATGGAGTTTGACACTTCCGACCATAGAAAACTTCATACGGTGCCATTTTAATGCTTGTATGATAACTATTATTGTAAGTGAATTCAACCAGTGTTAGAAATTTCTCTCAGCTACCTTTGAACTCCAAAACACAACATCGGAGCATATCTTCGAGTATCTAAATCACTCGCGTAATTTGACCATTAGCCTGTGGATGAAGCACTGTACTAAAATGCAATCGACTACCTAGAGCCTCATGTAATTTACTCCAGAATTGAGAAGTAAACCGTGGATCCTTATTAAAGATAATAGATATCGGCACACCGTTTAGTCTAACAATCTCAAAAACGTACAATTCTGCTAATTTTTTCAAGTGAATAATCTGTACGTACTAGAATGAAATGGGCGGATTTAGTCAAATAATCCACAATAACCCAAACAACATTTTTCTTCCGCAGAGGTAGAGGCAATCTCAATACAAAATCCTTCGTAACTCGTTCTGATTTCCATTCAGGAATCATCATAGGTTGTAATAACCTCGAAGGTACTTGATGCTCGGCTTTAACTTGTTGATAGATTAAACATTTCGATACAAACTCTAAAATCTCTCGTTTCATACCTAGCCACCAATACATTTGTTTTAAAGCACCATACATTTAATTGCTACCAGGATGAATTGATAAGCTACTGTTGTGAGCTTCCTGTAAAATCTGTTGGAAAATTAAAACCATCATCAATTAATGCCAACTAAGTGTTTCAGCGCTCGTAAAGCAAACAGAGATTTTTTGCTTAAAGTGTAACACCCCTAACCCCTATCTGTCGCCAGAATAGGGTCATGGAGCATTATCAGAGTTTACAGATCAATTATAGAAAATTTCATATCATAATCTATTCATATCCAAAATCAATCATATCATCTCTTAATTGGGTCCTCAAGGTCCAAAATACACGTTAGAATCAAATTTTGCCTTGTACCTACATTAACACTTGCATACATATACCAACCAATTCAAGACATTAAAACCAAGCCAACATTAACATTATACATGATATATCATCACATGTATTCAAACTCACCTTTTATAAGACACATATATTTACCATAATTCAATCCAACCGTATCAAACACACATATATTAACCATATTATAACCTCATATATATATTCACTAAACATATCATCACTAGCCATTCCAATGGCTATATTACAATCAACCAGTTAAATGCCAACACTGGCCAAGTTAGCCTATACATGCCATTATATCAAAATAGGTTTCCTATTTATACCAAAACAAACTGAAGGATAGTGTGATGGTACTCCGACTGATTCCAACCTTCACGAGCTTTCGAGTAATATAAAATAGAGGAAAATAAAATAAAGCAAGCATTTAATGCTTAGTAAGTTCGCATAATAGGAATTTAACTTACTGTTTATATTCAATTTAAGTAATCATGTAAATAACATGTGTAACACCCCTAACCCGAACTCGTCGCTAAAACAGGGTTACGGAGCATTGCCGGAGTTTACAGGTCAAGTAACAAACATTTCACAAGCATTTAACATTCAAATCAAATTTCAATCAAATTTAATCATATAGTCCCTTACATGAGCCTTGAGGCCCAAATCATGCATTAGAAATGAGTCGTCACCAAACCGGGTACTCAGAAAATTTTTCGCAAAATCCCAAAATTTTTCCTAGGTGCAGGGGTTACATGCCCGTGTGGTTAGGCCGTGTGGTTCACACGGCCAAGGACACACTCATGTCTTAGGTTGGGAAGCTCAAGAGGGCTTATAACAGGATGCTCTTTCAAGTTATGGTGTGTCTGCAACATATGCAATACCATAACCAATCGGGAAATCATGTGTCCATCGAATTCCATCTTATTCAAATGAGACTTATACTTATCGAGCAATATCAGGCATGTAATTAATTTTATACATTAAACATTTATACAATTCACACATATTCAACATTCAATTCCAAACTTATAAATATACATAATCTAGTTACACGAACTTACCTCGATACTTGGTTGTTTCAAGAATCTATTGATCCGATACTTTTTGTTTTTCTTGATCCAACTCAGTACAAAGTCTTTTCAGATCTATATAAATGAATTTAACGTCAATTTAATCCATTTTATACTCAATTTAATTCAATTCACATCCTAGGAAAAATTACCATTTGGCCCGTATACTTTTCATAAATAACGATTTCGTCCCTAGTCTCGGAAAATGAAATTTGTACAATTTAATCCTTATTCCAAGCTTAATCGATTTTTACATATGACATTTACATCACATATATTTCATAAAAATAAAAAATTTTCCATGAATTTTACATCTTTATAATTTAGTCCTTACATCACAATTTTATGAAAATTCGCTTTACAAAAGTTGTTTATCTATCAACAACTTTTCATTTTCTACTGTAAATTTCAAAATTTCAGCATATTCATCTATGGAAAAAATTTAATACTTTGATAACTTTATCACAAAAACATAAAAATTACTAAAAACGGGACAAGATTACTTACCCAATTAGGCTTGCTTGATTTTCTTTCTCTTTCCTAGGGTTTCCATAGAATTTGAGGAAGAAGATGATATAAAATGATTATATTTTCTATTTAATTAAGATATCATCTTTTATTTTTTTCTTTTTCCAATTTAGTCCTTTTCTTTTTCTAATTTTCCATGGATAATTCATCATAAATATATACTAACTTTTCTTAATGGTTTAATTACCATATAAGAACCTCAAATTTTGAATTCCATAGCTATTTGATCCTTCTAGCTATTAGAATTCAACTTTTTCATTTTATGCAATTTGGTCCTTTCTATAATTAAACATGAAATCGGTAAAATTTTCTTATCAAAATTTTCATACGTCTTTCCTATCATAATGTAAACCATGCAATATTATTAAAATAAATTTTCTTTTTGACTCAGTTTGTGGTCCCGAAACCATTTTTCCGATTTCACTTTGAAAGCGGGTGTTACAACTATCCTCCTTAAAGAATTTTCATCCTCGAAAATCTTACCAAGAAAGAGGTTCGGATATTGCTTTCTCATGGTATCCTTCAGTTCCTGTAGCTTCTTCAATCTTATGTCGTTGTCAAGAACTTTTACTAAAGCTACCTTTTTATTTCTTAATTCTTTTGTCTTTCGTGCTAGGATTTTAATCGATTCTTCACTGTAAGTCATGTCAAGCTGAATTTCGACTTATGTCAGAGAGATAACATATGAAGGATCTGGCCGATATGTTGTAACATAGATATGTGGAAAACATTATGAATTCTGTCAAGCTCTAGTGGTAATGCCAATTGATATGCAACTGGTCCAATTCTTTCAACAACTTTATGTGGTCCGATGAACCGTGGACTTAGTTTTCATTTACGACCAAACTGAAGAACTTTCTTCTAAGGTGATACTTTTAAGAATACCTTATCACCATCTTGAAATTCTATCTCTTTTCATTTAAGATTGGCATAAGACTTTTGTCGATCAGGGGCTGCTTTCAAACTATCTTGAATCACTTTCACCTTTTCATCAATTTCATGAATTAAAACAACTCCATGTATCTTTTCTCATTGATTTCGTCCCAAAGACAATGGAGTTCTACATTTAAGACTATACAGAGCCTCATATGGTGCCATTTTAATATTTGACTGATAGTTATTATTGTATGTAAATTCAACTAAAGGAAAATATTTTTCCCAGTTACCTTCGAATTCTAGTATACAACATTGAAACATATCCTCTAAAATATGTATCACATGTTCAGATTGTCCATCAGTCTGAGGATGGAAAGCGGTGCTGAAATGTAATTGTGTACCCAGAGCTTCTTGTAACTTATTCCAGAATCGAGATGTAAATCGAGGATCTCTGTCTGAAATAATAGAGACTGGTACTCCATGTAGTCTAAGAATCTCAGAAACATATAACCCTGCAAATGTGTCTAAAGAGAAATCCATACGTACCGGAATAAAGTGTGTAAACTTTGTTAATCGGTCGACGATTACCCAAATGGCATCTTTCTTTTTCAGAGATAGGGGTAACTTTGATACAAAGTCCATAGTAACTCTTTCCCATTTCCATTATGGTAATGAAATTGGATGTAATAATCCCGAAGGTACCTGGTGTTCAGCTTTTACTTGCTGGCATATTAAGCATTTAGATAGAAATTCAGAAATGTCTACATCTTTTTCAAATCATTGTACATTTTGTTACTCCCTAGATGCACAGACATAATACCTTTGTGAGCTTCGTACAATATCTTCTATACAAGTTCTGAATTCTTCGGTACAAAAATTTTTCCTTTGAATAGTAGACAACCATCAGATCCAATCTGAATTTCTGAATCAAAATTTTATTCACATTGTACCTTTTTAGCTTGTAGTTCATCATCGTTTTTCTGAGCTTCATAGATCTGTTGTAGAAATGTTGGTTTAGCTTTTAACTCAACTATGATTAAACCATCATCAGACAAAGACAACCGGGTATTCATTGCTCGCAAGGCAAACATGGATTTTCTACTCAGAGCATCTACAACCACATTGGGTTTTTTCGGATTATAATTAATAACCAGATCATAATCTTTTAATAACTCAAGCCACTTGCATTGTCTCAGATTCAAGTCTTTTTGCTACATTAAATACTTTAAACTTTTATGATCAGTGAATATGTGACATTTTTCACCAAACAAGTAATGTCACCAAATTTTCAAAGCAAAAACAATATCTTCTAATTCCATATCATGTATTGGATAGTTATTTTCATGTGGTTTTAGTTGTCTAGAAGCATAGGCTATTACTTTACCTTCTTGCATCAAGACACAACCCAAACCATTTAATGTTGCATCACTGTAAATTATAAATTCTTTATCTGATTCAGGTTGAACTAACACGAGTGCTTCAGTCAACAAAGCTTCCAATCTGTCAAAACTCTGCTGAGATTTATCACCCATCAAAATTCACATCTTTTGCAACAATCGTGTCATCGGAGAAGCTATCATAACAAACCCTTGTACAAATCTATGATAATAACCGCTAATCCTAGAAAACTTCTGACTTCAAACACATTTTTCGATGGCTTCTAATTAACAATAGCTAAAATTTTATTCAGGTCTACTCTGATGCCTTCAGTAGGTACTATATGTCCCAGGAAACTGACTTTCCGAAGCCAAAATTCACATTTACTAAATTTGGCATACAATTTTTTTCATGCAGAGTTTGCAACACAATTCCTAAATGATCAGCATGGTCATTTTCATCTCGATAATATACTAGGATAGCATCAATAAATACCATCACAAATTTATCTAGATACGGTTTGAAAATTTTGTTCATCAGATCCATAAATACTGTAGGTGCATTAGTCAAGCCAAATGACATCACAAGGAACTCATAGTGCCCGTACCTATTTTTGAAGGCTGTCTTTGGTACATCTGAGTCTTTTACATATAACTGATAATAGCCAGAACGAAGATAAATCTTCAAAAATACAATGGTACCTTTCAACTGCTGAAACAAATCATCAATATGAGGCAATAGATACTTATTATTTATTGCGAATTTGTTGAGCTATCTGTAATCAATACATAACCTCAATGATCTATCTTTCTTTTTAACAAATAAAACCGGTGCACCCCAAGGTGAAGCACTAGGTCGAGCAAAATCTCTGTCAGTCAATTCTTGCAGTTGTGCTTTGAACTCTTTCAATTCAGTATGAGCCATTTTGTAAGGAGCTATAGATATTGGAGCTGTCCTTGGAATAAGATCTATAGAAAATTCCACCTCTTTGGCTGGCGGTAATCTGGGTAATTCTTCCGGAAACAAATTAGAAAACTCACAAATGGCATTGACTTAATCTTCGACTCAGATACTTTAGTGTCTAACACATATACATGATAAGCATCATACCCTTTTCTGATATATTTCTGTACGGATATAGCTGAGATTACATTGGACTATCCATCCAGTTTATCAGATTCAATATGAAGCAATTCACCATTCTGACATTTTAACACAATATATTTTTGTTTACAATTTACCACTACATAATGCTGAATTAGCTAGTCCATACTCAGAATTACATCAAATTCATCAAATGGAAACAACATTAAATCAGCTGGGAAATAATAACCCCGTACCATTAACAAACATTTTTTTAAAAACTTTATCCACCATCACATACTGGCCTAGAGGGTTTGAAACTTTAACCACGAATGCAGTGAACTCAATAGGCAAATTTTTAACAAACACTAAATTCGTGTATATGTATGAATGTGTTGAACCAGGATCAATTAAAGCAGTAATATCAATATCAAGAAGAGAAAATGTACCAAGAATAACATCAGTGCAGTATATCCTCTCGCACATATAGCATATGTTCTCACAGTGCTCGTGATTTCAGATTTAATCTGTTGAGTCTTTTCTTGTACCTCGGCTATCACTCATATTCTCAAGGGTTACAAGGTGGTCTACCTCTCAAGGTAGGGTTACTGGGCTTCGAAGTCTGAACAATATCTTTTTCAAGCCTTTTTGGACAACCTTTAAGATAGTGGTTAAGAGAACCACATCTATAACAGGCTCTGCTTCTCATACGGCACTCTCCAAAATGAAATTTATTACAATGTTTACATCTAGGTTTGGGATTACCGACACTTCCAGCACTTGCTCCTGATGGAGTCAGAGATCTCAGATTAAAGTGTTGAGAGCCTCAATTTTTTATAGAATACCCCACAGATGAGATAGAACGATCATGATATTTCTTTAATTTCTTTGAAGCTGATGATTGTGGCTTGCCCATAAATCTTTTACTTGAAGTTCGGGCTTCCATCTCTGTCTGCTTCTTTTCTTTATTTAATTTCTCAGCTTTATGTGCTCGATCAACCAATACAATAAATTCTTTTAATTCCAAGATCCCAACTAACAACTTGATATCTTCATTTAGACCTGTTCATGGGTCGGGCTACTCGGCCCGGCCCGATGGCCCGCCCGAAATGTGGGAGGGTTTGGGAAAAAATATAGGCCTGAAAAATGGGCTTGGACAAAAAAATGAGGTTCGTTTAAAAACTGGGCCGGGCCTCAGGTAAGGCATTTTTGGGCCCGGGCTGGCCCAAATTCACTAAATGACAAAAAAATTCTGCTATTTTTTTTTATTTTTGAATATTATTTTCTTGTTGTTTTCTCCATATTTTGCTACCATATTACTATTAGTTGCTACTATTTTATTGTTATTATTTGGGTATTGTATAAAACTTATTTTATTATTAATTTTGTTATTATTTTAAAGGTATTTGTTAATTTTGTTATTATTTTAGAGGTATTTGCTTGTTAAGTTGCATCTATCTTAATGCTATTTAAATCTACATATTTTTTAAAATTTATTTTTAATTTGTTGAAAAATATTTATTTTGATTTTTTTAGTATTTTTGATGTATTATATATATATATTTAAAAATCATATAAAAGAATATAAAAATAAATACGGGCGGGCTGGGTCGGGCTTGGTTTTTAGTATTTTTATTTGGGTCGGGCTTGGGCAAAATTTTAAGCCCATTTTTTAGGCCCAGCTTGGCCAAAGCCCAATAAATGGGCCTAAATTTTTAGTTGAGCCCGGCCCGGCCCAGCCCATGAGCACCTCTGTCTTCATTTAATCCCTCTTCAAATCGTTTACACATGGAAACTTCAGTTGGGATACACTCTCTAGCATACTTGATTAACTTAACAAATTCCCGTTCGTACTCAAATATAGTCATATTTCCCTATTTAAGTTCTAAAAATTCTTTCTTTTTTGATCTAGAAATCTATAGACTAACATACTTCTTTATGAATTTTATTTGAAAAAATTCCAATGTAATTTTTTCTCTTAGTACAACAAAAATCAAGGTATTCCACCAATGATAAGTTGTGTCTTTCAATAAAGAAATAACACATTTCAAACATTCTTGGTGTAAAAGATAATTCATCTAAAACCCTAATGGTATTTTCTAGCCAAAATTTAGCCCTTTCCGGATCATCATCACACGGTGGCTCTAAATTTCTTTGCCCCATACTTACGGATTTTATCTACCAGAGGCTTACCAGTTCTAACAGGTTCATCACCTTGTGGTACCTCAGGAACCAATTGAGGAATAGGTGGGGGAGGTTGTTGTACAGCGGGATTTGTTCTTATATATTGAGTGAACCATTCATTCATCATTTGAAAGAAGGCTTCTTTTCCCTCCTCACTTTGGCCATCAGATAGAGGCCTTCTACTACTACTAGATGCAGCTCTTTGAACTGAAGCTGGAGCATTGCTCTCAACTTTCTCAGATTCAGCTCTAGCTCGGTTAGACGACATTTCTATATGAAAAACACATTTAAAATGGCCAGGAGATACCACACTATCAGAAATTATATATAATGACATGTATAGCTAAACTAGTACTTACTACGCTAGTCTGAGAATCAGCTAAATCTGGCTCTAATACCAATAAATGTAACACTCTTAACCCCTATCCGTCGCCAAAACAAGGCCATGGAGCATTATCGGAGTTTACAGATTAATTATAGAAAAGTTCATATCATAATCTATTCATATCCAAAATCAATCGTATCGCCCCTTAATCGGGTCCTCAAGGCCCAAAATACACGTTAGAATCAAATCAGAACTAAACTAGAAATTCAAAAAAAAATTGAAAAATTTTAGAATTTTCTTAGGTGTAGGGGACACACGCTCGTGTGGTCAGGCCATATGGCTCACACGGCCAAATTAATTCAATTCACATCTTAGGAAAATTTACCATTTGGCCCCTATACTTTCCATAAATGACGATTTCATCCCTAGGCTCGGAAAATGAAATTCGTGCAATTTAATCATTATTCTAAGCTTAACCAATTTTTACATATAATATTCATAGCACATATATTTCATAAAAATTAAAAATTTTCCATGAATTTTACATCTTTACAATTTAGTCTCTAAATCACAATTTTATGAAAATTCACTTTACAAAAGTTGTTTATTTATCAACAACTTTTCATTTTCTACCATAAATTTCAAAATTTTAGCATATTCATCCATGAAAAATTTTAATACTTTGATAACTTTACAAATTGATGCCCAAAATAGCTAGATTAAGTTATTTGATCTCAAAAATATACAAATTACTAAAAACGGGACAAGATTACTTATCCAATTAGGCTTGCTTGATTTTCTTTCTCTTTCCTAGGGTTTCCATAGAATTTGGGGAAGAAGATGATATAAAATGATGATATTTTCTATTTAATTAAGATATCATCTTTTACTTTCCAATTTAGTCCTTTTTTTTTTCTAATTTTCTATAGATGATTCATCATAAATATCTACTAACTTTTCTTAATGGTCTAATTACCATATAAGGACCTCAAATTTTGAATTTCATAGTTATTTGATCCTTCTAGCTATTAGAATTTAACTTTTGCATTTTATGCAATTTGGTCCTTTCTATAATTAAACATGAAATCGGTAAAATTTTCTTATCAAAATTTTCATACGTCTTTCTTATCATAATGCAAACCAGGCAATATTGTTAAACTAAATTTTCTTTCTAACTCAAATTTGTGGTCCTGAAACCACTGTTTCGATTTCACTAAAAATGGACTGTTACATAAAGCATCAGCAATAACTTTTGCTTTTCCCGAATCAGAATATCGTAATCTTTCAATAGCTCTAAGCATCGGTGTTGTCTCAAATTCAATTCTTTCTATGACATCAAATACTTTAGGCTTTAGTGATCCATGAATGTATGACATTTTTCTTTGTACAGGTGGTGTCACCAGATCATTAAAGCAAATACAATAGTTGTAAGCTTTAAATCATGACTCAGATAATTTTTCTCGTGCAGTTTCAACTTACGAGAAGCATAAGCTACCACTTTGCCTTCTTGCATCAAAACGCAGCCAAAACAAAATCACTGAAGCATCGCTATAAATCACGAATTCCTTATCAAACTCTGGCTAAACCAATACAGGGGCTTCGATCAACAATGCTTTCAACTGATCAAAGCTTTGCAAACACTTTTCAGACCATTCGAACTTAACGTCTTTCTGAAGTAGTTTCATCAACAGCATAGCAATCATCGGAATCCTTTAACAAATCTCTAATAATATCCGGCTAAACCCAAAAAAATTTTGATTTCTGAAACATTTCTCAAAGGCTTCCAGTCCACTATAGTCGATATTTTACTTGGGTCAGCCTTAATACCATCTGGTCATACAATGTGTCTCTGAAATCTAACTTCCCGAAGCCAAAACTCACATTTGCTAGACTTAGAAAACAACTGTTTTTCCTACAAGGTCTGCAAAACTATTTTCAAATGCTAAGTATGCTCTATTTCATATCAAGAATAGATCAGAATGTCATCAATGAACACAATAACAAATCTATCTAGATACGACCTGAATATTCTGTTAATCAAATCCATAAACACAGCAGGTGCATTGGTCAAACCAAAAGGCATAACAAGAAATTCGTAGTCTCCATACTTGGTTTTAAAACTAGTTTTTGGCTCATCATAATCTTTAACTCGCAACTAATAATATCTAGAACGAAGATCAATCTTTGAAAATACTATTGTAACACCCCAAACCTGGCTTAGACGTTATGGCCGAATCTGGCAATGTCACATGATAGCGTTTGAAACTAAGTTGTTACGATTAAATAATTTTCATTTATTTACTCTTGTTATCTCCAAAATCGTTACTTATTTAGTCAATTTTTTTAACACATTTCGTTGCGGAAGCTTTTAAAAGTCATTTTGTATAAATCTTGTGTTTAGAGAAAACTTTGCCTTTTGAAAACTAAGTTTTTAAACATTGAGCAGTTGTAAATCCATAAAAAATAAGTAACCCAATTTAAGTAAAAGTCCTAGAAAGTCCACAATTTACATCTAAAATTAACCCAGAAAATACTTAAGAATTAAATACCAAAATTGAAGTTAAATGGCTTATAATATGTGTGACCACCATTGAGTCCTCCGCTGCACTGATCCGTCAAGTCTGGGAATTACCTGTGCACATTTAAACAAAAGGGTGAGTTTATGAAAACTCAGTGTGTAATCCCTATATAGAACAAGCAGACAACATGCAGTCACAGTTTAGGCTTAAGCCCTTTCAGTACAGAAGCGATGCATTAGGGTCTTGGCCTATTATAGAATCGATGTCGATCTGATGAATGATATACATCACAAAATCCTACCCAACCAGCCTCTACACACCATCTCTATCCAACCCTACCCTCCATGTGGGGATGTAATCAACCCACCCATCCCTACACTCCAAAAAGTACTGAATGTGTAAAGCCTTGAATTTGGGCCTAGAAGTAGTGGGCCTTGAATATGGGTCCGTAAGGAAGTTGTATATAAGTATTTAATTGTGCAAGGAAATGACACAATTAAATGTCTACTTTGGTGGTTAATGGCCCTGAGAAGTGTTGGAGAAATCTTGGGTTCAAACCACGGCTTTAGTAAAAATTTTGGTATTAAGTGAATAAAACCCTGGATGATTGGATGATGGCCTTTTAAATTATTGTGTTAAATAAATGACATAAGGAAGCATGTGGTTTAGTGGTTGTGGCATCATTAAAGTTGTAAGGGAGCTTAGGTTCAAGTCTTGGCTCTTACAATTCATTTTGGTTTTTCTCTTAAGTGAATCGGACTGACTGCACATATGTTTTAAAGTTAATTATGGATGTTTTATCATCACGAAAAGAGCTTTGTGGTGGAGTGGCAAGGTGGCGTGTTGTGCAACTATGAGGTCTAAGGTTCAAGTCTTGGGATGCGCAGTGGAGTATTTATTTTGCGATTTGAGCTGTGTAGGAGGTGGAGTTGGACTGGAACTCTATGGTCGAAGTGGTCATAAGAATGAGGAATTTTCCTAATGGTTGAAAGCAGTCCCACCAGATGAGTTGGTGAGGAAGACTCAATGCGAGGATGTACCAAGGTTGGTGATTGTGGACTTGGCGCATTTTTAAATAAACAGTGTGTATTCACGCCCTTCTTTGTTGGAAATTGACAAAAGTCAAAATGCCGGCATTCGAGGCTTCACGAGTGTGCGAATGCACGTGGGGTGATTCGAACCCACAAAGCATAGGTGATAGGCTGTAGAGGCTGCCACGAGCGCTCTCGTGGACTTGGGCCTCGATGGGTCGAATGGACCCAATGGGCCTCGTGGGCCCACTTGTGTAAATCTAACTGTTAGGTGGGAAGTAGTTGGGCTTGTCATCTCATGTGCATGGCATAGGCCGTTAAGGGCTTCGTTGGGTCGAAATTGGCCATGTGGGCCTAATGAGCTCGTGAGCCCCATACGGACAAAATCTGCGGTAAGTGACTATTAATGAATCAGGCTATGGTGTACACATAGCCGTAGCTAATTTGGGCTAAATGGTCACACGAGCGTGTGGGCCCACTTGGGTCGAGTATGGGCCTCAGGTCCATTTACACCGTTATGTCTGTTTAGGTTATTTAAGTCGCTCGAAGCGACGATGGACCTTCTGTTGGGTCGTTAAGACCCCCAGTTTATAAAATTATTGAAATAACCTCGATTTGTAAAATTATCGAAATACCCTCAATTTGTAAAATTACTGAAATACCCTCGATTTGTAATATTACCGAAATACCCCTAGTTTATAAAATTACCAAAATACCCCTGTAGTGTAAAATTACCAAAATACCTTTGTAGTATAAAACTACCGAAATACCCCTATAGGGATAAAGGACTATTTTGCCTTTGTGGGTAAATGACTGACTTAGACTAGGAATTTGACTGATTTGACGGTGATTGTATGGCTATGATTTGACTCACTTGACTGTGATGGTATTATGGGCATGAAATCCTGCATAAATGACACATTGCATGGGGTTGGGATTTTGTACGGAGGAAGATTTGTTCTGTTAGGGTCGCACGGGTCACTGAGACGACTGTGGATCCACCAAAGGTTTTAAGCTGAACATTCGTATTGATCTGTTAAGGTCGCATGGGTCGTACGAGACAACTGCCGATCATTTTACCGAAGGCTTTGTGCTAATTATATTATCGTGATTGATGGCTTTGTACCGATTATGGACTCGTTATCGATGGCTTAGTGTTGTCCTTCTTACAAATGGCTTTGTGCCACGCGTATTATCAAAGGCTTAGTGCCGTTCTTATTATCGAAAGCTCGTGCCTATTGCTAAAGGCTTTGTGCCGAATTGAAGGCTTTGTGCCTTATTTATGGCTCTGTGCCATTCTGATTATGGCTATGTGCCATCCTGTTATGATTTATAACCATTCTGATTATGGCTCTGTGTCGTTCTATCTACGGCTTTAAGCCGTTCTGTTGAGTTAGTGCCACAACTGGTGCTAAGCTTGGTGTGTTGGATGGGTGGGTTAATTTTATCCCTACAGTAAGTGTAGGGTTGGACGGAGGCAAGTGCAGGGTTGGATGGGATCACATGCATCATTCATACATTATACATACTGTACACCTGATTCTGTTACTGATTCTATAATGGGCTAAGGCCCACCTGACACTGTTTTCTGATATGGGCTAGGCCCAATTAGTTCCGTTATGGGCTAAGACCCAAGTGATTTGTATTGAGCTTTG
Source organism: Gossypium longicalyx (assembly GCA_025698465.1). Classification (NCBI taxonomy): domain Eukaryota; kingdom Viridiplantae; phylum Streptophyta; class Magnoliopsida; order Malvales; family Malvaceae; genus Gossypium; species Gossypium longicalyx. The sequence continues at coordinate 33,986,932 of CM047006.1, forward strand.
GCCACCTATACTCTGAACTAAATTGTCTTGTTTTACATTAAAGGGCTCGAGCCCGCATCATTTTTGATACTATTTATTGATCATTACTCTAGTAGTAGGGGTTACACACTGAGTTTTTGTAAACTCACCCCGTTTTTAACTATGCAGGTAATCCCCAACATCAGGTGGTTTGGTGCTGCGAGGGACTCAAAGATGGCCACACACTGCTTATGTTTTCAGATTTGTTTATTTACTGTTGCGTATTTCTTTTTAATTGGGTAGTAATAAGGCATCTCTTAATTCTGGTTTTTATTTTACTTTGGGATTTTATTTACTATGTTTTATAATGGTTAGAAATAGATAGCGGGTTTCCAAAACAACAACTGTTTTCAAAACACTATATTTTTGCAACTTAACTTTTAAACATCACGTTTTCGTAAATCGGTTACTTTTAGAATTAGCTTCCGCAAAGTAAAAAGGAATTTTTGGAAATAAAATTAAGAAGTTTTCAATGTACTACGTTTTAAATAAGAAGGGTTTCTAATGAAAACATGGTTTTTGAAAAACACTTCAATGTGACACGCCAGATTCGAGTTTAACTTCTGGGCCGAGTTTGGGGTGTTACAGAATGCAGCACTAAATAGTGGTTTGCAGCTGAGTTGCCAGTAAATTAGGCCGAGGCCTTTCAGTACACTTCCTCTGAACAATATCAATCCTCCATCCCAATGCAATGAAACATACAGTAATGACATGCTATACCATGGCAACAGTGCATACAGTATCACTTCAGTAAATATCATCATGCTCGATAACATGCAAATATATATACATAATGGTCATACAGTCATTTCAGTCAAATAGGGGTCTAAGTAGTGCTACCGACCCTACAGTAGGTTAACAGTCAACTTGGACGACCCGTGCAACCTTAGCAAGCATTTTAGTAAAATGGGCTCACACGCAAATGTGGCTTCAACAGTGAGGTTTTCGACTTTCGTTGAAACCTCATTTTCTATGCAATCGAGTACACACTTGTATCGATTTCACTTCTAACTCAACCACAAGCACTCTAGAACCTAAAATTGACAATTTCGAGTCCATATCAGTCTTACTTTGCATTTAATTAAAATCTCAAAACTAAAAATATTCATCCCTAAAGCGATGAACTTACCGTAAAACTTCAAATCGACTCCCTACGAATCAGTATGAAAGAAGCCTTAAACACCACAATTTGCTGCTGTCAAAATATGAAAATCAGTCCATACGGTAAAGAAATAGATTAACAAAGTATTAAACTCCACTTATCGTAGAACTGGGATTACGCGTAGCACAACGAAAGAGGTGAACTTGAGTAAAAGCACACAAAAGAAATCGAGGGGGAGGGAGAGATGGAATTTTGGAAAAGAGAGGGGAGAAGAGAACAAAATTGGAAAAAAGAAAACTGACAGAAATATTCTGATACCCCCTATCCCATCTCCCTTATTTTTCTCCATCCAACACCCCACTACTCAGAGTCCAACCATAGTACAACTCTAGCCAAGAACTAGTAAAAAAAATTCTATCCCTTACCAACGCAGAAAATCGAACACAGGACCTCCAACACTCTAACACTCCACTGAACCACAAGACCAGTAGGCCCATTTTGATATAAAATTACTAGTAATTTAATATAAGCCTACCGACTTGTAGTTAAGGCTTAATTCAGGAAAAATCCAAAATTTGACAAAGCTAGGCCTTAAACTTGGGACCTCTCACACACTTCCAGTATACTTAACCACTGAAACAAATACACAGTTGTGTCAATTATTCACAACAATAGAAACGTAAAATTTGGGGCGTTACAACTCTATCCCCCTAAAAGAAATTTCGTCCTCGAAATTTACTTAATCAGAACAGATGAGGATACTGTTGACGCATCGCATCCTCAGGCTCCCATGTAGCTTCCTCTGTACTATGATTACGCCATAGGACTTTAACTAGTGGAATAGATTTCCCCCTCAGAATCTTTACATCGCGATCCAATATCCAAATTGGCTCCTCCTCGAAGGTTAGATCTAGTCTAACCTCGATCTCCTTTATAGGAACAATATGTGTAGGATCAGAGCGGTAGCGTCTCAACATCGATACGTGAAACGCATCATAAATACGGTCTAACTCTGGAGGTAGCTCTAACTGGTAAACAACCAGTCCCACTCATTTCAGTATGCGATAGGGTCCAATAAACCTAAGGCTCAACTTGCCCTTACGACCAAATCTTAGTACCTTCTTCCATGGTGAGACCTTAAGAAAAATGGAGTCTCCTACAGAATACTCGATCTCGCAACGCTTGAAGTCCACATAAGAATTTTGTCTATCGAATGCTGCTTTCATTCGATCCCATATTAGTTTGACTTTAGCCTTAGTATCAGAAACCAATTCAGGACCCAGAACTCGTCCCTCGCCCAACTCAGTCCAGCATAAAAAAGTGCGACACTTATGACCATAAAGTGCCTCATAAGGTGCCATCTGTATACTAGACTGGTAACTATTATTTTAAGCGAACTCTGCCAATGGCAAATACTCTTCCGAACTACCTCGAAAGTCAATCACACAACTTCTCAACATGTCTTCCAGTATCTGAATCACCCTCTCAGATTGACCATTGGTCTGAGGATGGAAGGCAATACTGAAGTCTAAACTTGAACCTAGAGCCTCATGTAGTTTTTTCTAATACCGAGATATGAAACGAGGATCCCTATCAAAGATGATTGAAATCGGTACACCATGTAGTCTCACTATCTCAGACATATATAGCTTAGCCAGCTTCTATAGTGAGTAGTCAGTACAAATCGGTATGAAATGGACGGACTTGGTCAATCGATCCACGATGACCCATACAGAATCCTTTTTAGTGGGTGTGAGGGGTAACCCGCTAACAAAATCTATAATCACTCACACCCACTCCCAAAGTGGAGTCTTAACTGGTTATAACAATCCGGAAGGTAACTGATGCTCAACCTTAACCTGTTGGCAAGTCAGACATTTACCCACAAAATCGGTAACCTCTTGTTTAAGTCCTGGCCACTTGTATAACTCACGAAGGTCTCGGTACATTTTATTCCCTCCAGGATGCATAGCATAGGGGCTACTATACGCTTCTTTTAGTATAAACTGCCTTAATTTAGTGTCTTTCGGTACACAGGTTCTCCAACGAAAATAGAGTACCCCTTCGCTATCCAGTTCGAAGTCCCCAGTACGCCCACTCTTAACCTATCGAAAACGATGACCCAAAGATTCATCTTCCAACTGCTTACCCTTAATCTTCTCAATCCATGTAGGCTTAACCTGAAGCTTAGCTAACAAACTTCTATCATCAAATAAATCGAGGCGAGCAAACATCGCCCTCAAATCAGTTATAACCTTATGGCTCAGTGCGTCGGTCACCACATTGGCCTTACCAGGATGGTATTCAATCGTATAGTCATAGTCCTTAAGCAGCTCAATCCATCTACGCTACCTAAGATTTTGCTCCTTTTGAGTGAGAAGATACTTGAGGCTCTTGTGATCCGTGTAAATGATACACTTTTCACCATATATAGGTAATGCCTCCAGATTTTTAATGCGAACACCACTGCAGCCAACTCTAGGTCATGCGTCGGATAATTCGCCTCGTGAGCCTTAAGCTGACGAAACGAATATGCTACCACCTTACTCTCTTGCATCAACACGCATCCCAAACTGACATGTGATGCATCACTGTAGAGATTAAAGTCTTTTTCAAACTCTGGCTGTATCAAAACAGGGGCTTTAGTCCATACAATTTTGAGCTTCTCAAAGCTCTCTTGTTGCGTATTAGTCCAGTTAAACGACACCCCCTTGCGTAACAGCTCAGTCAAAGGTGCCGCAATCAGTGAAAACCCTTCTACAAAACATTGATAATATCCTGCCAGTCCCAGAAAACTGCAAATCTCAGATACAGTGTTAGGCTGCTTCCAATCCAAGATAGTCTCAATCTTTCCAGGATCGACTCTAATCCCCTCAGCAGAAACCACATGTCCCAGAAACAGTACTTCACGTAACTAGAACTCATACTTACTAAACTTGGCGTACAGTTGTTTCTCTCGAAGAACCTATAGAACCACTCTGAGTTGTTAATCGTGCTCATCCTCAGTCCTCGAATACACCAATATGTCGTCAATAAATACCACTACAAACCGATCCAGATAGGGCTAGAACACCCGGTTCATCAGATCCATAAAAACTATTGGTGCATTTGTCAGTCCAAATGGCATTACTAGAAACTTGTAATGACCATATCGAGTCCTAAATGCCATATTGTGTACATCAGTCTCCCTAACCCTCAACTGATGATATCCTGATCGGAGATCAATCTTGGATAAAACTGAAGCCCCTCGAAACTAATCAAACAGATTATCTATTATCGGTAAGGGATACATATTCTTGATTGTCAACTTGTTCAATTGCCGATAGTCAACACACATACACATGAATCCATCCTTCTTTTTCACGAACGGAGCTGGTGCTCCCCATAGAGACACACTAGGCGGATGAACCCACGATCTAGTACCTCTTAAATCTGAGCCTTAAGCTCCATCAGCTCTTTCGGTGCCATTCTATAGGGAGCGATAGACACCAGAGCTATACCAGGAAGAAGCTCAATCCCAAACTCTACTTCACGATTCGAAGGTAACCCAGGTAGCTCTTCAGGAAAAACATCCGAAAAGTTCTTAATCGTTCTAATATCTTTAACTAAAGAATCCCTAGAATCAGAAACACTGATGTAGGCCAGATACGCCTCACATCCCCTACGAACCCATTTTTTTGCCCTCAATGTAGAAATCACATTCGACATGTAGTTCCAACATTCCCCAATTACGATTACCTCGCTATCCTCCTCAATTCTTAGTACAACCCTTTTTGTGGCACAATCTATGCTCACTCGATGTTTAACCAACCAGTCCATTCCCAGTATCAGATCAAACTTCCCAAAAGGCAGTTCCATCAGGTCAGCCAGAAAAATAACCCCTTGGACCTCTAAAGGAACGTCTCTAAATAACTTATTTACCCTTACTATGTCCCAACGGACTCAGTACAGTCACCTCACTTATAGTGCTCTCAACCAAGATACCCATGTTCTCGGACACAGTACAAGCTATATAGGAGTGAGTGGATCCTATATCTATCAGTGCAGTATAAGGTACATTATAAATAAAGAACGTACCCATGATAACATCCGGAGTATCTCCATCCTCTCGGCAACGTGTAGCATAAACTAGAGCCGACTGCCTCACCTCAGTATGACCAAGTACCTTTGCCCAGTGCTCTCTGACCACGGCTCAACCCATTACCACCTCTAACCTGTCCACGGCCTCTCGATGGCTGCTGAACTGTTCTTGGTGGTGGTGCAGTCCCAGTACCTGGAGCTTGCATCTGATCGGACCTCCGCAAACACTCCCTAATACGGTGCTCTAATGAACTGCATCCCAAACAAGCCCCAGATCTTTTCCAACACTCCTCTTGATGGAGTCTACCACAGTCAATACACGACAGCTGTCTGGTAGTAGCAATAGGAGCCCCAACTCTTATCGACCAATCAAATCTGGCCTTTTTCTTAAGCCTCTAAATGGAACTTGAAGGCTCTGAATCCTTCTTGCTCAAACCTCTCTCTCGGTTCTGATGCTCAGCACGATTCACTTCCTTGGCGATCTTTGCCTTATCAACCAGTGCAGCAAAGTCTTGCTCCCTCTGTGGAGCTATCAGAACCCTCAGATTATCCCTGAGGCCATCCTCGAAGAGAACAGATCGCTCGTACTCAGCTGCTATCATACCTCGCGCATAGCGGCTCAGTCTTAGGAATTCGGCCTCATATTTGACCACCGATCTATCTCCCTGAGTCAGATTCAGGAACTTTCACCGACGGGCAACCACGTAACTAGCACCCACATACTTTCTCTGGAAAGCGGTCTTAAAATATTCCCAGGACAGTCATTCAGTGAGTGCCCTACTTAGCAGTGAACCACCACTGATATGCCTCATCGCGTAGTAGCGATACAGCACCCTTTCATTTTTGCTCAGGGGTACAGTCTAGATCCTCCATAATCCTTTTTGTGGCCTCAATCTAGTATTTAGCCATATTAGGAGCAACTCCAGCAATACCCTTGAAAAGCTCAACTCCATTAGATCGGAGTCATTTTGTAACCTACCCACGGCCTCTAGCTCCAGTATTGGGCCCAGCGACCCTCTCTAAAATCTTCAACATGGCCTAGGACACTGCATCATTCCCAGCTGCTTGATCTTGAGGCCCAGTCTCAGCCAGAGGTGAAGTCGGTGTCTCACTAGTATCCAAATTAGGTAGGTTGCCAGATGACGAAGACCCAGCTCGAGCACCCCTACGATCTCTACCATGGCCTCTTGTACCTCATCCGTGAGTACCTCTGGTGCTCATTGTCTAATTGCGTTTTATCTGTATTAACAGTTTTATGAAGTAGTTTATAGTTCCAGTATTTATTATCAAATATTTTATGAAAACAATATCAGAAGTGTAATGTTTGTTTCGTACATCGTAGTGTCAATCAATGTCTGTCAATTTTACTACAGTCATAGTATACACTATTTTAAGTGTTTTCAGTATAGTCTATCTATAGTAGTCTTAGTACTACCTATAGCAATTTCAGGATATACTATCGAAAACAGTTTCAGAAAACTTATTGAATCGGCACCGGAGACTCAGTGGGCCACACTTTCAATAAAAATATTTAAAAATCGATTCTCAAAAATCACATTTTAAAACCACATCCATAGCCGAGTTTTGAAACCTGACTCTGATACCACTAAATGCAACACCCCAAACCCAACATCGACGTTATGGCCGAATTTGGCAATGTCACATGATAGTGTTTGAAACTAAGTTGTTACGATTAAATAATTTTCATTTATCTACTCTTGCTGTCTCCAAAATCGTTACTTATTTAGTCAGTCGTTTTAACACATTTCGTTGCGGAAGCTTTTAAAAGTCATTTTACGTAAATCGTGTGTTTAAAGAAAACTTTGCCTTTTGAAAACTGAGTTTTTAAATGTCGAGCAGCTCTAAATCCATAAAAATAAATAACCCAATTTAAGTAAAAGTCACAAAAAGTCCGCAATTTATATCTAAAACTAACCCAAAAAAACCTTAAGAATTAAATACCAAAATTGAAGTCAAATGGCATATAATATGTATGGCCACTATCGAGTCCTCCGCTGCACCGATCCGTCAAGTTTGGGAATTACCTGTGCACATTTAAACAAAAGGCTGAGTTTACGAAAACTCATTGTGTAATCCCTATATAGAACAAACAGACAACATGCAGCCACAGTTTAGGCTTAAGCCCTTTCAAGATCTGACGATCATGCATTAGGGCCTTGGCCATTATAGAATTAGTAACCAGTACAGTAATAGATATACAGTCACAAAATCCTACCCAGCCAGCCTCGACACACCTTCTCCATCCAACCCTACACTCCATGTGGGGATATAATTAACCCACCCATCCCCACACTCCAAAAATTACCGAATGCAGCACTAAATAGTAGTTTGCAGTTGAGCTACCAGTAAATTAGGCCTAGACCTTTCAGTACACTTCCTCCGAACAATATCAATCCCCCTTCCCAATGCAATGCAACAAACAGTAATGACATGCTATACCATGGCAACAATGCATACAATATCACTTCATTAAATATCATCATGCTCGATAACATGCAAATATATATACATAATGGTCATACAGTCATTTCAGTCAAATAGGGGTCTAAGTAGTGCTTACCGACCCTACAATAGGTTCACAGTCAACTTGGGTGACCCGTGCAACCTTAGCAAACATTTAAGTAAATGGGCTCACACGCCCATGTGGCTTGCCGGTGTGGGCCTATACGCCTGTGCTGCCCACACGACCCAAATTGCGCCTAGGTTCCCACACATCTGTGTGGCCCACACGACCCAAATTGGTTGAGCCCGTGTGTCACACACAGCCCACTTGACCATCACACGCTGTGTCTGGTGCGCACGGCTTGACTCGTTGATCACACGCCCGTGCTCTATCACACGACCTACCACACGGGCGACAACATGCCCATGTGGCGTCGATAGTGATGTTTTTGGCTTTTGCTGAAACCTCATTTTCTGTGCAATCGGGTATAGACCTGTAATGATTTCACTGCTAACTCAACCACAAGCACTCCAGAACCTAAAATCAACAATTTCAAGTCCATATTAATCTTACTTTGCGTTTAATTAAAATCCTGAAACCAAAAATATTCATCCCTAAAGCGATGAACACTTACCGCAAAACTTCGAATCGACTTCCTACGAATCTGTACGAAGGAAGCCTTAAACCCCATGATTTACTGCTGTCAAAATACAGAAATTAGTCCATACGGCAAAGAAACAGATTAGCAAAGTATTAAACTCCACTTACCGGAGAACCAGGATTACGTGCAACACAACAAAAGAGGTGAACTTGAGTAAAACCACACAAAAGAAAACGAGGGGGAGGGAGAGATGGAATTTTGGCAATGAGAGGGGAGAAGAGAACGAAATTGGAAAAAAAGAAAACTGATAGAAAAATTCTAATAACCCCCTATCCCAACTCCCCTTACTTTTCTCCATCCAACACTCCACTACTCAGAGTCCAACCACAGTACAACTCTAGCCGAGAACTAGTCAAAAAAATACTATCCCTTTCCAACGCAAAGAATCGAACACAGGACCTCCAACACTCCAACACTCCACTTAACCACCAGACTAGCGGGCCCATTCTAATATAAAATTACTAGTAATTTAATATAAGCCTACCGACTAGTAGTTAAGGCTTAATTCAGGAAAAATCCAAAATTTGCCAATGCTAGGTCTTGAACTTGGGACCTCCACACTCCCAAAACACTTAACCACTAAAGCAGATACACAATTGTGTCAATTATTCGCAAGAATAGAAATGTAAAATTTGGGGCGTTACAACTATTGCACCTTTCAACTGGTTAAACAAATCATCGATATGTGACAAATGATACTTGTTCTTAATCGTCACTTTGTTAAGCTTGATACATAACCTTATTGACCAATCCTTTTTCTTTACAAACAATACAGGAGCATGCCAGGGAGAAAAACTAGGCCGAACAAAACCTCTATCTGTCAATTCTTATAATTGTGCTTTCAACTTTTTTAATTTTATAGGTGCCATTCTATATGGAGCTATCTATATCGAAAAATTCCCCAATACTAACTCAATAGCAAATTCAACCTCTCTGACCGGTAGTAACCCTAGTAACTCTTTTGAAAATACATTTGAGAACTCACATATAATTGGAATCGACTCTAATTTCAATTCAAAAACCCTGGAATCAAGTATGTAGGCTAGATACGCCTCACAACCCTTTCTATCATATTTCTATGTCGACATAGCTAAAATCACATTAGATGTGCCATCAATTCTATCTAATTCAGCTTGGATCCTCTCATTGTTCTGACATTTCAACACCATATGCTTTCATCTACAGTTCACAACAGCATCAAGCAAAGTTAACCAATCCATACCAAGAATCATATTAAACTAATCAAATGGTAACAACATCAAATTAGCCTGAAAGTTGCAATCCTGAATCATCAAAGGATAGTTTTTACAGACTTAATCAAAACATTAACATTAGTATCAAAGATAGAAAATGTACCAGCAATCACATCAGGTGCTGATGCTTCCTCTTGAGCACCAATCGCATAAGCCCTAGCTGGTGCCCATGCCTCAAATCTAATAATAGAATCTTTCGTTCCACCTTGATTTTTACCCGTATTGCCACTATTTCTGGGCAGTCTTCCTCTTGGAGCTATATTACTCAAACGAGTGTTCTGAGCTTTCTCTTTATCTGATCTTTCAGTGCAATCTTCGAGAAAATGATCGTAAAAACCACATTTGAAGCATGACCCATCTATTAATCTACACTCCTTGAAATGTCATCTATTGCATTGCTGACATTCAGGTTTACTGTTTCTAATGCTACCCACACTTACTATAGATGTAGATTGACGTCTCGAACTCAATTATTATTTTTCTTCTCTTCCCGAGAATCCCACTGAAGTTGATGTACGACTGTGAAATTACTTTGGTTGCTTTGATGGAGAAGAAAATGACTTTACCATTGGTCGTTTACCCATGTCGCGAGCTTCAGAATATGCTTTTATTTTCACTTTACTGAGCTCTTTAGCTTTATGTGCTCGATCTACTAGAACCACAAATTCTTTCAACCCCAGGATCCCAACTAACAATTTGATATCCTCGGTTAGACCATCTTCAAACTGAGTATATATAGCAGCCTTTGATAGTACACATTCTTGAGCATATTTTTTGAGTTGTACAAACACTCTTTCATACTCAGCTACAGTCATACGTGTAACACCCTTAACCTGTATGCATCGCCAGATTAGGGTTACAGAGTGTTACCAGTTAACCGAAAACCTTTAAACATCATAACATTTAAATAGACTAATCATATCATAACCCATCCAAACACATGCACTTTGTCCCTAAATCAAGCCTTCGAGGTCCAAAAAATAACTTAGAAGTAATTTGGGACTAATTTAAACAAATCAGAAAGTTTATGAAAAAGCAGCAAATTTTCAAAATAAGGGTCACATGGCCTTATGGTTAGGCTATGTGGAATTACCCCAGGCCATGTAACATTCAAACAAGGCAGACACGGCCGTGTCCCAGCCCTTGTAACTCTTTGAGTAAGGTCACACAACCATGTAACATGCCCATGTGCCAGGCTGTCTAACTCTCTGAATTGCTCCACATGCTCGTGTTCTAGGCCGTGTGTTAGGCCATGTAACTCACTGACTTGCACCTTAAGAAATCCTTAGATGACACGTAGTCGTGTCACTAGGCCGTGTGTATCACACGGCTAAGTCACACACCCGTGTGAACCCAAAATTTACCTGAAATCAAGCCATTTCATACCCTAACCATGCATGAACATTCAATCCATTCAAACACACACTCAAGGTACCTAAGCATCATTCAAACATGTATAAATATGTCATTTCAAACAACCTAATTCGACTAACCAATATGCCATTCAAAGGCACCACAATTTGCATCCAAACATTCTTTTACCTAAACATAACCATATGCTATATTTCATGCATACATACCTAGTCCATATAGGTACCAAACATACCATATATAACCATTTTCTAACCATTCAAAACATACCATAAAAGCTTTATTTACAAGCCTTAACAAATGACCAAAATGAAATAGATTATCAAACATTACAAATCCATCAACCAAACATAATCTTCAAAGCAAAACATATCAAATTACCATTACATAACATCCTATACATGCCATTATAAACCTTGGCTAAAATGATCAAAAACTACCAAATTAATTGCTGGATAGTGTGATAGGTCTCCAACTAGCTTCCAACCAAATCGAGCTTCTGATAATCTATAAAACAAAGGGAAACAACTACGTAAGCAATGAATCCTTAGTAAGCTCGTATAAACTAAAACATAGCTTACCATATCATTTGCATAATATAAAGCATAAGTATAAAATCAATCAAAACCATAAGCTTGGTATAAGCCTATACAACATCATCAAAATCACAAGTTAGTGCTCTTGTACATAGTTCAAATGAATTCATCCATAAACAAGTAGATTTGCATATATAAACTCATCATTTAGTTCACAATTCCCTTTCACAAGTTCATGATACATTCCATTTGAACACTTACCATTTCATCCCTTTTCATACCCACTAAACCACCTAGAATTACATCAATACATGGGAAAGCTCACACAAAGTGTGCCTTCACATATAATCGTAACATTTCCTTTACATCATTGCTCACACGAGTTGTGAAATGGGTCTACTCACACGAGCTGTGGGTTGGAGTATAAGCTACATGATGCTTATCACATGAGCTGTGGAGAATTTACAACAAATGTAGGACCTCAGCCAGCAATGGGACATTCAAGACCAACACCCGAAATATGAAATCCTAATGACATGTCATTTGTATCCTAAGAATTCATAAGGTTCAACCGGGATTCGATATATGTCAATTGATCATAGTTTTGTTACATTTGTATATTGTTTCATTTGCATCCAATTAACAAAACAACCATTCAATTTAAACAATATTTTAACAATTACAGTTCATACGAACTTACCACGATGACTAGGAGCGTAGAAGTTAGATCGAACTAGTCCGAAGCTTTAGCCTTTCCCCGATCTAAGTCTGAACATGGTTTATCTTGATCTAAATAGATAATTTCAATCAATTAACTACTTCTAGTATTCAATTTAATCAAAATTTCATATTTATGCAAAATTACCAATTTGTCTTTACCGTTTTAACTTTTCACAAATTAATCCTTAAGCTCAAAACTTAGAATCTAACCATTTCAACTTAAATCCAACTTAACCACATTTACAAGGGACCTTAAAATAACCTATATTTATCAACATTTGACAATAAAACCATAGTTTCACATCTTTAACAAATTAATCCCTAATTTCCATTTTCATCAAAAATCACTTAACAAAACTTATTTATTTTCAACTAAGAATCATAATCTATCAATTAACATCAAAAAGCATTCATGGTAAATCCCTCAACCTTTAACAATTTTGCAAATCAATCCTCTGGCTAGATAGATTAAGCTAAAACGATCTCAAAAACATAAAATTCATTAAAAACGGGGCTTGAAAACCTACCATGCATGAGATATAAGTGATTGAATGCTCTAAACTCTCCCTCTAATGGTGGTTTCGATTAAAGCGTGAAGAAAATAAGAAATATGATAGCTTTTACCTAGTTAATTTTAAGTTTATTTACTAAATTACCATATTAACCTTATTAATAATTAAAAATTACATTAACATTTTTCCCATGGACATCCACTAACATTCATTATGGTATAATTACCATATAAGTCCATTAGCTTCCTTTTCCATAACCATTTAGCCCTTTTAACTAATAGATACTCACTTTTACACCTTTTACAATTTAGTCCATTTCACTCAATTAACCATATAAACAACAAAATTTCTTAACGAAATTTTAATACGGCCCTACTATAATCCCGAAGACATTAAAATAATAATAAAATAATAATTCACTCATCAAAATTATGGTCCCAAAACCACTATTTATAACATCACTAGAAACGAGCTATTACAACTCTTCCCCCTGAAGGAATTTTAGTCCTCGAAAATCTTACCAGAAAATAAGTTTGAGTATTGCACTTTCATAACTACTTTTGGTTCCCAGCTAGCTTTTTCGCTTCTGTGACTTTGCCAGAGAACTTTAACTAAATTTATACTTTTATTTCTTAGCTCTTTAACTTCCCCAGCTGATATTCTGATTGTTTCTTAACCATACGACATATCGGGCTGAATCTCAATATCTATAGGTAAAATCACGTATGAAGGGTCTGATCAATACCGTCGTAACATTAACACATGAAATACGTTATGTATTTTCTCTAACTCTAACAGTAAATCTAATCAATAAGCCATTGGTCATATCCTCTCGATGATATCATACAGCCTAATGAATCGTGGACTAAGTTTTCCTTTTCGACCAAAATGGAGAACTTTTCTCCAAGGTGATACTTTTAGAAATACTTTTTCGCCGACTTGAAATTCTATATCTTTTCTTTTGAAATCTGCGTTGGATTTCTGATGATCAGAAACAGCTTTTGTAACACCCCGAATTTGGGCCTAGAAGTATTGGGCCTTGAGTATGGGTCTGTAAGGAGGTGGTATATAAGTATTTAATTGTGCAAGGAAATGACACAATTAAATGTCTACTTTGGTGGTTAATGGCCCTGAGAAGTGTTGGAGAAATCTTGGGTTCAAACCTGGGCTTTAGCGAAAATTTTGGTATTAAGTGAATAAAACCCTGGATGCTTGGATGATGGCCTTTTAAATTATTGTGTTAAATAAATGACACAAGAAAGCATGTGGTCTAGTGATTGTGGCATCATTAAGGTTGTAAGGGAGCCTAGGTTCAAGTCTTGGCTCTTACAATTCATTTTGGTTTTTCTCTTAAGTGAATCTAGACGCTGGCACATATGTCTTAAAGTTAATTGTGGACGTTTTTAACACAGAAAGAGCTTGTGGTAGAGTGGCAAGGTGGCGTGTTATGTAACTGTGAGGTTTGAGGTTCAAGTGTTGGGATGCGCAGTGGAGTATTTATTTTGCTATTTGAGCTGTGTAGGTGGTGGAGTTGGGTTGGAACTTTGTGGTTGAAGTGGTCATAAGAATGAGGAATTTTCCTAATGGTTGAAAGCAATCCCATATCGGAAAGCTAACATGAGAATTGGTGAGAAGTTGGCTTTAAATAGAGCGAACCAGATGAGTTGAGGAGGAAGTCTCAATGCAGGATGTGCCAAGGTTGGTGATCGTGGACTTCGACGCGTTCTCATAAACAGGTGTGTATTCGCGCCCTTCTTTGTTAGAAGTCGGCAAAAGCTGAAAAGCCAAAACTTCAGCATTTGAAGCTTCACGAGCGTCATGATCGCTCGTGTGTAAAATCGAGCCCACGGATCGGGCGATGAGATCAGAGAGCCACCACGAGCGTTCTCGTGTACTGGGCCTCGATGGGCCAAATGGGCCCAATAGGGCCCGTGGGCCCGCTTTTGTAAATCTAACTGTTAGGTGGAAAGTAGTTGGGCTTGTCATGTCGTGCGCATGACATAGGCTGTTAAGGGCTTTATTGGGCCGTATGGGCCCAATGGGCTCGTGGGCCCCGCACAAATTAAATCCGCGGTAAGTGATAAATATTGGACTAGGCTATGTAGGTCACATAGTCTTAGCTAAATTTGGGCTAAATGGGCCACACGAGCGTGTGGGCCCACTTGGGCCGAGTATGGGCTTTAGGCCCATTTACACTGTTAGGTCTGTTTAGGTTACTTAAGTCGCTCGAGGCAATGGTGGACCTTCTGTTGGGTCGTTCAGACCCTCGATTTGTAAAATTATTGAAATACCTCCAGCTTGTAAAATTACCAAAATACCACCAATTTGTAAAATTATCGAAATACCCTCAATTTGTAAAATTACCGGATTACCCTTGTAGTGTAAAATTACTGAAATACCCCTATAGGGTAAAATGATTGTTTTGCTCTTGTGGGTAAAAGACTGACTTAGACTATGAATTTGACTGATTGACTGTGATTGTATGATTGTGTTTTAACAGACTTAACTGTGGTTGTAAAACTGATATGTTTTTAATATATGTTTAAATGATTGTTACTGAGCATGGCCATTTTGCATACACGTGTGATGATTGAGCATGACATACACGACATATTACATGGGGTTGGAATTATGGAACGGAGGAAGTATATGAGGATCGCATGGTTGCTTGACGACTATGGATCCACCGATTGAGGATCGCATGATTGCTTGACGATCGTGGATCCACCGATTGAGGATCGCATGGTTGCTTGACGACCATGGATCCACCGATTAAGGATTGCATGGTTGCTTGACAACCGTGGATCCACCGGTGGCTTTTAAGCCCAATATATGATTATTGACGACTCTGTGTTGATCATATCTACCCGAGGCTGTGTGCCGACTGTATTACCGTCGCTGATGGCTATGTGCCTAACATGAAATAGCTACCGATGGCTTAAAGCCAATTATTCTGATTGTGGTTTTGTGCCAACCTAAAAATGGCTCTGTGCCATCTTGACTATGGCTTTGTGCCAAACGTATTTACCTGTGGCTATGTGCCTAACATACTTATGGATGACTCTGTGTGGACCATATTTACCCAAGGCTGTGTGCCGATTATATTATCGTCGCTGATGGCTATGTGCCAAACATAATACAGTTACCGATGGCTTTGTGCCAATTATAATACCACTACTGAACACTTTTTAAGCCAAATATATGATTAGCAGCCTTGCTGTAATGAAGGTAGTACTGCAACCGGGCTACCATTGATGTGTATCGGATGGGTGGGTTGATATTTATATCCCCACATGATGTGTAACAGTTGGATTATTGGGATGGGATAGCATGCATCCATGCATTCACACATTCTGTTCTATTATTGGTTTGGGTTGGGCCCAATTGATTCTGTTATGGGCTGTGACCCACATGACATTGTAATACGCTTCGGCCCACGTATGCTCTGAACTAGACTGTACTGTTATTGTTAACGGGCTCTAGCCCAGACTGTTTCTGTTTCTATTTCTTTATACTGACTGTTACTCTAGTAAGGGGATTACACATTGAGTTTTTGTAAACTCACCCCGTTTATTAACCGTGTAGGTAATCCCCAGTGTTAGGTGGATCAGTGTCGCAGAGGGACTCAGAGACGACCACACAACTGCACATCTTTTTCTATTTCCTTTTTTAGTTAAGCACTTTGGTTTTTGATTTGGGTTGTATAAGGCCTCTTTATTCCTTAAATTTTTATTTAGAAATTTTATTTAGTATGTCTAATATCTGTTAGAAGTAGGACATGGTTTTCCAAAACAAGAATTGTTTTCAAAAACTACGTTTCCTGCAACATTTTCAAAATGTTTTCGCAACTTAACTTTTAAACATCACGTTTTCGTAAATCGATTACTTTTAGAATTAGCTTCCGCAAAGTAAAAAGGAATTTTGGAAATAAAATTAAGAAGTTCTCAATGTACTACGTTTTAAATAAGAAGGGTTTCTAATGAAAACATGGTTTTCGAAAAACACTTCAATGTGACACGCCAGATTTGGGTCTAACTTCTGGGTCGGGTTTGGGGTGTTATAGCTTTCAAATTATCATGTATCACTTTGACTTTTTCTTCAGTTTCTTTAATCAGATCAACACCGAAAAGCTTGTTCTCACCCAGCTCAGTCCAATATAACAGAGTTCAACATTTTCGACCATACAGTGCTTCGTACGGTACTATTTTAATTCTCACTTGATAACTATTATTATAGGCAAATTCAACCAATGGAAGATATTTCTCCTAGTTACCTTCGAACTCTAAAACACAACATCGAAGCATATCCTCGAGTACCTGAATTACTCACTCAAACTGACCATCAGTCTGTGGCTGAAACGCTGTACTGAAATGCAGTCAAGTACCCAGAGCTTCATGTAACTTACTTCAGAATCGAGAAGTAAATCATGGATCCCTATCAGAGATAATAGACATCAACACACTATGCAATCTTACAATCTCAAAAACATAAAATTTTGTCAGCTTTTCAAGTGAATAATCCGTACACACTGAAATAAAATGCGTAGATTTTGTCAAATAATCTACAGTAACCCAGACAACATCTTTCTTTCTCAAAGGTAAAGGCAATCTCGATAAAAAGTCCATTGTAACACGTTCTCATTTTAACTCTACAATCATCACAAGTTGTAATAAACCAGAAGGTACCTGATGCTTAGCTTTAACTTGCTGACAGATCAAACATCTTGATATGAACTCTGAAATCTCTCGTTTCATACGTAGCCACCAGTACATCTATTTCAAATCACCATACATTTTATTGGTAACAGGATGTATAGGTAAGCTACTGCTGTGAGCTTCCTGTAAAATCTTCTAGATAACTTCAAAATTCTTCAGAACACAAATCCTATTTATGAAGTTCAAACTATAGTCTGAATTAACATGAAAGTTTGAGTCAAGTGTCGACTCAATCTGTTTCCGTTTAGCCATCAATTCAGCATCACTTTTTTGAGCTTCACAAGTCTTTTGCAAAAATGTCAATTTTGCTTTTAACTCAGCTAAAATAGAACCATCATTAATCAATGTTAACCTTGTGTTCAAAGCTCGTAAATCTATAACACCCCTAACTCGTATCCATCACCAGAATAGGGTTATAGAGCATTACTGGACTAATAGAATACTAAACCATTCAAATCATACATGAATACAAACATAATTAAATTTCATCCAAATACATTCATAAAGCCCCTTAATCGATCCCTCGAGGCACTAAAAATACTATAGAAACAATCTGGGAGTAAATAAAAAAACATTTGGAAATTTTAGGAAAAACTTGAAAAATTTAGACTGTAGGGGTCACAAGGCCATGTGGCCAGGCCACGTGACTCACACGGCTGAGACACACGCTCGTGTCTCAGGCCGTGTGGACATTCGAAATAGGGACACACAGCTGTGTCCTAGCCCGTGTCCATGCTCGTGTAACTCACTAACTTGGCTCACACGGCCAAGCCACATGCTTGTGTCCCAGGCTGTGTACCCCTCGAAATAACCTCACACGCCCGTGTGTCAGGCTGTGTAACTACCTTACTTGTATGCCTTGAACCTATTAGGGACACATGGCCTTGTCGCATGGCCGTGTAGCCCCAAAATGAACCTTAAAACACAAGTTTACCATTTCAAGTTGCTTGGACCTTAAAAACTCAAGTACCAACCAAAATGCCAATTCAAAATGATATTAATTGAGTAAAGAACACATCTAAACCAACCTAAAAAGTGCCTAACCAGTGTACCCTCATTCGTATCACAAGTATATACAATTTTACAACAAAATCAATATTGATTCAATTCATCAATTCACACAGGAAATACCTAATCAAAATGCCTATCAAAGGTACCACAATCACAACAATTCAATTATATATATACCATACATACTAACATAACAACTATACCTCATTCTCATATAATATGTAAGTTGGTTATTTGCACAAAATGTCATTTGTAATATTTACATAAGACAAACATTAACCAAAACCGCACAAGAGCTTATACATGCCATATAATCTGAAATAAACATTTCAAAAACTAGCGAGATAAGCTAGAGAGTGTGACTTGAGTGCCGATCCGATCGTCCAACCTTCCGAGAATCTACAATGACATTAAACAACACAAGTAAGCTTAATGAATCTTAGTAAGTTCGATGGGTTAAACAATAAATCTTACCAAACTAACTATAATAATTCAAACAATAATAATTATCCAAGAGAACTCCCAGTCATTCACAACCTCAATCGATAAATTCATCCATGTTCAAATTAATATGAAATAAATAACATATCTTTAAAATTCATTAACAGATTACCTTAGTGAAATATTTCATTCGAAGAACGGCTTATGGGTAAGAGTACATCGTCAACAGAAGTTCATAGAGCTGGTCCACCCGAACACGCCAACAGAAGCTCATGAGAGCTGAACAGAAGCTCGTAAGAGCTAATCCACCCAAATCATACCAAACAGAAAATAAAATGCGAGAGTTCGCAACAAATGCTTAGCCTCAATTTACTTGGGTAATATGTCGATATCTCCCCCCAATACCATCTCCACTCCAAACCCCTGTCATACACCAAAAATGAATGTACTCAAATCCCGCGTTCAATCCAAACCGGGTATTAAAATCGATAATATAATTCAAACAATAATATTTTTCCAACAATAGAACATATATATAATATCAATCATCAATTTATACAAATGTTAAATTTTAACCATACGAACTTACCTGGACTGAATTGTAGTCGTTTCAAATGTTCAGGAACTATTCCACTATTTTTCCTTTTCCACGAGTATCTACGGGATTTTGATCTAAAATGTAAAATTCTTCATTTATTAGCACATATTTCATTTCTAAATAATTTTACAATTAATACCCTTTTAATTTTCAAAATTACACAATTGCACTAAACTTTTACCATTTTTTACAATTTAGTCCTTTAACTCGAATTTCATCAAATTGACCAATTTTCTCAAGTAAATATTTTAACCACATATACTAGGCCCTCCAAAAGCCCCTAATAAATATCAAATTCACTATCCAACCCTAATATTTTGACATTTTTATAATTTAATCCTAAAAATCAAAATCTAACAAAAATCTCTTTACAAATTCATCAAATAACATAATCAAAGTTCCAAATACATGGTATTCATAAAAAATATTCAATATTCATCAATGGCAACTTCCAAAATTTTTAACAGAATCAAAAACAGATATACGGGCTAGCTGGACCTAGTTGCAACGATCTCAAAAACATAAAAATTACAAGAATCGAGATCAAAATGGACTTACATGCAAGCTTTTTAAAAGCTAGCCAAACTTCTCCTCACCCTAGGTATGGCTTTTGGACATTGAAGAAGAAAATGAAAGTTACTTGTTTCTTTCATTAATTAAATTTGTTTTAACTTAGTTTAATTTACAAATTTGCCATTATAATTACTTTATATTGTCATTTTCCTTTATTTAACCATCCAACTAAATTCATTTGGAACTAATTGTTATATTGCTTCCTCCCCATATAGTTTATAAACTATTTAATCATTCAATTAAATTAATTATTAACTTTTGCACCTTTTTTAATTTAGTCATTTTTCTTTAATTAAACGTTAATATTTCTAAACCAAATTTTAATACGAATATAATAACTCTGTAAATATTCTAAAAATAATATTTATGAGTCAAGACAATGGAAATTTATGGTCCCAAGACCACTGTTCCGTCACCACTGAAAATCAGGCTATTACAACTCTCCCTTTTAGGAAATTTTGTCCTCGAAATTCTTATCTGAAAATAGATTCGAATATTGTAGTCTCATTGATTCCTCGGTTTCTCAGGTAGTTTCTTCTGAACCATGTCTATGCCATAAGACTTTTACTAATGATACTCGTTTATTACACAATTCTTTGACTTTTCGAGCTAAAATTCTTACTGGTTCTTCCGAATATGTTAAGTCTAGTTATAGCTTAATCTCAGTATGAGGAATCACATACGAAGGATCAGATCTGTGCTGCCTTAGCATTGAAACATGAAACATATTATGGATTTTCTCGAGTTTAGAAGGCAAGGCTAATCTATAAGCTACCGTGCCAATTCTTTCAACAATGTATGGTCTTACAAATCTCAGACTCAACTTTCCCTTCTTGCCGAAACGTAGCACTTTCTTGCACGGAAAAAATTTCAAGAATACTCGATTGCCAACCGTAAATTCCATATCTTTTCATTTCAGATCCGCATAAGATTTCTGACGATCAAATGCAGGGTTCAAACAATCTCAAATAAGTCAAACTTTGTCTTCTATTTCTCGGATCAAATCAATTCCCACCATTTTAGATTCACTCAATTCAGACCAATACAATGGTGTTTTACACTTCCTCCTATAAAGAGCTTCAAACGGTGCCATTTTTATATTAGATTGATAACTATTATTATAAGCAAATTCAGCTAACGGTAGGTACTTTTTCTAGCTACCTTCAAATTTGAGTATGCAACATCTCAACATATCTTCCAAAATCTGAATCACTCGTTCTGATAGCTCGTCAGTTTAAGGATTAAACGCTGTGTTGAAATTAAGCTTAATGCCTAGAGCCTCGTGAAGTTTGCTCCAAAATCTTGAAGTAAATCTCAGATCTCGATATGAAATAATAGATGTCGAAACTCCACGCAATCTCACAATCTCAGATATATATATATAGTTGCGCTAATCTTTCAAGTGAAAAATCTGTTCTGACTGGAATAAAATGTGCCGCTTAGTCAATCTGTCAACAATCACCCAGATTGAATCTTTCTTTCTCGGAGTTACAGGTAAACTAGATACAAAAACCATCGTGACTCGCTCCCACTTCCATTCAGGAATCATAGCAGGTTGTAGTAGACCCTACGGTACCTGATGTTATACTTTCACCTGCTGACAAATCAAACATTTAGCTGCAACTTCAAAAATTTCTCGTTTCATACTTGACCACTAGTAACATCTGTTTCAAGTCACACTACATCTTTGTGCTACCCGGATGAATAGAGTACGTACTACTGTGAGTTTCAGAAAGAATATCATGTTTCAAATAAAAATTATTTGGAACACAAATTCTATCGCGATATCACAATGTACCATTATCATCAACACTACACTCTAAACTAAAATTATTCTGAACCATTTGTCATTTCAACATCAACTTCAGATCTTCATCTTGCAATTCTTGAATTCATTGTAGAAACAAGGATTTTATTCTCAACTTTGCTACTACAGAACCATCTTCATTCAGAATTAAATGAGCATTCATCGCTCGAAGTGCAAACAATGACGGCTTTCGACTGACTACATCCGTGACCACATTAGCCTTTCCCGGATGATAATTAATAACCAGATCGTAATCTTTCAATAGCTCTAAGAGCCATCTTTGTCTCAAATTCAATTTCTTTTTGAGTCATCAAATATTTTAAACTTTTTTTTATTTATGAACACGTGACATTTCTTACCGTATAAATAATGTCTCCAAATCTTCAAAGCAAATACAATCGCGGCTAGCTCATGATCATTAGTAGGATAATTCTTTTCATGAGACTTTAATTGTTGAAAAGCATAGGCTACTACTTTTCCTGATTGCATCAGCACACAACCCAAACTATTGGGAGACGCATCACTATAAACAACATACGCTACTCCAAATTCAGGCTGAGTCAACACTGGAGCTTCCATCAACATGTTCTTCATCTAATCGAAACGCTGTTGACACTGGTCAAACCAAACAAACTCAACATTTTTCTATAATAATCTGGTCATCGACGAAGCAATCATCGAAAAGTTTTTAATAAAACATCAATAATAACCTACTAAACCCAAAAAAATTGCACTTCTGAAATATTTTTCAGATTTTTCCAATTCATCACAGCAGAAACTTTACTAAGATCAACTTAGATTCTATCAGATGATACTATGTGTCCCAAAAATCGAACCTCTCGAAGCTAGTATTCACATTTACTAAATTTTGCATACAATTGTTTTTCTCTCAAAGTCTGTAATAAAATTCTTAGATGTTGAGTATGCTTGGATTCTATCTTGGAATAGATCAATATATCGTCAATGTAACACCCCTAACCCGTATCCATCGCTGAAACAGGGTTACAGAGTATTACCGGAGTTTATAGAATATTTATAGATAATTTATGTCATTTATTACTCATTTATCAGGATTACTCATAACGTCCCTTAAATAGACCCTTGAGGCCCAATATGAGTATTAGAATTGAGTCGAGACTAAATCGGGAACTCAAAGAATTTTTCACAAAATTTGTAAAATTTTCTTAGATATAGGGCACACACGCCTATGCTGCAGACTATGTTCGACCTTGAGTAACTCTCTGACTTGTGCCACACGGCCAGCCACACGCCCGTGTGAGTAGGCCGTGTGATCTATTTAATTTTCAAAAATTAAGTGCAAGTTTCACATGACCAAGACATGCGCTTGTGTTCTAGGCCGTGTAGCACACACACGGTTGAGACACACACCCGTGTCTCTGCCTATGAGCTCAATTCTGAGCATTCTGTTTCTCAATTTTAAAGTACAGGAGACACACGGCCTAACCACATGCCCATGTACCAGGCCGTGTGTCACACACGGTCATGACACACGCTTGTGTGTCTACCCGTGTGGATAAAATAAGGCTATTTCCTAGCTTTACTTTTCACCCAAATTTGCCAAAAACCTATACCAAAATTTACAAATATAAACCAACCAATTCAAGTATTAAAATCAAGCCAATTCTAACATCTAACATGATATTTTATCATATGCAATCACGATTATAATTTTACCTTTGTTTAACTTATAGGTTAAATATAACTTGATCAATTATATTTAATAAACTTAACACATAGATATTTTTTTTAATAAAACCTTATAATTATACCAAACAACACATTACTAGCCATTCCAATAGCTAGTTTACAAACCACATTCATAAGCTATCAAAGGCCAAGTTAACTATACATGCCATTATAACAAAATGAGGTTCCTATTTATACCAAAACAAGCTAATGGATAGTGTGATGATGCTCCAACTGTTCCGAACCTTCGCAAGCTTCCGAGCACTATAAAACAGAGAAAATAAAACCTAGTAAGCATTATATGCTTAGTAAATTCATATAAAAAAAATTGAAACTTACCAATCACATTTAACAACACTAAGCATACAATTAACATACTTTCATCATTTTGACAAATTTGCCTAAACACATATACTCAATCAAGCAAGGTAGTCATATAATACATGTAAGTGTTAAATAAACATAGATGAGCTCATCATATAATCCTTCATCAAACATTTTAAAAGCATCCAGGGTATATTTCTATTTATCTCATCATTTTCTCATGTCAATAGTGTTATCCATTGAATTATTGAAATATCGATGGATACTCAAATAGTACACTAAAGGTGTACATATCTATAAGCCGTCAATTCTTATTCAGGGAGCATACTCTCGAGCCACATGTCAAAATGCTCACACGAGCCATGTAATCATGTAACAGGACACTTATCTGAGTTAATCAGGAAACTCACAATAGTTTTACTCAAGAAGCTCATAGAGCTTATCAGATATTTCTGAAGAGATACTATTAAGAAGCACCGAATAAGGTAATAGAGAGTTCAAGCGAGCTTTACAGGATGCTCATGAAGAGCTGTCTTTGTGTCTATATTATATGCAGGATCACAGTAGATCGGAACATGTATCAGAACGCTCACAAAGAGCTGTAGTAATGCACAACAGATGCTAAATCACTACCGATCAGAATGCTCGCAGAAACTACATATATATCAAGATGCTCGAGAGTTATATCAGGATTACTCATCTAAGCTAAATCTCGTCTGCAATATATGCATAATCATATTTCATGTACGGGAAATAACATGTATCCATCGATTTTCATTATTCCAACGATACTTACAATTTTATGACTTTTGCAATCATGTAACCGTTTCATGTATTTATAACATTTATATAAATTACATAAACATCTACTACATTCAAATCAAATACAACATTCAATTAAAACATATTAAGCTACGAAGTTAAGTTTCACGAACTTACCTCGATAATAGTTCGTATAAGAAAATCTACAAATCCGAAACATTCTCTCTTTCTCGATCTAGTTTTAAATTTGAGTTATCTGGATCTATATAATTGAATTTAATCATTAATTTATTACATTTCATATTCAATTGGACTCAATTTACACCCTAGGAATAATTACCATTTTGCCCCTAAACTTTTCATAAATTCTAATTTCGTCCCTAGGCTCGAAAAATGAAATTCATGCAATTTACTTATCATTCCATGCCTAACTGAAATGTCAATATAAAATTTACAGCACATGTATTCTATAAAATTCAGAATTTTTCTTCAATTTTTACAACTTTACAATTTAGTCCTTAAATCATATTTTCATTAAAATTCACTTTGTAAAAGTTGTTTATCTATCAACAACATTTCATTTTCAACCATAAATTTCAAATTTTCAACATATTCATCCATGGGAAATTTTCTATGCTTTGATAACTTTTCAAATTAATCCCCAAAATCGATAAATTAGATTATCACGATCTCAAAAATTTAAAAATTTCTAAAAACGGGACAAGAATACTTACTCAATTAAGCTTGATTAGTTTCTCCTCTCTCTCCTAGGGGTTTCATGTATTTGGGGAAGAAGATGACATAAAATAGGATGATATTTTCTTTTTAATTATTTATCATCTTTTAATTATTTTATATTCCAATTTAGTCCCTAATCTTTTCTAATTTTTCCATGGATGAATCACCAAAAATATCTACTAACTTTTCTTTAATGGTATAATTACCATATAAGGACCTCAAGTTCTAAATTCCATAGCTATTTGATCCTTCTAGCTACTAAAATCTAACTTTTACATTTTATGCAATTTGGTCCTTTCCATAATTAAGTACCTAATCGAAAAAATTTTCTTATCTAAATGTTCATATGACATTTCTAACATAATTCAAACCATGCAAAAATATAAAAATAAATTTTCTTTCCAACTCGGATTTGTGGTCCCAAAACCACTGTTCCAATTTCACTGAAAATGGGTTGTTACAACTCTCCCCCTTAAGAATTTTCGTCCTCAAAAATCTTTCCAGTAAAGAGATTTGGATATTGCTTTCTCATGGTATCCTCCGGTTCCCAGGTAGCTTCCTCTATACCATGTCGTCGCCAAAGAACTTTTACTAAAGCCACCTTTTTATTTCTTAATTCCTTTGTTTCACGAGCCAAGATTTTAGTCGATTCTTCACTATAAGTCATATCAGGCTGAGTCTCAACTTCTATTGGAGAAATAACATGTGAAAGATCCTACTGATACCATCGTAACTTAGACACATGAAAAACATTATGAATCCGATCAAGTTCTAGTGGTAAGGCTAACCGATATACAACAAGTCCAATTCTTTATGTGATTTCATATGGCCCAATGAACCGTGGACTCAATTTTCCTTTACGGCCAAACTGAAGAACTTTCTTCCAAGGTGATACTTTCAAGAATACCTTATCACCAACCCAAAATTCTACTTCATTTTGTTTAAGATCAGCATAGGACTTTTGACGATCAAAGGCTGCTTTAAAACTATCCTGAGTTACTTTCACTTTTTCTTCAATTTCACAGATTAAGTTAACTTCGTGTATCTTATTCTCACTATGTTTTGTCCAATACAATGGTGTTCTACATTTCTGACCATACAATGCTTCGTACGGTGCCATTTTTATACTAGACTGGTAACTATTATTGTAAGCGAATTTAACTAAAGGCAGATATTTTTCCCAATTACCTTTAAATTCCAAAATACAAAACCGAAGCATATCTTCTAAAATCTGTATCACACGTTCAGATTGACCATCTGTCTGGGGATAGAATACAGTGTTGAAATGTAACTGTGTACCTAGAACTTCTTACAATTTGCTCCAGAATCGACATGTAAATCGAGGATCTCTATCAGAAATAATGGAGACAGGCACTCCATGCAATCTAACAATTTTAGAAACATATATTTCAGCCAATCTATCTAAAGAATAATCCATATGTACCGGAATAAAGTGTGTAGATTTTGTTAACCAATCAACAATTACCCAAATGACATCTTTCTTCTTTGGAGAAAGGGGTAATCCCGATACAAAGTCCATGGTAATTCTTTCCCATTTCCATTATGGTATTATCACTAGCTATAACAATCCTGAAGGCAACTGATGTTCAGCTTTTACTTGCTGACATACTAAACATTTTGATACAAACACAGAAATATCTCGTTTCATTCCCAGCCACTAGTACATCTTTTTCAGATCATTATACATTTTATTACTACCAGGATGAATAGACATGTTAGCATTAGGAGCTTCATTCAAAATCTTCTATACTAGTTTTGAATTCTTCGGTACACATATTCTTCCTCTAAATAACAAACAACCATCAGTCCTAATCTAAAATTCTGAATCAGGAGTCGATACAGACTGAATCCGTTTGGCTTGTAACTTACTATCATCTTTCTGAGCTTTAGAAATCTGCTGCAAAAACATCGGTCTAGCTTTTAACTCAGCTATGATTGAACCATCATCAGATAACATCAATCAAGTATTCATTTCTCGCAAAGCAAACAGGGATTTTCTACTCAGAGCATCTGTAACCACATTGGCTATTCCCGGATGATAGTTAATAACCAAATCATAATCTTTCAGTAACTCAAGCCACCTGTGTTGTCTTAAATTCAAATCTTTCTATGACATTAAATGCTTCAAACTTTTATGATCAGTGAATATATGACATTTTTCACCAAATAGATAATGTCGCCATATTTTTAATGCAAACACAATTGTAGCTAACTCAAGATCATGTATTGGATAATTTCTTTCACGTGGTTTTAACTGTCTTGAAGCATAAGCTATTACTTTACCTTCTTTTATCAAAACACAGCCTAAACCATTTAACGACGCATAACTGTAAATTACAAATTTCGTACGCGATTCAGGCTGAACTAACACAGGTGCCTCTATCAATAAAGCTTTCAACCTATCAAAACTTTGCTAACATTTATCAGACCACTCAAATTCACATTTTTTTGCAGTAAACGAGTTATCGGAGAAGCTATCATTGAAAACCCTTTTACAAAACTCCAGTAATATCCAGCAAATCCCATAAAACTTTTGACTTCAGACACTTTCTTTGGTGGCTTCCAATTTACAATAGCTGAAATTTTGCTTAAATCTACTCGAATACCTTCTGTAGATACAATATGTCCGAGAAAACCAACTTCCTGTAGCTAAAATTCACATTTACTAAATTTGGCATACAATTGTTTTTCATGCAGTGTTTGCAATACAATTCTCAAATGATCTACATGTTCATTTTCATCTCGAGAGTAAACCAAAATATCATCTATAAATACAACCACAAACATGTCCAAATATGGTCTGAAAATTCTGTTCATCAAATCTATAAACACTACAAGTGCTTTTGTTAAATCGAATGGCATCACAAGAAACTCGTAATGTCCATACCCGGTTCTCAAAGCTGTCTTTGGCACATCAAAATCTTTACTCTTAGCTGATAGTAGCCGGAATGGATATCAATATTTGAAAATACAATAGCACCTTTCAACTGGTCAAATAGATCATCAATTCGAGGCAATGGATACTTGTTCTTTATTGTAAATTTATTGAGCTGTCTGTAATCAATGCACCGCCACAAAGATCCATCTTTCTTCTTTACAAACAGAACTAGTGCATCCCATGGTGAGAAACTAGGTCGAGCATGTAACACTCCTATTCGTATCCGTCGCCAGAACAGGGTTTTGGGGCATTACCAGACTTATATCACAAACAATCATACAATTCTGAGTTATAAATTTGCTTCCAAATTAAAAACCATTTGTAATTAATCATAAAGTCCCTAATACGAGCCCACGAGGCTCAAAACATGCTTTGGAAGTGATTCGGGACTAAATCGAGAACTTTAGAAATTTTTACAAAACTTAGAAAATTTTTGAATATACACGGGTCACACGCCCATGTGTGAATATGGGACACGCCCGTGTGGGCAGGGCGTGTGGTCACACACGCTTGTGTTATAGGCCGTGTGGCACACACGGCAGAGACATACGCCCATGTCTCTGCCTGTGTGCCCAATTCTGAGCATTCTGTTTCTCAAAATTAAGGTGCAGGGGACACACGGCCTAACCACATGCTCGTGTTACCAGGATGTATGTCACACACAACCTAGACACACACCCGTGTGGACAAAATAAAGCCATTTCTTAGCTTCATTTCTCACCCAAAACCACCTAAAAACCTGCAAATAAAACACTCAACCAATTCCAACCATTTCAAGCATTCAAATTTCGCAATTCCATCATTCATCAAGGCATATCATTTCATGCATACATGGTTACAAACTCACCTTAGCTTAACTTAGATATTAATAACATTTGATCACATGAACTTAGCATAACACATGTGTATATATATATATCATAATAGCTTACTAAATCATACCCAAAATGAATCATCAGTAGCCATTCCAATGGCTAGGTTACAAAATAACATTTCAAGCCACTATTGACCAAGTTTCCCTATACATGCCATTATACCAAAATGATTTCACTAAATATACCCAAAATGCTAGACCTTACTGTGACGATACTCCAACGATCTTCCAACCTTCACGAGATTCCGAGCACTATAAAATAGGAAAAAAATAAAAGGAGTAAGCATTACATGCTTCGTAGGTTCATATAACAAAAATTAAACTTACCAATCTTGATCATTAAATCTAAACATACAATATCGTATTTCCATCCATTTGACTAAATTTGCCTAAGCACATACATTCAACCAAACATATTATTCACCAAAATCTTCATATAAATCAAGTAACATAGATGAGCTCATCAAGCAATATTCTTTCAAGTCTTTATCAATTCAGCTCAAAGTTCTTGTGCCATGATAAGAGTTTTATGTCCGTTGAATAGTTGAATTCCAATGAATGCTCAAGTAGTACACTCAAAGTGTACGATTCAACAATTCATCAATTTCTTATTCAGAGATACCCCTTAGGGCATTTAACCAAGAAACACTCTCTCGAGTCACATATCGTTTAACAGGATTACCAGTCCAGGCTAAATCCTTTATATAGCGTATGCTCAAAGGCTCGATTAGGATTACAAGTCCAAGCTAAACCCTAATCTTAACACATACTCGAGAGGTATTATATTAGGATTACCTGTCCAGGCTAAATCCTTTAGATGACAAGGTCATTGGAATTACTCGTCTGAGCTAAATCCCATCCTCAACAAATGCAGGACCCTACTTGTTTCGAGAAAGCGCATACAATCTTCGAAATTCAACATCCAATCGAGACTAACCCCTTTGTCACCATTTCAAGCTTATTTTCATTTTTCATCATAGCATACAAGTGAAGCACATAAAAATAGATCACATTACATGCAACACAATAATTAATTAACATAATTACATGTCTGATTAAGTTACACGAACTTACCTTGACACTTGTTCGCGTAAAAGTCTACTAAACCGAAATTTTTTCTTTTCTCGACGTAACCTCGAATTAGTGTTGTTCAGATCTATATAGATAAATTTAATACCAATTTCACACATTTCATAAGTAAATGGACTCAATTTATGTTCTGGGTAAAATTACCATTTTGCCCCTAACTTTTTCACAAATTTTGATTTTGTCCCTAGGCCCGGAAAATGAAACTTTTACAAATTACTCCCTATTCCAAGCCTAGCCAAAACCCCATTACAAATTTTCCAGCACATGTATTCATAAAATTTTAGAATTTTCATTAAATTTTACAACTTTTCATTTTAGTCCCTAAATCATGTTTTCATAAAAAATCTCTTTGTAGAAGTTGTTTATCTATCAATAATCTTTCATTTTCTACCATAAATTTCTAATTTCCAGCATAATACATCCATGACCCATTTTCATACTTTGATAACTTTTTAAATTAATCCCTCAAATAGAGAGATTAAGCTATCTTGGTTTCAAAAATATCAAAATTACTAAAAACAGGACAATAGAACTTACCCAATTAGGCCTTGAAAGTTTCTTTTCTCTCTCCTAGGGTTTCCATGTGTTTTTAGGTTGAAGATGATGAAAATAAGATGATATAATTTCTTTTCATCTTTTAAGTAATTAAGTATTTTGGTATTTCCAATTTAGTCCCTTATTCTTTTCTATAATTCCATGGATGAGTCACCAAGAAAAATCTACATACTTTTCTTAATGGTCTAATTACCATATAAGGACCTCTGGTTTTGAATTCCATAGCTATTTAATCCTCATAGCTACTAGAATTCAATTTTCGTATTTTATGTGATTTAGTCCTTGTAATTAAACACTTAATCGATAAAATTTTCATATCAAAATTTTCATACGTCATTCCTAACATTTTATGGGCCATATGATAAAATAAAAATAAAATATATTTTGGGTCGGATTTGTGGTCCCGAAACCATTGTTCCGATTTCACTGAAAAATGAGTTGTTACAACTCTCCCCCTTTAAGGATTTTCGTTCACGAAAATCTTACCACTGAAATGATTTTGGTATTACTTCCTCATAGTATCCTCCGGTTCCCAAGTAGTTTCCTCTATACCATGTCGTTGCCAAAGAACTTTTACCAAAGCTACTTTTTTATTTCTTAACTCTTTTGTTTCCCCAGCTAAGATTTTGATTGGTTCCTTACCATATGTTATATCAGGCTGGATCTTTATTTTTGTCAGAGAGATAACATGCGAAGGATCAGATTGATATCACCGTAACATAGATACATGAAAAACATTATGAATCCGTTCAAGATCTGGTGGTAGAGCTAACTGATATGCAACCGGTCCAATGAACCGTGGACTCAATTTCCCTTTATGACCAAACTAGAGTACTTTCTTCCAAGGTGACACTTTCAAGAATACCTTGTCACCAACCTAAAGTTCTATTTCTTTTCTCTTCAAATCAGCATAAGACTTTTGTCGATCAGAGGTTGCTTTCAGGCTGTCTCGAATTACTTTCACTTTTTCTTCGGTCTCTAGGACCAAGTCAACTCCGTGTAACTTTTTCTCACTGATTTCAGTCCAGTATAACGGAGTTCTACATTTGCGACCATACAAGGCTTCATACGGTGCCATTTTAATACTAGACTGATAACTGTTATTGTAAGTAAATTCAACTAGAAGCAAATACCTTTCCCAATTCCCTTCAAACTCAAGTATACAACACTGTAGCATATCTTCCAAGAACTGTATTACCTATTTTGATTGACCATTTGTTTGGGGATGAAATGCAGTGCTAAACTGTAACTGAGTGCCAAGAGCTTCTTGCAATTTGCTCTAGAATCGAGATGTAAACCGAGGATATCTATCTAAAATGATAGAGACAGGTATTCCATACAATCTGACTATCTCCAAAACATATAACTCAGCCAACCTATCCAAGGAAAAATCCATACGTATCGGGATAAAGTGTGCAGACTTTGTCAACCGATTAAAAATTACCCAAATGGCATCTTTCTTCTTTGGAGACAGGGGCAATCCCGTTACAAAGTCCATAGTAATTCTTTCTCATTTCCATTCTGGTATCGTAACCAGCTACAATAGTCCAGAAGGCAACTGATGTTTAACTTTTACTTGCTGACATATCAAGCATTTAGATACAAACTCAGAAATATCTCATTTCATTCTCGGCCACCAGTACATCTTTTTTAGATCATTATACATTTTATTACTACCAGGATGAATAGATATGTTACCATTATGAGCTTCATTCAAGATCTTCTGTACTAGTTCAGAACCTTTTAGTACACATACATTGCCTTTGAATAGCAAACAACCATCGGTCCCGATCTAAAATTCTAAATCAGAAGTCGATACACTTTGTACCCGTCTTGCTTGCAACTTTGCTATCATTTTTATGAGCTTTAAAAATTTCTCAGTAAAAATATTGGTCTAGTTTTTAACTCAACTATGATCGAACTATCATCAGACAACGACAATCAGGTGTTCATTGCTCGCAGGGAATACAGGGATTTTATGCTCAAGGCATTGACCACTACATTAGCTTTCCCTGGATGGTAGTCAATAACAAGATCATAATCTTTCAGCAATTCTAGCCATCAGCGCTGTCTCAAGTTCAAATTTTTCTGTGACATCAAATATTTCAGACTTTTATGATCAGTGAATATGTAACATTTTTCACCAAACAAGTAATGCCACCAGATTTTCAATGCAAACACTATAGCTGCCAATTCAAGATCATGTTTCGAGTAGTTCTTTTCATGTGGTTTTAGCTATCGTGAGGCATAAGCTACCACTTTACTATCTTGCATCAAAACACAGCCTAAACCATGTAATGACGCATCATTGTAAACTGTAAATTCTTTACCCGATTCTGGCTGAACTAACACCAGAGCTTCTGTTAACAAAGCTTTTAATCTATCAAAACTCTGCTGGCATTTATCAGTCCACTCAAATTTCACATCTCTCTGCAATAATCGAGTCATCAGAGAGGCTATCGTCAAAAACTTTTTACAAATCTTCGATAATAACCAGCTAGTCCCAAAAAACTTCAGACTTCAAACACATTCTTTGGCGGCTTCCAGTTAACAATGGCTGAAATTTTATTCGGGTCTACTTGGACACCTTTAGCAGATACTACATGCCCAAGGAAGCTAACTTCCCTTAGCTAAAATTCACATTTATTGAATTTATGTCGCAGAGTTTGCAACACTATTCTCAAATGCTCAGCGTGCTTATTTTTATTCCGAGAGTAAACCAAAATATCATCTATAAATACCACCACAAACCTGTCTAAATACGGGCTAAAAATTCTATTCATCAAGTCCATAAACACTGCAGGTGCATTTGTCAAGCCCAATGGCATCACAAGAAACTCATTGGTTCTAAAAGCTATCTTTGGCACATACGATTCTTTCACCCGTAGTTGGTAGTAACCAGAATTGAGATCAATCTTTGAAAATACAGTGACACACTTTAACTGGTCAAATAAGTCATCAATGCGAGGCAATGGATACTTGTTCTTTATTGTAACTTTGTTGAGCTATTTGTAATCAATACACAGCCACAACGACCCATCTTTTTTCTTTACAAATAGAACCAGTGCACCCCAAGGTGAGTAACTAGGTTAGGCAAAACCTCTGTCAATCAATTCTTGCAACTGTACCTTCAGCTTTTTCAACTCAGTAGGAGTCATTCTGTAAGGTGCTATGGATATCGGTGTCGTTCCCAGAACAAAATCTATAAAAATTCCACTTCTCTATCTAGAGGTAAACCAGGTAATTCTTCTGGGAATACATTCGAAAATTCACATACTACTGACACTAATTGAATCTTTGACTCAGTTACTTTTGCATCCATCACATACGCAAGATAAGCATCATATCCCTTTCTGACATATTTCTTTGTTGTTATTGCTAAAATCACATTAGGTAATGCATCAAGCTTATCAGATTCAACACGAAACAATTCACCATTCTGACATTTCAATACAATATATTTCTATTTACAGTTTACCACTGCATCATATCGAGTTAACCAATCCATTTCCAGGATCACATCAAATTCATCAAATGGAAATAACATCAAGTTATCCGAAAAACAATAACCTTTTACCATCAACAGATAGTTCTTACAAACTTTTTCCACTATAACACACTGGCCTAGGGGGTTGGAAACTTTAACCACAAATTCAAAGAATTCAGCAGGTAAATTTTTAACAGACACTAGGTTCATGCATATATATGAATGTGTGGAACCAGGGTCAATTAATGCAGTAATATTAGTATCAAGTAAAGAAAATGTACCAGTAATGACATTTGGCGCAAAGGCATCTTCTCTAGTACGAATAGCATATGTCCTTATAGGTGCTCGTGCCTCAAATCTAACTGATGTATTCTTGATAATACCTCAACTACCACTAACATTACTGGGGTGACGGGGTGGTCTGCCTCTCTGCAATAGGATTGCTTGGCTTTGGAGCTGGTTTAATCTCTTTTTCAACTTTTTCAAGATAATCCCGGAGAAAATGGTCAAGTGAGCCGCATCCGAAATAAGCTCCACTTCTAGACCGACATTCCCCATGATAAAACTTGTTACAATGTTTATATTTCAATTTAGGATTACTAACACTACCCATACTGGTCACAGATAGAGTTGAAGACCTCGGGTTAGATTTTTGAGAGCCCTGCTCCCTTCCTTAATATACCGTGGAAGTGGTCACACGATCATAAAACTTCTTTAATGTTTTAGAAGCAAATGATTTTGACTTACTCATAGCTCTTTTTCCAAAAACTCGAGCCTCTCTTTTGGCTTGTTTCTTTTCTTTACTTAGTTTCTCAGCTTTGTGTGCTCAGCCGACTAACGCTGTAAATTCTCTTATCTCAAGAATCCCAACCAATAACTTGATATCTTCATTTAAGCCCTCTTCAAAACATTTACACATTTCAGCCTCGGTTAAAACCCATTCTCTGGCATACTTACTTAGTTGAACAAATTCTCGTTCATATTCGGATACAGTCATGCTTCCATGCTTGAGTTCTAGAAATTCTTTCTTTTTCTGATCCATGAACTTCTGACTAACATATTTATTTCTGAATTCAGTCTGGAAGAATTCCCATGTAATGCTCTCTCTCGGTACTACCAAAGTTATGGTATTCCACCAATGATAAGACGTATCTTTCAGTAGAGACACTGTACATTTCAGGCACTCGGCAGGTGTGTAGGATAATTCATCAAAAACCTGGATAGTGTTTTCAAGCCAGAACTCACCTCTTTCGGATCATCATCTACAGTAGCCTTAAATTCTTCCGCCCCATATTTGTGAATTTTATCTATTGGAGGCTTACCAATCCTAACAGGTTCAGCACCCTGTGGTACCTCAGGAATCTGTTGGGGAGTAGGTGAGAGAGGTCATTGTACAGCAATGTTTCTTCTCAAGTATTGCATAAACCATTCATTCGTCAATTGAAAGAAGACTTATTTCGCCTCTTCACTTCGGCCCTCAAACACAAACCTTTTACTGCCCCACACAGATGCGACTCTTTGAACTAAACCTAAAGGATTTCTCTCATCTTACTCGGATTCAGCACTAGTTCGGTTGGATGACATTACTATATGAAAAACACATTTTAAAAAAATGATCAAGAGTCATCACACTATCACAAGTTATATAATGGTTGTATAGCTAGAATCATGTTTGCTACGCAAATTTGAGAATTGGATAAACTGTAGCTCTGATACCACTAAATGTAACACCCCTATCCGTATCCATCTTTGAAATAGGGTTTAGGGGCATTACAGGCTTATATCACAAACAATCATACAATTTCGAGTTATAAATTTGCATCCAAATTAAGAACCATTTGAAATTAATCATAAAGTCCCTAATATGAGCCTACGAGGCTTAAAACTTGCTTTGGAAGTGATTCGGTACTAAACCGAGAACTTTAGAAATTTTTACAAAACTTAAAAATTTTTCCACTATACAGGGGTTACACGCCCATGTGAATATGGGACATACCTGTGTGGGCAGGACGTATGGTCACACACGCCCGTATCCCGGCCCCGTGTAACTCTCTGACTTGTAACTCATGAACAAATTGAGATCACATGGCCAAGTCACACGCCCGTGTGTTAGGCCGTGTGGTTAATTAATTTAATTTGAATTAGGTGCAAGTTTCACACGGCCAAGACACACACCCAGTGTTCTAGGCCGTGAGCCCAATACTGAGCGTTTTGTTTCACAAAATTAAGGTGCAGGTGACACACGGCCTAACCACAATCCCGTGTTACTAGAACGTGTGTCACACACAGCCTAGACACACTCCCGTGTGGACAAAATAAAGCCATTTCCTAGCTTCATTTCTCACCCAAAATCACCCAAAAACCTGCACATGAAACACTCAACCAATTCCAACCATTTCAAGTATTCAAATTTGGCAATTCCATCATTCATCAAGGCATACCATTTCATGCATACATGGTTACAAACTCACCTTAGGTTAACTTAGGCTAACAACATTTGATCACATGAACTTATCATAACACATGTGTATATATATGTATCATAACAACTTACTAAATCATACCCAAAATGAACCATCACTAGCCATTCCAATGGCTAGGTTACAAAATAACATTTCAAGCCACTATTGACCAAGTTTCCCTATACATGCCATTATACCAAAATGATTTCACTAAATATACCCAAAATGTTAGACGATAGTGTGACGATGCTCCAACGATCTTCCAACCTTCACGAGATTTCGAGCACTATAAAACAAGAAAAAAATAAAAGGAGTAAGCATAACATGTTCGTATAATGGAAATTAAACTTACCAATCTTGATCATTAAATCTAAACATACAATAACGTATTTCCATCCATTTGACTAAATTTGCCTAAGCACATACATTCAACCAAACATGTTAGTCACCAAAATCTTGATATAAATCAAGTAACATAGATGAGCTCATCAAGCAATATTCTTTCAAGTCTTTATCAATTCAGCTCAAAGTTCTTGTGCCATGATAAGAGTTTTATGTCCGTTGAATAGTTGAATTCCAATGAATGCTCAAGTAGTACACTCAAAGTGTACGATTCAACAATTCATCAATTTCTTATTCAGAGATACCCCTTAGGGCATTTAACCAAGAAACACTCTCTCGAGTCACATATCGTTTAACAGGATTACCAATCTAGGCTAAATTCTTTATATAGCGTATGCTCAAAGGCTCGGTTAGGATTACCAGTCGAGGCTAAACCCTAATCTTAACACATACTCGAGAGGTATTATATTAGGATTACCCGTCCGAGCTAAATCCTTTATATGACAAGGTCATTGGCATTACTAGTCTGAGCTAAATCCTGTCTGCAACAAATGCAGGACCCTACTTGTTTCGAGAAAGCGCATACAATCTTCAAAATTCAACATCCAATCGGGACTAACCCCTTTATCACCATTTCAAGCTTATTTTCATTTTTCATCATAGCATACAAGTGAAGCACATCAACATAAATTACATTACATGCAACATAAAAATTAATTAACATAATTACATGTCCAATTAAGTTACACGAGCTTACCTCGACACTTGTTCGCGTAAATGTCTAATAATCCAAAATCTTTTCTTTTCCTCAATCTAAACTCGAATTAGTGTTGTCCATATCTATATAGATGAATTTAACATCAATTTCACACACTTCATAACTGAATGGACTCAATTTATGTTCTAGGAAAAATTATCATTTTGCCCCTAACTTTTCCATAAATTTTGATTTTGTCCCTAGGCTCGAAAAATGAAACATGTACAAATTACTCCCTATTCCAAGCCTAACCAAAGCCCTATTACAAACTTTCCAGCACATGTATTCATAAAATTTCAGAATTTTTCATCAAATTTTACAACTTTTCATTTTAGTCCCTAAATCATGTTTTCATAAAAAATCACTTTGTAAAAGTTGTTTATCTATCAATAATCTTTCATTTTCTACCATAAATTTCTAATTTCCAGCATAATACATCCATGATCCATTTTCATACTTTGATAACTTCTCAAATTAATCCCTCAAATAGAGAGATTAAGCTATCCCAGTTTCAAAAATACTAAAATTACTAAAAACGGGACAATAGAACTTACCCAATTAGGCCTTGAAAGTTTCTTTTCTCTCTCCTAGGGTTCCCATGTGTTTTTAGGTTGAAGATAATGAAAATAAAATGATATAATTTCTTTTCATCTTTTAATTAATTAAGTATTTTGGTATTTCCAATTTAGTCCCTTGTTTTTTTCTATAATTCCATGGATGAGTCACCAAGAAAAATCTACATATTTTTCTTAATGGTCTAACTACCATATAAGGACCTCTAGTTTTGAATTCCATAGCTATTTGATCCTAATAGCTACTAAAATTCAACTTTTGCATTTTATGCGATTTAGTCCTTCTCGTAATTAAACACTTAATCGATAAAATTTTCATATCAAAATTTTCATACGTCATTCCTAACATTTTACGGGCCATATGATAAAATCAAAATAAAATATATTTTGGGTCAGATTTGTAGTCCTGAAATCACTGTTTTGATTTCACTGAAAAATAGGTTGTTACAAAGCAAAACCTCTGTCAACCAGTTGTTGTAACTGTGCTTTCAACTCTTTTACTTTAGTGGGAGCCATTCTGTAGGGTGCTATAATATTGGTGTTGTTACCGATAGAAGATCTATAAAACTCCACTTCTCTAACCGGTGGTAAACCAAGTAATTCCTCTAGAAACACATTAGGAAATTCACATACAACTGGCACTGACTGAATCTTCAATTCAGATACTTTATCTAACACATAAGCAAGATAAGTTTCATAACCCTTTCTGACATGTTTTTGTGCTGATATTGCTAAAATCACATTAGATAACTCATCTAATTTATCATATTCAACTTGGAGTAATTCATCACTCTAACATTTCAGTACAATATATTTCTGTTTACAATTCACCACTACATCATGTTGGGTTAACCAGTCCATTCCCAAAATCACATCAAATTCATCAAATGGAAATAACATCAAACCAACTAAAAAGCAAGAACCCTTTACCATCAACGGACAGTTTTTATAGACTTTATTCACCATAACATACTGGCCTAGGGGATTTGAAACTTTAACCACAAATTCAGTGAAATTAACAGGTAATTTTTAACAGACACTAGATTTGTGCATATGTATGAATGTGTGGAACCAGGATTAATTAAAGTAGTAATATCAGTATCTAGTAGAGAAAATGTACCAGCAATGACGTCTGGTGAAGAGGCATATTCCCTAGCACGAATAGTGTATGTTATTGTCAGTGTTCGTGCCTTAGTTTTAACTATTGTATCTCTTCTAGTACCTCGGCTACCATTGACATTGTCGGGATGACGAGGTGGTTTACCTCTTGAAGTGAGATTACTCAACTTTGAAGTCTGTTCAATATCCCTTTCAACCATTTCCAGGACAATCTTTAGGAAAATAATCAAGAGAGCCACATTTATAACATGCTCCACTTCTCAATCGACATTTCCCAAAATAAAATTTGTTACAAAATTTACATTTCGGTTTAGGATTACCAACACTACCAGTACTACTGATGTTGTAAAACGATCATAATACTTCTTTGATTTCTTAGAAGTAGATAATTGCGACTTGTTCATAATTCTTTTACCAGAAACCCGAGCTTCTCTTTCATCTTGTTTCTTTTCTTTACTCAATTCTTCAACTTTATGTGCACGATTAGCCAGTACCACAAATTCCCTTAATTCAAGAATACCAACCAGAAACTTAATATCTTCATTTAAACCCTCTTCAAAACATTTTCACATATCAGCCTCAGTTGGAACCCACTCTTTGGCATACTTGCTCAACTGAACAAATTCTTGGTCATACTCAGATATAGTCATATTTCCCTATTTGTGTTCTAAAAATTCTTTCTTTTTTTGATCTAGAAATCCTTGACTAACATACTTCTTTATGAATTCTATCTGGAAAAATTCCAATGTAATTTTTTCTCTTAGTA
This sequence comes from Gossypium longicalyx, assembly GCA_025698465.1. Classification (NCBI taxonomy): domain Eukaryota; kingdom Viridiplantae; phylum Streptophyta; class Magnoliopsida; order Malvales; family Malvaceae; genus Gossypium; species Gossypium longicalyx. The sequence goes on from CM047006.1 coordinate 34,027,307, forward strand.
CAACAAAAGTTACGGTATTCCACCAATGATAAGTTGTGTCTTTCAATAAAGAAAATGCACATTTCAAACACTCGGCTGGTGTAAAAGATAATTCATCTAAAATTCGGATGGTATTTTCCAACCAAAACTCAGCTCTTTCTGGATCATCTTCTACAGTGGCTCTAAATTTCTTTGCCCCATACTTACGGATTTTATCTACCAGAGGCTTACCTGTTCTAACAGGTTCATCACCTTGTGGTACCTCAGGAATCGATTGAGGAATAGGTGGGGGAGGTTGTTGTACAGCGGGATTTGTTCTTATATATTGAGTGAACCATTCATTCATCATTTGAAAGAAGGTTTGTTTTGCCTCTTCACTTCGGCCCTCAGATATGGGCCTTCCACTGCTAGATGCAGCTCTTTGAACTGAAGCTAAAGCATTGCTCTGAGCTTCCTCAGATTCAGCTCTAGCTTGGTTGGATGACATTTGTAATAGCTCGATTTAGACCCTAGTCAGAATGGTGGTTTCGGGACCATGAATTCAAGTCAGAAAAATATTTTAAAATTATGTTCTATGTTTATTATGTGTGAATTTATATGTGTGAAATTTTCATGATTTAATTTTGTCGTTTGAGTGCCTGATTAAATAAAAAGGACTTAATCACGTAAAATGAAAATTTGATGGTTAATTGTAAAAGGGCCGAAATGAATGTGTCTTTATAAGTTGAGGTATTTAAAATGCAATTAGACCATTAATATATGGGATGGACGGTTGTAACCTATTGTTATAATGGTTTCATATTTTATAATAAAGGTTAAATATGTAAATTAAATAATATGTTAATATATGTTATAATATAACATAATTAAAAGCCATTGTTCATACTTTTTCTTATGACCGAATAATAAAAAGAAAGAAAAGAATAAAAGCTTAGGGTATTCGGCCTTGTCCAAGGTTAATCAAGGTATGTAACTAGCTCGGTTTTTGATAATTTTTACGTTTTTGAGATCGTTGCAGTGTAATGTACTTGAATTTTTTATTTTGATGAATATTTTGAGTTACGCCATTGATGAATATTTGATTTTTGTGATTCTAGTTGATGAAATATGAAAGATATGTTTTGGATTAACATGTTTTGTATTGGAATTTTTGATGATTTTGAGTAATTAGGGCTTAATTGTGAAAATAATAAATTGAGGGACTAAATTGTGAAATAAATGAAATGTATGGACTTGTATGAACATAAGGAAGATTTGGCCTAAGCATAGTATATTCAAATTTTGCATGTTTTGTGTTTTGTGCAATTGGGACTAAATTGTAAAAAGTGTGAAATGTTAGAGGTAAAATGGTAATTTTATGTGTTTTCGGACTAAATTGAGTGAAAATATGTTTGAATGAGTTTATTTGAATATTTTTAGATAAGAACCAAAGAAATCAGATTTGGATCGGGGGAAAACTAAAGTTGTCGATTAGTCGTCCCGTTTCGATTTTCATCATCTGAGGTAAGTTTATAAGAAAATAAATGCTATTAATTTTGAATATATATAAGTTTTAAATGCTGAATCGAATTTTAAGATTATATATACATAATGACTGAATGTGTATATGCTTGGGAATTAAGCTTGCAAGATCGATTTGACTGAATTACGACGTCTGAAATCCCGTACAAACCTTAGGAATAGCTAGGATACATATGTCATGACATAGGATTTTTTATATGTGTTCTCGTGTAAGACCACATCTGGGACGTTGGCATCGATATATGTGTTTATGTGTAAGACCATGTCTGGGACATCGGCATCGTATTTGATTCGTGTAAGACCCTGTCTGGGACAGTGGCATCGATATGAGACAGCATGTAAGACCATGTCTAGGACGTTGGCATTGTTCGATATATGTGATTATTTGAGTATCTTATTTAGTTTCAAATGGTTCTACGGGCAATGATAAGTTGTGATCGAAGATGTAAAATGAGTTAAAACAATCAGGTATGAGTTAGTTGATTACCTAATTGAAAATAAGGTAAGTTGGCCATTTGATATGTGATGTAAATTATATAAGATACTAGTGTGAACATATGTGCATTGGTGAAGTATGTTCGGCCATATGTTATGTATATGCATGTGATGTTATATTTTGATTCATAAGTATATGTATATGTGTGTAAATATATTTGGTTATACAATGATATTATGTCTTTGAAATTGAATGATATTTTGATAATATATATGTATATTCGGCCAAGGTAAAGTTCATTTATGAAATTATATGATGTTTATGAAGTTGTAAACTTGAGATTAAATGTGATTGTGTTATTTTAAATTGGTTTAATTAAATTGAGTTGTTTATTTGCTTAGGACTTACTAAGCTATGATAGCTTACTGTGCATATATGTCTGCCTCTGTTTTATAGATTTTGTAATCAAGTTACGAGCTCGGGGATCGTCAGCAAAGTCCATTACACTATCGACTGTTTTGGTACATTATAAGTTTAGTTTAAACTTGATACTATGGCATGTATAAGCTAGGTTATATTTGGTCAAGTTTGAAGTTGTGTATATATTAAGCCATGCAAAAATGGCTAATATGCTATGAAAGTATGTGAAACTTTAGTCAAGTTTATACGTGTTATATGTAGTGATAATTGTTGGTGAATTTGGATGTGATTGTTTGAATCGGCCATGGTATATATATAAGTATGTTTGGTTGATTCGGTTATGGATTATGCTAAGATAAAATATACATGTGAACTTGCTTATTATGTTTGGTTTAGGTGTTATATGTAATTTGGTATTAAAGGATATTTGGACATATCCGAACATGGTAGTGGTTTATTTTGATATGTTTATTATATGGTATGTAGGATTTGTGTTTTTGATATGTATCTATATTTGGTTAATGACTTTTTGTTGAGAAGTATAATTTGTAATATAAATTGGTTTAGAAATTGTTCATAATGTACTTGTGTATTCGGTTATATGATGAAAACATATGTAATGGATATAATCAACTTTGTGATTTGGTTTTGTAATGGAAATGTATGTGCATATATTAAGCTTGAATGGTTGTTAAATTATGTACAGTTGATGAAGATAAATATTGAGTATGTTTTATGATTTTTTTGGTTAATATGTTTTGTTTAAAGTATGGTAATAAAAAAATCAAATATTAAGTTATGTATTGAGTTGAAAATGTGCCATATTTGTGGTTTAAAGAAAATAATTTAATTTATAATTCGTCTTGTAAGATTTGTTTGGAATTGGTAAAACAAAAAGGTAATATGAGTTGAAAAGGTTTTTATTTATAATTCGTCTTGCACCTCTTCTAGCACTCATCGTCGATTCACGTATTATCTGGATTAGAAATTTTATGAAGTTTTTGTTAGGTAAATATTTACACCGATGTTTTATGGAAATATTTAAAGAGAAGATCGTTTTAAAAAATCCTCTACAGTTTCTAGATCCTACGGGCTTTAGTTCCATTCTAACAACCATCTAAAGTAGCCCTCTAACTATCTACTGTATAACAATTTAAACAAACTTAAAAATAAAAGTATCTACTTGATTTGACGTCAGAGACTCGGTGTGCCGCTCAGCAAGATTTCTCTTTTTTCAAAACATCGCGATCCAAAATATTTTTAAAATCCAAAAAGAAGCCAAATAATAATAAGGCCCACTTCACAACCCGAGTTTTACAACCTGAGCTCTGATACCACTAAATGTAACACCACAAACCCAGCCTAGACGCTATGGCCGAATCTGGTGTGTCACACTGAAGTGTTTTAGCGAAAATCGTGTTTCCATTGGAAACCCTTCTTAAAATAAAAGAAACCCTAATTAACTAAAAAAACACCTTCAGCTACGAAAGCCTTGTTTAAAACATCTGATTAAAAAAAACTTAGTTGTGGAAACATAGAAAACATACTATAATTTAAGAAATCCATGTTCAACTTCTCGCAATTACATTGAAAATAATAATAATTCAAGTAATAATAACACAATGAAAACCTTATTACAATCTAGTCTGGAACATACATAAAAAGAAGTAAACTTAAATGCTTTAAAAAAAACCCAAGTCCAAATCATCTTGCTAGCTGGCCACCCAGAGTCCCTCCAAACATCGAACCTTCTACTGAGCATCATCTGAAAATAAAATAAAAGAGGGGCGGTGATTTTTCGCAAACTCAGTGTGTACAACCCTCGAAGAAAACAAGCATTAAAAAAAACATCATTCATCATTCATGCAATGCAATCCCATACAAATTGTCCATCCGCTACACACCGGCTCCGTCCCCCGTCACACCATGTGGGGACATAAATATCGACCCACCCAACCCACACACCATGGTAGCCCGGTTGCGAAACTACCTTTATTTACGTATTGGGCTTTAAAAGTCGTCGGTAAATCCACGATTATCAAGCAACCATGCGATCCTCATATACTTCCTCCATTCCATAATTCCTAACCCATATGCAACCTAAGCAGAATATAATATGTATGCATGTCGCATCCACTAAACTTACATTCAACACCTAGGGGTATTTTGGTCATTTCTGCCCTTAGAGGCATTTCGGTAATTTTCCCTTAATTACGGTTTTCACTTATCTTGGCCCGTTAACGAGTCCCGTGAGCTAAGATGAACGAATACTATGCACCAGTTGGGATTCCAGAAAAGAGGAGGTGGGTCATTAAGATCGCTTAAGTACCAAGCTCTCCCTAGATCTAATCCTAGACATGCATATACCCGTTGCCACACCTTAACCCTTTGACTTGTCCACGATCGCAATATATTAATTAACTCTTATGTGGATATCATATACTAGGCCCAAAAATCCCTTACAAAGCCTAACAATTTCACATACTTGCATCTGGCTCATTAAGCCCAATCATATTCGTATGGCCCATTAGGCCCAAATCACTTGTATATGACCCATTAGGCCCAAATCACATTTATATGGCCCGTTGGGCCCAGTCACATTCATATTGATGCTCACATACAAATTCCTATCAGAAAGCATCAATAATCAGTTTTTGCCTATTATGGGCCCAACAGCCCATTGGGCCCATTTAGCCCATTCCGGTCTATATGGGCAAATCACAACCCAAGTCCATGGAATCGTCTGTGGGCCTTAAGCAACCTATCGATTTCCCTCTTACGAGTGTTCGCGCACTCGCAAGACTACCGCAGCCAAACTTTTAGCTTTTCAGCTTTTTGACATTTCGGCTTTTCGGCTTTTCGGCTTTTCAGCTTTTGCCGATTCATTGTGTGTGTGCAGTGTATGTACACACCTGGTAAGCAAGCGTGATGCGATCTCCTTATCCTAAACCTACAATTGATATCACTCAAAGATTAATCACACGTACTTATCGATTACTTTACCAAAAGCCGGAATCTCACCTTAACCTTACCTGAACGCCAAGCCTTTACTAGCTTTTACTTTGATCACTAAACACGCGTATTTCTCAGATCTGAAGAGTAAATTGTTCAGGAATACAAAACCGAGATCTGACACTAATTCCCTACAAAAGTCAATTAGAAAGAAGTGAGGAATCGAATACTCGATACTTATCAAAAATCAATTGGGAGAGCAAACACTTACACTAGAATCGATTGGGTGGAAAGAGTAGTGGCAGCACCAAGGGTATTCAGCCAAAGGATATTCGGCTCTTTGAGATTTGAATGGAAACAATTGAATACTCGGAACCAAAGAAGAGAGGAAGAATAATCGGCTAAAGCAAAGAAAATATTGAGTAGAGGAGGGATAAGAATTCGGCACAAAGAAAGAAAAGAAAAAAAGGGTTTTCAACTTTCTAGAGAAAAGAGTTTCTGGCACAAAGTAAAGAGAAATTCATCATTAGCTTTTCAACCCTCCCATTCGGCACCTATTTATAGCCCTATAGCCGAATTCTTCAAGCCCAAGTTCCCAATTTAGCTCCACTTACTCCTCACTTCTCATCTCCTCGTTTTTCTCCCTGATAATCCCTTAATCCTTTCCTTAATTTTCTCTTCTGAACACTCCCCTTAGAGTCCATCTTCATGCCACTTCCATCCTTCTAGAAGGCCAAAATTAAACTCTAAAAATACTAAGCTAGGATTCGAACCTTGGATCTCCTTGCTAGCTACTAACGCCACCTCCTTACTCCCTAAGTGGCATCACTTAGCCACTCCTCCACAAGCCTTTTTTATGCCATTTTTCCCCTATTTTTATTTAAAAGCCTAACTACTTGCCAACCTTGATTCTTTTAATAGTTAAACTATAATTTCTTCTACCCCTTGATTCGAACTCAAACCTTGACCGAGACCTACCATCACGTAATTAACACTTAACCGGAATTGCTAAGCACAAAAAGAAAATTTTGAGATTTTGGGATTTTTGGGTTTTAAGATTTTTGGGGTGTTACACATAATGACCGTAACGAGTTCTAAAAGTAGTCTTTGACACATCACAGTCTTTAATCTTCAATTGATAATACCTGGATCTAAGATCTGTAATGCCCCGAAAATCCCGAACTCAAAAATCCTAAATTTTTTTTATTTTCGATTTTGATGAAAATTGTGTTTAATATTCTTATCCAAGCAATAATTTTAGCAGGTCTTAGCTAAGGTTGAGTTTGAAGTAAGGGGTAGAAGAAATTATAATTTAATTATTAAAAGAATCATGGTTGGCTAGTAGTTGGGCTTTTGAATAAATGAAGAAACAATTGGACAGAAAAAGAGCCTGTGGTGGAGTGGCTAAGTGACGCCACATAAGGTGTAGTGAGGTGGCGTTAGTAGCTAGCAAGGGGGTCCAAGGTTCGAATCCTAGCTTAGTATTTTTAGAATTTAATTTTGGCCTTCTAGAAGGATGGAAGTGGCATGAAGATGGACTCCAAGGGGAGTGTTCAAAAGAGAAAATTAAGGAAAGGATCAAGGGGTTATCAAGGAGAAAACGAGGAGATGAGAAGTGAGGAGTAAGTGGAACTGAATTGGGAACTTGGCCTTGAAGAATTCGGCTATAGGGCTATAAATAGGTGCCGAATAGGAGGGTTGAAAAGTTAATGACAAATTTCCCTTCACTTTGTGCCAAAAACCCTTTTCTCTTCAGGATCCAAAAAGTCGAAAACCCTCTATTTTACTTTCTTTTCTTTCTTCTGATTTCTATTCTTCTCTACACAATCTTCTTTGCCGATTTCTTCTACTACTCTTCTTTTTTAATCTGTACCAAATAAACCTTATTCACCATACTTAGTTTGAAAAGCCGAAAAACAGAATCTTCTAAGGGCTGAATACTTTTTGACTGAATCTAGTGTAAGTGTTACTCTTCCAATCGGTTTTCTTTGTTTAGTATCGATTATTGTCTCTCACTCTTTCTAATCAACTTTGGTAGGGAATTAGTATCGGATCTTGGTTTTTAGCTCTTTGCCGAATTACTCCTTAAGGTGTTGCGATTTTGGTAAGTAATCTTCTCCCATTGGCTAAGGTGGCCGAATGGTCATAGTTATGGTAAGGAGACTTGTGTTGGATACGAGTCACCTATTATTAGGGTTTTAATAGTTAAGATTTCTGCAGATCTAGGAAATACGTGATCAAGGAAAAAGCGATTAAGGATTGGGCTCAAGGTAAGGTTAAGGTGAGGTTTCGATTTTTGAGTAAATAAGTATTAAGCATGCGATTAATTGAAGGGTGATATCAATTTTAGGTTTGGGCTAAGGAGATCGCATCACGCTTGCTTACCAGGTGTGTACATACACTGCACACACGCTATGAATCAGCAAAAGCCAAAATTCTGAAAATTCAAAAAGCCGAAATGCTGAAAAGCCGAAAGTTTGGCTACGGTAGTCTTGTGAGTGCGCGAACACTCGTAAGAGGGAGACCGATAGGTTACCTAAGGGCCACGGGTGATTCTATGGACTGGGGTTGTGATTTGGCCATATGGGCCAGAATAGGCTAAATGGGCCCGATGGGCTATTGGGCCCATAATAGGCAAAAACTGAATATTGATGCTATGTGATAGGAATTTGTATGTGAGCATGAATATGGATGTGACTGGGCCTAACGGGCCATATAAATGTGATTTGGGCCTAATGGGCCATATACAGGTGATTTGGGCTTAATGGGCCATATGAATATGATTGGGATTAATGGGCCAGATACAGGTATGTGAAATTGTTTGGGCTTTGTAAGGGGTTTTGGGCCTAGTATATGATATCCACATAAGACTTAATTCATATATTGCGATCGTGGACAAGTCAAAGGGTTAAGGTGTGGCAACGGGTATATGCATGTCTAGGATTGGATCTAAGGAGAGCTTGGTACTTAAGCGGTCTTAATGACCCACCTCCTCTTCTCTAGAATCCTACACGGTGCATAGTATTCGTTCATCTTAGATCACGGGATTTGTTAACGGGCCAAGATAAGTGAAAACCGTAAAAAAGGAAAATTACCGAAATGCCCCTAAGGGCAAAAATAACCTAAATACCCCTAGGTGTTGAATGTAATTTTTATGGATGTGACATGCATACATATGATATTCTGATTAGGTTGCATATGGGTTGGGAATTATGGAATGGAGGAAGTATATGAGGATCGCATGGTTGCTTGACAATCGTAGATCCATTGACGGCTTTTAAAGCCCAATATGTAAATGAAGGTAGTTCTGCAACCGGGCTACCATGGTGTGTGGGTTGGGTGGGTCGATATTTATATCCCCATATGGTGTGACGGGGGACGGAGCCGGTGTGTAGCGGATGGATAATTTGGATGGGATTGCATTGCATGATTGATGAATGATATTTTTTTGAATACTTGTTTTTGTCGAGGGTTGTACACACTGAGTTTGCGAAAACTCACCCCCTCTTTTATTTTATATTCAGGTGATGCACAATAGAAGTTTTAATGTTTGGAAGGACTCTGGGTGGCCAGCTAGCAAGATGATTTGGACTTGGGTTTATTTCAAGCATTTAAGTTTTTACTTCTTTTTAAGTATGTTCTAGATCAGATTGTAATAAGGTTTTCATTGTGTTATTATTACTTGAATTATTATTATCTTCAATGTAATTACAAGAAGTTGAACATGGGTTTTCTAAATTATAGTATGTTTTCTATGTTTCCGCAATTAAATTTTTAAATGATAAGTCTTCTTAAATCAAATGTTTCAACAATGTTTTTGCAACTGAAAGGTGGGTTTTTTTAAAGTTAATTAAGGTTTCTTTTATTTTAAGAAGGGTTTTAAATGAAAACACGGTTTTCGCTAAAACACTTCAATGTGACACACTAGATTCTTCCATAACGTCTGGATCGGGTTAGGGGTGTTACAAAATCTATCTTCAAGAACACCGTGTCACCTTTCAATTGATCAAAAAAATCGCCGATACATGGCAAAGGGTATTTATTTTTTATCATGACTCTATTCAACTGTCTATAGTCTGCACACAATTGCAAAGAGTCGTATTTCTCTTTTACAAACAATATAGGTGCACCCTAGGGAGACACACTCGGTCGAATACACCATCGGTCTAGTAACTCTTGGAACTGTGCCTTCATTTCTTTTAGTTCAACTAGTTCCATAAGATATGATGATATTCATATCGGTGTAGTTCCAGGAACCAAATCAATCACAAACTCAACCTCACGATCAGGAGGTATACTCGGCGACTCTTCAGGAAATACATCAGTGAACTCACTAACAATTGGCAACTGATCTAGCTTTGATTATGAATCTCTAGTATCAAGAATATATGCTAGAAATGCTTCGCTACCTTTTCGTATCAATATCTGAGCAGTAAAAGCTAAAATAATTCTAACAACATCTTTTGGACTCTCAAACTCAACTAATATCATCTCTCCTGTCTGGCATTTCAAATCAATTCATTTTTGTCTACAGTTTACTACAACATCATGCAACGATAACCAATCCATACCCAGAATAACATCAAATTCCCAAAAGGGTAACAACATCAAATCAGCAAATAATTCATAACCCCTAACTTTTAGTGGACAATTACTGTAACAACCCATTTTTAGTGAAATCGAAACAGTGGTTTCAAGACCACAAATTTGAGTCAGAAAGAAAATTTATTTTCATATTATTGTATGGTCCGTATTATGATAGGAATGTTATATGAAAATTCTAAAAAGAAAATTTTACTGATTATGTGTTTAATTATGGAAAGGACCAAATTGCATAAAATGAAAAAGTTGAATTCTAGTAGCTAGAAGGATCAAATAGCTATGGAATTCAAAACTTGAGGTCCTTAAATGGTAATTAGACCATTAAAGAAATTTTAGTATATATTTTTAATGATTCATCCATGGAAAAATTAGAAAAGGCAAAAGACTAAATAGGAAATCATAATAATAAAAAGATGATAATAGAAAATATCATCTTACTTTTCATCATCTTCCCCAAAATTTGCATGAAAAACCTAGGTGAGAGAAAGGAAAATAATCAAGCTTAATTAGGTATGTTTTCTTTTCCCGTTTTTAGTAATTTTTATATTTTTGAGATCTGGATAGTCCAATCTATCTATTTTGGGGATTAATTTGAAAAGATATGAAAGTAACAAAGTTTTCCATGAATGAATATGTTGAAATTTTGAAATTTATGGTAGAAAATTAAAGGTTGTTGATAGATAAACAACTTTTACAAAGAGAATTTTGATGAAATTATGATTTAGGGACTAAATTGAAAAATCGTAAAGCCCGTGAAAAATTTTGATTTTTAATAAATTCATGGGCTATTATTAAGAAACATAAAAATCGGTTAGGCTTGGAATAAGGATTAAATTGCAAGAATTTCATTTTCCGAGTCTAGGGACGAAATTGGAATTTATGAAAAGTATAGAGGCAAAATGGTAACTTTGCCTAGGGTGTAAATTGAATCCAATTGAATATGAAATGTGATAAATTGATGATTAAATTCTTTTATATAGATCCGAACAACTCAAATTCGAAGCTAGATCGAGGAAAAGAAATAGTTTCGGATTAGTAGGTTTTCATACACAAACAAGTGTCGAGGTAAGTTTGTGTAACTAAATTGTTTTTCTTTTCATGTTTGAATTGAATGTGGTATGTGATTGTATGAATTATATAAATGTTATAAATAAATGAAATAATCACATATTCAATCAAGTCCAGAAAATTTTAAGTTCGTTTGAATAATGAATTTTGATAGATATATATGATTTCCCGTATTGAATATGGTCTTCCATATGTTGCGGGTATAATATAGCTCAGACGAGCAATGTAATTTCCCGATTTTGGGCCTAGTTGGAACAGTGGTTCCGGGACCACAAATCCGACGTAGTAAAACTTGTTTTTATTACATTTTTATGGTCTACAATTTTATGGAATGATTTCGTAAAAATTTGGTTCGAAAATTTTGACGTTGGAACACTCAATTTAGCAAAAAGGACTAAATTGTAAAAAAGTGAAAAACTTGAGTTCTACATGCTAAAGGTGCCTAATTGCTATGAAATTTTAAATTGAAGGTCCTTAGATGGTAATTAGTCCATTTTACTTTAAGTTGGACAAAAATAGACATTAGGTGAGAATTTTAGTGTTTTAAGAAAAGAGCATTTTGGTTATTTAGTAATTAAATGAATTAAAAAGTAAAAATCAAGCCAAAATCTTGTCCATCTTTCTCACCATAGTTGAAGTTTTCAAGGGAAAACCATAGCTAGGGTTTGGCCACTTCCAAGCTTGATTGTAAGTCCGTTCTAGCCCCGTTTTTAATGATTTTCATATTTTTGAGATCCTTGTAACTTGATCTATCTATTTCTACCACTAATTTAAGAAATAATCAAGGTCTAAAATTTTGCCCATTATGGATATTTGTGTATTTTGATGTCTAATGATAGAAAATGTATGTTTGGTGAATGATAAACAACTTTTGCTACGTGATTTTTAATAAAAATGTCAAAAGGACCAATTTGTAAAAAAGTTTTAAAGTGTGTGTAATGATTAAATGAAAAATGTGGGCTGTTATAAGCATGATAGAGGTTTGGCTAGGCTTGGGAATCGAAGGAACTAAATCCATTTCAATTTACGAACCTAGGGACCAAAGTGTAAAAATGTCAAAGTTTAGGGGAAAAAATATAATTTTTGTAACACCCCACACCCGAGCCCTATGCTGGGACGGAATATGAGGCGTTACCACACTTAAACACATGCATACAATCAATTTCGAGTTATAAGAATTAGATCTAATTTAAAACCTTTCCATTTTGATCTAAAAGCTCTTAATACGGGCCTATGAGGCCCAAACCACGCTTTGGAAATATCCCAACATCTTTGAAAACTTTTGAAAAATACTACCTGAAGCAAGTCACACGCCCGTGTGGAAGGTTAACATACCTGTGTGGCCATTATGACATGGCCATGCTGATGGCCCGTGTGGCATACACGGCCTAGGCATAAAGGGACATGCCCGTGCCCCAAGCTCGTGTGAATTAACTTCTAAATTCGAACCTACAGGGGTTTTCACATAGTCTAACACACGCCCGTGTCCATAGCCCATGTCCATCACACGGTTATGACATGCATGTATCTAAAAACCTTGATATTCTATTTTTGACGTCAACATCCAATTTAAGGCACACGGTCGAGGCACACGCCCGTGGCCATAGGCCGTGTCCTCCACACGGCTGAGACACATGGCCGTGTCTCTGCCCGTGTGTTTACTACCATGCATTCTAACTCGAAATTTTTACGTCTAGACATGTCTTACACTAGTTCTCGTCTCAACGCCGATGCATGTCCTAGACATGTCTTATGCTAGCTTTAATATCTCGAGGCCGATGCATGTCCTAGACATGTCTTACACTAACTCTCATATTGTGGCCGATGCATGTCCCAGACTAGCACACATATCTCCCAATATCAAGGTACTAATATCCAAGTTTATTCCAAATGTTCAACGAAAGTCTCTACTATGTTAATTTCTCAACATGTATTCTCATACTGAAACTCAAAGTAGTTTATGCCATATCAATACAATTGCGCATCATAAAGATATAATTGCATTATTAACATACAACTTACCTCGGATTACAAAATGTAGGCGACTAGTCAGTTTTAGTCTACTTGCTTGGCTTTTCCCCGGTCTAGGTTCAAATTTTGTAATTCTTGATCTATAATGATAAAAATTCACAAATTTAATCATTTTATTGATCTAGGTACTCAACAATTCATAATTAGTCAAAATGACCATTTTACCCCTAGACTCCTGCAAAAATAACCATTTTACCCCTAGACCCGAAAATTAATTTTTTTATCATATTTTCTCATTAACCAAGCCTACAACTTTCATTATTTCACACATTTATCACCTATTTAACAACTTATGCAAAATGGTCCTTAGTTAGGGTTTCCATGAAAACTACTTCACAAATGTTGTTTATTTCACAACTATAACTCATATTCTTCCATAAAATTTCAGAAATCAACATGTCTACTATCATGGCAAAACCCTAGACTTTCAACCATTTTGCAAAATAGTCCCCTTGTTAGAAAGCTCATGCTATAAGGACCTTAAAAGTACAAAAATATTCAAGAGAAACCCTCAAATCACTTACTTGCAAAGGCTTTAAGTTGTTGAAAATTTTTCAAGCTTCCATGGCCATTTTCTTGGAGAAAAAATCAGTGGAGAAGAAAGAGAGATAAAAAAAATGACAACTTTACTATTTGTTTTATTTTATTCAATTTGAACACCTAAATTCAGCAAATTTTTGACTTTTGACCACCTTTGTCTCCTATGGCCGGCCATGCTATTCTAAAGGGTCCAATTACCCTTTAAATACCTCCAATTTACGTTTTATAGCAATATAACACTCTTAGCTATCAATTCAAGACTTTTAAGCTTTATGCGATTTAGTCCTTTTTCGCGATTAAGCTCTCAAATGCTAAAATTAATTCACTAAAATTTTCATGCACCTTTATAAACATGCTATCACACATAAAATAGTATTAAAAATAATTTCTTCGACCTCAAATTAGTGGTCTTAAAACCACTGTTTCGATTGGGCCCAAAATCGGGCTGTTACAATTTTTGCTATTATGTGATTCTTGAACTGCATTGAGTAATATGAATAATCAATGAGTTAAATTTGCTATTATAGATCAAGGGAAACGAGGTTCGGACCTAGATCGAGAGAAAAATAAAGTGTTTGATGATTAGGTCCCATTTCTACTATTTTTGTACTGAGGTAAGTTTGTATGTAAATAATGCATTGTTTTAATTATGTTTTAAATGCTTTATTATTGTATGAATTGCGATTGACCCTTGGACATATTTGACAAATTTTCGACAAGCATGAAATCCCAATTGAACCTTAGGAATAGATAGGATACAAATGTCATGACATTAGGGTTATTGAGATTTATGTGTAAGACCATATCTGGGATATGACATCGATATGAAACTTTGTGTAAGACCATAGCTGGGCTATTGGCATTGATGCGAGATCACATGTAAGAACATAACTGGGATATGACATTGGTACGATACTGCGTGTACGGAACTCTCGAGTATCCTTTAGTATTCCAAGTGGTTCAACGGGTAATTTAACGAGTATGTCAAAGATGAATTGTGTGAAAATCCAAGTTCAAGATGACTCAAATATGTACGTAAAACTCATACGTAATGAGCTCATTATGTGATCAAACCTTTATAAGGTTATGATTGAGTAAGTTTGACTATGAGATTTATAATAACATTTATGTTAATTTACCTCATGTTAATTGTATGTTAAATGTGTGTTCATGATGCTTATTATTTGCATAGGAACTTACTAAGCTTTATAGCTTACTCCCCTTTCCTTTCCCTTGTCTTATAGTGTCACCAAGCTAGCTCAGATTTGGGGATTGTCGGAGACTCCATCACACTATCAACTGTTTATGTTGGGTACCAAGGAATTTGACATTTTGAGTTATGGCATGTATAGGGACTTGGTCATTTTGTTATGTGTCATAATTGATTTGGCCAAATGTGTTGGCTTATGTTGGATGATAATTCATTTTGTAAATGGCCATTAAAATTAGCTAATATTGGTTTAAGTATATATGCATATGATGATGTTTTCATGGATGTGAAAATTTGCATGGTTTAAGTTGTTAAGTATGTGATGTTCGTATATGACAAATGGTAGCATGTGAATGATATGTGGATGTCTTGATTGTGACTGAATTTGTTGAATGTAATTGCTTGGATTGGTGCTATGTTTTGTTCTGTAGGTGTGTGCACTAAAGGGGGACAAAATGGCTTGGTAAATAGCCTTGTTTTTGTCCACACGGGTAGACACACGGGCGTGTGTCTAGGCCATGTGTTATGGGCATGTGTTCTGACCGTGTGTCCCCTGTAGCTTAATTGTTGTAAAATAGAATGCTTAGTATCAAGCACACGAGCAGAGACATGAGCGTGTGTCTCAGTCGTGTGGATGACACGGCCCCAGGTATGGGCGTGTGCCCTCAGCGTGTGAAGTCTGCACCTAATTTATGAAAATTATGAAAATTAAATCAACCACACTTTGTAACTTCAATTTGTTCTTGGGTGACAAACAGAGAGCTACATGGGTTAGGGACACGGGCGTGTATGACCACACGGGTTGCCCACATGGATGTGTCCCAAAGCCACACGGACGTGTGACCCCTATTTAGTGAAAAATTCTCAAAGTCTTGTAAAATTTTCTAAAGTTCTTGATTTAATCTCGAACCATTCCTAATGCATGTTTTGGGCCTCGTAGGCTCATTTTAGAGATGATATGAATGTATATGAAAAGTTTTAAATTTGGATAGAAATTTACGTCTCGATTTTGTATGATTGCTTGTGTATAAGTCCGGTAATGCCTCGTACCCTATTCCAGCGTTGGGTACGGGTAAGAGGTGTTATAAGCAATCCTGTTAAAGCCCTCTTGAGCATTCTGTTAAATAGTTCTTGCGAGCATTCTGATTGGTAGTTATTATGCATGTCTTGTGCACTACTGCAGCTCTCTGTAAGCGCTCAGTTAAATGATTCAATCGGTTGTGATCTAGCATATAATGCGAACACAAACGAAGATCTACGTGGGCATCCTGATATAGTCTCTTAAGATTTTCCTGACATGGCTCACTTGAACTCCCTGTTACCTTATCTGGTGCTCCCTGAAATTAACTCTCCGGAGTTATCTGTTAAGCTCTATGAGCTCCCTGAGTAAAACTCTTATGAGTTTCCTGTTTAGTCCAGATAAGTGTCCTGTTACATGGCTCATTTGAGCATTCTGATATGTGGCTCGAGAGTGTGCTCCTTGATTAAGTGCCCTAATGGGTACCCTTGATTATGAATTGACAGTTTATAGTTTTGTACACCATGTGTGTACTACCTGAGTATCCATTGAAATTTCAATGATTCAACGGATAAATTCCTAAAATGATAAACTATGAGATTAAATGAATTATATCTCGAATGTTCCCGAAATAATTGAAAGTTTATAACATGATGAGCTCATCCATGCTTACTTGATGTACATGTGAATTATGTGACTAACTTGCTTATTTGAGTGTATGAGATTAGGAAAATTTGCTAATTTGTTGGAAAGCATGATATTGTTATGCTTATTTAAATAAATATGATTGATAAGTTTACTTCTCGTTATACGAACTTACTAAGCATTAAATGCTTACTAGGTTTTATTTTCTCTATTTTATAGTGCTCAAAAACTCGCAAAGGTTGAAGATTGGTCGGAGTATCATCACACTATCCACCAGCTTATTTTGGTAAAAATAGTAAAATTATCTTAGTATAATGGCGTGTATAGATTAACTTGGCCAATTGATGGCTTGTAAATAGATGTTTGTAATCTAGCCATTAGAATGGCTAGTAATGGTTTGATTTGGTATATTATTATAAGGTTATATCATGTTAATATATATGTATATGGTATGGTTTAGTTGTATTAAAGTAAAAGATACGCCTTTACAAAAAGGGGTAAGTTTGATTATATGAAAATAGGTGATGTTGTACCACAGTTGTTAATGATAATGGCTTAGTTTAATGCTTGGAATTTGGTTGTTAAATATGTGAATGTGTTGTTATAAGTTAATGGCAAAATTTGGGAGAGAAA
Source organism: Gossypium longicalyx (assembly GCA_025698465.1). NCBI lineage: Eukaryota > Viridiplantae > Streptophyta > Magnoliopsida > Malvales > Malvaceae > Gossypium > Gossypium longicalyx. The sequence goes on from CM047006.1 coordinate 34,044,362, forward strand.
TAAAGCTAGGAAATGGCTTTATTTTTTCTACAAGGGAAGAAACACGGGTGTGTGTGTTGACCTTGTGTGACACATGGCCTGGCACATGGGCATGTGGTTTGGCCGTGTGTCCCCTGCATCTTAAAATTTAGAAACAGAATGCTCAAAATTGGGCACACGGGTAGAGACATGGGTGTGTGTCTCAACCGTGTCTGATACACGGCCTAAAACACGGGCGTGTGTCTTGGCCGTGTGAAACTTGCACCTAATTTGTGAAAATTAAATTGACCACACGAGCGTGTGGCAAGCCGTGTGGCACAAGTCAGAGAGTTACACGAGTAAGGACACAGGCTGGGACACGATCGTGTGCCTCACATCGAATGCTTATACGGCCTGAGACATGGGCATGTCATTTGGCCGTGTAAGCCACATGGCCTACTCACACAAGCATGTGACCCCTGTATGAAAGAAAAATATTTAAATTTTACAAATAATTCTCTGAGATCCTGATTTAGTCTCGACTTGATTCTAATGTTTAAATTGGGCCTTGATTGTAACGCCCCGAAATTGGGCCTAGAAGTATTGGGCCTTGAGCATGGGAGTGGTTAGGAGACTACTCATAGATATTTTAGTTAAGCAATACAGTGATACAAATTTCATGTTTGCTTTATTGGCTAAGTGATTTGGGTGTGTTTGAAAAGCCTGGGTTCAAGTCTTGGCCTTTACAAATTTTTTAAATTAGCTCTTAAATGAATCTAGACTCTAGTACATAGGCTTTATAAATAATTGCACTTGTTTTAAGTCACAAAAAGCCTTGTGGTCTAGTGGCAGGGTGGCGTGTAAAGGAACCTTGAGGTCTAAGGTTCGAGCATTGGCATAGCGCAAATGAGGTATTTATTTTGCAGCTTAGTTCGACCAGTGGTTGTGTTGTAGCAAAATTCTAATGGATGAGTGGTGGAGTGATAAGTGGAGGATATCAAGGAGGAAATCATGGAGAGGATTGGGGAGAGATTTGTGGAAGAAATTAGGAGTTTGATAAGTGTGGGGATGTTGGTGCCATTTGGTATCCCTAATTCGGCATTGGGAAAAAAAACTGACCATTTTTCAGTATTTGTGAGTGTTTTGGAAGAGGGTTCTTTTCTCCTTTTTGCAAGTGGTAGTCGAATTCCTTTAGTTAATTTCGGCATTTGGTTCTTTCGATTTTGGTAGTGGTTGGCCGAATATTATTCTTCTCTAGTATTGGTAAATATTTCAGTCTGCAAGTGTTCTGATGAATTGGTGTTTTTGAGGAGTGAAAGTGCGGAAATTCTCTAGCTACCGAAACCCTGTCACCCACTATTCGATTAAGTTTCTCAGCAAAGAAAGGTGTGATCGATTTAAACTACGATCTAAAGGAACAAGTAGTAGTTCGTGCAATCGAGGTTGGGTGCTTAAGGAATTTGAAGTGGTTGCGTAAAAAGGTGTGTAACTATGCACCAAAATCTGTTATTGTCAAAAAGCTGAAAAACGTGTGCATTCCATACTGAATGGACTGTAGATCGGCAAAAGCCGAAAAGCTAAAATGCCAAAATACGGTGTTTGATGCCACACGAGTGAGCGATCACACGTGTGGTGATTCGAGCCTACAAATCTTAAGCGTAGGACTGTAGAGGTCGTTATGGGCCTCGATAGGCCAAACTGGGCCTTGTGGGCCTAATGGGATTGTGGGCCCCACACAGATAAAGTCTGCAATTTGTGGTAAATGTTGGACTGGGCTGCGTTGCTTGCATAGCTGTCCTTGAATTTGGGCTAAATGGGCCACACGAGTGTGTGTGCCCACTTGGGCTGAGTAATGGGCCCTGGGCCCATTTACACCGTTATGATATTTAGGTTATCTGTGTCGCTCGAGGCAACTATAGACCTTCGGGGAGGTCGTTATTCGAGCTGAAACCTTAAAATAGGTAAAATGACCGTAATACCCCTGTATAGTAAAATGACGATTATGCCATTATGTTCTGTATGACTGATGTGCTTATGATTTACATATATGATTGTACTGAGTATGACTTTGCATACACGTAATATTTATGACATGACATACTGCATGGGGTTGGGATTTTGATATAGAGGAAGTCTCAGATCGGTGACTATGTCACATTCATCATTCTTCGGTGGCTATACCACAATTCATCGATCTTGATGGCTTTGCGACATTTATCGCTTTTTGGCGGCTATCTTTGCATTATTATCTTGGCGCCTTGCTTGCGATATTGGTGTCTTTGGTCGGGTGGGTCGATTTAAATCCCCACACGGTGTGTTAGATGGCATAGGTGGTCGCTGGCTGGATTTGGGTGGGATGCATAATTGCATTACAATCGTCATCGATCATCAGATTAGGCTTAGGCTCTCACATTTATTCTCAGATAGGGCTAAGGCCCGCATCATCTTGATCATCGAATAGGGCTCGTGCCCGCATCATTCTTGCATGCATTGGTTACTGTTTGACTGATAGGGGATTACACACTGAGTTTTCGTAAACTCACCCTTTCTTTTCAACTGTACAAGTAATCCCTAGCCTTAGACGATTTGGTGCTACGAGGGACTCGGAGGTTGCCACACGATTGCTAATGTTCTACTTTTGACTTTATTTATTTAAATTTCATATTGGGTTTTTGGTTATGTAATATGGCAATTTGTGGTTTTAACTTTTATTTAGGCTTTGATTTCTTACCTTAAACTGCTAGACTAGGAAATGATGAGTTTTCAAAATAATAACTTATTTCAAGGAAAACACTCATTTTAAATTTCAAGGTTTTTAAAAGCTTCTGTGATTTTATTCAATCTAAGGAATCCACGGTGATAAATATGACAATCGTTTTTATAAATTGATTTTGATTAGTAACAACTTAATTTGTCGATTTTTCTCAAGCAATAAAAACTAAAAGCGTTTTAACTTAAATTCAGATTCTTAACGAAAAGTCCTATTTTTGAAAAGCACTTCGATGTGACACGCCAGATTCGGCCATAAAGTCTAGGCCGAGTTTGGGGTGTTACATTTAGTGGTATTAGAGCTAATTTGCAAAACTCGGCTGTGGAATGGGTTTTTGAAAAATTTTCTCAAAATTGTGTTCTTAAAAAGTTTTTCTAAACCTTGGTTTTTGAAAGGGATGATTTTAAAGAATTTGGATTGTTTTAAAATGTTGACACTGAAGTTGTGGCACACCGAGTCTCTAGCACCAAATCCGTAAGTTCTCTGACACTATTTACTATTATAGACTGAAATGTTATACTATAGGTAGTGGTACTATACTGGAAACCCTAGAGTCTGAATTAACTGAGACTGTAGAAGACTAAAAACTGTAGTGAGATTCTGTTCTACGGAAACAAAACTTTAACTACTGCTTGATCATAAAATATCCGTTAATAATTACTGGAATTATGAGCTGAATCATAAGAATTTTAAAAAAAGATAATTCGTCATTGAAATGAGCACTAGAGGTACTCGTGGAAGGGGTACACGAGGTCGCGATAGAGGCCGAGGAAGTGTTAGGGCTGGGTCTTCAACTTCGGGTCACATGTCTGCTAGGGAGGCACCAGCTTCACCGAAACATGAGAGGGTTCAGGAGACGAAAGTTAGGGTAAGTCCGCCAACTTCAGGTAGTGATAACCCGGAGCTTGGTACTGAGGCGCTAACCCGGTTAGTAAGGGAAGTTCTGGAGGAAGTTAAGGAGATTGGTGAAACACTCCGAGCTAGGTGTGTGGATTGTAAGAAGAATGGGGCTGGAGCCTCATTCTGTGAAGCATGTTAAAACGCGTTCAAAGTTTTTAACTTGCGAGCATTGCAGAAGGCGTCATCCGAGCGAATGCTGGAGGAAGTTAGGAGCATGTATCAGATGCGGAACTAAAGAACATTGGGCTCGGAATTGCCAAATCACTTTTAAGTCGGGTATGTTTTATTTAAGTGTGATGATTTGGACGTATAGATTGTATGCGTCTGATGTCTATCTGCTCTAGTGGGTAGGTGTTTTAGGTGTGTGTAGGAGGTTCCAAGTTCAAATTAAAGTGTGTAAGTGTTATTGGGATCAGAGTGCACAACGAGTACGTAGTGGTGTAGTCTGGGTTGTGAAACTATTTTGATAGTTGAAAATTTCGAGGACAAAATTTCTTTAAGGAGGGGTGAATTGTAACACTCCGAAATTGGGTCTTGAGCATGGGAGCGGTTAGAAGACTGCTCATAGATATTTTAGTTAAGCAATAAAGTGACACGAATTTCATGTTTGCGTTATTGGCTAAGTGATTTAAGTGTGTTTGAGAAGCTTGGGTTCAAGTCTTGGCCTTTACAGAAATTTTAAATTAGCTCTTAAATGAATCTAGACTCTAGTACATAGACTTTATAAATAATTTCGCTTGTTTTAAGTCACAAAAAGCCTTGTGGTCTAGTGGCAGAGTGGCGTGCAAAGGAACCTTGAGGTTTGAGGTTCGAGCGTTGGTATAGCACAAATGAGGTATTTATTTTACAGCTTGGTTTGGCCAGTGGTTGTGTTGCAGTAAAATTCTAATGGATTAGTGGTGGAGTGATAGGTGGAGGATATCAAGGAGGAAATCGTGGAGAGGATTGAGGAGAGATTTGTGGAGAGAAATTAGGAGTTTGATGAGTGTGGGGATGTTAATGCAATTTGGTATCTCTAATTCGGCATTGGGAAAAAAACTAACCATTTTTCGGTATTTTTTAGTGCTTTGAAAAAGGGTTCTTTTCTCCTTTTTGCAAGTGGTAGCCGAATTCCTTTAGTCAATTTCGACATTTGGTTATTTCGGTTTGGGTAGTGGTTGGTCGAATATTATTCTTCTCTAGTATTGGTAAATATTTCGGTCTGCAAGTGTTCTGACGAATCGATGTTTCCGAGGAGTGAAAGTGCGGAAATTCTCTAGCTACCGAAACCTTATCACCCACTAATTGATTAAGTTTCTCATCAAAGAAAGGTGTGATTAATTTAAACTACGATCTAAAAGAACAAGTCGTAGTTTGTGCAATCGAGATTGGGCGCTTAAGGAATTTGAAGTGGTTGCGTAAAAAGGTGTGTAACTATGCACCAAAATCTGTTACTGTCAAAAAGTCGAAAAAGGTGTGTATTCCGCACTGAATGGACTGTAGATCGGCAAAAGCTGAAAAGCCGAAATGCCGAAATATGGTGTTTGATGCCACACGAGCGTGCGATCGCACGTGTGGTGATTCGAGCCTACAAATCTTAAGCGTAGGACTGTAGAGGCCATTATGAGCCTCGATAGGCCGAACTGGGCTGTGTGGGCCCAATAGGCTCGTACGCCCCACACGGATAAAGTCTGCAATTTGTGGCAAATGTTGGACTGAGTTGCGTTGTTCGTATAGTTGTGCCTGAATTTTGGGCTAAATGGGCCACACGAGTGTGTGGGCCCACTTGGGCCTAGTAATGAGTCTTGGGCCCATTTACACTGTTATGATCATTTAGGTTATCTGTGTCGCTCGAGGCAACTGTAGACCTTCGGAGAGGTAGTTATCCGAGCTGAAACCTCAAAATAGGTAAAATGACTATAGTGCCCCTGTAGGGTAAAATAACCGTAATACCACTGTATGATAAAATGACGATTATGCCCTTATGTTCCGTATGACTGATGTGCTTATGATTTACATATATGATTGTACCGAGTATTACTTTGCATACACATAATATTTATGACATGACATACTGCATGGGTTTGGGATTTTGATATGGAGGAAGTATTGTACTGGTGACTATGTCACATTCATTGTTACTGGTGGCTATGCCATAATTACTGATACTGGTGGCTATGCCACATTTACTGTTTCTAGCAGCTATGATGCATTATTATTACTGACAGATTTGCTATGATATTCGTGTACTGGCTGAGTAGGTTGATTTATATCCCCACATGGTATGTTGGATGGTACGGGTGGTGTGCTGGCTGGATTTGGGTGGGATGCATAATTGCATTACACTTTACTGATACTGTATTGGGCTTAGGCCCATACTATTATTGTATGGGGCTAAAGCCTAGACTGTACTAATATTGAATAGGGCTCAGGCCTAGACTGTTACTGCATGCATTGTTTACTGTTTGACTGATAGGGGATTATACACTGAGTTTTCATAAACTCACCCTTTCTTTTCAACTGTACAGGTAATCCCCATCCTTAAACGATTTAGTGCTACGAAGGACTCGTAGGTGGCCACACGATTGCTGATGTTCTACTTTTGACTTTATTTATTTAAATTTCATATTGGGTTTTTGGTTATGTAGTAAGGCCATTTGTGGTTTTAACTTTTATTTGGGCTTTGATTTCTTACCTTAAACTGTTAGACTAGAAAATGATGAGTTTTCAAAATAATAACTATTTTCAAGGAAAACACGCATTTTAAACTTCAAGGTCTTTAAAAGCTTCTGTGATTTTATTCAGTTTAAGGAATCAACGGTGATAAACAAGGCAATCGTTTTTACAAATTGATTTCAATTAGTAACAACTTAATTTGCCAAATTTTCTCAAGCAATAAAAACTGAAAGAGTTTTAACTTAAGTTTAGATTCTTAACGACAAGTCCTATTTTCGAAAAGCACTTTGATGTGACACGTCAGATTCGACCATAACGTTTAGGTCGGGTTTGGGGTGTTACATTAATGGTCCATTCAAGGGACAATAAGATTAGTTTCGAATATGAATAGTAAATAACATGAATTACATGAAATTATTCTGTAAAATCTTGTAATGTTCTGTAACCCTGTTCTGGCAACGGATACGGGTTAGGGGTGTTACATTTATTAGTATCAGAGCTATGGTTTAATCAATTCTCAGACTAACGTAGCAAGTATGAGTTTAGCTATGCATGCCATTATATAATTTTTGATAGTGTGATATCTTCTAACCATTTTTAAATGTGTTTTTCATATAGTAATGTCATCCAACCAAGCTAGAGCTGAATCTGAGAAGACTGAGAGCACTGCTCAAGCTTTTGTTCAACAAGTTGTATCTAGTAGTAGAATACCCGTATCTAAGGGCCGAGGTGAGGAGGCAAAAGAAGTCTTCTATCAAATGATGAACGAGTGGTTCACTGAATATTTGAGAACAAATCCTACTGTACAACAACTTCCCCCACTTGTTCATCAATCAATTCCTGAGATGCCACAGGGTGCTGACCATGTTAAAATCGGTAAGCCTCTAGTAGATAAAATTTGTAAATATGGGGCAGAGGAATTTAAGGCTACTGTCAATGACGATCCAGAGAGGGCTGAATTTTGGTTGGAAAATACCATCAGGGTTTTAGATGAATTATCATGTACACCAGCCGAATGTTTGAAATGTGCAGTTTCTTTATTAAAAGACACTGCCTACCATTAATGGAATACATTGATTTCAGTTGTACCGATAGAAAATGTTACATGGGAATTCTTCCAAACTAAATTTAGAAAGAAATACATCAGTTAGAGATTTCTGGATCAGCAAAAGAAAGAATTTTTAAAGCTTAAATAGGGAAACATGACTGTATCTGAGTACGAGCGAGAATTTGTTCGGCTAAGTAAGCATTCCAAAGAATGGGTTTCGACCGAGACTGATATGTGTAAACATTATGAAGAATGTTTAAATGAAGATATCAAACTGTTGATTAGAATTCTTAAATTAAAGGAATTTGTTGTATTGGCTGATCGAGCACACAAAGCCAAGAAATTAAGTAAAGAAAGGAAACAAGCAGCGAGAGAAGCCCGAATTTCTAGTAAAAGATTTATGGGCAAATCACAATCATCTGCTTCAAAGAAATCAAAGAAGTACCATGATTGTTCTACCACCCTTATGGGATATTCTAGGAAAGAGTGAGGTTCTCAACGCTCTAATCCGAGATCTTTGCCTCCATCTCTAACAAGTGTGGGAAGTGTCGGTAACCCTAAAATGAGGTGTAAACACTATAATAAATTCCATTTTGGGAACTGTTATTTGAGAAGTGGAGCTTGTTACCGATGTGGTTCTCTTGATCATTTCTTCAAAGATTGCTCGAAAAGGATTAAAAAAGATACTGATCAAACTTTGAAGCCGAGTAATCCCACCTCGAGAGGCAGACCACCCCATCACCCTTGCAATGTCAATGGTAGCCGAGGTACTACAAGGGATTCAACAGTTAAATCTGAAGTACGAGCACCAGCAATGACATATGCTATTCATGCGAGAGAAGATGCTTTTGCACCAGACATCATTACTGGTACATTTTCTCTTATTGATACTGATATTACTACTTTGATTGATCCTGGTTCCACACATTCATACATATGCACAAGTTTTGTAACGCCCCAATTTTTGGGACTTCTGTGAATTTTGGTGAATTTTTGAATTTTTGTGTTTTGACTACTGGGCGTAGGTCTAAGTATGTTAGTGGGCCTCTAGAAGCCCAAGTTTGAGATGAAATCCGGAAGTTTTAACTAATTTTAATTCTTAGAGAAAAAGGGGTTCTGGTAAGTTGGGCTTTTAAGATTTAATGGGTAAAATAAGCCATAAGAAGGCAGGTGGCAAACTGGCATGTGACACCACTAGGGTGCTAAAAAGGTAGCGTGTGGATGGCTAGGGAGAGCTAAGGTTCAAGTCACAAGGTGAGCAAATATTAGTATTAATTTTTATGTTCAGAAAGGGGATGTGATGGAACTCAGGTGGAACTCTGTTAGGAAGAGTTTGAGCTGCTCAGGAGATCGAGTAAGGAGGGGATAAGGGAGAAGATTTAGGAGCTGATTAGGGAGTGTAGTATTGGCTGAATGGTGGACTCTTGAGGAGCAAGAGTTGGCCGGCCAAGGGTTTCTGTAGAGGGCAAAATTCGGCTAGTAGGTGGAGGGAAAATTCAGCATTTGGGTTCTAACCAGTCTCTTCTCTTTTTCTTTTCTCCTCTCATCTCCTATTCTCTTTTCTTCTTCTTTGCTTCTTCTTCTATAGCCGAACCCTTCCTACCATTCTACTCAACTCCACTTCCTTACCATTTGTTCCTAAGCCTTATAGCCGATTGCCATAAAAGTCAAAATCCCGAAAGCCTGTTTTTCTTCTGTGCCGATTTCTCCTAGCCAAACCCTCTGATTCTTCTCCATCTTTTTGGTCGATTCTCTCATCCTATGAACCCCAAAGTCTTGTCGACAAAACCACTGTAAAACCCTCATATTTCATCTTTCTCTTCACTATTTCAAAAAGCCAAAAACCCCATAATCTTAGGGGCATAGCTAAATCTTTAGACCTTTAAAGATTTGATTTCTGCTAACATTTAAGGGTTTAGATCTGCATCAAAATTGTATATGAACTAAAATGGAATCGTTGACTAAAGGAACCGGTGGTAAGTTTTTGAATCTATTCTTTATTTCGGGTTTTAGAAAAGCTGAAACCCCTAAAGGCTTAGGGAGGCTGTCGATTGGGCCCTATGGCTCTAAGGGTTGTGACAATTGTTTTATTATGATGTTAATATGATCTAGAGGCTACTGATCGAAGGCTTGGACAAGTTGAACGACTGGATCTAAACCTAGTCGCTAGTTTTAGAAAAAGGTAAGAACTCTAAGGTTTGAGGCTTGGTTGGCCGAATATGGTAGGGGGATAGGTCTGTAGTTTGTTTTTGATATTTAGATTGACGTGTTGGTAATCCAATTGTAGGCAACTCGTGTGTGGAACTCACCGTCGAACCACTACAAATCAGGTGTGTAATTGACACCCTTTCATAGACTAGATCGGCAAAAGCCGAAAAGCCACAAAGTTGAAAAACTGGTATTTTGTGGACTTGCGAGTGTGCAAATGCTTGTGAGGTAGATCGATTAGAGTATTTGGTAAACTACAGTGTTTAGACTACAGAGTGCATGATTTTTGTGCCTTTCAATATTTTTGGGCTTAATGGGCCAAAATTGGGATAATGGGCCAATGGGCCCAATTCGGTAAGAACACTCGGTAAGTGTTTCTGTTAGTACGTAAATGGTGAAAATATGCATGAAAACCCTAAAATAGATAAATTACTAGAATACCCTTAAGTATTAAAATTACCGTTATACCTCTAGGTGTAAAATGACCATTATACCCCTAGGGTTAATTTGACTGAAAAGCATGATGATCTGATTCTGTATGATGTATGCCATGATTTGTATATCTGTTGCATGGGGACATGGGTTAAATTTATGGAGGAAGTGTCCTGGTGGCTATGCCACAAATATCTGTTCTGGTGGCTCTACCACAAATATCTGTTCTGGTGGCTCTGCCACAAATATCTGTATCTGGTGACTCTGTCACACTATCTGTTCTGGCAGCCATGCTGCAAATTCTGTGGCGTGTAGCGGTTAGGTGGGTCGAGTAGTCTCCCCACATGGTGTAAGGATGGTACGGGGGTGTATACGATTAGATATGGTTGGGTTTCTACATAAACATGTAATTTCTGTTCTGTTCTGTTATGGGCTTATGGGTTTCATTCTGAAATCTATTCTGGGCTAAGGCCTATTTGATCTGTTTCTGTGGTTGGGTTATTTTACACACTGAGTTTCCCAAACTCACCCCTTATTTTTATCCACGTAGGTAATCCCCAACCATAGTGGGCTTGGAGCTGTGAGGGATTCGGAGTGGCCACGCGTTCCGCAAATTTGGTTTTCTTCTGGTAAATTGGACATCTTTTTATTTACTTTTATGAGTTTGGGTTTTATGTTGTAATAAGACCGCTTTAATGATTTTTAATTGTTTTCATTATGATTTACTAGAATAGGTATAATATTATCTTAATCACTGAAACTGATTAGTCTTAGGGCGTGTTTTCAAAAACAGTAATTGATTTTAAAATATCACGACAACAAGCAAAACTTCCTCAACGAAAACGCTTTCCAAAGTTAATCACCTTTTCTTAAACTGGACTTAAATGAACTGGTTTCCTAAGAACATACACTAAGTTAAGGTGTGGCAATGGTGGTGTGCATGTCTAGGATTGGATCCGAAGGGAGCTTGGTACTTATGCAGTCTGATGGACTCACCTACTCTTTTTCAGTTTCCTACCTGGTGCACAGCTTCCATTCACTGTAACCTATATTGAAATCATCTTTTGAACACTAAGTACGATTTTCTGGACTAAGAATAGAAAAATGTTTTTTTAACGTTCCGATGTGGCACATCGAATTCGGTCATAACGTCTAGGCCCGGTTGGGGTGTTACATTTAGTGGTATCAGAGCTAAGTTGCAACAACTCAACTGTGGAATGGGTTTATAAAAACAAAGATTTTCGAAAATGAAATTTTTACAAAAATTACGAAACTCGCTTTTTCAATTATTGGATCTTTAAAAGGTGGCACCCAATCTCCTACCCAAGTCCTGTAAGTATTATTCTCAACTTTTCGAGATATTTTTCCGAATTATCTGCCTCGTATTTTTAAACCTATTATGATAATCTAGTGGGATGGTACTGAGACTATAGGAATTTTGGTAATAGACTGAGACTATAGCTAGATTCCGATTCTGCGAAAAACAAACTCTGAATTACTGTTTGTTCATAAAACATCTGCAATAAACACTGGAATATTTGATTGATGCATAAAATTCGTAATCAGATAATACGATATGAGTACGAGAGTAGCTCGTGGAAGAGGCCGTGGACGTGGCCGAGGTAGTGCTCGAGCAGAAACTGCGTCCTCAGGGCATATGCTGACGGTAGAAGCACCGGTACCACCGGCAACGGAAGTGGAGTCTCATGATCATGGTGCCAGGGATGACGCCCTATCCCAGGCAATGCTTCGTGTTCTAGAAAGGGTTGTCGGGGCAAGTTCGGGTAACAGAATTCGAGGATCTATTTCTAAGCGACTCTGGGCTAACGGAGCGGAGATCTTTAGGGGTGTATCTGGTGTAGCCCCGAATGTGGCAGAATATTGGTTGGAGGCCATGGAACGGATTATGGATGACTTGGACTGCTCTATGGAGCGGCGGCGAAGGAGCCGTGTATCGTTGCTACGAGATGAGGCTTATCAGTGGTGGCTCACTGTGAGAGATGGGACCCCAGCTGACAGGGTAACACAGGAGCCGCGTTTAAGCGATCTTCAAAGGGAAATATGTTGGGGCGAGTTATGTGGACGCCCGTAGGAAAGAATTCTTGAATCTGGTGCAAGGAGGTAAAACAGTTACTGAATACGAGGCTGAGTTTCTGAGGTTGAGCCGGTATGCTGTGGGAATAGTCACTATGGAATATGAGCGTAGTGTGCGCTTCGAGGATGGTCTTAGAGATGAACTCAGGGTGTTGATTGCTCCGCAGAGGGAGTGTGACTTTACGATCTTGGTGGAGAAAGCTAAGATAGCTGAGGAAGTGAAACGTGCTGAAAAGCGAAATCGTGAGAAGGATCAGAACCATTTCCGGAAGGATTCAGGACCTTCGGGTGGTGAAAATAGGAATGTCAAGAGAGCAAGAGTGGAGGAGCCAATGCGGGCAGTTTCGATGAACGTGGTTAGACCACCAATCTATGGAGACTGTGGTAAGGTACATTTGGGCGAGTGTAGGAAATTTTTCGGTGCCTGTTTCTGATGCGGATCTATGGAGCATAGAGTCAAAGACTATCCTCAGAAAATAGATCAGGTACAAGTTGCTGAGCAGAGGGTTGCTCAACCAGTGAGAGGTGGACCACAACCACCGAGAGGATGTGGACAAGGTAGGGGCGAAAATGGTAATGGTCGAGGTCGAGGAGCACCTGGCAGGGGTGCCGAAAATGCTGAGGCTCGACAGCCAGTGTTGGTGTATGGAGCTCGTCGTCGAGAGGAAGAGGATGTACTTGACGTCATAACTAGTACGTTCTTGGTTTCTAGCATGCCGTATACTGCTTTGGTAGATAATAGATCTACTCATTCCTATGTTGCATGTGCCATATCTGGGTCGTTGGGTGTGCACTCTGAGGAGATAGTGAGTGGGGTAACTGTACTAAGTCCTTTGGGTCACTAAGTTAAGGTAGACAAACTGTATAGGGATGTGCCTTTAGAAACCCAAGGTAATATCTTCTCTAGAGACTTGATGGAGTTACCGTTCAGAGAATTCGACCTCATTCTGGGAATGGACTGGGTTGTTAAGCACAGGGCAACTCTGGATTGTGCTACTAAACAAATGGTGTTAAGGACCACGAAGGGGGAAGAGGTTATGGTGATAGGTGAGTGAAGGGATTATTTGTCCAATGTGGTGTCGGTATTAAGAGTCGAAAAATGGATTCGTAAAGGTTGTGAGGCCTATTTAGCATTTGTAAGTCAAGCGGAAGATGAGGGATTGACAATGGATAAGGTTAGAACCGTGAAGGAGTTCAAAGATGTTTTTCCATATGAGCTTCTGGGATTGCCTCCGAACCGAGAAGTCGAGTTTGGAATCGACTTCCTACCTGGAACGGCACCAGTGTCCATCGCACCGTATAGGATGGCACCAAAAGAGTTGGTGGAGTTAAAAGCATAAATTCAAGAGTTGTTGGATAAGGGTTCTGTTAGGCCAAGTGTGTCTCCATCGGGAGCACCAGTGCTATTCGTAAAAAAGAAGAATGGGACGATGCGGATGTGTATTGATTATCGGCAGTTGAACAAACTGACGATTAAGAATAAGTATCCACTGCCAAGGATTGACGATCTGTTCGACCAACTTAGAGGAGCTTCTGTATTTTTCAAGATCGACCTTCGATCTAGATATCATCAGTTAAGGGTCGAAGAGGCAGATATCCATAAGATGACATTCAGAACTCGGTATGGTCATTACGAGTTTCTGGTGATGCCATTTGGACTGACAAACGCTCCTGCAACGTTTATGGATCTGATGAATCGTGTATTCCAACCATTTTTGGATCGGTTTGTAGTCGTCTTTATTGATGATATTCTGGTATATTCTGAAACTGAAGTAAAACATGATGAGCATCTCCGCATAGTGCTGCAAGTGTTAAGGGAGAAGGATATATATGCGAAATTCAGCAAATGTGAATTCTGGTTGAAGGAGGTAACCTTCCTAGGACATGTTGTCTCAGCTAAGGGGATTAAGGTGGACCCTCGAAAGATTGAAGCAATTTTGGAATGGAAGCCACCTAGGTCGGTATCGGAAATTTAGAGTTTCCTAAGGTTGGCAGGATATTACAGGAGGTTTGTGGAAGGCTTTTCTGTGACGGCAGTGCCTTTGAAAAAACTCATAAGGAAAGGAATACCGTTTGTTTGGACAGAGAAGCAGTAGAAAGTTTTTGAGAAGTAGAAGAAAGTTCTGACTGAAGCACCTGTGTTGATTCAGCTGGAGTCTGGGAAGGATTTTACTGTGTACAGTGACGTATCACATGTAGGTTTGGGCTGCGTGTTGATGCAAGAGGGTAAGGTGGTTGCTTATGCATCACGACAGCTTAAGCCTCACGAAGGAAACTATCCTACTCATGATTTGGAATTGGCAGCAGTAATCTTTGCGCTTAAGATTTGGAGACACTACTTGTACGAAGAGAGGTGTATTATATACACCGATCATAAGAGACTCAAGTACTTGCTGACTCAGAAGGAGCTGAACCTTAGGCAAAGGAGATGGGTAGAGTTGCTTAAAGATTATGATTGTATGATTGAGTACCACTCAGGCAAGGCTAACGTGGTAACCGATGCTCTAAGTCGAAGAGTTGTATTTGATCTGAGAGCAATGTTTGCTCGTCTGAGTCTGTATGATGATGGTAGTCTGTTGGCTGAGTTGCAAGTAAGGCCAACCTGGGTGGATCAGATTAAGGAGAAGCAGTTGAGAGATGAGTCTTTGGTTGCTCATTTCCAGTAGGTTAAGGAAGGGGAAACTTCTGAGTTTGGGTTGAATAGTGAAGGAGTTCTGTGTTTCCGAGGGAGAATTTGTGTTCAGAAGGACTCTAACTTGAGGCAGTCAATATTGAAAGAAGCTCATGGGGGACTTTGTGCCATGCATCCTGGAGGGAATAAGTTGTATCACGACTTGCGAAAATTGTATTGGTGGCCTGGGCTTAAGCGGGAAGTAACGGAGGTTGTGGGGAAATGTTTGACATGCCAACAAGTGAAAGTTGAGCATCAACTACCATCTGGGCTTTTGCAGCCAGTGAAGATACCACTTTGGAAGTGGGAGAGGGTAACCATGGACTTTGTGAGTGGGTTACCTTTGACACCAATAAAGAAAGACTCAGTTTGGGTGATCGTGGATAGGTTGACCAAATCAGCTCATTTCATACCTGTCCGCACCGACTGTTCACTTCAAAGGTTAGCCAAGTTGTATGTGGCGGAGATCGTGCGACTTCATGGTGTCCCAGTTTTAATTATTTCTGACTGGGATCCCAGATTTACATCTCGATTTTGGCAAAGTTGCATGAGGCATTGGGGACACGATTGAATTTTAGTACGACCTTCCATCCCCAGACTGATGGTCAATCGGAAAGGGTTATTCAGATTCTGGAGGACATCTTGAAGGGATGCGTTATTGACTTTCGAGGTAGTTGGGAGGACTACTTGCCGTTGGCGGAGTTTGTGTACAACAATAGTTATCAAGCGAGTATTCAAATGGCACCGTATGAAGCGCTGTATGGGCGAAGGTGTCATACCCCTAGTTGTTAGACCGAACTGGGAGAGCGACAGGCTCTTGGACCCGAGTTGGTAGCTGTCACTGAGGATAAGGTCAGAGTAATCAGAGATCGGTTAAAAGAAGCTGCGGATAGGCAAAAGTCATATGCAGATTTGAAGCGCAAGGAGATTGAGTACTTAGTAGGTGATATGGTCTTCTTAAAGGTTTCTCCTTGGAAGAAGATATTAAGGTTTGTTAAGAAAGGCAAGTTGAGTCCGCGATTCATTGGGCCTTATCGGGTTTTGAAGCGAGTAGGACCAGTGGCATTCAATTAGAATTACCTCCAAAGTTAGACAGGATTCACGATGTTTTTCACATCTCCATGTTAAGGCGTTATCGTTCTGACCCTACTCATGTCGTGCCGGTTGTAGAGATCGAGGTGCAATCTGATTTGACTTTCGAGGAAGAGCCTGTGCAGATATTGGACCGAGATGTCAAGGTGTTGAGAAGGAAATCTGTTCCTTTAGTGAAAGTGCTTTGGCGTAATCATGGCAGAGAGGAAGCTACTTGGGAGACACAAGAGGTGATGCGTCAACAATACCCTCATCTGTTTGGATTAGGTAAATTTCGAGGACGAAATTTCTTTAAGGGGGTAGAGTTGTAACGCCCTAATTTTCGGGACTTCTGTGAATTTTGGTGAATTTTTAAATTTCTGTGTTTTGATTGCTGGGCGTAGGTCTAAGTATGTTAGTGGGCCTCTAGAAGCCCAAGTTTGAGATGAAATCTGGAAGTTTTAACTAATTTTAATTCTTAGGGAAAAAGGGGTTCTGGTAAGTTGGGCTTTTAAGATTTAATGGGTAAAATAAGCCACAAGAAGGCAGGTGGCAAACTGGCATGTGACACCACTAGGGTGCTAAAAAGGTGGCGTGTGGATGGCTAGGGAGAGCTAAGGTTCAAGTCACAAAGTGAGCAAATATTAGTATTAATTTTTATGTTCAGAAAAGGGATGTGATGAAACTTAGGTGGAACTCTGTTAGGAAGAGTTTGAGCTGCTCAGGAGATCGAGTAAGGAGGGGATAAGGGAGAAGATTTAGGAGCTGATTAGGGAGTGTAGTATTGGCCGAATGGTGGACTCTTGAGGAGCAAGAGTTGGCTGGCCAAGGGTTTCTGTAGAGGGCAAAATTCGGCTAGTAGGTGGGGGGAAAATTCGGCATTTGGGTTCTGACCATTCTCTTCTCTTTTTCTTTTCTCCTCTCATCTCCTATTCTCTTTTCTTCTTCTTTGCTTCTTCTTCTATAGCCGAACCCTTCCTACCATTCTACTCAACTCCAATTCCTTACCATTTGTTCCTAAGCCCTATAGCCGATTGCCATAAAAGCCGAAATCCCGAAAGCCTGTTTTTCTTCTGTGCCTATTTCTCCTAGCCAAACCCTCTGATTCTTCTCCATCTTTTTGGCCGATTCTCTCATCCTCTGAACCCCAAAGTCTTGTCGACAAAACCACCGCAAAACCCTCATATTTCATCTTTCTCTTCACTATTTCAAAAAGCCGAAAACCCCATAGTCTTAGAAGCATAGCCGAATCTTTAAACCTTTAAATATTTGATTTCTGCTAACATTTAAGGGTTTAGATCTGCATCAGAATCGTATAGGAACTAAAGTGGAATCATTGACTAAAGGAACTGGTGGTAAGTTTTCGAATCTATTCTTTATTTTGGGTTTTAGAAAAGTCAAAACCCCTAAAGGCTTAAGGAGGCTGTCGATTGGGCCATATGGCTCTAAGGGTTGTGAAAATTGTTTTATTATGATGTTAGTGTGATCTAGAGGCTACTGATCAAAGGCTTGGACAAGTGGAACGACTGGATCTAAACCTAGTCGCTAGTTTCAGAAGAAGGTTAGAACTCTAAGGTCTGAGGCTTGGTTGGCCGAATATGGTAGGAGGATAGGTCTGTAGTTTGTTTTCGATATTTAGATTGACGTGTTGGTAATCCAATTGTAGGCAACTCATGTATGGAACTCACCGTCGAACCACTACAAATCAGGTGTGTAATTGACACCCTTTCACAGACTAGATCGGTAAAAGCCGAAAAGCCGCAAAGCCGAAAAACTGGTATTTTGTGGACTTGTGAGTGTGCAAATGCTCGTGAGGTAGATCGATTAGCGTATTTGGTAAAATACAGTGTTTAGACTGCAGAGTGCATGATTTTTGTGCCTTTCAATATTTTTGGGCTTAATGGGCCAAAATTGGGATAATGGACTAACGGGCTCAATTCGGTAAGAACACTCGGTAAGTGTTTCTGTTAGTACGTAAATGGTGAAAATATGCATGAAAAACCTAAAATAGATAAATTACTAGAATACCTTTAAGTATTAAAATTACCGTTATACCCCTAGGTGTAAAATGACCATTATACCCCTAGGGTTAATTTGACTGAAAAGCATGATGATCTGATTCTGTATGATGTATGTCATGATTTGTATATCTGTTGCATGGGGACATGGGTTAAATTTATGGAGGAAGCGTCCTTGTGGCTATGCCACAAATATTTGTTCTGGTGGCTCTACCACAAATATCTGTTCTGGTGGCTCTGCCATAAATATCTGTATCTGGTGACTCTGTCATACTATCTGTTCTAGCAGCCATGCCGAAAATTCTGGGGCGTGTAGCGGTTGGGTGGGTCAAGTTGTCTCCCCACATGGTGTAAGGATGGTACGGGGGTGTATACGGTTGGATATGGTTGGGTTTCTACATAAACTTGTAATTTCTGTTTTGTTCTGTTATGGGCTTATGGGTTTCATTCTGAAATCTATTCTAGGCTAAGGCCTATTTGATCTGTTTCTATGGTTGGGTTATTTTACACACTGAGTTTCCCAAACTCACCCCTTATTTTTATCCATGCAGGTAATCCCCAACCATAGTGGGCTTGGAGCTGTGAGGGATTCGGAGTGGCCACGCGTTCCACAAATTTGGTTTTCTTCTGGTGAATTGGACATCTTTTTATTTACTTTTATGAGTTTTGGTTTTAAGTTGTAATAAGGCCGCTTTAATGATTTTTAATTGTTTTTAATATGATTTACTAGAATAGGTATAATATTATCTTAATCACTGAAACTGATTAGTCTTAGGGCGCATTTTCAAAAATAGTAATTGATTTTAAAATATCACGACAACAAAGCAAAACTTCTGCAACGAAAACGCTTTCCAAAGTTAATCACCTTTTCTTAAACTGGACTTAAATGAACTGGTTTCCTAAGAACATACACTAAGTTAAGGTGTGGCAATGGTGGTGTGCATGTCTAGGATTGGATCCGAAGGGAGCTTAGTACTTAAGCAGTCCGATGGACTCACCTCCTCTTTTCCGGTTTTCTACCTGGTGCACAGCTTCCATTCACTTTAACCTATATTGAAATCATCTTTTGAACACTAAGTACGATTTTCTGGACTAAGAATAGAAAAATGTTTTTTTAACGTTCCGATGTGGCACGTCGGATCCGGTCATAATGTCTAGGCCGGGTTTGAGGTGTTACAAATTTAGTGTCTATTAAAATTTACCTGTTGAATTCACTGAATTTGTGGTTAAAGTTTCAAACCCCTTGGACCAGTATGTTATGTGGATAAAATTTTTAAAAACTATTCGTTAATGGTAAAGGATTATTGCTTTTTGGCTAATCTAATGTTGTTGCCCTTTGATGAATGTAACAGCCCAATTTTGGGCCTAGTCAGAACAGTGATTTTGAAACCACTAACTCGAGGTTGGAGAAATTATTTTTAATATTATTTTATGTGTGATGGCATGTTTATAAAGGTGCATGAAAATTTTAGTAAATTAATTTTAACGTTTGAGAGCCTAATTGCGAAAAAGGACTAAATCGCATAAAGTGCAAAAGTCCTATTTTGATAGCTAAGGGTGTTATATTGCCATAAAACTTAAATTGAGGGTGTTTAAAGTGCAAATAGACTGTAGTATAGTGCTTGGTCGGCCATGAGACAAGGATTTTAACTTAGTCAAATGTTAGGTGAAGTTGGTGACTTATTTGACAAAATAAAATAAAATAAACATAGGATGATATCATCCCTTTCCCATCTTCTTCTTGACTGAAAATATCATCCATAGAAGGGTTTTGAAGCTTGAAAATTTCAGCCACTTAATCTCTCTACAAGTAAGTGGTCTTGATGGTTTTCTTAACGATTTTTGTACTTTTAGAACCCTTGTAACATGTGCTTTCAAATGAGGGGACTATTTTGCAAAATGGTTGAAAGTATAGGGTTTTACCATGAGTGTGTTCATGTTTTTTGCTGAAATTTTATGGAAGAAAATGAGTTATTGTAGTGTAATAAACAACTTTTGTGAAGTAGTTTTCATGAAAACCCTAAACTAAGGACCATTTTGCATGAGTTGTAAAATAAATAGTAATTTTGTGAAATATTGGGAATTTGGGGTTCTCATAAGAGTAATAAATGGTCGGTTAGGCTTGGCTAATAAGAAAATTTGATAAAAAAATTGATTTTCGGGTTTAGGGGTCAAATGGTCATTTTGTGAAAGTCTAGGGGCAAAATGGTCATTTTGCCCAATTATGAAGTGTTGAGTACCTAGATCAATAAAATAATTAAACTTGTGAATTTTTATCATTATAGATCAAGAATTACAAAATCCAAACCTAGACCGGGGGAAAGCCAAGCAAGTAGACTAAAACTGACTAGTCGCCTACATTTTGTAATCCGAGGTAAGTTGTATGTTAATAATGCAACTATATCTTTATGATGTGCAATTGTATTGATATGGCATAAACTGGTTTGAGTTTGAGTATGAGAATAAATGTTGAGAAACTAACATAGTAGAGACTTTCATTGAACATTTGGAATAAACTTGGATATTAGTACCATGATATTGGGTTATATGTATGCGAGTGTAAGACATGTCTGGGACATGCATTGGCCTTGAGATATTAAAGCCAGTGTAATACATGTCTATGACATGCATCGGCGTTGAGACGAGAGCTAGTCTAAGACATGTCTGGGACATGCATCAATTTTGCGATAGACAAGCTAGTGTAAGACCTGTCTGGGACATGGCATCGCACTGATAGATGAGAGCCAATGTAAGGCCTGTCTGGGACATGGCATCAGCCCCGCTATATGAAAGCCAGTGTAAGACCATGTTTGGTCTTAACCCATGTTAGGGCCATCGAGTATCCAGTAGTATTCCAAATGGTTCAACAACAGGTTTATGATTTATGTCAAAATGAGAAAAGTTACGATCATATGATGAGTGGTACAGGTACCTAATTAAATGTATGAGATATGGGCTCAATGTATGCAATTCAAGTTATATTGGATGGTGATGAGTAAGTTGTATTTACGTTTACTTATGGTGTTCATGAATAAGCTATAAAAGGTTAAGAGCATATTGTCTTACGATAAGTAGTTTTTGTTTATTTTCATGCAACTTACTAAGCCTTATGCTTACCCCGTTTCTTTCCATTTTCTTATAGTGCCACCTAACTAGCTCGATGATCAACAGATGTCGGATGAATCGATCACACTATCAGCTAAAGAACTCGGTATAATTAGACGTAATATTTTGAGTATGACATGTATAGAAACTTAGACTTTTGAGTTTTGTGTCATTGTTAATTGGTCAAATGTGATGGTTTACTTTAGCATTTGATTCATTTTGTATAAGGCCATGAAAAATGGCCAATTTTGAAGGTTATCATATGAATGCAAGATAGTCTTTCACGAATGTAAAATTGATGGCATGTTTGAATATATGAAATGTACATAGGCCTTAGCTATGGTTGTTTGGGTTGAAAAATCATATTAAGTTAGACTTGATAGGTTGGTTGGTGTTAAGTTTGTGTTTCAGGGTGGCAAAAAGGCTTGGTAGATTGCCTTATATTGTCCACATGGGTAGACACACGGGCGTGTGTCTAGGCCATGTGTGACACACGACCAGTCCCATGGGCATGTGATCTGACCATGTGTCCCCTACACGTAAAATTTTCAAGTCAGTATGCATAGTAGTAAACACACGGGCAGTGACACGGCCGTGTGTCTCAACCGTGTGGAGGACACGGTCACTAGCCACGGGCATGTGCCTTGGCCGTGTGCCCCTTATTAGATGCTGAGGTCAAAAATAGAATGTCAAGGTTTTTGGACATGGGCTAAGACACGGACGTGTCATGGCCATGTGAGGGACACAGGCCATAGACACGGGCATGTGTCAGGCCTTGTGAAAACCCTGTAGGATCGAATTTAGAATTTTATTCACACGGGTATGGGACACAGGCGTGTTGCCTTTCCACACGGGCGCGTGCCCTATTTCAAGAGATATTTTTCTAGAGTTATTTAAAGGACCTGGGTTGGTCTTGAATAGTTTCCAGTGAGAGTTTGAGGCCTCGTAGGCTCACATTTAGGAGTTTAAACAAGGTTCGAAAAAAAAGTTTTAAGTTTGATCAAGTCTTGGTGACTCGGAAACGATTGTCCACATGTAGTTAAGTATGGTAATGCCTCATGCCCAGTCCCGGCCTCGGACTTAGGTAAGGGGTGTTACAATGAATTTGATGTGATTTTGTGAATGGAATGGCTAACTCAGCATGATGCAGTAGTAAATTGTAAATAGAAATATATTGTGTTGAAATTTCAGAATAGTGAGTTACTCCATGTTGAATTTGATAACCTAGATGGGTTATCTACTGTGATTTCAGCAATATCAGCACAGAAATATGTCAGAAAGGGTTATGATGTTTATCTTGCATATATGTTGGATACTAAAGCTCTACGAGCTCCCTGAGTAAAACTCTTATGAGTTTCTTATTTAGCCCAGATAAGTGTCTTGTTACAAGGCTCATTTGAGCATCCTAATATATGGCTCGAGAGTGTGCTCCCTAATTAAGCTCCCTAATGGGTACCTCTGATTATGAGTTGACGGTTTATAGTTTTGTACACCTTGTGTGTACTACCTGAGCATCCATCGAAATTTTAATGATTCAACGGATAAATTTCTTAAATGATAAACTATGAGATTAAATGAATTATAACTCGAATGTTCCCGAAATAATTGAAAGTTTATAACATGATGAGCTCATCCATGCTTACTTAATGTACATGTGAATTATGTGACTAACCTGCTTATTTGAGTGTATGTGATTAGGCAAATTTGCTAATTTGTTGGAAAGCATGATACTATTATGCTTATTTAAATAAATATGATTGGTAAGTTTACTTCCCGTTATACAAACTTACTAAGCATTAAATGCTTACTAGGTTTTATTTTCTCTGTTTTATAGTGCTCAGAAGCTCGCAAAAGTTGGAGATTAGTCGGAGTATCATCACACTATCCACCAGCTTATTTTTGTAAAAATAGTAAACTTATTTTGGTATAATGGCATGTATAGATTAACTTGGCCAAATCTAGCCATTAGAATGGCTAGTAATGGTTTGATTCGGTATATTATTATAAGGTTATATCATGTTGATATATATGTATATGGTATGGTTTAGTTGAATTAAATTAAAATATATTCCTTTACAAAAAGGGGTAAGTTTGATTATATGAAAATAGGTGATGTTATATCACACTTGTTAATGATGTTGGCTTGGTTTAATGCTTGGAATTTGGTTGTTAAATATGTGCAAGTGTTGTTGTAGGTTAATGACAAAATTTGGGTGAGAAATAAAGCTAGGAAATGACTTTATTTTGTCCACACGGGTAGACACATGGGCGTGTGTCTTGACCATGTGTGACACACGGCCTAGCACATGGGCATGTGGTTTGGTCATGTGTCCCCTGCATCTTAAAATTTAGAAACAGAATGCTCAGAATTGGGCACGCAAATAGAGACACGAGCGTGTGTCTCAACTATGTGATATACATGGCTAGAACACGAGCGTGTCTTAACCGTGTGAAACCTGTAACTAATTTGTAAAATTTAAATTCACCACACGGCCTAGCACACAGGTATGTGGCAGGCTGTGTGGCACAAGTCAGAAAGTTACACGAGTAAGGACATGGGCTGGGACACGGCTATGTGCCTCACATCAAATGCCTACACAGCTTGAGACATGGGCATGTCATTTGGTCGTGTAAGCCACACGGCCTATTCACACGGACGTGCTGTATTAAAGAAAAATATTTAAATTTGGTGAAGAATTCTCTGAGATCCCGATTTAGTCTTGACTTGATTCTAATGTTTAAATTGGGCCTTGAGGGTCCATTCAAGGGATAATACGATTAATTTCGGATATAAATAGTAAATGACATGAATTACATGAAACTATTCTGTAAACTTTGGTTAACTATCACACTATGACCTAGTGGATTAGTAACTTGAATCTCATAATCAGTAGATTCAACAGGTAATTTCTTTTCCATTACTAATGCAATGCAAATATAAGAATGAGTTGACCCAGGGTCAATCAATGCATACACAGTAAAATCAAAGAGATATAATATAACAGCAATTATATTTGGAGCAGTAGCTTCCTCTCTGGCTCGAATAGCATAAGTGCGAGCAGGTGTTCTAGCCTCTGACCGAATGATAGTGTCTTTCATTCCCGTATGAGCAGTCCGCGTAACACTATTCTGACCTAGACGTCTACTTTTCTGAGAGGTAGACATTTGTTTTTCTTTATATCTTCATCCTATTTTGACGATTTATGACAATTCTAAATAAAATGGTCGGTCGATCCACATCTATAATAGGATCTCATTTACCTCTACACTCGCCAAAATGATATTTCCCACCATAGTTACAATTCGGCTTCAGAGCATTTTGTACACTTCCCACACTATCAGTTGGTTTATTAGGTATTCTGAAATCCTGCTGAATCATCTTGTGTTTGTTCTAATGCTCAAACACTGAAGTAGCTCGGTTAAAATCATCTTTAGTCTTCTTTGTTGATGATACAAAATATGACTTAGAAGAACTTCTCTTGTGGAACTTTTGAATCTGTCTATCTCGTTGTATCTTGTGGTGATACACTTCTTCTATTTTCTGTGCACCATCAGATAAAACAACAAACTCTCAAATTTCATTACCTCCGATCATCATTTGGATTTCATCATTCAAACCATCTTCAAACCAGATACACATCTCTTCTTCAAGAGGCACAATTTCTTGGGCATATTTACTGAGATATACAAATTCTCTCTCGTATTCAACTACCGACCTAGTTCCCTGACGTAACTCAAGAAATTCTCTCTTTTTTCTTGCCCAAATACCTTTTCCCGACATATTTCTTTTTAAACTCGATCTGAAACAATTCCCAGGAAATTTTCTCCCTCGGTACCACAGCTACTATTGTAGACCACCAACTATACAATTCCTCTTTCAATAACGAAACAGAACATCTAAGAAAATCATCAGAAGAGAAAGCCATTTCTTCAAAAACCCGTAAGATATTTTTAAAGCCAATACTCAGCTTTAATCGGGTCATCCTCTTATCTACTTTGAAAATTTTCAGCACCACACTTTCTAAGTTTCTCAATTGGAATACGTCTATTAGGCTCAATTACAGGGGGAGGTGGAGGTGCAACTGATGGTACAACAGGTGGTATAACAAGTGGTACAATCAAGGGTGGAGATTGTTGAGCCGGATTTTGATTTGCATAAACTCGCTGAATCACTGGTTCATATACCCAAAGAACATATTTTTAAGCTCATGTTCCAGAGCCGGAGGAATTGGAACATTACTACTCATCCCATGATCAGAAGTTGGTACATTACTATTAACCTCATCATTGTCAATACAATCAGATCCGTCTGACATCATTACAATCTATAAGAAAACAAATGTTAGATCGGATCAAACATATCACACTATCACATATTTATATGGCATGAAATTCTAGACATTTCACACGTTACGTTCAGTTCGAGAATCGACTAAATCGTAGCTCTGACACCACTAAATGTAATACCCCTTAACCGTATTCGTCGCCAAAACAGGGTTACGAACCATTTTCTAAGAAACAGAATAGTAAACCATTCAAATCATACATGAATACAAACATAATTAAATTTCATTCAAATACAATCATCATGTCCCTTAATCGATCCTTCGAGGCCCTAAAATACTATAGAAACAATTTAAGACTAAAACAAAAACATTAGGAAATTTTAGGAAAAATTTGAAAAATTTAGACTGTAGGGGTCACACGGCCGTGAGGCCTGGCCGTATGCCTCACACAGCTTAGATACGCGCCCGTATCTCAGGCCATGTGGATTTTCGAAATAGGGACACACGGTCGTGTCCCACCCAAGTCTCAACTGTGTAAGTCATTCGAAATAGGGACACACAATCGTGTCCCAGCCCGTGTAACTCACTAACTTGGGTTACACGGCCTAGCCAAATGCTCGTGTGCCAAGCCGTGTACCCCTCAAAATGGCTTCACATGCCCATGTGTCAGGCCGTGTAATTGCCTTACTTACATGCCTTGAACCTACAGGGGCCACACGGCCGTGTCGCATAGCCGTGTGTCACACACGGCTAAGACACACTCCCTTGTCTCAGGCCCTAAAATGAACCTTAAAATACAAGTTTACCATTTCAAGTTGCTTGGATCTAAAGAAACTCAAGTACCAACCAAAATACAAATTCAAAATGACATTAGTCGAGTAAAAAGCACATCAAAACCAACCTAATAAGTGCCTAACGAATGTACCCTCATTGGTACCACAAGTATATACAATTTTACAACAAAATAAATATTGATTCAATTCATCAATTCACACAAGCAATACCCAATCAAAATACCTATCAAAGGTACCACAATCACAACAATTCAATTATATATATACCAGACATACAAACATAACAACTATACCTCATTCTCATATAATATGTAAGTTGGTTATTTGCACAAAATGTCATTCATAATATTTACATAAGTCAAACATTAACCAAAATTGCACAAGAGCCTATACATGCCATATAATCTGAAATAAACGTTTCAAAAACTATCGAGATAAGCTGGATAGTTTGACTTGAGTGCCGATCCGATTGTCTAACCTTTCGAGAATCTATAATGACATTAAACAACACAAGTAAGTTTAATGAAGCTTAGTAAGTTTAACGATTAAACGATAAATCTTACCGAACTAACTATAATAATTCAAACAATAATAATCATCCAACAGAACTCCCTCTCATTTACAACCTCATTCGATAAATTCATCCATGTTCAAATTAATATGAAATAGATAACATATCTTTCAAATTCATTAAAAGATTACCTTACCAAAAAATTTTAATCGAAGAACCACTTACGGGTAAAAGTACATCGTCAACAGAACCTCATAGAGATGGTCTGTCCGAACACGCCAACAGAAGCTCCTGAGAGCTTAACAAAAGCTCATAAGAGCTGATCCACCCAAATCACGCCAAATAGAAAGTAAAACATGAGAACTTACAACAAATTTTGAACCCCGGTTTACTTAGGTAATATGTCGATATCTCTCTCTAATACCATCTCCACTCCAAACCCCTGTCATACACCAAACATGAATGTACTCAAATCCTGCATTCAATCCAAACTGAGTATTAAAATCGACAATATAATTCCAAAAACAATTCATTTTCAACAATAGAACATGTGTATAATATCAATCATCAATTTATACAAATTTTAAATTTTAACCATACAAACTTACTTGGACTAAATTGCAGTCGTTGGAGAGGTTCAGGGACTATTCCACTATTTTTCCTTTTCCACGAGTATCTATGAGATTTTGATCTAAAATATAAAATTCTTCATTTATTAGCACATATTTCATTTCTAAACCATTTTACAAATAATACCTTCTATTTTTCAAAATTAAACAATTGCCCCAAACTTGTACCATTTTTTGCAATTTAGTCCTTTAACTCGAATTTCATCAAATTAATCAATTTTCTCAAGTCAATATTTTATCCACAAATACTAGGCCCTCCAACAGCCCCTAATAAATATCAAATTCACTATCCAACATTACTATTTTGACAGTTTTACAATATAATTCTAAAAATCAAAATCTAACAAAAATCTCTTTACAAATTCATTAAATAACATAATCAAAATTCCAAATACGTGGTATTCATAAAAAATATTCAATATTCATCTATGGAAACTTCTAAAATTTTTAACAGAATCAAAAACGAAGATACGTGCTAGCTGGATGATGATGTCACGAACTAACTAAAATACGATAAAGACAAGCGCACCTATCGAATGGTAGTATAGCTATAGTGAGTCGAGAATATCGTATCCACGATGACTAAAAGTACTAGTAGTTACTATCTTTTTATTATTTATCTGAATAAATTAAAAGATTTGTTTTAAAATCTAATTCTAACTAAACTAATTACTAAGTGACAGAGAGCGAATTGGGAAAAATACTTGAAGAGAAATTATAAGGGAGACAACACCCAGGAAAGAATCCACCTAGACTTCACTTATTATTCTAAATCTGAATTAAACGATTTATTCATTTGACTTGATCCGTAGAAATCCTTAAATTATATTATCTCTTTAGAGAGTAAAAATAATTGATTCTAGGTTGATTAATTGAAATCTCTTTCTACTTAAAACCCCTATCGTCGCATTAACTCGATCTATGGATTTCCCTATTAGATTTGACTCTAATCTAATAGATTTATGTAGCCCTATTTCTAGGGTTGTATGCAACTCCACTCAATTATGCCAGATCTACTCTTAGATAGGGACTTTTGCTCCACTGAATAAGCACATCAATCATGAATTAATATCCTAAAAACATTAAAAACATGGAATAAGAACACATAATTGAGATCAAGAACAAATATTTATCATGTAATTCAGAACAAATCAAATAATAAGATCTGTCTTAAGTTTCATCTTTCCTAGGTATTTAAGGAATTTAGTTCAAACTGTATGAGGAAAATATCTCAAAAATAGGAAAATAACAAAACATAAAGAAACCCAAAAACTTCGAGAGAAATTGAATGGAGATATTCAGTCTTGAAGGAGATCCTACTTTCGAGCTAAATCTATTGGCATTTTTCGAGTAATTTTTGCGTTCTATTTTGCATTTCCCATTTAGGTCCTCTTCTAGTGTGTATTTATAAACTTTTGAATGCTCAGAAACCCCAAAAATTGGCTTTTTCTGCATGTTTTAGAAACAAGGAGCGATATTGACACAGGCTGGCACATGGGTGTGTGGCATTCCCGTGTGCTTCACACGGGCGTGTGCTAAGCCCATGTGGGATTGGCTTGGCCGTGTGGATCCTTAAAACAACCCGTTTTGTCCAGTTTTGGCCCGTTTTTTGCTCCTGTTGCTCCCTTATGCTCACCTAAGTATATAAACATGAAATTAAAGGATTAGGAGCATTAAATTCACTAAATTATGTAATAAATCATCCAAAAACATGTCAGGCATGGGATTAAAACATGTTACATTTATGTTTTATCAAATATCCCCACACTTTGCTTGTCCTCAAGCAAAATCCGCAACTCACAATTAAAATTAAACTTTCTCAACTCATAATTCTCATCAATAATGTTTTATCATAATTCACAAATAATTACACATTAATAATTCAACTAAAAGAGCCCTAAAGATTCAAACAGTCCAAGTCACACAGTTTTTTTAAGACATGAAAACATAGGTATCTCCCATTATCTAAGTAATTACCTTTAATTCAAAATCGATAAGATTTTACATCCTCACTAAAGATTCACTCAAATCACTCCAAGTGTTTAAGGTTCAAAAATTAAGCACTTGAAAGTCAGTTATGAAAAGTCATTACCATAGGCTTGTATGAAAATCAAATCTCCACCACTATAAAATGATATGATACACAAATCAAAAGGTCTTTAAAGGGTTGTAAAGGGGCTTGGGTTAAAGGTGTGGATAAAGGCTAAAAAAGAGGGTTAGAATCGAGATCAAATTAATAAATTACCTAACTAGAAAAATAAACTAATACTGAATAATTACATCAATCGAAATTATTAAATAATAACACGAGCTTCTTCTCAGAAAATGAAATTAACTACTTAAGCTCAAAAACATAGAACTAGTAATAACCAACATAACTATTTTTTATTTTTTGAGATCAATGGATAATAAGAGAAAATTTAACAACTGGAACAGAAGAACATAGTTAAGCAACTAACCAAATCAAATCTCGACAAAAAGGGAGTCAATAAGACGAGAAAAATTCTCAGTGAATCAAAAAAATGATTTATGGGTTAATATTAAGGGCAAATTAAGAAACGGTTTGTTAGGCTCAAAGGGGTTCACTAAAGGTTAATTATGAAGGTAGGCTTTTTATGGGATAAGTGGGTTAAAACCTACGTGCCTTTATCATCTCAGTATATCAAGTCAAAGGTATGATCTCGACATGTATAATCGAAGCAAGTTCTAGAATAACAAATCAATATTGACACACTCATAACCAATAACAAAGTGAGCAAGAAAAATGTATGCTCTAAAGGTTCAAAATTTAACAAAAATTATGGTTTTTGATGTCGATCTTTCAAATTTCAAACTTTAAGGTAATACCTCAATTTAGGGAAATAACCTAAAAAATTTTAATTCTGAAAATAGACTTATCATGCTGATTCTCTAGTATCTTAAAGTTTAAACCATCAATGCACAAATACCTATGAAATTAATCTAAAACATATCAATAAGAATCATAAATCGAGGAAAAATTCATTCTAACAGTAATATGAGAAAATTACTTAATTACAAGGCATAATTTAAGGATTTTCAAAAATAATCATATAAATAAACCTCCCCACACTTAAGATGTACATTGTCCTCAATGTACGAACAAATATAACCATAATGTAAATAGAATATCATAAGAGAGGGAGAAAACTAAAATTGCCCTGAATAATGGATGAAAGTCCCAAAACAGTGAAAAGCGAAATTGTAGATAAATATAGAGGGAGTGCATGATTCTAAGCAATTGATAAGAAAATAAACACAAATACTGAAAAGGATTAAAGGGTTAAAACTCAATTGGGTTCAATTATTAAAAAGAAAATTATAGTTCAAAATATAAAGACAAAATAAACATAAGAAAAATAAAAATAACAATAAACATAAACATAAAGACACATGGACTCAATGGTCCACCTCATCAGACTGATCAATGTCGCGAGCCGGTGACGCTGGAGGAGTAATATGGAGATGCTGACAAATTTGCTGCAAAGTTGCATCAATGCTATCGAACCTCTAAAAACATTGTTGTTCAAAACGAGTAAATCACTCGAAGAGGTCTGCGAAGGTCGCAATAGAATGTGTAGAGCGATGACTCGAAGGTGGTGGTGGAGGTGGATCCTCGTGATAGGGAAGAGCATCATCAGTGAAGTCCTCTGGTTCATGCTAAACATCAGACTAGAATAGTCTGTACTGAGGGGGGTCCACTCCACGTCGCCACTCAATCATCCTCATGTGGATCATGCTCGAGATGCCTTGAGGGGACATTTTGTTGATGAGGGTAACTGTGTCGAGTAAATCAAAGTGTCGAGTGAAACGAGTCACGTAAGGGCCGAGACAAATGGGACTCTTCTTACAGCGTTCGGTCTGATGGCGAAAGGCAAGAGTGATAAAGTGCGCCAAATCAAAAACATGTCCGGTAGCCATGCTCCATAGAAAGTAGGCATCATAGGTACCAACAACTCCTGTGCTATCTCTCTGTCCTATCAAAGTATGAACTAGGAGGGCGTGAAGGTATCGTAGGGCCGGAGAGAGAGACGTCACCTTCGAGTGACTCGTGTCATAAAGTATCTAACTCTCGGTAAGCTCGATCCAACATCGTGATGGTGAATAGTGGATGTGCCGATGGAGTCTAAGAAAGTTCTCGGCACTCATAAATTCTTCAGTGTAAAGCCCTATAGTCGCACTGAACTCGGGAACGGTCATGTGGCGTATCAACCTTCCAAGTCGAAAATTGATGGTACCAAGCTCATCGTGAACCGTCATAACTTGCTGAACCATAAACGTCGAACAGAACTCTAATGTCAGCTCCATGTAAGTGGGCTCGATGATGGCAAAGAATCTGTCCCTTAGAGCTATAGTAATGAAGGCACGAACCTTGTTAGCTAGGCAGACCTGCTCTAGTGCTGCCCAATCAATGCAGCGGCCTAAACCGAGTTGTCACTGTCGAAGTAACTGAAATAGATCCTCCTGGGGGCTTGCCAAGAATCATAGATAAGGGTGGCAGACTTCAACAGATGCGCTCGAGGAAGAGGTCCCACCAGGACCCTCCGCTATTTCAAAGCGGGGACAGCGACCTTGGACTTGACACGAGTGTTCGTCATGATGTACCTGAAAAATTAAAAGAATATATCAATAAATAATGTAGCACGCAATTAAAAATTCAAGCAGGCCTAAAAAAAATGTACTCCTAAATAATAAAGAAGCATGAAAATTAGAAAATAAAATGACAAAAGGACAAATAAATAATTCCAAGCTAAGAATAAAGAACAATAGAAAAAGAACAATGGACACATAACCAATGAGCAAGGAATTGAAAATAGTTATCTAAAATAGACCAAAATAGTGAGAGATATAATATGATTTTAATCAAAAACTAAGCATGAGAATGAAGGCTAATGTATTCGTACTATAACAAATAGAAGAGAATGACATTAAACAAGAACAAAAATATATAATGGAAAACTAATTAACAACAACTGAAAATCATATAATGAGTAAGCCGAAAATAAAATAAGAAATAAGAAAAAAAGAATGAAAATTAAAATAAATTAAAGAAAAGGTTAGGAAATAAAAAGAAACTGACAGGGCAATAGTCAGAGGTACAGCTAGTAGACGGGGAGTGATGGCCGAGCGGAGGAGGGTTGGGTTTGCTCGGGTTGGCGTTGTAATATCCCGAATTAGGGCCTAATCAAAATAGTGGTTTTATGACCACAAATCAGAGATAAAAATAATTTTTTTATAATTACTTTGAGGTTTATGATATGATTGCATGATTGTGTGAAAATTTCGTGACGAAATTCTATGCATAAAGTGCTTAGTTGAAATTAGGGACTAAATCGAATAATTTGCAAAACTTGCATTCTAGAAGTTTAGTATGAAATTACTTTGGAATATTAATGAGGAGGTTTTAAATAGCAATTTGACCAATTTCTAAAATTTTGGACAAAAATGGGCTTGTACATGAAAATTTTCAAAGAAAGGTATTAAGGGTATTTTGGTCATTTGTATATTAAATGAAATAAAATGAGAAAAATAACACAAAATAGTCATCTTCTCCATATAGTTGCTGCCGAATTTTGCTCTCTCCATAGCTAGGGTTTCTTCAACTTTTAAGCCTTGATTGTAAGTGATTTCTATGCCCGTTTTTAATGTTCTTTACATTTTTGAAATCCCGATAGCTCGATTTAGCTTATGCTAGCAATAATTCAACCTAGGGTTCATATTTGGAAAATACCCATAGGTGAAATTTGTGTATTTTGGTGTTTTATGATAGAATATGAGGTTTTAAATTATGCTAGACAACTTGTACTACTTGGTTTTAAGTGAAAACGAGAAAAAGGGCTTAATCGGTAAAAATACCTAATAGTTATAAGTACATGTTAGAATGAGAATTTGATGTTGCCATAGAAGGGAAAAGTGATCAGCATATCATAAAACATAAGAAAATGGGATGAAGTTTAATTCCCGAGCCTAGAGGCAAAAGTGTAAATATGTGAAAGTTTAGGGGCAAAATGGTAATTTTACCAAAGTTCGTACTAAGGGCTGTTTTGATGAATGTATGTATTAAATAAATTAATTTGGTATTATAGATTAAGAGAAACGAGATTCAAGTCGTGATCGAGGGAAAAATAAAGTTTCCGAAGAATAGGCTTGATTTCTAACATATTGTATCGAGGTAAGTTCATGTGTAAATAAGGTAACATAATTTTTATTTTAAGTAATTTATTGTTATTTATGTGATATGATGATTAATATCATGAAATATTATGCTTTATGGTTATTATTGAATAATATGTAAATTATGATTTGCTACCGAGTATCGGTTTCGATGTTCCGTGGAAGACGGCAAAGATGTGTAATCGAGGAAAAAGCCCATTTGAACCTTAGGAATAGATTAGAATACAAGTGACATGTCACTAGGATGGTTGGGCATCCGAACTCGTTGATTTGAGTCCGAGTTCACTTATGGATGCAAATGTCCGAACTCGTTGAGTTGAGTCCGAGTTCGTAAGATGTAACTAGGCATCTGAGCTCGTTGAGTTGAGTCTGAGTTCACTTATGGATGCGAACGCCCGAGCTCATTGAGTTGAGTCCGAGTTCACTTATGGGTGGGTTACATGGTAGCTTGGCTACATATGTGGCACATATGTACTAACTTTCCGTGTATTCGAATTATATTCTGATGTGTTCAACGGGTGAATCTTAAGAGAATAAGGAGAATGCCTAAAACGAAGGTGACATGTTGGTAAGTGTGGTAAATGAGAAAATTTGATAGGTATGTGCTTAAATCTTCGGGTTGAGAACTTGGTATGATGAAATCGTAGCATGATATTAAATGCAAATGTAACATGAATGTCTTGGTGTTGTTTATGCAAATGATGTTTTTATGTGGAATTGCATGATTATGTTACTTACTATTTGCATGTGAACTTACTAAGCATTTATGCTTACTCCCTCCTTTTAATTCATTGTAGTTTTGAGAAGTCGGCTTGAGAATTGGGATAGGTCGAAGGCTCACTCACACTATCCGAAGACCTAAATTAGTAAAATGGCTTGTATATTTTGAGTGTGGCATGTATAGCACTATACTCACTTTGTGTAAATAATCTTATGATATGGTTACGGTTTGGTAAGAAAAGGTTTGGAAATGATTAGCCATTGGAATGGCCAATCTAGATCATATTTGATGTCATGTATGTTTAATGTGTTACTTAGTCCATGGAAAACCATAAAATGGTGAAATTGGTTATAAAACAGAATCACACAACAGCAGTGACGTGAATTGGAAAAATCACTAAAAATAGAAGAAATATAATTACATGATGAATAAAATATGTAATTGAACCTAATGAATCTATTTTCATGTGGAAGAAACAAAATAGGTAACAGAGTTTTATTTTATAAGATATTTATATTTTTGTGAAATAGGACCAGAGCAATTTCTGAATCTCCTGTTCTGACTTTGGAAATTCACCATAAATTGTATAAAAATAATTATAAGTCATGCATTATATATACAGATTCCTTATAGAGTATAGTTTTAATATAAATAAACAGCATAGTCATTGAAACTCTGTACAGGGAAATATCTGATTCATAATACACAGAGGTCAGAGCAGTCGTACCTTGAAACAGGGGAGACTTTAACTAATAAAATGTACTAATTAGCCCAACCAAAAATTATAGAAAAAAATTAGTAAATATATATATGAGTCTAGTTTTAGGGAAAATTTACGGAATTGGATTTTGAGTTTCGAAACTTGAGATATGAATTTTTAAGTGATTATGACGCAGTTAGCCAGCTTGTCTGGAAATTTTAAAAATAAATTGTTTAAGCTATTTAATTGATGAAATTAAGTTTAGTAACACCTCGTGCTTGACTCCGGCGACGGTCTCGGGTACGGGGCACTACAGGCGTTGTGCGCAGGGGGGCCAAGGGTGGGTCGTGGGTGATGGGAGGGCAAGGGGGAATGGGAATAGAGAGGGAGGAGAGGGTTTGTGGCTGTGGCAAGGAGGTGAGCCAAGGGTAGAGGGAATAAAGGAAAAGGGATGCTGGTCGGGGGTTTGACGGTGGCTAGAGTAGTGGAGGTTAGGTCAGAAAAGAAGGGGCGGCGGCTAAAGGAAGGAATTTGAGAAGAAGACAAAATAGGAACGAAAAAAATGAAAGGGGGATTAAGGTTTAAATGGGGACATGGTCGTGTGAGCCTCGTGTTGGGCCAAATGGTCGTGTCCTAGGCCCATGTGGTCTGTCTTCTAGCCCGTGTGCGTTTAAAAATTTAAGACCAGTCTTCACACGGCCTCGAGCACGCCCGTGTGCCCAAGCCATGTAATTCACAAGGCCGTCTCGCACGGCCGTGTAAGATCTCCTTCGTTTCTCTCACGCCTGTGTGACAGAACACACGGCCGTGTGCCTTGCCCGTGCAACTCTCTGACTTGTTTTAAATTTGAACAATTAAGCTTCAGTTTTCACATGGCCTAGGACACGCCCTTGTGTCTAGGCCGTGTGGTTCACACGGCTGTGTGGACCTTGTTAGGCCTTGTCTCTGTCGATTTGTGGGGAATTAAGCTTCAGGGCTCACACAGCCAAAAACATGCCCGTGTGTCCTGGCCGTGTAACTCTCTGTCAATTTCCTTTAAAATTGAAACTAAGTTCCAAGATTCACATGGGCAAGGACACGCCCATGTGTCAAGGCCGTGTGGGTCACACGGCCATATCATACGGCCGTGTAACTTATTATCACACCCATGTTAAGTCACACGGCCTAGGACACGTCCGTGTGTCCACACCATGCGGGCCAAAAACCTGCATTTTAATGTGAAATAATATGAAATAAAAATGAAGAAATTAGCAATGTTAGTACTCGGCTTGCCTCTCGAGAAGCGCTTATTTAAAGTCTAAGCTTGACTTACCTCGTATTCGCATGATCACGGCGGTTCGTGGAGTCGAGACTCCTCATTCTCGTTGTCAATTATTTTATTCAAATAAGGTTTAAGTCGAGTAATGTTTACCTTAAAAATGCAAAAATGAGAATGAGATACGTCGATTGTACCATATAGGAAGACATTGAGTACAGTGAAAGGAGTTACTCCGGTTGTAATAAGCTCTGAAGTGACTATTCGGGGATCTTTTTCATCTAATAATACATGGTCCCCGATCTTAAATTGATTTGCTCCTTTATCTTGTTTGTCATGACGTAGTTTTGGCTTCGCATCGTGTATTATTGGTTTCTCCTTGACATGTGACCGCCATCCGTCTAGTTTATCGATATGAAGCCTTCGCTCCTCATGAGTTGTTCTGTTTTTTTTTCATAAAGACTAGATCGTGATTCTATCGCGATTTTCTTAGGAGATTCCTACAAAAAATTTTGAGTCGTAGCGTTACTTATATTAACATAACTTAAACAATCATATTGATTACTAGATATTTTAGCATAATCACAAGCTTAGAGTTTTATCGTGTCATCACCTACACGAAGTATCAACTAATCTGTACCAACATTTATAATGGTTCTAGCAGTAGCTAAAAAGGGTCGTCCTAGAATTAACGACATGTCACTATCCTCATCCATGTCTAGAACAACAAAATCAACTGGGAAAATAAATTTATCAATTCTGATGAGAACGTCTTCAACAATACCCCTAGGAAATCTAATGGTTTTATCTGCCAATTGGATACTCATCCTAGTTTGTTTGGGTTTCCCAAAACCTAATTGTTTAAACATTTTATAGGTCATGAGCTTAATACTTGCCCCTAAATTAGCCAAAGCATTGTTAACATTTAAACTACCAATTAAACAAGGAATAGTAAAACTCATTGGATCTTTCAACTTGTTGGGTAGTTTATTCTGTAGAATGACTGAGCAGATTGCATTTAACTCCACGTACGATGCATCATCTAACTTCTGTTTGCTTGCTAAAAGCTCCTTTAAAAAGTTAACTGAGTTGGGCATCTGTGAAAGAGCTTCAATAAACGGTAAGTTAATATGTAACTTTTTCAAGAGTTTGAGAAATTTACCAAATTGCTCATTGGTATGGTCTTTCTTAGTCGCGTTGGGATATGGCACACGAGGTTTATATTATTTGCTTATCAGTTTTTGTTCACTGTGGCTAACCTCAACCTTACCTTTACTTACCACAATATCTTACCGCGGTTTTGGTTCATGTTCTACTAACCCTTCTTCATCTCTTACAGTGATTGCATGAAGTTGTTCTCTTGAGTTAGTTTCGGTATTACTTGGCAAGCTACCTTGTGGTCTTTCTGAAATCATCTTAGCCAACTGGCCTATTTGATTCTCAAGCCTTTGAATCGACGTTTGCTAATTTTTTAGTGTTGTTTCGGTGTTTTAGAAGTGAGTTTTTGACACTGAAATAAATTTCGTCAACATCTCCTCAAGGTTCGGCTTCTTTTCCTGCTGGTAAGGTGGTTGTTGAAAGCCTAGAGGGTGCTGTGGTCTCTGGTTTCCTTGACCACCCCAAGAGAAGTTGGGATGGTTCCTCCAACCTGCATTGTAAGTATTACTATAGGGATTATTCTAAGGTCTAGAATTGTTACCCATATAGTTGACTTGTTCGTTCATTGTGCTAGGATCGTAGGCTAGGCATTCTGGATTATTCATCCCTTCTCTACTTGTATCGCACTGCATTCACAGATGTACCTGCGTAGAACCATACAAACCATCAATTTTCTTACTTAAAAGTTCTACCTGGTTTGCTAACATGGTGACCGCGTCTACGTTAAAAAGATCGGCTATTTTTGTTGGCTTTGTTCTCATGACTTTCCACTGATAATTATTCAGTGACATCTCCTCTATAAACTCATAAGCCTCCTCAGGTGTTTTATTATTTAGAGTCCCACCGGCGGATGCATCGAACAATTGCCTAGTTGAGGGGTTCAAACCATTGTAAAAAGTTTGAACCTGTAGCCATAGAGGTAACCCATGGTGAGGGTACCCTCTTAATAAGTCCTTATATCTCTCCCATACATCATATAAGGTTTCCAAATCTATTTGTACGAAGGAAGAGATATCATTCCTCAGCTTGGCTATCTTAGCAGGTGGAAAATACTTTAACAAAAATTTCTTGGTCATTTGCTCCCATGAAGTGATAGAACCTCGTGATAGGGAGTTCAACCACTGTTTAACCTTGTTCCTTAATGAGAATGGAAACAACTAAAGGCGAATGGCATCATCAGTAACACCATTAATTTTAAAAGTGTCGTAGAATTCCAAGAAATTAGCCAAATGAGTATTTGGGTCTTCGTCCTGCAAACCATCAAGCTGAACAAATTATTGAATCATTTGAATAGTGTTAGGTTTCAGTTCAAAATTATTTACAGCAACAACAGGTCTAACAATACTCAATTCAGCCCTAGTTAAGTTGGGCTTGGAATAATCGTACATAGTACGAGGAGTAGGATTCAGATTTAGAGGATTTGCAGCAACCACAGGGGGTAACTGATTATTTTGATTTTCTGCCATCTCCTCAGCAATAATGTCCTCTTGCTCTTCTAGTGTACTCTATCGACTCTGCCTTGCTTCTCTATGATTTCTGTGAGCTGTACTTTTGATCTAACTGTCGAATACTAGAGGTCTTGACAAGTTTCTTCTAGTCATAAACTAAAGGAACCTACTAGAAGCAAATAAAAGAAAAGTTAGTAAATTAAAATGAAAACAAAAATAAAATGCAATAAAAAAAATAGCTAAAGTAATAAAAATTAAGTGTTCCTAATATTTTAGTCCCCGACAATGGCGCCAAAAACTTGATGACGTCATGAACTAACTAAAATACGACAAGGGCAAGCGCACCTATCGAATGGTAGTATAGCTATAGTGAGTCAGGAATATCGTATCCACAAAGACTAAAAGTACTAGTAGTTACTATCTTTTTATTATTTAGCCGAATAAATTGAATGATTTGTTTTAAAATATAATTCTAACTAAGCTAATTACTAAGTGACAGATAGTGAATTGAGAAAAATACTTTAAGAGAACTTGTAAGGGAGATAACACCCAGGAAAGAATCCACCTAGACTTCACTTATTATTCTAAATCTGAATTAAACGATTTATTCATTTGACTTGATCCGTAGAAATCCCTAAATTATATTAATATCTCTTTTGAGAGTAAAAATAACTGACTCTAGGTTGATTAATTGAAATCTCTTTCTACTTAAAACCCCTATCGTCGCATTAACTCGATCTATGGATTTCCCTATTAGATTTGACTTTAATCCAGTAGATTTATGTCACCCTATTTCTAGGGTTGCATGCAACTCCACTCAATTATGCGAGATCTACTCTTAGACAGGGACTTTTGCTCCACTGAATAAGCACATCAATCATGAATTAATATCCTGAAAACATTAAAAACATGGAATAAGAACACATAATTGAGATCAAGAACAAATATTTATCATGTAATTCAGAACAAATCAAATAATAAGATTCGTCTTAGGTTTCATCTTCCCTAGGTATTTAGGGAATTTAGTTCATACTGTGTGATGAAAACATCTCAAAAACAGGAAAATAACAAAGCATAAAGAAACCCAAAAACTTATAGAGAAATTGAATGGAGATCTTCAGTCTTAAAGGAGATCCTGCTTCCGAGCTGAATCCATTGGCGTTCTTCGAGTAATTTCTGCGTTCTACTCTACATCCCCCATTTAGTTCCTCTTCTAGTGTGTATTTATAAACTTTTGAAAGCTCAGAAACCCCAAAAATTGGCTTTTTCTGCGTGTTTTGGAAACAGGGAGCAATATCGACACATGCTGGCACATGGGCGTGTAGCCATCCCGTGTGGTTCGCACGGGCGTGTACTCAGC
Organism: Gossypium longicalyx; assembly: GCA_025698465.1. Taxonomy (NCBI): domain Eukaryota; kingdom Viridiplantae; phylum Streptophyta; class Magnoliopsida; order Malvales; family Malvaceae; genus Gossypium; species Gossypium longicalyx. Next base: position 34,084,346 of record CM047006.1, read on the forward strand.
CCATGTGGGGTTGGCTTGGCCATGTAGATCCTTAAGATAGCTCGTTTTGGACCGTTTCCCACTCCCTTTTCTCTTTTATGCTCACCTAAGTATATAAACATGAAATTAAAGGATTAGGAGCATCAAATTCACTAATTTATGTAATAAATCATCCAAAAACATGCCACGCATGGGATTAATACATGTTACATTTATGGTTTATCACTAGACCTAGTTGCAACGATCTCAAAAACATAAAAATTACAAGAATCGGGATCAAAATGGACTTACATGCAAGCTTTTTAAATGCTAACTGAAGCTTCTCCTCACCCTAGCTATGGCTTTTGGCCATTGAAGAAGAAAATGAAAGTGACTTTGGTTTCTTTCATTACTTAAATTTGTTTTGACTTAGTTTAATTTATAAATTTGCCATTATAATTACTTTATATTGTCATTTTCCTTTATTTAACCATCCAACTAAATTCATTTGGAACTAATTGTTATATTGGTCCCTCCCCATATAGTTTATAAACTATTTAATCATTCAATTAAATTAATCACTATCTTTTACACCTTTTTCAATTTAGTCATTTTTCTTTAATTAACTATCTAAACGTTAATATTTCTAAACCAAATTTTAATAAGAATCTAATGACTCTATAAATATTCTAAAAATAATATTTATGAGTTAATACAACAGAAATTTGTGGTCCCGAAACCACTGTTTCGTCACCACTAAAAATCAGCTGTTACAAAAGGAAACAAAAATTTTCTACTTAAAGCATCAACAACAACATTAGCTTTTCCCGAATGATAGTCAATGATTAAATCATAATCTTTTAGCAATTCAAGCCATCTACATTGTCTCAAGTTCAGATCTTTCTATGACATCAAATATTTCAAGCTTCTGTGATCCGTGAAGATATGACATTTCTCTCCATACAAATGATGTCGCTTTAAAGCAAATATAATAGCTACAAGCTTTAAATCATGAGTCAAGTAACTTTTCTCATGTGGTTTCAACTGTCGAGACGCATAAGCTACCACTTTGCCTTCTTGCATTAAAACACAGCTCAAACCATTCAATGAAGCATCGCTATAATTCACAAATTCTTTACCAGACTCTAGCTAAACCAATACAAGGGCCCCAGTCAACAAGGCTTTCAATTGTTCAAAAATTTGCTAACACTTTTTGCACATTCGAACTTGAAATATTTCTAAAGAAGCTTTGTTAGCGGCGTAGCAATCATCAAAAATCTCTTTACAAATCTCTGATAATAACCAGTTAAACCTAGAAAACTTTTGATTTCTGAAACATTTCTTGGAGGCTTCCAGTTAACTATGGTTGATATTTTACTCAGGTCAACCCTAACACCGTCTGCTGATACCACGTGCCCTAAAAATCCAACTTCTCGGTGCCGAAATTCATATTTTCTAAACTTAGCAAACAATTGTTTTTCGCGCAAAGTTTGCAAAATGATTCTTAAATGCTAAGCATGCTCTATTTCATCTCGTGAATAGATCAGGATATCATCAATGAATACAACAACAAATTTGTCAAGATACGGCCTGAATATTCGGTTCATTAAATCCGTAAACACAGTAGGTGCATTGGTCAAACCAAATGGTGTAACAAGAAATTCCTAATGACCATACCTAGTTCTGAAAGCAATTTTTAGTACATCTAAATCTTTAACCTATAGCTGATAATATCTAGATCGAAGATCAATCTTTGAAAATATTGTTGCACCTTTCAGCTGGTCAAACAAATCACTGATACGTGGCAATGGATATTTGTTCTTAATCGTGACTTTGTTGAGCTATCAATGGTCAATACATAATTGCATAGACATGTCCTTTTTCTTAACCAAAAAAAAAAAAGAGCACCCCAAGGAGAAAAATTAGGCCAAACAAAACCTCTGTCTTTCAACTCTTGCAACTGTGCTTTTAATTCTTTTAATTCTGTATGTGTCATTCTATACAAAGTTATTGATATTGGAGATGTCCCCGGCACTAACTCAATAGAAAACTCAACCTCTCTAACCGGCGGTAAACCTAGTAACTCTTCTAGAAACACATATATGAACTCATAAACAGTCAAAACCAATTCTAATTTCAATTCTGAAACCCTGGAATAAAATATGTAAGCTAGATATGCCTCGCAGCCCTTTCTAACATATTTTTGTGCCATCATAGCTAAGATAACATTAGATGTACCATCCAATCTATCTAATTCAATTTGAATCTTTTCACCATTCTAACATTTCAACTCAATATGCTTTCATCTATAGTTCACAACAACATCATGCAAAGTTAATCAGTCCATACCCAAAATTACATCAAACTTATCAAATGCCAATAACATCAAATCAACTAGAAAGTTACAATCCCGAATAATCAAAGGACAGTTTTTATAGGCTTTATTAACTAACACATACTGGCCTAAAGGATTTGTTACTTTAATCATAAATTCAGTAGACTCAAAAGGTATTTTCTTATTCGAGACTAAAGTTGTGCATACATATAAGTGTGTTGACCCTAGGTCAATCAAAGCATTAACATTAGTATCAAAGATAGAAAATGTACCAATGATCACATCAGGTGCTGAAGCTTTCTCTTAAGCCCAAATCGCATAAGCCCTAGCTAGTGCTCGTGCCTCAGATCGAATAGCAGAATCCTTTGTTCTACATCAAATATTACCCACATTACCATTATTTCTGGACGATTTCCCTCTTGCAGATGTATTACTCAAACGTGTATTCTGAGCTTTTCTTTATTTGATCTTTCAGGGCAATCTTTGAGGAAATGATTGTAAGAATCGTATTTGAAACATGACCCGTCTTTTAATCTGCATCCTCCAAAGTGTCATCTATTGCATTGTTAACATTCAGGTTTGTTGTTTCTGACACTACCCACACTCGTTACAGATGTAGCCAGAGGTTTCGAACTCGAATGTTGTTTCCCTTTATCTCTCCTCAAGAAACCTACTGAAGCTTATGAACGACTGTGGAATTCTTTTAATTTCTTCGATGGAGATGAAAATGATTTTTCTATAGGCCGTTTACCCGTCACCTGAATTTTAGAATCTACTTTCTTTTTTGCTTTATTGAGTTCTTCAGCCTTGTGTGGTCTATCAACCAGAACTATGAATTCTTTCAGCTTTAGAATCCCAACTAACAACTTGATATCTTCGTTTAAACCATCTTCAAATCCGGTACACATAGCAACCTCTGTTGTTACATATTTCTATGTATACTTACTGAGTCGCAAAAATTCTCTCTCGTACTCAGCTACTGACATACAACCTTGCTTCCATTCTAGAAATTCTTTGCATTTCTTGTCGAGAAATCTCTAGCTAACATATTTCTTTTTTAACTCTATTTGAAAGAATTCCCAATTCACACGATCTTTAGGCATTACTACATTCAAGGTGATCCACCACTGAAACGCTAAGTCTTTTAATGGAGAAACAACACATTTTAAGCATTCAATCAGTGTACAAGATAATTCAACAAAAACTCTTACTATGTTTTCTAACTAGAACTTGGCTCTTTCTGGATCGTCTTCGGCTGGATCGTGGAACTCTTTAGCCCTATACTTTCAAATTTTATCAACTAGAGGCTTGGTTGCTTAAACTTGATCAAACCTTGAGGAATAACAAGGACAGGTTGGGGTCTGGGTGGAGGTGGAGGTCGTTGAGCCAACAGGTTCATTCTCACGAACTCTGTAAACCATTCAAACATCATCTAGAAGAAGGCTTCTTTAACCTCACCTCCCTGGCCCTCAGTTATGGGCCTACTACTAGAGACTGCTCCGTGAATAGAGGCTTGCGCGTTACTTTCAGCCTCATTAGAATCAGCTCGGTTGAATGACAATATATCTATGTGAAAACATAATTCAATTTGAGTCAGGAGTTATCACACTATCACAGGTTATATAATGGCTTGTATTTCTAAACCACATACATGCTATGTCCAGTTTAAAATTGATAAAATTATAGCTCTGATACCACTAAATATAACACCCCTAACCCATATCTATATTCGAATTAGGGTTACAAAGCATTACCGATAACCAATAACCTTTAAACATCAAAACATTTAAATAGACTAATCATATTATAATCTATTTAAACACATGCACTTTGTCCCTAAATCAAGCTTTTAAGGTCCTAAAAATAACTTAGAAGCAATATGGGACTAATTTGAAACAAATTGGAAAGTTTTGAAAAAAGTAGCAAAATTTGAAAATAGGGGTCATACAGCCGTATGGCCAGGCTGTGTGGAATCACCCCAGGCCGTGTAACATTCGAACAAGAGACACACGACTGTGCCCTAGCCCGTGCCCTCACCTGTGTAACTCTTTGAGTAGGGTCACACACCCATATGCCAGGCTGTGTAACTCTCTGAGCTGTTCCACATGCCCATGTGCCAGGCTGTGTGTTAGACTGTGTAACTCACTGACTTGCACCCTAAGAAATCCTCAGATGACACACGGCTATGCTACCAGGCTGTGTGTATCACACGGCTGAGTCACATGCCCTTGTCTCAAACTGTGTGAACCTAAAATCAAGCCATTTCATACCCTAACCATGCATGAACATTCAATCCATTCAAACACACATTTAAGGTACCTAAGCATCATTCAAACATGTATAAATATGTCATTTAAAAAACCTAATTCGACTAACCAATATGCCATTCAAAGGCACCACAATTCGCATCCAAGCATTCTTTTACCTAAACATAACCATATGTTATATTTCATGCATGCATACATACCTAGTCCATATAGGTACCAAACATACCACATATAACCATTTTCTAACCATTCAAACCATACCATAAAAGTTTTGTTTACAAACCTTAACAAATGACCAAAGTGACATAGTTTATCAAACACTACAAATCCATCAACCAAACATAATCTTCAAAGCAAAACATACCAAATCACTATTACATAACATCCTATACATGTCACGATAAACCTTGGCTAAAATGCTCAAAAACTATCGAATTAATTGTTGGATAGTGTGATAGGTCTCCGACAAGCTTCCAACCAAATCGAGCTTCCAATAATCTATAAAACAAAGGGAAATAACTAAGTAAGCAATGAATTCTTAGTAAACTCGTATAAATCAAAACATAACTTACCACTTCATTTGCATAATATAAAGTATAAGTATAAAATCAATCAAAACCATAGGTTTAGCATAAGCCTATACAACATCATCAAAATCACAAGTTGGTACTCTTGTACATAGTTCAAACGAATTCATCCATAAACAAGTAGATTTGCACATATAAACTCATCATTTAGTTTACAATTCCTTTTCACATGTTCATGATACATTCTATTTGAACACTTACCATTTCATCCACCCATTGAACCATCTAGAATTACATTGGATACATAGGAAAGCATACACAAAGTGTACTATAATCCAACAGACATTAATATAATAAAATAATAATAATTCACTCGTCAAAATTGTTGTAACAACTTGATTCTGGGCCCATTCGGAACATTTGTTTCGGGACCACAAATCCGACATAGAAAAAATTGTAATTATTACATTTTCATGGTCTACAGTATTACGAAATGACTTTTGGAAAATTTTGTTCGAAAATTTTGACGTTTGAGCACTCAATTTAGTCAAAAGGACTAAATTGTAATAAGTGAAAAAGTTAAGTTCTACATGTTAAAGGTGTCCAACTGCTATGAGATTTTAAATTAGAGGTCCTTATATGATAATTATACCATTTTTTAAGTTAGTAGACAAAAATGGACATGAGGTAAGAGAATTTTAGTGATTTGGGAAAAGGGCATTTTGGTCATTTGGTTAATAAAAGAATAAAAAGGGAAAATAAAGCCAAAATTTGCTCATCTTTCTTCAATCTTGGCCGAAACCTATAAGAACACCATAGCTAGGGTTTTTTCATCTTTTAAACTTGATTGTAAGTACATCCTAGCATCATTTTTAACGCTCTTTATGTTTTGGAAGTCGTATTCATCCGATCTAGCTATTTCTGCCATTAATTTGAGCTATGATTGAGGTCTAGGGTTTGACCCATGTTAGATATTTGTGCATTTTGATGTCTAATGGTAGATTATGCAAGTTTAATGTTAGATAAACAACTTTTACTAGTTGATTTTTGATAGAAATGTCAAAAGGACCTATTTGTAAAAAAGATTTCAAAAATGTATGTAAAAATATGATTTAATGAAAAGTGTGGAATATTATAAGCATGTATAGGGTTCGGATAGGCTTGGGTCTTGATGAAATTGAATAGATTTTGTTTTACGAGCCTAAAGACCAAAATTTAAATATGATAAAGTTTAGGGGCAAAAATGTAATTTTTAAATAGTGTGATTTTTGGACTGAATTGAGTAATGTGGTTAATAAATGAGTTAAATTTTCTATTATAGATAAAGAGAAACGAGGTTCGGACCTAGATCAAGGGAAAAACAAAGTCTTTGACGGTTAGGTCCATTTCCACTATTTTTGTACCGAGGTAAATTCGTATGTAAATAATGCATTATTATTTATGCTTTAATTGCTTTAATATTATATGAATTATGATTGAATTCTTGGATGTAATCGAAAAAGATCGACAAGAGAGAAATCCAGGTTGAAACTTAGGAATATATAGGATACAAATGTCGTAACATGAGGATTATTTGAGATTATGTGTAAGACTATATCTGGGATATGGCATCGATATGAAACTTCGTGTAAGACCATAGCTGGGCTATTGGCTTCGATATGAGATGCCATGTAAGACCATATCTAGGATATGGCACTGGTATGGTGCTATGAGTGTGAGATTTCCTGAGTATCCTTTAGTATTCCAAGTGGTTCAACGGGAATCGTAATGGAAATGTTAATGTTGCGAAATACCATAGTATATTGCAAGATGGTACAAGTATTTACGTAAAACTTATGCTTAATGAGCTCGATATGTGATGAATCCCTAGGTAAGGCTATGATTGTGCAAGCTATGATACTAAGGTTATAATAATATCCATGCCAAGTTGGACTATGAGATTTATAATGACATATATGTTAATTCACTTCATGTTAATTGCATGATAAATGTGTGTTTAATATGCTTATTATTTGCATAGGAACTTACTAAGGTTTAAAGCTTACTCCCTTTCTTTTTCCTTATTTTATAGTGTCACCAAGCCAGCTCGGGGATCGAAGATTGTCGGAGATCCATTCACACTATCAACTTAACATTTTGGTTACCAATGATTTTAATGTTTTGAGTTATGGCATGTATAGGGACTTGGTCTTGTGTTATGTGACATAATTGATTTGGCCAAATGTATTAGCTTATGTTGGTTGATAATTCATTTTGTAAATGGTCATTGAAATTGGCTAATGTTGGTTTAAGTATATGCATATGATGATGTCTTTCATGAATGTGGAAATTTGTATGGTTTAAGTTGAATAGCATGTGATGGTTGTATATGATAGATGATAGTATGTGAATGATGTGTGGATGTCTTGTTTGTGGCTGATTTGGTTGAATGTATGTACTTGGAATGGTGTTATGTTTTGTTGTGTAGGTTTGTGCATGGAAGGGTGACAATATGGCTTGGAAAATAGCCTTATTTTTTTCTACACAGGTAGACACACGGGTGTGTGTCTAGGCTGTGTGTGACACACGGCTTGCCCCATAGGCATGTGATCCAGCCCTATGTCCCCTGCACCTTAATTGTTGCAAAATAGAATACTCAGTATTGAGCACACAGGCAGAGACACGAGTGTGTGTCTCAGCCGTGTGGATGACACAGCCTCAGGCATGTGCGTGTGAAGTCTGCACCTATTTTATGAAAAATTTGGAAAATTAAATCGACCACATGGCCTAAGCACATGAGTGTGTTCCTGTGACTTCTTTTTGTTCATGGATGACAAACATTAAGTTACACGAGGTCTGGACACGGGCGTGTGTAACCACACTAGCATGTCCCAAGCGACACAGGCATGTGACCTCTGTTTGATGAAAAAAATTTCTTAGTGTTGTGGAAATTTCTAAAGTTCTCGATTTAGTTCTGAACCACTTCCAAAGCATGTTTTGGGCCTCGAAGGCTCGTTATAGGGACGATTTGAATGTATGTGAATAGTTTTAAATTTGAATGGAAATTTATGTCTTGGTTTTTATGTTTGCTTATGTTTAAGTCTGGTAATGCCTCGTACCTTGTTCCGGTATCAGATACGGTAAAGGGTGTTACATTTAGTAGTATCAGAGCTACGGTTTAGTCGATTCACAGACTAACATAGCATGTGTAGAAGTCTAGCTATACATGCCATAAATGAACCGTGATAGTGTGAAGACTCCTGACAACTTTAAATTGTGTTTTCATATAGTAATTGATCCCAATCGAGCTGAGGCTGATGAAGTCAAATGTAATACGCCGGCTCCCGCTCAAGGGGCAGTGCCGTCTGATAGTAGACCTCCTACAATTAGTCAGGGAGAAAGAGGCAGGGAAGCCTTTCTCTACATGATGAATGAGTGGTATACGGAATTTATTCGAACAAATCCGAATGCTCAACCTTCTCCACCCTTACCTATTCCTAGACCGGTTCCCGTACACCCACAAGGTATGGAATTTGTAAGAATGAATAAGCCTCTAGTTGATAAAATCTAAAAGCATGGGGCTGAAGACTTCAGAGCTAATGTGGATGATGATCCCGAAAGAGCCGAGTTTTGGCTCGAAAACTCCATCAGGGTATTTGATGAGCTGTCCTACACACCGGATGAGTGTTTAAAGTGTGCTATCTCACTTCTGAGAGATTCTGCATATCATTGGTGGAATACATTGGTATTAGTGGTACCGAGAGAAAGGGTTACATGGGAATTCTTTCAAGAGGAGTTTCGAAAGAAGTATATTAGCCAACGGTTCATCAATCAGGAACATAAAGAATTTCTTGAGCTAAAATAGGGTCATATGACAGTGACCGAGTATGAGCGAGAATTTGTCAGACTTAGTAAATATGCTCTAGAGTGTGTTTCCACTGAAGCTATTATGTGCAAGAGATTTGAGGATGGATTGAATGAGGATATTTGTGTGTTAGCTGGGATCTTAGAGCTAAAAGAATTTGTGGTATTGGTTGAACGGGCTTGTAAGGCCGAAGAGTTGAACAAAGAGAAAAGTAAAGTTGATCTTGAAGCTAGAAATCTGAGCAAAAGACCGATGAGTAAGTCATTTCCATCTCATTCTAAGAAATATAAAGAAATGTATTCCCATTCGAATGTTTCACTGGGGTATTCATGCAGAGATCGTGAGAAGCAACATTGTAACACCTTTTACCCGAGTTCAATTCCAGAACAGGATACGAGGTGTTACTGGACTTGAACACATACATACAAACATTTTTGGGTCATAATTTTCGCTCGAATTTAAAACTTTCAAACTTCCTCTTAGTGACCCTAATATAGACCTACGAGGCCCAAAGCACGCTTTGGAAATGGTTTGAGAATAAACTAAACACTTTAGAGAACCTTGTAAAATTTCAAAGCAGAAAGGGGCACATGCCCGTGTCGAAGGGCGACACGCCCATGTGTCTTCTTAACATGGCCATGTTGAAGGCCCGTGTGGCTCACATGGCCTGAACATATCGGGACACACCTGTGTCCCTAGCCCGTGTGAATTTATTTCTCAATTCAAACCTATAGAGGTTTTTACACGGCTTGGCACACGTCCTTGTCCACGGCCCGAGTCCTCCACACGGCCATGACACGCTCGTGTCTTATCCCGTGTACAAAAACCTTAACATTCTATTTCTAACGTTAGCAACCCTTTAGGGGCACACGGCCATGGTACACGCCCGTGTACTATACCGTGTCCTCCACACGGTTGGGACACACGGCCGTGTCTCCGCTCATGTGGTTATTACTGGGCATTCTGTTTTGGCAAAATTTACGTGCAGGGGACACACGGCCTGACTACACACCCATGGGGTAAATCGTGTGACACACACGGTCTAGACACACACCCGTGTGTCTGCCCGTGTAGACAAAAACAAGGCTATCTACCAAGCCTTTTTGCCACCCTTACTTGCACCAACCTACACAACATCAAACATATCCAATCCAATCATAAACACACATAACTAAAACAGCCACAACCATGACAATTTTCATCAAATGCATTTAATAATAATAATAATCAATATTAGCCAACATCAATGGCCTATAAAAAATGAATATCGCATCCATGTGAACCAACACTTGTGGCTAAACTAACATGACACTAAACAAAAAGACCAAGTCCCTATACATGCCACACTCAAAACATTTAAACTAGCTATACCAAAAGCTTCAGATGATAGTGTGATCGGTGCTTCCAACGTCTCTTGATTCTAGATGCTAGCTTGGCGGCACTATAAGAAAATGGAAAAGAGAGAGAGTAAGCATAAAGCTTAGTAAGTTACAGGCAAATAATTAACATTGCTTTACCAAGTAACATCATACTCATAACATATCATACACTTCCACAAGATTCTTGAATGACTATAGACATAACTTACTCATTTCATCCTTACTATTCATATACATAACCCAAGCTCATTCTTATGAGTTTTGTATAAGTATTTGTACCACTTTCAATGTAATCATAACTTTTCTCAATCATGATATAATCTTTAAACCACCCTTTGAACCAGTTGGAAAAATAAATGGATATCCGCTAAGCCTCATACAAAAGGGTAAGATGCCGATGCCATGTCCCAGACATGGTCTTACACTAGCTCTCATATAAATGCCGATGCCATGTTCCAAATATGGTCTTACACTGGCTCACATATCAAGGCCGATGCCATTTTCCAGATATAGTCTTACTCTAGCTCTCATATAAATGCCGATGCTATGTTCCAAACATGGTCTTACACTGGCTCACATATCGAGGCCGATGCCATGTTCCAAACATAGTCTTACACTAGCTCCCATATAAATGCCGATGCCATGTTCCAAACATGGTCTTACACTGGCTCACATATCGAGGCCAATGCCATATTCCAAACATGGTCTTACACTAGCTCTCATATAAATGCCGATGCCATGTTCCAAACATGGTCTTACACTGGCTCACATAACCCTAGTATTACAGCATGGATATCCAATCTATTCCTACGGTTCAACTGGGAGTTTCATCACATCAAATTTCATCATGCATATTCGTAACAAAATCGAACATTTCATGCAATGTCCATAATTTAATGCATAATAACAATAGAGTTGTAATATTTACATGCAACTTACCTCGATATACAAAAAGTGGGTGACTAGTTGGATTTAGTCTACTAGCTTGGCCTTCCCCTGGTCTAGGCCCGGATTTCGTATTTCTTGATCTAAAATGATAGAAATTCACTGATTTAATCATCATATTAGTCAATGCATTTCATAATTCATATTTTGGCAAAATGACCATTTTGCCCCTAGACTTTCACAAAATTACGATTTTACCTCTAGGCTCGTAAATTGATTTTTATCAAATTTCCTATTTAACCAAATCTATTAAAACCTTTATTACACTTTTGACATCTCCCAATTTCAATTATTTCACACAATTACTACCTATTTTATAACCTTTACAAAAAGGTCCATTTTAGGTGTTTTTCATGAACACCACTTCACAAGAGTTCTTTATTTCAAAACTATAACTCATTTTTTCGCATAAAGTTTCAGCTCATAACATAAATTATTTCATGTCAAAACCCTAAACTCTCAACCATATTTCAAAATAGTCCTTCCATTAGCTAAATTAAGCTACAAGGGTCCCAAAAGTACAAAAATTATCAAGAAAAGTCATAAAAATCACTTACTTATGAGAGAACTTAATGGCTGAAAGTTTCAATCTTCAAAAACCCCTTTCTTGCTGATATTTTTGGTGGAGAATATGAATGGTAAAAAGATGAAGCCATTTTGTTTTATTTTATCTTATTTCTAGTCAAAATAAGCTACCAACTTCACCTAACTTTGACTTTTCTATTCCTCTTTGTCTCTATGGTCGGCCACCCCTATTGGAATGGGTTTATTTTCCATTTAAAGACCCCTAATTATGATTCTCTAGTTATTTAACACCATTTGTTAGAAAAAAAACTTTTTCCCTTTATGCGATTTAGTCCTTTTTCGTAATTAAGCTCACAATCGCTAAAATTAATTCATCAAAATTTTCATGCATCCATGTAAACGTGCTATAACACATAAAATAATATTAAAAATAATTTCTTCGGCCTCAGATTAGTGGTTCTGAAACCACTATTTTGACTAGGCCCAAAATCGAGATGTTACAAACATTCGAGTTTTAAATCTCAAGCCAGTTCCATGGTAAGTGTGGGTAATGTAAAGCAAAACAGACCCAAATGTCAGCATTGTGGGAGGAGACATCTCGACAAGTGTAGGATGAATGATCGGGCTTGCTTCAAGTGTGGCTCTCAAGAGCATTTTATTCGAGATTGCCCCGAAAGGATTGAGAAAGAAAAATTTCAGAGTGCGAGGCCGAGTAATATTGCTAATAGGGGTAGGCCACTGAGAAATATCAGAAATAGAGATAGTAGTAAAGGTGTGACAAAAGACACCGTTGTGAGATCCGAAGCTCAAGCACTTGCTAAAACCTATGCCATCCATGCTTACGAAGAAGCGACATCTCCCGATGTTATCACTGGTACTTTTTCTCTCTATAATACTAATGTAGTTGCATTGATCGATCCTGGATCGACTTATTCTTATGTTTGTGTGAAATTGGTAGCTAGTATGAGCTTGCCTGTTGATTTTACCGAGTTTGTGATTAGAGTGTCAAACCGTTTAGATAAACATGTGTTAGTTGGTAGAATTTGCAAGAATTGTCCCTTGATGATTCGAGGTCACTATTTTCCAACTGATTTAACGTTGTTTCCATTTGATGAATTCGATGTTATTTTAGGTATGGATTGGTTGACACTGCATGATGTTGTAGTGAACTGTAAAAGAAATATAATTGAACTGAAATGTGAAAATGGTGAAATTCTTAGGATTGATTTAGATGAGTCAGGTGAGCTACCTATTGTAATCTCTTCGATGACTGCCCAAAGATATGTAAGAAAAGGATGTGAAGCTTACCTTACTTATGTGTTGAACGCAAAAGAATCTGAATTGAAAATTAAATCAGTGACGATTGTTTGTGAATACCCAGATGTGTTCCTAGAAGAGTTGCCTGGGTTACCTCCAGTTAGAGAAGTTGAGTTTGGTATTGATTTAGTCCCTGGTACTTCACCGATATCTATTGCCCCGTATAGAATGGCTCTGACTGAATTGAAGCTCAGTTGCAAGAGGTGACAGATAAGATTTTTGCAAGATCGAGTTATTCTCTCTGGGTGCTCCAATGTTATTTATAAATAAGAAAGACGGATCTATGAGACTTTGTATCGATTATCGGCAGCTCAACAAGGTGACTACAAAGAATAAGTATCCTTTACCGAGGATAGATAACCTATTTGATCAGTTGAAAGGAGCAACGGTATTCTCGAAAATTGATTTAAGATCTAGCCACTATCAGTTGAGAGTTAAAGAGTCAGATATACTGAAAACTGCTTTCAGAACAAGGTACGGACACTATGAATTCCTTGTTATGTCTTTCGAATTAACTAATGCACCTACTGCTTTTATGGATTTGATGAATAGAATTTTCTGATCGTATTTGGACAAGTTTGTGGTTGTCTTTATTGATGATATTTTAATTTATTCTCGAGATGAGTCCGAGCATGCCAAGCACTTGAGAACTATTTTGTAGACGTTGAGAGATAAGAAATTGTTCACTAAATTTAGTAAAAGTGGGTTTTGGCTCCAAGAGGTCAAATTTTTTGGACATATCATTTCGGGTGATGGTATTTAGGTTGATCCAAGTAAAATTTTGGCAATTATTGATTGGAAGTTGCCAAGGAATGTATCTAAAGTCAGAAGATTTTTGGGCTTAGCCAGTTATTACTGATGGTTTGTTAAAGGATTTTCGATGATTGCTACTCTAATGACCAAGTTGTTGCAAAAAGATGTTAAGTTTGAATGGTCCGAAAAATGTCAGCAAAGTTTTGAGAAGTTGAAGGCACTATTGACTAAGGCAGCGGTTTTAGTGCAACTTGAACTGGGAAAAGTGTTTGTTATTTAGAGCGACGTATCACTGAATGGATTAGGATGTGTGTTGACGCAAGATGGCAAAGTGATAGCCTGTGCCTTGAGACAGTTGAAACCTCACGAGAAAAATTATCCGACGCATGATTTAGAGTTAACCATCATTATGTTTGCTTTAAAAATTTGGAGACATCATTTGTATGGTAAGAAATGTCATGTCTTTTCCGATCATAAGAGTTTAAAGTACTTGATGACTCAAAAAGATTTAAACTTGCAACAACGAAGATGGCTCGAGTTACCGAAGGATTATGATCTAGTGATTAACTATCACCCGGGAAAGGCAAATGTCGCCGCAGATGCGTTAAGTAGAAAGTCTCTGTTTGCTTTGAGAGTGATGAATACACGGTTGACCTTGATCGATAATGGTTTGATTTTAGCCGAGTAGATGTGACTAACTAGACTAACAATATATTAGACAAGACCCAAGCAGAATAGATCCTAAATTCGTTTATGGATTTATTCACTTGTGACGTTCATAGTGTTGCGTACCTAAATCCTGAGTGGATGATGGACTATATATGCATGACTTGTACACTATGATGTAAGTAAAAGCCTGAGTTCGAATATATAAGGAACAAAACGCTAGTGTGTTGGGTGTACAACTCTGCAGTATGTAGTGTCATTCATAATAGTGAAATTCATAGCCCAAGACATAGGTAAATGATATCCTCTCATTAGCATTACATGGTTGATGAAAAGTAAACGTGGTAATTTTTCGTTCATCTTTGTGATTAATGACTTGATTACTATTTGATAGTAATTGATTTTTCATGAAGAAAGATGTAATGTTTACCACGGGATAAAATAGGATCATATTCGGCGAGTGGATATTATCCCAAAGAGATTAAGGATATCCTATGAGGGTAACACACTTATGACAAGGTTAATGGACGAGCACTGAGTAGATGCTTTCATAATGATATGCCATTAGGGACAGCTCAGTCATGAAACTATAGTGGAATGACTTCGTGACTAAATGAGTTTATAATTAATAAGCGAAAAGCCAGAACTTAATTATAAATCATTTGAGCCCTAATTACATATGTCTAATTGGTCCTTCTGCTAGCTCATTGAAACTAGAAATAAATTGCGTGTTGAATTGAAAATGAACAGAATGACTAAGAATTGAGAAATGGAAAACATTCAGAAATGATTATGGTTTTCTCCGAAATGGAGAAATGGATTAATTTGAAAATGAATGTGGTTTTCTTAAAATGGAAATGAAAATGAGAAATGATTCATTTAAAAATGTACATGGATTACTCAGAAACAATTGGTCATAGTGAACAAGTTGAGTTGTGAAATATTAAATATATTTTATTTGAAATTTTACAGGGGTAAAACTATCATAATTTTACCGAGGGTAAAATTGGGATGATAAAATTATTTAATTGGAAAATTAATGTTTATTTTGGAAAATATAAAAATATGTATTGGGTTGGATTAAATTTTAAAGTGTTGGGTTAAAAGTCTAGAAATCATAGATAATTTGATCCAATAAAATAAGAGGCCCAAATCCCAATTATAATACATATGAGCGGAAGCACACCCTATTAGCCTCTCTCCTTCTCCTAGTTGGACTAGAAAGTTGTTTTTCTATTTGAAATAAACTTTTATAATTCAAAAAGGGTTCTACTTGCTCTCCCTATAAATAGATGACATCGGTGAGCTATTAATACAATTTTGAAAGATTGTTACTCTACCGAAAATAGAGAGAATTTGTTCTCAATTATTAAATATATTTTTTCCAGAATAACAACTCTATCGATTTCTATTAAAGAAGAGAGAATTTTTGTTTTCACCCTAAAAGGAAAAGAAAACTTTTTCTAGTTCTATGTTTTGATTCAATTGGTTCCAGCCTACACTCGAAGCAGTTCATGGTATGAGAATAATGAGGAAGATCATTTGGTTGAAAGCCAAAAAACATCAAGGATCTGCTTATCCGAAAACACAAGTATGATTTCGATTTAAGGTTTATTGCTATAAATATCACAAACTGGGTCAATTCTCAAAATTTTAATTTTCACTGTGCAACAAAACTGTTTTCAAACCAATTTTTTTCCAATAGATTGTGCTTTGAATATTGATATTGTACTTTCTAGTTTCAAGGAATTACTTTGTATTCACTTAAATTTTATGTTTCCAAGCCAAAATTGATATATGTTTTAAAAGGCTTGTCTAGGTTACATATGAGAGTATATAAAGAGGACTTGAATATGTTCATTGAGGAACTGTTTTGTGAGTAAGTGCAAACTTATTTGTAAACATTGAGTGTTTACTGCCCAGGTTCTCAAGAGGAGAAGTTGGAGGTGAATGTTCTAGTATTTAGGTACAAAGATGAGAGCTCTATAATTAGTGAGTGATGGAGTGTGAATCACTTGTTTTATTTGTTATTAAAGATAGTGGAATTACTAATTGAGCTAGGCTTTGCAGACGTAGGAAAACTGAACTATGTAAACAAATCTTTGGTGTTCTTTGTTTTGGTTTGCACAGTTGTAAAACCCCAAAAACCCCCTTAGTCGAAAACAATATGTGATAAATTCTTAATGACCTAAGGTGTAAGATCAAAGAAAGTGAAAATCTTAGGATACCAAAGAAAGTTGAATCAAGAAGTATGACATGATGTATTAAATTAAGGAAGAGACTAAATCATAAAAATATCAAAAGTGTTGTGGCCTTAATGTAAATATTTAAAAATTATAAGGACAAAATATACATATAGAAAAGCTAAAGGACCAAAGATGCAAATATCTCAAAGGATGAAATGATAAAAAAAAATTGATTCAATTGGTGAAAGAAGACCAAATTAAATATGTAGAAAAATAAAATGGACTAAATTATAATTTTACCAAAAATGGAAAATAGTATAAAAGTGAATATTGAGAAATTACAAGGGTAAAATGATCATTTCTCAATCAAGATAATTATCATGAAATATCATAATGATAATTGATGAATATTTGGTATTGAAACGTGATTGGCAGAATATTTTATTATTATAAGATATTTATATTATATTTTAATTTTTTAAATTAATAAGATATTTTCATGGAAAAATGTATAGAATTCTTTCATCTTTCCATGCTTCTCACATTAGCCTATATATATATAAAGAGGAAGTTTTCATTTTATTACAATTTGATCCTTTGCCATGCCATTTCCCTATTCCACTGCAAATTCTTGAGAATTTCCAAGTGCACCCAAGAGTAAGAATGAAGTAGAAATTCTAAAGAGTATTATCAACAATTTAGAAGCAAGAAATTAGTAAATGGAAGTGAAGAAGACTAGAAGAAAGGAGAAGGATAGTGATGAAGTTGAGAAAGAAATGGAAGATAAGAAAAAGAGAAGAAAATCTTGTCAAAAGAGGTAAGTTTTCATATTAGCTTTACTTGTATTTCAATGAGTTGAGTTAAATATTTTATGAATGAAATGTATGATATGTGTATTTTAATTTACATAGTTGAGATAGAAAGTATATGATTGAAGTATGTTATATAGAAACACCAAGTTTTCATGTAAGAGAGAGAGATATGATTCGTATTATGAAAAGTATTAAGTTAAATAAATGAATATATTATAAAATCTAAATGATTAAAATGAATAGTAGCCAAAAGTATATTTATTATGTATGTTTAAATGAAAGTTTGTTCAAAGAATCATGGAAAAGTAAATATTTTCATTAAAACAATTTATGGATAGGAGCAATAGCTTAAGTTTAAAAATTCACCAAATATCGTAGAAATCGAGTTAGATGTTAAAACTAATATGAAATTAAAGAATATCGAGTCTAGTTTTGTATAGAAGAAACAATGTAAGCAATGTAATTCTAGATTTTGAGATATATTAACTTTAGTGAGACAATGTCAGAATGATTTCAGGTTCTCTTGTGCTAACTTTGAAAAAATAATTAAAAATTATACAAAATAATTAAGAAATTAATTATATATATATGAAAAGCCTAATGAGCTTATTTTCAAGAGAAACAAACAGAAACCTTATACAAATTTTGTACTAAAAGATAAATGTATTTTAGTCAAAGTAGGTCAAAGCTACCTAGCAATAGAACAAGGGAGAATTTGAAGAAATTATTATATTAATTGACTTCCTTAAAAAATTTGAAATTTTTATGATGAAAATTCTGTTAAGTCTAGTTCCAAAAACAACAAGTAGATCTTAATTCCTAATTCTTTAGGCTAAGATATAAATAATTTAGTGAGTACTACTTAAGTAGACAACCTTATTAAGAGTATATGTGCAATTAGTGAAAAAAATAATTAATATTACATATAGACATACTATATTAAAAGCTAAAGATTTTCATATATATATATACACACATGTACATATAGGATGTGGAGTAGAGGGGGGAGGAAGAGGAAAAATAATAGAAGAGTTGTAATGCTAAAAAGTTTATACAAGAGACAGAATTGCTAATATGAAAGAGAAGTTAAAATGAATTTATGAATATTACATTGACCTTTAGTGAAATTTTAAGCCTGGAAAGTGACCGATAATGTATGGAAATGAAATAAGGATGTTTAGATATTGTTTTGAGAAATGTTTACAACATAATTTGTGGATCCTCTGTTCTAGGTCTCGGGACATAAGAGTTAAAGTCTCGAGATAGGTTAATTTCAAATCTAAAATACTACAGTCTCATGGCCATGTCTTGAGACGTATGCACTTTTATGTCTCAAGACAAGCAAATTTTGAACCAAAATTTTTACAGTATTAGAGTAATGTCTCAAGAGATATAGATTCTTGCCTCGAGACATATTGGCTGTGATTGAAATTTTTCTTGTTTTGTTTTAAAAAGGACCCCGAACATGCTGAATGAATAATTTAACTTTGAAGAAGTGATTGATGTGAAAATGTGATATTTTTTGTTCGAATTTAGTTACAAGCTCAAATAAGAGGTGTTACAACAGTTTTTAGCAATGCCAAACTATAGTGATCGCTGCAATAAAATACTTCCATTAACTATTTCATATTCTGTAAACAATAACGGTAAATAACAATAGAATGTTTGTGGAAGAAAAAAATAGTATTGGTTTCTCGTATGTTGTGGTATATAAAATTGCACTTATAAAATTCCATTTATGCGAAGTCTGGATAAATTTAGGGAATTTTCCCCATGGTGGCATTTGAATGTTAATATTATTATTTTTAAGTCTTCAAAGAAATTTATTAATTCTCATATTGGGACATTAGGATAGATGGAAATGTATTTCTTTTTATGGATAAAATCACTATTTAGAATGAGATAACTTGTGGTAGAAACGATGAAACATGGAAGGTTATAGGAGATGTTAATATTCTCAAGTCCCAACATGAGAAATATGGTAGAGTATATGCTACTCGGTGTTGTTTCGGTATAATTTATATTAGTTAGAACGTTTCATTCTAATAGTAAATTAAAATAATAAATTTTAAGTTCCGTTTTAGTGTAAATTTTAATTCATATCAGTTGATTTTGCTTGTACCAGATAAAATATGGTGTATGAGTTAGTACTAAAAAATTTAATTTTAAAAAATATTTTAAAATTAATTTTTTATTATTTATTTGTACCAAAAATTAATTTTAAAATTAATGTTAAATTTAAATACATTTTTATTACTTATTTGGAATTTGTTGAATTATGAATTGTTATAGAATTATAGGGAATGATCTTATTGTTTAATTTATGGAATAATTTATATTTTATATAATTGATGAGTATCTTCTTTTTTTTGGTATTTTTAAATTTACATAATATTTGATATTTTTAATCTTATTATTTGATTTTTGTAAATATTTTTATTTATATATATATCGAATGTTTTTAAAAGTAATAATAAATCTAAAATGATATATTGAAATAAATTGAAAACGATATGTTTAATATTAGTAAAAAAAATGATATATTCACTAATACGATACTAACTACATTAATAAACGACCCTTCAGGTTACTTGGTTGATGAATTTAATGCATGGGTTAATGAAAATTATTTGTTTGATGTGGATACTATGGAGGTGATTTTACTTGGTGAGATATTCATTCTAAGGATCAAAATATTTGGGAAAAACATGATAGGGTCCTCATGAATATGGAATGGAGTAGGCTCTTCCCTAATAGCTTTGGGTTTCTTTCTTTAAAAGGCCTAAGAAAAAGGGAAAAGATGTTCTGAAGCTAAGTGCCAATATGATGAAACAAGTTTTGTGAGAACAAATGGGTATCTCTTTCCTAGTTGAAATCCCCAATAAGAACATGTGATACAACATGAGTGATTTTAGATGTAGTTATCCTTAATTTTTTTTTATACAGAGATTAAATTCATCCCAACCTACCAAATAGTTCTTTTTAGAAGGGAGGGACGTTCGTAGAGTTTGATCCTAAATGTGAGTGCCACCACCTAATATTATAACCACAAGCCACAACAATTAAGTTGTCGGCAGATATGAAATAGATCAAATCATTGTTTATTGCAACATTTAGACAAAAAAAGAATTTAGATAAATAAATAGCACATGAATCCGAGTTAGAACAAAAGATCAAATCATCATAAACAGAAATTCTGCTTCTTAACGATGACCAGGGTTTACAAATGAAAAGATTTTAAAAAAAAATTTACAGCTCCTTAGAAGCAATGATTATAAAAAGAAGAAAAGCAAGAAAGAGTGGAAAATGTATCAAGCAGAAAATGCCCCATTGAAAGCTGCAACACCAATCTGGGATTTCGGCTCAAAACCCAATTTGAAAACCTCAAGTCTTGGATGCCCAATTTTGGTCTTCAGCTTCAAAGTTACCACTCCTACACAAGAACCCAACTCTTGTTGCTTTTCAACCCCGACTTTGTTTCTTGAAATCCTCACCCTCCTTTCATATTCCTCAGCAACAAGCATAGCAATATCAGCCATCTCTTTTAATCTCTGATCTAATATTTCAAAACTGTAAGGAAAAAGTTATTGATGGGCTGACTTTGATTTTCCTCGGGGAAGTATTTATAACGAGGAATGGATAAGGCTGACAGGTGGGGGCTGAGTTTTGATGTTTAAATATTTATATTTTAATATGGAACTCGAGGCTCCTTTGGTATTGGTGGTTTTGGGATTTGGTTTGATACGTATATTTTTTTAGGGAAGAAAACAATTTCTGGCCAGAAAGTAGAAAAGAAAAACCTGGATAACTGTGAAAATGGGTATTAAAGCAATGGCCAACCTGCTTCTATGCCATTTTCAGGGGTTTATTTGGTTTTTCAGTTCCCCACCTAATGACAGGTACAACGAATTTTAACCATTGTGAAACATGCAGGCAGGGATTTTTTTTCCTGTTTTTTTTTTTTCTTAAAAAAAAAGGCGGGTTTTTTTCTTCTTTATAAAGGTTAAAATGTTCTATTAATCCATATCAGAAAATTTAAGATTTAATTTATGTATTTAAAAAGTTAAAAATTAAGTCTTATTTTTTATTTAAAAATTTTAATTTAATCAATAAAATTGTAAAAAAAAAATTATTAAAATTTATCAACTTAAAATTTTAATTATATTATCTTCATGTGGGGTAGTATATGACTAACAAAAAATAAATAAGATAAATTGACAACTTTTAGCAACAATAATAATTAGATTAAAATTTTTATATTAAAAAAAAACTTCATTTTAACTTTAAAATTATAGAGATTTAATCTCAAAATCTATAAATTAACAGGAACTAACAACACATTTTAACCCTTTATAAAATATGTACATAAACAAATCTAATCGTGGAGTTATTCACCTAATTTAATAAGCTTAATCAAGTATGGATCCAACTTAGATAAAATATTTTTTAGTTTGAGTAGTAAAATCAAAATTTACTTAAATTATCAAAATGTAATTGCATTGAGTATAATGGTAAAAATATTATATTTTTTAATATATATAATTTTGAATCTGAAAACGATTATAGTGAGAAAACAATCACAAAACCTTAACCTAAATAGTAAAATAAATTATAAAAAAATATTTCTGAATAGTTAAATGCATTATTTAGATTGAAATTATTTTTGAACAACGACTCGGTTCATGAAAAACAAATACTAAAATTAAAAAATGTAATATGAATTAATCAAATTAACTGTTTTAACATTGGAACGCGGCTGTCCACCAAAAGTTCCAATATAATAGAGTAAATTTTGTCGTATATAATTTACAAACTTTCACATGTATACTCATGAAAATATTCCGTGTAACACATTAACAAAGAAAATTCAAGTCTTAAATTTTCTGAAATTATTTAACCAAAAACATTAAAAAGGAATTCTATCGTTTCGATATTCAATTCTTCTCATTAAAGCATTCAACTTTTTGAAAGTTTTAGATCATCGGGTATCACCATTGCAATGCAATTAAATCTAACAGTCCCGTTCTCTCAGCATCTCTCTAAAGAGCATTTTCTTGATTTCTTTAGGGATCTTTCCCAGTTTGTTACGCCTCATCTTCATTCTTGAGTTTATCCTTGGTGTTTGACTTTCCCCTTCGATGTGGGCACGGTTTGCTATTTGATTTGGTTCTACGGTTCTTCCTCTTTTGGGTTCTTTATTTACGTGGGTGTGTTTTGGTCTTCAAGTTAAAGCTTTCCTTTTATTTATGTTAAGTCCAAATTTAGTATTTGCAAATAGAAAACAAACTATACTAGAAGTTGTGTTTTGAGTGGTGCCAACTGCTTTAGGCATTAGTGAAAAATAAGGAAAAAAAAATAATGAATATACAATATGTTTATACAATTTAGTTTCTCTATATCTGTGGGGCATTGTCCAAAGATAATATTCACTATCTTAGCACCTCATATAACAAGTGATATCAAGCTCTAACTCTCACCAGATTAGACTCCTCACTTTTGTACCTAAGATCTAAACAATTCACCTCTAAGCTTTCTCCTTGAAAGCCTAGGACTTAAACCAAGTCACACACTTGATTATCCTCTGAATGCACTTAGAATAAATGTTCATCAATGAACAATAGTTAGTGTTCTCAATTCGGTACATCACCTATGCAAGTCACATCAATTTATATGAAATCAAAACTTGCTAACATACTATATCAATCACAATTAATCTTCGCTCGAAACATGCAAGATAATAAGTATAAAGAATATCCTTAATCAGCTCATGATAAGTCTTGAATCTTCAAGATATACTTCCATGTTTTGCCTGATTCGACCTTATCCACCAAACTTGGGAAATTGATTGTTTTGGTCCAAATCCAAACTAGATATGTTGCTATGTGTAATTTGGATATCAAAGATGGGTTGCTTGTTGTCCAAAGTATCAGCAAGAATCATAGCCCAAAGATTTGTGTTGTCAAAATTTGCTAACTTAAACATGCTAAGTTTTTTAAGAATGGCAAGCTTTCTAAGCAAGTAATGCTATAACGAGTTGGCTTTGGTCCAAGCATTGCTCAAAAACTACCTTAACAATCTCTCTGTTTAGCAAATTATTGAACTAAATCATAATAGGAGAACATATTTAATTAATAGATACGAATGCTCCCCCTAAGCAACTTCTTAATTCATCATACTCAACTAGTAATATTGTAACACCCCATACTCGGTTCAGTCGTCAAATCATAGTTATGAGATGCTATGATTAATACTGGAACAAACTCATTCAATTTAAAACATTGATTGATCATATTTATATACACATCAATTATCACAACTGAAAACCGAACTATATTGAGCTTTAAGCCACTTTTAAATTAGTTTCGAGCATGAATATGGACCAAATTATAAAATTTTAAAATTTTGGATAAAGTATCGATACTAAATAAATAAGTATCAGTATTTTCTAACAAGTATCGATACGAAAAACATTATCGATATCATTTAGACATTCTACCAAATTTAGGTATCGATATCATTTATTAAGGTATCGATAAAAGTTATAAATTTATTGATTCTAAATAAAATTATCAATACCAAATCTGTACTCTGCCAATTTTGAAAATTGTTCATTTGGTAAAATATCGATATTTTTGGTTCTATGTATCAATACTTTTTCCCAGATGGTGAAAAATCACAAGTTTGAAAGTTCATTTCATAGCCAAACCTAAATCTTAACTCATAGATAATTATAGTTATACAAATAACCAGCATGAAACTCATTCAATCCATTACAAACATGCCAAATATGCAATGCTTCAATCATCACAATTGAATACATCCCAAGGCATACAATAACACTTTGTAAATATGCTCAATACACACTCAAAGACCAAACTTAAGCATGATAAATTTCAACCTAAAGTGCCTAACCAATGGGCCAATATGGCACCATCACAACCAAATTCAAAACATAAAATTTAATCACACATACAAGCATATATCATCTTTGTGCATCTTACCAAAAATGCTACCTAATCTTTACCTTTTAAAAAACTTACACATGTATTCACCATCAGCAAAGTTAACCATATATACATTTATATTTCAATTATACAATTACCTTTATACCTATTCAAAACTTACCATACAAATGAAACAACTTAATTCAATAGATGCATATACCACAACTATAAACTAACACATATACCAAACATTTCATCCAAGTTTTATCATTTTCGAACCATTTCATGATCCAATATTAAGGACTCCATTGCTAAACATACTTTCATCATTTACCAAATGCATACCATATGAATCACTAAGTTTAACCTTATACATGACAACTATTATACATATTACAACTTCAACTTATAGCTTTAAACCATCAACCCAAAATAACCTATATACATGCTACAAATTCGAAATATAACAACGAATCAAAATCTACCAAGACTGAAGCTTGATAGTGTGAGCTTTGAAGTTATTCCGACTGCCTAGTTCCGCAAAATGTCAACTATAAAAAATAGTAAATGAAACAAAGTAAGCTTATATAGTTTAGTAAGTTCATAGTTAAATCATAAACCAACTTACCTCGTTCAAGTAATTGAAATTTAAACAATATAGATAAAGGTAACCTGACATTCAATTTACAAGAACATGTGAGATTTGCACGAGACAAATCACTAAATAACCCATGTTCATCAAGAAATTAATCAAGATCATTTATGTATATAGAATAAAAATTATTCATTTGTATTCACTATGTTAATAAGTCTTTTGATAATTAACAATATATTTATCTAGCCCTATGAACTATAGCAAATTAATTTAGATACTCGGGTAACAACACCATACTAGAGAGCATTATAATGCTATATAAAGGCATTGTAGTGTAACAAAGGCATGATTGCGCAATCAGAGGCGCCGAACTACAAATAGAGGCACCAAATTGCAAATAGAGGCACTGATGTATAAACCCGTACAAGCGCATTCTAACCCTATTGGCATGCCAACTTATCCTAATCGTTTACTACGTTCAAACAGGCATTTAAACAAAATCTGTAACTTCCATAAATTAGGGGCACTTCCATGTTTTTCAATGCACATGCTATAAACAAATCATAATCATTCTGGAATCATATATATCATATTTCAAAAGTATTCAACAGTTTTCATGTAACACCCGATTTCTAATAAACCCAAAATTTATAATAATTAAGGGACTAAATTGAAAGGGACCGCAAGCTGATGACCTTTATTAAAAGAAATGGGAAAGCTAGACACCAAATTAGACATGGTTGATATCTAACTATGGTTCGGTTAGAATGGAACCAGCCAGTTTCTTAGTGGGAGACATCATAATTAGCCATGGATGACTCTCATAGGATCAGATTGAGCCAACGGAAACTCGTGGGAGGGTCAAGAAAGTAAGTCGATCAAGAGACATGCTGTTGGCTTTGGAAGGACAAGTGGTCAATCTTGAAGAGTCTGTGGGGGACATGAGGGAGAAACTCGAGGTTGTTGAAGGATGTACTAATGAGTTGGACGCAATGAAGGAGTAGCCCAGGGACTTTGTGTTAGAGTCTCTTGATTTCAATGTGGAAATGATGCAAAGGGTGCTCAATTCCACTATGGGTAAGCTGACAAAAAGGAACGATGCTTTTGAGGCCATGGTGATGGTTTTGAAAGAGGAAAAAATGGCCACGACGAGGGATTTGAACATGAGAATTGAGGAGCTCGAGGGGGAGCTTATTGTGTGTCGAGCCGTCATGGGAAAAGGAGTGCTGGGTGAAACACTCAAGATAGATGTCCTAAAACCTAAAGAATTTATCAGTACAAGGTCTGCAAGTGATGTGGACAAATTCTTATGGGGAATGGAGCAATACTTCCATGCCAAAACCATCATGGACAATGCTATTAAGTTAAACACTATTGTTATGTATTTCACTAATGTTGCTATTTTATGGTGGTGTTGTAGGTCCACAAATGAGAGACGTGGTGGAACCGCAATGTAACACCCCTCACTCATAAGTAAATATCCATTTCACTTACATTTTCGATATCATGTAATCAACATTCAATATCATTCACATCGTCCCTAATACGAGCCTACGAGGCTCAAAACATGCTTTCAGGAAGGTTCAGGACTAAACCGACAACTCAAGAAATTTTTACAAAACTTAGAAAATTTTTCAAATTACAAGGGACACAATCCCGTGTAGCCCAGCTGTATGTCTCACACGGCTAAAGACATGCCCATGTCACAGGCCGTGTGGACATTCGAAATGGACTCACATGGTTGTGTCTGACCCCGTGTAACTCTCTGGCTTGGGTCACACGGCCTACACACACGCCCATATGACTAGCTCGTGTGTCTAAGAAATTGCCACACACGCTCGTGTACGAGGTCGTGTTCTAGGCCGTGCCAAACCTGTAGGGTATACTGACTTATGCCACATGGTCAAGCCACACGCTCATGTGCTAAGCCGTGTGGAGTATACTGACTTGATTTTTAATTCAACACCAGGTGACACATGGCCGTGCAACCTGACCGTGTGTTACACACAGCTGAGACACATTCCCGCGTCTCTGCCCGTGTGGACAAAAATAGGCTATTTACCAAGTCATTTTGCCACCCAAATTTGTATACACCTATAACAAAACAAATGGTACCAAAATAAGACATAAATAGGCATTCAGTCAACCTCAACCAATCATCATTTATACCATTTCAATACCAACAAATACAAGAAACACAATATCACAATATATTATTCAATTTATACCAAATTATCATATTCTTAAATCATCAATATGGTTACATTTCAAACATGAATTATTTTACTTATAATTCAAACATACCAAATCTCATATCTCAACCATTTAGTATCTCTAATTACCAATTATCATCAAGTATCACATATCCATCAATAAACACATAAACAAAGCCATATGTACATATAAATACACAACCAAATTAAGCCAACTCTCATGGCTATATATAAAACCAAAACATTTACATTTACAAGCCAATTCAAATGGCTAAATTCATTATCAATCCATAACCAAAATGACCAAAGTTCCTATACATGTCATATACTCAAAATACTTAATTTCAAAAGTACGAAAATGATAGTAAGATAGTGTGATGAAATCTCCGACAGTCCCTGAATCCGAGCTAGCTTTGAATTCACTATAAAACATGAAAAATTGAATAATGTAAGCTATAAAGCTTAGTAAGTTCGTATAGCAATAAACTTAACTTACCAAATATGCACAATTTAAGCAATTTATACATATCATAACCTATATCATTTTAAACCATCAACCTACCACAATTTCATTCACAAGATTAGATATACATTTCACAAGTTTCTTTGATTCAATGCTTGTATGGTTTATGTAAATACCTGTACCATCTCGTATCAATTACATACCCATCCTCATTGTTGATTTACCTATTGAACCATTTGGAATACTATCAAAAACTCGAGAATCTCGCACCCTAAGTGCCACATACATAGCCGAAGCTATCTCAATCTCGTATCATATATAAAGCTCACTCTAGAGCTATCAATGGGTCTGGTCACACAAGCTAACGGTCATGACAAAGCTACATGGTGCTGCTCACACAAGCTGACGAGTATCCGTAACACATGCTGGATAACTCAGCCATCGGTAAGATGTATGGACCAGCACCCAAATCACATAACCCCTAATGACATGTCATCTGTATCCTAATCTATTCCTAAAGTTCAATCGGGATTTCTCATTTGTTGAATCGTAGTCGAATATGTCTGTAATGTCGTTTTACAATTTGTGTAATATCAAAGCATTTAAAACACAAATATAACAAATCTTATTACATACGAACTTACTTCGAATGTAAAAACTGCAAAATAAGTCGATTAGTCCGAAACCTTATTCTTTCCCTAATCTAAATCTGTATTTCACCTTTTTTGATCTAAATGTAATCAAAATTAACTTATTTAATTATCTCTCTATTCAATTTAATCCAAAACACATATTAAGGCAAATTTACATTTTGCCCCTAACATTTCAACATTTTTACAATTTAGTCCTTATTTCATAAAATTACAAATTCATGCAATTCAACCAAAAAACATGCTATCCGAATTTCAATTAGGTCCCTAGCACCCCATATTTTTCATTTATTTCACAATTTAACCATGAATTTTACACATTTCACAATTTAACACCTAATTGACAATTTTGTCAAAAATCACTTTACAAATGTTGTTTATCTAATAACAAGCATGCATTTTCTATCATCAAACATCAAAGAACACATAGATTCATCAATAGAAAAACCCTAAACCTTTAACAGTTTTGCAAAATAGTCATTGGGCTAGCTAGATTAAGCTACAATGATCTCAAAAACATAAAAATCATTAAAAACGGGACAAAAACGAACTTACAATTAAGCTTGCAAGTGACCGAAGCTTCAAACCCTAAAATATGGCTTTTCCAACTTGAATTTTTGGTGGAATAAAAATGTGAAGAAGATGATAGCTTAGATTAGTATATTTTACTTTAATTTTATTTATTAAATTACATTTTTAACCTTTAATAAAAACATTATAAATCATCTAATTTATGTCCATAATTGTCGACTCATGCTATTAGTGGTCTAATTACAACATAAACCCTTCAAACAATTAATTTCATAGCTATTAAATCCTTTTAGCTAATAGAACATCACTTTTGCACTTTATACGATTCATTCTTTTTTTATCAAATTAAACATTCGAACGATAAAATTTCTTAACGAAATTTTCACACATTCATATTATCATATTTTAGACCCCAAAAATAATAATAATAAATAATTATTTCAACCTCGGATTTGTGGTCCCGAAACTACTATTTCGATTTGACTAAAAACAGGCGATTACACGTAATTAGTACTTGTGAGGAGTTCCAAAAGGAATTCAAGGCATAGTTTTACTTGGAGTATACCGAGGACGATGCTCAAGCAAACTTGTGTTAGCTTACGTAACGAGGCACAGTTAGGGAGTATGTGTGGGAGTTCAACAAACTCATACTCTAGTTTTGTTATTTGAGTGAGAAGGAGGCATTTTTCTCCTTCATGAATGAGTTGAAACAATGGGCGAAGTGAGAGTTGCAACGATGAGGAGTCCAGGAACTTACTAAAGTCATGACTATAGCGAAGTCCTTAATTGAACTTGTTTCGAGGAAAGACAAGTTTGAGTCTTCCAAGCCCAATGAGAAGGGTAATAGTGGGAGAAATGGACATACTGAGTATGGCAATGGTAATAGTAAAAACAATGGCAATAGGAAACCACGAAATGAAAGGTGGAAAACCACCAACAACCCAAAGAAAAAAGGGAGCAAGATAAAATGCTTCCTTTATGACGATCTGTACATATTAAGGAACTGTCAGAAGAGATCTGTGTTTTCTGCCACCGAATGGGATGATGAGCCGAAAGAAGTGCCGATGAATCTTGGTTCAATCGTGAGTAGTGTCGAAGCCGAGAGAGACAAGGAGAATAAGAAGAAGTTAATGGAATACTTATTGTGTTGTGGTTTGCATAGATTGTGAAACTGTCTAGAGCGATCTAATCTATCAAAGCTTGGGTCGATGATACTCACTCTTACAAAGAGGAATAGTAGGAAGGTAAAGTTGATGTTTGTTGTAACAGCCAATTTCAGTGAAATCAGAACAAGGGTTTCGGAACCACAAATTCGAGCCAGAAAGAAAATTTATTTTAATATTATTTTATGGTTTGCATTATGATAAAAATGTTATATGAAAATTTTGATAAGAAAATTTTGCCGATTTTGTGTTTAATTAATGAAAGGACCAAATTCCATAAAATGCAAAAGTTGAATTCTAGTAGCTATAAGGAACAAATAGCTATGGAATTCAAAATAAGAGGTCCTTATATGGTAATTATAC
The DNA here is from genome assembly GCA_025698465.1 of Gossypium longicalyx. Lineage (NCBI taxonomy): Eukaryota > Viridiplantae > Streptophyta > Magnoliopsida > Malvales > Malvaceae > Gossypium > Gossypium longicalyx. Next base: position 34,114,782 of record CM047006.1, read on the forward strand.
CATTAAAGAAAAGTTAGTAGATATTTTGGTGATTCATCCACGGAAAATTAGAAAAGGTTAAGGGCTAAATTGGAAATCAAAATAATTAAAAGATGATAAATAATTAAATAGAAATATCATCTTATTATATATCATCTTCTTCCTCAAAACTACATGGAAACCCTAGGAAAGAGAAAACAAATTTTCTTGGCTTAATTAGGTATGTTTTCTTGTCTCATTTTTAATAATTTGTATATTTTTGAGATCGGGATAGCCTAATTTATCTATTTTGGGGATTAATTTGCAAAGATATCAAAATATAGAAATTTTTCATAGATGAATGTGCTGAAATTTTGAAATTTATGGTATAAAATGAAAGGTTGTTGATAGATAAACAATTTTTACAAAGAGAATTTTGATGAAATTATGATTTAGGGATTAAATTGCAAAGATATAAAAGTTCTAGAAAATTTTTGAATTTTGTGAAATACAAGTGCTGTAAATGTTGTATGAAAATTTTGATTAGGCTTGGAATAAGGATTAAATTGCATAAATTTCATTTTCCGAGCTTAGGGACGAAATTAGAATTTATGAAAAGTATAGGGGCAAAATTGTAATTTTACCTAGGATGTGAATTAAATGTAATTGAATATCAAATGTGATAAACTGATGATTAAATTCATTTATGTAGATCCGGACAACTCAAATTTGAAGCTAGATCGAGGAAAAGAAAAAGTTTCGGATTAGTAAATTTTCATATATAAACAAGTGTCGAGGTAAGTTCGTGTAACAAATTGTGTTTATTTTCATGTTTGAAATGAATGTGGTACGTGATTGTATAAAATATATAAATGTTATAAATAAAAGAAATAATCACATATTCAATCAAGTTCGGAAAAATGTTAAGTTCCATTTGAATAATGAAATTCGATAGATATATGTGATTTCTCGTATTGAATGTGGTTCTGCATATGTTATGGATATCATAGCTCGGATGAGCATCCTGTTAAAATCCTCCTCGAGCAACCTGTTATATAGTTCCTGCGAGCATCCTGATCGGTGGTGATTTTGCATGTGTTGCGCACTACTGCAACTCTTTGTGAGCGTCCTGTTACACGATTCGGTCAATTGTGATCCAGCTTTTATTTCAAACATAAACACAACTCTTCATGAGCATCCTAATATAAGCTCTTATGGGCTTCCTGACATGGCTCGCTTGAACTCTTTGTAACCTTATCCGGTGCTCCCTGTCAGTTAACTCTTCGAAGTTAACTGATAGGTTCTCTGAGCTCCTTGATTTAAACTCTTATGAGTTTCCTATTTAGCTAGGATAAGGGTCCTGTTACATGGTTCATTTGACATCCTGATATGTGGCTTGAAAATGTACTCCCTGATTAAGTGCCTTAATGGGCACACCTGATTATAAGTTGACGGTTTATAATTTTGTACACCTTGTTTGTACTAAATAAGTATCCGTCAATATTTCAATAATTCAACAGACAAAACTTTTGACATGAGAAATTATGAGATTAAAAGAGTTATGTCCCGAATACTTCTGAATTACCTGAAAGAGTGTATTATGATGAGCTCATCCATGCTTACTTGATATACATGAGAATTATATGACTAACTTATTTGAGTGTGTATGATTAGGCATATTTACTAATTTGTTGGAAAGCATGATATTGTTATGTATTTAAATGAACATGATTGGTAAGTTTACTTCATGTTAAACAAAATTACTAAGCATTAAATGCTTATTAGGTTTTCTTTTCTCTATTTTATAGTGCTCGGAAGCTCATAAAGGTTGGAGATTGGTCGGAGTATCATCACACTATCCTCCAGCTTGTTTTGGTATAAATAGTAAACTTATTTTAGTATAATGGCATGTATAGGCTAACTTTGCCAATTTTTGGCATGTAAATGGTTGTTGTAATCTAGCCATTGGAATGGCTAGAATGATATGTTTTGGTATATAATTATAAGGCCATAACATGTTTGATGTGTTTAGAAATGGGTAAGTAATAGATTATATATAAATCAAATGGTAAATGAATTTGAGTCAGTATATATATGATACAAATTTACCTAAGAACATAAAAGAAAATTTGATAAGCTTATTCATTTGAATATACATGTTAATATATCATATACAATACTAGTATTAGGCTTGATTATAATGTCTTGGATTGGTTGGTAAATGTGTATAACTGTTGTTATAGGTTAATGGCTAATATAGGTAAGAAATAAGGCTAGGAAATGACATTATTTTGTCCACACGGGTAGATACATGAGCATGTGTCTTGACCATGTATGACACACGGCTTGGCATATGGGCATGTGGATTGGCCGTGTGTCCCCTACATCTTAAAAATTGAGAAGCAGAATGCTCAGAATTGAGCACACGGGTAGAGACACAAACGTGTGTCTCAACTGTGTGTGCTACATGGTCTAGAATACAGGCATGTGTCTTGGCCGCGTGAAACCTGCACCTAAATTTTAAAAATTAAATTGACCACACGGCCTAGCACACAGGCGTGTGGCAGGCCATGTGGCACAAGTCAAAGAGTTACACGGGTAAGGACATGAGCTGGGACACGGCCGTGTGCCTCACATCGAATACCACACGGCTTACTCACACGAGCGTGTGACCCCTGTATTAAAGAAAAATTTTTAATTTTGTGAAAAATTCTCTGAGATCCTGATTTAGTCTTGATTTGATTCTAATGTTTAATTTAGGCCTCAAGAGCCCATTTAAAGGACAATATGATTAGTTTCAGATATGAATAGTAAATTATATGAATTACATGAAATTATTTTGTAAACTTTAGTAATGCTCTGTAACCCTGTTTCGGTGACAGATACGAGTTAGGGGTGTTACATTTGTGGACATTAAAAACATAGGCCAGAGAAGGAGTGCTCTTTTTGATATGGGAGTATCAAACTTGTTCATATCGAAAAACGCCATGGGCAAACTTGGTCTTTCAGTTAGAAAATCGACTAAGAAGATCAAGATGATAAATTCTAAAGAGGTCCCAACTGTAAGAGTAGCACAAGGAGTGGAGCTATAAATTGACGAGTGAAAGGGCAAGGAAGATTTTGAGGTAATCCACTTAGATGATTACAACCTTGTTCTTAGCTTGAACTTTCTTGACAAGATTAAGGTGTGTCTTTTTCCTTTTGCTGATTGCATTCATATATTTGATTACCAATAACTACGATATGTTGTGTCAGTAAATCGACACATAAGGGTTGGGACCAAGGTATTGTTAGCAACCTACCTAGTAAAGGATGATTCAATTTGGAGGAACATCACCTTGGAAGAACGAAGTGCCACAAGAACTTCTTTTGAAATGCTAGAGGTGCGTCAAACAAATATAAAGTTTTTTGAGTCATCAGTGGGCTACCACCTATGAGAGAGATTAGTTGTGCATTAGAATTTAGGGGTAAAATGGTGATGCAAACTGGTCAGTTGAGACAAGTAAATGCTACGAGTGAGGTACGCCTCAAACACTTTGCTAGTATTTTTCATTCTAACTTGTTGGCTTGGCAAAGACACAAGGGCCTTTACAGAGTTTTGAAAAGAGGAAGCTGAGTGGCTTCCAAACTTGAGTTAGTGGGAATACTCAAGGTTAACCTAGTGTTCAATGTGGGCATGCCAAAGCCTATGTGTACGGATCAAGGGGATCCCTAGTGAGGCAAGTCACAATGTGGGGGAGTAAGAGTAGCGGGCTCTTACAAACGAGATGTACCAAAGATGAGTGAAACAGTTCGAGCTAGGTGGCAATAGAAGCTAAGGAAGAGGTCCCGAAGGGCGGGACTACTCGATAGTAAGGCTAGTCGAGAAGCGGTTAAAGCATCAAGAAAGTTTGGAAGCGAGTCAAACCAATGTCATTCAAAGGATGCAATGAGGGCATTGTGAGAATGGGCAAGGGAGAATGTCATAGGCCGTAGTTCAAAGCCCATGACCATTGCAACAAAAAGGTCCTATAGAGGTCTACATATTAAATGGAGCTCATTAGATCCACATGAACTGGCCCGATTCGAAGAACAAGTGATGAAGCCCATCTACTTGAAGCCTTGGTGGCCCAGTGAAGCACTTATGGAAATTAAGGCTACCTTGATAAATAGGGCAAGTAACCTTAGAAGATTTGTAATCTGATAAGATTTGATTTTTTAGTCTTGGGGGTTATGTAAATCCCTTAATTCTAGATATGTTTTGATCTCATCCGTTGATGTAAAGCTAGCTATACAGTTGGATTTGGGGGAGCTTAACTACAAATAGAGAGCCTCTCCTAATTTGTAATCGTTCATTATATCTATTCATTAGTAAGAGAATACTAATTGAGAGCATTTACTCAAACACCTTGTAAGCGTTTCTTTTCTATGGCTATTATGTTATTTCGAACTTACTTTTGTCTTTGAGCTGCTTTTCCTATGTTTTTGATGCCTTGGAGAATTTCTATCAAGAATTCCCACTTTTCGAGGGTAAGGCTAACTTATGCGAATTTGAATCGAAGAAATCACCTAAGGCCACACAAATTGTGAGATGAAAGGTCTAGCCTTATGACACTAGAAATTATTCCATAGTAAGTATATAAAAGAAGGGTTCACAAAATAACAACCAAAGTAAATAAAATACAAGTTTAAAGTCTTCAAAATTATAATAAAAGATATTCAAAACAAAACAAAGTTTTCCAGCAAGAATCTCCTGACATAAAGGCTTGCCAATTCCTTTATGAGAATTAGAACTCCAAGTTTGTGGTGATTATGGCATGGAAAAAACATCGTATTAAGTTTTTCCAATAGCAAAAGACTCTTAATTCTTGGGGGAAATAAGTAACACTTTTCCCAAGTGCATTTATTTTTTTTAATCTAGGTGGAAATAATTTAAATTTTTTTGTTTTTTTAACCTAATAAAATGTCATGTTAGCAATTTACACATGACTTAAAAGAAAATTGTGCCACATAGATAACGAAGTTAGTAAAATATGAAAATTAAACCAAAATAGAATGTAACATCCCGAAATAGGGCTAGTTGGGACAGTGGTTTTGGGACCACATATCCGACATCAAAATATTTATTTTATGATTATTATGAGACCTAGAATATGAGATTATGCATGTGTTAAATTTTCATGATGAAATTCCTCGAGTAAGGTGTCTAATTGGAAATTAGGGACTAAATTGAATAAATTGCAAAACTTGGATTCTAGAAGCAATTTGTATGAAATTGCTTTAGATTATAAACTATAAGGTCTTAAAGAGCATTTTCCCAATTTCTAAGTTTTTGGACAAAAATGGGCTTGCATGGATGAAATTTTAAAGAAAGGACTTAAGGGCATTTTGGTCATTTGGCTTTTTAATGAAATAAAATGGGAAAATAAGCCAAAATTAGCCATCTTCTTCTCCATAGCTGCCAAAAATTTCATGCTTTCCATAGCTAGGGTTTTCAAGCTTTCCAAGCTCAATAGTAAGTGCTCTCAAGCCTCGTTTTTAATGTTCTTTGTATTTTTGGAATCCCGGTAGCTTGATCTTTCCATTTCTACCCATATTTCATGCTAGGGTTCATGTTTAAAAATTTACCCATGCATGAGTTGCTTGTATTTTGATAGATTATGGAGGGGTATGAAGTTGAAGGGGTGATAAACATCTTTTCCTAAGTGATTTTCATGAAAAGCCCTTGTAGGGACCACTTTGTAAATATTTTAAAATGTGTGGTAGAAATGAGAAAATAATGGAAAATGTGGGCTGCCATAAGATAGAAAAATGTTCGGTCAGACTTGGGTAAGATAGAAATTCCATGTGTTTCATTATACGAGCTTAAGGACTAAATAGTAAAAATGTCAAAGGTTAGGGGCAAAACAATCATTTAGACTGGGGGTAGAAATTAAACTTGAAAAGTGTAATGTAGTGAATTAATGATATAATTTTGTTGTTATAGACCTCGAGGAACAAATTTTGGAGGTCGATCGAGGTAAACACAAGGTTTCGAAATAACCGAAACACAGCTCCGAAACGAATATCAGGTAAGTTCGGATAACTCGAAGTAAACCTATAACATGCATATTTGTATGTTCTGTGAATGCATGATAATTACATTGTTGATGGCATAAAAATGCATGAATTGCATCTTTAATAACGAATTGTTGGATAATGTCTCGGTTGAGGTTGGAAAGGGAATTCGATGGATAAACCATGATTTACATGAGACTTTAGATCCTGCATGTGTTGCAGAAAAGGATTTAGCCTGGACTGGTAATTCGAAGATCTCAAGTATAAAAAAGATCTAGCCTGGACTGGTGTTCCTTGAGTGATCAAGCCTCCCGAAGAATATGTGTGCATTGTGGATTTAGCCCGGACAGGTAATCCGATTAGGGTCTGAATTTAGCCTGGACTGGCAATTCAGATTCAAGCTCATTAAGGGTGTTTGTCGTTATAAGGGATTTAGCATGGACTAGTAATCCCGACATCACCTTATGAGTTTATATTATGGGGGATTTATCCTGGACTGGTAATCCTGCCGTAAGATGTGAGGTTCGCGGGAGTGCATACTGAAATGATCATTCGTATGAATTGACGGTAAATGGATGATCCATCGAGATTTCCTAGAAACTCAATGGGACTATCACAAGGATTTTATATAAATGATATGTTAAATGATGAGCTCATCTAAGATGAATTACGTGGTACATTGTTATGTAACTAACCTGATGATTGAGTATATGTGTTAGGGAAACCATTTCATACTTGTTGGTTTTATTGCCTAATATGGTTGTATGCAAAATAATAGGTAAGTTTACCTTCCAGTTATACGGGCTTACTAAGCATGTAAGTGCTTACCCCTCTCTTTTTCCTACTTTTCAGAGCTCGAGGACTCATAAGGATTGGATGACGATTGGAGAGTCAAGACACTATCAATTAGACAAGCTTTGGTATAAAGATATTTCTATTTTGTCCAATGGCATGTATAGGATTTTTGAGTATTTTGTTATATATGTCATTTGATTTGCCTAGTGAAGGCACGTAAAATTATGTTTATCTTTTTGTATATGGCCATGGGAATTGACTTATTTTGAATTACGCTATGCCCTACAAATCTATGCATGTTTGTATTCATATGCGATGGCTTAGTTATAATTGGCAATAAGTTATAATAACGAGTCAATCTTAATATGTCAAGCAGACATATAAATCATTAAATGCAAGATAAGAATTAACTTAGCATGTATGAAACTAATGACATGAGGTTCACATGCAATGAGGTTAATCAAAGTTTCATATTTTCAAATGGATAATTTACCCCAAATATGCATTATAGTAATCTATAAGTGTAATTGGCTAGTAGAGGGTGACTTAAGGCTTGGAAAATAGCCTAACAAGGTCCACATGGGTAGACACACGGGCGTGTGTCTAGGCCGTGTGTGACATACGGGCTACTCCCATGGGTGTGTGCTATGACCGCATGTCCCCTGTACTTAAAAATTTAAGTCAGCATAGAGTACGGGCTAAGCACACGAGTGTATGCCTTGGCCGTGTATATTTAACAGAATGGTGAGGTTGAAGTCAGTGTAGCACATGAGCTAAGCCCACGGGTGTGTGCCTTGGCCGTGTTGCATACTAGAAAAAGGACACGGGCGTGTTCTAAGCCCCACGGGCGTGTTACACTTCAACTAAGGGAAAATTTCCTAAAGTGCCCCAAGTCTATCGAACAATTTCGGTTTTGTTTCGTACTACCCCTAGGAGTGTTTTTAGGCCTCGGAGGCCTGTATAAGAGACAAAGTGCAAACGTTTGAAAAGTTTTAAATTACGAGCGAAATTCAGTAACCCGATTGTGTAAGTTTGTAAAGGTGAATTATCAGTAATGCCTCGAACCCTATCCCGACGTCGGATACTAGCGAGGGGTGTTACATTTAGTGGTATCAGAGCTACAATTTAGACGGTTCTAGGACTACCGTAAAGGATGTTAAAGTTCGCTATACATGCCATTATTCGAATGTTGATAATGTGACATCTCCTAATTGTTTAAATTGTTTTGAATATAGTAAATGTCTTCCAATCGAGCACAAGATGAGTCTAAGGGAGCCGAGAGCCATGCTCTAGCTTCCGTACAACGAATTGTATCTAGTAGTAGTTGGAGACTTATGTTTGAAGGTCGGGAAGAGGCCCGAGCCGCCTTCTTTGATATGATGGATGAATGGTTTGGGGATTATCTAAGAAATCGCCCCAACATACCACGACCGCCCCTGCCCCTTAACCAACCAGATGAGAATGTGCCACGAGGTATGGCACCAGTAAGAATCAGTAAGGCCCCTGTAGATAAGCTTAGAAAGTATGGGGCTGAGGAATTCAAAGCGAAAGTTGATGATGACGTTGAAAGAGCCGAGTTCTGGCTCGAAAATACTATATAGGTGTTAGATGAACTGTTATGCACACCCGAGGAGTGCTTGAAGTGTGTCGTGTCCCTCTTAAAAGATACTGCATACCACTGGTGGTAGACCATATCCTCGGTAGTGCTGAAGGAAAATATTACTTGGAATTTCTTCCAAACAGAGTTTAGAAAGAAATTTATTAGCCAACTGTTTTTAGACTCGAAGCGAAAGGAGTTCCTGGAACTCAAACAAGGGAACAAGACTGTAGCGGAATATGAGAGAGAGTTCGTACGGCTAAGTCAGTACACAACTGAATGGGTCCAAACTGAATCAGAAATGTGTAAACGCTTCGAGGAGGGTCTGAATGAGGACATCAAATTGTTGATCTGAATTCTTGAAGTAAGGGAGTTCGCCGTATTGGCTGATCGGGCCAAGAAAGCCGATGAGCTTAATAACGAAAGAAAGCAAGCAAAGAGAGAGGCTTGAGTTGCAAGCAAGAGGACCAGCGATAAAACACTCTCATTCTCCACGAAGAAAGCTAGGAGCCAGTATGAACGCTCCACTTCATCAGTAGGATATTTGGGCAGAGCGAAGGGTCCTGGATGACGAAGTCAAAAGTCTTCCTCCCCGATGATGACTAGTGTGGGGAGTGTAGATGATCAAAATCTGAAGTGTAAGAGCTGCAACAAATTTCACTTCAGAGAGTGCCGAGTAAAAAGTGGTGCGTGTTTCAGATGTGGCTCTCTTGACCACTTTCTTAGAGACTACCCAGATCGAACGGAAAAAGAAGTGGAAGTAACCTCGAATTCGAGTGCTCCTATGGCACGAGGTAGGCCTCCAAGATACCTTGGAAGTGCTAGTGGCAGTCGAGTCACAGCTAAAGATACTGCAAGACTAGAGGCTAGAGCCCCAGCAAGGACGTATGCGATACGCGCTCGAGAGGAAGCCTCTGCTCCTGATGTTATTATGGGTACTTTTTCTCTTTTTAATGTGAGTATTATTGCCTTAATTGACCCGGGGTCGACGCATTCATACGTTTGCATGAGATTGGTGTCTAGTATGAATATACTCGTTGAACCTACGAAATTTGTTATTAAAGTGTCAAACCCATTAGGCAAATCAGCTCTAGTTGATAAAGTCTGTAAGAATTGTCCTCTAACGATTCATGGTCAATGTTTTTCGGCTAACCTTATGTTGTTACCTTTCGATGAGTTTGATGTAATACTTGGTATAGATTGGTTAGCCTTACATGATGTAATTGTAAATTGTGGTAGCAAGTATATTAAATTGAAATGCCCAGATGGTAAGATCTTACGCGTTGATTCAAGAGATTTAGGTACTTCGTCAGCGGTGATCACGACAATGGTTGCTCAAAGGTATATGAGAAAAGGGTACGAAGCCTATCTTGCATTTGTACTGAACACTAAGGAAACAAAGCTGAAGATTGAGTCTGTACCGATAGTATGTGAATATACAGATGTATTCCTGGAAGAATTACCAGGATTACCTCCTGAGAGAGAAATTGAGTTTGGTATTGAATTGGTGCCAGGGACAACTCATATTTCTATCGCTCCGTATAGAATGGCACCGACCAAGCTAAAAGAGTTAAAAGCACAGTTGCAAGAGTTGACGGATAAAGGATTCGCAAGGCCAAGTTTTTCACCTTGGGGTGTCCCCGTGTTGTTTGTAAAGAAGAAAGATGGTTTAATGAGATTATGTATTAATTATCGGCAACTGAATAACGTAACCATAAAAAATAAGTATCCTTTACCAAGGATTGATGATTTATTCGATCAGTTAAGAAGAGCCACTGTGTTCTCTAAGATAGACTTGAGGTCTGGCTACTATTAGTTGCGTGTTAAGGAATCGGATTTTCCAAAGACCACTTTCAGGACGAGGTATGGTCATTACGAATTCCTTGTTATGCCATTTGGGCTGACGAATGCACCGGCCGTATTTATGGATCTAATGAATAGGATCTTTCGGCCATATTTGGATAAGTTTGTTGTTGTGTTCATTGACGACATCTTGATTTGTTCCAAAAATGAGACAAAACATGCGAAGCACTTGAGAATTGTATTGCAGACTTTGCGAGAAAAATAACTGTATGCTAAGTTTAGAAATAGTGAATTTTGGCTCCAAGAAGTTGGATTTTCGGGTCATATTGTTTCGGGTGAAGGCATCTGAGTTGATCCAAGTAAAGTCTCTGTTATTGTTGATTGGAAATCGCCTAAAAATGTAGTCGAGGTTAGAAGCTTTTTGGGCTTAGTCGGTTACTATCGAAGGTTTGTAAAAGGATTTTCTATGATAGCGACTCCGATGACGAGGTTGCTACAGAAGGATGTTAAGTTTGAATGGACGAAAAAGTGTCAGCAAAGTTTTGAGAAATTAAAGACATTGCTGACTGAAGCTCCTGTTTCAGTGCTACCTGAATCAGGAAAAGAATTTGTGGTCTATAGTGATGCATCCTTAAATGGACTGGGTTGTGTGCCTATGCAAGATGGCAGGGTGATAGCCTATGCTTCACGACAATTGAAGCCTTCCAAGAAGAATTATCCGACCCATGACCTAGAGCTTGCTACGATTGTTTTTGCCTTGAAGATTTGGAGGCATTATTTATATGGTGAAATGTGTCGTATCTTTACAGACCACAAGAGTCTGAAGTACTTGATGACTCAAAAAGAATTAAATTTGAGACAAAAGGGATGGTTAGAATTAATTAAGGATTATGATCTGATCATTGACTACCACCTGGGAAAGGCGAATGTGGTCACCGACAATCCGAGTAGAAAATCCTTATTTGATTTGAAAGCCATGGATACTTGTTTGACATTGCTTGATGATGGTTTGGTCTTGGCAGAGCTAGAGGCTAGGCCAACATTTCTACAGGAAATTCATGATGCTCAGTTTAATGATGGTGACTTGCAAGCAAAAAGGGTTCAATGTGAGTCAGGGACTGAATCAGATTTCTGGATTAGTCCTGAAGGGTGTTTGATGTTTAGAGATAGAGTATGTGTACCTAAAGATGATGAACTTATCCGAAAAATATTGCAAAAAGTACATAGTAGCCGTTTGTCTATTCATCCGGGAAGTACCAAAATGTACAACAATTTGAAGAAAATGTATTAGTGGAACGGTATGAAAAGAGATATTTCTGAGTTTGTGTTAAGATGTCTGGTATGTCAGCAAGTTAAAGCTAAACATCAAGTGCCTTTAGGTTTGTTACAACTTGTGATGGTTTCCGAATGGAAGTGGGATAGAGTTACCATGGACTTCGTGATAGGATTACCTTTGACTCCGAAAAAGAAAAATGCCATATGGGTCGTAGTGGATAAGTTAACCAAGTCGGCTCATTGTATTCCAGTAAGGACAAATTATTCCCTTGTTAGACTGGACGACTTATACGTTTTTAAGATAATAAGATTGCACGGAGTACCATTATCGATTATTTCAGACAGAGACCCAAGGTTCACTTCGAGATTCTAGAAAAAGCTACAGGAAGCTTTGGGGACAAAGTTGAGTTTTAGTACAGCTTTTCACCCTCAGACTGATGGTCAGTCTGAGTGGATGATTCAGATTCTTGAAGATATGTTGCGATGTTGCATCCTCGAATTTCACGGTAGCTGGGAAAAATACCTGCCATTGGTAGAATTTGCTTACAACAATAGTTTCCAAACAAGTTTGAAAATGGCACCTTATGAGGCCTTGTATGGCAGGAAGTGCCGAACTCCATTATACTGGACAGAACTTAAGGAAAATCAGATTTATGGAGTGGATCTGATTAGGGAAACTGAAGAAAAAGATAAAGTAATACAAGACTATTTAAAAACGGCATCGGGTAGGCAAAAGTCTTATGCTGACCTGAAAAGAAAAGAGATTGAATTCCAAGTTGGAGACAGAGTATTCCTAAAGGTGTCTCCACGGAAAAAGGTGTTGAGATTTGGTCGAAAAGGTAAACTGAGTCCGCGATTTATCGGACCTTACGAGATCACTGAAAGGATTGGACCATTAGCCTATCGCTTGGCATTGCCACCTGAATTTGAAAAGATTCATGACATGTTCCATGTATCCATGTTAAGACGATATCGATCAGACCCCTCTCATGTGATTTCACCAGAGGAGATTGAGATTAGACTAGACATGACTTACAGAGAGGAACCAATCAAGATTTTGGCCTGAGAGGTTAAATAGTTGAGAAATAAAAGTGTGACTTTAGTAAAGGTTCTATGTCACCGACATGGTGTGGAAGAAGCTACATGGGAACCAGAAGAAACCATGAGAAACCAATATTCGAACCTGTTTACTGGTAAGACTTTCGAGGATGAAAGTCCCTAAGGGGGAGAAATGTAACATCCCGAAATAGGGCCTAATCGAGACAGTGGTTTCGGGACCACAAATCTGACATCAAAATATTTATTTTATGATTATTATTAGACCTAGAATATGATATTATGCATGTGTTAAAGTTTCATGAAGAAATTCCTTGAGTAAGGTGTCTAATTGGAAATCAGGGACTAAATTGAATAAATTGCAAAACTTGGATTCTAGAAGAAATTTATATAAAATTGCTTTAGATTATAAATTATAAGGTCTTAAAGAGCAATTTTCCCAATTTTTAAGTTTTTGGACAAAAATGGGCTTGCATGGATGAAATTTTAAAGAAATGACTTAAGGGCATTTTGGTCATTTGGCTTTTTAATGAAATAAAATAGGAAAAATAAGCCAAAATCAGCCATCTTCTACTCCATAGCTGCCAAAAGTTTCATGCTCTCCATAGCTAGGGTTTTCCTCAATAGTAAGTGCTTCCAAGCCCCGTTTTTAATATTATTTGTTTTTTTGGAATCCCAATAGCTTGATCTTTCCATTTCTACCCATATTTCATGCTAGGGTTCATATTTAAAAATTTACCCATGCACGAGTTGCTTGTATTTTGGTAGATTATGGAGGGGTATGAAAGTTGAAGGGGTGATAAACATCTTTTCCTAAGTGATTTTCATGAAAAGCCCTTGTAGGGACCACTTTGCAAATATTTTAAAATGTGTGGTAGAAATGAGAAAATAATGGAAAATGTGGGCTGCCATAAGAGAGAAAAATGTTCAGTCAGACTGGGGTAAGATAGAAATTCCATGTGTTTTATTATACGAGCTTAAGGCCTAATAGTAAAAATGTCAAAGGTTGGGGGCAAAACGATCATTTGGACCGGGGGTAGAAATTAAACTTGAAAAGTGTAATGTAGTGAATTAATGATATAATTTTGTTGTTATAGACCCCGAGGAACAAATTTCAGAGGTTGATCGAGGTAAACACAAGGTTTCGGAATAACCGAAACACAGCTCCGAAACGAATATCAGGTAAGTTCGGATAACTCGAAGTAAACCTATAACATGCATATTTGTATGTTTTGTGAATACATGATAATTGCATTGTTGATGGCATAAAAATGCATGAATTGCATCTTTAATAATGAATTGTTGGATAATGTCTCGGTTGAGGTTGGAAAGGGAATTCGATGGATAAACCATGATTTACATGAGACTTGAGATCCTGCATGTGTTGCAGAAAAGGATTTAGCCTGGATTGGTAATCCGAAGATCTCAAGTATAAAAAGGATCTAGCCTGGACTGGTGTTCCTTGAGTGATCGAGCCTCCCAAAGAATATGTGTGCATTGTGAATTTAGCCCGAACGGGTAATCCGATTAGGGTCTAAATTTAGCCTGGACTGGTAATTCAGATTCAAGCTCATTAAGGGTGTTTGTCGTTATAAGGGATTTATCCTGGACTGGTAATCCCGCCGTAAGATGTGAGGTTCGCGGAAGTGCATACTGAAACGATCATTCGTATAAATTGACGGTAAATGGATGATCTATCAAGATTTCCTAGAAACTTAACGGGATTATCATGAGGATTTTATATAAATGATATGTTAAATGATGAGCTCATCTAAGATGAATTAGATGGTACATTGTTATGTAAATAACTTGATGATTTAGTATATGTCTTAGGGAAACCATTTCATGCTTGTTGGTTCATTGTCTAATATGGTTGTATGCAAAATAATCGGTAAGTTTACCTTCCAGTTGTACGGGCTTACTAAGCATGTAAATGCTTACCCCTCTCTTTTTCTTGCTTTTCAGAGCTCGAGGACTCATAAGGATTGGAAGAAGATTGGAGAGTCAACACACTATCAATTAGACAAGCTTTGGTATGAAGACATCCCTATTTTGTCCAATGGCATGTATAGGATTTTTGAGTATTTTGTTATATATGTCATTTGATTTGCCTAGTGAAGGCATGTAAAATTATGTTTATCTTTTTGTATATGGCCATGGGAATTGGCTCATTTTGAATTAGGCTATGCCCTACAAATCTATGCATGTTTGTATTCATATGCGATGTCTTAGTTATAATTGGCAATGAGTTATAATAACGAGCCAATCGTAATATGTCAAGCAAACATATAAATTATTAAATGCAAGATAAGAATTAACTTAGCATGTATGAAACCAATGACATGATGTTCACATGAAATGAGGTTAATCAAATTTTCATATTTACAAATGGATAATTTGCCCTAAATATGCACTATAGTAATCTATAAGTGTAATTGGTTAATAGAGGGTGACTTAAGGCTTGGAAAATAGCCTAACAAGGTCCACATGGGTAGACACACGGGCGTGTGTCTAGGCCGTGTGTGATACATGGGCTACTCCTATGGGTGTGTGCTATGACCGTGTGTCCCCTGCACCTAAAAATTTAAGTCAGCATAGAGCACGGGCTAAGCACACGGGCGTGTGCCTTGGCCGTGTATATTTAACAGAATAGTAAGGTTGAAGTCAGTGTTGCACACGGGCTAAGCCTGCAGGCGTGTGCCTTGGCCGTGTTGCATACTGGAAAAAGGACACGGGCGTGCTCTAAGCCCCACGGGCGTGTTACACTTCAACTAAGGGAAAATTTCCTAAAGTGCCCCAAGTCTATTGAACAATTTCGGTTTTGTTCCGTACTACCCCTAGGAGTGTTTTTAGGCCTCGGAGGCCTGTATAAATGATAAAGTGCACATGTTTGAAAAGTTTTAAATTATGAGCGAAATTCAGTAACCCGATTGTGTAAGTTTGTAAAGGTGAATTACCGGTAACGCCTCAAACCCTATCCCAGCGTTGGATACGGGTGAGGGGTGTTACATTGAAGTTTGATGTATACAAATGCACCAAATTAAAGTTGATGTATAAAATTGTAAATTATATCAAAGTTCATGTATAATTTTGATATTGAACTTTTTTTTTCAATAGATAAATTAAAAGAGTTTTAATCCCATATATTTGAATGTTTAGTAAGAGAAATTTTTGTAACTAATAAAATTATGACATGTGTAAAAATAAAAAATAAAGTTTACTTTAACTAAAATCAAAGACTTTTATAAATAAAAAAATATAAATTAAAAGATTATTTAACTACCAAATAATTATAATGATTTATCTAAATATGATGTAATAGTCTGATGACTTTTTTTGATATATTAATCCATCAATTGTATAATTACATGGCTATAATTTAATGCAATGGTTGCAACACCTTCCACTCGACCCAATGAATCGGATCCAATATTTGGTGTTACATCCTATAAAAAATGTAACTTAAGCTTTTGCCTATGTAAAAGTTCTATCTATGAAAGTGATAGAGTCTCTTATTGGTGTACATTGTATGGTTACATTTACAGTTCATGATAATAAAATTTCAGTATTATCTATTTTATCCCTCAGTCTACTATAAACACATTGGAACACCGCTTAAACAACTTATGCTCTAACTTGAACATGTCACTTAACTTCCTCTATATGCATAATAGCCCATCGCATCACTTTCTTTTAGAGCATACTTCTTTGCAACTTGAAACATGAAACAAACTTCGTAAGTTCATAAGAACTTAGTGAGTTAAACCTTAAATACCTGATTCATTAAATCAAAGCATGATAAATGCTTTGCATGTCCTTCATGTGTCCTTTGGCTTTTCCTTATTCCTCCTGGCGGATACTTCAATAATATTTCCTTTAATAGACTGTAATTACTCCTCTATTGTAGACCTTTGTCTTCCTCTCAAGGTCCTTAGTGACTTATTTTCTTTTCATATTCATTAAGCCTTCACTCTACTATGCTCTAGATTCGTGATCCCAACTCAAATGGTCATTTATTTCCTTTTAGCGTACTATATTTAAAATCTATTCTCTTTCTATGTCCCTTCTTAAATCCTATCTTTACATAGTCCTTAACCATTTTGTTTACCCTATTAACAAACTTAAAATCTTGTTGCATACTTACTAATTTTACCACTACCTTCGGGGGAGGTAAACTACTCCCATTACTTAACACAGAGTTCACTCAAATCTTCCTTACTTCAAGGTGTTATCTATACATGCCTATAACACATATCCCAGATTCACCACTTATTTTGCCGCGCTCTAGCTTCACTATTCTTTTCTTGTTATTATGTGGGGTTCGCCATTTCATTTACATATGGTGTTTTACTTTCAGAGTTCATTGGATACTTAGTTTCTTCTACTTGTCTATACATTATCTCATACATTTAACTTACCTTCAGAGTCCTATCTTTACTTTGCCTTCAGAGGACCGTTCATGCCATTTTTTTCTAATTCCTTACATGCCATTCATTCAAAATTTGTCGTGAAGGTATTTTTTATTTATTTATATAGTCGCAAAGGCTTCTTTTATATTCGCCACAAGGGCTTTCCTTTACAGAGTTGCCATCAAGGCATCCTGTCCTTAGGTTGTGCCACAAAGGCGTTTCTTTTCAAATATAGCCACGAAGGCTTCCTTTATTGAGACTAACACAAAGGCTTTCCTTTGACAGAGATCACCATAAAGGCATTTCCTTATAAAGATTTTCCACAAAGGCATTTACTTGCAGCAATTTGCCACAAAGGCATTTCCTTGTAGAGATTTGCCTCAAATGTTTACCATTCTAGAGTTTCACCATATAGGTTGTCCTTTACATCCAGTACTCCCCACAAAGGCATTCTTGTCTAGAGTTTTGCCACAAAGGAATCATTTACCTCTAGTACTCGCGACAAAGGATTTCTTGTCTAGAGTTTTGCCACAGAGGCTGTAACACCCCTCACCCATGCCTGACGCCGAGAGAGGGTTCGAGGCATTACCGGTAATTCACCTTTACAAACTTACTAAATCAGGTCACCAAAATTTTCCCAAAATTTAAAACCTTTCAAACATGTACACTTTGTCCCGTACACAGGCCTTCGAGGCCTAAAACACACCTAGGGGCAGTACGGGACACAATCGAAAATATTCGATAAACTTTAGGCACTTTAGAAAATTTTCTGTTACTTTGAAGTGTGACACGCCCGTGTGATGGGGCCATGTGGTCACACACACTCGTGTGGCTTGGGACACACCCGTGCCCTCCACTCGTGTGCAACACTGACTTCAACCTCAACATTCTGTTAAAATTACACGGCCAAGACACATGCCCGTGTACTTAGCCCGTGTTCTATACTGACTTAAAATTTCAAGTGCAGGGGACACACGGCTATACCATACACCCATGGGGGTAAGCCGTGTGTCACATACGGCTTAGACACACGCCCGTGTATCTACCTGTGTGGACCTTATTAGGCCATTTTCCAAGCCTTTGATCACCTTCCATACTTATAGATTACTTTTACACATAATAAGGCTGAATTATACACTTATATATAAGACTTTAATTAACCTCATTGCATGTAAACCTCATGTCATTGGTTTCATACATGCTAAGTTAATTCTCATCTTGCATTTAAGGAATTCCATGTCTACTTGACATATTTAAGATTGGCTCATTTTTATAACTCATTGTCAATTATAACCAAGCCATCATATGTAGGTATAAACATGCATAGAATTGTAGGTCAGTGCCTACTTCGAAATAAGCCAAGTTACCATGGCCATATACAAAAAGATAACTATAACTTTACATGCCTTAATTTTAGCAATTCAAATGACACATATAACAAAATACACAAAAGCTCTATACATGCCATTGAACAAAACATAAGAGTCTATATATCAAAGTTGGACTAGTTGATAGTGTGTAGACTCTCCAACCGTCTTCCAATCTTTACAAGTCCTCGAGCTTTAAAAACGGGGAAAAAGAGAGGGGTAAGCATATATATGCTTAGTAAGCTCGAATAACTGGAAAGCAAACTTACCGATTATTTAGCATACATTCTTATTAGATAATGAAACCAACAATATGAAAATGGTTTCCCTATCACATGCACTCAATCAATGAGTTAGTCACATAACAAAACACCATGTAACTTATCTTAGATGAGCTCATCATTCAACATGTCATTTATACATATACTTCGTTTTAGCCCCTTTGAGTTTCTAGGAAATCTCGATGGATTATCCAGTCACCGTCAATTCATAGGGATGATCATTTCAGTAGGCGCCCCCGCGAACCTCACATCTTACGGCAGGATTACCATTCTAGGCTAAATCTCCTATAATATAAAATCATATAGTGATGTCGGGATTACCAGTCTAGGCTAAATCCCTTATAACGACAAACACCCTTAATGATCTCAGATCTGAATTGCCAGTCTAGGCTAAATTCAGACCCTAATCGGATTACCCGTCCGGGCTAAATCCATAATGCACACATATTCTTCGGGAGGCTCGATCATTCAAGGAACACCCGTCCGGGCTAGATCCTTTCTATATTTGAGATCAACGGATTACCCGTCCGGGCTAAATCCTTTTTGCAACACATGCAGGATCTATATTCACATGTCAATCATGGTTTATCCATTGAATTCCCTTTTTAACCTCAACCAAGACATTATCCATCGAATCATTATCAATGATACATTCCATGCATTTTCATGCCATCAACAATGCAATTATCATGCATTCATACATCATACAATTATGCATATTATGAGTTTCCTTTAAGTTATCCGAACTTACCTGGTACTCGTTTCGGTATTGTATTTCGGTTATTCCGAAACCTTTTGTTTTCCTCGGCCGACCTCCAGAATTTGTTCCTCGGGGTCTATAACAATAAAATTAAACCATTAACACCTCACATTGTACTATATGAGCTTAAATTTCACCCTCGATCCAAATGACCATTTTGCCCCTAACCTTTCACATTTTTACAATTTAGTCCCTAGGCTCGTATAATGAAACACATGCAATTTCTATCTTACCCAAACCTAGCTGAAAACTTTTCCCTCTTATGGCAGCCCACATTTTCCATTATTTTCACGTTTCTATCACATATTTATCAATTTTTGCAAAAAGGTCCCTTTAGGGGTTTTTCATGAAAATCACTTAGGAAAAGATGTTTAACACACCTTCAACTTTCATATTCCTTCATAAATCATCAAAATACAAGTAAATCATGCATGGGTAAATTTTTAAGCATGAACCCTAGCATGAAATATGGGTAGAAATGGAGGGAGTAAGCTACTAGGATTTCAAAAATGCAAATAACATTAAAAACGGGGCTTGGGAGCACTTACTATTGAGCTTGAAAAACTTGAAAACCCTAGCTATGGAGAACCCTAGAGTTTCGGCTGAATGAGGGAGATGAATGGTTGATTTTGGCTTATTTTTCCCATTTTATTTCATTAAAAAGCCAAATGACCAAAATGCCCTTAAGCCCTTTTCTTTGAAATTTCATCCATGTAAGCCCGTTTTTGTCCAAAAACTTAGAAATTTGGAATATTGCTCTCTAAGACCTTCAAATTTAATATCTAAAGTAATTTCATACAAATTTCTTCTAGGACTCAAGTTTTGCAATTTATTCAATTTAGTGCCTGATTTCCAATTGGACAGCTTACTCAAAAAATTTCTCCATGAAATCTTAACACATGCATATTCTCATATTCTAGACCTCATAATAATCATAAAATAAATATTTTGATATCGGATTTGTGGTCCCGAAACCACTATTTTGACTATGTCCTGTTTCGAGATGTTACATTTTTCCCCCCTTAGGGACTTTCTTCCTCGAAAGTTTCTACTAGTAAACAGGTTTGGATATTGGTTTCTCATAGTTTCTTCTAGTTCCCATGTAGCCTCTTCTACACCATGTCAATGCCATAAAACCTTTACTAAGCCATATTTTATTTCTCAACTGTTTAACCTCACGAGCTAAAATCTTGACCGGCTCCTCTCCATAGGTCATGTCTGGTCTAATCTCAATCTCTGCTGGAGAAATCACATGAGAGGGGTCTGATCGTTATCGCCTTATCGTAGATACGTGAAAAACGTCATGAATCTTTTCCAATTTGGGTGGCAACGCCAAATGATAGGCTAATGGTCCAACTCTTTTAGTGATCTCGTACGTTCCGATAAATTGTGGACTCAATTTGCCTTTCCGACCAAATCTCAACACCTTTTTCCATGGAGACACTTTCAAGAATACTCTATCTCCAATTTGGAACTCAATCTCTTTGCTTTTCAGGTCAACATATGACTTTTGCTTATCCGACGCTGCTTTTAAATAGCCTCGTATTACTTTAACCTTTTCTTCAGTTTCCTTGATCAGATCAACCCCATGAATTTGACTTTCCTTAAGTTCTATCCAATACAATGGAGTTCGACACTTTCTGCCATACAAGGCTTCATAAGGTGCCATCTTCAAACTCGTTTGAAAACTATTGTTGTAGGTAAATTCTACCAATGGAAGATACTTTTCCCAACTACCCTGAAATTCGAAGATGCAACATCGCAACATATCCTTAAGAATCTGAATCATCCACTCAGACTGACCATTGGTTTGAGGGTGAAAAGCCGTGCTAAAATTCAACTTTGTACCTAGGGTTTCTTGTAACTTTTTTCAGAATCTCGAAGTGAACCTCGGGTCTCTGTCAGAAATAGACAACGGTACCCCGTGTAATCTCACAATCTTAGATATGTACAAGTCGAAAAATCTATCAAGAGAGTAGTTTGTTCTTACCAAAATGAAATGAGCCGACTTTGTCAACTTATCCACTACAACCCATATAGCTTCTTTTTCGGAGTCAATGGCAATCCTGTTACAAAATCCATAGTAAATTTGTCCCACTTCTAATCGGGGATCATTACAGGTTGTAACAAACCTAAAGGCACTTGATTATCAGCTTTAACTTGCTGACATATCAGGCACTTCGATACAAATTTGGAAATGTCTCTTTTCATGCCGTTCCACCAGTACATTTTCTTCAAATCGTTGTACATCTTGATACTTCCCAGATGAATAAACAAACGACTGCTATGTGCTTCTTGCAAGATTTTCCAAATAAGTACATCATTTTTGGGTACACAAACTCTATCCCTAAACATCAAACATCCATTAGGACCAATCCGAAAATCTGATTCAATGTCTGACTCACATTGAGTCTTTTTTGCCTGCAGGCCTCTATCATTAGATTGAACATCATAGGTTTCCTGAAAAAATGTCGGCCTAGTCTCCAGCTCTGCCAAGACCGAACCATTATCAAGCAATGCCAATCGAGCATCTATGGCTCTTAATGGAAACAAAGATTTTCTGCTCAATGCGTCGGCGACGACATTCGCCTTTCCCGAGTGATAGTCAATGATCAGATCATAATCTTTAATTAGTACTATCCATCTCCGCTGTCTCAGATTTAATTCTTTTTGAGTCATCAAATACTTCAAACTCTTGTGGTCTGTGAATATACAACAAGTCTCACCATATAAATAATGCCTCTAGATTTTCAAGGCAAAGACAGTGGTGGCGAGCTCTAAATCGTGTGTCGGATAGTTCTTCTCGTGTGGCATCAACTTCCGTGAAGCATAGGCTATCACCTTGCCATCTTGCATAAGTACACAACCCAGTCCGTTCAAGGATGCATCACTGTAGACCACAAACTCTTTTCCCGACTCAGGTAATACTAAAACAGGAGCTTCAGTCAGCAATGTCTTTAACTTCTCGAAACTCTGCTGACATCTTTCTGTCCATTCAAACTTAACGTCTTTCTATAGCAACCTCATCATTGGAGTTGCTATCATAGAGAATCCTTTCACAAATCTTTGATAGTAACCAGCTAAGCCCAAAAAGCTTCTAACCTCGGTCACATTTTTAGGCAGTTTCCATTCAACAATAGTAGAGATTTTACTTGGATCAACTCGGATGCCTTTAACCGAAACAACATGACCCAAGAATCCAACTTCTTGGAGCCAAAATTCACTCTTGCTAAACTTAGCATACAATTGTTTTTCCCGTAAGGTCTGCAACACAGTTCTCAGATGCTTCGCATGTTCTGTCTCATCTTTAGAATAAATCAAGATGTCGTCAATGAACACAATGACAAACTTATCCAAGTATGGCTGAAAGATCCTATTCATTAGGTCCATGAATATGGCCGGAGCATTCGTCAATCCAAATAGCATAACAAGAAATTCATAATGGTTGTATCTTGTTCTAAAAGCTGTCTTTAGCACATCCGATTCCTTAACACGTAACTGATAGTAGCTAGACCTCAAGTCTATCTTAGAGAACACAGTGGCTCCTCTTAACTGGTCGAATAGATCATCGATCCTTAGTAAAGGATACTTATTCTTGATAGTTACCTTGTTCAGTTGTCGGTAATCTATACACAGTCTCATCGAACCATCTTTCTTCTTGACAAACAATACAAGGGCACCCCAAGGTGAAAAGCTTGGCCTAGCAAAACCTTTATCCACCAGCTCTTGCAATTATGCTTTTAATTCTTTCAGCTCAGTTGGCACCATTCTGTACGGGGCAATAGATATGGGAGCTGTCTCTGGCACTAATTCAATATCAAACTCTATCTCTCTCTTGGGAGGTAATCTAGGTAATTCTTCCGGAAGTACGTCTGGATATTCACATACTATAGGCACAGTCTCAATTTTCAACTCTGTTTCCCTCATGTTCAACACAAAAGCAAGGTAGGCTTCATACCCTTTTCTCATATATTTCTGAGCAACCATTGCAGTGATTACAGCTGGGGACGTACCCAAATCTCTTGAATCAACCCGTAGAATCTTGTCATCTGGGCATTTCAATTTAATATACTTTCTACCGTAATTTACAATTACATCATGCAAGGCTAACCAATCCATACCCAGTATTACATCAAACTCATCAAAAGGTAACAACATAAGGTTAGCCGGAAAACATTGACCATGAATCGTCAAAGGACAATTCTTACAGACTTTATCAACCAGAATTGATTTGTCTAATGGGTTCGACACTCTAATAAAAAATTTCGTAGGTTCAACGGGTATGTTCATACTAGACACCAATCTCATGCAAATGCATGAATGCGTCGATCCCGGGTCAATTAAGGCAATAACACATGTATTGAAAAGAGAAAAAGTACCCATAATAACGTCAGGAGTAAAGGCTTCCTCTCAAGTGCGTATTGCATACATTCTTGCCGGGGCTCGAGCCTCTAATTTTGCAGCGTCTTTGGCTCAACTCTACTGCCACTAGCACTACCAGGATATCTCGGAGGTCTACCCCGTGCCATTGGAGCACTCACCTTTGGGGTTACTTCCACTTCTTTTTCAATTCGTTCTGGGTAGTCCCTGAGAAAGTGTTCAAGAGAACCACATCTGAAATATGCATCACTCTTTATTCGGCACTCTCTAAAGTGAAATTTGTTGCAACTCTTACACTTCGACTTTTGGTCATCTCCACTCCCCACACTAGTCATCATCGGGGAAGAAGACTTCTGATTTCGTCGATTAGAACCTCTCGTTCTACCTAAATATCCTACAGATGTGGTGGAATGCTCATGTTGGCTCCTTGATTTCTTTGTAGAAAATGAGAGCGTCCTACTGCCGGATCTCTTGTTCACGACTCGAGCCTCTCTCTTTGCTTGCTTTCTTTCATTATTAAGTTTCTCGGCCTTCTTGGCCCGATCAGCTAATGCAGCGAACTCTCGTATTTTAAGGATCCCAATCAACAACTTTATTTTCTCATTCAAACCTTCCTCAAAGCGTTTACACATTTCAGATTCGGTTTGAACCCATTCAATTGCATACTGGCTTAACCTTACAAACTCCTTTTCGTATTCTACCACAGTCTTATTCCCTTGTTTGAGTTCCAAGAACTTCTTTCGGTTCGAGTCTAACAACCTTTGATTGATATATTTCTTCCTAAACTCTGCTTGGAAGAATTCCCAAGTGGTATTTTCCTTTGGCACCACCAAAGATACGGTCTTCCACCAGTGGTATGCAGTGTCCTTCAAGAGAGATACGATACACTTTAAGCACTCCTCAGGTGTGCACGATAACTCATCTAATACCCGTGTAATATTCTCGAGCCAGAACTCGGCTCTTTCAGCATCATCCTTAATTTTAGCTCTAAATTCCTCGGCCCCATACTTTCCAAGCTTATCTACAGGCGCTTTACCAATTCTTACCGGTGCCATTCATCGTGGCAAATCCTTATCAAGTTGGTTAGGGGGCGAGGATGGTCGTGGTATGTTGGGGAGATTCCTCAGATAATCCCCAAACCATTTATCCATCATGTTAAAGAAGGTGGCTCAGGCCTTTTCCCGGCCTTCAGACATAACCCTTCTACTACTACTAGATACAGCTCGTTGTACGGGAGTTGAAGCATGGCTCTCGGCTCCCTCGGACTCATCTTGTGCATGATTGGAAGAAATTTACTATATTCAGAAACAATTTAAATAGTTAAGACATATCACACTATCAACGTTCGTATAATGGCATGTATAGCGAACCTCAATACCCTTTACTGTAGTCCTAGAATTGACTAAACTGTAGCTCTGATACCACTAAATGTAACACCCCTCACCCGTGCCCGACGCCAAGACAGGGTTCGAGGCGTTACCGATAATTCACCTTTACAAACTTACTAAATCGGGTCACCAAATTTTGCCCAAATTTAAAACCTTTCAAACATGTACACTTTGTCCCTTACATAGGCCTTCGAGGCCTAAAACACACCTAGGGGTAGTACGGGACACAACCGAAAACATTCGATAAACTTTGGGCACTTTAGAAAATTTTCCCTTACTTTGAAGTGTGACACGCCCGTGTGATGGGGCCATGTGGTCACACACGCCCGTGTGGCTTGGGACACGCTCGTGTCCTCCGTCCGTGTGTAACACTGACTTCAACCTCAACATTTTATTAAAAGCACACGGCCAAGACACACGCTCGTGTACTTAGCCCGTGTTCTATACTGACTTAAAATTTCAAGTGCAGGGGACACACGGCTATACTATACACCCATGGGGGTAAGCCGTGTGTCACACACGGCCTAGACACACGCCTGTGTATCTACCTGTGTGGACCTTATTAGGCCATTTTCCAAGCCTTTGATCACCCTTCATACTTATAGATTACTTTTACACATAATAAGGTTGAATTATACACTTATATATAAGACTTTAATTAACCTCATTGCATGTAAACCTCATGTCATTGATTTCATACATGCTAAGTTAATTCTTATCTTGCATTTAAGGAATTCCATGTCTACTTTACATATTTAAGATTGGCTCATTTTTATAACTCATTGCCAATTAAAACCAAGCCATCATATGTAGATATAAACATGCATAGAATTGTAGGTCAGTGCCTACTTCGAAATAAGCCAAGTTACCATGGCCATATACCAAAAGATAAGTATAACTTTACATGCCTTCATTTTAGCAATTCAAATGACACATATAACAAAATACACAAAAGCTCTATACATGCCATTGAACAAAACATAAGAGTCTATATACCAAAGCTGGACTAGTTGATAGTGTGTAGACTCTCCAACCGTCTTCCAATCTTCACAAGTCCTTGAGCTCTGAAAACGGGTAAAAGAGAGGGGTAAGCATATATATGCTTAGTAAGCTCGAATAACTGGAAAGAAAACTTACCGATTATTTAGCATACATCCTTATTAGATAATGAAACCAACAATATAAAAATGGTTTTCCTATCACATGCACTCAATCAATGAGTTAGTCACATAACAAAACACCATATAACTTATCTTAGATGAGCTCATCATTCAACATGTCATTTGTACATATACTTCGTTTTAGCCCCTTTGAGTTTCTAGGAAATCTCGATGGATTACCCAATCACCGTCAATTCATACGGATGATCATTTCAGTAGGCGCTCCCGCGAACCTCACATCTTACGGCGGGATTACCATTCTAGGCTAAATCCCCAATAATATAAACTCATATGGTGATGTCGGGATTACCAGTCTAGGCTAAATCCCTTATAACGACAAACACCTTTAATGAGCTCGGATCTGAATTGCCAATCCAAGCTAAATTCAGACCCTAATCGGATTACCCGTCCGGGCTAAATCCATAATGCACACATATTCTTCGAAAGGCTTGATCATTCAAGGAACACCCGTCCGGGCTAGATCTTTTCTATATTTGAGATCAACGGATTACCCTTCCGGGCTAAATCCTTTCTGCAACACATACAGGATCTCAATTCACATGTCAATCATGGTTTATCCATCGAATTCCCTTTTTAACCTAAACCGAGACATTATCCATCAAATCATTATCAATGATGCATTCCTTGCATTTTCATGCCATCAACAATGCAATTATCATGCTTTCATACATCATACAATTATGCATATTGTAATACCCCTACCCGTATTCATTGTCAGAATAGGGTAAGAAGTATTACCAGAGTTTACAAATTAAATTTTTTTTTTACTCAATATATCCCCTTTTATAGATATCTAACCTTCCCTGTAAATTTTAAATCGAGACCAATCCACATCAACCAAACCAATTCAACATATTTTCCAAATATATTCATGCATATTTATAAGATAACATCATCACATACCCAAAACCAAGTTTGTTAACCATACCAATGGCTAACTCTACATTCATTTCACAAAATCATTTACTTTATTAGCTTATACATGCCATTGATTTCCAAAATAAAGTTTCTTTATATACCGAAATCCTGAGGTTGATAGTGTGATGTATCTCCACCAAATCCGATCTTCGAGCTCTTAACACTACAAAACAGGGGAAAATGAAATGGGGTAAGCACTTTGTGCTTAGTAAGCTCATGTAACAAGAATTATACTTACCTAATATTTTCAATACAATACAATAAACATTTATATATCCATTCAATGCATTATTACCCTAATATGCACAAACTCAACATTCAAGTTAGTACAATAATTTGCATGTACCAATAATATATACCATGATTGATGAGCTCATCAATACCATGATTTCTATTTCCTTGTTATTTTTCCATATTTATCCCGTTGAATTTCTTGGAATTTTCGATGGATTTTCAGAGGTACACTTTTAGTGTACAATTCCGGTCCACAATTCATATTCATGTGCACACATTTCCATTTCAGAGAGCACATTCCTCAAGAACCTCATCCTTACAATGGGATTACGACCGAGTTAAATCACTGTAATATAAACTCATAGAGTATTGTCGGGATTACCAGTCCAGCTAAATCCTCGCAACGACAATTACTCTAATGAGCTTGGATCTGAATTACCAAGACAAAGCAAATTCAGACTCGATTCGGATTACCCGTCCGGCTAAATCCATTTTCCACATATTCTTCGGGAGGGCTATATCAGATAGGATCACCCGTCCGGCTTGATCCTTTTACCGTCAATTCCTTTTTCAGAGATCCATCGAATTTTCCTTTCATTCAACTGGATTTCTTCCTTTTTTTATCAAATATATCAATGTTTCATAAAATTTCATATAATGAACATTCAAATCATATTCATATCAAAAACATGCATTTCAAGCATTTAAGAATATAATTCAAGTTACATGAACTTACCTTGATACTTGTTTGTGCACAAAAATCTACTAATCCTGAACTTTTTCCTTTCCTCAATCTAGCTTCATATTTGAATCTTCTGGATCTAAATAAATAAATTTAATTATCAATTTAATACATTTCATGTTCATATGCAACATTCTTCATAATTCAACTATTATTTATAGTTCATTCAAAGCTGTCTACTTAAGTCATAGCCACTAAATTATTTATAACTAGAGCTACGGAACTCCAAATTAAGTTCCGTTAATTTTCCCTGAAACTAAACTCATATATCTTCTTACCATAAAATTTTCAGAATTTTTGGTTTAGCCAATCAGTACAGTTTATTCTTTAAAGTCACCCCTGTTCTGCTGTCTAACAGTTCTGACCCTTCTTCACTAAAAATTAATTATCTCTTCATACAGGATTCAAATTATATTCTAGTTTATTTCTATTAAAAATAGACTCATCAAGGATTCTATACATATAAATTTAAGCTCTTAATTATTTTTATTTAATTTTTTATGATTTTTCAAATTCAGAACAGGGGAACCCGAATTCATTCTGACCTTGTCTCACAAAATTCATTATATCTCAAAATTTACAAATCCATTGCTTACACTATTTCTTCTATGAGAAACTAGACTCAATAAGCTTTAATTCCATATATTGTTAATCTTCTAATTAGATTTATACAATTTATGGTGATTTTTCAAAGTTAGTGTACTGCTGCTGTCCAAATTGTTTTAGTGCAAACTGTTTATTACCATTTTTCCCCTAAGCTTTTAATAAATGAGAATTTCGTCCCTACTCAATTAGTCTCTCAATTGAGCTTATTTTTCTCAATTAACACTTTATTATATCACCTTAAACTAGTTTACGGCCTTTAGGAATCATAGTTTCAGAAATAGACTTTAATTCCAAACATTTTCACAATTAGGTCCTAAAAATCAATTTTCCATTGAAATTACCTAATAAAATCATCTCATAAATAAATTAAAACTTTAATTTCATTCTATTTCATCATAAACTTACAGAAATCAATCATGGTGACTTTCAATTTCATCCATGAAATCAAAAACTAATGAATTTAATAGTAGGACCTAGTTGTAAAAGTCTTAGAAACACAAAAATTACAAGAAAAAGGAAAGGATTAACTCACTTGGTGCAAAAATTATGAAATACCAGCTTAGAGAACCCTCCTATGACGTTTTTAGCTGCTGGAATTGAAGAGAAATGAAGAGAAATCTAGATATTTCCTATTTAGTCCTAGCTTTATTTAGTTAATTTTGCAATATTCCAATTTTACCCTTAATTTATCAAATTCCCTGCTGATTTAATGCCCTTGCCATCCAGCCCAAATAAATTTTGGGTCTAATTGCATTTTAAATCCTTTCTCATTAGACTCTTAAGCTATTTAATCATTCTAGCAACTTTTACACCTATTACAATTTAGTCCTTTTCATTTAATTGACTACCCAAACATTAAAATTTCCTAACGAAATTTTAATACCACAGTACTAACATTTCATAAATATTTATAAAATTATTTTCGACTGGGTTTCTGAGATAAAGGTCTCAATACCTTGTTTTTACCCAATTTCTTCAATAATTTCTTTTTCTAACTAACCACTAAATCGGTAAAATTTTTCTATCAATATTTTCATACGATTTTCCTATCATATCAATTTTCATGCAAAAATATTGAAATAAATTTCTCTTTAAATCGGATTTGTGGTTACGAAACCACTGTTCCGATAATTTTGAATTTAGGCCATTACAACTCTCCCCCCCTTTTAGGATTTTTGTCCTCGAAAATCTTACCAGTAAAGAGGTTTGGGTATTGTTTCCTCATTGCCTCCTCCGGTTCCCATGTCGCTTCCTGAATCCCATGCTTTTGCCACAATACTTTCACCAAATTTATCTTTTTATTTCTAAGCTCTTTTGTCTCCCATGTCAATATTTTGACCGGTTCTTCACTGTAAGTCATATCCGGTTGAATCTCCACTTCTGTCGGAGAAATAACATGTGAAGGATCTGATCGATATTGTCGCAACATAGATACATGAAAAACATTATGGATTCTATCAAGTTCCGGTGGTAATGCCAATCGATAAGCGACCGGTCCAATTCTTTCTATGATTTCATATGGCCCGATAAATCTTGGACTCAGTTTACCTTTTCGACCAAATCGGAGGACTTTCTTCCAAGGAGACACTTTCAGAAATACCTTGTCACCGACTTGAAATTCAATCTCTTTTCGTTTAAGGTCGGCATATGACTTTTGTCGATCGTAAGCCGCTTTTAGACTATCTCGAATAACCTTTACTTTTTCTTCTCGCTTCCTGATCAAATCAACCCCATGTATCTTCATTTCACTCGAGCTCTGTCCAATATAACGGTGTTCTACATTTTCTACCATACAAAGCTTCATACGGAGCCATTTTAATACTCGATCGATAACTATTATTGTAAGCAAATTCAATCAAAGGTAGGTACTTCTCCCAATTACCTTCAAACTCTAGTACACAACATCGGAGCATATCTTCCAATACTTGAATTACACGCCGAGATTGACCATCCGTCGAGGATGAAATGCGATCTTTGAAGTACACCGAGTACCCAAGGCTTCTTGCAATTTGTTCCGAAACGAGACGTAAATCGGGATCTCTATCTCGATATAATAGAGACAGGCACTCCATGTAGCCCGACAATCTCGAGATATGTACTGATTCAAATTAGTTTATCTAAAGAATAATCCATACGTCACTCGAATAAAGTGAGTGACTTTGTCAATCGGTCAACAATCACCCAAATAGCATCTTTTTTCCTCGGAGACAAAGGTAACCCCGATACAAAATCCATAGTGATTCTTTCCCATTTCCATTCCGGTATAGTAATTGGTGAAGTAACTTGAAGGTACTGATGTTCACTTTTAACTTGTCGACATATTAAACACCTTGATACAAACTCGAGAGATATCACGTTTCATTCCCGCCATCAAGACACATTTTTTCAGATCATTATACATTTTATTACTCCCGAATGTACGGACATAGTACCGTGTGTGAGCCTCGCGTAAAATCTTCTCAGATGAACTCGAATTACGAGGTACACATACTCTACCTCTGAATAATAAACAACCATCGAACCAATCTGAAATTCGAATCATTACGACTCATACATCGTGCTCGCTTTAACTTGTAACTTATCATCAATCTTCCGAGCTTCACATATTTGCTGTAAAAATGTCGGTTTAGCTCTTAATTCTCGCAAGGATTGAATCATCATCACCAATGATAACCGGGTATTCATAGCTCGCAAAGCTAACAGATTTTTCGGCTCAAAGCATCAACTACAACATTAGCTTTACCCGGATGGTAATCAATAACCAAATCATAGTCCTTTATCGCCAAGCCACTGCGCGCTGTCTCAAATTCAAATCTTTTGTGTCATCAAATATTTCAAGCTTTTATGATCAGTATAAATATGACATTTCTCACCATACAAGTAATGTCGCCATATCTTCAACGCAAATACAATAGCAGCTAATTCAAGATCATGTACTGGGTAATTTCTTTCATGTGGTTTAAGTTGTCTTGAAGCATAGGCTATTACTTTACCTTCTTGCATTAAGACACAACCTAAACCATTTAACGAGGCATCATCAGAAATAACAAATTCCTTACCCGGTTCAGGCTGCACTAATACAGGTGCTTTCGTTAGTAGATCTTTCAATCGGTCGAAACTCTGCTGACATTCATCAGTCCACTCGAACTTTACATCTTTCTGCAATAATCGAGTCATCGAAGAAGCTATCATAGAGAATCCCTGTACAAATCTCCGATAATAACCAGCTAAACCCAAAAAACTTCTAACTTCAGATACATTCTTCGGTGGACTCCAATTGACAATAGCTGAGATTTTACTTGGATCTACCCTGATACCTTCGGCAGATACAATATGTCCTAGAAAACCCACTTCTCGAAGCCAAAATTCACATTTACTGAATTCAGCATATAACTGCTTCTCTCGCAAAATTTGCAACACAATTCTCAAATGTTCTGCATGTTCTTCTTCATCCCGAGAATAAACCAAAATATCATCAATGAATACTACCACAAATCTGTCTAAATATCTTTTTTGAATATCCGGTTCATCAAATCCATGAATACTGCAGTGCATTAGTTAACCCAAACGGCATGACCGTAAACTCATAATGCCCGTGCACAGTTCTCAAGGCTGTTTTTGGCACATCCGACTCCTTTACCCGTAGGATAATAACCCGATCGAAGATCAATTTTTGAAAACACAAGAGCACCTTTCACCGATCAAATAAATCATCAATCCGGGTAACGGTACTTATTCTTTATGGTTACTTTATTAAGTCGCGTAGAGTCGATACACAATCTCAAAGACCCGCTCTTTCTTTTTCACAAACAGAATCGAGCACCCCAAGGTGAATGACTCGGTCGAATAAAACCCCTATCAACAAGCTCTTGCAATCGTGTCTTTAACTCTTTTAATTTCAGTAGGAGCCATCCGATGACGAGCTATGGAAATCGGAGTAGTTCCTAATCAAATCTATAGAAAATTCCACTTCTCTTTCTCGTGGCAATCCCGGTAATTCACATACTCTCGAATCGCTCAGTATTTTTGACTCAGATACCTTGGTGTCAAGTACATAAGCCAAGTAAGCATCATACCCTTTTTTGACATACCTCTGTGCTGCCATTACTGAAATCATATCAGATAAACCCTCTGTCTGATCAGATTTAACCCGGAGTAACTCACCATTCTGACATTTTAGCACAATATATTTTTGTCTACAATTTACTACCGCATCATGCTGGGTTAACCAATCCATGCCCAATATCACGTCAAATTCATCAAATGGCAGTAACATCAAATCAGCCGGGAAA
Organism: Gossypium longicalyx; assembly: GCA_025698465.1. Lineage (NCBI taxonomy): Eukaryota > Viridiplantae > Streptophyta > Magnoliopsida > Malvales > Malvaceae > Gossypium > Gossypium longicalyx. Next base: position 34,147,860 of record CM047006.1, read on the forward strand.
CAATAACCTCTTACCATCAGTGGACAATTCTTACAAATTTTATCCAACAAAACAGATTGACCCAGGGGGTTCGAGACTTTAACCACAAATTCAGTAGGTTCAACAGATAAATTTTTAACAATTGCAAGTTTAACACATATATATGAATGCGTAGAACCAGGATCAATCAATGCAGTAATATCAGTATCAAGTAAAGAAAATGTACCAGTAATAACATCAGGTGCTGAGGCATCTTCTCTGGCACGGATGGCATATGTCCTAGCAGGTGCTCGTGCTTCAGACCTGCCTGCAATATCTTTCATAGTTCCTCGGCTACCACTGACATTACCAGATGGTCGAGGTGGTCTACCCTCGAAACTGGATTACTCGGCTTCGATATCTGTTCAGTTTCTTTTTCACCTCTTTCTGGACAATCTCTGAGGAAATGGTCAAAAGAACCACATCGGTAACAAGCCCCGCTCTTTAATCGACATTCACCAAAATGAGCTTTATTACAGTACTAGCATCTCGGCTTAGAAGTGCCAACACTACCAACACTGGTCACTGATGGAGTAGAAGGTCTTGGATTAGTGCGTTGAGAACCTCGCTCTCTGCCCGAATACCCAGTGGCTGAGGTAGAACGATCCTGATACTTCTTCAATTTCTTTGAAGTAGAAAACTGGGATTTTCCCATCGGTCTTTTACTAAAAATTCGAGCTTCCTCTCACTGCTTTTTTTTTTTGCTCAATTCTTACGCTTTATAAGCTCTCTCTCCGCCAATGTAGCAAACTCTCGAATTTCAAGAATTTCGATCGGTAGCTTAATGTCTTCATTCAACCCTTCTTCTTCGAATCGTTTGCACATTTCAAACTTCTCCGATGTACCCATTCTCGAGCATATTTACTCAATCGAACAAATTCTCTTTCATATTCGAATCTTGATCACATTACCTGCTTTCAACTCAAGAAATTCTTTTCTCTTACGATCGAGAAACCTTTGGCTGATATATTTCTTTTTAAATTCATTCTGAAAGAACTCCCATGTAATTTCTTCTTTCGAACAATCTGAAGCTTTAGTATTCCACCAATGGTAAGTCAGTGTCTTTTAGCGATGAGAGACGGCACATTTCGAGACATTCTTCTGTGTGTACAGATAATTCCTCCAAAACCCGAGTAGTGTTTTCTAACCAGAATTCAGCCCGTTCGAAATCATCATCAATCGCTGCTCAAATTCTTCTTTATATTTTCAAATTTTATCTACTGGAGCTTTTCTTTTCTCGATTCAGATTCACACTGCACCTTGTGGGATCTCGGGAACCGGTGGAGGAGCAGGAGTGGGAGCTTGAACTTGCTGCACTACAGGGTTAGTTCTTAAGTATTGGTTAAACCATTCATTCATCATTTGAAAGAAGGCTGTTTTTGCCTCCTCTCCTCGACCCTCTGTCTCGGGCCTTCTACTGTTAGTTTCTTCTCTTTGTACTGAAGCCGGAGCATGACTACCAGCTTCCTCGGATTGAGCTCGGTCGGATGACATTACTATAAGAAAAACACATTTAAATGGTCGGAGAGATATCACACTATCAATAATAATTTAAATGGCAAGTATAGCTAATCCCAGATTTACTACATCGGTCCTAGAACCGCTAAACCGTAGCTCTGATACCAATAAATGTAATACCCCTACCCATATTCATTGTCGGAATAGGGTAAGAAGTATTACCAGAGTTTACAAATTAAATTTTTTTTTTTACTCAATATATCCCCTTTTATAGATATCTAACCTTCCCTGTAAATTTTAAATCGAGACCAATCCACATCAACCAAACCAATTCAACATATTTTCCAAATATATTCATGCATATTTATAAGATAACATCATCACATACCCAAAACCAGGTTTGTTAACCATACCAATGGCTAACTCTACATTCATTTCACAAAATCATTTACTTTATTAGCTTATACATGCCATTGATTTCCAAAATAAAGTTTCTTTATATACCAAAATCCTGAGGTTGATAGTGTGATGTATCTCCGACCAAATCCGATCTTCGAGCTCTTAACACTACAAAACAGGGAAAATGAAATGGTAAGCACTTTGTGCTTAGTAAGCTCATGTAACAAGAATTATACTTACCTAATATTTTCAATACAATACAATAAACATTTATATATCCATTCAATGCATTATTACCCTAATATGCACAAACTCAACATTCAAGTTAGTACAATAATTTGCATGTACCAATAATATATACCATGATTGATGAGCTCATCAATACCATGATTTCTATTTCCTTGTTATTTTTCCATATTTATCCCGTTGAATTTCTTGGAATTTTCGATGGATTTTCAGAGGTACACTTTTAGTGTACAATTCCGGGTCCGTCAATTCATATTCATGTGCACACATTTCCATTTCAGAGAGCACATTCCCGCGAACCTCATCCTTACAGCGGGATTACCAGTCCAGGTTAAATCCCCTGTAATATAAACTCATAGAGTATTGTCGGGATTACCAGTCCAGGCTAAATCCCCTGCAACGACAATTACTCTAATGAGCTTGGATCTGAATTACCAATGCAGCTAAATTCGGACTTCGATTCGGATTACCCGTCCGGCTAAATCCATTTTCCACATATTCTTCTGGAGGGCTATATCAGGATAGGATCACCCGTCCGGGCTTGATCCTTTTTACCGTCAATTCCTTTTTCAGAGATCCATCGAATTTTCCTTTCATTCAACTGGGATTTCTTCCTTTTTTTATCAAATATATCAATGTTTCATAAAATTTCATATAATGAACATTCAAATCATATTCATATCAAAAACATGCATTTCAAGCATTTAAGAATATAATTCAAGTTACATGAACTTACCTTGATACTTGTTTGTGCACAAAAATCTACTAATCCTGAACTTTTTCCTTTCCTCGATCTAGCTTCATATTTGAATCTTCTGGATCTAGATAAACAAATTTAATTATCAATTTAATACATTTCATGTTCATATGCAACATTCTTCATAATTCAACTATTATTTATAGTTCATTCAAAGCTGTCTACTTAAGTCATAGCCACTAAATTATTTATAACTAGAGCTACGGAACTCCAAATTAAGTTCCGTTAATTTTCCCTGAAACTAAACTCATATATCTTCTTACCATAAAATTTTCAGAATTTTTGGTTTAGCCAATCAGTACAGTTTATTCTTTAAAGTCACCCCTGTTCTGCTGTCTAACAGTTCTGACCCTTCTTCACTAAAAATTAATTATCTCTTCATACAAGATTCAAATTATATTCTAGTTTATTTCTATTAAAAATAGACTCATCAAGGATTCTATACATATAAATTTAAGCTCTTAATTATTTTTATTTAATTTTTTATGATTTTTCAAATTCAGAACAGGGGAACCCGAATTCATTCTGACCTTGTCTCACAAAATTCATTATATCTCAAAATTTACAAATCCATTGCTTACACTATTTCTTCTATGAGAAACTAGACTCAATAAGCTTTAATTCCATATATTGTTAATCTTCTAATTAGATTTATACAATTTATGGTGATTTTTCAAAGTTAGTGTACTGCTGCTGTCCAAATTGTTTTAGTGCAAACTGTTTATTACCATTTTTCCCCTAAGCTTTTAATAAATGAGAATTTCGTCCCTACTCAATTAGTCTCTCAATTGAGCTTATTTTTCTCAATTAACACTTTATTATATCACCTTAAACTAGTTTACGGCCTTTAGGAATCATAGTTTCAGAAATAGACTTTAATTCCAAATATTTTCACAATTAGGTCCTAAAAATCAATTTTCCATTGAAATTACCTAATAAAATCATCTCATAAATAAATTAAAACTTTAATTTCATTCTATTTCATCATAAACTTACAGAACTCAATCATGGTGACTTTCAATTTCATCCATGAAATCAAAAACTAATGAATTTAATAGTAGGACCTAGTTGTAAAAGTCTTAGAAACACAAAAATTACAAGAAAAAGGCAAGGATTAACTCACTTGGTGCAAAAATTATGAAATACCAGCTTAGAGAACCCTCCTATGGCGTTTTTAGCTGCTGGAATTGAAGAGAAATGAAGAGAAATCTAGATCTTTCCTATTTAGTCCTAGCTTTATTTAGTTAATTTTGCAATATTCCAATTTTACCCTTAATTTATCAAATTCCCTGCTGATTTAATGCCCTTGCCGTCCAGCCCAAATAAATTTTGGGTCTAATTACATTTTAAATCCTTTCTCATTAGACTCTTAAGCTATTTAATCATTCTAGCAACTTTTACACCTATTACAATTTAGTCCTTTTCATTTAATTGACTACCCAAACATTAAAATTTCCTAACGAAGTTTAATACCACAGTACTAACATTTCATAAATATTTATAAAATTATTTTCGACTCGGTTTTACGAGATAAAGGTCTCGATACCTTGTTTTTACCCAATTTCTTCAATAATTTCTTTTTCTAACTAACCACTAAATCGGTAAAATTTTTCTATCAATATTTTCATACGATTTTCCTATCATATCAATTTTCATGCAAAAATATTGAAATAAATTTCTCTTTAAATCGGATTTGTGGTTACGAAACCACTGTTCCGATAATTTTGAATTTAGGCGATTACACATATTATGAGTTTACTTTAAGTTATCCGAACTTACCTGGTACTCGTTTCGGTATTGTGTTTCGGTTATTCTGAAACCTTTTGTTTTCCTCGGTCGACCTTCAAAATTTGTTCCTCGGGGTCTATAACAATAAAATTAAACCATTAACACCTTATATTGTACTATATGAGCTTAAATTTCACCCCTGGTCCAAATAACCATTTTGCCCCTAACCTTTCACATTTTTATGATTTAGTGCCTAGGCTCGTATAATGAAACACATGCAATTTCTATCTTACCCAAGCCTAGCTGAACACTTTTCCCTCTTATGCCAGCCCACATTTTCCATTATTTTTACATTTCTATCACATATTTATCAATTTTTTGCAAAAAGGTCCTTTTAGGGTTTTTCATGAAAATCTCTTAGGAAAAGATGTTTAACACACCTTCAACTTTCATATTCCTCCATAAATCATCAAAATACAAGTAACTCATGCATGGGTAAATTTTTAAGCATGAACCCTAGCATGAAATATGGGTAGAAATGGAGGGAGTAAGCTACCGAGATTTCAAAAATGCAAAGAACATTAAAACCGGGGCTTGGGAGCACTTACTATCGAGCTTGAAAAGCTTGAAAACCTTAGCTATAGAGAACCCCTAGAGTTTCAGCTGAATGAGGGAGATGAATGGCTGATTTTGGCTTATTTTTCCCATTTTATTTCATTAAAAAGCCAAATGACCAAAATGCCCTTAAGCCCTTTCTTTGAAATTTCATCCATGCAAGCCCATTTTTGTCCAAAAACTTAGAAATTGGGAAAATTGCTCTCTAAGAACTTTTAATTTAATATCTAAAGCAATTTCATACAAATTTCTTCTAGGACTCAAGTTTTGCAATTTATTCAATTTAGTCCCTAATTTCAAATTGGACACCTTACTCAAAGAATTTCTTCATGAAATCTTAACACATGCATATTCTCATATTCTAGACCTCAAATGATCATAAAATAAATATTTTTATGTCAGATTTGTGGTCCCGAAACTACTATTCCGACTAGGCCCTATTTCGGGATGTTACTGAGGCATCATTTAACTGATGTTTTAAACGATAGGGATTTACCTAAACTCACACTTAGTGAGGTTTGCCCCTCATTATTCTAGAACACACTGAGAACCATGTTAGGTAATAACCTTCCTTAAACTTCCTCATATAATGCCATAACACACTAGTTATGATCTTACATGATATGATCCTCTTTCCATATGATGCCATAACCCATTAGTTATGGTCCTACACGATATGATATTCTTTCCATATGATGTCATAACTTACCAATTACGATCTTACACGATATAGTCCTTCAACGCCATGGCCATGGACTTGTCCTTTTAAATATTTGTGTTTTTAGTCCCGACGAACCCTTTTTGGTGACTTCGGAGACAAACACAGACTCTTTATAGTTAGACCCATCTTTCATGAACTCTTCTTATCTTGACTTACTCATAACAGACATATCCAGACCTTTCAAACACATTAACACATTTCCATTATCCAAAAACAAGCATCATTTACCTCAAGATTCATGTTTCATACTTTGACTATGAAACTTCATGTTATCAATACATACAAGTTCATAAATTTTATGTTCCTCATCAAAGTCATTACATCATACTTTTCTAGTTTCTATCTCACAATTTGGTTATTTGGCATAGAAGTTTCTAGAAAGTAGATTATACATGCATGAGTTAGTTTAGGGACTCACATTATAATCTTAAAGAGCAGCTTAGCCTTCAGATACATCATTCAGTAGGATGCTACAACCTCCTCAGCCTTGTAGAATAGAAACACTTCGCTAAAACCCATTCGGGTAACCATTATTATCATTTTAAACCCAGACATCTTTCAAAGCCATGTTTTTTCAATCATACTTACATATCTATGTTTCCTTGATAGATAGAGTCACAAAACGTACCTTATAGTGACAAAAATCACTAGAAATATCCAGGGATTCCGAACTCAGCTCAGAGAAATGTTTCTATCTCTCTTTAGCCCTAAATCTTTTTTTTTTCAAAAGAAAAAGGGAAATAAGATAATTTTTTTCTTAACTTAATCGAATGTCCTATTAAATAAATCCAAGCCTCAATGGGAGCTTAGTAAACGTAATATCAAGACTAAGTGGCCTTAACAAAATTTGTCACATCTAAGAACTTACTCGATTACTCCTTTAGTCTTTAACCCTTCTAGTTCATGTTCGGTTAATTCCTAACCAGCTTTCCTCTTTCCTCACAATTTAGCTAGCACGGGACCACATTGGTTACTAGATGTACTATATCACTGGCATGGACTTATATCTTATAACCATTCCTTTCATAATTACCACTTCTATTGTATTTAACATTGTAATATGATGGGAAGTCATTGTCTATTTATTTTCATGTCAGTGTCTACCCGTTCTATACGCCAAAAAGAGATTTTGGGCAAACACTACTTCGCCAATAGTACTTTTTTATTCTGTGTATTCATATATATATATTCTTACCAGCACTCATTGATTCGCCATACTCACATTTCTCCAGAGTTAGTCATAAGATTTGTTCTTTCAGAATATCCTATATAATGTACATATCAGAGTTCGCCATAGGTTCCTTTCTTTTTGTTCAAAGTCCGCCAGACTAGGGTTGAGCACTTGAAACTTACCCTTAAGCTTTACTTTTATAAACAACATTTAAATAATTAGGACTTCGTCGGGTAGGATGCTACAGTGATTTCTTATAATCATGTCGTATTAGTTAATCATATGGTGATACCTCAATGAATAAATTTTTTTTTGAAATTTTCTTTGTTTTTTTTAATTTCAAAATAAAATTAATTATATTTATTTTTAAATTCTTTTAACTGTGTATCATTGTATTAAATTTTGGTTTATAAGATAATAGGAAGTGAAAATGTTAGGTCAGTTAAGGATTTATTCTTTCTAATTTAATTTGGTTTTTATATTTTTTGAATTTTAAAATTTATTTAAGTTTATTAGGTCAAAATTTTCTATTAATCTCACATTATATGTAACTTGTGTATTTAGTCACTTTCTTCAATTGATCATTTTTAATTTTTATATTTTTTGAATTTTGAAATTGCAGTCTTAACTCAAATAATAACCATTAAACCCATTAATTAAAATAATGTGTTTTTTTTAGTATTACGTAGAAATAATAAGCTAATATAATATTACACATTTGATAATATGTTTACCTTATAAGATTTTGAGAATAATACTATTTAATTTAACGAATTCAAATGTTACTGTTTGAGTCAAAATAAAAATTTTAAAAAATTAAAAATAATAAAATTAAAATACAAAAATTGAGAATGTTATTGAAAGATAACTTCCAAGAACGGAGGGTGGGTTTGTCTCTATTGGTGGGTGGTGGTAAATAATAAGTGTAATGCACATTATAGCTTCCAAAGTATATTTTTTTCTTTTATCTTTAAATTTTTTTGTCCAATTTAATTTCTAATGTTATTAAACGTCCCTAATTTAGTTTTTTTTTTTTTTACTTTAAAAGCTTAACATCTGAGATATTCAGCTAATCACACATTGCCATATGTCATATGATATTATCATCACTTAAAATTCTTTAAAAAAATTATTAAAAAATTACAAAAAGTATTTAAAAAATTCTAAAAATTATTAAAAATAGAAAAAAATATAAAATTACAAAAGCAAAATAAAAATATAAAAATTTTACTAAAATTAAAAAAAATAGAAAATTTAATATTATTTTAAAAAATTATAAATCACATTTACTAGAGCTTGAACATGATATTGTATTTTTCATTATTTAAATAATTTGAAAAAAAAGTATCTACAATTATCACCTAAAAAGATCTACCATTTATAAGTTCCGATTGATTGAACTGTAAAATAATTATAGTAGGTGGTATCCTTTTAAGAGACACCAATCTCATGTTCAAGCTCTATTAAATGTGATTTATAAAATTTTAAAAATATTAAAATTTCTAATATTTTTAAAATATTTTAGTAAATTTTATTAAATATTTATATTTTATATTTTTAAATAATTTTAATAATTTTGTAATTTTAAAATAATTTTATAAGTTTTCTAAGTTTTTTTGTAATTCTTTTTCATTTTTAAAGTTTTTTTTTCTGACAATGATGTTATAATGACCTCATTATATGCCATGTGGTAGAAATGATTGGCCAAATATCTCAACTGAATTATCTAACGTATAAAGACTAAATCAAGAATATTTGATACAATAAGGACTAAACTAAAAACTTCTATAACATTAAAAATTGAAACAAACAAAAAAACACAATTTAAATATTAAACTTAAAAACAATATATTTCAGAGATTAAAATGTACATTAAAACCTAAATAATAAATAAAAGGTCTCCCCTGAAGTTGTGGAGGAAAGTTCCTGGTGGTATAAACAAATCTTAATATCTTATCAAATCTTAACATCATCCAATCTTATATATTATATAAAAGATTCATTATATATTTAAATTACATAAAGATGGGTAAGCAATACTTTGTACCTTGCTTCTAAGAGGCAAATCCATTTATAAAATTAGCAAATAAATAAATAATGCAACTTTTTTATCTTCTAACTTTTTTAACCATTTTAGTTTTTTTATTTAATTTTTCATTTTTCTAACTCTTAAATTTGTATATTTATTAAATCACTTAAAATAGATAAAAAAATTAATATTTTTTAGCTTTGTTGTTGCGGTATACATGTGGATTACCACGTGAATGACATGTCAGTAATTAATTAATTTTAAAAATTATAAAAATAATTTTTAAAAATAAAAAGTATCAAAATTATTTAAAAATATAAAAATATTTTTAATTTTTAAAAAATTAACTAAATGTTAATATGTTATCTACATGTATGTTACGTTAATAAAATTAATAACGTTAATTTTTTTCTATTTTGAGATGATTTGATAAAAGAGGTAAAAAAATTAATTGGAGAGCAAAAAAAATTACTATTCGAATAGAAAAAATGAAAAGAAAGGAAAAGAAAAGAAAAAGTATAAAGGAGATATAGTTTAGGTGGATGGTTGTTATTGTTGAAGACATGAACAAATAAAGTCAACAAAGGAATCCTGCAAGAAAGTGAAAAACAAGAAACTCTCAGAAATTTTAAGTAATAATCTGTCAATGTATATCAACATTTTGAACCTAATTCATTGGACCATATCCGAAATAGAAGTCTACAGATAAAAATACGACAATGAACCTAATATTCAATCCCACCGAATCTTTCCAAAGACATGAACCTAACATTTTATTTTTCCCTCATAAAGTGAGTCTACATAAGGCTAGTATATGTGCGTCTCTCTCTCTCTCTCTCTCTCTATATATATATATATATTTCTTTAATGTAAAATAGAGATTGACCACAATTATTTATGGAAAATGTTCTTTCTTATGGAAATTAGTTTGATTAATGAAAAATAATATTCAATTTTTTAAATGATTTTTATTTTGAAGAGTATAAATTATTTTTATGAGTAATTTAATTTTTATATAGAAATCAATTTGAATAAAGACAAAATATTATTGTATCAATAATAAAAAATTAATTTTAATTTTTAAAAATATTAAAAGATTACAAATTACTGTTTGGTACAGTGGTAAGATATATTATACTCTCAAGGGAAAATGCATGTTCAAACCTTGAAGACAATATTTTTAAGAGGGGTAGTCATGAACTCCAAACACAGACACTATAAAACAAACATGAAGAATACTAAAAAAAATTAAAAGATTAATCTCAATTATTATAATTTACAATAATATTAAATATATTTATATTTATCATATAATGAATTATTCATATAAGAAATAAAATTTATTGTTTTAATAAAGTTATTTAATGATACATTTTATTTTAATAATAAACTTTGACATTAATAATAATTCTAGATTTTACGTAATATTCTTAATATTTTATTGAAAATATATATATATTAAAATTTCTAAATATTTAGTAATAAATTTTTTATGTTATAAAATAAATAATAAAGAGACTAAAGTACAAGAGAAATATGAAAACATAAGAGCAAAGGTGAATCTAGGAGGGTTGGCAGGGCCTACCCCTTCAAAATGAAAAATTATTATTTAGGCCCTTAATTTTTTTTAAAATTTAAATTAGTAAACGTAAAGTTGCATTTTGCTCCCTAAAATTATAAAAATTTAATTTAATCCTCTAAAAATTATAAAGATATAGACTATTAAAAATTAAAATTTCATTTGACCCCCCTGAAAAATTGTTCTGGCACATGTATTTATTTATTAATAGGAATCAATTATAATGTTTCTCTTAAGTCTATATTTATAGACATAAGAAGTATAAATGAGATAAAACTCTAATCCTAGTGGACATTCAAGTCCTAAAGTAATCAAACTTTTTATCCTAATGGATATCCACTTTATTATAAAATATTTATAACACTCCCCCTTAAATATCTATTGATGGATAATAAGTTTTGCTAAAACCTTACTAAGATAAAAAAAAAACTTGTGAGAAAAAAAAATCTTAATAAAGGAAAAATAGTACACATATCTATAATACACATAATATGCTACCTTATTAAAAATCTTACCAGTAAAACCTAATGAGACAAAACATCAGTTAAGGGAAAAAGAGCAAAATGCATATTTACTCCCCTTTTGACAACATCATACAATATCTCATAATCTACGTATTCAATATTGAATACTAGCTTTTCAAATGATCACTTGAATGGATTTGATAAACGTTTATATCATCATTCTTCTGGAAGTGATGAGTTGTAACACCCCTTACCCGTGTTCGACACTAGAACAAGGTATAAGGCATTTCTGGACATAAACACATGCAATCGTATAAAACCGGGTCATGAATTTGCGTTCAAATTTAAAACTTTTCACATTTCATCTTAAAGTCTCTAATATGGGCCTACAAAGCCCAAATCATGTTTTGGAAACGGTTCGGGACCAAATCGAGGACTTTAGAAAACTTTGAAAAATTTCATGAAAAATAGAGGCACACTCTCGTGTGATATTAGGACAAGGCCGTGTGGCTCGCATGGCCATGTCCCTAGCCCGTGCACTAATCTAACTTACCGTTGCGAACAAATTTACGTCACACATAGATATCACCACTTATTCATCCACATATAAGCATACACATCATTGAAATGCATCATCATGGACTTATAATATAGCCAATATACCAACATCAAATGGCCTTACATAACAATGAACTTTCAAATAGCATAGGCCAACATTTTATGCCAAAACAATTATGACACATACAAAAATAACCAAGTCCCCTATACATGCCATGACCTTAAGTATAAGATTTATCAATACCCAATTTGTTAGTTTGATAGTGTGATAGGTTCCCCGGTGACTTCCAACCTGAGCTAACCTGAGGACATTATAAACACAGAAAATAAACGGAGTAAGCTATATAGCTTAGTAAGTTGGTATGTAAATAATAAGAAATTTATTAACATACTTTTACCAATTCTCAAAATATGTTCTCAAGATAATACAATCATAATTGCACATAGTTCCACTATTTACTCTTGTTCATCTCAAGCTGTCTACTAGAGTCACAGTCACTAAATTATTTATATCATGAGCTAGGGAACTCCAAATTAATATCCACTAATTTTCTCTGAAACTAGACTCACATATCTTCTTACCATAAAATTTTCATAATTTTTGGTCTAACCAATAAATACAGTTTATTCTTTAAAGTCTTCCCTATTTTGCTGTCTAATAGTTCCGACCCCTCTTCACTAAAAATTAATTATCTCCTCATACGGGATTCAGATGATGTTCCCGTTTGTTTATTTTGAAAATAGACTCATTAAAGATTTTAAGCATATAAATTATAACCCATAATTATTTTTGTACAATTTTTAGTTATTTTCCCAAATCAGAACAGGGGATTTCAAAATCATTCTGACCCTGTCTCACAAAAATTCAAATACCTCGTAATATGAAATTATTTTGCTTACGCCGTTTATTTTATGTGAAAATATATCAATAAGCTTTAATTTCTTATCTTATTCAATCTCTAATTTGATTTCGATCATTTTTAATGATTTTTCAAAGTCACACAACTACTGCTGCCCAAAACTGTTTTATTGCTAATATTACTCTCTCACGTTTTATTTGTTTTAACTTTCATTCAACATTCACATAGATTTCATATGTACCTGTATCGCTTAAATCAGTTATACTCCCAATTTTTTTGTCTTGGCTATGTCAGTTGATACACATAAACCTCAACGAAAACACATTATTTCAATTCAACATCAAATAATATTATTGGTTCATAATTCTTTCACTTTTAATCATCACATAGTCATATTCGTTTACACTTAGTCATTTCCCGTTGAACACATCAGAATAATAATGGATACACAATGGCCTTCACATAGTACCACCCTTGTACCACCCTTGTAGCCAAAGCTATTTTATTCACAAAGTGGCCTTTACATAGTACCACAGTTGTGTCCAAAGCTATTTTATTCCTAAGGTTCAACCGGGAAATTTCTCACTTAGCACAATGCCATGGACTTATTTCACTTAGATGCCATGGACTTATTTCACTTACCACATTGCCATGGACTTATTGCACTTAGATGCCATGGTCTTATTTCACTTAGCACAATGTCGTATCCTAGATATGGTCTTACATGCGAATCACTTATTTCACTTAGCACATTGCCATGGTCTAATCATGGTCTTTTACCATCAATTCATATTTCACTACGCAACGATCGTGATCGATCCTGTGTTTTTACTCAATTCGAATGTTTACTTTAATTTTCACAATTTAATCAAATATATAATAATATTGCATAATTAACACAAATCAATAATGTTTATTAACATACGAACTTACCTCGACCTAAAATGGCTAAAATGATCAAATCGTCCAATACTCGTTTTTCCCCCGTTCTAAGTCTGAACTTCATTTTTCTTGATAATCGAGCTTGGAAGCTTGAAAAACCCTAGCCATGGGTTTCCCCTTGTGAAATTCAGCCATGGAGTTAAAGATGGACAAAAATTGGCTTTTAATTATGTTTTTAATTCATTTTAATTACTAAATGACCAGAATGCCCCTAACTTAAAAATATTCTATTTCACCTATTTCATGTCCATTTTTGTCCAAAAAATTAACCAATGGTCTAATTACCATTTAATAACCTCCAATTTAAAATTTCATAACAATTGGACACCTCTAACATGTAGAACTCAACTTTTGCACTTTTTACAATTTAGTTCTTTTGACTAAATTGAGTGCCCAAACGTCAAAATTTAAAAAAAAAATTCACGAAATCATTTCGTGAAACCATAGACCATAAAAATATAATAAAAATAATTTTTTCCTAGTCGAATTTGTGGTCTCGAAACCACTGTTCTGACTAGGCCCAAAATCATATCAAGATTTGATCATGGTCCTTCTATAATACATATGTTCATTTACGCAAAGGTATTGAACAATTTTGTGAGAATTTCCATACGCTTCCAACATTTTAAACCATTTAAGGATTTTAATATAAACTTCACTATATAGTGATTCATGTAGAACCTATAACAACAAAAACTAGAAGCATGTAACACCCCAACCTGACCTAAGAGTTTCGGCTAAGTCAAAGGTGTTATATTTGATCACCGAAATGATACTGTAAAGCCACATTTTTTTTACTTGCATTGATATAAGGCGGTAAGCGGGTAAAGGCCACTAAGGGGAAGAATAGGGAACAAAGCGATGTGCCAAATTATTTTCGTGCTTGAAACTATTTTGATGCTTCCTGTTCTTGAATTCCATACCTATCCTAAGCCTCAGAACGTTATAAACCGAAAAGTCCTATGTAACTTAGGTAGACTTATTCATGAATTGACATCATATTAAGTAATTGCATTTACAACTGTTTGTATTCTATTAGGATAATCAAATTACGTGTATAATTTGTTGATGGATGCATATGTTTGAAAACCCTAATGTTTGTGTACTTTGTAATATATTAAACTTAGGTTTTTTATATTAAAAGTGGTAAGTTTTTTATTTATCATGCCAGGATTATGCGTGAATATGAAAATACCTAGTTATGTACTCTAAAACCAATCTTTGTACTATACTTGTTCAAGGGGCACCTTTTATGTTTTTATTTTTGTTTTGTTTACTTGAGGACAAGCAATGACTTAAGTGTGGGGGAGTTTGATCTACCGTAATTCGGTGTAACAGATTAAACTAGTTTTTGTACTTGAGGAGCTTGAATATGAACAATTTTATTATGTTTTACTTATGTTTTCGTAGTTTAGTTAAATTCAATAAAAAGTGCATTTTAAGTCTTTTATTGACCTTAGGGGCCGACTAAAGCCTAAAAGTGAGGTAACATACTTAGTAATTGTGCAGAAGACCATTCAAAGGCATAGGAACTCAAAGTTGGTCGTTATGCTACAACATAGGGAGTTCGATGTTGCAACACAATGAGCAGAATGCCAAGATTGCTATACTACCTTGGGTGTCGCGACATAGCCAAAGGATGTCATGAGACACCTCTAAAGCTAGCCTTGAACCATGTATATTGCCTTTGGTGTCGATACACAGGAACTAGGGTGTCGCAACATCAATCCTGTATGGGAAACACTTATGAGCCAGGGGCATTTTGGTCCACACAATGAACATTAAACACGAGAACATCATTTTACATAGGGTTAAGGACGGTCACAAACCTAACTCTATAAATAGGCTCTTAAAACACTTTTTAAAGACAACTTTTGATATTTTAAGTTTTTCTTTGTAAAGTTAGTATTTAGTTTTTCCTTTCTTTTAGGCTTTAGGTTTGTTTCAGTTCTTTTCTATTTCGTGTTCGTCGGAGAACTTAAGTTGTAACTTGATCAAACTATTGTGGATCTTGCATTTCACTCAATATAATTCAGGATTCTACTAAATATTTCTCTTGATATATTATTCATGCTTATCTTTATTATCAAGATTATTATGTTCATGAGATCCACAATGAACTAATCTTTTTATGGGGGATTAGTGAGTGGATGTGTGATTAATTAATTGTTATGTAGGGTTTTCTTAACGGATCAACTATTTGGGAAAGGAAGAACTTAAAACCTAGGCTTGACGACCATAGGAAGTCATTTAGGTGGGAAGTAACCCAAAATTGGTATGGCCTATTCGTGAACACCTTAGCTCCTAACCGGTCTAGATTGTGAGGTCGAGAGATAAGTAGTTCTTGTCGACTCATTAGTTTAGTGGAAGATCAAGAGATCCTGCTAAGATAAGGACTAATTGATTGAATAGAAACCCAAAATAAAAATTAGTTATGATCACCAAATGAGCTAATCACCCATATGTAGATTTGATTAAGTTAGAATTTATATTTCCAACGTTCACTTTTTATATTTCCAAAGTTCACTTTCCTTTTGTTATTTTTATTTCATTATTTATAAAAACCCTAAAATACTTCTTTTATGTTTTGTCGTACTATAATTTATTTAAACTACTAATTACTTCTATTTGTGTTTATGTTGACATTAATTTAGTACTCGCCTCCCTTGGGTACGATACTCAGAGTACTTACTTGCTTCGTTGTAACTATATTACAACCTGACCCATATACTTGTGGACACCACTTTAATTCATATCTTTTAGTTGCAGTATTCACACTCTAGACGTTGGTACATCCGGAGGTGGTCAGTTATAATGAGCTTACTAAGTACTCTTGCACTTATAAGACTTGTTATTGCTTTTTAGGTATTTGAAAAGAGACTTTGCCTAAAGGAACAATGCTAGGAGTTCACCAAGGTGGTGGTGGAGTGGGCTATTATGCATACAGTGGATATATGGTGTAGTCTAGGAATACATCTTTTGAGTTTGCATGAAATAAACTTCTATCTTGTAAAAATTTGTATCAAGATTGATGTAATCAAATATATTCTAAATACTTCCCTTGTTTTCTTGTAATAAGTTTTTAATTAAAATGCCAAAGAACATGTTTAAAGAAATAGGTAATTGTAAATTGTTTTTGTTAAGGATTAAGTTTTGTGTAGTAACAACCGAAATCTAGACCTGGTGAATTAGGTTAGGTTTGGGGTGTTAGAAGAACTATCTAAGGCCCGTATTGACCTAATAGGTCAACTAACATCAGTTCTTGCGTAAAAAAATTTATTTTACACACAATTAAATCTAAAATACGAAAGTTGAAAATGTGATAATTAAATATAAAACGAACAAAAAACAAGCTTCTTAAGTGCCAAAATGTACTAAAACTACCACCACATGTGGCAGTAGGGTAATACATGACCACTAATCTGATTCTTATAATTCATGGTACATTTTTGCACCATTAAGATACATAGCGAATGAACCATCACGTGCTTTACGAATAATCAATTGCTTCAACTCAACATTACTAGGTACATAGATTCGATTGTGAAATTGAAGGCAATCATCTTCGTCGATGCTAAAATTTTCAACACTACCTTGATGACCAATCTCTCTTTCCTCTAAAAGTTTAGCATTCGAAAGTTGTGTCTCCTTGACTTGTTAGATTAACATCAATTTCACTTTCAACTAAGCTAATAAGCTGTCATCGCCACAAATGATCAATTGAGCAAACATTGATCTGAATTCGACTATCGACTTTTGACTCAAGGCATTAGCTACCACATTAGCTTTCTCGGGATGATAATCAATTACACAATCATAATCTTCCAACAATTCAACCCAACGATGTTTTCTCAAATTCAACTCCTTTTAGGCGAGGAGTTATTTATGACTTTTGTGGTTGGTATAAATGTAGCACTTTTTGTCATATCAATAATATTTCCAAATTTTCAGAGTGAAAAGCATAACAGCCGACCCTAAATCATGTGTCAGATAATTGCGCTTATGCAACTTTAGTTGTTGGGATGCATAAGCAATCATCTTGTCATCCTTCATCAATATACTACCCAATCCGTTCAAAGAAGCAATATTGGATACTAAAAATTCTTTTCCTGATTCAAACAAAGTCAATATTAGTGCTTCTGTCAACATTTTTTTTAGTTTTTAAAAACTTTTTTAGTACTGATCGTTCCAAAAAATTGACACATCTTTTTGCATTAGTCTCATCATAGGCAACGCTATTCTGGAGAATTCATTCACAATTTGTTTTAATAGTCAACTAAACCTAAGAAGCTTCAAACTTCTGCTACATTTTGCAGCATCTTTCATTGCAAGATAGCTTCAATTTTCTTGTCATCCACACACACTCCCTTGGATGATATTACATGACCCAGAAATACAACCTCTAATAACTAAAATTCACATTTATTGAGCTTCTTGTATAGTTTCTTTTCCCGCAACACTTTTAATATGATCCTCATATGTTTATCATGTTTCTCCTTGAATTTTGAGTATATTAGGATGTTTCTAATAAATACCACAAAAAAATGATCTAAAAATAGCAAAAAATGCGGTTAATAAGATCCATGAACGTTGCAAGAGCATTTGTTAGTACAAACGACATCACTAGGAATTAATAGTAATCATTTCACATATGGAACATTGTTTTTAGTAGGTCACTATCTTTAACTTTCAGATGGTAATATTTGAATATGAAATCAACCTTGGAAAACACAATCACATTTCTAATTGATCAAATAAATCATCATGTCATGTAAATGATTATGTTGCTCGAATCTAGAGTGAATAGGTTTGTACTTGAAACAATGCACTAATAGGTGAGTGATATGATGTGGCTGATGAATTGGCATTTGAGTTGATGCCTAAATTTTGATAGGTTGAGCAGTTTGGTCATTTAGACCATTTGGTATTGATGTTCAGTGGGATTGGGGCAAAATTTGGGGGAACCTACCTTCATAGTTGCGACATCCTTTTATTGGTGTCACAACATTAAACCTTTGTTTCCAAAGTCGAGACTTTACTCTGCTTAGGTTGCAACATTCCGCTGTTGCAGTCACAACGTCAATTTCCTATCTTCAAAGTCGCGGCTCACCTCAATTGAAGGCATGATATCATGTTTCTACCACGAGTGTCTCATCATGAGTCTTTCAATAACACGACATTACTTCGATATTTTAAAAATTCTTACGTTTTAGTCCCTCATTTATTAACAGTGTTCACAAGAGCTTTCATAAGCTTGTTTATACTCTGGATTTGAATAAATATTGTGTTTTATTAAGATTTGAAATTAAAATTTCTCATATGACTTGTCTATTAGATATTAAAATGAAATCATAGTTGCTTTAGTAATAAATGTGACATCTCATGTCTTGAATCTGACGATCAAATTAGGTATGGGGTGTTACATTATCTAATAATAATATAACCATTTTTATAATATTTTTTATTTTAATGCATATCATGTTCATAGAAATGAATGCAAAGAAGCTTAAGAGACAAATTCTACTTACGAGTTTCAAGTTAATTTGATTGATTTGTGAAAAGCTTTTGCAGAGAATAAAAAATAAAGTTAAGATAGTTGGTTCCCATTATTTTGGGCCTTTTCCCTTTATTTATTGTATGTTAATTTTGATTTAATTTTGGGCTTTTGTTTCCAAACAGTGAAAATTGTGATGATTTTTTTTTTTTGTTTATGATTGCAAGTATGGGTTAAGAAGGTTGAGAATTGAGGCATTTTCCAAAAAAAAAAAAAAGGTAATGCATGTGTTAGAGGATAATAGTCTTTTATAAATATGATTTTGGGTTTATAAAATTAATCAAATTTTTTATATCATATTTAATTTACAAGTTTTGCTAATACTTTATACATGAAACAAACCATAATAAAAACAATAAAAAGCTGTTATAAATAAATAATTTTTTATTTTAATTAAATTTAAAAATCTTTTATAATTGTTTTTTTATACATAAGTTGTATAATAATTTTTTTGAATGGAAACTAGTAGGAGTCTTTATTGAAAGAGTGGAAACTAATAAAAAACAACAACAAACAAATTAAAATTCAAATGAAAACATCTAAAAGTCCCTAATAGAACCCAATTAAACCCTAGCCTAGTATAATGGACTCAACCTTTACTAGAATCTTTAGTATCACTAAAGCTCAAGGGCTATTCCAATAACTTCCAATAATAGACCCAGTACATGTTTCTAAAGAAAAATAATTGAAATCCCAACTTCAACCTCTATTTCTACTCTCGATTAACCTGTCAGTCTCCCAAACTTGCAAATCTAAAATGAAACTCAATATTCCTAACCCTTCGTCTCCATCATCACATATTTTCACACCCAACTATCCTTAAGACACCCAAACACCATGGACAGAGAGGATCACCTTCAAGACGAACCCCCATTATTAGATTCCCCGTTTTTGCATGCCATCCCTGACGGTCATTCTCAACCTCTTTCACCAGGTAATCTGGCATGCCTTTTGTAGGAGAATGCCTATTATTTTACCAAAGTTTATTTTGGCTTTTCTTCTCCTAATTAAACTCTATTTTTAGTTTCCCACTTAAACTCTAATTAACCTAGAGTTGTTCTAGTCATAAATGCTACGAATTTCAGCTTATAAATAGGCTTTAGTTACTCTAGGTTTTATACAACAATAATTATTTAGATTGAGAGAATTTTGTTCTTTGTTTCGAAAGGTTTTTCTTGTGGGGCTTCAAGTTTTTTTTAATTCTCTCCATCTTTTGTACTAATTTATTATAGTGAAATTTCCTTTTGCCCGTGGTTTTTTATCCTCTCTTGAGGTGTTTTTCCACATAAAATTTGCATGTTCGATCTTTTCGATTCTTGTTTAATTCACTTTGTTCGTTGTTTAATTAGGTTTATCCCCTAAAAATTGATATCATAGCTAGTTTAATTTCCACAATCAACCCGTTCAGAGATGTCAACGTTAAGGTTCGATATTAAGAAGTTTAATGGAATTGCAAATTTCAGTTTGTGGCAAGTTCCGATGACGACAATAGTGATTCAGAACAGTCTGGAAAAGATCATTACAAGGAAGAAAACCACAAATATGGATCAGTCAGAATGAGAAGAGCTCGATGAAAAGGCTCTATCTACTATTAAATTATGCCTCATGAATAATGTGTTACAGGAGGTTCTGATGGAAAAAATAGCGTCTGGGTTATGGTGTAACATCCTTTACCTGTATTCAATGCCGAAATAGGGTACGATGCATTATCGGACTTAAACACAAGCATTCATACAAAACCAAGACATGAATTTTTGACCAAATTTAAAACTTTTCATTATATTCATATCGTCCCTATTATGGGCCTACGAGGCCCAAAACATACATCGAAAGTGATTAGGGACTAAATCGAGAACCTTCGAAACTTTTACGACACTTAGAAAATTTTCATGTTTTGGAGAGTCACACGCCCGTGTGGGTAGGCTGTGTGATCACACATGCCCGTGTGGCTTGGGACACGTCCGTGTCCTCAGTCCGTGTAACTCTCTATTTATGATGTCATCAACAAAATGAGGTCACACGGCTACAGCACACGCCATGTGCTTAGGCCGTGGGGCGAATTAAATTCTCAAAATTAAGTGCAGACTTCATACGGCCAGGGCACACACCCATGTCCCAAGGCTGTGTCTTCCACACGATTGATACACATAGTCGTGTCTCTGCCCGTGTGTTTACTACTGGGCATTCTGTTTTGTATTCATTAGGGTGCAGGGGACACACGGCCGAACCACATGCCCATAAGGCAGACCGTGTGTCACACACGACCTAGACACATGCCCGTGTGTCTACCCGTGTGGACAATTATTGAAGCTAATTTTCAAGCCAATTGCCACCCTTAATTGCACATACACAAACATAACTTCAATGGCACCTCTACATGACATAAATTTCATGTACTTAAACCTTCATGAACCTAGCTCATGCATGACAACTTCTCATCACATTGTACTTGATTAAGGCTCCATTTCATGGAAAACCAATTTTACCAACACACACATATACAAATAAACAATATTCCCTAGATTGCATGCATGCATTATCATATTAACTTATTCACACCCCAAACTACCATCATCATTCAACCATCGATAACCATGAGCCATATCATAATGGCATGGGCACATACATGCATAAATGAATTGGTTTACAACCCCACATTCATAATGAGCCACATCTCATAGCCTTATACAAAATAAATCAAATATCATCATAAGCCAACACATTTGGCTAAATCAATATGGCATATAACAAAAAGACCAAGTCCTTATACATGCCATACTCAAAATATTTAAATTCACTATACCCCAAAAGATTAGTTTGATAGTGTGAATCGAGCTCCGACGTCCTTGGATCCTCGAGCTAGCTTGGCCATACTATAAGAAAAATGGAAAAAAGAAAGGGAAGTAAGCATAAAGCTTAGTGAGTTGCATGCAAATAATTAACAATATTAACCAAGCAATATTATACACATAAACATAATATAACTTATCACAATGTCATCAAGCATCGTAAATACATTTTAAAATATATCATTTACATAGTGTACAATAAAACCCATTGTCATAATTCATTCATCCACTTCTTACTGAGATCTCATTGTTTTTATAATCTCAACGTTTATGAGCTTGGTTTACATACCTGTACCCTTTCAACGTGATCATACCTTGTCATCTCGTTGACTTAATCTTGGGATTACCCGTTGAACCACTTGGATTACTAAAGGATACTTGGGAAATTACATTCACATAGTAGGATGCCAATGCCATATCCCAGATATGGTCTTACATGGGATCACATATCGATGTCAATGCCATGTCCTAGACATGGTCTTACATGAGATCATGCATATCGAAGCCGATAGCCCAGCTATGGTCTTACACGATGTCTCATATTGATGCCAATGCCATGTCCCAGACATGGTCTTACATGGGATCATGCATATCCCTAACGTTATGACATTTGTATCCCAACTATTCCTAAGGTTCAACCGGGATATCATGGTACCAATTCTTCGTCGAATCGTCATCGAATCATCATTAATCAATCCACAAAAACAATCATAGAATTCATACAATATTAAAGCATTTAAATACATAATAACATAATGTTGAATTATTTACATACAAATTTACCTCGGTACAAAATATGGACAATTAATTCGATTTAGTCCAAGATCTTGCTCTTTTCCCGGTCTAGGCCCAGACTCCGTTTTTCTTGATCTATAATAGCAAATTTCACTTATTTAATTATCACATTATTCAAAACAGCCCATAAATCATATTTTGGCAAAACTATCATTTTGCCCTTAAACTTTCACATATTTACAAATTAGTCCCTAGGTTCGTAAAATGAAATGTACTCTTTTTCTTTGTTACCCCAGCTTAGCTGAACCTAACACATACTCATAACAGCCCACATTTTCCTTCAATTCAGATTTTTACTACTCATTTTTACAACTTTCACAAAAAGGTCCTTTTAGGGGTTTTCATGAAAAATCACTTAGTAAAAGATGTTTATCATGCATCAAACTTTCATATTCCTCTATTAAACACCAAAATACATGCATGAAACACATGGATAAGTTTTTTAACATGAAATCTAGCTCAAATAATGGTAGAAATAGCTAGATCATGCTTCAAGGATCTCAAAAACATAAAGAACATAAAAAATGGGGCTAGGATGTACTTACTTTCAAGCTTGAAAAGTTGAAGACAAACCTTAGCTATGGTCCTTAGAAATTTTGGCACACCCTTGAAAAGTTGAAGACAAACCTTAGCTATGGTCCTTAGAAATTTTGGCACACCCTTGAAGAAGATGGACAAGATTTTCACTTCATTTTCCCTTTTAATTCTTTTATTTACCAAATGACAAAAATGCCCTTAAGGCCGTTCTTTAAAATTTTACCCATGCATGCCCATTTTTGTCCATAAAAATAAAAATTGGGAAAATTGCTATTTAAGGACCTCTAATTAATAGTCTAAAGCCATTTCATACTTAAAGCTTCTAGAATCTCTAATTTTGCAACTTTTGCAATTTAGTCCTAAAATTCAAATGGGACACTTATGCACAAAATTTCTTCATGAAACTTTCACACAATCATGAAATCATGCCATAGACCTTAAAATAATCATAAAAACAATATTTATACTTTGGATTTGTGGTATCAAAACCACTATTTCGACTAGGCCCAAAATCGAGATGTTACATTTGGAGGAAATTAGAAGTCTTATATATGATGAAATATTTGGCCAACAGGTTAGTATTAAAATGACATCTATACACGTTCAGAATGGCCAAAGGTGAGTCCATTAGAACTTATATTAGTGAGTTTGTTACCCTTCTTAATGACTTAAAGAATCTTGAAGTAGAGTTTAGTGACAAGGATCAAGCTATGTTGTTGTCATGCTATTTTCCTTCTTCTAATAAAAATTTAAAGGAAACTTTGATTTATGGGAGAGATCCTTTATCTTCTAAGCAAGGATAAACTCAACAATGAGTTAGGCCCAAACAAAAAAAAATTCAAACGGGTAAGCCTCAAATTTAGTTGCAAGAGGCAGACAATAAACTAGAACAACATATTGAAGCGGATCTAAAGCAAGGTCCAAATTTAGAAATCATGACAAATATTGTGGCTATTTTAAAAAGGTGGGCCACGTTAAGGTAGAGTGTTGGAAAATTCAAAATAAAATAAAAAAGGGATGTAAAAAATGACGAGAAAAATAAACAGAAAGACGAAGTTGTTGATGCTAGTATAGTCGAGTAAGAGGTGATGATTTCTTGTTGGTGTCAACAAGTGAAAGCTCTTATCTTACTTCCAAATGAATCTTAGATTCAGGGTGCTCCTATCATATATGTCTCAACAGGGACTAGTTCTCCACGTACAGTTCAATTGAAGGTGGAGTTATATTGATGGGGAATAACTCTCCATGTCAAATATTTGAAATTGGAACAATACAAATTAGGATACACGACGAAATTATTCAAACACTATCAGATGTCAAGTAAGTTCCTAATTTAAAGAAAAATTTTATCTCATTGGGAATTTTAGATTCTAACGGTTATAGAATAGTCATTGAGCCAAATGGGTTAAAAGTTTCTTGCGGGGCTTTTAATGTGATGGGAGGGAAGAAAAAAGGTAGCTTATATGTTTTACAAGGGTCAACAGTTACTAGTGCGACTGCAATTAGTGAAGAAAATCCAAATAACCACCAAATTGCAAAGAGAATCAACCTGACATCGCGATGACATGACGTGACTCTCTCTCCATCGATTTTGATTCAACCAAACTTTGGTACATGCAGTTGGGTCATATTGTAGCATCCTAGTTCTGGCGAGTACAAGGTTTGGCGAATAGTCCTAAGATATTATGACTGGTAGAATTGTATTTGCCTAGGTACATTTTAGGCGTATAGAATGGGAGGATATAATTATGTGTTTCAGTTAATGAAAACGCTATGTCAGATGGCTATGCCAATTGAAATAAGGTAGTGACTAAGTGGAACGATATTGAGAGTGTGAGCTCACATTAGAAGAATAGTACGCTTTAATCATGGTATTGTGCAAGTTATATTGCAAGGTAAGTTGGTTAGGAACCAACTAAATGTGAAATGAAATAGTTAAAAAGATAAAAGGGGTACTTAAGTAGGTTTCTTAGAGTTGTGGTCTTTTAGATAAGGCAATATAGTAAAATGTGACAGTTGTCAAATTCCAATAGGGACTTATACTATATTAATAGATATTCAAGATTTGGATATGGGAGTTCTCTTATTCTTTCTTCTAGAATATGATTTTCTGGGGCTTAAGAAGCAACAAGGTATTTCTTTGAGTTGAACATGAAATCCTTGATTATATGGATAATTCTCCATGTCAAGGTAAGTTTTATGGCTTCTTGCGTTATGAAATATTAGGCCTTTAAGAATAATCGTAAGATGAAGAAGTAAGGCTTTTTATATGGGTTATCTAGGTTAGAAATGATGACAAGCTTATTTGAAATGAGTTTTAATGGTGATTTTCTATTTTATAAGGCAATGGTTGCAGCAATCCCTGATTGGATGCTAGATCTAAGGTTCAAGTTGCTATCTATGGTTATTAGGTGAGTCTCTAAGCCAACTCTTGTTTGCATATTGTCTATGTGAGAGCTTTTGTAAAAGGTGATTGATCTATGAAATCGAAACTAGAAAAGTATGGCATGATGATTATTTCTATAGCACGAATGTTTGACGGATTTTTCATGTGTAGTTTGTATGAAATCAGACGAGTTTAAGTACGTAATAGGAATCCTAAAGTTAAAGTATGGTTGTATGGGTATGTCTATAAATATACGATGAGGTGTGAAATAGCTTTAGTGTCTGCATGAATCAAGCGATAAGTCTTGAATTATATCTGTGTATGAAGATTTTGTCAAGTGAGTTTGTGTCTATTCATCGCTATAGAGTCACAATGGGTCCATCGGGACTAAAAACACAATCTCTAATATGAATCTCTAAAAGAAAGTCCATGGCCAAGGCACCATATCGTGTAAGATCATAGCTGGGCTATGGAATCATATGGAAAGAACTAAAGGAAGGTGATTACCCAAAGGGTTTTATGCGTGTCCCAAAATGACGATAGGAAAACCTCATAAAGTGTGAGTCTAGGTGAATCCATATCGTAAAACATGTCATGAAAGAGAAGCCTTCCTGGCGAGACATGAAAGAGTAACCTTCATGGTGAAATATGAAAGGAATGCCTTTGTGGAAAACTCTATAAGGAACGCCTTCATGGCGCACTCTTAAGGATTGCCTTTATAGCATATTCTGAATGGAAAACCTTTGTGGCATATTCTCAGTGGAAAGCCCGGGTGACATATTCTAATTGATTCCATTGTGGTGTGTTCTGTACAAAGCTATATGGAGTGTTCAATATAATTCTGTAAAAGGCTCTATAAGATCAATATGGTATCAGGTATCTATTAGTTGTATGAAAAGTACTATACAAAGTTAAGATATGATTGAAGATAATGAACTGATAAATCTCTCTATGAAGGGTTTCGTATGAAATAACATGGCGTATTCTT
This sequence comes from Gossypium longicalyx, assembly GCA_025698465.1. NCBI lineage: Eukaryota > Viridiplantae > Streptophyta > Magnoliopsida > Malvales > Malvaceae > Gossypium > Gossypium longicalyx. The sequence continues at coordinate 34,174,514 of CM047006.1, forward strand.
CATGGCTTTAAGTCAACATCAGAAAGATTAAAGTGAGCTAAAGTATATGATGAATACAAAGAAAAAACTAAGAAAATTTAAAGAACCAACCTGAATAAAGGCTACATCTGATCATTCGATGAAGGGCATCTATCAGTGAACAATAAGAAGAAAGGGTAGTTGAAGGAAGGTAAGATTCAAACATCATTTTGCAAATAGCATTGGGTAAGGGAATCATGGTTAAGATGAGCATGAAGAGAAGTTCTGAAAGGATGAAGCCACTGATGAAGCAATGTTAAGGGGAATTGATCATGATATAGTAAATAGAAGAAATGACTATGTTTCGTTAATGGTAAACTATTCCTGGTGACAAATAGCTGAATATTTAAGAAATGGAGTTGATAATGATGGACTTCCGCCCATTTATGGAAATCAATGACTAAGGTATAAAAGATTTATTCTCACTAAGTTCTCATGAACTTACATGGATTGTGTTTTCTATTTCAGGTTGAATGTGAGGTTGCGCTTGGGGAAAACAATGCCAGGACAATGCCCAAGGAGCAAATATCAGATTATTATGCATACAAAGTAAGCTTTGATGCTGTGATTGAGTCTATTTGATGCATAGAAGCTCTTGAATTGAATTAATTATGTTATACCATGACATTATTGAAGTAATACGTTTAATCAAATTCCTTATGTATTATAACCAAAATTGTTCCATGTTTATACTTATGTATTGTATTATGTAGTCTTGTAATTAAGTAGTTGAAGTCAATTGTAATTTGTGTAGGAAAAGCTAAGTTATAACAGTAGTAGTGTGGTAACACCCATGATTCGGATCCAGTTCATTGGATCGAGTTTGGGGTGTTACACATATAAGTGAAAAAGGTATGACAGTCTTATGCAATAGAGGTCTTCTCAAAGACATTGGAGTTGTAACACCACTTACCCGTGTCCGACGCCGAGACAGGATAGTGGCATTACCGAACTTAAACATGCACATATATGTAAAACTGGGCCATAAAATTTCAATCATATCAAAATCATTCAATCACATGCAAAACGTCCCATACATGAGCCCTCGAGGCTCTAAACATGCATTAGAAGTGGTTTGGGACTAAACCGAGAACTCACGAACATGTTTACAACACTTAGAAAATTTTCACGTTTGGAGAGTCACACGCCCGTGTGGGTAGGCCGGGTGGTCTCAGACGCCCATGTCCTCAGCCCGTGTAACTCTCTGTTTATGACATCAGCAAACATTTAGGGTCACATGGCCAAATCACACGCCCGTGTGCTAAGGCCGTGTCCTCTACACGGCTGAGACACACGACCGTGTCTTTGCCCGTATGGTCAACACTTAGGCTATTTCCCAAGCCTTTTTGTTGGCTTAATCTTTCACATACTTAAATAATTTAAAGACACATATCATAGCATCATTTTAATGGATTTAGCATGCCTCACTAAAGCACATTTTTAACAATCAACCATAACATATTACCCAATAGTTAATCTCTACTTATTCAATAAATGTCCATGTTCAATCATTATCAACTTAATGCCAATTTATGCTTTTATTCCATAGCCATGACCACCCCGAATGGTCCTAGGGCATTTCTCGTGCACATATGTTATTTACTATTCATTCAAGGCAGACAATTATAATCATAGCACAAAGCATCAACACATGGCAAGGATAATTATGCTTACAAGCCAAAACATTATAAGCCATATCTCATGGCTATATACAATGAATCAATATAAGCCAATACATTTGGATAAATCATAAGAACACATATAAATAAATAAGCTCCTATACATGCCACTCACTTGAAGATGCTTAAGACCTATCGATATCCCCTATTGATAGCTCGATAGTGTGATGCTGCCTCCGACGATCTCCAACCCCGAGCTAACCTGACAACACTAAAGAAATGAAAAGGAGGGGGTAAGCTATATAGCTTAGTAATTCCATATGAAAATTATAAGCAATTTATCAACATGATTCCATTAATTCTTACAACATGAATCCAAGGTAAAATAATAATAATTTCACTTTTACTTATGTTCAAGTTAAGCTATTTACTCGAGTCATAGTCACTCAGTTACTTATAACTTGAGCTACGGAACTCCAAATCAAGATTTGCTAATTTTCCCTGAAACTAGACTCACGTATATGCTTATCATAAAATTAGAATTTTTAGATTAGCCAATAAGTACAGATTATTCTTTAAAGTCTCCCCTGTTTCGCTGTCTGACAGTTCCAACCCCTCTGCACTAAAAATTAATTATCTCTTCGTACAAGATTTGGATAATATTCTTTTTTTTTCTTTGCAAAATAGACTTATTAGGTATTTTAAGCATATAAATTATAACCCATAATTATATTTGTACAATTTTTAATGATTTTTTCGGGTCAGAATAGGGGATTCCAAAATCATTCTGACCAAAAAATTTCGATTTAGGCCTGAATATCGGTTTTCTTGATCTAAAATTTCAAATATATCTCATTTATTATTTAAATTATTCAAATTGAACCAAAAATCATACTTTTACAAAATTTGCATTTTACCCCTAAACTTTGTCATATTTACACTTTTGCCCCTATGCTCGTAAAATGATTTTTATTCAATTTTTTTAAACTTTAAGCCTAGCCGAATCATTTTCATATCTATAGCAGCCCAAAAATTCCACTAAACCACACTTTTATGACAAATTTTATAACTTTTACAATTTAGTCCTTTTTAGCGTTTTCACCAAAAACTACGTAGTAATAGTCGTTTCTCCAACCATAAACATGCATAATCTACCATTAAACATCAAAATGCAAAAATTTATAACATGGGTCAAACCCTAGACCTTCATCATAACTCAAATAAAGGGTAGAAATAGGTAGATCTTATTATGAGGATTTCAAAAACGTAAAAATCATTAAAAACGAGGCTAGAACGGACTTACAATCGAGCCTAGAAGCTTGAAAAACCCTAGTGACGTCTTATCCATACAAGTTTTGGCCATGGGGTTGAAGATGGACAAAAATTGCCTTTTAATTTTGTTTTTAATTCATTTTAATTACTAAATGACCAAAATGCCCCTAATTTAAAAGTATTCTATTTCACCCATTTCATGTCCATTTTGTCCAAAAAATTAACAAATGGTATAATTACCATTTAAGGACCTCCAATTTAAAATTTCATGACAATTGGAACCTCTAGCATGTAGAACTCAACTTTTGCACTTTTTACGATTTAGTCCTTTTGAATAAATTGAGTGCCCAAACGTCAAAATTTTCGGACGAAAGTTTCACAAAATAATTCCATAGGGTTGTAGACCACAAAATATAATAAAAATAAATTTTCTTTCATCAGATTCATGGTCTCGAAACCACTGTTCCGACTAGGTCTTAATTCGAAATGTTACAACTCTCCCTCCTTAGGGATTTTCGTCCCCGAAAATCTTACCAGAAGAGTGTTTTAGTTCCTCATAGACTCTACTATCTCATAAACATTACTAAAGAACTTTTACTTTAGCCTTCATTAAAAACCAGGGCCTTATTTAGCTTTTAAATAACTCATAATATAGAATCCGAATCTCAATCTAATTAACCAGGACTAGCAATCCAAGAATCCGACAATCTCAGAGATTCATGATTCTATTAACCTGTTAGGCAGAAATTTAAGCATATATTGAAATGATTTCCAGATTTCATCAAACACTTAATACAAGTCACATAACATCTTTCCTTTTTAAAGACAGGAATAATCCGTATATGAAATCCATAGTAACTCTTTCTCAGAGATCATACCATAACTATCTAATCATCCTTTAACGATTCTAGTCAGCTTCACTATCACAAACTTAAATCTGTCTATAACATCAAATACGTTGAGCTGTCACACTACCTTTCTTGTCTTAAAACACATCACTGAAAATAAAAAAGTCTTTGCTCAATGCAGACTAAACCAGTTCAAAGGCTTCGGTTAACAGTGTCCTCGTCTACTCAAATTTTTACTAATTAACATGTAATAGACCATTCAATTTTCACAAAACAAAAATTATATCATTCATAGCAGCTTTAAATTGTATCAAAGTCATCTAAGATAATACACTTTCCATTTAGACTATCTGTCTTTCACCCGAAACAGATAAAATCTTATCCTCAGGCTTGAGAAAAATGATTCGGACATAATTGTTTCATTAAATCTTTCAAACAATAACCCATACAGACTGAACAACCAAGTCGGTCTTAATTATTACTTGATAAAGCTTTAGGAAAGCCTTCCATTTAGTTGACAGAACCGTTCAACATGCAATCATTTAAGATTCACTTATCATGCCTATTAAAGACCTTTACCATTGCTTTAGCTCAAAATAACAAGAATATCCCAATTGAGGGCATTAACTTTAATCAACTTACTCGGGAGAAGAAATCCACCATACAAATCGAAACTCACAGTTCTGCCACTTGTGCTTTTGCTAAGGTCAAAACTTTACACAAAATTTAAAGAAATTGAATACTAGAATCATCACGACACTACTATCAACCCAGAGTCATAATCATAATTGACATAGTCATCATAGGCCCAAGAATACGCTTTAGATACGAGTCATGATTAATAATTTTTGAAATAAAGATGACAAGAATACCAAAATAAAGAAATCCAAGATAGAAAAATCCAAGAATCATAACACCATGTATATTTCTTATAAAATTCCAATGAATGGATTATAACAGAATACCAGAGAGAAATAGAGCAGTGCTGATTATAAACCAATCAGGTTATTAATACTTTTGTCTATACATCATGATTAGAAAACATTCCCATACAACAAGAATTTTTTCAGAAGAGTAACAGCCATAGGAATATTCCTGAGAACAATAAAACATATAGAATACCTCAAAAGAGACTATCCAAAATCTGTTCAGCCATAACTATCACACTAAATGTCTTACCTTTCAAATATTATTCCTTCAACTATTTCTGTCATCAGTAATCCCGTACTATTTCTTTCACTGAAGAAAATAAGTTCAAAAGGAATTCCGATTACTACACGTCGTGTCTGAACAAGTCAATTTGCCAAAGTTAATTTCTTCACTCATTGTGACATTTCATAAATCGAAAATTTTTTTAAATCAATCTGATACCTTTTCTTATTCTATCTTTACTTATCAACTCATTCTCAGACTCTGACCATATTTACAGTCATTCTACCGCTAAACTCTTTTGGTTTCATACTCGTGAGCTTATTTCAACACAAATCTCATGAAATCATTATAAACACCACTATGGTAAGGGGGTGGGGTTGTAAGATCCCTGACTCATCTCTCATACACATGTATATACCATATAACTTTTACCATTATAGTCATATTATTACCAATATATCATTCGCTTCAGACAATCTAACATTAAAGACTTTCCAATTACTTATTTAAACAAATGTACTTATACATACATTCCATGAATTTTGAATACTTATCATTTTTATTCAATCAAACAGGTTATGCACATAACATCATATGAGGGCCAAACAAACATGGATGAGTGTATGACAATCTGAGCTCTCATCTAGCACATCAACATATGCATATCATTATAATCATATAACTCAATTCAATCAATTTATCACATTTACTTAGACTATGAGAGTTTTCCAGTCATACTTATTCAAACAAGCATACGTGAACATTTATTCCATCAATATTCTTGGTAAGTTACCCAAATACACGCATTCGTTCAAGTAAATCAATGATATACATCATGGAATTATTGATTAAACATAGGTAGGCTCATTACATCATAATCTTTTGTCTCATTTCAGTTTTCCATATTTCAAGGATGCCTGCCGTTGGAACATTGCAATTTCGATGGATTCCCAAGTAGTATACTCAGGGTATATACGTTAATCATTCGTCCATTCATGTCTAGTAGTACCTTTCGGGTACACTCTCCCAAATCACGTATCATACAGTAGAATTACTAGTCCAGGCTAAAATCTAACTGAAACATATTTTCGATAGGCTCGTCTCAAGATTACCCGTCAGAGCTAAATCCCATTTTGCATCATTATACCCCTTTTCAAGAAATCATTGTAATCCATCGAAATTCAACGTCCAATTAGGGCAGTAACATTTTGCTAATATCATACTATTATGAACCCTTTATTCATACTTTTATGAATTTCTATTTACCAGATCCACTTAATCAAGTAAACCAAGTGTACATCATCGTATGAACATCAAATAAGCATGACCATTCATCATAAAATAAACTTTCATCTCACATGTTATCACATATATCATGAAATTTTAATCATAATTTTCTGAATCCAGGCTTATCATGACTATACTTTACCCGAATACCTTACCATCACATTTAACATGGTCGGCGTAGCTCGGTTGGAGAGTACCTCTGTCTAAACGAGATAGTTCTCATTCGCGTCGGAAGACATCACACTATCACAGATTGGTGGCACGTATAGTTAGACTCTCATTCTTGCTAGGTTAGTCTGAGAATCGACTAAATCAAAGCTCTTATACCACTAAATGTACCATCCTTTACCCGTGTTTGACACCAAGACAGGATACGAGGCATTACCGGACTTAAACATGCACATACATGTAAAATTGGGCCATAAAATTTCAATCATATCAGAATCATTCGATTACATGCAAAATATCCCATACACAAGCCTTTGAGGTTCTAAAAATGTATTAAAAGCGGTTTGGGATTAAACTGAGAACTCACTAACATTTTTACAACACTTAGAAAATTTTCATGTTTGGAGAGTCACACGCTCGTGTGGGTAGGCCGGGTGATCTCAAACGCCCGTATCCTCAGCCCGTGTAACTCTCTGTTTATGACGTCAGCAAACATTTAGGGTCACACGGCCAAATCACACGCCCGTGTGCTAAGGCTATGTCCTCAACACGGCTAAGACACACAGCCGTGTCTCTGCCCGTGTGGTTAACACTTAAGCTATTTTCCAAGCCTTTTTGTTACCTTAATCTTTCACATATTTAAATACTTTAAACACACATATCATAGCATCATTTTAATGATTTAGCATGCCTCACTAAAGCACATTTTTAACAATCAACCATAATATATTACCCAATAATTAATCTCTATTTATTCAATAAATGTCCATGTTCAATCATTATCAACTTAATGCCAATTTATGCGTTTATTCCATAGCCATGACCACCTCGAATGGTCCTAGGGCATTTCTCGTGCACATATGTTATTTACTATTCATTCATGGCATACAATTATAATCATATCACAAAGCATCAACACATGGCAAGGATAATTAGGCTTAGAAGCCAAAACATTATAAGCCATATCTCATGGCAACATACAATGAGTCAATATAAGCCAATACATTTAGCTAAATCATAAGAACACATATCAATAACTAAGCTCCTATACATGCCACTCACTTGAAGATGCTTAAGACTTATTGATATCCCCTATTGATAGCTCGATAGTGTGATGCTACCTCCGACGATCTCCAACCCCGAGTTAACCTGACAACACTAAAGAAATGAAAATGAGGGGGTAAGCTATATAGCTTAGTAAGTCCATATGAAAATAATAAGCAATTTATCAACATGATTCCATCAATACTTACAACATGATTCCAAGATAAATAAATCATAATTGCACTTTTACTTATGTTCAAGTTAAGCTGTTTACTCGAGTTATAGTCACTCAGTTACTTATAACTTGGGCTATGGAACTCCAAATCAAGATCCGCTAATTTTCCCTGAAACTAGACTCATGTATCAACTTATCATAATATTTTTAAAATTTTTGGATTAGCCAATAAGTACAGTTTATTTTTTAAAATCTCCCCTATTTCGCAGTCCAATAGTTTCGACCCCTCTGTACTAAAAAATAATTATCTCTTTGTACAAGATTTGGATAATGTTCTTTTTTATTCATTCGAAAATATACTCATTAATTATTTTAAGCATATAAATTATAACCCATAATTATATTTGTACCATTTTTAATGATTTTTCCAATTCAGAACAGGGAATTCCAAAATCATCCTGACCCTGTCTCACAAAAATTCAAATATCACAGAATAAAAAATTCTTTTTCTTTATTGTTTCTTTGATGTGAAAATAGACTCAATAAGCTTTTATTTCATATCTTATTCAACTTCTAATTCGATTTCTACCATTTTTTATATGATTTTTCAAAGTCATATAATTGCTGTTGTCCAAAACGGTTTTTTACAAATTTCACTCTTACATAATCTCACTTACTCCATTCCATCTTACCGAAAGTTCGCACAACTATCGAGCACATTGCTCTTAAATTTTCACACACATATACCTACACAAACTCATCACATTGTCATATTCAATTACACTAGTCATTACATGATCACATGTATTTTCACTTAGTCAATTTCCAGTTGAACTCATCGGAATAATAATAGATACACGGTGACCTGCACATATTACCACCCTTGTAACCAAAGCTATTTGGTGCACATAGTAGCCTACACTTAGTACTACATATCTAACCAAAACCGTCTCTGACACATAGTGGCCTGCACTTAGTACCACACATGTGATTGAAGCTATCGGGTACGCATAGTAGCCTGCACTTAGTACTACACATGCGACCTAACCATCTGGTACACGTAGTAGCCCGCACTTAGTACTACACACGTGACCTAAAACCATCTTAAACACATAGTAGCCTGCACATAGTACTACACATGTATTCTCACAACGGATCATTCGTATCTTTTCTATTCCAAAGGTCCAACTGGGAAATTCCTCACTTTTCAACATTTTACCAATTCATCCATAATCAACTTCAATTCATAATTTACATCAAGTGATCATTCAATATATAACCACATCTCATATAATAACAAAATATTATAACATAAGTAAAAACGATATATTATTTACATACAAACTTACTCGTTTCAAAGAAATATCATGTTCCATCAAATTTCTATTATATTCAATCATCCCATCACATGTTATCGACATTTGAGCTTTTGGTTACTTCATGGGTACATCACGTTCCCATACACAATATCATTAACATATAAATCAATACATCCATAGCAAAATAGATTTCAAGTGTAACAACAATAACATGAATATCATGCTTATTTAATCACATGAACTTACCATAAATGCAATTACGGCCAACTATTCCAATTTAGTCCATAATCTCGAACATTCCGATTTAGGCCCGAATCTCGATTTTCATGATCTAACATTTCAAATATAACTTATTTATTATTAAAATTATTAAAATTGACCCAAAAATCATACTTTTACAAATTTTCATTTTACCCCTAAATTTTATCATATTTACACTTTTACCCCTAGGCTCGTAAAATGATTTTTATTTAATTTTTTTGAACTTTAAGCCTAGCCGAATCATTTTTATAACAATATCAACCCAAAATTTCCACTAAATCACACTTTTATGATAAATTTTATAACTTTTACAATTTAGTCCCTTTTAGCGTTTTCACCGAAAACTATTTAGTAAAAGTCATTTCTCCAACCATAAACATGCATAATCTACCATCAGAATGCACCAATTAACCAGGACTAGCATTCCAAGAATCTGAAAATCTCAAAGATACATGATTCCATTATCTCGTTAGGGAAAAATTTAACATATACCGAAATGATTTGCAGATTCCATCAAACACTTAATACAAGCCACATAACATCTTTCCTTTTTAAAGACAGGAATAATCCGTATATGAAATCCATAGTAACTCTTTCTCAGAGATCATACCATAACCATCTTATCATCCTTTAACGATTAAAGTCAGCTACAGTATCATAAACTTAAATCTGTCTATAACATCAGATACGTTGAGCTGTCACACTACCTTTCTTGTCTTAAAACACATCACTGAAAATCAAAAAGTCTTTGCTCAATACAAACTAAACCAGTTCAAAGGCTTTGATTAACAATGTCCTCGTCTACTCAAAGTTTTACTAATTAACATGTAATAGACCATTCAATTTTCACATAACAGAATTTATATCATTCATAGCAACTTTAAATCGTATCAAAGTCTTCTAAGATACATACACGTTCCATTCAGAATTTCTCTCTTTTACCTGAAAAAGATAAAATCTTATTTTCAGGCTTGATAAAAATGATTCGGATAAAATTGTTTCAGTAAATCTTTCAAACAATAACCCATATAGACTGAACAACCAAGTTAGTCTTAATTATTACTTGATAAAGCTTCAGGAAATCCTTCCATTTAGTTGACAGAACCGTTCAACATACAATCATTTAAGATTCACTTATCATGCCTATCAAAGACCTTTACCATTACTTTAGCTCAAAATAACAAGAATATCCCAATTGAGGGTATTAACTTTAATCAACTTACTTGGGAGAAGAAATCCGCCATACAAATCAAAACTCGCAGTTTCGCCACTTATGCTTTTGCTGAGGTAAAAAATTTACACAAAATTTAAAGAAATCCAAATATTAGAATCATTACGTTACTACTATCAACCCAGTGGCATAATCATAATTGACATAGTCATCATAGGCCCAAAAATACACTTTAGATACGAGTCATGATCAATAATTTTCTGAATAAAGATGACAAGAAGACCAAAATAAAGAAATCCAAGATAGAAAAATCCAAGAATCATAACACCATGTATATTTCTTATAAAATTCCAATGAATAGATTGTAACAGAATACCAGAGAGAAAACATTCTTTCAACGTTGTGTCTGAACAAGTCAATTTGCCAAGGTTAATTTCTTCTCTCATTGTGATATTTCGTAAACCGAAAAAATCTTTAAATCAATCTGATACCTTTTCTAATTCTGTCTTTACTTATCAATTCATTCTCAGACTCTGATCATATTTACAATCATTCTACCGCTGAACTCTTTTGGTCTCATACTCGTGAGCTTATTTTAGCACAAATCTCATGAAATCCTTTATAAACACCACTCTGGTAAGGGGGTGGGGTTGTAAGATCCCTGACTCGTTTCTCATACAAATGTATATATCATATAACTTTCACCATTATAGTCATATTATTACCAACATATCATTTGTTTCAGACAAGCTAACATTAAAGTTTACTTTACACAGACTTTCTAGTTACTTATTTAAACAAATTTACTTATACATACATTCTATGAATTCTGAATCACTTTACTTATCATTTTTATTCAATCAAATAGGTTACGCACATAACATCATATGAGGGCCAAACAAACATGGATGAGTGTATGACAATCTGAGCTCTCATCTAGCACATCAACATATGCATATCATTATAATCATATAACTTAATTCAATCAATTTAGCACATTTACTTAGACTATGAGAGTTTTCCAGTCACACTTATTCGAACAAGCATATATGGACATTTATTCCATCAATATTCTTGGTAAGTTACCCAAATACACACATTCGTTCAAGTAAATCAATGATATACATCATGGAATTATCGATTAAACATAGGTAGGCTCATTACATCATAATCTTTTGTCTCATTTCAGTTTTCCATATTTCAAGGATGCCTCCCATTGGAACATTGCAATTTCAATGGATTCTCAAGTAGTATACTCAGGGTATATACGTTAATCATTTGTCCATTCATGTCTAGTAGTACCTTTCAGGTACACTCTCTCGAAGCACGTATCATACAGTAGAATTACTAGTCCAGGCTAAATTTAACTGAAACATATTCTCGATAGGCTCATATCAGGATTACCCGTCCGAGCTGAATCCCATTTTGCATCATTACACCCCTTTTCAGGAAATCATTGTAATCCATCGAAATTCAACGTCCAATTGGGCCAGTAACATTTTGCTAATATCATGCTATTATGAACCCTTTATTCATACTTTTATGAATTTCTATTTACCACATCCACTTAATCAAATAAGCCAAGTGGACATGATCGTATGAACATCAAATAAGCCTGAACATTCATCGTAACATAAAATTTCATCTCACATGTTATCACATATATCATGAACTTTTATTCATAATTTTCTGAATCTAGGCTTAACATGACTATACTTTACCCGAATACCTTAGCATCACATTTAACATGGTCAGCGTAGCTCGGTTGGAGAGTACCTCTGTCTAAATGAGATGGTTCTCAGTCACATCAGGAGACATCACACTATCATAGATTGGTGGCATGTATAGTTAGACTCTTATTCTTGCTAGGTTATTCTGAGAACCGACTAAACCGTAGCTCTAATACCACTAAATGTAACACCCCTTACCCGTGTCTGACGCCGTGACAGGATACGAGGCATTACCGGACTTAAACATGCACATACATGTAAAATTGGGCCAAAAAATTTCAATCATATCAGAATCATTCGATCACATGCAAAATGTCCCATACACGAGCCTTCGAGGCTCTAAACATGCATTAAAAATGGTTTAGGACTAAACCGAGAATTCACGAACATTTTTACAACACTAAGAAAATTTTCAAGTTTGGATAGTCATATGCCCGTGTGGGTAGGCCAGGTGGTCTCATATGCTCGTGTCCTCAGCCCTTGTAACTCTCTATTTATGACGTCAGCAAACATTTAGGGTCACACGGCCAAATCATACGCTAGTGTGCTAAGGTCATGTCCTCCACACGGCTGAGACACACGGCCGTATCTCTGCCCGTATGGTCAACACTTAGGCTATTTTCCAAGCTTTTTTGTTTCCTTAATCTTTCACATACTTAAATATTTTAAAGACACATATCGTAGCATCATTTTAATGATTTAGCATGGCTCACTAAAGCACATTTTTAACAATCAACCATAACATATTACCCAATAATTAATCTCTACTTTTTCAACAAATGTCCATATTCAATCATTATCAACTTAATGCTAATTTATGCGTTTATTCCATAGCCATGACCACCCCGAATGGTCCTAGGGCATTTCTCGTGCACATGTTATTTACTATTCATTCATGGCAAACAATTATAATCATATCACAAAGCATCAACACATGGCAAGGATAATTAAGCTTACAAGCCAAAACATTATAAGTCATATGTCATGGTTATATACAATGAATCAATATAAGCCAATACATTTGGCTAAATCATAAGAACACATATCAATAACTAAGCTCTTATACATGCCACTTACTTGAAGATGCTTAAGACTTATCGATATCCCCTATTGATAGCTCGATAGTGTGATGCTGCCTCCGACGATCTCCAACCCCGAGCTAACCTGACAACACTAAAGAAATGAAAAAGACGGGGTAAGTTATATAGCTTAGTAAGTCTATATGAAAATAATAAGCAATTTATCAACATGATTCCTTCAATTCTTACAACATGGTTCCAAGGTAAAATAATCATAATTGCACTTTTACTTATGTTCAAGTTAAGCTATTTACTCGAGTCATAGTTACTCAGTTACATATAACTTGACCTATGGAACTCCAAATTAAGATCCGCTAATTTTCCCTGAAACTTGACTCAAGTATCTGCTTATCATAAAATTTTCAAATTTTTTGGAATAGCCAGTAAGTAAGGTTAATTCTTCAAATTCTCCCCTCTTTTGTTGTCCAACTATTCCAATTTAGTCCATAATCTCGAACTTCCTGATTTAGGCCTGAATATCAATTTTCTTAATCTAACACTTCAAATATAGCTCATTTATTATTCACATTATTCAAATTGACTCAAAAATCATACTTTTACAAATTTGCATTTTTACCCCTAAACTTTATCATATTTACACTTTTACCCCTAGGCTCGAAAAATGATTTTTATTTAATTTTATTGAAATTTAAGCCTAGCCAAATCATTTTCATAACAATAGCAACCCAAAATTTCCACTAAATCACACTTTTATGATAAATTTTATAACTTTTACAATTTAGTTCTTTTTAGCGTTTTCACCGAAATCTACTTAGTAAAAGTCATTTATCCAACCATAAACAATGCATAATCTACCATTAAACATCAAAATGCACAAATTTACATCATGGTTCAAACCCTAGATCTTCATCATAACTCAAATAAATGGTAGAAATAGGTAGATCTTGTTACGAGGATTTCAAAAATGTAAAAATCATTAAAAACGGGGCTAGAATAGGCTTACAATCAAGCTTAGAAGCTTGAAAAGCCCTACTTATGTCTTCTCCATGCAAATTTCAGCCATGGGGTTGAAGATGGACAAAAATTGGTTTTTAATTTTGTTTTAATTCATTTTAATTACTAAATAACCAAAATGCCCCTAACTTAAAAATATCCTATTTCACCCATTTCATGTCCATTTTTGTCCACCAAATTAAAAAATGGTGTAATTACCATTTAATGACCTCAAATTTAATATTTCATAACAATTGGACACCTCTAGCATGTAGAACTCAACTTTTGCACTTTTTTACGATTTAGTCCTTTTGACTAAATTGAGTGCCCAAACGTCAAAATTTCCGGATGAAACTTTCACAAAACGATTTCATAGAATATTAAACCATAAAAATATAATAAAAATGAATTTTCTTATGTCAAATTTGTGGTCTCGAAACCATTGCTCTGACTAGGTCCTAATTCGGGATGTACAACTTGATAAGTTAGGTTTCTATGAGCATTGCATTTGTGGGAAGCAAACCGAAGTTAGTTTGGATTGAACAGTGCATAAAACAAAAGGGACTCTAGATTATATTCATTCCGATTTATGGGGTCTATCTTCTGACATCTCAAAATAAGGTAATAAATATTTCCTAACTTTTATTGATAATCACTCTAGAAAAGTTACTGTTTATTTCTTGTAATAGAAAAGCTAAGTCTTCAGAATCTTCAAACAATGGAAGACACAGTTAGAAAAAAAAACTAGAAAATCTGTGAAGCGATTGAGAATAAATAATGGTCTTAAGTTATGTTCCTCAGAGTCTAATAATTTTGCATAGAGGAAGGAATTGAAAGATATCAAACTGTTGTTGGAACTCCGTAGCAAAATAGAGTTGCAGAAAGAATGAACAAAACCTTGCTGGAAAAGGTTTGATGCATGCTTTCTAATGCAGCCTTAGGGAAGGAATTTTGGGTTGAATTTATAAACCTGGTAAGTAATTTGGTCAATCAGTCTCCTCATCGAGCATTTAATGGTAAAGTTCCAAAGGAGATATGGTTAAGTAATACTCCTAATTATTCTAATCTTAGATCTTTTAATTTTCCTGCTTATGTTAAAGTTAACCAAGGAAAGCTCAAACCAAGGGTTGTTAAATGCACCATTCTGGGATACTCAGCCGGTGCAAAAGATTTTCAGCTGTGGTGATCAGAATATGAAAAAAAAATATTTTTTTAGCAAAGATGTTACTTTTGATGAATCTACCATGTTTCGATCAGAAAATGAGACTTCTACTTTTAAAGACACAACAAATCAGAGTGTCTTGAGCAATGTGGAGTCAGAATCTAAAACAAGGGGTGATGTCTCAATGAACAAATGCCCAATATTGCAATGACGCGATGAACAGAGGTCTCGTCCCAATGAAAAGTCACATGACATCATGATTACATAATAAGATTTTGATTCCTACAAGATTGAAGTTGTTTTGAATCTGTTTAGGGCTCCGTTCGAACCTCAGGTACCTTCACCATCTCATTCAACTAATTATAAGTTGGCTCTTGGCAAGAGAAGACGAGAAATTCGACCACCACATAAATATTATGAAGGAAACCTAGTGCTTATACTCTGAGTGTTGTCGAGAGAATTGATTTTATAAAACCCTAAATTTGGGCCTAGAAGTATTAGGCCTTGAGTATGGGTCCTTGAGTATGGGTCCATAAGGACATTGTATATAAGTATTTAATTGTGCAAGGAAATGACACAATTAAATGTCTACTTTGGTGGTTAATGGCCCTGAGAAGTGTTGGAGAAATCTTGGGTTCAAACTTGGGCTTTAGTAAAAATTTTCGTATTAAGTGAATAAAACCTTGGATGCTTGGATAATGGCCTTTCAAATTATTGTGTTAAATAAATGACACAAGGAAGCATGTGGTCTAGTGGTTGTGGCGTCATTAAGGTAGTAAGGGAGCCTGGGTTCAAGTCTTGGCTCTTACAATTCATTTTGGTTTTTCTCTTAAGTGAATCTGGACGCTGGCACATATGTCTTAAAGTTAATTGTGGACGTTTTTATCATAGAAAGAGCCTGTGGTGGAGTGGCAAAGTGGCATGTTGTGTAACTGTAAGGTTTGAGGTTCAAGTCTTGGGATGCACAGTGGAGTATTTATTTTTCTATTTGAGCTGTGTGGGAGGTGGAGTTGGACTGGAACCCTGTGGTTGAAGGGGTTATAAGAATGAGGAATTTTCCTAATGGTTGAAAGTAATCCCACATCAAGAAGATAACATGAGAATTGGTGAGAAGCTACCTTAAAATATAGCGAACTAGATGAGTTGGTGAAGAAGACTCAATGCAGGATGTGCCAAGGTTGGTATGTATTCATGCCCTTTTTTGTTCGAAGTCAGCAAAAGTCGAAAAGTCGAAACTTCGGCATTTGAGGCCTCACGAGCGTGTGATCGCTCGTGTGGTAAATCGAGCCCACAGATCATGGACGATAGACTGTAGAGGCCGCCACGAGCGTTCTCGTGTGCTCGGGTTGTTTTGGGCCTCGATGGGCCTGTGGGCCCGCTTGAGTAAATCTAACTGTTAGGTGGGAAGTAGTTGGGCTTGTCATGTCATGTGCATGGCATAGGCAGTTAAGGGCTTCATTAGGCCGAAATGGGCCGTGTGGGCCCAATCGGCTTGTGAGCCCCACACAGATTAAATCCACGGTAAGTGATAAATGTTGGACTGGGCTTTGTAGGTCACATAGCTGTAATTGAATTTGGGCTAAATGGGCCACACGAGCGTGTGGGCCCACTTGGGCCGAGTATGGGTCTTAGGTCCATTTACACTGTTAGGTCTATTTAGGTTACTTAAGTCGCTCGAGGCAACGGTGGACCTTCTGTTGAGTCGATAAGACCCCAATTTGTAAAATTATCGGAATATCCCCAATTTGTAAAATTATCGAAATACCCCTAGTTTGTAAAATTACCAAAATACCCTTAGTTTGTAAAGTTATCAAAATACCCTCGATTTGCAAAATTATCGAAATACCCTCAGTTTATAAAATTATCGAAATACCCCTGGTTTGTAAAATTATCGAAATACCTTTTAGGGTAAAATGACTGTTTTGCCCTTGTGGGTAAATGACCGACTTAGACTATGAATTTGACTGATTGACTATGATTGTATGACTTTGTTTTAACTAACTTGGCTGTGGTTGTAAAACTGATATGCTTTTAATATATGTTTAAATGATTATTACTGAGCATGGCCATTTTGCATACACATATGATGATTGAGCATGACATACACGACATATTGCATGGGGTCGAAATTATGGAACGAAGGAAGCATATGAGGATCACATGGTTGCTTGACGACCGTGGATCTACTGATGGCTATTAAGCCAATATTTGATTAGCAGCTTGCTGCAATGAAGGTAGTACCGCAACCAGACTACCATTGATGTGTATGGATGGGTGGGTCGATATTTATATCCCCACATGATGTGTACCGGGGGTGGAGTTGGTGTAGCGGTTGGATTATTGGGGTGGATTGCATAGCATTGCATGTATGATATTATTGTGATATGATTGTGTGTAGGCTTCGGCCCAACTGAGGCTAATATGGGCTAAGGCACAAAGGCCACCGTTATTGGTTTGGGCTAGGCCCAATTGATTTTGTTATGGGCTGTGACCCAAATGATATTGTAATAGGCTTTGTCCCACGTATGCTCTAAAATGGACTGTACTGTTACTGTTAACGGGTTCTGGCCTAGACTGTTTCTATTTTTGTTTCTGTATACTGACTGTTACTTTAATAAGGGGATTACATACTGAGTTTTCGTAAACTCACCCCATTTATTAACCGTGCAGGTAATCCCCAGTGTTAAGTGGATCGATGTCGCAGAGGGACTCAGAGACGACTATACAACTACACATATTTTTCTATTTTGTTTATTTAGTTAAGCACTTTGGTTTTGATTTGGGTTGTAATAAGGCCTCTTTATTTCCTTAACTGTTTATTTGGAAAGTTTATTTAGTATGTCTAATATCCGTTAGAAGTAGGACACGATTTTCCAAAACAGTAACTGTTTTCAAACACTACGTTTTCGCAACATTTCAAAATGCTTTCGCAATTTAACTTTTAAACATCATGTTTTCGTAAATCGGTTACTTTTAGAATTAGCTTTCGCTAAGTAAAAAGGAATTTTGGAAATAAAATTAAAAAGTTTTCAATGTACTACGTTTTAAATAAGAAGGGTTTCTAATGAAAACATGGTTTTCAAAAAACACTTCAATGTGACACGCCAGATTCAGGTCTAACTCCTAGGTTGGGTTTGGGGTGTTACAGATTTAACCAATCCATTGTGTTATTATAAGGTAGTTCAAGCCTTTGATTTTGGCAAACGTCTTGTTGCAATGGAAGTAAATATGAAATCTCTTCCAAAGAACGAGACTTGGAGGCTAGTTAAACAACCCATCAGTAAAAGAATCGTTTGTTTCAAATAGGTGTTCAAAAAGGAAGGTTTGGGTCCTAACAACACTAGGTACAAGGTAAGACTAGTTGCAAAGGGCTACAGTCAAGTGGAGGGAGTTGATTTTCATGATGTTTTCTCTCTTGTAGTGAAACATACATTTATTCGGGTGCTTTTGGCCCTTGTTGCATCAAATAATATTGAGTTAGAGCAGTTAGATGTAAAGACCGCTTTCCTTCAGAGTGACTTTAAGTAGGATATCCATATAACACAACCAGAAGGCTTTAAAGCTGAAGGTAAAGAAGATCATGTTTGTTTTTACAAAAGTCTTCGTACAATTTGAAGCGATCTCCTCGACAATGGTATAAAAAGTTTGACTCCTTCATGTTGAGTATTGGTTTTTCTCGAAGGAAGTATGACAATTGTGTTTACCTACAATTTCTTGATGATGGTTATTTTATATATTTGTTGCTTTATGTTGATGATATGTTAATTGCGGCTAAGAATCCATCTAAAATTGATCGTCTTAAACCCATGCTTAACTCTACGATCGGGACGAAGGATTCAGATGTAGCAAAGAAAATTTTGGGGATGGAAAATTTTGAAAGATGGACATTTAGGGAAATTGTTTTTATTGCAACAAAGGTACATTAAGAAGATCCTTGAGTGATTGGAGATGCAAGATGCAAAACTAGTAATTACTTCTTTAGCTGCATACTTTAAACTCTCAATTTTAAAATCCCCACAGAATGAAGAAGATGAAAGGTACATGTCAAAAGTACCTTAATCAAGCGCAATTGGAAGTTTGATGTATGCAATGGTATGCACTCATCCTGATATTTCACATATTGTTAGTGTTGTTAGCCGATACATTGTAACACCCCAAACTCGGCTTGGACGTAACAGTCGAATTGTAAAGGCTACATCATTATGTAAAAACATTATCGTGTAGTTTTTGAGAAAAACTCATTTTTAATTAAGGGCAAACAAAACAACTTAGATTATAAAAAATGTAGGATTTCAAAAATTTTATGGGTTTTGACGTAAACTGTAACATCTTGATTTTGGGTCTAGTAGGAACAGTGGTTTCTAGACCACAAATCTAAAGTAGAAATAATTATTTGATGATTATTTGAGGTCTATAGCATGATTGCATGATTGTGTAAAAATTTCATGAAGAAATTTTATGCATAAAGTGTTCAATTTGATATTTAGGACTAAATTGAATAAGTTGCAAAATGTGTGTTTTAGAAGCTTTAAGTATGAAATTGCTATGGATTCTTAATTAGGTTCTCAAATAGCAATTTGACCAATTTATAATTTTATGGGAAAAAATGGACATGTTTAGGAAAATTTTCAAAGAAAAGCTTTAAGGGCATTTTGGTCATTTGATTAATAAAAGAATAAAAAGGGAAAATTAAGTCAAAATTGGTGTCCATCTTCTTCTTCATGTGCCGAAATTTCCATGCACACCATAGCTAGGGTTTCTTCAACTTTCAAACTTGATTGTAAGTACATCCTATCCCCGTTTTTAATGTTCTTTACATTTTTGAAGTCCTCGTAACCCCATTAACCTATTTCTAACATTATTTTGAAGTAGGGTTCATGTTTAAAAATTTACCCATATGTGACATGTATGTATTTTGATGTTTGATGGAAGATGTTGTATGTTTAAGGTGTGATAAACAACTTTTTCTAACTGATTTTTAGTGAAAATGCATAAAAAGGACTTATTTGTAAAAGTTGTAAAAATGAGTAGTAGAAATGTGATTTGATGAAAAATGTGGACTATTATGAGCATGATTTAGGTTTGGTTAAGCTTGGGTAATAAAGGAAATGGATACATTTTATTTTACGAGCCTAAGGACTAATTTGTAAAAATATAAAAAGTTAGGGGCAAAATTGTAATTTTTTCATAATATAATTTTTGGAAAGCATTGAGTAATGTGATAATTAAATAAGTTAAAATTTCTATTATAGATCAAGAGAAACGAAGTTCGGACCTTGATTGGGGAAAGAATAAGGTTATTGACGATTAAGTCCATTTCCTACTATTTTGTACCGAGGTAAGTTTGTGTGTAAATAACACAATGTTATATTATGTATTTAATGCTTAATATTTCATAAATTGTACGATTGTTTCCATGGAAATATTAAACGAAGTTTTGACGGCGAGAAAATCCCAGTTGAACCTTAGGAATAGTTTAGGATACAAGTGACATGTCACTAGGAAACCATGTGTTATGTGATCTATGTGAATCTGAGTGCTGGTCATGTATGTCCTACCGGTGGCTGGGTAGTCCGGCATATGTTGCGGATACATAACAGCTTGTGTGACCAACCCGTGTAGCTATGTCTTGACTGATAGATTGTGTGAGCAGGCCTGTGATTAGCTCGTGTAAGAGCCCTATGTGTTATGAGGTACGAGGTAGCATTGGCTACATATGTGGCACTTACGTGCAAGACTTTCCATGTATCCGATAATATTCCAAGTGTTCAACAGGTAATCCGAAGAGTATGTCAAAGATGACAAAGTATGCAACTATGTTATGAGTTGGTACAGGTATGTATGTAAAACTCATGAGTATGGACTTTTGTATGAGATGAACTCTTGGTAAGAATGCTAATGAGTAAGTTAAGCCTAAGATACATGATGATAATTATGTTAACTTATGTTCAATAGTTATATGATTAATGTATGATTTATGTTGTTTATTATTTGCATGCAAACTTAATAAGCTTAAAAGCTTACTCCCTTTTTTTTTCCATTCTTTATAGCATTGCAAAGCTAGCTTGGGGATCGAGGAACGTCGGAGCTTGATTCACACTATGAAACGATTTTTTTGGGTATACATGGTTTCAATATTTTGAGTATGGCATGTATAGGGACTTGGTCATTTTGTTATGTGTCATATTGGTTTAGCCAAATGTGTTGGCATTGTAATAGTTAATGATTCATTTTGTATATGTCCATTGGAAGTTGGCTAATATGAATCTTATTGGTCATTGGTATGTTTATGTGGTGATGCTTATCATGAAGATGAAATTGGCATGAATGGAAAAGAAAGTATGTGATGTTTATGCATGATAGATGTTAGTAGGTGCAAATGATGTATTGATATCTTGTTTGTAGTTGATTTGGTTGTATGTATATGCTTGGATTGGTGTTGCTTGTTGTTGTGTAGGTTGGTGCAAGGGTGGCAAAATGGCTTGGTAAATAGCCTTATTTTTTCCACACAGGTAGAGACACGGCCGTGTGTCTCAACCGTGTGACGGACACGACCTAGGGACATAGGCGTGTGTCCAGGGCGTGTGAAGTCTGCACTTATTTTATGAAAATTTTTGAAAATTAAATTCACCACACGGCCTAGCACACGGGTGAGTGACTTGATCGTGTGACTTCCTTTGGTGCATAACGCCATAAACAGAGAGTTACACGGGTTAAGGACACGGGCGTGTGTGACCACACGGCCAACCCACACGGGCGTGTGCCAAGCCACACAGGCGTGTAACCCTGTTTTGATGAAAAATTTTCTAGGTGTTGTAGAATTTTTTAAAGTTCTCGGTTTAGTCCCGAACCACCTCCATTGCATGATTTGGGCCTTGTAGGCTCATTTTAGGGACGATAGGAATGCATGTGAAAAGTTTTAAATTCGGATGGAAATTTACGTCTCGATTTTGTATGATGCCTTGTATATAAGTGTGGTAATGCCTTGTACCCTATTCCGGCGTTGGATACAGGTTAGGGGTGTTACATAAATTGTATTTTATTAACTTATTTAAATAGACCTAAGGGCTTGATCACTTGCATGGTAAAACATCCTATTGAGTTTCAGAAACTTAGTAGCGGAAAATATATTGGGATTTTTGTCTTATAAAACCATAGTATCTTGTTAGTTATGCCGTCTTGATTAAAATTTCGATTATAAATAATTTGTTTGCAAAAAAGAAAAATACCAAAATCAAAATTAAAGTTCCAAATGTAACACCCCTAGCCCATACTCGTCGTCGAAACAGGGTTTAGGAGTATTACCAAAATATTCAGAAACATTTACAAATAACTTATATAAATTACTATTCATTTACTGAGATTGTTCATAACGTCCCTTGATTAGGCCTTCGAGGATCAATACGAGCATTAGAATCGAGTTGGGACTTAATAGGAAACTCTAAGAATTTTTCACGAATTTTCAAAATTTTTCCAAGGTGCAAGGCTCACACACCCGTGTGGTCCAAGGGACACGCCCAGGTGACCCTGGGACACCCTTGTGCTAAAGGTTGTGTTCGACCCCGTGTAACTCTTTGACTTGCAGACACGGCCATGCCACACTCCCGTGTGCTAGGCCGTATGGTCAATTAATTCAATTTGAAATTAGGTGCAAGCTTCACATGACCAAGACACACGCCCGTGTTCTAGGCCGTGTGGCGCACACGACTGAGACACATTGAGCATTCTATTTTACAAAATTTAGGGTACAAGGGACACACGGCCTAACTACGCACCCATGTATCCGGCCATGTGTCACACACGGTCTAGACTCACGCCCATGTGTCTACCCGTGTGGACAAAATAAAACTATTTCTAGCTTAATTTCTCACCCAAAATCACACCCATGTCCTACAATAAAACTCAGATCCATAAACCAACAAATTCAAGCATTCAAATTAAGCAAATTTCATCATTCATCATGGGTTATCATTTCATGCATACATGTCCAGAATCTTACCTTAGTAAGCACACTCATTTAACCTTTCTCAAACAATCAATAATAAACACTTATGTTATCTCCATAAAGTAAACTTAAATACATATATATATATATGTACCAAAACATAACCATCACTAGCCATTCTAATGGCTAGATTACAGTAATCCTTTACATTTACATGCCAATATGACCAATATAAACTATACATACCTATAACGCCCCAAAAGCTAAGTATTTATTTTTGTATATTTGTGACACACAAATGCATGCTTGCCTCAGTGGTTAAGTGTTCTGGGAAGTGTCTAAGAAGTCTTGGGTTCAACCCTTGGCGTGCATGAAAATTTTGTTTCTTACTTGAATAATGTAACGCCCCGTACTCGAGATCGTTTCCGGAGTCGAACACGAGGTGTTAACAGACTTAATTCATTACTTAAACAGCTCAAACAATTTAATTTTAAAAATTCCAGACAAGCTGGCTAACTACGTCACAGTCGCTTAAAAATTCATATCTCGAGTTCTGAAACTAAAAATCAAATTCTGTAAATTTTCCTGAAACTGGACTCATATATCTATTTACTAATTTTTTTCTAGAATTTTTGGTTCGGCCAATCACTACAGTTTATTAGTTAAAGTCTCCCCTATTTCAGGGTTCGACTGCTCTGACCTCTGTGTATTACGAATCAGATATCTCTCTGTACAGAATTTCAATTACTATGAAGTTTGTTTCTCTTAAAACTAGACTCAATAAGAAATCTGTACATATAAATTATGACTTATAATTATTTTTATACAATTTATGGTGAATTTCCAAAGTCAGAACAGGGGATCCAGAAATCGCTCTGGCCCTGTTTCACAAAAATTTAAACATCTCATAAAATATAACTCATATACCTGTTTTGTTTCTTCCATATGAAAATAGACTCATAATTCTTCAATTCCATATTTTATTTACCATATAATTATATCTCTACTATTTTTAATTATTTTTCAAATTCACGTCACTACTGCTGTCTGAATCTATTTTATGGTAAATTTTACCTATTTCATGGTTTCCATGGATTAACTAGCAATTTGACATACATAACACCAAATATGATCATAATTAGCCATTCCAATGGCTAATCATTACCAAACATTTTTATACTACTCAATAACCATATCATAAGACCATATATACAAAATGATTATAATGCTATACATGCCATACTCAAAATATACAAGCCATTATGCCAAGATGGTATACTTGATAGTGTGAGCGTGCCTCCGACCGTTCCCGATTTCCGAGCTGGCTTGTCAACACTACAAGGAATGAAAAGGAGGGAGTAAGCATAAATGCTTAGTAAGTTCACATGCAAATAGCAAGTAACATAACCATATAAGTAAACATAAAACATCATTTGCGTAATCCTCACCAAGACATTCATATCATATTTTCATTTATCATCTTACCATATTGTTGTTATATCGATTTTTCAACCCGAGGGTTAAGTACATACCTGTTCAAAGTATCCATTTCACAACACTTACCAATACACCCCTTTCATCTTGAGTATTCCTCCATTTGAGTAGAACTTTACCCGTTGAACACATCGGAATATAATTCGGATACATGGAAAGTTTGCACATAAGTGCCACATATGTAGCCAAGCAATCATGTAAACCGCCCCTAAGTGAACTCGGACTCAACTCAACGAGCTCGGGTGTTCGCATCCATAAGTGAACTCGAACTCAACTCAACGAGCTCGGATGCCTAGTTACATCTCTTGAACTCGGACTCAACTCAACGAGTTCGGACATTTGCATCCATAGGTGAACTCGGATTCAACTCAACGAGTTCGGATGCTCAACCATCCTAGTGACAAGTCACTTGTATCCTAATCTATTCCTAAGGTTCAAACGGGATTCTCCTCGAATACATATCCTTGCCGTCTTCCGTAGAATACCGAAACCAATACTCGGTAACAATTTATATTTAACAAGTAGCTCACATAATTTGCATTTTATTCGAAAATAACCACAAAGCATATATTTCATGATAAAAATCAGCATATCATATAATTAACATCAATAACTTAAAAATAACAATTATGCTACATTATTTACACATGAACTTACCTAGTATGCGAAAATGGCTACTTTTACCATTTCGTCCACAACTTGGTATTTTCCCCATTTTAGCCCGAATTTCAGTTTTCCTTGCTCTATCATTTAAAATATAGTCTAATTAGGACTCACATTATTCAAATTGACCCAAAATCATATTTTGGAAAAATTACAATTTTGCCCCTAAACTTTTGCATATTTACACTTTTTCTCCAAAGCTCGTAAATTAAACTTCAGCCTATTTTCTTATGTTTTATGACATGCTGATCATTTTTCCTTCTACGGCAACATCAAATTCTCACTCTAACATGTACTTATGACTATTAGGTATTTTTACCGATTAAGCCCTTTTGCTCGTTTTCACTTAAAACCGAGTAGTACAAGTTGTCTAACATAATTTAAAACCTCATATTATATCATAAAACACCAAAATAGACAAATTTCACCTATGGGTATTTTTCCAAATATAAACCCTAGGTTAAATTATTGCTAGCATAAGCTAAATCGAGCTACCGGGACTCCAAAAACATAAAGAACTTGAAAAACGGGGCTAGAATGGACTTACAATCGAGCTTGGAAGCTTGAAAAACCATATCCATGGTTTCTCCTTGCTATATTCGGCCATGGGGTTGAAGATGAGCAAAATTGGCTTTTAATTTTGTATTTTAATTCATTTTACCCCTAAATGACCAAAATTCCCTTACTACTAAACTTTCCAAAAATTCCATCCATGTCCAATTTTTGTCCATAAACTTAGAAATTGGTAAAATTGCTATTTAAGACCTCCTAATTAATATTTCAAAACAATTTCATACTAGAAACTTCTAGAATGCAAGTTTTGCAAATTATTCGATTTAGTCCCTAATTTCAATTTAAGCACTTTAGGCATAGGATTTCATCACGAAATTTTCACACAATCATGCAATCATATCATAAACATCAAAATAATTATAAAATAATTATTTCTATCTCAGATTTTGTGGTCACAAAACCACTATTCCGACTAGGCCCAAAATCAGGATATTACAACTCTCCCCCCCTTTAGGGATTTTCGTCCCCGAAAATCTTACCAGAAAAGTGGTCTTCACTTTTAATCTCATATTCGGTGCCAAAGAACTTTCACTTAGGCTGTACCTCCAAATCATCTCTTTAATTTCTCATATGATCTGAAAGCTTACAGTCTCAACTCTCAACTGTTCTTAAAATTTCAACCCTTTTCAGTTTCCCATGATATCATGAAATAAAACCCGAATCTTAACTTGATTAATGGAGACCGGAATTCCAAGAAATCCAACAATCAAAGAGACCTGAATTTCCATGAATCTGATGAGCTGGAATTCATTCAATACAAATATGATTTATAGATCTCGCCAAACATTTAACAATAGAATACATCACATTTTCCTCTTTACTCGCCATGGAAATAATTCGATATGGCCTCAAGAATAATCCTTCTCATTTCCATCCCAATATCAACACTGACAAGGATAATTTTGATAGATCCCAATGCTCGACTTTAACCCCTTTAACAACTCCGATTTTATGTAACATCGAATGCTCTAAACTATCACATTACCTCACCGTCTTGAAACACATCACAATTCATACCACAAGACATTACCGAAAGTCGTGAAGTCTTTACTCAATGTAGACTAGTCTAGTTTAGACGCTTGCTTTACCAATATTCTCATCTATCCGAACTTTGTCAACATGTAATAAACTTTTCAGCTTTCACAAAATGAAAACCTTATCATTCGTAGTGACTTTAACTAATATCAAACTTTTTCTAAAAAATATACATTTCTCGTTTAGACTCTTTACTCTTTTATCCGTACAAAATGAAATTCTATTATCAAACTTGGGAAAAATAATCCTGAAATAATTGTCGCATGAAATCTTTCAAATAGATAATTCACCATACCGACTGAAACTCGCGCTTTTATCACTTATGCCTTTACTAATGTCAAATCCTTACATAGAAATTAGAAAAAATATCCCAATACTAAAATCACCACATTACCAAGATCAAATTAGAAGTATAGTCATATTTGACATGATTATCACGAGCTGAAGAACGCACTTCGAACACGAGTCATAATTGACAAATTATGGAACAAAGATAACAAGAAAACCGAAGAAAGAAATTCAAGATAGAGAAATCCAGAATAAAGAAAACCAGAATAAAGAAACCCAAGATACGATACTATGCTGGAGAATCGAAAACCAAGCCGGAGAATCGAAAACCAAACTCATAGAGAAAATACAGAATACCCCGATAATTCTTCAAAGAAAGAAAGTCCAAAAGAAAACATCATTTAATCCCACTGGAATCAAATATAACAAGAACAATATATCTTCCCATACATATATATCAGATGAAGCATCAAGTAGAAGAAATAGAATCATAATATCATATGTATTCTCTCATCAATTTTTATCAAACGAAATGAAATAGAATACCCGATGAAATAGAGCAATATAAATTATAAACCAGTCAAACTACCAATGCTTTCATCCAACACCAGGATTAAAAGACATTCCCATATAACAAGAATTTCTTCAAAAGATCAATAGCCATAGAAATATTTCTGAGAACGGGTAAACACATAGAACATCTCAAAAGAGATCACGCTAAATCTGTCTCAGTCATAATCACACACACTCGAGATAGTTCACATTTCAAATATCATTTCCCCAACTAGTTCTACCATCACAAATTTCATATTAAACCATTCACTAAAGAAGGCCAGTTCTAAATAAATTTCGATTTACACTTTTCTCGACCTTACACCTGAGTAATTCAGTTAACCAAGGAGAATTCTTTTTCTAACTGGGACAGTGCATAATTCCAATAATCTTTACGTCAATCCGATACTTTACTAGCTCTGACTTTACATATCAGCTCATTTTCAATCTCTGATCATACTTATAATTATTCTATCACTGAACTCTTTGGGTTCTCAACCAGAAACTTATTCAATACAAATCTCATGAAATTCCATTATAAGTACCATTTCGGTAAGGGGGAGGGGTTGTAGGACCTCTGACTCGACTTTCTTATACATACACATATGACACTTCCATCATCATAGCAACATCATCAAAATCATGTCATTCATTCATGTTGGCTTACACCAATTTTCCTATTGTTCCATTTAGACAATATACTTATGCATACATTCTATGTTTTCTAGATAGCTTTACTTATCCATTCATTTAATTAAATTAAGTCATGCTCGTGACATCATATAAGGCCAAACAAACATAGATATTTGCACCACAATCATAACTTTCATTTCGTGCATCATCATGTACATATCATTACAATCATATAATTCAGTCCAATAATTTAACACAGATAAGTTCATTTCATTATAATCCTTTATCTCATAAAAATTATATATCATTAGCATTCATCAACATTCGACGTCCAAATCAAAACAAGGACATTTTCATTCGTATCATAATATTACGACTTTTATTCATACCTCTACTACTTTCAATCTATTCCGTTCATCTTATCAAGTAAGCCACATACACTACATCATATGAGCATTAAGCAAATATGGATATTTATCACAACATGAACTTTCATCTCACATATTATCACATATGTATTATAAACCTTTATTCATACTTTTCTGAATCGAGACTTATCATAATCATAATTTTACTCAAATACCTTCACATAACATTGAACATGGTCAGCGCAGCTCGGTTGGAGAGTACCCTGTCTAAATAAGACGGTACTCATACGCGTCGGAAGACATCACAGTATCACAGATCAGTGGCATGTATAGCTAAACTTTTACACATGCTAGGTTAGTCCGAGAACCGACTAAACCTACTCTGATACCACCAAATGTAACGCCGCGTACCTGAGACCGTTTCCGGAGTCGAACAGGAGGTGTTAACAGACTTAATTCATTACTTAAACAGCTCAAACAATTTAATTTTAAAAATTCCAGACAAGCTGGCTAACTACGTCATAGTCGCTTAAAAATTCATATCTCGAGTTCTGAAACTAAAACTCACATTCTGTAAATTTTCCCTGAAACTAGACTCATATATCTATTTACTAATTTTTTTCTAGAATTTTTGGCGAGGCCAATTAGTACAGTTTATTAGTTAAAGTCTCCCCTATTTCAGGGTTTGACTGCTCTGACCTCTGTGTATTACGAATCAGATATCTCTCTGTACAAAATTTCAATTACTATGAACATTGTTTCTCTTAAAACTAGACTCAATAAGAAATCTTTACATATTAATTATGACTTATAATTATTTTTATACAATTTATGGTGAATTTCCAAAGTCAGAACAGGGGATCCAGAAATCGCTCTGGCCCTGTTTCACAAAAATTTAAACATCTCATAAAATATAACTCATATACCTGTTTTGTTTCTTCCATATGAAAATAGACTCATAATTATTCAATTCCATATTTTATTCATCATCTAATTATATCTCTACTATTTTTAATGATTTTTCAAATTCACGTCACTACTGCTGTCTGAATCTATTTTATGATAAATTTTACCTATTTCATGGTTTCCATGGATTAACTAGCAATTTGACATACATAACACCAAATATGATCATAATTAGCCATTCCAATGGCTAATCATTACCAAACATTTTTATACTACTCAATAACCATATCATAAGACCATATATACAAAATGATTATAATGCTATACATGCCATACTCAAAATATACAAGCCATTATGCCAAGATGGTATACGGATAGTGTGAGCGTGCCTCTGACCGTTCCCGATTTCCGAGCTGGCTTGTCAACACTACAAGGAATGAAAAGGAGGGAGTAAGCATAAATGCTTAGTAAGTTCACATGCAAATAGCAAGTAACAAAACCATATAAATAAACATAAAACATCATTTGCATAATCCTCACCAATACATTCATATCATATTTTCATTTATCATCTTACCATATTGTTGTTATATCGATTTTTCAACCCGAGGGTTAAGTAAATACCTCTTCAAAGTATCCATTTCACAACACTTACCAATACACCCCTTTCATCTTGAGTATTCCTCCATTTGAGTAGAACTTTACCCATTGAACATATCGGAATATAATTCGGATACATGGAAAGTTTGCACATAAGTGCCACATATGTAGCCAAGCAATCATGTAACCCGCCCCTAAGTGAACTCGGACTCAACTCAACGAGCTCGGGCGTTCGCATCCATAAGTGAACTTGGGCTCAACTCAACGAGTTCGGACATTTACATCCATAAGTGAACTCAGATTCAACTCAACGAGTTCGGATGCTCAACCATCCTAGTGACAAGTCACTTGTATCCTAATCTATTCCTAAGGTTCAAACGGGATTTTCCTCGAACACATATCCTTGCCGTCTTCCTTAGAATACCGAAACCAATACTCAGTAACAATTTATATTTAACAAGTAGCTCACATAATTTGCATTTTATTCGAAAATAACCACAAAGCATATATTTCATGATAAAAATCAGCATATCATATAATTAACATCAATAACTTAAAAATAACAATTATGCTACATTATTTACACATGAACTTACCTAGTATGCGAAAATGGCTACTTTTACCATTTTGTCCACAACTTGGTATTTTCCCCATTTTAGCCCGAATTTCAGTTTTCCTTGCTCTATCATTTAAAATATAGTCTAATTAGGACTCACATTATTCAAATTGACCCAAAATCATATTTTGGAAAAATTACAATTTTGCCCCTAAACTTTTGCATATTTACACTTTTTCTCCAAAGCTCGTAAATTAAACTTCAGCCTATTTTCTTATGTTTTATGACATGCTGATCATTTTTTCCTTCTACGGAAACATCAAATTCTCACTCTATGACATGCTGATCATTTTTTCCTTCTACGGAAACATCAAATTCTCACTCTAACATGTACTTATGACTATTAGGTATTTTTACCGATTAAGCCCTTTTGCTCGTTTTCACTTAAAACCGAGTAGTACAAGTTGTCTAACATAATTTAAAACCTCATATTCTATCATAAAACACCAAAATACACAAATTTCACCTATGGGTATTTTTCCAAATATAAACCCTAGGTTAAATTATTGCTAGCATAAGCTAAATCGAGCTACTGGGACTCCAAAAACGTAAAGAACTTGAAAAACGGGGCTAGAATGGTCTTACAATCGAGCTTGGAAGCTTGAAAAACCCTATCCATGGTTTCTCCTTGCTATATTCGGCCATGGGGTTGAAGATGAGCAAAATTGGCTTTTAATTTTATATTTTAATTCATTTTACCCCTAAATGACCAAAATGCCCTTACTACTAAACTTTCCAAAATTTCCATCCATGTCCAATTTTTGTCCATAAACTTAGAAATTGGTAAAATTGCTATTTAAGACCTCCTAATTAATATTTCAAAACAATTTCATACTAGAAACTTCTAGAATGCAAGTTTTGTAAATTATTCGATTTAGTCCCTAATTTCAATTTAAGCACTTTAGGCATAGGATTTCATCACGAAATTTTCACACAATCATGCAATCATATCATAAACATCAAAATAATTATAAAATAATTATTTCTATCTCAGATTTTGTGGTCACAAAACCACTATTCCGACTAGACTCAAAATCAGGATATTACAAATAAACCCTATCTCTAGTCAGTAGGCTTCTTAAATAAATATGGGTAAAACATGTCAGAAAAGGCCTACTGGTCTAGGGTATAGGGGCGTGTGCAGTGTTCCATAGGGTCTGAAGTTCGAGACTTGGTGATGCAAAAGGAGTGTTTTATTTTACTGCCTTTGCCATGAGGGTAGTAGAAGTTGACCAAAACACTGCTGAGTGGAGTGGAGTTTGAATGGGTGGTTGAGGAGATTATGGTGGAGAGATTTTAGGAGGAAAATTTGGGATATTGAGGTTGTGGAGGAGTTGTGCCGAATTTGAACTTTAGGCACTCAGGATTCGGCTAGGGGCTAGTATGATTCTTCCCTTCTCACTTTCAGTTTCTGACTTTGAAGTTTTGGTTCTTTTCTTTCACTCCTTGGTGCCGAAATTATGGTTTTGGGTTTTTACTACTTTTCCTTCTTTCATGTTTCTCTCTTTTTAGGACCGATTGTTGCTAGAGATCCTTCAGGTTTTGTTCGTTTTGGTCTATTCCCGAATTTGTTTTTCCCTAAAATTCTTTTAGTTGACCGGTTGCTTTCTCCTCTCCCTCTCTCATTTAGTTTTCTTCTATGGCGAATGACCTTGCTTCCTATCTCTCAATCCTTTTTGTTTTAACAACTTCTTCTACTACTACTGATTTCTCTTCTCTTCTTTTTTCCTCCCCCTTCTTTGATTCTTTCTATATTAACAGATCCCCTCTATTTTTCATATTGTTACCTTGATCGAATATTGCTCATTATTTTAACCCCTCTGTGTCGATTCTTCTGTGCTCTCTGCCGACTTAGGTGGTAATAAAACTATTTAGTTATGCTCTTTCTCTCTCTTTCTCCCTATTTATCTTTTAGTCTTGCACTTAACATCTTCTTGTGCTGCCATTTTCTGATAGGGGGTAATTGTGCCATTGTTGCCTCTGTCAAAGCGAGTGTTTCTGGCTTTCGTGTTGGGTGTAGGCCGACTGCTCCTTTCTCCGAATCTTGGCTTTTCATTTTTGGTAGGTTCATGATCGGCTCTTGCCTTTTTGGCCTTCTCTTTTTTTTTCTCTCTACTATGCTAATCTTGTATTTAACACCTTCTTTTACTGCCGATTTGCTAGGAGCATTAGGCGATCAATCTTGGTCAGCGGTTTAAGTGGGCTAAGCCACATTTATTCAATCAAGGTTTTGGTGCTCGCGGGCTATTCGCATGTTTTCGCAAACAAGCGTGTGTAAAACACTGCCTCCACTTGTAAATCAACGAGAGTCGAAATAAGAGACCATCGACGCTACACGGGCGTGCGCTCGCTTGTGTGGTAATCCGAACACATAAACATGAGCGTTTGATCGTAGAGACCACCATGAGCGATTTCATTGGCTTTGGCCGTTCTGGGCCATTTTGGGCTGAAATGGGTCGTGTGGGCTGCACGGGGTTGTGGGCCCCATACGGGTAAATCACACAAATGTGTGGAGAATTTTGGGCCAAGTTGTGTATCCTCACGGCCAAGGTCATTTCTGGGCTTTGTGGGCCACTCGGGTGTGTGGGCCCACGTGGGCCTACATTTTGGGCCTTGGGCCCGTTTTTATTGTTTGACTGTTAAGGTTGCACGAATCGCCGAGACGACTGTGGACCTATTGTTGGGTCGGTAGGTATACTTAGACCCCAAATTGATAAACGACTGTTATGCCCTTATGAGGTAAAATGACTATTATGCCCATATGAGATGTATGACTGTAATCGAGCATGTCATTCTATATATATTGTATACATGTATGATATTATGACATGACGCATGATATGATACATGGGGATGGGTTTATTATGATTGGAGGAAGTGTACTGTACTAGCAGCTCTGTTGCAAATACTGTTTAGTGCCGCAACCGGTGCTATTTTGGAGTGTAGGGATGGGTGGGTTGATTTTATCCCCACATGGAGTGTAGGGCTGGACGGAGTGGAGTGTAGAGGCTGGTTGGGTAGGATTTCTGATTGTATATCTGTACTGTTATTGTCACGGAAATGGGCTAAGACCCTCACTGATACTGATACTGTAATGGTCTAAGGCCCTATCTAAAACTGCACTGTTACTGAATTGGGCTTAGGCCCAGACTATTTATGCTCAATGATTAGTTATTTGATATGAGATTACACACTAAGTTTTCATAACTCACCCATCTGTTTATCTGTACAGGTAATCCCCAGACTTAGGTGGGTCGGTGCTGCGAGGGACTCAAAGGTGGCCACATAACCACATGGACTTCCTCGCTTGGTTAAATACTTAAGTTGTGTTATCTTGGGTATTTTTTTATGTAATAAGGTCTCTTTAAATTTTTAACCTTTAATTTGGTGTTCTATTTATTTTGATTTATATCTGCTAGTCGTAGGATGCGATTTTTTAAAAAAGATAAATATTTTCCAAAACACCACGTTTACACAACATGTTTTAAAAGCTTCCACAAGAATTAATGTTTTAAAATTAATAACAATTTAATATGATTAACTTTTCGCCAAACAACTTAAATTTTGAAAATGAACGCGACATTCTAAAATCTTCGTTAAGATCACAAAGAGGTTACTTATAGAACGGGTTTTTAAACAATATCATATTTTATGAAAAATACTTCAATGTGACATCATCAGAGCCGACCATAACATGCAAGTCGGGTTTAGAGTATTACATTTAGTTGTATCAGAGCCAGGTTTAAAACTCGACTGTGGATTTGAGTTTTTTTAAAGCTTGAAATTTTTGTTTTAAAGGATTTAAAGTATTTTGACATGTTTAATTGAGTGTGTGGTACACCGAGTCTCCGGCGCCGATTATGTAAGTCTTCTGAAAACTGTTGCTTGTTTAAAATTGGAATACTGAGTCTACTGTAGGTAGTAGACTGTACTGAAATACTCTATATAGGGTAAACTGTAGTAAAACCACGATCTGCGAAAACGAACTCTGAAATACTGATACTATATTTCATAAAATGTCCTGTAATAAACACTGGAACTGTAATCTGATGTATAAAATTTTTAATACAGATAAAGCATAAATTGATAATGCGTACTAGAGGTACTCGTGGAAGGGGTACAAGAGGCCGTGGCGGAGGCCGTGGAGGTGCTCAGGCTGGGTCTTTGTCATTTGGAAACATGCCTACTATTGAAGCTAGGGGCCATCGGCTTCACCTGAGTCTAAGACTGGGTCTCGTGATCAAGCAGTTAGGGACGACGTACTGTCCCAAGCCTTGCTACGGATTCTGGAGAGGGTCGCTGGACCCAATACTAGTACTGAGGGTCGTGGGTTAGTTACAGAATGACTCCGGTCTAACGGAGCTGATATTTTTAGAGGTATTGCTAGAGTTGCCCCTAATGTGGCTGGATATTGGATTGAAGCCACGGAAAGGATAATGGATGACCTTGACTATACCCCCGAGTAAAAACTAAAGGGTACAGTGTCACTGTTGCGAGATGAGGCCTATTAGTGGTGGCTTATATTTAAAGAGGGCATTTAGCCCGAACAATTGACTTGGGAATTCTTGAAGAATGCTTTTCAAGGAAAATATATGGGTGCTAGTTATGTGGATGCCCGGAGGAGAGATTTTTTGAATTTGACTTAGGGGTATAAATTAGTGGCTGAATATGAGACTAAATTTTTGTGATTAAACCGCTATGTGCGTGGGATGGTAGCAACTGAATATGAGCGGTGTGTTCAATTCGAGGACGGCCATAGGGATAGTCTAAGGGTTTTGATAGCTCCACAGAGGGAGCGAGATTTTGTTGCTTTAGTATGTAAGGCAAAGATTGTCGAGGATGTGAAGCGTGCTAAGCACCAGAACCGTGAGAAGGAAAGAGGTAGGAACAAAAGGGATTTGGAGCCCTCAAGTTCTTTTCTGAGGCCTAAGAAAAAAGCCCAGAGTTGATGGGCCATTCAGAGTTGGGGCCCCTATTACTGTTACTAGACCGCAGCCCTGTGCAGATTATGGGAGACGTCATCAGGGCTAGTGTTGGAAAACGATTGGGGCATGTCTGAGATGCGGATCATTGGAGCATCGTATCAGAGATTGTCCATAGAGGCCTGATCAGATGCAATCTATTGGCATGGGTACTGTACAGCCATCGAGGGGTGGTCAGCAGCCGCTGAAAGGCCGTGGTCAGGCCAAAGGTGTTAATGCACTGGGTCGTGGTCAGAGGGCACCGGGCAGAGGTGCTGGTCGCACTGAGGTGAGGCAGCCAACTCTGGTCTATGCTGCATGCCGCTGAGAGGATGATAATGCCTCAGACATTATCAGGGTACGTTCTTCATTTATAATGTACCTAATACTGCATTGAGAGATATAAGATCTACTCATTCCTATATAGCTTGTAATGTGTCTAAGACTTTGGATATCTTGGTTAAGAATACTGCAAGTGAGGTTACTGTGTTGAGTCCATTAGGGCAGTCAGTGAGGGTATTTAAATTGTTCAGATATGTACCTTTGGAGATTCAAGGAACCATCTTTTTGGCGGATTTGATGGAACTCCCTTTTGGAGAATTTGAATTAATACTAGGTATGGACTGGCTGGTTAAACATCAAGTGAACTTGGATTGTGCTACCAAACGGATGGTGCTGAAAACTACGGAGGGTGACGAGGTAGTTGTAATTGGAGAGCGACGAAATTAATTGCCAAATGTGATTTCTGCACTAAGGGCTGAGAAATTGGTTTGTAAGGGTTGTGAGGCGTATCTAGCCTACATTGGTGTTTTAGATTCTGAGGTTTCTCCTATTAAGGATATCAGAATAGTTAAAGACTTTCCAAATGTTTTTCTTGATGAGCTGCCTGGGTTACCTTAAAACCGTGAAGTTGAGTTTGGGATTGAGCTCTTGCCTGGTACAGCTCCGGTGTCTATCGCCCCTTATAGAATGGCGCCGAAAGAGCTTGTGCAGCTTAAAGCTCAAATTCAAGAGTTATTGGATCGAGGGTTCATTCAACCTAGTGTGTCTTCATGGAGAGCACCGATTTTGTTTGTAAAAAAGAAGGATGGATCCATGCGCATGTGTATCAATTATCGAGAACTGAATAAATTGACTGTTAAGAGCAAGTACCCCCTATTGAGGATTGATCATCTATTTGACCAATTTCGAGGAGCTTCGATTTTCTCTAAGATTGATCTCCAATCGAGGTGCCATCAATTGAGAGTTAAAGAGGCTGATGTTTATAAGACAACGTTTAGGACTCGTTATGGTCATTACGAGTTCCTAGTGATGCCGTTTGGACTAACGAATACACCAGCGGCTTTTATAGATTTGATGAACCGAGTGTTCCAGCCCTATCTGGATCGATTCGTAGTGGTGTTTATAGATGACATCTTGGTGTATTCGAGGATTGAAGATGAACATGATGCACATCTCCAAGTTGTTCTGCAAATTCTGAGGGAGAAACAACTGTACGCCAAGTTTAGTAAGTGTGAGTTTTGGTTACGAGAGGTAACATTTCTGGGCCATGTGGTATATGCGGAAGGGATTAGAGTTGATCCTTAAAAAATTAAAGCTGTTCTGGATTGGATGCCGCCTAAGACGGTATCTGAGATTTGTAGTTTTTTGGGTTTAGTAGGGTATGATAGACGATTTGTTTAGGGGTTTTCATTAATTGCCGCACCTCTGACTAAGTTGTTGCATAAGGGTGTGTCGTTTAACTAAACTGATGCGCAACAAGAGAGTTTTGAGAAGCTTAAGAAAGTTCTGACTGAGGCCTCTGTTTTAATACAACCAGAGTCTGGGAAAGAGTTCACTGTCTACAGCGATGTATCACAAGTTGGATTGGGATGTGTGTTGATGCAAGAGGGTAAAGTGGTGGCATATGCATCTCGTCAGCTTAAGACTCATGAGGCGAATTATCTGACACATGACTTGGAGTTGGCCGCGATAGTATTCGCACTAAAAATTTGGAGGCATTACCTGTATTGTGAGAAGTGTATCATTTACACTGACCATAAGAGCCTCAAGTACCTCCTCACTCAGAAGGAGCTGAATCTTAGGCAGCATAGAGGGGTTGAGCTGCTTAAGGACTATAACTGTTTGATTGAATACCATTTGGGTAAAGCCAATGTGGTGGCCGACGCACTGAGCTGTAGGGCTATGACTGAGCTGAGGGCGATGTTTACTTGTCTCAGCTTATTTGGTGATGGTAGTCTATTAGCCAAACTTCAGGTTAAACCAACGTGGATTGAGCAGATTAAGGGTAAACAGTTGGAGGATGAGTCACTGGGTCCTCGATTCCGATAGATTGAGAGTGGTAGCACATAAGATTTTGGGCTGAATAGTAAAGGGGTACTCTGTTTCCGTGGGAGAGTCTATGTACTGAAGGATGCCGATCTGAGGCAGTCTATACTGTGAGAGGCACATAGTAGTCCTTATGCTATGCATCCTTGTGGAAATAAGATATACCGAGACCTTCGTGAGTTATATTGGTGGCCAGGTCTTAAGTGTGAAGTTACCGACTTCGTGAGTAAATGTCTGACGTGCCAGCAGGTTAAAGCTGAACATCAATTACCTTCAGGGTTGCTTCAGCCAGTTAAGATTCCACTTTGGAAGTGGGAAAGAATGACTATGGACTTCGTTAGTGGGCTACCCCCTACGCCTGCTAAGAAGGATTCAGTATGGATCATCATGGATCAATTGACCAAATCTGCCCATTTCATGCCAGTTCGTGCTGATTACTCATTGCAGAAGCTAGCTAAACTGTATGTGGCTGAGATAGTGAGACTGCATGGGGTACCTATTTCCATAATATCTGATAGAGATCCTCGCTTCACATCTCAATTCTGGAAGAAGTTACACAAGGCTTTGGGTACAAGATTGGACTTCAGTATTGCGTTCCATCTTTAAACAGATGGTCAGTAAGAGAGGGAGATTTAGGTACTGGAGGACATGCTAAGGAGTTGCGTGATAGATTTTCGAGGCAGTTGGGAGGACTACTTGCTATTAGCTGAGTTTGCATATAAAAATAGATACTAGTATAGATGGCATCTTACGAGGCATTATATGGTCGTAGGTGTCGTACTCCTTCGTGTTAGACTAAGTTGGGTGAGCGGTGTGTTACGGGCCCTGAATTGAATTGATTTCTGATACCGAGGATAAAGTTAAACTAATTCGGGATCGACTGAAGGCGGCATCAGACAGACAGAAGTTGTATGCAGATAAAAAATGTAAGGAGATTCAGTATTCTGTGGGGGACTTCGTTTTCCTCAAGGTCTCGCCATGGAAGAAGGTACTGAGATTTGGACGGAAGGGCAAGCTAAGCCCTAGGTTCATTGGGCCTTACCACATACTGAAACGTGTGGGACCAGTTGCATATCAACTTGAGTTACCTCTAGAATTGGACCAGATTCATGATGTGTTCCACGTCACTATGTTGAGGCGCTACCGCTCTGATCCTACGCATGTTATCTTGGTTGAGGAGGTTGAGGTTAAACCAGATCTGACTTTTGAGGAAGAGCTAGTCCAGATTTTAAATCGAATGTAAAAGTGTTAAGAAAGAAGTCTATCCCACTGGTTAAGGTACTTTGGCATAATCACAACTTAGACGAGGCCATGTGGGAACCCGAGGAGGCGATGCGACAACAATACCGTCATCTGTTTTGATGAGGTAAATTTCGAGGTCAAAATTTTCTTTTAGAGGGTAGAGTTGTAACGCCCCAAAATCTAAGTATTTATTTTTGTATGTTTGGGACACATAAAGCATGCTTGCCTCAGTGGTTAAGTGTTCTGGGAAGTGTCTGAGATGTCTTGGGTTCAAGCCTTGGCTTGTACAAAAATTTTGTTTCTTACTTGAATAAACCCTGTCTCTAGTCAGTAGGCTTCTTAAATAAATATGGGTAAAACAGGTCAGAAAAGGCCTGCTGGTCTAGGGGATAAGGGCGTGTGGAGTATTCCATGGGGTCTGAGGTTCGAGACTTGGCAATGCAAAAGGAGTGTTTTATTTTGCTTCCTTTGTCATCTCAATAGTAGAAGTTGACTAAAACATTGTTGAGTGGAGTGGAGTGGAGTTTGAATGGGTGGTTGAGGAGATTATCGTGGAGAGATTTTAGGAGGAAAATTTGGGATGTTGAGGTTGTGGAGGAGTTGTGCCGAATTTGAACTTTAGGCACTCAGGATTTAGCTAGGGGCTAGTATGATACTTCCCTTCTCACTTTCAGTTTCTGACTTTGACGTTTTGGTTCTTTTCTTTCACTCCTTAGTGCCGAAATTCTACTTTTGGGTTTTTACTATTTTCCTTCTTTCGTGTTTCTCTCTTTTTGGGACCGATTATTGCTAGAGATCCTTCGGGTTTTGCTCATTTTGGTCTATTCCCAAATTTGGTTTTCCCTAAAATTCTTTTGGTTGATCGATTGTTTTCTCCTCTCCCTCTCTCATTTAGTTTTCCTCTATGGCCGAATGACCTTGCTTCCTATATCTCAATCCTTTTTGTTTTAACAACTTCTTCTTCTACTACCGATTTCTCTTCTTTTCTTTTCTCCTCTCCTTCCTTCGATTCTTTCTGTATTAACAAATCCTCTCTCTTTTTCATATTGTTACCTTGACCGAATATTGCTCATTCTTTCAACCCCTCTGTGCCGATTCTTCTGTGCTCTCTGCCAACTTAGGTGGTAATACAACTATTCGGTTATGCTCTTTCTCTTTCTTTCTCCCTATTTATCTTTTAGTCTTGCACTTAACATCTTCTTGTGCTATCGTTTTCTGATAGGGGGTAATTGTGCCATTGTTACCTCTATCAAAGCGAGTGCTTTCGGCTTTCGTGTTGGGTGTAGGCCAATTGCTCCTTTCTCTGAATCTTGGCTTTGCATTTTTGGTAGGTTCATGCTCGGCTCCTACCCTTTTGGCTTTCTCTTTCTTTTCTCTCTCTCCCATGCTAATCTTTTATCTAACACCTTCTTTTACTACCGATTTGCTAGGAGTATTGGGTGATCAATCTTGGTCAGTAGTTTAAGTGGGCTAAGCCACATTTATTCAATCAAGGTTTTGGTGCTCGCGAGCGATTCCAACATTTTCGCAAACAGGTGTGTGTAAAACACTGCCTCTACTTGTAAATCGACGAAAGCCGAAATAAGAGACCGTCGACGCTAAACGGACATGAACTCTCCCGTGTGGTAATCCGAATGCATAAACATGGGCGTTTGGTCGCAGAGGCTACCATGAGCGATTTCGTGGGCTTAGGCCGTTCTGAGCGATTTTGAGCCGAAATGGGTCGTGTGGGCTCCACGAACTTGTAGGCCCTACACGAGTAAATCACACGGATGTGTAGAGAATTTTGGGCCAGGCTGTGTATCCACATGACCAAGGTCATTTCTGGGCTTTGTGGGCCACACGGGCGTGTGGGCCCATATGTGCCCGTATTATGGGCCTTAGGCCCATTTTCATTGTTTGACTATTAAGGTTGCATGGGTCGCCAAGACGATTGTGGAACTACTGTTGGGCCGGTAGGTATACCTAGACCTCAAATTGATAAATGATTGTTATGCCCCTATGAGGTAAAATGACTATTATGTCCTTATGAGATGTATGACTGTAATCGAGCATGCTATTCTATATATATTGTATACATGTATGATATTATGACATGATGCATGATATGATGCATGGGGATAGGTTTATTACGATTGGAGGAAGTGTACTGTACTGGCATCTCTACTGAAAATACTGTTATTGTCGTAACCGGTGCTATTTTGGAGTGTAGGGACGGGTGGGTTGATTTTATCCCCACATGGAGTGTAGGGCTGGACAGAGTGAAGTGTAGAGGCTGGTTGGGTAGGATTTTTGATTGTATATATGTACTATTACTGTCACTGAAATGGGCTAAAACCCACACTGATACTGATACTGTAATGGGCTAAAGTCCAATCTGTAACTACACTATTACTGAATTGGGCTTAGGCCTAGACTGTTTATGCTCAATGATTGGTTATTTGATATGGGATTACACACTGATTTTTCATAACTCACCCATCTGTTTATCTGTATAGGTAATCCCCAGACTTAGGCGGGTCGGTGCTGCGAGGGACTCAAAGGTGGCCACATAACCACACGAACTTCCTCGCTTGGTTAAATACTTAAGTTGTATTATCTTGGGTATTTTTTTTATGTAATAAGGCCTCCTTAAATTTTTAATCTTTAATTTGGGGTTCTATTTATTTTGATTTATATCTGCTAGTAGTAGGATGTGAATTTTAAAAAAGATAAATGTTTTCCAAAACACCACGTTTACACAACATGTTTTAAATCCTTCCACAAGAATTAATGTTTTAAAATTAATAACAATTTAATATGATTTACTTTTCGCCAAACAACTTAAATTTTGAAAATGAACGCAACATTTTAAAATCTTCGTTAAGACCACAAAGAGGTCACTTATAGAACGGGTTTCTCAACAATATCGTATTTTATGAAAAACACTTCAATGTGACATCATCAGAACAGGTCATAACGTCTAGGCCGAGTTTGGGGTGTTACAATGCCACTGTAACCAATATTTGCTTTACCAAATTGTACCGACATGGGCCGATAAATAGTGTGAGTGATCTCCGTAAAGCTTTCAATCCAACGAGCTTCTAATTCACTATAAAATAGGGAAATAAAACTAAGTGAGCATATAATACTTAGTAAGTTCATATAACATGGTACTTAACTTACCATTCATTCTATTATGAGGTAACTATGTAAGGCATATTCAATCAATTTGACCTCAAGCCCTACACACATCCTCGTTGCCCTTGTTAGTCATATAATCCATAATAACATCAAAACATATATGGGTTCAACAACAATCCAGATTCCAGGCACATATGCTTTCCACAACATGTATTCATTCAACATGCATAATTTATCTTGTTATTACAAGTATAATTTCATACTAATTCATCTCGAGTTTAGATCTTTTCATATAAGAACTTTACTCATATTAATCGAAATATCAAGGTCACAATTAGTACACTCGAGGTGTATAAGTCTATAATTAAGGATGTACATACTCATCAAATAAATTCAATAGACGATATCTTCATTTCATATTACCATATATCAATT
The DNA here is from genome assembly GCA_025698465.1 of Gossypium longicalyx. Taxonomy (NCBI): domain Eukaryota; kingdom Viridiplantae; phylum Streptophyta; class Magnoliopsida; order Malvales; family Malvaceae; genus Gossypium; species Gossypium longicalyx. The sequence goes on from CM047006.1 coordinate 34,217,535, forward strand.
CTCACGTATCGTCATTTTCATGTATTTCAGGCCGACATGTGCAATAACTCATTTCTTATTCATATCTTCTCATGTCAAGAACTTTTACCGGTTGAATTTCTCTGAAATATCGATGGATACATGGGTAGTACACTCGTGGTGTACAAATCAGGATTCGTCAATTCATATTTAACGGTACCCATAAGGTATTAGATCAAAGAGTACACTCTTGAGCCATATATGTATACAACAAGATTACCAGTCCAAGCTAAATTCTTTTTATGACATATGCTCTAAGGAGCTTGACTTAGATTACCCATTCGGGCTAAATCCAATCTATAGCATGGGCTCAAGAGGACTCACATCAAGATTACCCGTCCGGGCTAAATACTTTTCTATGATAAGGTCAATAGGATTACTCGTCCGAGCTAAATCCCGTCAGCAACAAATGCAGGGCCTCATTCATTTCGGGAAATCACATAACCATCAAATTTCCATTTTATTCAACCAGGATTTAAACATTTTTCAAGCATTATCGGGCATGTGATTATTTCATACATCCACAACATTTATATAATTCAAATAAACACGTTCCACATTCATTTCAAGCATATAATAACATTCTCATCGTTTATCTTTTAATATCTATCGGGCATTATCATTTAATTGAAACATTTTCATTTATCGGGCTTGATCGGATATGTAATAATTTTCTCATATTTATGAAATTTATACAATTTACATAAACACAGTCAATGCAAGCATGTAAATAAACACAATTTAGTTACACGAACTTACCTCGACAAAGGTTCGTGTACAAACATCTACTAATTCGACATTTTTCTCATTCTAACTCCGAATTTGGTCTATCCGGATCTATACGAGTAAAATTAACATCAATTTCTCATATTTCACATTCATGTGGACTCAATTTACAACATAGAAAAATTACCATTTTGCCCTTATCTTTTCCATAAATTTCAATTTCATCCCTAGGCCCGGAAAATGAAACTTGTACAAATTACTCCCTATTCCAAGCCTAACCAAAGCCCCATTACAAATTTTACAGCACATGTATTCATAAAATTTCATAATTTTTCATCAAATTTTACAACTTTTCATTTTAGTCCCTAAATCATGTTTTCATCAAAAATCACTTTGTAAAAGTTGTTTATCTATCAATAATCTTCCATCAGCATATACATCCATGACCCATTTTTCATACCTTGATAACTTTTCAAATTAATCCTTCAAATAGAGAGATTAAGCTTTCCCAGTTTCAAAAATATCAAAATTACTAAAAACGGGGCTTGAATACTTACCCAATTTGGCCATGAAAGTTTCCTCTCTCTCTCTCTCCTAAGGTTTCCATGTATTATTTGGGGAAGAAGATGAGAAAAATAATATGATAATTCTTTTATCATAAAATAATATGATAATTCTTTTATCATCTTTTTAATTAATTAATTTAATTGAATTCCAATTTAGTCCCTACCCTTTTTCAAATTTTCCAAGGATGAGTCATACCAAAATATCTACCTACTTTTATTAGTGGTCTAATTACCATATAAGGACCTTAAGTTTTGAATTCCATAGCTATTTGATCCTCCTAGCTACTAGAATCCAACTTTTGCATTTTATGCGTTTTGGTCCTTCTTATAATTAAGCACATAATCGGTAAAATTTTCTTATCAAAATTTTTACATGACATGTCTATAATAATACGGACCATAAAATAAAATAAAATAAATTTTATTTTTCAATTCGAATTTGTGGTCCCGAGACACTGTCCTGATTTCACCGAAATTTGGGCTGTTACAACTCTCCCACCTTAAGGAATTTTCATCCTCGAAAATTTTACCAGTAAAGAGATTCAGACATTACTTTCTCATAATTTCCTCCAGTTCCTAGGTAGCTTTCTCTATATCATATCATTGTCAAAGAACTTTCACTAAAGCTACTTTTATATTTTTCGTTTCTTTTACTTCACTTGCCAAAATTTCAACTAGTCCCTTACTGTAGTCGTGTTAGGCTGAATTTCAATCTCTATAAGAGAAATAACAGATGACGGGTTGATCGATACTACCATAACACATATACACATAAAACATTGTGAATTCTGTAGAACTCTGATAATAATACTAATCAATACGCAATAGGTCTAGTCCTTTTCAATGATCTCATATGACCCATTAAACCACAAAATTAATTTGTCTTTACTGCCAAACCAGAGAACTTTCTTCCATGGTGAAACTTTCAAAAATATTTTGTCGCTAATCTGAAACTCTATTTCCACATCGGATTTCTGACAATCAAATACTACTTTCAAACTGCCTCAGATCATTTTCATCTTTCTTCGGTTTCAAAGAATCAAACCTACTACATATATCTTTTCTCACTGATCTTCGTCCAAAACACCAGAGTTTTATATTTATGACTATATAAAGCCTCGTACAGTATAATTTTGTACTTGACTGTTAACTGTTATTGTAATGCCCCGTACCCGAGACCGTTTCCGGAGTCGAACACGAGGTGTTAACAGACTTAATTCATTGCTTAAACAGCTCAAACAATTTAATTTTAGAAATTCCAGACAAACTAGCAATCTGCGTCACAGTCACTTAAAAATTTATATCTCGAGTTACGAAACTCGAAATCCAATTCTGTCAATTTTCCCTGAAAATAGACTCATATATATATTTTCTAATTTTTTCTAGAATTTTTAGCTAGTCCAATTAGTACAGTTTATTAGTTAAAGTCTTCCCTATTTCAGGGTTTGACTGCTCTGACCTTTGTGTATTACGAATCAGTTATCTCTCTGTACAGAATTTCAATGACTATGAAGTTTGTTTATCTTGAAACTAGACTCAATAAGAAATCTATACATATAAAGTATGACTTCTAATTATTTTTATACAATTTATGGTGGATTTCCAAAATCAAAACAGGGGATCCAGAAATCGCTCTGGCCCTGTTTCACAAAAATTTAAACATCTCATAAAATATAACTCATATACCTGTTTCGTTTCTTCCATATGAAAATAGACTCATAATTATTCAATTTCATATTTTATTCATCATCTAATTATATCTCTACTATTTTTAATGATTTTTTAAATTCACGTCACTACTGCTGTCTGAATCTATTTTATGGTAAATTTTACCTATTTCTTGGTTTCCATGGATTAACTAACAATTTGACATACATAACACCAAATATGATCATAATTAGCCATTCCAATGGCTAATCATTACCAAGCATTTTTATACTACTCAATAACTATATCATAAGACCATATATACAAAATGATTATAATGCTATACATGCCATACTCAAAATATACAAGCCATTATGCCAAGATGGTATACGGATAGTGTGAGCGTGCCTCCGACCGTTCCGATTTACGAGCTGGCTTGTCAACACTACAAGGAATGAAAAGGAGGAGTAAGCATAAATGCTTAGTATGTTCACATGCAAATAGCAAGTAACATAACCATATAAGCAAACATAAAACATCATTTGCATAATCACCACCAAGACATTCATATCATATTTTCATTTATCATCTCACCATATTGTTGTTATATCGATTTTTCAACCCGAGGGTTAAGTACATACCTGTTCAAAGTATCCATTTCACAACACTTACCAATACGTCCCTTTCATCTTGAGTATTCCTCCATTTGAGTAGAACTTTACCCGTTGAACACATCGGAATATAATTCAGATACATGGAAAGTTTGCACATAAGTGCCACATATGTAGCCAAGCTACTATGTAAACCGCCCATAAGCGAACTTGGACTCAACTCAATGAGCTCGGGCATTCGTATCCATAAGAGAACTCGGACTCAACTCAACGAGCTCGGATGCCTAGTTACATTTCACGAACTCGGACTCAACTCAACGAGTTCGGACATTCGCATCAATAAGTGAACTCAGACTCAACTCAACGAGTTCGGATGCCCAAATATCCCAGTGACATGTCACTTGTATCCTAATCCATTCCTAAGGTTCAACGGGACCTTTTTCTCAATCATGTGTCTCAACCATCTTCTACGGAATACCGATACTGATACTCGGTAGTATTTCACATTTTCCAAGTATATCACATAATTTGACATATTATCAAACAATTATTACGAGTATAATATTTCATAATAATTATCATATCATTTAAATAACATAAAAACATTTAAAATAATAACTATGTTACCAACATTTACATATGAACTTACCTAGTATGCGAAAATGGCTACTTTTACCATTTCGTCCACAACTTGGTATTTTCCCTATTTTAGCCCGAATTTCAATTTTCCTTGCTCCATCATTTAAAATATAGTCTAATTAGGACTCACATTATTCAAATTAACCCAAATCATATTTTGGAAAAATTACAATTTTGCCCCTAAACTTTTGCATATTTACACTTTTGCCCCAAAGCTCGTAAATTAAACTTCAGCCTATTTTCTTATGTTTTATGACATGCTGATCATTTTTCCCTTCTATGGCAACATCAAATTCTCACTCTAACATGTACTTGTGACTATTAGGTATTTTTACCGATTAAGCCCTTTTGCTCGTTTTCACTTAAAACCGAGTAGCACAAGTTGTCTAACATAATTTAAAACCTCATATTCTATCATAAAACACCAAAATACACAAATTTCACCTATGGGTATTTTTCCAAATATAAACCCTAGGTTAAATTATTGCTAGCATAAGCTAAATCGAAAGCTACTGGGACTCCAAAAACGTAAGAAACTTGAAAAACAGGACTGAATGGACTTACAATCGAACTTGGAAGCTTGAAAAACCCTAGCCATGGTTTCTCCTTGCTATATTCGGCCATGGTGAAGAAGATGAGCAAAATTGGCTTTTAATTTTGTATTTTAATTCATTTTACCCCTAAATGACCAAAATGCCCTTACTACTAAACTTTCCAAAAATTCCATCCATGTCCAATTTTTGTCCATAAACTTAGAAATTGGTAAAATTTCTATTTAAGACCTCCTAATTAATATTTCAAAACAATTTCATACTAGAAACTTCTAGAATGCAAGTTTTGCAAATTATTCGATTTAGTCCCTAATTTCAATTTAAGCACTTTATGCATAAAATTTCTTCACGAAAATTTTACACAATCATGCAATCATATCATAGACCTCAAAATAATCATAAAATAATTATTTCTATCTCAGATTTTGTGGTCACGAAACCACTATTCCGATTAGGCCCTAATTCGGGATATTACAGTTATAATAAGAAAATTCAACCCAAGGCAAATACTTTTCTTAGTTACCTTCAAATTCAAGTACACAACATCGAAGCATATCTTCCAAGATCTGAATCTTATGTTCAGATTGATCACCTGTCTGAAAATGAAACACGGTACTAAGATGCAACCGTATACACAGATTTTCTTGTAACTTGTTTCAGAATCAGAATTTAAACTGTAGATCTCTATAAGACATAGCAAAAACTAGCACATCATATAATCTAACAATCTCAATAATAGATAATTCAAGCAATCTATCAAGTGTGAAACCCATTCATGCAAAATAAAATGTACAGGCTTCGTCAAACAATTAAATTACTCAAATAGTATCTTTCTTTTTCATAGACAAGGATGATTCCGATATAAAGTTCATAGTAACTTTGTCTCATTTCCATTTCTGTATCTTTGCTAGTTATAACCATCCTGAAAGTTTCATCCTTATCTTGCTGATACATCCAACATTTAAATACAAATTCAGAAATACCACGTTTCATTCCGAGCTACTAATACATCTTTTTCAAATCATTATACATTTTATCATTCCCCAGATAAACAAACATAGTACCATTATGATCATTCATGTAAAATTTTCTGTATAAACTCTAAATTCTTCAGTAAACAGGCTTTGTTTCTAAATAACAGACATTTATCAGATCCATTCTGAAATTCTGAATCAGAAATCATTTCACACTGTATTCGTTTAACTTACAACTCATTATCACTTTTCTGAGTTTCACAGTTCTGTTATAGAAATATCAGTTTAGCTCTATACTTAGCTAAAATTAAGCTATTATCAGACAATCATAATTGGTATCCATGGTTTGCAAAGTATATAGAGATTTTCTACTCTGAATATATGTAACCACATTCGTTCTTTCCAATTGATATACAATTGTCAAACCATAATCTTTCAACAATTCAAGTCATATACGCTATCTCAAAGTCAAATCTTTTTGCAACATCAAATACTTTAACTTTTTATAATCGATGAATATATGACATTTTTCATCAAACAATTAATGCTATCAGATTTCAATACAATAACATTAGCTAGCAATTCTAGATCATGTATTGAGTAATTCTTTCCATGTGGTTTTTAACTGGCTGAAAGTACAGGCTATTACCTTGCCTTATTGCATCAAACATAATCTAATCCCATTCCATAATACATCTCTGTAATAACAAACTCCTTACCTGATTCAGGCTGAACCAGAATTAATACTTTGATCAACAGATTTTCCAGCTGGTCAAAACTTTACTAACATTAATGTAGTAACTACGTCATCAATGTAGTTATTTCAATTATTAACATTAAAGCTTTGAGTTTTTCCAAAACCACAACCATCAGATAGATTTTAAACCATTGTGCAATAATATGACTAACATTTCAGCTATGTAGATAAAGCAACACTTCAACATCAATAATGCACCTCAATTTAAAAAAAAGGGAGAACCAAAAGTGGCCCCAATAATAACCAATACCGTAATACAGTTTCTATAATCTGTGATCTTTATCGACATACCCCATGATCGAATCAATATTTATAATGGTAATAAATGTAATTACCTCTGATCAAAGAATATCTTTCATAGATAACCCATGTTTACATAATCAAGAGATTGATGATACTTCAGAGAAAATTCAAGAGAGTAATATTGTAACACCCCATACCCGTATCTTATGCCAGGATGGAATACGACGCGTTACCTAACTTAAACTCGTGCTTACGACCATTTTTGAGTTCCCAAGACTTGGACAAATTTAAACTTCCTTAAGCTTATCGACACATCCTTAGTATGGGCCTACAAGGCCTAAAACACACCTCGGAAATCATTCGGGACCAACTCGGGTTCTTTAGCCAACTTTAGAAAAATAATACTTGACACAAGGGCACACACCTGTTTGGGAGGGGTAACACGCCCGTGTGACTATTTCGACATGGTCGTGCTGTTGGCCAGTGTGGCTCACACGGCCAAAACAATTTAGGGACACGCCCGTGTCCTTCACCCGTGTGGAATTAATTCTAAGTTCACACCTATAGGGGTTTTCACACGGCCTGGCACACGCCCGTGTTCCTGGCCCGTGTCCTTCACACGACCATGACACGCCCGTGTCACTGCCCGTGTGTTTAATACCATGCATACAGACTTAAAACTTTACGTGCAAGGGACACACGGTCAAACCACACACCCATGGGGCAGACCATGTGTCACACACGACCTAGACACACGCCCATGTGTCTACCCATGTAGGCAATATAAGGCTATATACCAAGCCTTCTTGCCACCCTTACTTACACAATCTACACAATAGCAACCAAAAACCAATACAAAACTATTTCATGCAACCAAATCAATCACAATAGACAACATTTCATTTGTGCCTTTTACTCATACATGAAAATAACATCATTTGTATATAACAAAATGAATATTAGTCATCATTTAAGGCTTAATACAAAATGAAGGGGAATCACCCATGCCAACACATTTGGCCAATTTTTCAAAGACTCAGAACATCAAAGTCTAGCCTTATACATGCCATTCTCAAAAACAAATAATCTAACTATACCGAGTGCTTCGGCTAATAGTGTGATCCTTCCCTCTGACGTCCGATGATCCTCGAGCTAGTTAGATGGCACTATAAGAAAAAGGAAAAGAGAGGGAGTAAGCATAAAGCTTAGTAAGTTGCATATAAATAAATATACACCAACAATTTTACCATTCAACAACATGCTCGTAACACAAAAGTGGGCATAAGCATAACTTACTCATCATTATCCATATAAATCTCATAGCATATATCGAGCTCATATCTCATACATTTCAAATTGGTACCTGTACCACTCACAACACAGTTATACCTTACTCAATAACTTAAATTGTATCTCTCACCGTTGAACCATTTGGAACTTCACCAGATATTCGATAAGCCTCAAACAAGGGGTAAGGTGTCGATGCCAAGTGCCATACATGGTCTTACATTGGCTCATGCCACAAGTCAATGCCATGTCCCAGACATTGTCTTACACTGACTATCACTTCGTAGCTGATGCATGTCCCAAACATGTCTTACATTGGCTTACGTCTTGAGGCCAATGCATGTCCCAAACATGCCTTACACTAGCACTCGTCTCGATGCTGATGCCGATACCATGCCCCAGACATGGTATTACACTGGCTCTCATAATGTGGTCGATGCATGTCACTAACGTGTCTTACACGGGCCCACAATAACCCGTATGTCATGGCATGAATATCCAATTTGTTTCCTAGGTTCAAACGGGAACTCTACCATCTCTATTATCATCATACTTTCTCAATTCCACAATCAAGCAATTCATGTTGTATTAATTCAAATACGATTCAAAAAATACATTAGCAATGTAGTTGTAATATTTACATACAACTTACCTCGGATTACAAAATGTGGCGACTAGTCGATTTAGTCGATTTGCTTGGCTTTCCCTTAGTCTAGGTTTGGGTTTGGTAATTCTTAATCGATAATAGCAAAATGTACTTATTTAGTCACTAAATAGAATTAAGCAGTCGACAATTCACATCTTTGGTAAAATGACCATTTTGCCCTTAGATTTTTGACAAAATGACCATTTTACCCTTAGACCCGAAAATCAATTTTTTTATCGAATTTCTTCATATCTTAAGCCTAGCCAAACCCCTTTTTCTCTTATAGCAACCCAAAATTCCCATTTTTTCACACATTTATCATCTATTTTACAACTTATGCAAAATAATACACCCAAGACTCATTTTCGTCCATAAAAACTCAGCAAACATTACAAATATTTTCACGAAAAAACTGTAAACTCTTAATCATTTTGCAAAATAGTACCCTCATTTGAGAGCTCATGCTTCAATAGGTCCAAAAATGTAAAAATCATTAAGAAAAGTTATGAAAATCACTTACTTGCAAGAGGAATGATTTGCTGAAATTTTTGAAGCTCAAAACCCCTAACAATGGCTGAAAAATCGGTGGTAATGAAGAAAGAATGAAAGAAAAAGATGATAGCTAGGCTTAGGGCATCATTTTACTATACATTATGTCATAAAATTACCTAATCTTGACTTTCCAACATTTTTATCTCCTATGGCTGGCCAACTAAGATTTAAGGGTCTTTTTTCCCTTTAAAGACCCCCCAAATTAAGATTCATAACAGTTTAACACCCTTAGCTATCAATTTAAGACTTTTGTACTTTATGCGATTTAGTCCTTTTTCGTAATTGGTCTCATAAACATCAAAATTAACTCACCAAACTTTTCATACACTACTATAAACATGCTATGACTCTAAAATAATAATAATATAATTTTCCTGACTTCAGATTTGTGGTCTCAAAATCACTGTTTTGACTAGCCTCAAAATCGGGCTGTTACAAATCTCCTCCCTTAGGGATTTTCGTCCTCGAAAATCTTACCGGTGAATAAATTTGGGTATTGATCCCTCATAGTCTCCTCGAGTTCCCACGTGGCTTCCTCGACTTCATGTCTATGCCACAAAACTTTCACGAGTGCTGTACTCTTATTCCTTAACTGTTTGACTTCACGAGCCAATATCTTGATCAGCTTTTGGGCATAAGTCATGTCCGGATGAATCTCAAATTCCGTTAGCGCAATCACATGTGAAGGTTTTGACCTATATCGGCGTAGCATGCACACATGAAACACATCGTGAATCTTTTCCAATTTTGGTGGCAAAGCCAATCGATAGGCAATTGGTCCTACTCTCTCGGTAACCTTATAAGGTCCTATGAAACGAGGACTCAACTTGCCTCTTCTACCAAATCTAAGAACTTTCCCCCATGGGGATACTTTCAAAACCACTCTATCATTGACTTGAAATTCAATCTATTTTCGTTTCAAATCCGCGTAGGATTTCTGTCTATTCGAAGCGGCCTTCAGAAAATTGCGAATCACTTTAACTTTTTCTTCGGTCTCTTCGACTAAATCAACCCCGTGAATTTGACTTTCTCTTAGGTCAGTCCAATATAAGGGCGTTCGACATTTTCGCCCATACAAAGCCTCATAAGGCTCCATTCTCAGACTTGTCTGATAACTGTTGTTGTAAGCGAATTCAGCCAATGGTAAGTACCTTTCCCAATTACCTTTAAATTCGAGAATACAACATCGCAACATGTCTTCTAAAATCTAAACTACTCTTTTCAACTAACCGTCAGTTTACAGGTGAAATGTCGTGCTAAAACTTAACTTTATTCCCAATGCCTCTTGTAACTTTTTCCAAAACCTTGAGGTAAATCTCAGATCTCTATCGGAAATAATTGACAAGGGCACCCCGTGTAGTCTCACAATCTCAAAAACGTACAAGTCGGCCAATCTCTCAAGGGAGTAGTCGATACGTACTAGTATAAAATGTGCCGACTTTGTTAGCCTATCCACAATAACCCAAACAGCATCCTTTTTCTTCGAGGTTACCAGCAAACCTGTCACAAAATCCATAGTAATCTGATCCCACTTCCACTCCGGGACCGTGATAGGCTGAAGTGGACCCGAAGGTACTTGGTGTTCAGCCTTCACTTGCTGACACACAAGGCACATGGAAACAAATTCTGAAATGTCTGTTTTCATTCCCGACCACCAGTACATTTTCTTTTGGTCATTGTACATTTTTACACTTCCCGGATGGATGGACAAGCAACCACTATGTGCCTCTCGTAGAATTTTCTGTATAAGCTCATTGTCCTTGGGTACACAAATTCTATCTTTGAACATTATACATCCATCGGTGCCAACCAAAAAGTCTGATTCAATTCCCGACTCGTACTGAGTTCTCTTGGCTTGCAACTCCTTATCACCTTTCTGAGCTTCACGTATCTCTCATAGTAATATCGGTCTAGTTCTCAACTCCGTTAGAACTGAACCATCATCAAACAAACCCAAATTAGCGTTCATTACGCTCAACGCAAATAACGATTTTCTACTCTATGCAACGGCAACCCATTCGCTTTCCCCGGGTGGTAATCGATAATCAACTCATAAACCTTTATTAGCTCTAACCATCATTGTTGCCTTAGGTTCAAATCCTTTTGAGTCATTAAGTACTTAAGGCTCTTGTGATCAGTGAACACTCAACACTTCTCACCATACAGATGGTGTCTTCAAATTTTTAATGCGAATATGATGACAGCCAACTCTAGATCATGCGTCGGGTAGTTTTTCTCATGTGGCTTTAGCTGTCTCAAGGCATAGGCTATTACCTTGCCTTCTTGCATGAGCACACACCCCAAACCATTCAAGGAGGTGTCGCTATATATCACAAACTCCTTGCTCGACTCCGGTTGCACTAAATCTAGGGCTTCGGTCAACAAAGCTTTTAATTTCTTGAAACTTTGTTGGTACTTTTCTGTCCATTCAAATTTGATGTCTTTTTGCAGTATCCTTGTCATCGGAGTAGCTATCATAGAGAATTCATTTACATACCGTCTATAGTATCCGGCCAAACCCAAAAAGCTTTGAACCTCAGTCACATTCCTTGGCGGTTCCCACTCAACAATAGTCGAGACCTTACTTGGGTCAACTCTAATCCCATCACCCGACACAATGTGTCCTAGAAATCTGACCTCTTTAAGCTAAAATTCACTCTTACTGAACTTGGCGTAAAGCTGCTTATCTCTCAAAGTTTGTAGAGTCATTCTCAAATGCTCCGCGTGCTCACCCTCATCATGCGAGTAAATCAGTATGTCGTCAATAAAGACCACTACGAACTTGTCCAAACAAGACTGAAAAATGCAGTTCATCAAATCCATAAACACTGCCGGGGCATTAGTCAAACCAAAGGGCATGACGAGAAACTCATAATGCCCGTATCTCGTCTAAAACGCAGTCTTCGGTACATCTTACTCCTTAACCCTTAACTGGTAATAGCCAGACCTTAAATCAATCTTAGAAAACACAGTGGCTCCTTTCAGCTGATCGAACAAATCATCGATGCTTGGCAAAGGATACTTGTTCTTTACAGTTACCTTGTTAAGTTGACTATAGTCGATTCATAACCTCATCGACCCGTCTTTCTTTTTCACAAAAAGTACCGGGGCACCCTACGATGAATAGCTCGGTCTCGCAAAGCCTTTATCCGTTAACTCTAGTAATTGTACCTTCAACTCTTCCAATTCTGTTGGAGCCATCTTATACGGGGTTATCAAGATAGGTGTCGTATCAGTGACCAACTCGATACCAAATTCGACTTCCCTAGCTGGAGGTAATCCGGACAACTCTTCCGGACACACATCTATAAACTCACAAACCACTGGTACCAATTCAATCTTTGACTCAGACACTTGAGTATTCAACACAAAAGCGAGATATGCCTTATATCCTTTTCTCAAATATTTCTCAGCAGTCAAAGACGACATCATTACAGACAATTTATCCTATTCATCTAGTCTAACCTGAAGAACATTCCCATCTTCACATTTCAACTCAATAATTTTCCTCCCACAGTCCACTACAATATTATGAGAGGTCAACCAATCCATCCAAAGGATTACATCAAATTCATTAAACGAAAATAACATCAAGTTAGCCGAAAAATAATGACATCTAATTGTCAAAGGACAATTTCTACACACTTGGTTAACAAGCACATGTCTGCCTAAAGGTTTGGACACTTCTATCACAAATTCAGTGGACTCTACTAGCATGTTCATACGGGATATCAATTCCATGCAAATATAAGAGTGGGTAGACCCCGGGTCAATTAAAGCAACAACAGACATATCATGGATAGAAAAAGTACTCGCGATCATATCAGGAGACTTTGCCTCTTCTCGGGCATGTATAGCATAAGTCGTTGTAGGCGCTCTACCCTCAGACCTCACCACAACATTTCTTGGCGTGCCTCTACTGCTAGTCCCACTTCTGAGGTTCTTTTGTGGTCTACCCTTCAAAGGAGCACTACTTGTCTTCACTTCTTGCTTTTTCTCTCTCTTCCATTTTAGGACAGTATCGGATGAAATGTTCTAATGATCCACACTTGAAACAGCCCCTTTCATTCCCTCGACACTCACCGAAATGACGCCTACCACATTGTGAACATTCTAGCCTATTTGGCCGAGCACTGCCGACACTCGCGACAGAAGCGGTCTGGGCCCTAGATGCCCTTTTCTGTTTGTTTTTGTTTCTATTTGATAACCCCACCGAAGCATTCGGTCGGGTAGTGAATTCTTTAAATTTCTTAGATGAGGACTGATGTGATTTCCCCATCTGTCTTTTCCTTGAATCATGCGATTCAATAGCCATATTCCTCCTCTCTTTAACTAACTCTTTTGCTTTGCATGCTCTCTCAACAAGTACCACAAATTCCCTTAATTCTAATATGCCAACAAATACTTGGATATCCTCATTTAGACCATCCTCAAACCTTTTACACATGATAGCTTCAGCGGATACGAACTCCCGCACGTACTTGCTGAGTTTCACAAACTTACGTTCATATTCCACTACTGTCATACGGCATTGCTTTAACTCTAGAAATTCCTTCCTCTTTTGGTCTATGAACCTCTGGCTAATATATTTCTTTCGAAACTCTCCCTGGAAGAATTCCCAAGTTACTCTTTCTCTCGGTACAACAGACACAAGAGTATTCCACCATTGGTAGGCCGAGTCTCGTAGGAACGACACTACACACTTCACGCACTCTTCAGGCGTGCACAACAGTTCATCAAATACTCTGATGGTATTTTCCAACCAAAACTCTGCTCTCTCTGGGTCGTCATCTATGTTAGCCCGGAATTCCTCTGCCCTTTGCTTCCATATCTTGTCTACGAGAGGCTTCTCCCTCCTAAACACGTCTACTCCTTGCGAAGCTACAGGAGCATACTGAGGAATCGGAGGAGGTGGGGGAGGTGGAGTGTTCAGATTCGCACGAACAAACTTCATGTACCAAGCATCCATCATTCGGAGGTAGGCTTCTCTAGCCCCTCCACCTTGATCCATAGTCACAGGCTCTCTCTCAACTGGCGCGGTCCCTTTAGCTGAAGCCAGCGCATTACTCTCCATGTCATTCGCCGTAGCTCTATCAGGATCCATTTACTATATGAAAATACAATTTATAAGCGTCAAGAGTCGTTACATTATCAATACACAATTATGGCATGTATAGCTAGACTCGTACTCATGCTTAGTCTTAGAACCGACTGAATCATAGCTCTGATACCATTAAATGTAACACTCTATACCCGTATCCTATGCTGGGATGGTATACGAGGCGTTACCTAACTTAAACTCGTGCTTACGACCATTTTCGAGTTCCCAAGACTTGGACAAATTTAAACTTCCTTAAGCTTATCAACACATCCTTAGTATAGGCCTACGAGGCCTAAAACACACCTCAGAAATCATTCGGGACCAACTCGGGTTCTTTAGCCAACTTTAGAAAAATAACACTTGACACAAGGGCACATGCCCGTGTAGGAGGGGCAACATGCCCGTGTGACTATTTCGAAATGGTTGTACTATTGGCCCATATGGCTCACACGGCCTAAACAATTTAGGGACACGCTCGTGTCCTTCACCCATGTGGAGTTAATTCTAAGTTCACACCTACAGGGGTATTTACACGACCATGACACGTCCGTGTCCTAGCCCGTGTGCAAAAACCTGGACATTCTGTTTCTGGCGTTAATAATTCTTAAGGGTCACATAACCAAGGCACACGCCCGTGTTCTAAGCTGTGTCCTTCTCACGGCTAAGGCACACGGCCGTGTCACTGCCCGTGTATTTACTACCATACATACAGACTTAAAAATTTATGTGTAGGGGACACACAGCTGGGCCACACGCCCTTAGGGTAGACCGTGTGTCACACATGGCCTAGACACACGCCCATGTGTCTACCCATGTGGACAATATAAGGCTATATACCAAGCTTCCTTGCCACCCTTACTTGCACAATCTACACAATAGCAACCAAAAACCAATACAAAACTATTTTATGCAACCAAATCAGTCACAATAGACAACACTTCATTTGTGCCTTTTACTCATCCATGAAAATAACATCATTTGCATATAACAAAATGAATATTTTTCATCATTTATGGCTTAATACAAAATGAAGGGGAATCACCCATGCCAACACATTTGGCCAATTTTTCAAAGACCTAGAACATCAAAGTCTAGCCCTATACATGCCATTCTCAAAAACAAATAATCTAACTATACCGAGTGCTTTGGCTGATAGTGTGATCCTTGCCTCCGACATTTGATGATCCTCAAGCTAGTTAGGTGGCACTATAAGAAAAAGGAAAAGAGAGGGAGTAAACATAAAGCTTAGAAAGTTGCACATAAATAAATATACAACAACAATTTTACCATTCAACAACATGCTCGTACCACACAAGTGGGCATAAGCATAACTTACTCATCATTATCCATATAAATCTCATAGCATATATCGAGCTCATATCTTATACATTTCAAATTGGAACCTGTACCACTCACAACACAGTTATACCTTACTCAACAACTTAAACTGTATCTCTCACCGTTGAACCGTTCGGAACTTCACTGGGTATTCAATAAGCCTCAAACAAGGGGTAGGGTGTCAATGCCACGTCCTAGACATGGTCTTACACTGGCTTATGCCACAAGTCGATGCCATGTCCCAGACATGGTCTTACATTGGCTATCAGTTCGTACCCGATGCATGTCCCAGACGTGTCTTACACTAGCACTCGTCTCGATGCCGATGCCATGTCCCAGACATGGTCTTACGCTGACTCTCATAATGTGGTCGATGCATGTCCTAGACGTGTCTTACATGAGCCTACAATAACCCATATGTCATGGCATGAATACCGATTTATTTTCTAGGTTCAAACGGGAACTCTACCATATCTATTATCATCATACTTTCTCAATTCCACAATCATGCAATTCATGTTGTATTAATTCAAATACAATTCAAAAAACACATTAGCAATGTATTTGTATTATTTACATACAACTTACCTCGGATTACAAAATGTAGTGGCTAGTCGATTTAGTCGATTTGCTTGGCTTTCCCCCGGTCTAGGTTCGGGTTTGGTAATTCTTGATCTATAATAGCAAAATGTACTTATTTAGTCACTAAATAGAATTAAGCAATTGAAAATTCACATCTTTGGTAAATGACCATTTTGCCCTTAGATTTTTGACATAATGACCATTTTACCCCTAGACCCGAAAATCAATTTTTTTATCGAATTTCTTTATATCTTAAGCCTTGCGAAACCCCTTTTTCTCTTATGGCAACCCCAAATTCTCATTATTTCACACATTTATCATCTATTTTACAACTTATGCAAAATAATCCTTTTAGGTGTTTTTATTCTAACACCTTTCACAAAAGTTGTTTATAATACACCCAAGACTCATTTTCGTCCATAAAAACTCAGCAAACATTGCAAATCCTTTCATGTCAAAACTCTAAACTCTTAATCATTTTGCAAAATAATACCCTCATTTGAGAGCTCATGCTTCAAGGGGTCCAAAAATGTAAAAATCATTCAGAAAAGACATGAAAGTCACTTACTTGCAAGAGGAATAAGTTGCTGAAATTTTTGAAGCTCAAAACCCCTAAAAATGGCTGAAAATCAGTCGTAATGAAGAAAGAATGAAAGAAAAAGATGATAGTTAGGCTTAGGGCATCATTTTACTATACATTACGTTATCAAATTACCTAATGATGACTTTCCAACATTTTTATCTTCTATGGCCGGCCAACTAAGATTTAAGGGTATTTTTTCCCTTTAAAGACCCCCAAATTAAGATTCATAACAATTTAACATCCTTAGCTATCAATTTAATACTTTTGCACTTTATGCGATTTAGTCTTTTTTTGCAATTGGTCTCATAAACATCAAAATTAACTCACCAAACTTTTCATACACTACTATAAACATGTTATGACTCTAAAATAATAATAAAATAATTTTCTTAACTTCAAATTTGTGGTCTCGAAACCACTTTTCCAACTAGCTCCAAAATTGGGCTGTTACAAATATCACGCATATTCAGTAGAGACAATTGTGATTAAGACAATATAACTTGCATATTCGTAATTCAGGGCTTCAATCAGTAGAAATAGAAAAAGATAACATATGAACCGTGTCATCAAATCTTATATCAATCATGATAAATTAGAACACCCAAGTATGATATTGCAATACCGCTTATGAATCGACTAGACTTTCAGTTGTTCCATCTATCATAATGTACTAGCCTTTCAATACGATAAACATTGCATCTGTACATGCACAATTTCATATGCCTCTGAGACTAATAGAACATATAAAATACTCAGAAGAGATTACTATAATATACTCAATTATAATAGCTGTATTCACATATCTTTGCAATTTCATTACTATTCCACTGACTAATAAAGTCATCAATAATCTCACATTATTCAGTTCACTAAAAGAGTCAATTTGGAAGAATTTTCGGCTAATCCATTCTGTAAATATCATATCTGGTTAAGTCGATTACTCATGAATAATCTTTTTCCTTAATAATGACAACACATATTCAGAAAAATCTTCAGAAAAATCTGGCATCTCTTTTTAATACCTTCTTTACTTATTAACCCATTCTCATTCTAGCTACATCATTATTCATTCAGACTTTGAACTCTTTAGTTCTACATTCATGAGCTTAATCCATATAAATCTTGCGAATTTTCATCGTATAAAACTATACTGGTAAGGGGGTGGAGATCGCAAGCCTCACAATTTAGTTTTCATGTATATACTCATATAACATAACATTCATCATTCTCATGTACTATAAAACATTTATTCGTACCTTTTCGAATTCTATTTCATCATGAGTAATGTTTTTACTCAGGCACGTGAGTATCACTTTTAGTAGTATCAGAATTAGCTCAGGTGGAAAGCATCTCTGTCTATTTATAAGACAATTTTCATCAGAGTCAAGAGATATCACACTATCACAAGTTATATAATGGCATGTACTTCTACACTCCACATGTGCTACATTCAGTCCAAGAACCGACTAAATCATAGCTCTGATACCACTAAATGTAAAACCCCTAACTCGTACCCGTTGTCAGAACAAGGTTTAAGAGTATTACCAAAATATTCAGAAACATTTACAAATAACTTATATAAATTACTATTCATTTATTGAGATTATTGATAACGTCCCTTGATTGGGCCCTCGAGGTCCAATACGAGCATTAGAATCGAGTCAGGACTTAATCGGGAATTCTAAGAATTTTTCACGACTTTTTAAAATTTCCCAAGATGTAGGGCTTACACGCCGTGTGGTCCAAGGGACACACCAATGTGACCCTAGGACATGCCCGTGCTGAAGGTCGTGTTTGACCCTGTGTAACTCTCTGAATTACACACAAAGCCATGCCACACGTCCGTGTGTTAGGCCGTGTGGTCAATTAATTCATATCGAAATTAGGTGTGGTTCATGTTGAGCAAATTGTTGAATTAGGGATTTAATTGAATGAATTTCAATTTAGAATTGATTAAGGGATTAAATTGTAAAAGAAGCTATAAGTTTTATGTTTGAGGGACTAAATTGAAAGAAACTTGAGATTAGGGTTTTATCATGAATATTTGATCGTTAAAGTGAATATGATAGGAAAATTGAATAGAAATGAAGTATGAATTGAGTGATAAAAGTATATGAGTTAATTAGGATTAAATTGAAATTAGGTTTGAATTAAATAGAAATTCAATTATTTATTGTAAATTAATATTGTATTAATAGTGTAAATTATTTAATTTTTGTAGCTAACGTAGTACCGGAGACATCGACAAAGAAAGGAAAAGAGAAGGTTGACGAAGAGTAATCCGAGAATTACGGTTTGTATTTCTATAAACCGAACTTAATAATTAATTGTTGCTTTTTATTATTTAATGTGTATGGTAAGTGAAATTGAGGTGAGTTTAATATATTGACATTGAATTGAATTATTTTGTGAAAGTATGTGTATGATTGAAAAGTGTATTGAATTGGAATAAATTGAAATTGTATATTGATTGGAAAATGAATTATGTATTAAAATATCCTATTAACAATGTCGGGCTAAGTCAGATATAGTTGGCATGCCATAGGATTGGAAGTGTTCAGGGATACTTCAACCTTGAGTCGATGAGGCACTATAAGTGTCGTACTGTTACTTCAACTTCAAGTCGATGAGGCACCATGTGTGTCGTACTGCTACTGTTACTTCTGTTTAATCCAATGAGGTACTGAGTACTATACTATTACTGTTTAATTCGGCAAAGCCGATAAGACACTGAGTGCCATACTGGTGTGTTGGTTGGATCCGTGTATCCGCCAAGGTCCAAGTTATGTTAATAGGGGTAAACTACTGTACTGAACAACTGAATGACTGTACTACTGTACTGAACAAATAATTGATATTGATTGATAATGAACTTAATTGAATATTTCTTTGAGAATGAGTTGTGAATATAGTTATTTCCATGAGCTTTGAAATCTTATAGTTTAAATGCATTTGAGTTAATAATTGATTTAAGTGTTGGTTTATAGAAATACCACCGAGTGCATACTTAGTGTACGGTTTGTTTTCGTCTATAGGTTAGGTACGAAAGTGATTAACAACTCAGCATCCAAGCCGATCCCGAACTCAAATACTTGGTGATGTATCTTATTTTGAAAAATGGCATGTACCTAGGTTGTTCTTTGAAGTTACTTTGAGATGTGAATGTTAATAGTGTATAAGATGATGTTGGTTAATCTATATATGCAAATTTATGTCTTATAATATGGTATTTTACATAGTTTAATTTGAATTGATTTGGATGGTATTTAAATATAAAGTTTAGAAAATCAATGTTAGATTCTTATAAACATACACGAGTTAGATCGTTATATTGACAGTTTTATCATGCTTTAGATATATTTAATCATGTTTTGGATTGGTTGAAAGATTGGATTTTAAGTTGTTTGTATTTCAAGGTTTGCAGGGTTGGTAAACTTGAATTATAAGGCTCATTTTGAGTCCACACATTAATCATGTTTTGGATTGGTTGAAAGATTGGATTTTAAGTTGTTTGTATTTCAAGGTTTGCAGGGTTGGTAAACTTGAATTATAAGGCTCATTTTGAGTCCACACAGCCTAGCACACGGGCGTGTGACCAGACTGTGTGAGACACACAGCTTACACACGGGCATGTAGTTAGGTCGTGTATCCCCTGCATCTTAAATATTGTAAACAGAATGCTCAGGTATGGCTACACGAGCAGAGACATGGGTGTGTGTCTCAACCGTGTAAGGCACACGGCCACAGAATAGTGGCATGTGCCCTGGCCGTGTGAAAACTGCACTAGTTTTGAATTTAAATAAATCCATACGGGCTAAGCACACGGGCGTGTGTCTTGGCCATGTGAAACTAATTTGTTCATGAGCAACAAGTCAGAGAGTTACACGGGTAAAGGACACGGGTGTGTCCTGGCCGTGTGAACGGGCATGTCTTAGGGACACACGGTCGTGTCTCCTAGACCACACGAACGTGTGGGTACTGTTCATAAGATAAATTTTAAAAATTTTACAAAAAATTTTATAAGCTTCTGATCGGGTTCCAATTTGTTTCTAACATATTCTTTGGGCCTCGAAGGTCTATTAAAGGGTCAATAAGACAAATTACTGAACTGTATAATGAATAGTTTTATATAATTCGTGTTTTAAACTGTAGTGACTGGTAATACTTCGTAATCCTATTTCGATGCCGGAAAAGGGTTAAAGGGTATTACATGTCGGCTCCACAGTCAAATCTGTAGGCTTCATATCGATCTCTTGCACCACTAACACTTTCTAAAGGGCTTTCGTAGCATTCCGTTCTATCGAGTCAATATTCCTCTCATACAAAACATCCTCGACTAGTTGGATTGACGACAACACCTTTGTCCCAACCTTCATATCTCGATGCACCGGTACCATAATGTTTGATAACAGCCCTGTGACAATATGAATTTTATCGGCCTATGGATATAAAGATGCCTGAATCCTGTCAAGGAAGTTTAAGCCAAGCACATAATCGTAATCATTTAATTGGATTACCTCAAATTCTTCCTTGCCCTTCCATTCGCCGATTTATAGCACATTACGAACTACTCCCACAGTTGAGGCCTCCTCAAAATTTACCGTCTTAATCTTCCTATTCGATTTCTTAATTGAGAGATCAAGTTTCTTCGCAGCCTTTACCGATATGAATAAGTCCAATGCTTCCGTATTGATAAAAGCACTCCTATTTTAACCTGCAATATTGATGTCTACAAATATCAACCCTTCTCCACCATTACTTTTCTTCAGAATGAGCAACACCGAATTGACCGTCGATGTCTTTTTCTCAATAGGCTTTGCCTCTTCCGGCTCATTACTCCTCTTGATAACTGAAAATGGAGATACCTTTGGACAGTCCTTCTTCATATGCGGTCCCTTACAGAATTAGCATCTCAACTTTCCCCTCTTCTCTTTTAGGCTATTAGGTTTCCACATCCCATTTCGTGGTTTCCCAGTACCACTATCGCTACTACTACTACTGCCATAATAGTTATGTCCCTCTTCATCTTCCTCATGGTACCCACAATTTCCTTTCCCGTTAGGCTTGGAAGATCCAAACCTGTCTCTTCTCAGAACAAGTTCCACTAAGGACTCCGCTACCATCATGGCATTGGTAAGTTCCTGAACTCCTTGACGTTGCAATTTTTGCTTCACCCATGGTTTCAACCCATCTTTAAAGGAGAAAAATGCTTCATTCTTGCTCAAATCAGAAATTTGGAGCATGAGTTCACTGAACTCTTACACATACTCCCTAATCGTGCTTCGTTGCATAAGCCACCACAACTTTGCTCGAGCTTCATTCTCGGCATACTCGGGGTAAAACTGTGCTTTAAACTCTTTTTAGAACTCCTCTTAAGTCCCAATCTCGGTCCCACCACCACCATAACAAAGTAATGTTAGTAAAATACGTAGCAATAATATTTACCTTTGTGGCATCATCTTTGATGCTCATCGCACAAAAGTATTGCTCCATGGCCCAAAGAAAGTTGTCCACTTCACTTGCGGACCTTGTCCCTTTAAACACTTTTAATATGGGCATATCTATTGGCCCTTCCTCGATTGACTTACTTTTCTGACCCTTCCTCGAGTCTCCATTGGCTCACTCTGACCAACAACTTCTTTCGACATCCCAACAGTGCCTTCAAACCAATAGCTCGGATACCACTTGTCACAAGGCTAGATCTTTTGTCTCGCGATCCGTGCAGCCTTAGGCGATCTGTTCATCCAAACTCACCTAAGTCAGTCTTTTCTCAAGTGAGGATTCCTTAAGAACTCCTCCAAGGCACCAATTGTAGAGCGGAAGCAAACTTGTGCCAAAAGAAACAACAAAGAATAATATAAAGCCATAGAAAAGAACACACATGAGGTGTTTAAGTAAATGCTCTCAAAATTCTATTACTTTTAAGAATTCACATACAATGGAATGGTTTACAAGTGAGAGGGAGGCTCTCTATTTATAGTTGAGCTCCCCCACAACCGATGGACAAGATTAAGTTACACCGACAGATGAGATCGACCATATCGCTTGATTTTAGGGATTTACAAGATATGCCATATCACATCTAATCTTTACAAGATATGATTCCTATCAATCTTCTAAGATTAGTTGCCCAAAATAGCCTAAGTTGTCATATCTTCATTATCGGGCTAACCAGGCTTTAATCTGACAGGCTTCTCCAATAGTTTCTTAAATCGGGCCAATTCTAATGGGCTAAATGATCCCCATCTTATCGACAGACCTCCATGGGGCATATCTTGTGCCATGGTCACGGGCTTTGCACTTTGACCCGTGACACTTGCACCTCCTGCTCCTCGTACTATGTATGATTATGCTAAGCCTCCTTTGGTTGGGGTTGAATCGAGTATCGTTAGATTGACTATTACTACAAACAATTTTAAGCTAAATCCGAACATAATTGAGATGGTACAGTAGTATGTTTAGTTTGATAGGCTGCAATATGAAGATTTGAATGCTCATTGGGCTAAATTTCTAGAGATTTGTGACACATTCAAGATTAATGGCATTGTTGTTGATGTCAAGCAGTTATAGTTGTTCTCATTCTCTTTGAGGAGTAAAGCAAAATAGTGGTTGAGTTCACTTTCACGGGGTTCTATCACGATTTGGGATCAAATTACTGAGAAATTTTTGTTTAAATATTTTTCGTCGGCTAAAACAACTAAGTTGAGGAATGATATCTCTTCTTTTGTTCAATTTGATATTGAGACTCTTTATGATACATGGGAGAGATTTAAGGATTTGTTAAAAAGGTGTCGTCACCATGGGCTGCCTTTTGTGGCTCCAAGTTCAAACTTTTTACAATGGTTTGAACCCCTTGACTAGACAAATGATTGATGCAGTAGCTGGCGAAACATTGAATAACAAAACACCTAAGGCCACTCAAGAGATTATTAAGGAGATGACACTGAATGATTATCAGTAGCAAATTACGAAAGTAAAACATGCTAAGGTAGCTAGATTTTTTTTTATTTAGATGCAGTTTCTATGTTGGAAAATCAGGTAAAAGCTCTTGGTAAGAAAATTGATGGTTTGAATTTTTCTAAGCAGGTGAATCCGGTGATACAATGTGATGCAGATGAAGTGGGGATGATGTGAACTTGAAATTATATAAGATTTTTTTAGTAATTTTTACCACCTTTTTACTTCAAAATAATATTAATCTTGAGTATTTGTTAATTAATTAAGTGAATTTTGCTTAAATGTTAATAATGGACATAAATTTATAAAGTATACTAATTTGTGTTTTTTTATATGATTTTGTGCATAAAATTAAAGTATTTCATGTTATTTATTAATATGTTAAATTTACTTATGTAGTGGGACCATAGAGTTGAGTTTATCATAATGTTGCATGGACATAAGCTATTATCCCCATGTGTTGGACGGCAATACCAAGCTTAATGGGTCATCAAGATGCCACCTTGACCCAATAAAAAAAGATGATACATGTTGGTCAAGTCTACAAGCTAGTTGGGTCATTAACCGTCTAATTCAAGAGAAGAGAGGCCCAATTTGGCAAACACAATTAGGCAGCCAAGAAATCAATTTTGGGACAATTATTTGAATGTCTTCACACTTGGAAGAAAATTGGAAATTGACACACAAGATTTGCTTGAGAAAATGCCCACCCCCTTGCATGATTCAAGCATGAAATCATGCTTGAATCAAGCAACCAAACCACTTTCTCTTCCATATATCATGGTCGGCCTTAGGAGGGAGAAATCCAAAGGATTGTTGTTATTATTTTTAGTAAACTCTCCCACCTACTTCAAGTATAAATGCCACACCTATCTCACCTTTTCAATCATCCCTTCATCCCTCATTTTCACAACATTCTTCATTCATTCTATTGCTCTCTTCATCCATCATGCCTATCATTCCATTTCCCCCTTAGTTTTTAGCCAAAAAAAAAGCCTTGAAGAGATCATCTCTTGGCCAGCCACTTTGAGAAACCATTAACAAAAGTGCAACAAGAGGAGCGAAGGAAAACACCTTCAATTAGAGTCCGCGAAACTATTGACTTGAAATAGAGTTTATTATTTCCTTACTTGTTGTTTTAAATTAATTATGTTTGCAATGTCTTTTGTGATCTTGACATCAACAATGGTAGCTTAAATCTGTTTAGCTAGGTTAATTGCATTAATTCAATGAGATTTTTTTGATTCATGTTTAAAGTGTTTGTGCCTCAGTCAATCATGTTTTAAATTAAATTCAAGTATGTATTTCATTCATAAGTGATTGGATGCATTAGAATTAGTTGAAAGATCCTAATTAGACGACGTCTAGTGGACACAATAATTGAAAAGTGCATGATTAATTTAGATCCTAACCTGACTAAATTGAAGGTTCATAATAACTTTAACGAGCACTATTATCTTGCATAGTTTTTAGGTTTATGTGATTAAACTATTTCAAACCTAACATGTCCCTGTTACTTCACATTCTAAGAAACCCTTAGTTTAATATGATCACTAAAATGCATGTTTCACTAAGTAAAAGATTCCAAAAGGACTTAATTTGGTTTCCAAACTCATGAAAGATCGAGTTGCCATGGAATTTTTTTCGAACATTATTAAGCATGATGAAAATGAATCAAGTTGATTGATATAGTTATCCTAGCCTATTCATGTTATTGATTGTTGAAGTTTTGTTTTTGCTGTTAAATTCATTCATACATTTAGATAATTTGCATACTTAAATTAAAACTGCATTTAGGATTAACTTTGCATCTAGTTAAATTAATCTAGTTTAATCATCATCACTCAAATTACTGTGTTTTTATCACCAAATTGTTACCTTATTACTTTACAACTAATCGATTAACATACACAGTCCCTATAGTGACGACAACTCATTTACTTACTTATTACTTGAACGACTGTGTACACTTGCACAAACTGAGCATTACAGTTGATTAATTTAGAATATTTATCCTTCAAGTCTAGCATGGAGCATGAGCAAGTCGACTTTATGGGTAATAATTTTAAACCTCAAAATAACCCCTACAGCAATAGTTATAATCCAAGATGGAGGAATCATCCAAATTTTTCTTGGGGTGATCAAGGAAATCAAATATCACAACACCCTCTAGGTTTTCAGCAACCTTATCAGTAAGAAAAGAAATCAAACCTTAAGGAGAAGTTAGCTAAATTAATTCCGGTGTCCGACACTTGATTTCAAAACAATGAAATAGTTTTGAAAAATTATCAAGAATCAATTTAGGGACTTGAAAATCAGATTGGACAGCTTGCTAAATTGGTTCCAAAAAGACAGCAAGGTAGTTTACCTAGTAACACTGAAACTAACCCAAAGGAGCAAGTCCATACAATCACTGTTCGAAGCATGGAAGAGTTAGTCGAGCTTGAAAAGAAACTGAATCTAGAAATTGTTGAAAAAAATGATAGGATTGAGGAAAGCAAGAAAGAGCATAAGCCGGTGGTTAGAGACTACAAACCACGAATCCCATATTCGGCAACATGGAAGCAAGACCGTATAAAAGAAAAATATGATAAATTTCTTGAAATTTTGAAAAAAATTGCATATTAACTTACCTTTTGTTAAAGCCCTTTCGTAGATGCCAAAGTATGCAAAATTTTTAAAGGAGCTGTTAACAAATAAAAGGAATTTAGACAATTTGTCAACTGTGGAGTTTAATAAAGATTGTTCAACCATTCTCCAAAACAAACTACCAAACAAGCTTAAAAATCTAAGGAGTTTTACTATTCATTTTCTTATTGGTAGTTTAAATGCTGAAAAAGTTTTAGCTAATTTGAGGACTAGTATAAATGTTATAACGTATAAAATGTTCAAAAAACTTGGTCTCAGGGAACCAAAACCCACTAGGATGAATATTCAATTAGCTGACAAATCAATTAGGTATCCTAGGGGTATTATTGAAGATGTACTTGTTAAAATCGATAAATTTATATTCCTTGTTGATTTTGTTATATTGGACATGGATGAGGATATTGAGGTACCCATGATCTTAGGTCGACCCTTTCTAGCAATTGCTAGAACTGTTATTGATGTGGGTAATGGTAAGCTTGTGCCGAGTGTAGGTGATGAAAAGGTTAGTCTTCAAGCACGTGATTTTGTTAGAGTTCCTAATAAGCGAGATGATACTCATTATTTTGTTAATATTAGTAATCATGTGGCTTGACATTCTTTGCAAGAATTTACTAATGAATATGTGTTCAAACAGTATCCGTCTCAAGGTGATAAAAATCAAAGGATGAGTGGAGAGAGAATGGTGCAACTTGATGAATTAGACGAATGGCCAATAAGGATGATGAGAGTCCAAGAATGGTCAAACAAATATCTAAGCAATGACATAATATGCATGTAAAGAGGATGAACCAATTCAAAGTTGGAGACAAAGTGCTGCTAAACAAATCAGATCCACGAATGTTCCCTTCAGAGCTTCAGTCAAGAGGGTGGAACCCATTTGTGGTACAAAACGTATTTCCATACGGAACCATTGAGGTAACACACCCTGATTACGGCATATTCAAGGTAAATAATCTTTATCTTAAACTTTATTTTGGTGGTAATACTGACAACAAGAGAGATGAGCTTCAACTCCAAGATCCACCTTAACCATTAGCTTAAAAAGAGAATTCAAGCTTAGACTCTAAATAAATGCTTCTTGAGAGGTAACCCGAGTGTTTTTATTTAGTTATCTTACTTTCATGTTATTTCAAAAAAATATTAGTACTTTTTTTATTTAAAAAAATTTTAAAAAATTCAAAAAATATATATACATATATAAAGTACATCTATTTTTATTTTTATTACTTAAAAATTTGAAAAAAATGGTTCACTCGGTCTAAGGTGGTCCACACGACCTGAAGACATGGTCGTGTAAGACACACAGCCTGGACACAGGGGCATGTCCCAGGCCATGTGCATACTATAGCTAATTTTTCCAATTTTCTTTCGACACACTGCATCAGTGAGGCACACAGGCATGGGAGAATCGAACAAGCATCGAACACGACCTAACACACAGTCCTGTGTAACACACGGCCTGGACACACAGTGGTGTCCTAGACCGTGTGGATATTGGGCATACTTTCACCTATTTTTCGAAGCATCAAACGGTCTAAGATGAACCACACGGTCTGGCGACACTACTGTGTGGGACACACGGGTGTGTCCTAAGCCCTGTGAGTCTGGATCCTATTATTTTCACACTTTCGATTGCCACACAGGCTATGGGCCTGTACACGATTTCTAGATACAGCCGTGGCCCAACACGAGCCCTATACATGATTGTGTCATCTATTTCAAAATAGGGTTTTATTTTTTTACTTTTTTTTCTTCTTGAACTATCCCTAGTCGTCGCTTCCCCTATCCTCCCAACCCTAGCCGCCGTCATCCCTTCCCTCATCACCTACAAGTCACTATTTGTCCCTTCGTCAGTTCGACCACCACCCAACCATGTCGTTCCCTTTGCCCTTTCTCTCTTTTCCTTCCCCTTTTTTACCTTGTTCTCATCAGCCTCCACTCGCCAGCCATTTTTAATTTTCTCCATCCCCCTCATTTCATTTTCCCCTCGATTTTTTTCCCTCGCTGCAGACAAAACCCATTCCCCCTCCGTTTTGAACCCCAAAATAGTCCCTTTCCCCCCTAAATCAAGCGCCTTCTTTTCCCTTATCCTTTCTCTTTCCTTCTCCTTTCTCCCTCCATTCGGCCATTATTGTACATGCCCTCATCACAACTGTGCCCCTCGTTGGATTCTCATCATTCTTGCACCACCGTCGTCCAACAACACCATCGTTTGGGACTTTCTTTATTATTATTATTATTATTATTATTATTATTATTATTATTATTATTATTATTATTATTATTATTATTATTATTATTATCATTAGTATTTTACTATTTTTGTGCTATATTACTGTTAGCTTTATATTTATTAGGTGTAGTTATATTCTTATTATTAATATTGTTCTTACTGTTTTTAGTTTGTTACATGTGTGTTAAATTATTATTAGATTTGTTGTTAGGTCTTTTGTTTTAGATTTTAGTTTGAATTCAGTGTTTGTTGTGCGATTTATTAAACTGGGACCATTTTGTTAATTTATACATTTGTTTCATTTTATGTTGATATTTGGTGATTATATTTTATTTCAGATACATCATGACAAACACAATAGGTAAATCTAAGATCGTTCCCACTTCATAAAAGTGGAAGACACCGGGAGTGACCTCGTCCTCGGCTCATCCTCCAGTCCCGAGACATTCGTGTCTACAATTATTCTTGGCGGATCCACATGAGGATCAATATCAGTACTTAAAGGAGCGACCCTTCGGTTTAGGTCGTTGCATCAACTAGAAGGCCTTATAGGCGGTAAACTTAGCTAACAGAGTGCGAGCACAGATTGATACAGCTCCATGGGATGAATTTTTCACCATCGTCGAGCCTACCTATTCAGAACTCACATTGGAGTTATGTTTGACTTTCTCTCTATAGCATGCTCTGGTATAGTGGGATGAGCCACGCACTGTTTCCTTAAGACGTGGTGGTATGACGTATTATCTAAGCATCTCGGGCTTCAAATCTAGCATTGGACTCTATTTCAAAGAGTTCATGAGTACCTAGGAGTTTTCGACATTATCTCGGCACATCCATCACTTAGCCCTTCTCTGTTGGATTGATATTGCTGTAACTACGACACAATATAATCGAGCCAGTCCAAGGCGACTTGTTTACCTCAAGCCCTACGCTACATTCATGCCATTCTAGCACACAAACTAACTGGTCAGAGGGAGAGTACGGGGGTTGTTGGCACTTATAATGCTTATTTCCTTTAGAGTATGGTGATGCGACACCCAATTGATGTCATCTATTTTGTGGCCCTCTCTTGTCGCCACCAGTCCAAATGAAGTAGGAAGGGTCCTATCTGTTTGGGCCCTTACGTGACTCTACTAGCAAGACATTTTAGACTGCTTAATACTTTGAAGTAGACTTCCTCATTCACACTGGTTGGATAGATGATCCCACAAGGATTATCTATTATGAGTCATATGAGGATGATTGAGCACCTACACAAAGCGGGTCACTGCTGATACACATTATCTCATTCGAAAACTCATGATGAGCACGAGCTTCCAGATGATGATCCTCCTCAACATGAGGACCCAGCTCGCTCCCCTTCTCCTCGGAGTCACCCTACTGCTATGCATTTTACTCCACTCGATGATATTTTTGAGCGGTTTGACCGCTTTGAGCAGCGACACTTTGATCGGATTGACCTTTTCGAATGGCGACAGTTAGAGTGGATTGATCATATTGAGGCGTATTTGTAGCAGATATGCCAGCATTTACATATATCTCTACCCAATCATGTGCCTCACGATCCCGACACCTCGCATGATGCCAATCACTGACCTGATTTAGTTTTCTGTTTTATTTATTTTATTTTCAGTTGTACTTTTATTTTTATTGTTGTTTTTATTTTATTTGTGAGACTTTTTTGTTTTATTTTATTTTTATTCTGAACTTTCTCTTTTCTTGTTTTATCGGTTGTTTTCGTTTAATTTTATTATCTCTTTATCTTATTTATATTTTTGTCTATTTTCTAAATATTTTTCTCAAAAAAATGTATTTCATTTAGAATTATCCATGATTTCGGTTTTCCCTATTCTGACAAATTCATCCATATTCAGGGCAATTTCATTTCGGTTTATATCTATTTGTACATTAGGACAATGTACATCTTAAGTGTGGGGAGGTTGTTTATATTTTTATGCAATAAAATCTTTGAATTATTGTTTGTGTTTGAGTAATTTTCTCACACCTATCATTAAAGTTAATTTTTTTTAATTTAGAATTTGTATTAATTTTGTTTTGGGATTTATTTGTGGATTTTTGTAAATTGTGTGATTTATACTTTAAGACAGGAGAGAGTCAAGCATGATAAGTTGTTTTACAGAAATTATTAATTTAGGCTATCTCCTTAAATTGAAATATCATCTTAAAATTTTAAATTTGCAAGTTTGACATTAAAATCATATTTTTTTGTGAGCTTTTGAGCCTATAGAGCATATATTTTATTTCGTGCTTATTTTATTTCTGGTTGTGAGTATGTTGACTTGATTTATTATTCTAGAACTTACTTCGTTATACATATCGAGACCGCATTATTAATTTGATATACTTAGATGATAGAGACACTTAGGATTTAACCTATTTAACCTTTAAATAGCTTACTTGTTGTATTATTCCTTAGTAAACCTCATTGATTCTAATACAGTTTTTTTTTCTTCTAACTCGTCAATGTTAACTCATAATTCATATCTATGTTGTAAATTATTCTTTTTATTTAGTCCCTTTTTGTCGAGCTTTGATTTGGTTAGTTGCCTTACTGTATTTCATCATTTGTATTACTGAATTTCTTTTCCAAAAAAAAGTAAATGAAATAAAAAAATTGATTAAGCTTAAATAGTTAGTTTCATATTGTGTTGAAAAGCTCATTTTCATTTTTTATTATTGTTAATGTAAATTTTGTTAATTCAACATTTGATTTTTTTCTAGTTTGGTAACTTATCAACTCGACTCGCGATTATAACGAACTTTTTTTACCTTTTTCATACCCTTAACCCAAGCCCATTACAACCTTGTAAAGACTACTTGATTAGTGTCATCTCATTCTATGGTGGTGGAAATTTGATTTTCAAGCAAACTTATGGTAATGACATTTCTCGTTTGACTATTTAGTGCATATTACTTGAGCCTTAAACACTTTGTGTTTTGAGTGAATTTTTAGTAAGGATGTTATTCCTTGTTGAGTTTGAATTTCAGTAATTATTGAGATAGAAGAGATGCCTAATATTTTTTTAAAGCTTAAAATTCTCTACTTGGATTGCTTGTGTTGTTTAGTGTTATTTAGTGTGAATTTTCATTGCATGATTATCTGTAAATTATCTTAAGGCATTATCAGTGGAAACAATAAATTGAGAAAAATTAACTTAAAGTGGGTTGAAAATTTTGCTTGAGGGCAAGCAAATGTTTAACTGTGGGGATATTTGATAGGTGCTAAAAGTAACATGTTTTAGTCTCATTCTTAATGCGTTTTAGGTGATTATTCAATGCTAATGGTGAATTTTATGCTCCTAATCCATTAAATTCATGTCTTTATACTTCGGAGAGCATTTGGAAGTAAAAGGAGCGAAAAACGAAAAATTGGAGTAAGTTACAGAGCCACACGGGCTGGACCATTCCACACAGCCTGGACACACGGCCATGTGGCAGGTTGTGTCGATTTTGCCATTTGCAATCTAAACCTACAGAAAAATGCAATTTTTAGGTTTTTCAGGCATTCTAAGACATATATATGGCAAAAATATGAAGATAGGAGGGAGTCGTCATAAAATACTCAAGAAAACAACACAAAAAACACTATTAAAGTCGATTCTAAAGCAAATTTCCATCAAGATTGAATATTACTTTGTGATTTATTTAGAGATTATTATGAGTTTCTTTGTTTCTTGTGGTTATACTATATTTTGGATGTTTTTATTTGCTAGTATGAACTAATTTTCTAAATACCTTGGGAGATGAACCCTGTGATGAATTAATTTTGTCGTTTGATTTCTATTTTATGCAAATCTTGTTCTCAATTATATATGCTTAATTCTTGGTTTAATATTTTTAGATTATTGATCCATATTTGATGTGCTTAAATAAGAAGAGGAATAGACCCTATTTAAGAGTAGATCTAGTATGATTGAGTGGAGTTGTATGTAATTTTAGAAATAAGACGACATAAATCTACTAGATTAGAGTCAAATCTAATAGGAGAATCCATAGATCGAGTTAATGTGATAATAGGAGTTTTAATTAGAAAGAAATTTCAATTAATTAACCTAGAGTCAATTGCTCTTATTCTTAAATAGAGATATTAGCATAATTTAGGGATTTCTACGGATCAAAATGCTAAGTGAAGAAATTGCGTAATTTAGATTGATAATGATAGATGAAATTTTGGTGAATTATTTCCTGGGTATTGTTTCGCTTCTTGGTTGTTTACTCGATTATTTTCTTGATTTATTTTTTATCGTGTTTTTAGTTAATTAATTTAATTAATTTTAGTTATCAACCAATCGCTCCAATTATTCGATTAAATAATAGAAAGACGGTAATTACTAATACTTATAGTCTTTTTGAGAACGATATCTTTACTCACAATAGTTATACTATTAATTTATAGCTGCACTTGTTTTAGTTAGATTTTTAATCAGTTTCGTAAATATCATCCACTTTACAGTTTATATTCAAGATTCGTAATTACCTCCCTCAATAATATCATCTCTAATATTAATTATTTATTGTGATTGTAATTATTCCAATTATATTAATTGTAACTTTAGCTTAAAGAAAATAAAAAATACTAAGAGGAAAATCCACAAAGGAATAAGCCTAGACATTGTCGTTCAAAAAGGAAAAAAAAAAAAAGCCTTCGCTTTGGATTGCTTGAACCACCCAACCAAGCATCATTGCTACTTTACATAAATCATTTCCGCCCAACCTTTTTAGTTTGTATACACCTATCATAAATTAACACTATTTTATAGAGATATAAATTAACGATATAAAAAACTTTACAGTGAGTTATATAAACGCTTAACGTTATAAAAAACTCTTAAATTAAAAAAAACAATTAAAAAATTCTTAAATTTAAACACAAAACAGTTAACTTCTTTTTTTTTCATTTAATGGTGTATTTGAATTTTTAAAATACATAAAAAAATTCTTTCAATTTTTAAAAAAAAATAATTAAGACCC
Organism: Gossypium longicalyx; assembly: GCA_025698465.1. Taxonomy (NCBI): domain Eukaryota; kingdom Viridiplantae; phylum Streptophyta; class Magnoliopsida; order Malvales; family Malvaceae; genus Gossypium; species Gossypium longicalyx. Next base: position 34,251,187 of record CM047006.1, read on the forward strand.
TACTTTTTTTTTACACTTAATTGAATACTTGAACTTTCAAAATATATAATAAAAAAAACCTTTAAACTTTTTCAAGAAAAGCAATTAAGCCCCTATCTTTTTTGCACTCAATTGAGTACTTAAACAGTCAAAATACATCAAAATGTCCCTTTAATTATTAACTTTCACAGTTGATCGTTAAACTTAACTGTCCCTAATTATTTTCAGTTAAAGTCACCTCATGTTACAATCACAACATGACATGTGGCAAAAAATTATAAAAATTAAAATCAATAAAATTAATAAAATTTAATAAAAAATATTTAAAATTTATTAAAAATTATAAAAAATTATAAAATCATAAAAAATTATAAAATGCATCAAAAAGGTCATTTACCATTAACTTTAACTGTTAACCATTAAAGTTAACGACCTCCAGATTTTTTCAGGTGAAGCCATTACATGTTGCAACATTGGGTGACATGTGGCAAAAAATAATAAAAAATAAAAATCAATAAGATTTATAGAAATTTTATAAAATGCTTTTTTTGGTACGATAATTTTTATGATTTTTATATTTGTTTACTTTTTTTTATAATTTTTTTACGACTTTATAAAATTTTATAATTTTTTTCTACATTTCTATATATTTTATAATTTTTTCTAATTTTTAAATATATTTTTTAAAATTTAATATTTTTTTAACTTTTATTAATTTTTATCTTTTTATCATTTTTGTCACTTGTCACGACATGGTTGACACGTGGTAGATTTAACTAGAAAAAAATTAGAGGCAGTTAACTTTAACGATCAACTGTTAAAGTTAACGATCAAATGACATTTTTTTATGCATTTTTGCAGTTCAAGTATCCAATTGAGTGCAAAAAAAAAAAACTTAAATTTTTTTGAAAAAATTTAAAAATATTTTAATTGTAACACCCCTATACCATGTTCGACTCAAGGAACCTGATATAAGAATATTACATTTGGTGTCAAAGTAATTCTTGCCTAATTACTAATATATTTGAACATAAAAACGGACACCTGGAACATACTTAATATTTTTCATAAGTACATGTCATTCTATTCAAAATTTTAAAACATACACTGTTGTTGCTTGAAGATGTGATGAGATGAAAGCTTGCAATCTCAAATTCAACTCTTCAAAAATTTCTGTACCTAATCTGCGCACAGAAATAAACCGTATGCTGAGTATACACCCAGTGGTATTACTATAATTCAAACACTTAAGGTAAAAACAATATATATACACATTAAATCTTACCACTATTTTACCTTTAATAAATCATTCATGCATTTAAACTTTAATTTTATTTTAATAATATGTATTTTAAATAACTTCTCTTTTTTTTAATTTATATATCTTCTTACTATATCAATATCCATTTTATGCATTTCATCAATAATCATTCCATAAATCATTATTTCATACATTTCATTTCTATATCCCAATTCAATATCTTATTTCATGTCTAAAAACCTTACAACATTAGTCTTTCATCAAATGGCATCATATATCATCAATTCAAATTTCAATCATTTCATGAACTTTTGGTTGATGCTTTCAATTTCATATCTCAATTTCAATTTCTCATTTCATTTCAATAGCTCAATCAATCAAATTTATTTGATTTATCTCTTCATTTATTTACCCCTATTAACAAGACTCGGACCTTGGCGGATACACGGATTCCAACCCAAACACACCAGTACGGCACATTGTGCCTAAAACGGTACTTAGTACCTGATCAATATATCAAAAGCAGTTTATGACACATAAAGTGCCTGAAACGACACATAAAGTGCCTGATCGACAAAGTCAATAAATCTCGTACTCTTCCAATCCTATGGCATACTAACTATATCCGACCTAGCCCGACTAGTTAATAGGGTATTCAATCACATATATAGCTCAATTCAATCACAATTTCTCACATTTTCAATTCAATTATCTTCCACCTTTCAACCAATATTCAATTCACAATTCACACATTTTCACAACTCAATACATTTTCATTCAATTTAATATCAGTCACAATCCAATTCAAATTCACTTTCCACTTTCAATCAATATACAATTCAAATACCAATTCATATCAATTATTCAATTTAATTCCCACTCATTAATATTATTATTATTATTATTATTATTATTATTATTAATTACCTCATATTTTATTTACCGTACACATAAATAAAAATTTAACATTTAATAATAAATAACTTGAATTATAGTAATACAAACCGTGATTCTCATGTCTACTCCTCGTCCACTTTTTCATTCCCTTTCTTCGTGGATGCCTCGGGTGCGATATTAGCTACGAAAAATTAAAATAATTTTCATAATTATTAATACAATATTAATTTATGTCTAATATTTAAATTTTCCTATTCAATTTCTATTCAATTTCTACCTTAAATTCAATTTGGTCCTAATTAAATTCACTTACTTTCCTATCTTAATTCATACTTTATTTCTACTCAAATTTCAACCAAACTTAGACATAACTATCTAAATTTCATCATAAATACCTAATTTCAAAATTCTTGCAATTTAGTCCCTACTATGCAAAACTTATAGCTTACTTTACAATTTAATCCTTTAATCAATTCTAACTAGAATTTCTATCAATTAAACCCCTAATTCATCAATTTGTTCAACATGTATTATATTTAAAAACTTAAGAATTTCCAAAAATTCAACTTGATTTTAACAAAACTTTGTTCTAAATCTTCTAAAACATCAAAATTAAATAAAAAAGAACTTAGTTGACTTACTAATTAAAGCTTTAAGCTTCAAAACCCTAGTTTTTCCTTTTCTTCTTTTCTTTCCCCCTGTTTCGAATTGCTGTCTGTTTCTTTTCTTCTTTGTTTTGTTTTGTTTTTTTTTTTACTTTATTATATATATTAGTTAACAACAATAATAATAATAATAATAAATATCTATTTACTTAAAATGTAATTAATTAAATATATTATAAATAAATAAATACTATTATTATATTTGTATATTTTTAGGGATTGGTTAAAAAAACACCCCCAACATAATAAAAAAACACTTTAATAAACAACACACCTTTACTGTAATTAATAATTAGTTTTTAGTTAATGTTATTTTACTTTATTAATTGGTTAGTAATTAATATCTTTCTACTGTAATGATTAAGAATTAATTATCACTTCTCTACTCACTTTTTTTTCTCATTTAATTGTTAAACATATTTTTATTATTGTATTATTATTAAATATTATAAGTATTATTATATGATTATTAAATGTTATAAGTATTATTATTATTATTATTATTATTATTATTATTATTATTATTATTAAAGATATAAGTATTATTATTCAACATATTTTTTTTATTATAGGATTATTATTAAACATATATATGAATACATAAATACAAAAATATGAGCAAAATGCTAAAATATAATAAATTAATATTATTCAACAATAATCCTCTATAGTTATAACAGGTGCTTTGAGATTACAAGTTTCAGTTGTTTATAAAATTCCAGACGTGACATATGGCGGATCCAATAAGCCGAAATGGTACGCATTGGGTAATCTCCTTATTGGATCCCTAAACCTTAAACCCTAAACATATAATAAATTAATATAACAACTGAAACTTGTAATCTCAAAGCACATGTTATAACTATAGAGGATTATTGTTGAATAATATTAATTTATTATATTTTAGCATTTTGCTCATATTTTTGTATTTATGTATTCATATATATGTTTAACAATAATCCTATAATAAAAAAAATATGTTGAATAATGATACTTATATCTTTAATAATAATAATAATAATACTTATAATATTGAATAATCATATAATAATACTTATAATATTTAATAATAATACAATAATAAAAATATGTTTAACAATTAAATGAGATAAAAAAGTGAATGGAGAGGTGATAATTAATTCTTAATCATTACAGTAGAAAGATATTAATTACTAATCAATCAATAAAGTAAAAGAACATTAATTAATAACTAATTATTAATTATAGTAAAGGTGTGTTATTTATTAGGGTTTTTTTAGTATGTTGGGGGTGTTGTTTTAGTCAACCCCATATTTTTATCACCATACACTTAGCTTTAATTTAATTCAAATCATAATATGATATTTATAATAAATTAATTTAATAATAATTATAATAAATATCTTTAGCTTAAAATATAAGTAAATAAATAATTATATTACAAATGTTTACATATATTTATTACACATGTGTTTTATCATCACCCTACATTTGTTAGCTATTTAATTTAATTTATAATTTAATATCAATTAAATAATAATAATAATAATAAACATCTATTTAATAACAAATAATAATAATAATAATAATAATAATAATAATAATAATAAACATCTATTAAATAACAAATATATGTATTACAAATGTGCACACATATATTTTACAATTGTATATTATCATCACCACCCACTTGTCCTTATTTTATTTATTTCATAATATAATATAATATAATATAATTATAATATAATTATTATAATTTAACATAATTAAATTTATAACTAATTTATTTATTTATATTAATTAAACAAACAAAAATCTTAGATTTTTGTCTTGTTTGCCGCCTCAACTTATGCTAAATGGCTTATTTATCATTTTGGTCCTTTTTATTTTCTTTTAATTTACAATTCAACTTTTATCCTTTATTCACTTTAGTCCTTTTTGCTAATTACTCTTACTTAAGCTAAATTCACCTAATTAAAACCTAATTAGGCACACCACTAGTCTCATAAATATTTCTAATAATTATTTACAAACCCATTTCACTAAGACAAAGGCCCAATATTACACTTTTCGATGCCTGTGAATTTTGGGTCATTACATTAATACATTTTGAAAGTTTAAATACCGACCAATTAATGTTTGGATAAAAATTCTTTAAGGAAGCGTCCTCTTTTGAGAACTCACAGAAATCCCTCGGGTGGTGCCACAATATGTTCTACGTACAACAATGTGTTGAACTACTTCAACAAGTCTGCGCGTAAGATATCCAACATCTGATGTTCGTACGGCGGTATCTACAACCCCTTTTTGGGCTCTGTAGCAAGAAATGATATATTCTGTTAAAGACAATCCTTTGTATAATTTGCTTTGAATGGGTAAATCTATCATTTGTCCTTGGGAATCCAAAATTAATCCTCTCATACCTACTAATTGGTGCAGTTGAGATGCATTTCCTCTAGCTCTTGAAAAAGACATTATATGGACTGGGTTAAACGGGTCAGTCATCCTGAAATTAAGATTCATTTCTTGTCGCAAATATTCACTTGTAGCATACCATATCTCAATTGATTGGCGTAATTTTTCTATTATGTGTACATTCCCAAAACAATGGTGTTTTTTCAAAATCAAACTTTGTTGTTCAACATCTTGGACTAGTCATTCCTTAGAAGGTATCGTTAAAAGATCATCAATTCCTAATGAAAAACTCAGAGATTTTACTTGATCCAGGATGTCTGATGTACATGTCATTCCGAAGTGATCTATTAATATGCTAATAAGCCGTTTAATGGCAGTTCCATCTATCACTTTATTGTGAAATACTAGATTGGCCCGTCTTGCCATAAATACCCCATTATTCCGATGAGTGGACTTCGCCATTAGGTTTGAGTCAAAGATTGGATAACTTCCTTTTTTCAATCTTGATTTTAGTAGAAAGTGGGGTTAGGAACTGGAGTCCTAGTTGAACCGAAGAGACCCAATTAAGTAAAAAAGAAAAGTAATTTAATTATTTTTTTAAAAAAATTGAGAACTTTTTACTTTATAAAAGATGAATTCTTAATTTAAACGATACCTCGCGGCAACAACTGCCTATTAAATAACCTTTTCTTTTTAAATAATAAATGAAAAAGTATGATTCGGATATCGTCTACTACCCTACTGCCTATATCATCTAATTTGTCTATTCTTTCTTTTTCTTTTTTTTTGCTAAATTATTGCTTCACATTATCAACATATATTCTTCTTATCACTCAAACTTAATTATATGTGGTATAAATATTAAAATTATACATAAACTTTGATTAAATGTGTCATGTTATATATTAACTTTGATTTTGTATAATTTTATATTTAGAATTTTAATTTGATTCAATTTTATAAATTATTAACCATCAATTTTAGCCAAAAGGCTAAGAAAGGTAAAAGCTACTACCACAATTATTAATATAACATTATTCCGTGTTTACATATTTCATACAAAAATAATTATCTTTATCTAACATAAATATAAATCGATATATAATTTTTTTCTAAATTTGTAAGATTGAGTTAAAATTAAAGTTTATATGTAGTTTTGATATTTATGCCAATCAACTTATATTTAAGCACTTTACTAAGTTAGTGTTACACTTATAATAAAATTACAAAAATATTTCTTTTTTTAAATTATAATTAATATTATTATGGTGACATTTTTGTCTTTTCATACTTTTATATTATTTTTTAAATAAAATAATTATAAATTATAAATCCAAGAATCAAACATGTATTCAATATTATTTAGAACGATAAATTTATTACCATTCTACTTATATTCATAATTATATAAATTTTAAATGCAAATACTTTTCAACCACATTGTATGTGTGACAAAATCTAGTACTTTTTTTAATGAGTTGAATGAGTTGATGTCGTCGTAAAGTTACTAAAACCCCCTTATTTACAAAGCAATAGATATTATTTTGAGGGTAATTTTGCCTTTTAATATAAAATCTAAAAAAATAGCTGCATATGATGTGATTTGAACCTAAAATGTTATAATATTTAATATCTTAACTTTATCATTTTAACTAAAACCACAACTTATTGTAATATGATCTTTTAGTCCAATTTTATAATTTTTAATATTTTTATTTTCAAATATTATTTTATAGATATTATTTTCAAATATTTTTAATCATACAAAATTTGTAACATGCTGTGTATTCAAATTGAAGCTATGTTTATTGAAATTATCTCAATAATAATTCTTAAAAAAAAATATTATTAACCAAATGTTTAGGAGGACTAAGATATCAGAAAAATGCCCATTTTAAAAAAAAATTATGGAAATTGGTTATTTTTGTTGAAATTTACGAAAATGGGCTGATTATACAAAAATTCGCCCAGCTGGTGCCGCTTTCAAGGGAAAATTAGAAAAGCACATCCAGCTCAGCACTTTTTCCCCCTTGACTAGTAAATGCGTCCAGGTCAACGCGCTAAAGAAAAACAATCCAAGTCAGTGCGTTTCCTCCCCCCTTAGCGGTCACTTCCAACGGTAAAAAGAAACTATAACCCCCCCCCACACACACACATACCTTCTCACACACATTTCTCACAATTCTCTCTTAAATCTCTCAAATTTCTCAATCAACTCTAAAAAATCTCTCAAATTCTCTCTTAATTTTTTTTCCTAAATTCTATTTATTACTATTTTTCTATTAATATTTTCAAGAAATAATTTTTTTTATTAAAAATTTGTTCGTGTTCAATATAATTTAGCACTAACATGTTTCTAATCCGTCATGATAATAAGCATATCTCCGTCAACCAATTGCAAAAGGTAAGAATATTTAATATTGTTTAATTTTTTATTTCATTTTTATATTTTAACTTAATATTTTTTATAATTTTTACGTAAATAGGTGAAAGATTGAATTTTACAATGTCATATTCGTAATCTACCCAATCCTCTATCACCGTTGATCGAAACATACTTGAGGGAAACCGATTTTTGACAAGTGGCCCTTGTAGGCTGGGGGTGTAAGTTGAACACGAAATTCATAAGCGTATTGATGGTGCACACACATTCCATCTTTCATGCGGCGAGTGTACTATCACTCTGGAGGACGTGCATTTACAGTTGGGGTTACCTGTGGACGGGGCGGTAGTCACTGGGCCTGTTCAGTCTAGTGATTGGGAAGTCATATGTTTAGATCTTTTGGGTGCGGTTCCGAAGACGATCTACGAAGGTCGAATCAAAATGGCTTGGATGCGAAAAAATTTCGCGGAGCTAGTGGATGATTCGACTGAAGTCCAAGGAGAACGATACGCTCAGGTTTACATCCTTCAGATCATCGGAGGTATCCTGATGCCGGATAAGTCACGAAATCTTGTCCATCTAAGGTGGCTGCTAAACTCACCGATTTTAGAGGAGCGATCAAACTTAGTTGTGTGTTGGCGACATTGTACTGAAAGATGTGTTAGGCGGCGCAACTAGCGAAAATCAAAATTGGTGGTTGCCTTTTACTACTACAATCATGGGCCCAGTTTCGATTTCCATTTTTACGTCCTTGACCAAACTACCGGTATACATTCCCACTTGTAACAAGGTAAAATTTAGTAGATATCCGCATGATTAAATTGATTTAAATTTAAATTATTATGCTAATAAGTTATTTAAATAGGTGGAACCATGCGCCGAGTCACGTGGGATTACCTATCGAGCTTTTGTTGGGAAATATATCCATATTGTAGTAAACATGTAACTGTTTTCTATTTATTTGAATGATGAGTAAATAAATAACATTAGTTTTAAATTTCACTATTTTGTCTTTTGTATGCAAATATTAGCTCATTGATTATCTAAAGTTCAAACTGAAGATAAATGGCATTATAAGAACGTTTACATTGCGAGAAAGACAACTTACTTTAGTAGATAATCTAAATGAGTCCGTAATCTCATAAAAGAATCAAAGTGAGCATTTGATTCAAATATTGAGAAGGACTATTATATTGTTTACAATTCCAATTGGGGAGATGACTAGTCTTGGCTATCGAAGCAGCTGACTCCACGATTAGAGACATAGATGTATTTATTGGTAGAATGATACATTGGACTGGACCCAAGATGAATTAATTCTGAATTTGTTTGTGAATTTATTCACTTGCGACATTCATGGTGTGATTTACCTAAATCTTGAGTTAGTCACTGACCATGCGTATGCAACTCATGTGCTTTTATATAAGTAGAGGCTTATGCTCTAAAGATGATCGAGCCCATAGTCGGTATGTTGGGTACATGACTTGTGTATGGCATGGCTTTACTAACAACAATGGAATTCACAACTCAATTATAGAGTTAATGATATCCTTTCATTGGCATTGTGTGCATTGATAAATATGGAACGTGACCACGGGTTGCTTGTTCTCGAACGAGCAATTTATCACAGTCATTTGTTGACAGTGATCATATTAATTATTAAAAAGACATAATGGTGACAATGAGATAAAATAGGGTTGTATTGAGTGAACAGATTTAACTTAAAGGAATCAATGATATCATATGAGGGTAACACACACATGACGAGAGCATTGGATAAAGCAGTTGGATGAATTGCTTTCGTAAAGAGTATACAATAAGGAGTTTTCAATCATGGTACTTCTTGTGGACTGACTCCATGATTAAGTAATTGTAAATTATTGAACGATGCTTCTAGACATAATTGTAATCACTAGAACCTAATGTCTGATTGGTCCCTCTGCTAGCTCAACAAAAGCTCGATCGAACTGCATTTAAATTAGAAGAAAATTCTACAACTTTGGGAATAATTTAATTAAGTTGATTTATTCAATGTGAAATTAAATTAGGTGGTCATAAGAATTATTCAACTGGAGAATTTAATTAAAGAATTTTCTTGAAAAATTAATTTGGAAAATCTAAGTGATTTTTGGAAAAATTAATTTTGATAAAGTAAAATTAAATTATTCAAATCAATTAAAATTAATATGATATTCTTGGAAGTTAATTTTCAAGTCAGATAATTGGCCCAATGAGTAATTGGACATGAGATCATAAATTAGGTCCAAGAGCCCAAAATCGAGACCAAGACCCAAAACCTCGTTGAACCAGGCATAGTATGTGAAACTGGGCTGATGGTCCAACAGGTGGCTAAACCGGACCGAACCGGCAGCAATCGAATTGGCTCAGGGTGCCGTCATGGTGGCGTCTCGGTGACCGGCGGCTGTTGGTCTTCGATGGTTGAGTAATGAAAGAGTTATACCTACTAGGACTCTACTAGAGAATTTGATTTCAGATTAACTATTACAAAAATAATATTATTTTAATAGTTTACTATTAAATTTAATTTAAGACTTATATTAATAGTATTTAATTAATTTAATATTAAAATGATTATCTTAATATTAAATTTAAATTTAATGTTTATCTACAAGATAAACATTCTATTATTTTAATAAGATTTAATATTAAAATTAATCTAATATTGATAAATATTATATTAATTTAATATTTAAGTGATTAAGTTTAATCATAGTTGAACTCTTTAAACTCTATCTATATAAGCAAAGCCTTAAGTCATTATTTACACACACATGAATTCAAGAGAGAGTTGTAGAAAGAAAATTCTCAGAAGAGATTATTCTAGAAAATTTTTAGAGATATTTTTCTGATTTACAACTTGACTCAAAAGTTTAGAGAAATTACAAAATTACCCCACTGGTAATTTTTGTGTAAATTTTTGTGTAAATTTTTCCTATTCGAATCAAACCTACACTCAGGAAACGTGAGCTTGAGGATAGCGGATAAGACTACTCAGTCAAAGCATCCATCCTAGACGAATCGAAAAGGTATATTTTTGATTAAGTATTTATTACTTTAGATATCACCACCAAGATCTTATTTTGGAAAATTTTTAAAACTCTAGTTTTTCCCTAAATTTATTTTTCTCTATATTTTTCAAACCCCTTTTTTAAACAATTGGTATCAAAGCCAAGTTGTATTCTATCTATAAGTACAAACACGTAATCAAAATAAATTTCTCTTTTCCTTGAATGATTTGATTACATAGAAAGTAACATTCTTTAGATCTTATGCATATTATGAGTTATATATGTGAATGGATGCAATATTATATATTTGTTATATAAATGTTTTTTGCTGAAGTTGTAGTTCTTAGGAAATAGACCGTGGACTATCATCTCCATTTAGGGCTTCTTTTTTTTTTTTAAATTCATAGAATTCCTGTGAGTTGAAAACGAAAATAGGACATAAATATAATTTTTCCAAAAGGAGACCATGACGATAAAAAGATGTGATGACAGCTGAAAACCCAAGGAATGCCTTGTGGCGAAAATTTATGTAATTTTATTTTTCCATTTATTTTCTAGAAATAGCACCATGGAAGCCTTGACTGACAATTTTATTTTAATTACCTATCCCATTATATATCTGCTTTATAATTGTGTTGTTTATAATATTTATATTATGTAATGTTATAATTGTGATATATATGAGATGATCCATAGTTTATCGATTAAAAATAAGAAGTGTGGTAATGAGAAAATACATGTGTTGTATTGTTCTATTCACTTCTTTAGGATATTTGATAACTATGAGAAGTGTGGTAATGAGAAGGTGCATGTCAAGGATTGTCTTTGGCTAAGAAAGACTTGGTTTTTAAGCGATCAAATTTGACTTACCTCCCTTTCCTAGGACCCTACTTGGTGCATGGTTCACATTCACTTCTTCAGTTTTTCCCTTAAAAGAAAAACTATGGAGAATCAAAATTGTTTGTTTTAATATTAGTTGATTCTTATGAATGGATATTATTGCCATAGCATGCCATGCATATATTGGAAGCATGTCGTTTAGATTAGGTAAGAATGCCACTAGGACTATTGTATGATCATTCTTTAAATTTGAGATAAAAAAACTTTGTATGTTTTTAAAATATTGAGTGGGAAAAGTCATTGAACAAGATCTACGAATTCCATTGATAGTCCCTCAGTGATAACATGATAAAGTTTTAAGCTAGTTCCTACCCTGACTGCACCCCAAGTTAAATATTGTCATGTGGGTTCACCAGATGGAATTTTCTTTTAAGGACAACTAGTCATGCATGACTTTTAGAGAGATTGTCCCAAGACGACTCACAAATGAAAGCATGTTCATGATGAGTGTTAAGTCAACTTACACACTTAAGATCATCTCTTATTAAATAGTTTCCTAAGAAATGATATTTAAGTTAGAGATGATGGTCAAGCGTTAAATGTTCGTTAGTTCGTGTGGAGTCTTGAGAATTAAGACTCATGAATTGATTGGATGTAATTCATTTTCTTGCTAGTTAATAATGAGACCCCAATGCAACATGGTTGATGGGTGTGAGAATGATCGTAGCAACGAAAGAAATATATTTTTTTCAAGGTTTTAATACAAGACACATGCATCATACTGCATTCTTGATATGTTGTTCAAATAAAAAATATTTGCTTAATACAAAAATATTAATTAATGAAATCTTTATTTTCAGTTCAAATATGTCTCCTACTCCTCTTATTAGCATTCTTACTGAGAATAAATTAAATGGGGATAACTTTCAAAAATGAAAATGGGACTTGCTAATAGTACTCAACTGTGAAAAACACAAATTTGTTCTTAACGAAATATGCCCTCCTGAAGCTCAGCCCAAAGCGAGAAATCATTGGAGAGATTTTGACTCGATTGCTCGATGCTATATGTTAGCAAGCATGAGTATTATGTTGCAAAAGCAACACGAGAATTTTTGTACTGCCAAAGAGATCATGAAAAATTTGGAGGATTTTCTTGGAGGCCAAGTCGCATTGGCTTGGCAATCCACTATTGCAAATTTTATGAATTCTCAATAGAAAACTAGCACTTCAGTCAAAGAACATATGCTTAAGCTTACGGGATTCTTCGCGGAAGTGGTGGACAATGGGGCTGAACTAGACATGAACACTCAAATTGAAATAGTGTTTAAATCCTTAACTAAGGAGTTTGCTAGTTTTAAGTCCGTTTACAACTTAGGGAGCAAGGCACTTATCTTGACTCAATTGATGAAAGGATTACAATACTATGAGTTAATGTTGAATGGTGGTAAGTTGGTTCAAGAGAAACTAGAGGCAAAATTAGCTATGCGCCCCTCGTCCTCTAAGGGGAAACAAAAAACTAAGGGAAAGAAGAAACCAACTAAGTCTTTGGTTCCATCTCGTGTGGATAGGAAGAAGGCTAAGAAGTCAAAAGATCCTAAGAAGATCAAATATTTCTTCTGTAATAGGAAGGAGCATTTCAAATCAATCTGGAAAGAGTATTTGGATTGCCTAACCGAAAAGGGCAAAGGTATGGAACTCTTTGTGGTTGAAGCTTGCTTAATGGAAAAATCAATTGATAATTAGGTTATTGGTTCTGGAGCCACTAACCATGTGTGTGTTTCTTTACAGGGGTTCAGTGAAATGAGAAGTCTACGTGATAAGAGCCTCTCGTTGCAGACCGGAGATAGGAGATATGTTTTAGCCAAAGCAGTAGGAGAAGTTATTTTACACTTTGATAATTTTAGGAAGATTGTTTTAAAGAATGTGTTTTATATACCTCATTTTAAAAGAAAATTAATTTATGTAGCATGTTTATTTTATGATGGTTATACTGTGACATTTAATAAATGGATTGCTATTCACCAAAATCGTTCTTTAATATGTAATAGATGGATGACAAACAATCTCTACTTTATCAAACCAAATAACTACTCGATGCTTCAAACTGAAATAGTGAATAAAGAGTTTAAAACTTCTCACTCTAATGAGATGTACCTATGACATTTAAGACTTGGTCATATTAACTAAGAAATAATCACTAGACTCAAGAAAGATGGTCCCTTAAGTATGCTTAAAGAAGTTAGTCTTCCACAATGTGAATTTTGCTTGGAAGGTAAAATGACTAAGAGACCTTTTAATGCAAAAGGTAAAAGGGCCAATCAACCTTTAGAACTTGTGCACACTGATATATGTGGTCCCATGAGCATTAGTTCCTGAGGAAGTTATGATTATTACGTAACTTTTATCGAGGACTATTCTCTATATGGATATGTGTATCTAATGCACTGCAAAAGAAAAACCTTTGATAAATTTTGAGAGTTTCGTGCGAAATTGGAAAAGTAATAAGGTTTATTCATAAAGAATCTTCGGTCTGACCGAGGTGGGGAATATTTTTCCGATGAGTTCTTAGGATACCTTATAGAGAATGAGATTTTATCCCAATTAACTGCGCCGAACACTCCACAGCAGAATAGTGTAGTTAAGAGAAGGAATAGAACCTTGCTTGACATGGTTCATTCAATATTAAGCTATCCACAACTTCCTACTTCCTTCTGGGATATGCGATACAAATGGCTTGCTATATTCTGAATAATATGCCAACCAAGTCTTCTTGTAAGACACCTTATAAACTGTGGCATGGAAAGAAACTCGCTCTAAATAACTTTAGAATATGGAGTTGCCCAACACACGTTCTAGATAAGGATGAAAAGAAGTTGGATGCACAGATAAAATTATACACGTTTACAGGATACCCAAAAGGAACTAAAGGAGGATTATTCTACAAATTGAAATATAATACGATTAAAGTTTCTACTCATGCTACTTTCCTCGAGGAAAGCTACATGGATAACTTTAAGCCTCGAAGTAAAATGGTATTGAGGAATTTTTGGGAGTGGTAGAACAATCACCAAGTTCAATTCTTAAGAAAGTTGTAGAAAAACCTACAAACGATCAACAACATAGGGGAATCTGTCGTAGTGAGAGAGTTTTTAAGAAACCAAAATTCTTCATCTATGATGGTAGTATTTATAATACGAAAGCCAATCATGAGGATGATGATCCACTCACTTATGAGAAGGTTATGCGGGACGTTGATTCCAAGTTCTAAAAATAGGCCATGAATGAAATCCAATATGGTGTGGGAACTTATAGGCTTACTAATTTGGATTAAACTCATAGGGTGTAAGTGAATCTACAAGAAGAAGAGAAATGTGAAAGGGAAAATGGAAACACACAAAGCTAGACTTGTAGGGAAAGGTTACACATAGAAAGAAGGCATCGGTTATGAAGAGACTTTTTCTTCGGTAGCCATGATCAAGTTTAGCCGCATACTCTTATCCATTGCCGCTGCTCTTAATTATGAGATCTGGCAAATGGAGGTCAAGACAATATTATTGAATGACTATCTTGATAAGACCCATTTACATGGCTCAACCCACTGGTTATGTTGTCAAAGGAAATGAGCAGAAAGTTTGCAAACTGCTAAGATCTATTTATGGGCTTAAGCAAGCGTCCTGCTTATGGAATAAAAGATTTGATCAAATAATTAAGATTTTTGGATTTGAGCAAAACGCTGATGAACCTTGTATTTATAAGCATATAAAGGACAAAAAGGTGGTCTTCCTCATTTTGTATGTCGATGATATTCTACTTATCATAAAATTGTTGAACTAGAGAATTTGATTAAAGAATTTTCTTGAAAAATTAATTTAAAAAATCTAGGTAATTTTTAGAAAAATTAATTTTGACCAAGTAAAATTAAATTAATCAAATCAATTAAAATTAATATGATATTTTTGAAAGTTAATTTTCAAGTCAGACAATTAGCCCAATGGGTAATTGAACTTAAAAATTGGACCTAATATCATAAATTGGGCTTGGGAGCCCAAAACCAAAACTAAGACCCAAAAACTAGTCGAATCGAGCCTAGTATGTGAAACCGTGCCGACGGTCCAATCGGTGGCTAGACTGGATCGGTCGGTTCGTCATTGACTCGAACCAAACTAGTAGCAACCGAATTGGCTTGGGGTGTTGTAAGGGTGTCACACCTGCATCACCGGACACGACGATGCCAGTGACTGCGACGGTGGTGTCCTAGTGGCCGGCGGCGATTGGTCATTGTTGATTGAGCAGTGGAAGAGTTACACTCCTACTGGGACTCTACTTGAGAATTTGATTTAGAATTAACTATTCCAAAAATAATATTATTATTATAACAGCCCATTTTCAGTGAAATCAAAATAGTAGTTTCGAGACCACAAATCCGAGCCAGAAAGAAAATTTATTTTAATATTATTGCATGGTCTGCATTATGATAAAATGTTATATGAAAATGCTTATAAGAAAATTTTACCGATTATGTGCTTGATTATGGAAAGGACCAAATTGCATAGAATGTAAAAGTTGAATTCTAATAGCTAGAAGGATCAAATACCTATGGAATTCAAAATAAGATGTTCTTACATGGTAATTAGACCATTAAATAAAAGTTAGTAGATATTTTTGATGATTCATTCGTGGAAAATTAGAAAAAGAAAATGATGAAATTGGAAAGTTGAAAAATTAAAGATGATAAATAAAATAAATATCAAATAACATAATTTTATATCATCTTCTTCCCCAAAATTTCTATGGAAACCCTAGGAAAGAGAAAATAAGCTTTCTTGGCTTAATTAGGTAAGTATCATTGTCCCGTTTTTAGTAATTTTTATATTTTTTATATCAAAATAGCTTAATCTAATCTATTTTAGGGATTAATTTGTAAAGTTATCAAAGTAAAAAAGTTTTTCCATGAATGAAAATGCTGAAATTTTTTAATTTATGGTAGAAAATGAAAGGTTGTTGATAGATAAACAACTTTTACATAGTGAATTTTGATGAAATTATGATTTAATGACTAAATTGTAAAGATGTAAAAGTTATAAAAAATTCTGAATTTTGTGAAATACATGTGCTGTATATGTTATATGAAAATTTTAGTTAGGCTTGGAACAAGGATTAAATTGCATGAATTTTATTTTCCGAACCTAGGGATGAAATTGGAATTTATGAAAAGTTTAGGGGCAAAATGGTAATTTTGCCTAGGGTGTAAATTGAATCCAATTGAATATGAAATGCGATAAATTGATGATTAACTTCATTTATATAGATTTGGACAACTCAAATTTGAAGCTAGATCGAGGAAAAGAAAAGGTTTCGGATTAATAGATTTTCATACACAAACAAGTGTCGAGGTAAGTTTGTGTAACCGAATTGTGTTTATTTATATGCTTGAATTGAATTTGATATGTGATTGTATAAATTATATAAATATTAAAAATAAATGAAATAATCATATGTTCAAACATATCCGGCAAATATTAAGTTCCGTTTAAATAATGAAATTCGATGGATATATGTGATTTCTTATATTACATATGGTCCTGCATATGTTGCGGACAGAATATAGCTTAGACGAGCAATCCTGTAAAAGCCCTCTCAAGCATCCTGTTAAATAGTTCTTGTGAGCATCTTGATCAATAGTGATTCTATATGTGTTGCGGACTACCGCAACTCTTTGTGAGCGTCTTGTTACATAATTCGATCGGTTGTAATCCAGTATATAATGCGAACACAAATGCAGCTCTACGTGAGCATCTTGTTATAGGCTCTTATGAGTTTCCTGACATGGCTCGCTTGAACTCCTTGTTATCTTATCCGGTGCTCCCTGATATTAACTCTTCGGAGTTACCTATTAAGCTCTATGAGATCCCTGATTAAAACTCTTATGAGCTTCCTGTTTAGCCTAGATAAGCGTCCTGTTACATGGCTCATCTGAGCATCCTGATATGTGGCTCGAGAGTGTGCATCAATTAAGCATACTACCTGAGCTAAGTATCCATCGAAATTTCAATGATTCAACGGATAAATCCTTGAAATGAGAAATTATGAGATTAAATGAATTATATCTTGAGTGTTCTTGAAATACCTAAAAGTGTTACATGATGAGCTCATCCATGTTTAATTGATGCATAAATGAAATATGTGACTAACTTGCTTATTTGAGTGTATGTGATTAAGCAAATTGCTAATTTTTTGGAAAGCATGTTATTGTATGCTTATTGTAATGAATGTGATTGATGAGTTTACTTCCCGTTATACGAACTTACTAAGCATTAAATACTTACTAGGTTTTCTTTTCTCTGTTTAATAGTGCTAGAAAGCTCACAAAGGTTGGAGATTGGTTAGAGCATCATCACACTATCCACCAGCTCGTTTTGGTATAAATAGTAAACTTATTTTGGTATAATGGCATGTATAGGTTAACTTGGCCAAGTGTTAGCTTGTAAATGGTTGTTTGTAATCTAGTCATTGGAATGGCTAGTGGTAGTTGATTTTGGTATATTTATAAGGTTAAATTATGATAAATATATATGTGTTTAGTATGTTTAATTGAGTTATGTTAAACATGTATGTTTATAAAAGGTAAGATTATAAACATGAATGCATGTGATGATATAATATGCTAGATGATAAAATTGGCTTGCTTATAATGCTTGAATTGGTTGGTATATGATTGCAAAAATTGGTGTAGGTTGTTGGAAAATTTGTGTGAGAAATAAGGCTAGGAAATGACCTTATTTTGTTCACACAGGCATGTGTCTTGACTGCGTGTGACACACAGCTTAGCCCATAGGCATGTGGTTTGGCTGTGTATCCCCTGCATCTTAAAATTGAGAAACAGAATGCTCGAAATTGGGCACACGGACGTGTGTCTCAGCCGTGTGTGACACATTACCTAGAACATGGGCGTATGTCTGAGCTGTGTGAATCTTGCACTTAAATTTCAAAAATTAAATTGACCACACGGCCTAGCACACGAGCGTGTGGCTGGCTATGTAACATAAGTCAGAGAGTTACACTGTAACACCCAAATATCCGTGTTGATTACTAGAGTAGGTTCATAAAACATAACATGCTCAACTCTTCAATAGAACACTTGAGATACAAAAGAAAATTGAAAAGTGAAATCTTAAAATTCACGAATAACATTACCCGATTAAAACCCTTCTATTCATTTTATGATTTATCCCCTATTGACCAAGTGCACATACATAATATATATAATTCAATTATATCACAAATATGAAGTTCTAAATCAAGATTTATAAATTCCTAGCAACCGAAGTAGCTCGAGATTCCGTTGATGGTCGCTCCCTAATAGAAATTCCTGCAGTCGTCTTCGATTTATTAGTATCGTCTCTGAATTTCTTTCCAGCTGAGAAAGAAGTTTTACCCGCCGATCTTTTACGAAAGTCTCTGGCTTCCGATTCAGCTTTCTTTTTCTCCTTTCCCAGCTCTTTAGCCTTGCAAGCTCGTTCAACCAGTGTTACAAATTCTTTTAGTTCTAAAATACCCACCAGTAGCTTTAAATCTTCATTCAATCCCTCTTCAAATCTTTTACACATGACAACTTCATCATTACACACTCTCACGAGCATATCGACCGAGCCTTACAAACTCACGTTCATATTCGAATACCGTCAAACGGCCTTGTTTAAGCTCCAAAAATTCTTTGTGCTTTTGATCAATGAATCGTTGACTGATATACTTTTTACGAAACTCCATCTGGAAGAAGTCCCAAGTAACTCGTTCCTTTGGAACAATCGAAATCAAGGTTCTCCACCAATAGTAGGCCGAATCGCGTAATAAGGATATGGCACACTTTAGACACTCATCGAGTGTGCAAGATAGCTCATCAAAAACACGGATGGTATTATCAAGCCAAAACTCAGCCCTTTCAGCGTCATCAGTAGCGGTGGCTCAAAATTCCTCGGCCTCGCTTCCTAATCAAATCAATAGGAGGTTTACTCAGCCTCATAGGGTCAGTAGATGATTCAGTAGTTGCTGGTATTATAGGCACCGGAGAAGGATTATTCAAATTCGGGAATTGTTGAGCAGTCGGGTTTGTTCGGGCATATTGTGCAACCCACTCATTCATCATGGTAAAGAAGGCTTGTTTAGCCCCATCATCTTGATTACTCGCAGATGGTTGAGGTTCAACAGCGCCGTCCCTTTATGTGGGCAAAGCGCTACACTCTCAACGTCATCCGCTAAAGCTCTCTCAGAGTGGATTCCATTTACTAATCAAAACAACAATTTCAACCGCGTCGAAGTCACACTATCATATCCTAGCATTATGGCATGTATAGCTAGACTCATACGCGCTACGGCAGTCCTAGAATCGACTAAACCGTGGCTCTGATACCAATAAAATGTAACACCTAAATATCCGTGTCGATTACTAGAGTAGGTTCATAAAACATAACATGCTCAACTCTTCAATAGAACACTTGAGATACAAAAGAAAATTGAAAAGTGAAATCTTAAAATTCACGAATAACATTACCCGATTAAAACCCTTCTATTCATTTTATGATTTATCCCCTATTGACCGAGTGCACATACATAATATATATAATTCAATTATATCACAAATATGAAGTTCTAAATCAAGATTTATAACCAAAACATTTTCAAATTCATACATAGAACTTTAGCCATATTCGTATGGCTTTATATACAATTATATCAAAATAGCTAACCTCCCAAAATTACTATCCTATACATGCCATAATGTCTACTAAAGTTTAAAACAAAAGTACCAAAAGGTTTGACAAAAGTTGTGATGACTTCGTGATGGTTCCCAAGCTCTCCTTGATAAGATAATCTATGTAAAAACAAAACAAAAAAAAAATACACCGAATGAGTTATTAACTCAGTAAGTCCTAAGAAAATTTAATACTATAATAATTCAATCATCTATAAACTAAATAATTAACTCCATATTATCCGAATTTAACCATGATATCACAAGGAAACATTAGGTCACAAACGTACCTTATGCATTTGGTACATACCTACCCGAATTCACCGTGTACTCCTAATCTAAATATACATAATTAAAATACCATGGCAATTGTCATATACTACCATTGACGTATATATATATATATGTATATATATATAATATACAAACCAAAAATTTAAAGCGTAAGCCAAGTCACTCCATCTAGCAATCAAATTTCCAATTAAATTTCCAAGTGCATTTTAGATTTCCACAAATAATACTACATAATCAACATTGCACACTTAGTGCTCGATTTGAAAGCCCGCACACCTAGTGCTCTTACTTATTCGCACACATAGTGCAATGTTTTCTCGCACACATAGTGCCACATAATCTAGCACACATAGTGTTGTATTTTCTTACCTTTAATCATCCCATTGACATATATTGATAAAAAATTTCACATTCTATTCCCAATAACTCATACATACTATGATATCTTATCTAACTTAATTTGCCTAAGGACTTACCTTTTTAATCGGATGAACAACTTCGATCGGCTACTCCACCGCTTTAAGCTTTCCCTTTGAAACGAACTTGGCTCCCTCGATCTTGAACTTCAACTCCAGCTAAACATATAAAATAACTCAATCATCATAACCCCAATTTATACTTCTTTCTCATAGTCACACACACCGAGATTCGGTATTTGCCCATACATAATTTAAAATTTAACTTTTAAACTTAATGCATATCCAAACATACTTTTCATCTATTCTAACAATTCGACACATTACAAGATCAACTTCGGTAACTCACGTTTTCATATTTTAGTAGCTAAGTTCATTTTCTGTTAGCAATCATCTAAAATCTATCAAGCTCATAAACTTCTAATTTCATGAATTCGACATCTTAATGCCCATTTTAATTAATCAAACAAAATTTCAAATACAAAAATTTGGTCACTCAATTATCTTGATAAACAAAATAATCGGCAAACACATATATATCAAGCTATTTTAACCAAATTCTACTTAACATTTAAACTAAAATATGCATTTAAATTTACTATATCTTCATTAGACCTTTCACTCTCCAAACATAAGAATATCAATTTATTCCTTCTTCCATGTCTCGGTCAACTACTTAAATTATCACATAACATAAATTTTGTACTTTCCTATCCATCCTAACTCATTCGGCTTTAACAATTACCCATTTCTCATAAAAGAAATTAACAAATAAAATAAACATTCCATTAACCCATATGGCCGAATGTACCAAGCATTACTTAACTACAATTCCACAAATTTCAACCTCATAATAATCTCTATTTATTCAATACAACATGAAACAACCTCTACTCCTAACCTCTTGATATACGACTTAATGCCCAAACCACCATAAAAGTTTGATTTTTCATGACATTGCTGAAATGCATTTTAACAATTAGCTCAACATACAAAGGAAGTTAAAACCAACATTTCAAAACTTACCTCCAACTAGAAAAAGGGTTGCCGAATTGCCTTAATGAAAACTTCCCTATTTCCTTCCTTTTTGTTTCAGTTTTGGCAAGGTGGAGAAGAAGATGAACACCCCTCTTCTATTTTCTCTTTTATTAATCTTTATTTTTCATCTATTTTAAATTACTTACCAATATTTAATTATAAATAATATAAACTTAGTGGAGAAAATCATTACATGGCCGGCCACTTTGTATAAACTTGACATTTTGACATGCAAACCCAAACTTTCCTATTTTAATACTAATTGGTCCTTACATATTCACCTATCATATTTTCTTAAGTTCTCAACTAAGTCAATCAAATGAAATTCACATTCATGAGACTAAATTAACAATCTCAAATTTTCACACATATACTACCACACATAAATATATGCAATTAAAACAAAAATAAATTTTTGTGACTCGGTTTTGTGGTCCCGAAACCACATTCCGACTAGGGTCTAATTAGGGCTGTCACAACTCTCCCTCACATAAGGAATTTTCGTCCCCGAAAATCTTACTCGCAAATAAGTTAGGATATCGATCCTTTATAGTGTCTTCAAGTTCCCAAGTAGCTTCTTCGACCCCATGCTTAAGCCATAGTACTTTCAATAATGGGATTTTCTTGTTTCGCAGTTCCTTTACTTCACGTGCTAAAATACGAACCGGTTCTTCTTCATAACTCAAATTAGATTGAATCTCCACCTCAGATAAATTAATTATATGCGATGGATCAGATCTATAACGTCGAAGCATCGAGACATGAAAACGTTGTGAATCTTTTCAAGTTCGAGGTAAAATCAATCGGTATGCAATCGCCCAATTGTTACGATATTTCATACGGCCCGATGAACCTCGGACTCAATTTGCCCTTACGGCCAAATCTCAGTACCTTTTTCCAAGGTGAGACTTTAAGAAACACTTTGTCTCCAACCTGATATTCAATGTCTTTTCTTTTTAAATCTGCATACGACTTCTGACGATCCGAAGTTGCTTTCAAACTTTCACGAATCACTTGAACTTTCTGCTCAACATCCTTAATCAAATCAACCCTGAAGATTTTACTTTCACTAAGTTCGGTCCAAAACAACGGTGTACGACATTTACGACCGTACAAAGCCTCATAAGGTGCCATCTTAATGCTTGATTGAAAACTATTGTTGTAAGCGAATTCAACCAAAGGCAAATATCTTTCCCATAAACCATAAAACTCTAGGATACAACATCTCAACATGTCCTCGAGTATCTGAATTATCCATTCGGATTGACCATCAGTCTGGGGATGAAAAGCGGTGCTAAAGTGCAACTTGGTACCCAATGCTTCTTGTAATTTCTTCCAAAATCGTGATGTAATCTCGGGTCTCTATCTGACACAATAGAAATAGGTACTCCATGTAATCGAACAATTTGGGAGACATATAATTCTGCCAATTTATCGAGCGAAAAATCCGTACGGACAGGGATAAAATGAGCAGACTTCATCAATCTATCAACAATAACCCAGATTGAGTCTTTCTTACTCTGTGTCAACGGTAAACCAGATACAAAGTCCATCGTTACTCAATCCCATTTCCATTCGGGTATCATGATCGGCTGAAGTAATCCCGAAGGCACTTGATGTTCTGCTTTCACTTGTTGACATATCAAACACCTTGAAACAAAGTCAGAAATGTCTCGTTTCATACCAGGCCACCAAAATTGATGTTTCAGATCGTTGTACATTTTTGTACTACCCGGGTGGACTGACATTTGACTACTATGAGCCTCGCTTAAAATCATCGAAATAAGTTCTGAATTTCTTGGAACACATAATCGACTCTTGAACATCAAACAATCATTGTCGTCAATCTGAAACTCTGATTCCATATTTGAAACACATTCAGCTCGTTTAGCAACCAATTCATCGTCGACTTTCTGGGATTCAAGTATTTGATGAATCAATAATGGTTTGGCCTTTAATTCTGCTACTAACACATTATCGGATGAAATGGACAAGTGAACATTCATCGCTCTCAAAGCAAACAGCGATTTACGACTTAAAGCATCAACAACCACGTTAGCCTTTCCCGGGTGATAATCAATGACGAGTTCATAATCTTTCAACAACTCAAGCCAACATCTTTGTCGCAGATTCAAATCTCTTTGGGTCATCAAATATTTGAGACTTTTGTGATCAGTATAAACATGGCATTTCTCTCCAAATATATAGTGACGCCAAATTTTAAGAGCAAACACAATCGCAGCTAGCTCGATATCATGAGTTGGATAATTTTTCTCATGAGGCTTTAATTGTCTCGAAGCATATGCAACAACTCTACCCTCCTGCATCAGTACACAACCCAAACCATTCAAAGAAGCATCACTGTAAATGACAAACTCTTTACCGGATTCGGGCTGCACTAGCACTGGAGCTTCAGTTAAATAGGTTTTCAATTGATCGAAACTTTTCTGACATTTTTCAGACCATTCAAACTTAACATCTTTTTGAAGTAGTTTCGTCATTGGTGTGGCTATCATCGAGAAACCCTTTACAAACCGTCTGTAATAACCAGCAAGTCCCAAAAAGCTCCGAACTTCAGTAACATTTCTCGGAGGCTTCCAATCGAGTATGGCTGAAATTTTGATCGGATCAACTCGAATACCCGATGCGGATACCACATGTCCCAAAAAGCTAACTTCTCTCAACCAGAACTCACATTTACTGAACTTAGCATATAACTGTTTATCCCGTAAAATCTACAATACTAATCTCAGATGCTCGGCATGTTCGATTTAATCTCGCGAATAGACCAAAATGTCGTCAATAAACACAACTACGAACCGGTCCAAATATTGTCTGAAGATCCGATTCATCAAGTCCATAAATACCGCAGGGGCATTAGTGAGCCCAAATGGCATCACTAAGAACTCGTAATGACCGTATCTCATTCTGAAAGCAGTTTTATGTATATCTGAGTCTCGGACTCGCAACTGATAATAACCCGATCTCAAATCTATCTTTGAAAACACTGAGACTCCCTTCAGTTGATCAAACAAATCATCAATACGCGGTAATGGATATTTGTTCTTTATTGTCACTTTATTCAATTGACGATAGTCGATGCACATTCTCATGGTTTCGTCTTTTTTTTCACAAACAATACTGGTGCACCCCAAGGTGAGAAACTCGGTCTAACGAAACCTCTATCCGTCAACTCTTGCAATTGAGTTTTAAATTCCTTCAAATCCGTTGGTGCCATATGATACGAAGCTATCGAAATTGGTGTGGTACCAGGTGCCAGTTCGATGCCGAATTCTACCTCTCGAACGGGTGGTAATCTCGGTAACTCCTCAGGAAAAACATCTGAATACTCACAAACTACTGGTACTGATTCAATTTTCTTTTCTGACTCTTTGTTATCAAGTACGTATGCAAGATATGCTTCACACTCCTTTTTCACATATTTCTGAGCGGTCATCGAGGATATTATTGCTATCATTCTGTTCAAGTTAGTAGACTCAACTTGGATTATCTCATTATTTGCACCCCTCAAATCAATGGTCTTTCTTTTGCAATTCACAACTGCATCATGTGCGGTTAACCAATCCATACCAAGGATAACATCAAATTCATCAAACAGTAAAAGCATCAAATCGGCCGGAAAACAGGAATCTCGGACTATCAAGGGGCATTTCTTACACACCTTGTCGACAAGCACATATCGACCCAAGGGATTCGACACTCGAATTACGAACTCAGTAGACTCAACAGGTAGAGTCTTACTGGATGTTAAAGTCTCACATACATAAGAATGAGTAGAGCCAGGGTGAATCAATGCAATCACATCAGTATCAAAAAGAGTGAAAGTACCGGTGATAACGCCGGGAGGATGTCTCTCTCGCGCGGATGGCATAAGCTCTAGCAGGAGCACGAGTTTCAGATCGAGCAGCCGTATCAGAAATCTCTCTCTGACTATCGCCCCTACCTCCTGTATTTCTCGGTGGTCTACCTCTAGTCGCTATACCACTCGATCTTACACCTTGCATCTTATTTTTCTCATCAGATTCCGTGCAATCTCGAATGAAATGATCCCTCGAACCGCATCTATAACAGGCTCTATTAATAGATTTACCCCAACATTCACCTACATGTCGCCTTCCACATTGTGAACATTCAGGTTTTTCTTGTCGATTGTTACCAACACTAGCAACCGAAGTAGCTCGAGATTCCGTTGATGGTCGCTCCCTAATAGAAATTCCTGCAGTCGTCTTCGATTTATTAGTATCGTCTCTGAATTTCTTTCCAGCTGAGAAAGAAGTTTTACCCGCCGATCTTTTACGAAAGTCTCTGGCTTCCGATTCAGCTTTCTTTTTCTCCTTTCCCAGCTCTTTAGCCTTGCAAGCTCGTTCAACCAGTGTTACAAATTCTTTTAGTTCTAAAATACCCACCAGTAGCTTTAAATCTTCATTCAATCCCTCTTCAAATCTTTTACACATGACAAATTCATCAGCTACACACTCCTGAGCATATCGACTGAGCCTTACAAACTCACGTTCATATTCGAATACCGTCAAACGGCCTTGTTTAAGCTCCAAAAATTCTTTGTGCTTTTGATCAATGAATCGTTGACTGATATACTTTTTACAAAACTCCATCTGGAAGAAGTCCCAAGTAACTCGTTCCTTTGGAACAATCGAAATCAAGGTTCTCCACCAATAGTAGGCCGAATCGCGTAATAAGGATATGGCACACTTTAGACACTCATCGAGTGTGCAAGATAGCTCATCAAAAACACGGATGGTATTATCAAGCCAAAACTCAGCCTTTTCAGCGTCATCAGTAGCGGTGGCTCAAAATTCCTCGGCCCCGCGCTTCCTAATCAAATCAATAGGAGGTTTACTCAGCCTCATAGGGTCAGTAGTTGCTGGTATTATAGGCACCGGAGAAGGATTATTCAAATTCGGGAATTGTTGAGCAGTCGGGTTTGTTCGGGCATATTGTGCAACCCACTCATTCATCATGGTAAAGAAGGCTTGTTTAGCCCCATCATCTTGATTACTCACAGATGGTTGAGGTTCAACAGGCGCTGTCCCTTGCGTGGGAGCAGGCGCTACACTCTCAACGTCATCCGCTAAAGCTCTCTCTGGAGTGGATTCCATTTACTAATCAAAACAACAATTTCAACTGTCAGAAGTCATCACACTATCATATCCTAGATTATGGCATGTATAGCTAGACTCATACGCGCTACGGCAGTCCTAGAATCGACTAAACCGTGGCTCTGATACCAATAAAATGTAACACCCAAATATCCGTGTCGATTACTAGAGTAGGTTCATAAAACATAACATGCTCAACTCTTCAATAGAACACTTGAGATACAAAAGAAAATTGAAAAGTGAAATCTTAAAATTCACGAATAACATTACCCGATTAAAACCCTTCTATTCATTTTATGATTTATCCCCTATTGACCGAGTGCACATACATAATATATATAATTCAATTATATCACAAATATGAAGTTCTAAATCAAGATTTATAACCAAAACATTTTCAAATTCATACATAGAACTTTAGCTATATTCGTATGGCTTTATATACAATTATATCAAAATAGCTAACCTCCCAAAATTACTATCCTATACATGCCATAATGTCTACTAAAGTTTAAAACAAAAGTACCAAAAGGGTTGACAAAAGTTGGGATGACTTCGTGATGGTTCCCAAGCTCTCCTTGATAAGATAATCTATGTAAAAACAAAACAAAAAAAAATTACACCGAATGAGTTATTAACTCAGTAAGTCGTAAGAAAATTTAATACTATAATAATTCAATTATCTATAAACTAAATAATTAACTCCATATTATCCGAATTTAACCATGATATCACAAGGAAACATTAGGTCACAAACGTACCTTATGCATTTGGTACATACCTACCCGAATTCACCGTGTACTCCTAATCTAAATATACATAATTAAAATACCATGGCAATTGTCATATACTACCATTGACGTATATATATATATATATATGTATATATATATAATATACAAACCAAAAATTTAAAGCGTAAGCCAAGTCACTCCATCTAGCAATCAAATTTCCAATTAAATTTCCAAGTGCATTTTAGATTTCCACAAATAATACTCCATAATCAACATTGCACACTTAGTGCTCGATTTGAAAGCCCGCACACCTAGTGCTCTTACTTATTCGCACACATAGTGCAATGTTTTCTCGCACACATAGTGCCACATAATCTAGCACACATAGTGCTGTATTTTCTTACCTTTAATCATCCCATTGACATATATTGATAAAAAATTTCACATTCTATTCCCAATAACTCATACATACTATGATATCTTATCTAACTTAATTTGCCTAAGGACTTACCTTTTTAATCGGATGAACAACTCCGATCGGCTCCTCCACCGCTTTCGCTTTCCCTTTGAATGAACTTGGCTCCCTCTGATCTTGAACTTCAACTCCAGCTAAACACATAAAATAACTCAATCATCATAACCCCAATTTATACTTCTTTCTCATAGTCACACACACGAGATTCGATATTTGCCCATACATAATTTAAAATTTAACTTTTAAACTTAATGCATATCCAAACATACTTTTCATCTATTCTAACAATTCGACACATTACAAGATCAACTTCAGTAACTCACGTTTTCATATTTTAGTAGCTAAGTTCATTTTCGGTTAGCAATCATCTAAAATCTATCAAGCTCATAAACTTCTAATTTCATGAATTCGACATCTTAATGCCCATTTTAATTAATCAAACAAAATTTCAAATACAAAAATTTGGTCACTCAATTATCTTGATAAACAAAATAATCGGCAAACACATATAAATTAAGCTATTTTAACCAAATTCTACTTAACATTTAAACTAAAATATGCATTTAAATTTACTATATCTTCATTAGACCTTTCACTCTCCAAACATAAGAATATCAATTTATTCCTTCTTCCATGTCTCGGTCAACTACTTAAATTATCACATCACATAAATTTTGTACTCTCCTATCCATCCTAACTCATTCGGCTTTAACAACTACCCATTTCTCATAAAAGAAATTAACAAATAAAATAAACATTCCATTAACCCATATGGCCGAATGTACCAAGCATTACTTAACTACAATTCCACAAATTTCAACCTCATAATAATCTCTATTTATTCAATACAACATGAAACAACCTCTACTCCTAACCTCTTGATATACGACTTAATGCCCAAACCACCATAAAAGTTTGATTTTTCATGACATTGCCGAAATGCATTTTAAAAATTAGCTCAACATACAAAGGAAGTTAAAACCAACATTTCAAAACTTACCTCCAACTAGAAAAAGGGTTGCCGAATTGCTTTAATGAAAACTTCCCTGTTTCCTTCCTTTTTGTTTCGGTTTTGGCAAGGTGGAGAAGAAGATGAACACCCCTCTTCTATTTTCTCTTTTATTAATCTTTATTTTTCATCTATTTTAAATTACTTACCAATATTTAATTATAAATAATATAAACTTAGTGGAGAAAATCATTACATGGCCGGCCACTTTGTATAAACTTGGCATTTTGACATGCAAACCCAAACTTTCCTATTTTAATACTATTTGGTCCTTACATATTCACCTATCATATTTTCTTAAGTTCTCAACTAAGTCAATCAAATGAAATTCACATTCATGAGACTAAATTAACAATCTCAAATTTTCACACATGCACTACCACACATAAATATATGCAATTAAAACAAAAATAAATTTTTGTGACTCGGTTTTATGGTCCCGAAACCACATTCCGACTAGGGTCTAATTAGGGCTGTCACATACACGGGCTGGGACACGGCCGTGTGCCTCATATCAAATGTCCACATGGCCTGAGACATGGGCATGTCATCTGGCCGTGTGAGCCACACGGCCTACTCACACGAGCATGTGACCCCTGTATTGAAGAAAAAATTTGAAATTTCGCAAAAAAATTTCTGAGATCCCGATTTAGTCTCGACTTGATTCTAATGTTTAAATTTGGGCCTCGAAGGTCCATTCAAGGAACAATATGATTAGTTTCAGTTATGAATTGTAAATGACTTGGATTATATGAAACTATTCTATAAACTCGGGTAATGCTCCGCAATCCTGTTCCGACGACGGATACGGGTTAAGGGTGTTACAATTATTTTAATAATTTAACATTAAATTAAATTTAATACTTATCTTAATAATATTTTATTAATTTAATATTAAAGTGACTATCTTAATATTAAATTTAATTTAATGTTTATCTTAATATTAAATTTAATCTAATATTTATCAAGATAAATAAATATTAGTGTAACGCCCCGACGCCCGAGACCGTCGCCGGAGTCGAGTATGAGGTGTTACTAAGCTTAATTTAACATTTTTAGAACTTTGGATTATTTGTTTCTACATTCACAGCTTTCAAGCTACTTGCGTCATAGTCACAAGAAAAATCATATCTCGAGTTACAAAACTCGAAATCAAGATCCGTAAATTTTCCCTGAATCTAGACTCATATACCTATCTATTAATTTTTTTCTAGAATTTTTGGTTGGGCCAATTAGTACAGTTTATTAGTTTAAGTTACCTCTGTTTCAGGACTTGACTGGTCTGACCTCTGTTTACTATGAACCACATTTCTCTCTGTAAAAAATTCATATGACTATGAGGTTTGTTTCTACAGAAACTAGACTGAATAAGGATTCTGAAGATATAAAACACCACCTAATTATATCTTTACAATTTATGGTGAATTATTAAAGTTGGAACAGGGGATCCAGAAACTGCTTTGACCCTGTTTCACTAAAATTCAAATATCTTCTAACATATAATTCCTTTACCTGTTTAGTTTCTTTTGTATGAAACTAGACATAATAAGCTTCAATTTGATATTTAATCCATCACCAAATTTTATTTCTATGATTTTTAGTAAATTTTCAAACTCACGTCAGTGTTGCTGTAATATTCTGATTATGACAAATTTCATCCATTTTTATGAGTTTTCATGCACTAAGTATCTTAATAACCTTCCATAACATCAAACTTAATCTAAACTAACCATTTCCATAACTTATCATTATCAAATATTTCTCAACCATTCCATCACCATATCATAAGATCATTTACACAAAATAAGTATATTGCTATACATGCCATACTTAAATTTACAAGCCATTTACCAAAAAGTCCTTCAGGTAGTGTGATCGAGCCTTTGACCAATCCCGATTCCTGAGCTGGCTTGTCCAAAACTACAATGAATAAGAAGAAGGGAGTAAGAATAAATGCTTAGTAAGTTCATATACAAATAATAAGTAACATAACAAAGCAGTCATACCAAACAACATTAGCATGGTATCACCAAAACATATATCACATTTCTAATCATTTTTCATCATCTTATTACCTTATCGTTGTTGTATCCATACTCAACCCGAGGGTTAAGTACATACCTGTCCAAAGTATCCATTTCACAACACTTACCAATACGTCTCTTTTCATCTCAAGTATTCCTCCATTTGAGTAGAACTTTACCCGTTGAACACATCGGAATATAATTCGGATACATGGATAATTTGCACATAAGTGCCACATATGCAATCAAGCAATCATGTAACCCGCCCCTAAGTGAACTCGGACTCAACTCAATGAGCTTAGGCGTTCGCATCCATAAGTGAACTCGGACTCAACTCAACGAGTTCGGATGCCCAGTTACATCTCACGAACTCGGACTCAACTCAACGGGTTCGGACATTCGCATCCATAAGTGAACTCGGACTCAACTCAACGAGTTCGGATGCTCAACCATCCTAGTGACATGTCACTTGTATCCTAATCTATTCCTAAGGTTCAAACGGGATTTTCCTCGAACACATATCCTTGCCGTCTTCCGTAGAATGCCGAAACCAAGACTTCAAATAATTTATTTTTAACAAGTAGTTCACATAATTTGCATTTTATTCAAATTAACCACAAAGCATATATTTCATGATAAAAATCAGCATATCATATAATTAACATCAATAACTTAAAAATAACCATTATGCTACATTATTTACACATGAACTTACCTTGGTACCAAAATATAAAGATTTTGCAATTTAGTCCACAATCTTTTCTTTTCCTCGATTAGGTTCGATTCCACGTCTTTCTTGATCTAAAATAACACATTTAGCTTATTTAATACTCACATTATCAAATTAATCCTTAATTCAAATTTTGGCAAAATTACAATTTTACCCCTAAACTTTTGCATATTTACACTTTTGCCCCTAGGCTCGGGATTAAACTTTATTCCTTATTCTTATGTTTTATAACATGCTGATCACTTTTCCCTTCTATGGCAACATCAAATTCTCACTCTAACATGTACTTGTGACTATTAGGTATTTTTACCGATTAAGCCCTTTACTCGTTTTGCTTAAAATCGAGTAGTACAAGTTGTCTAACATAATTTAAAACCTCATATTCTATCATAAAACACCAAAATACACAAATTTCACCTATGGGTATTTTTCCAAATATAAACCCTAGGTTAAATTATTGCTAGCATAAGCTTTACGAGTTACCGGGATCTCAAAAACGTAAAAATCATTAAAAACGGGGCTTAGAATCACTTACTATGAAGCTTGAAAGTTGAAGAAACCCTAGCTATGGTGAGAGTGAAATTTCGGCAGCAACTAAATGGGGAAGATGACTATTTTGTGTTATTTTTCCCATTTTATTTCATTTAATATCCAAATGACCAAAATGCCCTTAATACCTTTCTTTGAAAATTTTCATGTACAAGCCCATTTTTGTCCAAAATTTTAGAAATTGGTCAAATTGCTATTTAAGACCTCCTAATTAATATTTCAAAGCAATTTCATACTAAAAACTTCTAGAATGCAAGTTTTGCAACTTATTCGATTTAGTCCCTAATTTTAAATTAAACTCGTTATGCCAAAAATTTCTTCACGAAATCTTCACACAATTATGCAATCATATCATAAACCTCAAAATAATTATAAATTAATTATTTCTATCTTGGATTTGTGGTCACAAAATCACTATTTTGATTAGGCCCTAATTCGGGATATTACAATTAGATTAAATTTAATATTAAAGTGATTAAGTTTAATCATAGTTGAAATCTCTAAACTATCCTTATATAAACAGAGCCTTGGGCCATTATTTACATATACTTGAATTCAAAAGAAAGTTGAAGAGAGAAAATTATCTGAAAAGATTATTTCAGAAAATTTCTAGAGATATTTTTTCTGATTTACAACTTGGCCCAAAAGTTTAAAGAAATTACAAAATTACCCCACTAGTAATTTTTGTGAAAAATTTTCTGATTCGAAGCGAGTCCACACTCGGCAGACATAAGCTTGAGGATAGCGAAGAAGACTACTCGGTCGAAGCGCTCGTCCTAGAAGAATCGAAAAGGTATAATTTTGATTAAGTGTTTATTACTTTAGATATTACAACCAAGATTTTGTTTTGGAAAAATTTTAAAACTCTGGTTTGTCCCTAAATTTATTTTCCGTTACATTTTCCAAACTCGTTTTTCTAACAGCTTCAAGATATACGGCTTCTATTAGACCAACAATCGGAAGCGGAGGTATGTATTTATTTAATTTTGAACTATATACAAATAACATAGTCGATTTCGTATTTAGTAATATATATAACTAATGTTTTATCACGTTAATATAGTTTGAATGAACACCATACAAAGATTCAGCAATTCGAGCAATAAGCCCTAAGGAATTCTTTGTGAGTCCCAACGCCTGACACGTTAAAGTCCCATTGGTAGTGTACGCTACCGTCGAGATGCACGAGACTGATAGAGTGTTGTGACAGTTCAGATTTTGACAGTCGATTCCCGTGGCACCTCAAAAGCTTGATGATTTGCATCGTATCGACTTACAGCGACCAGATAAGAATTGGCCAGTATTCCACTCGCAATTTATCAACATGTGGAATAATCGGTACAATTTTTTACCTACTCGCGAACCTATTATTATTCTAGAGTTAGCATGCAATCCGAAGAATACGTCATGGTTTAGGATCCATGGCATGCCATATTTGTACGAGGAAGAGGCGAGGTATCGACATCAGCATCCCCATATAAGTAGGTCACGGCAGTGCCCTTTAAACCCAAGAGGTGGCAAGGCGGGCCTATCATCAGTTCCCATGCAAGAACTGGCCCCAACGACCTTAGCACCGATGCCCATACCACCCCCAATTCAGTATGTGCCGTCTTATTTTGGTGTGTATCCTAAACCTTTTATTTTCACACAAGCATAATATGCGGTACCATATTTTTCTGCTTCTAGTCCTATGTTAGGTTGGACTATTTGTAACAACCCAATTTCGGTGAAATTGGAACTGTGGTCTCGAGACCATAAATTCGAGCCGAAAAATAAAAATTATTTTTATTTTATTATATGGTCCATATTATACTAGAAATGTCGTGTCAAAAATTTGAAAAGAAAATTTTATCGATTTAGTGCCTAATTACAAGAAAGACTAAATCGCATAAACTACAAAAGTTGGATTCTAGTAGCTAGAAGGATCAAATAGCTATGGAATTCAAAACTTAAGGTCCTTATATGGTAATTAGACCATTAATAAAAAGAATGTAGATATTTATGGATGATTCATCCATGGAAAATGAGAAAAAGGCTAGGGACTAAATTGGAATGTAAAAATATTAATTAATTAAAACGATGAAAAGAAAATAAAAATCATATTAAAACGATGAAAAGAAAATAAAAATCATATTTTCTCATTTTCTTCCCCAAAATAAACATGGAAACACTAGGAGAGAGAGAAGATACTTTCATGGCCAAATTGGATAAGTTTCCTTGTCCCGTTTTTAGTAATTTTGATATTTTTGAAACTAGGATAGCTTAAACTATCTATTTGGGGGATCAATTTGAAAAGTTATCATGGTATAAAAATTGGGTCAAGGATGTATATGCTGGAAATTTGAAATTTATGGTATAAAATGAAAGATTGATGAAAGATAAACAACTTTTACAAAGTGATTTTTCATGAAAACTTGATTTAGGGACTAAAATGGAAAAATGGTAAAAATCCATGGAAAATGCTGAAATTTGTGAAATGTATGTGCTGTAAAAGTTGTATATATAATTTTGCTAGGCTTGGGTAGAGGGTCGGGTTTCATGAATTTCATTTTCCGAGCCTAGGGACGAAATGGTAATTTATGGAAAAGTTAGGGGCAAAATGGTAATTTTGCCTAGGATGAAAATTTAGTCCACATGAATATAGAATGTGATAAATTGATGTTAAATTTACTCGAATAGATCCGGATAGACTAAATTCGGTGTTAGAATGAGGAATGAGAAAAATGTCAGATTAGTAGATTTTACGTACACATACCTTTGTCGTGGTAAGTTCGTGTAACTAAATTGTATATGTTTTTATGCTTGATTTAAATATTGTGTTTGTGAATTTTATTAATGTCATAAATATGTGAAATGATCACCTACTTGATATAGCCCAATAAATGAAAATACCCGAGAAAATGGTAAATTAATAAAATGTTACTTGTATGCTCGACATGAATGTGGAATGTGTTTTACTCGAATTACATAAATGTTATGGATGTATGAAATAATCAAATGTCTGATGCTTGAAAAGTGTTTAAATCCCATTGAATAAATGGAAAATCGATGGATATGTGATTTCTTAAAACAAAAGAGGGCTTGTATTTGTTGCAGATAAGATTTAGCTCGGAGTAATCCTTCGACCTCAATTCTGATAGGATTTAGCCCGGACGGGTAATCTTAACATAGGTCCTCTCGAGCATATATTATGGATTGGATTTAGCCCTGATGGGTAATCCAGATTAAGTTCTTTAGAGTATATGACATAAAAAGGATTTAGCCTGGACTGGTAATCCTGTTGTATACATGTGTTGCTCAAGAGTATACTATATGAAATAGTACCTTATGGGTACCATTGAACACAAATTGACGAATTCTAATTTGTACACTCATGATGAAATAGAATTTGAAAAGGTACAGATAGATGATTTATAGTACATGAGAATGATGAATGTTATGTTATATGAATATGAGCATATATATATATGTGAAGTTAAATTTTGAGACTTAGGATTTCTACCCCCTTACCAGTATAGTATTATACAATGAAATCCACAAGATTTATATGGATTAAACTCATGAATGTGAAACTAAAGAGTTCAAAGACTGAATGATTAATGATGTAGTTAGAACCGAGAATGGGTTAGTAAATAAAGATGGGTTCTGAAGAGAGATATCAGATTTTTTTGAAAACTGTTCAGGACACACAATGCCTATTAAAGAAAGAAGTTATTTATGAGAAATTGATTTATTTAGATATGGCATCTATAGGATGGGTTAATTGAAAATTTCTTCCGTATAAGCTACGGAGTGAACTGAATGATGTGAAATTATTGGTGACTTTATTAGTCAGTGGAATAGTGATGAAATTGCTCAGATATGTGAATACAAATGTTAAAATTAAGTATATTACAGCAATCCCTTCTGGGTATTTTATGTGTTCTGTTATTCTTAGAGGCATATGAAATTGTGCATGAACAAATGCAATATTTATCGTATTGAAAGACTAGTAAATTATGATAAATGGAATTACTGAAGTCTGGTTGACTCATGAACGGTATTGCCCTATCATACCCGAGTTTTCTAATTTATCATGATTGATACAAGATTTGATGGTAAGGTTCATGTGATATCATTTTCTGCTTTTACTAATTAAAGCTCTGAATTGCGAATGTGCAAGTCATATTGTCTATATCATAGTTGTTTCTGCTGAGCATGCGTGATACTACCCTTCTGAATTTTTCTGAGACATCATCAATCTCTTTATTAGGTAAACATGGGATACTTGTCAAAGATATTTATTGGTTAGTGGTGACTATACTTACTACTGTTATGAATTTTGACTTGAGTATGGGAGTTTGGTAATATGGAACACAGATTATATAAACTGTATTATTGCAATGGTTGATATTGGAGCCAGCTTTGGTTTTCCTCTTTTAGTTAAAAAATATTATTGAGATTGAAGTATTGTTCCATTTACATGGTGGAAACGTCAGATCTATTATAGTATTATGGTTTTAACCTATCTGATGATTGTGACCTCGGAATAACGTAAAGCTTCGATATCTTTTTTAATTCTTGTGAAAGTGTTTTCTATGATAGCTACATCAATGATAAGGATATTACAGAAAGATATAAGAGTTGAATAGACCGATAAATGTCGATAAAGTTTTAACCAGTTGGAAGCTCTGTTGATCAAAGTATTGATTCTGATTCAGCCTGAATTGGGTAAGGAACTTGATATTACAGTAATGAAATATTGAATGGAATTAGATTGTGATTTGATGCAGTAAGACAAAGTAATAGCCTGTACTTTTAGACAGTTAAAAACCACATGGAAAGAATTACCAATATATGATCTAGAATTGACAGTTATTGATTTTGTAATAAAATCTGATAATATTACTTGTTTGGTGAAAAATGTTGTATATTCATCGATTATAAAAGTTTGAAGTATCCGATGTTTCTAAAAGATTTGAATCTAAGATAGCGTATATGGTTTGAATGTTGAAAGATTATGACTTGATAATTGTATATCACTTGGAAAGAATGAATATGGTTACAGATGTTCTGAGTAGCAAATCTTTGTATACTTTGCAAGCCATGGATACCGAATGTGATTGCCTGATAATAATTTAATTTTAGCTGAGTATAGAGTTAAACCGGTGTCTCTAGAATAGATTAGTAAAACTTAGAAAAGTGATAACGAGTTGCGAGTTAAATGAGTACAGTGTGAAATAATTTTTGAATTAGAATTTTAGAATAGATTCGGTAAATGTTTGTTATCCAGAGACAAAGTCTATGCACTAAAGAAATTAGAGCTTGTATTGAAAATTTTATATGAATGTTCACAATGGTACTATGCTTGTTTATCAGGAGAATGAAAAAATGCATAATGATTCGAAAAAGATGTATTAGTAGCTCGGAAATGAAATATGGTATTTCTTAAATTGTACTTAAATGATAGATGTACCAGCAAGATAAGAATGAAATTTTCAAGATGGTTATAGTCAGAGAAAATTTTGAAGTGGAAATGGGAAAAGTTATTATGAACTTTATGTTTGTATTATCCCTGTCCATGAAAAAGAAAGATACTATTTGAGTAATTGTTGATTGTTTGACAAAGCCTACACATTTTATTCTGATATGAATGGATTTCTCGCTTGATAGATTGCTTGAATTACCTATTTCTGAGATTGACATATTATATGATGTGCTAGTTTCTGTTACCTTTGATAGAGATCTACAGTTTATATTTCGATTCTGAAATAATTTACAAGAAACTCTGGGTATATGGTTACATTTTAATATGGTACCTCTTCCTAAGATGGATGATCAATCTGAACATATGATTTAGATTTTGGAAGATATGTTTCGATGTTGAGTACTTGAATTTGAAGGTAACTGAGAAAAGTATTTGCCTTGGGTTGAAGTGACTTATAACAATTAACAGTCACATATAAAATTATACTATACGAGGCTTTATATGGTCACAAATGCAAAACTCTGGTGTTTTGGACGGAATTCAGTGACAAAAGATACATGTAGTAGTTTTGATTCGTTGAACCCAAAGAGAGATGAAAGGGACCTGAGACAGTTTAAAAGCAATACTTGATCGTCAGGAATCCTATGTGCATCTGGAATGAAAAGAAATAGAGTTTCTGGTGGTGACAAAGTATTTCTTGAG
The DNA here is from genome assembly GCA_025698465.1 of Gossypium longicalyx. Taxonomy (NCBI): domain Eukaryota; kingdom Viridiplantae; phylum Streptophyta; class Magnoliopsida; order Malvales; family Malvaceae; genus Gossypium; species Gossypium longicalyx. Next base: position 34,289,960 of record CM047006.1, read on the forward strand.
ATTCACCATGAAAGAAAGTTCCCCAGTTTTCCCGTAAAGGAAAATTAAGTCTATGGTTTATCATGTCATAAAGATTATTGAAAAGAATTGGACTTGTTTTGTATTGATTGGTATTATTATTAGAGTTCTACAGAATTCATAATGTTTTTATGAGTATATGTGTTATGACAGAATCGATCAGACTCATCATCTGTTTTTGCTTTAATAAATGTTAAATTCAGCTTGGCATGACTTACAACGAGTGACTGGTTGAAATTCTAGCATGTGAAGTGAAAGAAATGAAAAGTATAAAGGTATCTTTAGTGAAAGTTCTTGGACAATGATATGATATAGAGAAAGCTATTTGGTAACTGGATAGAAACATAAGAAAGTAATGCCTGAATCTTCTTATTGGTAAAATTTTCGAGGACGAAAATTTCTTAAAAGGGGAGAGTTGCAACAGCCCAATTTCGGTAAAATCAAAACAGTAGTCTCGGGACCACAAATCCGAGCCAAAAAATAAATTTTTTTTAATTTTATTATATGATCCATATTATACTAGAAATGTTGTGTGAAAATTTTGAAAAGAAAATTTTATCGATTTAGTGCCTAATTAAGAGGAGTAAATCGCATAAAATGCAAAAGTTGGATTCTAGTAGCTAGAAGGATCAAATAGCTATGGAATTCAAAACTTAAGGTCCTTATATGGTAATTAGACCATTAATAAAAAGTATGTAGATATTTTTGGATGATTCATCCATGGAAAATGAGAAAAAGGCTAGGGACTAAATTAGAAAGTGAAAATATTAATTAATTAAAAAGATGAAAAGAAAATAAAAATTATATTTTCTTATCTTCTTCCCCAAAGTAAACATGGAAACCCTAGGAGAGAGAGAAGAGACTTTCATGGCCAAATGGGATAAGTTTCCTTGTCCTATTTTTAGTAATTTTGATATTTTTGAAACCGTGATAGCTTAAACTATCTATTTGGGGGATCAATTTGAAAAGTTATCATGGTATAAAAGTTAGGTCAAGGGTGCATATGCTGGAAATTTGAAATTTATGGTAGAAAATGAAAGATTGATGAAAGATAAACAACTTTTACAAAGTGATTTTTCATGAAAACTTGATTTAGGGACTAAAATGAAAAAATGGTGAAAATCCATGGAAAATGCTGAAATTTGTGAAATGTATGTGCTGTTAAAGTTGTATGTATAATTTGGCTAGGCTTGGGTAGAGGTTCAGATTTCATGAATTTCACTTTCCGAGCCTAGGAACAAAATGGTAAATTATGGAAAAGTTAGGGGCAGAATGGTAATTTTGCCTAGGATGAAAATTTAGTCCACATGAATATAGAATGTGATAAATTGATGTTAAATTTACTTGTATAGATCCGGATAGACCAAACTCAGAGTTAGAACGAGGAATGAGGAAAATGTCGGATTAGTAGATTTTACGTACATGAACCTTTGTCGAGGTAAGTTCGTGTAACTAAATTGTATATGTTTTTATGCTTGATTTAAATATAGTGTTTGTGAATTTTATTAATGTCATAAATATGTGAAATGATCACCTATTCGATATAGCCTGATAAATGAAAATGCCCAATAAAATGGTAAATGAATAAAATGTTACTTGTATGCTCAACATGAATGTAGAATGTGTTTTACTTGAATTACATAAATGTTACGGAGGTATAAAATAATCAAATGCCTGATAATGCTAGAAAAGTGTTTAAATCCTGGTTGAATAAATGGAAAATCGATGGATATGTGATTTCTCGAAACAAAAGTGGTCTTGCATTTGTTGCGGATAGGATTTAGCTCAGATGGGTAATCCTTCGACCTCAATTCTGATAGGATTTGGCCCGGACGGGTAATCCTAATATAAGTCCTCTCGAGCATATATTATGGATTGGATTTAGCTTAGACGGGTAATCCAGATCAAGCTCTTTAGAGCATATGACATAAAAAGGATTTAGCCTGGACTAGTAATCATGTTGTATACATGTATAGCTCGAGAGTATACTCTATGAAATAGTACCTTATGGGTACCATTGGGCACGAATTGATGAATTCCGATTTGTACACCTTGGGTGTGCTACCTGTGTATCCATCGATATTTCGAATAAATTCAACGGGTAAAGTTCTGACAAGGGCAAAGATGAATTTAAAACAAATTGACATGGAATGATACATAGGTTATGGAAATATGACATGGAAGAATATTACATGAAATACAAGAAGATGATATTTGTATATGGAAATTACTTGATGAGAATGTTCATCCTTGATCATAGACCCGAATACCTCGAACATACTACTACTAGGGTGATCTTAATACTCGAATAAAATGAGTAAAGTTTTGGTATGGAATGATCTGAACTCGAAATAAATTATTATGAAATCATACTTGAAATAATGAGATGAATTATGCATGTTGAATGAATACATGGTGTGGCAAGCATATGTGCTTGGAAACTTGGTTGTGGTTGAGCCCTTATATGTTTTAATGTTAATATGAAATATATGACTAACGAAGGTAAGGAGAATGTGTGTAGGGCTTGAGGGCAAATTGATTGATTATGCCTTACATAGTTACATCATAATAGAATGAATGGTAAATTAAGTACTATGTTATATGAACTTACTAAGCATTTTTATGCTTACTCCATTTCATTTCCCCTATTTTAGAGTATGTAACACCCCAAACCTAGCCTAGAAGTTAAGCCCGAATCTAGCGTGTCACATTGAAGTGTTTTTCGAAAATCATGTTCTCATTGAAAACCCTTTTTACTATTTAAAACCTCTGGCCATTTTAAAACTTATGAAAACCTCAATTTATGTTGGTTTATTAAAAGTCATTCTCTTGTAAAACATTATTACCTTTAAAACTTTATTTTCTGTGGAAGCTTAATTTAAACAGTTACGGAAATGTGATATTTTGAAAAATAGTTATTATTTTGGAAAAACCGTGTTCTACTCCAGCAGTTATAAAACAATATATAAAATTCCCAAATTTAGAACCAAAAATTAAAAGAGGCCTTATTACAACCCAAATCAAATATAAGTACTTGTAAATAGATAAGTTAAAAGAAAATTAGAAACAATAGTAGTTGTGTGTCCACCTCCGAGTCCCTCGCAGCACCGATCCTCCTAATGCTGGGTATTACCTGCACAGTTAATAAATGGGTGAGTTTACGAAAACTCAGTGTGTAATCCCCTAGCATCCAAACAGTCAGTCAAAAATAGAATTTAGAACCATTTGGGCTTGAGCCCTATTCAGTAACAAAATAGTCCAATTCAGAATATATGTGGGCCAAAGCCTAATTCATTAACATTTGGGTCTCAACCCATCACAGTATCAATTGGGCTTAGCCCATATCAGAATCAATATCAGTTGGGCTTAGCCCATATCAGAATCAATATCATTTGGGCCTAGCCCATATCAGAATTAAACCCATATGAATAATGCATGATAACCCATCCAACCCTGCAGTTGGCTCCGTCTAACCCTGCACTACCTGTGGGGAATAAATCACCCACGCCATCCCTACACTTACAGTGTTAACACAGGTTGCGGCACTGACTAGAGTCGTAGCAAAGCTGCTAATATCAGAATATGTGGCACAGCCACCAATACAGTTTCTTCCTCCATAACAATATCCCAATTTCAAGCAGTATGTCATGTATACAGAATGTCATACCCAAAATCAGTCATACAAATCATAGACAAATCAATCATTTACCCTCGATGGGCAAAACAGTCATTTTACCCATTAGGGGTATTTTGGTCATTTTACTAATTTTGAGGTCCCAGTACAGATTACGACCACATAGATGGTCTACCGTCACCTCGAGCGACTCAGGTAACCTAGATGATCAAAACGGTGTAAATGGGCCCAAGGCCCAATACTTGGCCCAAGTGAGCCCACACGCTCGTGTAGCCCATTTAGCCCAATTTCAGTCACGGCTATACGAACGCCATAGCCCAGTTCATTATTTGTCACTTACAGCAGATTTTATCCGTGTGGGGCCCACGAGTCTATTTGGCCCACACGGCCCATTTTGGCCCAACGTGGCCCAGGACGACCTATGTCATTTACACGAGATGACAAGCCCAACTACTTCTCACCTATAGTTAAGTTTACACAGGCGGGCCTACAGGCCCACCAGGCCCATTCGGCCCATTATGGCCTAAGCCCATAATTCGTTCATGGCGGCCTCTTCTGCCGTACACCCACGTTTCGTGGGCTCGATTCACCACACGTGCGATCGCACGCTCGTGTGGCATCATATGCCATGTTTTTGGCTTTTCGACATTTTGCCGATCTACAATCATAGCAGAGTGAACATCACGCACATTTTTGGCTTTTTAGCCGATTATCAAACAAGGCATCTGATTACACACCTGATCACGTAGAGTACTAAGAATTCACGATCTCCAGAACCTATATTCAACATAACGTCGGTTAATCACTTAGCAATATAGTTAAAAGAATCTTAACAAAAACCCCTAGCTAAAGGATCGACTACCACTTGCCTTGGTCAACTGTGATTTGCTTACTAAATCCAAAGTTTGGAGCAGACACCCTTCCGCAACCTGGCGAAAAGTCCCGAACTGCCAACACCCTACGTTGCTTAAACTTGGTGGCACAGGCTACGCATCCACTCCCACTCGGCACCATTGACACCCCTTTATTGCTAAAACCCCCTTTGCTTATCGCGAGTTTGATCAGATGGATAACCAAATGCAGAGAGATTCGGCTCACAAAAAAGAAAGTACAATCGGCTAACAATGAAAACCGAATGGGTTGTGAGGGAGAAGAGCAGTGATATTCGGTCAAATTCATAGAAGAGAAAAAGAGAGAGTTGAGGGGATATGGTGAATGCAGAGAGAAAAAAAGGAAGGCCGACACTCAATCAAAACAAAAGATGTTGAATCAAAAGAAACAAGAAATAAGAGTGAGAGCAGAAAGAGAATCAGCTACAAGGGAAAGAAAGACGAATAGAATAGAAAGGGAGGAGAGATGGTGAATTCGACTAACACCAATATAGAGTAAGGGAAGAGAATTGACTTATGAAGAGAGTAGGGACAGAAAAGAATCAATCAATAGGGACAGAAGAAGAGTAGAACCCACAAGAAAAAATACCTGAATGGTACCAAATCAGCTACTCCAAAATAGAAAGTGCAGAAAACCTGAAATAGAAATGTTAAGAGAGGACCACTAAAGCTGAAATTGCTCCACAATTCCCCTTACAGGCTCTCAATTGCCGAAATAAACACTCCCCTCCTCAAAGCCGAAATTATGAGTTTTTCCCCAAGCAAAATCGGCACACCTCCCCAAAGCCGAAATTATGAGTTTTCCCCCAAGCAAAATTGGCACAAACTTACCCACTCTCAAACTCCCCTTTTCCTCTTCTAAAATCCCTCCATAATCCCCTCCTTGATTTCTTCCACAAATCACTCCAACTTCCCATTCAAATTCAATTCAAATTCTTATGACCACTTCAACCACAGAGTTCCAATCCAACTCCACCTCCTACACAACTCAAATAGCAAAATAAATACTCCATTATGCATCCCAAGACTTGAACCTCAGACCTCACAGTTACACAACACGCCACCTTGCCACTCCACCATAAGCTCTTTCTGTGTCATATTTTATCCTCAATTAATTATAAGGTCTATAGGCCAAAGTCCAGGTTCCTTTAAAAGAAAAACCAAAATAAATTACAAGAGCCAAGACTTAAACCCAGGCTTCCTTGCAGTCTTAATCACGCCATTGCCACTGGACCACATGCTTCATTGTGTCATTTATTTAGCACAATAATTTAAAAGGCCTTCATCCAAGCATCCAGGGTTTTATTCACTTAATACCAAAATTTTTGCTAAAGCCCAGGTTTGAACCCAAGATTTCTCCAACACTTCTCATGGCCATTAACCACCAAAGTAGACATTTAATTGTTTCATTTCCTTACACAATTAAATACTTATATACAACCTTCTTAGACCCATACTCAAGGCCCAATACTTCTAGGCCAAAATTCGAGGTGTTACAGGGTAAATCAGAAGCTCGTTGGATTGGAAGCTTGGCGGAGATCATTCACACTATCTATCAGCCTATGTCGGTATAGTATGGTAATTCAATTGCGGTTGTAATGACATATTTATGATATGTTGGCCATATTGGCATGTAAACATAAATGATGCTTGTAATCTTGCCATTGGAATGGCTAGTAATGGTTGTTTTGATATACTTGTAATGTCATATTATGTTAGCCACATATATGTTAAGTAGTGATCAAATTATATCTAACATGAGAACATAACCAAGGTAAGATTATAAACATGTATGCATAAAATATTATCCCATGATGGATGGAACATGCTTGATTTGAATGCTTGAAACGGTTAGTAGTTGTAGGTGATGATATATCATGTTAAATTATAGAATTAACTTGAATAAAATGCTTGAATTTGTTGGGTTATGAATGCAAGATGTGGTGTAGGATTATGGAAAAGTTTGGGGTGAGAGATAAAGCTAGGAATGGCATTACTTTGTCTACACGGGCAGACACACGGGTATGTGTCTAGACCGTGTGTGACACAAGACCTGGTAACACGGGCATGTGGTTAGCCCATGTGTCCCCTACGCCTTAATTTTGAGAAATAGAATGCTCAGAATTGAGCACACGGGCAGAGGCATGGGCGAGTGTCTCAGCCGTGTGTACTACAAGGCTTAGTACAAGGGCGTGTGGCATGGTCGTGTGTGTAAGTTAGAGAGTTACATGGGGTTGACCATGGCCTCCAGCACAGGCGTGTCCCAGGGTCACACGGGCGTGTCCCTTGAACCACACTGGCATGTGAGCCCTGCACCTAAGAAAAATTTCGAAAATTCGTGAAAATTCTTTAAGGTCCAGATTAAGTCTTGACTCGACTCTAATGCTCATGTTGGACCTCGAGGGTCCAATTAAGGGACGTTATAAATAATCTCGGTTAATGAATAGTGACTTGCATGAATTAATTATAAAATGTTTTGAATGTTCTTGTAACACTCTGAAACCTTGTTCCAGCGATGGATATCTGTCATCCATCCCCAATGTTTTACACATCGGGGTCATCTTATTTCCCGATGATCCTGATGCCTACGAAGACGTATAGGCCATCTATGCATGAGGCATCGACGGAGAGTCCATTCGTTATCCCATCGATTTATGGGACTCAATATAGTTACGCTCATTCACCGTTTGTGGCGCAAACACCTCGAGGATCTTTGTTCTATAAAGGTAGGTCATTTTCCCAACCACCTATTTATAGACCAGAGGATGCATGATGGCAACTGAGAATGCAAGGGTCGCAATTGACCAAAGGCGAAGAAGAGGAGCAACCGAGACCACAACCTCTCCTAGAAGCTGAACCAAGAAGAAATCCAAAGCGTAACCATCAACCACCCTAATGTGCCATAGATTCTAACCGTCATATGTATTGATTAATTTTATATTGTATCATTTAAGAAAAATAAAGTTATTTTGAATCTTTTTATACACAATTTGATTTTTGTATTATTCATATTTAGTCAAAATGAAAATTTACTTTAATTCTTTTCACATACCACAGTAATAAGATTCGATTTGATAAAAAATATGCCATGCTTTTGTTGAAAATAATTGAGAACCCAATTCAACCATTTAAAAATTTTGAAGTAATACGACTTGGTTACTTAACGAGTAGGAACAACCATGACTTGATTACTTAATACGCGTTTACATATTATAATGGAATTGATATATGTTTTCTAGTTTGCTTAGTCATTTAGATGTGGACATAATAATATTGTATGTCTTGGGTTCCTACACCACCCGCATAACCTCGGTTGGTTTGACCTGTCCCAAATATCCATGTTGTCACTTATTCGAGTCGACGTGGGATCCAAACAGAAATTGATACAAGCTATAATTGCATGAGCACATGGAAAACAAAGTGCGTCAAATTTCCCATAGTCGCAAGTCTTATTTCTTAAGTGTACACGGTATTATTCCCCGGCAATACCTTGGTCCAATCTATCAAACTCCATTACCCAAAACCATAGGTCGTCGTGCGAGTGACAAACTACATACATGTAGTTGGCTCATGCCTTACCCTTCTTAATATGTTCTAGTATTGCTGAGCACTATATATGGCCTTCCTGTAATTGCCCAGCATAACTCGTCACTCGCTTTGGGAATAGTTTCACCAAATAGAAGTATGTCTCTTTGACAACCGAGATTGTCGGCAAATAACATGTTCATTTTTAAATGAAATTGATGCATTCCGTCAGGTTTGAAGTCATGTGGCCATATCATAGACCCTTGTTGTAGGATTGTGTCCAATGATCGAAGGGTATATTAGAGAGGTACCGTGCCTGTGCCAAGTTAGTTAACCGTAAGATTTCCAACATCTCATGAAAACGGTCTTTCATGATCTCGTACCCTGTCAGTAGAAGTTGATAATAACGATTACATACCAAAGAAGATAAAAAAACGGGGAATATTACAAACCAAATAATATTAGTGGTGATTACATACTCATGTTAGTCACTTGTGATCGCTCAGTGGTAGAGGGATATTTCTGGTAGTAGTTGGACGAATGTACCTTAGATAGTACTGATAGTGTGTGCGGTTCCAGAGGCTTCCCTGTCATTCAATTACGAATAGTACTCCAGTTTCTTGATCTGAGATGATGCATATATCAGGTTGGGGCAAACATGCCTCCTCTACCTAGACAGAAAGAAATCCCAATCGTTTGTTGTCTCCCCTAGTGTTATTGCAAACGTAATTAGAAGGATCCTCCGATTACCATCCCGTACTATAGCCAATAATAGTCGATAGGTATATCTACCATACATAAAGGAATCGTCTATTTGTAACAATGGCTTGCAGTATTAGAATGCTTGAGAGCATTACTTGAAGGTTCAAAACAAACAGTGGAACACTTGGTATCTACGGAGCAAACGGTCATTGTGGTACGCGGGCTCCATTTCAAGATCACAACCTAAGACGTACCTCTTCAGCACCTGACACCACTACTATACCTTGTTGTATGACACGTCCCACCCACTGTGCATCTTCTTCAAGGCCTTTTGTTTTTCTATCCACACCTTGCAGTACGAAGGCATGTAGTTGAATTGGTTACGAATATTTTCAATTAAAACGAACACTGTAGTCCTCAAATTCGCTTTGACCATCGGTAGTATTATGCCCGTAATCATATCTAAATCCAGCTTTTGATGATCCCGTGAAACACCTATAACCTTACGAGTACATTAAATTAAGTGGAATTGTACCTCAAACCCTAATTAATAAAACCCTAATAACCCAATGATACTGTACCAGAGCCAACACATGTATGCAGACCGATAAACTTTTTTATCATTCATAACCCTATCTTTTTCTTAACAAAAACCATGATTTTCCATACGCATCTACCATCTCTCATTGCACACTTGGCCTTGAACTTCTCAAATTTGGATTTAACCACGTGGAAGTTAACCTTGTTCTTGATGTTGTATCACTTCAATGTAGTGAGAAAACCATCTTTATTGGAAAACCCCCTCAAATCACTTGAATCCAATGAAAGACTTGCGTGGCCAGGCCTCCTGTGTTCTGCAAACTCCAACCCATCCTTTGTCGATATATCAATATTATGCATGTGGGTTGGAGGCAAGTTCGTCGTGAATCGTGGATCTTATTCTTCTTCATCTTCACCCCTTTCACCGTTTTTCGGTTCAGTTGGAACAGGCTTTGGTTCAAAAAATAATGCAACTTTTGAATCGTCGGTACTGGGCTTCCGGGGTGGATCCATATTGAAATTATTACCATCTTCATTCTTAGACCCACCAACATCTGCCATGTTGGAGGCCCCCTTACCGGTGGACATCGTAGGGAGTATATCATCCTTTCTCGTGTACGTGTTGGAACATCCAAAATCACATGTCGATTGCCAACCACTGAAGTGTAACACCCCTAACTCGTATCCGTCGCTGAATTAGGGTCATAAGGCATTACAGAATAAAAATTCAATTTCGAACACTTATATATACATGAACAAGTCTCAAAGATCAGTCAAAATTTATTTCATAAACTAACATAACTCTTAAATTTTAAAACATTTCACATCATACATATATACAATCATATCATTTATAAGCAATGACATGCAATATATTATTTAAAACATTAAAGCATATGTTGATCGTAATAAAGATAAATTATAAACCTAAATGAATATCCAATCATTATAATGCATGAGTATATATATTGACTCTTAAATTAATTAATGAAACCATTACTCAATCCAAACCCAAGCAACATTTAAAAGTCAAATATCAATTGAATTTATAATTAAAATCACATGTCAATATATTAGACAAACTAATATCTTTATAAATATTTACAAAGTAACTAACACATGTAATACATAATGTCTAAACGAAGAACAACCACCTAAATCACATATTTTTGTCGAACATTTATGCATGCTATAGTCATATAATAGTTCATTCATAGAACTAGTCTCTATAACTTTAACAATTGTTTTGTCAAGGTGACCAAATATATACAACATAATACATATTTATAATATCTATCAACTAACATAAGTCATATTCAAATTACCAATCACCTTAATTCAATCATTTTGTCTTATAAGCATTTAATTTAAATAGCACATCAAACCAACTTATCATTCAATCAATTACAAATATATATATATATAAATACTATAACCGAATCAACTAGTATATCAATGAACATGAACATATTTTTGAACCTTGACTGATATGTCATAACTCTAGATGTATACATAAGCAATAACCGAAACACCAACAAGTTCCAAACATACATTACATGATGGTAATAATCAAATACTCTATTCACAAGCATTTATACTCACGTATAACCTTAGCCAAACTATACGCAAATATATTTAAAGTCATTATCCACTTCAAGCATATATATATTATCTACTATTTCTAAATCATAATTCACCTATCACAGACATCATTTCATCATAGCACTAAACACCATAACCAAAATGATTTTAAACACAACCAAGCATAACCGAATTTAACATATAAATTAAGCCATTTTCGCATGGCCTATATACATAACCAAAGTTCAATATTTCTAAATGTAATCCAGCCTATACATGCCATAGTTCCAAAATGCAACATATAAGATACCGAAGGCGGTCAATAGTGTGATAGACTTTGCTGATGATCCTCGAGCTCATAACTTGAATCCAAAAATCTATAAAACAGAAACATACATATACACAGAGTAAGCTTTTTATAGCTTAGTAAGTCATAAGCAAATTAACAATCCAATGATATTATCAATTAATTAAACTAAACCAAAATATATTATCATAGCACATTTGGATCCAAACACATATAAGTTCATATTATAAATATATAAAATATATATTCATTCATAAATATAACGTTCACCGATGCTTATATAGCCAAATTAACATATTATCATTTAACTTCCAAGCCAAATAGTCATTATAAACCTAGTTCACATACACACAAATACATAAGCTCATGTGTCACAGTATAATTTCATATACATATATTAGTTATGTGATCGAATACATATAATCACACATGCATATAATTAAAACTCATTCAATAATATTCACAAGGTCGAATACACTTAACTAGTTCACATATAATCCTCATTTGCATTACTCATAATTTGTAATAAGTATTAAGTTACTCAGTTACCTTATTTTAAGTAAACAGCAAGCTAATTCATACCTGACCATTTAGCTCATTTTACACACTCGAACACAACTTATCTTTGCCTCGATGAACCATTCGGAATTGGATAGGACACTCGAATAATCACACATATTGTACAATGCCAATGTCCCAGACGTGGTCTTACATGTAATCACATATCAATGCCACTGTCCCAGACAGGGTCTTACTCGCACACATATATCGGAGTCACATATCGATGCCAATGTATAAATATGGTCTTACTCGCACATATATATCGATACCATGGTCTTACTCGCACATCACATATATCGAAATCACATATCGATGCTAATGTATTAAACATGGTCTTACTCGCACACATATATCAATGCCATGGTCTTACTCACACATCACATATATCAATGCCACATATACTTCTAGGTATTAACTTTAAAGTCGGCTAAATTATACATAAGTTCATTAACAAAATTATCATTCATAACCAAAGTCACATTATCATTAAATATTCGAATATATACATATACATTTAACCATAATTCACATTTTAATATCACATACATATTTCATTTAGCCGAATATAAACTTGTTATTAATATACAAATAATCAACATTTTAATATATATAATTCATGTCATCACTTTAAATAATAAACTTATTCATTACTTATCATCAAACATAGATTATTTGCGTTTTCAATATCGATTCGTAATTTACTTTTAATCAATATAACTATCTATTAATCACATATATTGAAATTTAACAACTTCTATTTACTTATAAACTTACCTCGGACGATGTAAAACGGAACGAGACAACTATTCGACAACTTTCATTTTCCCCCGATCCAAATCCGATTTCTTTGGTTCTTGATCTAAACATATTAAAATTGAGCTCATTCAAACATATTTTCATTCAATTTAGTCCAAAAACACATAAATGAGCAAATTACCATTTTACCCCTGACATTTTACACTTTTTATAATTTAGTCCCTATTACACAAAACAGAAAATATGCAAAATTTCAATACACCCATGTTAGGCCGAATTTTCATATTGTTCATACAAGTCCATATATTTCATTTATTTCACATTTTAGTCCCTCAATTTATTATTTTTGCAGTTTAGTCCTAATTACTCAAAATCATCAAAAATTCCAATACAAAACATGTTAATCTAAAACATATCTTTCATATTTCATCATCAAACAAAAAAAATCACAAGCTTTTAACAATGGCATAACTCAAAATATTCACCAAAATCAAAAATTCAAGCATGGGTCTTGTAGATAACTTAGCAACGATCTCAAAAACGTAAAAATTATCAAAAAAGAGCTCGTTTCATACCTTGATTGAGCTCCAACAATGGCCGAACCCTAAGCTTGGTTTCTTATTTTCTTTTCTTATGATATTCGGTCACTAAGAAAGATAATGAATATGGATAATTATGATATATTATATCATATATAAGTTATTAACTATCTTACAAAGTTAACCTTTTAAAATTAATTAGAAAACCATATTTAACATGTCCAAAACCGTCCACTTATAAAATCAATGGCATAATTGCAACATAAGCACTTCCTCTTATAAAGACACATTCATTTTTGCCCTTTTATAATTAACCATCAAATTTTCATTTTACGCGATTAAGTCCTTTTATTTAATTGGGCACTCAAACGACAAAATTAAATCACAAAAATTTCACACACACAAATTCACACATAATAAACATAGAAAATAATTTTAAATATTTTTTTGACTCGGATTTGTGGTCCTGAAACCACCATTCCGATTAGGGTCTAAATTGGGCTGTTACAGGAAGTTGCTACCATTCTCTAGTAAGTATTCCCAATGTTGAACATCGACCCACCGAGGTTCATGTCCCATCCACTAACTGAATGTCGTGCAGGGGTCGTGTATTCCATTCTACCACCAAAACTCGAGAGTTCGATGTTTTGCCTTTCATGATTGAATTCTAAGGCCGAGACGAATGAGTGTCTTCCCATTGATAATTCTAGGATATCATAATGGGAACTTTCTAACAAAGCGGTTGGACTATCGACATTTTCAACCATTCTCACCTCTCGAACAGAAAGATATGTTGAAGTTCCAAGTCCTTCATTTGGCCTTGAAAATTCCACATATAACTCAAGAAATAGTGATCCACTGTCGGTGTGCATCTGCACCATCACCTCCAAGTCTTGAGCACTTTGATATCGAATGCATCATATCTCACGGGACTGACCTATGTACAAAATCAATACTTAATAGACAATACTCTCATTTCCATAGATTCGAAGATTTTTTGCCTAATTCTTTTCCAAAGTTCTGGCAACTCTATGTTCTGGTTAAAGCTAGTCACGTTATGTTCTCCAATAAAAAAACCACATCGTTCTTGGTGTCACGGACCTTACCGTCGTAATAAAAAATAGCACTAATCCGTCCACTCATTTTTAACCAATTTATTTGTCGAGAGAAGTTTGAAACAAAAACATTATGTAAAAAATATAATGCTTCAAATAAATATTAACACGAAAAATCAATGCTTATGCTTTTTTTTTTTACAAATAGTATCGTTGCTCCAATTTATACATTTCTTACGAAATTCTATTCTTTTGAACTTTTTTAAATTCTATTGCTTCAACTTATACCACCAAAGGTTGAAATATGAGTCATTTATAGCCCAAGGGATAACATCCTACTATCAACAGTAGTATTCAAAAGGGCATCTAACTGGAAGCGTTTTCAGTACTTATGCTGACAATGTATCCTGCTTGGAGCTTTTTTTCTCTACAAACCTCAACCCCCACTACTCGGGGCACTTTTTAGAAATGTTTTAGATATCTCAAGAATCCCTGGATATTTTTTCAGAACCCATTTCGTCAAATTTTTTTTCCAAAACTTCTAAACCCTAATTTATGAACACTAAAAACTATAATAATAAAACCCTAAACTCTAAATAAACCCAAAACCTTAATAATAAAACCCAAAACCCTAATAATAATTAATTTTCCTAAAATCCTAAAACACTAATTAATAAACACTTAAAAAATTATATAAAACACTAAAACCTTAATTTAATAAACAATAACCCTAATTTAATAAATGCTAAACCCTAATTAAACAATTGAAACCCTAAAAAACACAAGGGGAATGCATTGACCAGGACGCAAAGGCGAATATAAGGGGCTGGCAGGGGCCCTGACTCCCCCTAAAATGTAAAATTGCTATTTAGGCTTTTAAATTTTTTTTTAAAATTTTAAATTATTAAAGGTAAAATTGCACTTTGCCCCCCCTAAAATTATAAAAATTTAATTTAATCCTTTTAAAATTATAAAGATATAGACTATAAAAAAATAAAATTTCATTCGCCCCCCTAAAAAATTGTTCTGGCTTCGCCTCTGTCAGGACGCATTTTTCTTTAGCGTGTTGACCTGGATGCGTTTTACTGGTCAGGGGGAAAAAAAGTGCTAAGCTGGACGTAATTTTCTGGCTTTCCCCTAAAAACGGCATCAACTAGATGTGTTTTTGTATAACCAACTCATTTCCATAAATTAATAAAAATGACCCATTTTCATAATTTTTTTAAAAAATTGGGCCTTTTGTGATAAATCACCCATTTATGAGGTATTAATTTATTTAAGTACGTGAAAAGGACGTTGCTTTTCCATTTGAAATTTTGTCCAATCAAAGACCAACTTTTGGTACTACTTGTATGCTTTTTAATTTGATATAGACAACATTCTGATTCCAAATCGTGTTCAAGTAAAAATGTTATCAACTTTCCCCGATATGACATAAAAAAATGTGCTTCATGATCGGTTAATTTAAATATTTGGTGAAAATAAAATACTATGAAAATAGATGGTTAGAATTTAGAAATAAATATTATGGGTGGAGAAGGTTTAATAGATTATTTTAAATTTTTTGGGTAAATTATTAAAATAATTATTTTTATTTACCTTATGTTACATTTTAATAATTTATATTTGAATTGTTACGTTTTAGTCACTGACGTTAATGTGTTGTAACATTTTAGTTATTGAGTCATTAATTGTTGTTAACGGTATAACAGTAGGTTGATGTGGCATGTTAAATCATCATTTCAAACAAGAATTTTAGGTTAAATTATACAATTGGTCCCTATATTTTTTTCGTTTTGAGCAATCTAATTTTTTTCTTTTATTTTTTTAACTTTTTTTTTTACATTTTCTTCTGCTTCTCCCTCTTTTTGATTGATCTTCCCAATTTAAATTGTTCAAAAAATTAAAGTATAGGGATTAGTTTTAACAAATGAAAAACATAAAAAAATTACGTTAAAAGAAAATGAGAAGAGAGGAAGATAGAGGGAAAAAGGAGAAGAGAATGAAAAAAAAAAAAAAGAAAAGTTCAAAGAACATAAAAGAAAAAAAAATAGCTTGAAACAAAAAAATTTAACCTCAAATTTTCATTTCAAATGATGATTTAACGTGTTATGTCACCTTACTGTTACACCGTTAACAACAATTAATGCTCAGTAACTAAAATGTTGCAACACGATAATATAAGTGACTAAAATGTAACTTAAGATAAATAAAAACAACTATTTTTATAGTTTACTTAATTTATTTATTAATATTAATATTTTACCCTACTTTGCACGAAAGTATGTATCTTTACATCAAAACTAGGTAATGTAGTGTTATATCATTTAGATTAAGCAAAATTAGCATAATTTTAATAGGAAAGTTAAGATTTAAGTTGAATTTTAGATTATTTAAAAAAATAAATCGTTTTTATTGATAAAATACTCACGCTTTAGGAAAAGCACTTTTTATAAAATGTATTTTATGTTAAATAATGTGTCATTTGCTTGTTAACTAAATGTGTGATGTTTTATTTATGTATCTTTGGTTAAAATATTTTCTCGAGCATTTTTTTTACTTTTAATTCACATTTTTAATTAATAATTTTTATTTATATAGATAAAATAATAAATATGTAATTATATGATGAAATATATATATTTCAATATATATATCATTATATTTGTTGAAAAATATGAGACTGGTAATTTGGTGCTAAAGGGAGGAGTGCCCACTCCCTTGCCCACAAAATTTATATAGAGACAATTTTCATATTTAAGGTATCGGCTATTTATTGGACTAGTTATTTGAGCTATGTTGATTATATCACTTGGGAAATCATATATTGATAATTGAATTAAATTAGATTACCTTTATCTGTCGATTGAATTTTAGCTCAATTGGCATGGGCATTGTTGCCAATGCAAGAGAACGTGGGTTCGAATGCGCTAAAGTAACTTCAAATCCTAACTCCATATTAGAATGAAAAAAAGAATCATTATACCCTAACCCTCCACAAAAGAAGCAAAACAGAGTCAATTGTTCATATTTAAAACTGACCTAAGAGCAAATTCTAGATGAAAATAGAACTTTCTTCTTTCTCCTCAGAGGTCGTCTCACATCCAGTTGAACCCTTATTCACAAATAATTTCGTACTTCCTTCCCTATATTTGAACCATCATACTCTAAAATTTTTTCAAGAAAATCTCCAATTTGCCTTGCCAATGCTTCAGGGAAAAATCCTAGGAGTACTTCATGAATTTGTACCTAAAAATTAGCAAAGATTAGTGGCACCTTCAATGGATACTCTCCATCCCTCAAATGGTGCAACACCAACAGGTGATTATTAAAAGTCCACGGGATCCCTTAAGTACCCTCTCAGATCCATTTTGTAGTAAAATCCAAACAAAAATCTTTTCTCCTCTAGATCCAAGATCTGAACCCTTTTTACCGGATGCTAGAAATTTGCCATTGTACTCCTCATTGCTGGAAAGTGTATAATGCTTGCTGTTAAAAAAGACCCCGCTAAACAAAATTCAACTTCCTCCATACACGCATCAAGCTCCTTTTGAATATGTATAATCTCCTCTTCCTCGTCATCCAAAGACAACGCAACTAAATCTCTTTCCATTGAAATATATCTACCACTAAACTAGCGAATCGGTGAAGATAATAAAATTAGAACCCCTGATACAAATAGTGTGGTCATGATCCTTCAAGAGAACCATAAAACTAACATAAACCTACAAGCAAGAACCTGCCAGCGACGATAGACAAAAAAACATGCTAAAAAGTAGACTTATTGTATGTTATTTTTATATACACATTTGTTTCTATATTTATGGCACTATTTCTAATACATATTTAAATATTTTAAATAAATATAATAGTTAAAAATAAAAGAGTGCTAAAGTGAATTTATAACAACAGATAAAAAAACTCATCTATAATATATTCACATACAAAGTTTGATGTTAAAATACCCTAAACTTGAGTCTAAAGTAAGTATACCGCACATCCATCTTATATACTTTAGTAATGGGCAAAACATGTTCTTTATTCTTTCAAGAAGATTCAAATTCTTTTTTATTTTAAATTTCCAATACTGTCCTTAGAGAATCTCAGTATATCAAATATTAATAAGCTCACATATTCTTTTTGTTACCCGTCCCTACGCCCGAATTTCTTAAAGGAATAGCCGTTACCATCCCACCACCAAAAGCATAAAATCGAAACAAAAAACTTTAAAATCCCTTTCCACGCTCCTTGTGAGGCGGTTACACGCACGCGTCAACTACTTCGCCTGAATTTCCCGCCCACGCTCTCACCAAGCGCTTAAACCTAACTTCCCACTAAAGACAAAAACAAATTTCGCCGGGAAAAATGACGTGTGAGTTATCAAGACAAGGAAAGGAAGAAGGATGTGCGTAGGTTAAGAGGGAGGGGTGCGTAGGATAAGAAGCCACCTGGTGCGCACATTAGCGATAGTGGAAAGATGGGCAATTCTTTAATAATTAATAAATTTGTTTTTTTTAATATAATGTAAAAATTGTTAATGGTATTGCTGTCGACTCAGTGTAGTGTGTAAGATCACGATAACACACAGACACATGCAAACTGATAATTAGAAAAAGAAATTTATACGAAAGAATACAAAATATTATTAGTAGAAAAGAAGAATATTTTAAAAAGAAAATATAAAAGATTGGTGGAACAGTTTGAATGGGGTGTATTAAGGTGTGGTGCTCTCTGTAGGATTGATGTTGGGAGTGATGAGACAGAGGGCGATTTCAGATACAAGAAGGAGCCATTGCCTGTTGAATTTCAACTCTTTTTTTTTTTTTTTTTTTTTTTGGTGCTGTTTTTGGACCTATAATTTTAGCGGGAAACTCTTTCTAACGACCCTTCAAACGAGAAGGTTGGTTTTTCCGTTTTCTTCTTCTTCTCTCTTTTTTGAAAAATTCTGGTGGGTGTTTGGTTTCCGGGAGAGTTGGGGGAGAAAAATAACACAAAAATATAACATTCAAAAACTGGTTAAGTTGTTTAAACAAAGGGTGTTTTCAAGTATTGTGTTTTTCCTTTGAATTAAACTTTTTTTCGGTTTAATTGGAGTTTTCTCTGTTATTTTTGTTTTTATGTAAGATGTAAATTAAGAGAAGTATTGAAATTTTTTGGGCTTAAGGAAATGGATTTTTATTCATTTACTTTTTTGGCTAATTTCATTGGTTCTGGGTTTAGCATTTAATTGTTAGCTATGCATCTTTTATTTCTCTTTTCTCTATCTTGGATGATCTTTTTTTTTTGGTGGAACTTTTGTTCGGAGGTGAAAAAATAGATGGGATAAATATTGATTATTAATCATGTTTCCTTTCAGATTTGATTTTCGGAGTTTGCTTCTTTTTTCTTTTTTCCATCTGTTGCTATTGAATGACTCAAACAGAAGCTCTCAATTCTTCCTTATCCATATTCATATGCTTATGCATAATTTTATTTAAATGTTTTGGGTTTTCTTTGAATTCTTCTTTGTTTTATTCAACCTGTTGCGACTTTGCTAGGATCTACAATTGTTTCAGTGCTATGCAATCTACTTTTGAAGCAGAAGAAACTATTTTTTCTGCAAGTTTTGTTATTTGTTTTGTGCATATTAAGAAAGGTCCTATGGAAGAAAATCTTGCTAGTTTTGATGGTAATGAAGAATTTTAGGACTAGGAACAGGAGTAGCAATAGGTCCACCATGAACATAAGAGACAAGTGAACAGTGAGCTCCAATAATGAAAACAGTTGACAGCTTAAGACTGAGCTGGGTAGAGGAGAATCATAATTGGTTTTCAATCTTTTCTCACACTTGGATACAAATAATCTGTGTTTTCTGAGAAGAAAGCACTAAATTCAAGTTGATTTTGCGTAATTGATTGCTCTTTAGTGGAATCATAAACGGGCCAGGAAGCACAAAAAGATGTCATTGTCCATCCTTTACTAACTATTCTCTATTATCTATGATCTTGCACAGCAATCAGTGCTGTTGCCGATCCTACTATGCAGCATAGATTTATCTTCCTTAACTGTTAGGCTTCTATATTTCCAAATAAAAGGGTCTAATTGCCGATGTACAGTATTAAGTATCTTCAAAGGTTATTATGACAGAATTAGACTGGGGAGGGAGTGGGAACTTTAACTTGATGATAGAACAAGTAATGCAAAGGGGGAAACGGAAAGAAGGATTATAGGAGCTTGCAGCTGTGTCCTGGTTGTTGAAGCTGTGATACTTGCATAGGAGCTTTTAAATGATTCTTTTGAATTGAAGTTGAAGCTGAAAATCAAAGTTTAGATTGGGGCGATATTTTTCTTTCTATTTGTTGGTAGCATTTACTTCTTTTTCATTCTTACAGTTAGGAACTACAATTTAGTTGTTTACACTTGCGTTCATGCCATGTTTGTTTGAGTGCCATGATGGGAGTAAGGGATTTACTGTTATTTTCTTTATAAGATGTTGAATTCTTTAAATAAACTTCAATGGTGCCATTGAAGAGGTCACTAAGGCTGGTTACACTCTCTTTGATGGTTTATTCTATCTGTACCATTATGGGGACCATTTTTAACAAGATTTGCTTACAATTTTAATCTTGAAAATCTACCATTTCTCTTCCAATTATTTGTACATAGATGAGTTCTATATTTTAGTCGAAGCTTTTTATTTCCCTAATTCTAATAGGACTAATGCAATCGTTACTTTTGATTTAAATCACGAATGTTTTTTTTTCCATTCTAATTTTTCTTTCATGAAATTCTTTTATTTGCTTTCTCAAAGAGATAATTGATTCTAGTGAGCTTGTTGTCAGTATGATATTTAGGAAATAAAATATGTTTTTGAACATGCTTTTCTCCTTTAGTTAAACCTCTTGATTTATCAAAGGGTGATTCTCAATTGAAAATGCCATTTATCCGATTGGGGTTGTCCTAAAATATGCAGCATCTTTGTGATTAGCTTTTATAATTATATTCTTTGTTGCCTGTTCGTTTTGTGCTTCTCCCCAAGCTTATACATACCTATGTCTTGTTTCTATCCAGACTTTAAGCTCTCAATGCCTATAATATCAATCTAACTTGTACAAAAGCTGCCTCCATTATCAATTCCAGAAGCATGGACTTTCCATCCACCCAGTTTGTGCCTTCAAGAATGATGGGTACCTATGAGCCTATCCACCAGATTGGCATGTGGGGGGAAAATTTCAAGAGTATTGGCAATCCCAGTATATCTGCATCAGTGATTGTTGAAGTGGATAATAAGCTAGAAAACGAGGTGCAAATTTTTGAGGCATTATTATTTGCTTGGTAGTAAATCACGTTTTATCTTATTTTGGAGACAAGTAACCATTTTTACTTGAAATTTTCAGTCTGAGACTGCTTCACATGAAATGCCAGCACCTTCTTGCAAGCATGACCAAGAAGCAAGTAAACCTTTTGATAAGGTACCAGTGAATTGCATGTGATGCTAATTATTTATTTCTTTTTAGATGTTAATGGATATAAAGGTTACAATATGCTCCAAGTCCCTGTACTCATTGTATATTTGGAATTTAGTCCCTCTACTTTTATTCACTTTTCAAATTTCAAAATTTAGGTTCAATAGTTAACACCGTAAAAATTCTTCTGTTAAATTAACTCGTATGACATGTTGAAATAAAAAATATCACATGGTAGCCATGTAAAAAAAAAAAAGGCCTAATGATTTTGAATTTAATAGAAGAATTTTAAGGATGTTAACAATTGAACTTGTATTTTTAAATCTGAAAAGTAGAGACAAATTTCTTTAAATAAAAGAAAGAGGACGAAATTCCAAAGGCATGAAGAGTACACAGATCTGAAGCATATTTTAACCAGATATAAATATTGTTCTGTTTCATGCTAAGCAATATCAGATAGACTGTATCTATTGGTCTGTTGAAAAAGTTTCCTACAAAATTGTAAAAGATGGTATTACTTTCAGTTCTAAATTTCTAGGCTCAATTCTTTTTGATCATTTCTGCCATCCTTGCACTTTTCTATCTTGTAAACAAAGAAGCTCTAATTTTGCTGCTTTGAATTGTATGCTGTTCATTCTCACTCCTATTTCCCGTTGTTTAGAAGACTTGTGGTTCTGAAATGTGGTCATTGCATTGCAAAAAAGCTCTTTTTTTTTTTTTTTTTCTTCTTTTTTATGATGAGTCTAGGAGATGCAATTATGGTGTTTTCTGCCAAATATTTCGTGCATGTTAATGGCAGATGTTTTCTGATTTTATAATGTTAGCAAGGAGAACTTTTTCTTTTTTCAACTAGCTAATGAGGCCTTCTCTTTTGTTAATTTCTTGTCTTGTCAATGATGATCCAGTCCATCAATTAACTTGCACAGTATCTCAACTAATCTGATTTAATGGAAAAATATGTGTTCCCCAAACCTGTTTCATTCAGTAGCTGCTAAATTCATAGAATATCTCGTATTAATTGTTGTTTGTATATGATCTGTTTACCTTAAATAGGGGTCTAATCTGCTTTGTGCATTATACCTTTAATATCTATAGATACAAAGACGTCTTGCACAAAATCGTGAGGCTGCTCGTAAAAGCCGTTTGCGGAAAAAGGTAAGTGGATGTTGGTTTGCACTGAAACAGATGGGCTGAAGGCAACATTCGAACTTCTGTAATAACTTGATTTGGAATTTCCTTTCAGGCATATGTTCAACAGTTAGAAAGTAGTCGTTTAAAGTTGATTCAATTGGAGAAAGAGCTTGAACAAGCAAGAGAACAGGTTTGAAGAAGATTAATATTGTTGCTATTTTTGTTTTTTTTTTGTCATTTTAGAATTGTTTAAAGCTACTTAAGCAATAAAAATTTTGCAGCAGGGTCTTTATATTGGTGAAGGGTTAGTAGCTGGTCATCTTGGATTTTCCGGAGCAGTAAACCCAGGTTTGTTTCTCAAAATTCTGGCAGTTATCTCTATTCTTTGGTATCTTTTGCTCCAAATATTCCTTTGTCTTGTTGAAATTCTATAAGATGTTTAGTTGTTTCGATATCACGTTTCAAAACTACTATGTATACATATTGATATACGGTGAATTACATTTCATCCATCACTAAATTTTGGTTTTGAACATTATTGAAAGAGTCGATTAAATACATTGTCAAGATAACAATTAAGTTGTAAGATGTTAATCATGTCTGTTATGTAACATACCTTGGGAACAAATGTTAGTTTTTCTCGAATCAGAGGATCTAGCCTCTGCAACCTTGAGAGAGTCTTGGGTCCTTCAAACCTCATCTAATCCCATGTTGGGTTCATAGGACCATTTGTTAATGGAAGTAGTGGATCAGGTCTTGTCTCCATGCTAAGTAGAGATTCTTCACATAATATTCTCTCAAGCGCTTACATGTCTTCCCGAAAAATCTTGTGAGAGAACGATGGCTCCTTAAGCAGAATAGAAACTTTTTGAAAGCTAAAGTATGGGATTGCTCAAAAGTAAAGCAAACCTCATACACAAACTAAAAGCATCATTTACTCAAGGAAGTAGTGAATATGGGGTTAAATGGGACAGGACAAAACATAAGTCTATGAGCCAAATGACCTGCAATACATAAAAATTAGGCTAGTTGTTAAAAAGGAAAGTAGATTAATTTAAGATATACTAGCTGTAAGATTATTGTAATTTTAGAATAATTAATTTGTATAGATTAGGAAATGATTAAATTACTCCTAGATTGTTGGGTTGCTATTATCTATATATAGGTGTTGTATCACAATTGTAAAGATATAAGAATAATATTCTTTTCTTATTTCCCATATAGTTTCTATTTGGTATCAGAGTTGAAAATTTTTTTCTAACTCTTATAGAAATCCTAAAAATATTTTCAATAGTTCTTAGCCATGTCTGAAACTTCATCAAACTCTACTTTCTCTTCTGCCCAACCAAAATCTACTGGAAATCATGATTCTAACTCTGAGTTGCATTCTATTCAAATCACCAATATTAATTTAAATGGTTATAATCTTTTGCATTGGTCTCAATCTGTCTGAATGTATATTTGAGGGCGAGGAAAGATTGGCTACTTGACAGGAGATAAGGAAGCACTAGCAAAGGAGGACCCCTGTTATGCTCTTTGGGACCCTAAAAATTCCATACTTATGACATGGCTTGTAAATTCAATGGAGAAAGATATCGGTTCCAACTATATTTGTTATTCTACAATCAAAGAACTCTAAGATAATGTTAATCAGATGTATTCTAATTTGGGAAATCAGTCCCAAATTTATGAGTTGACTATAAAACTTGGAGAGATTCGTCAAGGAGAGGACAACTTCACCAAGTTATGGCAAGATTTGAATTTTTTTACTAATTATGAATGGAAGTCTCCAGAAGATTGCAAAAACTATAAAAAGATGGCAGAAGATCATCGCATTTAGAAATTTCTTGCTGGATTAAATGTTGAATTGGATAAAGTAAGGGGGAGAATTATAGGTCGATAGCCTCTACCTCCCATCGTTGAAGTATTTGCAGAAGTTAGAAGAGAAGAAAGTCACAGAAGCATGATGCTTGGAAAAAGGGAGACTACTATACCAATTGAGAGTTCAGCCCTAATGACTTCTGATGCCAATAAAGCCCAACTGAAGTATCGAGGATAAAATTCTCAAGTGTGGTGTGATTTCTGCAAAAAATCACGCCATACTCTAGAAACCTGCTGGAAAATTCATGGCAAATTGGCAAATTGGAAGAGTAAAAGATCCAGCGATAAGCCTAATAATGCTTTTCCCTCTACAAGTGAAGCTGAGATAGGCCCGTTTAATAAAGAGCAACTAGATCAAGTTCTAAAACTGCTAAAATCCAATTCCTCATCCAGTATTCCTAGTGGTTCTCTCGCTCAAACAGGTAGCAACTCTAATGCTCTATCTTGTAGCCAAATTCTTTACCATGGATCATTGAGTCAGGAGCTTCGGATCACATGACCTCTCCGTCACACTTGTTTGATACCTATTCACCCTATTCTATGAAAGAAAAAGTTAGAGTTGCAGACGGTAATTTTTTGTCTATTGCAGGAAAAGGAAAAATAAAATTTCAAAAGGTATACATCTTGAATCTGTTTTGATTGTTCCTAAATTTTCCTGCAACCTATTATCAATTAGCAAATTAACTAAAATTCTAATTGTTATGTTGTTTTCTTTGATTCTCATGGTGAGGTTCAGGATTGGAACTCGGGGAGGATGATTGGTAGTGCTAGGATGATCGACAACCTATATTATTTTGATGATTATTGTTCTGCGAATAAAACAGCTCAAGGCTTTAGTGGTATTAGTTCAAGTTCTGTTCGTGACCAAATTATGCTTTGGCATCATAGGTTAGGACATCCTAGTTTTTCCTATATAAAATACTTGTTTCCAGATTTGTTTAAAAACTTGAATTGTTCTTCTTTTCAATGTGAGAGTTGTGTTTTTATCTAAAAGTCATCTTGCAACTTATCTTACAAAACCATATCATGCATCAAAACTGTTTTACCTAATTCATAGTGATGTGTGGGGACCTTCCAAGGTTACCAACATGTCTGGAAAAAAAATTGATTTATAACTTTTATTGATGATCAGACTCCTCTAAGTTGGGTCTACTTGATATGAAAAATCAGAACTGAAGAATGTGTTTCAAGAATTTTATAAAATGGTTGAAAACCAATTTCAGTCTAAAATCAACATTCTTCGTTCTGATAATGGAACTGAATATTTCAATTTTTTTAGGAATTTCTTTAAAAGAAAAATGCATTTTACATCAGTCACTTGTCGTGATACTCCTTTTAACATAATGAAATTGCAGAAAGAAAAAATAAACATTTACTTGAAGTGGCTCGTTCCATTATGTTTTCTATGCTCTTTCCAAAATATTTGTGGGGAGAAGCTATTTGACTACATCATATCTTATCAATAGGCCGATTACTCGTGTTCTGAAATATGTCACGCCTGTAGATCATTTTAAAAGGTTTTTTTCCTGAGTGTAGAATCTATTCAAATCTGCCATTAAAAATTTTTGGGTGCATTGTTTTTGTTCACATGCCTAACAGGTTTTGCTCTACACTTGATTCGAGAGCAGAAAAATGTACCAGCTTTAATTTCCTACAAAATTTTTTTAGGGCAGCAAGAAAGAGAAGTGAAAAACTTTTGGAAAAATTCTATACTCTTGCCAAATCCTGTTTTTAATGATTTATCATCATCTCTAGAAAAATAACTCAAGATGTTAGCTATAAGGAACATCCTAATCAATTACATGAGTCACGAACAAGGGGAGAAATACTACAAAAGGATAAAATCAGTCTTGAACTTGAGCTCTTGGTTTATTCACGGAAGAAGACTTAGAAAAAAGGGTAATGAGTTGCCGATCAATCTACCACAAAACCATTCAAAATCCTTGGGGGAAAATTCTACACCTAATTTTGGTAATCTCGATCCTATTTTGACTTCTCAACCTTTTTCTGTTTCTGTCTCTAACTCTGATTCATATCTTTCCAACAAACCTTTTGATCTTGACATCTCTATATCCCTTAGAAAGGGAACTCGAAAATGTATCCAACATCCTATTAGTAATTATTTATCCTACCATAGGCTTTCAACTCGTCATAGAGCATTTGTTAGTAAATTGTCTAACGTGTTTGTTCTGAGAACTATTTAGGAGGCTTTAAATGATCCGAATTGGAAGTTAGCAGTTATGGTGGAAATGAATGCTTTGAAGAAGAACGGTACTTGGGAGATAGTAAATTTACGCAAAAATAAACAAATTGTGGGATGTAAATGGGTATTCAATGTGAAATGCAATGTTGATGGAAATATAGAAAGGTATAAGGCAAAACTCGTTGCTAAAGGGTTCACTCAAACCTTTGGCATTGATCATCAAGAAACTTTTGCTCCCGTTGCGAAACTCAATTCAATTCGAGTTTTATAGTCCTTGGCTGTGAATCAAAATTGGCCCTTACACCAGTTGGATATTAAGAATGCTTTTTTAAATGGGGATTTAGAAGAAGTCTAAATGAGTTTACCTCCGAGTTTTGATAAAGGGTTAGGAGAAAATAAGGTCTGTAGGTTAAGAAAATCTTTATATGGGCTCAAACAGTCACTTAGAGCTTGGTTTGAACGGTAAAAGCTCTTGGTTATTGTCAAAGTAAAGCAGATCATATCATGTTTTACAAGCATTCAAATATAGGAAAAATAGCTATTTTGATTGTGTATGTGGATGACATAATCTTGACAGTTGA
The DNA here is from genome assembly GCA_025698465.1 of Gossypium longicalyx. Classification (NCBI taxonomy): domain Eukaryota; kingdom Viridiplantae; phylum Streptophyta; class Magnoliopsida; order Malvales; family Malvaceae; genus Gossypium; species Gossypium longicalyx. The sequence continues at coordinate 34,317,309 of CM047006.1, forward strand.
TGATCATATTGAACTAGAGAAGTTAAAGAAAGGATTGGCTGAACAATTTGAGATAAAAGACCTAGGAGCACTCAAATATTTCCTTGGGATGGAGTTCTCTCGATCTAAAGAAGGTATTTTTGTTTCTCAATGCAAATATATTCTGGACTTGCTTAAAGAGACAGGTTTGCTTGGATGTAAAGCAGCTGAAACCCCATTTGAACCCAACCTGAAATTGGAGCATGTTGAAGGTGAAAATGTGGTGAATGTTGATAAGTTTGAAAGACTCATTGGGAGGTTACTTTACTTATCCCATACACTTCTAGATATTACATTTTCTGTAAGTAAAGTAAGTCAGTTCATGCACTCACCAGGACAAGATCATTTTGAAGCTATATACAAAATTCTAAGATATCTAAAGGGGACTCCTGGTAAGGGTTTATTGTTTAAAAGACATGAACATTTGTTGGTAGAAGTCTACACTGATGCAGATTGAGTTGGAAACACTGTTGATCGAGAGTCTACATCAGGTTATTGTACTTTCATTGGAGGAAATTTAATCATTTGGAGAAGTAAAAAGCAAAATGTGGTAGCTAGAAGTAGTGCCAAAGCTGAATTTAGAGCAGTTGCCCATGGTATTTGTGAAGTTTTGTGGATTAAAACCCCTGCAACCTTAGTGAAACCTGTAGGATGACACTTCAAAAGCAACATGACCTGGCCATTTCTTGGCTTTGGAGAAAAAGGTATTCAAACTTTCTCTCAAATTGCAGCTAACTTGATTTCCTCACAAGTAAAAGGATCTCAACAGTTAAACATCTTCCATTAGACATTAAAAGTTTTCCCAGAGAAGTTACATGTTGTTAATGAAAGACCTTAACTTCTTTTAAGAATTGAGTTTCTACTTACTTGAAGATCATACATATTATTGTATGAATATGCTATCAAAAGCTTCACTCTTTTGATTGAAACTGAGCTAAATTCTTTTTTTATATGCTGTAGAAACACGTTAGTCTTCAATATTAACAGTGTTATTGTTAGACCACCTTGAAAATTTTTTGTATTATATGAAGGTTCATTGACAACTCTCTGATGTATTGAATGCAATCTTTCAATGATATGTTCTTCAATGCCCTTTTCTTCTGGTTTCAAGTTAATGTTCATTCTTTAATGTTTTCAATGATTAGCCTGTCTAAGGATTCTGCAGGGATTGCTGTGTTTGAGATGGAGTACAAACATTGGATGCAAGTACAAAACAGACAATTAGGTGAACTGAGAACTGCTTTGAATGCCCAGATAAGTGATATTGAGCTTCGGATAGTTGTAGAAAATGGCATGAGCCACTATTTTGAACTTTTCCGCATGAAATCAACCGTTGCCAAGGCTGATGTTTTCTATGTGATGTCTGGTACGTGGAAAACATCAGCAGAGAGATTTTTCTCATGGATTGGTGGATTTCGGCCTTCAGAACTTCTTAAGGTGATGCATAATATAGTTTAATTAACTGTAGATCATAGCATTCCTGTTTAAGGGGAAGAGAACCTATATTAGAGGACCTAACTGCAAATTATTCCTGCAGGGTGGCATTGATGAAAACTTAGATGAATGACTATCTATAGATGGATGTATGTGCAAATAATTCCTATGGATGTGTGCTTGCATTTTATCTGAATTTTGGATGTTTTTTCTCTTTCAGTTTATAGGTTTTGCCTTTCTCTGTTCTTAATCCTTTGCAATTGCTCTCTTCTAGGGTTTTCCAGGATTTCTGCATCAAAAACTAAATATTTAGTATCTTGGATCACTGAATTTGACCAGTAGTTACCCTTATGTTTTTCTTTTGTTGAGTAGTTACCCTTATGTTGGTTCTGCTTGGTCTTTTCACCCACATGATTACAGAACAATTGAGGTCATTGGTTAATCAATTCTGCTTTAAACTATGTTAAACTTGGGTGTCACTGTTGGATTCAAGAATGTGTCCAACATGAGTATGTTCAGTTCTTTTTAAAAGTTTTTCATGTATTTAGAGGATCATATCCTTTATCCATCTAAGCATCAGATATGGGTACTTAAATAAAGAATCGAAGCAACATAAGCTGTAATAAACTAACTCTGTAATCCCATATTACTTGATGGACATAATTTTCTTGTACTTTTCATTGGAATTCTGGTCCAAGCTCTATCACTAAATATGGAATCTTTTTTATTTTATATTTTTGTGATCATATGTTGATTACAGGTGCTCGTGGCTCAGCTAGACCCCTTGACAGACCAGCAAATTTTTGAAGTTTGTAACCTGAAACAATCATGTCAGCAAGCTGAAGATGCCCTTTCGCAAGGCATGGAGAAACTCCAGGAGACTGTATCTGTGACTTTAGCAGCTGGTCAACTGGGCCAAGGTACATACTTTCCTCAGGTGGCTATGGCAATGGAGAAGTTAGAAGCTCTAGTCTGCTTTGTGAACCAGGTAATAATTGCATCATCCATGGTCTCATGGGCTTAATACAATAACTTCAACTATTTTAGTTTTTCCTCGCATTTGCTCTTATCGTAGTTATTTTACCTGTGACTGCCACTTGTATCTCACATATATTAAAGATATGAGTATGGAAGTATGAATGTAAGATCCTCCAAATATGAATTAGAATCCACATGACAAAATCTTGTTAATGTTTTGGATATTAAAAAGAGGAAATCTGGGTGATGTTTTGAAGCTTCAACTAATGTCTAATATTTTTCTATGTGCAGGCTGACCACCTACGGCAAGAAACACTACAACAGATGTCTCACATCCTAACAACTCGACAGGCAGCTAGAGGCTTGCTTGCTTTGGGAGAGTACATCCAACGTCTTCAAGATTTGAGTACACTATGGGCTACCCATCCTCATGAACCTGCCTAGCCTTACAGTAGAAGATATTGGATGATCACTGCAAGAACTGTTCGTCCTGCAAACAGACATGCCTTTTGGTAAATGCCATTATAAAGATAAGTAGCATCGATTTATGCAGTCCACATTTTTTTGAAGCAGCTTATCAGAAAACTGAGGTCTGAGATGTTGAACATATGAATAGTTAATTTTACTTGGGGAAGGCTGAGATCAAATCGATTTTCAATGCTTTATTGTACATTATGTATAATCTTAAAAGTGTGTATATACATAGGTTCTACATTTGAGTCATATATAGCAGTTGAAACTTCTATGCAAAATTTATTGTTCTTTCTGTATCATGGACATGGCCAATGCTAATTGTCAAAAGTTGCACATGCATTGGATCATTCATTGGATGTTAATAAAGTTTCACTTAATATTAATTCAGTGCTTCTTAAAATACTAACAATCTGAAAAGCACAAAATATGTCGTTTTCATTGTAGTGGCTGATATCTATATTGCTCTGCTCATTCAGTTTTTATAAGTTTTCGTGCATCTAACACATATTTAGACTTGGGTATGCAACTATGATCCTCCAACATGGAAAAAATAAACTGAAATACCAGTATCAAACACATACTTGTGTAAAAAACTTATAACCGAGAAAGATAGGTTGATATTTCTGACGCACAAATTTAAAATTGTTGATACAAAAGAGATTCATCCTAAAAATAAGAATGCAGAGGTTCAGATCCCATACGCAATGTTTTAAACTACAAAGGACTACTTTAATATACCTAAAAGCCTAGATGGCCAAAAAGAAGGAGAATTCTTAATGCTCAGGAATCGAGTGAATTGACTATTCAATGCAATTCAAAATAGCAAAATAGTAAGGTTGTTTGAACTGGATCGATTGGATCGTGAATTGTTTAGGTTATTGATTTAGAGAAGGGCATTAAACCGATTAATCTAGGATTTGGTATGAGTTGGTTGAACCAAGCTATTAAACCAGATTTTTATTTTTATTTTTATGATTTTTAATAATTTATTCAATTGAACCGAATGGGTCGATTATGGTACCCCACACCTGGCCCGAACGATGGACTCGAGAACTAGTACCAGCTAATTGAACCAAAATTTTAATATTTTTTATTTTTTATAATTTTTAATGATTTATTTAATCAAACCAGAAGGACCAATTGTGGCACCCCACACCCGACCCGAACAGTGGACCCGAATGTGGAGCATCACATTCTGTTGCCGGAGCAACTTAGATTGCAATCTTACATTTCTTTACAATATGAAAATAATTTTTTAAAAAAAATTTATAAATCCATAAAAAATAGACAAGTTACAAGAGCTTTAAAAATCTTTTTGAAACATCTCCTGGTTCAAGTCGTGCATACAAAAGCCATCGTGAACCTTTGGAAAATTTATGAAAACTTGTGTTGAAACAACCAGTGGAGTCATGATGTTGAAACAGGAGAAGTCACGACGTCACTGACTATTTGGCAACATCATGACATGAAGAGCACAATGTCATGGCATCAAAAAACAAAGTCATGACGTCGATGTTTGGTGGTTACGATGACACTTGTTGTGTACCCTTAAAACATGCCAATTGGTTTAATAAGTCATACAAAATGGTTCCTAGCATATGACTAACTATAGCATATGCCTAGAAATTATTGCACTACATGAAGCATCAATGCTAATTTGCTCACCCTTCTTTAAATTCTTATGCCTAGACATGATTTTTTTTATGTATTTGGCATATTTCAGGATTTTATCGATTAATTCTAGGAATGGATAATTAACATTAATGGATTTAAATAAGTTTAAAAAACTTACAAATTCTGCTTCGTCGCTTCTCTGCTTGTCCTACAACCTCGATGGGAATGGTATCTACTTCATGACAGGATCGAAATTTTTCACAATTATCGACACAACTATCGATTTGGCTACCTTTTCAATTAGCTCCTTAGGCTTATTTTCGTAAATGGGATCATCCACAACATCTTTTAAATTATACTTTTTTGGATGGGTTCACTCGAGTTTATAAGGGTTTTACCAAAATAGAGCCTAATCGCATTCACATGTTCTTTCCCATTCCTTCGAGGATTGTCTTCTGTATTACTTGGGATGTTTGTGCCTACTTGTCTTCATATTCCATTCATCATGCTTGCTATTTGACGTACTTGTTCCTTCAATTTAGCAACGTCAGCATGAGTTTGGGCACACTCAGACCTTATTGATTGCATTTCCCCTTTTATTCTATCTAGGCTTTGAACACATATAGTGTGGTCACTCATCACTAATCATTCCTTAACTCCTAGTATGTGCGGGGGTTGATAAGGTTGATTTGATCGATTTTGCACTAGATTTTCACCTCCTTGATTACCTCCCTACTTTAAATTGGAATGGTCCTTCCAATTGGGATTATAGGTATTCAAATAAGGGTTTCCACCCCTATCACCCAAATAATTTACATCTTTCAGTTGGCTCTCATAGTATTTCCCATAAATTCAGGCCAAGCCATTCATGGGTGGTTTGATGGTGGTTTCCAAGCGGTGCAACTATTCCAATATTTACTAATATCTATCCTTCTCGTGAACCACTTTAATTGTTGATGATTTTGGGTTGTATGAGAACCTCTCATTTGGCCACATATACGAGTTCATGGACATGTCATCAATTAGCTGACAGGCTTGCTCATATTTGTTGTTCATGAACACTCATCAAGATATGCCATCTAACCTGGACTTCAGATTCCCATCCAAACCGTTATAAAAAAATTGCATTTGAAGCCATTCTTGCATCCCATGATGGGGGCACATCCTCAGCAATGATTTAAAGCATTCCCATGCCTCACATGGGTTTTCACCTTCAACCTGATGGAAGTTGGCAATATCGCATCTTAATTGGATGGTTCTACTTATGGGAAGAATTTGTGTAAGAAGCTCCCCGAAAGTTTGTCCCATGTAGTGATAGAACTTGAAGCTTGTGATTTAAGCCAATCATATGCATTTCACATAATGAAAAGGGGAAATATCGAAGACAATAGCGTCAATTGGTGACCCCATTATATTTAAAGGTGTGGCAGAGTTGGAGGAACCATTTTAAATGTTAATTTGGGTCCTCAGTCGTATTGCCCCGAAATTGGAGAGTGTTTTGAAACATCTGGATGGTGCCCGACTTGATTTCGAAGTTATTGACATTAAAAGTTGGTCTGTCAATACTACCTCACACCGCATCTAATGTAGGTAATGTATATTTGCACAATGTTCTTTCCTATTGAGCCATCAGTGGCTTTCTTCTGATCTGAGCTAGTGGTTCAATCAAATCATCATATAATGTGTTTTCTAATGGAAAATCGGCTAACATAGGTGGATTATATTGCATATGTTGTCAGTTTCATCTTAAAATTCTCTTTGGCTCAGGATTTGGCTCGATTGGAATGGTTTCACTCCGAGTCATATACTGAAATTAAAGAAACAATTATCAAATTAATAACCAAAATAAAATTAAAAATAACAAGAATAAAAATTGCATCTATAACTAGCAATTTTCCTACTTATCTTCTTAAATGCATAAATTTAAATTTTGTTTAATGTCAAAACCTCTATCTCGAGAATATTTGATTTATGTGCAATTATAAACAATCATTGAAAAATAATAAAGTAGTAAGTAAGAGTTATCGTCTCCACAGAGACTATTTAAGCAAACCAAGAATTGCAAAATGAATACTAAGCAAATTGGTTAATGATGAGATAAATTGAATGTGATGAATTTCCTAATTAAATTAAAGACTAACCTAAGTATGCTCAATATCAAAACAAAACATATAAGAAACGAGTATGCAAGTTTATAAGAGTCAATCACAATAGCATGCATGTGTTAGAATAATTTCCTTCTTAACTTAAAATTATTTAAACAAGGTTAAAAGATGTTACGGAGATTCCATAGCATACTAATAATTTACTAACCTTTATTTTACAAGTGCTCGACTTCTCTCAAAGACCTGCGCTTAACCTTTTTAGTCTCTTTGCATATTTCTATGTAAGTTTGACTTCAAGATTACCTTTCTAGGCATTATCTAAGAAATCACACTTATTAAATTATTATTATTTTTAGCATATGTTTATGTTTAATCAACTTAGTATTTTAATAAATAGGAATCATATTATGTGAGGAAATAGTAATATTTCTATACTGAAATAGTTTAATCATACTAACCACATTAATAAAGTTCTTTCGATATTATTACTAATTTGACCTAATTTCATCATGAAAAAAATCAAACATGTACAATTCAAATATTATGTCAATTAATTACAATCTGGTTCTGATTTAATAATTAATTCAATTGTGTTAGGATCGACCCGATTAAGCAACGAACAAGAAAAATAGCGGAATAAATTGAGAAATTGAACACACAAATTTAACGTGGAAAAACCCCTCCAAAGAGGATAAAAAACCACGGGCAAAGATAATTTTACTATAATGGCAAAAGAACAAAGAGTACAAAAGATGGAGATAAAAACTAAACCCCGAAAAACCCGAAAACAAAGAACCCACAAAACGTAAACACAAAACTCTCTAAATGTGTTATGAGTTCTAATCTCTAATGGGTGTTTTTTCTAAAGTTGTAAAAGAGCCTATTTATAGGCTAAATTTATAGATCAAATAATAATAAAATAATCTAAACTAATCAGTGTTTGATTGAAACAAGTAAATAGAGTTTAACTAAAAGATTATTTTTCAAATTTGACTGAAAATAGGAGTCATATTTAACAAATCTCCACCTTGACTCATATTTCCACAACGCTATTTTTGCCAAAGCCCGCCACGAGCCTATCTTGAACTATGCAGGGAATTAACTGAGTCGAATTTGTGCTTAGAAACTGGAAGACTTCTAGCCTTCGACTTGTACACTGCCAAATCAAAACTAACCCGGGTCTAATTTTCACGAACACAGTGCCCTAACTTTTCAAAACCTGCATCCAAAAGAGAACCTCTCTTCAACGAAACGGTCATACCTTTTTCCCTCCTATGACCAAGTTGCCTCCGCTCCAAACAAGTTGACTTCAACTCCGCAACGGACGAGGGACGTCCGATTTCACCAGTCATTGTATAACCTTCCAGAAAGACTGCCGATTTTTTTACCTTTTAACAAAACGAGAGCTCCACGAGATACTTTAATGCCGCTCGACTCGATGTTGATTTTGCATCCTTTCAAGTCTAAAATACTTAAGGAGATGAGATTCTTTCGTAAATCAGGTACATACCTGACATCTGAGAGTGTCTTAATCGTCCCATCGTGCATCTTAATTTTAACAGTACCAATACCAATTACCTTACTAGATGAATCGTTTCCCATGCGCACAACTCCACCTTCAACCGAACTGTATGTGGAGAACCATTCTCTATTGGGACACATGTGGAAAGAACATCCCGAATCTAGGATCCACTCGGACGTGAGCTTAGAGTTATCGCTCGTTGACACTAACAAGAAATCATCACCGTTTTCATCGGGCAAATTAGCACCAGCTACATCTTCCTCGTTACTCTCAGCAGTTCTTTTATTTCGCAGTTTATAACAATCTGCTTTGACGTGACCTGACTTTTTACAATAGCGACACCTTTTGTCTCGTTTCTTTGATGCTACCAAAACGGAAGGTTGCCTATCTGCCTTACTATCCAAATGAAACTCATTTTCGAGTTTATCTCTACTCAACAAATGACCCTTCACATCTTCGAACAAGAGTTTGTCTCTGCCATAAATCAGGGTCTCCCTGAAAGACTTGTATGAAGGGGGTAAATAGCACAATAATAGCATAGCCTGATCTTCATCGTCAATATGAACCTCAACATTCTTTAAATCATTTAAAAGAGTAGTAAATTGACTGATGTGATCTCTAAGAAGCTCACCTTCGTTCATGCGAAACGTAAATAGACGTTGTTTCAACACTAAATGATTAGCCAGAGACTTAGCAACATAAAGAGTTTCTAACCTTTTCCACAAGGCGGATGAGGTCTTCTCCATCAATACCTCCTACAATACCGTATTCGCGAGGCACAACTGGATTGCAGACAAAGCCTTTTCATCAAGCTCTTCCCATTCTGTTTTATTTAGATTCTCAGGCTTTTTCCCAGTAACAACTTTTTTCAAACCAGATTGAACTAGAATTGCCATCATCCGAACTTACCACAAATTGAAATTTGTTTCACCATCGAACTTCTCAATTTCAAATCTTGTTGCTGCCATCTCTAAACGGGCTGATTTGTGAAAATTAAACTAGCTCTGATACCACTTGTTAGGATCGACTCGATTAAGCAACGAACAAAAAAATAGCGGAATAAATTGAGAAATTGAACACACAAATTTAACGTGAAAAAACCCCTCCAAAGAGGATAAAAAACCACGGGCAAAGATAATTTTACTATAATGGCAAAAGAACAAAGAGTACAAAAGATGGAGATAAAAACTAAACCCCGAAAAACCCGAAAAAAAAGAACCCACAAAACGTAAACACAAAATTCTCTAAATGTGTTATGAGTTCTAATATCTAATGGGTGTTTTTTCTAAGATTGTAAAAGAGCCTATTTATAGGCTAAATTTATAGATCAAATAATAATAAAATAATCTAAACTAATCAGTGTTTGATTGAAACAAGTAAACAGAGTTTAACTGAAAGATTATTTTTCAAATTTGACTGAAAATAGGAGTCATATTTAACAAATTGCATCCCTACATTTATAATGCACGAATAACATGTTCATGATTTTATCTGAATGAATAAATAGATCAAATGCATAGAACATGTAACACTTTCAACCCGTATCCGTCGTCAGAATAGGGTTATGAAGCATTACTAGAGTTTACAAAATAATTTCATGAAATTCATGTCATTTACTATTCATATCCGAAACTAATCATATCATCCCTTGAATGGACACTCGAGGCCCAATTTAACCATTAGAATCAAGTCGAGACTAAATCGAAAACTCAGAGAATTTTTTGTAAAATTTCAAAGTTTTTCTCAAATATAGTAGTCGTACGCCTACGTGAGTAGGCCGTGAGGTTCACACGGCCAGATGACATGCCCATGTTTCAGGCCGTGTGGGCATTCGATATGAGGCACACGGCCGTGTCCCAGCCCATGTCCTTACCCGTGTAACTTTCTGACTTGTGCCACATGGCTTGCCACACGCCCATGTGCTAGGCCGTGTGGTTAATTTAATTTTCACAAATTAGGTGCAGGTTTCACACGGCCAAGACACACGCCCGTGTTCTAGATCGTATAGCACACACGGATAAGGCACACTCGGATAAGGCACACTCCCATGTCTTTGCCCGTGTGCCCAATTCTGAGCATTCTGTTTCTAAATTTTAAGATGCTGGGGACACACGACCAATTCACATGCCCATATGCCAGGCCGTGTGTCACACACGGTCAAGACACACGCCCGTGTCTCTACCCATGTGGACAAAATAAAGCCATTTCCTAGCTTTATTTCTCACCCAAATTTGCCAACAACCTATACCAAAACTTGCAAACATATACCAACCAATTCAAACATTATAACCAAACCAATTTCGCATCTAACATAATACATCATCATATGCAATCATGTTACAATCTTACCTTTTATAGACATATATGTTTAACATAATTCAATCAAACCATACTAAACACATATGTAATTACCATGATATACCTTATAAATATACCAAATCAATCTATTACTAGCCACTATAAAATAGAGAAAAGAAAACCTATTAAGCATTTAATTTTAAGTAAGTTCGTATAACAAGAATTAAACTTACCAATCATATTCATTTAAAATAAGCATACAATAACATGCTTCCCAACAATTTAGCAAAATTTCCTAATCACATACACTTAAAAAAGCAAGTTAGTCACATATTTCACATGTACATCAATTAAGCAGGATGAGCTCATCATACTACACTCTTTCAGGTATTTCAGAAGTATTCATGACATAACTTTTTTAATCTCATAATTTCTCATGTCAGAAGTTTTGTCCGTAGAATTATTGAAATCTCGATGGATACTCAGGTAGTACACACAAGGTGTACAAAACTATAAATCGTCAATTCATAATCAGGGGTACCCATTAGGGCACATAATCAGGGAGCACACTCTCAAGCTACATATCAGAATTGCTCAGATGAGCCATGTAACAGGACACTTATCCAGGCTAAACAGGAAATTCATAAGAGTTCTAATCAGGGATCTCATAAAGCTTAACAGATAACTTCGAAGAGTTAATATCATGAAGTACCGGATAAGGTAACAGGGAGTTCAAGCGAGCCATGTCAAGAAGCTCATAAGAGCCTATATTAGGATGCTCACATAGAGCTGCATTTGTGTCCACAATATATGTTGGATCACAACCGATCGAATCATGTAACATGACGCTCACAAAAAAGCTGCGGTAGTGCGCAACACATGCAGAATCACTACAGATCAGGATGCTCGCAAGAACTATTTAACAGGATACTCGAGAGGGCTTTTAGCAGGATTACTCGTCTGAGCTATATTCTGTCCGCAACATATGTAGGACTACATGTAATATAGGAAATCACATATATCCATCGAATTTCATTATTCAAACGGAACTTAATACTTTTCGAATACGATTGAACATATGATTATTTCATTTATTTTTAACATTTATATAATTCATACAATCACGTACCACATTCAATTCAAGCATATAAATAAACAAAATTTGGTTACACGAACTTACCTCAACACTTGTTTGTATATGAAAGTCTACTAATTCGAAACTTTTTCTTTTCCTCGATCTAGCTTCGAATTTGAGTTATCTGGATTTATAAAAATGAATGTGGTCATCAATTTAATCCATTTCATACCCAATTGGATTCAATTTACACTCTAGGCAAAATTACCATTTTGCCCTTGAACTTTTCATAAATTCCAATTTCGTCCCTAAGCTTGGAAAATGAAATTCATGCAATTTAATTCTTATTCCAAGCCTAATCATAATTTTCATGTAGCATTTACAACACATGTATTTCACAAAATTCAAATTTTTTCTATGGGTTTTTACAATTTTTCAATTTAGCCCCTAAATCATAATTTCATGAAAATTCTCTTTGTAGAAGTCGTTTATCTATCAACAACCTTTCATTTTCTACCATAAATTTCAAAATTTCAGCATATTTATCCATGACAAAACTTTTTTACTTTGATACCTTTTCAAATTAATCCCCAAAATAGATAGATTAGACTTTCTCGATATCAAAAATATAAAAATTACTAAAAACGAGACAAGAAAACATACCTAATTAAGCTTGATTAGTTTCCTTTCTCTCTCTTAGGGTTTCCATAGAATTTTTGAGGATGAAGATGATAATAATATGATTATATTTCTTTTTAAATTATTTATCATCCATTAATTTTTTTGATTTCCAATTTATTCCTTAGCTTTTTCTAATTTTTCTATGGATGAATCACCAAAAATATCTACTAACTTTTCTTTAATGGTCTAATTATCTTATAAGGACCTCTTATTTTGAATTTCATAACTATTTGATCCTTCTAGCTATTGGAATTCAACTTTTGCATTTTATACAGTTTGGTCCTTTCCATAATTAAACACATAATCAGTAAAATTTTCTTATCGAAATTTTCATATAACATTCCTATGATAATGTAGACCAAAAAATAATATTAAAATAAATCTTCTTTTTGGTTTGGATTTGTGGTCTCGAAACCACTATTCTGATTTCACTGAAAATGGGCTGCTACTACTCTCCCTTCATTTAAGAATTTTTGTCCTTGAAAATCTTACCAGTAAAGAGATTTGGATATTGCTTTCTCATGGTATCCTCCAGTTCCCAGGTAGCTTCTTCAATACCATGTTGTTCTCAGAGAACTTTTACTAATGCTACCTTTTTATTTCTTATCTATTGGTTCCTCACTGTAAGTCATATCAGGCTGAATCTCAACTTCTGTCGGAGAAATAACATGTGAAGGGTCCAACTGATACCGTTGTAGCATAGACACATGAAAAACATTATGAATTCAATCAAGTTCTGGTGGTAATGCTAACTGATACACAACAGGTCCAATTTTTTCAGTAATCTCATATAGCCCGATGAATTGTGGACTCAATTTTCCTTTTGGCCAAACCGAAGAACTTTCTTCCTAGGTGATATTTTCAAAAATGCTTTATCACAGACTTAAAATTCTATTCCTTTTCGTTTAAGATCGGCATAAGATTTTTGACGATCAGAGGCTACTTTTAAACTATCTTGAATAACTTTCACCTTTTCTTCAGTTTCACGAATTAAGTCAACTCCATGTATCTTTTTCTCTAAGCTCTGTCCAATACAATGGAGTTCCATATTTTTGGCCATAAAAAGCCTCGTACGGTGCCATTTTAATGCTGGATTGATAGCTATTATTATAAGCAAATTCAATTAAAGGCAGATACTTTTTCCAGTTACCTTCAAATTCAAACACACAACACCGAAGCATATCTTCTAAAATCTGTATAACACGTTCAGATTGTCCATCAATCTGAGGATGAAATATAGTATTGAAATGTAATTGAGTACCCAATGCTTCTTGCAACTTATTCCAAAATCAGATGTAAACCGAGAATATCTATCTAAAATAATGGAGACAAGCACTCCATGTAATCTAACAATCTCAGAAACATATAATTCAACCAATCTTTCCAAGGAAAAATCCATACATACCAGAATAAAGCGTGCAAACTTTATCAACCGATTGACAATTACCCAAATAGCATCTTTCTTTTTCGAAGACAAGGGTAATCCTGATACAAAATCCATAGTAATTCTTTCCCATTTCCATTCTAATATCATAACTGGTTGTAATATTCCTGAAGGCACCTAGTTTTTAGCTTTTACTTGCTAACATATCAAACATTTAGATACAAATTCAAAAATATCCCGTTTCATTCCTGGCCACCAGTACATCTTTTCCAGATAATTGTACATTTTATTACTACCAGGATGAATAGACATGTTACCATTATGAGCTTCATGTAAAATCTTCTGTACAAATTTTGAGTTCTTCGGTACACATATCCTACTTCTGAATAACAGACAATCATCAGACCCAATCTGAAATTCTGAATCAAAAGTTGATTTACACTATATCCATTTTACTTATAACTCACTATCATCTTTATGAGCTTTACAGATCTGTTGCAAAAATGTCGGTTTAGATTTTAACTCAACTATAATTGAACCATCATCATATAATGATAGCTGGGTATTTATTTCTCGCAAGGCAAATAAAGACTTTCTGCTTAGGGCATCAGCAACCACATTAGCTTTTCCCAGATGGTAGTCAATAATCAGATCATAATCTTTCAATAATTCAAGTTACTTGCGTTGTCTCAAGTTCAAGTCTTTTTGTGACATCAAATACTTCAAACTTTTATGATCAGTAAAGATGTGACATTTTTCACCAAACAGGTAATGCTGCCAGATTTTCAATTCAAAAACAATGACTGCCAATTTAAGATCATGTATCAGGTAATTTCTTTCATGTGGTTTTAGTTGTCTTGAAGCATAGACTATTACTTTACCTTCTTGCATCAAGACACAGCCTAAACCATTTAATGATGTACCACTGTAAATTATAAATTCTTTACCCGATTCAAGCTGAACTAACACAGGTTCTTCTGTTAATAAGGCTTTCATTTTGTTAAAACTCTGCTGACATTTATCAGACCACTCGAATTTCACATCTTTTTACAACAGATGAGTCATCGGAGAAACTATCATTGAAAACCTTTTAACAAATCTTCGTTAATATCCAACTAATCCCAGAAAACTTCTAACTTTTGACACATTCTTCGGTGGCAAGCAGTTAACAATAGTTGAAATTTTATTCGAATCCACCCTGACACCTTAAGTAGATACAATATGTCCGAGAAAACCAACTTCCCGTAGCCAAAATTCAAATTTACTAAATTTGGCATATAATTGTTTCTCACGCAGAGTTTGCAACACTATTCTCAAATGTTCGACATGCTCATTTTCATCTCGGGAATATACCAAAATATCACTAATAAATACCACTACAAACTTATCCAGATACGATTTGAAAATTTTGTTCATCAAATCCATGAATACTGCAGGTGCATTCGTCAATCCAAATGGCATCATAAGAAACTCATAGTGCCCATACCTAGTTCTGTAAGCTGTCTTTAGAACATTTAAATCTTTTACCCGTAGTTGATAATAATCGGAACAAAGATCAATCTTCAAAAATACAGTGACACCTTTCAATTGGTCAAACAAGTCATCAATACAAGGCAATGGATACTTGTTCTTTATTATGACTTTATTGAGCTGCCTGTAATCAATACACAATCTAAATGAACCATCCTTCTTCTTTACAAACAAAACCGGTGCATCCCAAGGTGAAAAACTAGGTCGAGCAAAACCTCTGTCAATCAATTCTTGCAACTGTGCTTTCAACTCTTTCAATTCGGTAGGAGCCATTATATAGGGTGCTATGGATATCGATGTTGTCCTTGAAACAAGATATATAGAGAATTCCACTTCTCTAAGCAGTGGTAAACCAGGTAATTCATCCAGAAATACATCAGGAAAAACAATTAGCATTGACTGAATTTTCGACTCAGATACTTTAGTATCTAACACATATGCAAGATAAGCATCATATCCCTTTCTGATATATTTCTGTGCTGATATTGCTGAAATCACATTAGATAACCCATCTAGTTTATCAGATTCAATTTGAAGTAACTCACCATTCTGACATTTTAACATAATGTATTTCTGTTTACAATTCACCACTGCATCATGCTGGGTTAGCCAATCTATTCCCAAAATTACATCAAATTCATCAAATGGCAATAGCATCAAATCAACCAAGAAACAATAACCCTTTACCATCAACGGGCAGTTTTTACAAATTTTATCCACCGTAACATACTGGCCAAAGGGGATTGAAACTTTAACCATAAATTTAGTGAATTCAATAGGTAAATTTTTAACAGATACTAAATTTGTGCATATGTATGAATGTGTGGAACCAGGATCAATCAAAACAGTAATATCAATATCAAGTAGAGAAAATGTACCAATAATGACGTCTGGTGCAGAAGCACCTTCTCTAGCACGAATAGCATATGTCTTTGTCGGTGCTCGTGCTTTAGATTTAACTGTTGAATCCCTTGTAGTACCTTGGCTACCACTAACATTGCTGAGGTGACGGAGTGGTCTGCATCTTGAGGTGGGATTACTCGGCTTCGAAGTTTGTTCAGTATCTTTTTCAATCCTTTTCAGGCAATCTTTGAGAAAATGATCAAGAGAACCACATCAGTAACAGACTCCACTTCTCAAATAACACTCCCCAAAATGAAATTTATTACAGTGTTTACACCTTGGTTTGGGGTTACCAACACTTCTCACACTTGTTACAGATGGAGACGAAGATCTCGGGTTAGAATGTTGAGAGCCTTTCTCTTTCCCAGAATATCCCATAAAGGTGGTAGAACGATCATGCTACTTCTTTGATTTCTTTGAATCAGATGATTGTGACTTACCCATAAATCTTTTACCAGAAATCCAGACTTCTCTCTTTGCTTGTTTCTTTTCTTTACTTATTTCCTCGACTTTATGTGCTCGATCAGCCAAAACCATAAATTCCTTTAATTCAAGAATTCCAATTAACAGTTTGATATCTTCATTTAATCACTCTTCAAATCGTCTACACATATCAACTTCTGTCGGAACCTATTCTCTGGCATACTTTCTCAATCTAACGAATTCTCGTTCATATTTAAATACAGTCATGTTTCCCTGTTTAAGCTCTAAATTTTTTTTCTTTTTCTAATCTAGAAATCTTTGACTGATATACTTCTTTCTAAATTCAATCTTAAAGAATTACCATGTAATATTTTCTCTCGGTACAATAAAAGTTATGGTATTCCACCAATGATAAGCTGTGTCTTTCAGTAAAGACACTGCACATTTTAAACACTCAGCAGGCGTACATGATAATTCATCCAAAACCCTAATGGTATTTTCTAACCATAACTCAGCCCTCTCTAGATTATCATCGACAGTAGCCCTAAATTCCTCTACCCCATACTTACGGATTTTATCCACTGGAGGCTTACCGATTCTAACATGTCCTGTGGCATCTTTGGAACCAACTGAGGAGCATGTGGGGGAGGTTGTTGTACTGTATGATTTGTTCTCAAATATTTAGTGAACCACTCGTTCATCATTTGAAAGAAGGTTTCTTTTGCCTCTTTACCTCGGCCCTCAAATATGGGCTTTCTACTACTAGATACAACTCGTTGAACGGAAGCTTGAGCAGTGCTCTCAACTTCCTCAAATTTAGCTCTAGCTTAGTTGGATAACATTACTATATGAAAAACACATTTAAAAATGGTTAGGAGATATCACTCTATCATAAATTATGTAATGGCATGTATAGCTAAACTTGCACTTGCTATGTTAGTCTAAGAATCGGCTAAACTGTAGCTCTGATACTAATAAATGTAACACCCTAACCCGTATTCATTGCCAAAATAAGGTTACGAAGCATTACTAGAGTTTACAAAATAAATTTATGAAATTCATGTCATTTACTATTCATATCCGAAACTAATCATATCGTCCCTTGAATGGACCTTCGAGGCCCAATTTAGCCATTAGAATCAAGTTGGGACTAAATCGGGAACTCAGAGAATTTTTCACAAAATTTTAATTTTTTTTCCATATACAAAGGTCACACGCTCGTTTGAGTAGGCCGTATGGCTCACACGGCCAAATAACATGCCCATGTTTTAGGCCGTGTGGGTATTCGATATGAGGTACACAGTCATGTCCCAGCCTGTGTCCTTACCCGTGTAATCTCTGACTTGTGCCACATAGCCTGCCACACGCCTATGTGCTAGGCCGTCTAGTCAACTTAATTTTCACAAATTAGGTGCAGGCTTCACATGGCCAAGACACACGCCCGTGTTCTAGATCGTGTAGCATACACGAATGAGAAACACGCCTGTGTTCTAGATCGTGTAGCATACACGGATGAGAAACACGCCCATGTCTTTGCCCGTGTGCCCAATTCTGAGCATTCTGTTTCTAAATTGTGAGATGCTGAGGACACACGACCAATCCACATGCCCATATGCCAGGCCGTGTGTCACACACGGTCAAGACACACGCTTGTGTGTCTACCTGTGTGGACAAAATAAAGTCATTTGCTAACTTTATTTCTCACCCAAATTTGCCAACAACCTATACTAAAACTTGCAAACATATACCAGCCAATTCAAACATTATAACCAAGCCAATTTTAACGTCTAACATAATATATCATCATATGCAATCATGTTTACAATCTTACCTTTTATAGGCATATATGTTTAACATAATTCAATCAAACCATACTAAACACATATGTAATTACCATGATATACCTTATAAATATACCAAATTAATCCATTACTAGCCATTCCAATAGCTAGATTTCAAACAACCATTTACATACCAACATTGGTAAAGTTAGCCTATACATGCCATTATACCAAAATAAGTTTACTATTTATACCAAGATGAGCTAGTAGATAGTGCGATGATACTCCGACTGATCTCTAACTTTTACGAGCTTCCGAGAACTATAAAACATAGAAAATAAAACCTAGTAAGCATTTAATGCTTAGTAAGTTCGTATAACAAGAATTAAACTTACCAATCATATTCATTTAAAATAAGCATACAATAACATGCTTCCCAACAATTTAGCAAATTTACCTAATCACATACATTCAAATAAGCAAGTTAGTCACATAATTCACATGTACATCAAATAAGCATGGATGAGCTCCTCATACTACACTCTCTCAGGTATTTCAGAAGTATTCAGGACATAACTCTTTTAATCTCATAATTTCTCATGTCAGAAGTTTTGTCCATTGAATTATTGAAATCTCGATGGATACTCAAGTAGTACACAAAAGGTGTACAAAACTGTAAATTATGAATTCATAATCGGGGGTGCCCATTAGGGTACATAATTAGGGATCTCAGTCTTGAGCTACATATCAGAATTGCTCAGATGAGCCATGTAACATGACACTTATCCAAGCTAAACAGGAAACTCATAAGAGTTTTAATCAGGGAGCTCATATAGCTTAACAGATAACTCCGAAGAGTTAATATTAGGGAGCACTGAATAAGGTAATAGGAGGTTCAAGCGAGCCATGTCAGGAAGCTCATAAGAGCCTATATCAGGACGCTCACATAGAGCTACGTTTGTGTCCACAATATATGTTGGATCACAACCGATCGAATCATGTAACAAGACGCTCACAAAGAGCTTCGGTAGTGCATAGCACATGCAGAATCACTACCGATCAGGATGCTCGCAAGAACTATTTAACAGGATACTAGATAGGGCTTTTAGCATGATTGCTCTTCCAAACTATATTTTGTCCGCAACATATGCAGGACCACACATAATATGAGAAATCACATATATCCATCGAATTTCATTATTCAAACGGAACTTAATACTTTTCGAATACGATTGAACATATGATTATTTCATTTATTTTTAACATTCATATAATTCATACAATCACATACCACATTCAGTTCAAGCATATAAATAAACACAATTCGTTTACACGAACTTACCTCAACACTTATTTGTATATAAAAATCTATTAAGCCGAAACTTTTTCTTTTCTTCGATCTAGGTTCGAATTTGAGGTATCCGGATTTATAAAAATGAATTTGGTCATCAATTTAATCCATTGCATACTCAATTGGATTCAATTTACACCCTAGGCAAAATTACCATTTTGCCCCTAAACTTTTCATAAATTCCAATTTCATCCCTAAGCTCGAAAAATGAAATTCATGCAATTTAATCATTATTCCAAGCCTAATTGATATTTTCGTATAACATTTACAGAACATATATTTCACAAAATTCAAAAATTTTCCATGGGTTTTACAATTTTTTCAATTTAGTCCCTAAATCACAATTTCATGAAAATTCTCTTTGTAAAAGTTGTTTATCTATCAACAACCTTTCATTTTCTACCATAAATTTCAAAATTTTAGCTTATTCATCCATGGAAAAACTTTATTACTTTGATAACTTTTCAAATTAATCCCTAATATAGATAGATTTGACTTTCCCGATATCAAAAATATAAAAATTACTAAAAATGGGACAAGAAAACATACCTAATTTAGCTTGATTAGTTTCATTTCTCTCTCCTAGGTTTTCCATAGAATTTTTGGGGATGAAGATGATAATAATATGATGATATTTCTTTTTAAATTATTTATCATCCATTAATTTTTTTTTATTTCCAATTTAGTCTTTAGCCTTTTCTAATTTTTCCATGGATGAATCACCAAAAATATCTTCTAAATTTTCTTTAATGGTCTAATTATCTTATAAGGACATCTTATTTTGAATTCCATAGCTATTTGATCCTTCTAGCTATTAGAATTCAACTTTTGCATTTTGGTAAAATTTGGTCCTTTCCATAATTACACACATAATTGGTAAAATTTTCTTATTAGAATTTTTATATAACAGTCCTATCATAATGCAGAATAATAATATTAAAATAAATTTTCTTTCTGTTCCAGATTTGTGGTCCCGAAAGTACTATTTTGGTTTTAGTGAAAATAGACTGTTACAGAACATCTTTAACACAATTAAATAATCTAGGCTACAGAATTTAAATCATTCTAACACCAAAAAAATTAAGTAATCTTGATTATATTAAAAGTAGAAAACTTAGTTGCAATCATGTTTCTTGAATTGAACAAAAAAAAAAAGATTGAAAGGAAAAGAAATACTAAGTCATTTTCGGTGGTTCTCCGAGGCACAACTCACTTTGCTCCTCCTTCGTTCTTTTCTTCTTGCCATGAAAACCAAGCTTAAAAGCTCTTAATATGGTTGAATGGGGCTGCTCTTAAAGCCTTGCAAACACTCCTTGAAGAATGGAAAATGAGAAGTGAAAGAAGAGAGAAAAGAGGGAAGAGATGGTGAGTGAGAGATGAATGAAATGGAGAGAAAATGCCTCTTTATTTATACTAGTGAGGAGACACTTGAGTTTACTATTTTTAGCATGCTAATCCCCCTTATTCCTCTCATGAATGACTGACCCCTTTTGTTAAGGAAGGAGGGTGGATGGTTTTGCTATATTTTTCTACTTCATGCTTGATCCATGGGAAGGATTTGAATGGTCACATGAAAAAATTGTTGTGGCTCATTTATGATACTTTACTAAGTCTTGGGTGGCTAAAATAAATACTTTTATGGACGGTTGGACTCCTTTTGGCCGAATTGGGCTCTTTCCTCCCTTAATGGACAGTGTGGGCTTCATATTTGGCAAGCTTGTCCATTTTAGTGACCCATTTGGGAGTTGGGTCAAACTGAATTTGAAAGTCCAATAAGTAAATTTAGGACATCCCATGCTAATAATCCATCAACCCACTTCTGCATGGCTTTTGCTGCAAGAATGCTACAACATCGAGTATCTAATAGGTGAGCTTCAAAACTAACTTTTCTTCTATTGCACCAATTGTGTAAAATTGGAAAAAATATGTAAAATTAACATATAAATAAGTAATATTACAAAATTATCTTTAATTTTGTCCTACTTTACAAATTTGGGATAAAAAAATTTCTCTCAAAATACTAAAAAATTTGCATGAATTACTAGTTAGAAGTTATTGTACATGTTTATATAATTTGAAGTTATAAGACCCGCAAACTTAATTCATTGCTCTTCCCGAGTAATGATATATGTTAATTTACATTAGAACTCAAGGAGTCACTTTTTTAAAAAATCTCTTCAAACGAAATCAATCCTTTTCACAGTCATGTGCTTTGCAAAATTATGCTCAAAAATAAAAACTTTGTAAACATGCAACTTGATTACATATATCACTCAATTATCTTCGAATATTAATATGCTAACAAAAATATGAACTACATACCTTTTCTAAACAAATGTAAGCTAAGTACTTTCCAATCAAATTTTATTTCCCTTGATTAAGCTAAGTAGCAATCCTAAAGCTTAATTATGCCTTCATATGTTGAGCTTGTCCCGTGTAATTCATTGCTTTTAGAATCCCAAGAACTTGATCTAGCTAACCTAGGGACAATTTCATAAAATTTTTAAACATTTTTGATTATTCCATTGATGAGTTTGAAGTGTTTTTAAAGTCTAATGGTAGATTATTAAGCTTAGTTGTTAAATAGGACTATTTTGTAAAGTGACTTTTAGTAATTTTATTGTTAAAAGATTAAATTGTTAAAATAGTAAAACTTCTTAGAATTATTGTGAAATTGTGATAAATGTGGAATGAATAGGGACTATATAGAATTCAACTAGCATGAGTTTTGATTAAATGTGGTTAATTTATAAATTTCGGGTTTAGGGACTTAACAATAAAAAGTGTAAATTTAGGGGTAAATTTGTAAATTTATATTAAAAGAGATTATAAGTTTAAGTTTAATTATTTGATATGTTTAAACGGATTAATTGAACAAAACCTATTATTTAGATCAAGAAACGAAACAATCAGACTCGAATCTTGGAAAAGCTAAATTAACGGATTAGTCGTCGGCCTTGTTTTCGCAATCACTTTTGTCTAGATAAGTTCATAATCCTATTGAAATTATAATTTGTTATTAAATGTTGTTAATTAATTGTATATAAACTACTGAAATTGGAAATCAGACTATTTGGTAATAAATCAAATTCTGAATTAATTCTGATAGACTAAGTAAAAGTCTTATACACGAGGTTTCTGTATGATTCCCGTTCTGGATCGAGCTCCAACATTTTTTGCAGGCTCAGATATACATGTGACATGGATTTAGCTTAGACTGGTAATCCATTTTCATTTTAAAGGTTTAGCCTGGACTGGTAACTTTACATGTATACATAGCCTTGGCCAGACTATTTTTCTATGTTGTCACTGGTTTAGCTCGGACGAGTAACCTGACACATATATTTATGTATCTAATTAGCTTATACGAGCACCATCTATTTCCTAGACTTGTTTATGAGTTCTTTTACAAATTTCTATTAGAAAAATAAAGGATGTATAGTGTTAAATTGTTTCATTAAAGTGAACAAAATTATTAATTTTGAATATCTATATAATTGTTGTTTACTGACTTGGAATTGTTGAATCATGTTGTGATAAGGTCGATACTTGAAATGGCTATATGTAAATTGATTTATGTAAGGAACATTTATGAAATGGCTATATGGAATCAAGCTTTGAATAGAATGTATCACAAATTATAGACTGAGAGAGGTGATTGAATTACAATTGTTATTTATGAACATTATATGACATGATATGTTTTAAGTTTTTATATATGTAAAATGAAAAGAATATATGCATTAGCTACATAAAATCAATCATTGAAAGGATAAATTAGATATGGTATAATAAAATGAAATGTGATTTACCATTTGATATGAGTTGGATGAATTGATTGGTAAATATGTTATTTGAATGTTTTTGCTATAGTATGCTTAAGTTTCATGTATATATGTGAACTCACTAACTTGTGAAATTTGTTTTGTGTATAGGAAATGAATGAAATTATGCATGAAATGTACAAAATGATTCAAATTCGGTAAGTTTAAGTTTACGTTATATATGAGCTTACTAAGCATTGATTTGCTTACGTCCGTTGTTTCTTTCTTTGTAGATCATCGAAAATCTCAATCACTTCGAAGTTCAAGTCAGAGCATACACACTATCCATCCTAAATTGATAGAAGTTTTGATCATTTTGAAGTTGGGATATAAATGGCATGTACTAGGAGTTTTAAATTTAATGGTTTATAATGATGTTGTTTAAAGCTTTGGTTAAGTAAGGTTTGATAATGTGTATATATTTGGTATTTTGGCTCATATATGTTCATATGGGTGTTTTGGTTGTTTGGTTCACACCTTATGAAAGTGTTGATGATATAGTAAAATGGATATGTTGAAATGAATGAATTGGAATGATGGTATATCTTTAAGGTAGTACCTTGAGATGATTGAATGTCTGCTTAATTTGGTGTATGAAATGTGGTGTCAATGAGGGTATATTGGTTAGGCATTTAGGTTGAATTTTTTGGTATGTTTTAAACTTGTTTGAATGTGTTTTGAAGGTATGAGAATGGTTTATTTTTGTTTGACTTGGCACCTAAGGAATGAGAAATGTTTTGGCTTGTTCTAGAAGTGATTTTAGGTGCACACGGCCTTGGACACGGGCTGTCACATGGCCATGTGTCACACACGGTCACTCCACACAGCCATGTGACCTATTCAATTTTGGTATAGGTTTTTCCTACACGGTCAGGTTGTTACAGGCCTGGAGACACGGCCATATGACCTTATTTTGAACTGCACATGGTTAGGCACACGATCTAGTGACACGACTGTGTGACCTTATTTTGGATCTATACACGGTTTGGCCGCACAACCATATTCCTGAGCCCACGGCCTGGGCCCTGTCACACAGCCATATGACCCCTAATTTCAAATTTTCTACATTTTTCTACTTTATTTCAAATTAGCGTCTAATTGTTTCCAAATTGATTTTTAGGTTCCATAAGCTTGATATAAGGTCTGTAATTGTATATATGTTATGAATGATGATGGGTTTTGAATATTTGTTATTTAAATTAATAGATGAATGATTTTATGTTATCATTTGTTTCGATATGTGTTGTAATACTCCGTAACCCTAATTCGGTGACGGAGACGAGTTAGAGGTGTTACATAAATCTCGAGTTAGTCACTGACCAGACGTATGTAACTCATGTGCTTAGATTTAAGTAGAGGCTTATGCTCTAAAGATGATCGAGCCCATAGTTGGTATATTAGGTACATGACTTGTGTATGGCATAGCTTTACTAGCAACAATGGAATTCATAGCTCGATTAAAGAGTTAACGATATCCTCTTATTGGAATTGTATGGATTTATAAATATGGAATGTGGTCATGAGTTGTTTGTTCTCGAACAAGCAATTTATCATAAGCATTTTTTGACGATGATTATATTAATCATTAAGAAGACACAATGGTGACAATGAGATAAAATAGGATTGTATTAAGTGAACAGATTTAACTCAAAGGAATTAAGGATATATCATATGAGGGTAACACACATGATGAGGTCATTGGCCAAAGCAGTTGGATGAATTGCTTTCGTAAAGAGTATACAATAAGGAATTTTCAATATAGTACAACTTTTGGACTGACTCTGTAACACCCCAGACCCGGCCCAGACATTATGGCCAGATCTGACGTGTCACAT
Organism: Gossypium longicalyx; assembly: GCA_025698465.1. Classification (NCBI taxonomy): domain Eukaryota; kingdom Viridiplantae; phylum Streptophyta; class Magnoliopsida; order Malvales; family Malvaceae; genus Gossypium; species Gossypium longicalyx. The sequence continues at coordinate 34,342,539 of CM047006.1, forward strand.
GGACTTACGACTTAGTATGCATTCGTTGGTTTAAGTGATTAGGGTGGTCTTTGTAAAAACAACAATTGAATGAAAAGCCGGTTTATCAATCTTTAGGCTATCCATTTGTCGTGCTTGTTGAGTCTTGAAAACGTTCATTAATTTTGAAAACCACAAAATGACTAACACTAGTAGTTTCGACATAGTATAAATATAATCAGAAAATAAAAACCATAGCGGAAAGAGAAATTTATACAGCGGCCTTATTACAACTTAAAATCCAAAATTAAATCAGAATATAAAAATAAAAAAATAAACTAACTTAGAAAAACCGACTTTGCAGATGATGTGGCCACTCCGAATCCCTTACAGCTCCAAGCCCACTATGGTTGGGGATTTCCTGCAGAGATGAAAATAAAAGGTGAGTTTGGTAAACTCAGTGTGTAACATAACCCAACCATATCCCAAAACAGATCGAACCTCAGAGTCAGACTTATCTGGGCCTTGGCCCAGTACAGAAACCAGAATGAAACTCATAGGCCCATAGTAGATACAGAACAAATATATCATGAATGCAGAAATCCCAACCCAGAGCCATCCATAACACCCCCGTACCAGCCTTACACCATGTGGGGAGACTACTCGACCCACCCAACCGCTACACACCACGTAAATTGCAAATGAGGTGCGGGATATTGTGACGAAGTCACCAGATACAATATTGTGGTGAGGCCACCGAATAGATATATATGTTTATATATGTGGCGGTTAAGCCACGGATGCAATGAGGTCGCGGATATTGTGACAAAGTCACGAGCAGATATATATGTGGCGAGGCCACGGATTCTGACCAGTGCGTAACGCTTCCTCCATCAATATAAACCCATGTCCCATGCAACAAAATAATATGTCATGGCATACGTACATAGAAACAGAACATCATAATTTTCAAATAAAATAAAATATCCCTAGGGGTAAAATCGTAATTTTTCATGTATAAGGGTATTTCAGTAATTATTACCGATTGCTAGGGTTTCATGCTCATTATAACGTTTACCAAGAAATCAGAAGTACTTACCTCGTATTTTTACCAAAGTGGGCCTATTGGCCCATTGGCCCATTTTCGACCCATTAAGCCCAAATATACCGTTGTGCACGAAAATACACACTCTGCACTCTAATCATCCAAATGCACCATATTCATTAACAACTGTCTCACGAGCGCTCACACGCTCGCGAGTTCACAAAATACCAACGTTTTGGTATTTCGGCTTTTACCAATTCAGTCTAGGGGAGGGTATCGTTTACACACCTGGTTGATGACAATTGGTGACGATATCTCCCACGCGATAATCCTACGATCGATCACTAACACATTAGACTTACGAATTAACGATAACTACCATAAATCCACGTCAACTAACCCAATCATCACACAAGTTAGTCATTTACGCACGAGGGGCAAAATAGTGATTTTACCCTCCAGGGGTAAATAGGTAGTCCTACCCTACAGGGGTATTTTAGTAATTCTACAACTTATCCACTTGGGCCTACGGACCCATTGGGATTACATGGCCCATTTCAGCCCATCGCGGCCCGAAATAGCCATCCTACTGCTAGAGTAATGAGAAATACACACCTGTTAGGAGACTGCAGTTAATCCGCGCTCCCACACTCTTAGCTGACACCCAACCCAAACGAGCACACCACCAAGCGAAAGGGATCAGCCCAGAAGGGTATGCCAACTCTCCTCATGGTTTGCTCTATTTAAAGCCAGCTCTCCATCTACTCTTATGTTAGTTTCCCGATGCGGGATCCCTCCAACATCAGAGTTTAAAACCAACACCAACTCTTGCCGTCCCAACATAGCAAAATAATCAACTTTTGCATGGCAAGGGATTCGAACCAAAATCCTCTCACATGCCAAATCACACCACCACCACTAGGCCATCAACTCATTTGTGTCATAAGTCCAACACATTAAACTTTAAAGCGCACCTACTTGCTTCCAGATTTATTGAAAAGAAAAATCAAAATAAATTGCAAGAGCCAAGACTTGAACCTTGGACCCCTTACTTCCTCTATGGCGTCACTTCCTTGTCCCTTAAGTGGCGCTACCTTGCCACTACACCACACTCCTTTTTGTGTTATCTTTTACCCCTTTACTCTTAAAAGCCCAAACGCCAATTGCATCACTTGTTCTTAAAATCAAAATTCCGAAGACTACCACGGATTTAACTTAATTTTGGGCCTTCCAAAGGCCCACTAACCTACTAAAATATATATCTTAACCAACCAGAACACACCCAAATTTTAAAAAAACACAGAAACACAGAAAACCCGAAAATTGGGCGTTACAACTCTACCCTCCTTAAAGAAATTTCGTCCTCAAAATTTTACCTGAATCAAATAGATGAGGATATTGTTGACGCATCGCCACTTCTGGCTCCCAAGTAGCTTCCTCTCTGCCATGATTACGCCACAGCACCTTTACTAGCGGAACTGATTTCCTCCTCAAAACCTTAACATCTCGATTCAAAATTTGCACAGGCTCCTCTTCAAAAGTCAAGTCTGTTTGGACCTCGATCTCTGCAATCAACACAACATGAGTAGGGTCAGAACGATACCGCCTTAACATGGAGACGTGAAAGACATCTTGAATCCTATCCAACTCTAGAGGTAGCTCCAACTGATAAGCCACTGGACCCACTCGCTTAAGAATCTGATAAAGCCCAATGAACCGCGGACTTAACTTGCCTTTCCTCCCAAACCTTAATATTTTCTTCCAAGGTGAAAGCTTCAAGAAGACCATATCACCATCAGAGTACTCAATTCCCTTGCGCTTCAAATCTGCATATGACTTCTGTCTATCAGATACTTTCTTCAATCGGTCTCTAATAAACTTGACCTTATCCTTAGTATCTGCCACCAATTTAGGTCCAAGAACCTGTCGTTCACCCAACTCAGTCCAACAGCTAGGTGTACGACATCTTCGCCCATACAGTGCCTCATAAGGAGCCATTCGAATACTTGCCTGATAACTATTGTTGTATGCAAACTCTGCCAACAGTAAGTAATCTTCCCAACTGCCTCGAAAGTCGATAACGCATCCCCTCAACATGTCTTCCAGAATCTGAATAACCCTTTCCGACTGACCATCAGTCTGAGGATGAAAGGCTGTACTAAAGTTCAACCGCGTACCCAATGCCTCATGTAACTTTTGCCAAAACCGAGATGTGAATATAGGATCTCGATCAGAGGTAATTGACACTGGCACTCTGTGAAGTCGCACTATTTCTGCCACATACAATTTGGCTAACTTCTGAAGTGAATAATCAGTGCGGACAGGTATAAAATGAGCAGATTTGGTTAACCTATCCACAATTACCCAAATCGAGTCCTTCTTCGACGGAGTCAAGGGTAACCCACTCACAAAATCCATGGTTACCCTCTCCCACTTCCAAAGTGGTACTTTCACTGGCGGCAAAAGTCTGGAAGGTAATTGATGTTCAGCTTTCACTTGCTGACAAGTCAGACATTTTCGCACAAATTTCTTTACCTCTCGCTTCAATCCAGGCCACCAATACAACTCCTTTAAGTCGCGATACATTTTATTCCCTCCGGGATACATAGCACACAGACCTCCATGAGCTTCTTTCGAATTGCTTGCCTCAAGTCGAGTCCTTGAATACAAACTCTACCTCGGTAACACGTAACTCCTCACTGCTTGATCCGAACTCGATATATCCCCATTCTTAACCTGTTGGAATCGAGAAACCAGGGACTCATCCCTTGACTGTTTTTCCTTAATCTCATCCACCTAGGTCGGCCTAACTTGCAATTCTGCTAACAGACTACTGTCGTCATACAAACTCAAACGAGCAAACATGGCTCTCAGATCAGATACATTTTTACGACTTAGGGCATCAGCCACCACATTAGCTTTGCCTGGGTGATACTCAATCGCGCAGTCATAATCCTTAAGCAACTCTATCCATCTCCGCTGCGTAAGGTTTAGCTCCGTCTGAGTCAGCAAGTACTTAAGACACTTATGATCTGTGTATATAATACACCTTTCTCCGTACAGGTAATGTCTCCAAATCTTAAGCGCATAGATTACCGCTGCCAACTCCAGATCATGAGTAGGATAGTTAATTTCATGTGGTTTAAGCTGTCGCGATGCATAAGCAACCACTTTACCCTCTTGCATCAGCACACAGCCCAACCCTACATATGATGCATCACTGCATACGGTAAAATCTTTTCCAGACTCCGGCTGAATCAGTACAGGTGCCTCGGTCAGAACTTTCTTTAGCTTCTCAAAAGATTCCTATTGTTTCTCAGTCCAAACAAATGGTACCCCCTTTCTTATAAGCTTTGTCAAAGGCGCTGCCATCACATAAAATCCTTCCACAAACCTTCTATAGTACCCAGCTAATCCCAGAAAACTTTGAATTTTTGACACTAACCTCGGTGGCTTCCATTCCAGAACCGCTTCAATCTTTCGAGGGTCCACCTTGATCTCTTAAGCAAAGACAACATCCCCCAAGAAAGTTACCTCTCTCAACCAGAACTCACACTTACTGAATTTCGCATAAAGCTCCTTCTCCCTCAGCACTTACAGCACAATACGAAGATGCTCATCATGCTTTTCCTCAGTTTCAGAATAAACCAGAATATCATCGATAAAGACGACTATGAATCGATCCAAGTATGGCTTGAACACTCGATTCATCAGATCCATAAATGCTGCAGGTGCATTCGTCAACCCAAATGGCATAACCAAGAACTCATAGTGACCATACAGAGTTGAATGCAGTCTTGTGAATATCCACCTCCTTAACCCTCAACTGATGATACCCAGATCGAAGGTCAATCTTGGAAAGTACTGAAGCTCCTCTAAGTTGATCGAATAAATCATCGATTCTCGGCAGTGGGTACTTGTTCTTAATCGTCAGTTTGTTCAACTGCCGATAATTGATGCACATCTGCATTGACCCATCCTTCTTCTTAACAAACAACACTGGTGCTCCCCATGGGGACACACTTGGTCTAATGAAGCTTCTATCCAATAACTCTTGAATTTGGGCTTTCAGCTCCACCAACTCCTTCGGTGCCATCCTGTAAGGTGCAATGGACACCGGTGCCGTTCCAGGCAACAAGTCGATTCCAAACTCAACCTCTCGGTTCGGGGACAAACCCGGAAGCTCCTGTGGAAAAATATCTTGAAAATCCTTGACGGTTCTAACTTTATCCACTGTCAGACCCTCAGTTTTTTATTGGCTTACAAATGCCAAATAAGCCTCACATCCCTTTCGAATCTATTTCTCGACTCTCAATGCCGACACCACATTAGACAGATAATCCCTACGCTCGCCTATCACCAAAACCTCCTCATCCTTTATGGTCTTTAACATCATTCGCTTAGTAGCACAATCCAAACTAGCCCTATGCTTAACAAGACAATCCGTTCCCAAAATGAGATCGAGTTCTCCGAAACGTAGCTCCATCAGATCTCTAGAGAAAACTTTTCCTTGAGTTTCTATAGGCACATCTCTATACAATTTATCTACCCTGACCGAGTGACCCAAAGGACTTAGTACAGATACCCCACTCACGGTCACCTCAGAGTGCACACCCAGCGACCTAGATATAGCACATGCAATATACGAATGGGTAGATCCAACATTTATCAACGCAGTGTACGGCATACTAGAAATCAGAAACGTACCAGTTATGACGTTAGGTGCATCACCCTCCTCTCAGCGACGAGCTGTATACACCAACGCCAGTTGACGAGCCTCAGCAAATCCAGCACCCCTGCCAGGCGCTCCTCTTCCTTGACCATTTCCATTACCACCTCTGCCTTGCCCATGTCCTCTCGGAAACTGTGGCCCACCCCTCACTGGTTGAGCGACCCTCTACTCTAAAACTTGAACCTGATCTGGTTCCTGGGGACAATCCTTAACCCTATGCTCCATAGATCCACATCGGAAACAAGCACCAGAACGTTTTCGACACTCGCCCATATGTATCTTCCCACAACTCCTACAACCCTGCGGTCTAACAGCATTCATCGGTACTGCTCGAACTGGCTCTATTACCCTTACTCTCTTAACATTCCTTTTCATACCACCTGAAAGCCCTGAATCTCTCCTAAAACGGTTCTGATCTTTCTCACGATTCTGTCCTTCTATACGCTTCACTTTCAGAATCTGAATAACCCTTTCCGGCTGACCATCAGTCTGAGGATGAAAGGCTGTACTAAAGTTCAACCGCATACCCAACACCTCATGCAACTTTTGCCAAAATCGAGATGTGAATATAGGATCTCGATCAGAGATAATCGACACTGGAACTCCATAAAGTCGCACTATTTCTGCCACATACATTTTGGCTAACTTCTGAAGTGAATAATCAGTGCGGACAGGTATAAAATGAGCAGATTTGGTTAACCTATCCACAATTACCCAAATCGAGTCCTTCTTCGATGGAGTTAAGGGTAACCCACTCACAAAATCCATGGTTACCCTCTCCCACTTCCAAATAGGTACTTTCACTGGCTGCAAAAGTCCGAAAGGTAATTGATGTTCAGCTTTCACTTGCTGACAAGTCAGACATTTTCACACAAATTTCGTTACCTCTCGCTTCAATCCAGGCCACCAATACAACTCCTTTAAGTTGCGATACATTTTATTCCCTCCAGGACGCATAGCACACAGGCCTCCATGAGCTTCTTTCAGAATTGCTTGCCTCAAGTTAGAGTCCTTCGGAATACAAACTCTACCTCGGTAACACAAAACTCCCTCACTGCTCAAATCGAACTCGTATATCCCCATTCTTAACTCTTGGAATCGAGAAACCAGGGACTCATCCCTTGACTGTTTTTCCTTAATCTCATCCACCCAGGTCGGCCTAACTTACAGTTCTGCTAACAGACTACCGTCGTCATACAAACTCAAACGAGCAAACATGGCTCTCAGATCAGATATAGTTTTACAACTTAGGGTATCAGCCACCACATTAGCTTTGCTTGGGTGATACTTAATCGCGCAGTCATAATCCTTAAGCAACTCTATCCATCTCCGCTGCCTAAGTTTTAGCTTCTTCTGAGTCAGCAAGTACTTAAGACTCTTATGATCTGTATATATAATACACCTTTCTCCGTATAGGTAATGTCTCCAAATCTTAAGCACATAGATTACCGCTGCCAACTCCAGATCATGAGTAGGATAGTTAACTTCATGTGGTTTAAGATGTCGCGATGCATAAGCAACCACTTTACCCTCTTGCATCAAAGACACACACGCCCACCCTATATGTGATGATGCATCATCTTGCATACGGTAAAATCTTTTCCGGACTCTAATGAATCAAGATCACAGTACCTCGGTCAGAACTTTCTTTAGCTTTTCAAAAGATTCCTGTTGTTTCTCAGTCCAAACAAACGGTACCCCCTTCCTTATAAGCTTTGTCAAAGGCGCTGTCATCACAGAAAATCCTTCCACAAACCTTCTATAGTACCCAGCTAATCCCAGAAAACTTTGAATTTCTGACACTGACCTCGATGGCTTCCATTCCAGAACCACTTCAATCTTTTGAGGGTCCACCTTGATCCCTTCAACAGAGACAACATGCCCTAAGAAAGTTACCTCTCTCAACCAGAACTCACACTTACTGAATTTCGCATAAATCTCTTTCTCCCTCAGCACTTGCAGCATAATACGAAGATGCTCATCATGCTTCTCCTCAGTTTCAGAATAAACCAGAATATCATCGATAAAGACGACTACGAATCGATCCAAGTATGGCTAAAACACTCAATTCATCAGATCCATAAATGCCGCAGGTGCGTTCGTCAACCCAAATGGCATAACCAAGAACTCATAGTGACCATATCGGGTTTTGAATGCCGTCTTGTGAATATCCACCTCCTTAACCCTCAACTGATGATACCCAGATCGAAGGTCAATCTTGGAAAATACTGAAGCTCCTCTAAGTTGATCGAATAAATCATCGATTCTCGACAGTGGGTACTTGTTCTTAATCGTCAGTTTGTTCAACTGCCGATGATCGATGCACATCCGTATTGACCCATCCTTCTTCTTAACGAACAACACTGGTGCTCCCCACGGAGACACACTTGGTCTAATGAAGCCTCTATCCAATAACTCTTAAATTTGGGCTTTCAGCTCCACCAACTCCTTCGGTGCCATCCTATAAGGGGCAATGGACACTGGTGCCATTCCAGGCAAAAAGTCTATTCTAAACTCAACCTCTTGGTTCGGGGGCAAACCCGGAAGCTCCTCTGGAAAAATATCTTTAAAATCCTTGACGGTTCTAACTTTATCCACTGTTAGACCCTTAGTTTTCGATTGGCTTACAAATGCCAAATAAGCCTCACATCCCTTTCGAATCCATTTCTCGGCTCTCAATGCCGACACCATATTAGACAGATAATCCCTACGCTCTCCTATCACCAAAACCTCCTCATCTTTTGTGGTCTTTAACATCATTCGCTTAGCAGCACAATCCAAAGTAGCCCTATGCTTAACAAGCCAATCCATTCCCAAAATGAGATCGAATTCTCCGAAAGGTAGCTCCATCAGATCTCCAGAGAAAACTGTTCCTTGAGTTTCTATAGGCACATCTCTATACAGTTTATCTACCCTAACCGAGTGACCCAAAGGACTTTTTTACAGATACCCCACTCACGGTCACCTCAAAGCGCACACCCAGCGACCCAGATATAGCACATGCAACATACGAATGGGCAGATCCAACATCTATCAACGCAGTGTACGGCATACTAGAAATCAGAAACGTACCAATTATGACATCAGGTGCATCACCCTCCTCTCGGCGACGAGCTGCATACACCAACACCGGTTGACGAGCCTCAGCAAATCCAGCACCCCTACCAGGCGCTCCTCTTCCTTGACCATTTCCATTACCACCTCTACCTTGCCCACATCCTCTCGAAAACTGTGGCCCACCCCTCACTGGTTGAGCGACCCTCTGCTCTAAAACTTGAACCTGATTTGGTTCCTGGGGATAGTCCTTAACCCTATGCTCCATAGATCCGCATCGGAAACAAGCACCAGAACGTTTCTGACACTCGCCCATATGTATCTTCCCACAACTCCTACAACCCTGCGGTCTAACAGCATTCATCAGTACTGCTCGAACTGGCTCCATTACCCTTGCTCTCTTAACATTCCTGTTCATACCACCTGAAAGCCCTGAATCTCTCCTAAAACGGTTCCGATCTTTCTCATGACTTTGTCTTTCTGTACGCTTCACTTTCTCAACTATCTTAGCTTTCTCCACTAAAGCAGCGAAGTTACGCTCCCTCTGCGGAGCAATCATCACCCTAAGTTCATCTCTCAGACCATCCTCGAAGCGTACGCTACGCTCATACTCTTTAGTGAAAATCCCGAGCATACCTCTGCTCGGCTCTCTGAAAACTCAGACTCATACTCAGCCACTGACTTACTCCTTTGCACCAGGTTCAGAAATTCTTTTCGGTGAGCATCCACGTAACTAGTGTAACACCCTAAACCTGGCCTAGAAGTTAGGCCCGAATACAGCGTGTCACATTGAAGTGTTACTGTAAAAGTCATGTTTTAACTAACGTCTTTCTTAGTGTTTAAAGAGTATTTTTGTTATAGATTAAAGTGAATGGAAGTCGTGCACCGTAGGATCTTTGGAAAAGAGGAGGTGAGTCAATTAGACTGCTTAAGTACCAAGCTCTCCATAGATCCACTCCTAGACATGCACACAACCATTGCCACACTTTAACTGAATGATTGTTCAGGAAAAACCATTTCGTTTTAAGCCCTTGAAAGCACTTGTTAATTTTTTTTTAAAACGTTTTCGTTGCGGAAGCTTTGTCTTGTTTCACGATATTTTGAAATCAGATAATTTCTTTTAAAAATGTGCCCTAGAGCTATTGAATTCGAAACCTTTAAATCCATATCATGCCTAAGCTAATAATCATACTAAAGCAATAAAAAATAATTACAGCGGCCTTATTACAACTTAAAACCCGAAAACATAAAGGAAGTATTCTAGAATAAAAGTGAAGGCATAAACACTTATTTTAAACAGTCTACATGGCCACTCTGAATCCCCTCCAGCTCCAAGTCCACCGATCTAAGGCTCACCTACAAAAATAAGGAAAGGGGGGGTGAGTTTGAAAACTCAATGTGCAACAAGCCACTTTCAGAGCCCAAACTAATACCAGCATACTGGGCCTAAGCCCTAATTCAGTCTCGACATATACTGGGCCGAAGCCTTTCATTTAACGACATCGGGCCAAGCCTTTTCATAAATCATATCAACGGGCGAAGCCTTTATCAGACCGGTATGGCCCATAGGCCCATTTCAATATCACATATAATACCAATGAATGTATGAAAGCCCATTTGGGGAGACTACTCAACCTACCATCCGCTACTCTCCACCCGTACCAACCAAGCTCTTCATGTGGGGAATAACTCAACCCACCCAACCAAACTCTCCACTGGCAGCACAGCTGCTTTATCATATAACTAGAGGCCTAGCTTCTTTTAATAACTATGGCAAAGCCCTTTTTGATAAACTAGGGCAAAGCCCTTTTCGGTAAACTGGGGCAAAACCCTTTTTGCACTTCCTCCATTTATATCAAACCCAACCCATGCATATAATGAGTATATCATGTGCATCTCATAACATATCATGTGCATATCATGTCATATCATGTATATCAAAATCTCATGCATCATATTCATTATTAAACCCTAGGGGTATAATGGTCATTTTTTCCTAAAGGCAAAACAGTCATTTACCATATTTTAGGGGTAATTTCATAAATTTACCAAATATTATGGGTTTTCCACGTTCATTAACAATTATCAACATTCTCAAGTGTTTAAACAGTGATTTTAACGCACTTTATCAAATTAGGGCTTTTGGGATCAAAACCCCTAATGGGTCCTACGAATGCCGATTTAGCCCATTAAGCCCACATAATCCAAATTTTACAACAGTACTAACCGTGTTAACATGCAATCTTTCCAAATTCCATTTTCTAGCAATTTTACCCAAATGGGCCCGAAAGCCCATTGGGCCCAATTTCAGCCCATTGAGGCCCAACTTACCGTCGTGCATAGAATTGCGCTCCTACCTGTTCCATCGATCCAAACACCGATCATATCATTTTTATCGCATCTAAAACTACATGCAAAATCTTAAGTTCCCGAAATACCGAAATTTTGGCATTTCAGCTTTTCTGCGAATATTAGCCTAAGCTATTACGAGGGTTGTTACACACCTGTTTGGTGATGACTGCCACTGAGATCCCTTATGATGTCCTACAATTGATTACCACAATTCTTAGATTGCAAACCATAATAACCAATCCAAATATTCACCTACCATATTCGAACCATACCCTTAAAGCCTTTAGAATCTTACCTTTTTACCGAAAACCGATGACTAGATCTAAGTCTAGTTGTTCCAAAGATCCAAGCCTTCGATCCAACCTCTAGAAGACAATAAATACCAAAATAAATTTTCGGTTAAAGACCTTTAAAGCCCTATGCCCAAATCGACAGCCTCCCTAGATTTTAGGGACTTCGGCTTTTTCTAAATTGTAAAATAAGACTAGATCTGAGGTGATGAGCACTTACCACTTATTCTTATTTGATTTCTACATAGATCTAATGCATATCTATCCTCTAAACGATAGTAGAACTTGAATCCAGGAGATCTGAAGTTTCGACTAAAAGTCCCTAAATCTATGGTACTTCAGCTTTTTAAGTGATGAAAAGATGACGATTTGAGGCTATAAATTTGAAGTAATGTTGCCGACAGATACTAAGGGTTTAGAGAAGATGAAAGTTAATGAAAAGGAACAAAAAAAACTGAAGGATTTTGGCCTGGAGAAATCGGCACAAGAAGTGAGTTTTTGGGATTTCGGCTTTTATGGCGATCGGCTATGAAGGTTTTGTGGAGGATGGAATCGATAGAGGAGGTGATTAAGGTGGTCAGAAGGTTTCAACTAGAAGAAAAAGCAAAAAGGAAGAAAGAAAATGGAGGAAAAAGAGAGGAAGAAGAACTCGGCACCAAGGAGAAGGAATTTGCGTTTTCGGCTTTTGTGAAAACTCAGAAAGGATGAATGACAGTGAAAACTTTCAGGTGGCTAACCCTAATTCTCCAAGATAGAAAAAGAAAAGAACCTGACCCTAATATCAACTAAAACAATCGGCCCAACCTCCCTAAGGCCCTTGCTGAAATTCACTTAAGTGATCACTTGCCAGGCACATGCCTAAAATTAAAAAGTAACAGTATGCCTACCTTGCAACTTGAACCCTGGACCTTTAATTCCTTCCTAGGCGCCATTTTTTAGGAACCTAGTGGTGCCACCTTGCCACTTTACCAAGGCCTTATTTGTGTCATAATTTACCACCTCAATTTTAAAAGCCCATATCGCTAGAACCCTCTTTCTCCAAAATTAAAAATTCAGGAATTGCCTCGAATTAAATTTACTCTTGGGCCTTTTTCCCACACCATAACCTTCGTAATTTATTTAATTACATACTAAATAATAATAATAATAATAATAATAATTAAAACATCCAAATTGTTCAGGCCGTCTTCTACCCAAACCTAAACTCAAGGCCCATTACTCCTAGGCCCAAAAATCGGGGCGTTACAACTAGCCCCAACATACTTTCCTTTGAAGGCTGTCTTAAACAGCTCCCAAGTCACACTGTCAGCAGGAGTTCCATCTCTCACCGTGAGCCACTACTGATAAGCCTCATCCTTGAGTAACGATATGGCTCCCTTCAGCTTCTGCTCCACAGAGCACTCCAGATCATCCATAATCCGCTCTGTGGCTTCTACTCAGCCACATTCGGAGCTACACCAGATACGTCCCTAAATATCTCTGCTCCATTGGCCCGGAGCCGCTCAGAAATAGACCCCCGAATTTTGTTTCCCGTACTTGCCCCAGCAACCCTTTCCAAAACTCGGAGCATCGCCTGGGACAGAGCATCGTCCCCGACACCTCGATCATGAGCCTCTACCTCCATTGCTGGTGGTACCAGTGCATCTGCTGCCGGCATATATCCTGAAGACAAAGATTCAGCTTGAGCATTACTTCGGCCACGTCCACGGCCTCTTCCACGAGCTGCTCGTGTACTCATTTTGTATTATCTGATTAAGAATTTTATGAAATAGTTTAATATTTCAGTGTTTATTACATATGTCTTATGAATAACAGTAATTCAGAGTTTGAGTTTGTTTTCTTTCGCGGTAGCCTAGCTACAGTCTCAGTCTACTTATCAGAGTTTCTATAGTTCCAGTGTTACCCTAACTAAAGTACCATGATAAGGTTTTGTACAAGCATATAACGAGATATTTGAAACAATCAGAAAGGCTCAGAAAACTTACAGACTTGGGCCGGAGATTCGGTGTGCCACCTTCTAAAAAACTAATTTTAGAAAACTGATTTTAATCTTTAAAATCATCTATAAAGAGAAAATATTGGAAACATTCTCAAAAACAATTTATAATCAAGTTCCTAGAAAATGATTTTCAAAAAACTTTATTCAATGTTTCTTTAAAACACCCTGTTTTTAGACCCGTTCCACAGCCGAGTTGTTGCAACTTGGCTTTGATACCACTAAATGTAACACCCCAGACCCGTCCCAAATGTTATGGCCAGATCTAACGTGTCACATGGACTTACGAATTAGTATGCATTTGTTGGTTTAAGTGATTAGGGTGGTCTTTGTAAAAACAAAAATTGAACGAAAAGCCGGTTTATCAATCTTTAGGCTATCCATTTGTCGTGCTTGTTGAGTCTTGAAAATGTTCATTAATTTTGAAAACTCGCGCAGCCTAACATTGGCAGTTTCGACATAGTATAAATATAATCAGAAAATAAAAACCATAGCAGAAAGAGAAATTTATATAGCGGCCTTATTACAACTTAAAATCCAAAATTAAATCAGAATATAAAAATAATAAAAAATAAACTAACTTAGAAAAACCAACTTTACAGATGATGTGGCCACTCCGAATCCCTCACAGCTCCAAGCCCACTATGGTTGGGGATTTCCTGCAGAGATGAAAATAAAGGGTGAGTTTGGTAAACTCAGTGTGTAACATAACCCAACCATAGCCCAAAACAGATCAAACCGTGAGTCGGACTTATCTAGGCCTTGGCCCAAGATGCAAATCGAATGAAACTCATAGGCCCATAGCGCGAATCTGAAACAAATATATCATGAATGCAGAAATCCCAACCCAGAGCCATCCATAACACCCCTATACCAGCTTTACACCATGTGGGGAGACTACTCGACCCACCCAATCGCTACACACCACAGAAATTGCAGCGAGGCTGCCAGATATTGTGACGAAGTCACCAGATACGAATATTGTGGCGAGGCCACCGAACAGATATATATGTTTATATGTGGCGGTTAGCCACTGATTGCAAATGAGGTGCGCGATATTGTGACGAAGTCACGGCATCGAGATATATATGGCGAGGCCACTGGATTGCAAATGAGGCCGCGAACGCTTCCTCCATCAATATAAACCCATGTCCCATGCAACAGAATAATATGTCATGGCATACGTACACAGAAACAGAACATCATGATTTTCAAATAAAATAAAATATCCTTAGGGGTAAAATCGTAATTTTTCATGTATAAGGGTATTTCAGTAATTATTACCTATTGCTAGGGTTTCATGCTCATTCTAACGTTTACCAAGTAATCAAAAGTACTTACCTCGTCTTTTTACCAAAGTGGGCCCGTTGGCCCATTGGCCCGTTTTCGGCCCATTAAGCCCAAATATACCGTTGTGCACGAAAATGCACACTCTGCACTCTAATCATCCAAATGCACCTTATTCATTAACAACTATCTCACGATCGCTCGCACGCTTGCGAGTTCACAAAATACCAACGTTTCGATATTTCAGCTTTTACCGATTCAGTCTAGGGGAGAGTGTCGTTTACACACCTGGTTGATGACGATTGATGACGATACCTCCCACGCGATAATCCTACGATCGATCACTAACACATTAGACTTACGAATTAATGATAACTACCATAAATCCACGTCAACTAACCCAATCATCACACAAGTTAGTCATTTACGCACGAGGGGAAAAATAGTCATTTACCCTTCAGAGGTAAATCTGTAGTCCTACCCTACAAGGGAATTTTAGTAATTTTACAACTTACCCACACCTATTAGGAGACTACAGTTAATCTGCGCTTCCACACTCTTAGCTGACGCCCAACCTAAACGAGCACACCACCAATCAAAAGGGATCAGCCCAGAAGGGTATGCCAACTCTCCTCATGGTTTACTCTATTTAAAGCCAGCTCTCCATCTACTCTTATGTTAGCTTCCCGATGTGGGATCCCTCCAACATCAGAGTTTAAAACCAACACCAACTCTTGCCGTCCCAACATAGCAAAATAATCAACCTTTGCGTGCCAAGGGATTCGAACCAAAGTCCTCTCACATGCCAAATCACGCCACCACCACTAGGCCATCAACTCATTTGTGTCATAAGTCCAACACATTAAACTTTAAAGTGCACCTACTTGCTTCCAGATTTATTGAAAAGAAAAACCAAAATAAATTGCAAGAGCCAAGACTTGAACCTTGGACCCCTTGCTTCCTCTATGGCGTCACTTCTTTGTCCCCTAAGTGGTGCTACCTTGCCACTACACCACACTCCTTTTTGTGTCATCTTTTACCCCTTTACTCTTAAAAGCCCAAACGCCAATTGCATCACTTGTTCTTAAAATCAAAATTTCGAAGACTACCACGGATTTAACTTAAGTTTGGGCCTTCCAAAGCCCACTAACCTACTAAAATATATATTTTAACCAACCAGAACACACCTAAATTTAAAAAAAAAACATAAACACAGAAAACCCGAAAATTGGGCGTTACAGACTCCATGATTAAGAAAATTGTGAATTATCAGAACGATACTTCTAGATATAATTGCAATTACGAGAGTCTAATTGTATATGTTTGATTGGTCCCTCTGCTAGCTCCATGAAAGCTTGATCCGATTGCATTTGAATCAAAAGAAAATTATATGACTTTGGAAATAATTTAATTTAGTCGATTTATTAGATGTGAAATTAAATTGGGTGATCGTGAGAATTGTTCAACTAGAGAATTTGATTAATGAATTTTCTTGAAAAATTAATTTGGAAAGTGTTAATGATTTTTGGAAAATTTAATTTTGATCAAGTAAAATTAAATTAATCAAATTATGTAAAATAAATATGATGTTTTTGAAAATTAATTTTCAAGTCAGACAATCAGCCTAATTGATAATTGAACTTGAAAATTGGACCTCAGATCGAAAATAGGCTCGAAAACCAAAACCGAGATCGAGACCCAAAAACTGGTCGAACTGGGCCTGTATGTGAAACCGAGTCGACAGTCCAACTAGTGGCTGGACCAGACCTGTTGGGCCATCACTGGCTCAGATTGAACCTACAGTAGCCAAACTGACTCGGGGTGCCGTGAGTGTGTCGCACTTACAATGGCACCATCAGACACTATGTTGGTTCTTCGGTGGTTTAGCTATGGAAGAACTACACTCCTACTATGACTCTACCAAATAATTTGATTTCAACTTAATTATTCCAAAAAATATTATTTTAGTAGTTTTAATATTAAATTAAATTTAATATTTATCTTGTAGATAAATATTCTATTAATTTAATAGATTTAATATTAAATTTAATCTAATATTTATCTTGATAAGTATTATACGATTTTAATATTAATTTGTTTAAGTTTAATCGTAGTTGAACTCTCCAAACTCTCTTTATATAAAGAGAGCCTTAGGTCATTATTTTTTTAAAAACTTGAATTCAAGAGAAAGTTGTACAGAGAAAATTCTCTAAAGAAATTATTTCAAAAGATTTATAGAGATATTTTTTTATTTACAACTTGACCTAGAAGTTTAAAGAAATTGCAAAATTACCCCACTAGTAATTTTATGGAAAATTTTCTGATTTGAAGCAAGCCCACACTTGGCAAACGTGAGCTTGAAGATAGTGGAGAAAGCTATTAGGTCGATGCGCTCATCCTAGATAAATAAAAAAGGTACAATTTTGATTAACTGTTTATACTTTAGATATCACAACTAAGTTTTTGTTTTTGGAAAAAAATTAAAACTTTGATTTTTCCTCCAATTTATTTTCGTTGTGTTTTCCAAACCCGATTTTCCAAAAAAACCACCCTCGACAGTGTTCCAAACACCCTACTTTGAATATAACTTTTGGATCTTTGAACTGTGGTGTTGCTACCTCGCTTGGTAGTGTTGGGACACGAGTGTTGTCCTTAGTGTTCCTTAGCCTAAAAATGGTGTCCTGCACACTAATTTGGCTTGCCAGTCCTACCCTAGGCCTATTGGCCCAACAGGTCGTTATATTTCAAAAATATGCATTAAAATGCTTATTTTACTTAATTGCATCTAACCTACTAAATTGGAAAAATAATTGAAACACGAATAAAATGGTCCGAAAACAAGGTCATTAAGTGTCAAAAATACTCTAATTTTCCACAACAAATTGTGGTAGGTTAGTCGTTTGGTTGAAAGCTGAGAATGACAAGGACTCGTTTAGCCAAAAGCACAGGTGGGATTCTGATAAAGGGTTTATTTCTATAAATATCATAATCCGACTTAGTTTTCAAAATTTTTATTTTTCGCTGTGCTAGAAAACCATTTTTGAATCTAATTTTTTTCCAATAGTTTTAACAAGTATAGGTTGACGTTTAAGGCTTTAAACATGTTGAGGAAACTTAAGAATTCCTCACTATCCCTTTTTTTCCTCTCTTCTAACCTTGCCAAAAATGGAACGGTGGTTAGGCTAGGAGGTTTGCTTGATTTTTTCTTATGGTTAGACTCCTTCGACTTTACCTCATTCTTTACACTTTCTTCTACCCTATCTCTAACGCTAGGATTTGGGGTATTAATGTCTATTTCCTCTATTTCGACACTCGAAGGTCTCATCAGTTCCTTGATCACCACTTTGGATTGGAGAATGATGACTTTAGCATACTCTTTTCTCTCCCTTTTTGGGTTAAGCTTGGTGTCGCCATGGATACTTGAGGTGGCATTGATTTGCAACATTTGGTGGACTTGGTTGAGTTGACCTTGCATTTGGCTCATATTTTCCTGCACCAAATGCATCCCTTTTTCAAGTTTGCTAACTCTAATAGGCATAAGGGACCACTATTAAAGGTGGGTTTCCTTTTAGCTTCAGGTGGCTTATAAGGTTGCAAAGGTTGGTATGGAGGATTAGGTTAGGGTTGATTGAAGCTATGGACACATCCCTCTTAGTTCCCTCCCTACCTAAGGTTGGGGAATCCGCCTCACCTCAGGTTCTAAATGTTGGAGTAGGTATTGTT
Source organism: Gossypium longicalyx (assembly GCA_025698465.1). Classification (NCBI taxonomy): domain Eukaryota; kingdom Viridiplantae; phylum Streptophyta; class Magnoliopsida; order Malvales; family Malvaceae; genus Gossypium; species Gossypium longicalyx. The sequence goes on from CM047006.1 coordinate 34,360,976, forward strand.
TCCCCTATTCCCCATGTAGTTTACCTCAACATAGGCGTTCTCGTGATAGTTGGCCCAGCTCACACCTTTATTTTCATGACCTGCATTGACACTCATTAGATGAGGCTGGTTGGGAGCTTGCGATCTAGAGGAGCTAAGTTTGAGGTGATTAAGTCTATTGAGGATTTGCTAAAATTTATCCTCCCCATCAACCGCATTCATGGTTGCCGATTTAACTCGATATCTAAACCATTCAGTCAGCCACATATAGGAGTTCATTGCCATATCTTCAATCAGTTGGCAGCCCTTCAAATATGTCTTAGACATAAACACCCCTGCAGATGCCCCATCTAGACTAGATTGAAACTTTCCATTAAGCACATTATAAAAAGTCTGTAATTGAAGCCAATCTTGTAGGCCATGATAAGGGCACTTATGTAGCATGAGTTTGAAGTGTTCCCACTGTCACACCCAAAAATGTTAAAGGATAAGTACAACAATAATTCTGGGTATCTAATTATAAAATTTTCTATTTATGAGGGTCTTAGTGTGATTACATGAATCTTGCTAACTGATTCGGTAATTAGTTAGATTTCAACTATTAGTCTCATTACATTTGAATTGGTTATTTTCTTAGTGGGAAACATTATGATATGGAACATTAATTTTGTTACTGATGAATTTGTTTAGGTGATCAAGTGCAGAAAGGTTATATAAGAGATAGATGTTATTTTCATGGGAGCACTCTCTCATTTATGTATTTATTTTCTTTCTTTTATCTTCTTTTCTGGTTTGTTTTGTAAGAGAGAAAATTTAAGGAGTGGCCTGCATGAGGGAGAAACTAACGTATTAGCCTATGAAATTGAGAATTTAGTAAATTGGTAATCTTTCTAACTCTTTTGTATCTTTTGGTTGAGGAAAAGGGAAGAAAGATCGAGGATTTTAGTTTAATTCATTGAATTTTTACTGTGATGATTAGGGTTATTGTTAACCTTTAAAGTTTCTCTGCACGCAAATGAATCATGGTTTTCTTACATATGTATGCCTTTATTTTGATTACGCATGGTTGTTATGCTTAGTTACTCGAGAATGAGGAGGCTCAAGCGATAAGGGAAACAAATTAAGAAAATGTAGTCGGTATCAATTTTCAAGTATTTTGCAATGAGTTTTTGAACTTAAATCATCAGTGTTTCTTTTATGCATCAGCCTTATGTTCTTGTGTTATGTTTGACTTCATTTCCTACTGATGATAATGATTCAAATTATTATGGGATGTTTTTTATACGGTTGAAGCATGCAAAGTAATGATCGACAGATGCATGTATGTTTGTATGTGTAAGTTTTTTGTTTTGATGAACTATCACTGGTAAAATAATTACTGAAGAGGTTATCATTGGACTAGTCTGATAGGTGATATAATTGGTATGATCTGTGTTGTGTTATTAACAGTATGTTTAGTTGAATACTTGTCATATGTCAATCATAAAAATGAATGATATGCAAAGTGTGGAGGCATGTATTAGCGAATGGAAGTTAAAGAAATGTCGTGTTGCACACTGACCTACCGTCAAATGTAGTAGCCAATTCGGGTTACTTCCGCACTTAAGGAGCTTGTTTTCTAGGCAATTTAGTATTTAATATTATGCTTTTGATATTTAGTAGTTAGAATTAAATATTAGTAAAATAAGTGTTTTTAACACATTTTATGAGTGTTGTGACCTATTAGGCCGACACGAGCCTTAGGTATTTCTAATATGCTAAATTGAGTGTATTGATAAAGACTTATAGGCCCAATTGACATGGTAGCAAGGGACAGGTGATGTATAAGTTTCCCGAGCCGTCAAAGCATGAAACGACCCAAGCAAGGCATAATTTGCTCATCATGTTGAGCCACGTAAGGCCTACAGCATGACATAGGTCAACGTGATGCCTAAGGATGCCAAGGCTATTTTCTTTTGCACAATCAACTTTATACAAATACCTAGGATGTGTCAAAGACCAAATTCGAGCTGCAAACACTCCTGCAAATAAGACCTTAGGGGTTTGATGTAACTAAGTCATTTTAGACGTACTAAAAAACCATAGTAGTTCAGGAGTAGGATTACATTAGTTCTCTTTCAACTTTTCTGAACTATTTGTAACAGCTCGTTTTCAGTGAAATCAGAATAGTGGTTTCGGGACCACAAATCTGAGCCAGAAAGAAATTTTATTTTAATATTATAGCATGGTCTACATTATGATAGGAATGTTATATGAAAATTTTGATAAGAAAATTTTACCGATTACATGTTTAATTATAGAAAGGAACAAGTTGCATGAAATGTAAAAGTTGAATTCTAGTAGCTAGAAGGATCAATTAGCTATGGAATTCAAAACTTGAGGTCCCTATATGAATTAGACCAGTAAGAAAGTTTAGTAGATATATATGATGATTCATCCATGGAAATTAAAGAAAAGAAAAAAGGACTAAATTGGAAAGTTGGGAAAAGTACTTACCATTAGTAGAGTTTACCTACAATAATAATTATCAGCTGAGTTTGAAGATGGCACCTTATGAAGCTTTGTATGGACGTAAATGTCGCACACCTTTGTATTGGATAAAGCTTAAGGAAAATCAGATTTACAGGGTTGATCTAGTTAAAGAAACAGAAGAGAAAGTAAAAGTAACAGAAGAGAAAGTAAAAGTCATCAGAGATTGCTTGAAAGCAGCTTCAGACAGACAGAAGTCGTATGCAGATTTGAAGAAAAAAGAGATTGAGTATCAAGTTGGTGGCAAAGTGTTTTTGAAAGTATCCCCGTGGAAGAAAGTTCTCAGATTTGGCAAGAAAGGCAAACTAAGTCCATGTTTTATTGGACCGTTTGAAGTGATTGAGAGAGTCGAACCATTAGCATATCGGTTAGCTTTGCCGATTGAGTTAGAGAAGATTCATGATGTATTTCATGTGTCTATGCTATGTTGTTATCGTTCAGATCCGCCACATGTGATTTCTCAGACAGAGGTTGAGATTCAGCCAGACATGACTTACGGTGAAGAACTGGTAAAGATTCTAGCTCAAGAGGTAAAGCAATTAAGGAACAAAAGTATTACACTTGTGAAAGTATTATGGAATAGACATGGGGTAGACGAGGCTACATGGGAGCTCAAAGAGGCTATGCGAAAATAGTACCCAAATCTCTTCACAGGTAAGATTTTCGAGGACGAAAATCCCTAAAGGGGGAGAAATGTAACATCCCGAAATAGGGCCTAAACGGAATAGTGGTTGCGAAACCAGGAATCCAAGATAGAAAAGTTTATTGTGATTAATTTTATGATTTACCGAGTGATTAGATGCATGTGTTAGAATACCAATAAGAAATTTCAGTGATTGCATGTCCGATTTGCATATTAGGGCTTAATTGCAAAAGTTGATAAATATGAGTTCTAAATGCTAAGGGATTAAATTGAAGTTCATACTTGAAGTAGAGGTCCTTAAATGGTAACTAGACCATTATATTTTCATGGACAAAAATTGACAGACATAGGTAAAAATAACTAAAGTTTTAATGAAGGGTATTTTAGTCATTTTGTAAATAAAATAATTAAAAAGGGAAAAAGATGGAAAAAATGTGCTCATCTTCTTCCATAGGCCGAATGTCAAGGGTTCTCCATAGCTAGGGTTTGTTTCAAGCTTCCAAGCTCCATAGTAAGTGATTCCAAGCCCCGTTTTTAATGTTCTTTACGTTTTTTAGAGTCCCGATAACTTGATTAAGTTTATTCTAGCAATAATTTAACCTAGGGTTTATATTTGGAAAAATACTCATAGGTTAAATGTGTTTATTTTGATGTTTCATGATAGAATATGAAGCTTGAAATTGTGTTAAACAACTTTTGCTAAGCTATTTTACGTGAAAACGAGTAAAACGACATAATAGGTAAAAATACCTATTGTTCATAAGTACATGTTAGAGTGAGAATTTGATGTTGCCATAGGAGGGAAAATGATCAGCATGTCATAAAACATAAGAAAATAGGATGAAGTTTAATTTCTGAGCCTTGGGGAAAAAGTGTAAATATGTAAAAGTTTAAGGGCAAAAGTGTAATTTTGACAAAATTTGAGTCAAGGACTGTTTTAATAAATGTGAGTATTAAATAAGGTAAATTTATTATTATAGATCAAGAAGAACGAAATTCGGAGTTTGGCCAAGGAAAGAAAAAGATAGTGGACTAAATCGATATAGTAGATCGTATTTTGTTTCGAGGTAAGTTTGCGGTAAATAAATGCAATATTCTATCATTTTATGTTAATGTTGTTAATTTCTAGCATGTGTATATTTATTTTATGAAATTATTCAAAGAAGACTCAAGCATGAATTGACGGAGAAGTAATTTTAGAAAGTCCCGGTTGAACCTTAGGAATGTGTAGGATACAAATGTAATGACATTAGGGTTTAAGGATACCATGTAAGACCATACCAAGGCATGGCAATTGGTAAGGCTTCTAAGGTAAGGAAATCATGTAAGACCATGTCAAGACATGGCATTGATAAGTTACTATAAGGCAAAGGTCCCATGTAAGACCATGCCAAGGCATGGCATTGGTGAGTTCATAAGGCAAAGATACCATGTAAGACCATGTCGAGACATGGCAATGGTAAGTTTGAAAAGGATACCATGTAAGACCATGAAAAGTCATGGCAATGGTAAGGTACCCGTGTATCCTTACTATTCCAAGTGGTTCAATGGGAAAATTTAATAAGAATATCAAGGTAAGGTAAGGTAAGATGAGTTATACTAAAAAGGTAAGACAAGTTCATGCTAGAAGAGCAAAGTTAAGTATATAATGTTCATGTATGCTTCATAAGGAAAAAGGTAAGTAAAATGTATTAATAAAATTGATTAAGTAAGTATTTAAGTAAGTGAGTAAGTGAAGAAGTTTAAAATATGTCTATGACAATTAATGAAGTTGCATTAAGTAGTATCATGCCAAGTAGTAAGATAATTCTTATGAATGTTGTTATTTATTTGCATGCAAACTTACTAAGCTTAATGCTTACCCCCTTTATTTACCTTCTTTTTATAGTTTTTTCAAGCTAACTCGAGGATCGTAAAGTGCGTCGGAGGTCCGAGCACACTATCACAAGGATTATTTTGGTATAGCTAGACGTTTCATTTTGAGTATGGCATGTATAGCATCGTAGCTATTTTGTGTGTATAATCTTATGATATGACTAATGAATGGTATGTAAATGCTTGATAATGATTAGCTCTTGGAATGGCCAATCAAGGACATGTTTTGGTATTATGTATGCCTAAATGCTAGTTATTCCATGGATATCATAAAAAAAAGTGAAATTAGCTTTAAAACAGTATCAGACAGCAGTAATGACATGAATTTGAAAAATCACTAAAAATAGTATAAATTGATTTAGATAGTGAATGAGATTTAGAATTAAATCTTATTGAGTCTATTTTCATATGAAAGAAACAAAGTAAATAAAGGAGTTGTATTTTATGAAATATTTAAATTTTGGTGAGACAGGGTCAGAGTGATTTTTGAATCTCCTGTTCTGATTTTAGAAATTCACTAAAAATTGTACAAAAATAATTAGGAGTTATACTTTATATTTATAGATTCCTTATTAAGTCTACTTTTAAGAGAAATAAACAGCATGGTTATTTGAATTCTGTACATGGAGAAAATTAATTCGTAGTGAATAGAGGTCAGAGCAGCCAAACACTGAAATAGGGAAAAATTTAACTAATAAACTGTACTAATTGGCTAGTAAGAAGATATATGAGTCTAGTTTCAGAGAAAATTTATGGATTTGAATTTTGAGTTTCGTAACTCGAGTTATGATTTATTTAGTGACTATGATGCAGATGGACAGTTTATTTATGAAAGATGAAATAAATTGTTTTGATTTGTTTAAGTGATCAAAATTTTTTTATTAATTCCAGTTTTCGAAGACCCTTTTTAAGGACATATTGAATGAATGAAACTAAATTAATTTTAAAAGAAAATTTTTATGCCCCTAATTAGTAAGCTAGGTCCGATAACACCTCATGCTCGACTTCGTCGACGTTCTCGGGTAAGGGGTGTTACATTTATTGGTATCAGAGCAAAGATTTAGTCGGTTCTCGAAATATTTAGTATGAGTAAGAGTCTAGCTATACATGTCATACTTATGTGTTGATTGTGTGACGACTCTTGACGATTTTAAAATGTTTTCTTTTATAGTTATGGATTCCAAACAAGCTGGTGCAGATGATGTAGAGAGTAACGCGCCCGCTTCTGCAAAAGGGACGGTGCCATCAGAAAGTAGTGAAAGGCCCATTACAATTAGTCAGGGAGGAGGGGCTCGAGAAGCCTTCTTCCAAGTTATGAATGAATGGTTTTCCGAGTTCGTTCGTACGAATCCGGCTGTTAGACCTCTACCCCCTCATGATCCTTAGACCACCCATGTAGCTCCCCTAATCACAGGTACGGTTATAAGAGAAAAGCCACTAGTTGATAAAATCAGAAAATAAGGAGCTGAAGAGTTTCGAGCTACAAAAGATGATGATGCAGAAAAGGCAGAATTTTGTCTCGAGAATACTATCAAAGTCTGTGATGAGTTATCCTGCACACCTGAGGAATGTATGTGTAACTGTCCGGTTTTGACCCTAGTCGGAATAGTGGGTTCGGTACCACAAATCCGACAGTGCCAGTTGAACCTTAGAAATGTGTATATTTATTTTATGAAATTATTCAAGGAAGACTCAAGCATAAATTGATGGAGAAGTAATTTCAGAAAGTCCCGGTTGAACCTTAGGAATGTTTAGGATACAAATGTCATGACATTAGGGTTTAAGGATACCATGTAAGGCTATACCAAGGCATGGCAATTGGTAAGGTTTCTAAGGCAAGGAAATCATGTAAGACCATGTCAAGACATGGCATTGATAAGTTTCTATAAGGAAAAGGTCCCATGTAAGACCATGCTAAGGCATGGCATTTGTGAGTTCATAAGGCAAGGATACCATGTAAGACCATGTCGAGACATGGTAATGGTAAGTTTGAAAAGGATACCACGTAAGACCATGACAAGTCATGGCAATGGTAAGGTACCCGTGTATCCTTACTATTCTAAGTGGTTCAACGGGAAAATTTAAAGAGAATATCAAGCTAAGGTAAGGTAAGACGAGTTATACTAAAAAGGTAAGACAAGTTCAAGCTAGAAGAGCAAAGGTAAGTATATAATGTTCATGTATGCTTCATAAGGAAAAAGGTAAGTAAAATGTATTAATAAATTTGATTAAGTAAGTATTTAAGTAAGTGAGTAAGTGAAGAAGTTTAAAATATGTCTATGACAATTAATGAAGTTGCATTAAGTAGTATCATGCCAAGTAGTAAGACAATTCTTATGAATGTTGTTATTTATTTGCATGCAAACTTACTAAGCTTAATGCTTACCCCCTTTATTTACCTTCTTTTTAGAGTTTTTTCAAGCTAACTCGGGGATCATAAAGTGCATCAGAGGTTGGGGCACACTATCACAAGGATTATTTTGGTATAGCTAGACGTTTCATTTTGAGTATGACATGTATAGCATCGTAGCCATTTCATGTGTATGATCTTATGATATGACTAATGAATGGTATGTAAATGCTTGATAATTATTAGCTATTGGAATGGCTAATCAAGGACATGTTTTGGTATTATGTATGCCTAAATGCTAGTTATTCCATGGAAATCATGAAAAATGTGAAATTAGCTTTAAAACAGTATCGAATAGCAGTAATGACGTGAATTTTAAAAATCACTAAAAATAGTAGAAATGGATTTAGATAGTGAATGAGATTTATAATTAAATATGAAAGAAATATAGTAAATAAAGAAGTTGTATTTTATGAGATATTTAAATTTTGGCGAGATAGGGTCAGAGTGATTTCTGAATCCCCTATTCTGATTTTAGAAATTCAATAAAAATTGTAAAAAAAATAATTAGGAGTTATACTTTATATTTATAGATTCTTTATTGAGTCTACTTTTAATAGAAATAAACAGCATGGTTATTTGAATTCTGTATAGGGAGAAAATTAATTCGTAGTGAATAGAGGTCAGAGCAGCCGAACACTGAAATAGGGGAAACTTTAACTAATAAACTGTACTAATTGGCTACACCAAAAATTCTGAAACAAATTTACTAAGAAGATATATGATTCTATTTTCAGATAAAATTTACGAATTTTAATTTCAAGTTTTGTAACTCGAGTTATAATTTATTTAGTGACTACGATACAGATGGACAGTTTATTTATGAGAGATGAAATAAATTATTTTGATTTGTTTAAGTGATCGAAAAATTTTTATTGATTCCGGTTTATTCTCGAACCGTTTCAATTTCATGTTTTAGGGTCTCGAGGACCCTTTTTAATTACATATTGAATGAATGAAACTAAATTAATTTTAAAAGTAAATTTTTATGCCCCGAATTAGTAAGCTAAGTTCGATAAAGCCTCGTGCTCGACTCCGGCGACGGTCTCGGGTAAGGGGGGTTACAAAATGACTCTTTGAAGCTACTCGTTATTGGCTCACATGAGTTTCCCGATTATGGCTTTTATGAGCTTCCTATTATATAGCCCGGATAAGCTTTCCATTACATGGCTCACATGAGCTTCTTATGGCTCGAAAGAGTGCTTTCTGTTTAAGTGTTCTCATGAACACTCCTGAAAATGAATTGACGGGTTATAGATTTGTACACTTTATTTGTACTACCTAATATCTATCGATATTTCATAAGGTTCAATGGGAAAAGTTCCGCTATAGATTAAGATAAGGTCTGAATAAATCAATAATTGTATCTGCCTGAAAATATATGGAAATGTTTATATGATGATCTCATCTTTGTTACTTGAAAAGTACATGGAATTCATGACTAACTTGTTTGATGAGTATATGTGTTTAGGCAATTGGCCAACATGCATTGGATGCATGTTATTTATGTGTTTATTTTAAATGGACATGAGTGGTAAGTTAATTTTTGTTATGCGAACTTAATAAGAATTAAATGCTTACTTTGTTTTCTTTCCTATGTTTTATAGTACTCGGAAGCTCGTAAAGGTTGGAACTTGGTCGAAGCCACATCACACTATCTCTTGGACTTCTCGGTATATGAAATAAGCTAACTTTTGGTATAATGGCATGTATAGCCTAAAACAGGTCAAATGAAGAAATATTTTGGTTGTAACTAGTCATTGGAATGGCTAGTGTTAAGCATATTATGATGTAATTATATAAGGCCTTATCAAGTTTTGATGCCTGTTGAAAAGGTTAAATGGTGGAAAGTATATAAACCTATTATGAATGGTTTTGAATTAACATAATTTATCAAGTATGCCTATAAGAATAAATGGGTTTTTGGTAAGTTTAAACACTTGAACATATGTGATGATATGTAATGCATAATACTTCTCTTTGGCGTGGTTTAAAATGTCTTGAATTGGTTAGTGAATGTGCTTAAAATTTGTTGTAGGTGGAGATTAAATGGATGAGAAAAGTGGCCTTGAAAATGACCTATTTTCGTCTACACGGGTAGACACACGGGCGTGAGTCTCAGCCGAGTGTGACACATGGCCATGCGCACGGGCATGTGGTTTGACCATGTGTCCCTTGCATCTTTAAAATTGAAAAATAGAATGCTTCAAATTGCTCATACAAGCAGAGACATGGGCGTGTGTCTTAGTTGTGTATGACACAGTCTAGCACATGGGCGTGTGTCTTGGTCGTGTGAATCCTGCACCTAATTTTTGAAAATTAAATTGTCTACACAGCTTGGCACACGAGTGTGTGGCTGGCCGTGTGACCCAAGTCAGAGAGTTACATGGGTAAGGACACCATATGGGATACAGCCGTGTGCCCTTATTTCGAATGCCCACATGGCCTAAAACACAGGCATGTCACTTGGCCGTATAAGCCACACGGCCTGATCACACGGGCATTTGTCCCATACATATAAGGAAAATTTTGAAATTTCGTGAAAAGTTTTCTGAGCTACAAATTTAGTCCGGACTTGTTTCTAAAGTATAAATTGGGCCTCGAGGGTCCATTTAAGGGATGACATGATTGAATATGATTGGTTTCAAATATGAATAGTAAATGATATGAATTAACTGTATTTGTTCTGTAAACTCTGGTAATACTCTATAACCTTGTTCTGACGACAGATATGGGTTAGGGGTGTTTGACTATTTATTTTTCTCTTGGATTCGGTTTCAATCCAAGAGTTATTTTATATTACTAAAATGTTCAGTTTATTTCTTCTTTGCAATCGAAAAATTCCATTATTCTGATCAATTGTTTTACTACTATGTTCTCCATTCGATATCAAACCACGATTATTCTAATCTCATTTCTCTTTCAATTCAATCATGTTTTCTACATGATTTATTCAATTGAGTTAGCGATTATGAATAACATGAGTAGCTAAATCCCTTAGTGAAGATTAAAGATTGGCTGGGAATGGAATTAAGAGAGGATTAGTTAGTATAGATTACGTGTTCTTAAACCCTGGGCTTAACAACCCTAGGAAGTTATCATAGGTTAGATGAGATTAAGAGATAAGTAGAACTGAGTAAATTGTATTTTATCCTGGTTGAGAAAGTGAGGTCGAGAGATAAGCAAGTATCAACCATTTGATTAATTAGTACAAACCCTAAAGAGAATTAATCTTCCTGATTGGTTTATTGATTTTAGTTGTTTGTTTATTTTGTTGTCTATTTATTTAGTTATTTAACTTTTCTCATTAATCCATTTTATGATTTTTCGTAATATAGGAATTAATTATTACTATTTAGACTTATTATTGTAAAAAAGTTTTTATAGATTTATTCCATCCTCCCCTAGGTATGATCCTCAGAATACTTCCAAGCATTTTTTCGTAAACTATACTATATTACAATTTGATCCGTACACTTGCAGACACCGTCGATTTAATTTATATATATATATATTTGGTACGATCTTTTACTATAAATTTTAACTTGTTTATAGGCGGTCATGCACCATGTGCCACATGTTATAGGTTTTGCAAAGGTTTGGGCAAGTTGTACGGAGAATGTATATGCATGATATTTTATTTTGTAGAGGTTCGGTTAGATTATACGGAGATATATGCGCACATTTTTATGATAACCCTACGTGGGTTCTTTCAAGTATGAGACTTTGTGGAGTCTAAGGCTTAAAGCCTCATGTATGTAAGCAAGTGCCATGGCCAAGGGTAAACGCAAGGTAAGGTGGTTTGCTGGACTTATCTCATGATTCAAGTTATAACAGTCCATTGGATTTGTTCTCTAAGATTGATGATGAAGTTATACGTGGAATTTCTCCATACGAAAGTTTGTGGAACAGTTCGCGAATATGAATCTACATCTATAGGTAAATATTCGTCTATAGATCCGTATGTATGGGTCCGCCATATATGAGTTTGTATCCATGAATTTTCTATATGAATCCATATGTATGAAAATCTGTTGGATTTATCTTAATGATTCAAGCTATGACATTCTGCTGATATTATATTCATGTTTCAAGTTTAAGAGCTCAAAGAGACTATCTTTCACAAGAGTCAATATGGACTATTATTTAAGCTAGAGATTGCATGGGCTTGTCCTTATGTTCAACCTATGAGACTTCATACAAATTGTTTTTCTCAAGCCAAAACCCACAGGGATCTTTTTTCATGTAGGAGTTCGCCAAGGACTATCCACCAAACAAGAGTCTGTTAGTGACTATTGTTTAAGAATGAGTTCACAAGTAAGAACCCACATATATGAACCTATGATTATGATTCCTCATATAAAGGTTTGCAAGTATGTATTCACTAAGCTCGAGTCTGTGTATAAAAGACTTTATATGTAAATCCTTATGTAAAATTTCTCCATGTGTGAATCTCCACGCATGAGTTTTATGGAGTAAATTCATCGTACATTAATTCGCAATGATACTAATTGCTAAGGTAATTCTCATATGTTTTGCTGGCAAAGGAGGTAATAATCCATCTTGTATGAAATCAGTGCAAATGGGTAAGTGAAATCATTCCATATTGTAGTCTATAGCATGAGGATATAAATGGAGGATTATGACAATGCAAAAAGTGTACACATTTTCAAGTTGAGCCAACGCAAGGAAGGACAAGAGTACATTAGGAAGATGTGCGAACTATACTTGTGCAAGTGATTTCAAATTGGAGATCAAACTCTGACTTATAAAATTCATAAACAATATATTATATTAGTAACTCACTAAGTTCATTTGAACTTTGTTTTTGTTATGTTTTCCATGTATTATGATTTATATAAGAAGCTGAAGAGGGATCAAGCCAAAATTTGTTAAAGCTTAGGCTACCTTGTGTTCTTCATTGTAAATGCATATAGTGGGGTGACCTAGAGGCTGAGCTCAGGGCTAGAATTTTTTTTGTAACTAAATATGAATCCTAGTATTTTATTTACAACGAAGAGAATCAATTTAAAATATTAAAGCTACTATTGTTAATTTTTCATAAGTCCGTCTGTTAAGATGTTACGATCAGTATACGAACTAAGTTATGCATTATTAAAGAAGGCATAATTGATTGTTTTAGTCATATTATTCGTTCAATTTAGTTGTAAGTTGTTCATAGTTAGTCTCGAAGATGACGTGGCATTTTGTAACCGGACCCGTCGATCGAATTGGGTACAGGGTGTTACACCCACGCTTCATATAGTGACTCCCTTTCTATTTGTTGGAACTTCGTGATGTTCATTCTCAATTTCATCATTTTGCTCGAGAAAAAGTACGTGGCAAGAAATCGGTTGGCAAACTCGTCCTACATGTTGATTGAGTCCATTGGCTGTGAATCCAACCACATAAAAGCATCATCTAACAGCCTATTTTTTAGTGAAATCGGAACAATAGTTTCGGGACCAGAAATCTGACCCAAAAATCAGATTTATTTTATATTCCATAATATGGTCCATATTATAATAGGCATGTTGTGTGAAAATGTTGATATGAAAATTTTATCGATTAAGTGTTTAATTACAAGAAGGACTAAATCGCATAAAATGCAAAAGTTAAATTCTAGTAGCTATAAGGATCAAATAGCTATGGGAATCAAAAATAGAAGTCCTTATATGGTAATTACACCATTAAGAAAAGTATCATTATATGGTAATTAAACCATTAAGAAAAGTATGTAGATTTTTCTCGATGATTCATCCATGGAAATATAAAAAAAAAGGGCAATGACTAAATTGGAAATAGTAAAATAATTAATTAATTTAAAAGATGATAAAAGAAATCATCTTATTTCATGTCATCTTCAACCTAAAACACATGGAAACCCTAGGAAAGAGAAAAAAAACTTTCAAAGCCTAATTGGATCCGGACAGCACTAATTCGAGGTTAGATCGAGGGAAAGAAAAGGTTTCGAATTAGTAGACTTTTTTACGCGAACAAGCGTCGAGGTAAGTTCATGTAACTTAATCGAGCATGTAATTATGTTAATTGAATGTTGTGTTTGTATGTAATATGATTTATATTGATGTGCTTTACTTGTATGCTATGATGGAAAATTGATATATGCTTGAAATGGTGATAAAGGGTTAAGTCTCGATTGAATGTGAATTCTGATGATTATATGCGCTTTCCCAAAACTAATAAGGTCTTGCATTTGTTGTGGACGAGATTTAGCTCAGACGAGTAATCCCATTGACCATGTTATAGAAAGGATTTAACCCGAATGGGTAATCCCAATACAATACCTCTCGAGCATATGTTATGATTAGGGTTTAGCCTAGACTGATAATCCTAATCGAGCTCCTCGGAGCATACGTTACATAAAGGATTTAGCATGGATTGGTAATCCTGTTATATGATATGTGGGTCGAGAGAGTTTTTCTTGGTTAAGTGCCCTAATGGATACCCTTGAATAAGAAATTGACGGATTATTGAATCGTACACTTCGAGTGTACTACTTGAGCATCCATCAGAATTCAATGATTCAATGGACGTATAACTCTTGACATGGCATGAAAATCTTGAGATAATATGAAAATGACTTGTAAGAATATTTCTTGATGAGCTCATTTATGTTACTTGATTGATATGAAGATTTTGTGACTAACATGTTTGATTGAATGTATGTGATTAGGTAGTTTAGCCAAATGGATGGAAACTTAATATTGTATGCCTAGATTTAATAAGCAAGATTGGTAGGTTTAGTTTCTGTTATACGAACTTACTAAGCATGTAAAGCTTACTTCGTTTATTTTTCCCCTGTTTTATAGTGCTCGAAAGCTCACGAGGGTTGGAGATCTTTGGAGCATCGTCACACTATCAACTAGTCATTTTGGGTATACTTAGTAAAATCATTTTGGTATAATGGCATGTATAGAACAACTTGGCCAATAGTGGCTTTAAATGTTATTTTGTAACCTAGCCATCAGAATGGCTAGTAATGGTTCATTTTGGTATTACTAAGTAGATTATTATGATATACATATATACATGTGCTATGTTATGAATATGTTATCAAAGGTGGCTATTGCCTAAGTTAATCCAAGGTAAGTTTATAAACACATATTCATGTAGTGGTATGCCTTGTTAAATGATGAATTTGCCTATTTTAAATGCTTGGAATGGTTGGTATTGGTTGTGTATTTCAAGTGCAGGTCTTGGGTGAAATTTTGGGTGAGAAATAAAGTTAGAAATGGCTTCATTTTTTCCACATGGGTAGACACACAGGCATGTGTCTAGACCGTGTGTGACACACGGCCTGGTAACATGGGCATGTGGTTAGGCCGTGTATCCCCTACACCTTAATTTTTAGAAATAGAATGCTCAGAATTGGACACACAGGCAGAGGCACAGGCATGTATCTCAGTCGTGTGTGCCACATAGCCTAGAACACGGGCGTGTGTCTTGGCCATGTGAAACCTGCACCTAATTTCAAATTGAATTAATTAACCACACGGCCTAGCATACGGGCGTGTGGCATGGCCGTGTGTGCAAGTCAAAGAGTTACAGGGGGTCGAACATGGCCTCTAGCATGGGCGTGTCCCTTGGACCACACGAGCGTGTGAGCCCTTCACCTTGGAAAAATTTTGAAATGTCACGAAAAACTCTTAGAGGTTCCGATTAAGTTTCGACACATTTCTAATGCTTGTATTGGACCTCGAGAGTCTAATTAAGGGACGTTTTGAATGATCTCGATAAATAAATAGTAAATTTATAAGAATTATTTGTAAAATGTTCTGAAAGTTCTCGTAATGCTTCGAACCTTGTTTCGACGTCAAATACGGGTTAGGGGTGTTACATTTAATGGTATCGAAGCTATGGTTTAGCCGATTCTCGGATTTGACGTAGCAAACACGAGTTTAGCTATACATGCCATTATATAAATTGTGATAGTGTGATGACTCTTGGTCATTTTAAATGTGTTTTTCGTATAGTAATATCATCCAACCGAGCTAGAGCTGAATCCAAGGAAGTTGAGAGCAATACTTCAGCTTCAGTACAAAGAGTTGCGTCTGTGTCTGGTAGTGAAAGTCCCCGTGTCTGAGGGCCGAAGTGAGGAGGCAAAACAAGCCTTCTTTCAAATGATGAATGAATGGTTTACACAGTACCTGAGAACAAACCCTGCTGTACAAGGACCTCCCCCACCTGCTCCCCAACCAATTCCTGAGATGCCACAGGGTGCTGAACCTGTTAGAATTGGTAAGCCTCCAATAGATAAAATCCGCAAACATGGGGCAAAGGAATTTAGAGCTACTGCAGATGATGATCCGGAAAGGGCTGAGTTTTGGCTAAAGAATGCTATCCGGGTTTTTGATGAATTGTCTTGTACGCCTGCTGAATGTCTAAAATGTGCAGTATCCCTACTGAAAGATACAACTTATCATTAGTGGAACACCATAACTTCAGTTGTACAAAGAAAATGTTACATGGGAATTTTTCCAGGCTGAATTTAGGAAGAAGCATATGAGTCAAAGATTTATGGATCAGAAAAAGAAAGAATTGCTAGAGTTCAAACAAAGAAATATGACTATGTCTGAATATGAACGAGAAATTGTTTGACTGAGTAAGTATGCCAGAAAATGGATTCTAACCGAGGCTGAGATGTGTAAACACTTTGAAGAAGGTTTAAATGAAGACATCAAATTATTGATTGGAATTCCCGAAATAAGAGAATTTGCAGTGTTAGCTGATCAAGCCCACAAAGCTGAGGAATTGAGTAAAGAAAAGAAATAAGCCGAAAGATAGGCTCAGATTTTTGGAAAAAGAACTATGAGTAAGTCACAATCATTTGCTTCTAAGAAATTAAAGAAGTATTATGATTGTCTTACCACCTCTACGATACATTCTGGAAGAGATCAGGGCTCTCAATATTCTAACCCGAGGTCTTCATCTCTATCTGTTACCAGTGTGGGTAGTGTTGGTAACCCCAAACTGAAATGTAAACATTGTAACAAATTTCATCATGGGGAATGTCGGTCTAGAAGTAGAGCTTGTTTTGGATGTGGTTCACTTAAGCATTTTCTCAAAGATTGTCCAGAAAGAGTTAAAAGGGAGATAAAATCAGCTCCAAAGTCGAGTAATCTTGTTGCGAGAGGCAAACCGCCCCGTCACCTTGGTAACGTTAGTGGTAGTTGAGGTACTACCAAGGATACAACAATTAGATCTGAGGCACGAGCACTTGTAAGGACATATGCTATTCATGCTAGGGAAGATGCTTCTGCGCCAGACATCATTACTGGTACATTTTCTCAACTTGATACTGATATTATCGCATTGATTGACCCTGGTTCCACACATTCATACATATGCACGAGCCTGGTGTCTTTTAAAAATTTACCTGTTGAATTCACTAAATTTGGGGTTAAAGTTTCAAACCCCCTGGGCTAGTGTGTTATAGTGGATAAAATTTGTAAGAACTGTCTGTTAATGGTAAGAGGTTATTGCTTTTCAGCTGACTTGATGTTATTTCCATTTGATGAGTTTGATGTGATCTTGGGAATGGATTGATTGACCCGATATGATGTAGTGGTAAACTATAAACAGAAATATATTGTATTGAAATGTCAGAATGGTGAATTGCTTCATGTTGAATCTGATAAACTAGATGGACTACCTAATGTGATTTCAGCCATGTCAGCACAGAAATATGTCAGAAAAGGTTATGATGCTTATCTCACATATGTGTTGGATACTAAAGTATCTTAGTCAAAGATTCAGTCAATACCGGTTGTATGTGAATTTCCTAATGTATTTCCAAAAGAATTACCTGGTTTACCACCGGATAGAGAAGTGGAATTCTCTATAGATCTTGTTCCAGGAACGACACCGATATCCATAGCACCTTACAGAATGACTCCTACTGAATTGAAAGAGCTGAAAGTACAGTTGCAATAATTTATTGACAAAAGTTTTGTTCAACCTAGTTTCTCACTTTGGGGTGCGCCGGTTTTGTTTGTAAAAAAGAAGGATGGATCGTTGAGGCTGTGCATTAATTATAGACAGCTCAGCAAAGTTATGATAAAGAACAAGTATCCATTACCTCGTATTGATGACTTGTTTGACCAATTAAAATGTGCCACTGTATTTTCAAAGATTGATATCCGTTCTGGTTACTATCAACTAAGGGTAAAAGAATCGGATGTACCAAAGACAGCTTTTAGAACCAGGTATGGACACTATGAGTTTCTTGTTGCCAAAGAAAACTAACTTCACGAAGCCAAAATTCACATTTACTGAAATTGGCATACAGTATCTACTGAAGGTGTCAGAGTAGACCTGCCATTGTTAATTAGAAGCTACCGAAGAATGTGTCTGAAGTCTGATGTTTTCTGGGATAGCTGGTTATTATCGGAGATTTGTAAAATGTTTTTCAATGATAGCTTTCCCAATGACTCGTTTGCTACAGAAAGATGTAAAGCTCGAGTGGACTAATAAATGCCAGCAGAGCTTTGATAGATTAAAAGCTTTATTAACAAAAGCACCATTGTTAGTTCAGCCAGAATCGGGTAAGGAATTTACAGTTTACAGTAATGCGTCATTGAATGGTTTAGGCTGTGTTTTGATGCAAGATGGTAAAGTAGTAGCCTATGCTTCACGATAGCTAAAGCCACATGAAATGAACTACCCGACAAATGATCTTGAATTGGCAACCATAGTGTTTGCATTGAAAATCTGGCGGCATTACTTGTTTGGTGAGAAATGTCACATATTCACCGATCATAAAAGTTTGAAATACTTAATGTCACAAAAAGATTTGAATTTGAGACAGTGTAGATGGCTTGAGTTATTGAAAGATTATGATCCTGTTATTAACTACCATCCGGGAAAGGCCAACGTAATGGCGGATGCTCTGAGCAGAAAATCTCTATTTTCCTTGCAAGCTATGAATACTCGATTGTTATTATCTTATGATGATTCAATCTTAGCTGAGTTAAAAGCTAGACCAAAATTTTTGCGACAGATCTCTGAAGCTCAGAAAAATGATAGCATGTTGCAAGTAAAACGGGTACAAAGCGAATCGACTCTTGACTCAGAATTTCAAATCGGGGCTGATGGTTTTTTGTTATTCAAAGACAAAGTATGTGTACTGAAAAGTTCATAATTGAAACAGAAGATTTTGAATGAAGCTTACAATGGTAACATGTCTATACATCCCGGTAGTAATAAAATGTATAATGATCTAAAAAAGACGTACTGGTGGCCGGGAATGAAATAATATATTTCTGAGTTCGTATCTAAGTGTTTGATATGTCAGCAAGTAAAAGCTAAACATCAGTTGCCTTGTGGGCTATTACAGCCAATTATGATACCAGAATGGAAATGGGAAAGAATTACTATAGACTTTGTAATGGGATTACCCCTGTCTCCAAGAAGGATGTCATTTAGGTAATCGTTGATCGGTTGACAAAGTCTGCTCACTTTATTCCAGTATGTATGGATTATTCCTTGGATAGATTGTCTGAATTATATGTTTCTGAGATTGTCAGATTGCATGGAGTGCCTGTCTCCATTATTTCAGATAAAGATTCTCGGTTTACATCTCAATTCTAGAGTAAATTGCAAGAAGCTCTGGGTACTCAGTTACATTTTAGCACTACATTTCATCCCCAGACAAATGGTCAATCTGAACGGGTAATATGGATCTTGGAAGATATGCTTCGGTGTTGTGTACTTGAGTTTGAAGGTAACTTGGAAAGGTATTTTCCTTTGGTTGAATTTACTTATAATAACAGTTATCAGACTAGTATTAAAATGGCATCATATGAAGCCTTGTATGGACGCAAATGTAGAACTCCATTGTATTGGACAGAACTCAGTGAGAAAAAGTTACACGGAGTTGACTTGTTCTGAGAGACCGAAGAAAAAGTGAAAGTAATTCAGGACAATTTGAATGCAGCGTCTAATCGTCAAAAGTACTACGCTGATTTGAAACGAAAAGAAAAAGAATTTCAAGTCGGTGACAAAGTATTCTTGAAAGTGTCACCTTGGAAGAAAGTTTTTCGGTTTGGTCGCAAAGGAAAATTGAGTCCACAGTTCATTGGACCTATGAGATTACTAAAAGAATTGGACCAGTTGCATATCGGTTAGCTTTACCACAAAAACTTGATCGGATTCATGATTTTTTTCATGCGCCTATGCTACAGCGGTATTGATCCGATCCTTCACATGTTACCTCTCCAACAGAGGTAGAGATCCAGCCTGATATGACATATGGTGAAGAACCAATCAAAATCTTAGCCCAAGAAACAAAAGAGTTAAGAAATAAAAAGGTAGCCTTAGTAAAAGTTCTTCGGTAACGGCACGGTATTGAAGAGGCTACCTGGGAGCCGAAGGATACTATGAGGAAACAATACTCGAATCTTATTACTGGTAAGATTTTCGAGGACAAAAATCCTTAAGGGGAGAGAGTTGTAACAGTACATTTTTTAATGAAATCAGAACAGTGGTTTCGGGACCACAAATTCGACCCAAAAATAAGGTTTCTTTTTATTCCATAATATGGTCCGTATTATAATAGGCATGTCGTGTGAAAATGTTGATACGAAAATTTTATCGATTAAGTGTTTAATTACGGGAATGACTAAATCGCATTAAATGCGAAAGTTGAATTCTAGTAGCTATAAGGATCAAATAGCTATGGGAATCAAAACTAGAGGTCCTTATATGGTAATTAGACCATTAAGAAAAGTATGTAGATTTTTCTTGATGACTCATCCATGGAAATATAGAAAAAGGGTAAGGACTAAATTGAAAATAGCAAAATACTTAATTAATTAAAAATATGATAAAAGAAATCATCTTATTTTATGTCATCTTCAACTTAAAACACATGGAAACCCTAGAAGAGAGAAAAGAAATTTTCAAGGCCTAATTGGATCTGAAAAACACTAATTCGAGGTTAGATCGAGGGAAAAAAAAGGTTTCAGATTAGTAGACTTTTTTACGCAAACAAGCGTCAAGGTAAGTTCGTGTAACTTAATCGAGCATGTAGTTATGTTAATTGAATGTTGTGTTTGTATGTAATGTGATTTATATTGATGTGCTTTACTTGTATGCTATGATGGAAAATTGATACATGCTTGAAATGGTGATAAAGGGTTAAGTCCCGTTTGAATGTGAATTTCGATGATTATATGAACTTTCCCAAAACTAATAAGGTTCTCCATTTGTTGCGGACAAGATTTAGCTCAAACGAGTAATCCCATTGACCATGTTATAGAAATGATTTAGCCCGGACAGGTAATCTCAATACAATACCTCTCGAGCATATGTTATGATTAGGGTTTAGCCTGGACTGGTAATCCTAATCGAGCTCTTCATAGCATACGTTATATAAAGGATTTAGCCTGGATTGGTAATCATATTATATGATATGTGGCTTAAAAGAGTGTTTCTTGGTTAAGTGCCCTAACGGATTATTGAATTGTACACTTCAAGTGTACTACTTGAGCATCCATCGGAATTTAATGATTCAATAGATATATAACTCTTGACATGGCATGAAAATCTTAAGATGATATAATAATGACTTGTAAGAATATTGCTTGATGAGCTCGTTTATGTTACTTGATTAATATGAAGATTTTGTAACTAACATGTTTGATTGAATGTATGTGATTAGGCAGCTTAGCCAAATGGATGGAAACATAATATTGTATGCCTAGATTTAATAAGCAAGATTGGCAAGTTTAGTTTCCATTATACGAACTTACTAAGCATGTAATGCTTACTCCGTTTATTTTTCCCTGTTATATAGTGCTTGGAAGCTCGCGAGGGTTGGAGATCTTTAGAGCATCGTCACACTATCAACTAGTCATTTTGGGTATACTTAGTAAAATCATTTTGGTATAACGGCATGTATAGAACAACTTGGCCAATAGTGACTTGAAATGTTATTTTGTAACCTAGCCATTGGAATGGCTAGTAATGGTTCATTTTGGTATTACTAAGAAGATTATTATGATATACATATATACATGTGTTATGTTATGAATATGTTATCAAAGGTGGCTATTGCCTAAGTTAATCCAAGGTAAGTTTATAAACACGTATTCATGTAGTGGTATGCCTTGTTAAATGATGAATTTGCCTATTTTAAATGCTTGGAATGGTTGGTATTGGTTGTGTGTTTCAAGTGCAGGTCTTGGGTGAAATTTTGGGTGAGAAATGAAGCTAGAAATGGCTTCATTTTGTACACACGAGCAGACACACGGGCGTGTGTCTAGACCGTGGGTGACGCACGACCTGGTAACATAGGCATGTGGTTAGGTCGTGTGTCCCCTGCACCTTAATTTTGAGAAACAGAATACTCAGAATTGGGCACACAGGTAGAGGCACGAGCGTGTGTCTCAGCTATGTGTGCCACACGGCCTAGAATACGGGCGTGTGTCTTGGCCGTGTGAAACCTGCACCTAATTTCGAATTGAATTAATTAACCACATAGCCTAGAACACGAGCGTGTGGCATGGTCGTGTGTGCAAATCAAAGAGTTACACAGGGTCGAACACCTCTAGCATGAATGTTTCCCTTGGACCACACGGGCGTGTGATCCCTGTACCTTTTAAAAATTTTGAAATGTCACGAAAAATTCTTAGAGGCTCAGATTAAATCCCGACTCATTTCTATTGCTCGTATTGGACCTCGAGGGTCCAATTAAGGGACGTTTTGAATGATCTCGGTGAATGAATAGTAAATTTATAAGAATTATTTGTAAAATGTTTTGAAAGTTCTGGTAATGCTCTAAAACCCTGTTTTGACGTCGGATACAAGTTAGGGGTGTTACATCATCACACAAATAAAAGAAAATAACCAAATATGAATAACATCATTGGATACACCATTATCTTTAAATGTATCACAAAGTGTAAGAAAGCATTTTAAGTGTTGCTTAGGGTCCACATTCATCGTGCCCCTAAATTGAATATTATTTTGGATCATTTGAATCATCACCGGCTTAATCTCATAGTTGTCCGCATTGATAGCAGGATGGTTGATGCTCCCTCACATTGTGTCCAAATTCGACATGGTATAATCTTGCAATGTTCGTTGCTTCATTTTTTGTGGGCGAAAGGAACATACACGCTCCTCGATGTTATAAAGACCAAAGGGAGGTTTCTTGACACTTGGATTGCCGATCGGAGGATTGACAATTGATGGTTCTATAGGTGGTGGTGGGGCTCCTCTTGGAAGTTGACCCCTCCTAGCATTTGTTCTCAACCTTTTGGGCTTAGGGTCAAATGGGACTAACTCATTATCACTCCGAGTCATACACTAACACTACAATAAGAAAAACACCAACCAATATAAGAACACTTACAAAGAAATTAAACGAGCAAATGCAAGAAAGACAAGTGTTGTATCTATAGACTTAACTTTTGCTAATTATCTCCCCATTAAACATGCATTAATCAAGAATATCACTCAATAACACACAAATTCCTTGAAAACGATTGATCGCCTATAAATGAGTTAATAAATATAACACCAAAATATCATAATTGAGAACAGCGGTGTCCGCAAATGCACGGGTCAAATTGTAATATAGTTGTACAACGAAATACAGGAAGTATCCTGAGGATTGTACCCAAGGGAGAATGGAACAAATAATGAAAATACTTTTTATAATACTAAGTCTAACTAGTAATAATTAATTCTTGTATTACGATGGATCATAAAATAGATTAAGAGGACTAAATTTAAATAACTAACAAAAATAAAGAAAGAAAGAAAGAAAAATGAATACTTTAAACCGATAAACCAATTAGGAAGATTAACTCGCGTTGGAGTTTGCAAATAAATTCAGATTGGGGTTCTAAAGTGGATTAGCCATCGATTAAGCAATTATTGTTACACCCTAAAAATCGAGTTATTAGAATTGGGTAAGTAGGATCGAAGGTTGGTGAACCGAAAATCGTAATTAGGTTAGGTAATTAAATAATTAGGAATTAATTAAATAAAATATTTAAATAATTAGAATTAAAAAATTTAAGTTAAGAAATCAAAATTAGGTGTTCAAGAATTAATTTGGTTAAAACGAATTTTAAAAACGAGGTTTTATTTGAAAATAATTTTGAAATTGGTTTTAACTGTAAAGCAAGGACTTATTTGAAAAATGGAGGAAATTGGAGGTGGTAAATGGGCAATGGCCCAATTTCTAAAAATTGGTTGCTTATTTAACAATCCCCACCATCCCTTCCCTCTCATTTTCTTATCTTATTCAAAAATTTTCCAAACACCAAATTAATGATTTTGTCCCAAAATTAGCTCAACCTTTTCAATTTCTAAGCTCTCCAAACAAAAAATCTCTTTTCCATTTTGAGGATTAATCACGTTTTAATCCTCAAAAGATCTTCACACATTTTAACTCAAATTATCTCCATAGCTCATCAATTTTGCAAAATTAAGGCAAGATTCTGACTTTTTATGATTAAACTAAATCATTTGTTATTTTAATTTGAGATTTAATTAGCTTAATCAAGATCTCAATAGATCACTTGATTTTAAGTTGATTTTTGGTTTAAAAATTGTAGATCTCGTATTTCTTAGTTAAGCTTCTATTTTAAAGTGATTCCTCACTCATTTTTATCTAATTAATTTTTTTTATATTGCTTTAACAAATCTATATTTCAACAAACCAAACATCTTCCCTTTTAAAATCATCACATAAGCTTGATTTTTTCAGAAAAACTAGATAGATTTAATTGGATGGAATTGATGGTTTAGATCTATAAATAGATTATATTTAGGATGTATGAAGTCAAAATATAAGCTTAGAAATAAGATTTGAGTGGTTAAACACCTATTTCGGTAAAACTAGTTAAATTTTTTGTATAGAGGCTAAGAGGCTTTAATTTATTATTTTGGAATGATTTAATTGTGTTTGTTTCTGTTAATAATGCCTTTGAAATGTTTTTGATGTGTATATGAAGTTGCAATTCATTTGAGAGCCTTCACAAGCATGGACAATGGCAAATAAGAGCTTACTTGAGTATTGTAGTTGAATAAGGTGAGTGGTCTGGTATATTGCATTTAAACTCCAGTATGCAAGATAAGGTAATACATGCGAACCCCTACTTAATTAATATGTGAACCTGTGTGTGTTGGCATGTGAACCCTATCATGTGATGTTGTGTGAACGCTATCACAAGTCATGTGTGAATCCTATCACTGGAAACAAGTGCAAAACCTATCACCTTACATGTGAACCAATTCACCATACCACGAGAGCTAAATCCTTGTTCGAATCTACTTATATGCAAACCTTACCAATATCTGAACCATACCATGCGTGCCTTAACATTAAGTGAAACCTACCCATGTGTGAGCTTACTTATGTGTGAACATTACCTATAATGTGAACCCCTAACCAAGTGTGTGCCCTACCTATGTGTGAACTTATGTCATGTTACTATATTGTGTGACTACCATGTGATATGCGAACTTATGTTAAGTGGTATGTGAACCTATACCATGTGATATGCGAACTTATAGTAAAGGCGAACCTATGCCATGTGATATGCAAACTATGAATTATGTGAACTATGACATGAATGATATATGAACCATGACTATGACTGTAAGTATTTTTATGGCCTAATAATTATTTAAATCTCGTATTTTTGTGTTTCCTTACATCTTAGATTGTCATAATGAACTATAAGGATGAATCTAATTGAATTGAGCTACATTGAAGTTAAATATTGATACAAAGACTAAAGTGAATAAATTAGAAATTATAGATATAGTTCGTAATCAATAATCTGTATGGGAAATTATTTGAAGCATATTGAAGCATATGTTAACTAATGAATCTTGAATTATGAATTATAAATTAGTTCGTATGAAACAAAGAGAAGGATGAATGACAAATCTGAATCAATAAACCATCATTTCCAAGCAATCCGGGATGGCAGGTCATCATCTCGGGCAACCCGGGATGATAGATTTGAATTGATAAACCATCATTTTTGGGCAATCTAGGGTGATAGGTCATCATTTTCAAGTAATCCAGAGTGGCTAGTCATCGTTGCTGGGTAATCTGGGATGATAGATTGAAGTAAGTTGAACATGAACTCATGAGCTCGGATTATCATCTGAAGGATAACCCAGGTTGAGATTTTATGTATTAGAAATGTATATTGAATGACGTTTTCATGCTTGAGTTATAAGGAACAAGAGTTTATATAAGATTCTATGTATGGTGATAGGGTCCACTTATAGGTGGTGATAGAGTCCCCTATATGTTTCCTAATCACAAAATGCCAATTTATCATGGTTTGAATTATATGAGTTATGATTTGATATGAACTATTATTTAACATGAGCTGTCATTTGGTAAGAACAGTTATTTCATATGAACAGATGTTTAATGCAAATTGATAAATTATGTGATCCGCCCATTTTATACGAATTGCTTATTATATATACACTGCTTATTTTATGATACCTGTTGAGTCGTGTGAGCTACTATTATGTGCAAACTGTAATAATATGTAAATTGTTATTGTACACCTACTTTAACCTAACAGATGTGCTTATTTGTAATATGTTTGAGCACTCACTGAGCTTCAATAAGCTCACTCTTTTTTAAAACATTGCAGTGATTTAGCTTGTTTAAGAGGTGGGGAAGTGAGCTATCCAAAAGATCTAAAAACAAGGCTATACATGGGTATGTTGATGTGTTCCTTAAACCAAATGAGAATGGGAATGTGGGACCAAATTATGGGATTTAGAATTAAACTTTATTATAATTATTGGATTGTAATTGGACATTATGGACTCTTTAATTTTTTTTGGTCTGAAACTCTTATTATTGTTTTAGTTAGACAGTTTAATGGTGGATTATGATCGCTCGATAAATGGGTTGATCAATTGTTCGACTAACTTGTAAGTGTAAGTGGATGACCCACTGAGCATTGAGGTAAGACTTAGATGTTATACGGGCAATTGTATGTTTAGTATGAATGAGATGTATAATTGGTCAAATTACGTATTTTTTAATTATCTATGAACTAGTTAAAGGATAACTAATGAAATTGTGCATGATGTTTTAATAGAGCTTTTTAAAACAAGACTTGTGGATATACTCCTTCAATACTATTTTCAAACCTGGTGAAGTAGAGTTTTCCCAACATTTAACTATACTACATTTTAAATCTATTCATATGTCATTAAATAAAACTATTTCCAGAACCCTTTCGAACATAGCCTTTAAAAACACATTGTTGCATGCATGCCTTGTTAACTGAAGTTTTGGGGTAATTGTTTGTTAAAGATTAAATTATGAATTAGTCTTATTGTTGATTTGTTGATCAGAGTAGTGTAGTGGAAGCATGATATTGGGATTTTAAATATTCCATGTTTAATAGTGTGGTGTGTTTGGTCGTTTGGTTTGTTTTGTGAACGTCTAAACGAAGAGTCACTTCGGTAGCTAATGTGACGTTCGAAATTCAGGTCAGACTATCCCAGAAAGGTTTGGGGCGCCACAAGCATTACCTCCCGCCTCTAATTAACTTAACCGATTGGTTGTTACTCACTTATCTCCCGACATCACTTTCTCAACTAGGATAAATTACAATTTCCTCGATTCAACTTATCTTTCAATCTCGTCTACCCTATGATAACTTATTACGATTGTGAAGCCTAACAGACTAAGAGCACATAATTTATACCAACTAATCCATCTCGAGAAATCTTAAATCCTCTGTTAGTCACATCCCTATCCACTTGTTAATCTCCCTGAAGAGATTTAGCCACTCATGTTATTCATAATCTCAACTTTGATTGAATAAACCATGTGAGAAACACGATCGATTCAGAGAAGAAAATAGATGTGAATAATTGTGGATTGAGTATTAAATGGAGAATAGAGTAGTAAATCTCCCGATTGGAATAACAAAATAAAACAAATGCAAAGTAAAATATAAATTGAATACTTTAACTAAATAAACAAGTCCTTGAATCAAAACTGATTCAAGAAGAAAAACAAGAAAGTATTTGAAAGCCAAAAAGAAAGTAAACTAAAACTAATTCTATACTACAAGGGTTTTTGAAAGCGTGTAGGATGACTTGATTACATTCAACCCCTAATGCTTTATTTATAGAGATGCTGGCAGCCCAAATTAGGTCTTCAACACATCCTAGGTCTTCGTATAAGTTTAATTGCATGGATGAAAATAACCCCAATGAACTTGGGCAGCACGTTGATGTGTGTTATGCCACAACACCAAAAATCTAGCTTGTGTCATTCATTTGTTGCTTTGGCATCTTGAAAAGTTTGTGCATCACTCAAACCTAGTTTCCACTTCAATTGGGCCTTTATATCTTCATCCTACACACTCAATTAAACCAATTAGCACAACCAAAGGCCCATGTCGGCCTATTGGGTCACAACACTTATAAAAAGTGTTAAAAACACTTGTTTTTATTAACTTTTAATCCTAAGTCCTAAATATTGAAAACATAAATTACAATCCTAAATTTCTTAGAAAACAAGATTCTTAAGGGTAAAATTGACCCAAATTAACTACTACATTTTACTGCAAGTCAACAACGCCAACAACTTGACCGTGCCCTAGTATATGTGCACTAGGGCTAGGAATCAACACAAAAACAATCAATAATCTAGCGGTGTACTCCAAGTGTGATTGGACAAGTTGTAATATTTTAAGCGTTACAATGGATCATTCAAGTATTCCAAGGATCAAACCTAAGAGAGTTCAGGGATTAAGTGATTCCTAATTGAAAAGCATGCAACATATAAGTCTACTTAACTACTCATTATGTAACATTTTGATTTTGGGCCTAGTAGAAATAATGGTTTCGAGACCACAAATTCGAAGTAGAAATATTTGTTTTATGATTTTTTTTTTAGGTTCATGACATGTTTTCATGATTATATGGAAGTTTCATGAAGATATTTTATTGAAAAAGTGTCCAATTTGACATTTAGGACAAAATTACAAAAGTTGCAAAATGTGAGTTCTAGAAGCTTTAAGCATGAAATTGCCATGGATTATTAATTAGAGGTCATTAAATCGCAATTTTCCCAATTTCTAATTTTATGGACAAAAATGGACATGCATGGATAAAATTTGAAAGTTTAGTAAAAAGGGCATTTTGGTCATTTGGTTAATAAAAGAATAAAAAGGGAAAAATAAGTCAAAATTGATGTCCATCTTCTTCATGTGTGCCGAAATTTCCATTCTCACCATAGCTAGGGTTTCTCCAACTTTCAAGCTCAATAGTAAGTGCATCCTAGCCTCGTTTCTAATGTTCTTTGCATTTTTGAAGTTGTCATCCACCGACCTAGCTATTTCTGCCATTATTTTGAGCTAGGGTTCAAGTTCAAAAACTTACCCATGTGTGACATACATGTATTTTGAACGAAATTTTGGTGTGTGATAAACATCTTTTACTAAGTGGTTTTTCATGAAAACACCTAAAATGACTTATATGTAGAAGTTGTAAAAATGAGTAGTGGAAATGTGATTTGCTGAAAACTGTGGGCTAGAATAAGCATGATATAGGTTCGGCTAGGCTTGGGTAACAAAGAAAATGAGTACATTTCATTTTACGAGCTTAGGAACTAATTTGCAAATATGTGAAAGTTTAGGGGCAAAATTATAATTTTTCTAAAGTGTGATTTTTGGGTTGTTTTGAACAATGTGATAATTAAATAAGTGAAATTTACTATTATAGATAAAGAAAAATGGAGTCCGGACCTAAACCGAGGAAAGAACAAAGTTGTGGACTAAATCGAATAGTTAGCCATATTTTGGTACCGAGGTAAGTTCATGTGTAAATAATTCAACATTATGTTATTATGTATCTAATGCTTTGATTTTGCATGAAATGTATATTTGTCTCTACGGATTTGGTTAATGATGACTTGATGACGACCCGACGAAAATTTGGTACTACAAAATCTTGGTTGAACCTTAGGAATAGATAGGACACAAATGTCATGACATTAGGGTTATGTATGGTTTCGTTGAAGACCATATCTGGGATATGGCCTCGATATCTGATCTCATGTAAGACCATATCTGGGATATGGCATTGGTATCAATATGTGATTTCGTGTAAGACCATGTCTAGGACATGGCATCGATATGAGACATCGTGTAAGATCATAGCTGGGCTATTGGCATTGAAATGTGATCCTATGTAAGACTATATCTGGGATATGGCATTGGCATCAATATGTGATTTTGTGTAGGACCATGTCTGAGACATGGCATCGATATTAGACATCGTGTAAGACCATAGCTGGGCTATTGGAATCGATATGTGATCCCATGTAAGACTATATCTTGGATATGGCATTGGCATCTTACTATGTGTATAAGATTTCCCAGGTATCCTCTAGTATCCCCAGGAGTTCAACGGGCAATTCAAAGATTATGTCAAAGTAATGACAAGGTATGATCATGTTGGAAGGGTACAGGTATGTACATAAAGCTCATAAATATTGAGATTATGAATCGATGAGACCTCAGTAAGAAGTGAATGAATGAATCATGATCATGAGTTTTATTGTACACTATGTAAATGACATGATTTAAGATGTATCTATGATACTTGATGACATTGTGATAAATTTTATTATGTTATGTATATAATAATGCATGACTAATGTTGTTAATTATTTACATGCTAACTTACTAAGCTTTATGCTTGCTCCTCTTCCTTTACATTTTCCTTATAGTATCGACAAGCTAGCTCAGGGATCGAAGGATGTCGGTGTAACGCCCCCACGGCCGATACCATCGCCGGAGTCGAGCTTGAGGTGTTACCGAACATAATTTATCAAATTAAGAACTTCGAATCATTTGTTTCTACATTCACAGCTTTCTAGCTACCTGCGTCACAGTTACAAGAAAAATCATATCTCGAGTTAAGAAACTCGAAATCAAGATCCGTAAATTTTCCCTAAATCTAGACTCATATATCTATACACTAATTTTTTTATAGAATTTTTGGTTGGGCCAATTAGTACAGTTTATTAGTTAAAGTTACCCCTGTTTCAGGACTTGACTGGACTGACCTCTATTTACTACGAACCATATTTCTCTCTGTGAAAAATTTATATGACTATGCCGTTTGTTTATCCTGAAACTAGACTTAATAAAATACACCACCTAATTCTTTTTGTACAATTTATGGTGAATTTCTAAAGTTGGAATAGGGGATCCAGAAATCGCTCTGGCCCTGTTTCACTAAAATTCAAATATCTTCTAACATATAATTCCTTTACCTGTTTTGTTTGTTTTATGTGAAACTAGACATATTAGGCTTCAATTTCATATTTAATCCATCACCAAATTCGATTTCTATGATTTTTAGTAAATTTTCAAACTCACGTCGATTGTTGCTTTGCAATGTTCTGCTTAAGGCAAATTTCATCTTTTCATGAGTTTTTATGGACTAGACAACCTATTAACCTTCCATGACATCAAACATGATCTAAATTAGCCATTTCCATGACTTATCATTATCAAGCATTTTCTCAACCAAATCACCGCCATATCACAAAATTATTTACACAAAGTAGGTATATTGCTATACATGCCATACTTAAGTTTTACAAGCCATTTACCAAAATAAAAGTCCTTCTGGATAGTGTGATCGAACCTTCGACTGTCCCCGATTCCCTGAGCCGACTTGTTCAAAACTACAGTGAATAAAAAGGAGGAGGAGTAAGCATAAATGCTTAGTAAGTTCATATGCAAATAACAAGTAACATAACAATACAATTATACCAAACAACCTTAGCATGGTATCACCAAAACATATATCACATTTCTAAACATCATTCAACATCTTACCACCTTATCGTTGTAGTATCTATTTTCAACCCGAGGGTTAAGTACATACCTGTCCAAAGTGTCCATTTCACAACACTTATCAAAACGTCACTTGCATTTTAAGTGTTCTTCCATTTCACTAGAAATTTTACCCGTTGAACACATCGGAATATAACTCGGATACATGGATAATTTGCACATAAGTGCCACATATGTAATCAAGCAATCATGTAACCCGCCCCTAAGTGAACTCAGACTCAACTCAACGAGCTCGGGCATTCGCATCCATAAGTGAACTCGGACTCAACTCAACGAGTTCGGATGCCTAGTTACATCTCACGAACTCGGACTCAACTCAACGAGTTCGGACATTCGCATCCATAAGTGAACTCGAACTCAACTCAACGAGTTCGGATGCTCAACCATCCTAGTGACATGTCACTTGTATCCTAATCTATTCCTAAGGTTCAAACGGGATTTTCCTCGGGTACATATCCTTGCCATCTTCCGTAAAATACTGAAACCAATACTCAATAGCACTTATATTTAACAAATAATACACATAATTTGCATTTTATTTGAAAATAACCACAAAGCATATATTTCATGATAAAAATCAACATATCATATAATTAAAATTAATAACTTAAAAATAACAATTATGCTACATTATTTACACATGAACTTACCTTGGTACCAAAATATAAAGATTTTGCAATTTAGTCCACAATCTTTTCTTTTCCTCGATTGGGGTCGATTCCACATCTTTCTTGATCTAAAATAACACATTTAGCTTATTTGATACTCACATTATCAAATTAGTCTTTAATTCAAATTTTAGAAAAATTACAATTTTACCCCTAAACTTTTGCATATTTACACTTTTGCCCCTAATCTCGGGATTAAACTTAATTCCTTATTATTATGTTTTATAACATGCTGATCACTTTTCCCTTCTATGGAAACATCAAATTCTCACTCTAACATGTACTTATGACTATTAGGTATTTTTACCGATTAAGCCCTTTTACTCGTTTTCGCTTAAAACCGAGTAGTACAAGTTGTCTGACATAATTTAAAACCTCATATTCTATCATAAAACACCAAAATACACAAATTTTACCTATGGGTATTTTTCCAAAAATGAACTCTAACTCAAAATAATACTATCATAAGCTATATCAAGTTACTGGGATTTCAAAAACGTAAAAATCATTAAAAACGGGGCTTGGAATCATTTACTATGAAGCTTGAAAATTGAAGAAACCCTAGCTATGGAGAGAGGGAGCATTCGGCAGCAACTAAGGAAGATGATAACCAATTTTGTGTTATTTTTCCCTTTTTATTTTATTTAATATCCAAATAACCAAAATGCCCCTCCTTACTAAACTTTCAAAAATTCCTTCCATGTCCTAATTTTGTCCATGAACTTAAAATTGGTCAAAGTACCATTTAAGACCTCCTAATTAATATTTCAAAGCAATTTCATACTAAAAACTTCTAGAATGCAAGTTTTGCAACTTATTCGATTTAATCCCTAACTTTAAATTAAACTCGTTATGCCAAAAATTTCTTCACGAAATATTCACACAATTATGCAATCATATCATAAACCTCAAAATAAGTATAAAATAATTATTTCTATCTCAGATTTGTGGTCACGAAACCACTATTCTGATTAGGCCTTAATTCGGGATATTACAACTCTCCCCCCTTTAAAGATTTTCGTCCTCGAAAATCTTACCGGTAAACAGATGTGGGTATTGATTCTTCATAGTTTCTTCGGGTTCCCATGTAGCTTCTTCTACTCCATGCTTTTGCTACAACACTTTCACAAATGCAATACTTTTGTTCCTTAGTTGTTTAACCTCTCGAGCTAAAATTTTAATCGGTTCTTCTTCATAAGTCATACCTGGTTGTAGTTCAATTTCTGTCGGTGAAACCACATGTGAAGGATCCGAACGATACCGACGTAACATAGACACATGGAATACATTATGAATTTTCTTCAATTGAGATGGCAATGCTAACCGATAGGCTACCGGTCCAACTCTTTCAATTATTTGATACAGCCCGATAAAATGCGGACTTAATTTACCCTTCCGTCCAAATCTGAGAACTTTCTTCCACGGAGACACTTTTAAAAATACATTATCACCAACTTGAAATTCAATGTCTTTTCGTTTTAAATCTGCATAAGATTTCTGTCTATCTGAAGCAGCTTTCAAACAATCTCGAATTACCTTCACTTTTTCTTCGGTTTCTTTTATTAGATCAATTCCATAGATCAAATTTTCCTTGAGTTTAGTCCAATACAAAGGCGTTCGACACTTACGACCATACAATGATTCATAAGGTGCCATTTTCAAGCTCGTCTGATAACTATTATTGTAAGAAAATTCTACCAACGGTAAATATCTTTCCCAACTTCCTTGAAATTCCAATACACAACATCTAAGCATATCTTCAAGAATTTGAATTACTCTCTCTGATTGCCCATCAGTTTGTGGATGAAAAGTAGTACTGAAATTTAACTTCGTACCTAACGCGTCTTGCAACTTTTGCCAAAACCGCGAGGTAAACCTCGGATCTCTATCCGAAATAATCGACAATGGTATTCCGTGTAGTCTAACAATTTCTCTAACATACAGTTCAGCCAACTTGTTAAGAGAAGAATCCATACATACCGGGATAAAATGAGCTAACTTAGTTAATCTATCAACTATTACCCAGATGGCATCTTTCTTTCCTGGAGTCAATGGCAACCCTAAAACAAAATCCATAGTAATCCGATCCCATTTCCATTCAGAACCATAATAGGTCAAGTAATCCCGAAGGCACACGTGTTCACTTTCACCGTTGACAAATTAAACACTTTGATACAAACTCGGAAATATCTCTTTTCATTCCACTCCACGAAGACATTTTCTTCTTGTCATTATACATTTTAAATCTTGCCGGATGAACCGCCAAACAGCCATTATGTGCTTCATGCAAAATCTTTTGAATCAACTCCTCATTTTTCAAGACACAAATCTGATTTTTAAACATCAAGCAACCATCGAAACCGATTCTCAAATCGATCCCGTGATCGCCTTCACATGCTTTATTTCTCTTGGCTAGCAAATCTTGATTACTTTTCTGAGCTTCACAAAGCTCTTGTAAAAACATCGGTCTTGCTCTTAACTCTGCTAAAATCGAACCATCATCTGATACCTTTAACTGAGTGTTCATAGCTCTCAAAGCAAATAACAACTTTCTGCTCAAAGCATCGGCAACCACATTCGCTTTTCCCGGATGGTAATCAATAACAAGCTCGTAATCTTTCAATAACTCCAACCATCTTCGTTGTCTCAAATTCAAGTCTTTTTGTGACATCAAGTACTTAAGACTTTTGTGGTCGGTATATACCCGGTACTTTTCACCATACAAATAATGTCGCCAAATCTTCAAAGCAAACACCACCGCAGCCAATTCTAAATCGTGAGTAGGATAATTCCTCTCATGAGGTTTTAACTACCTCGAAGCATAAGCCACCACTTTTCCTTCTTGCATGAGTACACACCCCAAACCATTTAGAGAAGCATCACTATACACCATAAATTCTTTACCTGATTCGGGATGTATTAACACTGGTGCCTCTGTTAATAACTTTTTCAATTCTTCAAAACTCTGTTGACATTCTTCCGTCCATTCAAATTTAACATTCTTTCGGAGTAGTCTAGTCATAGGAGCAGCAATTATAGAAAATTCATTTACAAATCACCGATAATACCCAGCTAGCCCCAAGAAACTTTTAACTTCGGTTACATTTTTCGGTGGTTTCCAATCAACAATGGCTGAAATTTTACTAGGATCAACCCGTATACCATCACTTGAAACAATATGACCCAAAAATCCAACTTCCCGGAGCCAAAATTCACTTTTACTAAATTTAGCATACAGCTGCTTATTTCTCAAAGTTTGCAAAACTATCCTCATATGCTCAGCATGCTCTGTCTCATCTTTTGAATAAATTAAAATATCATCTATAAACACCACAACAAATTTGTCCAAGTATGGCCGAAATATGCGATTCATTAAATCCATAAACACAGCAGGAGCATTTGTCAACCCGAATGGCATAACTAAAAATTCAAAATGACCGTACCTTGTTCTAAAAGCAGTTTTAGGCACATTTGACTCTTTTACTCGCAGCTAGTAATACCCAGATCTCAAGTCAATCTTTGAAAACCATGTCGCTCCTTTTAGCTGATCAAACAAATCATCAATTCTTGGCAACGGATACTTGCTTTTGATTGTCACCTTGTTTAACTGTCGATAATCAACACACAACCTCATAGAACCATCCTTCTTTTTCACAAATAACACAGGAGCACCCCAAGGTGAAAAACTCGGTCTCACAAAGCCTTTATCAGTCAACTCTTGCAACTGCAACTTTAATTCTTTCAACTCTGCTGGTGCCATTCTATATGAAGCAATCGAGATCGGAGTTGTTCCCGGTATCAAATCAATACCAAATTCTACTTCCTTGACTGGAGGCAAACCTGGCAATTCTTCTGGAAATACGTCCGCAAATTCACACACAACTGGCACTGATTCAACTTTCTTTTCAACTTCTTTTGTATTAATTACATACGCCAAATAAGCTTCATACTCCTTTCTCAAATATCTCTGAGCTGACATTGAAGAAATCACACTAGACAATGCCTCTGATTTATCTGATTCAACCCGCAGAGTTTCACCATTTACACACTTTAATTCTATAACCTTTTCTTTGCAATTTATTATAGCATCATACAATGTCAACCAATCCATACCCAAAATAACATCAAATTCATCAAACGGCAACAACATCAAGTCGACCGGAAAGTAATGACCCTGAATCATTAAAGGGCATTTCTGGCATACTTTATCAACTATCACACATTTGCCTAACGGATTCGACACTCTAATCATAAATTTTGTGTTCTCAACAGGTATATTCATACTAGACACCAGTTTCATACACACATATGAATGAGTAGAACCGGGATCAATCAAAGCAATAACATTAACATCATAAAGAGAAAATATACCGTAATCACATCGGGTGAGGAAGCATCTTCACGCGCTTTAATAGCATAAGTTCTAGCCGAGCCCTTCCTTCAGTCTAATTGCTTTGCATCTCTGGCTACATTCTTACCGCTTGCTTCTTCACTCCCGACTTTTCTTGGATACCTTCCTCCTCGAATCCGCACCACTTGCTTTTGTATACTGAAATTTTTATTTCTCAGCTCTCTCTGGGTAGTCTCTAATAAAATGATCCGGAGAACCACATCGAAAACATTCATTTGCTCTGTACGGACCCAAATGATTTCTACCACACCGCTGGCACTCGGGTTTAACAAATCTCGAGTTCCCTACACTGGCTGCCGAAATAGTCTGGGACTTAGGACCCACATTTTGCTTCTTAGAATTCCCATATGATTGCCCAGCTAAAACTTGGGATCAAGGATTCATATTTCTTGACTTTCCGGGTTGCTGTGAGGGTGCATTACTCATTGGTCTTTTCTTCCAATTTCGTGTCTCGATTTCTACCTTTTCTTTTCCTTAAGTAGTTCTTCACACCTTGCAAGCTCGATTGACAAGTACCACCATTTCTTTTAGTTCAAGGATCCCAAAAAATACCTTGATGTCTTTGTTGAGCCCGTCTTCAAATCGTCGGCACATCTTGGCCTCTGTAGGAACATATTCTCTGGCATACTTACTCAATCGAACAAACACTCTTTCATATTCTCGTGGATCACATATATTACCTTGCTTCACTCAAGAAACTCTTTTTACGTTTCGATCAATAAATCTTTCACTAATATATTTCTTCTGAAACTCTTCTTGAAAGAATTCCCAGGTTACCCTCTCTTTCGGTACCACCGAAATCAAAGTCTTCCACCAATTATAGGCTGAATCCCTCAAGAAAGATATAGCACATTTCAAACATTTTTCAGGTGTACAAGATAATTCATCAAATACTCGGATAGAATTTTCAAACTAGAGCTCTGCTTTCTCGGCATCATCATCAATATTTGCCCTAAATTCTTCGGCCCCTTGTTTACGAATTCTGTCAACTGGAGTTCTATGAAATTTTATCATATCCACACCCTGAGACATCGGGGGTATAGGTTGAGGAATCGGGGGAGGTGGGGGAGGTCGTACATTTGGGTTCGTACGAACGAACTCAGTGTACCTTGCACTCATCATCTGGAGAAAGGCTTCCCGATCCCTTTCTCCTCCTCCCTGACCAATAGTAGGAGGTGGATTTTTAGTCGGCGCTACCCCTTCAGCTGGAGCTGGTGCATTACTCTCTACTTCATCTGCCACAGCTGGATTGGGATCCATTTACTATATAAAAAATCATTTAAAAAGGTCAGAAGTCGTCACACTATCACAATTTATACATATGGCATGTATAGCAAAATTCTTACATACAACACGTAGTCCAAGAATTGACTAAACCTGTTCTGATACCACTAAATGTAACGCCCCCACACCCGAGACCGTCGCTGGAGTCGAGCTTGAGGTGTTACCGAACATAATTTATCAAATTAAGAACTTCGAATCATTTGTTTCTACATTCACAGCTTTCTAGCTACCTGCGTCATAGTTACAAGAAAAATCATATCTCGAGTTACGAAACTCAAAATCAAGATCCGTAAATTTTCCCTAAATCAAGACTCATATATCTATTCACTAATTTTTTTCTAGAATTTTTGGTTGGGCCAATTAGTATAGTTTATTAGTTAAAGTTACCCCTGTTTCAGGACTTGACTGGACTGACCTCTGTTTACTACGAACCATATTTCTCTCTGTGAAAAATTTATATGACTATGCCGTTTGTTTATCCTGAAACTAGACTCAATAAAATACACCACCTAATTATTTTTGTACAATTTATGGTGAATTTCTAAAGTTGGAACAGGGGATCCAGAAATCGCTCTGGCCCTGTTTCACTAAAATTCAAATATCTTCTAACATATAATTCCTTTACCTATTTCGTTTGTTTTATGTGAAACTAGACATATTAGGCTTCAATTTCATATTTAATCCATCACCAAATTCGATTTCTATGATTTTTAGTAAATTTTCAAACTCACGTTAGTGTTGCGGCAATGTTCTGTTTAAGGCAGATTTCATCTTTTCATGAGTTTTTATGGACTAGATAACCTATTAACCTTCCATGACATCAAACATGATCTAAATTAGCCATTTCCATGACTTATCATTATCAAGCATTTTCTCAACCAAATCACTGCCATATCACAAAATTATTTACACAAAGTAGGTATATTGCTATACATGCCATACTTAAGTTTTACAAGCCATTTACCAAAATAAAAGTCCTTCGGTTAGTGTGATCGAACCTTCGACCTGTCCCAATTCCCGAGCCGACTTGTTCAAAACTACAGTGAATAAAAAGGAGGGAGTAAGCATAAATGCTTAGTAAGTTCATATGCAAATAACAAGTAACATAACAATACAATTATACCAAACAACCTTAGCATGGTATCACCAAAACATATATCACATTTCTAAACATCATTCAACATCTTACCACCTTATCGTTGTAGTATCTATTTTCAACCCGAGGGTTAAGTACATACCTGTCCAAAGTGTCCATTTCACAACACTTACCAAAACGTCACTTGCATTTTAAGTGTTCTTCCATTTCACTAGAAATTTTACCCGTTGAACACATCGGAATATAACTCGGATACATGAATAATTTGCACATAAGTGCCACATATGTAATCAAGCAATCATGTAACCCGCACCTAAGTGAACTCGGACTCAACTCAACAAGCTCGGGCGTTCGCATCCATAAGTGAACTCGGACTCAACTCAACGAGTTCGGATGCCTAGTTACATCTCATGAACTCGGACTCAACTCAACGAGTTCGGACATTCGCATCCATAAGTGAACTCGGACTCAACTCAACGAGTTCGGATGCTCAACCATCCTAGTGACATATCACTTGTATCCTATTCTATTCCTAAGGTTCAAACGGGATTTTCCTCGGACACATATCCTTTCCATCTTCTGTAAAATACTGAAACCAATACTCAGTAGCACTTATATTTAACAAATAATACACATAATTTGCATTTTATTCGAAAATAACCACAAAACATATATTTCATGATAAAAATCAGCATATCATATGGTTAACATCAATAACTTAAAAATAACAATTATGCTACATTATTTACACATGAACCTACCTTGGTACCAAAATATAAAGATTTTGCAATTCAGTCCACAATCTTTTCTTTTCCTCGATTGGGGTCGATTCCACGTCTTTCTTGATCTAAAATAACACATTTAGATTATTTAATACTCACATTATCAAATTAGTCTTTAATTCAAATTTTAGCAAAATTACAATTTTACCCCTAAACTTTTGCATATTTACACTTTTGCCCCTAATCTCGGGATTAAACTTAATTCCTTATTCTTATGTTTTATAACATGCTGATCACTTTTCCCTTCTATGGCAACATCAAATTCTCACTCTAACATGTACTTATGACTATTAGGTATTTTTACCGATTAAGCCCTTTTACTCGTTTTCGCTTAAAACCGAGTAGTACAAGTTGTCTGACATAATTTAAAACCTCATATTCTATCATAAAACACCAAAATACACAAATTTCACCTATGGTTATTTTTCCAAATATGAACTCTAACTCAAAATATTACTATCATAAGCTATACCGAGTTACCGGGATTTCAAAAACGTAAAAATCATTAAAAACGGGGCTTGGAATCACTTACTATGAAGCTTGAAAGTTGAAGAAACCCTAGCTATGGAGAGAGGGAGCATTCGGCAGCAACTAAGGAAGATGATAACCAATTTTGTGTTATTTTTCCCTTTTTATTTCATTTAATATCCAAATGACCAAAATGCCTCTCCTTACTAAACTTTCAAAAATTCCTTCCATGTCCTAATTTTTTCCATGAACTTAAAATTGGTCAAAGTACCATTTAATACCTCCTAATTAATATTTCAAAGCAATTTCATACTAAAAACTTCTAGAATGCAAGTTTTGCAACTTATTCGATTTAATCCCTAACTTTAAATTAAACTCGTTATGCCAAAAATTTCTTCACGAAATCTTCACACAATTATGCAATAATATCATAAACCTCAAAATAATTATAAAATAATTATTTCTATCTCAGATTTTTGGTCACGAAACCACTATTTCGATTAGGCCTTAATTCGGGATATAATAGTCGGAGCTCAATTCACACTATCAAACTAATATTTTGGGTAAAGTGAAGTTAAGTATTTTGAGTATGGCATGTATAGGGGACTTGGTCATTTTATTATGTGTCATATTTGTTGGCCAAAAGTGTGGGCTTATGATAATATTATAATTCATTTTGTATATGGTCATGAGATATGACTTATATTGATTATTGGGCTGTAAACATATTCATTCATGCATGCATGTGCCTATGCAATTGTGATGTGGTTGTTGGTTGTGTGGATGTGATGAGTTATGTTGAGGCTATGAATTCTTGATGATTAAATTAGGATTTGTTTAGTATGATGATAACCATGGTTTGAATGAGAATTGGTAAGTTGGGCTTGCCAAAGTATGATGTATTGTGCATGTATAAGATAATATGATATTGCCATAATCATGACTTGTTTAAGGATGATTAAGTACTTAATTATGCCATGTTAAGTGCCTTTGAAGTCTTGTATATGTTTGTGCAAATAAGGGTGGCCATTGGCTTGGAAAATAGCCTCAAAGTTGTTCACACGGGTTGGCACACGGGCATGAGTCTAGGCCGTGTATGACACATGGTCTAACCCATAGGCGTGTGATCTGGCTGAGTGTCCCCTACACCCTAATTAGGTAAAATAGAATGCCCAGTAGTAAATACACGGGCAGAGACATGGCCGTGTCTCTCGGCCGTGTGAGAGGCACGGCTTTGGGACATGGGCATGCGCCTTGGCCATGTAAAGTTTGCACCTTATTTATGAAAATTCATGAAAATTAAATTCACGACACGGCCTAGTACACTGGCATGTGACTTGGCCGTGTGACCCTATTTTGTTGATAACGTCATAAACAGAGAGTTACACGAGCTGAGGACACGGGCGTGTCCTAAGCTATACGGCCTACCCACACGGGGGTGACCCTCCAACACAAGAAAATTTTCTAAGTGTTATAAAAGCTCTAAAATTTCTCGGTTTAGTTCAGAACCACTCTCAATATATGTTTTGAGCTTCGTAAGCTCATTTAAGGGACGATATGAATTTTTTGAAAAGTTTTAAATTTGAGTGGAAATTCATGTCAGTTTGAATGTTTGTTTGAGTTTAAGTCCGGTAATGCCTTTGTTTGAGTTTAAGTCCGGTAATGCCTCGTACCCTTTTCCGAAATCGAATACGGGTAAGGGGTGTTACACATAAAGTTCTGTCTTACGATAATTCATGATCAAGGATAATTAAGCTAGGTAACTACCTAACACTAATTAGGACTAAATTATAAAATTGTAAAACTACAAAATTAACAATCTAAAAAATAATAATGGTTGGTTGACTTCTATGTTGTTTATTAATCTTTGGATTAGGTATCTAAAAAGCCTAAACTTCTAGTTGGCTCAATTTTACCTTTCGGTCTC
Source organism: Gossypium longicalyx (assembly GCA_025698465.1). Classification (NCBI taxonomy): domain Eukaryota; kingdom Viridiplantae; phylum Streptophyta; class Magnoliopsida; order Malvales; family Malvaceae; genus Gossypium; species Gossypium longicalyx. The sequence goes on from CM047006.1 coordinate 34,402,954, forward strand.
CATTTTACCGAATTAGATGATTTAGTCCATTTTATCTCTCGAACGCACCAAACTAACTCAGGATAAATGAATTGATGCTCAAGAGGACTCCTCTCAGTCTCACTTAGCTATATGTTCCCTTAGAGGCGTCAATTTTAAGTTTTAAATTTTATTCAATTTAGTCTAGTTTTTACAATTTAGTCCTTGTACCAAAAACTAACCAAGCAACATTTCAATCAACCAACCACCATATTTTTAGTTACCTAACATCATTTTCATACAAACAATAGCCCAATAAATGTACAAAGCATACATTAGATTAAGCACAAAAAGTAGGGATAATAAAGCTTAGTAGTTTCTTAATGGATGCTTAAGGGAGAAGATGTAGGCAACATGGAAGTGAAAAAAAATCAGCAAAGATCAAATCTCTAAGCTTTTAAAATGAAAATAAAGTTGAGTTATATTAAAACCTTTGAATGAAATTGAAAACACAAGCTAAAGTTTGAGTACTAAAATGTAAATAACACCTAGCTACAGTAACAATTAACTAACTAACAGCTAAAAACCAAAAACATGATAAACTAAAACCCTAAAAAGATGATAAAAGTGTGTGGAATAATGTTAAAGGTAACTCCTTTAAAGTTATCAGCCAACAACTGAATACAACCCAAAAATTTTGGAAAAGAATGCCCCAAGACGCTAAATTATTATTGGGGTTGGTGTTGGACAAAAACTATCCCTGTAGTTAATTTTCTCTTTATCTAGTAGTAGTGTAACGACCTGAAAGTTAGTGGTGTCAAAAAGTGTGATTTCAAAAATCCGTTTCCGTAAACCATGCTCGTAAATATTATTATTAAATATTTACGGAATTATATTAGAAGTGAATTAAATTTTGGACAGGTAATTTTATCAAATTAGTGCTTAATTATGGTACAGAGACTAAGTGGTTAAGGTGTCAAAAGTTCAATAATCAAAAGATTTAGAAGTAAAGGCAAAGATGTAGGATTGAAATAGAAATTTTAGCATTTCAATATGTATAGTGGACGGTCATGAGGAAATTATTATATATATGTTATAAATAATATAATTAATAAATTTATATGTTATAAAAATATAATATAATAAAATAAAACTTAAGTAGTGGAAAAATAAAAACAAACATATTTCTTATTCATTTTCTCAAGGTTTTGAAGCATAGAAAAGAAAGGGGGAGAACGCACAGTTTAGGGTTTCAAAATTTTAAGCTTAATTTGTTTAGTTCAGTTTAGTCATTTTCTTTTAATTTTTATGTATCAGGAATCCTAATAGTTCAAGCTAGCTGACCCATGTCATAATTTTCAATATTGTTAAAGAATTAGGATGTTACCATTGTTGATCAATTGAGGCTTGAGGTGTTATTTTGTTAGATTTTAAGTTTAGTATTGAAAAAAAGGACTAAATTGTAAAGTCAATTAATGATTTTGTGCAATAAGGCCTTTTTGAAATTTTTGGTACAATCGAAAAATAGGAAGTCCTATAGGGACTCTAGTGAAGTCAACATAAAATTAAAAGGCTAAATGTGAAAGTTATGTTAGTCCCAGTTTTAGGGACTAAATTGAATAAAATGAAAAAATTGCCTAAATTAGAAATTAAATGCTAAAATAGTTATGTATTGATAATTTTATATGTTTTCTTAATTCGTAGCTAACGTCAACTTGGAATCCTTGAAAAATAAAATGAAAAGACAAAGTGACGAATAGCTCGGAGTTTACAATTTGTGTTTATATAATCCTAACTCTTTGTAAATTGTTGCATTTTGAATTATTTGTGTATGGTAAGAATATGAGATGAGTCATTTGTGATAATGAAATGAATTGGGTTGAATTGAATTAATTGATATATCTGAGGACTAAATTGAATATTTATGAAAAGTGTGTACATTTGTTCAAATGTGAAATTGAGTATGTATTGTGATGATTTATTGTTTTCATATGTAAAATTAATATGTTTATGATAAAAATAAATTTGAATTGAGATATTTGTTGATAATGAAGCACGAAATGGGAACCCTATTAACTGTTTGGGCAAAATCGGATATAGTTGGCATGCCACAGGATAGGAAAAGTTCATGGTTACTTCAACTACGAGTCGATGAGGCATTGGGTGCCAATTTTCTTCAATTTAACCAATGAGACACTGGGTGTCAACTTATTTATAGCACTGGGCGTAATTATTTGCTTCGGATTTATCCAATGTCGCACTAGGTGCCAAATGAAGTGTTGGTTGGATCCGTGTATCTGTCAGAGTCTGAGTCTAAGTCTGAGTCTGAGTCATTTTAATAGGGAAATAAATGGTAAAATCGAGATAATATCAATAAAATTGCTAATGATATGAAATGAAATGAAATGTGAAATGGAACCCAAAATGGTGGATGGAAATGTGAATAAAGAATGGTGATGATCAATATATGTATATGAATTTGAACGGCTAGATGGAATATATTCATGTATGAATTGAGTCATCATATGTAATATAAGAGATAATTGTCATGCAATGATGTTAGATTGATGAATTGATTTTGATCAAAGGAATTGGTAAATTGTTATTACTGAATAGTTATATTGCATATCATTATTTGATTTAAATTTTGATTCTTAATGATATTTATATTGCTTAAATGTTTGGTTTATAGAAATACCACTAGGTTATACTCAGTGTACGGTTTTGTTTTCCATCCACAGGTTAGGTACTTAAAGATTCGATCATTGATCCAGCATCCAGTGGTAACCCCGAACTCAAGTGTTAGCGAATTGTTCATTTTGGTATTGGCATGTACCTGGGATGTTTTATACATATGATGGTCGATTTGTATTTTATTTTTTTTTTGGAAATTTGGAGACTATGTATATATGTGATGGTAATAATCAAGTTCTTGATGACTTGTTAGGTTGCTTGTGTAACACCCCTATTCCATCACCAGATCAGGGTTACGAAGTATTACGACAATTAATGAATTCAATAACAATCTAAAAAATTTAAAAATAAATTTAAATATCAAATATTCATAACCAATTATTATCCATAGCATATATACAAAAACAGGCCTAAAATTGAGCTTATATAGCCCTAAAATCAATTTGGAAACAAATAGGGACTAATTTGAAACAAAATAGAAAAATGTGGAAAAACTAAAAACAATGGTCACACAGTCATGTGGCCAAACCGTGTGATAGAGTCCGGACCGTATGGCTCTAAGAATTAGTTGTATGGCCAAACTGTGTAACAACCTGATGCCATGTATCTCAAGATCACACGGTCGTGTCACCAGGCCGTGTAACAACCTAATACCGTATGAGAAATCTTGCACCAAAAATCAAATAGGCCACATGGCCGTGTAAAGTGAACATGTGTGGTACACGGTCGTGTAGCAAGCCATGTGCACCTAAAATTACTTCTAAAACAAGTCAAATCATCAACCATTTCTTTGGTATCAAGCCAAACCATTTCCAACTATTCTCACACATTCAAAACACGTTCAAACATGCTTAGAACATACCAAAACATTCAACCTAAATGCCTAACCAATATGCCCACATTGGCATCACAAATCAAAAACCAATTTAGATTCACATTCAATGATCACAGTTTTCTACCTTATGAACATGCCAAATATACCAATTCATCCATTTCATTCACATCCAGTTTACTATAACTCAAACCACATCCAAAACCAAACTTTCAAGATAATGAATCACACCACTTATATATATATATATATATATATTTAAGTATACCAAATTAAAAGTACCTATTAAGTAACACAATTTCCATATTTGCAAAATCAAACACAAACAACATAGTTATATACATATGATCCTTAAAATCCTAGTAAATGACATTTATAACCAAACCAAATTGATTAAACTTCTACCGAGTCAAAGAACAGATAATGTGCACTCCGACTTGAACTTCCAACCGACCTTGACTTCTAATGACCTATAGAGAATGAAATACAATGGTTATAAGAAATCAATGCTTAGTAAGCTCATATATAACGTAAAATCAAACTTACCAAATAAAATTCAACTAAGCAATCCATGCATAAAATTCATTAGATAGCTTGTAAGCTCATTTGTCTCCTATGCACACCACAACCTCACAAGGTTAGTGAATTTACAAATAAGAAACTTATAACCATATCATACCATATCATATTCATAAATAGCATATATAACTCAATCATATCATTTTCTTTCAACATCACACATTTTCATTTCAAGAATCCATATCATAAATTTATTTCCATATAACCATTTCATATAACTATTTCATATATCATTTTTATACCCAATAAACCACGGTGAAATAACATTGGATACACGGGAAAGTGCTCACACGAGCTGTGAAATAAGCCTACTCACATGAGATATAGGTTGGGATGTTAAGCTACATGATGTTGCTCACACGAACTGTGGAGAATCCATAACAAATGAAGGACCTCAGCCATCGGTAGGACATCCAAGACTAGTACACGGAACTATAATAACCCTAATGACATGTCATTTGTATCCTAAGCACTCACAAGGTTCAAACAGGTCGTTTCGTATCCAAAACATATAATTGTTTACACATTATTTCATCACAAGTACTTATCCATGTAATTTTCCATTTTCAATCATAACCTTTAATTTAGCTAACATTATAATTTAATCCAAATCACTAATTATCACATAACAATCATTTTAATATATACATAACACAAATTTTAATCAACGTTTTACCAAAAATAGCAATTGATAAGCTTAATCAATATTCGAACTTACCTAGATAAAAACAGTTACGAATATGATGTCGACGATTATTCTGCTAACTTAGCTTTTCTATGGTTTGAGTCCGATTGATTTGTTTCTTGATCTAAATAATGATTTTCATTCAATTAATCAATTCAAATAACTTAAATGATCAAACTTATGATTATAAGCCCTTTTATTATCAATTTTCAAAATTACCCTAACCTTTACCCTTTATGCAATTTAGTCCCAAAATCTAAAACTTACAAATTAATCACATTTAACCACAAATCATGCTAGCCAAATTTCCTATGGTCTCTCTAAAGCCCATATTTATCATGATTTATCAAAATTTTCATGAAGTTTTATCATTTAAACAATTTAGTCCTTTAACATTAAAATCACTAAAAACTACTTTACAAAATAGTCCTATTTAACAACCAAGCTTAATAATATATCATCAAACTTCAAAAACACCTCAAACTCATCAATGTAATAATATAAAACATTTAATAGTTTCACGAATTAACCCCCCGAGTTAGCTAAATTAAGCTAAAACGATTTCAAAAACATAAAAACCACTAAAAACAGAAGCTAGAATCACTTACATGCAAAGAAGAACATGAACTAAACCTTCAAGATTTCTTCCTATAGTGTTTCAGTTGAATAAAAAAATTGAAGAAGATGATTATTCTTCCTATTTGTTTTTCATATTATTTACTTATTTATCATTTTACCCTTATAAAATTAATGAAAATTTCTTTAATAAACAAGTCAAAACTGTCCACTATATACAAATATGGTCTAATTACCAACTAATTCCATCAAGCCAAATTTATAAATCCATTTAACACCTTTAACTAATAGCAATTAACTTATGCAGCTTTTACGATTTAGTCCTTTTTACTTAATTAACTATCTTAACATTAAAATTTTCTAACCAAATTTTAATACGATTTTGTAATAACCCTATAAATAATAAATAAATAATAAAATACTGACTCACTTGTCATAATTATGGTCCTAAAACCACAATTTCCAACACCATTAAAAATGTGTTGTTACAACTTGGGTTATATGCCTAATATCCTTATGGATTAGGAAATATTGCAATATGTTTTTTGCTGATGCTTGGATATAGAATGATGTATGATGCGCTTAGGTTATGTTTAGGAGATGTTTTGGTAAGTTTGATGCTTAAAACATGAAATTGATTTAATGGTTATTTTGTGCTTGAGTTGTTGATAGTGAATGTGCGATTCAATGTTTATTGAATTAGTATTTGGGTGCTATTTTGGTTGTGCTTAGAAAGATGGAAATTGTTTAGGTGCCTTGAAGGCGTAGTGGTATGGTTGAATATATTTAATCGGTTAGTTTTGAATTGTAAATTAAGGTGCAAATTTTGGCATATTGGTTAGGCACTTAGGATGGTGATTATAAATGATGTTATTGGTTTGTTTTGAATGCTTTTGATATAGTTGAATGTGGTTCAAAAAGGATGGCTTGTAGCCTAAGTGAATTATGGTAGAAAACTTGTTTTGAAAAGTAATTACAGGTTCACATGGCCTGGCAAACAGTTGTGTGCCAAACATAAGCTTATGGCACAGCCGTGTGGTCTGGAAATTTTTAAGTGATTTTGATGCACATGGTCACAGTTTGTTACACGATCCAATGACACAGCTGTGTGACCTATCTTACACGAGCTTAACTCTCGCACACGGTCAAGGGACATGGCCGTGTGACCCCTGTTTGCAGATTTTTCCCACCTTTTTTTATTTAATTTCAAATTGATCCCTAATAGTTTCCTGCTTAGTTCTAATCTTTTGTAGGCTCAATATTAACTTGAAATTGATTGAAATACATGATTTACTTGCTTGCATGTGATAAATTGATATCTATTTGAGATTTTGATATATGAAGTTATTTGTAAATGTTTGATATTGTTGATAGCACCTTATTGCTCGGGTCCAGCGACCAGACCGGGTAAGGGGTGTTAGAAGCAATATTATGACACCCAAGCTTTGGTGTCACGATACCGAAAATAATATCAAAATTAGGGGTCTTGGGGTCTCAATGTCATGATATCCATCCTCGGTGTCGCGATATTATTGGAGTTAGCCTCAATTTTCTTCACTTTAGCACCTTCAATGGTATCAAGACTTTCATGCCTTTAGTGTCGCGATACCCACTCTTAATGATGATTTCCTCAAGCTCGGGTCATTATCGACTTCCTACACCAACTCAATCACATCGTTAGGTCCCTCATGTCGCCATTTGGTCATTTTGGATCTCAAAAGGGCATAAAACTAATAAAGACCATTTAATTAAAAAAAAAGCTAAAATTTGACAAAAAGTAAAGAAAAGACATCTAAATTGCTTGAGATTAAGCTCCTCTAGTGTAATGGAGAGCCTAATTTGACATATCAAATTATGGTAGATCACTCAACTCATAGTTACTCTACTAATTTTTTTCGGACTAGGTCAATTTAAAAAATTTGATCCTAAAACTACTTTTCCAATACTAACGAAAAACAAGTCGTTACAGATAGTAAAATATTAAGTAATTAGATAAAATAACTTGTCATTCAAATATTAGTCAAAATTTCAACTACAAAGAACCATTATTTTAATATTTTGTTACCTTTAACATAATATTTCGCATCATAGTGGAAAGCAAGAGCATCATAGTGGTAAGCAATATTCACAATTATGTAAATACTATTAAAATCAAATAATAGTAAAACTATCGAATATTAAATAATAGTAACTAAACATCTTAAATAATAATGAAAAATCATACCTTTACTAGTGATGGAAACTAAACTTATTAAATAATGCTAAAATATGATTTTTTTTCCAGTAATTTTTTAGATGTTATTATGAATGAAAATGCATTATTAATGCATATTTTTATAGTACTAAATATTAATTTTAATTGGTATATAATTGTAATACTAATTAAGTGTTAATTGATCTAAAATAGTTAGTGTACTTTAATATAAACCCAAAGTCTAATTATAATTATAATTATTTTATATTAATGATTTGTTATCATTTAATAAAAGCATTATTATATTATATTATATTATATTATTGATTCTATAGATTTAAAAATATGAGAAACATAGATAATATCTAATTTATAATTGATTGATTTCCTTTATTTTAATTTCTTAAATAGATATGAGTCATACTATTTGTTGACTTGGAATTTGTGTTGAATCATACCAATTTGATTAGATGTGGTTATTATTTATAAAAAATTTAATATTTAATGTAATTATAAATATATTTATTTTCTTTTGAGTTTTGAAATATAAATTAAGAATAAATAAATTTATACATTATAGATTAGATTATTAATATATTGATATTATTTTTTATTTATAATGTTAATCTCATACACTTAATTTTATTAATTATAAAAAATTGATTTTAACATTATTAATTATTTTCATATTTAAAATAAAATCATATATATAATTTTATTTATTTAACCACAAAAACTTGGATTTTTATTATTTTTAATTTATCCAATTATATTAAATGATTTTATAGTTTTATAATTTTATTAATTAATAATATATTATGTTATTTTTTAAGTAAAACTTTTAAAAGATTTGACCAAATTAATTAATTTCACATTAATATACTATCATATTAATTTATATTACTTTTATTATTATCACATAAGAATACTAATAAATTATTATTTAGGTATTCTTATTCATTCAAAAAAAATTTTAAAATCGTGATTTTATATATACTAATTTCTAATGGTACATGCTTGCATGTAATTTTTTTTAAAAAATTTTAGTTAGTTTTTAAATAATTTATTTTAATTATTGTTACATATTATTGATGATGATAATTTCTTTTAGTTTTTAAATAATATACAAATTTGAAATTTCTTTCCAAATCCAGACTGTGCCAGACCAGAAAATAATACAAGTGAAGGAATAGACTATTCAGCCTTCATTAAAATAGAGAAGGCAAGTGCCACCCAGCGTTTTACATGCTAGAGGCTTCAAGAATCCAACCTAGTCAACTATGCAATCATGCCTTGATGCCAAGAAGCACAACCCTGGAGCCAAGTCTATCAGGTTGAAACTCACTAGTGAGAGAGTTGCTAATTTTTAATGCAAGGATCAATCTCTTTGACAATGTACCTTGTGATAAGTCAGTTGTTTCCAGCTGTACCCGTCACCTACCAATAGTCACGGCAAGAACAGAAACCATCCTTGAAATGGTGAAAACGGGTAGCATCTCTTACAATTATTTCTCTTCCAGAGAGTTCGGATATAAATTTAATGGCAGAGTGGCAATCATTACAGACTCTGAGGTTTTTCATGATCCTCAAAGTGGTGTTCTCTGGGGTGCTTATTAGTGCAAAAGCAATGGCCAATTTCTCACTATGATGTCTAAGCATCTGCTCCTTTACTTCCTCCTCAAGGTCATGTAACACTGATTGAGTGTCTGGAACAAAGCCCATCTTTTTTATATCTTCCCATATCTTCGCCATCATCTTGTAGATTTCATCTTTCTGTGGGTGAAGCCCATCCTCAGCTCCGAAGACATGGAATTTGTTCTTTATCTGAACCCAACTTATTCCCTGTTCTTTCTTTACCCCTCCATCCTTCATTAACTTGCGAATTTTTGCAGCATCGTCCCACTTTCCACAAACTGAATACAAATTAGCTAGGGCTGAGTAGGCCCCACTGTTGTCAGGGTCAATAAGGAGCAATCTTTCAGCTGCAACCTTTCCAAGTTTTACATTCTTATAAACCTTACAAGAAGATAAGAGTGAACCCCAAGTTACAACATCTGGTTCAATGGGCATTTTTTCAATAAAATCATATGCCTCTTGTATCAATCCGGCTCGCCCAAGAAGGTCAACCATCAGTGCGTAATGGCTTAGCGTAGGTTCAATCTTGTGAAAATCTTTCATCATATTATAATACCTACGACCCTGTTCAACCAGCCCCACATGTGTACAAGCAGAGAGTACACCTACATATGTTATATGGTCAGGCTTAATTCCTGCTGCCAACAACTTTTCAAAATGCTCAAGGGCTTCTTCTCCAAGACCGTGTTGAGCAAGAGCCATTATCATTGATGTCCAAGATACAATATCTCTGAACCAGTATATCTGATTGAATACTTTCCTTGCACAATTAATGCTTCCAACTCTAGCATACATCGTAATTAGAGCATTGTTCACAGAAACCAAGGATGCTTGACCAGTTCTTATTGCACTTGCATGAATTTCTCTACCATGATTCAATGAAGTCAAGCTTGAACTGACACTCAACATGGCTGCCAGAGTGAAGTTATTTGGTTTAGGACCATCTCTGACCATTAACCTAAAAAGCTCCACTGCATCAGTATTCAAGCCATTCTGCAAGTATCCAACAATCATGGCAGTCCATGCAACTACGTCACGGTCTTTCAGTGAGTCAAATATCTGCCTAGCTGGTTTTAAATCTCCAAGCTTAACATATCCATCCAGCAAAGATGTAAATGCAATAACATCAAGGCGTGAAATCCCACTCTGCTCTACAATCTTTTGAGCAATTTGAACCCCACCTGACTTTGCATACATTGAGATCAAGGCATTTCCTACTGGCCCATACGTATTGAATTTGGTGCTAGCAATACGAGCATGGATTTGTTTCCCAAGTTTCAACATCTCAAGGTTGGCACAAGCTGATAACGCATTAATAAACGTGAATTTATCAGGAAGCAACAAAGAATCCCTCAGCATATTACTAAATGTACATAAAGCATCAAAATCATGCCCATGTTGATTGTAACCTGCAATCATCGAATTCCATGTCACTATATCTCTTTCACTCATCCTTTCAAATTGTCCACGTGCAAGATCAACTCGTCCATGCTGCATATGCAACGAAATCATAACATTCCAACTCGATGTGTTCCTATATTCCATCCTATCAAAAATAACTCTTGTCATCATTGGATCACCAGACTTAGCATACATATTTAACAAAGAGTTAACTACACTAACATAACTACTAAGCCCAAACTTGACGACGAAAGAATGTACCTCTCGACCAATATCTAAAGCTTTAATAGCAGCGCATGATGCAAGAACACTAGTAATCGTGTATTCCGTTGGTATTACTCGTTCTTTAATCATTTTATCAAACACTTTTAAGGCACTTTCGAAACGACCCATCTGATTGTACCCCATAATAATCGTGCTCCAGGAAACAGAATCACGATTCGGTATCTTACGAAAAAGTTCAGTAGCTTCAGACATTTTAGCCTGTCTGGAATAAGCTGATAAAAGGGTATTCCACGTGAAAATAGTTTTCACAGGCATTTCGTCGAACACTAACTGAGCATCGGAAAAGCACCCAGTTCTGGAGTAAAAATTCATGAGATTGTTGAGTAAGATGACACTAAAGTGAAGCCCAGATTTGATAACTCGGGCGTGGACCAATTTCCCGGGTAAGAGGTCATTGGATTTGAGGCTTTCTTGGAGGAGACGAGCGTTGTGATATGATAAAGAGAATGGGTCTGGGATGTTCATTTAGTTATCGTATTTGAAGAATAAATTCAATTAAGAATAATTACAAGGTTTTGGTTTTGGTTTTGGTTTTGGTTTAAATTGAATGTTTCTAATTCATTGAGACTTGACCTTCCAAAAACAAAAAAAAAAAGCAACCTTCTGAACTGAAGACTACCGTTGCGCCACGACCACGGGTGGTAACAAAGGCAGAGTTATTTTAAATTAAAAAAATATAGTGTCTGCATATTTCACGCATACAGCAAAAGAACGCCATTTAATAGTCAACTTTCGTTACTGGAATGCTTGAAATCATGTTATTCGGATCTTTTAAAATAATTTATATAATACTTGTGTTTGTTTTGCAATATATATATATATATATAAATTATTAAATTATTGATTTTTATTAATTTTTCACTTATAAATTATTAAACTGTAAATTTTTATATTAACCAATGTTACTCAAAATTTGTAAGTTAAAATATTCCCTTTTCGAAATTATATATACAAAAGTAAGGTTTTCTTTGAAATGACATTATTGGTTATCCCACATCTAAACGGTTTTTAATATTATAAACTTAAATAATTTTCATTAAAACTACAAGTTATGTTTATGATAACAATTTTGCAATTAGAAATGGAAATGTGCAAAAATTACGTTGTTGTTTCCTCCATTTAAGATAAAACATCCATATTTATACAAAAAGTAATTATAAATTATTGCCTAAGTATATGAAAGAAAATAAAAAGGAAATATTTACATTTATATATTATATTAATAAATTTAATAATTTAATTATTGAAATATTAATAGTAAATAATTATAAATATATATAATTAATTTGTAGTTTTTCCTATGAGATGGATCGATAATATAACAAAAATGACAATTATTTAAGTATTTCTTTATGCAACTTGGATTAAGAGATAAATTAATATTTAACAGTAATTTATAATATTCAAAAGCATTAAATTATACATATCATGCACATTTTAAGATTTTGGGAAAAGAACAAAAAAATGTTCTCGTCTTCTTCGGTTTCTACTGCAGACAGGAATGAAGAAGGTGATTCTCTTCCTAAGGATTCCAATACAAAGAAGGTTCGATTTAAGGAGTCAGACGTTATTCCTAAAGATGTGATGATTGTGGAGCCATAACTAATGCCTTTTGTGTCATGGAAGGATATGCTAGTGGGGAAGGAAACTATTGTTCAAAATAATACAAGTGATGGTCAATTTTTTGCTGATAATTTCTCTCTCACAAAACAAAATGTCAAGAAATCTTTTGTTGACGGTGTTCCTTTCTTTGATTTCTCAGAGAGAGTATATCAGCTTTTGGAAAAGGAAATGTTAACCTCTATGGTACTCAAAATGGTGGGACGAAACCTTAGTATCATGACTCTGCATAATAGATTATATGGGATTTGGAGACTATTAAGCCTTTTCAATTAATGGATATTGAGAATGGTTACTTTCTTGCAAAATTTCAGAGCACTGACGACTATGACAAGATTCTATCTTAGGGTCCGTGCGTTATTTTTGGTCATTACCTAACCGTCCAACCTTGGACGATTGGTTTCAATCCTAGTTTACCTTACCCTAATATGGTCCTCACATGGATACGTTTTCCTTGTCTTCCGAATCATTTATAAAAAAAAACAGATTCTTATAGAGATTGGGGGAATGATAGGTAAAGTAACAAAATTTGACTTTAACACAGATAGCTGACCGCGAGGTTATTATGCTTGCATGGCAGTTTATGTCAATTTAGGGTGACCATTAATCTCTAAGATTCTAATCAATGGTAGCCCTCAAAGGATCGAGCACAAAAACCTACCTGTGGTTTGCTTTAATTGTGGTTGCTATGGGCATGCCAAGGAAACCTATCCATTAGTTGCACAATCCCCAGGGGCGAAAGAGAAGGGTGAGACGTCAGAAATAACTTCTGTAATTCCTGTGGTGGCTGGAGAAGGAGACTATGGTCCCTGGATACTGGTGGAGTGGAAGACCAGGTGCGACACCTTGGATGGGATCAAAAAGGGGAAATAATTTTAAAGGGAAGAAAAATATAGGATCACATTATCAATCACTAATAGACTTGGAGATGATTGCAACGGAGGAGGAAATGAATAAGGAAACTTAGAGAGATTTGAAGAAAAAAGGAAAGCTATTTTAATTAGTCCCCAAGAAAAATATTTAACGGGTAAAAAATCTGCTAATGATGGCTCTAAAAAATTTAATCTGGGCCTGCCGATGGGGAAACATTAAAAGGGTCAGGCCCATGACCCTAAGGCCACTAATCTCATGAATGTCCATATCATGGGTGGGATTAAGACAGGCTTGGTTCCACAAGCTTCTTTGGCTATTAAACAACAGACTTCTTCGACTAGTAACCAGCAGGCCTCTAGTAATTTTAGCTTTGGGCTGCAACAAGAGGCCCAGGTTTTAAAAGAAGTTGCAGTAGATCTTTCTAAGCCTTCAAGTGCCTCACACGTTTCTTTGCCTAGTGTTGGAGAAAATATTCGACCTCTAAATTCAGGTAATTCTGTCTCTTTTTGTCCTTTAGTATCAAATTCACAGAATGTTGTTGATGCAGACCAAGTAAAGGTGGACCCTCCTTTTTCTTTACAAAAGCAAGCAGAACATGTAATGCACTTTAATCCTACATTTGAGGAGAGTTCTTTTGTTAATGTAGCGATGAAGGAAGGAGTTTTGGAGGCCAAAAACCATTCGGCAGTTATGTTCAAAAATAATAATATTCTAGAGTCTGTGAACGAGGAGATGGGGGGTAGTGATCCTCTGACTGGAATTAAATTACCCAGGGAAGTTATTAAGGGACTGAATGCTAAAGTGACTCGGGTCCAAAAGGTGGTTGGAAACTTAATAAAACCTTAAAAGGGCCAGGTAATCAGTTCAAAAATTTTAAAAATATTCGGGTTCCATTTGTTGATTCTATGAAAAGGGTAGCGGAGCTGAAATTGATGGGAAATACACTATAGATTTGTCGCCGCAAAAAGGAGAGTGAGTAGAGTTTTCTTCTACCAGTCGTTAATAACATAAGTTCTTTTATTCTTTCTTAATTTTTATTATGAATTTGTCTATTTTATCTTGGAATGTGCAGGGGTGTACGTCTGATAAATATTTACGAGCTTTTCGTGAGTATAACAATCAACACAAGCCTAATATAGTTAGCCTTCTTGAACCAAGAATTAGTGGGGCTAAAGATGACATAATCATTGCTAAGTTAGGTTGGGACAAATCTCATCGTGTGGAAGTAGTTGGATTTTCTGAAGGTATCTAGATTGGATGGAAAATTTTGATTGATTTGGAGGTTGTGGGCAATCATCCTCAATTCATTTTGGCTCATATTTGCTTTAGTCTGCATCATCATCCGATCTTTGTTGCTTTTGTGTATGGGAGCCCTGACAAACAAAAAAGAAAAATTTTGTGGAATGATTTAAGTCATTTAGTTCCAATTGGATATGATCATTGGATGGCCATTGGAGATTTTAACGCCATCCTCTCTTCAGTTGATAAAAAAGATGGTCATGTTAAAGGTCGTAAGTGCCATTTTTTTGTGAGTTTATGGATAAAGCTCAATTGCATGATCTGGGTTTTCAAGGTCCTTCTTTTACATGACATCGCGGTAACCTCTTTGAAAGACTGGATAGGGTTGTGGTGTAACACCCCAAACCCGTAACTGTCGCAAGAATAGGTTAAGAGGCATTACCGGACTCATAACTCCAATCAGAACCACCATACATCATATGTAATCTCATTACTAATAAAAGTCATTCATACACATTCAATATTCACATAAAATCGAGTATACAATGCTTAAACATGTATTCAAGACCAAATTGATAACATACCAAAAGTTTCAAAACTTATAAAAATTTTCAACTTATTTAACGTCACAAGTCCGTGTGAACAGGCCGTGTGCCTCTCACAGTCTAGACACGCCCATGTGTCAAAGCCATGGCAAAATAGGGCATAGCTACTGACTTGTTCACACGGCTAGACTACATGCCCGTGTGTCCGTCGTGTGCTAGGCCGTGCCAAAACTAGGGGGTATTCTGTTTGTGACGTCAGCATACCAATAAGGGTCACACGGCCAGACCACATGCCCTTGTGCAAATCTGACTTACAACTGAAGGGTACCCAGGGGACACACGACCGTGCAACATGCCCGTGTGTCGCACATGGTTGAGACACACGCCCGTGTCTCTGCCCGTGTGGACAAAAATAGGCCATTTGAATAGCCAATTTGCCACCTTAAATAGTTTCAACCTACAAGCAAAGAAAACAAGCATAATTTTACCTCCAATTCAGCCAATATTTATGCTATAGCATTCATCATTTATAACATAACAATATCAACCATTTCCCTACTCATAAACCTTACCAATTTATGCTAAACACAAGGTAAATTCATACCAAAACATTTCCTTCCATACCTCATTAAATCTCAAATTAAACTTACTAAAACTTACCAACTAAAACATACCACATTTGCAACTTATCATCATATACTATAAGTCATTCACAACTATGAGTTCAATCACAAAGTAGCCAAATCACATGGCTAAGCATATCCAACACAAAACATACTTATCCAACTACTAGCCTATACATGCCATACTTCAAAAAGATATGCATTTTCAAAAGTACCAAAATGAGATTCGATAGTGTGGTGACGATCCTTGACGATCCCCGAGCTTGTAGTATCTTCGATATCTATAGCACAATGCAAACACACACAAAGTAAGCTTTCAAAAGCTTAATAAGCTCGTACTAAAATAGAATATAAAACATAAATCATCAACACTTAAGTAATTACAATTTCTCAATTCATCTATCAAATCTATACCAACACAATCCATAAGTTCTTACCAATTCAATGAGCTTTATAAACATAATATCATCTACCACATAGATATCATACTTACCTGAACATTTTTATATTCATTCATTTTCAATCTCACCTCATGTTCGAATACTTTAAAACTTTCCAAAAATTGCCAACGCTTTGAACATCCACACACTTAGTGCTTAAAGGTTAGTCAAAGCTAGAACGATTCTGCACACTTAGTGCTATCTCAATTAACCGAAACTAAGTCGGTATCGCACATTTAGTGCCTCAAGTAGCCAAAGCTAATTTAAATCGCACACTTAGTGCCAAATACTTTCAATCCATCATCAAATTCATCCAGCTCAATTATATATACATCTACGCATAATCAAAACAGCAACATGTACTAATAATATCATTTTCTACATGCGAACTTACCTCGTACTCGAAGTTGTCAACCCGAACATTTATTCAACAATCTTCAACTTCCCTCGATCTAAATCTGAATTCCTCTTTTCTTGATCTATAAGTATTCAAAATTAATCATTTTATTCACCAAATCATTCAAAACAATCCATAAATACAAATTTAGGGCATTTTACAAAATAGCCCTCACATTTTCACATTTCGACACTTTAGTCCCTAATTCACAAAATCACAAAATACACAAAATTTGCTTGTACACAAGCTTAGCCGAATTTTCATGACTCTCATACAAGTCCATACATTTCATTTATTTCACATTTTAGTCCCTCAAAATAACATTTTTACAATTTAGCCCATAATACTCAATTTCATCAAAAATTCAAAGACAAAACATTTAAACCCAACATTAAGCTTCCATAATTCATCTATTAACATCATAAAACTCATAGTTTCATCAATGGTACATTTCAAAATCATCTCCAAAATTAGAAATTGAGGCATGGGTTTTATAAAACACAAAGCAACGATCTCAAAAACATAGAAATTATCAAAAACCGATCAAATTACATAACTTAATCAAGGATTTCCTTAGCCGAACCCTAGCTATTCTTTTTCTTTTTCTTTCCTTGTATTTTCGGCCAAATATGAGCATGAAAAATGGTTTATTTCATGCCTTTAGTTTAATTATAATTCATTTATAATTAGTTTACCAATTTGCCCTTATAAAAACAATTATAAAACCCTTTAATGGATGGTTGTTTTAGTCCATTAATATTTTCAATGGACAAATAACAACATAAGAGCCTTGCTTTAAAAATCCAAATCAAATTGGTACTTTTAACATCTAGCACACAACTTTTACCTTTTATGCGATTAGGTCCTTTTTGCAAATTAAGCACAAAATCAGTTAAATTTTCACACGAAACTTTCACACATGTTAATCCACTTATAAAAGGCACAGGAAATAATATTAAAATATTTTCTGACTTAGATATGTGGTCTCGAAACCACTATTCTGACTAGGGTCAAAACCAGACTGTTACATGTAGGAAATGACGCTTGGATAAAATCCTTTCCCAACTGTTCAGTTTCCCATCTTTCCAGAATTAAATCTAATCTTCGACCACTTCTTTTAAATTTTTTCCATGAAGTTAGATATGCTCCTAACCTCCCCTTCCGGTTTTTAGCTGGCTGGCTGCATCACCAAAATTTTTTTGATTTTGTTAAGGATAATTGGAGCTTCGATGGTAATATGACTAGTGTGATATCTCGGTTTATTGATAAGCTTAAAAGGTGGAACAATTGTGTTTATGGTCATATAAATCAACAGAAGAGGCAGTTAATACATAATCTTTCTAAAATATAGCATGCATTGGAACTTTCGGGGTCTAATTCTCTTATTCATTAGGATGTGATGGTTAGAGATGAGCTTGAAAATATTCTTCATCATGAGGAGATGCTCTGGAAGCAAAAATCAAGGTACGAGTGGTTAAATTTGGGAGACCATAACACTAGCTACTTTCATAGACGCATTGTTTAGAGAAGGAATTTTAATAAAATCATTACATTGTGTAATATTGATGGAGATTGGATTTTTGATCTTGAGGTTGTTAAGATCAAAGCGATTAATTTTTTCCAGAATCTTTATGGAGAGAAACTAGACCCTCTAGGGATTTTACCTCCTAGTGATTTTCCAAGCCTTAGTCTTGAAGATGTTGATTTTCTTGGGAGAAATGTTACAAATAAAGAAATAAGGATTGCTTTTTTCGACATGGTGCCTTTGAAAGCTCTGGGTAGTGATAGTTTTCATGCAACTTTCTTTATTACTGTTTTCGACATGGTGCCTTTGAAAGCTCTGGGTAGTGATAGTTTTCATGCAACTTTCTTTTAGAACCAATGGGATTATATTGGGGGTGCTATTTGTGAGTGGGTTAAGAGGGTTTTTGAGTGAGGAACTATTGAACCAGGGTTCAATAACACACTTATTGTGTTAATTCCCAAAGTCCTGAACTCGAAAAATTTCTATCAATTTCAGCCTATCAGCCTTTGCTCTGTGTTGTACAAGTTGGTCATGAAGGTTATTGCAAACAAATTTAAGAGTATCTTCCCGAAGATCATAGGTCAAGAACAAGCAGGCTTTATTGCTAGGAGAAGCATTATTAATAATGACATTATTGCTCAGGAAGTTTTACATTCTATAAGAACTAAGAATAAGCTCTAGTAGATGGCAATCAAGATTGATTTGGAGAAGGCTTACGATAGAGTCAGATGGGACTTTGTAGAAGCTTCTATCAATGCAGCAGGTATTCCTTTTCTTTTGGTTAATGTTATTATGAATGCTATTTCGTTATCCTCTATGCAAGTATTATAGAATGGTGTGCCAACACAAAATTTTAGGCTAGTAAGGGGTATTCGACAAAGTTTTCCTCTATAAACATACCTTTTTGTCCTCTGTATGGAATGGTTGGCCTATAGATTTCACGTGGGTATCTCTTCAAGGAAGTGGAGTCCCATTCGATTATTATGCACTGGATCGAATCTTTCACATTTGTTCTTTGCAGACAATTTGGTGATTTTTAGTCAAGCTGATTCGTTTCATAGTAGTTTTCTCAAGAATTTTTTGAGTAACTTTTATGAGTTACCTGGACTCAAGGTCAATGCCATGAAAACGAATGTGTTCTTTTCTACGGGTGTCAACGAATACTTAAGGAGTGCGATCAATAACACGCTTGGTTTTCAAGAAGTTAATGATTTGGGCCTCTATCTTGGGGCTCTTCTCTTTCACCAAAGAATTACTAATAGTATATTAAATTTTTTATTGGAAAAAGCTCACAGTCGGCTATCTAGTTGGGATGCTAAGAGACTCTCCTTTGGTTGAAGGGTCACCTGAGCATAATCTATTTTGTTGACTATTCCGAGTTATATCATGCAGTCGACCTTAATCCCTAAAGAAATTTGCGACTCGATTGAAGAATTAGCAAGACAATTCATTTGGAATGTTGCAGATGGGAAAAGGAAAATGGCTTAGGTGAGGTAGGATAGTATCTGTCAGCCTAAGTGTAACACACCCTACCCGTATCCGATGCCAAGACAAGGTTTGAGGCGTTACCGGACTTGAACGTACACCATTTCATAAAACCGGGCCATAAAATTTCATTCAAATTAAAAACATTCAATCACATGCATAATGTCACTTACACGAGCTACCGAGGCTCTAAACATGCATTAAAGGCGGGTTGGGACTAAACTAAAAACTTTGGAAAGTTTTGGGAAAACTTAGAAAAATTTTCATGAAACAGGGTCACACGCTCGTGTGTTTTCAACATGCCCGTGTCCTCAGGCCGTGTAACTCTCTGTTTATCATGTCAGCAACGAAATAGGTTCACACAGCCAAGTCACATGCCCGTGTGCTAAGGCTATGTTCCCTACACGGCTGAGACACACGGTCGTGTCTCTGCCCTTGTGGCCAACACTTAAGCTATTTTCTAAGCCTTGGTCAACCATAAACCCTCACACATTTATACAATATCAAGGACATACAACATGGCATCCATTTAACACTTAAACATCTTTAATTAGCTCACAAACATAGCATTTGCATGTTATCATACATGTGATACAGACACTTGTATAATATTAATCTAGGCGTAACAATCTATATTCATTGACTTTGTCATTTGATGACCACCTTTACCAATTTTCATAATCATCAACTTATCAAGTGACTTTATTTAATCATCAAGCATGCATACTCAAAAATTTTCATCTTATTTCCATATCATACAATTACTTCATGTCTATGACCATTTCGACTGGTCATGAAGCATCCATCATGCACATATGTCATAACTCCAATCATGCATATCCAACAAGCATAATCATACCATCACATCACAAGCATTAAAACTTAACATGGATAGGTAGATTTACAAACCATAACTAATATGAGCCACATCTCATGACCTATACAATAGCTTGATATAGGCCAATACATTTAGCCAAATCATAATAACACATGTCATAGAAATAGGTCCCTATACATGCCACTCACTTGATATTTCTAACATATGTATCAATACTCCAAAGGTATTGGCTTGATAGTGTGATGCTGCTTCCGACGATCTCCAACCCCGAGCCGACCTGAAAATATTAAGGAAATGGAATGGAGGGAGTAAGCTTTATGCTTAGTAAGCTCGCATGAAAAATAATAAGCAATGTGTTAATATGATATTTTTCAATTTCCCTCTTTTTATTCAAAATCCAGATAAGATGTTTTCACGAGTCACAGTCATTAAATTATTTATATCTAGGGATACAAAACTCTGAATTAAAATCTGTTAATTTTTCTAGAAACTAGACTTACATATATTTTTACCATAAAATTTTCAAAATTTTTACCTAGCCAATAAGTACAATTTATTCCTTAAAGTTACCCATGTTTTGTTGTTTGGCAGTTCCAACCTCTCTTCACTATGAATTAATTATCTCATAGTACAGGACTCAGATGATACTCCCGTCTATTTCTCTTGAAAATAAACTCATTAAGGGTTTTAAGCATATAATTTATAACTGATAATTATTTTTGTACAATTTTTAGTGATTTTCCAAAGTTGATACAGGGGAGTCCGAAATCACTCTAACCCTATTTCACAAAAATTTAAATATCTCATCATATGAGATTCTTTTGCTTACACCATTTCCTTTATCTAAAACTAGACTCGATAAGATTTAATTTCATATTTTATTCAGCCTATAACTCAATTTTCACTATTTTTGGTGGATTTTCAAAATCGGACCATTACTATTGTACTAATCTGTCTTAGTGCGACATAATGATAACCATCACAAATTTGTCATAGAAATTATTCTAATAAATATCATTCATTCATTTGTATTCTTATCACAAGTCCATTTCATTTCTCATGTCAAACATATGCTCATAGGTTTCGAGTACGTACCTATGCTATCTCTTAGCACAACCATTCATCCAAATAGGACAATCACATGCATCATGCTAGTATCAACTAAGCATAGATGAGTTTATCATTTCAAGTATTTCCATTCCATTTTTCATGTTAATCCCGTTGAATTTCTCAGAAATCTCGATGGATATCCTATTTACCATCAAATCATACAAGTGATCATCAAAAGTACGCACTCTCGTGAACCTCACATCTTACAGCAGGATTACCAGTCCAGGCTAAATCCCCCGTAGTATAAACTAATAGAGTAATGTTGGGATTACTAGTCCTGGCTAAATCCCTTGTAACGACAAACACTCTTAATGAGCTCAGATCTGAATTACCAGTTCAGGCTAAATTTAGACCCTACTCGGATTACCCATCTGGGCTAAATCTATAATGTACACATATTCTTCGGGAGGCTAGATCACTTTAGGAACACCCGTCCGGGCTAGATCCTTTCTATACCGAGATCAACGGATTACCCGTTCGGGCTAAATCTTTTTCTACAACACATGTAGGATCTCGTATCATGTAAGAATAGCGTATCCATCAAATGTCCTTTTTATTTAACCGAGACATTTTACCATCTTTTCATTAATACAATAGTTTTATAATATCAATCATGTTTTCATGGTAATAATTAACATATAATACATGAAACATCGAGACACATAATACATGGTAGAAATGAAACATTTACATTTCATATACTATCAAGGCATTAGAAATATCATACATTGTCACATTAATTATGTACTTACTAATCATGTATCATTATTCTCTTGAATTTCATGCATCGTTGTTTCATATCATATTTTCACATCATGAACTCATTCCATCACCTTTCAA
This sequence comes from Gossypium longicalyx, assembly GCA_025698465.1. Taxonomy (NCBI): domain Eukaryota; kingdom Viridiplantae; phylum Streptophyta; class Magnoliopsida; order Malvales; family Malvaceae; genus Gossypium; species Gossypium longicalyx. The sequence continues at coordinate 34,425,328 of CM047006.1, forward strand.
TGTATTCACTCATGCCATTCATACAATGACAATAAGGGATTTTTAATTTAAACAAGCATTGCATTATTATTGACACACGAACTTATCTCGGACCCAGAAACGATAATTTACCATTTTAGTCCATAACCTTGTATTTTTCCAATTTAAGCCCGAATCTCGATTTCCTTGATCTAAAATTACAAATATAGCTCGTTTATTACTCACATTATTCAAATGGGTCCATAAATCATACTTTTACAAATTTGCATTTTGACCCCTAAGCTTTCACTTATTTATGCTTTGGCCCCTAAGCTCGTAAAATGATTTTTATTTAATTTCCTTGCATTTTAAGCCTAGATGAACCATTTTAATAACTATGGCAGCCCCCAATTTCCACTAAATCACCCTTTTATGACCAATTTTACAACTTTTACAAAACGGTCATTTCGAACGTTTTCATCAAAAATCACTTAGTGAAAGTCGTTCCTCTAACCATAAACATGCATAATCTACCATTAGACATCAAAATACAAGCATGTCACTCATGGGTCAATTTTAAAACATAAATCCTAGCTCAAAATAATGGTAGAAATAGGTAAATCAAGTTACTGGGACTTCAAAAATGCCTAGAACGTTAAAAACGGGGCTCGGAAGTACTTACTATTGAGCTTGGAAAGCTTGTACAAACCCTAGCCATGGTGTCCATGTAAGTTTCGGCTGAATGGAGAAGATAATGGCCAATTTTTGGCTATTTTGGCTTTTTAATTCTTTTAATTATGAGATTACCAAAATGTCCCTAACTTAAAAATATTTTATTACTCCCATTTCATGTCTATTGTTGTCCAAAAATTAAACAATGGTCTAATTACCATTTAAGGACCTTAAATTTAAAATTTCATAACAATTTGATACCTATAACATGTAGAACTCAACTTGTACACTTTTTACAATTTAGTGCTTTTGACTAAATTGAGTGCCCAAACGTCAAAATTTTTAGAAAAAATTTTCACAAAATCATTCCATAAAACTTTAGACCATATAAATATAATAAAAATGAATTTTCTCACAACAAATTTGTGGTCCCGAAACCACTGTTTCGAATAAGCCCAAAATCGAGATGTTACACTAAGTTACATGGAGGTCTCAAATTTCGACGTTTGGGGGATAAGAACAAAGCTTTCATGTTGAAACTTGGTTATAGCCTTATTACCAAGATTGAAGCTTTATGGGTTCAGATCCTTAGACCTAAGTATGGCCTTATTGAAAGTATGTCGGACTCTATTATGAAGAATAGATGTTCCTATATATGGAAAGCAGTTGCCAAAGTTTGGCCTCTGCTACGCAGTAATATGATTTGGACCATAGGAAATGGGAGGTTTGTTCGGTGTTGGGAGGACAATTGGGTTCTCAATGTGGGGCCTCTCAATCAATATGTTCCGGGTCATGGTAACATTGTTCCTGAGAGTAAAGTTAAGGAGATGGTTTTGGTTAATGGCTATTAGAACCTTGATTTTTTCAGATTGTGGTTACCAAAAGAAGTGGTAAAATGAATCATTAGCATTCCTCCTCTTTTAGACTCAGTCGGGCCTGATATTCTTTCTTGGTCTAGAATGATGACTGATGTCTTTTCTGTAAAGAGTGCTTATTATATGCTTAAGGAGGAGTCTTGGAATCCGAAGGATGTGAATTGAAGTATTGTATGCAAAATTATGGGGCCCCAACGCGTCAAGCAGTTCATCTGGTTAATTCTTAAACAATGACTTTTAACCAATTCTGAAAGGGTTAGAAGAGGTATTGCGCAAGATGCATCGTGCTATCTTTGTGGTCATATTATGGAAGATATTCTCTATATTCTTAGGGATTGTTCTTTTGCGAAGGAAATTTGGCACCAAGTCATCTCTTCTAATCATTCTGGAAGCTTTTTTGTTGGTAATATTTGGGAGTGGTTATTCTCGAATTTACAATCTCCTTCTACCAACAAAACAAGTGCCTCATCTTGGGCCTGCCTCTTTGGGATAATTTTTTGGCGCATTTGGAAGAATCGTAATTTGATCATTTTAAAAAAAAATCCTATGAGTCCGAAGGATATAATCATTGTCTCTTATAGTTGGGCGAAACATTGTCTCTCTATCCATAATGAAGCGTTGGATTCTCATCCGAAGCATACTTCAGTTTGTCAGAATTCAGGTATGTGTGTTTATCTTAATACTGATGGTGATGTTCACTCTATGTCTGGTTTCTTTGCTGCAGGTGGAGTGATACGCGATGGCAAAGGGAAGTGGATCTTAGGTTACAATCGTTTTTTAGGGAAATGTTCAGTAACGGTTGCTAAGTTGTGGGGTATATTAATTGGTCTACTTCTCCTTCAGAAACAAGGTTATGACGAGATTATTATCCTATCAAATAATCTTGAAAATTTTATTTTTATCTGTGAAAATAAGCTTGGTGGTCCAAGAAACTCTCTAGTAATGAGGATCCAACAAATCCTAGCCTTTGAAGAGAAGTGGTCCTTAATTTAAATTCCTAGAAAGACCAATCGCTTTGGCAAAAATGGCTTTATTGAGTGATAAAACTTTGCACATGTTTGAGGATCCCCCTTTAGATATTAAAGAGATCCTGAAGGATGGAAGCAATTTGATAATTTTTCTATGATCTACTTTATGTAATTCATTATTTAATTTACCAAAAAAAAATCATACACATCATGCTCATTCACATTTTAAAAGATTAATGCACATTGCTTTTCTTTGACTTTTTATGAAGGCAACAATGGCAATGGATGTAATATAATTATTATGATTTTGTAAAAATTACAATCATGTAGAAAATTATTGGGGGAATCGGTGGGGTAGTACCCCTTCTTGGTTTTCTATTTAAGAATTATTTTTACAAAAAAAAAGTCTGAAGGTAAATTTTATGTGCTGTTTGTTTTTTTAATTTAAGTCTCTAATTATATTAATATTTAAGATAAACTATACCCATGGTTACTTTTGTTTACCTCAAGTTACATATTAGTCACTCATGTTTGAAATGTTATTTTTTAGTCATTTATGTTATCGTGTTGTAACATTTTAGTCATTGAGCCATTAAGTCATTAACAGTGTAATGGTAAGCTGACTTGGCATGTTAAATCATTATTTTAAACAAAAATTTTAGGTTAAATTATACAATTAGTCCCCATATTTTTTCTTTTTAAGTAATTTAATTTTTTTATGCTCTTTAAACTTTTCTCTTTTTTTTTTCTTTATTTTCCATTTTCTTTTGCTTCTCCCTCTGTTTTCCTACTTCTCCATTTCTTTTAACATATCAAGAAGTCAAATTGGTAGTGAAGCAAGAAGCAAGAAGCAAGAAGTCAAAAGTCATCATTGCCTATAATCAAAACCTATAAACCCAGACTATCTGCTAACCATCAAAACCCTCCACCACCACTCATCATCTTCATTTCATCCACTAACACTTTCACCACCAGTGGTGGAGCCAGGATATTAATCTTGGGGGGCAAGCTAAAATTAGAAGTGTTATATAATAGTCGATTTAAACATATAAACAATCGGTTCAAAAGAAGAAGTATTCCAACATGACAACCGATTTAAACATATAAAAGTATATTAAAAAACAATTAAGACGAAATAGCTATCATTTGACTCGGTTAACAATTTTTTATTCCGTTTTCACAGGAAAGCTCACTGCTTCACAAGCAATAATTTGACATAACTTTAAACAAGTGACCAAAATTTTCTTCCTCCCCTTCACTTTGGCCGAAACTTACTATAACATTATCTAACTATTTTTGTTTCATTTTTACACTTCCAATAAGTTAGAAACTATTTCCTAATCATTTCCATCCAAAAACATACACATTTCACTTAATTTGATAAGCTTCCAAGTTTCATCAATATCCTTTAATGGCAACTTTTAATACAATATCCTTTAATGGAAACTTTTAATATACTTGATAAAACAAAAAACTATTGGTACATATATGTAAAACAAGTTTCAAATATTCAAAATCTATGCAAAATTTGAAGAAAAACATACATTATACTTCAAATTTGGAGGAAAGATGATAAATATTTTTTTTTCTTTTCTTGCTAAGCACCAATATGAACAAGAAAGATGATAAAAGTCTATTCATCTTTTCTTTATATATATATATATATATATATATATTATATTACTTATAAAATATTATTATGTTTAGTAAACTATTAAATAAATATTAATTTATTATTATTTAACAAAAATATCATTCAAAAGTCATCATGAGTAACTTAGCTTCTTCAAGAAGAATTTTTGTTTGTTTTTATTAAGAATAAATTTTTTAATATTATTTTTAATCCTATAAAAATATTGGAGGGGCCTACTTATATTTTTGAGAGGGCCATAGTGTAAATTTACAAATGACTAAATTGAAAAAAATTAAACTTTGGTGGGGCCATGGCCTCCTTGGGCCTCAATTTGGCTCCACAACTAACTACTACCATGACCTCCTTTCAAAAACATCTAACAAAATCTCTAAATTTTGGATTACCCAAGATCAAATCTTTGTCATCGACCATTAGACTGGCTTGATTTTCTTATATGTGCTCCTCCGTAATTGGTCATTGTCTAATCTTTGGCTCTTTGTGATTTTTTTAGGCTTATTAATTGTTGTTTACTTGGATTCTTGATTGATTTGAACATGAGTTTATTTTGTGAGGGGATGATATTGTTGGGTTTGTCATGAGTGAGGTTATGGTAGTGGTGAAGGTGTTAATGGATGAAATGAAGATGATGGGTGGTGGTGCCAGGGGGTTGATAGTAGATGGTATGGGTTTATGGGTTTTGATGGCTTTCGACTTCCTACTTTTTTCTTTATTATCAATTTGACTTCCCGATATGTTAAAAGAGATGGAGAAGGTAGGAAAACAAAGAAGCAGAAGAGAATGAAAAAAAAAGGAAAGTTTAAAGAACATAAAAGAAAAAAAAATAAAGTGCTCAAAATGAAAAAAATATGGGGACCAAGTGTATAATTTAACCTAAAAGTTTTGTTTGAAATGATGATTTAACGTGCCACGTCAACTTACTGTTACACTGTTAATGACAATTAACGGCTCAGTGACTAAAATGTTACAGCGTGATAATATAAGTGACTAAAACGTAACATTTCAAACATAAGTGACTATAATGTAACCTAAAATAAACAAAAATGACCATGAATGTAGTTTACTCTAATATTTATTTTATATTTTTTTTTTACTAAACGAATCTAATTATACTAATATCTTTTTCAAGTAAACCAAAATATCTTATCCCAACTTAACCTATTCCAATTTAATTTCAACAATTTAAGGTACTATATTACTTAATATCTTATCTTTTTACTAAAAAGATAATATGTAAATGTTAAGGAATTTAAAATGTGTATTTTATAAAATTATTAAAAAATAAATTATTTTATGAGGAAATAAATTATATTAAGATTATATTAAAAAGTATATTTTTTAGGCACCAATAAAATAGTATCACGTCATTAAATTTTAAAGATAACAATATATTATTATATGAGAATAACTTACATTAGGATTGTCGACACCATTTTTTAAAGGAATGTTCGAAAAACGGGGATCGACTTTTGAAAAACGAAAACGGGAGTCGCCACCAACCTTTTTTAGGTGTGATTGGATCACCTTATAAAACATTTTGGTCTCTGAAAATTAAGAAAACAGTTCGAGTCGTCGGTTACGTGCGAGGAAGGATTAGCACCCTCGCAACGCCCAAAAATTGGTACCAAATTGAATAGTTTTCTGTCTTAATGTCAAAAGTTAGAAAGAATTTAGAAATAAGATCTCTTTAAAACTGGAATTATTTAAGTTGAAAAATCGAGATTTCTTAGCTCCGAAAGAATACAAACATCATATCCAGCATGATAGGACACGATATTCTTAAACTCTCATAACTGAAATCATTTCGTGATTTACAAAATCTATTTAGAAGGATACTTTAGACATAGACAAACGGGAAATCGCAACCCAGCATGTTAGGGAACTATTTCTCGAATTCCTAAATACGAAAAACATTACCTCATTTTAGAAAAACTTTTGGATAAAATATGACAATTAAATGAAATATATTTTTAAAATAATGATTTGAGTAAAATTTAAAAATAATTTACTAAGAGTAATACTAAAAAATTATTAAAAATGAAATAGTTTGATATGATACTAAAATTATTAAAAAATATATAAAAAATATATAAAAAATCAGGGAAACATGGATTAAATCAAAATAAAAAGGGTTGAAAAACAAAGATGAACAAAGAATAAAATAAGAACAAACCGTAGAAAATAAGAACGTAAGAGAGAGAGAAATTGAGTGAAAGCTCTCAAAAATTTTATTGTTTCCCAAAACTCCAAAGTCTTTACAATGAAGGAGAGGCCTCTATTTATAGTTGAACCTCCTCAAATCCAACAAGATGGAATCAATTACATCAACGGTTAAGATTAAAATGTATCTACAAATTAAATCTCTAAGATTACAAAATCATATCTTCTAATATTGCATATCATATCTAAGATTGCAATCATATCTAAGATTGTATCATATCTAAGATTGCATATCATATCTAAGATTGCTATCATATCTAAGATTGCAATCATATCTAAGATTGTATCATATCTAAGATTGCATATCATATCTAAGATTGCATATTATTGAAGATTATATTTCCATATGAGTCAAGCTTGTAGATGAACCTTAAATCTTTTCAAGTAATGGGTCATTCCGATCGGGCTAAATTATATTTGTACTTCTGGACTGAACTTAGACTTCGTTTTTTTTGGGCTTATTATTTTTGTTTTTGGACTTATTTCTGGGCCCGGGCAAAATTGAGTGTCAACAAGGATGGTCCTAAAAATTAAAGGTTTTAGGTACTAATAAAATTTCGCCACATCATCAAATTTTAAAAACATAAAATTATTGCTATACATTAATCTATAAAGAAATTATTTTACAAACCATTCCCACCACATTATTCATAGTTTATTTTTAATTATTCTATAATATTTTAATAATTTTTCATATTATTAACACATAATTTTAATTTTTTGTGGTTTACTTGCATTGCAGTGATAAGAGAATACTAGTATACATTATAGCAGGGTTTTGTGACAATTTAAGGAATTTCAAATTTTGGATAAGTTCTTATTACGACGTTTGGCAATATATAATCTTGCCACGTATAAAGTTTGTTTTAAAGTACTACTGAAATAGTATTCCTTAAGTTGATGCCAACTAATTTAAAAATCTTTTACTTTAAAGGCCAACTATATAATGTTGCCTAAATATTTTCTGTAAATGCAGCTATCAATTTATATAAAAGTTTTGAATTCAAAAATCCTAAATTTAAATTATTTATGGAATAAAATTAATTTCTTATCTTCTCATTGTAAAAGTGTCAACACATTTTAACTTTATAAAGGAAAAAAAAGAAGCTATCAATATATGCAAAAGTTTTGAATTCAAAACACCTAAATCTAAATTATTTGAGAAATAAAATTATTTTCAGGCGTAGGAAAGAATTATTGATTTAAAAAATTAGTACAATCACTATAGAAGTTAGATTAAATGCTTATAATAAACATATACTGATTTTGAAATATGTTATGTATTTATGATCATCAATTTAAAAATCAGATAAGGTTCGGACTGCCTATCTGTGATCCGGATAGGGCCCACAAGATGGATGCGTCTAAGCCTTACAATATGAAGCTTGCAAGTGGAACTTACTAACTTATCTTGCACACATTAGAAGGTATTCACAGGGGGAGCTCGCGGTCTCGACTTGCCTATGCCCAAGGAGTTTCCAGCAGGTAGCTCAGAGCAGTACAGTGTCCAACCAGGGGCGAAACCGAGGGTGGCATGGGCTCCGGCCCCCCCTAAAATGTAAAATTGCATTTTAGGCCCTTAAATTTTTTTAAAAATTTTAAATTAGTAAAGGTAAAATTGTACTTTGGCCCTCCTATAATTATAAAAATTTGATTTAATCCTTTACAAATTATAAAGTTATAAACTATAAAAAATTAAAATTTCATTCGCCCCTAAAATTTTTTTCTGATTTCGCCCTGTGTCCAGCATGCATTAAGTTTGCTAAGAACATCAATTCTATGATCAATAGTTATGTATATAAATATCATATTGTCCCTATTAATGAGACACAACAAAAAATTAGTCAAGAATACTTTAGGGAAATAAATAATGAAGCCGCAAGTTTAACAAAAGCCACAAGTTTGCTACCACCGACTCCTCCAAACAAAAAACGGCCTATTGATCATGACCAAGATCTCAATCTCTATGATAATGTCAATTAAAGGAGGGCTTAGAGGTAATTTTTATTTTCATTTCAGTTTATAATCCTATAATACTTTTACAAATCTACATAATTTTATTCTAGTATATATGATCTTACTGGATCCAATTTTAGTGTCTTATAACCATACGTCTAAGTTAGGCTAAGAGATTATTCAGTCCTTGTGTGAGGCTGTTGAACATTACAAGAATTTATGTTATGAGAAGTCTATGGGATGAAATTGAGAATACGAAGAAAATCATTTTTACATACATCGATGATTGTTCAAATATAAATACCCACTTGCAAGTTGAGGAGAAGATGATCAATGAGGTATTATTAGTAATTAAGAATACACCATCCAATCATTATTAGTTTTTGGAAACTTACCTCAGGTTCGTGACTGGCGAGCAGCCTACCAATTGGTCCTTATGGCTTCCACTGACAGAATGGTGGTTTAATTCCACCTTTCATTCTGCCCTGCAGTCCACTCCCTATGAAGCCCTCTATGGACAACCACCTCCCCACCATCTCCCTTATTTGGCTGGAGCCTCTCAAGTGGCCTGTGTTTACAGGAGCTTACAGCATCGAGAGGCAGCTCTAAAGCTCCTTCAATACCACCTTAAGCGTGCTCAGGACAGGATGAAGCAAATGGCTGATAGACATCGCAGTGACCGTGAGTTCCAAGTGGGAGACTTGGTGTTTCTTAGGCTGCAACCCTATAGACATACCTCAGTTAGAAAGGTCCTCAATCAGAAGTTGGCTCCCCGATTTTTTAGGCCTCTCCCGGTGTTGGCCAAGGTTGGATCAGTGGCCTACAGACTTCAGTTAGCACCAGGATCACGCATTCATTCAACTTTCCATGTGTCCCAATTGAAGAAACATATAGGCAATCGCACTGTCCAGGCTACCTTACCCTTAATCAGTCCTGATGGAGCTTTGGCAAAAGATTCTGTCCGTACTAAGCACGTAAAGGGCTACGGTTATGAAAAGTTTTGAACTGTTTTCTCCTTCTTTGCAATTCTCTCGTGCTTTCCTCTCTGCTTCTTCTTTTTTTCTCTCTTCTCTCTCGTGCTTCGGTTATTTGGTTGGTAACATATTATTCTCTTACACTCACGTAATTTAAGAAGCCATAAATACAGTACTTACTATACATATTTTATATTATTATTTATTGAAAAAAGATGTAGCTTTTAAGTTTTATTATTTTAACATTTCAAATTTGAAGTTTTATGACTTTCTTTTCCGGATTTTGTGACCTCTTCACTTCATGGCTTCACTCTTAGTTGTTCATCTTGTCTTGTTTCTTTTATCTCTTTTTGCTTTCAAATTTTCATAAGCTTTTCAGTTAACCTTTCATTTTCATATCCTTTTAATTTTCTTTTAACCTTTCTTGTTTATAGTTCTACCTTTCAAACCATTTTCAAAAGTTCAAAATAAAGAAAACGAAACTTTGTCGGCGGCGGTGCAGCTTGAGATGGTGGCCGGCCAAAGCATAGAGATCAAGCAGATGGTGAAGGGACTAAGGCATTTTGCCTTTTTTTAATTCATTTGGATCTGTTTTTTGGGCTAGGAATAGTCATTGGACCGGTTCCAACTATTAAGATAAAATGGATTTTTTAAAGGTTTGAACCGGAATAATTTAAACCTAAACACAAAATCGGTTAAGTCGATTTCATCCGGTTTAAAAGGGTTATTCCCCGGTTGGCGGTTCAAATGGTTAGTATTTTTAACCAAAATCTATACACTAGAACTAGAAGTTGTATTCCCATCCTGCCCGCCTTTGATCAAATCCTTTTGAAAACAAATTCAATCAACCCCTTCAATTTTAATTACCTCCGCCCCGCCTTTCCCCTTCCTAAAAGAAGGAAAAAAAAAAAAACCCTCAAATTTTGGTAGACCAATACCGCGTTGGATTAACGCTCAAAAAAAAAAAAAAAAAAAAAAAAGAAAAATAGAAAAAAGAAAAATAGAAAAAAGAAATCAAAAAACAAAAATCCAGAAGGCGCCTTTTTCTTCTCCATATATTAAACACTTAAACGAATCTGCTTTGCCATTGCCATTGCCTTTGTTTTTTTTTGTTGTTGTATTTGGACATTAATCAAATGAGGAAGAGTGGTAAGAGAAAATCCACCTCTCAGAAACAAGAAACCCAAGTAAAAGCTTCGTCTTCTTCGCAAGAGAATCAGAAGGAGAACCATAAACTTGCTTCCAAAGCTAAGCGTGCTAAGACCTCCAAGCCTCAACCCCAGCCTGAGTACTTTGAAGATAAGCGTAACTTGGTATAAATTTTTCTTTCATTTGAGTCCAGGTTTTGAATTTGTTGTTTACGATTCTAATTTTTTCTAAATAGGATTGTCTTTAGGGTTGTTTCTTTTATGAGTTCACTGTTTTGGTTTATATAATATCTGAACAATTACTAGGTTAAGAGACTTAGGTTATCTGTTGACTTTTCAAAATTTGAATTTTGAACTGTTGGTTTTGGATAACATCGAAGTTACAAATTTAAATTGTGTTACGATTGCCTTCTTATGTGAAGATTAGAGCTGAAATGGATACAAATTTTTAGCTTAAATAATTATTTGTTGAGATGATTAGTGAGGAAAAGTCGTGCTTTATTGTTGATGTTTTGGATCCATTTCGATGAAAATTGTCCATTTGCATTGTGTAGGAGGATTTATGGAAAGCTGCATTTCCTGTTGGAACAGAGGTTGGAATTTTGAGTTTGTCATGCTTGATTTTTTGGTTTTGGTTAGTCTGATTTTGATGGATTCAAGTTCTGTTGCTTACATTTCGTTTTTCTTTTGTTATGTGGCAGTGGGATCAATTGGACAGTGTTTACCAATTCAACTGGAACTTTTCAAATCTAGAAGTCAGTTGAAAAACTTCTTTCTTTTTTTCTCTCTGGTCTCATCTTTAGTTGCTAGCTTGCTGCTTTTGTTTTCCCCAAGTATCGTGCAAATTTGGTTCAGAGCTAACATGTTTTTACTGTTCTGTTTCTGGTCAGGAGGCATTTGAAGAGGGGGGGAAGCTCTATGGAAAGAAAGTTTATCTCTTCGGTTGCACAGAGCGTAAATAGTTTACTACTTTGGTCCTAGTATTTTGCACCTTTATATGGACAATTTTCATTTTCCCTAGGGGGAAATGGGTTTTTTATGCCATTGGTTGCATTATTTTTTTTTGTTATTTACTTTTTATTGTCTTTGAAAAGAAAGAAAGAAAGCGTGTGTGTTGTTACCTGATTTATGCTAAGTTCCCGTTAAGTTCTATTTTTGGAAAAATGAAGTTTCAATTTCTTCTGACTTGGAATAATGAAGTTTCAATTCCTTCTAACTTGTCCTTGTTTCCCATCCATTACACTTAATTAATTTTAGTGTTTTTCTGTTTGTGTAGCTCAATTGGTTCCTTACAAGGGAGAAAACAAAGTCATTTGTATACCTGTGGTTGTGGCTGTAAGTTGTCTAACATGGTTGTGAAGGGCTTAATGTTTTTCATGTTAAGTTGCTTTCTTCTTTATATTGGGATGAATGGATAAAGTGATTACAGGCATCTTTTATGCCTAAGGCTTACTCAGTAGTATCTATATGTAGCTTTGAAGTTATATATTCACTTTGCTCATTCCATTTTAACATTTTCCTTTGATGAATCTGCGCGGCTGTTCTTTTGAGGTGCACTTATCAAGCTTAGAACTCACAACTTCAGGCTTTTGCCTCTTGGATAAATGGTTTCTTCCCTTCACCTCTATAGGTGTGGGTATGATGTTAGACATTTGGCTTTTGATGACCATCTCACGATACATGTTATGGAATGATATTGAACTGTTTTACATAGATACTTTTCTCAACGCAAGGAGCCATTTCAATCTGTTATATTTTTCTTTTGATGGAAGGGTTAAATTGGATCATATTAGCAACAGTCTAGAATGTTGTGAGTTAAAATATTCCTTCAATTTAGTTTTCTTTTATAATCCATAGGCAAGAAGCTTTGTTGTCTTGGCATTGGTTTGTTATTTTCTGTGTTTGCAATGCCATATTATTTATGGTTTATGAGATTAATATGTTTGAAACAGTTCTTTTCACTATGATCTAGTTGTATTTTCTTATTGATTAATCTTTGAACTTTGGTGGTATTTTTCAGGTTGTCTCTCCTTTCCCACCTTCAGATAAGATCGGTATTAACTCAGTGCAGAGAGAAGCTGAAGAGATTGTTCCAATGAAACAAATGAAAATGGACTGGGTTCCATATATTCCACTTGAGAATAGGTACTCAGTATTTATCCGTTTTTCCCTTTTTAATCAGATTTAAAGCTAATATTGAAAGGAATCATTTAATTTAATTCATCTATATAATTGCCCAAGTTGAAAAATGAAATATCATCTACTTTTTGTTTTATTACTTTTGGGATTGAATTGATCTAAAGCCAATGTTTGATGTGATTGTCCATTTTGATTCCGCTACAGAGACAGCCAAGTTGATAGGCTGCAGTCTCAAATGTTCATCTTAAGTTGCACTCAAAGAAGGTACAGTTGTGCAAACTGACACTGATAATCCTCATTAATGATTTTTTTTGCCTTATGCATGAGATGTCAACTAGAGCCAATTGATCACCGTGTCTTTATTTCAACTGATTTAGTTTCAGATTGTCAACTTGGGTCACATATGCTTCTCTTGGTTCTCTCTGGAAAAATTGCTATATTAAGTTTGACTTGTATATTGTATATTGTATACTTTATATCAGACCTACCAAAACTGCAACCTCCTTCCCCTGGGTTAAGCATTGGAATAAGGTTCGCTTTTTCTGCGAATTGTCAATGCATTCTAATCAGCTTGTTGTTGTGGCAACGTGTACACAGTTCACCAAATGAAATGCTGATGCTTGTTGAAAATAACAATATAGAAATTGTGGTCATCCAGTTAGGCTTTGGCTCTTTCTGATCGATATTTATTCCATGTTTTGGACCTTTCCGTGTTGTATGGGTTTTGATGTTATTTTGAGCAGCCGTATGTGGATTTTTTTTAGATTATATCATCTCTGCTTGAACGTGGAGTATATGTGTGTTTCAAATGCATGCATGTATTTCGGCTAACTTTCTGCATCTGAAATTCCTTCTGCAGGGTTGCTTTAAAACAAATGAAAATAGACCGTCTCAAGAAATATGAGTATTGTCTGCCTTGTAAGTTCTCTAGATATCTCTGCATCTTATATTCTGTAAAATATGAAAAATATCAGTTTAGAAAAAGGTAAAGAAAACCCTTATCTCTGTATTGTTTGGTATGCCCTATTGACAGATTTTTATCAGCCTTTGAAGGAAGATGAGCTTGAACAAAGCACCGAGGTTCAGATAATTTTTCCAGCGGAACAAAAGCCAGTAAGGTTTTTTTATTTCTGAAAAGTTAATTTTGACTGGTACTAGACTTTCTGGATATTAATGGGTGGATGGAGTTGACTTTAGGGTTTGAGTTAGTCATGTTTTGATATATGAACTCTTACATTCAGTGCTGATGGAGTCTTTGTTTTAAGGTTCAAGGCACAAACAAAGGCGGTCTCATGAGTAAGAATCTAATCACTAAAAGGATTAGTAACATGCACACGTTTGAATTTGTACTATGTATGTATCTTTGACACTCCAATGGTTAAAACTGGAAGGTCTGAAGTTCAAATCCTATGGAGGCTGAGGTCTCCATATGTACTAATTCGTTTTTTATACTTGTAATCTTAAGCATAGATGAACTAATAAATGTTTAAAAGTTGACTCTACACCTTTGCCTGATACAGAGATCAAGCATTGCTAAGCATCACTCTAGTGCTTAAGTTTCCTTCACTGACAGACATTTTCTTATTAATTGCAAACTGTCCTGTTTTATCAGAATACAAATATATACTCTGATACTCACTAAAGAAAAAAATTGAAAACAAAAAAGGTAGCCTATTCGAGCTGTGTGCTTTGCACCTTAATAAAGTACCTTAACTGTGAGGGAGGGGGTCTTAGGTGCTTTTGCTAGATTGAGTTGTGCCTTAGTGTCTAGGCATTCCTTGACTACACTACTTGTGACCATTTTTTGATGGATAACTAAGGCTTATCCTGCAAAGTGTTATGAAAATTGATGCATCCTTTCTGGTCCTGCAGGTTTTTTGTGAATTTGATTGGGAGCTGGATGAACTTGATGTAAGGCACTCTTTCATTTTTATGTTACAGTCTAATCAGCATGATTTCTTTTGATGTTTGAAATATGTGAATTGGCAGCTTTATTTTTTTGTTTTTTGTTTTTTTTTTTAAATTTTTCATTCCAGTTCCTTGTGCAGTAGAATTCAGTCAATTGGTTTAAGCTTTGGCTGTTATTTACTCCTGTTAAAGAAATTTGGGACTAAACAATATCTACCAATTTGCAGGAGTTTACTGATCAACTGATTGAAGAAGACGAATTAGATAAAGATCAAAAAGATGCCTTTAAGGTGAAGCTCATTTAAAGATCCACAAATCAATTGTGGATTCATTTATTTGTAACTAATTCAATCTGACATGTTATGGACTTTGTAGGAGTTTGTCAAAGAGAAAGTCAGAGAAGCAAAGAAAGTTAATCGGCAGGTATATTGTTGGCAACATTGCATCTTGACTTGCAAAAATATATTTGGTTAGGCTGATTAATTTGTGCCATTCCATTGTTACAGGCAAGAGAAGCTCGCAAAAAGGCCCTTGAAGAAATGAGTGAGGAAACCAAAGCCGCATTTGAGAACATGAGATTTTACAAATTCTACCCTATTCCAACTCCAGATACTCCTGATGTATCAAATGTGAAGGTAAGGTTTTATGATTTACTCCTGATGTGATTATATATTTTGTTATGTTGTTGTGAGTACTAATTATTTCTCATATGGAGTTAATTGTATTCAATGTGTGCATATTTCTTTAAGTCATGATGTTCTTAATTATAGCTTGTTACATAATACATTTAAGTTCTTTGGATTTCCTGGATAATTTCATCGATAAAATATGATTACATGGTCTGGTTTAAAATCTGAATGAATACATTTACCTGGTAATGTTGGTTAAAGTTTTAACAGTATGATCGACAAATATTTGAAAATATTATTTTTGTTGCTCTATGATTCTACTTTGCAGGCTCCTTTCATAAACAGGTATTATGGGAAGGCTCATGAGGTTCTCTAACGGAGTTTCCATTTAGGATTTAATGTAAGTTGTTGAGAGATGTTCTAAAGCTCGTGCTGGCTTGCAAGAGCGTCATATCAAGCATGTATCTGTGACTCAGTATCTTTGGGAGCTTTCATCTCGTGTCCCATCAAAGCCAGGTATCTTAGGAGAAAGCTTTAAACCCCATAGCTATTTAGATAATTTAATCAGATGATTGTCTCGTGACAATAGGAGGAATTTGTAGAATACTCTGTTGAGGTTTTTCCGAAAAGTTTTGAATGACTTCTTATGGTCAGGAGCTAAAAGTTCTTCCCTTGAGTATGTCTTGGTTTTATCTACCTTATACGTCTTTTGTTCCGACTTAAATTTTACTATGAACAAATTCAATGAGAAAAAGACTAGCCAAATATAATGCTATTTCTGTTTTTAACTCCGTGAATCATATGGGAATCTCATGGTTTTTGAATGCCCTGTATTCTTATAAGGTAACTAGCTGGGGCTTTACATCCTTCTGATTCGAATAGAACAGTGATCTTCAGACCCCAAAAGGAGAAGCTGCATGCTGTTCATCTTGTGTAATTGATATAACAGGTTCATGAAGTATGAATAACACAAGACATTACATTTGAGAGGAAATGCAACAAGGATAGAATCTCCGGTGGGGAAAATCAATAGTATCATAACAGTGCGTATGAAAAGTGAGCAAATAAGCCACTGCAAGAGTCATTCAGACACCAAACATCATTTGGCATTTCGACAGTGTGGGCCCATAAATTGAAAGATGGCACTGGCCACCGGCCATTGGATCCGCGGGGGTTCACTTATTGAAATCAAAAGTCAAAGCATCATTTAGTGTTTCTGAAACGTTTGAGGTTATCTTAGGGGAAATATCGCAAAGAAAAAAAAAAAGCAATTTACAATGATGTATTTGAGTGTGTTTTGCGTTTAAAACTGTTGTTTTCATGTGTATTTGAGCGATTACCGAACACAAATTGAAATTAAAAATGTACCTAATCTAACGGTCAAACAAATCAAAATAGATCAGAACACTGAATTCAAAACCAAAAGCGATTTTTTTGTTGGCAAGTTTCGTTCGGCACTTGTGCTGACGAGGAATTAATCTTATTTTGGTTTGCTAGTGAGAGACATTACCGTTGAAATGTCACAATATTTATGCTTGCTGAACTCGAGAAAAACGTTAGTAAGACTTTTAATAATAATTCCGCCTTTCTATTGGTTTGATTGAAAAAAAAATTACAAACATTTTAATATAATTTTTTCAATTTAGTCATTCTAATTGATATGATTTTTTAAATAGTTATTGCAGTTAAAATTTTGTTAATTTACGATCGAGTTGCTAACGGGACATATATACCAATTAGATAACGTCTCTTGAAAAACAGAAATAGCATGGGTGTAACTCAACCCTAGAGAAAAAACTAAACACTCGCGGAACGTTCTCCTTAGGCAAGGTATATACCAATTACCCCAGGGCCGATATGAAATTCACTCTTGTACCAACATGATATTTGGTGACTCATGCTTCACCAACTCCAATAGTGCATATGTACATTCATGCTTACATCGCCAACTTCAATTATATGCACGTATTCAAACTTCGCGGATTTCAATAATTGTCCAAATTATGCTTAGCCCATTTCAATAAGATATCTACCAATCTAATATATAGTTAAGTTTTTAACCAAAAAAGGAAAAGTGACTTAGCTGTCATAGTTCATTGTTTGACATTTGTCTTTGTAATACATTGATACGTATAAAATCATTATATATAAGGAAGCAAATACAATGACGCAATTTTTAATTAAGCAAGTTATGATGTTTCCAATTACAACTAACTAGAGTTGGCAAAACAAGTTTGAACTTGAAAGTCTGTTTGTGTTGGTCCGAATCCGTAATGGTTTAAGTTCAATAAATTTTGAGTTGTAATAGATTCGAGTTCAAGAAAATTTAAATTCGAGAAAGCTCGAGCTCGAGAAAATCTAAGCCCGATAAAATTCATGCCCGATATCAATCTAGCCCAAGCCTGAGATAAATCTGACTCAAAGCTCGAAAAGCCCGACTTTATATTTGAACAATCATAATAGACATTAATAATTAATATAATTTTATGATATTACTTAAAATATAAATAAATGATAAATCTTTATTTTTTGAAAATCTATGTATAAGCATTGCGCATTTATATTAAAGTTTTATCATGTAATGCCCCAAAATTTGAATGTCTGATCGTCGAGTTCTGTTGTACTTAAGTTTCTATATTTGTGGTTAAGGGTTCTGCATATGTGTTTGAGGCCAGGGGTTCGAGTAGTGTTTTTAAGAAGTTTTGCTACTTTATTTTAGATTAACCTATAATCTTGAGCCATTGACTTAAGTTTAATTCTGTGCGAATCTGTGTTAAGAATGAGCTTGCTGGTTTAATGGTTAAGCTTTTGTATTTTTTCTGGCCCTGTGGTTAAGTCTCTGCGTATGCGTTACAAATATTTTGCTAAATGTTAGAAGTCTGATTGGTGGTTAAAATAAAAGTTAACATATTCCTTTCCTTCTTCATTTTTCTTTTCTTTCTTTTTCTTTCCCGTTTCTCCTTTCTTTTTGATTGCGTTCGAGAAGTGGCTATCGGAACTAATTGTGGTTTTAAGTTGTTCATTGTGTTGTTGGAAGATCTCTGTGTAAGTTTTGTCGTAAATTCTTGTGTTTCCGTGAAATTTCTGTTGATTTTTCGTTTATGTGTAGAAATGAGGTTTCTAGGATTGTTCACTTGAATTCTCTGCTAAGTTGTTCGTTGATCTCTTTTCTTTAAGTGAGAATACTAAGGGAAGTGATCCTCCTTGTGCTGTTTTGAGTTAGTTCCGTCAAGTTGTCGGTAAGAATTGGTTTTGTTGGAAGTTTGCGTCGAAGTTTTGACATAATTAGTTGAGTATTAGTTTGTGCGATTTTCTTCGTTTTAGTTGTTTGATTGGTTATTGAACGTTCATTTTAGGTCTCAAGAGTCTTCTGCGTTGATCATACTTCGAAACTACTTCAGGTGCGCACCAAAAATCTGACTTTCTGCTAATTTTAGATGCCAAAAAACATGGTTGTTGATGCCACACGGCCGTGTGGCAAACTGTGTAATCCACTATTCATGAATTAGAAACATACGAGCTAGGGACACATGTGTGTGTCCAGACCGTGTGTGGGATTATTTAGTCCTAGGTTTACACGGGCCAAGGACATGAGCGTGTGTCCAGACCGTGTAACTTATTGTTCACAACTTAGAGACACATGGGCCAGAGACACTGACATGTGTTCAGGCCGTGTAACTCACTATTTGTGTGTTAGGATCATACAGGCCGTCGACACGGATGTGTGTTCGGCCATGTGAGATACACAGGTAGGCATATGAGTGTGTGCCAGACCGTATGAAGCCATACGGGACAGCTGTATAGGCCGTGTGAAACCACACGGGCGTGTGGACCAAGAATTAGATTTTTCCCTCAAGCTATGTGCGTCGTTTGAAACGAATGTCGATCTTCTGTAGGGTCTGTATGAACTGCATTAAATTGTGTAATTTATTATTCTGTAATCTTAGATTGGGTACTAGATATCTGTATGCGTATTGCATGTGAAAATCATTAGTGATGTTGATATATACATTCTGTATGAGCTTGATCTGTATCAAATGTTTATATAAACTTTTGCATTTACTGTCACTTGAATTCAGTATTTGCATTGAGTTGGGAACTGTATATTGGAGGTTGTGATTTGCTCTGAATCAGTGGTTAAGCCATGAAGATTGTAATTGAATTCGGCGTTTAACGCAATATGTACAGCAACTAAGCTACAAATATTCTGAAATGTCTCGTACCGACACTATGTGGTGTGTAGGGCTGGATGGGTATTAAATACCTATTGTGGTGTGTTGGGTTAGATGGAGACAGAATGTAGTATATGGGGGTAAGAAACTGCATTTGATTTTGATCTGTTCCGTATCTGTAGTTGGTGACTCTGCTAAACATCTGTTCTGTTAAGTTGAATCGTACATTCTCTATTTCTGATTATGTATATGGTTGAGAAGTTACTTTTGCAAACATAATTGTATTGAATGTATTTTGAATTTGTCTGTTGAGTTAGTTACTCATTTTGACAGTTGATTGAACTGTAGGTAATCCACAAGGTTAATCAGGTCGGCTAATAGGGAGGTTAGTCGTTTTACTTATTATATTTTACATTATTAGTAGTTTTAAAATATTTTTTTCGTAAATTTGATTTCCTAGGATGTTGAATCGTGGATTGAACTTTATGTTTGTCAAGTCTTTTGATTCTAAACTTTTTTTATTAAAAAAAGCTAAAATTTAGGAATTCGTGTTTTTGAGAAATCATCGATGTAATTCTCTAGACATGGCCTTCTCGTCTAGGCCAGGTATGGGGCGTTATATTTAGTGATATTAGAGCCAAATTTATCAACACTTGGGCTGTGTTTTAGGCTCTTAATTTAGGTAATAAAGTGTTGAAAAGAAAATAAGTTATTCGAGTAACTCTGAAACTGATTTTGTAAAAGGCCGAGTCTCCGACATCGAACCTGTGAGTATTTCTGTTCAATTTTGTGATTGATTGAGAAATTATAGTAACTAAACTATTGTCTAGTTACATATTCTAAAATTAAATGGAATGAGAATTGTGATAAAGACTCTAAACTGATCTTTGCACTTTTGACATTGTAGATAATATGATAGTATGAGTTCCCGTGATAGTCATGGACGTAGTTCTCATGGACGCTGAGGGCATCAAGGAGGAGCTCGGATAGAGTCATCCTCTATGGGTAGTATGCCCAATCTGGAGACTAGCAAGGTTGTTGGTACTCCTACTACTTAGACTAGGTCTCAGACTTCGACGGCTGGGGATGGTGCACTGTCCCAGGCCATGATTCGAGCAATAGAGAGGGTTGCTGGGACCCATTTTGGATCTAGAGGCTGAGGGTCAGTTACTAAGCGACTCCAGTTGAATGGTGCTAAACTGTTTAGGGGTGTCATTGGAGTTTCCCTTACCATGGCCAAGTATTGGTTGGAGGCCACTGAGCGTATTATGACTGATATTGACTGTACTCCTGCTCAAAAATTGAGGGGTGCTGGATTCCTGCTCTGGGACAAAGCCTATTAGTGGTGGTTGACGGTTAAGTAAGGTGCTCAACCCAAACAAGTTAATTGAGACTACTTCAAGAACGCCTTATAGAGTAAGTATATAGGGGCGAGTTATGTGGAGGCTCGCCGACGCATATTTATGAGTGTGGTTCAGTGCGATCGATCTATGGTCGAGTTTCTGAAATTGAGTAGGTATGCGCAGGCTCTGGTAACATCTGATTATGATAAGTGTGTTAGATTCGAGGAAGGTTTGCGTTATGATCTGCGAGTCTCGATAGCTCATCAAACGGAGAGGGTTTTTGTAGTCTTAGTTGATAAGGCTAAGATAGCGGAAGAAGTGAAGCACAAATAGCGCGAGAGGCGAGACTGAGGGAGAGGTCAATGTAAGGCCAAGAGGGATTCGAGTCCCTCTAGTTCTGGACAGTGCTCTAAAAAACGGGTGAGGTTTGACAGGCCTTCGAGGATCGAGGCATCAACTGTAGCGACTGAGATTCAACTTTGTAGTGACTATGGGAGGCGCTATCTGGGCGAGTGCTGGAGAGAGTTGGGAGCTTGCCTACGTTGTAGGTTAATGGAACATCGGGTTTGAGATTGTCCTTGTCGACTAGATTAGGTGCCTGCTATGGCACAGACTCCAGCTCAAGGTCCATTTAGCCTCCGAGAGTAACTCAACAGCCACCTAAGG